>OY776115.1:27529804-30307304 GCA_963675035.1 Allygus modestus | reverse complement strand
TTGGTATAAACATGTAAAGCAACATTTATGACTTTAAGTTCGAAAACCAGCCAGATTGCTCTATCCGAAGGGGTATTTTGGGGGGGTTTTGTACCCAAAAAATGGGTTTTTCGAATCTTTTACATATAATTTGGGAGATAGTCAAATTTTAGTTTTTACCATTGGATTCAGCTTAAAAAAACACACAATTTGGTATTTTGATCATTTCTCTACGTCAATTGGTTACCGAGATATCGAAAGTGCTAAACACAGTACGTTGTCTAATGTTATTCTTATGGAGGAAAAGAAAAATTTGATATCTCGCTTATTTATGAACGTATACTAACGAAACTTGGTATACGGCTTCATCTGGTTGTGGACCATTGATATTTGCTCAAAAAAACAATTTTTTACCAAAGGCTCCCGTAGCAGCAAACCTGCGTACTTCGCCCCATGTTATTCTTATGGAGAATAAGTAACGTGTTATCTCCCTTCATTATGAAAATAAATTAATGAAATTTGGTACGTGGCTTTACCTACATGAGTTATATTGATATTTGTATAAAACTCCATTTTGTTGTGTTCCTTGCTTCAGCAAACCTGCATACTCAGCCGCCATGTTATTCTTATGGAGAATAATTAAAATGTCATAAATCGTTTATTTATGAATGTATATTGATGAAACTTGATATGTGGTATTAAGATACATATATATGCATTGGAAATTCGCTGAGTACGCAGGTTTGCTGCTACGGGGGTATTTAGTGTTTCTGATATGAGAACATTAAGCAACATCTGTTTTAATTTAGCATGCATGTATGGGGTTATTATTCGTCACTGTAGTGAACTAAAATAATATGTTGGCAATATTTATTTTATAAAACAGATGATAATGGTTTTGATGATCAGTTGATGTTTAGAAGTAGAGAAATGGTGTTGTATTTCTGACTATGAATTCAATAAAATACAACTTTTGTAACTTCCATGAAACTCTACATTGGCGCAGTAAGTTATGAATATATACACAGATTAGTTTAACAACGTTTGATTGAATAAAGTCCTATAGTAGTTATATGTGTTATGATTCAAATCATTGCTGTTCACAAAATGCATTTGTTTACCTGACTTATTTTTCCTGATTTGTTAATTGTTTTGGTTTTGATATAATGGATCCTGCAGAAATAAGTAAATTAGTTTCTACAGCTGAGCTGTTGGTGTAGAACATTTTAAAAATTTGTTAAAATTGCCCAAATTTCAAAAAGCCTTAGTTTATAAAGTTGTTTAACTTACAAAACTAAGACCGAAAAAAGTCTGAACTAAAATTCAAGCGAAAAACTTAAAATTTTAACGGAAAGTAATCGCAGGTCACGAACGCGAAATAAGCTCCTTTATAGGGACCTACACGATAATAGAAAATGAGGCAATCAAAGGGGGTGACAATGGTTTAGGAGTCACACATGTTCCTGGGTCGTGGCTTATTCCCTGATGAAGGGGGAGGAGGCACAAAGACTCAAGTAGTCATCAGCGAGTGTGGCGGCGCGATTGGCATCACTGCTTCACCAGCTGAGTGGCGGGTGTGTGATTGGCATCACTGCTAATTTTTGCGGCAAGATCAAACGACACCAGCTGATTGTTTGCTCGGAGGGGTGGCAAGGATTGTATGTAATACGCTCTCGTGAGGATCTTTGCTTATTTCTTTGAAAAGGAGAGTTGGGGGGAAATATTCAGATTCGTGTGGTTTTTGCGTGGGGGATAATCTTTATTTGTTATTTTTTTCTCTTAAGCCAACTTTTGAAAAATTGATGTCAGTATAGTTTAAAAATAAGTTATCAAGGTTTGATATAACCTAAACTTTACCTGATCACGCAGTCAAAGGGGATGGCGAGAGTGTAGACACATCAAATTAAATACACTACACATAATGTCTAGAATATTAGTCAGTCTACTTTACACAATAATCAATTTTAAAGACTCCATATATTTACTTGGATAGGGAAAACCTAACCACTTATTACGTTTAAAAAGTGGTCCATAGAATTAATTAACGATAAAATTGATTTCAAAGGAATAATTACGTTAAATTTACTTCTGCTTCTATTTTCGGGCTGTTAAGCCGATTTACCATCAACAACGAACTGCAGTAAACCTATAGTATATTATTATGCTGTATATTTATAGATAACATTGTCGTTTTCCGTGGACCTAATTTAAGTAATTTTCCCGAGGAAGAATTAGTTTCCAAAATGAAGCTAATTTATTACCACATGACAAAATTGCACATGTTTAAAATGTGTGCAGCGCTATGTTCGGACGTCT
Organism: Allygus modestus; assembly: GCA_963675035.1. NCBI lineage: Eukaryota > Metazoa > Arthropoda > Insecta > Hemiptera > Cicadellidae > Allygus > Allygus modestus. Next base: position 30,305,009 of record OY776115.1, on the reverse strand, counting down.
ATCGTCTATTGTGGAGACGCCCCTCACCCAATACCATTACCATCTTAAAGAAGTTACGTGTCATCGTAATGAAGATGGATACCGCCCTCCCCCTCAAGACGAAATGCCCCGGGACTGCCATACACTGTCATAATCTTGAGACTCCCGGCGCCGGCGGTCAATTCATCCACGAATTTGGAAATTAAACTACTTTACAATTATTCTTGACTATGCTTCTTATGCCTTCAACTTTACAGTAATGCACTTCTATTTCAGTAAAATAATAAAAGATAGGACTGGTACTCAACAATAATGCATATAAATAGCAATAACAAAATACTGACAAATAACAATTACAATGCTAAATATTGCTATAATAAGCACTAGAATGTAGATTATGTACATATTATGTTTAGAGTACCTGGGGGCCGAGCTTTGCTCGGGGGAAGGCCAGTCAGTTTGTTTAGATGACTTGGAGTAATATTTCACCACTTTCCTCAACTGATTATCAGATTTTATAGCTCATTTGCCTCTTTTCTGCATTTTTAAGGTCCCTCCAGTTGTTATTTGTAGCTCAATGCCCCTTTGAACTATTTCGGATATGACCAATCTGTAAATGCAATCTTCACTCAAGAGCTTTAGTCACTGCTCTTAGGAAACCACATGTCAACAATTATAAACAAAAAGGTATTACTTTGACAGTTCCCTGATAGATTATGAACAGCTAGGTCTTATGTGTTGATTTTTAACTCCATAAGCCCAATGTTAATATTTTTAACTTTTCAATATCGTTTTTTAACATTATTTGATTTGTACTGGGGATGAGGCCTGTCTAGAACATATTTTTATACCAGAACTTAGTTATTTCCAAAATTTGAAGGAAATCCTCGGAGCCGTTTTCGAGATAATTGTGCAACCAACCAACCAATCAAGCAATTATTGCTCATAAAAGAGTATAGGATTTTGCGATAATTTGTGTATTTAGGTTTACCTCGGAACATATGTTAAAACTGAGTTTAATTTAAAACGCTAATTTTGGAATTCATGTATTAAAGTGGGAAATCCGTCCTAGTAAATTTGAAGGTGTTATAGTGACAAAAATCGACAAATTGTAAATCTAATTTTTTGTTAGAATTCCTAAAACAACATGGGTCAAAATTCAGAAAATGTCCAAACTTTCCTCAGGGCTTAACCCTATTGGCATTGACAGTATCTATGACCCTCGATGATTTTATTTAGTCAGATGTTTGTTTATTTGGACAAACAATTATCTTTTCCCCATACTACGCTGTAATCACCTGTTTTCGGAACGTCATTTGAATACCGAAAGTAAAGTTTTTCCGCCCAAGGGCCGAAAGTCACCTGATCTATTTAGCCAGTGTTGCCAACATGTTTTCAAGCGTACACGACGTTACCTGGTAATACGTGTATACTATTTTGTGTTCTTTGGTTGAAACACTGGTAAAAATAACAACAAAATTCTACTATCGATGTTTTGTTTATTTATCAACTGTTTTTAGTCCGAGATTGCATGAGGCCGCTCGTGTTTTATGACCGATCACATTTAACCCGTTAATAATTAAAATGACCAACATCCCTGAGGATTAATATTTTCAAATAATCACAGCTGTACTTTCAATATCTATGTAAATAGTGACAAAAAGTAAAATAGAATGAGAATAGTTCATAACCTCATAGTTTCGTTTATAGTGTAGTATGGTGAAAAATAACGTTCGCACCTCTGTCGAAAGGGTTTTGCTCAGCTTTCGAACGTTTTTATGACTTCGACTTCGTCTCGGTCATAAAACACGATCTCAGGCCAGCAAAACCCCACTTTCGGCCCTTGGTGCGAAATATACTATTACATATTCTCGGTGTAGCTGGGATTGTTAGGCAAAAACGTCCAGCTAAAAACACAAGTAAAATACTACAAGGGATAATATCTATACCGAGGAATATTGAAAGGAAATCTCCTTAACTACAACAATGTAATGCAAAAGTTGTTATGTCGTGTAAATAAGAATGTCATAATTAAAACTCGTTTATATTTTAGTTTTATGAACGCCTTTATTTAATAGCTAAGGTGAAAGTTGTTCCTTAATGTTTGGTCAAATCTTTTTCAACGTGATTCAAAAGTTTAGATCTATTCATATTGTTTCTATTGTATTATCCAGCTCTAAGTTGTCCATTGAAAGAGAAGGCTTATTATTTTTGCCATATCACAAACACATACATTATTGCAAACTGCAAAATGTATAAAAGCCTACTTTATTTATTTGTAATAAAACAGAAAAAGTTCTTTATGCGTATCTTAGAATTGTCAAATAATTATTTGCAATTGACTTTTACTGAGGATAAACTGCAATTTAATAAACTAAAGAGAATGAGTACTTGATTTATAAAAGCTGAACGTTTTCTAGAAAGCGCGTGGGAAATTCAGCACCAAGGCGTTTGAGGACCCAGCTGCCGAGATGGGCTAATGGACTCAAACACTTGCAATCAGCGAATCGGCCTTTGAGTGAATTGTTTGAAGGGAAGGGGCTGATTCCACCTACGGCTTTAGTTAAGATGAACTTTCTTGGGGAGCGTTCATATACAGACCACGAACTTTATGCCGAGTGTTTTGATCAAACCACAAAGAACAAGTAAAATAGTAAAGTAGCAGAACATTTATTTGGTTAAAAACTACAAATAATAGTAAACAATTTATCATCTATTGTCCTAAAACCTAAGGTGTAAAATTATATACATGAAAATGAATTCCTGTTGAAAATCGTCACATTACCAAACTCTTTAAACTATTTCTTCAGTAGCATGGTACGCGTTGTTGCAATCAAACAGGATAAAAAAACTACGCCTCGCAACACAAAACAAATTTACAATGATACTGTACTTAAATACAATTCGGCAAAACTTTGTAAAATATGGTACAAGGCGTTACATCAGGCCCATCTAGAGAATATTTTTTATCTTTGATCAACAGAGTTTATACATTTTCTAACCAATTAAAAGAAACTCCTTTTTAAAAGCGAGCATAGATTGGTTGAAAATGTACTTATTTATTATTACATTTTATGACATTGGCTCCTTAATAATAGATATTTTTTAATTTTTCAAACACTTGGTGTCCACAAAAATTTGCATAAACGGTTGAAATACATTTGTTCTTGTGGAGAGGAGAAATGAATTTGCATCTGAGAAATTATCTTTGGTGGGAGTTTGCAATAAATAAGTAAAGTATAAGTTTCCTGCCAACTGTATTAACCGAAAATACAGACATTACCAACTAAGATGGAGTGCGCATGACCGTAAGGGTGTCCTACTAACCACCCGCCACAGAGCGGACGCTAGACTAGGCTGCTCTGGTGACGACTGCTCTGACTGTAGAAAATCTATGATGGAGACAAATAGGCTAACACTAGACTCACTCTTGCTGTTATCCTCCCTTAATCCAAGCTGGTTTTATCGGTACAATATTTCACGAGCCATGTACAGTGTTTCAAATTGCGAACTTTTTATTAATACAATTAACAAACAATCAAATGATTCGCGCAACTTTGTTAGAGAAGTATCATTATTTATTATAATTTCATCTGATGATTTCGTTTCCCCCAGGAATTGATAAATAAACTAGCTGTTTATCTGTATACTCTAACCGTCAAATCAAAACAGCGTGTTCTTCTAAAGAGGGAATATGTTTGTAATAAATTAATATTTTCCCGTATGACCTCTAATTACGATTATTTTAAATATGGGGGTTTTCATAGGAGTAGTTAGGGCGGGCACCTTAGCCCCAACATGGAGTCTTATGGAGAATAGAATAACATGGGGTCTTATGGAGAATAGATTAACATGTACTCTTATGGGGGAATAGAATAACATGTACTCTTATGGAGGATAGAATTGGGGTGTAATTGCTACCCTCTGCGACTCTTCTGCTACCCTCTTTGGCAACTATCTATCTTCTGCTACCCTCTTTGGCAACTATCTATTTCTTGCATCCCTTTATGGTTAATTATTTAGCCCTCGTGTCCTTCTGTTGTTAATCATCTAGTCTTCTGTGGTAATTATTTGACCTACGTTTCCGTTTACATATTTAACCCCCGTGTCCTTCTGTTGTTAATCATCTAGTCTTCTGTGGTAATTATTTTACCCTCGTGTCCTTCTGTTGTTAATCATCTAGCCTTCTGTACATCTAACCTCCACATCCTTCACTCCCTTCTGTGTATCTAATCTCACTTCCTTCTGCGTATCTAACCACAACATTTGCAACAACTCTCTGTCAGCAAACTCGTTGTAACTAGTTAAAATACTGCTCTGTAATTGGTTATAATAAAAATGCATTCTATTGGTTGTAATTAGCGTTCTACACCCTGATTGGTCGAGACTTTTAGCGCTTTTTATTCTCAAGCGTTAACTTCACTCTATCCCATGCATTTGCACTGGTCAGAGGTCCATGCGCTACTCCGGTCGTTGATTTTGCACTTGGCAAATATAATATTTGATCTGATTATAATGATTATAGTTTTCTAGTATTGTAGTAGTTTTAATTCTCATGTATTGTAGTAATCTTGCGTGCTTAATGACATGGCTAGAGTAGTGTTGTATTTAATTGTTTTACCTGACTAACATATCCTTACACCATTAATCTCACTCTCTAGTCTTGTTCTTTAATACAGTTCTCAGTTAGAGTATTGTTTGCTACCTCTATTACCTTCATCATAACTTGTAGCTCTGCTTTGACTTGTGTAGTTTGTGTAGTGTTTTTTGACTTGTGTAGTTATACATATGTACAGTGCTCTCCCACATACTATATACCTCTAAACATAGGCTCTATTACCTCAATCTGCTTCAGTCGTCACACTGATCAGACGTGTGTTATGCTGCTTCTGCGTAATTGTTAAGTGTTCTCTTGCACAAATTATTATTGTCTTGTTGATTCTGCGCTATTAATTCAGTTATATTGGTGTGAACTTGACTCTGGTTGGTGTATTTGATCTCTTTAAGCGTTAGCACAGTTTAGATTGTTTTCAGTATTTAATTATCTGTTAAAGGATGGAAGTTTCTAAAAAGAGCTCTCAAAACCCAGTAAATTTAATTGGTACCTCTGAAACCTATGTTAAACACTTCAGGTTGTACGGGTTGGAAACTGTTTTTAAATTCACTAAACCGCCAAGAGGTATCTCTGAGTTTGATTGGATTCGTAAAGGTTTTAATCAAATTGTTGAAAAGGCTAAAGCCAACGCTGTACCCACTGATTATCTTGGGTTTAAAATGCAATCGATAAGTTTAAAAAGTGCTGAACCGGGGGACGTAGCTTTGAGACCTGTCTCTGAAGTTAGCGGTGATGTTCTCTGGGATATTTTTGGAGGCATAATTCAAAGTAACTCTGAATCTTTAACCTCTAGCGACACTTTTAGAATTGACGTTACGAGGGTAAATGTCCCCGTAGGTAAAGGGAGAGTACGTCCAGAGATGTACAACACGTTTGACGAGGAATGTAAAGCTAGGAAGGGAATTGTTGTAATTAATAATAAAGACAATTTATGTCTGGCTAGAGCATTGGTAGTAGGCAAAGCACTTGCTAAACATGATCCTCAGTATAAAGCAATACGTCAGGACAAGGGTAAAAGACAAACATTCAGAGCTAATAAACTCATAGCAAAGGCCCGTGTAGAAATGCCGGAGGAGGGTGCTGGCATCCCTGAGCTTGAAAAATTCCAGTCACATCTTAAAAAATACAGAATAACAGTCTACAGTTACGATAGAAAAGGTCGGGATATTTACTTTGAGGGAGGTAATGAAGACGCTAAATTTAAAATTAACTTGCTCTTTCACAACGGGCATTACAATGTAATTACAAACTTAACTGCTGCTTTCGTATGTTATTATTTCTGTGAAGCCTGTCATATTCCCTACAACAACAAGGGTGAGCATCGATGCTCTAACATCTGCCCGTCTTGCCATTCTATCTCTCCGCCCTGTAAACTTGAATACAGAGGCATCACATGCCGTCTTTGCAACCGCTTCTTCAAAAATGAGCGGTGTTTAATAGCCCATCAAGGGCAAGTATGTAAATCCATAAAGTTCTGCCGCGAATGTAACAAAATGATATATCCAAGAAAACGTAAGACAGCTCACGTATGCGGAGAAGTTTACTGTAACCCCTGCGAAGCGTTCAAAGACCCCGCGCATCAGTGTTTCATAAAGGTAGATAGGAGAACTCCGAAAGACCGAGATTTTCTTTTCATATTTTTTGACTTTGAAACAAGGCAGGATGAGTCTCTTCCCTCAGATCCTGATAAAAAATTGCATAAAGTTAACCTGTGCGTCTCGCAACAATACTGTTTTAAATGTGTTAATGGGGGTGAGTGTGAAACCTGTTCTGAGAGGCAAAGAGTCTTTGAAAAAGAACCAGTAAAACAATTCATGGACTATGTAATGGGAATTCGAAAGAAATTTAAAGATGTTTGTGTGATTGCTCACAACGGACAGGGTTTTGATTTCCAATTCATTCTACAGTACATCATGGAAGAAACTAAATTTACACCGAAAATAACTCCTCGGGGAACTAAAGCTATTTTGATTGAAGTAGCCAACGTAAGGTTTGTTGACTCACTTAGTTATTTCCCCATGGCCCTCGCTGCACTTCCTAAAGCTTTTGATCTACCTCCCGAGAAAAAGAAGGGTTATTTTCCACACCTTTTTAACACTGTGGCAAACCAAAATTATGTAGGCCCGATACCCGACAAAAAGTATTACTGCCCGGAATCAATGTTTGAGAAACCTCACGAAGCCTTCGAGATTTGGTACGACGAACGAGTCGCTGAAGATTACGTGTTTGATTTCAAAAAGGAAATCTTGGAGTACTGTATCTCAGACGTGGAGATTTTAGCGTTTCATTTCTACACGGGCCTTTGCTATGAGTTTATTAGCTCTGAATGTTTGTCTTTTACCCTTGTCCTGACGTATTGCTTTATACTGAGGATCATGTTTAGCAAGTGCTTTGCCTACTACCAATGCTCTAGCCAGACATAAATTGTCTTTATTATTAATTACAACAATTCCCTTCCTAGCTTTACATTCCTCGTCAAACGTGTTGTACATCTCTGGACGTACTCTCCCTTTACCTACGGGGACATTTACCCTCGTAACGTCAATTCTAAAAGTGTCGCTAGAGGTTAAAGATTCAGAGTTACTTTGAATTATGCATCCAAAAATATCCCAGAGAACATCACCGCTAACTTCAGAGACAGGTCTCAAAGCTACGTACCCCGGTTCAGCACTTTTTAAACTTATCGATTGCATTTTAAACCCAAGATAATCAGTGGGTACAGCGTTGGCTTTAGCCTTTTCAACAATTTGATTAAAACCTTTACGAATCCAATCAAACTCAGAGATACCTCTTGGCGGTTTAGTGAATTTAAAAACAGTTTCCAACCCGTACAACCTGAAGTGTTTAACATAGGTTTCAGAGGTACCAATTAAATTTACTGGGTTTTGAGAGCTCTTTTTAGAAACTTCCATCCTTTAACAGATAATTAAATACTGAAAACAATCTAAACTGTGCTAACGCTTAAAGAGATCAAATACACCAACCAGAGTCAAGTTCACACCAATATAACTGAATTAATAGCGCAGAATCAACAAGACAATAATAATTTGTGCAAGAGAACACTTAACAATTACGCAGAAGCAGCATAACACACGTCTGATCAGTGTGACGACTGAAGCAGATTGAGGTAATAGAGCCTATGTTTAGAGGTATATAGTATGTGGGAGAGCACTGTACATATGTATAACTACACAAGTCAAAAAACACTACACAAACTACACAAGTCAAAGCAGAGCTACAAGTTATGATGAAGGTAATAGAGGTAGCAAACAATACTCTAACTGAGAACTGTATTAAAGAACAAGACTAGAGAGTGAGATTAATGGTGTAAGGATATGTTAGTCAGGTAAAACAATTAAATACAACACTACTCTAGCCATGTCATTAAGCACGCAAGATTACTACAATACATGAGAATTAAAACTACTACAATACTAGAAAACTATAATCATTATAATCAGATCAAATATTATATTTGCCAAGTGCAAAATCAACGACCGGAGTAGCGCATGGACCTCTGACCAGTGCAAATGCATGGGATAGAGTGAAGTTAACGCTTGAGAATAAAAAGCGCTAAAAGTCTCGACCAATCAGGGTGTAGAACGCTAATTACAACCAATAGAATGCATTTTTATTATAACCAATTACAGAGCAGTATTTTAACTAGTTACAACGAGTTTGCTGACAGAGAGTTGTTGCAAATGTTGTGGTTAGATACGCAGAAGGAAGTGAGATTAGATACACAGAAGGGAGTGAAGGATGTGGAGGTTAGATGTACAGAAGGCTAGATGATTAACAACAGAAGGACACGAGGGTAAAATAATTACCACAGAAGACTAGATGATTAACAACAGAAGGACACGGGGGTTAAATATGTAAACGGAAACGTAGGTCAAATAATTACCACAGAAGACTAGATGATTAACAACAGAAGGACACGAGGGCTAAATAATTAACCATAAAGGGATGCAAGAAATAGATAGTTGCCAAAGAGGGTAGCAGAAGATAGATAGTTGCCAAAGAGGGTAGCAGAAGAGTCGCAGAGGGTAGCAATTACACCCCAATTCTATCCTCCATAAGAGTACATGTTATTCTATTCCCCCATAAGAGTAAATGTTAATCTATTCTCCATAAGACCCCATGTTATTCTATTCTCCATAAGACTCCATGTTGGGGCTAAGGTGCCCGCCCTAACTACTCATAGGAGTGGTGTCTGGGTTTATCTAAAGTTAATCTGGAAATTTAAAATCGATTGTCAGTTTATAAGAAGTTAACAACCAATTAAACATTATTATTCCCAATAGTCTACTAGTACGAAATACTTTGGATTTATTTATTTACTTAGGTAAAGGTGAAGGATGATAAAAATAACGTAAAATGTACGAACATGTTCCTTTGATGTGTTTGCTCTAGTCTGAACAAAATAGAAAAATCATCACAGAAATTACTTAGAGGAGCGCCGCTTGGCGTGACATTTTAAAGTTTAACGCCTCGCAGTCCTCTTGTTGCTTTTATGGTTTTATCTTTTGTTTATTTTAATTCCAACGTTAATTTTTTCGCTTCCCAGTACTACAGAAGCGTCAAGTTCCGACAATCTCGCTTTAAGTCTCTGCTTTATAGGTATTTAGGTGACACAACAAAAATTAAATACCCCCGTTGCAGCAAACCTGCGTACTCAGCGAATTTCCAATGCATAAGATATGTCTTAATACCACATTGAGCCGCATACCAAGTTTCATAAAAATAAATTCACAAAAAAGCGATTTATACAATTTTAATTATTCTCTATAAGAATAACATTGGGGATGAGTACATAGGTTTGCTGAAACAAGGAACATAAACAATAGGTTTCTATGCAAATATCAATATAACCAACTAGGTGAAGCCACATACAGTGTTTCAAATTATATACATTTTCATCAATATACATTCATAAATAAGCGATATATCCCATTTTGATCAATCTCCTTAAGAATAACATAGGGGATGAGTACGCAGGTTTGCTGCAACAAGGAACGAAAAAATGGGTGTTTAGGCAAATATCAATATAACTCAACTAGGTCTTATACAAGGTTTCATTAATTTATGTTCATAATTAAGGAAGACATAGCATTTTAATTTTTCTCCATAAGAATAACATAGGGGCTGAGTACGCAGGTTTGCTGTTACAGGTACCTTTAGCAAAACATTGCTTTTTGAGCAAATGTCAATAGACCACAACCAGATAAAGCCGTATACCAAGTTTCGTCAGTATACGTTCATAAAGATGCGAGATATATTTCCCCCTTAAGAATAACATGGGGGATGAGTACCCATGTTTGCAGCAACAAGAAACACAAAATACCCCCGTCACAGCAAACCTGCGTCCTCAGCGAATTTCAAATGCAAAATATTTGTCATAATACCACATAAAGCCGCATACCAAGTTTCATAAAAATATATTCACATATAAGCGATTTTAATTATTATCTATAAGAATAACATTGGTAATGAGTATGTAGGTTTGCTGAAACAAGGAACATAAACAATTGGTTTTTATACAAATATACATATAATTTAACTAGGCGAAGCCACATACAATCATATTCAATATCCGATCATAAATAAGCGCCATATAACATTTTAGTTATTCTCCATAAGAATAACATGGGGGCTGATTAAGCAGGTTTGCTGCAACGAGGATAAAAAATGGGTTTTTATGCAATTATCAATATAACTCAACCAAGTGAAGCTACATACCAAGTATTATTAATTTATGTTCGTAATTAAGGGAGTCATTACATTTTACTTATTCTCCATATGAATAACATCGGGGATGTGTATGCAGGTTTGCTGCTATGGGAATAATCAACAAAAAATAAATTTTTTGTGCAAATATCAATATACCAGTACTACGTGAAGCCACATACCAAGTTTCATCAACATACATTCATAAATAATCGAGATATCAAATTTTATTTATTCTCCATAAGGATAACATTGGACAACGTACTGTGTTTAGCACTTTGAATATCTCAGCAACGGTTGGGCGTAGAATCACAATTTAAACACCAAAATGATCGTTTTGTAGAACTGAACAGATTGGTAAAAGCAAATGTGAAGTTTACATTAAAATAAACTGAGGAAAACCAAAAACCTTTTTCCCATAAGATTAACATGGGAGATTTTATGGGCAGGTTTTTTGGATTTTCTCCGCAACCACTTAACCTAGGTTAATAATCCAAAATACTATATTATTTGTTTTTTTAAGCTCTATAACATGGTCAAAACCAAAATTAAGTTGTTCAAAAATTTTAGGGTGAAAATGCAAAAAACCGATTTTTGAAAAATTTAAAAACCCCATAAACCCCCCTTCCCATGCTCCGATTTTTCTGGTTTTCGAACTTTAAGTCATGAATGTCATTTTACACATTTGAGCCAAATTTAATCGAAATCGGACGTTTTTTACTAAAGTTATCGCATTCACGGACACACACACACACACACACACACACACACACACACACACACACACACACACACACACACACACACACACACACACACACACACACACACACACACACACACACACACACACACACACACACACACACACACACATATACAGTTTCGAACGAATGGTGAACGAATGGTCTGGGGACCTCAAAACGAAAAGTTATCATGGTCCCGGGCCGACCATGATAGGTCTTACCATGCCGACTGCGGTAATAGCTTCTTCCCTATAGGGGAAATTCGCTAAAAGTTGTTAACGCATAACACACATAAAGTAGTGTAATATAGTATTTCGCAGAATAGTCCAGGCGCAGTGAAACACCTTTTTTAGTTACTTCAACTTTTGGCTGTAAGATAGTGTCACTTTACAACTTTTGGCTGTAAGATAGTGTCACTCTACAACTTTTGGCTGTAAGATAGTGTCACTGTACAACTTTTGGCTGTAAGATAGTGTCACTCTACAACTTTTGGCTGTAAGATAGTGTCACTCTACAACTTTTGGCTGTAAGATAGTGTTGCTCTACAACTTTTGGCGGTAAGATAGTGTCACTCTACAACTTTTGGCTGTAAGATAGTGTCACTCTACAACTTTTGGCTGTAAGATAGTGTCACTCTACAACTTTTGGCTGTAAGATAGTGTCACTAAAGTGATGGATATTTTACTTCTAGTAGTACATATACAATTTTAAACAGATATTGATGTCAACAGTGTTATTTGTCCATACCAGACGCGGTAGCTCAGAGGTAAAGTGCCTGACTATAATTATAGCAAGTCAGATGTGGCCGGTTTGATCCCGGTCCCGGCCGACTCCTGTAAGGCTAATGCCACACTAGGCGATTTTTGTTGCGCGATATCGCGGCTGAAATAGTCGCTGAAGGGTACCACACTTGAAGCGATTATAATCGCGGTGTCGCGGCAGATTTTGTAGCGCAAAAATAAAAGAGGGTGTCACACTTGCGGGAATAATCGTCCTCTTAGACACTGCAAACCAACTATTTAACGCACACTATTTAAAAATCTGGATACATTAACTCTTAAAATAAGCACATCAAATTATTTTTTATAGCATTATTAGTCTTAGATTGATCATGGATAAACAAATCATGATTGATGTATACGTTTACAGTTTATTAGTTATTTTGTATTGTCAATTTGAAATCATTATGACTCCAATTTATAGTTACAACACCATTATTAAATTAAGTTGTATTTGCATTATTATTAATCAAATTAAAGGAAAGATTGTTTTATTACACAAGAAACTCAGGGATTATCCGGGGAAATTATTTAATTATATACCGCATGTTCGTATATCTTTTGACGTGCTATTGTCAAGTATTACAACTAATTTACAAGAGAAAAACTTACAGTAATACTGAGGTAAGTATTAATAACACATGAACTGAACAAAACATAACATTAATAATAATGTTGCAATAAACAACTTTATGTTTCACGTTGATGGTAGTTTCTTCAATCGCATCTTAATATTTATCAAATTACAAAATTTACTCTTCATCATCCACACTCTAGTAATTGGTTAAATAGAAGATCACGACATTGAAATAGTTCAGTTTAACTCGTGGCTGCTGCGCGACTGGCGATAAAATCAGCCAAGTGTGGCAGGGATGGCGACAATTACAGCCGAAGAAATAGGCCCAGGCCGATTCCCCAGCGACATCGCCGGGCGGAATCTTCACCGAGCAACAATACTTTAGAACACAATACTTTACAACAATTCACTTTGTGCGGAGGATCCTCACAGTGTGGTGGCATCCTCCGTTTGACCAGTAGTTGAGTCCTATTTCTGGCGCGACAAGTCGCTGGACTTCAGCGACAGAAATTGCCTAGTGTGGGTTTAGCCTAATGCCGTTGCGGTACCTCGCTGCTTTTAGTTCACCACATAGGTCAATGGCCTATGGGGACGGCCAGATGAGGTTTAATTAAAAGAAAAATAATAAAATTAAAATAAATACAGAATAATCCACTTCAAGAAATTTAATAACAAAAATTAGCATTTCTAGAACGAAAATGAAAAACGAAAGCATCTAGGGGAAAATTATAATTACGGTGGAAATTCATCATGGAATGTTTCAAAACCTCCCAGTTATCCAGCATCACCGAAAAGAACATTAGCAAAACAACATACACACGAGAGTTTGGAAGCACAAATGACAATGAAAAATTCACGTCAAAGTCGGGAAAGATCAAAGAAAGAAACATGAAGGAAAGAAACAAGCTGATTGGTTCGAAGACAAGGGATGTTTAATAAAGGTAATGTAGCTTTCACATATATCCGTCCCTTAGTCAGTCCAATGCACCTGTTTTTGCATTACCAGATTCTTTGTTACATACCGAACTAAAAGAAAAATAGGGACTTTCTTGCTTATTAAAACAAATACCCTGCATTCAGTAGAACGACACTGCTCTCTCATTTAGCTAATCACAAGCGGCAAATACATGGCCTACTTTGAATTCACGTTCTTTTACCCATTGTTGACTACCTTTCAAAACTCCTCATGTCCTTTATCTCCACGGGGAACTAGGGGTTCACATTAAGAGAGGATTATTAGCTGTTAGTGGTGGGGATTATTTGTTAGAGGGATTCTGAATGTTAAAGGAGGTCCCAGGAGTGCCAACCGTGTGAGGAAATATGTTTGATGTTCACACTAAGGGAGGCGGCGCGGCTTCTCTAATCAGGAAATGGCCTTACAAACTTTCTATAGTTTTGAGGGGTTGTCTCTGGAGATGTTTATGCTTTTTGTCAATGATAAGCCAGAAGAGAATAACGAATGTGAAATAAGACCAGGTTGTTAAAAAGGATTTTGAATACCATGAACGCGCAAATTTCAAAATTTATCACCCCGTCACAGCAAATATGCGTTCTCAACGAATTTTGAAATATTAACTTTCTAAGTACCATCGTTATACTCGTATATTTGTAGAAGTGAGATGCAACATTTAATTTATACTCCTTAAGAATAGCATAGGGCAGATAACCCAGTTTTGCTGCAACGGCGACGACTAAAAATGAGGTTATCATGTAAATATTAATGTATCACAGCCACACACCAAGTTCTATCCGGGTATTCTTCTTACCTATAGGGAAACGTTTTTAATTTCATATATAGCAGATTATTGCTGAAAATGTTCTAAATAATAATAATAATAATAATAATAATAATCTTTATTTGCTCTATAACAATAAATATTGCATTTGCAATTAACATTAATTTTTGGATAATCTAGAATTAAAATATATAAAATTTCTACATTAGGTTACATAAAAAACACTATGCTATAAAACACTTAAAATTCAGCATTAAGCAAGTATCTCACACTGTAGTAAACTCCTTGGGGTAATATTAATTTGATTGATTTTCTACATTTTTTAAAATTTTCTTCTTTTAAATAGTTTGGTAATCCTATACTCTAATATGAGTAAGGTTTGCTTGCTTGCGACACGGATCTCAAAAACGGCTCCAACGATTTCCTTAAAATGTTCGAAATAACTAATTTCTGGGATAAAAATAAGTTCTAGATAGGCCTCATCCCCAGGAAAAATCAAATAATGTAAAAAAACTAAAATGAAAAGTTAAAAAATTAACATTGGGCTTATGGAGTTTCAAATCAAAACAAAAGAATTGTAACAGCTGTTCATAATCAACCAGGGAACTGTCAAAGAGACTCATGTTGTTTATGATTATTAGCATGTGGCTTCCTGAGAGCAGAGATTAAACGATTTGAGTGAAGATTGCATACATACGGATGGTAAAATAAATCAAAGGGACATTGACTTATAAATAACAACTGGAGTGACCTTAAAAATTCAGGAAAGAGGCAAATGAGCTATAGACCTACAAATATGGTAATCAGTTGGGGGAAGTGGTGAAATATTACTCCCAGTCATCTAAACAAACTGACTGGCCTTCCCCCAAGCAAAGCTCGGCCCCCAGGTACTTTATTAAGTAATATTAAACTTGTGCAAGGCAGTTGTTGTTTGTATAAAGTTGAGTTATGCTGTGGTACATCAAATTTAAACAATAATGAAGTCTTTTTGATTTCCTAACATTGATGAATTGATTTTTGCATATTTTCATAAATAATAATGTTTCCAGAATATAAATGCTAGGAAAATTAATATGTTGTGGTCCTGGAAAATTTTCTTACATGAATGATCTTGAGGGATTTTGAATATGGTTCGTATTGCTAGTTTTTGTAATACCATTACAAAGTTTGATTGGAAATTTCCCCAAGTAGGTACAGCTATGACATGATTGGATATATCAATCCATAGTAAGTGGTTAGTAATACGTTAGAAGTGCATATTTTAGGGAGTCTTTTTAATACATAAATGGCACTTGATATTTTATTGCAGATTTCATTTATATGAGCTCCAAATTTTAAATTTTCTTCAATTAATTGTTAAGCCTAAACATGTTATTTTATTGATTTTTATATTGATTCATCACTAAACTGAACATTAATATCTGTTTTGTTTTGTTGTTTCTTGTTAACAAATTCAATATAATTCGATTTAGATGTGTTAATCTGAAATAGATTTTCTTTGATCCATTCATACAATTTATTTCAGTAAATATTTTAATTTCTAAAGATTGATAAATTTTACTGCTTAAAAACAACGAGGAGTCATCTGCAAAGTGATTTTGGAATTTTGAACTTTTGTTGTTAAATCGTTAATATATATATATATATATAAATATATATATATATATATATACAAAAAAGTATTGGGCCAAGAACAGAGCCCTGAGGTACACCTGATTTGGTAATTTATTTTGAAGATAGTTCTTGAAGTAGGCATTGTTCAAGATTATTATAATTTATTTATACTATCTGAATCCTGATTTTGAGATTTGATTCAAACCAGTTTAACGGTATTCCTCTTATACCAATTATTTCTCATTTCTTCAAGAGGTGGTCGTGGTTTACCATGTCAAAAGGATTATCAGTGACGTATTCATTTTCCTCAATACATAAGTTAGAAATTTGTTTTTTTCTTTTTGTTGGTCGGTTTGTATTTATGACTTTCCATTCATCTTTGGTGAGGTTTTTTGAACTCTTTAATATATTTTCTACAGAATTTTGATTTTCTTTTCTTATTAATAATCGGTAATTTCTTTAGAGTTCTTTGAATCTTTTTTTTAATGTGATGAACCTAGTGTGAAAACATCACACTACTAATGTTGTCAGTGTGCAAATGAGTAAATCTTCATCTTTTACAACATATGATGGTATTCAACTAATAGGCTTTATGGCTCACCAGCGTACCGTTACCAGTGGTGCCATGGGGTCTCTACATTCAAGGACCATTTATATCCCGAGTTGAAACCTGCAAATGGAAGGCAGGTTAACCACCTGTTAATGAGTTCCCGAGCCACTGGCGGGGAGAATGGGGGCGTGCAAATTGGGAACAAAAAACTAGGTGTTGGTAAAACCGAAGCGCCAAAAGGGCAGAAAAGCAGCGACATCAAAGTCAGGAGAGGCAAAAGATCACTACAGTCTAAACTGTCTTTTTGGAAAAGCGTTTCAGAACACCCGTTGTGAAAAAATTTAAAAGCTTTGACAAGCAAGCGTGTTTAGCGATTTCAAAAGGTCGACAAACTTGGATGCCTTAAATAAAATAACAAAAATTGTAGTAGTAGTAATTTGGATAGTTACTAAAACATAAACAAGTTTCACTAATTTACTAAATTTAATGTAATGTAAAGCTCAAATGGATTATTTAACCTTCTATAACCTATATACTCTATAAGTTAAAGATGAATAAAAATATATGGAAACGATAGAAATAATTTAAAAAATGTTTATGATGCATTAAACATACGATTTGTTTTGAAAACTTACGAATCTAAGTTTCGAGTAAGCAAAGATACACTTGAATTACTCCGACAGCATAGAAACAATGTTGACAGTATGTAAATTCTTATTATATATATGTTATACGTTATTATTGGTACAGGATATATTATTATTGTAGACCACATAATCCTTTAATGTAATTCTTGTAAAAATTGGCTATTGCCGTTGGAAGGCAAATAAACAATGCTCACTGTGGTGACCAATCCACCCTGGTGTAAAACCCGGTTCCCTGGTTCCTGCCAACCAGATCTCATTCTCACTAACTATACTGAGACACTGGAAAGGTGAACGGTGGAATAGAAGATTGGGTATTTCTGACGGTACATTCTCCTTAAGAGGGGGCTCCAGTAGCGAAACATTTTGCGTTTCTACCAACCTCACCTGTGACTCATTTTACTTAGTACCTGGGGGGCCGAGCTTTGCTCGGGGGAAGGCCAGTAAGTTTGTTTAGATGACTTGAAGTAATATTTCACCACTTCCCCCTACTGATAATCTGATTTATATAACTCATTTGCCTCTTTTCTACATTTTTAAGGTCCCTCCAGTTGTTATTTATAGCTCAATGTCCCTTTGATTTATTTTACTACTCTATATATGTAATCTTAACTCAAATCTTTTAATCTCTGCTCTCAGGAAACCACATGTTAATAATCATAAACAACATGAGTATTACTTTGACAGTTCCCTGGTTGATTATGAACAGCTGTTACAATTCTTTTGTTTTGATTTAAAACTCCATAAGCCCAATGTTAATTTTTTTAACTTTTCATTTTAGTTTTTTTACATTATTTGATTTTTCTAGGGATGGGGCCTGTCTAGAACTTATTTTTATCCCAGAAATTAGTTATTTTGAACATTTGAAGGAAATCGTTGGAGCCGTTTTTGAGATCCGTGTCGCAAGCAAGCAAGCACGCAAGCAAGCAAGCAAGCAAACCTTACTCATATTAGAGTATAGGATAGGATAGGATAAATCGTACCCCTCCTTGATGGAATAACATAAATCGTTAATTGAAGGCTTGAATAATAATAGTTATAGAAATCGTTCAGTGAGTAGAATTTGATGTCACAAAACTTAACCGTGAATGCTATTAATCTGAACACAAAATGAAGAACTAGATTAAATTAGTATTTTTTTTTTAATAATTAGAGATTAATAAACTCGACATTGTTGGTGGTGTTTTGTTGTAAAAACGAAAACAATGTAAGTCCCCGTTAAGGGTGTGATCAAAACATTCGATCCCCTAGGAAAATTACCTTTTTAGCTAATGATTGCCAATAATATTAAAAGTTCACTCTTTTGCTTCATTTTATTCAGGTCAACGCGCGAAATCAAACAATCACAACTCCAATGGGACTTGCCTCCATCAGCAAATTGAAATGTGACTTTTCGTTCTCGTTTTTATCGGTAATTTATTTTGTTTCAAATTAAATCTGTAATTTTTAGAAAAAGTAACTCCATTGAATTCAAATGGGATTTATTTTGTTTTCTTGTCTGTGTAGCCTACACCAGTGGCATTTCTTTTTAAAGTTTTGGCTGGAATTATTCCAAATATTGGTTTTCTTACTGTCTTTGATCGAAATTTTCATTTTGAGGTAAATTATGTCGCAGCATTTATTGGTGATATTTCAGAGTATAACAGGCTGGCCAGTTACAACTCCTAAGACGAAGGATGTGTAGCAACAAGTAGGTTCATTAGCATGAGGCAGTACTAGACACTGCTAGTTTACACCGGTATGCGGCATTTCATAGTAGTAGTTTACTACCGAGGAAGGACGCGAGGCTACATAGTAATGGTGCAGTAAGATGGAAATTCCGTAATACAGACAGTCAAAAGAACGCAAATCTTACTACAGTTAGGCTAGACGGTGTAGTTACGGACATAATTTTCATCCGTAAAAGAATAAGGATGAATATTTGGCTTTGTTAGTTTTAATATCGATCACCGTTGTATATCTGAAACATTGGTCGATATTAAATTCAAATACCCTATAATGTCCTCAAAGAGTATAATATACCCTCTTCACAGAGACAGATTATCAACGTTTCGTCTTGTACCTTGGGATATGAAAGCATATTCTATAAGATTTATAATAACACAACATATTAAGTTTTTGGAACAATTACTGATCATTTAACTAATCATGGTAATCAAGTCCCATTTGAAATTAATAGCGAAATCCTGGAACATTTGTAATGGGAATTAGTTGTCCGAACAAATTCACTAAAATCAACAAGCTTTCCTTTAGGGAATCTTAGCGGTGCTGGAAAAGTTCACGAGAATTACATAAACTCATATATGTTGTTCTGCAAGACATCAGTAAGAACATGGAAATATTTAAGTATATGTAAATTACATATATACATATTACATATATTTTTTATATTTATAAAAAATATAAATAGGCCAATATTGGCAAAGCTTTTTCCTGTACGATCCAAAATGTCCCACATTTAAATACAGCAGGGTAATAAGTTTCCACGTTATATTTTATGGTTTAATTTTATATTCCACATGATTATAATTACTATTTAACAATGTTTAACTTATTTCGAATTACGTAATGGTATTTTAGTTTGTAACATGGAAATTGTTCATACAGATTAAATACACTTTACATTCACGGTGCTGCCACTCACTAGAGCGCTCGACAAATAATGACATAAAAACTAATAAGTCTATTAATTTTAGTTCAATAAACCATAAGGTTTAAACTACTAAGGCTAAGCTCGGTCATCCTCCCGGCACTTAGATTTTATTACACAATCTAACTTTTCGATGGAGGCCATTGTCAATCTAACTTTGAATTAAACCTTGCCAATCAATATACAAAGAGTAAAACAGTGAGTACTGCAGGAGTCACCAGTTCAACCGCTGGAGACACTTGCCTGAGACTCTGTGGTTGTGGGTCCAAACAGCTTAACTTCTCTAAGCTGGAAATAGTTATGAAGGAGAACACAGCTTTCACCACCTTGGTGATCAAATTAACATTCATCGGGAAGATTCCTCCGACACTAAACTGGACTTGGTTGTCTCCAACTCAGCCCCTGGTGACATTTCCCATGCCGGAAGACACTGTGGTTGTGTTGGGTCCGAACAGATTAACGTCTCTAACCTGGATAGAAATATTTATGTAGGAAAACACAGCTGTCATCACCTTGGTGATCAAATTGAGATTCATCGTGTAGATTCCTCCGACACTAAACTGGACTTGGTTGTCTTCAGCTCAGCCCCTGGAGACATTTCCCATGCCGGAAGACACTGTGGTTGTGTTGGGTCCGAACAGGTTAACGTCTCTAACCTGGATAGAAATATTTATGTAGGAAAACACAGCTGTCATCACCTTGGTGATCAAATTGAGATTCATCGTGTAGATTCCTCCGACACTAAACTGGACTTGGTAGTCTCCAGCTCAGTCCCTGGAGACATTTCCCATGCCCGAAGACACTGTGGTTGTGTTGGGTCCGAACAGGTCATGTCTCTGAGCTGGAGTGTAATAGTTATGTAGGAGAACACAGCTGCCACCACCTTGGTGATCAAGTTGAGATTCATCGTGTAGATTCCTCCGACACTAAACTGGACTTGGTTGTCTCCAGCTCAGCCCCTGGTGACATCTCCCATGCCCGAAGACACTGTGGTTGTGTTGGGTCCGAACAGGTCATGTCTCTGAGCTGGAGTGTAATAGTTATGTAGGAGAACACAGCTGCCACCACCTTGGTGATCAAGTTGAGATTCATCGTGTAGATTCCTCCGACACTAAACTGGACTTGGTTGTCTTCAGCTCAGCCCCTGGAGACATTTCCCATGCCCGAAGACACTGTGGTTGTGTTGGGTCCGAACAGGTCATGTCTCTGAGCTGGAGTGTAATAGTTATGTAGGAGAACACAGCTGTCACCACCTTGGTGATCAAATTGAGATTCTCTTGTAGATTCCTCCGACACTAAACTGGACTTGGTTGTTTCCAGCTCAGCCCCTGGTGACATTTCCCTGCCCGAAGACACTGTGGTTGTGTTGGGTCCGAACAGGTTAACGTCTCTAAGCTGGAGAGCAATAGTTATGTAGGGGAACACAGATGTCACCACCTTGGTGATCAAATTGAGATTCATCTTGTAGATTCCTCCGACACTAAACTGGACTTTGTTGTCTCCAGCTTAGCCCCTGGAGACATTTCCCATGCCCGAAGACACTGTGGTTGTGTTGGGTCCGAACAGGTCATGTCTCTGAGCTGGAGTGTAATAGTTATGTAGGAGAACACAGCTGCCACCACCTTGGTGATCAAGTTGAGATTCATCGTGTAGATTCCTCCGACACTAAACTGGACTTGGTTGTCTTCAGCTCAGCCCCTGGAGACATTTCCCATGCCCGAAGACACTGTGGTTGTGTTGGGTCCGAACAGGTCATGTCTCTGAGCTGGAGTGTAATAGTTATGTAGGAGAACACAGCTGTCACCACCTTGGTGATCAAATTGAGATTCATCTTGTAGATTCCTCCGACACTAAACTGGACTTGGTTGTCTCCAGCTCAGCCCCTGGTGACATTTCCCTGCCCGAAGACACTGTGGTTGTGTTGGGTCCGAACAGGTTAACGTCTCTAAGCTGGAGAGCAATAGTTATGTAGGGGAACACAGATGTCACCACCTTGGTGATCAAATTGAGATTCATCTTGTAGATTCCTCCGACACTAAACTGGACTTGGTAGTCTCCAGCTCAGTCCCTGGAGACATTTCCCATGCCCGAAGACACTGTGGTTGTGTTGGGTCCGAACAGGTTACGTCTCTGAGCTGGAGTGTAATAGTTATGTAGGAGAACACAGCTGTCATCACCTTGGTGATCAAGTTGAGATTCATCGTGTAGATTCCTCCGACACTAACCTGGACTTGGTTGTCTCCAGCTCAGTCCCTGGAGACATTTCCGATGCCCGAAGACACTGTGGTTGTGTTGGGTCCGAACAGGTTACGTCTCTGAGCTGGAGTGTAATAGTTATGTAGGAGAACACAGCTGTCATCACCTTGGTGATCAAGTTGAGATTCATCGTGTAGATTCATCCGACACTAAACTGGACTTGGTTGTCTCCAGCTCAGCCCCTGGTGACATTTCCCATGGCCGGAGACACTGTGGTTGTGTTGGGTCCGAACAGGTTAACGTCTCTAAGCTGAAGAGAAATGTTTACGTAGGAGAACACAGCTGTCACCACCTTGGTGATCAAATTGAGATTCATCGTGTAGATACCTCCGACACTAAAGTCGACTTTGTTGTCAACGGTCAATCTGGAGAACCGTCCGACCTCCTCCCACAGCCGAATATGAGTGTGTGGCTGCAGGATGCCGTGGGCGATGTACGCAGTTCTGTTGGCTTCCTTAGAGCAGAAGTGGCAAAACACAATGGGGGTGACGAGGAATATGGCGTGTTTCAGTATAGAGATCGAATGAGCAGTATTCCTAAGCCCTGTTATGTCCTTTAAGATCGAGAATACCCAGTGAACAATTAAAATTACTCTGCTTCCGAGAACCACGAAGTGGTAGAACCAGTAAAGACTGTTGATGTCGCTGACAACCACGTGCAAAGAGGAGTGTACACGGAACACAGAGTCGAGCCGAGAGCTGACAATGGCCAGGAGAGTTTTGTATACGGACGCGGCGATGCGCTGCAGGTGGGCATTCAGTGCTGCGAACTTGGCTTCCACAGAGTTGACCAACATCACGTACTGAAGGAGTGGTATTGTATAGAGAACATGGTAAATAAATCCTTTTGTTAGGAGAGTCACGTTTGAGTACAGGAAAAAGCCGACTGATACGATGAGGTACTGGACGAGAGGTATTAAAAGCCTCCACCTCACACTGCGGGACTCCCTTACACTTCCTCTTGCCCCGATGTATTGCAGATCATTTTCTATCTTTGCCAATCCCTTCAAAATAAGCGAATAGTTATCGGACGAAAATACGTTGAACAAGAGGAACTGAGTGAATCCAACCGTAAAACATACATTACTTGCAGTTAACCATGGATTTTGATGGTGGCTTGTTATACTGTGGTACAGAAAACAAAACGATACGGTCAGGGGCAATACTATGAGATATTTATCGTATTTACTACCACTTGGTGCTATTCCGACAACCTTGAATACCCAACTGGTTAGATTAGAAATCATTTCCCGACTGTACAACAATTAGTAAATACATTTACAAACTAGTTGGCTTCAAACAACCAAACAACACTGAACCAGCATTAGGCTTATTTGGAAGTTATAAGTCTAATAACAAGGTTAAAATATATGGAAACAAGTATAATGTCGATAGCCACTCTCTCAGTTAGTAACATATTAAGATGAATAAATTAGATCTGGGTTACGGTGAAGAGGGTTAAGAGGGACAAATTGACAACTAATCCATTACTCATGAAGCTTATTATAATAGTATTCGTTTGTCTAACTGTCTAATACTATTATCAGAGGGAACCATTGTAATATTATTACTCCTCTCTATTTACGGATTACAACTCGACACATTAGCAATGATCAATTAGAAATACACAAACACCTTGGCACTCATCGCTGGGGTATCGAGAAAAAGCAGTGTTACCACTAAAAAAAAAATCCCACATAATTCGTCATCAAATCCCACTTTATCCCTTGATTTGCTATAAAAATATCCCTCAAACATCCCACATTTATCCACGGGTTTTCTAAAAATATTTAATTCTTAATATTAGTCGGTATATAACCAAGCATGATTGTGAATCTCCTTATCCCCTTGCATTATCTAGTTATTTTTGTAAATTGGTCTCTAGGAAGTGTATACTATTGTTTTAACTGAGTCATACTTTTTCACTTAAGATTCACAAAATTAATTGACAAAAGCAATCAAAGTACACGTATTGTTAAAACGCATGGTTGAGACAGCTCTTAATTACGAGTTTGTAATCCCACACTGCCCGCCGAACGAATAGTTCCTAAAAGTAGGACACTTATCGAAGTCTGATTTGCTGGCTGGCAACCAACATAGGTGTATATAAATATATATACTAGAGAACCCGCGCTGCTCTGCAGTATCAGTCAATATTGCACCTAGAGTTTATGAGCAAATGAGGCTAACCAAGTTAAAATAATGCATGTTTTTTATGGTAGTACCTGGGGGCCGAGCTTTGCTCGGGGGAAGGGCAGCAAGTTTGTTTAGATGACTTGGAGTAATATTTCACTTCCACTTCCCCCTACCGATAATCAGATTTGTATAATTCATTGCCTCTTTTCTGCAGTTTTAAGGTCACTCCAGTTGTTATTTATAGCTCAATGTCCCTTTGATTTATTTTACTACTCTACATATGTAATATTCACTCAAATATTTTAATCTCTGCTCTCAGGAAACCACATGTTAATAATGATAAACAACAGGAGTATTATTTTGAAAGTTCCCTAGTTGATTATGCAGCTGTTACAATTATTTTGTCTTGATTTGATACTCAATATGCCCATTGTTAATTTTTGTAACTTTTCTTTTTAGTTTGTTTACATTATTTGATTTTTCCTGGGGATGAGGCCAGTCTAGAATTTATTTTTATCTCAGAAATTAGTTATTTCGAACATTTGAAGGAAATCGTTGGAGCCGTTTTTAAAATCAGTGTCGCAAGCAAGCAAGCAAACCTTACTCAGAGTATAGGATAGGATAAAAACTAAAAATACTTTTTCACCACACTACGCTGTAATCACCTGTTTTCGGAACGTCATTTGAATGCCGAAAGTAGAGTTTTTCCGCCCAAGGGCCGAAAATTTTCGGCCCTAGGGCCGAAAGTCAGCTGATCTAAACAAGTGTTGCCAACTTGTTTTTAAGCGTACACGACGTTACCTGATTAATCCGTGCGTACTAGTTTGTGTTCTTTGGTTGAAACACTGGAAAAAATAACAAACAAATTCAAAACATTGTACTATCAATGTTTTGTTTATTGGTTAACTGTTTTTGGTCCGAGATTGCATGAGGCCGCTCGTGATTATGACCGATCACATTTAACCCGTTAATAATTAATTGTAGTGTGGTGAAAAATAGCGTTCGCACCTCTGCCGAAAGGGTTTTGCATAGCCCTCGAACGATTTATGACCTCGACTTCGTCTTGGTCATAAAACACGATCTCGGGCCAGCAAAACCCGACCTTCGGCCCTTGGTGCGAAATATACTATTTGCTAGCGGTAATTTTTTCAAAAGCTATATAAATATTCAGTGAATAGATTTTTATTTTTTGTACTGAAAAAACTAACCAGTTTTAACTATAAACGAAGGTAATGTTCTCATTTTCCTTGAAATTTTTAGACCTAATATTTGTTTGCTAGGGTTTAGCATCAGGATTTTTATTTACTTTAACAGCTGTAATTTATATGCCCATATTAGCTGATTAAAACAGTTGCAGGGAGATAATCTATGGCCACTTTATGGTTTTTTAAAATGGTTGTTTTTAAAAGAAAGTAATCACTACATTGTTATTCATACGGTATAAACGTAGTTTAAGAATAATAATTTTAGGATGCCTATCCCAATGCCGACTGACTGGGTGTTATATTCCTAACTACGCTATGTCCAAGAAAATCCATACTTTTGTCATAATGGCATTTGTAAGCTTATCCCATTACACGATATTTGATAAAATGTATATACAATTTGAATTAATGGTGTTGGCACCTCAAAACGCAAAGTTATCATCGACCTCGGCTTATATATAAGCCTTAGCTATATGTCCCCGACTACGGTAATAGCTTATTTCCTATATACCAACTAACACAGTCTCTGATAGGTAAGTTTTAATACGATTTAATGATTAGGTCTGTGGTTTATTGGGAGAAATTCGCAAAATAGGCAAATATTTTATCATAAATTATGATTTTTCTCATTGTATGAGCTAATGGTAAAGTGTGATGCAGAGTTATTTTCTTGTTTTAAGTAAAGCGCAGAGCAATGATGGTTTTACCTTTCTGAAAACTACCTATAGGAAAAACTAATCACTTGAATAAAATATAACAACAAAACTTATGAGAGCCACCCCGAATTTCTTTAAACCAATAAAGTCCCTACGATTTATTTTTGCTGTGACGCTCGTTTCGTGATGTCCTGTCAAAGTGGCTTTAGGTTTACGTTCGATGTAGGGCTTTAGGAAATAATACCATAGAGTGCTAAAACCATAAATAAGAAAAGTTAAAACTGGAAACGTAAAATTCAAAAATAAATATTGTCAGGATTAAAATCAATATCTAAATACAAATACACAACTACTCACATTCGCATACGCACAAATACACATGGAAATCCGAGATCGAGAAACCCCAAATGTTTATTTGGGAAAATACTTTATGAAGTCTGCAGAGAGAATCCAGAAACATATTAACAACGTAAAAGAAAATACCATCTTGTATGAAGGATCATTAAAGAACGTAATGAATTAGATGAACATGCATGTGTTTTAAGAAAGGTTTAAGCGTCAACCGGTTAGAAGTTGTTGAAAAAGCCCTAACGTTAATAGCAAAACCTCAAAACATAAAATGATAGCATGCCTTCTTAGCTCATGTAGCACATTTTCTCAACCTATATTCCTATATAGCTCCTATAACTGGATTCTATGTACATTCTTGACTATAGAAACACTCGTAAATAAAGTATTTGTATTATGTGCTGTTTTAGTGAATTTCCCCTAAAGGGAAGAAGCTATTACCGTAGGTCTCATGGTAAGACTTAAGCCCGAGACCATGATAACTTTTCGTTTTGAGGTCCCTAGATGCCATAAACACCATTCGTTCAATATATATATATATATATATATATATATATATATATATATATATATATATATATATATATATATATATATTATAATAATCAAATGAAACATTTTTCAACTGAGTACCCTTAAGGAATTTCTTTATTTTTATTTTTATTTTTTTATATATATATATATGTGTGTGTGTGTGTGTGTGTGTGTGTGTGTGTGTGTGTGTGTGTGTGTGTGTGTGTGTGTGTGTGTCCGTAAGCACGATAACTCTCGTAAAAAAACGTCCGATCTTAATGAAATTTGGTACGAATACGGAAAGTACCATTTATTTGATGAAAGTTCGAAAACCAGACAAATCGCACCATCCTAAGGGGGATTTTTGGGGGGTTTTGTACCCCAAAATAGTTTTTTTGGGTTTTCACATGTAATTATTTTTTAAATCAAACTTTAATTTATACCATTGAATTCAGCTTAAAAAAACAAAACAAATTGGTATCTTGATCATTGCTCTAAGTCAATTGGTTACTGAGATATTGAAAGTGCTAAACACAGTACGTTGTCCAATGTTATTCTTATGGAGGAAAAGAAAAATGTTATCTTGGTTAATTATGGACATAAACTGACGAAACTTGGTATATCGCTTCATCTGGTTGTGGTTGGTTGTTGTTTGTACAAAAAATCAATTTTTCGCCTATCGTTCCCGTAGCTGCAAATCTAGGTACTCGGTCCCCATGTTATTCTTATGGAGAGTAATAAAAATATTATATATCGCTTATTTATGAATGTATATGGATGAGACTTGGTATGTGACTTCACTTAGATGAGTTCTATTGATATATGCATGAAAACCCATTATTTGGTGTTCATTGTTGCAGCAAACCTGCGTACTCATCCCTAATGTTATTCTTATGGAGAATAATGAATATTATAAATATCGCTTGTTTATGAATATATTTCTTATGTAAGAGGCTTAATGAGTTATTAAGACTTATATATTCATTGGAAATTCGCTGAGTATGCAGGTTGGGTGCGACGCGCGGTATTATTCTTTGGTGAACGAAATGAACTCTCTTGGTTAATAAACACATGTTTTAAGTAATCATCTGATGTAAACAAACTTCCTCTATAAGATTAATATGGGAACTTTAAGAGCCACTGGGGCAAAGCCCATTGAATATATGTTAGTTTGGATAAGTGATGACATATCTAGACACAATTACCTATCAATTAACAAAGGAATCATAAAAACATAAGAATAAGAATAAACTGTATTTTCCCAAAACAATTACAATGAATTACAGTAACAAGTGATTTGATAACAAGCGCAAAAGTAATTCTTAACAAATGTCTACTTAACCAAAACTAAATACTAGTTCTGACTTCAGTACTACTAATTACTTATCCTAAACATTATTGAGAAAATAAAAATATAACCTCCAAGGCAAGTCCTGTGTTGTTTTTTTTAAATTTTACTTACATACTATGTGACTATACAGTGATACAGGATATATATAATTATTAAAATTTAGTATTATAATATATGATAAATATTAACATAACATTCATATTGACATAAAATACTCATTTACATATAAATAAATACATACACATATCTTACTTCCTAAATATAAATATAAGTCTCCAAAACTATACTTATACATTTTTAACAATTATACTAATTTAATTAATATTATTAAATTGTTTTCAAGAGCCATTGCAAAAAATTTCTATATAATACAAACAGTCCCTAACAACAATTCCTTAATCTAGTCTGATATAGGTTTCAGTTTCTAAGTAATAATAAATAACCAATATATCTCCTTAAACTAATTGAATATTTAAAATGTCTTCTACAGTTTCCTTTAAAAATAACCACCTTCTTATGTTATTACAAAACAAGTGCATATTCTGTATAAGTTTGAATTCTGCTGGTACTTTACTAAACAAATATGGTGCCAGATAGTTAAATGATTTGGTAAAGAAAGTATTTACAGGTCTTGCACATAAACATCATGGACATTCCTAAGTTTTAATCTGTATTCACTATTTTCACCACAGTCTTTAATTCTAATAAAGAATATTTTTAGCACTTTGTAAACATTTAAATGTCTTAAAGGAAGAATTTTGTGTTGATAAAATAATGAAAAGGCAGATTGACATTTTGGCCTTTTTGATATTAATCTTATGTAATGTTTTTGTGTTATAACAAGAGATTTTAAATTTGAATAATTGGTTCCCCCAACATATGATCCCATATCCCAATCTACTATGTACAAGTACGAAATAAAAAGTTCTTAAAAAGTCACTATCACACATATTTCGGATAAAATAAAATACTCTAATAACATTATTCAACTTTTTTCTTAGTTCAAGTAAATGATGCTTCCAGTTCAGATTATTATCTAAATCAACCCCTAAATATTTAATAACAGTTTCATTACTAACTACTTCACAGCTTATCTGGCACACTTTTTTTATTACAAACAATCAATACATTTGTATTTGTACAGAATATCATTTTCAAAATCCATTTCGCCTGTGAGGGTAAAATTTATACATTTTGTTTTGTTTGTGTTCAATACCATATCATTTTTAGTAAACCACCATTTAAGTGTTTCAAGGTCAAGATTTATATCCCACTCAATATCTGCTATTGATGTCCTACCGTGAAAAGTGCGGTATCATCAACAAATGATGTTACTTTACCTAGAAGCTGTGCATTGCATAGATAATTTATATAGATTAAAAACAGGGTTGCTCCTAACACAGATCCTTGTGGCACCCCATACTGTGTATCACCCAACTGGCTTACTACTCCATTAGTCTTTACACATTTTTTCCTCCCTGTCAGGTAACTACTAAACCAATTATAAACTACTCCTCGTATTCCACAATTATACAATTTGTGAAACAATATTTTATGATTTACTGAGTCAAAGGCTTTTTTATATCTAAAAAAAAGGCCATTCACGTTTTTGTTAATATTAATACCCTCAGATATTTTACCAACAAATTCAGCCAGGGCTATTTCCGTGTTTAAACCTTTTCGAAAGCCAAATTGATTATCACTTAAAAAGTTTATGCTTTCAAGGTAATCAATCAATCTTTGTTTAATAATTTTTTCAAATATTTTTGAGAAGGACGATAGTAGAGAAATTAGTCTATAGGTGTTATAATCCCTTTTAGAGCTCTGTTTATGTATTGGGATGACTACAGCAAGTTTAATTTTTTCGGGAAATACACCAGTTTCAAAGCTCAAATTAATGATGTATAATAAATCATTACTGAATTTCATGAAATATTGTTTAATTATTTTGGAACTAATACCATCTATACCTGGTGAAGTTTCTGATTTCAAAGATATGACAGCTTTAATTAAGTCATTAAGAGTTGCTGGTTTCAAAAACATCGATCCTACCTCAGTATTATGTAGGAAAATATTTCTAAACTCTTGAAAGTGAAAATTGTGTGGTATCAATTTATTTTCAATTAGTTTGCCTGCCACACATAAAAATATTGATTTAGTTCATTTGCAGCATCAAGTGGGTATTTGATAATATTACCATTGCTTTATATTTCTATACAAGTTAAGGTTTTAGCTACTTGATCTGAAACCTTTTTGATTGTATTCCAGGATCCCTTAGAGTTTCCCTTATTATTCTGAAAAAGTGTTCTATAATAATTCTGCTGTAAGTGTTTAATATCAGTTTGTAGTTTATTTCTGAATTCAATAAACTGTTCTTTTAAAGGTATATTGTTAGGCTGGTTTTTAACTTTTTAAATAATAAATTTCTTTTTTATTCTTTTACATATTGAAATGTTAATCCATGGTTTGAGTTTAGTAATTCTGAATTCCTTACTAATAATTTCTTCTTTACATTGATTTAACTAATTCTGGAAAATATCAACAAAAATATCAAAAGCTTGTAAGGCATTCTTTTAATTAAAAACTTTACTCCAGTCTGTATGACCTAACTGTTTATCTAGAAGTGTGTAATTAATGCGATAGGTGGGATGTGCATGGTCCGCCCCGACCAAATCAGCTGTTGAGCTGTCTGCAACTTGTACCCAAACAGCTGTTTAACAATGGTCCGTTATTTTGTAGTCAATGACAGCTGCTTCAAATGTCACCTTATTAATATTCTTAGAACGCACTATTACGTGGTCCAGACATGTCTGTGAGGATTCAGTTATTCTTGTTGGGACAGTTATCAGTGAACTGAGTCCATTATAGGCTAAGGTGAGTTTATATTCATCTATTAATATTCGATCATCAAATAAATTCAAATTCATATCTCCCATTATTATAATATTGTTACAGGATTTAATTTTTGGAATTG
Organism: Allygus modestus; assembly: GCA_963675035.1. Lineage (NCBI taxonomy): Eukaryota > Metazoa > Arthropoda > Insecta > Hemiptera > Cicadellidae > Allygus > Allygus modestus. The sequence goes on along the minus strand of OY776115.1, from coordinate 30,273,954 downwards.
ACAAATAAGATCTCAGTTTATCAACAAATAATCCTTCAGACTGTGTTTGTAATCAATTCATGCTAAACAACATAAATTCACAACTTTGGTAATTAAAAACAATACCTATTACATCAGCTGAAATAACATTTAAGTCAACATCGATTATTTTACCATCTACTATACTGTCATGCAAATATACTGCTACACCACCTGCTCTGTAATTTTCATTCAGATTTTCAAACATAGAATCAGATTTTGGGAATATTATTAATTTAAAGGCCTTTACAATGGCAAAATATACGAAGAATTCCAGTGAAGAGCAGAATGATACATGGCTAAAACGATGGTTTGGGAGAACGAAGGTCGGCCAAAATATCCCACTTTATAACACGATCCCATTTAATCCCACAGGATGTTCAAATATCCATGAAAAGAGATTAAAATCCCACAAGTGGAAATACTGCCAGGAAGGTGTTCTATGTATCATGAAAGGGATTTTCTTCTCTTTTCACTTTCTCTAAGGGGAAAAATACTGCTTAAATACTCCAAAGAATGTATTTAATTTAAACTTGAAGGGAAAATGAATAGTTAAATTAAAGTAGCATTGAGGTTTTTTATTGGTGAAGCATTAAGAATTATCCAAGCAAAAATGATTAAATTTTTGTGTTTGGCATGTTTCATTCGATTATGAAACACTCTATTTAAACGGAGAAAATTAAAAACAGGGCCATACTAAATGTGCATCCTATCCTAAGCTGGAATACTGTACGAGCAATGTTTGTTGGAATGTTGGTTTGTTTGTTTGAAAACTTTACTTCGGAATCTATCTGGAGGAATATGCTTAAACTTTGGGATTAGGGAGTTTTGGACCTAAAACATCAGTTGGTAAAAACACAACCCCGGAAAACTTAAATCATGTTAAAAAACTCATTTAAATTTTTACATCGGGGCTTGTGGAGTTTCAAATCAAAACAAAATAGTAAAAACAGCAGTAGAGATCTCGGCTGGCGTAAAAAGTGAAGCTATTTATGATTAAAAAACCACAGAGAACAATGACTTCCACCAAACACATGGCATAAAATAGGTTTGCCATAAAACATGTATTTCATACAAAAATTGATTTTTTTCTCCTTGTGTTACATATTTTTAACGATTTAAATTAGTTTATCTTAAAAACACTGTAAATTAAAAATATACATGGAAATATGTTCATTGTTTTCTGGATGGAAAATGGTTGTACATAAATTGCAGATTTCATCATTTTATAGTCTGTGGTTGCCACGGGAGCAATGGGAACAGTGGCAAAGGGTAAAATGATTAATACGGTACTGTGATTAATTTATGCAAGTAAATTCGCTTTAGTTTAATTCTTGAATACGATAGAAACGTCATTGCATCAAATTAGTGAAAAAGATGTGTTCATCATCATAAATAACCAGTGAAAAAACCTGACTAAAACTGTATTGCATTTTTTTGTCTAATACATTTTCTTCAAGGATGACTCATTCGTATGTCAAAAAACTGTACCAGCATACGAATTTTATAGATTTATCAAATTTTGAACATTAGGTTAGTTGTTTTCTAGGTTCACAAATAATCTATAGACATACAGACAGACAATAATCGTTCACTGCGAGGAATGACCTTTTTAGTTAGGGGAACAAATACTTCCATCGGCAACTACAATCTAATTTTTTAACAATAAATATTATTTCTCCTACAATACATCAAGGGATAAAGAAAAAAACTTGCTAGCCTCGTGTGTAAATAATGTAAAATACCGTTTGTCAGAACCATCCACATGAGTTAACAGTGCAGCGGTGAATAGCTACTGAGTTCCCGTGTCTTGCGAGACGTTGAAGATCTCTCTCCCACTCACTAAGGACTCCGATGACGCAGAAGTGCCAATTATACCAACGAGTTCCGACCAAACACCACTAATTACACCCTATATCGTAGCTTTAGTAGTCTTTGAGTTTCCTCGAGCTGCATGCAGTAGGCCCTACTTGATCGCATTAACTTCAGAATGTGTAAGGTTGTGTTTCCTTTCATTTACGGTTTCTCATAGGAAATAAAAATGTGGTTTTATAGAACATTATTGTAATGAATGTTTGCAAAACTGTTAATTAACTAATTATCACGCATATTAGTTTATGCCGGCGGTAGTTATGGGTGGGATTATATGAGACTATGCTGACTAAAATCTGTCAATGATTCGCACTATCGAAGGCAATTTAAGTACAGAATGTAAACGACTTAATTGCTTAGTGGTTGATGAAAGTATTTTGTCTCAAAACAGGGTTAAAATATTGTATACTCTAATACGAGCTATGTCAGTTTGTTTGCAAAATTTATCTCGAGATCCAGCGAGATTTTGCTGAAAGTTTGGGATTAGGGGCTTTTGGGTCCAAAAAATCGATTGGTGAAAACCACTACCTCAGGAAAACTCGTATTTTTCTAAAAAACTCATTTGAAAATTGAAAATTTTAACATGGGCGTATGGATTTTAAAATCATAACACCGGTTACTATGAATAACAAATACCCCCGTAGCAGCAAACCTGCGTACTCAGCGAATTTCCAATAGATATATAAATGTCTTAATAATACATAAAGCCACTTACCAAGTTTCATAAAAATATATTCACAAATAAGCTATATACAAATTGTAATTATTCTCCATAAGAATAACATTGGGGCTGAGTACGCAGGTTTGCTGCAACAAGGAACACAAAAAATGGGTTTTTATGCTAATATCAATATAAATCAACTAGGTGAAGTCATATACCAGATTTTATTAATTTATGTTCATAATTAAGGGAGACATAGCATTTAATTATTATCCATAAGAATAACATGGGGCTGAGTACGCAGGTTTGCTGCTACGGGTGCCTTTGGCAAAAAATAATTTTTTTGAGCAAATATCAATATACCACAACCAGATGAAGCCATATACCAAGTTTTGTCAGTATACGTTCATAAATAAGCGAGATATAAAATTTTTCTTTTCCTCCATAAGAATAACATTAGACAACGTACTGTGTTTAGCACTTTCAATATCTCGGTAACCAATTGACGTAGAAAAATGATGAAAATACCAAATTGTGTGTTTTTTTAAGCTGAATCCAATGATAAAAACTAAAATTTGATTTTTTCAAAAATTACATGTAAAAATTTCAAAAAAAACATTTTTGGGGTACAAAACCCCCCCAAAATACCCCTTCGGATGGAGCGATCTGGCTGGTTTTCGAACTTAAAGTCATCAATGTTACTTTACACGTTTATACCAATTTTCATCAAAATCGGATCATTTTTACGAGAGTTATAGTGCTCACGGACACACACACATATATATATATATATATATATATATATATATATATACATGTATATATATACAGTTTCGAACGAATGGTGTTTTTGGGGTCTGGGGACCTCAAAACGAAAAGTTATCATGGTCCCGGGCCTAGGTCTTACCATGCCGACTACGGCAATAGCTTCTTCCCTATAGGGGAAATTCGCTAAAACAAACCATTAAATCAGCTGTTTGATTTTATCTATAACTTAAAATATTGTAAACAGCTGTTTATAATTATGGAAGTAAAACACGTACTTGAATGGCAACTCTCATAATGGAAATTAAAAAAACTACTTAAATGGCAACTCGATAGGCGAGTGAGCGAAGCGAACGAGCTCATATTGAAAATGAACGAGTATTTTAAATAAAACAAATTCAATGCCTCTTCTGCGGAATCAAACACCGAGCATAGCTCGGTCCCCCGGTACTTTTAAAGTAAACTGTGTTAGTATTTTTTTACCTTTCTCTACAAGAAAAGTAATCAGCAACTGTTATAGTAGTGAGTCTAAGAATAATCCCAATTATACATTAATCTGAGAATGTACACTTTTCCTATTTTGTTTTCACCAGTTCATTATATCCTCTCCAAAATTATGGATGTACGATTTCCAACTAAGATAAAATAATTCAAAAAGTAGGTGTCACATTCAGCGATAGATGTAAAAAAAACCTAAATAAATGCTCTACACATAATTTGGTATTATTTACCAATGAAAGTCTTTAGTAAGGTTGTTCATTCTGAAAAATAAAATTGAAGAAGCACATTCAACCAAGTATTTCAAAAGAGGCTCATATTATGTAGAGTCAAATTGTTACACCTTATCCAACGATGCAGATGCGAAGGTGAATATAAAAGGTGGACAAATTCTATATTCGATCAAAAGCATCAATTTTACTATCGTATATCTTAAATCTATAATCGATTTCTTCATCAAAGGGTGAATTTAACTTATTATTAACTTAATTTAAGTCCAAAAACCGAAAGCCCCAGACTATTTGATGACTCGCTCATCCCCGAAGTGATGAAGTTAAAACGACCGTCAAGGGGCTGGTGTTGACTCCTCGCCTCAAATTTGGCTTCCGGGATTGATTACAGAAGTTCCCGGATCAAAGTTTGACTTGGAAATGAGTCGTATAAACAAACAATCTAAGTTATGCTCTCTAAAGTGGGTGGGTCGGGTAGAAGTGACAACAACTTTATTGTCTTCCGGTTTATCAATAACCACGCTCTGGTTTTGATTCTCATTTGGGTGTTATCCAAAATCTGTAACGAAGTGAATGTTGAAATAATGTATTTTGTTTGTCAAATTTATAGCATAAGCAACTATTTTATCCAAGCAATGTAATAAATATTCTTAGAATTACATATTATTCTTTAATGTCTTAAATTTAATAACCACTGGGGGAAAGAGTAGTAACTTTAATAATTCAATTCCTTCGAGTTCGTTTGATGTGACCCCGTCGTCGTAAATATAACACAGATGTAACTAGATGATTTCTTAGGTTTCAGCAGCACGAATTCTCTGATAGCATGTTATTTTGTGTAGGGAAAATTAAGAACTACTTTCATTGTGATTATAAAGTTCACAACCCCCCTACTTCATAATTTCTAATCTGATTAGATGTTGTATTGTATTTTTATTCGCTGTAGACAGAAAACGAGTTCGCACGCAGCACGCTGACGTGAGGGAAGTGAATTTCCACATAAAAAACTAAAAAACTCAAAATCAGTTAAAAACATACAATTATTCCAATTTTTATTCAAATCTGAAAATATTGATTTTTTTGCTGTTTTGATGCTTCTGGTTCTATTTACCTGCAATGCTGGGAATACAATTTTGCGCATTATAAGGTTAGGAGAAGGTCCAGTCAGGCCTTAAAGTAGGCGTGAGATTTTTGGGGATGATAAAAGTACATAAACAAATGAATAACAGGCTTTTCTGAAGTAAAACCCCCATAAGACAACGTACTGTGTTTGGTCAATACACATTTTCCTTAATAACTCGGTAAATAAATATGCTATAATGACGAGAGAGGGCTTACAAGTTACGCCACACTAATTGCCACCGTTTTCAATTCGTTAATTTTACATCCGGGGCTTTTCTGACCCTTTTTGGGCCCAAAAACTCAAATTTCTAAATTTAAAATCCCCAAAAAAAGGGGTTAGAGTTTTCCGATTGTTTTGCCCAACGAACTTGTCCAACTGATTACAAAAAGGAATGTCCCTACCAAATTTGAAGTAAATCGGACAAAAAATGCGACCGCTAGAGTGCATCCATATATATATATATATATATATATATATATATATATATATATATATATATATATATATATATATATATATATATATATATACAATTTTGAACGAACCCCAAAAACGTGTTCAGGGGGTCACATTAGGAACTTCTATGGTGGTCCCGGGCTTAAGTTTCACCGTGCGGGTCATGCTAATAGTTCACTTTCCATAGGAAATTCACTAATAAAAGCAAGTATGTGTACTCAATGAAAACTGTACCCAAAACATTCTTTTTAGCGAATTTCCCCTATAGGAAAGAAGCTATTACCGTAGATCACATGGTGAGACTTAAGCCCGAGACCATGATAACTTTTTGTTTTGAGGCCCTCAGATGTCAAAAACACTATTCGTTCAAATTTATATATATGTATATATATGTGTGTGTGTGTCCGTGAATGCGATAACTTGAGTAAAAAACGTCCGATTTCAATAAAATTTGGCTCAAATGTGTAAACTGACATTTATGACTTTAAGTTCGAAAACCAGAAAAATCGGACCATGGAAAGGGGGGTTTATGGGGGTTTTAAATTTTCCAAAAAATCAATTTTTTTGCATTTTTCACCCAACAATTTTTAAAACACTTAATTTTGGTTTTGACCATGTTATAGAGCTTAAAAAACAAATAATATGGTATTTTGAATTATTAACCTAGGTTAACTGGTTGTGGAAAAAATCAAAAAAAAATATGCTCATAAAATCTCCCATGTTAATCTTATGAGAAAAAGGTTTTTGGCTTTTCCTCAGTTAATTTTACTTTAAACTTCACATTTGCTTTTACCAATCACTTCAGCTCCACAAAACAATCATTTTGGTGTTTAAATTGTGATTCTAAGTCCAACCGTTGCAGAGATATTCAAAGTGCTAAACACAGTACGTTGTCCAATGTTATCCTTATGGAGGATAAATAAAATTTTATATCTCGATTATTTATGAATGTATATTGATGAAACTTGGTATGTGGCTTCACGTTGTATTGGTATATTGATATTTGCACAAAAATAAATGTTTTGTTGGTTGTCCCCGTAGCAGCTAACCTGCATACTCAGCCCTAATGTTATTCTTATGGAGAATAAGTAAAGTTTTATATTTCCCTTAATTATGAACATAAATTAATAAAACTTGGTAAGTAGCTTCACATGGTTCAGATATATTGATAATTGCATAACAACTCATTTCTTATCTTCCTCGTTGCAGCAAACCTGCGTACTCAGTCCTAATATTATTCCTATGGGGAATAAATAAAATGTTATAAATCACTTATTTATGAATGTATTTTTGTCAAACTTGATAAGTGGATTTATGTAGTAGTGAGAAAAATATAAATGCATTGGAAATTCGCTGAGTACGCAGGTTTGCTGCGATGGGGGTATTATTTTTTAATGTAATGTTTGGTTTACTCAAATCCTTGACAGTGTAGCATACCTATGTAACACGCCGTTCCTACTTATAAAACAAAACAACTTGTTTTTAACTTTACACGAAACTCACTCTTCCAGAATTCCTTTAAGTAAGAGTTAAGCATTATAGAATATTAGCTGCCCTCGTACACGGTTTTACCCGGAAATACAACCTGTGGTGTGTGCTGCATCCTGAGGTTAACTCATGGAACTACTACGAATCCTTCCTGTGTGTACGAATTATGATCAGACATTTTCATTTTCATTTTCTCAAACCAAAGTAAATGTCCATAAGAATAACACCGGATTGGAACTTTGACTCCACGTGGGGTGGAGCAAATAGGAATTTCTTAAAATCCTTTCTTAGTGGTTACCTACGTTATGGAAACAATTTAGTGGTTGTAGGTGTAGAGGGTTGGCCTGGGGGATGATAGGTTTTCGTATTTATAGATATAGGCTAGATTAAGCTATCTTGGAACTGTATAAACTATTGTTTCACGTAAACCTCGATAAGGACAATGTCTCCGCATACGTGTAGCCCTATATAGCATATACACGGATGAGTGGACGGACGCGTGCGGCAAATCTCGCGATCAGAAACTCAGAACGCACGTTCTTCTCTCAAGAGTCACTGGTCTTAATTGGACGTTTTTAGCTCAACAAACACAATTTAACTAACACTAGGCCATCTCGCTCTCTGTATTACGTAATTCTTTGACGTGTGTTTATCCGCAAAACCATTTACAGCAATTTTTCTTAGGGTTTATAATTTGTTATAAAAATCATTTCGATTTATATTCGAAAATAGTCAAGGTTAAATGAGGAAGCATTTGCTTTCTGGATGCCAAACCTTGAAATAAATCACTTAAGTTCCTTAAAATTGCAGATGGTGATGGTGTTGCTGCAACGCCAGTGGGATAGTTTTGTTCTTCCCTTTTGTATTTAGCTTTTGGGGGTCGGGGCGTATCGAAAAACAATGCCTGAGTGTCAGTTCGCTTCGTACCGCCTAGTCAGACCATGGAGCGATTATTGATGATTTCACTACTGGCAGAAACTGATGTCCTTACTTTCGGTGTCCTGTAAATCGCGCCCAGTGAAAATCGCTCTCAGCACGGTCTCTACCTTGTGTATTTTTATGGCTAAAACGGAATTCCTCCGACGATCGAAGAAATTTACAAAGGTCTAGACATTCCTTCTTCTGCCACAAATATGTCTACTTCAAATGTTCAAAAAGTTCCAACATATCTAAAATATGCGAAAAATATAAAAATCTTAAATAAATTATTCGAAATACCCCCGTTTTAACAAACCTGCGTTACTCAGTAATTTTTTTTCTGAGCTCATTTTCCATACACATTTTTGAGTGAGCAGGTTTGCTGCAACGGGATATTTGTATAGAAGTTAAACAAATAAACTGATTCCTATCACACTGTATTCAGATTGTCGACTGGCTAAATGACAAAAGTAATCCTCCGACATTACGCTGTTGTAAAATCAGCTTAAAAACATCGTAAATTTTGTTGGGTTCTTCTTATTTTTTTAATACTTTTTACCTTAAGATAAAGACTTTAATCTAGTTTTTGGAGGTGGGAGATGGTTTTAAATCAAGCCCTATCGGAGCTGTGACTCCTGGGGCAGGTAGTCTCGAGGACAATTTCTAGACCGGGCGCGATTTGCACACATTCCTCAGTGGGCGCTATTTTCATTGGTCGCGATTTTCGTACAACCGTTACTTTCGTCTTACATTTCTACAAACTTTTATGCCTGGTAAAATTCTGTTTACTTGTTCTGCAATAAATCTTTGTTAACGTTCCAAAACTTGTTTATGATCTGTAACGATAGTTTCAGTGATTTACAATAAACCCCACGTTTTTAATAACGCGGTGTTTACTTTTCGTTCGTGTTTCGACTACTGCACCGTCGAACAGATGGCCTTGTCAAAATGTTCCCCAATAGAATTATCTATGTGACCGTCCAATATGGAATGCAACTATGCGGATTATCAAAGTAATTAAAGTTAGGTAATACATGACATTCTCTATAAACAAAACATAGTCTGATGTTGGATTATTTAATAAATCTGCACATTTTGATGTAAATGGTACACAGGCAGCAGAAAGACAATATTTACCGAAATATAAAATCACTATTATGTAAGTAATGCACCTGGTGGGCCGGGCGACAGCGCTGTGGCCGTGTTAATGCCGTGTTGATGTTCACATTAATGTGTTAATTACCCCACTACACGGCCGCTAGTGCTGCTCTCTGTGATTTACTGTTGTAGTTAACATCTCGATCCTGCGTACCTTGATATGTAGGCGAGTAGTATTATATGTTAGACATATAATATGTTAGACATGTGTTTTATTATATTATCACAATTTAACAGGTGATGATTTTTTTGTGACTAAAAGAACGTTAAAAATACCTCGTCCAAAACGAGGAAATTATTTAAATCGGGAGTAAGGTAATTTACCTCTATAGAATTTATTTTAATTGTAATTTATCTATTAAAAGTTAAAATGTTTTATTGGAGGTGTTTAAGCAGCTTTATGTTTACATTCTGCTTGCTTCGTAGAAACATTTTATATTTTTCACCTTAGCTAGTGAAAAAAACAACGCAAACAGCATGTATGATGATTACACGATAAAAAGTAACAAGGATTAAATTACGTTCAGAACTACGGAATAATTTTGTATGCCCCATTAATTGTAAAATGTAAATTCAGAACTAGCAGTGCACTAAAAAAACTTAGCGAATTATTTAGATACATTTTCTTGACATTAATATACATTTTATTTTATGCATTTGAACATTATAGTATCGGAAAATAACAGATCGAGTCCTCTTATGAGTTAATGTTAATTTTATTACTCCACCAAACCACAACAACTCAACGTAATAATTCATCATAACAAAAAAAACTTGAAGCAGATAATATTGTCTTTAGGAAGATTTCCTGCTATTTCCAGTTGATGTTGTGGACCGGAGAGGAAGGGTGTCGACAAGCCAGATTTGCATTCTTTTGATGTTGTTTACACTGTTGGTCTATTTTCTGTCACTTTCCAAACCCAGTCTGACTAAACAGCCAAGGCGACAATAACAACTTCAATGCATAATTCCAGTTACTGGTGAAAGTGTTATATGTTGAAGGGTTGTGAGTTCATGTCAACCAGCCACTTGAACAGAGGAGTAGAACCATTTTTGTTGGTGCCATTTAACATACCACGGTTCAGTGGCAAAAGAGTTTAAGAGTTCACATTGGTGCAGCAAGCTTTTAAGAATTAGTTTTTCTAGATTGATTGTCATGATGGTTTAAAACACATATTAATTTAGAAATACATTTTTGTTTTTACTAGATACATTTAGCTTTAAACTAAAATTAGTTGTTTATCAGGAATATTTTGGAAGGAATTTGTTTATGAATGTAAAATTAGTAGCATTGACTAGTAAAATTAGTAGCCTATGTTTAAGATGCCTTTAAAAGTTGTGGTTTTATGGGTCTAATTTTCATTCAGTTTCGGTGTTGGTTATTTACATTTTTATTTCATCAATTTCTACACAAATAATGACATTTGTTCGATGGCTATTCCTGGATAGGAAATTTAATCATCTATAATATTATAAAGAAGAGGTGGTTTCTGTCTGTCTGTCTGGTGTTCCGGGTAAAGGCAAAAACTACTGAACCGACTAAGCTGAAACTTTACACAAAGGTAGATCTTGAACCCATGCAACACATAGCCCTATTCACTTCATTAAAATCCCCTCGGGCTACGCCCAGTGAACGTCCTAAGTTTCAATGTTTACATTTCAGAAGAAAGTAAACATTCAGAAGCTGTAATGCGAACAGCTGAGGACACTTCCATTTGACAGCTTAAAGAGCAGAAGCAAGAATATCTGTTTCAAGCTAACTAAAATGCAAATTGCATTAACTATAGAACGGGCAAAGAAAACCCCTGTGCGAAGAACGGGTACATCAGCTAGTATATTATATTGGCAGGATTATGTTATTTATTATTTTGTTTACAAACAAACATACTCATTTTGACGTTGTAAAGGTAAGCAGCAGCGCACGCGACTGGACCAAGGTGAATTAGTATAGAATACAAGGCAATGTATACAATGTATACATTGTACAAGGGTACCATCGAATACTCACCAACCAGTAATAAAATATAGAACTGAAGCTATTATTGATATTTGATAATTATTCATGAGTTGTTTTAAAGCCTACGACTTTAAGTAAAAAGAGTTTTGGTATAAAAAATAATAGTATCTCAATAAAATAAAAAAATAGTCAATATTTAAATTTATTAAACTGGTGACTGTGATGTCAAAACTGTTCTGGTCATTGGAATCCCTAAGGAATAATTTTAGTTCTATACAAATAGACATAATTATTTAGGTCATCCTTTGAGGAAGTACACTATGGTACAGGCCTTAAGACGTTAGAGAAGCAGGTAAAGTCGCAAAATATTTCATAAATGGTAAATTTATTCAATAATTTATTAAAATATGACTAAACAAGTGCGAGTAACAAGTAAGAGTTTTCTATTTTGTTCTCTAGACGGGAATTTCGTTATTACAAAACAATATTTAAACACAGCATCGTTGAAAAACAGTACCCACGCAGATAAAATATTCTTCATGAACGGGCGATTTCAAAAGCACGCCGACGCAGAGATAAGGATGCTCAAGGCGAATGGCACTTTTAGCTTATCAAAGGCGAGTTTGAGGACACTCGTCTGCTCTGCATAGAGTAAGCAATCGTCTGAATGCGCGGGCATCTTATTATACTCTATGGCAGACTAGAGCACTCGGTCTTTGATGATTCAAGCATTCTCATTCCTTAATGAAGATTGGCTCGTGTACATGCAGTTATAATTGTCCCCATTCTTCGAGTCACATTTATAAGGAGGTCTCGAAACAGATAGGTAGGAAATAATTTTCAAAAGATTGAATAGCTACTGAGGTTCTGCGTCATTGAAGCTTTTCCGAGAGTCGTGTACTTTGTTCATTGAAACATTCTTTTGAAGCAGTTTTGACGAATGGAGTCAGTTGACGCAAGATTGTAAATTATTGCAACAGCAGTTAGAAAATTCACGTATCTGTTAGTTGCAAAGACATATTTGTATAGTGAAGAGAAATATGCTTTGAACCTTTGCAAATTTGCCTAATGATCTGCATAGTGTACAGCAGTAAAGAGGAGTAGGACAGTAACGAGGAGGGCTGTTAGGAACTGGACAACTTATAGTTCACAACTTTAAAAACTTATCTATTTAATTTATCATCATAATTACTCCTACTTGTCTTGATACTCAGAATTTGTTTTTGGGCATTTCAAAATTGCTTCACTCGTTTACTTCTTAGTACTTTGACCTCAAAAAAACAACGATAACTCGAGATAACAACGAAACTTCGGCTTCGGTTATATTTGGATTATTTAGATAATCTTTATGTTCTGTGAGTGATATATAAACAATAATGTCTATTGCAATATGTATAGCTGTTTTACTTAGCTATCCGAAAAGAGTTAAATTGCAATTTAATATAATCACATGATAAAAATTAACCCATGTAAAAAACATAAAAATTCAACTTGAAACCGTAGTATACAGTTCATAGTTGATATATATGTGGCGGTGTTTACACTTAAAACACATTTCTTCTGGGAAAATTTTAGTATTGTATATGTGTAAAGATAATTATATGTTATCATAGTAAGACATGCAAGACATTCGAAAAAATCATTTTTGGGAGTGTTATTAGATCATTGCTAAAGTGGGCTGGATATAAATTACACGTTCCAAACACGATTAAATGCTTTCTTTTTCGTTTTGTTATCAAAACATTATCAGCACCGAATCAAAGTACCAAATAAGCATCCGTGCGTAGAATCTTAAAATCTTGGTAAACTCTCCAATACCTATCCGGGCAAGAGTGATAAGATAAGTGTAGCTCACCTAGCCATGAGTATGATCCTGTGGGCGTAGATGGGGGCCTCCTCTCGCCCCACCAGGAACAGGATGTCCGAGGACTCGTGGTCCTCCAGGAGTCGCTGCAGGTCATCCAGTAACTGTGGCACTCCGGACAGCGACTTGTCTGGGATCACTCGGGTCCCCATCCTGGAACAGAGGAGAGCGGCTGAGCAGGGTTGGGCAGCGGGCCTGGCTCTGAATGGTAAGCTATGTATGTCTGGCCATTAACTGTGAACTGCTCTAGAATCCTTTACCCGAAAGGGATAGATATTTCAGACAGAAATCATAGCACGGTAGACGGACTGAATGTTCCCGGATCCTGAGAATTGATTTGAGAATTGTGTACCTCTTTTGACAAGGCAAGACTGAAAATCCCAGCACTAATGAGTGGTCGAGCGGCGACCCTCAGTCTTTGCTCGCTCTTGGGATAGTCATCAAGTTTATTAAAGGTTTACAAGAGACATCAATAAAACCTCTCTTGCTCTATCTTCTGCATCTTGGATCACTTAATCCTTGAAATAGTTGAACATATATGTTAGTGTCATTACAGAGATTAACAAATAAACTGGTCGATGGTAGACATATTGTGGGATAAACCGATGTCACTACGACCAATAAAAACATCATTGGTTTATCGAAATTACTCCTATTCGACAAATTATTTTGTTATCAAGTACATCCTACTAATACATCCTACTAATGTGAAAGTTTGGATGTATGTGTGTATGGATGGATGCTTAGGCTTCCATCATGCAAAAACTACTGGACATATCAAGTTGCATGGACATAGCTTACATATCACATTAAAATACCTGATAATGTCCACATCCAACCTTAGGGCTCCACCCCACGGGCCGTGTAAGTTATAATGAAAATCTTAAAGGAGAATTGAATTTTTTATAAAATTATCAGCTGTAGTTAAGATGTTTATCAGTTACTGCGAAGAAAATTATATGGTAACACGTAAACAAAGATTTTATTGTAAATGTGATTTAATTTTTCGCAAGCGAAGCCGCGGGTTACAGCTATAACTGCAGTTTTTATTATCATAAGCATATAATAACTTAATTATGTGAACTAGGCCCTATGTTATAGGCTAAGTCAAATTTCAAAACACGGACTCCTACTAAAAGGATAACACATTCATGTCGTTGATTATAAGCTAATGTGTTTTCATTGACAAATTCACCATTTGTAAATTATAATTAAAAAATATAAATTTTTTAAGGGTTGTTTTTACACTATTTAAGTAGGTATCCCTAAACCTTTGTTTTTAATTGGATTTAAAAACCTCTCATTTACAATAAATCCATAAAAAAAATCCTACTTATTAACAGCTATAAACGCAAGATAACCGCCCATTCTGAGAATGTTAGCCCAGCCACCCCTGTAACGAACCCCTCCCACTCCCCACCCCCGCCACACCAGTGGGTGGCAATCAGCTGCTTTGTTGGTCCAACTTAGTTGCGGTTAGTTGGTTAGGAGAGCTTAGTTTTGCGACCTTTTCAAAACCACTAAACCAGCGACCACTGGGTCTGGGGTTTGTGCTTGGGAGGGTGGCGGCAAAAGGCGTTAATTTAATTGCTTACTGCAGCGGTAAACTATAGTGGCTATTATGTTAGGCTGAGAGTTCCAAGTGGAGTCGAGTTCATTAGATCTAACTGTTTCTGCGTTAAATGGGAAATTGTACGCATTTATCGAGGGGAAGTCGAAAATGTCCTAGTCCTGAATAGCGCTTGCATAAATGAATGTTTTATGAGTTTTTCTCCAAGAATGATATGAAATAAATTACAGTACCTAGGTGAAATTGTAAATTTTTTAAACAAAGTTTTATCTTTGAGAAATTACAGTATCTCTTTAGTAACTAGTCAGCTATATTGGAGTGGCTTCAAATAGAAACCATTTTAGTTTATTGAGTTCAGATTAAACTATTGGAAATTTTAAAGAAAATATATAAATCCTAAACTAGGCTATATATTTTAAATTTTTAGATTTCTATATTGAACTATTAGTTTGAATTCATATTTTACAGCAATAAAACGCTGATCGAGAGGAGAAGTGCTAAATGACTAGTGGACTCTGGCTGATGAGTTCATTGCAGGTTTGGTACTTAACGTTTTGGCACAGTAATAACTACCACAGCAGTTGTGAGTTAATTAAAGATAGCTTAGAGGGTCAGATGGATACAGAACCATAATAATTTTAGTATTATGGCACGGAAGTGTAATTTGAGTATTTCGATTGGAGAAGGGGGGAATTATCATGTTTGTGATTATTGTGACTTTTCATGTATTACAATAATATGCTCTCGAAATTACTTGGGGGCAATTGCTCCCCCCCTTGCACTCCTCAAATTACACCTCTCTGTTTGCGGTGCAGTTAAATCTTTACGTAAGAGATTTAACAAAGATTGATAACATGTATCTCCTACTCGCCTGTATTTCTATGTTTGTGCAATGTGTAAAATCAGTGCTCAACGAATGACGAGATACTTGTATGAATCAAAAGAAAGCTATTTTAAAATGTAGCAAGCCTAGGCCAAATCTGGATTGATGATAGTGTGTTGACCGACACTGAATCATAGTGTCAATAATATTTGAGTTTACATATACTGTAGTAGCACTCGGTATTTCTATACGGTACGGTTACATCGCACTTCTCGGATTACCACAGAAATTACAGTTTTTAGACTAATCGATACGGTATTTCGGTATTTGTATTGTGCCCTAAAGAAATAGGAAAGAACTTTGGAAGAACACAGGAAAAACTTACTTTAGTCGAAAAGGGCGCCCGATTTTCTTGGGAGGCACCAGACCTAACCGTTTCACCTTGAATGGATAACTTCAACTAAACGTTAAAATTCACGCGAACCGATTTCGGTAAGACATCCACGAAAACATAAACAACATGAAATACTCGCCACAAAGCCACCGACCTTGCAGAAACGCGCGGGTAAAATAGTGACAGCTAAGTGAAAGTGGGGGTGAAAAACACGAGGAACACGAAAGAAGGCAAACACACGGACAGACGGACGACACCGGCGGGGGAAGGCACGGGACTGGACGGCGAACTCGGGAGACGGACTGCGCGGCGTTGCCAGCTCGCCGGGCCCTAGGGCAGGTCAGGGAGTGTTTTCAGTTGGGAACATACTGATTTGTACCAGGGCCGTATTTTCCTAAGGGCGCACGGGCCCGAGAGGGCCCTCAAGCCACGAAAGTGGGACCCCACGGGGACCACGCGAGGCAGTATTTTAATTTTGTTCTGAAAAAAGTTAATTACTTCTCAACTGACAATAATACAAATAATTTTAAGTTGTAAAGGGTATACGTTCAAACTTCAAACCTAAAGTCGTCCACTAAGGTTTATTATTTTGAATACCAAATGCGGATTTGATTAATTTGCCCTAATCCAGTAACAGGAATAGGCCAGGTAAGATTTGAAATGTGACTACTGACGGTATTGTGGATACCTTTTTATGCTGAGTATAACTGTACATATTGTAAATTTGCGATAGATGACCTTAATCTTTCAGCAATAACTATTGAGCCTGTCCTCTAACCCCATAAATTGTTTAATATCCGCTCGCCATGCTTTGCCGTACTTGGAAGTTGCAGATTCTATTCAAGCCGATTTAAGTGGTACCGCGGTCAATGTTCACACATGCGAAAGGGTCAAAATTACGCTATAGTACAGTCTTGTACAAACCCACCTTAAAACCTAATGGTACAACTAGGTGGTACGGTATCGCGGCTCCCCATGATTAGGTGGTACGGTATCGCGGCTCCCCATGATTAGGTGGTACGGTGTCGCGGCTCCCCATGATTAGGTGGTACGGTGTCGCGGCTCCCCATGATTAGGTGGTACGGTATCGCGGCTCCCCATGAGAAGTCCAGGGAACATAATACACTTATTTGTGAAACATACAAATTCGCCAATAGAATATAAATCGTTCATAAATTTAAATGCTATGAATTCTTCAATACTTGTTAACAATAGCAGAACTAGTTCTCCAAGCAAGTTTGTTTCCAACGAAAGGATACTTCAGTTGTAAACAAACATAAAAAACATATTATATTAAAACGGGTGATAACATCCGAGAATAATGTGGTTAACGTACTTTCAATCAGCACGTAGTTTAGACTTCCGCCGTCGGATAGCGCCACTGTTCCGAAAATTCAGCCCTTTAATGTATTTAAGTGATGACTTTTCTTAAAATTCTGAGACGTATTGGAAAATTTACGTAAAAATACCTTTAATTTTACACCTCAAACGTTAAAATCCGTCCAGCCGTTATCGAGATGACTGAAGAAAAACCTCTAGCGTATTAATATTTAGGATGCCAAAATCTGTAGCAGGCTTCAAACAGCAGGTTTAAAATCTGATTTTCACCCTTGTTTACATATGTTTTTAATTTCCAAAATTTCCATTCCCCACCCCGCGACATCCCACATATTTGAGGATAACAATGTTGCGGTAATTATTACAGAGGTTACTAAGAAGGGGGTCAAAATAAAATTATTAATTAGCCGTACCAATCGAGATGTGTTTGTTCTGAAACTGATCTACACCCTTTCGCTTGATTGCACTGGGACTTGACCGCTGTACCAATCGAATTTTAACTTGATCAAGTTAGCCCTGAAAATTTAAGGATAAACCCCCGCCCCCTAATTGCTTTCTAGGATTGCAAAACTGTACGAGATTAGGATTTGGCTCCGTATATGCACCCAAAATTACTTGTTCACAAAAATCTATTTTCGTACAAATATTCATACATTATTATTGTTTTTCAAGTTCATTAAAATGAAACCGAGCTATCACACGAAAGGAAAGGAATAAGGTCGTGTAAAACCAATATAAGTAAACTACTTTCATTGCTTTCCAGTACATTTTATTAGTTGTGAATAGCCACCAGAACTGTGTAGTAGTAATATAACATGGATTCATACCAGTTTTCCGCCGCAGATCATCCTTGTCCTAAGAGGATGACCTGGGTTTCAGCTTTTACTAAGCCATTGTCATATCCATTTCCAGGACCAGTAGTTAAAACAACTCATATTGGCGATGTCGACAAAAAACAACACAAAACACGATGTCCCACATACACACAAAAAAGAAACACGTAAACGAAATGTAAACGTATAATAACGTTTACACGTTTTTCACGTTACATGTTTACACGTTTACACAGGTAAATCGTTACGCGATGTTTGTGTGCGTATGTGTAACTACGTGTTTTGTGTTGTTTTTTGACGTCATCGACAAGGTGGATTATTGTAACTAGTGGTCCCTGAAATGAATATGACTATGGTTTAGTAAAAGCTGAAACCCGGTCATCTCTTAGGAAAATGAAGAACTGCGAGGGAAAACTGCAACAATTCCTGGGTAATCCTGTTAGAAAACGGATCCGGTAAAATGTTACTCTTGATCCACAAGAAGAGAGAGGGCTACACTCCCTCCCCCACAAGTCTCTTCTTCGCCAGAGTCGTAAAAGGTTCTATACTACGTTAAGGGAGGTAAGAAAACTCATTCCGGAAGCAATGGGTAAAAATACCAAATAAATCTAAATAATTATATATCTATAATGAGTAAAGAAACCGCTCATAACATTGTACAAATTACAACCATAATATGTGAAATAATGTTTTAACCAAGCATAATATGAAAACACTGTCCGTAAGTTACATTACACTGTTGCAGTTTACAAAGTTCTACATTTATCAAATAGCCATAAACACTATATATTACAGTAAATTGCGAAAAATAAACAAAGAGTAAAGAGTTCCCTACACAGCAAGCTGATGTGAGGAGTTAAAAGCTTAAATAATTCAATATTCTCAGAAGTTAGGGTATTTTATAATTTTACAACAGCTGATTTTACTTGTTTTAAAGATTTTTAGAGTCATCTAATTGTTCTGCAATGGTGCGTTAATGATGAGTAGTTAGATGAACATTTGGATGTAACTGAACGGTTGGGTGTAAAAGTAGTTGGGGATTATTCTATACAGTGATTTTATGAACATTTAAATGCCGCGATCGAGGGAAGAATATAGGGAAGGAGAATGTAGCCCTCTTTTCTTGTGGAGCTAGACCAACTAACGTTTTATCGGCTCCGTTTCCTATCTGGTTTACCCATGGAGTAAAAGATATATTTTGAAATGACCGTCTAACCGGAGAGGAGGAGGTTCATACAACGATTTTTGATAAATACTAGTACTAGTGGAGGTCAAAGAACTGAGGTGTGAAGTTTGGCAACGTGGCGATCGGACCGGTTTCATTGTAGAGTGGCCTTCAAGAAGTAAACATAACCTTCAAAAAACGCGGCGGCATGCCGCCGCGCCGGTGCAGCGCGGCGTGAAATGGCGGGAGTGATCAGCTGATCAGCTGTTTGTCACATGAGTGCCGCTGGCGCCTGCAGGTGGCGTGTGGTCACTCCCACGTGTATCAGGGAGAAAGAGTTATCACATTCGCACCAGTATGGGACAAGGCTTTCCAAAGCCACGTCGAGTCGGGAGAGTTGTGGGACAAGTAGTCCTCACAGTAGTCCCAGTAGTCCTCTCAAGCATCCAGCATCATTACTGAAGGTTTACACATGTAAAAATGAAGATTTGTATAAGCGTCAGCCATTTGACATATTCTAAATCTTGAAATGTTTCTTCAGTTGTAACAAGCTAAACATTTAAATTGCTATGACAATTTAACATGCTGCAATGGTTATTATAAATACCCCGTCGCAGCGCACTGCGGACTAAAGCGAGTTTCAAATGAACTAATATAAGCCTACCTACCACAAGAAGCCACTTACCAAGTTCCATCAAACCATATTTATTAATAAGCGAGATATTACATTGTTGTATGTATGCACGTATATTTATTTTCTTCTCTGGTTCCTATATTTCCTTGTGGTTTCTCTAATTTTTTTCAATTGGGGCCTGAAAACAAAAAGTTTTTATGGTCTCAGGCTTAATTCTTACCAGGAAAATTGCTTCCCTTTAAATCCGCTAAAACTGTTGCTGTATTTTATTAAAAGTATCATACAATGTCCCAGGACCATGCTGAGATGATAATAATTAAGATAAAAAAACGAGGCACAATTTAACTTAGGTTTACATATTGAATAGCTTTGATAGCAATAACTTAAACTCATCTTTAGGGTAATTTACTTCAGCAGTTACTGTATACTTCGATAAATAATAGACAAATATTACAGAGTTCATAGAATCTGTGGAGAAGGTTATATTCCATCGTATTACTTACCAGAATAGTTCTATGGCCCATTGTATATCCTGTACATAAATATATACAATAAATTAATCTCGTAGTTAATGCATTTCACCGTTACCAAAGACTGGCTCACAGAGGAACTAGGGTTACAAGGGAGGGGGGTGGAGAGTTACGTTACGTTATTGAAGGGGGGACATCCGTGTGCAGTGTTATGTAACGATGTACTTAGAGTGGAGTTAAACTTTGAAGTAAAGGGTTTCGTAAAGTTTAATGGGAAAGATAGGGGGTTAAATTAACGTTACATTGCGTTACGTAGTACTTCGTTACGTAAAAAATGCATTAAGTAAAATTACGTTGCGTATAATTGCGTTCCTCCTTGAATATCCTCCATAGTATATGGATTGATTGATAATCTTATTAATCCTAAAGGAGTTAGACCCCATTTCTCAGTTCACTTCTTAAGACTTTCCTCTATAAAAGGCAAGGTCTCCTTCCTCATTGTCATATTATCCATCCAATCCCCACCTTTGACAGAAGAGGTCGGATTGAATATAATATCCTCTCGCGGGATCAGAGAGGATTGGGAATCCTTACCCAGCACAGAAGAAGATTAAATGAAGAACTCTTTATATTTCTCCTTATAATATCCCATCTAAAGATTGCGTAAATGAAGAAGAAAAACGAGAAATGGTAAGGTTATTTCTTTAGGTTTTATGTAACAATGAAATTGAATATTTTAAAATAAGATTTTAAAGTTGAGATAGTGGATAAAGGTTGTTTTTGGATTACGATGGAACAGTAGTTACTTTATTAGCATTTCTTTATCAGTTACTGAATGAGTTACTGGATTATATATATTGAGTTACATGGTAACTTTAGTTCCTACCTATTTAAGTATATTTAGTGGAAGTTAAAACAAAACTCACATATCTTAACAAAATCGTCTCAAAGTGGATTCTGTCTTTGGGCCTGTTGATGACCGAAATGACTGTAACTCCATTGTCTCGTGTCATGTGTTATGTATGTTAACCGTCTTGTGTGAAAGTAAAGTTTAATTGTAAATTTATTTGTTAGTACTGTAGGACGTAGTTTACGTCTTTCCTTTAATTATATACGGGATGTAATAAAAGACGACTTACAACACTTAGAATATATTTACACTTATACTGATTCACATACAGACGGTAAACATATATAAAAGATGGTACAAGGCTATCGATTTCGACCAGTCACACCGGTCATCATCAGGCCAATGAGAGAACTGACAGTATCAAAATGGCGTCCCTGCTTATATCCTATTGGTTACCGGAAGTTCCGGATACAGGTTCCTAAATGTGCCACCAGAGTCGAAGTTAACTTATTCATTTATCAACTTCCCTCTATCCTTACACTTTTCTTTAAATATATGTTTCACTACGTTTGATCCTTCCAGTTTCCTGTTCTTCCAAGCTGATACATGATTCTTAAATCTTTTAACAAAATTAACAGTTTGACCAATATAAAAGTGATCACAGTTGTTACAATTAATTTTGTAAACGCCGGGCATGTTGAATTTGTTACAATCTTCTATCTTGGGATTTAGTATTTTCTTCATGGTGTTTTGAGTTCTGTAGGCTATATTAACTCCCTGTTAATTTACAACTCTCTTCTGAAACTGATGTGGCTTGTCTGTTCCTTTTATTTCTTCAACATGGCTGTTTTTAGCGAATTTCCCCTATAGGGAAGAAGCTATTACCGTAGGTCTCATGGTAAGACTTAAGCCCGAGACCATGATAACTTTTTGTTTTGAGGTCCCCAGAT
Organism: Allygus modestus; assembly: GCA_963675035.1. Classification (NCBI taxonomy): domain Eukaryota; kingdom Metazoa; phylum Arthropoda; class Insecta; order Hemiptera; family Cicadellidae; genus Allygus; species Allygus modestus. The sequence continues at coordinate 30,251,919 of OY776115.1, read as the reverse complement.
GCCAAAAACACTATTCGTTCAAATTTATATATATGTATATATATATATATATATATATGTGTCCGTTAACACGATAACTTGAGTAAAAAAGGTCCGATTTTGATGAAATTTGGCTCAAATGTGTAAAATGACATTCATGACTTTAAGTTCGAAATCCAGAAAAATCGGATCATGGGAAGGGGGGTTTATGGGGGTTTTAAATTTTCCAAAAATCAGTTTTTTGCATTTTTCACCCTAAAATTTTTAAATAACTTAATTTTGGTTTTGACCATCTTATAGAGCTTAAAAAAACAAATAATATTGTTTTTTGAATTATTAACCTAGGTTGAGTGGTTGCGGAGAAAATCCAAAAAAACCTACTCATAAAATCTCCCATGTTAATCTTATGGGAAAACGGTTTTTGGTTTTTCCTCAGTTCATTTTAAAGTAAACTTCACATTTGCTTTTACCAATCTGTTCAGCTCCACAAAACAATCATTTTGATGTTTAAATTGTGATTCTACGCCCAACCGTTGCAGAGATATTCAAAGTACTAAACACAGTACGTTGTCCAATGTTATCCTTATGGAGAATAAATAAAATTTGATATCTCGATTATTTATGGATGTATGTTGATGAAACTTGGTATGTGGCTTCGTGTAGTATTGGTATATTGATATTTGCACAAAAAATTGATTTTTTGTTGATTTTTCCTGTAGCAGCAAACCTGCGTACTCAGCCCCCATGTTATTCTTATGGAGAATAACTAGAATGTTATATAGCGCTTATTTATGATTGAATATTGATGAAACTTGGTATGTGGCTTCGCCTGGTTAAATTCTATTTATATTTGCATAAAAAACAATTGTTTGTGTTCCTTGTTTCAGCAAACCTACGTACTCATTACCAATGTTATTCTAATGGAGAATAATTAAAATCGCTTATATGGGAATATATTTGTATGAAACTTGGTATGCGGCTTTATGTGGTATTAAGACAAATATTATGCATTGGAAATTCGCTGAGTATGCAGGTTTGCTGCGACGGGGGTATTTAGTTTTAGTGCGTCTAATTTGTTATTTATCCGTGCGTATTTTTGTTCCATTACTTCTTCGACTTCATCTGAAACGATGTTATACAAAAGGTTCCATGCAGCAGGGCCGTTTATTACATCCCGTAAGTAATAACAACATGTAATATGATAATCAAACAATTTTTAATTATAACAACACCTATAATGCTAACCAAAAGAAATTGTTTAAAAAAATAAAACAATGTACAGTGATAATTCTTCATCTATGTAAAATGCCTGTTTCACTCATAAATTACTTCTCGCCAAACAATGCAAGGTGCATAACAATAATAAATTAATCATTTGCAACATCAGGGTTTTGAGGGATGTTTGTGACAAGAGGTGCTGCCACCGACATCTAGTGGTCGGTTTGTCAACCAGAACACTCAGGCTGTCAATGTCATAACTACAAATGTCAATGTCACAGTTGTTGGGGTCTTCATTGGTAGAGTGTCATAGAAGCCAGTTGGCATGTGTCAATGTCATTGGAGATTAACAAATTCAAATTACCAGAACAGTATACTTGACATGAGTTATACTAATTTTGAGTTGAAATAGATTAACACGAATTAATTATTTTGTGCAACTTACATAGACATACAAACTGTAGGGTACTGTAGTGCTTGTCTGCAGTTGAGTTCTTCCAGCGTTGTGCCTGCTGAGTCATCCAGTAACAAATAATTAGCTGACGAGCCGCAGGACAGTAGTGACAGTTATACCTTATTCACGCCCATAGTGTATTACCGGGACTTTGAAAAAAATCCCGGTAGTGAGGTACCATTAGAAATTCGCTGAGTATGCAGGTTTGCTGCAAGGGGGTATATTGTATGTACGTGGTTATTCTATTCACTGTTTACATGCTGAGGAAAACAAATCAATTCAAGTATAAACACATTCCAATGCGGATGAGCTTAAACGGTTATGGTAGGTCCCGGCTTAAATCACATTAAAAATAATTCAAGCTGATCATTAGTTATTTTAAAAGTTTTGACATTGTTCCTTTTTACTTTAAGAATACGTTAAAGAGAAAAAGAGGCAAACATCAAAATCAGGCTTCTTTGGGTTTCTCCCCTTCTAATAATCTATGTTCCAAGATTGATCCTTTTAGGTTAAACAATAACTATAGAAACCTGTACAGACACAAATTTACAATTTTTCTAAACGAAGTTATATATTTCGATTCAAACAGATAACACAATGCCAGTGAAGGTGAACCGTCCAGGTGGTATTTCAATGTTTAATTGCAGTACTTAACTCCGACCAGCTGCATACCACGTAGAACCATCGCCATCGTGTAGCCGGTCATTCGCCACGTCGCTCCAGCGGTTATCATGTGTATCAGCATTCCCCTGACTATAATCCTCTTCTTTGTCGCCATTGTAAGTATTACATTTAGCTAACGTGTTTTGTTTTATCGATCACACGATTCAAAGGAAGACATATTCAGGTGAAAATAAAATTGAAAACACGTACTAGACAGCTAAAACATTTTAATGTGTAGTCTTTTTTGGTTAGAAGCCTTTAAGTAGAGGTTGCAGTCACAAACGATTTGAAATTTTCAGTTACTTTTCCTTTAAGACCAATGCAAATTAACACTTTAAAGAGGAACATTATCTAGTGGGTCAACTGAGCATAATTGTAATGACATAACATTAAATAACAAGTAAATAACATAAACTTATGTACAATGTTTGGCTTTTTGTAATAACTACATTTTTATGACAAAATTCTGCCCACTAGAATCACTAGGTATTTTTGACTCTATAAAACGTATCATAAGTCAACTCTTTCGAGCAGTGAATTAGTTTAAGAGATTCACTGACAGGTAATTATGATCGGGTGAACGAGGAAAAGTTGTAAAAATGAGATATATCGAGACTGTAGCCCCTTTTAAGGGGTGGCTCTGTTTTCAGTGTTATAAGTTTTTAAGGGAGTAAAATATATGGTTCATGAGCAACGATGGCATGGAGCGTGGGATCAAAATTATAATTTGTTTGAAGTACTTGGAGCGAATAACATTTGATTGGGCTGCATTCCGTGCTAAAAGTAATGGACTTCACGGCTAATGAACTTGTATTTAAATACTCTCTCGGCCAAATAAAATGCTTATTTCCGTCAGGTAAACATTAACACTTTTGGGGCGAATCCCTGAGGGATTTTGTAATATTTTCTAAATTTTAAGACATGTAGGAATCATAGTGCACATTTTGGTGTATTATATTATTGGCTTTTGTCACATCATCTTAAAATTTGGCACCGCAGATTTCTCATTCGTTATTGTATTATTATAACCTTAAGTGTTGCTATAGTGCGTTCGATGTCTCATTGTAATAGCAATAGGATTGTTTTTTTTGTTATTTCAACGCCAACGGCAATTTTGTTAATAGAGTATCACAAACGCTTTTAGGAGGAGCGGTCCGAACCCCTCAAATTTTTTTGGACAGCCCGGGATTTGAACCCGTGACCCTTGAACCGAAGTTCAAGACGCTAACTGTTAGGCTAGCGAGATGCCCATTTGATGGACGATACAGCTAAATTTGGATTAACCAAAGTGCCACGCGTTTTTGGGTCCTTCTGAAGTTTCCAACCGCTACGTCTACTAGGGAGGTTAGGAACGGTCAGCTCACAAGATCAGAAGCTTACTAACTGCCACGACCCGGGAAACACGGGGAATTTATATCCCGGTCATCCCTCGGTCACACATTCATTATCGGTCCTTTAGTACATACTTGTCTGATAAATATAAATTAATTACAATTCGAAGTAAAATTATGCGTATTAGTAGTATATGTAAACATTCATTAGTGTTACCGGTCTTTTAACTCATACTCGTCAAAAATCATCATCAATGAAAAATCAATGTCATGAGTAAAGACAGTATGACAACATAAGGGTATAACTGCTAAAACCCTTGGGTCCAAAAACGCGTGGCACTTTGGTTGTTTCCAGTTTAATGATATCGTCTATCAAATCAATCTAAGCTCTTTAAAAATGAGGCCTCAAAATATTTAGCAGCACTTTAAGTTAAACATTAATATAATAAGGTAATAACCTCATCAAATACATTTAAACATGTAGCCGATTCATAAAAGACATGTGCGACAATTTAAAAACAAAATTTTCAAATCTTTTACTGAGGTCAGCAAATTTCAATGATTTAAAACACTTAACATAGTCTAAAATAAGATTTTTGATTGCGTTTTGAAAACATTCTGATTATGAGTACAAACCCCCACCCCCCGACCTCAGTTAGGGGTAGTAGTAGGAATAGGTTGTGAGGGGGCGGGTTTACTGTACAAGTTGTAGTTTGATGACGCTCTAGGTACAAAGTTAGCAGAAGTCAAATATAGACGATGCTCCAAGCTCAATGTTTCATTAGTACTGCTGTAGTATCACACACTCACACTGTGTCCGCCCCCAGGGTATGACAGTGGTGGCCAACGACGTGGCGGGGTGGGCATGGCTTGGATCCTCTGTGGCCTCCTCCTGCATCTTCGCTCCGATACCCATCTGAGACTGTAGACGGCTTCTCAAATAAACCATACGTCAATGTCTTACGATACTGTGTCATGTTTTACCCTTCAACTCAACCTTGAACCGTTTTATTTGTTGCATGCCACGATATAGGCCTAAGGGCAATGTACATGGTACGCGACGTGCTAAACGACGTTAATAAATCTAGAGGTCTCGTCTCGTGGAAGAAAAGTACAGCCTACATGGTCAACAGCCATTTTGCCCTTCTGTAAACTCTGCTACCATGGCAACCAACAGATTTGATTGGTTACCTGAGGAAAATGGCGGTCATTATGTTACATGACTACACGTTTTTACCTCGGACGAGACCTTTACGTATTAACCTCGTTGGACGTGTTTGTTCAAAGTTTTAATAACTCTACCATCTCACTCTAAGGGGTTTAATTTTATTAGGTCTGACGATACAAGTTACATCTAGAAGATACAAGAAGATACATATTTGCTTTTGCTGAATTCTGTGGAGAACGTTTAGGACTAACTTTGTATAATCACCTGACCAAATAAAGTCAGTCTGCCATACTGAGAGTGGGCTACAGTCAAGAAACATTTGGAGTTTCTAACTGCTCCCACCATAAGGTCAATGTTAACTTTCAAAACCCGTCCTTCAACGGATTATACTACATCGTTGGTTTACGATTAACTTTTTTAAAGACTAAAAAGACCTAGCGACTCCGATACCATAAATAAAAAATATTCCTTAAAAAAAATCCTTCAAAAAATATTCAATACTTCTAAATTTGTATAGGTGAACTATTTGTGAAAACAGAATTTTGCTCACTAAATCACTAAGATTTTTTTGTTGTCATATAAAAAATACCATAAATAAACGAGTTAGGATAACCCGTTGAGGAGGGATGGGTGTTGAAAGTTAAAATTAATCTACAGGGAGGTACATATAGAAACGGAAATTGTTTCGTGACTGGAGCCCCCTCTGAACATTGAAGTAAGACCAATAGTGTTATGGACATTAGGATCCAAACATACAACATGTTTACTAGGCATTACAGCAGTAAAACTGATTTATTTTGGATGTTGGTATTAGTGTTAGCTTGTCAAGTGTAAACCCTGATATGACGCCCGACTAGAGGTATAATTTCCTGCCAGTACCTTGGCTCTAATGGCGTAGCCTATACGCGTCATCAGGTTGAACAATGTCGTGATCAATGCTATACATATTTAAAGTCAAATGTTTATTTATTTATTATCCAACGACAGAGCCAATATACGTAGAATAAAATGTTGTTTTATCGTTCTACACAATGCGTTGGCCAATCTCTGAGTGAATTAATGTCAAAGAAAAACAGTTAAAGTGTTTGTATGTGCACATTGTTAAAATATTTTTTCCGACCTCAGGTTTTTTTTACTCCCAAATGTATACATAATCCTATAAGTAGGGACACGCTTAAGGAAAAACGATTTCTAGTGAGAACGCCGCCCCCAGAGATAGTGCTACACTAGCTTATTCAGTCCAATAGGTAAGTTGTTAGCAGTTTACGGATCGAAAAGATTTTCACAGCTCAAACAGCTGACTGGAATGATTTGACAGTTATTTGTTATTGTTTTGTTTGTTTTAAAATCGTTCCGCAAACGAATTAAATGTAAACGTGGCTAGAAGAAACTGTTTTTACTTATTCTAGAGTAAAATAAGTTTTGGAAATGATTTGTAGGCTACGATAACCCAATGCCATACAGATTGAAATATTCAAAAGTCAAATTACAACAGAAAAACAAAATCTTCATTCATTCTACTTTATTCGATAATATTATCAATATTATCTATCTACCTAGTTATACATTTCTGTAACTGCAAAAGATGTTCTTAATTTGGAATTCTTTGGAGGTTTCGGATAATTTTACAAATTTAAAAATCCATTTTATCCATTAAATCTTTTTTTCTCATGAAAATATTTCAACCGATAACGATGCCAGTCGTTTAAATGGTAAGAATCTTAACTACCACTAGTCCATACGATTTTTGGGCTATACATTTTTCTCAAAGAAACATACGGAGTATTCCTATAAAATAAATCATTTTATAATAATTCCCAAATATGGATACAATTTCATAAATAATACAACAAACAGAACCTAAACTTTCAGATCTAGGTAGAAAGATAATTATTCTAAGAACAATGTAAACACTTTTTTGTTTACAAACAAACTCATTTTGACGTTTGAGAGGTATGCAATAGCGCGTACAACGGGGCCGAGGAGAAGTAATAGTAACAATCGGCGCTAATTCCTGCTTTGAACTTGGGGGGCGGAACTAAAATAAATTAACATGGGGTTTCCCTACTTATAGGGTTATGTATACATACATTGATATCGATGGAGAGCGAAAAGCATTTTTTTAGTGCTGCATTTTGTGGATAAACTGATTAACTTTTAGGACCTTAAATGGTTTACTTGGCCAAATAAAATCATCGTATGTCATAAATAAACATTGAAACTTTTAAGAGCAATGGAGCGAAGCCCTGAGGGAGTTTTAGACATGTTCTGAAATTCGACTAGTTTAGGAATACTAAGAAAATTTTGATAAGTTATATAATAGGGGTTTCTCATAATCACACTTTCAAGCTTGGTACGCTGCATGGATTTCCTATTTGATTACATTCACAAAATAGCGTTAAATATAGATATCCAATTTTACAGAGCTCTATATTATGGCTCTACTTAGTTTCAGTGTTTATGTAATCTAACAATGCTAAAACACCTGAACACATAATCGGGTTGTGTAACTCTGAATTTTCCATGCTAGTTTCTGATTTACTGGACCGAACGTTAAATGGTTGAAGAATATAATTTGTGTTTGCTTACTAAAAGTCTACGAGCTAATTCAGTTGCTCGAAATCGAGCAAATAGTTTTCTTCCCAGTTCACATACGGTCATATTACTTAATCTTGTGATGCCATTCAAGAAGATAGCTAAAAGCTGTTTTTGCTTCTTTCTTGTGTTATGTTAGTACCATCAGCTGCTGTTAAATGTTCAGTTAAATTGATTTACATTCTTCCGTAATTGAAACATTAAAATTTAGAAAGCTCAGGGGGCAAAGCCTTGAAGGTGGATGTTTTCCAAAATCCCAAAAGGCACATCTTGGCGTTAAGAGCTTTCAAATTACACATACACATTCATTCAAGTGTTATTAGTTGCGCCAGTACCCTGCTTTTATTTGTATCCTGCGGCAGTAAATCGGCTTTTTCTTTTAACATATAACATTATTTGGACTACTGAATACTATGACGAAGTTAGTCCTCCATAATATTCATTATTCATATGGAATAATTTTAATGTAAGCCAAGTTGAAATTCACATTAAAATGGTAGCCGCCTAACCAACCGAGCGGTCTTTAGAGATTTTGCCGCTTGAAAAATTTACATTTTAAACTACATAAACGCGAGTGTGAGTGACTAAGGCTTCTCTTACGCCATGGAATCGTAATATGTACAGTATTATAAACATACATTACCAAATATATGAGTAGTTTTACTAGTTTCATAATAAACATAATAATAATTAGTTTCCTTTCTTTAATATTAAAGACATGTTTTCTTAATTTGGACTTAAAGGATATTGTTAGAACAATAACAACTCGATTAAGGAAAACGTTGAAATCGAATTGTAATAAGTCACTATTTACAAAACACTTATAAATGTCAGGTAAAACAAACTGTATTGTTTTATGATTAGATAAGTTTAAATTTTTTGATAATTATGAAAATTCCATTGTTGATGGAATGTCACAATTTACAATAATATAAATAAGAACAAATTTGGCAATTACAATAATCAGATCACTGCAATAATATTTATGAAAATATATATTTTTTAGTGAATTTCCTAAGGAAAAACGAACTATTACCATGACCCGCACGGTGAGACTTAAGCCCGGGACCACCATAGAAGTTCCTAACGTAATCCCCTGAACACGTTTTGAGGTGTCGCTAAAAACTTTATAAATATATGTGTTCGCACTCTAGCGGTCGCAATTTTTGTCCGATTTACTTAAAATTTTGTAGGGACATTTAGTTTTATTATCAGTTAGATAACTTTGTTGGGCAAAACAATCGGAAAACTCTAACCCCCTTTTTTGGGGATTTTAAGTTTTTTAATTTTGAGTTTTTGGGCCCAAAAAGGGTAAGAAAAGCCCCGGATGTAAAATAAATGCATGTATAAACATGAAGATTGATGGGGCGAAAGTTTTAAGCCCTCTCTCATCACTCTAGCATAAATATTTACCGAGTTATTAAAGAAAATGTATATCGTATTAAAACATAGTACGTTGTCTTATGAGGGTTTTACATTAGAAAAACCTGTAATTCTTTTGTTGGTGTATTTTTATCATCCCCAGCTACCTCGCGCCTACTTTCAATCCTAACTGAACCTTCTCCTAACCTTATAATGCGCAATATTGCATTTCCAGCATTGCAGGTTAATAGAACCAGGAGTATAAGAACAGCAAAAAAAATCAAATATATGGAATTTCACTCTCCTGACGTCAGCGTGCTGCGTGCGAATTTTTAGGGCTATTAAAATTGGACTTTTCTATGAAATGATAATTTTGTATTATTAACTTTTACTGACTGAACGTTAAATAATAATTTCAATTAAAGTTAAAAACTTCTAGTGAAGTCCCCATTTGACGTTGATTGCAGGGTAAAATTTAAATTTAGGAAAATGATTTTTGATAGGAAATAAACTCTACATAGGGTCAAAGATTGTTTATTTTTCTATTTGTCTAATTTTTAATTACTATTTACAATTTAATACTTGCCTACTTTTATTTTATTTCCCCTTAAGAAACATGAGACGATTGTCAATGCTGTATTGTATAGCTTCATGACAATAAATGATTCTGAATTTAAGTTTAAATAAACTTAATCTTAAACGAGGTTTTAAACTGACATTTAAAAGTCTTAGTTCTATTCGATAAATTAATTATATTACAACCAACCATGGCTATTAACCAAGAAAATCAAAATCAAAAATTTTAAAATAGATTTAAATAGCAATTATAGTGATATTGAATGTTTATATAAATCATGCAACATGAACAGAAATGCAAGTACCTGGTTAAAAGATTACTTCATAACATTAACTTTATGAATTCCAAAAAATAGTTGTTATTGTCATGGAACAAGTATACTATTTCAAAAGAATACTTACAAAACCAAATCATAGTACAATTTGTAGGAGGATTATATAAATTGATGTCAATATTATTGTTTTGTTGATTTAAATTGTAATTGTATCCAGTGAGAAATAGTTAAATAACAGGAAGTTTGTGCCAAAGTAATTCTTTTATTAAGACATTAATTTTTGTGTAAAACGAATCCCAACGGCGCCAACTAAATCTTCATCAACAACAGGTATTGAGCCGTTCATCTCTATTACTGTCAGGTTTTGATTGCAAGCGATGGAGGGCTCTTGAAGCTAAATAAACCACAGTTAGACTTTTTTAAAGTGAAAAACTAAGTGAATCATTTTAACTTTTTTTAATCAGAGGTTGAAAATCAAGTAAACATAATTATCGTCTTAAAACTGGATAGAGAACTTGACTTGAATTTGTGAGACGTAATTAAATACGAATATAAGGGAAAGACAAATGATGGATATTGAATACTTACTATCTGACACATGGTAGTCTAAACATATGCTATTTCAGAGTTTATTAAAATAATTATTACTTTGTTTATATCTTTGTTTTGGACTTAAGAATAAAGTTTTGCTATTGTAAGAAATGTTTTACTTCAATATTCAATATTAGTACATTGTGGCAGGTGTTAAAATGTCTCCAAGAACTCAAAGAAAGGGAAAACAACACCAAGATTATGATATTTTTCCAAATGAAGCTCTTTCTGTAAGTCCCAAAACATCACCTCTTTGACAGGGGTTTAGGTATCAAGGCCAACCTCCGCAATATTTTTCATTTGTTGATTCAGAATGGGAAATTTGGTTTCGTACATTCGAAAGATATAGATCAGCATCAAAGTTGTTTTTAGAGTCTGATGAAACTCAGGTGAACACTTTAATTCTTACAATGGGTCCTAATGTTGAAACAATTCTTGAAAGCTTCAATTTGTCAGATGATGATCTAAATAGGTATAGTTTTTTTGTAGAATGTTTTCACAAATATTTCACAAGAAAAACTAACATAATTTATGAGAGGGCTAAGTTTAATAAACGTAAGCAAAAGGAGGACGAACCTGTAAACGTTTTTATAACTTCACTTTTTGATTGTCAAAAACATGTAAATACGGTAACCTTCGTGATGAGTTAATACGTGACCTTATTGTAGTCGGTATTTTGGATAGCAAACCGTCGCTTTCCCTTTAAATGGATGCTGGGTTAACTTTAGAAAGTGTTATTGCTAGAGTAAAACGGTCAGAATCTGTTAAGCCTCAGCAATACGCTATAAGAGATTAACAGTGCGGGGCTGGAACTGAATTGTCTACTATGGCGGTTACAAAGACATCTAAGTTTACCTTATTTAAATTAATGTTACCGTTGTGGGCATCCAAACAACATGGTGCAAATGTATTTCCAGCCAATGAGGCTACCTGTTTTATATGTAAAAAGAAAGGGCACTTTTCTAACGTTTGTCGATTAAATAATATACAAGTGATTTCTGAGAAGAGTGAAGTTTCACCATTGGGAAAAGGTCAAACTAACAACGACGATTTTGACCTGGCTATGTTAGGTTCATTGACAATTCAGAATCTACATTTGAAGGCTGGGTTTGTGCCTCCCTTGGAAGTTACTCTTTTAGTTGATGGTATTTTTACTGTTTTTAAGGTTGATACTAGAGTGACATTACATGCATACCAATTACACTGCTATTAATTTTGGGAATATCTGAAAGTAATTTACAACAATACAATGATATAACTGAACATGCAGGGAAAGGAACCCTCCATTGTGTTGGACATTTGAAGATGATTTGAAGGTGGTTTCTGGTAGGCCTTCTTTCAAAGAACCCTTTATGTTAAAAGACTTAAAAAATCCTCTACTTGGAGGGCCAGCAATACAATCATTAAAATTACTCACCTTGTCTGCTGAAGTTAACCTAGTTATTGAAGAAAAGGTTGTAGAGGAAAGGGAGAGATTCATGTAGTTGTTTTCTGTCGTGCCTGGGGTAATGGGGGGTGGTCCCCATCATATAAAACTTGTTGAGGATGCTAAAACTTATGCCATTTCAGCCCCGCGTAGAGTTTCTTTGCCATTATATGATAAAGTCCGAGAAGAACTACTTCTAATGGAGAAGAATGGTATTGTGTCCAAAGTTGAAGAAGCTATAGAGTGGTGTGCTCCAATTGTTGTGGCTACAAAGAAATATGGTTGTATTCGTCTTTGTGGAGATTTCACTGAACGTAACCAGTATATTGTAAGAGTGTTTACTTCTACCTTCTACGGAAGAAGTATTTGCAACAATTTATAATGCTAAGGTGTTAAGTAAGGTCGATGTTAGGATGTGTTTCTGGCAAACTTTAATGTCCGAAGAGTCAAAACGCTGAACAACATTTATAACACCGTTTGGAAGGTATTGTTACAACAGAATGCCCTTTGGAATTTCATCTGCGCCTGAACATTTTCAGTGAAGGGTAGCACGGATCTTAGAAGAACTCGAGGAGTGCGTCAACCTGATGGATGACATCCTAGTTTGGGGAAACACGATTGAAGAACACGATATGCGGCTTGAAAGGGTTCTTCAAACTCTCAAAGAAACTCATGTAACACTCAATAAAGAGAAATGTGAATTCAGAAAACCTGTTATACGGGTTTTTAGGCCATGAGATCAGTAGTTCAGGAGTGTCCATTGATCCGGACAAAGCCAAATCAATCTTAGACTTTCAACAACCATTCAACAAGACTGATCTTCAACGTTACCTCGGAATGTTTACCTACCTTATAAAGTTTGTCCCGAATGCAACTTAAGTAGCTCAGCCCTTAAGAGAACTACTTAAGAAGGTTGTGGAATTTACATGGACTCCACTGCAGGAAAACGCATTTCTGAAGTCTAAGCAAGTGTTTACTAGTTCCCCAGTTTTAAAGTAATTTGACGTAAATGCCCAAAGTAGATTTTCTGCAGACGCATCTTCGTATGCTCTTCGAGCCTTACTCGTACAAGAAAATAGAGGGAAGTTGTATCCTGTAATGTACGTTTCAAGGGCAACGACGGAGACGGAGAAAAGGTATGCTCAAATTGAACGTGTGAAGCATTAGCTTGTACCTGGGTGTGTGAAAGACTTCAAATGTACTTGATTGGCGAACGATTCCTACTTCAAACTTACCATAAACCTTTGACAACGTTGCTAGGTAGAAAGCCGATTCAAGACCTATCTCCTAGGCTCATACGCTTGCGCATTAGGTTGATGAGGTTTGATAACAACATTTCCTACGTTCCGGGTAAACAGTTGACACAGTTGGCACTTTCGCGTCAAACCAATCTGGTCATAGCTGAAATCAAGGACCACCCTTCAGAAGAACTTAAAGAAGAAATCTCAGAACAAATTTCAAGTCTTCCTATACGAGATACATTGCATGAACGTATAAGGGTTTATTCAGTACAAGATGAAACATTCCAGTTCTTAAAGACTTACATTAGTTCTGGTTGGAACCAGACTGACAGTCGCTGTAATTCATTTGTAAAATACAAAGACAGCCTTTCCAGTCACGGAGGGTTGATTTTGATGGGTAATAGGATTTTGTGTCGTTCCTCGCAGTTCACAAGAGTTTGATTTTAGATACAATTCAAGATGGACGCCTGAGAGTATCCAAATGTCGTGTTTTAGCAAAGGAAACGTTGTGGTGGCCAGGCATTAATAAAGATATTGAACGGAAAGTAACTGATTGCTATGTGAGTTTACAAAATAGAAAGAACACAGCGTTGCCACTTATTCCTACAACCTTTCCTCAGTTACCTTGATCTGTTTGTCTTCAATAAAAAGGACTACCTTGTTGTTCAAGACTACTTTTCACGTTATTTGGAAATTATTGGACCATTGTTCTCTATGAGCTCATGGATAGTTATTACATATTTAAAGATAATATTTTCACGTTTTGGAGTTCCTTATCAGCTTCGCTGTGAAAATGGTACCCAACTTTGCAGCGAAGAAATCAAGAACCTTGCTGAACGTTTGGGTTTTGAGATTGTAACCAGTAGCCCTAAATATCCTCAGTCGAATGGTCTCGCCGAGCCAGTGGTTAACACAAAAAAAATAATGTTGATAAAGAATATGGATTTTGCGAACATATGGATATTGATTGGCCTTCTTCCGTACAGAACAGCCAACCTTTAGAAAATGGATATTCACCAGCCGTACTGTTAATGGGAAGGAAGATAAGAAGTACAGTTCCTATCTCGATGGATAATTTATATCCATGCTTGCCAGACCGGGTGACTTTATAAGCTAGAAAAGAACTTATCAGAAAGGGAATGAAGACACGATCTGACAAGCGACATGGAACAAGGGAATTGTCAGAACTTGGGCCTGGCTGTGTTGTTTGGATCCCAGATTTGAAGAGGAGAGGTGTAGTGAAAACTAAACTGGAACAACCAAGATCCTACCTCATCGAATTAGACAATGGAACACAATTGAGACGTAACAGAGTTCAAATGATCCCAGTCAAGTTAACCAGCTAGTCAGCTTTTGAAAGGGGAGGATGTCATATGGTGGTCTAAACATATGATATTTCAGAGTGTACTAAAATAATTATTACTTTGTTTATACAGTATCTTTATTTTGGACTTAAGAATAAAGTTTTGTTCTTGTAAGAAATGTTTTACTTTAATATTATGCACACTATTCTTACAACACTTAAGAATATATTTACACTTATACTGATTCACATAACAGACGAATAGGATATAAGCAGGGACACCATTTTTGTTCTGTAATTTCTTTCATTGGCCTGATGATGACCGGTGTGACTGATCGAAATCGATAGTCTTGTACCATATGTTATATATGTTTACCGTCTGTTATGTGAATCGGTATAGGTTTAAATTTATTCTTAAGTGTTGTAAGACGTCTTTTATTACATTCTGTAAGTAATAACAACTCGTAATATGCTAATAAAAAGTTGTTTAGTACTTACTATGTATGTAATTTAAAAACTTATAAAGAGACCAAGTAGATGATCTTATAGTTTATTTAAAAAAAAAAAAAACTTCTCTAACAATTTTGTGTTTAACAATGAAAAAGAGTAATCTTCGTAAATTGCCAGGTATTTATACTAGCTGTTGGATATCATCAAAAATGAAAATACATACCATCTATTTTATTTTAGAGATTCATCTGTTTTGCAACTTCAACACATTTCATATTTTACATCACATTCAAATCAAATATCTTTATTACCACCAAACAAAATCAATTGCATTAGCATGCATTATTAAAAATAAAGTTCTAAAACTAAACATATTTCTTGTCAAAGTAATCCTTTATATTATAAAAAATACTTTTAAGTAAGAACCTTTTTTGAAATTTCTTTTGAAGGTGACTAGATTACATTCTTTAAAATTGAAATTGCTGTACATTTTAGGAGAATTGTGAACTAAAACATATGTAAACCAACTGTTTTTTACTGTGATGACTTAGTTTGTTAAATATTCCTTTATCTTTTAATAAATCGTTTGTTATCCATCCTAGCTTGAATTGTCAACCCTTATTTGTCTTACAGGCAACAAATAAATGTAAATAAGGGCTGTCGTTCAGTAAATAGGATGGTTATTTACCAAAGTTATATCACCCTCATAGTCGAACATTATGTGGGACGATGAGGACAAATCATGTTTATAATGCAATAAAATGTTTTGAGGGTGGGAGGACGGGGGCATTTCTCTTGATGCTAGAGTTGCGTCACCGACCGGGCAGAACAGTATCAGTTACACCACTTCACAACTCTAGGCTACGATAATTAGGTAATTATAAGCAATATCATCAAGCTGGTCATTAGGTCAGTTAACATAATCTTACCTCTACACCATTCTCTTTTTCAAATAAAACACTAAAAAGGTACACTAGTTTATCTTAACGGTTGGCCACATCAAAACATCTTCCATCAAACCTTCGACATTATGGGGTGCCGAAAAGGCGAAGCACAGGGAGCTTTTTCGTTTGCAGAAGAAGGCCTTGCGGTTGATCTCCGGTATGAAAAGGTCTCACTCATGCAGAAGATTTTTCAGTTCTAATAACCTTTTAACATTTCCCTGTTTGTATATCCTAGATTGTTTAACCTTTTTGACTAAGAATCAGCACATGTATCATTACAGAAACTCTACACAGTACAGTCTTCGAGAAAATTCTTTGCTCTCCAATCCATTTCATAGAACCTCAAATTATGAAAACCAAACATATTTTTCTTCAATAAAATTATTCAACTCCCTTCCGATTTACCTTAGACAAGAATCAGTCGTTGGCAAGTTTAGATTGAGATTGAAAGTGCTCCTCTTGGAAAGGAATACTATAGTGTACAAGACTATATTAATGACAAGTTATGTTAGAAGTATATTTTTTTATTTTACTGAGCAGATTATGTGAACTGTTTTATTAAGTATACTATTATGTTGTTAGCGTACTATTATGCAAATATTTAAGCATGAGATTTATGACCTGACCTATTGTAAATGCTATATATATATAGTCTGATAACAACAAATGATTTGATTTCATTATGATTACTTGTTGGAGAATCATCACCTACATTTTTAAAAAAAAGGCCACTGTGAAATAAGGTCTAAGAAATTGTTTGCTTACGGTTTTTTCATTGTAAAACCGTTGTTTTGCCCGTTGTAAATTGTTACAGTTGGCATACAAAGTTTGAAATGAATTAAAGATAATGGGGAGCAAATTATTGTTCGGACATTTTAATGTTGTTGCTTCTTAGATCATCCCATCACTAAACTCTGTTGCTTTGAAACCAAAGTTACTTCAAAATATAAAACTTTCTGCTTTTCTACTTTTTAAAAGTGAAATTTTACCGATTTTTTCTATGTAACGCCAATAAAATTTCCTATATCCCACAATTTTTATAGGTGTTGCTCATAGCATTATGTTTTGCTCACAGTATGTCCCAGTTTTATAACGAACTAATAATTAATATTCGTAAAACACTCAACCAATTTTAAACAATATTATTAAAACCTAAAAGTTCCAAAACCTTAGAACCAGAGTCAGGCGGGTTTCGATAAGGAGAATATTGTTGTAAACTTTGCCAACTCATTATCAGCTGACTTGAGTTTCCAACAATGACACGCGGCTGTCACAGCTGATAGTTCCATTTCCCGCCTATGACAGCGCTGCAGGAAATGAACGCCGCACGCCGAGGTAGATATCAGCACAGCAGCACAGTAGCGGCTGTCTGCTGTGTGCTTCGTCAAGTGTGAAATGTGATAAGGGATGTAGCTTGATTTGATATAACTTTTGTTTGCTTATTTCGCTTGTCAGTTTTAGAGACTTTACATTGCTGAATTACTGTACTGTGATAACATACTGTTGTTTGCCGAATTGTTCCCAACCCCGGTATAATTTACGGAAAAAACACCGCAAGAAAAAACGTTGATGAGACGAATGAAATAGACGTTTTAAGGTCAGTGATATGACATAATATCGTACTATAATGGCAGAGATGACATAGTGTATGAGCACCATTAATTATCTTGAAATACTCTAAACATTATTAAAAAGAATACCCTCGTAGCAGCAAACCTGCGAAATCAGCGAATTTCCTATGCATCTTATATGTATCTTAATACCAAATAAAACCAAATACCAAGTTTCATCAATATACATTCATAATTAAACGATTTATGACATTTTAATTATTCCCATAAGAACAACATGGTGGCTGAGTATGCAGGGTTGCTGAAGCAAGGAACACAAAAAATGGGGTTTTATACAAGTATCAATATAGATCAAGAAGGTAAAGCCACATACCAAATTTTATTAATTTATGTTCATAATTAAGGGAGATAACACGTTACTTATTCTCCATAAGAATAACATGGGGATGAGTACGCAAGTTTGCTGCTACGGGAACTATCGGCCAAAAAATGTTTTTAGTGCAAATATCAATAGACCACAACGATATGAAGCAATATACCAAGTTTCATCAGGATAAGTTAATAAATAAGCTAGATATACAATTTTTCTTATTCTCCCTAAGAATAACGTCGGACAACGTACTGTGTTTAGCACTTTCAATATCTCTGTAACCATTTGACGTAAAGCAATCATCAAAACACCAAATTGTGCGTCTTTTTAAGCTGATTCCAATGGGAAAAAATATAATTTGAGTTTTTCAAAAATTATATGTAAAAACTAAAAAAAATGTTTGGGGTACAAAACCCCCCAAAATAACCCTTCGGATTGGTCAACCTGTCTGGTTTTCGAACTTTAATTCATAAATGATGCTTTATACGTTCATAACAAATTTCGTCAAAATTGGACTATTTTTTCGAGAGTTATCGTGCTCACGGACATATATATATATAGGCCTATATATAGTTTCGAACGAATGGTGTTTTTGGCATCTGGGGACCTCAAAACGAAAAGTTATCATGGTCCCGGGCCTAAGTCTCACCATGCCGGCTACGGTAACAGCTTCTTCCCTATAGGGGAAATTCGCTAATACGATTCTGAATTCTTACCGTTTTTATAATGTCAAAATAATTGTTCAGATTTAAAATTAAAAGACATTCATAAGAATGAGTAGTGTTGACAACTGGGTTCACAAGATACCCCCATAGCAGAAACCTGCGTACTCAGCGAATTTCCTATGCATATATATATGTATCTTAATACCACATAAAACCACATACCAAGTTTCATCAATATACATTCATAAATAAACGATTTATGACATTTTAATTATTCCCATAAGAACAACATGGCGGCTGAGTATGCAGGGTTGCTGAAGCAAGGAACACAAAAAATTAGGTTTTATACAAACATCAATATAACTCAAGAAGGTAAAGCCACATACCAAATTTTATTAATTTATGTTCATAATTAAGGGAGATAACACGTTACTTATTCTCCATAAGAATAAAATGGGAGCTGAATACGCAGGTTTGCTGCTACGGGAACTATCAGCCAAGAAATGTTTTCTAGTTTAAATATCACTAGACGACAACGATATGAAGCAAAATACCAAGTTTCATCAGGTTAAGTTGATGAATAAGCTAAATATACAATTTTTCTTATTCTCCATAAGAATAACATTGGACAACGTACTGTGTTTAGCACTTTCAATATCTCTGTAACTATTTAACCTAGAGCAATGATCAAAACATCAAATTGTGCGTCTTTTTAAGCTGATTCTAATGGGAAAAACTAAAATTTGACTTTTTATAAAACTATATGTAAAAAACTCAAAAAAAATTTTTGGGGTACAAAACCCCCCCAAAATACCCCTTCGGATAGGTCGATCTGTCTGGTTTTCGAACTTAGTCATAAATGCTGCTTTACACATTTATACCAAATTTCATGAAAATTGGATAATTTTTACGAGAGTTATCGTGCTCACACACACACACACACACACACACACACACACACACACACACACATATATATATATATATATATACATGTATATACAGTTTCGAACGAGTGGTGTTTTTGGGGTCTGGGGAACTCAAAACGAAAAGTTATCATGGTCCCGGGCCTAGGTCTTACCATGCCGACTACGGTAATAGCTTCTTCCCTATAGGGGAAATTCGCTAAAAACGCTACAAAAGAGTGATTTCGTTATAGGACAGTTTAGGAACACAGAAATTGACGTTATAACGTTCGTGAGACGTGTTTTGTGTAAAATAAAATCTGAACTAGAAAGTGAATGCAAATACTGTAAATAAATTGTATCAAATATGAATTTTTTTTCTCGAATATTTGTTTATTTATTAAATTCAATGCCGGTGCCCCCTTTTGATATTTACTAGCATAGGTGCAACTTGGGGAGTGCAAGGGGGGCAGTTGCTCCCCAATAATTTGGAGAGCTTATATTATTGTATTGCTAAAGTCACAAAAATCTCAAACACGATAAATCCCAATCTCTCAATAGAAATGTTCAAATTACGCTAAGTTTACTGCAGGAAACATGTTGCTCGAAAACGAGCAACGATTGATGAACGAACTAGTAGCCTATGTATCTAGCTGCATACCGGTGTTAAGGGTGCGCCCTACCCAGATTGAATTCATTGTTGTTTAGCGCCGCGCCGGCGCCGCCAACAAGCAGGGCCATGCATATTTACGCTTGAAGACCATTTTGTTCTCCTCGATCGCACTGTTATTTTACAGATTTCTACCAAACTATTTGCAGTTTCACACTTTTCAGATTCTAATCTAGGGATCATACGGTTCCTTTTCTCCAAAATAATTTTTCTCATACGTTAGGAATCTTTAGAAAAACGCTTAATTTGAGAACATTACTAATGGCCTACCACTTATTTTGAATTAAAATCACGATTTTTAAATCGTATGATCTCTAGATGAACATTTATTGAATTAAATAACATCAAATTATTTTTAATTGGTTAACAATTTAGCCTACAATGAGGGAGATGCAAACCCCTTACTTGAGCGTGCGGAAGGGAGGTATGGCGCACCCTTAAGTTAGCTTTCACGTGTCCTTCATCAATGCCACTAGAGAGTCAACTTATGGCTTTGAAAAATATAACCTTTGCCTTATAAATTGGTAAACTAATTTATCTTTGCTAATTTCCCTCTTTGGGATTTAAAACGACTCACTCACCCTTTCTAGGAAACTATCGCTACACAATAACGGAGCCGCTCAAGGTATTTCACTCGGGTTTGGACTCTCAGATGAGGTCTCTAGCTTTTCCTAAAATAATTGATTTATCTTGATAACATAATTCTTGGATACATATTATCACGAAAGCTATTATTACTATCGCATTCTTTATATTGTCCCAGA
This sequence comes from Allygus modestus, assembly GCA_963675035.1. Classification (NCBI taxonomy): domain Eukaryota; kingdom Metazoa; phylum Arthropoda; class Insecta; order Hemiptera; family Cicadellidae; genus Allygus; species Allygus modestus. The sequence goes on along the minus strand of OY776115.1, from coordinate 30,231,398 downwards.
AGGGATAAAATTTAATTTTGTTTAATAAAACTGAATCGAAAAAAAGGAAAAAGTAAATTAACCCGACATTCAGTAAATGGCGGTAATGCTTCTTCTTCCGTCCCTCTGAGGCGTCCGGACCCAAGCCACATTTGCATATTAATGTCCGTCCGTATACGGGGCAGTAAAAAGTAAATTGCAGAATAGCCCGCAAACGAACTCGTTTAAACTAACGTCCATGTTGGAAATTCGTTCTTTAATAGTGTGCATTGCTGAATAAACCTTCAGATGTCGAAGTTTTTATCACAAATAGTGATGGACATAACAGATAGCTATGATAGTAGACATAATAATTCTTTTAATTATGAGTTAAAACTATAAAACATGTTGGAATATTATTTTTTAGACATAGGCGTGGCCTGGATTGTATTGTTGTGTTTTTCCAGTATTTTAAACTGGGATTGCGGGCACATAATTAACTATGTTCATTTTAATTTATTTTAAAATCATTAACGAATATTCACACAGAATAAAGAAGAATCCCCATTAGCTGCAACTAAGCATCTTTTTATTTCAGTTCGCATACAACATTCAAAACCAGCATGAAACATAAAAAAAACTACTATATCAAAGTTTCTTACCATAAAGTTGACTTCTACTAGTAAAAACAAGTTGTAACTAAAGTTTCATCATGGCATATATTTTTTAATGAATTTTAATCCATTTTGCCTGTACTAAAACTACATCCATTCAATAACATCACATCCGTCCCTTCTCACTTAAAAATCTACACACTTTCAAATACCCCCGTCGCAGCAAACCTGCGTACTCAGCGAATTGCCAACGTATATATGTGTGACTCACTACTACATAGAGCTATTTACCAAGTTTCACAAAAATACATCCATAAATAAGTGATATATAGCATTTTATTTATTCTCCATAACAATAACATTAGGGTTGAGGACGCAGGTTTGCTGCAACGAGGAAGATAAGTAATGTGTTTTTTTGCAATTATCAATACAACTGAACCAGGTGAAGCTACATACCAAGTTCTCTTAATGTAGGTTCATAATTAAGGGAGATATACAACTTTACTTATTCTTCATATGAATAAAATGGGGGCCGAGTATGCAGGTTTGCTGCTACGGGGACTATCAACAAGAAACTTGTTTTTTGTGCTAATATCAATATACCACAACTAGTTGAAGCCACATACCAAGTTTCATCAATATACATTCATAAATAATCGAGATATAGAATTTTATTTATTCTCCATAAGGATAACATTGGACAACGGACTGTGTTTATCACTTTGAATATCTCTGCAACGGTTGAACGTAGAACAACGATTAAAACACCAAAATGTTGTTTTGTTGAGCTGAACACATTAATAAACAGACATGTGAAGTTTTTAGTATAACTGTCTGAGAAAAATCTAAAAACCTTTTTCCCATAAGATTAACATGGGACACGTTTTTTGGATTTTATCCGCAACCACTTAACCTAGGTTAATGATTCAAAGTACTAAATTATTTGTTTTTTAAGCTCTATAAAATGGCTATAACCAAAATTGAGTGTTTTTAACATTTTGGGGTCAAATTTGCAAAAAACCGATTTTTGGAAAATTGTAAACCCCCATAAAACCCCCTTCCCAAAGTGTGATCGATCTGGTTTTCGAACTTAAAGTCATAAATGCTACTCTCCACATTTGTGCCAAATTTCATCAAAATCGGGTGTTTCTTTCAAAAGTTATCGTGGTAACGGACACACACACACACACACACACACACACACACACACACACACACACACACACACACACACACACACACAACACATATAAATATAAATTTGAACGAATAGTGTTTTTGGCATCTGGGGACCTCAAAACGAAAAGTTATCATGGTCTCGGGCTTAAGTCTTACCATGCCACCTACGGTAATAGCTTCTTCCCTATAGGGGAAATTCGCTAAAACAAACGAGATCGCACGCAGCACGCTGACGTGAGGGAAGTGAATTTCCGCATTAAAACCTTAAAAATATCCAATAAAGGGTTTAAACCAACACTAATTACATTTTTTTGAAAATTGAAAAATGTTATTTTTTCGCTGTTCTGAAGCTCCTAGTTATATTTAAATTAACTAATAGGATACCAATGTTGTACATTATAAAGTTAGAAGGAGGTATAGTCGGGATAACAAGTTGGTATAGGGATATTGGGGGTGATCGATATAAAGGTATGAACAACTGGCTTTTTCAGTGTAAAATCCCCATAAGACAACGTACTGTATTTCAACAATTAACATTTTCTTTAATAACTCGGTAAGTAATTATGCTATCATGATGAGGGAGGGCTTAAAATATGTGGCTTTTTACGTACACTAATGTAACGTGCGATAAGTGTACATTCGGGGCTTTTCTGACCTTTTCTGGGCCCAAAAACGCAACATTTTAAAACTAAACATCCCAAAAAAGGGGGTTAGAGTTTTCGGATTGTTTTGCCCAACGAAATTGTTCACCTGATTATAAAAAGGAATGTAGGAATGTCTACCAAATTTGAAGTAAATAGAGACCCTTCAAAACGTGTTCAGGGGTCACATTAGGAACTTCTACGGTGGTCCCGGGCTTAAGTCTCACCGTGCGGGTCATGCTAATACAGTAGTTCACGTTTCCTTAGGAAATTCACTAATAGATCAATTATGTTAATTTTATTTTGAACGAGACCGATTGAGACAATGCAACCATGGTCAGATTTCTAAACGACTAAATGTAAGGGTTAATGGTACTATAAGCCTGTCGCAGATCTTAGTAACCGAAATACCTAGATTAGTATTTAATTGCTTTTTTGCTAATGTATATTTTTAATTAATAAGCAAATCTTCAGAAAATGCATACATATATTATAGAGGAAACACTGAATATGTTAAACCACCATACAGGCTTTGCCTTGGAGGGAATATTTCTTACAATATGGATATTTACCGATCATTAAAGTGTTACTGAGTTTTTATGAATTGACAAACTTTGATTTAGGTTTCTGTTATTATTATTATTATTATTATTATTATTTTTAAAATGTAAGATTGTTATTGTATTTTCATTCGCAGTAATTATGTACAATTGGATGGATGAAGTCTTGCAATGAAATCTGCAAAAATATGTTAAGAAATAAAGTTATTTTTATTTATACCCTTAAGAAAATATGAATTATACATTAATATCCTAAAAATGCAAAGAATTCGGATTTCGTTTGACGAATTTTAAAACAACTTTTATAACTCTTGCATTGTTTAAAATATCTACAATGTGAAACAAAAGTAAGGTAGCGTATGAAAGTGTTACAAGATGAAGAGATGAGAGATAGAGTGCATCCCGTGCCAAGCGGATTATGTTGCCTGCATATCATACCGTAATATCACAACAGATGTTACCACCGGTAAACGATATCGTTAACGATGCATCTACTTCGAATGAAATAATAAGAAATTAAGTGTTATTCTTGTTCTTTTTGAAATTTTAGAGATGATGTACCTACGATGCTGAAATTACATGCAGTGCGCTGATATAATCAGATCTAAATAAGGGAACAGTGTGATTGGTGGTTCCGATCCCATGTTAAACTGAGAGTCCTTAATTGTCTTTGTTCCTTGGAATTAACGCTGCCAGTTAAAGAAACACTAGGTATTGGTGACAAGCCCATATACTACTCATCATACAATCATGATTATTTAATATCCACCCTTAATCTAAATGTAAAAGTACAGATTCATTTTAACAACGCCTTGAAACTTTTTTACAACAGCAAAAAAGTACATAAAGGACGAAAGTTGCAATTTAATCTGAGTAAATAGACTACGCTTTCCTCATCTAATAATTTATGTTCTACAAGAATCACTATTTTCTCCTATCTACCACATACATCGGAACTTTCCGCATTGTATTCTTTAGATTTACATATCAAAGGAGGAAGGAAACATTATCAAAGCGGCAATCCGGCATCTCCAGCCAGTTCTTACTGGGGGTAGGGCATGGGGCAATAATATGGGGGATGAGGGCAAACACCCCCTACTGTTCGCATTGTGAGTCTACACACGTAGGTTAAGGGGAATGAGGGGCTCTCTCCCCCTCCCCCCAAATTAGGAAACCCTGATGGGTGCCTTCGTCACGGGTATTTTGGTTTCCTACAGTTTCCTATTAAAAATGGGTTCCTAATATTAGAAGTTAAAATATAATGACGAATTTATGTCAGATAATCTAGTTCTTGGTAGTATTTTAGTAACAGTTTTCAAATTTTACAACTCCAAATTGTTACTATGGAAGTCAAATTATTAAAAAAAATAAATCTAGCTGATAGCATCTATTAGTAGATTTAATCGCAGTGAAAATAAAGGACGTATCGCAGCAGATAACTTTAGAACAAAGATAAACAAATATCGAATCCTATAACATATTTGTAGTTCTGTATTGGTGAGAACATACGGTCGATATGTTGCTGTTATGCGTATGGTCTAGCGCCCGACCACCGCACAGAGCAATTTAAACACACAAAAGTCAAGCGGGCTGCATATATCTTTGTGCAGGCTCCGCTGTAATTCATTGATAAGACGTGAAATCGAGACATATTACAAACATACGTGCGGGATTCTCTACAGAGTGCCCATTATACAAGTCTTGAAAATAAATTAAGGAAATAAGCTGTAAGAATAACAAATACATACAAAATTACCAGTTTGTGATAGGCATACAAAGTAAATTTATATACGAGATGGCAATCTTTGATTATACAATACATTAAAGCTGAGAAAATGTCTCCTTTGAGATTCTGATTTGTGTATTTTAGAAGATATTTGACAGTTAAAACTAGGGACACATTCATTCTATTGAACACAATGCTGAGAGTTAGCCTATATTGTTATACTCTGAAAACAAAAAAATCTTATGGAATTATTTTGTTTAAATTTTAAAATGATGAAGATAAATGTATTAAATATAAATAAGAAATAATGTACTGTAATAAAACGTACATTAAAAATTAACCAGATACAAATTTTATCCACAAAAATATGACTACGGATGAAAGAAATGTATGTTACGGAAAACATTATGGTCATAATATTTTTACAATATAAAAACAAACACCATCTAAATATATATTTATGGGAATATTATGTTGAAAAACAATATATAACCTTACAAAAATGTTGAATTTTTGGAACTATTCTATTTTATTTTAATTAAAAATAATGTAGTATTTTGAATCATTAATCTAGGTTAAGTGGTTGCAGAGGAAATCAAAAAAGTATTCATAGAATTTCCCATGTTAATTTTACTGAAAACTGCACATTTGTTTTACCAATAGCTTCAGATATAAACAAAATATTTTTGGTGTTTAAATGATGATTCAACGTCCAACCGTTCAGCGATATTCAAAGTGCTAAACACAGTACGTTGTACAATGTTATCCTCAGCTCAGCCCCCAGGCGAACCTACTGTAAATATTGTGGAACCAGATAAACTGAGTTGAATTAAAAGTTATTGATTCAATAAAAATACGAAACACAACTTAAATATCAGATGTTACGCCTTATCCACACGCTGGTCTAGTCAAAGCCGAGCAAAGACGAACGCGAGAGTGAAGATGTGTAGTTCATCTGCGCTCGTGTTAACTGATTATTGAAATCGCTCTCCGAGCTGTTAGACGAAACATTCGGCAAGTTACAAAAAAACACAATACGTACAATACGTCATGAAGAGTGTTTCAAATTCATAAGCAAGAGTAAACCATTCGTTCCAGTTCGAGCAGCAGTTACCACTAGTTTTAATTACCACCTTTGTAGCAGGAACTATAATTCACATTTGAAACACCAGGTATAGTGCCGGTGAAATTCCCGTACAAACACGATATAGTTGTAAACGAATTAACAAAGCAGTGAAAATGAGTTGTCGTGGCGAATGTACTCTTTGAGTAATGGGATTTCGTCACCAACTGAAGCGAAGCCATCGATTCAGTGACGTCAGTGGCGGTGACAGGGGATTAGGGAAAAAGTTTTGCCTACTCAAAAATTTTCCCGCAAAGCTTCCTGAATTTACTTAAATGATAACCTTGTGAAATTGTTTAGCAACGCTTGGAGCCAGTAATTAAACCTAGATGACCAACACTCTCATTGAAACCAATTGTATTTATTGATGAAACTTGCAGTCTGTTGGCACAGGATGGTGCAGGATAAGGAATCTACCATTAACTTCTGTATTTAAATGGTACGTGGTAGCTATTAAACTTAATTATATCATAAAAATACTAATTGTAATTATTATTTATCTGTGTTAAACTCCAATACGAATTTTCTGACGCCCTACTGCGGCCTACTAAACGTTAACTGGATCAAAGAACGTAACTTTTATTTGTTTATTTCCCATGAAGCGAGTCCAGCTAACACGTGTCTCTTTTGGAAAAATGGTATGGAATTAAATTTTCTAAAAGAATACATAATCAAGGGAATTTTCATAAAACAAGAAGTAATCAAAAATTTGTTTGAAACAATCCCTATTCTTTCTACTTTCTTAACTTTAAAATAAAATGCTCATGAAGACATACAACTTGAGCACCTTACATTTATATAACGGGCAGCTATAACATTTTTTATACTATTTTAAAATATACCTGACATTTAGATACTTTATAGAGGGAAAGAGGTTGACTTTATAATCAGAGGCAGCATAGACTTCCATATCACAGTACATTGTTGTTGTTGCAAATACATAATTGCACTTTTAAGGTTTTCAGTAAGAACACTTTATTTTATAGAAATAGTCATCACAATTTATATAATTTATTTATAGGACGGTTATTTTTTGTAGGAATAGTATTTAGCGTAATAAATAACCCTTTTATCCATAAGTTTAACGCACCTTTATAAACATTTTCATAATCTCACAAGTAGATCTGTTTCCGTTATTTATACGCAGGCAATCAACATGATTTTTGTGATTTCTTAAAATATTTTCCATTTTTTTAACACTCTTCCTTCTGGAGTTAAACCTGTTTTCTATTTATAAACATCAATTATAACAAACTGATTTCAACGGGTAAAATAATAGCTAACCTCTTAGTTTAATACATGCGTTAGAAAAAATTGCATACTCTTTGGAAAGATTGGATACCTCATTGGATCAATTGATTACTCCTGAAATCGATTGCCAACTTGAGATAAAAAGAAGTTATTCCTTATTTTTAGTTATTTTAGACTAACTGCCGTTACTTAACGAGCAAAGTGAAAATTAATTGGCATTATGGTAAGCGTTATCTTATAAAATACTACACTTAATATATAATAAACGTGTAAATCGACTAAAAAACCTCACTTTTTCATTTTATGTGTTGTAATTTTTTAACATATTTTGTCTACCAAATAAAAACGTTCATTGAAGTAAATAAATACATTTATTCCATGCAATAAATATTACATTTTGTTTACAATAAAACATGTTCGTTGTCTACATAAATACAATGACGAATTACTCCCTTCAACACGAAGAAAGGTGAAGATGAAAAATCGTCAATCATTATTCTAGCCACGTCCTGTCTGAGTGGACCAAACAAGGTTGGCCTAGGGTGGCGCGTTGTCTGTAGAAGCTCCAGGCTTGTACACAAATGTGGTCCGTCTAAATCCGTAAAACCCCCGTCGTAATAGAGGAAAGTCTCTTCCTCTATCTTTAATGAAAATTCTGATAGAGATAGGAAAACTTCATCGTCATACCACACGATAAGTCATACCACAACAATGGCATTTAGAACATAATTTCATTGATTCCGGTGAGTGTTTTTCGTGATGGTATTCATATTATCATAACTTAATTCGATACTCATCACTAGTGTAAATAAAATACCAATTACATTCCAAAAGGCGTATTTTCAAGTTCAAATCTAAACTCGTCTTCAGCTTAGTTCAACAGATTTGAAAATAAACGGTATCAGGAAACTGACACATACTTTCTCCCTTTTACCACAACTTTAATGAACAAATTACTTTTTATTTACTAAATATAGAATACACAGCACGGTCAAATGTAGAGAAAATCTTTTAAACAAGTTGTTTTCAAAAATATCCACCCAAATCGCTGTTTAGGAGGCACTACAGAATACATTGCTACACACGTGGTTTTAAGAGGGGAAATGCCCCCTATTCCCCCCCCTCAGGGTTATTAAGGGGCAAAATATTTTGAATTTCCTCTATTGGTAAACGCTAACTTGATAAGCATATGAAGTTTGAACGAAATTGATCAATAAGTAAGAGAGAAATAGTAATTTTTGTTTTACCCATAAGAATAACATTGGACAACGTACTGCGTTTACTGCAAAATGAAAATTTAAATTTTCTCCGCAACCAGTAATCGTAGAATAGTAATTCAATATACCAAATTATTTAGTTTTTTGAGCTCTTTTTAATGGCGAATAGTAATATTTTTTATATTTATGATTTTTTATGAAAAATAAAAAAAAAACTGAATTTATTATATTTTAAGTCTTGTAATTTTTCAACCCGAATTTTTACAGAAATGCGGGTGGTTTCATTTTGTTGTAAAACTAAAGTTCTACAAACGACTAAAGTTTAATCAAACTCGTTAGAGCCGTTTTTGAGAAATCTTGATTTTTCCTGTTTTTTGGCGGTTTTTGGGGGATCATTACCCTTAAAAATAAAAAATTTCAAAAAATGAAAAAAAATCTTGGAGATATTGTGGATTAGTACCTACATACCAAATTTCATACAAATCGGACCATTGTTTAGGGCTCTAGCTCTGTACACATCCATACAGACAGACAGATAGACAGACAGACATCACGTAAAAATCACTTTTTTGGGTTCAGGGAGCACCAAAATGAATATTTCCACTAATCGAAAATTCAAATTCGAAAATTTTGACGAAAAAATCCTGTCTCCATATACAGTACTATATATAATGGGAGAAAGTAAAAGTAAACAAAGAGACAATAAATTCTCCATGTACGGTTAAAAACATATGTTTAAAATTAAATTACTTCTAGTAAGTTGGTAAGAAAATATTTTGGAATCTATTGATTTAAGATATTTAATTTGGAAAAGATTTTGCGTTTTCGATTTGTTATTGAACTTCTTCTTTGATTAACTTTAAGTAATTTAATTTTAAACATTGTTTTTAACTGTAAACATGGAAAATTTATGGTATGTTTGTTTACTTTTTCAAATATGTTAAACTAGGCTGAAGTTAAGATTTGAACTTGAAAACTACCTTTTGGAATATAATTGGTATTTTATTTACATTAGTGATAACTGGTGGCCTTTTCGAGTCGAATAAGTGGGGTTAAATTGGAAGTTTTTCTGGGGCTAGAGGGTTTTAGCCTTACCCCATCCTCTTGTCTTTTGTTTTTTTTTTTAGACACTAACCTTAGATTGTGTATAATGGCTTAGTAAGAATACCTGCAGAAGGATGGGTTGTAGGTGGGAATAACGTAGTTTTATGGGGTTGTTCAACACTGTATTTGAAAAAAAAAATCAAATGAGTTCAATCTAAGGTTATTCCAGAACCCGAAGAACATTCTAACAGCTTTAATATTTACTTAATAACATATTTCATTAAAACGATTTCATGGAAAAAACAAAGATATAATAATTCATTTGGTAACATTTAGAATATCTTTTCGTAAGCAGCACATTCACAATTGGATGTGCTAATTGACTACACATTTTTGTCACTGTCTTTGTAGTTGGGAGCTACAGCATCCCACTCGACAGTTGGTACTACAAGACAATACTCTTAGAGCGCGCCTTCCAAGTGTCATGTTGTGCTTAATTCACCATTGTGTTTAGCTGTCAAGTTATTTCAGGCAGTGTTATCATAAATTACTACTGGGCCCGTTCCTCAAACCGAGTAAACTCTGTAGCGTGAGCTGTTATAAACAATATACGGATTGTGTTGCTATTTCAGTATTTGATGTATTTATATACAAGTACTGTATGACAAATAATTCTTAAGCAATAAATACAATATATTTTAAAGAAAATCCCTTTCAAAATGCAGTCTAATTAAAATTGTTTTCTATTATTAGTCTTGGGTAATCAACTTTTACGATTTCCGGGTGTATTCGTTATCTTTGTATAAAATACTTACTATATCAGCCCATTAGCCTTGTACAGGATGATCTACGAACACATACATTCATCTTTAGGTTAGGTAAATAACCTACCCTAAAGAACCCGCATACCTCAACAGTCAGTTAATAAGTTGTTAACTGAGCATAAACATATTTGTTGAATCTATATCTATATACTTATTTAATAGGCGAGCAGGTTTTTTGTGACAATCTCTCCTCCTAAACTACTGAACGGATTTTCATGTTTTTGGTGTCATTGGAAAGAGCCTAACGTGAAGTTGTGCAGGAAACTTTTTGTATAGAGAAATAATTTGTGAGTGAGGCCCTGGGGCCCCTTAAAGTTAAGTTTTTTCCCGTAAGCTTAACATTGGGAAATAACTATAAGTTTTAAGCAATCAGCTGGATAGAGTGAACACAGTTAATCAGCAGGCCATGTTGGCTTTGGAACGGTAACACAATATTTATACGGGAATGTCAGTATAATATTACGTTGTGATCGCGAGCGAAGCCGCGACAGGCTAACTAGTTCTATTTAAAAATACGACATTAAAAACTAATGCAAACTAAAAAAAATATTCCTTCAATTTTAGAGTCTTAAAACATATTTAAGAGTGAAAAGTTGTAAATGTATGCTTAATAATAACTATATGTTGTATGGGATTAAATTTTAAAAGTATAACTCCTAAGACGCAACGGTAAGGGAATTGAGCACAAAGGACGTTTCAGGATCTGGTTGGAAGGATTATCCTTAAAGGACGAATTCTGTGGCTTCCGCACTTTCATGTGATTTGTCCTTGCTACTAGAGAAAGAAACATACTGCATTATTTTCTTGGTCAAGCGTTTCAGACATAAAAAGTTTTAAATTATGCAATTTTATTATTTAGATAGCGTTAATGAAATGCATATTTTTCATTGTTACTTTGGTTTAAATACATTAATAAAATTTAATGCAAACTTGATGGTTGTACAAATATGAACTTAGTAAATTTCGATGAACTCTCGATTAATTGGGTGTGTTTTAAGACTGTAAAAGCGACGGGATAAAAACGAAATATGTTTTGGTCGTTTAATTAGTTTTGATAACAATTAAATACGGTTTCAAAACTGTTCAAAGCTTTGTGTTCAAGCTGTAAGAACGTTATCACTCATCTGAGGTCGTCATGACTTAAAACCTTTACACGAACACAAGATGAGCGATCACTTTCTCGTGGCCTGAATATTAAGCTTTTAATAGCTTTTATACCTAGCCAATAATGATTACCAATTTTTCTGGATAACTTTGACGGAACATAACGTAATATAACTCTTCTTAGTAATTTCAATATACAGTGTTTCTGAGCCTCAACAACCAAAATGATATATGGTTTGAAAACAACTAAATTTAGAATTATAATCATTTATACTAATAGTAGAACTTCCATCAGATGGGTGGGGTTAATCAGAATGTTTTTACCTTTTCCAATTCAACCCACAGTACAACGATATTTAAACTTAATAATATCAGTTAGAATAATTTTTGGTGTTGAGCCAAAACACCATAATTTAGAACTTTTTAAATTCAAATAATATTCTAACATTTTTGTTTTTGTGTCTATCTACACCAGTGGCATTTTTTAACGTTTTGATAGGGAACGGCCCAAACCCTGGTCTTCTTACTATCTAAGGTCGTCCTGTTCTTAGAAAGCATCATTAATTAATAGCCTAATGAGAGATTGCAGCTAGGTCCAGTATCGAACCCTCTCGTTGTACTTTTTACATATCCTGCATTGTTTGTTTTACATATTTAATAGTTTAGAAAAGGTCCGATTTCATAGTTTTGTACATTTATACAATACCAGATTCAGTCACAATGTAAGAATAACTCGATCAAAATTAATTAAAAGTAATAGTAATAGTAATTTCAAAAGGTTCTTTAATAATACTAATAAGTGCCATAGCTCTAACTATTTTAAAATAAAAGAAACGAATTGTAAATTTTCTATTAATAAATGCCCTCTATTGGATTAAAGAGTTCCTGAATTGACATTGGAAACCAAATGATTTAGTATGGACTCTTAACCAATATTATAATGGTGTGCCATTGTCAATTTGTAAATGGCTGAATAAAAATCTACCTGCCTATGTTCCTCGTTTCTTGTTAGGGGCTTATTTTTGTAAAACTATAACTTGGTAGATAATAAATATCTAGTAAAGTTCTTTTCCCCCAAGCGTGTTTTAATCTGCTAACTTGTCAGCTTGACGTATTACAGATTTTTAAATTATTATGTTTCCTTTAAAAGCTCCAATATTCAGTCAGATGATATTGTGATGTTCGATTTTATTTTATAATTTCTTTATGTTCTTTTAACGCATGTCACCGAGTTCCAAACACAGTACAACACGTGTTTCACTTACACTAAACAATATTACTAAATGTGTATGAGGACGATGTTTTAAATTAATCAAATTTCATTTAGTTGCAAACACGTTGATGCATTTGTAAAAAATATCCAAAATAAGGAATAACATGTAATTTTTTTTTAAATAGGTCTATTGTACGATGTGTCTATGAAATTGACTCTTCGAAAAGTGTTCTCTCTGACCTCTGTCATATTAGGCGAAGAATGTAAAATTGTGATGAATATTCTCAACACTTTTCAAAGAATTTGAATCAGCGTAAAGTCAGTTAAGGTTAAAAAAATAATTGTGGTAGGCTACTGTCATAGGCTGTGGATTTTGCACACTACAGACATAATATCAGTGTTACAAGAGTGGTAGATAAAAGCACCAACGTCGTCTTGTTATTTTCGAGAAGTAAATAGTGATATAATGTTAGACGTTATTCGTTATCTAACTTTAAGGGTTATTAAACTAAAACCCATCCTAAAATAAAGGCCTTATCTAGGCTCTAATTTGCTTTTGATCTCACTCCAAGCCTAGAATGGGGGTCCTGTTGATTTATGTTCTCGATCAAGGGAATTGTTGTAATTTAAAATGCTAAATTTTGGGAAATTGTATTATATTGGTTTAAAAATATTAAATGGATAGAAAACAATCGCATTATTTGTCATACATAAGTTTTATTTTTAAGATAAAATAATAATGAAAAATAATTTTAAAAATCGTTTCATTTCGTGTGTTATCAACAATCGACGTCATCAGACAACAATGTTCAAAAATATTGATGGGGATATTTTTGTTGGTTATGTTAACTAAATTGATGATGATTTCTCTTTAAGACTTAAAACAAGACGTAGAACTAAAGACTAAAACTCCAAGGCATATTTGTATTAACATATTTCCTTACTTCGTCGCTAGTAAGGGGAAAAACTTTGGGCGGCCTCGACCACGGAGAGAGAGAAACGACACGAGTTGTTAAGATGTTTTGTAAACATAATGGAATATTCTCTAAATAATTATCTAGAATTATTTTACCAATAGTGAACAGTACAAATGGTACAACATACAAGTGTTATTAAATGGTTAATAATAAGTTTTAATAAGTGTTGCTTTAAATATTTTATAGGTGTGATTCCTTGTAAAGCAAATGGAATCCGTGTTTCTAAAGTAATATTGAGGAAGCGGAACGATTGCCTTAAATCCCAGAGCTGCCACCTTAATCTCAATCAACCACGGTATTAGGCCGTTCGTCTCAATGCTGGCCGTCGCGATTGGAAACTAAACGAAAGCCTCCTGGGAGGATTACAAGTTGTATTTATTCGTCCCTAAAACCAATGAATATTTCACTGAAATCACAATAAAAAATTCATAGCAATCAGCAATCAATAATTCATAGCAATTAGCATGTCAATTTATGTGTATAAATCCGATCAGTGTGGTCGATTAAATAAGTTGTTCGAAAAACCTTACCGATCACAACATATGAACACTGTATCTGCAACGAATCTTTGCTTTTAATGTGCAGATAAATGATTACATTCTCAAAATGAAAAAGGTATCTGCCTTAAAAAATTAACCTTTAACATATATTTAAGAAATAATTGTGATCCAATTACAGAAAAGAAATAAATTTAAATATACGATACACTGCATTAAATAACAAATAAATTCATCTTAGTCTTAAAATACGACTATTTATTAATATTTGTTTTTAAATTTATGATGTTAAAATGTTTGCAATGTTGTAAATGAAATAATAATTGCTCGAGCAGTAAATTTGGTGACCAAACCGAGCACAGTTATATATCACAATATGACGCGAGAACGTCTTTGGCGGTTAAGCTCCTCTACAAGAACTCATAAATCTTTATCGACAGTTGAGACGGATTGCTTGGTCCACAGTCTGATTAATGAGGCAGCCTACTGTCTTCTACAATCCGCGGTTGATCGCTTCAGCGATCTAACTAACATGTTTGAAATTACACTAGTTTACATCAAGAAGATCTGGAAGGAGCTTGGCGTAATATGTGTTTCTTATATAAAATTCAAGTAAGACAACCCTTAACTTAGGTTTAGTTTCGATAAGCAGTAAATTATTTCGTTATCTATGACTGATATCATCGGTTTGTCTTATCATAAAGCTCACATTAAAATGTAACTCATGTAAAACTAATCTTACGTATAATTCATCCTACATATCTTCTATAGATTTAAACTTTCCCTAAAGTACACTCACGGTGTGACGATATTTTAATTGGGTAAAATACGGGATAAAAAATATGAATATTTTCAAACTCTAAACAAACATTTATTTACGCCTTTTCTCAGAGAAATGTAACTTATCATAAAATTCACAGAGAAAACACACTGTATAATATCGTATAGAAAATGAAATAAACTGTAAATATTTATTGATATAAGTTATATTGTTGTGTAATTGAATATACAGCATACTAATTATAATTTTTATCAATTAAAAAATACGAATGAAACAAATCGATTAAATAAAACTTATCTGTTGCATTTAGCTCCAGGCTCCTACAAATAAAACATAAAATAATTTAAAGAAAGTAATGGACTCCTATTAGTTGTAGGCATACAAAATAAACGGTATCAGGAAACTGACACATACTTTCTCCCTTTTAGCCCAACTTTAATGAATAAATTACTTTTTATTTACTAAATATAGAATACAACGCACGGTCGAATGTACAGAAAATCTTGTAAACAAGTTGTTTTAAAAACATCCATCCAAATTCCTGCTTTGGAGGCACTACAGAATCCATTGCTACACTCGTGGTTTTAAGAGGGGAAATGCCCCCTATTCCCCCCCAGGGTTATTAAGGGGCAACATATTTCGAATTTCCTCTGTTGTTCAATGCTAACTTGACAAGCATATCAAGTTTGAATGAAATTGATCAGTAAATAAGAGAGAAATAGTAATTTTTTATTCCCCATAAGAATAACATTGGACAACGTACTGCGTTTACTGCAAAATGAAAATTTCAATTTTCTCCGAAACCAGCAATCGTAAAATAGTAATTCAAAATACTAAATTATTTAGGTTTTTGAGCTCATTTTAATGGTGAATAGTAATATTTTTTTATATTTATGTCTTTTTATGAAAAATCCAAAAAACTGAATTTTTGATGTTTTAAGTCCTGTAATTTCTGAACCCGAATTTTTACAGGAATGCGGGTGGTGCCATTTTATTGGAAAACTAAAGTTCTACAAACGATTAAAGTTTAATCAAAATCGTTAGAGCCGTTTTTGAGAGATTTGGATTTTTCATGTTTTTGGCGGTTTTGGGGGGATAATTACCCTTAAAAATCAAAAATTCTAAAAAATGAAAAAATCACCTGGAGATATCGTGGATTAGTACCTACATGCCAAATTTCATAAAAATCGGCCCATTAATTAAGGCTCCAGCTCTGTACACATCCACACAGACACACACACACACACACACACACACACACACACACACACACACACACACACACACACACACACACACACACACACACACACACACACACACACACACACACACACACACACACACACAGACAGACATCACGTAAAAACCACTTTTTTGGGTTCAGGGAGCACCAAAACGAATATTTCCACTAACAACTCAAATTCGAAAATTTTTACGAAAACAATACTTTCTCCATATACTATGTATAAGGGGAGAAAGTAAAAATTAAATCCATAAAAATATATGAATTAATATTTGTCACATATAATTTCTATTTAAAGGGAAAGCGCAAATGAATAATTCAATACGTCATATAGGCCCCTACATACTATATATTTATATATTTCAAGGTTGAGAGGATAATAAATTATAAATAAATGTTAATACAATTTAAATAATACAAATATTTAGCCTTATGATTGATATTCTATGCAATTACAAAATAAAATAAGTGAATACATAGCATTATAATTTGGAGATCAAAGAAAAACAATTTATAAATAAAAAATGGATGTCAAAATATGAAATTACAAAACAACGTTGAAAGTTAACAAATAAATGTAAATCTAAATTGGTAAAGTTTGATAATGATAATAAAGAAATTATACTACGTTAAATGCCACAATTTTGTAAAAACTGCAAAGTAATACGACCATAGATACTGCTGAAGGAAGATAAATATATAATAGTTAATAAATGTTCAGATAAATTGAGTAAAATGGTTCAGGGACAGTTTAAGAAATGAATGGTCCTTTGTGACTGGCGAAACTATTGGCCATTGACAATGGCAAATCAGGTCTTGACAGTCATTGACAGATCTGTCAACGGAGTGAAGAAGTTTCGCTTTTACCAGCATAACAGTTGATAGATTTTATCATCTTTAAAATAAAATAATTTTATTTATTTGCATATGCTATTTAACTGATCTCTGTGAGTCAAAATTCTTATAATAACCCATAAAATAAATATGCATAAGGGTCAACGAATCTAATTATTAATTTTGTAAAAACATAATAATTTAATCTACAAAAATACAGTAAATAATATTATCGATATCATAGTCAGTTAGGATAAACAATAACAATGATTTGAAATAAATTATTAATTCGTGATAGCAATAACTAACTTTAAATTTTGTGTAAGGTGTAAAATAAAATAGCGAATACAATTATAAAATTGCGACCATTAAATCAAGGACAAAAAACATTTAAAATATAAAAAAATATTGTTGTTCTGCATAAATAAATTTTTAATCGGTTAAATTTCCACGTTACAGAAGTAAAACATTACTAGTATTAGGAAAAATATACTACGCTAATACAAGTGGAAACAAATCTACTGACTGTTGGGATGCAAATCGACGGCAAATGCAATTCATTATTGACATGTTGAGTTTTTATTCAGATGATATGAAATTGGGTTGAAACATTATTAATCGTTATTTAAATTTGTTGAAACTAGATTTATAAGCTGATGATTGAAACCCGGTAAAACAAGGTTCTAAAGTAAATCATGATTTTTTCAGAATGCAATTTCTAAATAAATAATTGTCTTTAATAGTAAATTCGAGGAATATAAGCTCTCAGACCAATTAACAATACAAGTTCGCCAACATGTTGTTAAGCTTCGATATTGGTGATGTCATACATAAGTTAAAATCAAAATAAGAAAAAAAAAACACCAATCTGATGACAGACAATAGTTATGTAGTGTTTTTTTAAAGTAGGATTTAAGTTTTAAAGTCCACCAAAATTATTACAAGTGAAATTAAAGGAAAGTCCTTTAAATATACCTGTGAGGCTTCAAAAGTGATTTACAGACTAAAATTAAGCTCACGAATGTTTAATCTAAGAGCCCCGTTAATTCTGACCTAGTAATAATATCTTTGTGAAATATTAGAGGGAAACATAACCAGAGCATAAGAATGTTTGAATTTTATTTTCCAACAAATATAAGCAAAACAGCAGTTCGCTCTCGTATACCATTTGTTTGTTTGAGAGAAAATAAATACTAATCTTACATAATGTGTTGCCTATAAATACACCCGGGATTTACCTCTATGTTGTAAGAAGTTACTACATGTCATAAATAAACCTGTATACTACTTGGACAAATTCACTCTTAATATTTTAAAAAGTTTGTCAAACGAATTTTAGTTTCGAAACCGTAAACTTTACTATACTTCTAAAATGAGAGAGAAATATAAAATAAATTCCTGCAGAGTTAAGAATAAATTATTGTTGTGATTTAGAGTGACATATCCCAGTCAAGAGGGCCCACACGCAGTGCCGTACACAAACATCCCACAACAATGGACTCTCACTTCGCCATCGGGGTGTGTGTTTGTGCTGCACTCGAGCCGAACTCTGTGCTGACTGACATTCCAGTAGTGGTCCTGCCAGTGACAAACGGTTTGGTGGCTTTATGTCTATGGACATTAAAAAAATATATTTTTACGGGGTTTTAGCGAATTTCCCCTATAGGGAAGAAACTATTACCGTAGGAGGCATGGTAAGACATAGGCCCGGGATCTTATAACTTTTCGTTTTGAGGCCCCCAGATGCCATACAAAACTAATTTTTTGTGGTCCCCATGGCAGCAAACCTGCGTACTCAGCAGCTATAATGTTATTCTTATGGAGAATATTAAACATGTGATATCTTGCTTTTTTATGAACATAAATTGATAAAACTTGGTATCTTGCTTCATCTGGAGGTGATCCATTGGTATTTGCATAAAAAACAGAATTTGTGGTCCTTGATGCAGCAAACCTGCATACTCAGTCCTAATGTTTTTCTTATGGGGAATAAATAAAATGTCATATCTCGCTTCTTTATTAATATGCTTGAATTAAAGTTGGTAAGTGGCTTCATGACTTAGTGAAGTACCATTTGAAATTCGCTGAGTATGCAGGTTTGCTGCAACGGGGGTATTTTATATTTGTTAGCAGCTTTCTATGATAACGAGTATAAGCGATGTATAGAGAAATAGTAGTTAAAAAAAACAAAGCCAAACAAAGAATTGGTAGTGAAGGTGATATACTTACACAATTAAAAGGTTTTATATTGTTAGTATACTTTATGTACCAATTTAGGGGGGTGGAGCTATTGTGTGACCATTTACTGAGTTGAGGCTAAATTGAAGTTAACTATTGAAGTGGAAGATGAACGGAAGGAATTTTCTTGATTCTCTGCTACCATGAATCTACTACTCGAAATGTGTGCTGGACTATTATTTGAAGGAATGTGATTTACTGTGAATTAATGTGAAGCAAGATCGATCTTGCCATAACCAGCTTTAATGAGTTAACTGAACATCTAATACTATTGAAACTGGCGAAGTGCCAAACTATTGCGACTACTGATTTGATCTGAGGCTAACATTAAATAACACTTCAACCTAATAAATTACTTCCACATAGAAAATAACGATAAAAACGAAATAACAATAACTATGGAGATATATTTAATTAAAGCTGTAAATCGTGTGGCGAGGCGTGGGTAGCCCACACCAGGAGAATATTGCTAATATCACATTTCTGTGGCTAACTATCGGTCTACTTATATTTACACATTACCTGACTCGTCCTAGCTCCTCCCCTTATTACTAGTACTTATCTAGCCATCGTCAAGGTGATGGTTCCGGCGAATATTGGAGATCAGCTCCGACGAATAAAAGGGCTTGTAAACCGGGCGGAAGCTCGATGTCCAAGACAGACGCTGACCCTCTTGCTGGCGGAAGGGTGCTACACGGTGACGTCAGCCTACTTCCGGATCATCCGTCTGCTGAAGCAAGCTAATTACGGGTTGGCGCAAAAGGCTTTATGTATAAAGATGGCGTAACACGGCATATTCGTTAGTTTAATATGATAAATACAGTACTAGAAATACGAATTGTTGCGAAGGTGGGGGAAGAGTTTGTACGGTTTCTCATCTCACTTAAGCAAATGCCGGATTGGTTCCCTAAAAAGGGCCGTACCCCGCCAGGAAGGGTAAGATTGAACTCAGGCCTATATTACCTGGTTAAAAGAATTTCCCTTACCTAAATTAAGTATTTTGTTGTAAGTTTCAAAAAATTGTTAAACATTGTCACGAAAAAACATGTATGTAAAACGTTTACAAGTAATGATAGAGAAAAGTGAAAATAAACGACACAGATTCAAATGGAATGAATGGAATTTTCAGTGAACTCGTTCCATTTTACATAGATATACATTTCTTGTCTTATGTTACATTTATCATACGTGTCAATATTATTGATTATGTTCATTCATTTTTCTATTAAAAAAATATACAAAGTGTTGTGTTTACCTCAAGATCCCTTTTCATTTAGTTTCTACTAATGTTCTTTAGCTCTGTACTTGGAGCTCCATCTAATATATCACTCCACCATACAGGTATATTGGCATAAAAATCATGAAAATAGGCAAATTACTTGTAAAATATTTCTACTACTTTAATAACAATGAGAGATATATAATTTGTTTGACAAATTTAAAATCCCCTTTACATTTTAGGAATTGTAAAACATATTTTGATTGAAAGATTACACATTTGAATTACCTAAGTCAGTGTGAGTAAATTTAGGAGTCAGCTTTAAAAATAGATAAATAGTTACAATCGATTTGCACACAAATAATACTGTCAAACAATAATGAAAATTTATGTTTCAATTAACATTCAATTGAGTTGGTTGATCAATTAAATTATTCCAGCGCTAAACTGACTACACTGATCTAAATGCAAAACGCATCACCAAAGTTCAGTGTCACGGGACCGTGATTAATTATGTGTTTTTTGTATCTCAGTAATAAGAGCATTTAAATAATTTGCTGGTGTCATTGACTAACTGAACTCGCTCAAAAATAGGATTGCCTGCATGAAATGACAGTTGAACTAAATTTAAATATTATTACAAATGATTGATTAAGAATAACACCTATTTATTATATTCATTTCAATGTTATCGTTAATTTATTTAAAATTATCTTATAAAGTATTAAAAATATAATAACGATAGAACAAATTTTTATGTTCCATGAAACGATTCGTACGTGAGACAATAAATAATTTGGTTAATTTAACAAATCTCACTGTCTTGCAGTTGAATATATTAGCTGTAAAACAAAAACAATATTTACCACAACAATTTCGTACCACTACAATTTTAGTGATTTTCCTTATGTTTGCCTTGTGTGATAATCAAGATTACTTCATCTCGATTAAATAAGTCTTGTAACCTATGCAAAATCAGGTTATGACAAATCTGACAGGTTAAACAATTTGATTAACTTCGAACAATTGAATCATATATAGTAAAACAAATTGCAAAACTTTGGCCAGTCTGCCAGACCGTTCTTCTGGGCCGATTTTAATAATTCTTTTTTAATTGATAGGTAATTATGTCTAGATATTTCATCACCCATCCAAACTAACATATCTTCAATGGGCTTTGCACCAGTGGGTCTTAAAGTTCCCATGTTAATCTTATGGAGAAAGTTTGTTTAAATCAGATGATTGTTTAAGACATGTGTTTATTAACCAAAAGAGTTCATTTGGTTCACCAAAGAGTAATGCAGCACACAATACAAATACTTTACTTACGGGTTTTTCTATAGTTAAGACTGTACATGTAATCCAGTTATTATTTTGCGATGATAGGTTGAGAAAATCTGCTACATGAGCTAAGAAGGCTTGCTATGTGTGTTTGAACAGGAACATTTTATATTTTGAGGTTTTGTTACTAACTTTAGGCCTCTTTTTTAACAATTTCTTACAGATTAACGTTTAGAGCTTTCATAAAACAAATGCGTGATCATCGATCTAATTCATCAGTTCCTTAACGAACCTTTTTTTAAAAAGGTATTTTCTTTTATGTGCATAATATGTTTCTGGATTCTTTCTGCAAACTCCATAAAATATTTGCCCATATAAACCTTTAAGATTTCTCGCTCATTTTTCTGCATGTGTATTTGTATTTAGGTATTATTTCAAATCAGAAAATGTTTGTATTTAATTCTGATTTTGTTTTGAAGTTTACGTTTCCAATGTTAATGTTTCTTATTGCTAGTTAATTTGGTATTATTTTCTAAATCCCACATTGAACCCAAAACTAGGAACACTTTGACAGGTCATCGAAAAACGAGCGTCAAATCAAAAAAAACTTAGGGAATTATGGGTATACAAAATTCAGGGTAGCTTTTATAAGTTTTGTTGTTAAATGTTATTCAATTGATTAGTTTTTATATGGGTATTTTTAAGAAAATGAAAGCCATCTATGCACTATACGCTTTACTTAAGACAACAAAATAACTCTGCCGCATCATACTTTCCCATTAGCTTACACGATGAGAAAAATCGTAACTGATGATATAATATTTGTTTTTCTAGCAATCTCCCCCAAGCTAAGACCTCCCAGGCTGGGGACGATGATAACTATTCGATTTGAGATCACCAGATGCCAACATCCTTTCAAAGTTGAAAATATATTTTACCGTGTAACATGTAATGGGATGAACTTACAAATGCCATTATGACGAAAGTATGGATTTTCTTAAAGACACGGCGTGGCTATGAATGAATACTCAGTCATTCAGCATCGGGATAGAAATCCTAAGAATGTTATTCTTAAACTACGTTGTTAGAAGTAGGAACATATAGTGATTACCTTCTTTTAAAACCACCACCAAAATATTATCATAGATAATATTTTAACTGTTTTAAGCAGATAAAGATCACAGCTGCTGAACTCTAGCGAGAAAAATACTACGTCTAACGATTTCAAGGATAAGGAGAACATATCTGTATTTATAGTTAAAACTGATTAGTGTTTGCAGTGCACGAATTACAAATATTTACACTAATTATTCGTATAAATTTTATAATAATTACAGCTAACCAAAAATAATTTTTAGATTTTACTCAAAACATACATTATTTTAAATTTATTAGCCATTACTCATAAACTCAAGTTGTAACACTGACTGATGCTGCAGAGCAGCGGTTCCTCTAGTTTTGTTATTAAATTTGATTGAATTTAGCGGAAGTAGTAATACAGATTAAATTCTTTATTGGCTTTTAATGAGTATGTAAATCTTACATGACCTGGGCGTTGAAAAACCCATGGAGGGTGAAGCCATATACAAGGGCGGCACTACACCAGCCTCAGAGTTCGCACCCCTTAGGCTGGGGCTGATTAGAGGGAACTTACAGAAGAGTAACTGGCCTTGAGGCTAACAGACCTTCACTTGGAGGGTTGGCTTACGCCCTTACTTAGAGAATGCAAGGCAACTCTGCAACTAACAAGCAATCTATATGATATAAATTAAAACATATGACTGTAAATTAAAATTGTATTAACATTTTTTAGGTATGTAGGTGTGGCATGAAACAAATAAACATCATAACCACTATTACAAGCTTACGTTTATGTAAAACAGGTTTACCTACAATTTAGTAAAACTTTGACAATTTGTCATATACACATTTAACAAGCCAAAAAGCGGTTTACTTACTTTAGATTGACTTACTTTGCTAGTAACTTAGCTAATGTTTACTGTGAAGGAGTTCGAAGTTTGAAACTACTTACATAACACGTTTGTTAGTAAATACATAAATTCGTTAAAGCTAAGCTAACATGTAAACAAAATTTTAATAAGTAGAACCTCTTAAATATAATTCGTGAGTATTCCTATAAACATATTTTAGGTTCTTTTAGGTTTAAATACGGATTTTTTCACAAAAAGGATTTGAATTTCAGTAGCATTAAACCAATTTGTATACATCACTTATCATCCTGGTTGTAGTAATAGATTTTTATAAATAATCAAAAAGAATAACTTGGTTTTATTTTAGCCAGAGAAGGAGCATTACTAAAAATCAATTTGTAATAGGCTATTTTATTAGTGAATATCCTTTGGAAAGTGAACTATTAGCATGACCCGCACGGTGAAACATAAGCCCGGAACCACCATAGAAGTTCCTAACGTGACCCCCTGAACACGGTTTTGGGGGGGTCGTTCAAAATTTTATATATATATATGTCTATCTATATATAGACATATATATATATATATATCATAAACACACATATATATATATATATATATATATATAATGCGACCGCTAGAGTGCAAACATATATATATTTATATATATATATATGTGTTTGCACTCTAGTGGTCGCATTTTTTGTCCGATTTACTTCAAATTTGGTAGGGACGTTCCTTTCTGTAATCAGTTGGACAAGTTTGTTGGGCAAAACAATCGGAAAACTGTAAACCCTTTTTTTGGGGATTAATCTTTCAAATTTCGAGTTTTTGGGCCCAAAAAGGGTCATAAAAGCCCCAGACGTAAAATCAATGCATGTAAAAAGATGGGAATCAGAGAGGCGAAAGTCTTAAGCCCTCTCTCGTCATTCTAGCCTAAATATTTACCGAGTTATTAAAGAAAATGTGTATCGACTAAACACAGTACGTTGTCTTATGGGGATTTTACACTAGAAAAGCCTGTTATTCCTTTGTTAGAGTATTTTTATCATCCCCAGCAACATCACGCCTACTTTCAAGCCTGTCTGGACCTTCTCCTAACCTTATAATGCGAAAAATTATATTCCCAGCTTTGCAAGTAAATGAAACCAAGAGTACAACAAAAAATACACAAACAGAATGAACAGCCAAAAAATCAATGTTTTCAGATTTCAATAAAAATTGGACAAATGTATGTTTTTACACTTATTTTGACTTTTAAAAGTTGTTATGTGGAAATTCACTTCCCTCACGTCAGCGTGCTGCGTGCGAACTCGTTTTAATTTGTCTTTTTAGTACAAGCTGCTAAATAGTTTGTAACGTGACAAGTTACAGTAATACAAAAAGATTAAAGGGAACATTAAACTTTAGGGAAAGACCTTTCAGCATTGTGTTATTTCTTTGCAACTTTCGCGGTACCAAAATATAAATAATGATTTACTGTGTTCATCGAAAAATTGGCCGCCTCGTATATTTTCTTTTACAGTGGAACCTCCCATATCCGACCTTCCCATATCCGACTCCTCCCGATATCCGACCGTCCGTCTGTCTATTGTTTACTCGCGCTCTCACGGTCCGTTTCCGTTCGCGAGCCTGTACAGACTTGAAAAAGTGACTCATCGATACTATGCTTTACTTTTGGGTAAAAAACTGTCAGTTTAGCTGTGGTTGTTGATGTGGAATGGCTGTATATGGAAAATAAAGTTGTATTACAGTACTGTGTGGCATTTTTTGTACCTGTGAACAGGTCTGTGAAGTTGGCGTACCCAAATTAGCTTATCCACTTTTAACCATACCAATCGTTAGTTCTTTGTTAGTTCTCGATAGTTCTTCAATATTTCCGTTAGTTCTTAAAAAATAAAAAAGTTACGACACATACAAAGTGGATACGCTAACTTCACACAAATTATTTACGCACCCACCTTAATTTTAATGATAATATTAATGTTTACATACAAATCGTTTGTTCTTAGTTAGCTCTCGATAGTCCTTCAATATTTCCGTTAGTTCTTAAAAAATAAAAAGTTATAACGCATACAAAGTGGATACGATAATTTCATACAAGTTATTTACAGCGCGCACCTTAATTTCAAATGAAATTTTTATGTTTATATATAAATTGTTAGTTCTCGATAGTTCTTCAATATTTAAGTTAGTTCTTAAAAAATAAAAAAGTTATGACAAATACAAAGTGGATACGATAGCTTCACACAAATTATTTACAGCACGCACCTTAATTTTAAAGCAAATATTAATGTTTACATACAAATCGTTAGTTCTTAGATAGTTCTCGATAGTTCTTCAATATTTCCGTTAGTTATATTAACGATTTGTATGTAAACATTAATATTGGCATTAAAATTAAGATGCGCGCTGTAAATAATTTGTGTGAAGTTAGCGTATCCACTTTGTATGTGTCATAACCTTTTTATGAACTATCGAAAATATTGATGAACTATCGAGAACTAACAAAGAACTGACGATTGATATATAGACATTGACATTTACATTTAGATTAAGGTGCGCGCTGGAAATCATTAGTGTGAAGTTAGCGTATCCACTTTGTATGTGTCATAACTTTTTTATTTTTTAAGAACTAACTGAAATATTGAAGAACTATCGAGAACTAACAAAGAACTAACGATTGGTATGGTTAAAAGTGGATAAGCTAATTTGGGTACGCCAACTTCACAGACCTCCTGTGAACGGCATTTTACGCTCCTCCCAATATCCGACCTTTTGGCCGTTCCGACCACGGCCCGGTCCCATCATGGTCGAATATGGGAGGTTCTACTATTTAAATCTTCTTAATTTTCCCATATCCTTAAATTCGAACAATTTGATGTACAATTGCTGATTTTCTAAAAGAATAAATCGTAGGTAGCGTTCCAACAAAATTTGAATAAAGAATAAGTTAGAAAATTGAGATGAATGTCCTAGAAATATTACAAGCGGATCAACTTAGGCAATACGGGAATATTTGAAAATTGATCTAGTAAACGAAATTGACGGTCATTGCTTAACTCAGCACTTCATCTGGTCGGAATTACTAGAATTTGAGTACACCAACTTGCCACTTTTCTTAAGAATCGGAGTCCAATAAATCCGATAAAGGAAGAAGCAGTTCTTAAATTATAGAAAAATACCGTATTCAAATTTCAAGTAGTTGATGACATAGTTAAACCATAAAGAAATATTTAGTATGTATTTAGTATTTATTTAGCGATGTGTTTTACAAACCTCTGTTTCCATTGTTAGTTTTCAAAACTAAAAGGAATTTGTCACTCCTATGTGGACAGATATCACCGTTGTTCAATTTGTCTTTTAATAAAGGACTTTGCAAGATCAATTGGAGGACCTATTGTAGTGGACAAGGCTTTTATCAGGATGGCGCGACGAAGCTCTCTGCCTCTAAGCCAGATGTCAAAACCAGGACCTTCTCCCTCTTCCTCTAACCTTATGCGTCCTTTCATCTATATTTGCTGAGCCAAAATCAGACAGAAACATGTATTTGATTTGAGTTCAAAGTAAAAAAATACTAATACCTTATATAGCTTTAAAATGCTACTATTTGTAATATTATTAGTTAACAGGATAAAATAAAACACGTCTCACAACACTACACAATATATTTACACTTATACTGTTCTTGGTTCTTCATCTTCTTCAATATTTTCATTTCCATTTCCTCAATTAGTGTAGAACTGTGTCCGTTGGCATGCGCTATAGATTTCAGATAGGAATATGTAAAGATAGGAATAAATTGATTAATGAAGATGTCAACTTTGACTCTGGTGGTACTTTTCGCAAATTCCTTTTTCTTTTTGCAAATTTATTGGTGTTCCCGGAACTTCCGTTAGCCAACAGTATATAAGCTATACGCCATATTGTTTCTGTCATTCGCTGATTGGGCCTGATGATGACTGGTGTGACTGATTGAAATCGATCGCCTTGTACCATCTTTTTGTATTTACCGTCTTGTATGTATAAGTGTAAATATATTGTGTAGTGTTGTGAGAAGAGCTTTATTTTATCCTGTTAATTAACAACACGCATTATACTACTCAAGAAACTATTTACTATTAATTGTATTTTTATATTATTTTTTAAATTAATAAAAATTAACGTAATGGTAATTGGAAGTTCTGTTAAAATTTCAAAAAAAGAATTCTAATTTTTTAAAATTGTGTAATCTAAATAAAACAGGAAATTATTAAATTTTCCCAATTGGACGAAATATTAATTTTTCAATCCATTTGTACGATTGACAGCCCTAAGAAATTCTGCACACGTGGTGTTTGTTTACTTGGTTTTTGTTAGGGGCGTTATTTGGAATTTTTGTGTTTCCTTACCAATGCAAAGATGAGAATAACATTTTCTTCGTGTTTATCTTCGTCAACAATACATGTTACTGTAACATTGTTTTATTATAAGTTAAAAACACTGAGAATTGAAATAGCACATACTTAGTTTTAACGTTATCTTGCTATTTAAAGTCCCTGCACCCAAGTGCCTCAAGGCCAAGTCCTCGTGCAAGTGGGGTTGTTAGGTTGTGTAGGTTCCCTTTAATCACACCGAAGAGAGGGGTAAGTGATGCAAATTGGGAGACCGCCCTTGTAAGGGACATCGCCCTATATGACTTTGACTTATTTTGAATTATTTCAATTTATCTTCCATATTAAGAGTTTTATTTATTCTAAATTAAAAAGTAATAAATACACTCATATAACATTCAGTATTCATAATTATTTTAGTATGTGTGTATAATATATTTTCTAAACATGTAACAACATACGTATATTTCTGAAACTATAAGAGGGTTATATAAAGTGATTATAGACAGAAAGTGACTAGCGGGGCGGCCGCGCGGTGACTGAGTTTCGTGGAAACGTAAAACTCTTGGATATCAAATTCCAATAAACGTTATTTAAATAGTCGGTTAAACACGTTTTTAGCACATGTTTCAAATATTTGTTATCTTGTAACGATGAGTTTATATTGATAGTTATATTAAAAAATAAACACGAATACAAATTATCCGTGCGCCACTCCGCCAGTCACTTTCTTTCGATAATCGCACTATAGTATGTGTAGCAAATACTAACTTATATTTACTGTATTAGTTCTAAGGTTAGATTGTGATATTTGAAGTATAATTTTTAAAGAATTTCATTATTTTATTTTATTCCATTCCCCAGCCTATGGGTTACAGTACTGAGCTCTTTAAGACAAAGATTGTTCTGCTTGCTAAAGAGATCTATCATTTTCGGTTTCCTATATTTTTGGTTTTGGTTTTAGGGAATTGTCCCTATAGGGAAGAAGCTATTACTATAGGTGGCATGGTAATACTTAAGCCCGACACCATGATAATTTTTTGTTTTGAGGTCCCCAAATGCCAAAAACACTATTAGTTCAAATTGGTATATATATATATGTGTGTGTGTGTGTGTGTGTGTGTGTGTGTGTGTCTGTTACCGTGATAACTTTTGAAAGCAACGCCCGATTTTGATGAAATTTGGCAAAAATTTGTAGAGTAACATTTACGACTTTAAGTTCGAAAACCAGATCGATCAGACTACGGGAAGGGGGTTTTATGGGGGTTTAAATTCCCCAAAAATCAGTTTTTTGACTTTTTTCCCCTAAAATGTTAATACCCCCGTAGCAGCAAACCTGCGTACTTAGCGAATTTCCAATGCATATATATGTATCTTAATACCACATAAAGCCACATATCAAGTTTCATCAATATACATTCATAAATAAACGATTTATGACGTTTTAATTATTCTCCATAAGAATAACATGGCGGCTGAGTATGCAGGTTTGCTGAAGCAAGGAACACAACAAAATGAGGTTTTATACAAATATCAATATAACTCATGTAGGTAAAGCCACGTACCAAATTTCATTAATTTATTTTCATAATGAAGGGAGATAACACGTTACTTATTCTCCATAAGAATAACATGGGGCTAAGTACGCAGGTTTGCTGCTACGGGAGCCTTTGGTAAAAAATTGTTTTTTAAGCAAATATCAATGGTCCACAACCAGATGAAGCCGTATACCAAGATTCGTTACTATACGTTCATAAATAAGCGAGATATAAAATTTTTATTTTCCTCCATAAGAATAACATTAGACAACGTACTGTGTTTAGCAATTTCAATATCTCGGTAACCAATTGACGTAGAGAAATGATCAAAATACCAAATTGTGTGTTTTTTTAAGCTGAATCCAATGGAAAAAACTAAAATTGGACTATTTCCAAAATTATATGTAAAAAATTCAAAAAACCCATTTTTGGGGTACAAAACCCCCCCAAAATACCCCTTCGGATAGAGCGATCTGGCTGGTTTTCGAACTTAAAGTCATAAATGTTGCTTTACATATTTATACCAAATTTTATCAAAATCGGATAATTTTTACGAGAGTTATCGTGCTCACGGACACATATATATATATATATATATATATATATATATATATATATATATATATATACAGTTTCGAACGAATGGTGTTTTTGGGGTCTGGGGACCTCAAAACGAAAAGTTATCATGGTCCCGGGCCTAGGTCTTACCATGCCGACTACGGTAATAGCTTCTTCCCTATAGGGGAAATTCGCTAAAAGCACTTAATTTTGGTTGTATCCATTTTATAGAGCTAAAAAAATAAATAATTTGGTATCTTGAATCATTAACCTAGGTTAAGTGTTTGTAGAGAAACGTAAAAAAACGCGTCCATAAAATTTCCTATGTTATTATAAGAAAAACGTTATTGGATTTTCCTAAGATAATTTTACTAAAAACTTCACATTCATTTTTACCAATCAGTTTAGTCCTACAATAAAATCATTTTAATTGTTGTTCTACGTCCAACCGTTGCAGAGATAAACAAAGTGCTAAACACAGTACGTTGTCCAATGTTATCCTTATGGAGGATAAATAAAATTTGATATCTCGATTATTTATGAATGTATATTGATGAAACTTGGTATGTGGCTTCAAATAGTTGATGTATATTGGATGTATATTGATATTTACACAAAAAACGTTTTTGTTGATTTTACCCGTAGCAGCAAACCTGCATACTCGGTCCCATGTTATTCATGAGGAGAATAAGTAAAGTTGTAGATCTCCCTTACAGTTATGAACCTAAATTAATAAAACTCGTTATATAGCTTCACCTGGTTGAGTTATATTGATAATTACAAAAATTCACATTTTTATCTTCCTCGTTGCAGCAAACCTGCGTACCCAGCCCTAATGCTATTCTTATGGAGAATAAATAAAATGTTATATATCACTTATTTCTGAATGTATTTTTGTGAAACTTGGTAAGTGGCTCTATGTAGTAGTAAGACACATATATATGCAACGGAAATTCGCTGAATACGCAGGTTTGCTGTGACGGTGGTATTTTGTCTTGTGACTAAATATTGGTTCCGAACAACCGGGTCGCGGAGTAGTTATTGGCGAATGGCGGTGATCGAACTCGGGACCTTGTGGACCAAAGCCACGTGCTCTAACCACTACAACAGGCCGCTCCTGTCATTTTGTGATGAATGGCGTATATTTCATACCTACTAAAGACTATAGTTCCTTAAGTTAACATTCCTCCAAATTAACTGAAGATGGGACTTAGCAGGGTATAAGGGTTCTATAATCTTACTTTGTTATAGAGATCGTAACAAATATTCCTTGTAACCTGTTACGTGTTACCTTCGTGGTCTGTCCCGAGGAACTTAGTGACATGGGACCCGTCAAAATCCAATAAAATTCAAGCGGCCGTAGACCTTGTCCAATCAGGTTCAGGTATCAGGTTTGGGTAATACCAGGTTTAGGTTGATTTGGAAAAAGAGTCCAGGCTGGGACAGAGAAGAAATCTGGAAAAATGTTCAACTGTGATCAGACATCTAGCAAACTGTAATAGCACTATTCTAAAAGATGAAGACTAACAAGATGATGTAACTTTATCAATTTTGAACTTGTAATATACAGTAATAGTGATAAAAGAAAAGTATTTTAGTTTTTGTACTTGGCTGCACTGTGAGCTACAAGGCAAGAAGCGTTCTGGTTGGTTGGCTGGCCGAATCATCATGACGTTGGATTATCTCAACACTCTCGTACATGACAGCCAGGTCAGTAGTTCGGTCAACTATAATCTTGTAAAAAAATTTCACAAGTATATTTATGATAGGCACTGTATTTTACAGACGGACCATCAGCTGTTAACAGCCATTTTTGGTTCAAAAAAAGGTGTGCCAAGCATGGCAGCAGCTCGCCTTCAGAGATGGGCATTAATCTTATCAGCCTATAATTTAGAAATAAAGTATAGGAAGGCCGCAGATGTCCCTCACGCAGATGCGCTCTCACGGTTAACATTACCGGACATGGAGCCGGTGGAACTGGAAACCAACTATGTGTCACACGTGGATTCTTGTATTCAGGTCATGAACAGCTACTGTGTGTTGAGTGACATTTCACCTGTTACCTCATTAGACATTGGAAGGTTAACGGATAGAGACCCCATTTTGTCGAGAGTTAAGGATTTTGTATTATATGGTTGGAAAAATTGTAAGGATCCAGAGTTGTTAGTTTTCTTTAGGAGAAAGGAAGAGTTGTCAGTAGAACGGAATTGTTTACTGTGGGGCTCTCGTGTGGTGGTTCCCAACAAATTACAGTCGTCTGTGCTCCAGATGCTGCATGACCAGCATCCGGGAATAACGCGCATGAAGTTACTAGCTCGTAGTTATGTCTGGTGGCCAGGGTTGGATAAGCCAATAGAAGATTTGGTGTCATCATGTCATATTTGCCAAGTTACAAGAAATGCAGCACCGAAAGTGCCGTTGAGCCAGTGGCCTATGGCAACTACCAGATGGCAAAGAATACATATAGATTATGCAGAGGATCCTGAGTCGAGGCAGCAACTTCTGGTTATAATTGATAGTTACTCTAAATGGTTAGAGGTTTTCATTATGAACTCAACTACTTCTTCTAAAACAATTGAGCGACTTAGAACCCTATTCTCATCCTATGGGTTGCCGATGGAACTGGTGTCGGATAATGCCACATGTTTTACTAGTTGGGAATTCAAATCTTTTTGCAGAAGAACAATATTCGACTTACATTAACACCACCATACCATGCCGCTTCAAATGGAGCTGCTGAACGAAGTGTGCAGGAAGTCAAAAAGAATCTTCTCCGTCAAGTTATTGAGGAACATCAACGTTCACATGTGACCACTCTGCAGCATAAATTAGATAATTTCTTGTTTTCGTACCGTAACATTCCAAACTCAGTTACCGGACAGACCCCGGCAGAGTTGTTTTTGACTTGGAAACCGAGAACAAAACTCGCCCTATTAAAACCTAACCTGGAGTTAGCCGTTTCAAACAAAAGAAGAATGCAAAAAGAATCAGCAGACAGGCACCGGGGTCCTAATAGATCGTTTATTGAAGGGCAGGAGGTATTGGTTAAGACAGTCCGTAATGAGAAGATTTCATGGGTTCCAGGAAGAATTATTCTGCAGAGAAGCCCGGTTACATACTTGGTTAACATCGGTAGGAAGACTAGGTTTTGTCATGCTGACCATTTACGGTCAAGATACCCTGATGATGAAGATGAATCCGTGGTTATCACACCTCCAGAGATCGGGCTGAACGTGTCATCTCCTAGCCCGGAACGACCAGAAAATCGTCCGCCTACGAATCCAGGCCTAACGCAAGCTTCACCCACTGATAGGCCTACGCTCAGTCCTAGGAAATCAATCTTGAATGACCGAACAGATGAAGGCGATTTCCAGCAGCCAGCTATATCTCCTAGGCTACCAGCAGCACAGTGCAGTTCACCGTCACTTATTCGTAGGTCCAGTCGGACTGTGCGAAAGCCGACTAGGCTGGACTTGTAATTGAGATTAATTAAAAATGAAGAAGATTTTGTTTTATTTTCATTTATTTTTTTGTTATGATTGAAGAAGCATCTTAATTTGGGTGAAAGTAATTTTCTTTGCCAGTTAACAAACTCTGTTGAAAGTAAACTTTTTTGTGGGGTGACGAGTGTAATATACAGTAATAGTGATAAAAGAAAAGTATTTTAGTTTTTGTACTTGGCTGCACTGTGAGCTACAAGGCAAGAAGCGTTCTGGTTGGTTGGCTGGCCGAATCATCATGACGTTGGATTATCTCAACACTCTCGTACATGACAGCCAGGTTAGTAGTTCGGTCAACTATAATCTTTATGTTTTGAGATACTACAGAACTATTATCGTTCCCAGTACACATTGATATCTCTTATTGTATGAGCGGATGAAAATAACTTGTGTGAAATCCTTTTGTGGTAAAGTTAAAGAAAACGTGGAATTCTGGCGTGAATAAACGAAACGGAAATCCAATATAACTTTCTCCTGCCTGTTGAGCATTATTCAACGAAGATGTCTGCTGGAAAATCGCTCGCGGAAACTTTGAATTCGAGTTTTCGGGTGTGCAAAAGATTTTATCAAAATTTAATAAAAGCTTTTGCGCGTCCAGAAACAACCTTTTGCGTTCCAGTTATAAAATTAAAGAGGGATTTAGCAATAACAGGTTTGTATGATTATATTAATAATGTTTTTGTTTTTACGTGTCAAATGTATTTTTTGCAACGTCTTACAAACAAAAACCTTGTGTATGATAGTGAAAAATGAATACAAATGAATTCTTTAAATTCTCTTCATACATGTTTATTCATATTATAGTTTTACTGTTTTACATGCAAATCAGGTTTCAAAGCTATATTTTCGACTTAAGAGAATATGAAGAGTAGAATAAACGTTAACAATTCATTATTAATTTGATATTGTTGTTTGTAAGGATTCGAATCGTTGGTCTATTAATTGAAACAACGGGATAAACCAGGATACAGACTTACATAACATTTTTATTAGAGTATCAATTTATCTCAGAACCGAAGTTTTTTGTTTAGAAATGTTCTTTAGTTTAAGTACGTATTAAACATAGATTGAATGATTGTTTCAACGTTAATAGTGGCACAAATTAAACATATTTGAATAATCATATGTCGGATAAACAACTCTTTAACTCCATATTAATTATGGTGTCATAACTCATTTAATGGGTCTTGTTTATTAAAACTACAATGTTTGGTTTGTAAAGAGACAAGTTTGTGGTCAGTAATATTAGGCCAGTTTTAATGCGTTTTCTTCCATAATTTTCACACGAAACGAGGAACCTTTTTCCTTTTGAAAAATAAGGGGGGGTGTTAGTAATTAATTGGTACAACCCTCCCTGTATGCCAACTTTATATACATAATTACAAAAGCAGTAACTACTTAGCAGTAATTTTACAAAAGAGGCGAATGCGAACTAAGAAGAGTTTTCAATCTGTTAGCTTTGTAGATGAAAGTTTCAAATTGGTTGTGATTAAACTTACTAAGACGTCGTTAAATGGATTCTAAGTTATGTTGGAGCAATTATAACTTGTCCTCAATACATAGGGTGGAGTTTATAAGGCAAGGAAGTTATTTTACGAAAGTTTATCATTTATTTTTTTCTCATAGAAGTCAATTAATATTTTTTACATGAATGGATATCAGTAACTCATACAACAAGTTATTTGTTTATGATATGTCTAAGGTTACAAACATTTATAAAAGTTAGACAGTATAAAATGAATAATGTGTGTTTGGATGTGTTGAGAAAATTCATGATCCTAGTTTATAAAGAGGGGAATAATTAATAGTTGGCTACTCATGTATTTTTCCACACACATCTTGAAAAGCATATTCACAATTTAAAATATTTGGTTTCGATCCAATTGTTAGAGAGTTTTTGTAACTACGAGAAAGTCACGTTAAACATTAACCCTAAACGTTAAAAATAATTTATTAAAGTGAAAATACCACGCAATGGTAACTATTGGAATTAATGCTTCGTCATAGTTTACGTGTACAGTTATCGGTATTAATGTACAAGTTACTAACTGTTCTTTATGAGAATTATTTTCTTTCCATAATCATACTTACTAGTTTTGAAAAAACGTGGTATTTCAAGAGTACACAATATTTGCAGTGAAAAAAAATTTAAAGTTCTAGATTTGAATAGAACGTACTTATCGTACTCAACTTATGATAAACTTTATTTATAAGTGTTAACATTTAGATGTTGATTAACTCGAAAACAAAAAAAACTCATAAGGTTTTTTCACTGTATACCCTTTAGTACATTCAAAACAGTATGCAGCTCATTCCATTGGTTTCAACTTCCTGTTTAAAGTTTAAACTGAAATGACCAAGTTAATACATGCAACGCACTAGTTAGTTAACTGTTTAGATAATATCAATTGAAGTTCACTGCCTAATTGTTAGCATAAACGTAGGCAAAACGATATCCGTATAACCTTCAGATTACAAGTGAATTTGAATATCACAATTACAAGAAAAATAAAATATATCTAAACTGTATACGTACCCTTTTGGTTATAAGATAAAAGTTCTTATATTATGTTAAAATGATATATTATTAGGGTTAAACGGTAGTTTACAGCTAAAGGTCTTTGTATACTCAAAGATCAAATAAAAGTTGTAAGAAAAATATTAATTTACAACCATATAAACTGCAATGAAAATGTAGTTTCAGTTGGTTAAGATGTTTTTAGGTTTAATAAGAACAAAACTAATTATATTAGTAATTTCACAACAAGCATACAAACGATTTGTTTTAATCGAATTGTAAATATAAATTTGAGCTTGAAAAAAGGTTTATGTAGCATCATAGATGGTAGCATGTTTAATGTTCACTTATTATGACTATTGTTTTATGTATCTCTTGGTAATGAACCTCCAACTCAATCGAAACTGCAATCAAATGGAATATGTATAAGTTTGGACACAATACAGAATCAAGATGTTGATTTCCAGTGGTTATGAAGCGGCTGGTGGTTAGGCCTGATGTAGTTATGACTGTAACTTAGTTATCCCAGCAGTGGTGTTGAACTGTCCCACGACCACTGCGTCTACACATGTTTAATTATTGTTTTTTTTTTCAATCCCAAAACTTTAAGTTTATGTAATTACTACTAATATATAAGGAAAATAAATTATTTCATTAACGATTTTCTGAACTAAATTGTAAATTCATAGAGGAAATGGAGAATTTACAATTTAGTTCAGAAAATTGTTAATGAATAATTTATTTTCCTTATGTATGAGTAGTAATTACATACACTTAAAGTTTAGGGATTGAAAAGAAAAAATAATAATTACGATACATTTTCCCAATTACCAATAAATATGATGAACCTTAGACAACAACTGATTGAGAGTACTTATTCGCTAACATTAACTTATTTTGACCAAAAAAAGGACCCATCAAAAAGACCTTTAGTCTAAGTCAACTTTCATAACAATATTTGGGTAGATTGTAATTTATTGTTGCAAAGTAGGCCTAAATGTAGTAAGTATATAAGTAACCACTTAACAATCCCTTATTTTAGGCATTTATAAAAGCAATTTTGAATGCAAGTTAAGGTTAAAATAAGCAAGGCGAAAATCCAATAAGACTTTCAATCCCTTTGAAAGTATTAAACCTGGCAGGCATCCGGTGAAATCCTGATTGTGGAAAATTAAAAGTTTTGACTCAAATCTCATAAATATGAGTTGTTTATGCCTTATAAAATAACTTTTCCGGATGTAAATCTAAGTTAAAAAGGCAATGATTGAAAGATGGGGTTAAATGCAATATGATTTAACTAAGATATATTCTAGTTCGATACATTTAAATATATTGTATGATTTAGAAATTAATAATATTATTCCAGGGTTATTTTGGGCACCATTCACCACAGTTATCAATGCTGGATCCAGTCGTCAGGAGATAAAAAACACACAATTACACGACACAAAATTGCTGAATAAAACGTCCCGTCTATTATTTGGTCGACGTTTCGCGAATTCAAAAAAACACTTTCGCTTTCTCAAGACCGACCAGAAGATGTAGGGTGGTCAAGGCATTCCGAGCGACTCCGTAGCCGCCCTACATCTTCTGCCCGGTCTTGAGAAAGCAAATGTGTTTTTTGAATTGGCAAAACGTCGACCAAATAATAGACTGTGCGTTTTATCCAGTAATTCTGTGTCGTGTATTTCTGTGTGTTTTTTATCTCCTGTCGACTGGATCCAGCACTAATAACTGTGGTGAGTAGTGCTCAAAATAACCCTAGAATAATATTATCTCACCAATAAAATCATGTCATTCAGAATGAATTAATAATTTGTAATACTTTTTAGTAAGTAAATAGGTTTTAGTAAAAATATATTTTTCTTAAGTAAATATAATGATATAAAAACTACATAGGATAGGGCTGATAATTAATTAGAGTAATAAGTTAAATTCGACTAAATAGAATGATGATGAAATAAACGATGTTTCTGTCCAAAACATTCATTATATGTTATATTAATCCTGAAAATACAGAGCCCTTTACCTAGTAACGATGGCTAACAATACATAATTACACGATTAATTTATCTACCTAAATAAATAATCAAAAATCTCGCAGCTGATTATTGCTTTGACAAATATATAGATGAAAAACCTTTTAAACTTAATATCCTAATTTTTGTATTATTTTTGAATAGGCTAGGAAACTGAAGTGATCTAAGCTGTATTAAATTTGTAGGATCTGCAATAAAATGTTTTGGACCAAGAAAAACTAAAGATCTGGCTATATTCTGTTTTTTTTTGTTTGTTTATTATTCCGGTCTAGGAATTGTATTCACAGCTCCTCTTCGGGTGCTGTATTATTGCCGCTTCGAATGACAAAAGTCTGTAACATTTTGTAAAAACAGATTTCGATTAGGGAATATGTAAAAAAAACAATGATTATTTTAAAACACAAGCTTATTACTGAATTTCCTATGAAAAAGTGAACTATTAGCATGACCCGCAGGGTGAGACTTAAGCCTGGGACCACCATAGAAGTTCCTAACGTGACCCCCTGATCACGTTTTGGGGGTCTCTAAAAACTTTATATAT
The DNA here is from genome assembly GCA_963675035.1 of Allygus modestus. Lineage (NCBI taxonomy): Eukaryota > Metazoa > Arthropoda > Insecta > Hemiptera > Cicadellidae > Allygus > Allygus modestus. The sequence goes on along the minus strand of OY776115.1, from coordinate 30,192,873 downwards.
ATATATATATATATATATATATATATATATATATATATATATGTATGAATATATGGGCCCGAAAAAGGTCAGAAAAGCCCCAAATGTACACTTATTGCACATTAACCAAATTTACTTGTGCTTGTGTTTTTTATTTACTTAAAAAACCAAAGATTTTAAGCCCTCCCTCATCATTATAGCACAAGTAATTACCGAGTTATTAACGAAAATGTTTATTGTCAAAATACAGTACGTTGTCTTATGGGGATTTTACACTGGAAAAGGCTGTTTTTCAAATCTTAATATAGTTTTATCACCCCCTATACCCCTATACCAACTTGTTATCCCGACAATACCTCCTTCTAACTTTATAATGTACAACATTGGCATCCTATTTGTGAATTTAAATATAACCAGGAGCATCAAAACAGCCAAATTTCTTTTCAATTTTCAAAAAAATACAACCAGTGTTGGTTTAAACCCTTTATTTAATCTTTTTAAGGTTTTAATGTAGAAATTCACTTCTCTCACTACAGCGTGCTGCGTGCGATCTCGTTTTTTTAAATAACATGATTCTCAACAAATAATTTTTGGATTATTTTTAAACTTTTAGTTAATATTTGAAAGTCCCTCCCCATCAACGGATTATATACTGTAACCTGGGGTCAATTAGTTCATAACAGAGACTTCTGATCTGAACAGTCTCACAGGTGATCCTCTGATAATACACATTACCAACAATACATTGACAAACCACAAGCACAACCATCCAAATTCAATTTAATTTTACCGTAAAATATAACATTGCAATGTGCACAGCAGAGTAAATATTACCATTTGCACAATTACTTGTTACATACTTACTGTCAGTGAGAGTAAAGAAGACCCCTGGAATTTTTCCTACACAAAAATTACAGGCACTACCATATGGTCACTACTCTAGTGCTTTATGCGGCATTCATTGTTACCATTAGTTAAGTTCCTCCTGAAACCATGATACTGTGACAAAACTTACTTACATTGCGTTTTGAGACATAAGAACCATAGAACTATAAACATGTAACACCGACGAGGGTCTTCTTTCCTCTCGCCGACAGTAACAACTAGATTATATTTTGAAAAGACGATAACCTTAGTTGATTATGATCGTTGGCCACAAGTTCGACGTTTGTTTTGTTTTTACTATAAACTATAGTATCCCGTGGTATTCATAGATTCCCGTTGGTAAACATATGGTTGACATGGAAAAAAGTCAAGTCAATACACTGACAGTTTTTGTTAATAACTAAATCGGTCGCGATATCAAATTAACGTTTACGTTTACCGCGTATTTGTAATCCACTTACCCAAAGTTGTATATGATGTATAAACATCAACGGCAGGAATCATTGACGTGGGAGCTCCTGCTTTGAAGTGAGTTTGTCTACAAACAACATTGGCTTTGCAGTAATCCAAATGTAATGTGTCTGGTAGTAAAAAGTTTTTTTTGAATTAAAAAAATCCATGCGCAAAATAATCGCTGGATACAATATTGTTGACACTAAAACTGGGTCCTTATAATCAACCAAATTGTATTTGGGTGAAATTTACATTTATAATATTTTATAATTGGTTCCGGTTGGTGACAGTTCATTCCTCATCTAGGCAAATGTTATACTTCATATTCTCCCTGATTATCATACGTCCTCCGAATGCTCAATCGCTGGTTATAGATATTTTATATTAAAAATAGTTTCTCCCAAAATCAAAGTAGGCCTATCATATTAAATCTTATCACTAAGAAAATGCGTGTCTAAAATTTGTTTAAATGTGATAAATATAATGATAGTACAGTAGTATAACTGACTTATATGTGGTGGAATATCATGACAGGGAACTGAAAAAGAATCTTTGTTTCTCAAGGCAATAACCCCTCCCTCGAGTAAGAGGTAATGGTAATTTTTAACTCGTAAATTTTAATGTATATAAATTCAGGTAACATCACAACTGTATATATCCTATACTCTAATACGAGTAAGGTTTGCTTGCTTGCGACACGGATCTCAAAAACGGCTCCAACGATTTCCTTTAAATGTTCGAAATAACTAATTTCTGGGATAAACAAAGTTATAGACAGGCCTCATCCCCAGAAAAAATCAAATAATGTAAAAAAACTAAAATGAAAAGTTAAAAAATTGACATTGGGCTTATGGAGTTTCAAATCAAAACAAAAGAATCGTAACAGCTGTTCATGATCAACCAGAGAACTGTCAAAGTAATACCATAGAATGTATTATTTATTCTATGGTAATACTCATGTTGTTTATGATTATTAGCATGTGGTTTCCTGAGAGCAGAGATTAAAAGATTTTAGTGAAGAATACATATATAGAGTAGTAAAATAAATCAAAGGGGCATTGAGCTATAAATAACAACTGGAGTGACCTTAAAATGTAGAAAACAGGCAAATCAGTTATACAAATCTGATTATCGGTGAAACATACTCCAAGTGATCTAAACAAACTGACTGGCCTTCCCCCGAGCAAAGCTCGGCCCCCCAGGTACTATAATTTAAAGTGCGTACTAACTGGTTTGCACATGCGCAGTTATGCCGGTTACCCTCCCCGCGCCTTAGTATATAGTCACTGGTTGCAGTTTATTTGTATGATTCATTGACTGTTCGCAATAGTTAGAATAGGGGTGGGGGATTTCACCATCACATCCCCTACATGTCACGAGCTCTGACATTATATGTACCCTAAAATCCAAGAGAAACTTCAAAACATTTGTATTATCATCAATAACAGAAGTAGGAAAGAATTTTTTTAGCGGTAGATAATTCAACTGAATTAACAATTATAGTAATTGTATAAATGGGACACTATTTAAAAATATTGACTTAAATTTTTAATTATCTTTAGGCCTAAAGTAATATATTTCTTTCATTTCGTAAGAGAAAAGATGACAAAATAGATTTGTTCACCTTTTGTCAGGTTTGTCAAGTCAAATAGAATCAAAAATGATTATAAAAATATTCATGGTTAGAGAATTATAAACACATTGTTTCACTTTGCACCAGGTAAAAATTGTATAATCGGCTAAAAAATTAGTACTCAGAAATTATTCTATAGAGTAGTTTTATAGAAATTATTCTATAAAACTAGTGGTATCTTTGCGTCCTATCATCTTAGTAATAAAACAAACGATCAAACCACATTACATCTTAGTATCATATATGGCTTATAATTATAAAACAAAAATACCCCCGTCCCAGCAAACCTGCGTACTCAGCGAATTTCCAATGCATATACATGTGACTCACTACTACATAGAGCTACTTACCAAGTTTCACAAAAATACATCCATAAATAAGTGATATATAGCATTTTATTTATTCTCCATAAGAATAACATTAGGGTTGAGGACGCAGGTTTGCTGCAATGAGGGAGATAAGTAATGTGTTTTTTTTGCAAATATCAATGCAACTGAACCAGGTGAAGCTACATACCAAGTTCTCTTAATGTAGGTTCATAATTGAGGGAGATATACAACTTAACTTATTGTCCATATGAATAACATGGGGCCGAGTATGCAGGTTTGCTGCTACGGGGAATATCAACAAAAAACTTGTTTTTGTGCTAATATCAATATACCACAACTAGTTGAAGCCACATACCAAGTTTCATAAATGTACACTCATAAATAATTGAGATATAGAATTTTATTTATTCTCCATAAGGATAACATTGGACAACGTACTGTGTTTAGCACATTGAATATCTCTGCAATGGTTGGACGTAGAACAACGGTTAAAACATCAAAATGTTTGTTTTATTGAGCTAAACACATTAATAAACATAAATGTGAAGTTTTTAGTAAAACTATCTGAGAAAAATCTAAAAACCTTTTTCCCATAAGATTAACATGGGACACGTTTTTTGGATTTTCTCCGCAACCACTTAACCTAGGTTAATGATTCAAAATACTGAATTAGTTGTTATTTTAAGCTCTATAAAATGACTATAACCAAAATTGAGTGTTTTTAACATTTTGGGGTCAAATCTGCAAAAAAACCGATTTTTGGAAAATTGTAAACCCCCATAAAACCCCCTTCCCATAGTGCGATTGATCTGGTTTTCGAACTTAAAGTCATAAATGCTACTCTCCACATTTGTGCCAAATTTCATCAAAATTGGGTGTTTCTTTTAAAAGTTATCGCGGTAACGGACACACATATATATATATCTATATCTATATATATATATATATCTATATATATATATATATATATATATATATATATATATGTATAAATATATAGATATACATATATATAAATTTGAAGAAATATTGTTTTGGCATCTGGGGACCTCAAAACGAAAAGTTATCATGGTCTCGCGCTTAAGTCTTACCATGCCACCTACGGTAATAGCTTCTACCCTATAGGGGAAATTCGATAACAATATTATTTTGCCATGTCTTGTCACCAACAACTTTTATTGTTCTCAAAATTGGAACCCCAGGAACAAGATATATTTTAAAAGAAACTAATACTTGTGTACTGTCGAGATTCCAATTTAAGAAACAACACAATATCATACATCGTATATCGTACAAATTGTATCGTAAAAAATATCGTATGGACTAAAACCTTTAGGCTGCATTCAACCGAAAAGTGTCAAATAGTATCGATATAGTCATTTTCAAAATCCTCCCTGAACAAACTTCAAAATAAATCGATTTTATGATCTGGTTAGACTCTGAATCTGTATCTAATGTTAAAAGTAAGAAAATATTATTTGGAAAAAGGTACTATTAATATAAATTGGCGTACACAGTACCAGAAGGCAAGAATTACAAGTCGACAGCAGATAAACTACAAAAACTACAATGATATAGCAATGTTTGATGATCAGAATGGGAGTTGGCAGTCAGCGTAAATAAGCGTTATAAGGACAGGGTAAGAAGAAAATAAATCCAATCAAATAAACAAGTAGTTGAAACTCAGAATTTGGGAAATTACATTCTACACTTGAGAAAGTTGTATAGACGATATTTTTCAAGCAGACACAACAGAAGAATAAACTAACGATTAGGAATTACCAAAACATTAACAAGTCTAACCTTGTAAATTGCAGATCCTTTTTGTTACAAGAATGTGAGCTCGGTTTAAGGCCGCAATTCCATGTATTTCGGTTGCCATGGAGAGCCCCTCTCATTGTAAATGGATTGTCAAGGCCAAGTAAGGAGGGAGAATAAGTCACTAAATTGCTTGAGAATTTTGAATCGACACCTTTTTGTATCTGTTGCGTATGTCGCTCTGACCAGCTGACAAAATAACGTTTTAAAGAAAGTTGATGAACAAAAATTAGTCACGTATTGGATCAAAATAAAAATTTCAAAGCTAAGCAATAACACAAAGAAAACTATTAAGAGAGGTTAAATAATTTTATTTTTGTTTTTGCAAGATCTAAATTAATTAGTGAACACTATAAGAGAACGAATATGTGAATACACTGAGCATTCGCCTGAGTTGCTGACGTAGTGGTCAAGGCAGCGGCCCTGTCGAGGGTTCGATTCCCTGTCCTGAAAGGGAATTTTATCTTTACGTACAACTCGTACTGTAAAGGGCTCGCCCTGGCTTTCCTAGAAAATTCCATCAAAACGGGCAAAGTGGAAAAAATAGGCTTCTAACCTCTTCAAAGCATTTACAAAAGTTCTATGCGGTGTATTTTGAATTGAACCTGTAGAATAATTGAACTCTCTAATGAATAAATTGTTTTGTTATTACATGATCCAATGGAGGTAAACTATAAAGGATGTTCGAAACGGGAGTTTCCCTATGTAGGGTTTTATTAAGCTATCTCACTACCTAATTGGTCCAGAATTGTGTATGCAATGGAACAACAAACCGACCAACCTTCGTTCAAATGTACTGTTTTAGTCGGATTAAGTGCTAGAATAACCAAGATCATTCTAAATTTGAATATTTAGAAATACCTTTTACACTATTTAAATGTTCTTTCAATTTTTATAACTTGCTAATTGTAAGATATTTAGAAATAGTTTTGAAGTACATATAATTATTATTCAGCAGTGAAAGATTTTCCACGCTTTGATCGTCCTAAATACATGCCATCAGTTGAGACTAGTATTGTTATAAAACAATTTATTCTATGTGAATAAAAGTATAGTTGACCGTAAGAATAATTAATTTACAAGAGGTCTGCCATTGTTTATGCTCTACCTCCCATAGTGAAGTTCCAAAAACTACCCATTTATGTGTTACGAAATGACAATAATATGAACGAGTTCGCACGCAGCACGCTGACGTGAGGGGAGTGAATTTCCACATAAAAACTTTTAAAACTAAAAATCAGTGTAAAAACATACATTTATTCCAATTTTCATTGAAATCTGAAAACAGTGATTTTTTGGCTGCTCTTATGCCAAAAGATGCTCCTATGGTTTCATTTACCTGCAAAGCTGGGAGTACACTTTTGCGCATTATAATGTTAGGAGAAGGCCAGACAGGCTTGAAAGTAGGCGTGAGGTTGCTGGGGATGATAAAAGTACACCAACAAATGAATAACATGCATTTATAATGTAAACCCCCATAAGACAACGTACTGTGTTTAGTCGAAACACATTTTCTTTAATAACTCGGTAAATATGTATGCTAGAATGACGAGAGAAGGCTTAAAACTTTCGCCTCACTAATTCGAATCTTTTTTACATGTATTAATGTTACATACGGGGCTTTTCCGAACCTTTCTGGGCCCAAAAACTAGAAATTTTAAAGAACAATCCCCAAAAAGGGGTGTAGAGTTTTTTTATTGTTTTGCCCAACGAACTTGTCCAACTGATTACAGAAAGGAATATCCTTACCAAATTTGAAGAAAATCGGACAAAAAATTCGACCGCTAGCGTGAAACACACACACACACACACACACACACACACATATATATATATATATACGATTTTGAACAAATCCCCAAAACGTGTTCAGGGGGTCACGTTAGGAACTTCTATGGTGGTCCCGGGCTAAAGTTTCACCGTGCGGGTCATGCTAATAGTTCACTTTCCAAAGGAAATTTACTAATAAAACATGTAATAGTTACAGTTAATTTAAATTTACTAACATTAAGAAAATCCACGATTTTATTCATTTCACCCTTCAATATTGAAATAGCTATCTGGTTATAAAGTAAACATTTTACATTCCTTCGCCTTATCCACCAATGCTAATTCTGCGGTCGAATTTCCATACCTAACCCTCTCAATTACCATACAAGCTGGACAGTGGGAATAGCCGATGACGGAAGGACACTTGTCAACGGCATTGTTATTTTAACTTGTAATCACATCGTACAACAAAGAAAATCCATAATACATTTTGATTTAAGGTACAAATAATACATGTTATTGTTCTTTTACTTACCAATAGATAATAATATTCAAAAATTCAAAGTTTATTATTTTCTAGAAAATATGAAAAACTGTAAAATCTAATGTAATTTTGAGCTAGAATCAATAAACCAATAAACAAGTTTATCGAGAACTGGTGAAAACGTAACAGATCACACGTCTCATATATCATAAGAGTTTTTCTCACAAAGGCTTCTATATCTTTAAACAGCCCAACGCAATACATTTTGGTTACCATGTGGATAACTTGTATACCAAATTGTAAAGATATTGTCAAGGAATAAAAGACCCCTGAATTACTAGAGGGTTTTAAACAGTAGCTCGATCGTAGCCAATCGCTTATTTGCTATTAATGATTTTAAAAAATCCTTGTAATGTATAGAGTTTAAGGAAGTGTAAGAAAATTACTCTCGTATATAATTACCCCGAGTAAAACAAGATTACTTCAAAGTCAAATCATACAAACTCTTAGTTTTAAGTAGAGTGTAATTTTACTTTTACAAATCTGATACAATTTACAATACTATTTATTGATAAAATCTCTGGTAAGTTCTGATCAAAATACAGTTTGATTTTGGCGCTCTCACAAGCACAACCATCTACTTCTGTCAAATAATTATGGTTAGAATGTTTCAAAATTTCATTATTTTCGCTAAATTTCATATTATATCTCTGAGAAATATATTATCCAAACAAAAATGTCTGTAATATACAACATTAATATAAAACGATTTCAACGGCAACTTATTAGGGACTATAAACGCTATGAATAAAAAGCGCCTCGAAAAACCTCGAAAAATATAGCCATTCTACATAAATTTGTCTCGTCTCCATATCATTTTATTCCAGCGGTCAAATTTCCAATTCAAACTCTCGTTACCACTAAACGAGCCTGGACAAGCGGAACAGCTGAATAAAATTCGTCATTCATTATCTTCCAGTGTTGAATTACGCTTGAATATGAATATGTGTAGAATTTAAGGATAATAATGCTTTGCTCAGAACAATTGTATGTTTGGAACAGTTTTTAAATTCACTTATAAGAAGTAATATGTTTGTGATCTTAGTTAAGGGTGTAGAGGTTACTAATTACTGTATTTTAAAAGTAAAGTATTTAACTCTTACTACGGGTATGTTGGAGGCATGATGGTAAAGTGTAATGGCGTTTCTAATAGTGAACCCCAGCGCGTGTCGACGCCGCGTCGGCCCACCTCGTCACTTCCAGTTCTAGGGGAAGCTGATGGCGGCAAATTTACGCCCTTACCTTAAATTGCTTGTCTGAAGAGGGGGTCCCAATAGAGGGGTAAAGTAAGAGGGGGTCACAATAGAGGGGTACAGTAAGAGGGGGTCACAATTCTCTGTGTCTACCTGCTTCTCTCAAAATACCAACGTTAACTTCCAAAGCCTAACCTTCCCCAACGGATTATCCGAAATCGAGAAGCCATGGTTCATTTTAAAAATAAAAAATAACCAACGGTTTTAGTGAGCAGAACTTTGGTATCACAAATAATTTCCCGATACAATATCGTAAATATTGAATATTTCAAAATTTTTTGAACGATTATTATTTTCGACATCGAAATTACTCACTGAAATCACTAGGTATTTTTGTGTTCTTTAATCAACGATATCGGTTAATTCGTTGAAGTGGGGCGGGCTTTGAAAATTAACATTGACCTTATGGGAGAATCAAGTGGAAACGCGAAAGGTTTGTTGACTGGAGTGCACTCTTAAAATAAGTGAAGAACAGTAAGTGAAGAGCAAAGAGAAAGGTATTTATCATAAATCCTCTTCCATCCGTTTTGACTTCAACAATAAAAGCTGAAAGTTGGGAACGACTGAAGTACTCTATTTCAAAACACATTAAATATTTTGTACATTTACTTCTAAATCCTCACTACTTCGAAAAACCGGCTTACCATTGTCTCATTTACATTAATTTTCTCTATATAGAAAATTGTTTTGGTTTATCTCTTATACGTTCTTAAACCACTCGACCATTGCAATGCCACTTGGAAATTCTAGGTAGGAAGATTTTAAGCCAAAAGCTGTAGGAATTTACAAAGTTACTTTACACGCTGTAACTACGAGTTACTCGGAATATCTCGTAATAGCCTTTTAGTAAAAAGTATCTTGAAATTAGTTTTCACACACATTATTCCAAGATATATTTGTATTAAGATTAATTTATGCACCTAGTTATATAATACAGCAATAATACCCGAACAATTTTTAAACTATATATATAAATTTAAAGTTATATATATATATATATATATATGAGTTACGCTGTTCATTACTTTTCAACACCCCAACAAATTTACAAAGATCTGCAAGAATATTTTCAAATTATTACAAATTGGAATCTAGTCATTTGTCAGGAGCAGATCTTGAATTGTAAGTAAAGAACAGTAACAGTTTTACTGCAATTTAATTATTACTTTTTAACCCGAAAGCTCCGTTGTATATTTAATTTTTATTTCTAAAAGACCTCCCATTTTGCCACGCCTCAGTAACGGCCCCTAGCACCTTGCGACCCTTGCACCAGGGGGAGATAGCTGCCAATTCTCGCCCGCAACTACCCTTGAATTGCTTGTCTGGGGTTTGCCTTGAATAAGGGGGAAGGTACGCAACAACAAGCATATTTGTAATTCTATTGATATTTTACAAAATCCAATTGTAAAGAATTTATTTTGTACTATTCAATAAATCTATTTAATATTAAATTTTAAGTTATTTACAGTTTTATCTGGAAAATATGAATATAATATAAATAATATTTATATATAAAATCCAAATACCACTGACTGACTGACTGACAGACCTATCATGAAATCTCCATCCATAACTACAAGGCCTACAGAGTTGAAATTTGACATATCGGTTCTTCTCTGGCCCTAGGTGCTTGCTAAGAAACGGTATTACGAAATTCCCCCTCTGTTCCGCCCCACTGGGTCCCAAAGTTCCCATGTATTCCTTATAGACATTCACTTTGGTTTGACCTGATGAAAATTCAACTAGCTGATCGTGATTTGTAGTAGTTCCACGGGCTAACCACATAATGCAGCACACACAAATATAGTTTACGCGGGCGACGCTGCAACGGTCGGCTAGTGTCATATATTTATTTTTCCCCGTACCCTACCCCCTTATCCAAGGCAACCCTCAGATTATGGTGTACGGCAGGCGTAATAACATACTCTACAAGAAACGTTATATACAGCTGTTATTCATAGCTGTAGAATCACCTACCAACGTCTGTACTATAAAGCGTTAAAGCGTGGAACAAGAATACCAACTACCTTCTACAAAGAAAACTAAAACAGACAATCATAGTTTGAAAATATTTTTTACACTGATAAGCTTAATTGTGGAAGAAAGGTAAGATTTTATATTTTGTAAATTTTTGTTCATTCTTTTGTTTGCTTAGCTATATGGCAAAACACCCTGTTCAAATTCCTTTAGACCCCTGCTGTGTATGTAGTGTTGAGTATTAATCTTATCCTTTTTGAAGTGAAAATATAAAAGGATTTTGTTGATGTGATTTACCTATTCAACAATTTTGTTATTGCCATTTCATTGACCTTTATAAGCCATAAAATTATCTAAAAACTGGCAATTAATGCTATATTAAAATTTACATAAGTGCATTTAAGTCCGTGGCTTAATTGGGATCTCCTACTTTATGGGAGGAAAGTAGATAAACAAGCAAACAGCAATGTAATCATGCCTTCTTATGATTATTCTATATAGCTGTGTAGGGGTGAAGATGAATTTAACATTTGAAAAGTTTTAAGTGAGTGCTCAATTTGTATAATTTTAATTTGTAATTCCGTCTGTTGGCAGCTCGTATGGTAATGTCAAGGGGTTGGGGTCTGAACGTGGCCGTTGAATTACCATAGGACATTAACTGACCTGTCAAAGTCTTGGGATCCAAGCTAGTGGCTGTTTCATGTTGAATCACTTTAAATAGACGTTTTAATCCACGCAAATTGAATTCACTTTACGAAAGTCAACATTAATTTATGAATAAATTTATTATTGCTTGTGCTACACGTAACTGTCCGTTAGTAAAATAAAGAGCAACATATGCATAGAATTTTCATAATTCCCTTTTACATACATCGTCTAGTGTAAAAAATGTGCGTACAATTAGTTATAATCAAAAGCTTAAAATATTTATACTATTTATTAAATTGTTTTCCCTTTATAACCTTAGATTTCGTGCGATCATTAATTTGCAGATTCTATATCTAGTAGCTAAGTTTACCACTCCATGCTATTAGGAAATAAGTGGAATAAGTTATAATAGCTAAATGGATATATTTTAGAATTTATCTCTTAATTATATTTCAATGCTACTATGGAAAGAGCGTTGTTGCCATTGCAAGTGTCTCAATTTTAAAATTAACAAGGATAGAATAAATCGAATTTTTTAGTTTTTCCTACTAAGATGAGAACCCAAGACCTAAATGAAATGGCAACAAGTTTTTAATTGCAAAAATTCACTTTTGCAAACCTAACTATTAATTAAACCAGCAATTGAAAATTCGATTTTCCCCCTATTAAGATCTGAATCCGAGATCATTGCCAAATAAACAAAGATAAAATAACCTGTAGGAATTGTAACACGGCGTAAAATATAAGTATGAAAATTATCCGTTTTATATATCACAGATTATTTAGTAACAACAACTTAATAAGTAAAATCCAACGTTTCAAATAAAATCACCACACCGTGTACTAATTAATTCCTTTACCCATGACACTAGTATTGTTTTTTTAGTATTATATTGTATTTTTTTAGAGTTCATTAAAGTGTAAAACTCATTAGTATGAATATATTTTGTTAGATACAGACCTAAAACAAATAAGTTACATTGGCAAATACAATTTATTTAATTTGAAACCTTATTGGGTAAAAGTGAAGTTTTTTTAATAGAAAAGTATATCAACAAAATGCTTATAAATGTCGGACAACGTAACTGTCGTAAGGTTTATTGTAACATTTTATTGCTTAGGCCCTCTATCTTTTTTAAATTGCATAAATTTACCAGCATCCAGTAATATATTGTGTAATAAAAGGCAAACATTTTGCTTTATTAATCGAGCTGTTATTTTTGTTGTTTTTTTATAAGTTACTACTTAAGACGTAGGAAAAGTAAGTGACGCCGTAAGAAAACAAAAAGAAAATAAGGTGATGTCCTTAGCTGTACTTGACCAGGGACAGACCCTTACAATCTATTTATCCCTAGAAAAATAAACATGAACACCTCTGTCCTTGCTATTTTTGCTATTTTCAAACAAATATTCCTCTCCTCAAAATATAATTTGATGGACATTATGTTTATCTTGGTTAACCATCCAGTGGAGGTTCATTCGGCTGAACTTATTTCACACGTTAGATTTAGTCATCTCATAGCATCACACTGAAAAGGACAAGCAAGTGAAAATTAAAATGGTAAACAAATTGTTCTGCCATTTACCGTAACTATTCATCAGTTTTAGCTTTTTAAACAGATTAGTGAAAAACAACTAATAAAATACAATCATGTAGTTTATTTCCGGGTTAGACGGTGTAGGTCCCAAAGATCTCAATATCAATGACACTATCGTTGACATCATGACTGTCTGCTACTAATTCACGCTCTCCTAAATATGGATATTGTAATATTGCCGAATCGTTGGCCAGCAACTTCGACGATATCTACACGGACTAACCTGTAAATAAACTGCAAGAGTGTATCTTTGGACTGTGAAAGCCTACACGATAATAATAAAATACAAATTGCATCACCATCCCCAGACATTGGTTACTGTAAGAGTATATCAAAATTTATCATAATTTTGATACATCACCAAGTTGACTCTTCCCTCAGAAATCAAAAAGCAAGATCAAACTGAGTTGTTTATCATTTTAATATCTCCCTTATTGTTTGATACGGAAAGGCTTTTTGAAAAGCATAAAAACAATGACGTTTCAATTAATTTAAGCCCATTTCAACAATCCTACCCCCCAGCATTATAAGCCACTCACTCCCCCTCGCTGTCATTAACTTTATTAAGATAAACTAGAGTCAAATATTAGCAACATCAAATGTTAGGTTGAGTAACAACGTCTTTGGCCAACGAAAATTATATATTTGTACTGGTGTATTAATCTCTTTACGAAAAAACTCTTTGTTACATTATTTAGTTGTTATGATTACGTATTATAATTTAATTAGTAAAACCGAATCATAAGGAACTAAATTTACGATTATTTTAGTAAAATGGGTATGATCAAGAAATAGTCAGTAGTAACTAACTACTTGTAGGCACACATTCGATTTTATTTAATAACGCTTTATACAATCATTATATTCGTATATATTCTTCAAATTATTTTGAGTAGTGTATACTCTATGTTCAAAATAATAAAAAAATATCTTGTTTGCTAACAGTAAATGTGAATGTGCGTTGTTGATTAATCACGCATCAAATGTTTTACCAATTTAGTTCAAATTTGGTAGGAAGTGTTCACCTAAAGAAAACCTAGGCCTGTTCATCTTTTAAGATCCTCCAAGGCTTGGCCCGTTTGCTTTCCAATTAATTTTGGCAAGAAGCCGCAAGAACAGCAGATAGCAATAAAGAATGATGTCCGCGGAAACAGTCATGTCCTAATAACATTAAAGTAACTCAATAAATACGTATAACGTTAACAGGCTTTACAAATTTAGCATAAAATAGAAAGTATGATACGGCACTTAAATTTAAAATTTTGATTACAAAAATAGATCATGAAGCTGTACTAGATGGGTGGGCTAAGTAGTCAGTTCACTTGATTGAAATTTAAATATACCATACTCTGATACGAACGATGTCTGTGCAAAATGGATGTCGCAAACACGCGAAGGGAGTTTGCTTAGTTTGAAAAGAGAAGGTCTTGGGAATCATAAATCATCTGACAAAATCCTTATCACCTCGAAAAATTAAAATGTTCTAAAAAACCTCAATAATAATTTAAAATGTTATCATTGGGCTTATACTCTTATTATTATAAACAATAATCATAAAAGCCAAACCCACCAAACCAAAAACCGCTAGTGAGTTTCCAAAGTAAGAACAGATATCAACTAAATTGAAACATCTGTAGCGGGTAAAGCATCAATGTGATTTCCCCCCGCTACTTAAGTTAAATTGCACAGTGATCCGCTAGTAATACTTTAAAATTAGTATAAATTGGTTCCATTTACCATTTAAACCCTAAGAAGAGATTTATTAAACATTATTCTATTTTTCGGATTATCTTGGCATGATTATAGAATAATCATGTTCTGAAAAGTTTGTTTCTATTAGATTTACTAACATTTATTTGATCATATTTAACTTTTCAAATCCCCAGCTCACTCAAACATTACAGGAAAACCATTTCTCCATTCACGTTTTTACAAATTCCCAATTTCTTCCCCGGACTCTCCGGTCCCGAGGGAGCACAGGGAGCACAACGCTACCGGCAGCGTCGCGACGCAGCGCCAGGACGACGCCGGGACGCCGCGCGCATGACGGCACCTATCGATCTTATAAACGGGAGCGCGAGAGCGAGCGGACACTCCGTGGTGTGTGCCGGTGGTGTTGTGGTCGTCTCCCCCTGGATACCGCTGCCAGGTAACCTAACTAGGTGGTAGACGATGTACGTGCATGCTAGAGTCCGGGTGGTGCATGGGGGCGGACGGAGTAATGACAATAGCCCATCAGGTAGAGGAGATCGGAAGAAAAAAATTGGTGTTAGATATATTTATTTTGAGTTGTCAGCAGACACTAAGGTATATTTTTCATTAGGTTGTTCATGGTGTTTTATTAGAAAAGGTCGCTCATGACCTTTAACCTGTAAAAGTAATAGGGTTTCGGACTTGTCCTTGTCAAAATGTAAAACAACGTAAGTGACATTAAATCATCGAAAAAAGTAGTTTATTTTGTTGAGAGACTTTTTTAACTCTGCCTAAAAATGTAATAAAATTAAACTGGGTACTTATGTGGGTATACTATTTTAAGATTCAAGAAAAAGTACATTTAACTCTACAATTTATATAATTGTTGCAAAAGTTGTCCAAATACATTATGCATTTGCATGTCGAATTAGTTTGGCGAGTATCATAGTTTGCCGAGTGATTTGTTTGAGGTAAACAACCCCACGCCGAAATGTTTACCTTGGCCGGTCACGTGAGCGCCGCCGGCTGGTTGCAATGTGAAATCGTTAATCAGAAGCGCTGTTGGTGTTTGTGTTGCGACGTTCACCCAGCTTAACTCTTTGCTGTTGGTCATGTGGGAATAAGTGTGGGAATGCGGGTGGTGTGTCGACAAGTTACAAGTAATTTTTAGAAATATTTAGAATGGAGTGTTTTTTACCACGTTGGTGCGATTTAAGGGGGGGAGGGGGTCCGGGGATTTAAAGGGATTTTACTATGGAAAGGATAAAAGAATGAAATTCATGTAAAGGATAAATTTGTTTTGACTTATTTAAGCAGCAATACAGTTTAATTTTTAATCAGTGCCTCGAAAAATCTGGAATATTTTATTATTTTGCGTACTGTATACAATATAAATTTGTACTGTATCGTTAAATATAAAACAATGAAGGTTATCATATGCGTCTTGAAGATAATAAATATTATCTGATACTAAGGCTTAAATATTATACTTGGGATTAAAATATAATATTTAGTGATGAATAGTTCTTAAGTAGAGCTGACATAATTCACACATTACGTTTAAAAAACGACATGTTCGTTTAAATTCTTGATTAATGTAGTTGAAGATTTTGACTTTGTATACAGTTTGTGCAGAATTGTCTATGTTTTAAGATGTTTCTATAAATATAAATAATATTATATAAATTACAATTCAGGAGACGTCAGAGTAGTATGAGTTTAGCTGAAGTGAAAGGAGTAATCCTTTGGCGCATTTTCCTGTGAACCAACTAGGGTAAGTCCTGTGAATCGTAACATGAGAGATTGGATTGTGTCCTGCCTCAGACGGCCGGTTATGTTATCTGAGGCTTTCCAGGTCGTGGATTGAAGGATAGAGTTTGATCTTACTCAATCCAATCAAATACCTGGTTTACTACGATGATTCTGGTGCGATGATTCATATTTTGTGTAAGTTAGGATTGGTTCTTTCCTTTTTTCCCAATAAAATAAATAAGTAAATATTGCATAGGGACATTATTTAAACCCGTTCTTTATTTATCTTAAGAACTAGAATAATTGCATAAAAGAATACATCCTTAAACAATTTACAATTTAAATTTCCGTTAAAGAAAATATACTTGTGAACTAATTCTGCAGCTGAATTCCAAATATTACTTAAGCGATTTTTAGCTTTGCAACTGAAACTTCCTGCGTTCAATAGTCCATGATTTCTCCCTACCGATAATGGAAAATAATTTTGATTCGTTGTAGATTCTACATAATAGATATGGAAAGATGAATTAGCTTATGCCAATTTGACAATGAGAGCTCAAGGTTTACCAGAAGAAGGTTTCAAGCTTTGCTAGGAGAAGGTTCTATAAAATTATTATTGAGATTTATAAGAAAAAGGGATTTAATACGATAAGGGCAGTCCTTTACTACAATAACGGCTTATACAAAAGTAGGCCTACCTCTTTGCCAGAAATAGGGATTATTGAAGAAGGTATGGATAATTTCTAGAAGATTCAAGGAATGGGTTTTTTTATAAGTATTTCTTCTGGGAAGATTATAAACTTTAAACCAAGTAAGAAAATGGTATAAGTTGTGAAGTTTAAAAGTCAAACGTCAATTGACATAAAAACAATTTTTTCAAACTTGTATATTAGCAGATGGATACCCCCTCCATTGGCCAATCCCTTTATTGCTTCAGATAAAGCTTAATTCAATCGAAGCTTCTGATTCTTGTTTGTATAGAAACATTGACTGAATAAAGATTTATCTGACGGAATAAAGATATTGGTCAAAGGTATAGGATAGGAGGGTTCAACAATCTGAAAGCTACAAGTTTGAATCATTCATTTTTTTGTCAATCGAGGATTGACATTAAACCTCATTGGTAAGACATTATACAATTCATTATTTGGGTTAAGGTTTCTAAACTTAACAATACATTATAACTTGATGAAGGAATGTTTGAGTACCACTGTGCAACAAATTAGTTTATTCTACACGTAAGATAACGAGTTAATTTTGTTGTCAGTGGCAACATAAAAAATAATTGAAGAAAAAACATTAAATAATACACTTTAAAGGATGACAGTAGAATACAACTCATTATTATAATTGCTTTAGCTTTTTAACGAACCAACCGATAGTAAAAGAAAAATAAACCCAGGTTAAACATGTTTATGAATGCTTAGCGTTGATGCAAATAAAAGATGGTTAACATTTACAGAAATAGAAACATCGACAGGGAGAGGGTAAAGAAGTAGTTTCGAAAACATAGAACATCATTGCTGAGGAACAACTTGGGAAACGCAGTTTGAAAGGAGTTTAACAGAAAGAAACGCTAAAGCGCACTCTAGACTCTGGGCAGAGTTGTTAGCTACAGCCAGCGCCATTGTTTTGTTTTCGTTTGTTTACTTTCCTCTGTTTCCAAGGTTGAAATACAATTCAAAAAATTCGCACTTGCTGTTGCATTTTTAGTGTAATTTTTCAGAGTATTTTTTGCTGACTAACTTTACTGACGAAATCAAGGTGACAATTATGTGAAATTCTGTAAAATGTCAGTAAAGTTAGTTTTTACTATAAATAATATTTGGCCGTTTGGACAAAAACTGTTCATGATTTTAAATAAACATTTGTTTTATAATTTGAAGATGCAAGAAAATCAAGTACAAGTTATATAGATTATATACTTTATAGCCTGTCAAGTATGTATTGTTCGTTTTCTGTGTCGTATCCGTTCGTTTGTGTCATCGTGTGCGTGCAAATGTACTGTTTTGTGAGTTATAATTAATCTGGTCGATTGACTTCATTGTAAGCAACCTGATGACGAAGCGATTTAATCTAAACATGTACTAATCATGATTTCTCCAATAAAGATGTAAAATATATCTCAAGATGCTCACGTATTAATGCCAAGACTACATTACCGACCTATTAATAAATGTCAAGACTTCATGTCACGTAACAGTAGAATGTTGATATGGTTAAAACAAAGCATTTATTCGTGCGCTTTGTTGATCTCGTGTATAGTTCCCAAGACGAGTAGTACTGATGTGTTTGAATGAACGAGGCATGACAAAGGGGAAGCAATGTTTGTTTTCCCAAAAATTTTAATATTCTGTTTCCATTTGTTTAACCAACCATAAATCCTCTACCACCCCTTATAAGACCACCTTCCTATTGTGTTGCAGGGTTTCTATGGGATTTATTTATCTAATGCAAGCATACAATCCAACGAAAATAACTTATTACCTTTAATAACACCATAACCTGGAGATTCGATACTTAACTATAGTAAGTTTAACAATTTTAGAAATTAACTTGGATGTTAAAAAAAATCGTAACACTTTCTTCAATTGGGATACTATCCCTTAATTCATCCATTATCAACCATTATAGGATGGCCTTAAATGATTAATACATTTATTACTAACATAATTTGTCTTGCTTAGTGATTTTTTTATTTTTTATATTTTTATTTTATTTTTATTCGTATATAACAATATCTAACATCTGACTGGCAAGGCATCAAAGTTTACTTTATTATTTCAAATACTTTCTTAATTTTACTCCCTACCCAGTGTTGTAAATTGACATTGTTTGATGCAAAAGAAGTGTTTTGCGAAGATAACATGGAAATATGGAAATAGCTCAAATCATAGCGCGACACTAATGTCTGTGCCCTGCCCACGCTGTGATCTTGTCTGTGTCGAGAGGCCTGTCAAGTATGTATTGTTCGTTTTCTATGTCGTATTTGTTAGTTTGTGTCATCGTGTGCATGCAAATGTACTATATTGTGAGTTATAATTAATCTGGTCAATTGACTTCATTGTAAGCAACCTGATGATGAAGCGAATTCATCGAAGCATTTACTAATCATGTTTTCTCCAATTTGAGTTGAATGACGGTAAAGTTGCTTATGAGAAATTTAGTCTTACAGATATATTTTAACAAACAAAGAAACACAATTCAGATATTATACCCAGAGTTGTCTAAGCAATTTTAGATTTATAATGCATTCAGGGTCGAAACCTTATTCGTAAATGTTCAAAGTATTTTAAGAACCTTTCCGCAAAATAAATGCTTAAAAGATGCGACAATAGACGGCCCCTGAGACGCCAAGCAATGTGGTAGATGCCGGAGGGGGGAGGGGGGTAGTCTGAGTCTCAGCGATAAAAACCCACCCCTCCCCACATAACCACCCACCGTCGACATGTCTGGTTCAAAAGGTGTTTACAACAATCCATAGCGAACGCTATGAAAAATGTTTATCATATCAATGGTTTTAAAGATTTATTTCAAGAGTTTGCCACTATTTTTCAGGATAAATACATTTAAAACACAAACACGTTTTGGTTTCTTCTTCTGTTAGCGTTCTGCTTATTGATTATTAGTGAATTTCCTATGGAAAAGTGAACTATTAGCATGACCCGCACGGTGAAACTTAAGCCCGGGACCACCATAGAAGTTCCTAAGGTGACCCCCTGAACACGTTTTGGGGGGTCATTCAAAATTATATATATATGTGTGTGTGTGTGTGTGTGTGTGTGTGTGCACTCTAGCGGTCGCATTTTTTGTCCAATTTACTTAAAATCTGGTAGGGATGTTCCTTTCTATTAATCAGTTGAACAAGTTCGTTTGGCAAGACAATCGGAAAACTCTAGCCCCCTTTTTTGGGGATTATTCTTTCAAATTTCGAGTTTTTGGGCCCAAAAAGGGTCAGAAAAGCCCGGGACGTAAAATTAATGCTTATATAAGATGGGAATTAGTGAAGCGAAAGTTTTAAGCCCTCTATCGTCATTCTAGCATAAATGTTTACCGAGTTATTAAAGAAAATGTATATCGGCTAAACACAGTATGTTGTTTTAAGGGGTTTTTACATTAGAAAAGCATGTTATTCATTTGTTGGTGTATTTGTATCATCCCCAGCAACCTCGCGCCTACTTTCAAACCTGACTGGACCTTCTCCTAACCTTATAATACGCAAAATTGTATTCCTAGCATCGCAGGTAAATTAAACCAGGAGCATCAGAACAGCCAAAAAATCAATGTCTTCAGATTTCAATAAAAATGGAATAAATGTATGTTTTTACACAGGTTTAGAGTTTTATAAGTTTTTTATGTGGAAATTCACTTCTCTCACGTCAGCTTGCTGCGTGCGAACTCGTTTTAATCGTTGAGATTCAAGTAATTTTAATATTTGTTTGAAGCTTTTTGATTGTATTCCAGAATTACAAAAATTTTGAACATTTAAAATCAAACCTTTAACGCTCAGTTTACGTTGGAGGATTAACAACTTTGGATGCTCTTTAGAGACGGTGAAATAAATTTAGCACGAACTCAATTCCACAAATATATAACCAATAGGTTATAGGGTTGTAATAAAGCAATGAATGCTGATCAATGACTTATATAAATTATGCATAAATATACTTAACTAAACAGCTAACCTGTAGTAACACGTTTCAGGCCTGTTGGGTTGTGTTTGAAACTGTAACTTTACCGTAGTATACTGTATTGTATTCTGGTATGTATTATTTCAATAGTTGTATTCAATACAAATGATCTACAAGACTAATGTTACACGCAGTGTAACACCAATTCTCGTAGTTTTAGTGAATTTCCCCTATGGGCAAGAAGCTATTCCGTAGTCAGCATGGTAATAACTAGGCCCGGGTCCATGATTACTTTTCGTTTAGAGGTCCCCAGATGCCAAAAACACCATTCGTTCAAAACTGTAAATATATATGTGTGTTTGTGTGTGTATGTATGTGTGAGCACGATAAGTCTCGTAAAAATGATCAAATTTTGACGAAATTTGGTATAAACGTGTAAAGCAGTATTTATGACTTTAAGTTTGAAACCAGACAGATCGACCTATCCGAAGGGGTATTTTTTGGGGGGAGGGGTTGTACCCCAAAAATGAGTTTTTTGAGTTTTTTACATATAATTAAACAGGAAGCCATTTAATTCAAAACAAAAGATGCCTTGTACCATCTTTTATGTATCTATCTTGTAGTGTTGTAAGACGTATTTCATTTATCCTGTTTAGTTGTAACAACACGTATAATGCTAATGAAGAAATTATATAATTTAAAAAAATGTAAGTTTTCCATTGGAATCAGCTTAAAAAGACGCACAATTTGGTGTTTTGATCATTGATCTACGTCAAATGGTTACAGAGATATTGAAAGTGTTAAACACAGTACATTGTCCAATGTTATTCTTATGGAGGATAAGAAAAATTGTATATCTCGCTTATTTATCAACTCATCCTGATGAACTTGGTATATTGCTTCATATCGTTGGGGTCTATTGCTATTTGCAGTAAAAAACATGTTTTGGCCTATAGTTCCCGTAGCAGCAAACCTGCGTAATCAGCCTCCATGTTATTCTTTAGAGAATAAGTAACGTGTTATCTCCCTTAATTATAAACATAAATTAATAAAATTTGGTACGTGACTTTACCCACTTGAGTTATATTGATATTTGTATAAAACGCCCTTTTTTTGTGTTCCTTGCTTCAGAAAACCTGCATACTCAGCCGCCATGTTATTCTTATGGAGAATAATTAAAATTTCATAAATCGTTTATTTATGAATGTATATTGATGAAACTTGGTATGTGGCTTTAGTGGTATTACGATACATATATATGCTTTGGAAATTTACTGAGTACACAGGTTTGCTGCTACGGGGGTATTTACCCCGGACTCGTAGTGCTTGTGTGTGTGTGCTTGCGCGTGTGTGTGTCAAGGGAGGGACAACGCAGGTCTAATCACGCACACCGGACGACAAATGACAATCACCGTCGCCCAATTTTCCACTCTCCTGTCTCCAGTATTGACGTTGTCCCTCATGTCGATGCCGTGGGGGATGAACTCATGTCCCTAGACAGTGGGGATGTTTCGGCCAGGGGTAGCTACCCTCGGATGCGCCGTGGTTCCGTATGAGGATAAAAACGTAGGGTGTGATAGATTTATTACAATTTCGGGTAGGGAAATGGTTTGTATTTATTATCAAGATGAGTTTCATGGATATAAACAATGAAAATAAAAGAAGCTACAGCTCCTAGTGTTTGATTTTTATGTTTGTGGTTATTCTATTTATTGTTTTGTGTAAAATAAGTCAGTATGGAAGGTTTAAGCTAATACTAAAAAAGCAGAAGTTTAAATCACATTATAAATAATGATTTTTTATTTTAAAGTTTTTAAATTGTTTTTTATACTTAACGTCATATTTAAGGGAAAACGAGATTGCACGCTGCACGCTGACGTGAAGGAAGTGAATTTCCGCATTAAAACCTAAAAAGATAAAATAAAGGGTTTAAAATAACACAGGTTACATTTTTTGAAAATTGAAAAAAAAAAATATTTGCCTGTTCTGGTGCTCCTGGTTATATTTAAATTCACAAATAGGATGCCAATGTTGTACATTATAAAGTTACAAGGAGGTATAGTCGGGATAAAAAAGTTGGTATGGACCCCCAATTTATTAGGGGTGATAAAACGATATTAAGATATACTGAAAAACAGCCTTTTCCAGTGTAAAATCCCCATAAGACAACGTACTGTATTTTGACAATTAACATTTTCTTTAATAACTTGGAAAGTACTTGTGCTAGAACGGTGTGGGAGGGCTTAAAATCTTTTTATGTTTACGTACAATACTTAAATGTGCAGTAAGTGTACATTCGGGGATTTTCTGACCCCTTTTTGGGGCCAAAAATTTAAAATACCCAAAAAAGGGGGTTAGAGTTTTCGGATTGCTCTGTCCAACGAAATTGTCAAACTGATTATAAAAAGGAATATCTCTACCAAATTTTAAGTAAATCGGGTAAAAATTGCTACCGCTAGAGTGCGAAAACACACACACACACACACACACACATATATATATATATATATATATATATATATTAAGTTTTTAGACACCCCTCAACACGTGTTCAGGGGGTCACGTTAGGAACTTCTATGGTGGTCCCAGGCTTAAGTTTCACCGTGCGGGTCATGCTAATAGTTCACTCTTCCATAGGAAATTCACTAATAAGGACACATTCGGGCTGTAAGGAAATCTTCCTCGTCTAATTGTCTATGAATGTTCAGCCTGATAGATAACTACGATAGCTTCAGAAACCTGTGAAATATATATTTTTTTTCCTTACGAAATTTAGTATTAAGACGAGTGAAATCGTCAATAAACGTGTGTAACGTAATCAGAATTGTTTTTCGAAGTAATTTTATTCCTACGGTAGACGGCGAACTACAGCGTATAGAAGGAATAAAGTTTTACCGTAAATTAATCAGAATAATGGTTTTCGTTACATAGGTTAGGTTTTTAATTGCTCTTTGTTGAAATATTAAACATTAAGTTTAAATTCAGTTTATTCGGTCATTTTTAGTTTTGTTATTGATGTTTACATTTTAATCAAGTTAACGCGATGGGTAGGTATGGGAATTCAAGTTATTCTTTGAATAATTGTTGGTAAAGAAATAATAACACCAAACGATTTGTATTTAATTAAATACAATTCAAAGGAGCCTATTTAGCAGTAATTCGTGAATTTAAAAGCAAATTTGCACATATAAGTGAAGAGACAAGTGTAATCTAAAAGCACGGACACATTATTTGAGTTAGACAACTGTTTTTCGATTGGGCTACTTAAATAATATATGCAGACAGGGCAGGGAACATTCCTTAAACCTACGTAAGGAAAGTGAACGAATCTGAGATTTGAATAAAAGCAACTCGTTGATCTAACCATAGCTGGTGGTAGCTTTTGAGGGGGTGAAAAATGTGCCTTTATTATTAAACCATTTTATTTTAATAATTTACTTCTTTTAATTATTACTTTTATAATAAATTAATACAATAAAGAACGATAAACTGTTAATACACAGCCACTAACTTTGTCTTAGGCGCAGAAAGATTTAGGTTGGTAACAGGAGAAGAAATCGAAGCACTCTAGTATAAGTTGTTTGGGACAGTCAACTCCAGTGTATTTCGTTTCCTTTTCTAATTTTCTTATACCTCTTCATTTACGATACTACACGATTATGTTCTCCCAAGTAAATATACCGGTTTTGTTTATGTTTAGCTGGTTTAAATAATAAATTTGTCTTATATTAGAGAATAAGATTGATATTTTTGAACACTAAAAATAACTTAAGCTTATTAAACAAAAACATTTCGAAAGGAATTACTGGTGTTTATTGATAATACAGGTAAATAAATAGTCTTACAGTATCAGTAGTTGTCCTTTAAGAGCTGAGAGAAATTCATTACACCGAACACCGAACACCGGCGTGGATAGACACGCAAAACAAACAAAACAAACCAAGAGTTCTAAATTATTACGTCTACACAATATTTCTTGTTTATCATCAGCCTACGAATGAATGGGAACGATAACGTCAAACTATGTCATAAAATATTACATGGTAATTATTTTTTTAAATATATATGATTATATATTGGATGCGTAAACTCTATGTATACGGCTAACACTAATATTGCCATCTGTATTATTAAGTGACATCTACATATATTATCTATATTTATGTTTTTAATTTTTGTTAGCGATTTTAGAGCTCTAAAACTTTTAATGCTCCTACATGTTTGGTATTAATTGTAAGCTATTGCCCTCAAAATGAGCCTTTAGGGGTTTAAAATATACATCTTTACTGCATCTCCCAGGGGCTTTTAAATTTCAATGTTAATGTTTTAGAGTTATATTTTACTCAAACAGGTAATCAGACAACGTAAGCTTTTTTAATACATCTACTCTATCTGCCTGCGAGATTCCCGTGCGGAGATTGAGATACCTGCTAGTTAGAAAGATAATGCAAATCTCTCTATGAACGTCATCATCGGTGTATAATCGGATGATTGATGAAAAACTTCAAAAAATCACTGCCAAAAGACATACATGTCAAAAAGGTTTGTATTCTTTTTGCACAACAATCCTGTAAGATTGAGCCTATTTTGTTTAAGGCCAACACAATTAGCAACTAATTTAAATGTATTTTTCGAGTATGCAATTTTGAAAGATACGGTTTAGAAAGTCGCAACAGAGCCAACATTTGACAGTGAAATAGTCTACGTAGCAAAGTATTTTAAAGCCAGTGACAAAAGCACTAGCAAGAAGAATTAGGTGGTTTTCAAATCCTGCCCGAGACTTAGAAATTCTAACTTTAGCAGCATTAAATAAGAACAAAGAGCAATGTGAATACGAGCTCGACCCAAATGTGAAATAGACTGTTTTGTTGAGAGGAATTATTACTTTAAGTAATGGCGGGCTTCTAGTGGTGTTGGCCAAAGTGCTAGACTGCGGTTTCTTACCGACACATTCGTGCACTTTGCGAATGTAATGAATGCATTATAATTAGTTTAATTATTTATTTTATTACTAGGGGCTTGAAGGGGCCATTGCTCTTAACCTTGCTCTAATACTCTGCCGCATCTGATTTGATCACATCTCAGTTCGTAAACGAAGTACACTCATAATTACATGTTTTAATGTAAACAAAGCAGACGATTTTAAATCCACATGCTTTTATTTTACGTTATTTCTAGATGCTGGTAACTTTTTGGAAATACTGCTATTTTTCCCGAGTCCCTGTGATCGAAACCCTTAGAGCCGTCTCCCATAATCCTGCGATATGCAAAACTCCCACAATTTTGACTTAAAAATGTTACTTATATGTATAAATATCACACAATATATAGTAACACAATATTAATAATTATATATTTTTATAAGGATATGATCATTGTTACCTACGTTTTGCAATTTTTTCAGCTTGGCAGCTTAGGTTTTAAACATATTATACGTGCTTGGTGGAATTTAAAAAAAGTTGAACTTCAACCATGGTAGAAATTTATAGTAGGTTTAACTATCAATATATCCCTAAAGATAAAAAGAAAATCATGAATCGACTAAGCGTTAAAGTTAACGTACTTACAACACATTCAAAATAGGTTTTAACAGCATCTTCACTAAATTATGTAAAAAAATATTACATTTCGTAGAGGAGCGGTTTTAAGCCCACCTTTCCCCAGCGCCGACTTGGTATTGAGATCCCCCAACTGAGACTGGGGCTGCTCCCCTCAAGGTGAGGCCAATCAATAGCAACATCTGAGGCTGCTGGCTACAGAGTGAGAAGCTGCTACTTTATTGGAGCATGTATTTGTTCTAGTATAGGAAAAACGCCAATCGTCTTGTTGGTTTTTTCGATTGAAATATTCGTTAAACAACGCTGAACATATTTTTCTTTCATGTTGGTTTGTTGAACGGTGTACTTTTCCTGTGTGAGTATATTTAATACGATATACTTGCTTAGAATGAAGCTTATCGTGGAATAAAAGTCCTCAAACTTAACTACGCAGTAGTCAACCAGATACTGATCGATTAAGACTGTATTACACTTACTACGTTACAATGTTTTGTGGAATTCAAATTTTTTTAAATGAGACATAAACTCGAAACGTTACAATTATATTTTTTCGAATTAATACGTATTTAATTGCAAAAGACTGTTGTATTTGATCACACATGTTGTACTTCTGAAGGAATTAAAATATTATCTTAAAATATAAATTATATTTAAACATTGATGCAGCTTTTAAACTGAATGCTACAACAGTACACACAGTGTGGCGTGTTTTACTGTACGTGAACTCTTTTAAACAATTAGACTAACATCTCCGAAGCGCCTTCAGAGTGATCCATTTAGTTAGAGCCTACAACGGGTTGAGTTTATGTACTCCTGATCCGCCCCCACGGATCAAAATGAATTAAGGATCGATTAACGATGGATCGTCGTTGAATCCTAAGATACAAACAACGTTCTGGTGGTATTATCAATATATTATTAACTGTTGTCAAAAACACAACTTAGTTTTCGAACGTTGAACTAGTTCCAATTTATGTGTAAAGGTTGTGCACAGGAAATAAATATTCCATGTATAGCTAGTTAACAGTTTCAGGTTTTATGTAATATAAATATAGCCACTAAACCAGATAAAAGTGTATTGTGCTGGTAATTCAAGTACTTAAATACGTTTTATATTTCTTCATTACACCTTAAGTCAACACTTTCATTAATAATGAGAAATAACGCTTCTGCAATACGTGTAGGGGGTAATGACTCCCCTCTTTCTTCCCACTGAGGGGCACAGGCTGTGATGAATGTATTTTTCCTTTTCCTCCAGCTCTCCCTTCTATGTGATTCCGCTCAAAATGGGAAAAACGGGGGAAACTGCGTTTCACAGAACCGTCGCGGGAAATTAATCTACTTCATTTTGAATAACAAGATTAATTAATTAAAAATTAGAGTTCATTAAAACCCCTATAATTTTATTTTTTCATAATATCTTAGGTTAGAATTCAAAAAGATAACCTAGTGAGTGTTTAAGATGTTTTTACATTATTAATCATAAAGGTAGTTTGTTTATGATTTGTTAACGATTCCCAAAGGTTCTTAATATAATAAAAGTATTTTAAAGGTTATATATTCTATAACATCCTAATCCTCATTATACTTCGAAATCTCTAACAGTTCTGTATTGATTTTCCTTCTTATTTTTATTTTTAAAATTTCTATACACATCTAGAAATGATGGCCAAGCATTCAAGGTGGATTACCTGCATATCGCCTAGTTCATGAGGTATATTGTTGTTGTTACTCTCTTTTATCTGTGCAAAATCTACAATCCTTAAACTAAACATGTAAACTATAGTTGTTTGTCAACTATCTTGGAAAAGTCTCTAAATAAATTAAACAAGTAAATAACAAATTATAAATATGACTGAACGTGATTAATAATTTAAACTATCCAAACTTTAGAACGAGTTTTTGTTGTGTGCTCGGACAGGATAGAATATAAATTATGAAATATAAATCATAAATCAACTGTAACATGCGATAAACTTCGACTTTAGGTCGGTCTTTGCTCCCTTCAAACCCACTCGGGAAATCATCAGGCATGAAAAGTGTGCAAGAGGAATTTATGGTCGTTAGGAAAGAGTTTGGATCTCTGTGAGATATACTGCCTGCATTATAAACAAAACAGGGCTCTCGATGGAAAATATGGTGATGGAAAACTCTTTACCAGTAGTATATTAAACACGACTATTCCTATCTGTGTCAGCAAGTTGATAGGTTATGATTTTAGTTTGTATTTCTCTTAATTATATGTTTTATAGACTTTAATGCTACAGCTAATCAAACCTAGTAACAATGTCAAATGTAAAAATAACCTTTACTGGATTATTTAATTTAAATAATTTTTGGAAACAAACACTAGTTTTGTTTTTAGCGACAAAGTTTTTCTGTCGGTTAAGAAATGGGGGCTGAGCGTACTATGATTGTCAGAAGACTTTTTATCGATTTAAACTTTCATAAATAGGGATATATTTTCCATAAGTAAATATTTTATGCACATTACAGTCACTTCAAACAAATAAAATAGAACATAACAATAAACTTGAATGAATTAACTGTCTAACTTTCTTTTATTATCATATTTAAATATAGACGTGTTTACAAATTGATATCAAGATATTGATTTTGAAACAATACATCCTGGTACTAAAATGACACGATTGGAAGTGGCAGTTAGTAGATTTTTTATTATTTAATCAAATTATTGAAATTTCGTTAATTACTGATTTGTTCAGGGGGGCTGTTCGATTCCCTATAAATAACAGAGAAAGATTTATCGAACATTATGGATCGGAATATAGTTTAGAGTTCTCGACCACTTTTATAATTTTAAAAGATAAAATTAATTGATAAACAACTCAAAATATTAGTATGAATGACCTTATAAAGCAACTTTAGAAATTTACATGATTTGGATTCGTTTAACTTCAACCCTTCCAACCGACTGTAATCTATTCTCAAATAAAAAAATAACGCAGCTTACAGAACAAAATTCGTGCGCTTTGAAAGTGAATTCCAGGTTCAACCGTTTTATACACGGTAGAGTTATTAATCCAATAAAGGAGAAATAGATTCTTTTATTGATTAAGAAATAATAAGAGAAGAACGTTCCAGTGAAAGTATTGCAGAGAAAACTGCGTTGGATGTCAATATTGTTTGATCAGCCCGTGTCAGTGAATTGTTAATTGTTAAACATTTAATAAAGCTACACAGTAATGAACAATTGGTCCATCAACATTATAAGAGGTACATTTGAAAGTGCAATTCGGTCTTTGGATGAAGGGAGGGGGGTCAAAAGAGGGTAGAGTATAGACGAAATTAGGACTTCAAAAATTGTGTTGATCTTCGCAGTCATAAGTGTTTAGTAAAAACATTTCTAGAATAGATTTTGCTGTAATACAGTTTCACTTAAAGAAGAACCTGTCGGATGATGATTGTGACATACTCATTAGAAAGATAGGCTTATGCAAGAAGTAGAATGGAGATCAAGCTCTTTAATGAATTTTAAGTTGGATACATTTTTTCGGAACTCACCCGATTTTCAAGTTTATTCTTCACTTGGAAACTATTAGTTAAAATTATCCAATTTAAAACTTGTAATTGTTATATGCAATCACATTGTGAAAAGGTATAATATGTTGAAACACATAGGTAGGAGTTTCATATATCTTCACAGCTGGTAGCACCCCTGATTTATTCGCCAAAACGGAAACTACAGCCTGATATATTGCACAGATACTTCTAGAGGCTCCAAACTCACAAACATTTATTTTGGAAGGCGCTTCAGAAAAGTATACATTACAAGTAGGAAATAAATATAGACGTTTTACCGCTCCCTTTATACTCTACGATCTAGCTACTTCTTGAAGGAAATACTCTTTAAAACGTTTCTTTAATTATTTTTTGTATAACACTCCGTTATGGGAATGGCTTCCTAAAATAAGTTTTACGTTTTGACTTGTCACTCTAATTCTCGTTTAAATTTCAAACGTTCAACCTCACAGACGTTTTTTCTCTTTTGTGCGATTGGTAAAATGTTTTACTTTAGGTAATGAGAGAATCTCGGTTTAAATTTAAATTCATTTAGACCAAAAAGTAAAATAACTCAGTTTTTGCCTTATTTTTAAACAAATACAGAATAGATTACTAATAGGGAGTAATCTGAAGAGTGATAAGACATAACAGATCACAACTCACCTATGACACGGATCATTAGACAGCTGTGATGAGAGGACTGATAAGGCTAATCAGTGTTAATTGTTAATTGTTTATAAGATAACATGTTCAACACTATGGAAATTTCACAGGTAAATTGGTTATTTAGTTTACTTAATCATTTGATGAAATCCCAAAACAACTTGTGCTCATTATAAGACATGTAATAATGGAAAAGGCTAGATAACATTACAAACTAACATGATTGTATCCAGTTAATTTAAATACAATTAAATTCTTATATAATAATACTAATACAAATATTTATTCCATGACAATGATTGAAAATATGTCGGAATTCATAAAAATATTATTTTATGGGCAATATTATTTTAACCAGGAAAGGTAGGCATTTGTTCCATCTTCCCCTTCCTCGCAGGGTACGGAACTTTTTAGGAACCATTTCCGCATTTGCCTAAGTGAGATGAAAAACCGTTCAAACTCATCTCGGAATGGCTGGTCTGGGATGAAACCCAAAACCTCCCGAATATGAGGAGCAGTTTCAATAACTTGCATCCTCAATCAGTTGAAATTTTTATATTTTTTTATTGAATTGTTTTCAGTCCATCGTTGTACTACAACAGATAGAAAAATGCTGTTTTTTGTTGATATTGTCCTCATGCATTGATTTTTTTCTTTACAAACTGTTATTCACGACTATATTAACAGCGCCGTTGCCACGTCAATATATTTTGAATTTTAAATCACTAAGAGAGTTCTAATTTCTTGAAATATTATTATTTGAACTCAAAACACTTTTTTATCGATTGTGTACAAATTCCTGTTTAGTAATTATCCAAAAAATTACCTCTTCTTTTAATCCGTTTATTATTTTAGTATAATATCATTACATTCTTTATCACTTAAAGGTACACTAAAATTAACCAGCCTCGTCTATCCGCTCCATTTGTTCACCTGATTTCAGTTTTGTCATCATACCAAAACACCCAGCTGATCAAGTTCCATACTTTAAAAATGTGTGTTTAAATTTATGGCTTTAGGAGATCTTAGCGGATGTTAGACTAATGGGTTTCTCTAACGTTCCTGAGGTGGGGGAGGGAGGGGTTGGCCTTATAATATATAGATAAACAGTATAACGGTTATCAATGTATCAAATTTTAATATTGTATTTTAATGAAGAACCAAAGGGAAAATTTAAAAAGACGAATAAATAAAAAGAAGTAAGAAAAGTAGAAAGTTTTATAATTTTATCCAGCCTCGTGCTCTGCATGCATAACAGCTCGATGAAAATAACTATCTACCAGATAAAGCTCTATTTCTATATTTACGTAATAAATATGCACAGACATTTTCTTGATTAGAAGAAGCATTAGGAAATTTGTAGTTTAATCTTTGTCGTCTACTTCTTTAACTTTATATTAAAATATAAAATCTCCTACCTTAATTTACTGCTCAATTATTTTCTATACACAACAAGGAACACAAATTCTTAACGCAATTATGATTTGTTTAAAATGGTTGCATCGTAAATACGTTGCATACGGTTATATTATCTTTGATTAATACTTGTACTATTTTATGGAAAATGTGTTGATTTAACAAAGGTTTCTGATATTTTAACAATTTAAAAGATCCGAAACCCAAAGTTTAAAGTTTAAATCTAAAACACTAAACATTAGGCTTCCAATAAGAACCCTGAGTATCCTTGGGCAAGTACCCTAAACCATACTTAAAGAATAATCTGAAGGCATAACATTTAGGTTACTGTACCTTTCAATTCCATTAGTAATAGTTTTTAAATTTAAGTATTTTTTTGTTATTTTCTTGATAGTCAAATTAACACTAAATAATAACTAGGCTTGACGATTCCAGTTACAAGCAGAAGATTCGACGAGAGCAAAACCCTTTATTTTTCCTACTCTTTGGAAAAACGGTTAAGCTGTCTCATATACGTGTTTATTTAATCACATGATGCAATCAAATTATCGGGTGATATTGATAAACATTGAACAAATTAAAGCAAACAGGGGGAAGTTCTGAGAGAATTAAGACATTTTCTGAATTTTGACACACTTAGAACCCCTAATGAGCATTCATTTGCAATATGCAATATGTAAGGGTGATGTCACAATAGCACTTTAAATTTTGGCACCACAGGTATCTCATTTGATTACACGTATTGAAAAATTAGCTTTTTAAAGCAACATAAATTTGGTTTTGTTCAATGTATGCATATACAGAGTGAGTCAGACCACCCGTCCAGCATGTATAACAGGAGAACGGTTTGGTCTAAAATCAATAAACAAAATTCTTCCAAACTAAAACACATATAGGCAATCTATTACAAATATTTTCATGTGTAGAATGTTCCAAAACTGAAGGCCACAGGTTTGAATCTCATGATTTTTTGTAAACACAGGGAAAGTTATAAATTGTTTTAAAGGACTCATTAAAAGAACGATTTTGCCCAAATTATAATTCACTAATATCTTTATCCTATTGAAAATGGCGGACATTTGTGTGTCAAATATTGAAATTTACGGAATACCCTGTATTTTCTAAACCTCTACTGGTATATTTTATTATTCGTGATAAACTCAGCTATACTCTGGTTTGCTACATGACAGTCGTTTTTGGGAAAATCTAAATTTAAATAAAATATTTATTTTGGAAATGCTTATATGCCTAAAATTAAAAAAGTCAAATGGTAGCGTGTTTTCAAAAGCCATACATACCATTAAAAAGGTCTTGTAAATCCTAGCAACTTTCAAATTTACACCAACCTTGTAACTACTTTCGTTTATCTACCATCAGAAAAAAATGTATTCTGTGGCCACATTCATTTTATGTGTTTAGCAAATTAACATGCATTTCATAAGGGGCAAATATTTTTTCCTGATGGTAGAAAAACAAAAAGAGATACAAGGTTAGTGTAAGTTTGAAAGTTGCCAGGATTTACAAGACCTTTTTAATGGTATGCTTTTTGACACACGCTACCATTTGACGTTTTTAAATTTTGGGCATATAGGCAATTTCAAAATAAGTATTTTATTGAAATTTAGATTTTCTCAAAAACGTCTGTTATGTAGCACACCAGAGTAAAGCTGAGCAAAAATTTGAGTCGGAAAAAATATAACTTTCTCTTTGTTTACATAAGAAAATTTTGAGATTCGAACCCGTGAACTCAGTTTTGGAACATTCTGTACATAGATTTTGATGAACATATTTTTAATAGATTGACCATATGCGTTTTAATGGGGAAGAATTTTGTTTTGATGATTTTAGACCAAACCGTTCTCCCGTTATACATTGTGGACGGGTGGTCTGACTCACCTAGTATACTGAGAAAACATTAATATAAAGTCTAATACTACCACACATATAAAACTAGGAAAAGTTTCATGTGAGCGTTTTCGCATGGTTAAGAAAAAACTTAAATAAAACCTAATTATACATTCCATCTAAAACAATCAGCAGTTTCAAAGTTACATGTTTACTTTTGTAGAAAATACTCGAAATTATAAGGCAAGACGGTTGCGGTTGTTTACGTTTCTTCGTAGTTCCCTTGTGTGAAGGCAGTATACCGTGTGCAATTTTAATTTAAAGTTATTGCTATATTAAGCTTTATTTTACATTAATCTTACATATTAGTTTGTTTTGGTGATTTATGTAAACAGAACTCGTCCGTTTTTTCTCACCAAATTTTGACAACTGGAATACATTTTCCCGATCCGACGTTTTGCAAAGTGGTTTTCCAATTTCAATACTGAAATTCTTAAGGGCCAGCCTGCCCTCAACAGTTCACAACCGATGGGTAGGTCATTCGATTAAATAACGACTATCGTATTATATACAACCAATTCTAGCTTTTTGGTTTGTAACATAATAAAATGGATTTTAGTATAAAAAATAACAAATTTTGCTGCAATTCACAACAAAATTATAGTAACCTAACATAACCTAACCCCGCAGCGTCTTGTATGGTGGCTCTTCGCTGTGCATATTATATACATATACAAATCAATTAATTTTGTTTTGAAAAATATAAAGAAAACTTTAACAACAAATCTAGACATTAAAAGGACAAACATAAAACCAGTTGAACCCGAACAAAATAACTTAAAATTAAAAAATACCGACCCCGAAAAGTAATCAACAAAAGTACAATTTGAACTCGGGACCCCATGATCGTGAGTCTGATGCTGTATCCATTCGTCTACCACAGCATGTCGAAGAGGAAGTTACAATTTAACAAGCTGTGATCCTCTAGATGCTAGTTAATTAGTCGACTGCGATAATCAGTAGTCTATAATACGATGGATATTATTAAATCGAATGACCTAGGAACCGAAAAGACCTAGGAAATTAAATCGAATGACCTAGGAATGACCTAGAAATCGAATCTATTGTGAACTGTCGAGGGCAGCCTGTGCCCTTCAGAATTTCAGTATTGAAAATGGAAAAACACTTTGCAAAACTTCGGATCGGGAAAATGTATTCCAGTTGTCGAAATTGTGTGAGAAATAACGGACGAGTTCTGTTTACATAAATCACCAAAACAAACTAAAATGTAAGATTATGTTACAAACCAAAGAGCTAGAATCGGTTGTCTATAACACGATAGTCGATATTTAATCGAATGACCTTCCCATCTGTTGTGATCTGTAAGCTATCGTGGATAACTTAGAGATCATATTTCATTTATTTATATTAAAAATAGTTGTTTATGAGAGCTCAGTGTAAAACAAAAAATGCAATGAATTAACATATTTTATCGTTATGTTAGCTGTTAAATATAAAAATAGTGAAATGTAAATACACACGGTATAAGGTAGCTATCAGCTACACAACATTGGTGGTTGTTGAGGTAGCTAATGTTTTAACAATAACAAGACGGAAGAATATTTCACGGTTTCGAGCAACAGGTCCTGAAAATGACAAATTCAAATTAAGATTATTCAAACTTTACAAAATAGTTTACAATTTTGAATCTAAAATAGATTTTGAGTACAGCCAATCGAAGAACAAATACAGTTGTAGTTTTATCAAGTATTATAAAATCATGTATAAGGTGGTGTCTGACAATTGGTTTGTTGTGCATAAATTAGTCACTAAAATAACACTGACCTAATAGCAGTGAACATTCGTTTATTGTAAAACTGTAATTAGCAACTGCGACATTGTTTGTGACTGCCATATAAACCTGCAACCTTTACAAAGGCGCATTACTTCTTCACAAAGGATGGTTTTGTCAAAGAAGCTATTTTCAGTTGTAGTGTAGTTTTGTTTTGGAGGAAGTTAAACAGCCAAAGGGCCAACCCTTGGAAACCAAAGGGTTGTCCAATGTCCACGCCTTAACTGAATATGACTGCTTATTTTATAAGGACTCTTAAATTAATACTTTAAAACATTTACTGCTATCCTAAAAAAACATAGTTTTCTTGTAATTAATCGCACAAGTTTTATATAGTAAAAGGTTATGTTTGATACGATTGCAATGTTTTAGGCAGATGTAGACAAATATTCTCTTCGATATTACTCCGCTGTCGAAAAAATTGACTCAATATTGACTTCTACATACGACCATTGCGATATTTCCTTTCTTCTGACCTTTTCAAACATATTGAATGTTCCTATAGTATCACTCAAATGCTCAGGGTCAACACACCATAAAGGGTCCAGATCGCATTGAATAGCATTGGTTTACGGTTATAATATTGAAAAGCATTCAGTCAAGTGCGACACACCACTTCCCAGTCTCGCACCACTTACGTGTTTTGAGTTTATCACATTGCTTATGAGCGTGAGTTTCCCAATTGTATTGAAATATGCAAATTTAATAAGTAATGAAATATTTCACAACACTATTATAATGTGGAGAAATCAAAAATATAAATCTGGCTTTAATAATTCGAAATTTTTCAGAATTAAGGGCTGCTAATGTTGACACATGTAACGTTTTGATGTTTAAATTTGTTTTAGATGACTGTTTTACTAACTAAAATACAAATATAAGTACAACCAGAAAATTACAGTAACACATAGGAATTAATAATAACTAGTTGGTTTCTTTTGTTTTGTTGCAAATATTTGTATTCATAATTCAGTTAATCATAACGGTGATTTTAACTTTTTTTTACTAAGGTTGATCTTGTTTAAAAGTAGAAACTCAATGTTAATTATTAAACAAAAAACGGTATCAGGAAACTGACAATACTTTCTCCCTTTTAGCCCAACTTTAATGAATAAATTACTTTTTATTTACTAAATATAGAATACAAAGCACGGTCGAATGTATAGAAAATCTTGTAAACAAGTTGTTTTAAAAAACATCCACCCAAAACCCTGCTTTGGAGGCACTACAGAATCCATTGCTACACTCGTGGTTTTAAGAGGGGAAATGCCCCCTATTCCCCCCAGGGTTATTAAGGGGCAACATATTTTGAATTACCTCTGTTGGTCAATGCTAAATTGACAAGCATATCAAGTTTGAATGAAATTGATCAGTAAATAAGAGAGAAATAGTAATTTTTGTATTCCCCATAAGAATAACATTGGACAACGTACTGCGTTTACCGCTAAATGAAAATTTCAATTTTCTCCGAAACCAGCAATCGTAGAATAGTAATTGAAAATATTAAATTATTTAGTTTTTTGAGCTCCTTTTAATGGTGAATAGTAATATTTGTTTATATTTATGTATTTTTATGAAAAATCCAAAAAACAGAATTTTTTATGTTTTAAGTCCTGTAATTTCTGAACCCGAATTTTTACAGGGATGCGGGTGGTGCCATTTTGTTGGAAAACTAAAGTTCTACAAACGACTAAAGTTTAATCAAAATCGTTAGAGCCGTTTTTGAGAAATTTGGATTTTTCATATTTTTTGGAGGTTTTGGGGGGAAAATTACCCTTAAAAATCAAAAATGAAAAAAAAAATGAAAAAAACACCTGTAGATATCGTGGATTAGTACCTACATGCCAAATTTCATAAAAATCGGCCGATTGGTTAAGGCTCTAGCTCTGTACACATCCACACAGACACACACACACACACACACACACACACACACACACACACACACACACACACACAGACAGACATCACGTAAAAACCACTTTTTTGGGTTCTGGGAGCACCAAAACGAATATTTCCACTAACAACTCAAATTCGAAAATTTTGACGAAAACAATACTTTCTCCATATACTATGTATAGAGGGAGAAAGTAAAATCAATACGCAAAAGTATAAGCATTGATTTATTTTAAATAAAACTAAACTAGTATATTGTTTGAATCTGTCAAAGGCAATGTTTTTGGCAGATGTAGACAAATACTCTCTTCGATATTACTCCGCTGTCGAATAAATTGACTCAATATTGACTTCTACACTCGATATCAGAGTTCGTTCACTATATCCCCAGTCATGTGAGAACTCTGTAGCTGATCGAACCTCATAGCTCACAAAGCTGCAAATATAAGAAAGTGATATGACAATTGTAATATATGCAAGTAGATATGCACTAAATAACAGTTAGTGAGTTTTTACAAGCTCTTTTAAAAGCCTAGATAATAATTAATTAGTTTTCTGTCCTCAAAAATAAAGAGCAGCAAAGTTGAATTGTGCTGTATTAGTTTGAAAATTTAATCCTTTTTGGAGGTTATTAATGAATATGATACTTATTAAGGCGTTTTAAGATCACTAGATGTTTAAACAAAACCATAGAATTATCAGATTTTGTAATATCTAAGGATAACAGAATAGCTCAGTTTATATTATAGAGTTTAATTATTTTGAAAATAATTGTAAAACAGCCTAATCAAACAACCGTAAATTTTTGCCTTCCAAAATATAACTATGTTGGTAAAAAGTTCGAATAGAGTTTAGCAAGGGAAGTTTAACGTTCTTACAGTTATTTAGTTTGTGGTTGGTTGATCAAGGCAATCAGAAAAAGCACATTCACCTTCTATTGTTAGCACTGAAGTTTCAACAATGATAAAAAATACAAAAAAATCATGTATAGAATGTATACGAGTGTTTTCTCTTCGATGCCAAATACAAAGTTAAAAGTGTCCAAAACAAACACACGAGTTCTCCATTATTGTTGCTTGCACAATACAGTTTATGTACTTTGTACAGCAATAAGTTTTATGTTTAGTTTTTAAAATAATATAACTCTTTCTTTATCAAAAACATGTATTTTGGTAAACTTGGATTTTTGTATATATTACGATTGATTTTGAATACAGAATAAATATCTCAAGACTGGTTAATTTTTGAAGGAAAATGGAACAGCTGGTCCACTAATCAGACAAATTTATATCAGCTGTGTACGAAACAAAAATAAAAAACCCGGTTTTTATACAAAAATATTCCCTTTTTATCCCTTTAAATCAACTTAAAAAATCCATTTTCATCCCGCTCTTAATGTGAGTTCGTTCATGTCCGCTAGATTGCAGAATCGAATAGTTTTCTATTTACTTTTACCAGCTGCTCTTTTTTAATTGTACCGTATATGTTTTTATTTTTAAATACAGGAAACTTTCTAACCTGTGATGCGGGACGAACGAGGGAGGTAGTATTGATGTTTTCATCCCGCATCCCGTTTTAACCCGGTAGAGGGCTCAAAAATCCCGGAAACGGGATAAAAATCCCGCAAATTGAAATATCGGTTGCCAGCGCCTCCTTTGAGATGGTGTAGCGAAGCAGTAGTTTCATGATGTATTTTCGGGTAACAGATAGGCCATAAGTTCTGTTCATCTATCCTGTATTCAAAATCAATTATATTACCCAGTATCTTAAGTAGTATTTCCGTATCTATAAAATATACAGGATCAATAATTTTGTTATTAATTTTACATTTTTAAATTCGCTTTCTGAAAATTATTTCGATATAAACTTATAAGTCATTTTACTTATTAAATAGAATAATTTTAAATATAAATCAATTAAAAACATTAAGGAGTGCAAAGTGTATAGCTACAGTATTATTTTATTTAAATATAAAATAAATCTCTTTTATTGTTTCTACCAAAGGTTATATTTTAATTGCTAAAGATTTGTCAAACAACATTTTTAGCTCCGTGATTGGTCTAACTGTACGGTTAACTCACTGAGAGATACACAACTGGTCAGTTTTGGTCGTGTGCGGGAATCGAACCCAGGAACATCGTATCACCACCTGGCCAAGGTGTTTCCACGACGTAGCCAACTCAGCTAACACGACAAAAGGCCTTGCGCCCCTAGCGGATAGAACCGTAGACGCCCGCGGTCATTAGTTACATATTTTGCTACTAGAGTGCAGAACCAATCAATTCCCGTTATAGGCTACTGCAAATAGAATAAAATTACTGGGTTAACTAGTCAATATAGTTTCCTTGGACTTCCACTCTCAGCGAGTTATCACCGACCCTTCACGAAGAAGACCTGTGTAATAAATTAGCATTGCGCTGTTCATGATTAAAATACTACCAAGATGTTGCACAGTAAATGTGTCTAAACTATTGTATCACGCATATATCCAGTCTCAGATTTCACATGGACTTATGTTCTGGGAATCGAGCAGTAAAGCAGTTTGTTTAAAATTCATTGTTGGTGATGGTGAGTTTATGTTGTTTAAGAGATTATTGCGGACATTTTCCATCACTGATTAGTAAAGACAGGTTTCACGACGTTTTGGGATCTGGAATCTGACCCCGTCTTCAGGTGGGAGAAAAACCTAGAACATAACATAAAATATTAATTTTGCACAGATTGTACGCAAATTTATGGATTGTGCCTTTAATATTTTGTGTAATTTTGTTATGTTCTAGGTTTTTTTATGACCTGAAGACGGGATCAGATCCCGAAGCGTCGTGCAACTTGTTTTTACTAATCATTGATGGAAAATGTCCACAATAATCTCTTAAACAACATAAAATTAACGACTTGAACAAATTTAAGAAAATTTAAATTAACTCCTTTCGAAGGTTTTCTTACAAATTTATAATCGTTTCGCAACCCCTGATTAAATTAGGTTGGATGATTAACCTCAAATATTAATGTTATAGGAGTTCCTGGAGCGAGTTGCTACGGCCAAGAATTTTGTTGAAACATCTTCACTTATAAAATTAACATTATAGCTAAATAGTCAGCTGATTACAGTATTTTAAATTAGTCATCTGCGAAAATCATAACAAATCCTCCCTCCATAAGAATAATATGGCAACTTTGAAGTCCTGCTGGGCGAAAATCTGTCCTAGGTCTTTTATTAGTGGCTAGAAACCTTCCTAAGGTTAACCTTGAATGGCCATGCAAGTTCTTAATCGCAATCAAATGAGTGGTACGGTAGCGCATAAAGGATAAACTAACAAACAGACAGACAGACAAATATAAAGATTAATTTAAACAACCATATTTATGGTAAATTTTATATGTATTTTTTATAAATAGAGATTTAAATAAACACCATATCTATGGTAATCGGGTCACTATACGTATGAGCACGTATAATAATCTAAAAGTTTCCCCATACTACTACAATAGCGGACAGTTAAGTTGTCAGTTGGGCTGTAGCCAATAGCATGGCTGTACGCTGTCACTGTTGCTATTTGTCCATAGAAAATATCATTTTGAATGTTCTCCGATCAGCTGGCGTGCAGTTTTGGCAATGCAGCACGTCTGCTATTGGCTGATAGCCCGGCAAACCACGCCCTCAACTGGCAACTTAATTGTATAGTCGCTGACGATTCCAGTGCACTTGGCGACCAGCCGACAGTCAGTTTGAGGCGACGCCGACGACGTGCAGCCAACCCTCCTTGGTTACAGACATGTTTTGAATAATACATTTATCACGTTCTGCTTTCAGCCTACGTTTTTCATCAGAGTATTGGTTTTAGAATTTGGTGAGGCTAACGGTTACCCCTCACATGGTTATCGTTCAGATGGTTTATAAGTGATCGATGGTTTTCTCAAATGTACCTGCGATGGTTTGGCTTTATATAGATTTTGTTGTTGCTGATTAGTTAGGGTAAACATTTTTCAGTCAGCGTAAGGGTTTAGTGGTTATTTGAGGATTTCCTTTTGAGGAAATGTACGGATTATCTTAGGTATAGAACTAGTGCACTTTTGGGTTTCTATAAAATAATAAACCATATATTCTGTAACAGTTTGAAAGTAATCTTGATAGAATATGAGTAGAATCATTCTACAGTTGTCTAAGTAGTATCAAATCTTTGAGTATAACATGGTGAAGTCCAGGAGTTACACTTTCAATGCCTACCGAGCCAGGAGTTGTTGTTTGATTTTGGCAACCCAATATTTGGAAGTAAAAAATAAAAATAAAACCTCAACAAAAATACATTTTATTGCTTTTGGAAATTTATACAAGTATTTCATACACATCAAACAGACCACTTTAATCGTTTATGCAATAGTCCGCTCTTTTCCTGCAAGTAAAAAAAAACTATGTTTGATCATTTTATGTAATACCATAAAAATAACAGCACATTACTAAAAAGTATTGCAACGGTTCATTCCAGCTAAGAGATAATGAAGTCCAAGGTTGCCAAACTTAACACTGACTTTTGGTACTTGTAAATTGAGTTGCGTTTTTGGAAAGGAAAAAACACCCTGTACAACAGAGAGATATAGATTGAAATGTTTCATCATGTAGTTTTAATATGAACTGCTAAGAGCTGCTAGAGTAATACAATCAGTTTATCAACTGGAAAAATAATAAAATGTTATTGACTACTTATCTACACTATGTATTGATAGAGAATAAGTTAGTAAATAATTATGGGTTGAGTAGTTACTATTAAAATTATTAAGTTGTTTAGAAAGTTACAAACGTAGCATAACAGTGTATTATTGTGTTACAGTTACCTTTCAAGAGTACCAAATGGTGATGATTTACCTTTGGTGAAGGTTATCTCGAAGTAAAGGAAAATCGTCGTTCATCCATAAAAGGTACGTCAAAACCTTTTTATGAGTAGAAGTCTGTGCTAGTTAATATATTGAACGAAATGTAAATTTTTATAATTATAATGGCGCTTAGACCTTTATCTGGCAGTTCTATAAATTTATGAGTCAAATTCCAATGAAAACAGTTCTTCTACTTCAACTATGTCAGTATCCTGCCAAGCTGGATTACTGGCATCTGAGATATCGCAATTTGATCCGCCATTAGTTTGTTATCGTGCCACCACATCACGGCTAAAGTGTAGATGTTGGTTTATTTTATAATTAATTCATTGATCCATTGAAGTATCTAAACTAAATTCAATAAATGTATTGTGTCAATAATTTAAATTTTGGTTTAAATTTTATTTGTGTGTGTGTTACAATGTGTTTTGATGTTGTTATGCACTTAATCATCTGGTATTTAGCTTATATGAACGGAAATAATTAAATGTTATGTTAATTACATTATATATGGTGAATCTTTAAATATGTTATATCACTGATATTAAAATTGGGGTAGGCATAAAAAATACATTTTAGTAATCTTATTACACAATTCGAGTTTTCCATTTTTAGGAGTATTCTGGAAGCCTTCTTTCTGATGAGAAAATGAGAATGAGGAAACATAATTTGAAATAAAACAACTAATAAAGTTTTTTGCTTACAGTGTTTTCGATAAATAATTTTAAATAAACCCCTAAGC
Organism: Allygus modestus; assembly: GCA_963675035.1. Classification (NCBI taxonomy): domain Eukaryota; kingdom Metazoa; phylum Arthropoda; class Insecta; order Hemiptera; family Cicadellidae; genus Allygus; species Allygus modestus. Next base: position 30,149,542 of record OY776115.1, on the reverse strand, counting down.
AAACATACAAATATACTCCATGACCTCTTGTACCGAAATCGAAGAGGCTAATTATCAGGCTAAACGAGGCACTTCTATGTATTAATCGTAATACTTTTTAAGTGTAGAAATATTAATAACACCAACATTACAGAATTTTTATTATGTGGTTTATTCTATACTGACAACCTGCCCTTATAGTTTTATAGTGGTAATTTCCCATACCAAATTAGTACCAACTTTGCAATTGTAGCTGGTAATAGCTTTATATGAAATTTGAATTTGAATCAGTGCTGTAAAAGTATTGTAAGATATCGTCAAATATATCATAAAGAAACTATGACAAACCGACAATTCTAACTTGGAGCAGAACCTCAACTTTTATTCGCCTTACAACTTCCAGTTGGAATAAATTCAATTCAGACTTGTATTATCCTTGGCATACTAATACGCTCAGTATTTCAAACTTAACCAACGTATTCAAGTTTTCATTTAGGACTTTAAAATATATGTAATTTTGTTACTACAATTTCTTTGCAAAATAAAACAAATTTTTAAAGGGTTAAATCAAAAGGAATCATTTATAATGCTTTTGATTAATAAACGTGTAAATTACCTTTTTCAAATTACATTTTTTAAATATCAGCCCCCATAGGAATGTTAATGTAAGTAAACATGTGTGGTATAAGTATTTAGTCAAACGCTACAATTACTATTCTCTCTTGTGGTTGAAGGCATGTACGGTGGGGGGAGTTAGCACAGATGTTCGTGGGTAAGTCGTGGGGAGGACGATTAGTCAAGTACACTTTGACGAGCTGTGTTGTAGAACATTTTCTTGCTGACCATTTGAAGTCTGTTTGATATTTTAGAAAATGATGTTTACAATAGTGTATATTACTTGGATATTGGATTGGATTTCACTTAATAATTAATTATACGTACGATCATCGTGGTGTACCGAGTTGATAAATAACAGTTATTGTATGGATGGAATATTACGTTTGCAAATATGATGCAGATCGACTGTATTGATTGAAAAAATGCGATTTATCTTGAGGTTTAAGCATATAAAGTAGCCAAATCATAACGTTTTGTGGCAGAAATCGAAAGACTAACTGTACAACTAACTAGTTGCAGTCTGTGTTACTAACTAGTTACTAGTTACAGTTGGTTAAGAAGAATTGGTTTATTTTCAATTTTATTTATTTCTTGCCTGTTTCTTTAATGTCTGATAATCGTGATTGAGCTCATGATCTTTCTTTTTCTAATGATAAATAACGGTTTGCTCGCTGTACGGAGGTAATGGCTTTCTTCTTCGTAGCGGGGTGCCGGTTGTGATAAATGGCTTTTCCCGGTTTCCCCTCCCCCTTCCCCTACCCTTCCCCTCCCCCTCCCCTCAGATACGATTACTCTCAAAATGGGAAGAACGAGGGAGAGTGTGCGTCAAAGAAATGTGTTGCGAAATTGTTCATATTTATTACTTTGTGAGTTTAAGTGAGCGCTCTTCTCTTATAATCTGTTACCTGAGTAAGAAGTAACTCATTTTACAGCCGTTTTGTGACCTTCATGATGCATTAACATAAAAAGTCAGGGGATTGAAATGAATCTGGTAATATATTAAGCTTTTATGTACTTTTTGTGCTTAAAGGAGAATTTTTCCCGTGATAAAATGTAAGATAAATTCGTCGGAGCGAAATAGTACATATTGACAGTGACAAAGTAAAAGAAAGAGGTCAATTTGGTATTATAAAGATCATAAGCATTGTAAAACCGCAACGAATATATTTCAACTTTGAGATACTTAATAAATTGGTTTAGAGACACATATTTCGAAATTCAAAAAAATATATACTAGGTTTTAATGTTTCAAATTATATTTGCCAACTGATTGCTCAGATGTTAAACTAAATTATAAAAATACAAGAAATAAAATAAACATACAACAAATAAAATTGTATATATATATATATATATATATATATATATATATATAAAATATAGCACTTTTGATAAGGGCCAATTACCGATATTACAACAAAACATAGGTGCGTAAAGGTTATTAGCACGTTATAACAAAACATAATACATTAAGATTATCAAAATCTACCGTTAATTTTAAATACAAAATGTTTTCTTACTTTGAATTACCTAAGATAGAAAGATGGCTGGTTTATCGTGTATATCTACTAATAACACCAATATCCATGTTATTTACAAACAATATTGTAAAGTATGAGACCAAATATTTGGAAGATAGTGGGAACACTATCAGTGTCTGTAAAAAGTTACAGATATCTTCTCTGCTGTTGGCAGTGTTGATTTATTCCCCAAACCGGAAGCTGCATCTTGATATATTGCATATATATACGCCCTGGGGCTCCAAACTCTTAAAACTCCTTCTTCGAAAGCAGCTTGGCGCAGGAAATATGTGAAAGCTATCTCACTCAGTTCTTTGCATAGACATATATATTTACTTCCATTTTACTGTCATTATCACTGATGCACTCATATATATAATGCGCAATGTCATTACCAGATATTATCAAAACAATATCCGTTTAATTGGATTACATTTTAAATCAGGATCAGACTCAGAATCAACAATATTTTGTTGTGACGGATCATACATTGTATAATAGCGTCATAAAATTAACATAAAATTAATTTCTTAAAAGAAATAATTTTCTACACTATCAACAATACCCTTAACTCTATAAAAACATATCTCAGTTAGGAAGTATTTGACCATCTTTCCGAATAAGTTTGTTCCATTAACTTTACTGTTAATAACGTCAGGTAGACCATTGAAAAGCTTTCTACCGTAATATAGAGTATAGTTTTTAAAGAACGTCTTATAGCAAGTAATGTCCGCATGATTTTTTAATCCTAAAATTAGGTTTGTGGTGAAAAAAAACTGTTTTTAAAGGGGTTATAAGAGAATCTTTATTTTTTTAAATTAGTTCTTATTGAAAGGTTTTGCAATTCAAATACAACATATTTCTTACTTTGAATTACCTAAGATGGAAAGATATTCCTGATTAAGATCGGAAAGGAAAAATAACGCTATTGTATGCTGCCAATAAAATTTCAATTTTGTAAAGTTTGAAAGATAGTTTTTAAAAGAAAGATACCTGAAGAGATATTTTTGCAAAATGATAGAAAGTGTGAGCTGAACTTTAAACAACCATAATTTCGGACTCCCAGAAACTTTAAATATGGTATGATTTCTTCGTCAGCAACATAATATGATAGCCTATATGAATATGAACAAAATAATATCTAATCTGGCTCCGCCAGATCTTTTAGGCTCCGCCCTAAAAGAATTTATAAAACCCAGCCTTATGTGCAATAAGACAAAACCTAGCATAAAATAATGGACCCCTATGTAAGGCAAATACCATACACTCATCATCTCAAAACCACAATGACTACGAAACTGAAATTTGGCACAGTGGTTCATCTTATGATGTAGATGTGCAATAAGGCTCACTTTTAAACTCCCTCAAGGCCCCGCCGTTCACGATTTTGATGGCAATCTTAAGGTTACTAATATTTACAGAACTTTTTAAACTAATTTGGTAAGAACAAAGCTAATATAGCAGAGTAAAACATAAATCTCTTCCTATTCCGCAATTGCTTAGGGCTACGCCCTCCTGCACTTAAAATATTTTTATAAACCAACTTGCACCTATTACTGGACTGATGGGGCAAATATTCGGTGGAAAAAATGTGTGATAGTTCAAGTCAGACATAGGCCTACTCTTGATAAAAATATATACTTTAGGGTTTCGCCCCTCTGATATTTTCCATTTCAATCATTACACACCAACTCCTGAACCAATGGAGCTGAAATTCGTTAGGAAATTAGATAATAAACCAGAATAAAACACACTAGCCCCCCGAAAACCCTCTAGCTCCGAATAATCCTCTAACTGGCCTTTTTGTATTCATTTGTTAATATCAAGGACTACACACGAACTACTGGACCGATGGATAGATAGACGTTTCTCCCAATCCGAAAATTTCATGACCCTCTATTCCATTTTCATTCCGAATTAGAGTTATTATATGGCATGACAAAGCTGAAATTTAGTAGTAAGATATGTACAAGACAACCAAACATAGCTTCGTATTTGAAAGTCATTTAGAGCTCTGCTCTACTGTCATTCAATGATTTTATGTTTGAATTGTCTGTAAACTTATGAAGTGAGTAATGATTTGATTTGAGATTCCAAAATGATATTTTTCCACCGGTAACCAATGGAAACAATTGGAAACAATGGAAATAAACGGGAAACAAAGGGGAATAACGGGAAATACACGGGAAATAATGGGGATCAACAAATACCTTGCGGACGGCGAGACATCACGGGAACCAGCTAGTATTGTAAAAAAATAATACCCCCGTCGCAGCAAACCTGCGTACTCAGCGAATTTCCAATGCATTTATTTGTTTCTCACTCCTACATAAAGTCACTTACCAAGTTTCACAAAAATACATTTATAAATGAGTGATTTATAACGTTTTATTTATTCCCCATAAGAATAACATTAGGGCTGAGTACGCAGGTTTGCTGCTACGAGGAAGATAGGAAATGAGTTTTTATGCAATTATCAATATAACTGAACCAGGTGAAGCTACATTACCAAGTTTTATTAATTTATGTTCATAATTAAGGTAGATATAAAACTTTACATATCTCCATAAGAATAACATTAGGGCTGAGTATGCAGGTTAGCTGCTACGGGGATAATCAACAACAAATTTATTTTTTGTGCAAATATCAATATATCAGTACAACATGAAGCCACATATCAAGTTTCATCAATATACATTCATAAATAATCGAGATATTAAATTTTATTTATTCTCCATAAGGATAACATTGGACAACGTACTGTGTTTAGCACTTTGAATATCTCTGCAACGGTTGGACGTAGAATCACAATTTAAACACCAAAATGATTGTTTTGTGGAGCTGAATTGATTGGTAAAAGCAAATGTTGAGATTAAAGTAAAATTAACTGAGGAAAAGCCAAAAACCTTTTTCCCATAAGATTAACATGGGAGATTTTATGAGCAGGTTTTAGCGAATTTCCCCTATAGGGAAGAAGCTATTTTGAATTTTCTCCTCAACCACTTAACCTAGGTTAATAATTCAAAATACTATTTTATTTGTTTTTATAAGCTCTATAACATGGTCAGAACCAAAATTAAGTGTTTTAAAAATTTTAGGTCGAAAAATGCAAAAGCTGATTTTTGTAAAATTTAAAACCCCCATAAACCCCCCTTTCCATGGTCCGATTTTTCTGGTTTTCGAACTTAAAATCATAAACGTCACTTTACACATTGGTGCCAAATTTCATCGAAATCGGACTTTTTTACTCAAGTTATCGCATTCACGGACACACACATATATATAAATTTGAACGAATAGTGTTTTTGGCTTCTGGGGACCTCAAAACAAAAAGTTATCATGGTCTCGGGCTTAAGTCTCACCATGAGACCTACGGTAATAGCTTCTTCCCTATAGGGTAAATTCGCTAAAATTGATAGTTTTCTAAATAATACTTAGAATTTACTAATTGAATTATAAATAACGAAAGTACATTTGAGATTCCGGAATCAAATCATAGATTAATAATATGCTCAGCTTTGGAGATAAAGTGAAGGGCTAATATTGCATGGTGTTAATAATTCCAAACAACTATTGTATTAAAGAGTTTATAGTTTTGGGGTCGAATGTATTTGAGATCGAGAACTGAGTACAGGATAATTTGATATAACAATCTACTTTGTTTCTTCGACAGTACTACCACGTCTTATCGCAAACGTATTACCATAATAAAATAAGTTTTGATATATACAAAAACTACGTGAATATTGCATTAAATAAATTATAAGTCATTCATAGTAAACAAAGGAAAATTACGAGTTCGCACGCAGCACGCTGACGTGAGGGAAGTGAATTTCCACATAACAACTTTTAAAACTCAAAATCAGTGTAAAAACATACATGAATTCCAATTTTTATTGAAATCTGAAATCATTGATTTTTTGGCTGTTCTGATGCTCCTGGTTTCATTTACCTGCAAAGCTGGGAATACAATTTTGCGCATTATGTTAGGAGAAGGTCCAGTCAGCTTGAAAGTAGGCGTGAGGTTGCTGGGGATGATACAAGTACTCTATCAAAGGAATAACATGCTTTTCTAGGGCAAATCCCCACAAGACAACGTACTGTGTTTCTTCGAAACACATTTCCTTTAATAACTTGGTAAATATTTATGCTAGAATGATGAGAGAGGGTTTAATACTTTCGACTCACTAATTCCCATATTTTTACATCCATTAATTTTACATCCGGGGCTTTTCTGGCCCTTTTTGGGCCCAAAAACTCGAAATTTGAAAGATTAATGCCAAAAAAAGGGTTTAGAGTTTTCCGATTGTTTTTCCCAACGAACTTGTCCAACTGATTACAAAAAGGAACAACCCTACCAAATTTGAAGTTAATCGGACAAAAAGTCAACCGCTAGAGTGCAAACACACACACACACACACACACACACATACACACATATATATATATAGATATATAGATATATATATATATATATATATAGAGAGAGAGAGAGAGAGAGGGACAGAGAGTGCAAACACACACACACACACACACACACACATATTTTGAACGACCCCCCAAAACGTGTTCAGGGGGTCACGTTAGGAACTTCTATGGTGGTCCCGGGCTTAAGTTGCACCGTGCGGGTCATGCAAAGGAAATTCACTAATAAATTATGCATTTGATACGCTAGAACCACAGCGTGGTTGCGTGGTCCTAGCTGTTAGAGGTGGAGGAGGGGGGTACGGGGTTGTTTGTAGATAAGAGATATCACTTCACCGCCCGTTGACACGTTCCAATTAGTCATCTGTGGCTGTGATAAGAGTTCTGATAACGCTGGACTGTGGTGACCTTTAATTTGCCTTTTCTTTAACTACTAGTACAGAAAATAACACACCCATAACTACTGAAATAGTAATTTAATTTTTCCCTTGAAAAAACTAATCTAATTGTATAGACCTCATCTATTGATACTCTAGAATTTAAGTGTTTTTTTGTCAACAATTTTCGACCTATAAATCTATTATTTGAGTGTACACTCTTACATGGTTTAAATGTTAATCTTATGGATGAGTTGCGATCAACTGTGAAGAAAAGCTGTTTGTACATTAAATGTAGTATAAAAACAATGACAATTTTTCAAGCACAATACAACTAGCTAACTTCTGGAATGGCGACACATTATAATTTAAACTACCTTATTCGAGTTGGGAAATTCCATAGGACGAACATTCGCTCGAATTTTAACATCTAGTCCAACTCATATAAATTAACTTAAACCAATTAATTGTTCGTTATGGTTTTATTAATTAAAATGGTTGTATATATTTCAATACAAATTAACTGTCAGGTTTGGTCTGTTACTGAAGTTAGAAAAGGAAAAGTAAATCACTTGAGAAACATTGGAAGTTAAAATTATATGCAGCTTCATGCGTTGTATGCATAATAAATTGTTGCAAAACTTACGACCTTAAATCACGCTTTCGTTATGACTTCATTATACAAACACTGCTGAGCGTGGTAGGAGTACGTTATACGCTGATTGTATTACATTTCCATAAGTAGTACAGGTATTTTAGTGATTTATAAATATAATTGCTTATGAATTCAATTTTAAAATATGTTTCAATAAGGAATTAATTTCCCTCAAATATAAACGAAAATATTAAATATAAAATAACAACGATTTAAGGCTTATTAGTGAATTTCCTTTGGAAAGTGAACTATTAGCATGACCCGCACGGTGAAACTTAAGCCCAGGACCACCATAAAAGCTCCTAACGTTACTCCCTGAACACGTTTTGGGGGGGTCGTTAAAAATGTTATATATATATATTTATGTATATGTGTGTGTGTTTGCACTCTAGCGGTCGCATTTTTTGTCCGATTTACTTCAAATTTGGTAGGGACGTTCCTTTCTGTAATCAGTTGGACAAGTTAGTTGGGCAAAACAATCGGAAAACTACACCCTTTTTTTGGGGATTATCTTTCAAATTTCGAGTTTTTGGGCCCATAAAGGGTCATAAAAGCCTTAGATGTAACATCAATGCATGTAAAAAGATGGGAATTAGAGAGGCGAAAGTTTTAAGCCCTCTCTCGTCATTCTAGCATAATTATTTATCGAGTTATTAAAGAAAATGTGTATCGACTTAGCACAGTACGTTGTCTTATGGGGGTTTTACACTAGAAAAGCCTGTTATTCCTTTGTTAGAGTACTTTTATCATCCCCAGCAACCTCACGCCTACTTTCAAGCCTGTCTGGACCTTCTCCTAACCTTAGCATTGTGTTCCTAGCTTTTCAGGTAAATGAAACCAGGAGCATCAGAACAGCCAAAAAATCAATGATTTCAGATTTCAATACAGATTGGAATTCATGTATGTTTTTACACTGATTTTGAGTTTTAAAAGTTGTTATGTGGAAATTCACTTCTCACGCTTCAGCGTGCTGCGTGCGAACTCGTTTTAATTTTAACTTCTACTAATGGTTTCGATAACACTGGTTTTCTTGTCCTCAGTGATCACCTGTTTTATTTCTGTCGGTATGAAATTAAAATAAAATAATCTTAACAATCCCAAAAAGCGAAGTAATTTTAATTCATTTTAATAACTTATTCAATGTTTGGGGTCGCACTATAAATAATAAAGCATGTTTCATAGTAAAAGTTGCCTGAAATTTAATTTTAAAAACATAACAACTTCTTATCGTAAAAATACGTAGAATAATGAATATAGTTTTTTCCTGTCCATCCTGGAATACATGAATTAAACCTCCGATCTTACTTTTTAATCTCTCCCCCTTATACATAGTATATGGAGAAAGTATTGTTTTCGTAAAAATTTTCGAATTTAAGTTGTTAGTGGAAACATTCGTTTTGATGCTCTCTGAACCCAAGAAAATGGTTTTTACGTGATGTCTGTGTGTCTGTCTGTCTGTCTATCTGTCTATCTGTCTGTATGTCTACTGTATGGATGTGAACAGAGCTAGAGCCCTAACCAATGCGCCGATTTTTATGATATTTGGTATGTAGGTACTATTCCACGATATCTCCAGGTTTTTCATTTTTTTGAATTTTTGATTTGTAAGGGTATAATTATCCCCCCAAAACCGCCAAAAAACATGAAAAATCAAAATTTCTCAAAAAATGCTCTAACGATTTTGATTAAACTTTAGGCGTTTGTAGAAATTTAGTTTTCCAACAAAATGGCACCACCCAAATTTCTGTAAAAATTCGGTTTCAGAAATTAAAGGACTTAAATCATCAAAAATTCAGTTTTTTGGATTTTTCATAAAAAAACATAAATATAAAAATAGTACTATTCACCATTAAAAATAACTAAAAAAACTAAATAATTTAGTATTCTGAATTAGTATTCTACGATTGCTGGATGCGGAGAAAATTTAAATGTTAATTTTGAGGAAAACGCAGTACATTGTCCAATGTTATTCCTATGGGGAATACAAAAATTACTATTTCTCTCTTATTTACTGATCAATTTCATTCAAACTTGATATGCTTGTCAAGTGAGCATTGACCAAAAGAGGAAATCCGAAATATATTGCCCATTAATAACCCTGGGGGGAATAGGGGGCATTTCCCCTCTTAAAACCACGAGTGTAGCAATGGATTCTGTAGTGCCTCCAAAACAGGGATTTGGGTGGATGTTTTGAAAATAACTTGTTTGCAAGATGTTCTGTACATTCGACTGTGCTTTGTATTCTATGTTTAGTAAATAAAACAGTAATTTATTCATTAAAGTTGGGCTAAAAGGGAGAAAGTATGTGTCAGTTTCCTCATACCGTTTATTTTAATTGTATTTAGTGTTTGGAACATTATTTCTGCCAAAATTCCTTTACTTTGGTATCTTTTACTTTGACTAGAAAGCTTGACTATATTGATTTATGCCTGTGACATTACGTTTGTTATGATGTTAAAAAAAGCTTATTCGAAGGGTTTTTTTCATAAGGTTTTACTTGGAGGTACAATTAAATGAACTTGAATTATTTTACCAATGACATAACGCAAGTAAATCCATGAAAAGTTGCAAATGTCCTTCGTCACATTTGTAAAACAAGCCTTCGTTTCTGAAGAGAAGGATTGAAATCAAAGGCTGAACATATAGCCTTACAACTCACGCGCTCTGAGTCCCTTCTGAAACGCCGTTGTTTGACATTTCACCCTACTACAAAACAACATATAACACTTTTGCACAGTTACTGAATTGTATTTTGTTTGGTATATTTAATGTAAAATGCAATGCAAATATATAATTATCATATAGCCTAAGGCTACAAAAAATTCAATTAACTTTTTAAATATTAAAGAAAATTGAGTTTTTTAAATATTACAACTTGTTAACGAAACTAAGACTTTGTATAGTTTGGTTTGTCTATAAAATAATTGGTTTAATTTAGGTTCTCAAAGAATATTTGTCTGACTAAAATTTAAAATTTGAAGTTTATTTTATAGTAGAGGCTATCATTAGAGCATAGGTATTCGAGGTTAGAATTAGAGATATTTAGGAGTTAGAACATAGATCAAATTAATTATTGGTTGTAACGCAGCACAGTAACAATATATAAACCTTTTTTAGCATGATTTTTATGCACTCAATTTCCACTACTCTCCCCATTTTTAGCGAAATCACATCAAAGTGAGAGGAGGGATAGTGGGGACTCATGTGGGGGGCGGGTGAGAGGAAACGACTGAAAAAGCCATTCATCACACCCTGTGCCTGCCATGGGGAAGAAAAGCCATTACCTCCCATACAGCGTGGTAAAGTCTTGTTTTCCATTAAAAAAACTTTAGACACCCAGATTCAAAAATTTATGCTGAAAATACTAATTTAATTTTACGGAAAAGTAGTCAAGAAGATTGCTTAGGTGTCATAAACCGGCAAAAAAGATATATGTTAAGTCAAAAATATAGTATACATTATTATTAAACACATTTGTAATGCTTTAGATTATCTACAATGAGTCAGTAAAGTCCTGTAATGCTGTAATGATAGTTTTACTACAGAAGATAAAGGCAATAACTCAGTATATCAGTACAATTCCCAAAAATTACTTTTACAAGCCACGATTAGTTCATCACATCAAGAAGACGGACCAAAAGGAGTCAGGAAAAATCTGAATGACTAAATGACAGAATAGGTTGAGTTGTACATACAATTAAAGATTGTTAGTAGTAGGACACAATGCTGCAAATTCGACTTCAAACGGACCTCTAGGTCAGAAATGACAGCCGTTTGAACTTTATAATTAAGGGCTATTAGCGAGTCTTAACAATGTTATTATTCCTATATAAATGAGTTTTTGAAGCCCGGGTTTTTCCAATGAATAATATTATTTAAGAGATAACAATTGTCTATAAGACTACGGTTCTAATCACTACTATACTAAACTTTGCAAGACTTGCTCTAAAAGACGCCTCAAGCGAAGTCTTACACTGTATATAATAAGCATAGACAATGTTGTACATAATTTTTATTATCTTATATCAAAATTATGTACTTGTTTTATTCATTATGTATTTCTGTAATTCATTGCCACAAACCGGACCTCCATAGGACCTTTATATCGGGAATAAAAACTTATAAAATTTAACTTACAACTTGACCTATGCAGTCATTAAAGATTTTGTTCTGACTCCTGAGGGCTGTCCTACTGATGTGACAAAAAACTGATAGTGGCTTAAAAAAAGCATATTTAAAAAAAATAGTATTGATATATCAAATGTTATTGATGTATCTTTAATAGTTTAAAAAATACTAATGTGTTCCAGGGCTTTTAAAATACAATGTGTAACCAAAGATGTCTCTTTTCATGTCACTCGGTAAACCCCCAGTTATATAATAGTACCTGATCAGTATTTTTAATATGACACAAAACAATTATGTTTTAAAATTTAAAATTTTATTTACATTCCGCGGATCATTATAGGAATTTTAGTAGTCTCCACACGGATTAGCACAGAAAATCGCAATCGCGTATTTTACATTTAGGTTAAAGAAGATACTTAGTCCAAAAATAATTTTCAAACCTAAATCCGACGTCGAGTCATGCATGCATTTTGCATATTTTCAGAAGGAAGTTCATCTTTTGAACCCACAACGGAATTAGGTTAATAACCTGATAACCTGTTCTGTTTTGTTCACTCGACTTTTAAGACATACCATTAACGATTTACTTAATTTTTTTATTTGTTGAATTCTTGTGTTTTTACTAAGCTTCTATCGTAAAAATTAAATTGAAAATTAGTATATAGGTAAGGGCAGTACATTTTTGAATTATGTACACAGTTTTTTATACATATTTTATTCATAGAATGTCTTTGAAATTCTATAAAACAGACGGTTTCCACGCTGAAGTACTATCGCCTGCATCTCGGGAGATTCGCGTTCACCCGTGTAATGGTGGTTATATATCTTCTCAATATCTTTCCCTCTAACGACTATAAATTTGTCTTGCAGTCTCTCCTTCAATGATTTCCCGGGTGGGTTGAGTGGAACATCTTACCGATCAACTGCATAACTTTGTTCCAGATAATTCTAAAGGATCATTATAAATAATAAGAAATGTTAAGGTAGTTTAAGTTTCAAGTATTTATGGTAACTTTGTATTACTGTGGATGTTTCCAGGTATTGACGGAAGGTTAATATTAAATTTGATTAATCATTGTAAGGTATAGTAAATGTTGAGCATGTTTCGACTGGTCGATGCTCGTTGATTCAAACCGGTGTGAATGCCAGTTGATCGGTCATGTGAGGGTGTTAGCCCTGGGCGAGTGAGCTCTTTTACAACCCTAATACAGTTATACTCCACTGGTAAGCGGATTTACACTAAATTAACGTTGTATTATATCATGCTGTATTTTAAATTTAACATTTTGATTACTTTTTTAATCACATCAGCGAGTGCGAATCATTCCTTAGTGACTCTTTTAAAGATGTCTTAACTAATTTTTTTGGGAGAATAGAATCGAACTTAAAACACTAAATTGACAGGTTAAAGGAGAATATGGAAATAGCTCAGCACACAGCCCCTAATTGGTTTTCTACAAACAGATTGCTGTACAATCAAGAACAAACTCAGCACATTCTTTTGAGTCTGGTGCATGAAAGTGAAATAAAATCAGTTAGATTGCTGGGTTTCCAGATTGACAGCAAGCTTAAATGGGATGTTCATGTAGAAGGTGTTTGTTGGAAAGTCAGTACGGTATCTTATAAGGATTGTTGGAGGTTTCAAGGGATCAGCGAGCCAGGACTATTAAGAAATGTCTGCGGTAGTGTTAAAATCAATCATAGAAGTAATAGCTGCCCCGCTGGCTTGTGTCATAAATGGCTGCCTGGTGGCAGGGGTTTTCTCTTAAAATATGTAGAACAGTCCCTATATTTAAGAAGGGCAACCCATAAGACCTTGGTAACTTTAGGCTGATCTCCATAATTCCAGTGGTGGGCAAGATTATGCAGGCCCAACTAGCCAACTATTTCGAGGAAAAAGGACTTTTGATGGAAAGACAGCTCGGGTTCAGGAAGGGAAGCCTTTCATACGAAATAAAATATGTGTTTGAAGCTAGAGACTCAGTCTTGGTCACGCTTTGTGACCTTAGTAAAGCGTTTGACTGTGTGTCACACAGCATACTGCTTGAGAAGCTGAGCCGCTATGGTGTAAGTGGAGCGGTGCTGAAGACTCTGACATCATACCTCGAAAACAGACAACAGATGGTGTCCGTAGGTGGAGCCACCTCAAGACCACTCCATGTTCCACACGGAGTTCCTCAAGGCTCTGTCCTTGGTCCTCTGCTCTTTTTTACTGTGGAAAATGACCTCCACTTGCACGGCCGTGCTCTACTATATGCAGACGAAACCTCGAAAATTACTCGAGGTAAAGAGATTGATGGCATCCTTGCCGAGGCGGATTCAACTCTAGAAGCCTCTAAGACCTGGTTTGCCCTAAACCGTCTGCAACTTAACGATAGTAAGACACAGAAAATATTCTGCATATTACGGAAGTCCATTGATACTGACATGCAGGAGGGCGTGAATCTGCTGGGATTCAGTCTAGACCCCAAACTTACCTGGGAACAGTATTTGAGTGGTGTGTGTTGCAAGATGTTCTGTACATTCGACTGCGCTTTTCGTCTTATGTTTTTTTAGTTTGCTTGTTGTGTCAGCTCTCGCGCCTGACTTATTCTTAGGAAACTAAGGGGAGCTGTCACTGAACCTTATCTGGTAAATGTATACCATGCGCTCTTCCATAGCCATGTTAGGTATGGGTTGTTTCTCTGGGAACATGCGGCAGGATGCAAGAAAATATTTTTTCTGCAGAAGACGGCAGTCAGGGTCATATCATCAGCCGGCTATAGAGACCATTGCAAACCCCTCTTTGTGGAGCTGAAGGTTATGACCATCTATAACCAATATATATTTTGTGCTCTGACTGACATTAGAGAGCACTTGGATGATTACCAGCGGTGGGGTGACCTACCACATCACTACCACTACCACTACCACATCACCAGACATTCATCCCACTTCAACATCCCCAGGTGTCGTCTGAGCAGATCCATGGCAGCACATCCCATCCCAGCTCTGCACTACTTCAATATGCTGTCTGCCAATACCCGTGCGCTAGAGCCTAGAGAGTTTACAAGTTTGCTCCATAAGAAGCTCATTAATGAGCCCCTTTACTCATTTGAAGATGTGTCGGGCGGTTTTTTAAATAGTCTTTTCTAATGTGCACCACCGTCAAAGTTTTTCCATCTTTGTTGTAAATATTAGTTAAATAAGTTAGACAGTAATTTCACATTTTGATCAACATCTGACACAGCCTATCCAATAAGTGTTGGTCAGCGACAAAGTAGCTGGTAATGGTAATGATATCTTTTTTGGAAACTTAAAGACTGTCTGGAAAATATATATTTTGGGCTTTTTCAGTCGCACATTGCCTATGGTCTGGGGACACTCACCGCACATCCACAAGTTACTTTTAATTCAGAAAAAAGGTTATAAGATCCATTGCTGGTGCCAGCCACAATCAACACTGCAAACCCCTGTTCAAAGATATAAAAATTCTTACAATAGTCAAACTTTAAATTTTTCTTGTTCTTTTACATACAAAAACCAACATAAATCAATATACATCCAGGAAAAATATACATAGTCACAACCAGACACCAGACACAGGCAAAAATTAGATGTCCCACGCACCAACTTGCTTTAACAGGAAACTCTCTTGAAATAAATTCCATTAAATTTTTTAACAAACTGCCTAATTCAGCAAAAGATATCACATTTTCAAAATTTAAGAACTCAGTAAATAATTGGCTTTTAGAGAATCCTTTTTATACAATTCATGAATTCTTAGATGTACCTATTAACAGTTTGAGTGCAATTTTTTATAATCAAAATTAATTGTTAATTTCTTTGCTCTGTTTATAAGCTGATCTTCAACGTTGTAAATATTGTTAAGCTACGATAAGATTGTATTGCACTTTGTTGACGTTGCCTATTTAACTATGCATATGTGATAAATGGTAATAAAGTTTCTTATTTATTATTTCAAATTTATTATATGTCATTTATCTCTTGGCCAGATGATGTACGGTGTGACTGGTAGAAATCGATAGGCTTCTACCATCTATTATATATGTTTACCGTCTGTTATGTGATTTCAGTATAAGTGTAAATATATTTTTAAGTGTTGTAATACGTCTTTTATTACATCCCGTAAGTAATAACAACACGTAATATGCTAATCGAAAATTTATTTATAACCTAAAACAAAATAAATTCCCTGGTCACTGATAAATAATATAAAGCAAGGATATACATTTTAAATGAGAACCATTAACCATTTTCCATACAACGCGGCATCTTGCTGGATAGTCGAGGGGCTCCAACGACAATGTTTTGCGTACATCTGGTTTTGAAATTATTTACAGAAACACTACCAATTGTGCTCCCGTATTCTCAACAGTGGGCAAAGCTTCCTAATGTTTGCCTTAGTATAGCTTTTCGAAGTAAATTACTTGAAAACAAATCAGACTTTAATCTATAAAGGTATTCTGACAGATAATCAATATGTCAAGAAATGAAAATATTTAATAAGGTTATTATATTGATTTTAACATTGTTTTCGATAATTCTTAAATTTCTATTTAATATACATGGATTTCTGCACGTTTATATCATAGTCTAAACCCCGCTTTACAATCTTTTCGGATGCTACCGAACACTACGTACTTCACGTAATGATGCTAAGCAGTTTGTGACAACTTTTCTTGTTTTGCTCCTCAAGGACAAAAGATACAGATATCTTTCTAGCTTCAGGCGTTCTGACTTATCCTCCAAAACGAACACTGGAGCCTGATATATGGCACAAATTGGGTCTCTAAACTCTCAAGCCTCTCTTTTCGAAGGCACTCCTGCAAAGTGCATACATATCATGTATGTTCGAAGTATATTATAACTACTAGATTACTTTTAAAAAGAGAACTTAGAACTTTTTTTATTAAAATATCAGATTTTCATCTGGAATTCCAATAAAATGTTTAAATAATATTATTTTTATGTAATGCAAAAAACCTGTATGATGTATTTATTAAAATATTTTCAACATTGGAAACTTTTAATAATAAAAGTGCTCAAACGTTTGCAGTTATACCAATGTTTGGATTAGTTTCATAATTTTTAGGCATTTTTAATCAAGCTTTTATACGTTACATTTTATTTTATATCAATACTCCAAGATTTTTTTTATCCATTTAGATCTGAAATTTATGTTTTATTTATTAAAACCTAACGTCTATTAATTTGTGTTTATATTTATTGAAAACTGTTTTAAGTAACAGTTAACTAAACATGTAATTTATATTATATAAGTAAACAGCTTTAAAGTGGTTTTTGTTTAATTTCCTATAAACAAAACATTGAGCAGAAGTTATGCAAGTTCACATCAGTATCAAATCGCAGTAGTTCTCGTGGTGCGTTTGAGGGCCAGAGGGAATGCGTCTACATATTGTTAACACATAACTCTATGTCGAACTTTGTATCGCTTGTATCATTTGTCATAACTAATATGGTTTCCTCTCTATTTATTGTTGTATGTTAAAGGTAGGGTGAAAACTTAAAACTGCCATAATATGAGGCCTCAAATTTAAGGTATTTTAAATTAAGGAATTCCTATTTTTGATCTCTTGTATTTTATGTTTAATTTTATAAACAAATTTAAAACAAATACTACACAATTTTTCGAGACTTAAAGTTCTATACCAATTACTCAATATTTTATCGTTATTTTCCATATTATATAAAGCAAATCAATGGCGATATATCAAAAAGTAAAATAATTTTACATCCTTGTTAAAATGTAAGTTATCTACTGAATATAAATACATTGTATGAATGTAAATAGCTTATTGTTGGTGTTGTTCTTTCCTTCAAAGTTGTAAAAATTTATTCGTGATCGTTTTTATTCCATTTTTACTACAATTATGGTTATAGTTTTCCCTGAGAAATAAAATACACGAAACCAAATACATCCTGTGCTCTAACACGAGTAAGGTTTGCTTGCGTACGTGCTTTCTTGCAACTCTGATCTCTAAAACGGCACCAACGATTTCCTTCATGTGTTGGAAATAATTTCAGGTATACAAATAATTTGGGAAGAATCAAATAATGTAAAAAATTGAAAGTGAAAATTTAACAAAAATGTTCATTGGGCTTATTGAGTTTAAAATCAAAACAAAAGAATTGTAACAGCTGTTCATAATCAATCAAGAACCTGTCAATGTATTATCGTGATGATTAAAATAAATATTAACGTGTGGTTTACTGAGAGCATTGACTAAAAATGTTGAGTGAAGATTGCATTTATAGAA
This sequence comes from Allygus modestus, assembly GCA_963675035.1. Taxonomy (NCBI): domain Eukaryota; kingdom Metazoa; phylum Arthropoda; class Insecta; order Hemiptera; family Cicadellidae; genus Allygus; species Allygus modestus. Next base: position 30,131,559 of record OY776115.1, on the reverse strand, counting down.
GTCGGAAATAAATAAAAGGGACATTGAGCTCTAAATAACAACAGGAGTGACCTTAAAATGCAGAAAATAGGCAAATGAGCTATACAAATCTTATAATCACTTGGGGGAAGTGGTGAAATATTACTTTAAGTCTTCTAAACAAACTGACTGGCCTTTCTTGAGCAAATCTCAGCCCCCAGTTTCTAAGCTATAATTTTATTAGTGACACTTTAAATTGTGTATCAATACAGCGTGTACTCTTTCAACGTGTTTTTATGCTTAGTAAATACAATCGTAAAGCCTTCCCGATAGTTCAATGACCACTTATTAACCAACGTCATATGAAAACCAACTTCGCATTGAATGGTATCGGAGTTTACACTCGGTGTGTTTGAAAGCATTCAATGCAGTGTACACGGCCACTTCAAGGCCCGTGAACTTATACACTTGTGTGTTTTCGATTTAATTCATTCGCTTCTCAGTGTCAGTCTGTGTTTTAAAATCGATAATAATTTTTGTAATAGAAATATTTTGTAATTTTACAGAATAATGGTATTACAAATAATTTTACCATACCATCATCATGAGGAATGGGATGATGTGAATTCGAAAATGAACAAAGATCTACTTTCACTACCTAGTAAAATTGGAACACGATATTTTCGATGTTGTTTTTCTGTGAGGAAAAATAACACATTGAATATCAAAGTTCGTTTTTATACCAAGCCATTTTAGTGGTGTGAAATTGTTGTTACAAACGTATCATTATAGTTTAGTTTGGATTAGCTATAATTTGAGGACAATTTTAATCCGAATGACATATACAATAGAATAATGTACAGTAGTATTGTCCCAAATGGTTAAGCTTTTGAGAGTTATTAAACGCATAAACTTGTTTATCTGTAATAGTACAAAGGAAATGCTGTACTTTTAGAATGTTGTAATACGTTTTTATTTACATCCCGTAATTATACATGCTGATAAAATCGTTGTTTAAAAACCAATCATAATTGTAATTTGTTGGTCTTTAGTATCCCTTTACGTAAGTTACCATGGATCTTACCTGTATAAAGTTTGGTGATTTTTAATTAGAAAAAGTGAGGAAGCGGAGTTTGTTTTTAAAATGACTTATAAAACCGTTTTTTTTTAGACCCAGGATGATGCCACTAGGTGGCAACTTTACACCCCTTTTCTTGAGTCAGAACTATACGCGGCCGCCACGACGACCGACCCGATGTCTAGACAAAGTCTGACTCATGAATCTGCTACCTTTTGTGGCTTCTTACTATTGATTTATAATAATATAAAGTAGGAAATTTACTTATATTAAAGTATGATTCACTTTTGAAATCACATTAAATATAACTTATATACTGAATTTGGACATTATTATGCGACTTCTTGTTGTTTTGTAATACAGCATTTTTGAGTTCTAAATTCTGACGTCACTGTCGTTCATTTTTAATTGTTATAGTAGGAGGAAAAGAAAAACATCATAGTCCATACTGTCATCTTAACCTTTGGTATTATAAATATCACATATTTTTTCTTGGTGCTTTACAAACATTGCTATGTATAAAACAAAGTGTAGACATTTTTAGTTATTCAATTAATTAATTAATTAAACATTTTCCATTTTATAAGCAATTAAAGACAAATTACTCGGAATGATTCCTTAAAACATGGGTGTCGCCCTTCATGCTAGACAACAGTCACACCGCCCATTGTCCTCGCCAAAACACAATTCACTTTACTCACTACAATCAGGTCTGCACGAATTTTAACGTTTTTCTTGAAACTATATAATCATTATTAAAGTATGTTTACTAAAACGCGTAAAATATTTCCTTGAAGAAAAACTAGAGTTATATGTTAATTAAATTTCAAATTCCTACAAGCATATAGAGGTTTTAGAAATAAATACAATTGTTAAAAACAATGGTTTTTAATTTTTTTATTATTTAAACATAATTTAGTAATGGATTAAAATGTTACACCGTTAAAGCTGCAATAATTTATATTTTATAAAAATGAAAACTTGGGACAAATAGTAATACAAACTGTTGACCTAACGGTTTGAGCCTCTTGCACTCACCGACAGACGGTGATAGTCGGCAGTCAGTCGTGAGGCGACGTGGACGTGCCGCCAACCCTCCTTGGAAACAGACGGGTTTTGAATAACACATTTATCACGTCCCCATCACGTCCTGCTTACTGGGGGTTTTCATCAATGATCTTGGTTATGGGACATACAAATAATTGTTATTAACGTTTATTTCAAGGTATAAAGTATTGGAATTATAGTTTATTTTTCGTAGTACTATTATATTAGTTAAGAATATTAAGAAACATTTATGACTTTCAACATTTTAAATCGATGGCTAATTAAAAGCTAAATGTGGAGACAAGTCTTTCCTAAATAACCGTTACAAACCTAACATATGTACCATGTACAAAAGCGTACTTATATTATGTACATATTATTTATATAAAAAAGAATTTTTAAGAAACTATAGCTAAGCTACTACTAAGCTAACTTTATTTTCTGTTATATTTTGAGTCTCTCTACTGAGATTTATAGCAAGATTCTTTCTAAACTAAACATTACATTAGGAAATGTAGTTGATACATCACATTTGCAAATGCTGCATTGCTATACTTAAAAACATGCTACGGCAATGGTAACCTTCTTTAATTGTCATCTTGTTGAAAAATATTAATTTCTTACCTAAACAATACTCAGATAATATGTGCCATAAATAAAAACATAATAAAAAACATAATAATTTTGTGAAAGACAACATTAAAAACATGTTCTGGCAATTAAGGATTGAACATCAATTTTGAATATTCATTTCCTTGCATGAACCTGAAAGTTTACTAAGTAACTTAAAATTTACTTTCAAACGAATTTAAAAATACTATTTAGACCTTAAAACATACTAAGTTGTAACAAGGATCAGGTGGAGCAGTAAAGTCCGCCTTTCATTCGATGGTATTGGGTTTTACGCTTGGTTTCGCAACAGCTTAAGGGAATTTCACCACTTCACAGTTACGTTCACTTGTTTGATTTTTAGTTCGTTAAAATGTTTATGCATGTCGATCTGTCTCATCAAACGTATTTGTTTACCTCTACGTATTACTCTATTCGTTACTCTACGTATACTCTATACGTTACTCTACGTTATATTCTCTATACGTATTACTCTACGTATACTCTATACGTATTACTCTACGTTATATTCTCTATACTGTGTTGATTTGTAGCGTTATGAGACAAATTAGTTTGGGTAAATTATGCTTTTGTCTGCTAAAAATATTAATCAATACTGATCATTTTATTTATTTAACAAATTAAAATTCTTAAAGGCAAATATATTATAAAAGAAAACAATATTTAAATTATATTATTTTAATTTTTTTATTATTTAAACATAATTTAGTAATGGATTAAAATGTTACACCGTTAAAGATGCAATAATTTATATTAATAATCTTCTCAAGCCTTTAAATTTACATTCCCCTTGTAATGTATTATGCATACTTTGTTGACATTGCCTTGTCACTATTTATATAATGTCTGTAACAGCTGTTCTTGCTGCTGCACTATGTAAGTACAAATTGGTTTAAGTTTTATTTTAATAGTTTTTATACCAAAAGGCAACAGAAAACCTTATTGATTTTATTAATTTTTGAGTAAAATATATAAAGTCATAATAAAGACTTACCTTATAAAGACATATAAGACTTATATAAAATATATAGGTTAAGTCAAAATGTGATTTTTCTTAACCGCAACTAAATCTTACAAATATAAACAAACCCATAAACGTTTACATTAGAAATTGCTCAAAACATTCATACTTATGATCCATTATTATTAATGCCGCGTAAAGTAATTCATTAAAAAAGGTCAGGTTTTCGTTTACTATGGTTCTCGCAGTGTAAATTATTTATTTCAATCCGAAACCTTTCGTTGGGGTACAACGGCGAGTACTCTTGACCGGGGCGCAGTAATGAGTGATAAGCGACGTTGCAGCCCGGGCCACTGATAACATCGCAGCCCCTAGATAACACCACTGATAACAAGCTGTAGCGAGGACAGGTGTCAAGTGAGACCAAGATTTTACAACACCATATCCACTAGATTTAGGTGCAGGATTTTTAAAGTATGTTCACATTTTATTTTATTATAACGTTTTGAAGTTTAGTACTATATCATAGAGTATTGGTAGTTTTTGAGGGTTGTTAATACGAATATAACTCAAAATATATAAGAGCTGTAATAATAATCAACACTGGCTATAAATACGTTAAGTTTGGCCATACTAATACTGTGTTAAATACAAGGGACAAAACCTACTTGGCTATCTGGGATTTTGTATAATAATTTTGAGTAATTTAAAGCTATAATTTTTATACTTCAGCAAACGGCATTGGAATTGTGATAATTGTGTTGCCTCTTCAGTAGCTTTTATTCCACGTTTACTTTTTAAGGGGTGGGGTAGGTTATATTATAAATGTAAAATATTTCATTGTTCCGAATATTTTCTGTGATATCTGTTTTTTAGTAAGCAATTTAACAAAACAAACTCCCCATGTGAACATTACTGACAAAAAACGTACGTTTAGAACAACCTGTGTCTTTTGAAAATAATATTTATGAATTAAAACTATTTATGCACCTTTATGAATAAGGATAAAAAATAAAGGACTTCATAATTTTGTATTAACTGAAGAGTTAGCCTGACAAGAAACCGCCTTAGCGTATTCTTTATAAACTGATTCAAACACAAACCTGATTAATTATACAAAAATACTAGTTTATTCATTATTTTCTTTGTTTTATTTCCCTATTAGCAACCAAGGACTTACAGCTTGAAAATCAAGCCAAACAATCAGTGTTAACCATGTTGTATATTACCGATACCACCCCACCCCCACCCCCAATCGGTGGCTCAGGTGTGCTGTGGGCAAGACCGATCATGTTCTATCCTCCGATTAATACTGTTGAGCCCGACTCTGAGCGACTATTATTGTAATTATCTCATTACACAACACGGAAGATTTAAAATGTAAAGATTTTAAATTCTTTAGTAATTCTTAGTATTAGGTAGAGTTTAAAAAAGGTTTACCCCTTATTATTGTATGACTTTAAACATGTTCTTTTGGCATTACTTTGCCAACAACAAATATATGTTATATGTAGAACAAATATTGTAGTAATTTTTTCGATGAAAAAAGCTCTAATATTTGTTTATGTGAGTTGTGCAGGGGTTCTCAAATTAGTTACGGGGGGCGGTCTTAGCTCTGGGGTCTGTCGGTTTTTTAAATAGGCATAACATGTTTTTTTCGCCTAGGCCTCTCTCCATAACTGTTATTATATTGCTTTGACCATTTGTCTCTTTCAGCATGAAGGGGCTAATCCAGCTGTTGATATAACGAGATGCTCAATTTGGTTGTATTTTTCAATGTCCGACTGTGTCTTCATCCAAAGGATCTAGCCAATATCCTTTTGGAAATCGACGTTATTGATACCTTTCCCCGTAGTTTTTACTTACAATTCGTTGACTGCTTGTTTTGAACTGCTGTTATTATTATGCAGTTTTGATTTAAAACTTCGTGAGATCTATGTTATTTTTTAAATTGAAAATATTTTTTAATACAATCCTGATTTTCCATGAGGTGGGACCTGAAGGATGGGACATCAAATTGATTGATTTCAGTATTTGCAGGAAATTATTCTCACTGTTTTTGAGATAAACGTTCCAAGCATAAGAGGAAGCAAACCTTACTCACATTAGACCCCATAAAGTTATATAACATTACTTCAATTTAAAAATAAAACCTAAATAACCGTGTAGTTTTACTTTAAACTGAATTCAATACTTTTTTGTAGATTGAAATCAAGAATATTTTATTTTTAAATAACCGCTTCTGTGTATATTTCACCCCGCTGGACGGTACAGACAGCGGCGCTGACGTGTTTTTCACCTCATATCGCAAACTGCCACCCGCCATTTATCTTTGCCTGAACACAAATCATGTTAGTCACGCCAACCGGGTTTGACTCATAAATAAACTTTTTCCCCTATCTATTTACTGTGTCATAAGTAAAACTGAATCTCTGTAATCAAAAGAAATTAATTAATTTAATACTAAACCAAGTTTTAGAACAAACTACAAATCTTTGAATCAAAGTGAAGTTTCGTACTAACCTTTACGATTATTGTGCTGCTTTTCGGTTGAACTAATCGTAGATTAAATATGTAATGATTGTTACATCTAAAAGCTTAAACTAGAACAATTAAATTGAAATTATAATGGAATCGTATGAGTGTCACTTTAATAGTTTACTGGTTGATAATAAATGGCTGTTATAATTAAGTTTTTTGTTTCTTAACTTTTAAATTTTTTTGTAACATTATTTTATTTTTCTGGGGTTAAGACCTGCCTAGAACTTATTTTTAACCCAGAAATGAGTTAAAAATAGCTTTTAAAAGAAATCCTTCGAGCTCTTTATGAAATCAGAGTTATGAAAACCTTATAACTTATATTAGAGAATATTATTAAATTCAAACTAAAGTTTCTTTAAGCAACCTTTTCCTGCAAGAAACTTTCATACAAAATAACTTCCGAATCTAATCTAATTTTCCAAATTCTGATATCTACCGTTTAATTTGTTTTTCAGTATTTATTACGCATCATTCAGTATGCCGGTATTTATGTTTTATTGGTAGGAATTTCTGCTCAAACTCGGGCAAGTTCTTCTCAAGCCTTTAAATTTACATTCCCCTTGTAATGTATTATGCATACTTTGTTGACATTGCACTTGTCACTATTTATATAATGTCTGTAACAACTGTTCTTGCTGCTGCACTATCTCTTGTTTTAGTGTCTATTTTGCGACTCCAAATCGGTAAACGTAAAACTTTGGATAAGAAATAAAAGAAATCAACTACAAAATAGGCTATTAATCCAGTTTTATTTAGCTTTTTAAATACTTTGATACATTTAATCTTTACATTCCAATAAACTAATAATAATTTAAAGAAACATTAAACTTTAATAACGTTGACAACCATATTAAATTTATTTCTATCCTTCCGTAATACTGTATTAGCGAATTTCCCCTATAGGAAAGAAGCTATTACCGTAGTCGGCATGGTAAGACCGACTACGATAACCCGCCCGATGGCTACGATGGTCGCCCGGGACCATGATAACTTTTCATTTTGAGGTCCCCAGACCCCAAAAACACCATTTGTTCGAAACTGTATATATATATATATATATATATATATATATATGTGGGTGTGTGTGTGTGTGTGTGTGTATGTGTGTGTGTGTGTGTGTGTGTGTGTGTCCGTGGGTGCCATAACTCTCGTAAAAAAGGTCCAATTTTGATGAAATTTGGTACAAGCGTGTAAAGCAGCATTTATGACGTTAAGTTCGAAAACCAGACAGATCGACTTATCCAAAAGGGTATTTTGGGGAGGTTTTGTACCCCAAAAATGGTTTTTTGAGTTTTATAAATAATTTTTGAAAAAGTAAAATTTTATTTTTTTTCTTCATTGGAATCAGCTTAAAAGGACGCACAATTTGGTGTTTTAATCATTGCTCCATTGCTCTACGTCAATTGGTTACCGAGATATTGAAAGTGCTAAACACATTACATTGTCCAATGTTATTCTTATGGAGGATAAGAAAAATTGTATATCTCGCTTATTTATGAACGTATACTGACGAAACTTGGTATATGGCTTCATCTGGTTGTGGTCTATTGATATTTGCTCAAAAAAATTATTTTTTGCCAAAGGCACCTGTAGCAGCAAACCTGCGTACTCAGCCCCATGTTATTCTTATGGATAATAACTAAATGCTATGTCTCCCTTAATTATGAACATAAATTAATAAAAACTGGTATATGACTTCACCCAGTTGAGTTATATTGATATTAGCATAAAAACCCATTTTTTGTGTTCCTTATTTCAGTAAACCTGACACTCAGCCGCCATGTTATTCTTATGGAGAATAATTAAAATGTCATAAATTGTTTATTTATTAATGTATATTGATGAAACTTGGTATGTGGCTTTATATCTTATTAGGATAAATTTATATCCATTGGAAATTCGCTGAGTATGCATGTTTGCTGCTACGGGGGTATTTTCATTTTAACTTTAAAGGCCTGTTGGACAGAACACTTAATACGAATGTAACTGTTAAGGAAATTAGTATAATCTACTCCTCAAACTTTTTAAATTGATTCATCGGTGTAAAGGTCTGTTCGGTTATACCTTAGATCTTGCTCTTCCAAAAACTTGCTTTTGCATTATTTTGCTGTGTTTATTATTTATTAACGTTATTACTTCTTATTTTTAAACGATTTATTTTAAAACAAAATTCTAAACTATAAAAATATATTTTGAAGACGGAACTCAAATTATACTAATTTAAGCCTTTATACAAAATCTAAATTGTTGTGTATTAAGCACCTATGACATCATATTGATGGTGTAAAGTCTAACATGACCGGTCCCCAACATCATCTTGAAGTTGACTTAGAACGTATATGACATATATTACGTTAAATTTCGCATATTTATAAGAATCTTTAAGTAAAAAGCTAATTTATACGCACTTAAATATATGCACCCTGACAGATCGGCGAGAACCGACAGTCAGTGCGAGGTGGCGGGACGTGCGCCAACCCTCCGAGGGTACAGTCGTGTTTTGAATAATACATTTATTTCTCATCCCGACTTGCTTACTGATTACGTTTTTCATCACACTTTTTGTATCCCCAATATTAAATGGGAGGAAAATATATAAGCCAAATATGACACGGCTAGATTATTCGTAATTTTTTTAATTCTTATAGAAATTTAAATTGGTTAAATGCGGACTGTAGAAAGTTAGCTTGGTGGATTATGAAACCCCGGAAGAGCCATTATGCACGTCTTCCATGAAGGCATTTTGCTCAGGTCACCGGAAGCAGGGATAGAAAAGATAGGTTGATAAGGTAATTAACCATTTAGAAAGCAAACCACTTTGACTCCTACGTAAGCTAAGCTTATCAGTCTTCCAACAGGCTAGTATGCTCTGCCCTTCTAGGCTGACTGAAAAGTATCCATGATAAGCTAGGACCTCAATCCTGGAAAAGACGTTGTGTCCCTTGCTGTCTACAAACATGGAGGACCAACGGGAGGGGGATGCTTGACATAATGAAAGAACTAACCACATGCTGTGACGTCTTCATTTGCTGTACCTATTGTTGACTGCACACTGGTATAGATTAATTAAAAATTCGTTATGCAGATGCGGTTTATAATGAAACAATGAGTGAATTGAACTGTGTTCAATTGTTTTAGTAGTCATTTTAGATTGCATAACCCTGAAAATGCTACTAAACATCGATAGCAACAACTAGAGTAAAGGAAGAAAGGGAAATAAAGTGGTTTTAAATGACGTTTTCGTCTCCAGTTTAATTTTCCGTTGGAAAACTACAACCTGGTTTCAACGCTTCATTGCGCCATTATCAAGTAGTCTTTCAGTTGAGTCATAAAGCTAAAATAACATCAATCGGTTGCATTGACGTCCGTCGTTATTAATTTGATTGTACATACAAATTAAAACTCGGACACGCAAATCTTGATATTTAATTAATCGGTACGGGCGTTCATGCGGACAGTCACAATGTTCTTTCCTTTACTTTATAATCCACCACGGTTGCCGGCACGGTGACTGGTCTCTACATTTTACTAGGATGGTTTGCTGTTACACTTTAGACGCATAAATGAGCGAAGCAGTCTTTAAAAATTGTCAATGATATAATTACAAAAAAAGTAGTTAATTAAAAAGCTACGACCTGTCCCGTCTCATATTTAATGTAATAATGTTCAATATAACCTTTATGTTACCTAATTCATATAACGTTAAGGAATTAGAATATATATATATATATTTATTTCTTATGGGGCCTTAGATAATGGACTTAAAAATATGTTCTTGCACCGTTACGACCTACCAACTATTTAAGTTTAAAATCTTGTACTTGGGGAAAATCTGGTTACTGAGAAATTGTCATCCGGACATCGGACAGAAAAAAAATACTGGCTATTATATAATAATATTCTAAAATTTACAAAAACAATTTGACGCCACTAACTATCCTTCAAAATACCATCCAACCACTAACCCCAAATTGAGGTTAAAGCAACTCAAATTTGTAACAAATAACAACACTGACTGTCTTACCCTAGTTGCAATATTTATGCGACGACCAGTATTCGAACGCAGCCGTCCAGGCATTCTTAAAACGAATAGTTTAACATTAATTGTGTAAATAGAACACTTGAAATATTTACTTAGGTAGTTGTAAACAGTTACAACGTTAAAGCGCGAACACAAAATATCTGCGGGGGAGAACGCTACATTTAGTAAACGAGTTCGCACGCAGCACGCTGACGTGAGGGAAGTGAATTTCCACATAAAAAACTATAAAAACTCAAAATCAGTTAAAAACATACAATTATTCCAATTTTTATTCAAATCTGAAAATATTGATTTTTTGGTGATGCTCCTGGTTCTATTTACCTGCAATGCTGGGAATACAATTTTGTGCATTATAAGGTTAGGAGAAGGTCCAGTCAGGCTTTAAAGTAGGCGTGAGGTTGCTAAGGATGATAAAAGTACACCAACAAATGAATAACAGGCTTTTCTAATGTAAAACCCCCATAAGACAACGTACTGCGTTTGGTCAATACACATTTTCTTTAATAACTCGGTAAATATTTATGCTAGAATGACGAGAGAGGGCTTAAAACTTTCGCCTAACTAATTCCCATCTTTTTCCACGCATTAATTTTGCATCCGGGGCTTTTATGACCCTTTTGGGGCCCAAAAACTCGAAATTTGAAAGATTAATCCCCAAAAAATGGGTTTAGAGTTTTCCGATTGTTTTGCCCAACGAACTTGTCCAACAGATTATAGAAAGGAACGTCCCTACCAAATTTGAAGTAATTCGGACAAAAAATGCGACCGCTAGAGTGCATACACACATATATATATATATATATAAAATTTTGAACGACCCCCCAAAACGTGTTCAGGGGGTCACGTTAGGAACTTCTATGGTGGTCCCGGGCTTAAGTTTCACCGTGCGGGTCATGCTAATAGTTCACTTTCCAAAGGAAATTCACTAACAAACTTGAAATAATGTAAACAAAACAGTGAATGTTTTTAACAGCTGTTTATTCAATTTAAATGAAATCAGTTAACAACATGCGACATAAACGCAATAAAATATTCCTTCCATTACAATTACATGTGAACTTTAAAACCAGTGGGGCGTAAACTAGGAGGAATTTTGCAAATCTCTCTAAAGTAAAACCTTCTCCTCGGTAACACCTAGCTACTGGCCAAATGTCATATCAATCGGTAAAGCCATTACACTGTGATGCCGTTACAAAGAAGTGACAAAGTGAGGGAAAGAGAGCTACGCTCGCATCGCTCAACTAGGTCATATCCCAGATTCCTCCTCCAGGCCCTACATATTATTGTCTTTTATAGGGATGGCAAAAGTCCGAAATATTATTTTGAACAAGTAAATTCTATCAATGAATGAAAACCAAGAACTACAGCGAATTACTATTCTGATTCCTGCTCTATATAATCAAAGGGACCTCTATATGATCTATAATACATTTCAACGGCACATCAAACACAAAACGAGAATGAACCTTAATTGAAAGTTAAGAATTAAAAATAAAATATACAGTTTAAAAGCTCACTCACTATCACTTCACACTTATATTTTGTTTTGAAAACATTGTCCACCCGTTGTTTGCAAATTAGAGTCTGGACGATGTACGCGTGTGTTTTTCATCCCGCCGGTATCACACGAGACACGCTCACGCAACGTGTGTGACAGAACACAAATCATTCGAGTCACGCACCGTGAATTCACCAATAATCCTGTTGTTTGGTTCGTTTGGCGATTAAATAATACATTTTACAGAAACATTTTATGCTGTCGGTTAATACTGAAGCGAAATACAATGAATATATCGGTTAATAATTACCATTTTGTATGGTTTGACGAGCTTCTAGAGATAATGTTTTTTAATGAGCATAACGAGTAACATTTTAGCAGTAACGTTGATCTCCATTAAAAAAGGTTTAATATCAGTAGAATTCTTTTCATAACCCTAGTTTCTTAATGTATAAATTGCGTAAGGAATAAACTAGAAGTTGTTACATATTTATCCTTTTCAAGTTTTGAAAGTATCGCACGTCCTAGAAGGATGAAACTTGAGATATTCATAGACAATAAGATGGGGAAGATCTCCATGGAGCCCAATTTTGATTTGCTGCCTTTTTTCTCCTTAAATATGATCTTAAAGTAAACAAAAAACACTTTAAATGTTTTGAATGGAATAATGATCAGCTGTGATAATTTATAGTTCGATTTAAGCTTCTGCTTTGTTTATGTATTAACATGTTCATACCTTTGTACTGATTTTTTTTATTCTTTAGCATGTAAATACTAGTATGTAATACTAGTGGCTTGAAGGGGCCATAACCCCTTAGCCTTTCTCCAATACTCTGCCTCTTTTGATTTAGTTTACTATTTACATGTCAGTTTGCAAAGAAAATAGTCACTTAGTCACATCTTTTAATGTAAACAAAGTAGACGTTTTTAAATCACCATGCTTTTCTTATGGAGAATGGTTTACGTTATTTCTCATTTGCTGGTAGCCTTTTAGAAATACTGTTATTTTTCTCGAGTCCCTGGGATCAAGATCTTTAATTTAAGCCGTCTCCCATCATCCTGCGTTTTGCCAAACTCCTTCAATTTTGACTTAAAAATTTCGCTTACAGAATTATATATAAAGATACTGCCACTCACACAAAAGCCAAATATTAGGGGCTTTAGCCCCTTCAAACCACTACCACTATTAAAAGCCACTAGTTCGCTAGATTTTGTTCAAATTTAAGAAGTTTAAAACATTTTAATGACCTAGAACCGTGAAATATCGCTCAAATAACTATTGAACTTTGATTTAGTTAGTAGTCTTGTGATTATTTAAGTATTACCTGAAACAATACTGTATATTTGTACATTTGTGTTTCAGTTGGATCAAGCGTTTGTCAAAATGGAGATTTCTGAGCATCGGTTGGCGTTTCCCTTGTAGATAAGGAATCGATCACTGAATATTTAAGGTATGTATTTTTGTCAAAGATTCAAAATTTTGCAATTGAGTTTGGGAAAAGCTTTATCTTTTCATTTCTGGGTTTGATTTTGTTACTTTATGTTATTGCGTGCTTGATTGGAGTTTGTATGAGTACGTATTGAGTATTTTATTTTAAAAGAATTAAACATAAGGTATTTACAATATGTCAGTGATAATATACTAACAATATCTTTATAATAATTTGTTATGGCGTTTCTTTGTGTTTACGTACATTTCTTGGTAGAGTTTATTTTTTATTTTTTTATTATTCTGACAAGAGAATTTGTTCTTGAGAATCGTCTCCATACATGCACACCGCATAACTTGAAGGTGGGTAGTGCCAAATAAAATTAAGGTTTTAAAAGAGATGATATTCATTTTATAAGAAGTCTAAAAAAATAACCGTAACATCTAAAGGTGTATAACGAATATAAATCTATTAATAATTCCTTTTAACGTAATTAAATTTAAAACTATTACAGTACATTATATTTTGTTGGGTGATCAGTGGTAGTTGAAGTAATTGTGAGTGTAAGTTACACCAGGTGGAAATTGCACTAATCTTTTCACCACGAAAATTAAAACAAATCGAATGACATTTTTATTGTTTAATTTGAACTGGAAATTTCAGTTGAGGAGTGGATTAAACGGAAACGAGGCCAATAGAATGTTTTTTTCTGTATAATAGTTGTATTACTCATTACATACATTGAGTTTCAGACTGTTCTCTTTCCATTAATGTGATTAACTGAGTAAAATCGGGTTAAAACCAACTAGATGTGACAGTGATAAGTAATAATGTTAATGTGTGTATCATGTTTCTTTTTATATAAGAGTTATATTTTAGCGGTAGCTCAACTAACAAGCGAGGATATTTTAAACAACTGAAAGTGGGAAAACATGTGGCGGCAGTGAAAGATGATTAGAACAATAAATTAGGCTTTTATGTCGTAATGTATTTTAAATAATTCCGAAAACCCACATGTTACCAATATGTTATCACCATGTTACGATTCTCTGTAATATATGGCAGAACAGTTATATAGCTTAGTACCAATTACTCCCGTATTAATTGGCATAATTAGTGCCATAAATCGCCGCAAGAGGCAGCATTTGCGTCGTCCTGTGTTTCCTCTGAAACTACAATGTCAGGCGACAGTATTTCACACGCTTTAATCATCCTGTTAAATATGTAGGCTCTGGAAAATTAGCCTTCGACGCATTTAAGGCATGACTTAAAATAAAAAAGTTCGTAATCGTGTGAGAGAATAAAAGTTAATTTATTCAGAAGTTCGTAAGATGAGAAGGAATCTTCAAATGTCAACTCTGGTTAACATTAATTTAGGATAGAATAGTTTAAAAATATTTATCTGGCCCAATTCCAATCCTGAATAGAAAAGTTGTATTGAAATTAAATCATATTCTCTTAAAATTCAAATAAATATAATATTTTCTACAGCCTGGACCTTGATTCATTATTCTTGATTTTTAAATGAATGCTATTTTTAATTTACCCTTATATAGTATTTATATAGCCTATATATAGCCTTTTGCCTACAAAAATTAGCTAAAAATATGAGGTGCATAAAGAAACTATCTTTCCTTAATAAAATTATTCGCAATAATAAATTATTTGACAAAGGTGTTTCTAAGCACACAATTTTCTGTTTCCTTAAAATATATAAAATTAGCACTGGTAAAGTTTGTTTTTATTGCAACTATGAATTTGAAACAAACCGAGGAGTTAGTTTTATTATTATTTTAACGTCTTAGCAGTCAACTTAATGTCACAATGAGGTGAAATATGTATTAAAACAGTGACATTCATAAATTAATCAGATATATACCAATATATAATCAAATCATACTCAAATAAGGGGATTGAGAGTGGGCATGCTTGCTTGTACAGCCAACTAAAAATGGCTCGAATAAACTCCTTAATGGAGTTGGAGTTAACTTATTTCGGGGTTATCAGTGCATTTGTGTTAGGTCAACTCATACAAAATTGTTGATCAAAATTGAATTTGTACTTAAACGATTTCAACATTGGCTTATAGAGATTCAAATAAAAACAGCTTTACAACAGCTGTTCAAAACATCTAAAAAATGTCAAACTACGTGACATATTATAAATACATGTATATTTTACGGGAATCTCTAAATCTGGCAATTCTTCAAATAAAAGCTCGCCACCCCAAGTACTTGATAAAAACCATCACTGATTTTTGCATTGAGTTCGATATAAAAATATAAAGACTAGGTTTTTAGGAACTCTGTTTAAAAAAAATAAATTCGTCAAACGAGGTGAATTTCAACCCCACCCCTCGGGGTGCCTCGGGCTGCTTGGGCGTTTAACTAAACTGTGTCAACTTGTTTCTCTAGGACTATTCAACATTTTTGAGTCGTAATTTTAGTTTTTATAGCTCGTGCCTTAAATAATAAACCCTTCTGGCCTTTATAGTTTCATCTATTGCAGACAGTTACTGTATTTCAGTTAATCAGGTGATCAGGATGATCAGGTGATCAGGTACATCAGGTGATCAGGTACATCAGGTGATCAGGTACATCAGGTGATCAGTTGATCACTCATTTAATTGATATGTTTATATTGTCCTGGTAGAACTGAGACTGTCAGATCTAGTATTAAAAAAAGGATAGAGGGTCGAAATTGAACCTCTTTATTTTTAGGTGTAAGGTAAAAGCGTACATTTGTTCCGGGCCCTGGATTCAAGCGTTCCTATGCAATGGATTATATTCAGGCACTGGCTAATTTTCAGAAAGTTAACTTGGCAGTTGATCATCTGGATTAGTTTTCTTTAGTAAATTCACCCTGCACCATGCGATATGTGATATTCATGATATATTAGATATGTACACTATTTTAATTACCCTTAATTCTGAACATTGTATAGTTGAGAAGTTTTTGCAAACTTGAGCAGGAACTTTAAACTATGATAGTCAATTGAATTAATTGCCTTCATTTCCAAAATAATCCTCATTATGATTGGTAACTTCGAGATCCAGTACCAGTTAATAGAACATCACATTGGTTATTTTTACCATTGTAAATAGTTAAACGTGTTCGCATGCAGCATGCTGACGTGAGGGAAGTGAATTTCCATATAAAAAACTTTTTCAACTCAAAATCAGTGTAAAAAAATACATTTATTCCAATTTTTATTGAAATTTGATAAAATAGATTTTTGATGTTCTGTTGCTCCTGTTTCAATTACCTGCAATGCCGGGAATACAATTTTGCGCATTATAAGGTTACGAGAAAGTCCAGTCAGGCTTGAAAGTAGGCGTGAGGTTGCTGGGGATGGTAAAAGTACACCAACAAATGAATAATAGGCTTTTCTGATGTAAAAACCCCATAAGACAACGTACTGATGTGTTTAGTCAATATACATTTTCTTTTAATAACTCGGTAAACATTTATGCTAGGATGACGAGAGAGGGCTTAAAACTTTCGCCTTAATAATTCCCATGTTTTTCTATGCATTAATTTTACATCCGAAGCTTTTCTGTTCCTTTTTGGGCCCAAAAACTCGACATTTGAAAGCTTAATCCCCAAAAAAGGGATTTAGAGTTTTCTGATTGTTTTACCCAAATAAGTTGTCCAACTGATTATAGAAAGGAACTTCCCCATTAAATTTGAAGTAAATCGGACAAAAAATGCGACCGCTAGAGTGAATACAAACACACACACACACACACACACACACACACACACACACACACACACACACACAAATATATATATATATAATATATAGATATATTATATAGATATATTATATAGATATATATTAAATATATATATATAATTTTGAACGACCTCCCAAAACGTGTTCAGGGGGTCACGTTAGGAACATCTAAGGTGGTCCCGGGCTTAAGTTTCTTCGTGCGGGTCATGCTAATAGTTCACTTTCCACAGGAAATTCACTTATAATGAAGAACATGATTATTGTGACTGTTGTAGACGGTTCAAAACTTTCGTTTTACATAATGATTATAATTCTTATGGAGATATTTTAGTACGTTTTATGTCATACAGAGTCGGGTTTACCGGTTATAATCGGATGCGTAAAAGCCTTGGACAGTTTTGCAAATAAAATGTATTTTCCAAAATAGTTCAAATTTGTAACTTTTTTGGTACCCTCGAACGAAAATAAAAAAATGATTTACATATAAGTATTCTGTTGACTGCATATTTTAACACTCCAAAAAGGCAAACAAATATATTTGGAAATATGCTGTACGGTAGTGTTTTTGTAGATTCAACTAACTGTAGTATTTAATCTTCATTTGCATTGCAAACAGAACGTTTCAAATGTACCCCTCCCTCACGGGGTTTCGCTAGGGACATACCCTCCCTTCCCCCTGCCAACCACTGATGAGGGATGAGGGTTCAAATGTATGATTCTACTCAAAATATATAAGCTAACTATCGTTTAAAGTGGTTCATTGTTATGTCGTCTAGTGCAAATCAAATGCTAGCTAGCAACTTCGTCAGATTGAAATCGGCAGTCACTTCAAACCTGTGAGTCACCTTTGGAATTTATATAATGACACTAAACATGGATTACAAGTTGTACATTATCATCTGAAATTCAACGTCAAAATGACTAATATCGTAATTTTAAGTAAAGTTCATACCTATTTAATCCTTCGACTGAGTGGAATAGTCTTAAGTCTGTATTATTTATAAAGCGCTGGATAAAACACAAAAGGTGATTTTATTATCTATGAAACGTAACATTAGTAGGCCTACCATATCTTCGTTATTAAAATCGTAGACTTTATACATCTCTTTTACGTCTAGCAGCAAACATTTGTTCGTGAAGTTCGAATTCACGGTTATAATGTTTTTATATTCTACTTTAATATCAATCTTAATTTTTAAAACCCTCAGTTTTTCCACAGCAGAGACAACGCCGTGCTAGGAGTTCCAAGGGTCGTATATGCGCCCCTCTCCCGCGGGGGCTGTACTCGCTACTCGCAACTGTGTGATAAGTGCTGGCTGGAGGCTGCTGTGAAAACACTTACCTTAACCTCGCATTCAGATTACTCTTAACAAATTAAATGTTCTGATTAGTAGCTGTAACAAATCCTAACATGAAAACATGTCAAATGGAGACTTTATTTATACGTATTATCTTATAAAAATCTTGTTATACTCTTTTTAAAACCTCTATAGGTTATCAAATATCTCTCAGTCACAAAAAAAGTCTTTGTATTGGTTTTATTAAGGAAAGATACATTTATTGTTGCACTGTTATTTGATTAAATATCAAGCCACGTGAATACCATTAGAAATTTAAGACCAACTGGGTGTTGAAGTGGTATTGAAACGAAAAAAGCTAATGTAGCTCAATATGTAGCAATAACTCCATTGCTCAAGAGCTTTCGCAATAAAACATAACAGCATCAACGACAGTCAAACAGGCCGGTACACTCTTCAAATGATAATAGTATAGCACAGCATACATTGTAATAATGGTGTATTAATAATTATAGGTACTAATAAACATGTGAGTAAAATGTTTTAAGAATCAATGTAACGATAGAGCGCATAAGGTGGATGAGACTGTTTTATGAAAATAAAAAGGCCCCTTCTGCGGCATCGAAAACCAGAAGTAGAGGATCCAATATCGGGACATTGCGTATCCAATATTAAAGGCTACGGCCGCCACAGGCCGTTTATAAGAGGGCCCCCGGGACCAGCTCGAGTGTTGAGTATTTTCACAGCCTGTTATAGGCTCTTGTGCGAAGATCAGTAGTATATACTTTTAAAGAAACGTTGACTGTGTAGGCCTACTTGTTAAAAACCACCAACAAATACATTTTTACGATTTTACAAATAAAATAGCTATACATTTTGCTAGACTTTTCATTAGGCATAATAAACGTATTGCACTGTTAAACGCATCAAATCCTCTATACACGATTATACTGTATGATTTCTTATACATCACCTCTTAAAAAATATAAATAGTACTTTAGTTTTAAAAGGTACATAATTTCCATAATGCTACATCGGCATTATTGATAACAACATAATTTTCATTTCCAAATGTATTTATACATATTTTACGACGGAACTTTAAACACTCAAGTTGAGTCAATATGAAAATATGTTATGATCATTTTACACAGAAATCTAAAAGGGTTGTTGGTCTGAAAAACAAAATTCTTTGTTTATGTATTACCAAGCATAAAAGCATATTATTTTAAAACGGAAGTAGTATTTGCTTTAAAGTAATTTTACAAACGATAATTTGATTTCTTAAAAGTTTGACTTTCTAAAATCAATACACCCGAGTTCATTTGAGCTTCTGAGTAAAATACGATAAATACCTTCGAGATTCATGTTTGAGCTGCCAAGGATTCTGTGAGGGGATATTCTGCAGGATTCCTCACACTCGAATGAACACTTTATTTGCTACACAAGCGTTAAAAGATGTTTCAAAAGGCTGAGATCCTCAGCATTTGAAGAATGCTTTGGAAAATAAGCGTACCAATTGTGAGTGATAATTTATTGTATACTACACTGTTTTGTGTAGCAGTACAGTACTTATAATACCCTTTACCATCTAAACACTTTAAATGACAAAAATATAAGAAACAAACAAAATATTTTGAACATACACGGATTTTAGGTTAAATTTAGACTAAAAAAGGGCAGTGGTAAAGGAATTAGTGAATATAGTTGCATAAGATAGCAGCTTTCATTGAAAAAGGTTAATACGATTACAATTAATATTATTAAAAGACAATGGTTACAAACTAGTTTCCAGGTAGCTAAAAAATCCATTGCATTATATAAATTACAGAGAACTGCCGAACTCGGTACCTCGGACGTAGAGCGTTGGCCTTGCAAGTCAGCCGTGGTCTAGCGCAGGTTCGGTCCTGGCTGAGATTAGTTTCACAAACGGTCATTACTGCTTGGCCATGTGACAGTTGCTTTCTGTTTCAAGCCTATATCGCCTCTCAGGGCCGTGGTGATGTCTTTTAAGATACAAATAAAGAAATTAAAATTAAATGTTATATAACATTTCACTGTACCTTAGTATTATTGGAAGTATTACCTTATAACGCAAAATCTGATGGAAGTATATTAAACACCATCGTGTCGTAACCACTCTCCAGGTCCTTGCTAGTCGGAGTTACACGCGTTTTCACCCTTGTTCTAATCTCCTCCATAATGCCATACCGGAACGTGTCTTTGGTGCAAACGACCGTATCACGTAAGTGAAGCCATTGCCTTCCACTATTTCCCCCAAAAATATATATTACTTCCGCAAGAGAGGCAAATTGAACAAATTGGGATATGAAACCAAATATCAATCGGTAATTTTAAGGATTGTTGATGTTGGATTTATTTAATTACGTCATAGAAGTTCCAGCGAGTAACCCAATAGTTGGAATAAGTGATCCATAACGAAACCAAATATGGTATTAAACTGATCAATTATCTCTATATTTATTCCGTTACTTTGTAGCTAAATCTACCGATCTAAAAATTTCCAAAGTTAATCGTAAGGACATCAAGTTTTGTTGGATCAGATAATTAATTTAACAGGTGTCCACTGTTCAAGGTAGTTAACAGGCTTACCACAGAACGTATCTTACAACTGTTAAAATAACTTAGGCGTAGGTTATTGGATCTCCATGAAAATCCTTTTCTTTCTTTTGGAGGAAAGATGGGGATGAATCTAAGCGCAAAGGTGACGAGTCTGTATGTGTTGGGCCCTACCAGACCTAATCTACCACTAAAAGCCTGCTCTGATATTTTGGACTCAACCTGGGAACCATTTTCACAGTATATCAGACTAGGCTCAAGATTTAAAACTAGATGCTCCTCTTCCGGCCGTCAATAAACTCGCAAAGATCTAGGCTACGTCCAGATCACGGTCAGTTTCCTTGGAGCAGAGGAAGCCTGCCCGAGCCGTGACACACAGTTCCAGTTGTCCTCCTCCATCATCTCTAAACAGACCATCAATCAAACTTGGCCATCGTCAGCGCACAAGTATGTGTTGTGGCCTGCAGATGGGTCTTTTCCACCTGGACAGCAGAAGAAAGTTTGTTCCGCGTCGTCGAGAACGTCCGGATATTTAATGCAGTCCGGTGAACCGGTCTTCAAAATGACCGGTGAACCGTTCAAGCCGCACAGGTACGATCGAAAATAACATTGACCTGACAAAAAATTATTGAGTTTTCCTTTTCGCCAAGCCACCGTTCTGCTTATAGTTTGGACGTGCGCGATGAGCCTGGATGCCTGACGTCCTGGGGACTGAAAGGTGATTTAAATGTTAATGTATTTTCCTCGTATTATAAAACAGTAATGAGTTAGGCTATCAATTTTGTGCATTTCAATACGTTTCATTTATAGTTTGGAATATATTTTACTTGTACGTAAATCTAAACAATTTTAAAACAATTCCCAAATCCAATAATTGTCGAGTTATTTTGTTTAGAATTGCCTGTTGGGAGGTGCTAGACTTTAGGAAGTTAAATTCAACTTTGGTTCCAAACACCCTTGAGATGTACAGAGATAAGGGAGGGAGATGCAAGATCACCACATGAGGCGATCTATTTAGCAAATTATGCAAAGAAACATGGCGTTAGTTATTACATATTACATAGTTTAGAGACAAAGATAGCTTTATAATATAACTAGTGGCTTGAAGGGGCCATAGCCCCTGATCTTGCTTCAATACCCTCCCTTATCTGATTCTTTTACTCTTTAAAACGTGCGAATAAGAACAAATGTCAGTTCAAAAACAAATTAGATACTTAATCACATGTTTTAATGTCAACTAAGTAGACGTTTTTAAATACCCATGCTTCTTTTAAGGGGGGTGGTTTACGTTATTGCTCGTTTGATGGTAGCCTTTCAGATATACTGCTATTTTCCCGAGTCCCTGGGATTGAGACCTTTGAGCCGTCTCCCATCATCCTGCGATTTGCCAAACTCCCGCAATTTTGAATTTAAAATTTCGCTTACAGAATTATATATAAAGATTAACTAGAAAATATAATTTTATCGGCTGAAAGGTTGTTACATGTTAATATTATATTGAATATATAGCAAACTATCTTTTTACAATTTCTCCATAGTCTAGAAATTCGAAATTTTACATTTTTCTCCATTAAATTCTATCAACCTCATTTGGGTCTGAACTTTAAATTGAAAATTATTTTATGTAACGTTTGATAACCAGAAAACTTATTTTTGACAAATTTTAGAAAGATATAATTTTTTAAAGTCACAGATGTTTTCTTAGGCATACGATTTTTGGCATAATATGGTTTTTATAATATGTATTAAGACATAGAACATTTAATCATAGTAAATGCTTTATGATATAAGTTTCATACTATGTAATGCATCAAGCGGTTTTACTATATATATAAACTATAAATAAGAATTCTACTAACATAGTTGTAACATCTATGAGATAGTATAAGATATACTACATTTAAATAGGTAGGGATGAAATAATATTGCCGTACTTGTTGCGTGCAAAACATCGTCTCACGCCATCAGAGCAACCCTAAAACGCTGCCGGATGTTTTACGGTCCATTGCCGCCCCGTTAAGAGTGTTTCCGGTCATTATTTGGTCTTCCGGAATGTTGCTTTTGTTATAAAAAATCTTCATGATTTATAGTGAGTGTTTTCATATAAAGTTTCGGCTTTGATTGTTATTAAAAGTAATATATCACGTTTTAGAAAAATCGCATGAAACTAATTAAAATACTAATTTCATATGAACCTAACTGTAGTAAATGATACGTGTTGATTTAAAATGTTTTAAATTTATAATATGAAGCTTGAAGTTTATGCGCAACAAAGTAATTAACTACTTCCATAATATCGTAGATGGTTTTATTATATGAAAGTTTATCAAAGCAGTTTAGCTTTAGATAATTATCATCCCTAGAGTAAAACTAATTATTAAAAGTTAGCAAATACACATTAATTTTCGGTAAGAATAGTGGCCAAAATATTACGAGAAATAAATGAATCCCAGTTGTAACACATGACTAATGGTACAGCGTTAACATCCATTTATTATGGTAAGCCCTGTGTATTGATGTACTGTCACATTTTACAATCCTAGTGCCATAAATTATCAATCATTAAACAACTAAATCTATTGTTTAATCAGTTTAGCTGTTGTTCTGCACGTGAACCCCTAATAAATTGAATTTGAAAAGTTTTTCACAACGTGAAGTATTTACAAAAACAAATCAAATTACCTCTGGGTCACTTCTGAGCCAATTCTTGATCAGTGTTTGCTAGGATTTGAACACCACTAGTGATTTATTTCAAGCTAAACCTCTTTAGTATGTATTTTATGACAAATCGAGTAGTTTTAAAGGGGTAAATACAAAAAAATGTGGACTCGACAAGGTATTTATGTATACATTTATTAACTTACAGTTATTCTACTACACTTTAAAATTTATAATAATCTTTTTGAAAGTAAGCAATTCTAAAGAAATTTGAATCTTGTTAATTATATCCTGCTTGATACCTAGGAAACTAATTAAGGAGAAAGTTAATGAAAGTAATTAATGGATTTATAATCTTGAAAGACCCCCTACAATCTTGAGATGGAAACCCTAGAAAATACAGTTGTAATTTATTAAAATTTATGTTTTTCTTTTGAACGTTTAAGATATTACAACAAACAATCTCAAAGAGTATCATGATTTTTAAATTAAATATTAATCAGATTAGATAATAATAACCCTGAAGTTATTTTATATGCTAAAGAAAACTATCTTTAAAGTAACAAAGCAAATAAAGGAGACATGTTTTATATTTTTGGGGGCGTCATTAAAATTACTATATTAATTTAAAAAAATCTGTAATATAATAATTTTAATTATCTAAATCTGTACTACGAAGTTGTTTGATAAAGTACTGGTCACTTTACTAATGAAAATTGAATTTGTATGTTAACAATATTATTAACATACATTCTTGTAATATTATTTTAATGGAAGGCTCCCGAAGGCGAAGAAAGGAAAGTGTTGAAAGTTTGAACTTCGTATTAGGAGACCGACTTTAAAGCACCAGGAAACTGTTATATAATGTTGGAGGGTTGGAAGGGTTAGTGGGGTAGGAGTTGTAGGGGTTGGAGGGGTAAACAGTTAGCGGGTGGTTAATGGATTCTTTCCGACTAATGCTGCAGAGATACTGCATAATGGATATTTAATTATTTTTAACCGAGATATCTGTCATATAACAATAATATAAAACCAATTACATCTTTTAAAATTAACAATGGATACACAACTGGTTCTTGAAGGATCAATGCTAGTAGAGCAGTACTGTAAGAAGTATTTTATATTTTTAGTCGCAGGTAATTTGTAAATATAATAAAATAATTTCACTATGCAAATTTCTTATAGTTCAGATTTATCATACATACAGTTGACCAGAATCTGTTGTCCCACAATTCACCAGGTTATTCTATGGTAATACAAACTCTTCATATAGTCTTTAGTTCCGTATTGCTTAGTTTTCAGTCTAACAGTGTGCATATGATTTGTAAAAAACCCTTATTTTCTTGTTATCAAAGTAATTTGACTTGAAAAACAGATTCATACGGTTAGCTGAAAAACAAAGTAAGTATATTATATGGTGAGTTTTGTTTCTTTTTACCTACTGAATTACCTGTTCTTGTCTGGGTCAACAGTTTATTGACACTCAATGTATAGATCATATTTGAATAAATCGCTTAGTTCACCGTTGACTTCTGTTTGTTCAGATGTATGTTTTAAATGCTTAACATATCAAATAAGTTTTACGCAATGCATTTATGCATATTCCTTTATTTATTCATACACTTTTACTATAAATATATACATTCTTGCATAAATTTATACAACAATCTATGGGAAAGCTTATGTCAATTGTTTGAAAAACATTATTTGTGCCATTGCCCCCATAATTTTTAAATGTAACTTTGTTAATTTGACAAGGGAAGAAAGTTTTAGATTCAATGCTTTCAAGTACTTTTAGGTTTCTGGATAAAAGACGGTAAATATTTGCCATATAGTTAGGGCTGCCAAGGATTCCGCGAGTGGATCCTCTACAGGATTTCTTCATCCTTGAACGAATACCTTATTTGCTACACAAGCGTTAAAATATGTTTCCTCAGGCTCCTGACGACCAAACCTGTTGAGGAAATTCTTGGAAACAAAAATACTTGACCATCGCTTTATGTACTAAAAAATGATATAAGTGGTATGGTACATCATTTAAGTGACTGGTTTTTGCTCAATGGCCTTCTGCTGAATGAAAAAAAACATAATTCAGTTTTTCACTAAAAATACTTCTGATATGCTCAAAACCAGAATAAGTTCAACTAAAGTGGGTAAGGTGATCGGTATTCATATAGACTGCAATCTCAAATGGAATCATCACACTATATGTTCAAGTAAAAATCTAAGCTCTTTTAGATATGCATTAAGTATATTGGTCAATGCTGTGTTACTAGATGTTTGTTTAAATTCATAATATGCTTATGCTCAGTCAGTTTTTAAATATGGAATTATTATTTGGTGCATGGCAACTGGCATAGAAAATGTCTTTAAAGCTCAAAAATCAATCATTAGAACTTTTTACCGCATTAAAAAAACAACCAGCTGTAAACCTTTTTTTTAAATTTGTATATGTCCTTCCACTGCCATGCTTGTACATGTTAGAAACTTTAACTTTTGTCCATCAGTATCCCCATATTTTTTTTTAATTACACTTTTAAACATTATTAATATACAATAAATAATAATCTGTATCAATATCCAGCACACCGGTTGACTATATTTGAAAAAATCCCTTTGTACATTGGTCTCAAAATTTATAATAAAATTCCACAATTTCTTAAACGACTATCTGTTGAAAAATTCTCCAAACAAATTAAGTATATTTTACTCAAAAAGTTTTACCATAGCACAGATGAATTTTTAAATGATAATCCTTAGTAATCTTTTTTATTATGGATTAACATATGTACATATACTTTTAGTTGTCACTATGGTTTATATATCTCTTGACAATGCACCTTTTTTGATTTAAAAATTGTAATATGAAACTTTATGTGCAATAAAGGATTTTATTTTATTTTATTTAATTTGAAAAAACACATAAATGTAATCTAAAATATGTATCACCATCTCCAAAGATTATATGGTGCACACAGTCCAACTTTCTCCGACTCTGAGTTTCCCGCGTTTTCACCCTTATTCTAATCTCCTCCACAATCCCATCCAGCAACGTTACGTTGGTGTTAACGACCTCCATAACACGGAAGTGGGGTCATTGAACTCTAATTTCCCCGTAACATTATATATTGCTTCTTTAACCGAGTAGGAGACTGAGCTTCACAGACACATATTGTATTAGTATTAAAACAGAACAATTCTGATAATCAGGTTTTCAGTTTTCAGGTTTCAGTGCAAGTTTTATGTGTTGTGTTAGTGGAAGTTGTATGGAGACACTATAATTAGGAAAGTTAATTTCAACCAAGGACGATACAAAACACCCTGTCAGTGTAGAGAGATAAATTCTAAGGGAGGGAGATGCATGGCCGCCACATGGGGCGGTTTATGTAGAAAATTACGCAAGTAACGTTGAGTTAGTTATTACAGTAGCTTGAGACGAGAGTGCATGTAATATAAGTTTGTAACGTATAAACTTTAAAATATATTTAAAAAGCAGGTAAGATCAGTTACATATATGCATATTAATGACTGTACATTTTCAATTAAAGACAACTAGTTTATGCGTTTGGCGGTGTTAAAAGTTAATACAGATTTGAAGTAAATATAAATGGTTATGTTTTACTGTTTTCTGCTACCCAGTGTTAAAACGCTTTATGAACAGAGTAGGGAGTTAGAGTATGCCGTGTGAAAGTATTGTTTGATGCTATTCAATTATTTGGACCTAAATATGTTTTAAGATGAAGAAATAATTAAAATTGTATATTAAATTATAATTTACCTTTCTCCGTGCGTGCAAAATCATGTCCCTTGCAACCACAACCCTAAAACGTTTCCGGTTATGTTCCGGACCATTATGGCTCTAAACCTGTGTTTCCCCCACTAATGGTTTCTTCCGGAATGCTACCCTTGTAGTAAAAATCATAATTTTATAGTATTTCTATTGTATTATGCGTAGTTCTTCTTATACTAATTTACAGTTTAATTAATTTTGGTTAAAGACCACAAAAAGAAAAGATGCATTTCTTGACTAATCAAAATATAGTTTTACTTTATTTCTTATTATATGATTATTTAATGTAGTAATTCGTTTTTGTTTTTTAACTTTACATCTTTGACAGCTGTAAATGTTTTTATTTGTGAAATAATCAATGGTTTCCGTAAATTTGTTGGTAGTTGAAGATGATATATAATTTTGACCGAAAGCTTTACATACAGATTACCAGTCCAGAAGTGTGACTCGCCGGTGTAACTAGCTATTACAACTGCGTAAATAATTGTCAATATTTAACAAATATAATCGTCAATTTCTAATATAATCGTCTATAAGTTCTAGGTTACGTTTTGTAATTTTTTATTCCATCGGTAAATCTATTTCATTCCTAAACCCTCCTGTTTATAGCGATTTTAGTTTAATCAAATAAATATATTCATTAAAAAAAACATTATTGTTACCAAGAAAAGTTTTGCAAAACTTATAATGTTGATTTACGAAGTTTGTAACTTTATTATAAATTATAGATTTAAAATAGTAATGAATTAGGATCTAGTAAAAAAACTGTAAATTAAAGTTAAAAATCTCAGTGATTAATCAACTCTACCCTTTTTCGCTTTGAGGAATATTATCAAAAGTTCATTTCAGTAGCAATTCTGAAGAATTTTAAAACTCGTTCATTACATATCCTGTTTGACACTCTAGGAACTTAATTAAGGAGAATGTTAATTAAAGGAAGAAAAGGATTTATGATCTTGAAAGACATTTTTAAGAAGGAAACCCGAGAAAAGGAAGTCCGAATGTCTTTTTTTAACTTATTCAAACTTGTGTCTTCCTTTTAAAAATTTAAGGTATCACAAATTGTTATTTTTATTTTCGTCGGTTTAGTAAATTTACTTTCTATAACTCTAGTACTATATTTGCAGTTACCCTTAAGTTTGCTTTAAATGAATTCAGAATTTTAAGGATACACGGAGACGTAAGAAAAACAATGTTAAATGTTTTTATTTTCTGTTAAAATGCCGACTTAACTCTAATGCACCAGGAAGATGTTATAGAGTGTTGGAGGGGTTAGAGGGGTTGGAGGAGATGGAGGGGTAAACTGTTAGCGGGTGGTTAATGGATTGTTTCCGACTAACGCTGCAGAGATACTGCATAATGGATATTTAATTATTTTTTAACCGAGATTGTCTGTCATATAACAGTAAAATATAGCTAATTAAATACGACCAGCTAATTAAGTATCCATGCACATTTCACCAATATTAAACTATTTATAGACCTGATAGTATAAATTAATACGACGATCTTAAGCTATGATATTAAAGAAGTTTCATAACAAAAATGGTGCAGTTTTCACAGCTTATCCCATATCATGGTCTCTTAGGAGCACTGACTTGACTATGTGACTTTTTTTGTGAGGATGTATGAAAAATATGGTTTAATCACAAACAAATGTGTACTGTGGCTCATTTAAGAGAGATAATATATGAAGCAGTATCCTCAGTAACAAGGGACATGTTGAACCGTATGCAGGTTGAGTTATATCATCACTTAGATGACTAATTCCAGAGCCACAAATTGCGGACATAATGAAACTTACAAGTCATCTATATTAAACTGTTTCCTATGCTGATTCCAATAAAATAAATATTTTGGTTATCTTCTTTGGTTCTGGTTATTTTATTTTATTTCTTTGCTGCGAGGGCTGCGTGGTTTGTAATCTAATGTAGTGAAGTGGTAGAGGTGATGGAGAGAGCACGTAAACGTAGGGTTTGATTAATGTAAACAGCGACAAAGGTCTTATCAGTCCCCCTTAACACCCCCCTACCAGCCCTCTCCAACTCCTCCCCCCCCAATACAACAACAAAACCTTCAGGCAAACCAACGAGAATGTCTAATATGTACTCGTGTTTATCCGAGAAAAACCCCTAAAATTATAAAACAACTTACACATCCACTTATAAGGTTATCATCATTATTATTTTAACTGCATATTTTGTTTTAGTTACTTAAACTGTTTCCATAACATTAGAGAATACGTAAAATTCATAAAAATTTAAATACGAAGCATATACAACCAACGCCTTATAACTAACAGTAGGCAACTTGGATACATATATCGAATTTGCTGTTCAACCGAAGGCGTTCAAAATTGTAAAACTTTCTTTAGAGGGAAATATAAAAGATTAGAACATTTTGAAAACTGTTTTTTCTAGTTTACTCTTATATCTTTGAGTAGGATGATATTTAATTATTATAAGTCCTATCAGTTTGTATCGTATATAATTTCTAAGGTATGTCCTGATATCGTTGGCTTTCCAAAGTTTAAGTATATTACAGTGTGGAGTTTGTTACCTCTAATGCGTTGGATTCCTCTCCCATTTATTGTTTCACTACAACATACTATTCGATTTTGGTAAAAATAACAACGAAGAATAAGAAAAATTGTTAAATACAATGATATATAATAAAAAAAGAGCAAGGCTAGAGAATTCAGAGGACGACAAACAGGGCGGCTGAACCGCGTGCTTTTTCTGTTCGGTTCGTTTAATCTTATTAAACAAGAACTCTTTGAACATAAAACTATTCCTCTTTCAACAAAGATAATATCAAACTTTTAATATGTATAAGTTTATTAAATTATCTTTATTTACATTTTATTAACCATATTTATGTTAGATTAATTGAAAAATGATATTCCATTATAATTATTTATTTAATGATGAGGTCTCTGCAATTATATTTCTTAAAACAATATTTTAAATAATAATAGTAAAAACCTAAAAAATGTGGTTGGATAGATGTACCTATCGAACTTACATATTATTATTATAATTTGTCTTCTTTATCTTAAGATATTTACTATTTATTTAACACGGTACAACGCTCAGTACAATTAAATCTAGTATAAAGATAGTCTCCTGGTTTTAGGACATAACAGAAAGTTCATAAATCAGAACTTTCTCATTTATGAGTTTCCTTTGACAACAACAAAAGTAGTAGAATCATAGAGATCAAAATGTTTTATTTAGACTCCGGATATTTAACTCACTTCCAACCGGTACGCGTCGCACCCCCCCTGTTATGTTTAGTGTTTTTAAATGTCCGTGTCCATTGTCCGTTCGATGTCCGTATGTGTTTTCGTTTGTGTGATGAACGTCATGACGACCTTCAAATGAAGAGATTGTTTTATCCTTGTACCAACGGCCTGATGATGACTCCACGGAGTTGAAACCGGTTGCATGAAGCAACAAATTGGATTATTTAAATGCAGGTATATAAACCACTTTTAAGTATAAAAATGTTGATCGAATAAGTATAACTATCGGTGTTTCCTAATTTCATTAGCGGTTTTTAATCGTGCGATACTTAGCGGTATTTTACGAACAACTACGAAAAAGGTTAAAAATACTTTAAAAAGTCGGATATTGCTTTAATACGTCAGGACTTATGTCTTCATCAAAAGAGAATATCAACAAACTGGAACTTCCCAAAAACACCAGAACGAGTTCTTTTTTAGAGAGGAAGTGCCGGAGTTAAGTCCAAGTAATACTATACCGTTTCAGTTATTAAGAAAAAAACAACTAAAACAGGAAAACTACTAAGTCATAGACTGAGACATTTCTTAAGACTTTTTTCGATTTAGTTAATGAAACTACGATTATTTTTAAAGAACAATGCTGTTTATATGCAACTTCTATTGTTCTGTATTTTCGAAATTTCATTTAAAAAATATGTAATGTAAACGTTTCTAAGAAAGTATTTTTAAAAGTAGTTTGTAGTCTGCTATAAAACACTAAAATGTAAATTGACATCTTAATAGACTTGTTTCCAATGTTACTATTTCCATTGTTAAATCAGTATTCTCGATGTAGTTTACTGAACAAGAGTTTTCCGAAATATATATTCTCGAGAGTTCATTTCGGCCAGTTTCCTTTCACATCACGGCCGCTCCAGTCCATAAAGGGTCCATCAGACCATCAGGTGCAAGCTTTGCTCCCTGAATGAATAAGTCAATAACTTTACCAAGTTTTACGCAACGCATGGTAATTTACAGTAAAAATAATATTCATGAAACAAAAATAATAATTTTATTACTATGCAAGGCATATTCCACTATAAGTAATATATTATGTCAATTAAACATATATTGGACATAGGTTCCTTACACAATTTAATATACATTTATAAGAGCTATATAATGAAACTAACAATTCTGTAAGATAACAAAATCTGGTGTTATTTATACAGATGTTGGTCGTTACAAATAATTAATGTACCAGTATCATGCAGATCGGTATGAAGCTACGAGTACAAGCGCCGCCATACTTGGTCCCCCTAGAGAGGTAAGAGTTGTCTAACTCCTTATTTGACTTATACTTTGCTCAGAACCTGTTGGTTATACAACGTTATGTTTTACATAACAATATTTCAGTAAAATAAACCCATACTTTTCAGAACGTATAAATCTATCTTTTCTGTTGAAACATTATGTATGGTAATTATTGTGTAATGGAAGAAACCCTGAAGAAAGCGTGAAAGCATAAATTTACTTTTTTTGATTTTAGTAAATATATTTTATTTATGTTATTTTATTTTATTATTTTATTATCTTTCCAAACTTTACACGTTTACTTGTAACTACATGTTTACATGCGCTACTCATGTTGAATCATGATGATTTAATTTATTTCCTTGTTAAACAACCACCAGCCCTATGCGCCACACTGAACGCGTATAGAATAATTTAATTCCTGTTCTCTTGTTAAAAATGATCCCATTTGTTTTGTTATGCCTGCAAACACGTCAAGCGACGTTAATAAACGTTGGCTCAACATCTTTTAGACTAATTTATATTCTTTTAGCGAATTTCCCCTATAGGGAAGAAGCTATTACCGTAGTCGGCATGGTAAGACCTAGGCCCGGGACCATGATAACTTTTCGTTTTGAGGTCCCCAGACCCCAAAAACACCATTCGTTCGAAACTGTATATATATATATATATATGTGTGACCGTGAGCACGATAACTCTCGTAAAAATTATCCGATTTTGATGAAATTTGGTATAAACGTGTAAAGCAACATTTATGACTTTAAGTTCGAAAACCAGCCAGATCGCTTTATCCGAAGGGGTATTTTGGCGGGGTTTTGTACCCCAAAAATGGGTTTTTCGAATTTTTTACATATAATTTTGGAAATAGTCAAATTTTATTTTTTCCCATTGGATTCAGCTTAAAAAAACACACAATTTGGTATTTTGATCATTTCTTTACGTCAATTGGTTACCGAGATATTGAAAGTGCTAAACACAGTACGTTGTCTAATGTTATTCTTATGGAGGAAAATAAAAATGTTATATCTCGCTTATTTATGAACGTATACTGACGAAACTTGGTATACGGCTTCATCTGGTTGTGGACCATTGATATTTGCTCAAAAAAACATTTTTTACCAAAGGCTCCCGTAGCAGCAAACCTGCGTACTCAGCCCCATGCTATTCTTATGGAGAATAAGTAACGTGTTATCTACCTTCATTATGAAAATAAATTAATGAAATTTTGTATGTGGCTTTACCTACATGAGTTATATTGATATTTGTATAAAACCCCATTTTTTATGTTCCTTACTTCAGCAAACCTGCATACTCAGCTGCCATGTTATTCTTATGGAGAATAATTAAAATGTCATAAATCGTTTATTTATGAATGTATATTGATGAAACTTGGTATGTGGCTTTATTTGGTATTAAGATACATATATATGCATTGGAAATTCGCTGAGTACGCAGGTTTGCTGCTACGGGGGTATTTAGATTTGTTAAAATAAAGTTCACAAAAATACCCATTTAAATACATAAATACATATTCATTTAATCTTAAGATTAATTCTGCATTGATGATTACTTGCTGAAATGAAACAGGTATAAAGCAAAAGAATTACCACATTTTCAAATTATATAGGATATGACATGTATTGAAGTATTTTATGTTTTCTTGCTATTTGAAAAAATAGGTTTTGTGGTCAAATGAACTCAGGACATAAAAGCGAAAACAGAAAGTCAAAGAGATCATAGAGTGACTCGAGGATATTTTTTGGAAGCGAGGGTTCATTTGAAGAGAAGCCAAGCCACTTAATGGAGACAGAAAGGGGCGGAATGCCTCACAAAGTCTTCACTAGTCAGTAGAAAAGAATGAAAGGTAAGGTAACTGTCAGATAAGGTAACTATGAAATTAAAATAGGGATAACTCTTACATTAAATTATTTACCGTCAACATACCTTGGAAAACCTACTGACCAAATAACTTATCTTAATTCTTTAATGAAATTGTAATAAAAGTTGAAGGACTATACTTACGTAATATCGGGTCGTTGACACTATAGTCACGTTCCTGAGCGGAGTAATGGAGGGATTAGAATAATGGTGAAAACACGGGTACACCGACTACCCGGTAAGAAGTACAGGCGGTAACGCGAATACACAGTTAGTATTTGTTATTTTCATGAACATAATATTTAAATGCTTTCCTTTTGGAAAAGTTGCATCTGAATCTGCCAAAGTTTTAATTTTGATTATAAACATTTTAAAATCATAATAGTATTACATTGTCTCATCCATTGAACTTATTTCAGTACTGAAATACACATCTAAAGCATTAAATAAGCATCGAAAGCGATTCCAAACATATGTTATCAGATTCAAGTTATTTAGTGCTAACACGTAATAGTGTATACTTAGAATGCAATAACCTATGCTATAGCAATCACATTGTATTTGTGTCATTTATTTTTCGTGTACGATATTTTAATATTTCTCCTTTCCATAAAAAAATAATCTAAAATTTCCCGTGGTTGAGCCGTGCATTTGGGGAAATTGACTTTTTCTTGTGTCAATTCCTGACGGGCCACGGGTACTTCAGGGAATACCTATTCCGCATGGGGAAGGTGAGGTCACCTCAGTGTAGTTACTGCCCGGAGGAGGTGGATGATGCTCATCATACTTTCTTCCGGTGCAGTCGTTTCGCTGAAGACAGGAGGAGGCTCGTCTCTGCTGTCGGCGATCTGTCCCCGGACGTCGTGGTGGGGACGATGCTTCGAAATGAAGACTCCTGGAGAGCGGTTGCGCTCTTCGTGCAATCCGTTCTTCGGGGAAAGCGAGACGAGGGATGCTTAGGTGACCTCTAAGTTTCCCGAAACGGTGACGTGACCCGTCTGGGCGCAAGACACGCGGGCCAGTGCCGAAGTTGTCCGATAAGGGTTCCGGCCTGGTTTTTCCCCCGCGGCTCCGTAGGAGGTTTAGTGGGTATACCTCGTAAGAGGGAGTCCCACACTGTTCCTTTGGGTTCGCGCATAAAGCGTTCCTCCTACGTAAAAAAAAAAAAAAAAAAAAAAAAAAAATGGAGGGATTAGAATAATGGTGAAAACACGGGTACACCGACTACCCGGTAAGAAGTACAGGCGGTAACGCGAATACACAGTTAGTGTTTGTTATTTTCATGATCATAATATTTAAATGCTTTCCTTTTGGAAAAGTTGCATCTGAATCTGCCAAAGTTTTAATTTTGATTATAAACATTTTAAAATCATAATAGTATTACATTGTCTCATCCATTGAACTTATTTCAGTACTGAAATACACATCTAAAGCATTAAATAAGCATCGAAAGCGATTCCAAACATATGTTATCAGATTCAAGTTATTTAGTGCTAACACGTAATAGTGTATACTTAGAATGCAATAACCTATGATATAGCAATCACATTGTATTTGTGTCATTTATTTTTCGTGTACGATATTTTAATATTTCTCCTTTCCATAAAAAAATAATCTAAAATTTCTAAACATGAAATTTGCTGTTTAAAAAAAAACATACCCTGATGTTTTAACGTGAAACTTTTACCAATGTTTGGATCATTTCAGTTGAATTGCCTGACGATACAGCTGATTTGTGGGAATTTCGTGAAACTGACGTTTTGTTCGAATATAAAATTCATTAACATTCAATAACATTTAACATTCATGATAAATATAAAGCTTCACTTAAGATACTTCAAGATACCTTAATTTAAAAATTACATACTTATTATGATACTTTAATTTTGTTATTCATGTCCATACAAATTAAAAGTAGTTGGAAATAACCAATGAATTTCTTATCTTAAAATGTTTCGGTTGATTTAGTATGTCACTGTAAAAACTCCCTGATATCGCTTGTGCATATCGAATATCCACGACTCTACGAAATATAAAAGTCTCTTGAATCAAATAAATCACTAAACAAATACAAATATTCAAAGGTCTCTTGAATGGGGATTTACCACATCGCACTGGCTGCATAGCTGCAGATATCACAGTCCGGTGGACTAGGCTCCAGCCAACTGTTGTGCTGGAATATTAACTCTATATCCTTTTGTTTAGCGAATAAGCGTAAATACTGTATTTTTGAAACTCAAAATAGCGATGGATTTGAATTTATTTTTTGATTTATTTGGAATTTACCTATCGCTTCTAGTGTTTAAAACCACACTACGTTTCGGGAGGTAAGGAAACTCCTCCCGTTATCAAGTGAACCCTACTTACATCTAAATATCAAGTTCTTACACCTAACTAACCTAATTTTTTTTCTTAAAGTTTTTCTTTTACATTTTAATTTAAACTAAAATAAAAATAACAAATACATATACAAAAAATCA
This sequence comes from Allygus modestus, assembly GCA_963675035.1. NCBI lineage: Eukaryota > Metazoa > Arthropoda > Insecta > Hemiptera > Cicadellidae > Allygus > Allygus modestus. The sequence goes on along the minus strand of OY776115.1, from coordinate 30,095,414 downwards.
AATACAATACACTAACACAACATTTATATACACACAAAAATGGAAAACTGACAATACATTACCTGTTCTGCATCGTTGCCTCCAAGTTGACGGCAAAAACTGGAAACCAAACTCTCACGTCAACTCACAACCAGATCGCGCACTCGACTGGGACAAATAAAAGAATAAAAAAATGTAGGTTAGTTAGGTGTAAGAACTTGATATTTAGATGTAAGTAATGTTCACTTGATAACGGGAGGAGTTTCCTTACCTCCCGAAACGTAGTGTAGTTTTAAACACTAGAAGCGATAGGTAAAGTTCAAATAAATAACAAAATAAAGCGTACAAAATCATAAAATTATCTGATTATTTTTCTTTATTTTTGTCTAGTATACTGTTTAAAAACTTGGACAAACAGAGATAAAAAGAATAAAAAGTAATCAATACACAGTACTAAGCTTCGGATTCGAACTTTAGTTTTAGAAAAGGAATTAATAGCTGTAATCAAACGGTTTTGACAGGAAATCCTCTATCATATAATAAATATAGGGCTGAGTTAAATACAAAAACTGCAATTAGTATAGTATGTGTTTTAAAACTATTTGTAATAAAATAAAATGTAATGTGTTGATTGATCCTTTATAATAGGAGTACAAAAGAGAAACATTTATTGCTGGAAAAAAATGTTGCTTGTATATTCATATTGTAATTAAAACGATAAAATCAAGATGTTTTCATTCTAAATCTCTAAAACATGTATTACAGTTAAGTAAATAAAATGATTTGTATTCAGTTTTGTGATGTAAAATAGAATTGTCATCAGTGTTAAGTTTCAATCTTTCTAAAATGATGTGTAATTGGTAGAGGAGTTAGAAGATTTTATTGTAGTTTTACGCTGTTAATATAACGTGAATGTAATAAAATACCCCCGTCGTAGCAAACCTGGGTACTCGGCGAATTTCCAATGTCTTAATACCACATAAAGCTGCATACCAAGTTTCATAAAAAATATTCACAAATAAGCAATAAATACAATTTTAATTATTCTCCATAAGAATAACATTAGGGATGAGTACGCAGGATTGCTGCAACAAGGAACACAAAATAATGGTTTTTTATGCAAATATCAATAGAACCAATCTAGGTAAAGTCACATACCAATTTTCATTCATATACATTGATAAATAAGCGATATATAACATTTTAATTATTCTCCATAAGAATAACATGGGGACCGAGTACCTAGGTTTGCTGCTACGGGAACCATAAGTGAAAATTTTGGTTTTCGTGCAAACAAAAAACCACAACTAGATGAAGCCATATACCAAGTTTCGTCAGTTTATGTTCATAAATAAGCGAGACAAAATTAATTTTTCTCCATAAGGATAGCATTAGACAACGTACCAGACAACGTACTGTATTTAGCTCTTGCAATATCTCAATAACCAATTGATGTAGAGCAATGATCAAAACACCAAATTGCTTTTTTTAGCTGAATTCAATGGTATAGCTAAATATTTGATTTAAATAGAAATTACATGTGAAAACCCCCAAAAAGACTCGTTCAAATAATTAACTCGTCTGTTTCAAATTTCATCAAGATCAGGTCTTTTTTACGAGAGTTGTCGAGCTTACGGACACATAAATAAATAAATACATACATATATACAATATTTGAACGAATGGTGTTTTTGGTATCTAGGGGCCTCAAAATAAAAAATTATCATGGTCTCGGGCTTAAGTGTTACAATGCCACCTAAGGTAATAGCATTGACTATCTATAGTCAATGGTAATAGCTTCTTCCCTATAGGGGAAATTCGATAAAACATTCAAAATATTATTTATAAAAAAATCCACTTTGGAAGGAGTACGTCATTACGAACGTCAACAAGTTACGGCTAATTATGCATACTGCAATCAACCTCGCATACAAATAGATGTGGCAAATAAGCATATCAATATTGAATGTGATGTAGTGATTAGTCCAATTCTGCTCGTCCTGAATTGATACAGGGAAACATAATTCAATCATTCTTTAATTTTAAAACCACCGAATATTGTTTACTTTTTAGAAATTCAGAATATATAAAGCTGTAGCAGCTGATTAATAAAGGCAATAAAAATGAAAGCCTATCAGGTGTGTAGGACTTTAAAAATTACATAAACTGATAATATATTCAGTAAGTTTTATAATTTATTTGTATATTATTTATTATATATATATTTATATTAAATTAATCGTACGAGTAATTATAACAATAAAGTTTTCTTTATTATAAAGTGTTTACATAATCTTATATATTCTTAAGTGACTAATAAAAACTGTAAACGTCACTTAGATAAAGTGAATACAGTTCAAACTACTAAGTTGTCCGATGTTAATCATGTGTACATTTCATGATAGAAATAGTGCTACTTTTTTACTAGTGGCATAACAATAACAAAAATAACAAATAAAAAAAAACTGTGACTCTCGGTTAAATAGTTGTAAATCTCCTACATTTAACATTTAATAGTTATCTTTTTAAAATATATTTATTAAATTTTGTTTAATAGATTGGGTATTAGAGAAAGATGCTGATAAACAAAATTAATAACGGGAGACCCTTAGAGGATGGGATAGGGGAGGGGGTAAATTTCAAGGAAAGATGAGACATGAGCTGCCACGGGGGAATTTATGTGAGGAATTATGTCAAATATCGAGGAGTATATGTCATCGAATAACGTGCTGTTAATAATGGTTTTTATTTATTTAACCATACGGTTCCACATTTTGAACTTTACATAAGATTAAATGCAATATAACGTGAGGATCCAATTCTGGCCGTATTGTACTACAAAAACAACACCAACACAAATATACGTAGTTATACAAGTTTGTTTACTTCCAAAATAAGACGGAAGAACAACTAAAGATGAAACGTTTGTAAGGTAAAACTTGTATTTTAAACAAAGTCCTTATTATGTAAATGCTTATCAAGAAGATTGATGGTGAGATTTTGGATTTTAGAGAATTTACCCTATGGGGAAGAAGCTATTACCGTAGGTCTCATGGTAAGACTTAAGCACGAGAGCATGATAACTTTTTGTTTTGAGATCCCCAGATGTCAAAAACACTATTCGTTCAAATTTATATATATATATATATATATATGTGTGTGTGTGTGTGTGTGTGTGTGTGTGTGTGTGTGTGTGTGTGTGTGTGTGTGTGTGTGTGTGTGTGTGCGTGTGTGTGTCCGTGAATTAAATAACTTGAGTAAAAAACGTCCGATTTCGATGAAATTTGGCTCAAATGTGTAAAGTGACATTCATGACTTTAAGTTCGAAAACCATAAAAATCGAATCATGGGAAAGGGGATTTATGGGGGTTTTAAATTTTCCAAAAATCAGTTTTTGCATTTTTTACCCTAACAATTTTAAAGAACTTAATTTTGGTTTTGACCATGTTATAGAGATTGAAAAAAAACAAATAATATAGTTGTTTTAATTATTAACCTAGGCTGAATGGTTGCGGAGGAAATTCAAAAAAACCTACTCATTAAATCTACCATGTTAATCTTATGGGAAAAAGGTTTTTGGTTTTTCCTCTTTCATTTCAATGTAAACTTCACATTTGCTTTTATCAATCAGTTCAACTCAACAAAACAATCATTTTGGTGTTTAAATTGTGATTCTACGTCCAACCTTTGCAGAGATATTCAAAATGCTAAACACCGACCAATGTCCAATGTTATCCTTATGGAGAATAAGTCAAATTTGATATCTCGATTATTGATAAATGTATATTGATGAAACTTGGTATGTGGCTTCAAGTAGTTCTGGTATATTGGCATTTGCACAAAAAAATGATTTTTTTTTGTAGATTATCCCCGTAGCAGCAAACCTGCGTACTCAGCCCCCATGTTATTCTTATGGAGAATAAGTAAAATTTAATGACTCCCTTAATTATGAACATAAATTAATACAACTTGGTATGTTGCTTCACCTTGTTGAGTTATATTGATATGTGCATAAAAACCCATTTTTTGTTCCTTGTTGCAGCAAACCTGCTTACTCAGCCCCCATGTTTTTATTATGGAGAATAATTCAAATGTTATATAACGCTAAAATGTTTTATGATTGAATATTGATGTAACTTGGTGTGGCTTCACTTAGGGAAATTATATTTATATTTGCATAAACAACAATTGTTTTTGTTCCTTGTTTCAGCAAATCTATGTACTCATCACCAATGTTATTCTTATGGAGACTAATTAAAATCGGTTATATGTGAATATATTTTTATGAAAATTGGTATGCGGCTTTATGTGGTATTAAGACATATATTATGCATTGGAAATTCGCTGAGTAAGCAGTTTTGCTGCAACGGGGGTATTCAACATACTTTAAACATAGCCTTCAATTGAGTAGTTGTGAATTTAAATCACTATATTATTGGTTTGTGTTTTTTCAGAGTAAAAATATTGTAATATTGAAATTGAAGTGTTCATACTATTTATAACTGATATTTCGAGTATTGTACTTCGGAATTGATTATATAAACAAACTATTTTTGATATTTTACTCAGAATATTTCATTATTTGGTATTCATGGATTCATCTTACACTACTTGCACAGTTTTGTCTCTAAAGGGTAAAGAAACAATATCGAATAACTTATTATATTCAACATTAATTTTTTATTTTCACTGATCAATTCATCTTCCTATCAGTAAACTGCAAAATATACAATCGGTTTAATGCAATCAGCTGTAGTGCGAGTGAGTCATATCCGGAATAATTAATACAAAACCAGTTTGATCCGAATTTATAACTGCACAAACATTTAAAAGTCAACAGAAAACCGTAATCACGCATAAATAAGGCTTACCGGTACCGACAGCACAACTGCTCTGATATTTACTCAGATGACAAATGGCAATAATATGTCCTACAAGTTTGATTCTTTTACAGAGCAATACCAAATAATATGTCGCAGCAGCAATACCTGCGTACTCAGCGAATTTCCAATGGATATATATGTGACTCATTACTACATAGAGCTACTTACCATATTTCACAAAAATACATCTATAAATAAGTGATATATAGCATTTTATTTATTCTCTATAAGAATAACAATAGAGTTGAGGATGCAGGTTTGCTGCAACGAGGAAGATAAGTAATATTTTTTTGCAATTATCAATATAACTGAACCAGGTGAAGCTATATACCAAGTTTTATTAATTTAGGTTCATAATTAAGGGAGATATACAACTCTACTTATTCTCCATATGAATAACATGGGGGCAGAGTATGCAGGTTTGCTGCTACGGGGACTATCAACAAAAAACTTGTTTTTTGTGCTAATATCAATATACCACAACTATTTGAAGCCACATACCAAGTTTTAACAATATACATTCAAAAATAATCGAGATATAGAATTTTATTTATTCTCCATAAGGATAACATTGGACAACGTACTGTGTTTAGCACTTTGAATATCTCTGCAACGGTTGGACGTAGAACAACGATTAAAACACCAAAATGTTTGTTTTGTTGAGCTAAACACACTAATAAACAGAAATTTGAAGTTTTTAGTATAACTATCTGAGAAAAATCTAAAAACCTTTTTCCCATAAGATTAACATGGGACACGTTTTTTTGGATTTTCTCCACAACCACTTAACCTAGGTTAATGATTCAAAATACTAAATTATTTGTTTTTATAAGCTCTATAAAATGGCTATAACCAAAATTGAGTGTTTTTAACATTTTGGGGTCAAATTTGCAAAAAACTGATTTTTGGAAAATTGTAAACGGGAAAACCCCTTTCTCATAGTGCGATCGATCTGGTTTTCGAACTTAGTCATAAATGCTACTCTCCACATTTGTGCCAAATTTCATCAAAATCGGGTGTTTCTTTCAAAAGTTATCGCGGTAACGGACACACACACACACATATATATATATATATATATATATATATATATAAATTAGAACGAATAGTGTTTTTGGCATCTGGGGACCTCAAAACGAAAAGTTATCATGGTCTCGGGCTTAAGTCTTACCATGCCACCTACGGTAATATCTTCTTCCCTATAGGGGAAATTCGCTAAAACATCCGATTGGGCTTTGAGATTGTTGTTTTTATTTGTATTTAATAACTAATAAACATTTGAATAAACTATAGAGATATTTCAGAACATAGCTCAACACACACAAAACATTATTTTAACCTCATTTACAACAAATCAATTGGCATTTGGTAATTGGCTGGGTAGCGTAGTGGTTATCGTGCTCGCCTCGTAATCCGAGGTTTGCCAGATCGATCCTGATCAAAATCGCAAAATTTTGAGAAGGTTCGAAACTGAACCTAGCTGCTATTTGTCATTGGGCTATTAATTAATGATGCTTTCTAAGAACAGGTCAACCTTAGATAGTAATAAGACCTGGGTTTGGACCGTTCCATATCAAAACGATAAAAAATGTCACTGGCATAGAGAGACACAAGAAAACAAAACAAAAAACAGGCGCATTTAGGATTAATTAATATTAATCTGGAGAGGATCATTGCTTTCCAGTATAATGATAAGTTTTACTACCTTTAATGCCTATTTAAAATTTTGATTGTTCTACACTCTCTCTTTAAATCCCTTGGAAGTTTGTTTAGCAATTTAGGAAGACGTAGTTTGCCAAAACTATAGTTATTTGACAAATTTTTTTATAAGAACCCATTTCCTAAGATTTTATATTTTAAAATATCTCCAATAATGAAAACTGCTATTAACAAAAATATTAACTGTACAATGATCAATAATTTTGTGTGAAGACATTATTTTTAGAGTCAAGGTGAACATTTGCCTCTCATAAAATAAAATACTTCCTTCTTAGCTTCATGCGTTATTGAAAATACATTATATATATGCTCCAAACAAGTTGATATCTGAATCCTTAGAAAGTATTTTGCAAGCGTTTGAAGCAAATCTCCTAAAGCCTCCCTTGGAGTGGATGGATTCCGGCTGAACATCCACTAAGGATATTCACCAACTCAGCCCTGAGTCTGGAAAATATAGTTATCCCAAGTTATATAGAAAAATATTTAAAATAATATATATCAAATAAATCAAACAGTATACTTTGGCATTTCCTAATTTTGAAGAAGTGCCATTGTTCTTTTAAACTGTTTGGTGGTTTTAAAACATCGAGTTTGACTCGATAAAAACACCACGGATGCATCAGTACTGTGAAGTCGGATCAGAATGTTTTAAAACATATAAAGGTAAAAATATTTAGACGGTTTTCCCAAACTAAAACTTTAAGTGGTAAAATAATATGAAATAACCTAACCAAATATACCTTTACAAAAATCGTGTTTTGTTAGAACAAATACCCCCGTCGCAGCAAACCTGTATACTCAACGAATTTCCAATGGAGATATAACTGTCTTAATACTACATAAAGCCACTTACCAAGTTTCATAATAATATATTCACAAATAAGCAATATATACAATTTTAATTATTCTCCATAAGAATAAAATTGGGGCTGAGTACGCAGGTTTGCTGCATCAAGGAAGAAAAAAAAATGGGTTTTTATGCTAATATCAATACAACTCATCTAGTCGAAGTCATATACCATAGTTTTAGCGAATTTCCCCTATAGGGAAGAAGCTATTACCGTAGTCGGCATGGTAAGACCTAGGCCCGGGACCATGATAACTTTTCGTTTTGAGGTCCCCAGACCCCAAAAACACCATTCGTTAGTAGTAGGGAAAGGGGACTTCTGGCTCACTTGATTGATGGCTTCCGGTCACGTGACCGGAAGCGCTGCGTCATGAAAGACGTCATCTGAGGCTGAGCCAGTGACGTAGGCGGTTTTGTGACGAAATGAGTAAAAGTTCAAAGTTCAAGGTCACGGTGAAGTTTTTTTAAAAAAATCTACCTCGCACTCGTAAAACGATTGTGATTCGATAGTTAATCGATAATAAATATCGAATGAAACAATCGAATGAAGCAATCGAATGATACGAGTGCGAGGTAGTACAATTACAAATATTACTTTATTTTATTTACAATAAGTTATGTTTACAATAATTCATGTTTACAATAGTTCCCCGTTGTTGGTTGTCATCGATGTTGTTGATCCGGACGAGTTGCGGCCATCACTTTGCTTTCTGATGAAAGACGGTAGATACTTCGATCCCTGCGCAGAGTCCATGTTGTGTTTTTGACACCTATCTGTTCTGTTAGGTGTTTGCATTTCATTGCTGTCAGGAGGAAAGAATACGTGACGGCAATGAAATAGAAACATCTATCAGACCTTGAGTGAAATGATATTGTTATTTTGTGAAGAGCGTCTCGGAGAGCTCTATGTTCACCGGTCGAGAGCCGGAGGTGTACTGACTATTCGCTAGCTAGCGTTTTTGGTATCAAACAAAATGGTGGGGGTAAAAGTGTAGTAGAACGAAGCAGATGGTGGACAGCAGATGGGCGGCGGCAGGTGGCAGGTGGCAGGTGGCAAGTGTGCGGCAGATGGTAGTCCCCCACTACACCAGTCCCCCACTACACCAGTCTCCCCACCAAATTTTACATCGCACAATAACTAGTTTACATGTGTTAGTTAGGGTTTAGCTCTTAGACTGTCAAGACCTTACCTCCGTAACTAAAAACCTCAATAATGTTTGCGCTTCAACGCTGTATAAGTATAACAGCTACTATGATCTAAACCGGTGCATGTATTCATATGGTTCTTTTTGCGTAGCAAACAACTGGTTAAAAGTGTTTCAACCTCAATTATTCTTCGACGAAACCGCTCATTGTCCACTAAAAGTGTAGACCTTCTGTCTTCATCGTCAGGGAAGTAGAAAGTAGTGTCAAGGGGACTACTGAAGGTCACCTTCCTCATGTTCCTGTAAAACTGCGACATTTTTCAGACCGTCTAGGTAGATGTTCATACGACAAGAGCTGGAAGAATAATGATGTAGCGTTATCGTGTATAATAGGCATCTACCCCCACCACAACGTTACCTTGTCCTTCAAACCATCGTTTTTACGCCACGGATGCTATACTGTTGGTTAGATTTAAATTTAAATTGCACCTACTTGTTCGCCTTGTCAAGCTGCGTAATTGAAGTACCCACATGTTAGACCTTGAACCAAAAACAAAGAAGTTATTTAGGTTTGTCCTTGAAAATAGTTGTTTTTTCGCTGTTGCTGCTATACCCTTTGTTGGATTTGAATTCTGTTTGCACCAACTTGTTCGTCTGATCAATCCGCGTAATTTGAGTACCCAGAAATAAAAAAAAAATTAGATTTGACCTTCAAAATAGTTGATTTTAACTATTACTGATATACCCTTGGTCGGATCTGAATTCTGTAATAACTAAACCTTAATCTCTCCCGAAAAATCAATACATCTTCCAGTATTTTAAGAAACGAGAATTTTCTGGAATTTTCCAAGTCCCCAAGGTCATCTGAACAAATTGCCAAAACGGGGAATAGAGCAGTAAGTGGTTCTCACTTGGACCGCAAACTGCTCTATTCCCCGCTCTGTATTAGGAGAAGAGGCCTAGTTTAATGCTCGCAATTATAGGCATAAACCTGATAACGGAACGCTATCCTCTCCCCCGAAAAGTTATCCCCCAAAAATAAATAAATAAAAGCAAAATGGTCAGTTAACAACAGTCGCGCACTCTGAAACTGCAAGGACGTTCATCACTGTGTAGGCGTCAGAGTTTTACGAACCGAAGTACAATAATTACCTGACCAAAATCCCCTTAAATTTAACCAAAAATAAGCAAACTGATTGAATCTGTTTCTCGTGATTAAGGGCTAAGATGGGCAATGTCAACCGGTTTGCGCGCCGTATTGACATAAGGTCGGTTTTCGTGCCATACCTTTTTTGTAAGGGGCTAGGAAAAGGATGAGAAACATACTGATTAGTTAAAGTTAATTTTACAAAGACCAACCGAGGACGGTTTTGCAAAGGTCAACAGTATCACTGAAACCCGGTGGGACGTAGACCCTAACACCCGGCGTCAGGCTACTGCGAACCTAAGTTTTGACCCAAGGCCAGTTTTAAAGCGTGAAAGAAAAGTACATATTTAATTAGTCAATAGAACACTTCAAAGACCAACACCACAAATAATTACAAACACCAACACTAACTACATTTTATAGCAGCAAACTACAAGCTATAATCTAACAAACAAACTAACATGCATAACAAACTAACATGCTAAGGTAGAATCTTTAGTATACAGGGGTACCACCTCTATACTAAAGATGCTATTACAGACAGTTAAGGCGAACAGCTAGCTAGGCTGCCAGCCTGAAACTGTGAGACGACTGCGGCTAGACCCTCGCTTTTATAGCCGACAGAGGAGCAGGTGCAAAGGCAGATGTACTCTACTACATTCGCCGCGTCGCAAAAGTAATTTAATACGGCGTCGACGTAATACTCTTGTATTTTATTTTGTCGGTTCATTTGATATGGCTGAAACACTTAGATATGCAATGGCTGAAACACTTGTACTAACGACAAAAGCCTCCAGTTGTTTTATAATGTAACTCTATATTATCAGTTATAACTACCCAATCTTAATCAAAACAAAAACACCAAATAAATCGCGTTGAACTTTTGTTATTAGATAAAACACACAATACAAGTCATTTTCTGTGCAATGGATTAAGCTATATATTTACTTTTAATTTAAATTTTCGAATAAATAAACACTATCTAGAATAAAGAAACACAATAACTTATACTTTATGTCTGGTATATATGTTACAATTGTTCATACAAATAAAAAAACTAAAACAAACTTTAAATTTTTTTGAATTTCGGCCAGATAAATTAATAAATTAATGAAAAAGTACATCACAAATACTGCTGTATAAGTTTGTGTGTTCAAATTAAATGTACATGTCATAAAAAAATTATAAAGTATAAATCTTGCGTTATTTTACAAAATCCTTGATCTTAATAAGTATTAACGGTTGGCACGTTAAATGACAGAAACACTATATATAAATTTTCCAACATCTTAACAATACTTTGATTTCAATATTTTCCTTACCCCACAGTAATTTCCCAAGTTATACCGAACTTATATAAACGCTTTTAATATAACTTTCTATCGCCAATGAATATAAGCTTGAAAATGACGTCAAGAAGAGTCTTTAGGAGATAATAGTGACAAATAATCAGTCTTAATATATTTCTGGTGTTAAATTTACATGAATAATTAAGTTTAAATATATAGTGGTTATTGTTCGGGTTTAAATACAAATTTTGTGACATATTTATTTGAATTACGTTTTATAACACTTTGCAATGCTCAAACAACCGTCCAAAACACTGTTATAACTTCATAAAAACGCTTAATGTTAGTCTGATCTACCTCCGAGTCGGCGTATCGGATAGCTAATTTTGATTACAATATGAATATATAAAAACCTCACAACCCTCCGATACAATTTTTTAATCAGTGTACTGGGCTTCGGATAGCCAAAGGCGCTATGTCCCGCGGCGCGCCGCGCCGCCGCGCCGGTGCCGCGCCTGGCATAGTTAATTTAAAAATATATTTCAAATAAAATAAAAAACTAGCCCGGAAGTATGCTTTTCTTCCCAGCCTTATTTTATTTTAGTGTTAGACCTTTTTTATACTGTAATGTGGTTTCTTATGTTAAATATATGTTCGAAATATATATATATATATATATATATATATTTTTTGTTTATTATTATCCTTCTGATATGGGTGAAATCCTTGTTTGCTGAAATCGTATATCACACCCAATGTAAACTGAACTTCAGACGTTACCTTACAATTATATCAAATTTCAAACAGGCATTACAGTAATATTATTAATGAAGGTCTGCATACATATAAGGTGAGATAACAACTGAATAATACTGTAATTTCTTTGGGTAAATGAACATTAACTAATGTCTTAAAACTATTTGGACTAAGTTATTTAATACCCTTGCTTGTCTTCTCTATTAGCAAGTGAAACTTCGAGGATATTACAAACCTATAACAAAAATTTCTTCATTAGAACTTTTCTCATTACATAAAACACAATACATGTCATTTTCTGTGCAATGGATTAAGCTATATATTTACTTTTAATTTAAATTTTCGAATAAATAAACACTATCTATCTACCGCATTAATAAAGCGCAATTTAATCCACAAATATTATATACCTTTTCGAAGGTGTATAATAACCAAGCTCATTTTTTTTTTATACCCCAAAACAATTATGAATGTTTAATCAGGTGAAAGAGAACGCAGGTAAAACTAACTGTACCCTTGGGTATTAGTCTTTAATACAAATCCTATACCCTAAAGGTCACTCAAGATTATAGCCAAGGTTAAGGGCAAGGTCGCTTGCATATCCAGTTAGAAAGTGGCTACACAACGTGAACTGCACACAAACTCGAGACTAACAAGTCCCCTGCCTGGTTAAAGAGGTACAGTATATGAATGTAACCGTTAACGTAGATTACGAGACTTGTGTGTACAGAGAGAGACAAAAAAAAACACTTCCCCCTCGGGACTTAGACATCTTTCGAAGTAGAGCTGGATAAAATTGGAGAGAGAGCGAGTGCTTTGGAAGAAGTCACCCGACCTTGAATTAATAACCTACTGTGAACCGCACAAAGATTTAAGGTTGTAAGCTGAATTTATCCTTTGATAATCTACGGTGAACCACACAAAGATATAACAGTTGTAAACTGAATTATTAGACGTTCAAAATAAATACTACAAGGTATATGAATCTAACTGATAATGTAGATTGCGAGACCTGTGTGTACAACTACTTAGACATCTTTCGAAGTAGAGCAGAATGTAACTGTAGATATGGTTTACTTGAAGTTGACTTTGATATTTGTATAAAAAAAAATCTTACAATATTTTACCGAATGAAAATTTTATATATATATATATATGTATGTATACAATTCGATAAGTTAATTTTTTACGGAATGTGAATTTTTAAAATTAATGTCACAACTCCATATTCATTTTATATAATGCAATGTTGAATTAAGACGATTCGATCTAACCTCAATTTATATCTGCCATTTTTAAAATGTTGTTCAATTATATAAGTCAATTATTTTATAAATATCTCAAAATGATTGCGACAAGTTAAAGTATTCCATTTATTTTATTATTTACACTACGTAAACGAGACATCTCAATTTTGTAATTACAATCCATAAACATCTTGAAAATGCCTTGAATCTATAAACTAATAACTACAAGTAATTAAGGAACCTCTTCCCAGTACAATAATCGGGAATAAAATAACGAACAAAATAACTTTAATATTTTCCGTAAATCATGTAGATAAGCACTATAGATAGATCCTTATTGTCTTATCTTCAAAAGCACTTTACCTAGGTTAATAATTCAAAATACCATATTATTTTTTTTAAGCTCTATAACATAGTCAAAACCAAAGTTAAGTGTTTTAAAAATTTTAGGGTGAAAAATGCAAAAAACTGATTTTTTGAAAATTTAAAACCCTCCATAAACCCCCCTTCCCATGGTCCGATTTTTCTGGTTTTCGAACTTAAAGTCATAAATGTTAGTTGATAAGCTGGCTGTCGGACCAGCATTTAGTCGAGAAAAAATATTTCAGAGAATAAATCAAGTTAATAAAACAAAACAAAAATGCACATTGCTCTCTGAAGACTAATAAAAAAAAAAATAAATATAGCGAGATGGTTTTGGAATAAGTCTTCTAAGAGTCTCAACTCTATTTTTACACACATAAATATTACAAAATTCACAAACAATCATCTTTCATACAAAAAATTAAAACCAGGCTGATCCATTAAAACGAATTTTTGAGCAGAAAAAATTAAATAAATAAGACCCCTAAGACATAATGTCCGTTTAGAGGTTCCTTTACATAAGAAAATATATATATATATATATATATATATATATATATATATATATATATATATATATATATGCTTTCAAAGATTTTAGGAGCTAACAAATACATGCATTACATTCTGTGTACAGGTTATTAACATGAAATATTGTGCTATATGTAAGTATTTTGAATTGTAAGTATAATAACATAATAGAATAACTTATAAAAATACGTATTATAATATTACTAAACCAAACTCCAAATATCCAATTTTGTTAAAATAATTTTGTAGTGTTCTTAACATAACTAAAGCATTATTTGTAATAAAACAACAACATTTTTAAAACCCTTCAACCATTGTCTAACCTCTTTTTATGAATTTCGTGTGATTTACCAAAGTTTTAACATTATTATTTGGAAGTTTATTGTAAATTCTTGGGGCAATAAAATAATATGTGTGAGTGAAAAATGTTAAGCTTGGTTTCGTTACATAACAAAAACTTGCATTTCTCATAATTATAATTTGATATGTAGCAAATTTAATAAACTAAATATATTCAAAGATTTGTGGGGCGTAGGTATGAGGGGCTATGTAAATTATAATGGGTTTCTGATCATTTACAAAGCAATACCTTCCTAACGGTATGCGTGAATTTCTCCTACGATGCATAACAGTTAAGAAAAAAGAGGGGCAGTTGTGTGCTTGCCTATTAATAAAAGGTTAAATAAAATAAATTTTGAGCAGTGAAATTGTGGGATATTGCTTTGCTTCAAGAAAACAATAGAGCACACCTCTTTTAACTCTTGAAGTTAAATATTGTGCTATTACTGAAGCTAGTTTAACAAATATTTACAATTGTTTATTCACTAGCTTAAAACACTGAACACCTATCTATATTTACAACACATTAAACTTAAACAATGTTGAATGTTATTAAAAAACAGTCATCAACAGATAGGAGACAAATATTTCAGAGAATAAATCAAGTTAATAAAACAAAACAAAAATGCACATTGCTCTCTGAAGACTAATAAAAAAAAAAAAAGTAAATAAATAAATAAATATAGCGAGATGGTTTTGGAATAAGTCTTCTAAGAGTCTCAACTCCTTAAGAATCAAATGATAGTTTTATTATATATATCTGTACTAAACAAAAACAGTTTGGTTGGATGAAAACTATAATTTATTTATTTATTTTATCAATAAAGTATTTTATATTATCAATGAACAATTCTAAAGAAATATCACAGATAATCTGTTACGAAAAAACACTTACTTTTGTCATTTTACATCTACAGACCTCCTAACAGAGAAAATACAAGTAAGAATGTTCATTTCTAGCTTTTTATAGACTATTTAGCAGTCAAATTATATGTTTACCGTTTTTTCTACTTAAGTGTTTTACTTGACATTTACGGTGACATTTGACACTTGACAACGAATTTTTCACTGAGTACCAAAAAATGATTTATTAAAAAAGAGATCTTAAAATAACAAATGCACCTTTATTTGTTAAAAATCAAAATATGTACAGTATTTTTAAAACTAATAATATAGTAATCTTACTTTGTGCGTTATCAAAACAGTGTTTTTTAACCCGTCCTAACAGAAGTATGATCAGACAAAATACTTACTTTACGCTACTATTGATACATAGACGTTAGCTAAATATTAACGAATGAAATAGCACTTAAATGAATCCTAAAGTTAATCTTATGCGAGAAAAAATTGAATTTGTTTTCTAGATTATTTCATTAATATTCAACCTAACTATCTCGGCCGGGATTCCGTACCACAGATAATATCTGCAAATTTTGCAAGTTGTGTTTTCGCATTACACTTGAAAAAAATAAGTATACTAAAAAAATTAACGAATAAGTGTCTTTGCTTCAGATACATTGTGTAGTGTTTAATCTTTGAACGATATAATTAACCTAAATAAACATAACTATATAAATATATAAACATAACATAATTTCAAGTTAAAATTATATAGTTTAATTGTATATTAAACGAACATATTTTGTTAGTGAGCTGTTATGCTGTTTTTAAGGTAAATTAAATTATAAGAACACCAACACTTAACACATTTAAGGGAGCCGAACAGAATAATACCCCCCGTTGCAGCAAACTTGCATACTCAGCGAATTTCCAATGAATATATAACATAACACATTAAAACACTTAACAGGATTCATAAGAAATGTATTCACAAACAAGCGATATTTAAAATATTAATTGTTCTCCATAAAAATAACATCGGGGATGAGTACGCAGGTTTCCTGCAACAAGGCACACAAAATAATGGGTTTTTATGCAAATATCAATAGAACTCATCTTAGCGAAGTCACATACCAAGTTTAATCCATATACATTCATAAATAAGCGATATATAACATTTTAAGTATTTTCCATAAGAATAACATGGGGACCAAGTACCTAAGTTTGCTGCTACAGGAACCATAGGCGAAAAATTGTTTTTTTTGTGTGCAAACAATTTTTCACTGAGTACCAAAAAATGATTTATTAAAAAAGAGATCTTAAAATAACAAATGCACCTTTATTTGTTAAAAATCAAAATATGTACAGTATTTTTAAAACTAATAATATAGTAATCTTACTTTGTGCGTTATCAAAACAGTGTTTTTAACCCGTCCTAACAGAAGTATGATCAGACAAAATACTTACTTTACGCTACTATTGATACATAGACGTTAGCTAAATATTAACGAATGAAATAGCACTTAAATGAATCCTAAAGTTAATCTTATGCGAGAAAAAATTGAATTTGTTTTCTAGATTATTTCATTAATATTCAACCTAACTATCTCGGCCGGGATTCCGTACCACAGATAATATCTGCAAATTTTGCAAGTTGTGTTTTCGCATTACACTTGAAAAAAATAAGTATACTAAAAAATTAACGAATAAGTGTCTTTGCTTCAGATACATTGTGTAGTGTTTAATCTTTGAACGATATAATTAACCTAAATAAACATAACTATATAAATATATAAACATAACATAATTTCTAAGTTAAAATTATATAGTTTAATTGTATATTAAACGAACATATTTTGTTAGTGAGCTGTTATGCTGTTTTTAAGGTAAATTAAATTATAAGAACACCAACACTTAACACATTTAAGGGAGCCGAACAGAATAATACCCCCCGTTGCAGCAAACTTGCATACTCAGCGAATTTCCAATGAATATATAACATAACACATTAAAACACTTAACAGGATTCATAAGAAATGTATTCACAAACAAGCGATATTTAAAATATTAATTGTTCTCCATAAGAATAACATCGGGGATGAGTACGCAGGTTTCCTGCAACAAGGCACACAAAATAATGGGTTTTTATGCAAATATCAATAGAACTCATCTTAGCGAAGTCACATACCAAGTTTAATCCATATACATTCATAAATAAGCGATATATAACATTTTAAGTATTTTCCATAAGAATAACATGGGGACCAAGTACCTAAGTTTGCTGCTACAGGAACCATAGGCGAAAAATTGTTTTTTTGTGTGCAAACAATTTTTCACTGAGTACCAAAAAAATGATTTATTAAAAAAGAGATCTTAAAATAACAAATGCACCTTTATTTGTTAAAAATCAAAATATGTACAGTATTTTTAAAACTAATAATATAGTAATCTTACTTTGTGCGTTATCAAAACAGTGTTTTTAACCCGTCCTAACAGAAGTATGATCAGACAAAAATACTTACTTTACGCTACTATTGATACATAGACGTTAGCTAAATATTAACGAATGAAATAGCACTTAAATGAATCCTAAAGTTAATCTTATGCGAGAAAAAATTGAATTTGTTTTCTAGATTATTTCATTAATATTCAACCTAACTATCTCGGCCGGGATTCCGTACCACAGATAATATCTGCAAATTTTGCAAGTTGTGTTTTCGCATTACACTTGAAAAAAATAAGTATACTAAAAAATTAACGAATAAGTGTCTTTGCTTCAGATACATTGTGTAGTGTTTAATCTTTGAACGATATAATTAACCTAAATAAACATAACTATATAAATATATAAACATAACATAATTTCTAAGTTAAAATTATATAGTTTAATTGTATATTAAACGAACATATTTTGTTAGTGAGCTGTTATGCTGTTTTTTAAGGTAAATTAAATTATAAGAACACCAACACTTAACACATTTAAGGGAGCCGAACAGAATAATACCCCCCGTTGCAGCAAACTTGCATACTCAGCGAATTTCCAATGAATATATAACATAACACATTAAAACACTTAACAGGATTCATAAGAAATGTATTCACAAACAAGCGATATTTAAAATATTAATTGTTCTCCATAAGAATAACATCGGGGGTGAGTACGCAGGTTTCCTGCAACAAGAAATAAAGAAATTATTTAGATTTGACCTTCAAAATAGTTGTTTTTGGCTATTACTGCTATACCCTTGGTCGGATCTGAATTGTGTTTGCACCTTCTTGTTTATTTTGCCAAGCCGCGACAGTAGAGTACCCACTTGGCATATGTTAAACTAGAAATAAAGAAATTATTTAGATTTGACCTTGAAAATAGTTGTTTTTTCGCTGTTGCTGCTATACCCTTGGTCGGATCTGAATTGTGTTTGCACCAATTTGTTTGTTTGATCAATCCGCGTAACCTAAGTACCCACTAAACATTGAGAATAAGCTATCCTTGTACAGCTGACAAAGTGAGTCTGCATTCTTGGGTAGTACTCTAAGAAACGAGAATCTTCTAAGTCCTCAAGGTCATCTGAACATGTTGCCAAAACGGGGAATAGAGCAGTAAGTGATCCTCACTTGGACCACAAACTGCTCTATTCCCCGCTCTGTATTAGGAGAAGAGGACTAGTTTAATGCTCGCAATTATAGGCATAAACCTGATAACGGAACGCTAACCTCTCCCCCGAAAAGTTATCCCCTCCCCTCCCCACAAAAATAAATAAATAAATAAAAGCAAAATGGTCAGTTAACAACAGTCGCGCACTCTGAAACCGCAAGGACGTTCATCACTGTGTAGGCGCCAGAGTTTTACGAACCGAAGTACAATAATTTCCTGACCAAGATCCCCTTAAATTTAACCAAAAATAAGCAAACTGATTGAATCTGTTTCTCGTGAGTAAGGGGTAAGATGGGTAATGTCAACCGGTTTACGCGCCGTATTGACACAAGGTCGGTTTGCGCGCCATACCTTAGAGGGATTAGGAAAAGGATGAGAAGCAAGATACATTACTTTGAAAATAAAGACTTTACCGTTAAAGTTAATTTTTCAAAAATCAACCAAGGTCGGTTGTACAAAGGTCAACAGCAAACTGGAACCCAGTCGGACGTGGGTCAGTAACGGGCGCCAATCTACTGCGAACCCAAGTTTTGACCAAGGTATGATTACAAGGACCGATTTTATATTTACAAGTTAAACCCCACGGATAAAAATAGGGACACTTTACCCAGTTTGGATCAATGTCCATAAGAAAAGGGAGCTGTAGGGAAGGTACATATTAGTAAATAAAACACTTCAAAAAACCAACACCAAACATTAATTACAAACACTAACTACATTTACTAGCAAACTACAAGCGTTAATCTAACAATCTACCATGCATAAAAACACATGCAAGGGCGCGGATCTGTTAATTGCGCGTCGGGCCCAACGCACATTTAACAGACCTACGCTGCAGCAGAATGCAACCCAGTCGGACGTTGGTCCGTAAAGGGCGGCAAGCTACTGCGAAGAGACCGCGGACTGCTCTGCTTTTATAGCCGACAGAGGAGCAGGTGCAAAGGCAGATGTCCGTGGGGGCAGATGCACTCTACTATATTCACCGCACCGCAAAAGTAATTTAATACGGCGTCGACGTAATACTCTTGTATTTTATTTTGTCGGTTCATTTGATACTATTTACCATTTAAACGTGTACTGAAATTCAAAATTTAGGTGCGTTTAAAATATACATGTCCAAGTTGTATTATATACTTTTTTCCGTTGTCCTAGTTGAGCTTTTAACGCTATTTTTTTTTTGTAAATGAGAGACTCTATTTAAAATAATTATTACTGTAAAAGTTAATTTTTCCTCGATATAGTTAAATAATGAGAAAACTACAATATTTTTTTTTTACCATATTACACTCTATCTAATAAAATTCACCATCAGACACCTGCTCAATATGAAGTTATTTTGATTGTTAGTTATTTGTTTGGTTTAATAGCAAGCGACGTCAACTAAATTATACAAATTGTTAGGTTTTTAATTGATAGGTTTTTATTAAACTGTTGCTACCTAGGTAAGGTCAGATTAGTCCAGAGTCCTAGTCCCCTTCCTGGCGGTTTACATAGTTAACCATACAATTATACCTTCCTTGGCTAGACAATTCCGAAATGGTCTCCCCCACCCCTTAACCACAGCGTAATTTTAATTTTAACCCATAAATAGTTACTAACATAACCATCGAATTTAATAAAACTACGCCTGAATACGAACACGTCAGGTGAATATTAATTCTAAACGTCATTAATCTGGCAGGTAATTGCAACTTTTAATTCCATCTTTAACCATTTCCAAAAAAAAAACATCGTTACAGTTTTACATTTCTAGTGTTCTATTCGTGATCTTTGAGTTAGGTATTTAACGTAAAAGTCTTATATGTCTATAATTTAATCAGACAAATCTCACATCCATTAATTTATAAAAACTCAATCAATATAAAAATTGTTTCCAATAAATCTAGTTCACGCCAATTTTCACGCACAAATATCGAGATCAAATCGAACTCCGACCACTCAAATAAATCCAATATGCCACGCACGTAAACCAATTACTATTTCTACAACTTAATCAGACAAACAATAATTAAATTCGCCGTGCAAATCAATTACCATCAACACATTTAACTAAAAAAAATCGCATGTGACATAAAACAAATAAAATTCTCTTCCTTATGTATAACATGGACACTTGCAAGTCCTTGGGCAGAGCTCTGAAGCCTAGCTAATCTTTTGAGAAACTTGTTTAACCGGGTGTGTTCACGTGTCCACTTTTCCATTAACCCCGGCGGGGTAAATCCATGTTGGAATTTGCATAGGGTCCTCCCCAATTTGAAGTCCCCTGAGACAATAAATTTGTTCGAATTTGATTTTCGTGAGCATTTAATAACTTTCAGTTTAAGAGCTATGTTATAATCTGGCAGCTTTGTGCCGTTTGTAAAGGTCAATTCCTAAAGGCAGGTAGTAAACAACTAAATGAATGGTTTCGTTCAAATTTATTTTGGGGTTTTTTATAATACGTTATTTTATACAGTTTGAGTAATGGAACAGTTGTTTCCTACCACGTAATTGTATGATATTAATTGAGACTACCCAAAATGAATTTAAAAAAAAAACTCTCAATAATTACACGTTATAACATTTGCTATGCCACACACCAATCACGTTTCACCTTCGATAGGTTTATTAAACAAGCGGAAACCAACAGCAATCATGATGTAATCGATTCAGTCACCCGCCATTACGCGGCGGCCGCTGGTCGCTGATAGCGTGAGGCTAGAGGCACTTTCTACGGCACTTGTCTTGTCGCGCAGAGCTAATTATCTTGTTCAACAACCCGTTAAACCGCCGGCGACCTCCAGTTTCGATAAATAAGTCTGAACATCGCATCCGTTCTTGTTATGATGTCGTTTGGTTTATTAGCAGCTAAACTGCCCATTGGAACCAGTCCGGAGAATGCAAATTGCGCTGTCGACCGCCCGAGGGTGTGGTCGCGTGTGCGCGTGTGAGAACACGGGCATGTGTGTGTTTTGACCTACAGCCCCGTCTGGCCTTGATACCAATATCATCTTAATTGCCGGATATTTTTTTTGTTGCAAGAGGGTTGACAAATAAATATAAATGCATTATATAGTTTTCCTGTAATTACGGTCAAACAAGTTACGTCAAGACCCTAGCTGTTTAAGATGTAAACTTCTAATACGTGTTGCACTGATAAGCTGGATAGATCACTCCTTGTGACTCTGTTAACAGTTATGCATAGAAGAATGTTATTTAACTTAGTGTTAAAAATGTATACCATCATGTAAAAGAACTTGTTGAAGAAAAATATACATATATATATATATATATATATATATATATATATATATATATATATATATATTAACTTAAAGTGGGCTTAAGAAGTTTTTAGTTTTTTTTTTTTAAATATATAAAGCCAAGGCCCCTTAGTTGTTTTATAATGTAACTCCATACTATCAGTTATAACTACCTAATCTTAAACAATAAAAAAATCGCGTTGAACTTAAATACACAATACATGTCATTTTATTTGCAATGGATTAAGCTATATATTAACTTTTAATTTAAATTTTTTGAATAAATAAACATTACCTATCCACCTCATTAATAAAGCGCAATTTAATCCACTAATATTATATACATTTTTGAAGATGTATAATAACCAAGCACATTTTTATACATTAAAACACCAATACAATTATAAATTTTTATACTGACACTAACAACAATCAAAAAAACAAAAATACAAATCGACCTTTACTTGTTTGTTTAATATAATATTTATAATTTTTGGGCCGATGGTACATCGAGCTTTATTTTATTTCATTAGAGAAATATATCAACTCTACGGGTCAAAATAAACCTAAATATGAAGCAGCTAGACTACCCGTAGATTCAAAACGCTATAAAAAGAGCACCTTCCAAAAACCACACAGTTAAATAAATCATCAGTTGTTAAACACCTTATCAGTGAAAACCATTCTTCAAATCAATGTTAAATAAAATAACTACAAATTTATAGAATTTTATAAAACTGCATGGTAATCTAAAAATATGAATTTGTTCCAGTTATAAGACAAATTTGTTAAATAAAAGGCAGTTCCTTTATGAAAATCAATAAACTTTGTATGTAATAAAATTTGTTCCAATTGTCTCTTACCAATTATAATGTTATGATTCATAATGTATCTAAGTATTATTTTTCCAACCAGTTATGTCTCCTCCTGACCGTAACGGTGACCGCAGTGTCAGCGCAGTATGGCGGCTACGGATACAAGCCCGCCTACGCGCCGCCCAAGGACGAGTTCTCGTACGCCGTCAACAACCCGTACACGTACGATGTCGAGCCAAAAGGAGTCGCGAGACGGCGACGTTGTGTACGGCGTGTACGAGCTGCTGGAACCCGACGGCTCCAAGGACACGGGCTACGGGTTCCAGGCTAAGGTGGACAAGCTGGGGGTTTTGTACCCCGAAGCTGTGTTTTTTGGGGTTTTCACATGTACTTTTAATTTAAATCAAATTTTAATTAATACCGTTGAATTCAGCTTAAAAAACAAACAATTTGGTATTTTTATCATTGCTCTACGTCAATTAGTTACCGAGATATTAAAAGTGCTAAACACAGTACGTTGTCTAATGTTATCCTTATGGAGAAAAAGAAAAATTGTAGATCTTGCTTATTTATGATTATAAACTGGCGAAATTTGGTATATGGCTTAATCTGGTTGTGGTTTATTGTTGTTTGCACACAAAAAAACAATTTTTCGCCTATGGTTCCTGTAGCAGCAAACTTAGGTACTTGGTCCCCATGTTATTCTTATGGAAAATACTTAAAATGTTATATATCGCTTATTTATGAATGTATATGGATTAAACTTGGTATGTGACTTCGCTAAGATGAGTTCTATTGATATTTGCATAAAAACCCATTATTTTGTGTGCCTTGTTGCAGGAAACCTGCGTACTCATCCCCGATGTTATTTTTATGGAGAACAATTAATATTTTAAATATCGCTTGTTTGTGAATACATTTCTTATGAATCCTGTTAAGTGTTTTAATGTGTTATGTTATATATTCATTGGAAATTCGCTGAGTATGCAAGTTTGCTGCAACGGGGGGTATTATTCTGTTCGGCTCCCTTAAATGTGTTAAGTGTTGGTGTTCTTATAATTTAATTTACCTTAAAAACAGCATAACAGCTCACTAACAAAATATGTTCGTTTAATATACAATTAAACTATATAATTTTAACTTAGAAATTATGTTATGTTTATATATTTATATAGTTATGTTTATTTAGGTTAATTATATCGTTCAAAGATTAAACACTACACAATGTATCTGAAGCAAAGACACTTATTCGTTAATTTTTTTAGTATACTTATTTTTTTCAAGTGTAATGCGAAAACACAACTTGCAAAATTTGCAGATATTATCTGTGGTACGGAATCCCGGCCGAGATAGTTAGGTTGAATATTAATGAAATAATCTAGAAAACAAATTCAATTTTTTCTCGCATAAGATTAACTTTAGGATTCATTTAAGTGCTATTTCATTCGTTAATATTTAGCTAACGTCTATGTATCAATAGTAGCGTAAAGTAAGTATTTTGTCTGATCATACTTCTGTTAGGACGGGTTAAAAAACACTGTTTTGATAACGCACAAAGTAAGATTACTATATTATTAGTTTTAAAAATACTGTACATATTTTGATTTTTAACAAATAAAGGTGCATTTGTTATTTTAAGATCTCTTTTTTAATAAATCATTTTTTGGTACTCAGTGAAAAATTCGTTGTCAAGTGTCAAATGTCACCGTAAATGTCAAGTAAAACACTTAAGTAGAAAAAACGGTAAACATATAATTTGACTGCTAAATAGTCTATAAAAAGCTAGAAATGAACATTCTTACTTGTATTTTCTCTGTTAGGAGGTCTGTAGATGTAAAATGACAAAAGTAAGTGTTTTTTCGTAACAGATTATCTGTGATATTTCTTTAGAATTGTTCATTGATAATATAAAATACTTTATTGATAAAATAAATAAATAAATTATAGTTTTCATCCAACCAAACTGTTTTTGTTTAGTACAGATATATATAATAAAACTATCATTTGATTCTTAAGGAGTTGAGACTCTTAGAAGACTTATTCCAAAACCATCTCGCTATATTTATTTATTTATTTATTTTTTTTTTTTTTATTAGTCTTCAGAGAGCAATGTGCATTTTTGTTTTGTTTTATTAACTTGATTTATTCTCTGAAATATTTGTCTCCTATCTGTTGATGACTGTTTTTTAATAACATTCAACATTGTTTAAGTTTAATGTGTTGTAAATATAGATAGGTGTTCAGTGTTTTAAGCTAGTGAATAAACAATTGTAAATATTTGTTAAACTAGCTTCAGTAATAGCACAATATTTAACTTCAAGAGTTAAAAGAGGTGTGCTCTATTGTTTTCTTGAAGCAAAGCAATATCCCACAATTTCACTGCTCAAAATTTATTTTATTTAACCTTTTATTAATAGGCAAGCACACAACTGCCCCTCTTTTTTCTTAACTGTTATGCATCGTAGGAGAAATTCACGCATACCGTTAGGAAGGTATTGCTTTGTAAATGATCAGAAACCCATTATAATTTACATAGCCCCTCATACCTACGCCCCACAAATCTTTGAATATATTTAGTTTATTAAATTTGCTACATATCAAATTATAATTATGAGAAATGCAAGTTTTTGTTATGTAACGAAACCAAGCTTAACATTTTTCACTCACACATATTATTTTATTGCCCCAAGAATTTACAATAAACTTCCAAATAATAATGTTAAAACTTTGGTAAATCACACGAAATTCATAAAAAGAGGTTAGACAATGGTTGAAGGGTTTTAAAAATGTTGTTGTTTTATTACAAATAATGCTTTAGTTATGTTAAGAACACTACAAAATTATTTTAACAAAATTGGATATTTGGAGTTTGGTTTAGTAATATTATAATACGTATTTTTATAAGTTATTCTATTATGTTATTATACTTACAATTCAAAATACTTACATATAGCACAATATTTCATGTTAATAACCTGTACACAGAATGTAATGCATGTATTTGTTAGCTCCTAAAATCTTTGAAAGCATATATATATATATATATATATATTTTCTTATGTAAAGGAACCTCTAAACGGACATTATGTCTTAGGGGTCTTATTTATTTAATTTTTTCTGCTCAAAAATTCGTTTTAATGGATCAGCCTGGTTTTAATTTTTTGTATGAAAGATGATTGTTTGTGAATTTTGTAATATTTATGTGTGTAAAAATAGAGTTGAGACTCTTAGAAGACTTATTCCAAAACCATCTCGCTATATTTATTTTTTTTTTATTAGTCTTCAGAGAGCAATGTGCATTTTTGTTTTGTTTTATTAACTTGATTTATTCTCTGAAATATTTTTTCTCGACTAAATGCTGGTCCGACAGCCAGCTTATCAACTAACATTTATGACTTTAAGTTCGAAAACCAGAAAAATCGGACCATGGGAAGGGGGGTTTATGGAGGGTTTTAAATTTTCAAAAAATCAGTTTTTTGCATTTTTCACCCTAAAATTTTTAAAACACTTAACTTTGGTTTTGACTATGTTATAGAGCTTAAAAAAAATAATATGGTATTTTGAATTATTAACCTAGGTAAAGTGCTTTTGAAGATAAGACAATAAGGATCTATCTATAGTGCTTATCTACATGATTTACGGAAAATATTAAAGTTATTTTGTTCGTTATTTTATTCCCGATTATTGTACTGGGAAGAGGTTCCTTAATTACTTGTAGTTATTAGTTTATAGATTCAAGGCATTTTCAAGATGTTTATGGATTGTAATTACAAAATTGAGATGTCTCGTTTACGTAGTGTAAATAATAAAATAAATGGAATACTTTAACTTGTCGCAATCATTTTGAGATATTTATAAAATAATTGACTTATATAATTGAACAACATTTTAAAAATGGCAGATATAAATTGAGGTTAGATCGAATCGTCTTAATTCAACATTGCATTATATAAAATGAATATGGAGTTGTGACATTAATTTTAAAAATTCACATTCCGTAAAAAATTAACTTATCGAATTGTATACATACATATATATATATATATATAAAATTTTCATTCGGTAAAATATTGTAAGATTTTTTTTTATACAAATATCAAAGTCAACTTCAAGTAAACCATATCTACAGTTACATTCTGCTCTACTTCGAAAGATGTCTAAGTAGTTGTACACACAGGTCTCGCAATCTACATTATCAGTTAGATTCATATACCTTGTAGTATTTATTTTGAACGTCTAATAATTCAGTTTACAACTGTTATATCTTTGTGTGGTTCACCGTAGATTATCAAAGGATAAATTCAGCTTACAACCTTAAATCTTTGTGCGGTTCACAGTAGGTTATTAATTCAAGGTCGGGTGACTTCTTCCAAAGCACTCGCTCTCTCTCCAATTTTATCCAGCTCTACTTCGAAAGATGTCTAAGTCCCGAGGGGGAAGTGTTTTTTTTTGTCTCTCTCTGTACACACAAGTCTCGTAATCTACGTTAACGGTTACATTCATATACTGTACCTCTTTAACCAGGCAGGGGACTTGTTAGTCTCGAGTTTGTGTGCAGTTCACGTTGTGTAGCCACTTTCTAACTGGATATGCAAGCGACCTTGCCCTTAACCTTGGCTATAATCTTGAGTGACCTTTAGGGTATAGGATTTGTATTAAAGACTAATACCCAAGGGTACAGTTAGTTTTACCTGCGTTCTCTTTCACCTGATTAAACATTCATAATTGTTTTGGGGTATAAAAAAAAAATGAGCTTGGTTATTATACACCTTCGAAAAGGTATATAATATTTGTGGATTAAATTGCGCTTTATTAATGCGGTAGATAGATAGTGTTTATTTATTCGAAAATTTAAATTAAAAGTAAATATATAGCTTAATCCATTGCACAGAAAATGACATGTATTGTGTTTTATGTAATGAGAAAAGTTCTAATGAAGAAATTTTTGTTATAGGTTTGTAATATCCTCGAAGTTTCACTTGCTAATAGAGAAGACAAGCAAGGGTATTAAATAACTTAGTCCAAATAGTTTTAAGACATTAGTTAATGTTCATTTACCCAAAGAAATTACAGTATTATTCAGTTGTTATCTCACCTTATATGTATGCAGACCTTCATTAATAATATTACTGTAATGCCTGTTTGAAATTTGATATAATTGTAAGGTAACGTCTGAAGTTCAGTTTACATTGGGTGTGATATACGATTTCAGCAAACAAGGATTTCACCCATATCAGAAGGATAATAATAAACAAAAAATATATATATATATATATATATATATATATATATATTTCGAACATATATTTAACATAAGAAACCACATTACAGTATAAAAAAGGTCTAACACTAAAATAAAATAAGGCTGGGAAGAAAAGCATACTTCCGGGCTAGTTTTTTATTTTATTTGAAATATATTTTTAAATTAACTATGCCAGGCGCGGCACCGGCGCGGCGGCGCGGCGCGCCGCGGGACATAGCGCCTTTGGCTATCCGAAGCCCAGTACACTGATTAAAAAATTGTATCGGAGGGTTGTGAGGTTTTTATATATTCATATTGTAATCAAAATTAGCTATCCGATACGCCGACTCGGAGGTAGATCAGACTAACATTAAGCGTTTTTATGAAGTTATAACAGTGTTTTGGACGGTTGTTTGAGCATTGCAAAGTGTTATAAAACGTAATTCAAATAAATATGTCACAAAATTTGTATTTAAACCCGAACAATAACCACTATATATTTAAACTTAATTATTCATGTAAATTTAACACCAGAAATATATTAAGACTGATTATTTGTCACTATTATCTCCTAAAGACTCTTCTTGACGTCATTTTCAAGCTTATATTCATTGGCGATAGAAAGTTATATTAAAAGCGTTTATATAAGTTCGGTATAACTTGGGAAATTACTGTGGGGTAAGGAAAATATTGAAATCAAAGTATTGTTAAGATGTTGGAAAATTTATATATAGTGTTTCTGTCATTTAACGTGCCAACCGTTAATACTTATTAAGATCAAGGATTTTGTAAAATAACGCAAGATTTATACTTTATAATTTTTTTATGACATGTACATTTAATTTGAACACACAAACTTATACAGCAGTATTTGTGATGTACTTTTTCATTAATTTATTAATTTATCTGGCCGAAATTCAAAAAAATTTAAAGTTTGTTTTAGTTTTTTTATTTGTATGAACAATTGTAACATATATACCAGACATAAAGTATAAGTTATTGTGTTTCTTTATTCTAGATAGTGTTTATTTATTCGAAAATTTAAATTAAAAGTAAATATATAGCTTAATCCATTGCACAGAAAATGACTTGTATTGTGTGTTTTATCTAATAACAAAAGTTCAACGCGATTTATTTGGTGTTTTTGTTTTGATTAAGATTGGGTAGTTATAACTGATAATATAGAGTTACATTATAAAACAACTGGAGGCTTTTGTCGTTAGTACAAGTGTTTCAGCCATTGCATATCTAAGTGTTTCAGCCATATCAAATGAACCGACAAAATAAAATACAAGAGTATTACGTCGACGCCGTATTAAATTACTTTTGCGACGCGGCGAATGTAGTAGAGTACATCTGCCTTTGCACCTGCTCCTCTGTCGGCTATAAAAGCGAGGGTCTAGCCGCAGTCGTCTCACAGTTTCAGGCTGGCAGCCTAGCTAGCTGTTCGCCTTAACTGTCTGTAATAGCATCTTTAGTATAGAGGTGGTACCCCTGTATACTAAAGATTCTACCTTAGCATGTTAGTTTGTTATGCATGTTAGTTTGTTTGTTAGATTATAGCTTGTAGTTTGCTGCTATAAAATGTAGTTAGTGTTGGTGTTTGTAATTATTTGTGGTGTTGGTCTTTGAAGTGTTCTATTGACTAATTAAATATGTACTTTTCTTTCACGCTTTAAAACTGGCCTTGGGTCAAAACTTAGGTTCGCAGTAGCCTGACGCCGGGTGTTTGGGTCTACGTCCCACCGGGTTTCAGTGATACTGTTGACCTTTGCAAAACCGTCCTCGGTTGGTCTTTGTAAAATTAACTTTAACTAATCAGTATGTTTCTCATCCTTTTCCTAGCCCCTTACAAAAAAGGTATGGCACGAAAACCGACCTTATGTCAATACGGCGCGCAAACCGGTTGACATTGCCCATCTTAGCCCTTAATCACGAGAAACAGATTCAATCAGTTTGCTTATTTTTGGTTAAATTTAAGGGGATTTTGGTCAGGTAATTATTGTACTTCGGTTCGTAAAACTCTGACGCCTACACAGTGATGAACGTCCTTGCGGTTTCAGAGTGCGCGACTGTTGTTAACTGACCATTTTGCTTTTATTTATTTATTTTTGGGGGATAACTTTTCGGGGGAGAGGATAGCGTTCCGTTATCAGGTTTATGCCTATAATTGCGAGCATTAAACTAGGCCTCTTCTCCTAATACAGAGCGGGGAATAGAGCAGTTTGCGGTCCAAGTGAGAACCACTTACTGCTCTATTCCCCGTTTTGGCAATTTGTTCAGATGACCTTGGGGACTTGGAAAATTCCAGAAAATTCTCGTTTCTTAAAATACTGGAAGATGTATTGATTTTTCGGGAGAGATTAAGGTTTAGTTATTACAGAATTCAGATCCGACCAAGGGTATATCAGTAATAGTTAAAATCAACTATTTTGAAGGTCAAATCTAATTTTTTTTTTATTTCTGGTTTAACATACGCCAAGTGGGTACTCAAATTACGCGGATTGATCAGAGGAACAAATTGGTGCAAACATAATTCAGATCCGACCAAGGGTATAGCAGTAATAGCCAAAAATAACTATTTTGAAGGTCAAATCTAAATAATTTCTTTATTTCTAGTTTACCATATGTCAAGTGGGTACTCAAATTACGCAGATTGATCAGAGGAACAACATTATTGAAGTTTTTAGTTACGGAGGTAAGGTCTTGACAGTCTAAGAGCTAAACCCCTAACTAACACATGTAAACTAATTATTGTGCGATGTAAAACTTGGTGGGGAGACTGGTGTAGTGGGGGACTGGTGTAGTGGGGGACCACCATCTGCCGCACACTTGCCACCTGCCGCCTGCCACCTGCCGCCTTCCATCTGCCGTCCGCCATCTGCTTCGTTCTACTACACTTTTACCCCCACCATTTTGTTTGATACCAGAACGCTAGCTAGCGAATAGTCAGTACACCTCCGGCTCTCGACCGGTGAACATCGAGCTCTCCGAGACGCTCTTCACAAAATAACAATATCATTTCACTCACGATCTGATAGATGTTTCTATTTCATTGCCGTCAGGTATTATTTCCACCTGACAGCAATGAAATGCAAACACCTAACAGAACAGATAGATGTCGAAAACACAACATGGACTCTGCGCAGGGATCGAAGTATCTACCGTCTTTCTTCAGAAAGCAAAGTGATGGCCGCAACTCGTCCGGATCAACAACATCGATGACAACCAACAACGGGGAACTATTGTAAACATGAATTATTGTAAATAAAATAAAGTAATATTTGTAATAGTACTACCTCGCACTCGTATCATTCGATTGCTTCATTCGATTGTTTCATTCGATATTTATTATCGATTAACTATCGAATCACAATCGTTTTACGAGTGCGAGGTAGATTTTTTTTAAAAAACTTCACCGTGACCTTGAACTTTGAACTTTTACTCATTTCGTCACAAAACCGCCTACGTCACTGGCTCAGCCTCAGATGACGTCTTTCATGACGCAGCGCTTCCGGTCACGTGACCGGAAGCCATCAATCAAGTGAGCCAGAAGTCCCCTTTCCCTACTACTTTCGTTCGAAACTGTATATATATATGTGTGTGTGTGTGTCCGTGGGTGCGATAACTCTCGTAAAAATAATCCGATTTTGACGAAATTTGGTATAGGTGTGTAAAGCAGCATTTATGACTTTAAGTTCGAAAACCAGACAGATCGGACTATCCGAAGAGGTATTTTGGGGGGGTTTTGTACCCCAAAAAAGGGTTTTTTGAGTTTTCTACATATAATTTTTGAAAAAGTCAAATTTTAGTTTCCTCCATTGGAATCAGCTTAAAAAGACGCACAATTTGGTGTTTTGACCATTGATCTACGTCAAATGGTTACAGAGATATTGAAAGTGCTAAACACAGTACATTGTCCAATGCTATTCTTATGGAGAATAAGACAAAAATTATAGCTCGCTTATTTATGAACGTATTCTAACAAAACTTGGTATATGGTTTCATCTGGTTGTGGTCTATTGTTATTTTCACAAAAAACCCGATTTTTACCAATAATTCCCGTAGCAGCAAACCTGCGTCCTCAGCCCCCACGTTATTCTTATGGAGAATAAGTAAAATGTAATGTATCCCTTAATTATGAACATAAATTAATAAAACTTGGAATGTTGGTTCACCTAGTTGAGTTCTATTGATATTTGCATATAAACCCATTTTTTGTGTTCCTTATTGCAGCAAACCTGCGTACTCATCTCCCATGTTATTCTTATGGAGAATAATCAAAATGGCATATATCGCTTATTTATGAACTTATATTGATTAACTTGGTATGTGGCTTCACCTAGTTGAGTAATATTGATATTTACATGAAACCCTATATTTTTTGTTTTTTTTGTAGCAGCAAACCTGCGTACTCATCCCCAATGTTATTGTTATAGAGAATAATTCAAATTCGATATATCGCTTATTTAAAATAAGCGATATATTTTCATATATTTTTATGAAACTTGGTATGCGGCTTTATGTGGTATTAAGACTTATATTTTGCATTGGAAATTCGCTGAGTACGCAGGTTTGCTGCGACGGGGGTATTTATTCATTTATGTTCATAATTAAGGGAGACATAGCATTTAATTATTATCCATAAGAATAACATGGGGCTGAGTACGCTGGTTTGCTGCTATGGAAGCCATTAGCAAAAAATAGCATTTTGAGCAAATATTAATGGACCACAACCAGATGAAGCCTTATACCAAGTTTCGTCAGTATACGTTCATAAATAAGCGAGATATATTTTTTTTATTTTCCTACGTAAGAATAACATTACACAACGTACTGTGTTTAACACTTTCAATATCTCGGCAACCAATTGACGTAGAGGAATGATCAAAATACCAAATTGTGTATTTTTTTTAAACTGAATCAAATGGTAAAAACTAAAATTTGACAATTTCCAAAATTATTTGTAAAAAATTCAAAAAACCCATTTTTGGGGTACAAAACCCCCCAAAATATCCCTTTGGATAGAGCGATCTGGCTGGTTTTCGAACTTAAAGTAATAAATGTTGCTTTACACGTTTATACAAATTTCATCAAAATCGGACCTTTTTTACGAGAGTTATTGCACACATGGTCACATATATATAACATATGTATATATATTTATTTATTATTTTAAACATTTTAAACACAGTACCCTGGTTTGGATTATTTTATTTCAAGACCGGCATGTTTCGGACCTTAAGGCCATAGTCATGGTCGTAAACAAAACATAACCTCACAATTATTAAAAAGAAATCTAAATTTAAACAATAAATTGCTGATAATATAATCATATGACTTTTTCCACAGTTCTTTTAACATGCTTCTCAACTATTGTGGCTTAATAGATCTTATTTTCAATATTTTTTCATATATTGGGTTTTGCATATGAATTTGCATGGTGTTAATAATATTTTGTGGATCTTTTTTGTAGCTGGAGTAAATGTTGAATTCTTCTTTAACGTCGAGTTTGTGTCCTTTTGATCCATATTCTATTATTTGCAAATCATCTTCTATGTTTTTGAATTTATGATTTATTTTATAATGTGCTCTGCAACATTTGATTTCATGCTTGTCTTGTTTTTCGATTTAAATGCTTGCACATGTTCTTTATGTCTGCAGTTGAACGTCCTGCCGGTTTGTCCGATGTAATATTTTTGGCATTCTGAGAAATTGATCTTATAGATATCTGATCTATTGTATTCTTTTTTACTTTTATTGTTTTCTTTAGTAACTTTGTTATTGATAATTTTCATAGCATTATTTTTGGTTCTGTAGCTTGTTTTAAATTTTGAATGTCGAAATGTTTTTCTTATTGCTCTGTTGAATTTAGTGCTGTATGGTAAACATATGTATTCTTCTTGGATATTTTCTGTTTGTGTTTTGTTTTTATTTCTCTTTTTTTGTTTATTTTTGATCATATTTTCGATTATTTTTGGGTTGTATCCATTTTTGAAGGCTAAGTATTTAATAACATTTTTTTCTTTTACAAAACTTTAATCTTTCATGGGGATATTAATTAACCGATTGATCAGAGAATGGAATGTTGACATTTTTTGTTCCCATGAATGGTTTAAATCTAATGGAATTATACAATCACTGGTAGATGGTTTCCTGAAAATTTCAAAAATATTTTTCCCGTCTTCATTTGATATTGAAACACTAAAAAGTTTCTCTAACAGTTGAAGTCTCTAAAAAGTTGATTTTTGATTTTTGGATCCTTTGGGAAAACTTTATCGAAACTGATAAAGAGTTTACATATTCTAAAAGGTTTCTTGCTTCCTCTTCTGATCCTTCAAAGATACATATTATGTCGTCGACATACCTATACCAATATTTAATTTTATTTCGGAAAGGATTTATGTCATTTAAAATTTCCTTAGATTCTAAGCTATGCATATAAATGTCAGCTA
The DNA here is from genome assembly GCA_963675035.1 of Allygus modestus. NCBI lineage: Eukaryota > Metazoa > Arthropoda > Insecta > Hemiptera > Cicadellidae > Allygus > Allygus modestus. The sequence continues at coordinate 30,060,920 of OY776115.1, read as the reverse complement.
AGAGACCAGAAAGGGGAGACTCCATTGCTAGTCCGTCTTTTTGGATGTAAAAGGATGACTCATAACTGAAGTAGTTTTGATGCAAAGCAATTTTTGTAAGTTTCATTATATCTTCTGTTTCTTTCTTGGGTAAGGAATTATTTCTATTAATTCTTCTTGAAGAATGTTTAAAGAAGATACAACTGGGATGTTGGAATATATACAGGGTGTCCCGTAAGTAAGTACAAAAACTTTGGGAATAGGTTATATGGGACAAAATAAAAATAAAAGAAGAATAATGTTTTTTCTAAAAACGCTTTGTTACCGATATATCCGCCATTTTCTATTTTTTCAATAACAATTTATATCTCAAAAACCATTAAGTATTACTTTATGAAACTTGGTATAGTGTTTAAGGTAGAAATTAAATAATTGCAAAAAAATTTTGTTAAAAAATATTTTTCAGTTTCAAAATGGCGGCCATTTTAATTTTTCAAACTAAAATTACTAAAAAACAGCTGATTTTATGGAAACAATACAAGAACACTTTTCTTTAGTATTTTGAATTTTCTATCAAACGACACCAAGTTCAGAAGGATCGGGCAACAAATAGCTGAGAAATAACAATTTTTAGTTGATTTTTAGCTGATTGTCGCAGACAATGAGGAGAAGTTGCCAGGGTGCGCCTGGCCTGTACAACTAAAAATCGTTATTTCTCAGCTATTTGTTGCCCGATCCTTCTGAACTTGGTGTCGTTTGATAGAAAATTCAAAATACTAAAGAAAAGTGTTCTTGTATTTTTTCCATTAAATCAGCTGTTTTTTAGTAATTTTAGTTTGAAAAATTAAAATGGCCGCCATTTTGAAACGGAAAAATATTTTTTAACAAAATGTTTTTTGCAATTATTTAATTTCTACCTTAAACACTATACCAAGTTTCATAAAGTAATATTTAATGGTTTTTGAGATATAAATTTTTATTGAAAAAATACAAAATGGCGGATATATCGGTAACAAAGCGTTTTTACAAAAAACGTTATTCTTAATTTTATTTTTATTTTGACCCATATAACCTATCCCTAAAGTTTTTGTACTTACTTACGGGACACCCTGTATATACAGTTTCGAACTAATGGTGTTTTTGGGGTCTGGGGACCTCAAAACGAAAAGTTGCCATGGTCCCGGGCCTAGGTCTTACCATGCCGACTACGGTAATAGCTTCTTCCCTAAATGGGTTTCGCTAAAAGAACCGATCTAGAACTTTACACTGATTTTTTAAAATTAATTAGTTCCTGATACAATAATGTTGGTTCTTAACAAGTCAATGGATTACATAAACTGATTAATGCTGTAGTCAGCCAACAAAACAACTGTTCCCTCTTAGGCCAGATTAGCCAAACAGCAATCAACTACACAAACCTGATGGCGGCACAAGTAAATCAATATTGGAGTGTTTGGTGGTATAGTATATCAGAACGGTGCACTTTAAACATTTTCCAAGTTATTATCTTTCAAGTTAATAGTAAAGGTTGATTTAAGTAATGTTAAGAAATATGACGTTTCAAGTAGTTACAAATTAAAATAAAACAGGTATTACATTGTACTGATAAACTACTACAATAAGATGATAATTACTACTTTTTAATTTCATACAGCAAATATCCAAATAAATTCTTATATTGAATAAAAATGGTTACCTTATAACATTGAAACGATGAGCAACACTTCGTACACTGTTAAATGAAGGTTTAACCTGAGGCGTCGTCCAGGTCATGACGTGAAACTTAAGCTCATTTGTGGAGTTTCTGTGAGCAGCTCTGGGCTACTATCACACTGGTTTTGTTTCGAATCGCATTAGTTAGCTATTTACAAACGTGTCTATACATTTGAGAATTAAATACGATCTGCTCAAATGAGGAATAACAAATTATTAAACTGCGTATGACGTATCAATGTATAACGAGTTCGCACGCAGCACACTGACGTGAGGGAAGTGAATTTCCACATAAACAACTTTTAAAACTCAAAATCAGTGTAAAAACATACATATATTCCAATTTTTATTAAAAACTGAAAATATTGATTTTTGGCTGTTCTGATGCTCCTGGTTCCATCTACCTGCAATGCTGGGAATACAATTTTGCACATTATAAGGTTAGGAGAAGGTCCAGTCATGCTTGAAAGTAGGCATGAGGTTGCTGGGGATGATAAAGTACACCAACAAATGAATAACAGGCATTTCTAATGTAAAACCCCTATAAGATAACGTACTGTGTTTAGTTGATTTTCTTTAATAACTCAATAAATATTTATGCTAGAACGACGAGAGAGGACTTACAATTTTTTCCCCATTAATTCCCATCTTTTTGCATGCATTAATGTTATATCCGGGGCTTTTCTGACCATTTTTGGGCCCAAAAACTCAAAATTTGAAAGACTAATCCTCAAAAAAGGGGTTTAGTGTTTTCCGATCCTTTTTCCCCAACAAACTTGTTCAGTTGATTATAGAAAGGAACGTACCTACCAAATTTGAAGTAAATCGGACAAAAAATGCGACCACTAGAGTGCATACACACACACATATATCATTTTGAACGACCCCCTAAAAAATGTTCAGGGGGTCACGTTAGGAACTTCTATGGTGGTCCCGGGCTTAAGTTTCACCGTGCGGGTCATGCTAATAGTTCACTTTCCATATGAAATTCACTAACAATAAAATATTTCTCCTATTTTTCTGGTTGCAGCTTTATTTATAAAACCTGGAAAGAACAGGTTTAAGGTTGAATAAATAGCTATAAAATATAATTTAATACTTATTTTAAATCCCACGATTAGTGTTAACAATTTACATAACCATTGAAACCTTTTATAAATACATTTAATGTTTTCTATTCTGCATATAGCTTTTACTTTCTTGATCTTATGAATGCTTTTACAATCAAGTTCGTTGATTTATTTGCAATTCTAGTTATAAACTGTTACACTCTGTTCATAGGCGAAGGGATGATGCGTCATAGAGTTGAGGCATGTGCTGCTCCTTGCGGCGATTTATGGCACTAATTATGCAAAGTAACTCGGGACTAATTGCCACTTGGTTATCTGGCTGTTCCGCAATATATTACTGGTGAATTTGTGTATCACATAATTTATGCTTTAAATGTCGTTCGTCTAATCAATCGCCTAATATTATTCAATTATTCTTAAAGAAACTGATATGAAGTTATCTGCTTTAGTATACAACATACTAAAAGCTTAAATAAATTTGAAAATATTTATGAGCATCAAATTCTGAAACTTAGTTTAAGTAATAATCTTTTTTAATAGTTTTTATTTATAATATCCGAAGACATGCTGTTTTCTAAATTCAAAATAATTAATATTTGGTTAAAGATCGGGGGAATCTTTTACACTTTGGTGTTTTTTTTAAATCGTACAGTTAGTAAAATAAAAACGTATTTTGAACATTTAATGTTCATTATATTCGACAGATCAAATATACAATGCTTACAATCGTTCAAAAACCAAAAAGTACTTAGTGGAATTCTAAAATATCTTAATATACCAAAACAATCTAAACTGATTTTACGTGAATACAAAAAATATACAAATATGTTTTGACACTTAACACAGTACAGTTTATGGTTATATTATTCTTAAATGAACGTTTTCTAAATACTGTAAAATAATTTAATAATCTGAATTCTAAAATAGAGTTCTTAGGATAGCTCAGGGGTTTAATGTGAAATGCTTTTTTAGCGACTTTTTCCTATAGGGAAGAAGCTATTACCGTAGTCAGCATGGTAATACCTAGGCCCGGGACCATGATAACTTTTCGTTTTGAGGTCCCCACCAAAAACACCATTCGTTCAAAACTATATATATATGTGTGTGTGTGTGTGTGTGTGTGTGTGTGTGTGTGTGTGTGTGTGTGTGTGTGTGTGTGTGTGTGTGTGTGTGTGTGTGTGTCCGTGTGTGTGATAACTCTCGTAAAAATGGTCCGATTTTGATGAAATTTGGTACAAACTTGTAAAGCAAAATTTATGACTTTAAGTTCCAAAACCAGCCAGATCGCTCCATCCAAAGGAGTATTTGGGGGGGGGTTTGTACCCCAAAAATGGGTTTTTTGAGTTTTTTACACACAATATTTTAGTAAAACAAATTTTACTTTTCAACATTGGATTTGGCTTAAAAATACGATCAATTTGGTGTTTTTATCATTTCTCTACGTCAATTGGTTACAGATATTGAAAGTGCTAAACACAGTACGTTGTTCGAAGTTATTCTTATGGAGAATAAGAAAAATTGTATATCTCGCTTATTTATAAACTTATCCTAACAAAACTTGGTATATTGCTTTATATCGTTGTGGTCTATTGATTTTTGCACAAAAAACAATGTTTTTGCCGATAGTTCCCGCAGCAGCAAACCTGCTTACTCAGCCCCCATGTTATTCTTATGGAGAATAAGAAAAATGTTATCTCCCTTAATTATGAACATAAATTAATAAAACTTGGTATGTGGATTTACTTAATTGATTTATATTGATATTTGTATAAAAACCCTTTTTTTGTGTTCCTTGTTTCAGCAAACCTGCATACTCAGCCTACATGTTATTCTTATGGTAACAAATTATAACTCTTATAAATTGTTTTTTATGAATGTATATTGATGAAACTTGGTATGTGGCTTTAAGATACATGTATGTGCACTAGAAATTCGCTGAGTATGCAGGTTTTTTGCTATGGGGGTATTTTATTTTGTAATAATAACAACATAAAAATACAAGATTTAACACTGTAATGCCGGAGGTTATTGTAGTTTTAATTAATAAATAACAACATTCGTTAATAAAATAAATGAATAGATAAGTGTAAATAGATATAAGAAAGGATTTCAACAATACAGTAGGATCTCAAAAGTTGAGCCGACGGAATTGAGACTTTGGGGGCTCTAGACAATACAACTCCACCAGACCGTTTTATCGGGTCAGCCCGGTCGTGGTGGAGGGGGAAGGGTTGAGTGGGAGGGGTACGAGGGGGAATTACCGGCTGCGAACGCTTTGGATAACTATTCTTATTCCTGTAAAATGTTTCTGATAACCGAATACCTCTGTAAATGCATCTATTTACACAGTTCAACTTGGAAAAACACCTGGGACAGTGTTAAAAATTATATGTGAGAAGGGTTACGCTTCTTAACAAATTTGGATATTTTGAAGAGATAGATTTTTGAAGAATGAGTATATTCCCTTGCCTGTTAAGCTAAGAACCATCTAAGAGGACGTCACTTCATGTGAGAACATAAATTAATTATGAGTGTAGAATAATCGAGACGCTAAGTGAAGCATTGTTACTGTGTAACTTCGACTGATTTGTTTTGTGAATCACAAACTGACAGCCCAATGACCAAAGGCAACTGGGTCCAGTTTCAAACCTTCTCAACATTTTTCGACTTTGGTCAGGATTGATCTGGCGAACCTTAGCTTGTGGAGCGAACCCTCTAACCACTACGCTACTACCGTGATGCTATTTGAGGTCAAACTTAAAATAACTGTTGTTCTGGGTAAGTTTTGAGCATAAGGAAAAATTCAGTTGGTATCAGATATTTATAAGGGTATAAATGTATTTTTGAAAGGGAGTTGTTCCATCCCTCGCACTGCACTCAGTTGATATCACGGCCCACTGAGCAGCCATACACTCTACACGTTTTGAAATAAATGGATTTCTCTTTTGATACGAAGCATAACCAAGCAATAAATATAATAAATAATTAATACCCCCGTCGCAGCAAACCTGCATACTCAGCGAATTTCCAATGCAAAATATATGTCTTAATACCACATAAAGCCGCATACCAAGTTTCATAAAAATATATTCACAAATAAGCGATATATATCAAAATTTGAATTATTCTCCTTAAGAATAAAATTGGGGATGAGTACGCAGGTTTGCTGTAACAAGGAAAAACAAACGTGGGGTTGCATGTAAATGTCAATATTACTCAACTAGGTGAATCCACATACCAAGTTTCATCAACATAAATTCATAAATAAGCGATATATACAATTTTGATTATTCTCCATAAGAATTACATGGGGGATGAGTAGGCAGGTTTGCTGCAACTAGTAACACAAAAAATGGGTTTTCATGCAAATATAAATAGAACTCAACTAGCTAAACCAACATACTAACCAAGTTTTATTAATTTATGCTCATAATTAATGGATACATTACATTTTAGCGAATGTCCCCTATAGGGAAGAAGCTATTACCGTAGTCGGCATGGTAAGACCTAGGCCCGGGACCATGATAACTTTTTGTTTTGTGGTCCCTAGACCCCAAAAACACCATTCGTTCGAAACTGTATATATATATATATATATATATACGTGTCCGTGGGTGCGATAACTCTCGTAAAAAAGGTCCGATTTTAATGAAATTTGTTACAAACGTATAAAGCATCATTTATGACTAAGTTCGAAAACCAGACGGATCGACCTATCCGAAGGGGTATTTTGGGGGGTTTTGTACCCCAAAAATGGGTTTTTGAGGTTTTTACATACAATTTTTGAAAAATAAAATTTTATTTTTCCCATTGGAATCAGCTTAAAAAGACGCACAATTTGATGTTTTAATCATTGCTCTACGTCATTTGGTTACTGAGATATTGAAAGTGCTAAACACACTACGTTGTCCAATGTTATTCTTATGGAGGATTAGAAAAATTGTATATCTCGCTTATTTATCAACTTATCCTGACGAAACTTGGTATATTGCTTCATTTCATTGTGGTCTATTGATATTTGCACAAAAATCAATTTTTTGCTCGATAGTTCCCGTAGCAGCAAACCTGCATACTCAGCCCCATGTTATTCTTATGGAGAATAATTAACGTGTTATCTCCTTTAATCATGAACATGAATTAATATAACTTGGTATGTGGCTTTACCTAGTTGAGTTATAATGATTTTTGTATAAAAGCCCATTTTTAGTGTTCCTTATTTCAGCAAACCTGCATACTCAGCCGCCATGTTATTCTTATGGAGAATAATTAAAATGTATAAATCGTTTATTTATGAATGTATATTGATGAAACTTGGTATGTGGCTTTATGTGGTATTAAGATAAATTAATATGCATTGGAAACTCGCTGAGTATGCAGGTTTGCTGCTACGGGGGTATTACTTATTCTCCATAAGAATAACATTGGGCTGAGGACGCAGGTTTACTGTTACGGGAATTGTCAGTAAAAAATTTTTTTTGGTGAAAATAACAATAGACCACAACCACATGAAGCCATATACCAAGTTTAGTTAGTATACATTCATAAATAAGCGAGTTATAATTTTGTTTTATTCTCCACAAGAATAGCATTGGACAACGTACTGTTTTTAGCACTTTCAATATCTCTGTAACCAAAAGACCTAGAGAAATGAGCAAAACACCAAATTGTGCGTTTTTTAAAGCTGAATCCAATGGTCAAAACTAAAATTTAACTTTTTAAAATATTACATGTAAAAACTAAAAAAAAAATCTGGGGTACAAAACCCCCCCAAAATACCACTTCGGATGGGTCGATCTGTCTGGTTTTCGAAGTTTAAGTCATAAATAATGTTTTACACGTTTGTACTAAATTTTATCAAAATCGGACCATTTTTACGAGAGTTATCGCACCCACGGACACACATATAAATATATATATACAGTTTCTAACGAATGGTGTTTTTGGGGTCTGGGGACCTCAAAACGTAAAGTTATCATGGTCCCGGGCTTAGGTCTTACCATGCCGACTACGGTAATAGCTTCTTCCCTATCGGGGAAATTCGCTAAAATTGCATACTATCACCAGAATTGCAGATATTAGCTTCTGTGATTTAGCACACAGCTCAAAATGAATGGTCTCACTCTTTTTAGGCACATTCCCATGTAACGTTCTCAGAAGGCACATAATGAACGATTGGTCCTTTAATAATTATTTTGAAAGAAAAGCTATTACAAAATCAAATATTCTGTGATAATAGGTAACCTATGTATAATAATAGTATATTTTAGAGTTACTTTTAAAATAATAATAAAAGGTCCAATTCCTCATGCAGTATCTGCTGAGATTGTCACATTGTAGAATATACTTACATTATAGTATATCTTATCATTAAGAAGCTTTTTATTTTATTTTCTGAACTAATAGAATTGATACTAAGCCAATATAAACCTAACCATGCAATTTTTCAGGAAACAGAGAAAACCTAAAGCTGATATTATTAGATTGTATAGTGTATAGTCTGGGGTTATTATATTCAGAATGGAAATTGAAATGAAATGCGCCATCACCTCTCCACTACACCATCACATGTGCAGAGCCAAACGAAGAGCTATGACGACCAGAACAGCCGTAAGCTGTTCGTCTGACCCAGTAAAATAAAAAGAAATATCACCAAGGGATAATGTTAATAAAATAACCGAAACATGTTATATAATTCAAGGTTGGTAACATTATTTATAAATATAAATAGACGTTTTTATACTCAATTGTAAAACCTTGATTTGTTTTTATATTTGTAATTAGGTTCCAAGAAGATTTAAAATAATATGAAACAACCCGATTTGACCTTTATAACAAGATTAGTTTTTAAAACCTTTGTTTCAGAACTATCACACTTTAAACGATCCTTTGACGCCGCCCAATTCCTGGGGGCAATGCAATATATCGGTCTGGAGAACACAAAAACTTTTAGTTACAGAACAATTCTTTATTTCTGTTAAAACTTGTCTCTACTGTTCAGAGACATGGTATAAATCAAATAGCTCTTAGAAATTGAAACATTTTTTAAAACCTTTGTTACAGAACTATCACACTTTAAACGATCCTTTGACGCCGCCCAATTCCTGGGGGCAATGCAATATATCGGTCTGGAGAACACAGAAACTTTTAGTTACAGAAAATACTTTATTTCTGTTAAAACTTGTCTCTACTGTTCAGAGACATGGTATAAATCAAATAGCTCTTAGAAATTGAAACATTTTTCAATACAGGAAGGCAAATTTTTATTATTTTGAATTCTAAAGAGATTAGAGATATTGCCAAATATTTGTTGTTAATGAATTTAAACTGTACATATATGATATGAATTGTAGAGTATCAATGATTGGCCAAACGCACGAAGATACATTAAGTTCCATCAGTATTATGATCAAACGTTTTAAGTAAGTACAAACACCATGTAAACATCTTAAGAATTATACGTAAAATATTACATGTTGTGCCTAACACTATAGTATTTATTATTAACACATTTACTTTAACATATTTGCCAATGTATTGAAGATTAAGTTTGCTTAGTGCAGGTAAATGTTTTTACATTTTTAGATCAAAGACCTCGCTAGTCCTGTTAGCGCCTTGGACTTCGGTGCAAGAGGTAACGGTTTCGATTCCCGGGGTGCCCACAGGACTTTGAAAGGTTTGAACAGTTGTTCTTTAATATAATCTGCACATTTTAACTTCTTAGGGCCGCTCTCGCCAAATTAGGTTTAAGTTAAACTGGTTTAAATGTAAACGAAGGTTTAAACTCCAGATCTCTTTCCCAACTGCTCAGTTTCTTTAGTTTGGTTTATCCTTGTAGGTAACAGTGTTGGCACTCCTGATTTGTCATTTCAGCTGCATTTTTGCCAACGAGATTACATATAGAGCTCTCAAAAGGGGTTTTAAAAAATTTAAGCCTATAAGGTGACAGCTATTTTCCCCTCTGCATGTACAAAATATATGGTCAAAGAATGGGGTTACTATAAAGTGGGGGTAGAATAAATTTGTTACAATGATGGGAAAATTTAGGGAAAATGGCGGCCACCATGTCGATTTCACTTTTTATTGGAGATTAACATGAGTATGAGAGCTCTAGATATATTAAGCTCGTTGATTGTTTTTTAGCTAGCTAGATTTTTAGCGAATTTCCCCTATAGGGAAGAAGCTATTACCGTAGGTCTCGTGGTAAGACTTAAGCCCGAAACCATGATAACGTTTCATTTTGAGGTCCCCAGATGCCAAAAACACCATTCGTTCAAATTTTTATATATGTATATATGTATATATATATATATTTATATGTGTCCGTAAGCACGATAACTCTCGTAAAAAAGATCCGATCTTAATGAAATTTGGTACAAATGTGTAAAGTACCATTTATTTGAACGAGTTCGAAAACCAGATGAATCGCACCATCCGAAGGGGCGTTTTTGGGGGGTTTTGTACCCCAAAAATGTGTTTTTTGGGGTTTTCACATGTAATTTTAATTTAAATCAAATTTTAATTCATACCGTTGAATTCAGCTTAAAAAAACAAACAATTTGGTATTTTGATCATTGCTCTACGTCAGTTGGTTACCGAGATATTGAAAGTGCTAAACACAGTACGTTGTCTAATGTTAGTTCTTATGGAGAAAAAGAAAAATTGTATATCTTGCTTATTTATGAACATAAACTGGCGAAATTTGGTATATGGCTTGATTTGGTTGTGGTTTATTGTTGTTTGCACTAAAAAATTTTTCGCCTATGGTTCCTGTAGCAGCAAACCTAGGTACTTGGTCCCCATGTTATTCTTATGGAAAATACTTAAAATGTCTTATATCGCTTATTTATGAATGTAAATGGATGGAACTTGGTATTTGACTTCACTAAGATGAGTTCTATTGATATTTGCATAAAAACCCATTATTTTGTGTGCCTTGTTGCAGCAAACCTGCGTACTCATCCTCAATGTTATTCTTATGGAGAATAATTAATATTTTAAATATCGCTTGTTTGTGAATACATTTCTTACGAATCCTGTTAAGTGTTTTAATGTGTTATGTTATATATTCATTGGAAATTCGCTGAGTATGCAGGTTTGCTGCGACGGGGGTATTTTAAATTGATGCCAAAAGGCCTTCGGAAAATATTACAAGCTCATCCGTAATTTATTTGTTATTTGTGTTGTTAACTGATGTTATATTTGGGGTTTAAATGAAACTATAGCATTATCAACACGGCAAACTTTGTTAACTTCAAACACCAGCTTCAACAATAAAATTCATAAACATAACAACAGGCAACACAGTCATAAAGCATATCATAAAAATCTAAATTTTCCTTTAAACTACTTACAAATTTCACATAAATATCCGATTCATTTTAATATAGAATTTAAGTAAACAAACTCAGTTTCGGCCACGGTTTATTCTCTGTGCATATATGTTTATCTCTTAATTAAACCACCAACACTCGTTATACCTCTCCAGGTTGTTTAACGTAACCCAGTTTAAACGGAGGAAATTTATTGGAGAAAGTGATATTTTGATTAATCTGGAGTTAAACCAGCATCACAGTTAAACCACAATCAGGGAAAGCGGCCCTTAATTAAACACATTCCATATAATAATAGCGTGTAGTGGTGACGTGTAACCACCTATTCAGAGCAAACCACTCAACGTAGATCGGCCAGGTTGTCAATAGGTTGGTGTCAATAGGTTTATCTTACCCCAAGGATGATGGAAAAATACGATATCATAAATTTAATCAGTTATAAGTTTACAATTGACAAAAACACTGTTTTTGGAGTTTATTCGCTATCCCCATATATAATAAACGTGTAACAACCTATTCATAGTAAACTATACAACATAGAGAGGCCAGATTGGTGTCACTAGATGTTCCTTAGGCCAAGGATCTTGAAAAAATACAATATCCTAAATTTACTCAGTTATAAGTTTGGAATTGACAAAAACACTATTTTTTTGGCGATTGTTATGGTAATTTTGTTTACCTTACATTCAAATCTAATGCAACAGCTGAGTAAAGTTAAGATTGTTTTTGTAAACAAAGCTGAAAAATATTCTTAATTCAATTTGGGTTTTTGGATTGAAATTTACTAGCAATAAAGAACAAATGTTGTATGCTGAATGGGAGTATAGTTTATGATACTGTATAAAAGTGTCAGCAAAATTCAATTCAGGTATAAGGATTCTACATTTTTTATGATTATATAAGGTTTTTTTAGCGAATATCCTCTATAGGGAAGAAGCTATTACCGTAGTCGGCATGGTAAGACCTAGGCCCGGGACCATGATAACGTTTTGTTTTGAGGTCCCCAGACCCCAAAAACACCATTCGTTCGAAACTGTATATATATATATATATATATATATATATATATATATATATATATATGTATATATATATATGTGTGTGTGTGTGTGTGTGTGTGAGCACGATAACTCTCGTAAAAATGATCCGATTTTGATGAAACTTAGTATAAACGTGTAAAGCAACATTTATGACTTTAAGTTCGAAAACCAGCTAGATCGCTCTATCCGAAGGGGTATTTTGGGGGGGTTTGTACCCCAAAAATGGGTTTTTTGAATTGTTTACATATAATTTGTGAAACGTCAAATTTTACCATTGGATTCAGCTTAAAAAACACACAATTTGGTATTTTGATCATTCCTCTACGTCAATTGGTTACCGAGATATTGAAAGTGCTAAACACAGTACGTTGTCTAATGCTATTCTTATGGAGGAAAAGACAAATTGTATATCTTGCTTATTTATGAACGTATACTGACGAAACTTGGTATACGGCTTCATCTCGTTGTGGCCTATTGATATTTGCTCAAACAAAATTGTTTGCCAAAGGCTCCCGTAGCAGCAAACCTGCGTACTCAGCTCCCATGTTATTCTTATGGAGAATAATTAAATGCTCTGTCTCCCTTAATTATGAACATAAATGAATAAAAACTTGTATACGACTTCACCTAGTTGAGTTATATTGATATTAACATAAAAACCAATTTTTTGTGTTCCTTGTTGCATCAAACCTGCGTACTCAGCCCCAGTGTTATTCTTATGGAGAATAATTAAAATTGTATATATCGCTTATTTGTGAATATATTTTTATGAAACTTGGTAAGTGGCTTTTTGTAGTATTAAGACATCATATCTCCATTGGAAATTCACTGATTGTGCAGGTTTGCTGCGAAGGGGGTATTTACGTTTACTCTTGTGCAAAATTGTGTTTTGTCACTTCTAATTGAGCCAGAAGTAGATGATTTTCCTTTGATAAATCCTGGGTCTCTGAAAATACGACAGCTAGCCTGCGCTGATATCTTGCTGGTCCAAAAATAACAGTCGCACTTTAAAATATACAGGATTAAGTTCTTTAATAACTTCTTTATATACTATACCATAACTATTATATCCCGTGATCAAATGTTTGTGATTTACCAGGTCATAAAGTTGTAGCATAGATTAAGAATGCCACAAGGAGTATGAAGTATGCTTAGTCTATAGTTTTAGCTATCTAAGTATTATTTAACCCATTTTTTTGTGGAAAAAAGGGAGAATCTTTATGAGTTGAAAGTCTCTTAACATAACATTAAAGGAACCACGTTAGTTATTTCCTATGTCTCTTGTTGTTCTGATCATCGCTGGATCTTTGTTTATATTATGGTTTAGGAGCAGGGGTAATGACCTCTTGGAAATTATAAAGGAGGAGTACTAAGGTTAGATTTAGAAAACGAGTTCGCACGCAGCACGCTGACGTGAGGGAAGTTAATTTCGACATAAAAACTTTTAAAACTCAAAATAAGTGTAAAAACATACATTTGTCCAATTTTTATTGAAATCTAAAAACACTGATTTTTTTGGCTGTTCTGATACTCCTGGTTTAATTTACTTGCAAAGCTGGGAATACAATTTTGCGCATTATAAGGTTAGGAGAAGGTCCAGACAGGCTTGAAAGTAGGGCATGAGGTTGCTGGGGATGTTAAAAGTACTCTAACAAAGGAATAATAGGCTTTTCTACCCCCATAAAACAACGTACTGTGTTTAGTCGATACACATAACACCGTTTAATAACTCGGTAAATATTTTTGCTAGAATGACGAGAGAGGGCTTAAAACTTTTGCCTCTCTAATTCTCATCTTTTTACATGCATCGATTTTACATCTGGGGCTTTGACTTTTGGGCCCAAAAACTCGAAATTTTAAAGATTAATCCCCAAAAAAAGTGTTTAGAGTTTTCCGATTGTTTTTCCCAACGAACTTGTCCAACCGATTACAGAAAAGAACGTCCCTACCAAATTTGAAGTAAATCGGACAAAAAATGCGACCGCTAGGGTGCAAACACACACACACACACATATATATATATATAATTTTGAACGACCCCCAAAAACGTGTTCAGGGGGTCACGTTAGGAACTTCTATGGTGGTCCCGGGCTTAAGTTTCACCGTGCGGGTCATGCTAATAGTTCACTTTCCAAAGGTAATTCACTAATTAATGAAAGATATTTGCAGAAAAAGGTTCACTTGAAGAGAGTATTAGTGCCCATTAACCCTTGGCTGATCCGCAGAGCGTGAGATGGAATTATGATAACACTTTCGTGATCACTGCTATTAGAGCAGTGATTTCATTAACTATATACTGTACATTGTTAATTCAAAATGCTAAACCTGTGAAGATGCAACTTGATTAGCTGTTATAGAATCCTACTAACGGTTTTGTTAGAAGCAAACCCCCTGCACATCAACACCACCCCAAAGATTCTTCTAGAACGAAATTTCGATGCTAAATCTCCTTAAAAAAGATTATTTTTATTTTATTTCATGTAAAAAAGCTGTAATTTAGGATTATTCTATGATTTCAGTAACGAAGATACCATGTAGAAACACTCACTACATGTTATAGATTTGTAAACTAATAAAAGAAACTGATCTGTGAACACCTAGTTGATATAATGTTGTTTTGTATATTAATTTATTTTGTAGCGGTTTACAAAATTTTGCATCATTTTTAATACTGTTTTTATGCAACTGATTTTTTAAATTAATTAACAACAAAGAATTTAGAATCATATGATTTTTTTAAAAAAGACACATTTTTTACAATACGAAAATCCTTAAAATGTATTTTAAAAATTCTTTAAAAATATGAACACTAAACGGATGTAAGTATTCAATACTTCGGTTTTGCTTGATATCTAATTGTTGTGTCCAACTTTAGCTGTATAGTACCTCGCTTGAAACTAATTATTATCTTTTTCCAGGTAAGAATGGCTATACATCAGGTGTGTGAGTATGCTATTTTCATAATTATCTCTAGTTTCCTTGAACAATTTCGTATATTATTATTATTATTATTGTCAACAAATTACATCGGAGTAAACTTTTAATAGCTATTACAAAGAATGATTGTTTGATAACAAATACCTTAATAAGTACGAATTAAATCAAAGAATATGTCAAAATTAACAGCGTTTTTTCTTAATGATGTATTAAAATGTTTAAAAGTAATCCTACAATTTTAGAAACATAAATTAATTGACGTAATTAGCATCAAACATCCCCCGAAGATTTCATTAGCCAATTATATTTTGAGCACTACAAGAGATTAATATCTTAAGATAGTAATTATGAGGTATTAAGATATTTTAAGATTATTAAGATATTATTTGCCAGCAAACCTTAAAATTAGTCAATATGTTCCAAAAATTTACTTATGTCGATACTAAATGTAATAAAACTAAAGATTGAATAAATTTGATTCTATAAATTCAACTCGTTAGCAGTTTTAAAAGGATTGTGTTACTGTGTCTCGATTAAAGATAATTACAATTTTATAAATAATTAAGTTATTCAATGCAGTTAATAAACATAATAGATCATTTATGTTCTGCACAGTTCTACTGAAACAGAACTAAAATAAGCAGTATTTGTCTAAAAAATGAAAACATTTAAAATTTACTACTTATAAATCAATTTAATATTTACAGTTAATATTAAACCAGCTTTTATGTGACTAGCAGTTTTTATACAACGATAAATTTGTTTGCACTTGTTGAAAGGAAGTAGTTTTCTTTGCAAAGAGTTCTTGTTGAATAAGAATAAATGAACCGAAAAACAGGTCCGCGAAACATTCGCTCTTTCGCCGCTATCTTCAAACTTTGCTGTTGATTTATCTTGCAACTTTGCTGAAATGTATTAAATAATTCTCTTGTTTGAAATGTTACTTGATTATTTTAATATGGATTCAGAAATTTACATGGAGTAAAATATTTTAATTAAAATAATACACAATTTAAGGCTAAAAAATAGTATTTTATATAATTGAGTTGTAATTGCATTTATTTATATTAAATCGTTTTCCCCACAGCTTAACTTGTTTACTTGATTTCAGTTAGTCAAATCATATAACATAGATAATTAATTCCCAATACTGTTACTTACAGTTGTGTTTCACAGGAGAAGTCGAATAACAAACCCTTGACATTTTCACACCGAGACCAAAGATATAGATGATAATTAGGGAGGAATAAGATTGTCATAACCCATTCATATTACGGAGATCCAAGCAAATTATTTGCCCAGTTAAAACAGACATTAATATAAAACAGACGTAAAACAAGAAGGGTCTGTAGGATTTTATTTGTTGCTTAAGTAGTTCAGATATGTAAATAAACATTACCCTTACCAGCTACAATTATCAGCTAAGTTCTAAATGTCGCTGTAAGATTGTTTTCCCATCAAAAGTGTTTTCACTTGATTTAAACCTGTGCTCATCTAAATCGGGTGGTATTTTGTATATATTTGGTATCGTAGAAAAATGTGTATGTTTCTTTATGTTGGTTGTAGCATGATGTGGGATAGTTAAGGCTTCCGTTTTCTGAAATTGTATAAATATATACAAACATAAAAACACGAGAATTTTGCTTATACTATAGTTATTAATATAAATATGATGATCCGAATAATAATTATTATATAAATAAAGTAAAAGCTCAACTCATATATCCTAATTTTCGGAGGTAACATTTTATGTTTAGACATAATTTTCTCAACAAGTATTTCAAATAGATACTGCTGTTATTTTTTTTTGCTGATTTGATCTGTTGTATGTACGGGATGTAATAAAAGATGTCTTACAACACTTAAAATATATTTACACTTATACTGATTCACAACAGACGGTAAACATATATAAAAGATGGTACTAGGCTATCGATTTCGGCCAGTCACACCAGTCATCATCAGGCCAATCAAGCCTGATGATATTGGCCTGAGGTATTGGCCTGATGATGACTGGTGTGACTGGTCGAAATCGATAGCCTAGTACCATCTTTTATATATGTTTACCGTCTGTTGTGAATCAGTATAAGTGTAAATATATTTTAAGTGTTGTAAGACGTCTTTTATTAAGTCCCGTAAGTAATAACAACACGTAATATGGTAATAAAAAAGTTGTCTGTTGTATGTATTGAATTTTTAAGCAAGATACATATTTAGTAAAATTTATTAAATACTGAATTTTATATCAGTTTTAATAAGAAACTCTTAAATACAATTGAGGACGGGGATAAAATTATGATTCATGGGTAATAGCAGACTCTGGCTATAGCTTCCCCGTCCAGATCCATTTGGTCAAAAGCCAAGTTGTATTGCCAATATTGAGCACTAAATATGAAATTACAACGCTGCTTTTAAGCTCAGGCTCCTGGCCAAAAAATCCAATTTATAGATTTTTCAGTAAAAATTGTTTGTGTAAATTTATTTCAAATAGTTTATTTCAGTGTGTTTTATCTTAATTTATAGTGACCGAATTACAGCCTCGATTAAAGTATTTATCTTTATATTTTTAAAGGCTTAGATTTTTCATAAGGAGAGTCAAAAGATATACCTTTTGCAGTTTGGTTAACAATAGGAAATCGGATTGTAATTAATGTCTTAGTTGTTTTGAAAATATCGTGCGCTTTGAATATTAACATTTTTGAAGGTTCTTCAATAAATTATAAATCCACTAGTAATAACCCATAAAAGCTAAAACAGAAATCTTAAACTTACCGTATTAATTTACGGTATACTGTCGCAGGTTAATTGGTTAAACAAGGGAAAATGTTCATACATCTGTAAATCCTAAAATAATTCATTTTACACCTGTCTATCTGCATGACTTTATTCGTAAATACATAAGGTTTTAGGAATCGAATAATATTTTTACTTTAAACTTAGCAAAAGTCTTTGTAATGTTTAAGGCTAATCAGGCAAAAATTTGGCGTTTATAGATTTTATAATTTCATTTTAAATCCTTAAAGAACAATTTCTTAAAAACAGAAATTTATTTTATATTAGCGAATTTCCCCGATAGGGAAGAAGCTATTACCGTAGGTATCATGGTAAGACTTAAGCCTGAGACCATGATAAATTTTCATTTTGAGGTCCCCAGATGCCAAAAACACCATTCGTTCAAATTTTAGCGAATTTACCCTATAGGGAAGAAGCTATTACCGTAGGTCTCATGGTAAGACTTAAGCCCGAGACCATGATAACTTTTCATTTTGAGGTCCCCAGATGCCAAAAACACCATTCGTTCAAATTTGTATACATGTATATATATATATATATATATATATATATATATATATATATATATATATATATATGTGTCCGTAAGCACGATAACTCTCGTAAAAAAGGTCCGATCTTAATGAAATTTGGTACAAATGTGTAAAGTACCATTTATTTGAACGAGTTCGAAAACCAGATGAATCGCACCATCCGAAGGGGGGTTTTTGGGGGGTTTTGTACCCCAAAAATGTGTTTTTTGGGGTTTTCACATGTAATTTTAATTTAAACCAAATTTTAATTTATACCATTAAATTCAACTTAAAAAAACAAACAATTTGGTATTTTGATCATTGCTCTACGTCAATTGGTTACCGAGATATTGAAAGTGTTAAACACAGTACGTTGTCTAATGTTATTCTTATGGAGAAAAAGAAAAATTGTATATCTCGCTTATTTATAAACTGGCAAAATTTGGTATATGGCTTTATTTGGTTGTGGTCTATTGATATTTGCACAAAAATCCATTTTTTGCCCGATAGTTCCAGTAGCAGCAAACCTGCATACTCAGCCCCATGTTATTCTTATGGAGAATAATTTAGTGTTATCTCCTTTAATTATGAACATGAATTAATAGAACTTGGTATGTGGCTTTACCTAGTTGAGTTATAATGATATTTGTATAAAAGCCCACTTTTAGTGTTCCTTATTTCAGCAAACCTGCATACTCAGCCGCCATGTTATTCTTATGGAGAATAATTAAAATGTCATAAATCGTTTATTTATGAATGTATATTGATGAAACTTGGTATGTGGCTTTATGTGGTATTAAGATAAATTAATATGCATTGGAAATTCGCTGAGTATGCAGGTTTGCTGCTACGGGGGTATTTATATATGTATATATATATATATATATATATATATATATATATATATATATATATGTGTGTGTGTGTATATATATATGTGTGTCCGTAGGGCACGATAACTCTCGTAAAAAAGGTCCGATCTTAATGAAATTTGGTACAAATGTGTGAAGTACCATTTATTTGAACGAGTTCGAAAACCAGATGAATCGCACCATCCGAAGGGTGTTTTTCGGGGGGTTTTGTACGCCAAAAATGGGTTTTTTGGGTTTTTTACATGTAATTTTAATTTATACCATTAAATTCAGCTTAAAAAAAATTTGGTATTTTGATCATTGCTCTACGTCAACTGGTTACCGAGATATTGAAAGTGCTAAACATAGTACGTTGTCTAGTGTTATTCTTATGGAGAAAAAGGAAAATTGTATATCTCGCTTATTTATGAACATAAACTGGCGAAATTTGGTATATGGCTTGATCTGGTTGTGGTTTATTGTTGTTTGCAAGTAAAAACAATTTTTCGCCAATTTTTCCTGTAGCAGCAAACTTAGGTACTTGGTCCCCATGTTATTCTTATGTAAAATACTTAAAATGTTATATATCGCTTATTTATGAATGTATATGGATGAAACTTGGTATGTGACTTCACTAAGATGAGTTCTATTGATATTTGCATAAAAATCCATTATTTTGTTGCCTTGTTGCAGCAAACCTGCGTACTCATCCCCAATGTTATTCTTATGGAGAATAATTAATATTTTAAATATCGTTTGTTTGTGAATATATTTCTTATGAATCCTGTTAAGTGTTTTAATGTGTTATGTTATATATTCATTGGAAATTCGCTGAGTATGCAGGTTTGCTGCAACGGGGGTATTTTTATTTATACACAAAAAAGCGTATGCAGTTACAGATGATATAACGATTAAGTCTTGTCTGATTTTTATTTCGGGTTTGATTTAAATGAATAGTCTAATGTTAATAAACATATATAAATGGTTTATAGTAAGCTACGTTTTCTATAAATGATTATGCCATTGGGTGTGAACATCATGACATAAAGGCACCTATGAATATCGGTCATCGTAATATATTTTCGTTACTGTATGATGTTATTACTCAGTTATTTTTATTACTGAATAATAACTTTTGAGATTAAGACGTGTTTGGCTTCCCTACGATTCCATTCCTGATGAAATGTTTGGAAATAAGAAAATGGCCTCCTTTTGTAACGGTTTTAAGAATGTTTCTTCGTCACAATAGGAACTTAACAATGAGAGAACGTGATATTGTTTATATTTTTCTTGAAGGGTAAAGGACTTCTTGAGTATTATTGATTTGGCGTTTCAAATGACGTCTCATTGAAAATAAATATATCTAAATGAGCCTGATGCAGAATTAAGATAACAAAAATTGTGCATTTTGAAGAACGAATTTTTAACAGCATAATTAACATCATCTTCAACGCACATTCTCACTGTTGGTTATGACGAGTGTATAATATTTTGTAATTAAACAACTTGTTAAAAAAATACAAAATAAATTTGCCTCAATAATAATTATTACTCTCAAAACATTCGTCTTGCACTCTTCGATTGGTTCAGCACTGACTTAGTAATATGCTTAAAAACGTGACAGTGAATAATTCAAATGTGTCACTCAAATAACAAGTTTTAATAATTTTATATTAAAACAAATTTGGAAAACTGATAGTAAGGAATAAGATATATTTTAGTACACCAAATGAACCCTTAAAACATGAAAGATAATAAAAACATTAGCATTAGGTATATTGATGGATTATTTTTTACTATTTATAAGTTTCTCTATGGATATATAAAGTAAAAGTTTAAAAACAGCTTTATCAATTTAAAAATGGTGAAATTTAATCTCCAATAGGAGATTAAATTTACTTCCATTAGGAGGGAGAATAAAGTGTGTTTGTACATTACATAATATGCATATATTATATTTCATGACAATAATTACAATATTCTTGAAAGACATGGTTTTAAGTGAGGTATTTTTTATGAATGATACTTTTCTTTTGGGCAATCTACTCACCTTATTTAATAAACTGGAACATATCCGGTCTTGGCAGGTCTTGCATTTTGTGTGCATTCATGACAAGACCGGATATGTTCTAGTTTATTAAATAAGGTGACTAGATTGCCCAAAAGAAAAGTATCATTCATAATAATTAAAATGTATGGGAATTGTCAAACATATTGTTTTATGGGGAAAGTTTAAAAGTAGGTATGGTAGACCTTAGTCCTATCCTTCCCTTCCTGGGGGACAGCCATATTGGGGAACCATTTGCCTAAATGAGAAAAGAAACCATACTAACTCATCTCAGAACGGCCGGCCTGGAATAACACCCTACCAGTGTAAGGTGCAATAATTATTACCTCACTCGGTTACCTTTCATTACATTTTCCATTGTATTTTTAGCATTTTAATGTTGTATTTATCATTTTAAAATTTATTCTAGAGTTTTATTATTCTTCTTCAGAAAATTCTCTTCTTGAAAATATTAACAGTTTGATCTCCACTACTCATAAGATGAGTAGTTAAATACCCCCGTCGCAGCAAACCTGCGTACTCAGCGAATTTCCAATGAATATATATGTCTTAATATTACATTAAGCCTCTTACCAGAATTCATAAGAAATATATTCATAAATAAGCGATATTTAAAATATTCATTATTCTCCATAAGAATAACATTAGGGATGAGTACGCAGGTTTGCTGCAAAAAGGAGCAAAATATTGGATTTTTATATAAATATCAATAGAACTCATCTAAGTCAAGTCACATACCAAGTTTCATCCATATACATTCATAAATAAGCGATATATAACATTTTTATTATTCTCCATAAGAATAACATGGGGACCGAGTACCTAGGTTTGCTGCTTCGGGAACCATAGGCGAAAAATTGTTTTTTGTTCAAACATCAACAAACCACAACCAGATGAAGCGATATACCAAGTTTAGTCAGTTTATGTTCATAAATAACCGAGATATAAAATTTTTCTTTTTCTCCATAAGAATAACATTGGACAACGTACTGTGTTTAGCACTTGTAATATCTCAGTAACCAATTGACGTAGAGCAATGATCAAAATACCAAATTGTTTGTTTTTTTAAGCTAAATTCAATGGTATAAATTAAAACTTGATTTAAATAAAAATTACATGTGAAAACCCCAAAAAACCCATTTTTGTGGTACAAAACCCCCCAAAAACCCCCCTTCGGATGGTGCAGTTTGTCTGGTTTTCGAACTCGTTCAAATAAATGGTACTTTACATATTTGTACCAAATTTTATTAAATCGGACTTTTTTTACGAGAGTTATCGTGCTTACGGACACATATATATATATATATATATATATATATATATATATATACACATATATAATAAACGGTATCAGGAAACTGACACATACTTTCTCCCTTCTAGCCCAACTTTAATGAATAAATTACTTTTTATTTACTAAATATAGAATACAAAGCACGGTCGAATGTGCAGAAAATCTTGTAAACAAGTTGTTTTTAAAAACATCCACCCAAATCCCTGCTTTGGAGGCACTACAGAATCCATTGCTGCACTCGTGGTTTCAAGAGGGGAAATGCCCCCTATTCCCCCCCAGGGTTATTAAGGGGCAACATATTTCGAATTTCCTCTGTTGGTCAATACTAACTTGACAAGCATATCAAGTTTGAATGAAATTGATCAGTAAATAAGAGAGAAATTGTAATTTTTTTATTCCCCATAAGAATAACATTGGACAACGTACTGCGTTTACTGCAAAATGAAAATTTCAATTTTCTCCGAAACCAGCAATCGTAGAATAGTATCAAAATACTAAATTATTTAGTTTTTTGAGCTCTTTTTAATGGTGAATAGTAATATTTTTTTATGTTTATGTATTTTTATGAAAAATCCAAAAAACTGAATTTTTTATGTTTTAAGCCCTGTAATTTCTGAACCGGAATTTTTACAGGAATGCGGGTGGTGCCATTTTGTTGGAAAAATAAATTTCTACAAATGACTAAAGTTTAATCAAAATCGTTAGAGCCGTTTTTGAGAAATTTGGGTTTTTCACGTTTTTTGGCGGTTTTGGGGGGATAATTACCCTTAAAAATCAAAAATTCAAAAAAATGAAAAAACGCCTGGAGATATCGTGGATTAGTACCTACATGCCAAATTTCATAAAAATCGGCCCATTGGTTAAGGCTCTAGCTCTGTACACATCCACACAGACACACACACACACACACACACACACACACACACACACACACACACACACACACACACACACACACACACACACACACACACACACACACACACACACACACACACACACACACACACACACACACACACACACACACACACACACACACACACACACACACACACACACACACACACACACACACACACACACACACACACACACACACACACACACACACACACACACACACACACACACACACACACACAGAGACAGACATCACGTAAAAACCACTTTTTTGGGTTCAGGGAGCACCAAAACGAATATTTCCACTAACAACTCGAATTCGAAAATTTTGACGAAAACAATACTTTCTCCATATACTATGTATAAGGGGAGAAAGTAAAAATTTGAACGAATGGTGTTTTTGGCATCTGGGGACCTCAAAACGAAAAGTTATCATGGTCTCGGGCTTAAGTCTTACCATGAGACCTACGGTAATAGCTTCTTCCCTATAGGGGAAATTCGCTAAAAGTGTTCTACTATACTTGCTTATGTGTTAGATATGTGTAGATATGTGTTTATGTGTTAGATATGTGTAGGGCTACAGTTATATTGTAATTAAGTTATTCAGGTATATTACACTCTCACTGGAAAATATCATCTGTCAATCCTGGTAACTTAATTTTTAACAAACATATTTGTAGTCCAGCAAAACTTGTTACGTTATTTAGGCCATTGAAATATTTTATTTACTCCTATTATACGCACTCTAAGAGAGCCTTTAGGGAATGAACCGGAAGTAGCTATGAACGGGTCGATTACCAACAACAGTTAACTAAACAGCCTGAGGATGAACGGCGAACAGGCACGACAAAACCTCTCACGCACTGGTGGCGTTGCGTCTGTCTCCGTCTCTCCATCTACTTGTTACGTTGGACAGCTCCCGCATTGAGGAACCCTTATACCAATCTTTTAAACAAATATTTCAGCTTTTTAAAACTAATTAGCTTAAGAGAATAAATTTATATCGGGTACAATTTGAAATACAAAAATAAAATAGTTTTCATTCGTTTTATTGAGATTTTTCTTAAAACCGGGATTGTGCTAGCAACAGGAATTTAATTAAAAACTAATATTACCAACACTAACATTACAACCCTCTAATAAAGACAATTATTTGATATAAATTGTATCTTTATCATACGTATTTCGTTAACAGGGGTATCACCTGAAGCTTTTTACAGATTTTAAGAGTGTTTTCAACCGCTTTGATATTTTCCCACACTTGAGTCTACCCTACGGAAACATCTGCGTCGCAACGAGAGAATAACTTGTTATGACAGAGAAAAGGGGCGTTGCATAGGTCCCCAAGACTTCATGCGTATGACAACTACGCTATCACACATTCCAAACAGAATTTTACAGAACCAAGTTAATGCTACTTTTGATAGTCTTTTGAACAGCGAAGTAATTGTCTTCAGTTCTTGTAGCTGCAGCAAGTTAAATCCTACTAACCCTCACATTATGCCGCGTGGCAGGGATGGAACGGAACCTTGATATTTCACGTGTCTACGAAAATAATATGATGACACTGTAAAACAGTAGGATATCTTGTAAAATGATAGTTTGATTGCAAGAGCGTTGCTCTTTTTTTTGTTTTTTTTTATATGGAGGAAAATAATCAAAATCAAACTATTCTTTGGTGTTTTATAATAGTCAAACATTCAGGGATATTTATTTCAAATGTTCAGTTTTATTGCTTACCTATTATTTTGCTTGTTAGTGGTAATGAATACAAAAGTGGAAATATTATCCAAGCATTTGTAATTAGTTATAAATTTGTGTAATGCTAATTGTCAATATTTTATTAAACCATAACTTATCGTCTTAATGAGTAATTGTTTGGGATAATATTAGTTTTCATGTATCTCGTTTAGAAAAGACATCCCAGTAAAACCAATGGGGTCCCGCACTAACTCCACGGATATTTTTTGTGTGTGGATATTTTGAGTATTTTTTATTAAAACTTGGTTCCTCGTCACAACTGCCGATCAATTAAAAATATAGCAACATGAGTAGCATGATAAATGTTACAATTAAACAGGATAAAACAAACTACATCTTATAATACTGTACATTAATTATTCCTTATAACCGCACCTAAAGTGCTACTTTACGATCTGAAAACACATCGTAAAACAGCTGTTTTCTGTTTAGCAAACTAAAAAGACTTTTGCGACTTACTTTTCCGCTGGATTACAAAAATAAACAGCTGATTGATTGTTGCTTCGGACCAAGCTAACTGACTAGAGTGTTTATATCCTCAATCTCGTGAATTCAATAATAATGGAAGAAAGTGAATTTTTTGTGTTGTGTGGTATCAAAATTGCAGTTGTAGGAAAAATTTTGTGTGTAGTCCAAGTGTAAAGTGTCTTTCTCGCTTTCGGAAAATCGCCATGCGACGCGTAGCGGTAACAGTTTTCCTCAAGCGAAAAATACATACTTTACGCTCTTAATACGTAACGAGATCGCACGCAGCACGCTGATGTGAGGGAAGTGAATTTCTGCATTAAAACCTTAAAAAAGATCAAATAAAGGGCTTAAACCAACACTGGTTACATTTTTTTAAAATTGACAAATTTTATTTTTTGGCTGTTTTGATGCTCCTGGTCATATTTAAATTCACTTATAGGATGCCAATGTTGTACATTATAAAGTTATAAGGAGGCATTGTCGGGATAGCAAGTTGGTATGGGCAAGTTGGTTGATGGCAAAGGGTATGGGGGGTGATAAAACGATATTAAAATATGAAAAACAGCCTTTTCCAGTGTAAAATCGTCATAAGACAACGTGCTGTATTTTGACAATTAACATTTTCTTTAATAACTCGGTAAGAACTTATGCTAGAATGATGAGGGCTTAAAATCGTTGGATTTTTACGTAAAATAAGTTAATGTGTAATAAGTGTACATTTGGGGCTTTTCTGGCCCTTTTCCCAAAAACTTAAAATCCCCAAAAAAGGGGTTAGAATTTTCCGACTGTTTTGCCCAACGAAAATGTCCAACTGATTATAAAAAGAAATGTCTCTACCAAATTTGAAGTAAATCGGACAAATATTGCGACCGCTAGAGTGCGAATACAAATATATATATATATATATATATTTATTTATTTATTTATTTATTTATATATATATATGTAAAACGTTTTTAGAGACCCCTCAAAACGTGATCAGGGGGTCACGTTAGGAACTTCTATGCTGGTCCCGGGCTTACGTCTCACCGTGCGGGACATGCTAATAATTCAATTTTCTATAGGAAATTCACTAATGACTATTTAAAAAACTGTACTTATATACAAGAAAGAACAAGAAATTCCTCTAATCACCGGTTAGACTTTTTCAAACTGCACCGCCGACATCATGACACATGGCTGACAGTGTAATTAATCTCGCACGCCATCCCCCTTCTACCCCCTCCTTTTACCCCCCCTCTCGTTCTACTGCATACGCTCTTAATTGGAAAACTTTCTTGACAATATTCGGAAGTAATTACACGTAATTAGTCGTAATCTGATTTATTACACAGAGTGTACGCGAACCCTGCATGGAAAATAAGATAAGTGACTTAGGGGTGAAATATGAAGTTGCTGCATATCCTACACGCATAATGTCTAAAGTAATTAATTTTGATAGTAAAAATAGTAAAAATTGTATTAGAATATGAGTTACGGTATATTATTTTACAAACTAATTATATTTTATAGATTAAATTAGTTTTGGTTTGCATTAAAGGGTATCTATAAAATAAAACTAAGCAATACAAATAACGTTGAGTTTATAATTTTGTTTATCTCAGGTCAATGTAAAGCCTACTATATAAACTGTTTCACTGACACAAGCCTCAATCAAACATGAAGTTTTAAAGTAAGTATACAAATAAAAAATACATAATAGAACCTAACGCATTATTTAAAAAACTGGGAAAAATAAAAGAGTTTATATTTTTTTCTCAGAGATTAAAAAACTGCATTACCGATGATTTTTATCTTAAGCGTTGCGTCGTATGACAAATGTTATTGCAATCTCAATACACTTTTATTGATTTTAAATTTACAATCAAAATGTCATGAATACATTTATGAGACCAGGTTTTAATGACTTTATTAATTTTATGATAAAAAATTTTCAACATGTATGACATTGTACATTCATTGACTTTTACTTGTTAAACAGATGTGTTTCACAGTTTTACTTAAAAAATGTTTATAATATTGAAAGGAACTTAACAAATTGTCAATTTAATTATTAAATAAATAATAAATTATAAATAATTATTAAATTTAACAAATTGACTTTTAATATCCCGAATCTAACCATAAGCTTTATGTACTAATCCATCCGAGTAAAACGTCTAATCCTACTTAAGACGATTGAATCCTGGTATTTAAAGGTCACCTTTAACGCCAACTCCACCAAACAAAAGTTCGAATTCAGAAATTCTTGATTGACGCCAAAAATGAATACTGTACTTCAAATAAGATTTGAACCGAAATCGAAGCTGACTCCCCTTTACGCCCGAGTCCCTGAGGGCTGCGAAATAGCAATAATTCTAATCTCGCTTTTACGCGACGACGTGGAAAATAACCTGACGTCATATCTCGATGTTCAAATCAACCGTCAGACGCCGACGCGCGTCGCCTTGGGGAATAGCAGCCGCGATCACTGGAATTGTAATGCTACTCGTCAGAAACTGTGAACTGTGAACGCGTTGCAGAATGACAAATAACATGCATCGAACTAATAGTACAAATCCTACATTTATGTGTGCTATTGAATTATTAGTGAGGCTTTCACTATTTTAATGAACACTTTTCGTGTGCTGGTAAAATCAATAATGTTTAAACATTTTATTGTAAAAAAGATCATTAAACTGAAAGATATTGCCCAAGGTATATGCAAAACCTATAATATCGGACAATTCAATTGCTAGTTGAGGGCGTGGTTATCCGGGCTATCAACCAATATTTACTGGATCAGTTAATAGTAGACGTGTTGCATTGCCAAAACTCAACTCTGATCGGAATAACTTTCTAGCGATATTTTTCTATGGCCAAATGGCAACAGTGACAACTATGATACTGGCTACAACCCAACTGTCAACTTAATTGTCCGCTATGATAGTGCATTGTTGAAACTGTAAATGATTGTACCGCAGCTTTATGGTTGCTGGAAGCATGAGTGTGTGCGACTTTGGTTGAATGTTCAGTTAGTTATGACTATTGGGGCAACAACCCCTCCTGCATATTCATGCAACGGCGCCAGAAACCGTTACCGTCATCCGTAACACTTTGCTCTGTTTTGGTAATAAACATCGATTAATTCCTGTTAAATAAATAAGCGGAAAATATCATGTTTTTTTTTATTATTTTCAACGTATACAAAAGGTGTGATGTGTACTTAATTAATTGCTTTAAATAATAATAAAGATTTTAGAATTAATAAAAAAAAGTAAAATAATTAAATTAATTAGCAGTTGTTTTTATGTAAACTATATACGTCTTGACGATGAATACAACACTTGTCCTTTTTATATGAACTTGTCCTTTTTTTGTCCTAAATCTGAATTTTCAGGTGGAAAAAGTAAGGAAAGCGAAGTGAAAAATTTTAGCTCCTATGTTTTCCGTGTCAAAACCCTGGCTTTCTGAAATGAGTTAACTGAATACAAATTAACTGATATTAAGTTTTAGATTTTAGTTTGATTTTACAATATTAACGAAGATTTATTGACTTTCAAATAGCGCAAATGTGTAAACATTAAAAGTCAAAAACGTACTAATAATACGAATGTGATGTTTAGTAAACTCGATAGATATACAATTTGACATTAACCGAAGTGAATATTTGTGTATATATTCTTATGGCCTTTGTAATAAGATAAGAATAAATATGATGTAATATATTTTATAATTCCATACAGAATGTTCGGTATTAACTGTATTGTAATTATATTCAGCATAATCTACTTGGTAACTAATGTTTATGTCGAACCACCCAGCATGAAATGTGTTCTAATAAATGTTTCACAAATCAGAGAACCAATACAGTGACGGTTTCAGCAGCATTTTGTCACCTGAGTTTTCTCAGAGTGCGATACTTGAAACGGTTTGAATTCAAGTTATTTCAACTCTATAAAGTTCTGTTTAGTTTTTGCAGACACGTTTTCATCAAATCCTGTTTCCAGTTGCACGAAGGAACAAATAATCCCCTTTAACTAAATTCAACACTGCAGTTTGTAAACTTTTAACTAATTCCTGAAATACCTTACAAAGGTTTCACAGTAGTTAATTTAAGTGCGGTGCAATCTGCCGCAAGGTCCTTTCAACTAAGGATGTGATTAGTATACCATTTCTTAACTTATTTCGATGGTTCGAGACCCGGGGATTGTTACATAAAATATTATTATAATATAATTATTACTTTTTATAAACTTAGTATTTTTTACTATTAAATAATCTATATTTGTATCCACATTTTCAGAAAAGGTTCAAATTTGTATAGGATTCCTTGTATAAAAATATAATAAACGTTTTATTACACTCACGTGTATTATTATGGCACTCGTTTTATTACATCTGATGTTTATTACATTTGGTTTATTCTTATAAATGCATTCATATTCTACTATTGGGTTGTTTTCTTGATTAATATAACTTTTCGAACAGGACGAAAACATCTATACATTATTAACTTAGTATAGAATCATAAAAAACTGCTTCAAAACACGCTTTTGAAGAGCAAAAACAGTATATAGTTCAAAGTATTTAGTAGGAAAAGCAAGGGATGTCTATTCTATACGTAAAAAACGTCACGAATTTTCAAACCATTTTTTAATTTGTAAAGTTTAAAAAATCATAAAGTACAGGAAAGCTATTATTATAGAGCGAAAATCCATTTGGAGAGGCCATTTGTAAATTTGTACACGATCGTAAATATTGTTTTTTATAAGAATTTATAATTCATCAATGTAAGTCCTATTTACTATACAAAATAAAATCTATATTTAACCAGATATTTAAAACAAATAAAGTAACATTATTATTCAAAGTTTTATAACAATTGTAATTAGTTGTCAAAGCTTTTAATTTTGGGGTGCAGCAAATGAATTTTAATTTGTAATTAGTAAAATGGATATTAAACTAAATCCTAAATACTTTAGTAAACTGAGGGGAGCACTTCTCAGGTGGAAACTATAATCATGTTGATGTTGCCAGGCATAATTACTATGAGACTGAAATAACCTAATTAGATATAATTGTTGTACTGAACTGAGCTATGTACATTGACTCGTCATATATATATATTTATAGCAAAAATATATCACGCCAGTTGTATTTTCAGATTTTTTAATTGTTAGAGCATTTTAAGTCGTTTCATTACACTATGACACTACAGTTTTAAACCACTTATAGAAGCTTTGACTCAAAATAAGAGTTTAAGGATATATATAAAATACAACGATATTTTAGCTTCGATTCTCAAAATAAAAATAAATTGCGTTATAAGAGTGTTGAATTCGTTTCAGCCTCTTGAAAGGGAATTTATAGCTTTTCCCTCGAGCTGCATCCCTGCTGATAGCGCGGTCCACTGAGCAAGGCTGCCAATCCTACATTATTTGCTCTCTAATGCAGTCTTTGTTCTTCAAATACGAAGATTCATTCAATTTTGGACACGTATTATTAGAGCGAATGTAACAATTTAGTTAAATCCGTTTTTAATACATATAGAATATAACTTGGGAAGACGTACGTTCTAAAACACAATTAACCTTTTTTGTTCATTGAGTTAAATAGACTTTTTTCTCCTTTTTTTAGATTTAATTTATTGACTTGGATTTGCTCTATGAGTAGTTTTAATAAATAGAAATTGGGTAGTTTCACAATAACGAATAAATTGTTGCTAAAATATTAAGTTATTGTTTTACTTACGTCGTCAATACAAATTTGTTTCTGATGAACGCGTTTCGGCGCTAGGCCTTCATCAGCGTCTATACTTTGTACCATAGATTACACAAACGTTCTGCGTTCTGCGTTTAGTCCTATACGCAATCTAGAACTATGAGTATACTAGTGTACGATGTTTGAATGCTGATCATGACCTAGCGCCGAAACGCGTTTATCAAGAACAAATTTGGACTGACGAAGCTACAAACCGCACATAATAAAACATTCAGCCTAAAGACTAAAATACCCCCGTCGCAGCAAACCTGCATACTCAGCGAATTTCCAAGGAATATATAACATAACACATTAAAAAACTTAACAGGATTCATAAGCAAAGTATTCACAAACAAGCGATATTTAAAATATTAATTATTCTCCATAAGAATAACATTGGGGATGAGTACGCAGGTTTGCTGCAACAAGGCACACAAAATAATGGGTTTTTATGCAAATATCAATAGAACTCATCTTAGTGAAGTCACATACCAAGTTTCATCCATATACATTCATAAATAAGCGATATATAACATTTTAAGTATTTTCCATAAGAATAACATGGGGACCAAGTACCTAGGTTTGCTGCTACAGGAGCCATAGGCGAAAAATTTTTTTTGTGGAAACAACAATAAACCATAACCAGATCAAGCCATATACCAAATTTAGCCAGTTTATGTTCATAAATAAGCGAGATATACAATTTTTCTTTTTCTCCATAAGAATAACATTAGACAACGTACTGTGTTTAGCACTTTCAATATCTCGGTAACCAATTGACGTAGAGCAATGATCAAAATACCAAATTGTTTGTTTTTTTAAGCTAAACTCAATGGTATAAATTAAAATTTCATTTAAATTAAAATTAAATGTAAAAACCCCAAAAAACACATTTTTGGGGTACAAAACCCCCCAAAAACCCCCCTCCGGATGGTGCGATTCATCTGGTTTTCGAACTCGTTCAAATAAATGGTACTTTATACATTTGTACCAAATTTCATTAAGATCGGACCTTTTTTACGAGAGTTATCGTGCTTACGGACACATATATATATAAATATATATATATATATATATATAAATATATATATAAATATATATATATATATAAATATATATATATATATACATATATAAAAATTTGAACGAATGGTGTTTTTGGCATCTGGGGACCTCAAAATGAAAAGTTATCATGGTCTCGGGCTTAAGTCTTACCATGAGACCTACGGTAATAGCTTCTTCCCTATAGGGGAAATTCGCTAAAAACCACAAATCAGTACGAAAACTACTCATATGCCTAATGTTTGTTTAACAAAGTTTAGTTATAAATGTACTGCTCAGCTTTATTATTGTACTATCTTTGTTTTTACTCAAAGAAAATAAATTAAACTTCAACTTAGCTTTCTTTTAAGCCGAATAAAATAAAGCTGAAAGAGTGTTATACTATGGATATTCACAATTTTCACTATCAAGTTTCTTTAACGTTGGTTTAATGCACTTACCGAGCACACACTGATGAATGGAGTTATATAGTTGTTCGTGGACTTATGCATTAAACGGAATTGAACAAAAGGCACACAGATCAGCGGTTGCCGACCGAACGCTATTGAACTGTTGCAAACTTTAGCCAAAGTTTCAAACATGTCTAACCTCAAGCGAATATTTTTTGTTTGTTTTTGTTTTTTGAATCAGCAATCAACCCTCTGACCCTTTCAGATAATATTTTTGACTTCGTGAAAGTTTGTGAAGAAATAATGATTTTGACAAGCCATTGAGCGTACTTTTAAGGTGAAAATATTAAAGTTGTATTATAAAGACTAAATGTTTTTAGTTTAGTTTTTTTTTTACTGCCGGTACTGTTCCGGACTTTTTTCGTATGCTGTGTTCTCCTTGCTTTTTCTGATTCAGTCATACAAAAGCAGGTATGTATGACAAAGGTGCAATCGTTCGCTATCAGTACATGTATACTAATTTTGAAACAATTATCCTTATTATCATGCAGGAACTTACTTAAATACTTAAATTACGTGTAAAATCCAAGACTAAATCGTTGTATTTAATAATATTTCTAATATTATAGCTTTGATTTCATATAAACACCTATTTAACTTACATCAATTTGTTAAAAAACCGACAATTTACTTGAAACCAGTAAAGTCAAAATATGTTTTCATCTGAAAAACCCGATCAATATTTTGTTCAAAATACGTATTTAAAAAATATTTATCCGAATAGTTTTTTTTAATTACTTGGACGAAACAGGTGTTTTCTTGTACGAATAAACTGTCTTCCTGGCAAAAGTAATTCATATTACGTGATGGGTAATTTCGTACAACGGCCCATACACTTACGTTATATGAAGGCCATTCTCACCAAAGTCACGTTGCTGGGTGGGGTTACGGAGGAGATTAGAATAAGGGCGAAAACGCATGTAACTCCAACTCCAGGGTAAGAACTACCACATAATTGTGTTAACTAAGTCAATTTTCTTTACATGTTGTTGACAACTGCTCAAGAATATTTTGCCAACTAATTATTCCTAGCTTTTTGTTTTACCTTTTTAATAATACATTAAATTTTAATTGTTAACTTACAAAAGTAAACGTCAAGAATACTTGATAAACTATTCAGTATTGGTACCGTTTCTAAGTAAACAACAATCATGCACAATATTTATGAACGGTGTGTTAACTGTTCCAATAATCGTAAGAAAAAGTTTACTCAGAGTTTTTTCAAAAGAATTACTCTTTTTATGAAATAAAATACGTTAAAGTTCGGAGGATCAACCTGATGCTGCTTGTAAATTAGAATTCGATGGTTGTACATCCCTCACAAGTTTGCAGCTCCGAAAGTTTTGATTATTTCACGTTTCCCTTCATTCACAAGACGGTCTAGTTTTAAAATAAGATTTGTATAAATTTGTGATCATTTTAGAATTGTAATAAAACCTAAACAGATAACTATGTGTTACCAAAAACTAAATTACTGAAAGTGCGTCTAAGGTGATGTTGTATCTTTATTTATGACGCTCGTATCAGCAAGCCATTTAAATAATAAATAATTACTTAATGTCACAGCTCATTCAAAAAAATATACAATAAGAAACCAGGTGATATATTGTCCGCTTGCAGTACTTGTGGGGCCAACTTCCAGACTGTGAGCCACATTGTTAATCACTGCCTTCTGCGTTCTTTCTCGGGAGGACTGGTGGTTATCCACAGTGTCACTGAAGCGGCTCTTGATCGTCAATATGGGCTGGACTTAGCTCTATAAAGCAGATGTTATGATATGATTTTCTTAACCTAAATCGAACAAACTATACCACTGGTGAAATTACAGGATTAATATTTCAAACAACCCATTCAGGCAGCTACCATCAAGGCGCGTGCCAGACATACTTGGTGATCCATTGTTGATCCTGAGACACCCGGATTGATATATTATGCTGATGCAGCTGCCGAAAACCGGCGGTGGATTTTTACTTTAACAGATTAACATTTTGAACTGAAACCGAATTTCTTGAACACAATTTAATTGTTTTTGTTCTGTAGGAGAACTTTTACTTGTCTCATAGACTATTTTTATCAAACGTTTAGTGAATTGTATTTTTATAAATGGTATACAAATGTTACAAATAATTTGCAACACATTTTAATTTTTTCAGGTGAGGTGAAATATATTAAGAAAAAAATAATGTAAGTATTTGAAGATTAATTGCTATATACTTTATTAATATTTTGTTATTTAATTGGCTTATTTTAATTTCTATTGCCTTATATTTATTAAACGCTACTATCGTATCACGTTTATTGTTATTTCAGCTTTAAAGAACATACTAATATGCAAATTAGTTTTACTGTAACAATATTTATTATAATTCAAATAATAAATTAACACAACAAAATTCAATCCCACCAAACAAAATATTTTATAATTTGTATGAGTTTTAAATGAATTAAATATTTCAAATGTAAAAAACAAACATTACAGCATATTATATTACAAAATCAGTTAATCGTAAGATTAGTGTTATAAAAAGAAAAATAGCAATAGGTACAAAAAATGTAGGAATTAAATTGAAAGAAGTCTTAATATTTCATGAGAAACTTCTGAAATCTGTGATTAATGTGTTTGCACAAAGATTAAGATTATCACTTGTTTAAAGGTGTGTAGATTTCTTTGCAAAGAGATCTTGTTGAATAAGATTTAATGAAGCAAGGGAAACAGGCCCACGTTGCAGGCTCTTTCCGCCTTATCTCCGAACTTCGCAGTTAGTTAATCTGGTAACTTTGTCCCATTGTCTTTGATAAAATGTTTTAGTGACTGTTATGTGTAGGTATAAAGACAAAACAAAATTTTATGATTTGCTATGGTAAATATTGTTAGCATAATATTATAAATCGAAATATATATTGTCTGAAAGTCTTATACGAAGAGAATAATTTAAAATAATTTGAATTTGCTGTATCTAAACAGTGAGAAATAAAAATAAAAATACTACACTTACCTTTGGTAAATTTAATTTATCTGTAACAAATTATAATAAATAAATAACGCAATCAATTACTGTACGGTGTAAAAAACACTGAAGATGATAAACTGAAATATACTAAAAAAATAACCTGGCCAGATATCAAATTACAAAGCGTAAAACTTACAAATTAATATAGATACAATAAAGGAAAACATTTAAACTAAACAAAATGAATAACATTCCAGAGAATTGATAAATTATTTGTACCAGGAATTAGAAAGAATGAATAGAGATAACGCCGGCTCAGGCGCCAGGGTGGCAGGGGGGAAGGTCGGTCCCAAGGTCACTAAGCTCCCCCTCCCATCAAATAATGCCACCCACCCGTAGAACTATAAACAATAAACAATATTGTTTATAGTTCTATGCAGCCAACAGCAGTCTGCGTCTGCGTCTGCCATGGCGCGGCGGGTGCGGCGGCACCACACGCCATAGTCCATCTCATCGTCTACTTATCATCTTCCAACTCTCATCGTGAAAACGAGTGTTGGATGAGCTAGGATATCGGTGCACGTTTTGTTTTAAGCAAATTGTTCACTGGAGAATGCAAAAGACGTGGCTATGTAAAGATACAAAATGGCTTATTTTTCCTCGGATCAGTTTAACCCAACTGAAGTAACTGTAATGATTTTCGTCTTGTAGACTACCCTTGAACATTAAAGTAAGTAGTGTTTATTCGTACAACAATATAATAAAAGACTCTTCAAAGTTTTTGAAAGACAAACCCTAAAATTTACTTTCAGGGTGACTTCAATTTTGTTGTATATTCATCTTATAGTGAGGGGACCAAACTGAAAAGGTATATTACAAAAGGCATATTACAGAAAAAGAAATAAAATAACTTCAGCATTGAAATATAACTAGGCTTGCACCTCTCTCTAACAATAAAACTTAAACGTCTAATTGAGGAAACGCAATTGTTGAAAGACAGCTTCGAGTCAAACAGCACTCCTGAATCTTTGACACAGAAGGAAAATGAGCGAGATATACCACACGAGTATGACCTTTTGTGTTTGTGTTGATCCCAGAAACAACTTACCGATGATTTCGGAGAGTTTCAAAAAACCTTGAACATAGTACTGTAGCTAAATCCAACAAAATATTACCACATCGGGAGTGACTAGCCAGTGTGTAATCAGGAATAAAACACGTTTACAATATCGATACATATTCAAGAGTTACAAGCATAAGATACCTGGTGGCCGAGTTTTGCTCGGGGGAGGGCCAGTCAGTTTGTTTAGATGACTTGGAATAATATTTCACCACTTCCCCCTACTGATAATCAGAGTTGTATAACTCATTTGCCTCTTTTCTACATTTTTAAGGTCACTCCAGTTGTTATTTATAACTCAATGTCCCTTTGATTTATTTTACTACTCTATATATGTAATCTTCACTCAATTTTTTTAATCTCTGCTCTCAGGAAACCACATGTTAGTAAACATAAACAACATGAGTATTACTTTGACAGTTGATTACGAACAGCTGTTACAATTCTTTTGTTTTGATTTGAAACTTCATAAGCCCAATGTTAATTTTTTTAACTTTTCATTTTAGTCTTTTTACATTGTTTGATTTATCCTTGGGATGAGGCCT
This sequence comes from Allygus modestus, assembly GCA_963675035.1. Classification (NCBI taxonomy): domain Eukaryota; kingdom Metazoa; phylum Arthropoda; class Insecta; order Hemiptera; family Cicadellidae; genus Allygus; species Allygus modestus. The sequence continues at coordinate 30,023,332 of OY776115.1, read as the reverse complement.
GTCTCGAACTTATTTTATCCCAGAAATGAGTTATTTCGAACATTTGAAGGAAATCGTTTGAGCCGTTTTCGAGATCAGTGTCGCAAGCAAGCAAGCAAACAAACAAGCAAACCTTATTCATATTAGAGTACAGGATTTGTGGTATTCTAAAACTAAATTATACAATAAAGCGCCAGAATGAGAATGACCAGACAAATAACTGAAGACCTTTTAAAAATAAATCAGTTAATTCGAGTCTCTCACAATCGTAACCCGAAAATTCCACAGACCGGGGAACTTAACGCCCATTTAAAGTACTTTGCTACTCAAATCGAATACATTTACTGCCTTAAAAATTATATATATATATATATATATATATATAAATATTTCATGAAAATAGTCAAATTGTCTTACACTAAACCGATCCTGTACATTCACACACATCAAGCAGTCACCAGCCTTACTCTCCATTCAAAAGTAGAGCCCTATGTCTCTAGCCGAAGAATGCCTGGTGTGATTGAACACTAAGAGGTTTTGAATAATTTTGTTCAGTTCTTTCAGTTCTATTCAAAGTGTAGCAAAGATTCTATTGACAGTTGAAACAGTTATTGAATGACGAGTAAATTTCATTCGCACACGAAAAGGAGTTCAGAAACCCCAGTCCTCGCGATCAAGGTAACCTTCCAACAAAGAAAAATCGAGTGACCGAAAGTTCTTCTAAAAGCGACTTGCAGGGGAAGAAGGTACTGTCTTCTGAGCATAATGGTTTGAGACGGCTGTGTTTGTGACACCATTTTGTTTAGTTTATGTAGGCTATATGTATCTTTGGCTCGAATAAGCACCGTACAGTTATTAAAGGTCCAAGTACCATCACACTTTTAATTCTGTGTAACTCAAAAATGTAACATTTTCGCACATGAAATACAAAGTATAAAAAATATAAGGTCATGAATAACATTTTAAACATGCTTTGGCTTACACTTTCTTACTGTCTAAACAAACTTGGGAAAATCAGCATTCCAAAAACTTGATACCTTCAAAATCATAGTACACACTGTGACGAGTCTCTACCACACTGAAATTTATTAAGAGTACAAATCGTGCAAATAGTACAGCTCATCTGATTCGATGTTGAATCGATTGCCGATGACTTCGATAACCAAACTAAACTGCCATGAAAAGCGAGTGAGCTCGTTGTATGAATGCGATCTCAAATTCGTCGCTACATAAAAATCTCCTGCTCAACGGCATTGCTGAAAGCAGACAAAGCTTTCAAATTAACATCGCTCTTATGAGAGGAGCAGGAATAACTCGGGAAATTCTTCTCACCAAAGGGGTTTCACTTGTGGCATTAAAATAGCGCCTGCAAACGTAAATACATATCTGCAGTACATTCATGTACTGCGGTCAGCATAAACTAAAATGGAAGGCGCTATCGGGCTGACGTAACGAGTCGATTTACAAGTTGTACCTGCATCCTATTTGGATTTAGGAACTATTTTCCAGAGAATGGGGTTTAAAGATATTTTCACTCACATTTTTGATCTGAGGTCCATGTAGCATCAATCCGGCGGACTCGGCCCTAATATTATTAAGGAGAGGAAGTCAAGTTACCTGTCCCCTTTACTTAAGAACGTAGATAAATAAAACACAGAATGTAGCCACACACCTGATTTGGTTATATTGATATTTGCATAAACAAAATTGTGTTTTCCTTTTTGCAGCAAACCTGCTTACTAAGCCCTAATATTATTATCACAATTTTATATATCGCTTATTTATCAATGCATTTTGATGAAACTTGGTAAGTCGGTATACGTCATAATGAGACACGTATGCTTTGGAAATTCATTCAGTACGCAGGTTTTCTTGGGTATTCACTTATAGAATGGAGGACAAAAGACTTTTTCTCATGCTCAACTGAATAGCTTCTACCTCAAAGAATTCGTTGTACAATAACTAAAGACATGAAAGAATTCGTGTTAAAAGAGATACATTCGACACTCAGGACAGCCCACCGGTTGAGGGACAGGATGCAAGACGACCCTCTTACACGTGGAGGGGGGGGGTTGTATCAAAAGCCCATTATTTCTACACCCAAGGAAAGGTGTTGGGCGCACGGCCAGTGTTGTGGCACAGGAGACCGCAGCGGTTAACAATGAGATGCAACAATGCAGCCACATGAGCCAAGCAGCTGAGACTACTGTCGCTATAATGGCTAAGGTCTTTGAATATTGTAACATGAGGTATCTGATAGATTTTGGTTGGTTTATGAATCTAAAACCTACAAACTATAAGTAATGGTTTAATATTGTAGGCTTAATTTTGCAAACATAGTAAATCACAACATTAATACTACTTTAACCGTGAGGTTAAGTTATATTGGCTTAACTACGCTGTTAAAATTGTAGGTTGCGTAAGCATCCGAAATAAATATTTTTTAATATATTCTTAAGTAGAAAGTATGTAAATAGAAACTTATTGTTCTAGATAGTTGATCTAATGTCCCACACTTCTCGCGAACAAGCCTGATCATTCGGCCGAACATTCTCCGGAATATTCAATGAACTTTCCGTCCCGCATTCAAAAGTTCTTGCAGCTCCCACCCTTCTCACGAATACTCCGAACATGCGGGCGTATTCGCGAGAAGTGTAGGACAGCCTTTATGGTACCAGTACACTATCGTCGAATAATTCGCTCGAATTTTTCACCGCAAATTGGAGTCGCGACAACGAATCTTTCACCAAATCAACCGAATGTGCACAACGAACTAATCAAGTAAACGCTCGCCCAATACCATGCAATACCATGCTCGGCCATTCGCTTCCGCTTTGATTCTTTGATTCGTGCTAAAAACCGACAAAAAACGGAGCGGAGGCGAACACGAATCATGGCGAAGCAAACTACCCGAACACACACGAGCACACCGAGTACACTATCACACTATCACGCTCGCCTTAGTTCGCCTATGTTGGGCCATAGTGTACTGGTAGCATTCGATCAAAACTAATAGTTGTATTATTAGCTTAAATCGTTCAAATAACAACGAGTGTATATGATTTAATTTTGTGCTCGTAAGTTTAGTACTGTCATATATAAGGAGGTAAAGAAAATGAAACAAATTAATCTAAACGTAAGATAAGCCCTGCAAGGACGAATACCATTATTCCAAAAATGAAACATATAATTAAAAAAAACGTATAACAGTTTTTAATATTTCACGATAAAACATTAATTTTCATTCCACGTGGCAACATTGGTAACTTTATACTGTGAGGGAAATAAGAAAATGGCCTCCTTTTGTGATGATTTTGAAAGCGTTTCTTCGACACAATAGTCACGTAACAATAAGAGAAAGTGATATTGTTTATATTTTCTTCGAGACAAAATGTTTGAGATATCGATTCGATCCTTAAATACCGGACCGTTTCTACTACCTCCAAAATATATTTATTATAGACAGTTATTACGAACAGCCAGACTCACTTATTGTTTTTGTGTAACCAGATTTTCCAGTTTTGAAAAGCATTTTAAGCTATTAACGTGTAATGTTAACAATAAACAATAAAATACATTTACTGGCCTTAGAGTTTTAAACTTTTGTAACTATATGCTTGAAAAATAGTACTTTTAAACATTAGATTTGTACTTAAAGAAGTTAAAAAATGCATAAATATTCTAAATTATTTATTCATATTCATCTAACGTGATAAAAAAGTATGGGTTTGACTTTATTATTATATATAAAACACAACTATTCAGTAAATAATGGAAGGTTTTAGACCATTTAATGTAATGTACAGTGTGACTTATTATAAGTAACTATGTATAAACTTTCTTGTAAAATTACAAAATCACTACTGAGTCTGGCAGTGAACCTTCGTACCCAATTACTGTATACTAACACCGAATTAAGAGTATTTTTAGGCGAAGAAATTAGTAATCACGCGTTACATGACATGAACATAACAGAGACGTACATAGTGACCATATAAAGGATATGTCGTTTTATAAAACTACTACAGTACAAAACAAAACTTTTTCTGGAGAGGTTTGTTGATTCGGAAACCTCTCAATAATTTAGTTGTCATAGGTCATTGAACTCTAGAGATCCTAGTCAAGTTAAAATTGCATATTGTCACAGCAAAGTGCATATCAGTCATATTTATCTTATAAACACATTCAAAACTTGAACAATTGTTTTCCGCCGTCTTTGAGTTTTAGTAAGTTAAGTTTTTAATAAAATATTTAGTAAAATAACAAATAAACAATTAAATACTATTAATATTTAATGATTAGGGTTACAAAGTGTAAATAGGGTAAATCAGAAGTTTAATATGTAATTTGTAAATTAATGTAAGAAATCTATAGCCACTATCAGGAAATATTCTCGTTATTAAAGTTAGAATATTTGATGTAGTTATTTATTACTAGTAGCCATGGGTTACTATTTAGTCACTGTAAGAACTTTATAATATGATTGGTTAAACAAGGAGAGGGAAGTTACTCCTCCCCCCTCAAACTAGTAAGCCAGAAGGCAAGTAACTTAAGTTAATTCGTTTCCAAACCTCCAGTGGGGAGGTCCTCTCTGAACGCTCACTGAAGTGGTACAGTTCCAATTAATTTACTTAAAGTTAGACATAATATTTTCAAAATTTAAGCCCAATATTTTAAATTTTCAGGAAATAAATTTTGCCATCTACTTTTCAAATTTTAATATTTAGAAAAATGTAGTGTATGTGTTTGTTTACATTTTAAGGAAAATTTCCTGGGAAGATTTGCAATCCCCTTTATCATTTTAAACAATCCAAATTTTAATTTAAAGTATTAAGGGTGGGAAGTTTATATACAAATGCGAAGTATGTGCTTTATTCATTTATAGAGTTCATTTTAATTTTGAAGCAGGGAATATGTGAAGTGTTTTAATTTAATTATTTTAAAATTCTCAACATAAGAACGTATTCTTGCTTCAAAGTCTAAATTTATTCGTACTTTTACGTATTAACATAAAAATGAAATAGAAAGTTTTGATTAAAACGTCAAATACGTCATAACATTCGGTACATATCCTGAGTTGCATCGTACATTAAGATCTTTTTGAAGCATAAATACAGTTCCATAAGTGATATGGGGCCCCCCGCCGACACGTAAGTAAGCAGACACTTGCGGCAACAATGGGGTGTTATCTCCACAACCCTCTATCCTTTAAAATACGACGCCCTTCACAATACAAGTTCCTCACACGTTTCATATCACGTTGAGTGCTTCTGTGACTGCTAAAAAACTGAAAAGTTGAGTTTTCAGTGTAAAATGATGACACTTTTAAAACTTGTGAATGCTTATATTTTTGAAACCATTGGTTAGACTGCGAATCGACTTCCTGAGTAGATAATAATTGTTATGTTCTTAAAATATTTCAGAAACTACACGTTACAGAATTCCTCAATCTGTTAAGATTCAAACTTATATGCTCCTAAGCAAAAGCGATTCCTTTTTATCATACTTTCTTCAATTAATTGACACTATTTTAGTTAAATGGTTTTATAATATTTTATACAAAATAAAATTCCTTCCAGAATCAGCATTTGAAATATTGTTGGCCTTCTTCAATTGAATCCATATTCTGATGAAGAAACAGAGCAGTTTACAGTACATGTCCAGCTCTCTCCGCTTGGCATGGGGGATGTTTGTCGGGGTGGAAAAGGGGGGATGGTTAGGGGCTAGGGGGAAGCGCCTGATAAGACCAGTGTCGCTGTACACATTAATCAAGCTCTACACACGCTTTCTACTGGCTACACAACAACCCTAGTTTACTCTAAGGACATTTCTCCGTCGCAGCAAACCTGCGTAGTCAACTTTATACGGACCTTAACTATTAAGGTCGTATAAACTGTCAAACGTCGTTAACTGTCAAACTGTCGTATTAACTGTTTGCGCGACACATCACACGAGATCAGGAAATTCCTTACAACATAAAACGCGGTGGAAGCACACAAGACGTGGACTGGAGAAGTTATCACTTGCTAGGAAAAGTTATTTATTGGTGTGATAACGATGAAGTCAACTGCATTACGAAATGTGTGGCCAGCTAAAGGATCGCATACGTGAATCTGAGTATTCGGCTAGTCGTCCCTGCGAGTGAAATGGGAGTACGTTGTAGACTAATTATTTTTCGAATTTGGGCAGAGCAAATTTGGAAATAAAAAACAAACCATGGTAGTTTTTCTGAAAAAAAACAACCTAACAAAAAATAGGACGTTTTAAAATTAAGGGTAAAATAAAGATCTATTCAGGGTAGTAATTCAATTCGGGAAGAAACTACAACAAATAAATTTAGATGCAAAAAGATTTTGTAGTTGAAAAAACTGAGTTTACTTTTTGATTGTCTTGTCAGCCATATTTTTGACTCACCAACAAACTAGAGGCCCAGGGGACTTCGGAATCTCGATTCTTATCTAATCTTCGCGCTGCGACGTGGAAAATAACCTGACGTCACATCTTGAGGTTCAAATCAAACGTCAAGTTGTCAAGTTGCCACTGCATCTGGGGTGAGGCTTTTACTAGAGGAACTCTTGAATCGTAATGGTGCTTGGGACAGAATTATTTAAGTTGCGATTTCTGTTAACTATTTATATTTTTATAAAAAATATTTATTTTGGAAATTCTTAAATGGTTTTAGTCAATAGATTATACGAGATACTTAAAACAGAAAAGAATATGGTAGCTTCTAGATATATTTACATTATTTGTTTTGTATAATAAAGTGGTTGGTTATAAGCACGACCTCACTGTTCTTAGATATTTACTAGTATAACATATCTATAGTTAAAGGAAACTTCACGAAAAACACATTTGACAATTGCATCCGCCATCTTAGTGTCATAGTACTGTATAAATATTTGTTGTTGCAAAATCGGAAAATAATTTCTAGTCGAATTTTATAACAAATATGACAAGTACTTTCGCAGGTGGAACAAATCCATTTACCATAATTAGATAAAAAATAAATAAATAATTAAATACCAACACTAACAACGCGTCTGTTATTTATTGAGTTACACCTCGATATACAACTTAATACAAGCCAATTATGTTGGTATATTGCTAACTGGTATTATTTTAGTAAACAATCTGATTGAACTGTTCATACAACCTACATTACTGTAGTTGATATTAATTAGGGATGAGTCGATACCGAAATTTATCGATTCTCGATATCGATACCGATACCAGAAAAACCGATTATTAATCTCGATACCTATACAATCGACACCTACGATTATTCAGTACCTATAGTTGTTAAAAGTATTGTTAACAACTTATAAGTTAATAAAGTTAATATAAGTGCAATGGTAATATTTGTACTAATTGTCACTTAGGATTAAACTATTATTAAATTAGTAACAGTCAATTATACAGGGTGTCACAAAAAAGTGTGATGGGCTATACAGGACCTAATTCTACATGCAAAAATAAGTCAAAAATGAAGAATAACATTTTTTGGATTTCGGCTTAGTTTAGCCGTAATCCGCCATTTTGTTTTTTTGGGAAAATATTTATTATTTCAAAAACCCAATGAGATATTTTTACGAAACTTGGCAAAAGTGTTTACACTAAATTAAGTAACATTTGTAAAAAGAAATATTTTTTTACCTTTCCAAATTTCAAAATGGCGGCCATTTGAATTTGTTATGCCAAATTTCATGAAAACCGGTACCTAAATCAAAATTGTTCAAGACACAAAATTTTTTGTATTTATTATAACAAATCCAACAAAACAAAAATGAATAAAATCGGTTCATAAATAAAGAAGCTGTGTTTATTTTAGTAATTTAGACTGAAATTACTTAATTACATTACATAAATTATTATTACATAAATTTCAGTCTAAATTACTAAAATAAACACAGCTTCTTTATTTATGAACCGATTTTATTCATTTTTGTTTTGTTGGATTTGTTATAATAAATACAAAAAAATTTCTGTCTTGAAAAATTTTGATTTAGGTACCGGTTTTCATGAAATTTGGCATAAAAAATTCAAATGGCCGCCATTTTGAAATTTGGAAAGGTAAAAAAATATTTTTTTTTACAAATGTTACTTACTTTAGTGTAAACACTTTTGCCAAGTCTCGTAAAAATATCTCATTGGGTTTTTGAAATAATAAATATTTTCCCAAAAAAACAAAATGGCGGATTACGGCTAAACTAAGCCGAAATCCAAAAAATGTTATTCTTCATTTTTGACTTATTTTTGCGTGTAGAATTAGGTCCTGTATAGCCCATCACACTTTTTTGTGACACCCTGTATTTGACACTTTTATATCATAGCTCTATGTCTGTTTTCAATCGGGTTATGAAATTAGCGTAAATGAGCATAAACCTTTGTAGAATATTCTTTAACATATTCTTTGTATATGAGATAACTTAACCCGCTGTGTCACTTAACAGTTAACCAACACATTTTTGATAGTCCGAATAGAACGTTGAATGTAATGTTGCTATAGGGTCGGTGTGTGAGTTTGTGTGTTCAGTTAGTTATGACTATTGGGGCAATATCCCCTCCTGCATATTCATGCTACGGCGCCAGAAACCGTTACCGTCGCAGATTACATCCCCCAACACTTCGCTATGTTCCACCCACTAAAGTCCAATATAACCTTTCAGTTAATAGAACCCGTAAAAAAATTTAAAGTAAATAGTTTAGCTCGTGTCCATTTGTTGCCGGGTCACAACAAAATATGCTCTGATCAACTTATATGTTACAAAAGTAAATTCAATCCAAATTCACAGTGAGAAAATAAATCAGTCGGTATAATATAAGGTTAGTATTTAAACCAACAACCAATGTACTAACAAATAAAGTTGAATTTAGTTAGTGCTTCACATGCATATATATTTTAATTCCTAATTTAGCATATCAATTAAGACCAGAAGGTGACCTAACTCCTCACGGGGTTGTCGCAGACATCAAATGAATCTCAGTACAAACTTAAAATGTAAGCAACACAGTACCATATTATGGTAAGATATATTTCGTAAAACCACTGTTTTATTTTAATTAAACAAATTAAAATAAAACTCGTGTGAAATGAACATGATAAGACATTTCTTTCGTAAGAATAAGCAAATGGGGTCCAGTATTTCTGAGAAGAAAATCGTATATTGATGTTTTACCGGGCGAGTATTTTTCTGATAGTTCACTGGTAATTTTAATCAGCTGTCATGATTATGATATTATAATTTGAAACTGAATAAGCCCAAAGTTCAAATTAAACTATCGATTACCTACATGCGAAGCTTGAACAACTGCATTTGTTAACACATTCGTTTTAATAACTCATCTCTTTGGAGATTCAAATTTGTACTTCATTATATTTTATGCTAGTAATATAAAGGTCTTCGCAATAAAAACACTTTTGGGAATTGTTAGCTTTTTGAATTTATATATATTACTTGCATATATAATTGCATATTACTTGCATATTTAATTCCATATTACTTCTATATATAATTTCATATAAATTCAACTGAAAATTGTATATCACCTGTTTAAAAATGTTATGTGTGGCTGTGTCAATTATTTGTTTACAATTATTAAAATTATTGAATGAGTAATAACTGTGAACAGAATAACTAAAGAGTTACTGGAACTGTAAGCGGATGGATACCAAATGAAACTAAGCCGAATGACTAAAGTTTTACCTGTTGAAATTATTATTTTTTCATATTAGAAAGTATAAAAATACCTGATTTAAAAATAATTATTTAAAGATGTTTTCCGACACAACAAATAAGCCAAGTTTAAATTCAGTAAACACAGACTAACACTGAACGAGGGGCTGTCCAGAATACATTACTTGACTTTAGAGGATATACTGTCATTTATAAAGGGATTTCTAGCGTCTAAACGATTACAAGTTGAGCATATCAGTGTCACTGTAAGTTTAAAATGGCTGGCTGATTCTCACCATTTGTATTTTTGTGTAAAACCATGCAAATCTTAAATTGAAAAAATGTTTTCGTAGCTATAGAGTCTAGTGTTTTATTAAAAAATGTCGGTACCAAGTTTTACACTTACCAAAGAAATTTAACAAACTATTACAGCATATTTGTTTCCAGTTGCACGGATAACCTTTTGATTTAGTTAGTATTGCGCTCCATTGACGCTGTGAATCAAAAAGAATACTTTAACTATTAAATCTAAGTTATTAACAAACAAATTCAGTGTAAATATTTGATAAAAGATTATGAAATTTGTAAACGTGCAACGGTTCTAAAACTTTCCCGAAAATAGCATCCAGTACTCACTTCTACTACACAAAAATATTATTTGTACAGATTATTTAAAAAAATTAAAACGGTTTGAGTTCCTGGCTTAATCACAGTAACTAAATCTACGTAATTTGTCAAACTGCATCATTTATTGGAGTTTTGTTAACTAACAAAAATAACGTAAAAATCATAAAAAGTACAAATTCTAGTTAAACTACACTTAAAATTTATACTAGTCTTGAAATATTATTTGATATTGTGACAATTTATGTTAGATGAATACACCAGTTTCATTTTGCTATGAAAAGTGTAAATGAGCTAATATTTGTTTTCTGGTCACAATAAAACACATAACTACTAACAGTACAGTTTACGTATTCTAATTTGCCGTTAGTTTTATAAAATTAAAAGTGACAAAATATTCCTATAAAGAGCGTTTATTGTCATAAACTCGTAGGTAGAACAAATAAATAGGTTTCCTTGAAATATTCTTACTTTTGATTTTTGACTCAAAGAACTGCGCTAAGTACCTTTGTGATAAAGTTTAATAATTCGGAGTCGCGCATGGTTAATTTTACTATAACCACTAACTTGTCCAAATAATAAAGGATCGTATCCTGTAAACGTTCTTATCTTGAGCTTAAAACATCAAACTCAAGTCAACTTTGTAAAGTAATTACTTTATAACTGAGAGGTACGGATTTTCCTCTGTAATGAACTTAATTAAAGCGATATTTTAAACTTTTCAATAAGTAGCTTATCAAGCCTCCCTTGACTCTAAGGGCCTTAGAATTAGGGGGAGGTTTCCTTAAATAAATGATTCAATAAACCGTTAATCTCTTCACGTGAGAGAATATATTTGGAAATAACTGAATACAGCTAATAACTTAAAGTTCATACCTACTTTTTATGATTTACACAAGTTTTATTTGGTGAAAGTGTTTATACAAAATCCAAAATGGTAAGGTTAAAACTGAGATCATATTCAAAAGTGTGTTTAGTTTCCTTGTCATCTTAAAACCAGAAACAGCCTTGGAGTAAACTTTAGACTACAAGACGTTTGAAAATCTTTAAACACTTGCACACCCGTTATTACCCTATTTTTCACTTTTCGACTGACTTGACTCGGTTCTAAAAACCTTGGATACTTAATTGTTAATTTTATGTGACATACGCGGGGTGAATACCATGATACATATTACAAAAATATTCTTATTACTCGTGTAAATCATGTTTTTATATTGAAATAACTTTCTGTACAATATCTGTATTGAAATAAAACCCTTTATATAGAAATACCAGAAAGAGGAAATATTCTGTAAAAGGAAAAGAATAGACGTAAAAAGTCCAGAAGAAAAATATTTACGGGACGTAATAAAATACGTCTTACAACAAACAAAAAAGATGGGCCTAGTACCATCTTTTATATATGTTTACCGTCTGTATGTGAATCAGTATAAGTGTAAATATATCTTAAGTGTTGTAATACGTCTTTTATTACATCCCGTAAGTAAGAACAACACGTAATATGCTAATAAAAAAGTTGTTTGAAAATATTTAGCAGAAACTCGGCTTTTGATCTAAAACTGTTGATAAAACCACGACGCACAGACAAGGCGTGGGAGAGACGCAGGGTTCAGTTTCACACCCGCCAGCCTTTTCCAACTTTCTACGAATCCGATTTAGTATTTTCTGAGCTGAACTATATGTTTTATAAATTCATAATGCATAATCTTTGTATGCATTTACATTTGTCTTTTTCTCTTGTACGTTCTTCAGTTTCATATTGTGCAATATGTTTCAAAGACGTTTATTGGAGAAGTGGTCCAAATCCAAAGGTTTGTGAATGCAATAATGAACCGGCAACATTGTTTATTCGAAGTCCAAGAAGCTAACTATATCTATAGAGGCTCTATAGAAATTCTCTTTTATATAATTCGATAAGGCATCTCTAGAATACGACAAGTTTCTACCTGTGTTAAATTAAACTTAAAAATATATGTTTAGAATATTTCGAAAATCTGTTAATTGGATGCTCTTAAGGAGTATAGCTTCTATTAAATTATTGCGGTGATTAGTAAGAAGAACAAAAATTGAATTACTAACATAAAAATTGAGACGAGGTGTGTTTATAATATCGTTGCTAGCGGTTTTAATTTTTGTTTACTATATATTTCCAATCCAACCGTATGAATATAAAGTGGATAATGTGGTAACAGTTTGAAAACTTTCTTTAAACTGAATACAAGACACACATATGTAAGCATACTGTTGTTAAACATATAGTTTAATATTTTTCTGCGGTTCAGTTTATTTCGCCGCTATTTCAACGGTTCTATTGCCTTTTGAACCTTTAGAAATTATTGTGAAGATAGCAAAATGAGTTAATGTTTTAATTGAGTTTACTTACTTATTAATGTATTTTTTCAGTTTTAAGCTGTAATTTCCATGTTCGAATATCTGTGTGTGGAGATCGATAATTTCAATTATTTAATTGTAAAACGGATAATAACTGTTCCCACAGAATCGTACCTCATTTTTTACTAATTGTCAATATCTTAAATTGTAGAGATATTTTACTGATTATTAATTTTATTGAAACAACTTCAATTTTTTGGGAAGATTTCTATATGTAGTAACTTTGATCAATAATATAATAATAACTAATAATAATTTGTTAGTAAAGAATAGTCGATGAAATTTTACTTACATAAATAAACTTAACGAGTTCGAACGCAGGGCGCTGACGTGAGGGAAGTGAATTTCCACATACAAAACTTTTAAAACTCAAACCCAGTGTAAAAACATACATTTATGAAAATTTTATTGGAATCTGTAAACATTGATTTTTTGGCTGTTCTGGTGCTCCTGGTTTAATTTACCTGCAATGTTAGGAAAAGAATTTTGCGCATTATAAGGTTAGGAGAAGGTCCATTCAGGCTTTAAAGTAAGCGCCATGTTGCTGGGAATGATACAAATACACCAACAAATGAATAACATGCTTTCTAATGTAAAAACCCCATAAGACAACGTACGGTGTTTAGCCGATATACATTTTCTTTAATAACTCGGTAAATATATATGCTAAAATGACAAGAGATGGCTTAAAACTTTCGCTTCACTAATTCCCATCTTAATACATGGATTAATTGAACGTCCGGGGCTTGTCTGGCCCTTTTTGGGCCCAAAAACTCAAAATTGTAAAGAATAATCCCCAAAAATGGGTTTAGTGTTTTCCGATTGTTTTGCCCAACGAACTTGTCCAACTGATTAAAGAAAGGAACGTTCCTACCAAATTTGAAGTAAATCGGACAAAACATTCGACCGATAGAGTGCTACACACACACACACACACACACACACACACACACACACACACACACACATATATATATATATACATATACATACATCCACATATTAGAATATATATATATAATTTCAAAATTTCAAAATTATATATGTATATAATTTTGAACAACACCCCAAAACGTGTTCAGGGGGTCATGTTAGGAACTTCTATTGTGGTCCCCGGCTTAAGTTTTACCATGCGGGTCATGCTAATAGTTCACTTTCCATAGGAAATTCACTAATAATAACCTTTTAGAATATTGTGACCGACACAGCATCACGTGATCCCAACACATGTTGTTTGTGGTGAGCTCTGTTGTCAGGAAGTCAGCTGCAGGAGTGTGGTGAACATTGACAATAAACCGTAATTACCATCATACGGAATGCTTGATTTTACCATTATTCTAAACATTAATGCATCTAGCTTACTTATTTATTATGTGCTTAACACAATTGAAGTTCCTCTTCCGTTCAGAGATATTTTACTATATTTTTCCAACTCATATTTTCAAAAGGGTAAATTAGAGTCCAAACTTAAACATATAGTCTCACAATTACCTAAATAGTTCAGATGTCATTTACCATAGTTTTAAAATTATTGTGTAAATGCAAAGGTACAATTGTGTAGATTTTCGGGTGTTGGATTTTTCAGGTTGTTCAGGAAAATAGACTGCGTTAAAATTACGTGCATTTGCAGTGTTTTTGTAATACAGTAGTTAAACTTGAGTACGTATGACCACTTTGCCGTCTGCACCGAGGTCCAAGAAGCTATCCGGGTTGATAGCCATGCGCTCAACCTAAACAACAGATAACACTTTTGATTGGGATCTATAAAACTGATATTTTATAACCTGAAATAACACCAAATGTATTAAAATAACGTCTACATAATTGATTCATAAGGATATTAAGTAGTAGGGAAAGGGGACTTCTGGCTCACTTGATTGATGGCTTCCGGTCACGTGACCGGAAGCGCTGCGTCATGAAAGACGTCATCTGAGGCTGAGCCAGTGACGTAGGCGGTTTTGTGACGAAATGAGTAAAAGTTCAAAGTTCAAGGTCACGGTGAAGTTTTTTAAAAAAAATCTACCTCGCACTCGTAAAACGATTGTGATTCGATAGTTAATCGATAATAAATATCGAATGAAACAATCGAATGAAGCAATCGAATGATACGAGTGCGAGGTAGTACAATTACAAATATTACTTTATTTTATTTACAATAAGTTATGTTTACAATAATTCATGTTTACAATAGTTCCCCGTTGTTGGTTGTCATCGATGTTGTTGATCCGGACGAGTTGCGGCCATCACTTTGCTTTCTGAAGAAAGACGGTAGATACTTCGATCCCTGCGCAGAGTCCATGTTGTGTTTTTGACACCTATCTGTTCTGTTAGGTGTTTGCATTTCATTGCTGTCAGGAGGAAAGAATACGTGACGGCAATGAAATAGAAACATCTATCAGACCTTGAGTGAAATGATATTTTTATTTTGTGAAGAGCGTCTCGGAGAGCTCGATGTTCACCGGTCGAGAGCCGGAGGTGTACTGACTATTCGCTAGCTAGCGTTTTTGGTATCAAACAAAATGGTGGGGGTAAAAGTGTAGTAGAACGAAGCAGATGGTGGACAGCAGATGGGCGGCGGCAGGTGGCAGGTGGCAGGTGGCAAGTGTGCGGCAGATGGTAGTCCCCCACTACACCAGTCCCCCACTACACCAGTCTCCCCACCAAGTTTTACATCGCACAATAACTAGTTTACATGTGTTAGTTAGGGTTTAGCTCTTAGACTGTCAAGACCTTACCTCCGTAACTAAAAACCTCAATAATGTTTGCGCTTCAACGCTGTATAAGTATAACAGCTACTATGATCTAAACCGGTGCATGTATTCATATGGTTCTTTTTGCGTAGCAAACAACTGGTTAAAAGTGTTTCAACCTCAATTATTCTTCGACGAAACCGCTCATTGTCCACTAAAAGTGTAGACCTTCTGTCTTCATCGTCAGGGAAGTAGAAAGTAGTGTCAAGGGGACTACTGAAGGTCACCTTCCTCATGTTCCTGTAAAACTGCGACATTTTTCAGACCGTCTAGGTAGATGTTCATACGACAAGAGCTGGAAGAATAATGATGTAGCGTTATCGTGTATAATAGGCATCTACCCCCACCACAACGTTACCTTGTCCTTCAAACCATCGTTTTTACGCCACGGATGCTATACTGTTGGTTAGATTTAAACTTAAATTGCACCTACTTGTTCGCCTTGTCAAGCTGCGTAATTGAAGTACCCACATGTTAGACCTTGAACCAAAAACAAAGAAGTTATTTAGGTTTGTCCTTGAAAATAGTTGTTTTTTCGCTGTTGCTGCTATACCCTTTGTTGGATTTGAATTCTGTTTGCACCAACTTGTTCGTCTGATCAATCCGCGTAATTTGAGTACCCACTTAATATATTTTAAACCGTAAATAAAGAAGTTATTTAGGCTTGCCCTTGAAAATAGTTGTTTTTCGCTGTTGCTGCTATACCCTTTGTCGGATCTGAATTCTGTTTGCGCCAACTTGTTCGTCTGATCAATCCGCGTAATTTGAGTACCCACATGACATACTTTGCACAAACTGTGTACCCCCCCCCCTTCCCCCCCCCCTTTTTTGGGTCATGTTCAAGGTCAAGGTCAAGGTCAAGGACCTTGGGACTTAGAAATTTTCACAAAGTGGGCTGCACACAAACATAAGACTAATAGTCTCCTGCCTATGTACAGGCCAAGTCCCTAACTTGAAATGCTTAGGGTGGTCCTGAAAAGGACCGTTTGTGTTTGAAGGAGATGGTGGATAAGGAGCGGTGAGCGGTAGTCAGTGTTTATTTTTCCTTTGTAACCCACTTTACTTGTCCCTTCTGCCGTACTAAAATCAAGTCGCACTTGGTCTCAGGAGGTGGCAGAGTGGACCTTGGAAGGTAGACCTTGACGTAACGGCCGCCGCCAAAGAGGTGTTGGAGTAGGTACTCATCATCGCTGATCTTCCCCACAAGTAGATACTCCACGTTTAATTTCAACTGCGCAAACTTGACGGCGACAGACTCCAGCGGCGTTACCAACTCGGTAAGTTTCACCGTAGCCGTCCTCTTCATTATCTCCTCAACAGTTGGTGGCGGCGATGAAGGTCGAAGCGATGAAGGGCGAGGTGATAGCGATGGTGAAGATGCAGTGGACGTCGAAGGCCGTTGGTCGAAGTAAAGTGGGTGGTTTCGAAAATTCTTCCGTATGCAAGATTTAAAAGAACTAGGTCTTTTGAATCCGCTCCTTTTTTCCGAAGACTTCTTCAAAGTCTCCTTCAAACGTTGCAGTTTCTCGGGTGTAATGGGAGAAGACATAGCGCAGAGGTGTATTCAGTTCGCAAGGCAAAGCTGGAATGAGGTACCAGACGGAGCAAAGCGGGTCGCCAAGTGTAACCGTGACATTTCCATATACGGGTAGAAAGCTAAAAACCGGTCTACATCCGGTTCCCCTTCCCCCGTGACGACACAACCTCCCCCCCCCCCTTTTTGGGTCATGTTCAAGGTCACCCCCCCCCCTTTTTTGGGTCATGTTCAAGGTCACCCCCCCCCCTTTTTGGGTCATGTTTAAGGTCACACCCCCCCCCCCCCGTGACGTAACATCCCCCCCGTGACGTAACATCCCCCCTTCCGCTTCGGTGACGTCACTTTGCCTTTATAAGCGGGAGCAGTCCGCAGTCTCGTCGCAGTAGCTTGCCGCCCGCTGTTTGGGTATACGTCCCAGTGGGTTGCACTCTGCTGCAGCGTAGGTCTGTTAAGTGTGCGTTGGGCCCGACGCGCAATTAAGAGATCCGCGCCCTTGCATGTTTAGTTAGTTTGTTAAGCATGTTAGATAACGCTTGTAGTTTGCTGCTAGGTAATGTAGTTAGTCTAATATATGTTAGTGTTTGGTATCGGTTTGAAGTGTCTTATTTACTAATGAAATATGTACTCCCGGCCCTACAGGTCCCTCAACAACCTTGGTCAAAACTTGGGTTCGCAGCAGCCTGACGCCGGGTGTTTGGGTCTACGTCCCACCGGGTTTCAGTGATACTGTTGACCTTTGCAAAACCGACCTTGGTTGTTCTTGTAAAAGTAACGTTAACTGATTAATTTTGTTTACATAGTTGATGGTAAAGTCTTTATTTTCAAAGTAATGTATCTTGCTTCTCATCCTTTTCCTAACCCCTCTAAGGTATGGCGCGCAAACCGACCTTGTGTCAATACGGCGCGTAAACCGGTTGACATTTCCCATCTTAGCCTGAGAAAACTGTGTAAAATATAAAGTCAGTCTCTTGTTTAAAATCAGTCTCTTGTTTGTTGTCTTTTGTCCCCTTCCCAAATACAGAGCGGGGAATAGAGCAGTATGTTATGCTCTATTCCCCGCTTTGGCTTCATGTTCAGATGACCTTGGGACTTAGAAAATTCACGTACAAAGCGGGGAATAGATCGGTTTGTGGTCCAAGTGAGAATCAATTACTGCTCTATTCCCCGTTTCAATAATATGACCAAACGACCTTGACCCACTTCGGGACTTAGAAAATCCTCGTATTGTAATATCCCCCCCCCCCCCTTTGACGTAACATCCCCCCTTCCGCTTTGGTGACGTCACTTTGCCTTTATAAGCGGGAGCAGTCCGCAGTCTCGTCGCAGTAGCTTGCCGCCCGCTGTTTGGGTATACGTCCCAGTGGGTTGCACTCTGCTGCAGCGTAGGTCTGTTAAGTGTGCGTTGGGCCCGACGCGCAATTAAGAGATCCGCGCCCTTGCATGTTTAGTTAGTTTGTTAAGCATGTTAGATAACGCTTGTAGTTTGCTGCTAGGTAATGTAGTTAGTCTAATATATGTTAATGTTTGGTATCGGTTTGAAGTGTCTTATTTACTAATGAAATATGTACTCCCGGCCCTACAGGTCCCTCAACAACCTTGGTCAAAACTTGGGTTCGCAGCAGCCTGACGCCGGGTGTTTGGGTCTACGTCCCACCGGGTTTCAGTGATACTGTTGACCTTTGCAAAACCGACCTTGGCTGTTCTTGTAAAAGTAACGTTAACTGATTAATTTTTGTTTACATAGTTGCTGGCAAAGTCTTTATTTTCAAAGTAATGTATCTTGCTTCTCATCCTTTTCCTAACCCCTCTAAGGTATGGCGCGCAAACCGACCTTGTGTCAATACGGCGCGTAAACCGGTTGACATTACCCATCTTAGCCTGAGAAAACCTTGTAAAATATAAAGTCAGTCTCTTGTTTAAAATCAGTCTCTTGTTTGTTGTCTTTTGTCCCCTTCCCAAATACAGAGCGGGGAATAGAGCAGTATGTTATGCTCTATTCCCCGCTTTGGCTTCATGTTCAGATGACCTTGGGACTTAGAAAATTCACGTACAAAGCGGGGAATAGATCGGTTTGTGGTCCAAGTGAGAATCACTTACTGCTCTATTTCCCGTTTTAATAATATGATCAAACGACCTTGACCCACTTCGGGACTTAGAAAATCCCCGTATTGTAATATATATTTACTCGTTACAACATTATTACCCCCACCGTATAACACTTGCACTCCCCACCACTATCAGTATGTATAAAAGAGGGTCCCCCAGCACTAGTAAAATCATTCTTCCTCTTGTGCTGTTATACCTCACACCATGGCACACATTAGGAAGCAGACACAACCTCTCAAATTGAAACCTTCTGCTTCGTCTTCGCCCGCCTCTACCACTCCGTCTTCTGCGGTTCCATCCATCCTTCGGACAGCCCTGATGTTAGCTAACATCGTCCCGGAGAACTGTCCACCACTACCTGCTGCGTCAACGACTTACACAAGTCCTTCACCTCTTCCGTCAACTTCTCGTGCTGTTTCTCCAAGTCCTTCACCTCTTCCGTCAACTTCTCGTGCTGTTTCTCCAAGTCCTTTGTCAACGTCTCGTGCTGTTTCTCCAAGTCCTTCTACATCTTCAAGTTGTTCTACATGTTCATCAAAGTCTTCCAAATCGTCTGCTTCTTCATCCTCATCAACATCAAGTTCGAGACCAAGCCAACCAGCCACCCAATCATCTTCTCCAACCAGACCTTCAGTAATCTGCACATATACTTCATCTCCTTCAGAGAAATTTAAACAACTTAAATCTGTACAAAGGATGTGCATGCTTCCTGCACAACAATGTAATTATATATTCAAAAAAGGTGCTAAGAAAGGTGAACGCTGTGTTAAACGTTGTATTTTAAATGAAGAAACGTGCAGTCTTCATTTAAAATTAAACCATGGCGCATCTCCTTCTTCACCACGTGCAACAGTGGTGCCAATTAAAATTCGAATTAACAGGCTTTGTAAAAACAAACGCTACTTCTTTGTTAAAATAAAGGACTTTGCAAAGGTGTTGGTTCAATGTGAAGGTAAACTGTACTATGTAGAGTTACCTAGAGCCATGGACCTCCACGTCAAAAAACCTACCCACAAGGACTATTTAATTCGAAATGATACAGGTATCACTGTGTGGAAATCATTAAAATAATAATATAAATAAAAAGACCAAAAGTTTATTCCAAATTAAATAAAGCATTTTTTCCAAATTAAAAAAAAGTGTGGACAACCTATTTACAATTTGTAGCATATGCTGCAGAGTGTAAATAAGTTGTCCACACTTTTTTTGCAATGTTACAACGACCTTGACCTAGATAACGGACTTGGATAATTTACACTAAGTCAAAGATAAACTTAAAAGGAAAAAGGAGAAATATTATACTAAAGTCATTATTCAACAGTAAAGAGGGGAGGGGGTAAGCGGGTATTTAAGCGAGCGATTCGGAATATAATTATTAGTTGTATCATCATGAGCGTCAACAGCAACACATGGGGAAAGGAAATTAACGAAGAGGAGTTGTACGCAATTGCTGAGGCTGCAGAAATGACTGAAGTTTTTAAGATTAATAAGGTTGCGGAGAATGATGCTCAGTCACATCCGCAACAAACTACATCATCGATGCAGTCTACAACGCAGCAACCAAGACCCTATCATGTTATCCTGGAGGAGTATAATGAGGCAATGAGGTACGCCTTTACAAAGTGGTGTGCACAACCGCGTTCTCCTGAACAATGGGAGGAGCACGATGCAGACTTTCGCCTGGTTGGAGACTTAGAACTTGAGCTTCAAAGAGCAAAGGTTGCTCAATAGTGAGAAGATTTATTGTTTACTTTAGAATACAGAGCGGGGAATAGATCAGTTTGCGGTCCAAGTGAGAACCACTTACTGCTCTATTCCCCGTTTTGGCAATTTGTTCAGATGACCTTGGGACTTAGACAATTTTAGTTTGGTAAAAAACAACATTGAAATATATATATATATTTCTTACAAAAATATCTCCTCCCTAAAACTTGCACCCCCCCCCCCTTATATATGTGGGGGTAAACATATATAAGGCGTACAGCTTTAGAGTATAGTTATTCAGCTATGAATAGCCCAGCAGAGTTGATGCAGCCTACAACATCGACGCAGCCTACAACATCGATGCAGCCTACAACAAATAACAAGGAAAAGAATGATGAGGCAAGAAGAAGGAATGCTAGAGAAAGAGGAAGGATTAAAAAAATAAATCAAACATATAAGTTATTACAATCAAAATTACCGTTTATGGATAAAAAAAGTTCAAGGCATGCCATTTTGATACAGGCGATAAAATACATTAATGCGTTAGAAACGTTGTTAGAAGGTGCATCACTTCAACAAGATCTTCCTGAAGACCTTCTAGCATTCGTAATTGACTAAAGATGTTTTGGAAATACTGAACGGGGGGAAAACAGAACGGGGAATAGATCAGTTTGCGGTCAAAGTGAGAATCGCTTACTGCTCTATTCCCCGTTCTGGTAATAAGTTAAAACGACCTTGACCTACTTACAGGACTTAAACATCCTTGTTTCATAAACATTGTTACATATATTTGATACAATAATACCCATTTCTTATCACTAGTTACCCCCACCACTTAAATCGGGGAATATAAAAAGAGATTTCTCATCAGTGCTTATCTCATTCTGCTACTTGTGTTAGCACTAGAATATATAGCAGCTATGTCACCAAAGGATAATATATTTCCTTCTGCAAAATCAATCGTAGGAATTATAAAACATATTGTGATTGAAAGTGAGAATGAAAATGAAGACGAATTGGAAGATTTTGAATTATTAAGTGATATGGATGCAATGGAAGATTTTGAATTATTAAGTGATATAAACAGTGATGATCTTGAAGCAGGATATATGGAACAAATTGAACCGTTAAGTGACGGGGAATCTGAAACCTATAGAATCTATCAGCATCTTCTCTGTTCTGAAGAAATACATGATGAAACTCCAACCACTAGTAGTAGTAGTTTGGATGGGTTATTTTTAGATAGTGCACGAGGGGTATATCATATTCGTCGACGACTATTTCTTTCCGATGCTTCTGATACAACTGATTCTGATTCATCAAATGAGTCTGATTAAGTGTTGTCTTTTTCTTGTCAACTGACAAACTTTAAATACAGAGCGGGGAATAGATCAGTTTGTAGTCAAAGTGAGAACTACTTACTGCTCTATTCCCCGTTTTGGTAATATCGTTGTATAACCTTGACCCAGTTACAAGACAGAAAATATTTACCAGCTTTCAATTTTTTTTTTTTTTTTTGCTTTTTTTTTGTTTAGAAAAAGTGGGGGTAACTTATAAATTTAATGGTGGGGGAACGTCTATTTAATGTCGATGCAACAGTGTATATTTATCATATCGGCATGATGAACCCACCAGGAAACTCCGTTTGCTACAGCTTTCCCCTCATCGATATCGATGATGTGATAAAACTTACATCAATAACAAAACGGTTTGAACTCGAAAGGCGACTCATAAAAGTCGACGTAATTCCACAAGATCTTCGTTCTGCAATGTTGACCATCGAATATGTTAAAGATGAATCTACAACTGAAGATCCCTATTGTTTTATGAAATTTTTAGTTGATCGAGATGCAATGTGTACAATCCGACTTCATTTACAAGAACGACTTTGATTTCTCCGATTATCCAAAAGATCATCCAAACTACGACAATGACAGACACAAAAAAGTACTAGGCAAATTCAAGGATGAGGCTAATGGTGTTCTACTTGAAGAGATTGTTGCACTGATGTCTAAACTATATTCTTTGAAACTCTATAATGAAAAAGAAGAAGAAGAAAAGAAGAATAGCTATATTAAGAAAGCTAAAGGTGTAAAGAGTTTATATTTAAAGAAGAAAGTGCATTTTGAACACTACAAGCAATGCTTATTTGAGGATAACATCATTACAGCTAAATTCAACACCATCAGAAGTTTTAACCATCAGCTGTACAGCGTGACTGAAGTTAAAAAGGCGCTATCCTGTAATGACGACAAAAGACAAACCCTTCCAGACAACATCCACACTTTACCATTCGGTCACTATTCCCTCAACCCTATTGACTAATAACCCTTTCATCGTCCTAGATCCTCTATCCTTTTCCTTTCCGTAAAAAAAGGGGAAACACAGCAATGTTAAGCTGTGTTTCCCCTTTTTTTACACAAGTTTTGAATGACCTTGAACTATATGTATATATATAAGCAGATTTATACAAAAGAATATTTAATACCATATCAGCTGCCTTCGTGAAACCATCATGTCAGACCTGAAGGAGAAGATTATTAATGAACTACACAAACCTGCAAGAATAAAGTTTCCAAGAAGAAATACTGTTATAAAAGGGATAAATGATCTATATCAAGCGGATTTAATTGAAATGCGACCGCATAGCAGAATAAACAAAGGATTTAAATATATACTCACAATTATTAATTGTTTTACAAAAGTTGCAGACGCTTTGCCTCTAAAGGACAAGACTGGTAAAAGCGTAACAGAAGCCATGGAAATAGCCATAAAAAGAGATAAAAACAAAATTAAACATTTACAAACTGATGATGGAACAGAATACTTTAATACAAACTTTGCACAGTTAATGAATAAATATAAAATAAATCATTATTCTACAAATTCAGAGAAAAAAGCTGCTATTGTAGAAAGATTTAATAGAACCTTAAAAGGAGCACTGTATAAACAATTTTCAAAAAGAGGTTCTTACGTATGGTATGATGTTTTACCACAATTAATAAATGATTATAACAACAGGTTTCATAGAACTATTGGTATGAAACCTAACAAAGTAAATAGAAGAAATGCAAAAGATGTATTAAAACGCATAAAGAAAAATACAAAGCCTAAAGTAGAAAAAATGCAGCCAAGAAAATTTAATGTAAGTGATAAAGTACGGATTAGTAAATATAAGGGAGTGTTTACCAAAAAATACCTTCCCAATTGGACGAATGAAGTTTTTACAGTGTATAAAGTGCAACCGACTGTACCTGAAACGTATATCCTAAAAGATAACAAAGGAGATTTGTTGCAAGGTGCATTTTATGGACATGAAATGTTAAAGTCAACAGTAGGTGATGTATATCTTGTTGAAAAAGTGTTACAAAGAAAAAAGGACGCAGTTAAAGTGCGGTGGTTAGGGTTTAACAAAACTGAGGATTCATGGATACCTATAAAGGACTTGGTTTAATACAAGCAACTCATTTCATCGTTAACCTTTGAGCAGGATGGAGATTATTCACCATAAAGATCGATTCAATATTAATAACATAGATGATTTAACTGTGGATAACGTTAAAATCAACAATGGTAAACACGGTAGTTTACTTCCAAACACTGTTCGATGTATAGTAAGTGGCCCCTCAAACTGTGGAAAGACCAATGTTGTCTTTAATTTGATCACTAATCCGCAGGGATTAAGGTTTAGTAACCTATATATTTTTTCAAAGTCTCTACATCAACCAAAGTATCAATTGCTGGATAAAATCCTATCTGATGTGTCTGATGTTAATTTTTACAAATTTAACGCTAGTGATAGCATTATGCAACCAAACGAAGCGAAACCGTATTCTGTATTTATATTTGACGATGTATCTTGTGAAAATCAGGATACTATTAGAAACTACTTTGCCATGGGAAGACATAATAACATCGACAGCATATATATAGGACAAACTTATAGCAAAATCCCAAAACAACTTATCAGAGATAATGCAAATATTCTAATTGTATTCAAACAAGATGATACTAACCTAAAACATATATATAACGATCATGTGAATGCGGATATGCCATTTGAAAAGTTTAAAGAGCTTTGCGGAAAAGCATGGGCGGAAAAGTATGGATTTTTGGTTATTATGAAAGATCAAGCTATAAAAGATGGTCGTTATAAAATAGGTTTTGATAAATTCGTTTTAATACACTGATTAGCGGTATTACTGTACAAGTCGTCAAGGTGTGAAGATGGTTAACCAGGAAAAGCTATTAAAGGAAATAAAATCACTTAGTGATTCTATTAGACAAAAAAACCGAGCTTTAAAATCAGGTATAAATGAAAGAGAGCAATTTTTAGAAACAACATTCAAACCTGTTACTGAACCTTTAAAGCGATTAGCACAAAATATGGAAAGACCTTCAATTCGCTTCGAAGGAGACAAAATGCTACCAATTTCCAAATATGAAGAAGAATTTCAGAATGATGAAAGTTCTGACCAGTTACAAACATCTGAAGAAAGCGACGAGTATGAAGAAAGCGGAGATATAGGAGATTTAAGGGAAAAGAACATTGCAGGAGATACAAGTACAGAAGATACAAGTGCGGAAGATACAAGAGCAGAAGAAGAGGATATCAACCCATCCAACTTAAGCAAATTAGGCACAGATATTATGTTTAAAGGAACACTTGGAAGAAAATATACATTAAAAATGTTACATGGCACACATGCTAATCGAAATTATCATACATATGGAGCTAGAATAGAGGATAAAGGATTAATGATTGGAGATAGAAAGTTAGATATAAACGAAAATGATGATATAGTTATTGGTGATAAAAAATATAAAGGTACAACAGGTTTGTTTGAACTCATCTTTAAAAATAATCCTGGTAAATATACTAAAAAGGATTTACAATTGTTTAAAAATATACTAGAGTATACAAATGCACATAGAAAAAAATATTCCAAAGAACTACCTATTCATAGAAACAGGTCAATAAAATACACAAACATTATATCTAGTCTTTTCCCCTCGAAATCAAATAAAGCTCCAATTAAAAGAAGAGCTTTATCTTCTGCTGAATTAAATGTTTTGCATAAAAAAAGAAAAACAACTGATCCTACTACATCTGGAAGGGGATTATTAAAAAATTTGTATAAAACCAATATAATATATTACAACGATATAAATAAGTTAGTTGATCGAATGAGGTTATTACATGAAGCTATGGAAGCCGGGCACACTGGTTTAGAAAACGAATGGGTAGCTTTGGTTGATGAACTGCGAAAACGAGAAATAATTGTTCAGTAGACGTATATATATATATAGTAAGAACCTAAACGATAGCGATTCAGTTACATCATGAGTGTGGACAAGTTTGGACGGTATTCCGGGTTTGGAGTAAAATCTGGATATAGTGAAAAAAGAGCTGGGTTTCCGTTAACACCTGATGGTAATTATAATTTTGAAGGAAAAGTAATTCAAAATGTTGGTGATCCGCTTTTGTCTTCTGATGCGGTTACGGTACAATACATGGATAAAAGAACCCCGATTGTACACGAAGACCATTGGGGATTTTCCGGTAAAAGGTTAAGCAATATAAAACATCCCATTTATGATGGTGAAGCAGTAAATTTAGCGACTTTAAAATTGTTAACGATTTACAAAAAGAATGAAACTGATACAAGCTATGATGTAAAAAAATTAAAATTGTCAAATGTAGGCGATTGTGAGCAGGATGGAGACGCTGTAAATAAGAAAATATTTGATATAGTACACAAGAAATGGACTACAGAATATGAAAAACATATGGAAAGGTTTGGTGCAGCTTTATTTAATTATATCCATCGGGCTTCAGGAAGAGCTGTAGCTTCAGATGTTGACAGCCACAATTATTTAGACTGGAAAAAGATACACAATCCAGAAAAACCTAATCAATTAGATAAACCGTCTGAGCCTTCTAAAGTCAAGACATTAGGAAAGGGGGATAAAGTGAATGTGATTAATGAACCAACAGAAAACGATGAAGATTATATAAGAGAAAAAAGAATTTAAATACCCATGATAAGGGATAAAGCATCAGTTATATTCGAGAGATGATACAGAGAGGATGATGGAATCCAATATTACTGCGTGGAGTTTAATATCTCAAGAGCCGAGATTTCCCCAAGGAGTGCTGACAGATGGTTTTGTTCAACGGTTTGATAGATATATGGATTGGGAACAACTTTCCATACACTACCTCTTCACAATGACTATGTTAAGAATTTATTTTCACAGAGTTAACTGGATTCATATTTTACAAAGACAACAGTTTTCAGAAAACTTCCTTGTAGAGATGACATCAAATTTTAATAACTGTTGGGAAGTAATAAGTAAATATCAAAATCTCTCTGAAAATTACATTGACAATTTTAAAGATAAACTAGACTGGAATGTGTTATTTAATTACCAACGATTAAGTGGCAAGTTTCTAAGGGAACATGACAACTATTTAGATTTTATTCATTTTACCGAAAACAACGATACCATCACCAGCGGAGAAACATTTGAAACATCTTCAATTACACCTTATTTCTATTTTTACTACTTTTATTTATTATGTCTACATTTAATTAATTAATCCATTTCTATATAATAAATGGATTTTAAACAGTATATATAATACAAGAAGCCAAGACTAATATTACATTCATTGTAAAACATTTATAGAGTGCACCTACTGATTGTAAGTTTGGCTATAAATAGTCATGCCGAGGGCTAAACGCATCAGTCATAATCGAGAGAGATTACAGAGAGGAAGGGGAATAGCATCAACAGCATTTTCTCTATTAAGTAAACCGGTTGGAGCTATAGTTAACAAGGCGATTGATTTATTACCTGTGGAATTACATTTACCTGGAGGATATCAATATTGTGGTCCTGGAACCAAATTAGAGAAACGGCTTGCTAGAGGAGATCCTGGAATAAATAAGCTTGATCAGGCTTGTAAACAGCACGATATAGCGTATTCCAAATTTGGTGATACAAAAAATAGATCAATAGCAGATAGAGCACTTTCTGAGAAAGCTTGGCAAAGAGTAAAATCTAGTGACGCGAGTATTGGTGAAAAAGCAGCGTCTTTAGCAGTAACAGCAGCAATGAAAGCAAAAACTACGTTTGGAGGAGGAAAGAGAAGAAGGCGTGGGAAAAGACCCGCTAAGAAACAAGGAGGTAATATCAGAAGAAAACGTCGATCTACTAGTGGTAAAGGTAAAAAGAAACCAACAATATGGTCAATGATAAAAAAGGGAGGAGGACTATACCTAAGACCGTATCGTGTGTATTAAATAAGAAAGAGCAATTAATAATTAAAAACAAAGAATTAACCAATGAAGAACTGATTACATATGCTTCTTGTTTGAAAATCCCATTTTTTAGAGGAGTATTTATGAAAGATGAATTACCGGTTAAAATGTGGAAAAATGAGACTGGTATAGTAAATTTGGATAATAGTGAAGGATTAGGCACTCATTGGGTGTGTTACAAGAAACTTGGTGAAACGATTTATTATTTCGACAGTTTTGGAAACCTTCCACCACCGAAAGAACTTCAACAATACTTTCGTGCGGCAGAAAATGTTTTTTACAATTATACAAGAAAACAATCTGATGATACATCCATTTGCGGTCATTTATGTTTAGACTTTTTAGCTAAAAGTGTTAGTCAACTTTAAGATGTCTTCGTATACAGTGTCATTAACCGGTAACTCATGTACTTTGCGCAGTATTCTGTTTCCAGCGCTACGTTTGCAAAAAGGAAGACTATGGGAAGCCGCATTATTGGATTTAACAACATATAACTCTATTCCAAACGTTAGTGAAGGAATTAATAACAAAATACATTATTACAAGACAAAAGATAATAAAGGAAAATATTCAGCTTTGGAAGAATTCAGTTTACCAACAGGAGCTTATGAAATTGATAATATAAATGAAGTTATACAAAAACATATGGGAAAAGAAAATATAACGATAAAAGGCAATAACAATACAATGAAAGCCGAAATTACTTCTAAGTATTATATTGATTTTGGCCAAGAACGTTCAATTGGTAGTTTATTGGGGTTTTCTAAGGAAACAAAGGTATTAGAACCTAATACAACTCATTCTGGGAATAGAACTGTGACGATCATCAAAGTAAACAGCATAGACATTACATGTAACATTATACAAGGATCCTACAGAGATGGAGAAAATCGGCATATATTACACACATTCTACCCATCAGTCGCACCGGGTTTCAAGATAGTAGAAAAGCCTCAAAACCTTGTGTACCTACCGTTAAACACCAGTTTAATTTCAGACATCGTGCTGAACATAGTGGATCAAGACGGAAACCTTATTGACTTTCGAGGAGAAGCTATTACTGTAAGAATACATATAAAATCATCCGCTTAGATAATGGGGTTATCATTTAAAAAGAGAGAGCCAACCAGCAAAGAGGTCAGTAGCTCATCAGCTGTAGAAGGATTAACAAGTGACAACATTCGTTTTCTAGAAGAAATTGGATTAAAGGTCATTAACAATGGATATACTGGATATAGCGCAGGGCCCAACATTCGACGAGACCTTATGGGAAAAGGAATATCACACGCACAACCCTTACGCTTCGTCCAAATTAAACAATAACGATGAAATTAGGATTCCTATACAACAACAAGACATTTATACTCTTCCATGCGAAAGTTATTTATATATTGAAGGAAAAGTAACAAAAGCTGACGGTACTGTTGGAACCACTGTTCCGTTCATAAATAATCCTATGGCATTTTTGTTTGACGAGATTAGATATGAAATTTCAGGAGTTACAGTCGATTCAACAAAAAAGGTTGGAATTTCCAGTACATTAAAAGGATTAGCGTCTTTAACACCAAATGAGAAGAATCTGTTAGCTGTTGCAGGATGGGTTGCACCAGACAAAAGTATAATTACTCCTGACGCTTCGGGAAACTTTGATTTTTACGTACCTTTAAGATTACTTTTAGGATTTGCTGAAGATTACAGAAGAATAATAATAAATGTAAAACAAGAACTAGTTTTATTAAGGTCATCAAACGATAATGATATTATTAAAGCATCTGCTGGAACAACTGAAGCCAATTTAGACTGGAAACTAACATTAGACAAGATTGTTTGGAGAGTACCACATGTGCGACTAAATGATGAACACAGGATTACATTATTAAGAAAGTTAAAATCAGATCGAGACATTGTAATGCCATTCAGAAGCTGGGAGTTTCATGAATACCCCGTTTTACCTTCAACACAACGGCATACATGGACTGTAAAAACTTCTACTCATTTGGAAAAAGCGAGATATGTAATCTTTGGATTACAAACAAAGAAAAAAAGTATATTAACTGAAAATGCTGGTGAATTTGACCATTGTAAATTAACAAACTGTAAAGTGTTCCTGAATTCACAATTCTTTCCCTACGACAACTTTAATATCTCTTTTGATAAAAAAAGGTACAGTGTTTTATACGATATGTACGCTAGGTTCCAAAATTCATATTACGGCAAAACAAACACACCTCTACTATCTCCCGTACAGTTTGAATCGAAAGCTCCGATTGTTGTAATTGATTGCTCCAAACAAAACGAATCTGTAAAATCGTCTAGTGTTGATATAAAAATAGAAATGGAATTTCAAGAAAACGTACCTGCAAATACATCTGCGTATTGTTTAATTTTGCACGATAAAATTGTTACATACACACCGTTGACTGGTATCGTAAAGACGGTATTGTAAAACGTTGTACCACCACCGGCACCGCCACTGTCGCTAACCTATAAATAGCGGAGCAACAATGCAGGTCTTCAGTTGATCGTCTATCGTCGCATGGGCAACATCTTCTACAAAATGAGTTCTCCATCTGTTGTACAAGGTGATGCAGAGGTAGCACCGTTATTGGAACGTGATAATACTAGTGAAGAAGAAATCATCAAGGAAATAACTGCATTTTTAAAGTTTGGTAAAAGAGATAGAGAGGAGGAAAGTAATGCAGACCCATCAAAGGTAGTACCAAAGAGGAAGAAGAAAGTTGAAGAAAATATTCCTCCTCACATTTTAACTGAAGTTTTTTTGCGAATCTTTTACCCCATCTCAGCATGCATCAGTAAAAGTGTATCAGTTGGATTGATGAAGTCATTGGATTATTCCCCTACAGTAATACTACACCATGGAACAAAAAAGGTTTTATTTTCGCAAAATGCTTGGGAGTCATTTTTGAAACATGTACATTTAATAGAATGTTATTTAACTAACAGTTTGTGTGGAAGGAAAACACATATTCGACTTTTGGATTGTGACAATGAAATCGATATTGTTAAACATCGTGGACAACTACAAGTGCGAATTAGAGACTTGACTCAACATGAAAATAAGATTCTACTGTCACGTGAAGAATTCTACGTTTTAAACTACGCAACAGAACCTATTACAAGGTACATGAGACAGTTGGTATTTGCAAGCGCTATTATTAAAGAATATTTGGTCGATACTTTGGAAAAACAACCTGATAGCACCATCGTGTACGGACCTGTGGATACATCTATTTTTAATAGAATACCTCATGAAGTTTGCATGTGGAGAAAGTTAAAGGATTTTGAACCACTTGTAGAAATCGCTACAGAAGCTACAGAAGAAACAACACAGGAAGAAGAAACGGAGAAACAAGAAGAAGAAGAAAACGAAACACAAGAAGAAGAAGTTAAAAAAGACTAAAGTTTGACTTAGTAAAGAAGAACACACGTGGGGTAGGCCTATTGGGGACGGTGCCCACGTTAAATATACACCAACGCGCCTGCAACTGTACGGCCTGGTATTTAACCTACCGTGGTGTGGAAAACAGTTTAGTTGATCGCTAGGTGCCATGATGAGCGGAGGGGATAAAGAAGTGAGTGTAAAGCCTTGTGTAATAGAATTTCAAGCATTTCGAAATAATGATGATAGGTTTATTATCAAGGAATTAGTAATTTTAGACTTGCTTACATTTGTAGTTTACCCATTCACGTTTGAAGCTCCTTTTTCTTTTAACAACCTTAACGCCAAAGCAAAAAGTACAAACAAATGGATAACAAACTACTTTCATCACATACATTGGTATGAAGGATTTATAAGCTACAGTAATCTGCACAGTATTATGTTTAACTTTTGCAAACAATATTCACATATATACACAAGAGGATTAGAAAAAAGGAACTGGATACAAAAGTACACGCACGGTGATGTTTTCGATATAACCATCGGTAAGGACTTTAACATTAATCTCGGTAATATTTGTGTTGCTGCAAAAGATCCTAAACACGGACAATTAAACTGCGCATTGCACAACGCATATCGTTTGGCTGCTTACTTGGAACAAACGCAGAAATGTGGTGGGGGTAGCAAAGAACCGGAATGTGGTGGGGGTAGCGGGGCCTATAAATACGAGGAGCCAACACCGCTCCGGCACGAGTATTATTCGAGACTCCGAAGAGGCAACATCACAGAAGACATCGCAACCACCACTGACGAAGATGGCATCACAACAGTTTCTACAAACACTGGTTGATCAATTCAACACTCATTCAAAATCCGACCTTCTGCTAACTAAAAAGTGTTCAGAATTAAAAGAACAAAAACACTACATTATTCATAACATCAAGAAAGTGGAAACCACACATGGAGAAGCAATTCTAGTTTCATTGAGCGAAGCACCTTTAACTTCAGGAGATGAGCCGAAGTTTCAAGTATTTCTTCCAAAACGATTTGTTCAACTGCTACAGAATGAAGATTTGCGAGATATTCAACCGGGGACGTTGTATTTGGTATCACACGGTGTAAGCGGCAACAACTCAACGGAACTCACTCTGCACATCATGCATCCTTGTACATAATGTCTCTGTTTGTATTTCTCTGTTTGTATTTTATTGTTTGTATTTCTAGTCATCAATGTTAAACTTAAGTTTATTGTATTGTAAGATGTTTGTTTAATAAAGAAAAGAAAAAATATAAAAAAATAATATAAAAAAAATAAAGAAAACAGCAACACAGCAGTATATTATTTTATATACTGCTGTGTTGCTTTTTTTTAAAATTCAAATGGATGACCTTGAACTTTCATTCAGGGTTAACTTATGAAGAGGTATAAAAGAGAGGGAGCAGTGAAGTTAGTCTCAGTCTTGTCTAACACACGCTGCAGCTAACATGTCGGTGCCACCTATGAACAATTTATTTTTCGATAACAATTTGAAGACATATTGTTGCGAGTTACAATGTTTTAAAATACCAGGCGATCAAGTTGACGGGAAAGCTTGTCGTAAGTGCAAGTGTTTCAGCTATTGCATATGTAGATGTAAAACGTATCAAATGAACCGACAAGATAAAATACAAGAATTACGCCGAAGGATTGCATTACTGTGGCGGCGAATGTAGTAGCAACGATCTGCCTCGCACCAGCTGCCACCTGCCACCTGCCGCCTGCCATCTGCTGTCCGCCATCTTCTCCGCCCCACCACACTTTTACCCCCACCATTTCGTTTCATATCAGAACGTTAGCTAGCGAATAGTCAGTACACCTCCGGCTCTCGACTGGTGAACATCGAGTGCTCTCCACAAACGTAAAACATTATATTAAAATGTCCATTAAAATTAGGTGTATTCATTATGACTCTATTCATCTTGCGACTTTCCAAGACCTCGAGGTGTTTAGTGAAGAGTTAAGACTTCTTATTGCGTCCGGTTACGATTTATCTTTGGAACTTTACGCATCAAAAAACAACATGGACTCTGCGCAGGGATCGAAGTATCTACCGTCTTTCTTCAGAAAGCGAAGTGATGGCCGCAACTCGTCCGGATCAACAACATCGATGACAACGAACAACGGAGAACTATTGTAAACATGAATTATTGTAAACATAACTTATTGTAAATGAAATAAAGTAATATTTGTAATTGTACTACCTCGCACTCGTATCATTCGATTGCTTCATTCGATTGTTTCATTCGATATTTATTATCGATTAACTATCGAATCACAATCGTTTTACGAGTGCGAGGTAGATTTTTTTAAAAAAACTTCACCGTGACCTTGAACTTTGAACTTTTACTCATTTCGTCACAAAACCGCCTACGTCACTGGCTCAGCCTCAGATGACGTCTTTCATGACGCAGCGCTTCCGGTCACGTGACCGGAAGCCATCAATCAAGTGAGCCAGAAGTCCCCTTTCCCTACTACTATATTAAACATTTAGACAATAGAAGTAAAATCTGGAGGTCGTGTATTCTATCATTTATATTTTTTATTTTCAAGATAGCTTTGTTTGAGGCCCTTTATTGTCCAAGCCTTTGATATCGCGGAGTGGAGCGATCGACTGACTAATGATCGGGTCTGTCATTACAACCGGCTTTTGACAGTAGTCATTATTTACAGAGATGAGTCCGCTGTTCCGGTATTTGTGAATTGCAATATTTACCTGCAATGTTTAAATTATCAAACTATATTATATTGGTGTCGCAATATAAACTAAATTTGTAATTAACACTTTATTGTATTTGTTAAAAGTATAACGTTACGTAAATATATCACAGAATACACTTACGACATGTATTCATACAGAGTTTGAATATTATGAAACTCTTGTTATGGAACATTTAATCCTTATCTCCGTATTTAAATACACAAATTATCTCCAAACTTGTGAAAAATGTGTTACTGTGCAATTATGCACATTTAATTTATATTATAAAATTTTAAATCCCTTTGATTTTATATAAAAGTTGTCGTGCAACCCAATTTTGAAATATTGTAAACATAATAGGAAATATATACGCTCAAAATAATATTCAAAACATCTATTTTGACTACCTCTCTTTTAAGGTATATTTTGAAATGTATGTGTGCAATTTTAAAACTACTAATAATCATAGAAAAAACTTTTAAACTATTTTTATGTGAAATGTACAGAATCGTTGAAGTTGTATAACTAGTAGGACCCAGTTGAAATGATTAAAGTCTAAAGATTGATGTCACTTCCTCAATATAAGGGGTTTAAAGAATATGAATAGAAGTTATCAACAGTATTAAACGTGTAATAAGTTCCTTTTCTTACATAAATTGTCCTTTGAAAAACCTTAAGCTGTGATATTGCGTTTCCATTCTCTTAAAGAAACCTTCCTAAATATCTCCATAACTCACCTAAACAACATAACCATCTCCTAGCTAGATATTATTATTATTGTAAGGTTTTCTCATGCGCGTTCTATTATAATAAGTCAGTAAGTCGTATCACTACTTTAGTTCAACTCGGTAAGGAACACAACTGCGCAAGTTTTAAAATAAATGTTTCTCCTAAACAGAATCTTCGTGGATGTTCAACTTGCAGATTGAACAATTTCATAACTAAAAACGTAACATAAATCTCAAAAGTGGTAACCCTTATTTACCTCCTTCAAACGTACTTGTGCCGAAGACCGGCAATAAAATAGGTTTCTATGTTGATAGTGTTCGATTTAAAAACGTTTTTATTGTTATTCCTTTTATATTTACTGCTGTAATTTAGCTATTATCAAATTTAATTTTTACTTTTAACCTAACAGTTCATGAACAATGTAACGATTGTTTGGTTGTGATGAATACCAAGACACTGTCCAGAGAACATCCTGTTTCACTATAGATGTTGTTCCAGTTGTTCTACTGATGGATTTACGCACTACAACCTGATTTATAGCTTAATCCTGCAACACTTTTCAAGTGCATCCAAAACTTAAATGGGTTTGAAATAAAATATTTTGAAGATTGTTATCTATAAGTAAGTTTACGATTATTACCACATAATGCTATAAAAACAGTTTAGTTTTGTGTTTTCGTTATGAACACAATTATTTTAATATTGGTTTAACAACCTTCTGATCTTTTAAGATTTGATTGTTGTAAAACTCTTTCTCTTATAATTCTAATCACTAGTGGAACGTAAATGTTGAATAATGTAAATATAAACATATTTTGGGCAAAGACAACTGATTATTAAAAGCATCATTGAACCGACAGATTACTACAATGAAAATAAAAAGTAGCTAAAAACATAAAAATAATGTTAAGTCTGCCTTCGATACTGACTCACGTAGGCGAAAATGTTTACCTTCTAGCATTAATTAAAACACATACACACCTATAGCAGTTAGTTTATATATAGTCATTTAACGAGTAACAATGCAACCATGGCTGAACTAACAAATTTACAAATAGATAACCTTCCACTAAACAGTGTGACATTTCAAATTACAATTAAAATCAGATTTCCCAATAAAATAACATTTACTACACTATTTGCAGTAAAGTTAAACCGAGTAAACCCATCGTAATTATTCACAGTAAAATAACTTACAGTAATGCAGGTAAATGTGCATCAGTTTCATAAACAAAACAACCTTAAGCTTCGTAGTATCAAGTTAGATATACTGTCAGTAATGTTAGGCAATGTGTAATACAAATACTGTAACAAACATGAACAAACGCAAAATTCAACACAATGGATTGTCTGGGCTTTACAGCGATTATCAGCATAATATTTTATGGTCGCGTGAACCCAGATGGTACAATCCTCCCCCTACATGTTCACCCCCCCCCCCTCCATGTTCTCCACCCCCCTCCACACTATCGCCCCCGTTACACGATCAGCGGCGATTTTATGAACCATTTGGGATTTCCGCGTCGTTCTCACTTTCATTTGTTTTCCAACACCTTTCTTTTAAGAATAATTCTCTCTTTATTACACTAAGAACAATTTTCTATTGTATTCTGTTTGTATTTCTCCTAGTTTTATTGCAAAAATTGTGTTTTTAATTAGTTTGGTCTTAACAAGTTATAGGAAAAGCATATACCTGTTTGAGCTTTGTTCTGTATGTTTTCAGCAAAAACTGAATCATAAATAGGATAGTTTGCATGAATTTCCATGCTATTCAATGTACAATGCACAAATAAAAATACTAGCGGAAGTGTAGAAAAGTGGGCAAAGGGCGGCAAGTCGCCCAAAAACGTGAAAGACCTCTAGGCTATGCGAGTGAGAAGCCCTCCAGGTCGACTCACAATCTTTTTCGGATGACCTTCTGGCCAAAGTAGACAAGTACAGTACCTTTCTCCCAGAGAGCCCTTTTTCTAGTAAATATGGCCTCCAGAGTCATTCTCGCGCCTCCGTTGGTTCAAAATCTGACCTGCTAATTTACAAGTTTATCGGGTAACTACCCATCATCCCCGGACACCTGTCCGCTACTCCCTCCAAGGGTGCGGATTCCCAGGAACTAACCATCAAGACTAAAAGGTCAAACTTCCAGCAGAACTAAGTCTAAGGAGAAACAAAGGGGTAAAAGGTGAAAGGGAAGCTAATGACCCTGTCCGGCCTAAAGGGCTCCCCAGTGTTGTGACAAATTATTTGTGTTATAACTCATGTCGATCTCTGCACTGGCACAACTCATGCGGAACGGTATAGTTATTACTATCTTTAAATGCAAAAGTGTTTTGTTATAACCATTTTAGGATGAAAATATATTTAAATCTTCACTGATGTAATGGAAAATCCGAAAGTCAAAAACGATCCAGTAAAAATGATACTTTTAGACCCTAAGCTCTTTTGTCTCACAATTCAGACAGTTTAATAAGTTACAAATAAAAACAAGTTGTTATGGTACCCCAAACTCTCTGTGGACACTTCTTGCAAGTTTTTAAAGCTTAATTTCTTGGAAACGGGAAGTTTTTTAGTAATTGATCTACATATTTTTAAAATGTATAATTTTAAGCCAAAAATGATAGTATACTTTACTTTATAGATCACTCAACCCTTCGCAGGGTAATTGAAATTTGTATGAGTTAAATCGTGATTATTTCTGGAATTTACACGAAATTTGTACGATTTTACCCATATAAATTAGTATATTACTCTATATCCTCTAGTTCCTATTAAGAGAATCGAAACCCACTCGGGTATGTACACAACGAAGGTCCCTAGTGTGTCAGACCTGGCTGTGCCATCGTGTAGCGAACATTCCCCCACGGCCATCACCACTCGCCGCGTTTACGACCGCGTTCACTGCAACTACAACTGCCACCGTTCATGTTTATTCCATAGGCCTCCCTTCGCCTGCTCTTCTCTAGGGTTGGGGTTAAGCCCCTGTATGGTTGATGTAATTGGTAAAATAAGCCAGATAATTTAACCATTTTGTTAATAGTAACTATTTTGTTTTTAGAAATTGATGTTTAAATTGAATTATTTTTGTTGTAATTGAATAGCAGCTATGGTTTCCGCAGATAATAAACAAGTAAAATCAACTGATACAAAGTGTAAAAGTATGATATAGTATAGTGTTATTCTTATCCATTTATTCATTTGAAATCACAAAAATTTTGTAAAAAACCCTCTCAGTTCGTCTAATTTTCCGTTTGGTAACTATATTTGCTCAATACAATTTATTTTTGTATACTAGGAATATTTTACACATATAGTAAACACCACGTGAATATTTTGGGTCTAGGTAATAGGGTGCGTTTTGGAATAGCTTCTGAATAGGCAATTTGAAATAAAAGATACCACAAATTGTTGAGTGGCGAGGCCTTGATTTTAGATTAATTTTCAATATTCCTTTGTTTCGGAATTATTTTGAAGGTGTCCTTTTTGAGTAAACTGATGGAGATAGTGGCAAGGGGATGGCTTTCCCAACTCCACATTAATCAGAGAAGAAGTTAACAATTCAGTTATTGCATACTAACCATTGGCTAAAGCAGTTGTTTTTTACATATATTTATGTATACTTGTTTCAATGTGGCTATTAATACTCGTAAATCTTGGTAATTTTTATTACTTATGGTAGATAGTTCCGAAGGGGTATTTCCCATTTCTGTTACTTTATGATTAAAAGAGAATAGCTAAGAGTAAAAATAATTCAGTAATAATCCAATATTTGTTCTCCCTTTTTGATGTCGTTATATACTTTGCCTTCTTAAAAGTTTAAAGTTGTCGTATTTCTTATGTAAAATCTGTTACTCAATTACAAATTTAAACATACCACATATTGCTTTCATAATACTTCAATAATTGTCACTAATTTTTGATATTTTTATCACCAAATTTTACTTATTTTTCGAAGAATGATTTTTATATTGACTTCTAAACAAATGTTTTGACTAAATGTCTCTTTGATAAATATATGGTTTAAATAGACTGTTTAGTGTTGAAATTTCAAATATTTGAATAATGTCATAAATTCTATAGATACTAAAATGATTTATTAATTCATATTTATTACATGTGGCCTTAAAGATAATTATTAGCTTAAACATAGGTCATAGTCATAGGTTAGGGATTTCAAATAATTCATTTCAATATGGAAGTCTAAGGAAAATATTTATCAATAAACTGGATCTGTAACAACAACAAAAGGAAATATATTTTCTTTAAAGAGAAGAGTATAAAAATCGATATTGTTGTTATCACTATTATAAAAATGAGGTGGTGACTGTCTGCCTGTCTATTGTTCCATCACGCCAAAACCACTGGACCAATTCTGCTGAAATTTTGCAAAAATGTAGTATCATAGGCCTATCGCCGCGCTGTTTAGAAATGTCCTCAGGGCTCTGCCCCACGGGACTTCCAAGATCCCATGTTATTCTTATGGAGGTGAGTTTTATTTGGTTTATGTCACATGTGTACTTTCCTAGTTCAATTCATTTAAATAAACAACTGTTATAAGGATCATATAACTACAGACTGTCATTGTTTTGTTTACAATTTTTCTACTCTCAATTTTCACCCCGTTGCGAAGCAAGGGCATAGTAGCTAGTTTCAAATATATTAATACTTTTATCAAAATTATTTGTAAAGATGCTTCCTCTTTCGAATAAGAAAGTTTTTTGTGTATACAAAATGTCTTATAAACATCCTTTTTAAATAACAGCGAAACCAAAGAGCAAAAAGTCCGCCAGGCAAACATTTGCTGCACAAATACCCTGGTACTCGAGTTATGAACTCCTAATAGGTAAATGACTTCAACAGCTGCCTCCCCTTTGTTTTCTCCTTCTCTCCAGGGGGATGCATTACGCATTTCTACGGATATTATATTGACATGTGTTTATTACGTTTTGAAAATGAATAAAATTATATTACCCGTGCGGATCCGTTTAGAAAGTGTTGAAAGCTTATTGATCCGAAAGTTATTGTCGATAGTAAAGAATACAGTATAAATGTATCAATTTATCCAAATAGTAAAAAATGTCCTAATACAAAAAATTAGTTTTAAGATAAACTCTTTTAGAAAAGGCTAAATAATTTAAAAAATTGACAAAACATGAAAACACATATTTTTAAAACTGTTAGTCTTCCCCCAAGTATTGTTTTATCTTTAATCAGGTATGTTTATTATTGACATTCAAAAACAAACAATAACAGGATCAAAATAATATAAATAATATATTTTTAGCCAGAATTTGCTATTATTACTTAACCTCAGTAAATTAATAAAATATGTAAGCCAATAATACATAGAATATCTTCATTTAACATTATATCCACAAAAGGAAGTTTTAATCACAAAACTTAATACAAATATATATTTCAAAATATTTACACGGTAAAATCCCTAGCTTATTTTATGCTGGGTCTATAGTATTTAAATCCAATCTACTGTTCTTGGGCGGTATAATTTACTTGTTCATTTTCCATTATAACCTTACATCATTCACGTATGACAGTTATTATAATGACATTGCAAATAGTACAAACGTAGCTACAACTATAAGTGATGATAGAGACATGAGACTCGAGGAAAATAATTACTGTAATTAGTGTACACAGTGTGAATACAGTGAATAAGTACAGTGAAAACAGTGTATAAGTGACACAAGTACCTTTTTTAACCCTAAAAGTTGTTGGGTTAAACTTTCCACTTAAGAAGTTTTATAATTATAACGACTTTTTGTCATAGCTTCATAGTGGCTTTTACAATCTATTTCATATTTTCTCGTTATATGAACAGATCTGATTCTACTCCCTGTTCCCAAGTCCATGATTTACATCACTGTTAGCATCTGTTTTACAAGCCGTCTAACGAAAAAAAAATGTTATTACAGTTCCTTCTATCCGTTGATAGCTTAATGAACCACCACCAGACTAACAGCCACTAATCTCTTATGACTAAAGTACCGGCAATTGTATTCGTTGGTACCAGGGAGACTGAACCCGGCTCGGTGATATTTGATTAGTTTTTAGGGGTAAAAGGTTATCTATATGCAATCTTTATTCAATGGTTCTAGTCACTGTTTTCAAGAAGTAATTTTGTAATACTTTCCAATGTGCAAGTGCTACTTTGACGGTTCAATGGTACAGGTTTTATGATTATTTTGTTTTGATTTGAAACTTCATAAGCCCAATGGTAACATTTATAACTTTCAAATGTTTTAGCGAATTTCCCCTATGGGGAAGAAGCTATTACCGTAGTCGGCATGGTAAGACCTAAGCCCGGGACCATGATAACTTTTCGTTTTGAGGTCCCCAGACCCCAAAAACACCATTCGTTCGAAACTATATATATATATATATATATATATATATATATATATATATATATGTATGTGTGTGTGTGTGTGTGTGTGTGTGTGTGTGTGTGTGTGTGTGTGTGTGTGTGTCCGTGAGCATGATAACTCTCGTAAAAATTATCCGATTTTGATGAAATTTGGTATAAACGTGTAAAGCAACATTTATGACTAAGTTCGAAAACCAGCCAGATCGCTTTACCCGAAGGGGTATTTTGGGGGGGTTTTGTACCCCAAAAATGGGTTTTTCGAATTTTTTACATATAATTTTGGAAATAGTCAAACTTTAGTTTTTCCCATTCAGCTTAAAAAACACACAATTTGGTATTTTGATCATTTGTCTACGTCAATTGGTTACCGAGATATTGAAAGTGCTAAACACAGTACGTTGTCTAATGTTATTCTTACGGAGGAAAATACAAATTTTATATCTCGCTAATTTATGAACGTATACTGACGAAACTTAGTGTACGGCTTAATCTGGTTGTGGACCATTGATATTTGCTCAAAAAACAATTTTTTACCAAAGGCTCCCGTAGCAGCAAACCTGCGTACTCAGTCCCATGTTTTTCTTATGGAGAATAAGTAACGTGTTATCTGCCTTCATTATGAAAATAAATTAATGAAATTTGGTATGTGGCTTTACCTACATGAGTTATATTGATATTTGTGTGAAACCCCATTTTTTGTGTTCCTTGCTTCAGCAAACCTGCATACTCAGCCGCCATGTTATTCTTATGGAAAATAATTAAAATGTCATAAATCGTTTATTTATGAATGTATATTGATGAAACTTGGTATGTGGCTTTATGTAGTATTAAGATACATATGTATGCATTGGAAATTCGCTGAGTACGCAGGTTTGCTGCTACGGGGGTATTTGATCAAAATATGAAATTTCCTGGGGTTGAGGTTTTCTACATTTAACATTTTAGGTCCAAAAGCCCATAATTCCAAAGTCTAAGCAAAATCCTTCCGCTGGATTCCGAGATAAAGTTTGAACACGTTAAAACAGACATTGCTCGTATTAGAGCATAGGATGTTTCTTCCTCATTTAAATATATTGTGTTTCTTTCAATCTAATGTTTGTTATAATATGCATAAACCATATAATCTATGTACGTGTATCAAGTTCTGTCATGAATCGTAACCTTTTATAAAATGTATTTGATAGCTTGTAGCCCAACTGCATAACAGACGGGGTTTACGTCAAGGCTGACTTTCACCGTGGATTCGAGAAGTTGATTTATTCAAACCTTGATATAACCGGACATAAAATAAAATATGTTTTAAATAACATTGTTCTAGTGTTAACACCAATTAAACGTGTGTTACAGGTACTTCACAGACAATTCTGGAGTTAGCTGTAAGTAATATCTACTACAGTATATGACAGTTGAAACATTCATTTATGTTACATTTTTATTTTTATAAGAAATTATTTATCTTGCCAGTAAAGATATACAAGTTGTAATACATTTTAAAACTCTACAGATTGAAGTTTTGTTTATCAAAAAATAATGTATCAATT
This sequence comes from Allygus modestus, assembly GCA_963675035.1. Classification (NCBI taxonomy): domain Eukaryota; kingdom Metazoa; phylum Arthropoda; class Insecta; order Hemiptera; family Cicadellidae; genus Allygus; species Allygus modestus. The sequence continues at coordinate 29,980,446 of OY776115.1, read as the reverse complement.
AATTGTTACTCAACATTTGTATTCATTTGAGTCAAAATTACCAATAATTATGACAAATGTTCTATAAAAAGAGTGGCATATTAATGTTGCCAATTGTTTAAGACGAAACTTTAAAAAAACATATCAGTTGACATATTTTAACCAACAAAAATTCTCAAATTTAATTTTATTATAGTTATTTGAATCTCTGCTGAGATTTTTCAAACATTTGTTCATGTTTCAGCATACGTTTACTAAAATAAGAATCCCACTGTGGATTAGGGACACATTTAGATATTTCTAGGGAATAACTCTAGCTGTCATTTGTGTTTTACGCAACTAAAAGTTTTAATAGTGTAGCTTAAGTTATAACGCTAATTTTAATCCGCTAAACTAACATCACCTCCTGCATAGCATACACAATACCGACGGTTCATCAATTAACCTTGTTATCGATGTGTGTGGGTTTATGCTTACGTGTTAGCTTGTACGGTCAGAGTTTGTTTGAGTTCCCTAACTACCCAGGATGGTTCTTTGAGCATACAAACAGGCATTAGGTTTAGACGGAAGTATTTTTGTCGCTCATGGGAAAAAATAAACTACTTTCATAAAGAAAAAATTATTAGTGATTTGTGAAACTTACAGCTATTCTGTAGTATTATTGGAAACATATTAAAGTGACATCGACATATTTTGTTTATAGTTTACCATTAATACAAACTAAAAATAGCTATTTCATTTATTTACTGACCTTGTATAATTTACAATTTATTGGGGTCTGTTGGGAATTTTGATAATACCGACTTTATTATACCCTAACCTTAGCTAAATTTCACTTTTTTCAAATGGAGCTACAAATATTTTATACCTTATATTACCCCGTACTCGTGGGCATCAGCTTTTTACTTGGGATCCAACAAAATAAAGGAGTGAGCCATTTCAGTAGTAGTAGTTGGTTGTACATTATTTATTTACATTTTAAATTTGTAACAACTAACATTTCTGCAATGATTACTAAGTATATTACTACTGTCAAAACTATTTTGATGAATTTCCCTCTTGAAATAAAGTGACATGTTAAGCGTGTTAAAATTTAACATTTAATTACTTTTATGTGTTTAGTGTATTTATTGTGAAGATGATACGAAACTATTGTATCACTAATATCGATGGACATACTTTAATGAGTGTCAATGAGGATAGTTACGAATGTGTTATACTCATACAGTTTTAGCGAATTTCCCCTATAGGGAAGAAGCTATTACCGTAGGTCTCATGGTAAGACTTAAGCCCGAGACCATGATAACTTTTCATTTTGAGGTCCCCAGATGCCAAAAACACCATTCGTTCAAATTTATATATATATATATATATATATATATATATATTTATATTTATATATATATATTTATATATATATATATGTGTCCGTAAGCACGATAACTCTCGTAAAAAAGGTCCGATCTTAATGAAATTTGGTACAAATGTGTAAAGTACCATTTATTTGAACGAGTTCGAAAACCAGATGAATCGCACCATCCAAAGGGGGGTTTTTGGGGGATTTTGTACCCCAAAAATGGGTTTTTTGGGGTTTTCACATGTAATTTTAATTTAAATCAAATTTTAATTTATACCATTGAATTTAGCTTAAAAAACAAACAATTTGGTATTTTGATCATTGCTCTACGTCAATTGGTTACCGAGATATTGAAAGTGCTAAACACAGTACGTTGTCTAATGTTATTCTTATGGAGAAAAAGAAAAATTTTTAATCTCGCTTATTTATGAATATAAACTGGCAAAATTTTGTATATGGCTTGATCTGGTTGTGGTTTATTGTTGTTTGAACAAAATAACAATTTTTCGCCAATGTTTCCTGTAGCAGCAAACCTAGGTACTTGGTCCCCATGTTATTCTTATGGAAAATACTTAAAATGTTATATATCGCTTATTTATGAATATATATGGATGAAACTTGGTATGTGACTTCACTAAGATGAGTTCTATTGATATTTGCATAAAAACCCAATATGTGTGCCTTAATTGTTGCAGCAAACCTGCGTACTCATCCCCAATGTTATTCTTATGGAGAATAATTAATATTTTAAATATCGCTTGTTTGTGAATGCATTTCTTATGAATCCTGTTAAGTGTTTTAATGTGTTATGTTATATATTCATTGGAAATTCGCTGAGTATGCAGGTTTGCTGCGACGGGGGTATTATTTTATTAACATGAGAGATTTCATTTCCTCCCGAAACTTAGTGTGGTATTAAACACTAAAAGCGATTGTTAAAGTCCAAACAAATCCAAAACAAAACAAAACAAAAGGAAATAACAAATCCATCGCCATAGGGAGTTTAAAAAACACAGTTAATGAGCTGACTAACAAGAGGATACAAGGCCAATTATCTTGCAACACTGCGAAAGAAGGAATAACGTGGGGACAACCCCTTAGCATTCTTGGAAAGCACACGTAAGACAAGTTGAAATTTGATATGAGTGTGCATACATGATCCAGTGGAGTCACATTACATATCAAAATGGAGAGAAACCCGTTATATAAGTTACATTGTTGGATGAGTTCAGGTTCCTTTATATTATAAAAACAATATGCAAAATGTAAACAATTATCTAGTTTAATTATAAAAAGATATTAAATTCCTGAGCCAAAATTCGTTTTTGATTTCTAAAGTAAACAGTCGTCATTAATAAGACCCTACCACCGTTAACTTCATATTTATCTAATTTGCCGTGTTTCTCATTGGGCTTCAGTGTTTGAATGTTTTCTAGAGTCTTCGACCCCAATTGTTCCATCAATACTGTTAAGGATACTACCGACATTCAGTAATCGACAACTGTGTACAAGCTTGCATAATGAGACTATGGTATTGTAACTTGTAAATATGTGAAGTATCAATAGAGAGGGGCAGCTTCGGAATACCCTCACAATGGACTAATCTATAACACAGGTTGACTGGCAAATTGATAAATCAGAAATATAAATATTTATTGCCAATAACATGTTTAACAAAAATGTTATAACATGCTAAAGTAAAAATGTATAGCCTATCGTCCGATATGTTTGCAGGTACATATTTCCCATAATTTACCCTTCAAACAGGAAGGCTAACATCATAGTTTTACAGCGTGACGTAATAATGTGTAAATCTATTTTTACTATCAACATTCTAATCCTGGGAAAAAAGTGAAATAAGTAAACCAAGCTAACCGAACTAAGTAATAACTTCCTAAGTTTTATCTAATCAATTTCAAGTATTTTGTAAATAGTAAGAAAAATAACTTTACTCTCTATACTTCTATTTCACAAAATCTAAAAACTAAACTTATATTTTATAATGTACCTAACATAAGAAAATAAATCTTTCTGCAAGCAAGATTTGAATGTAATCTGTTTAATCTTTATCAGTAATCTCAAAGTTATTATTGTGGCTCAAACTCGTATCATGGCTGTGAACACAGTAAATCATATTTTGCGCACGCACTAATAAAGTGTATAACAGCGTAGCATTTAAACAGTAAATTTGAAGGTAAAACATATAATTAACAATAATAGACACTTATCAAAGAATAATTTTGTAGTAAATTACAACCCTTACTTTACAAGCTTTTACCAATTATAAAAATCCAAAAAGATTTTATTTTTTGCATTTTAATTTTTTTATTATTATTATTATTATTTTTATTATTGTTTTTTTTTATCTATTATTTGTTAATTTTATATTATTTATAGCCGTTATTTTTTAGTTACTGTCGCAAAGTATGGTTTAAAATAGCTATTGAGCTACTTTCCATGTAAAATGTTATAAAACAACTCATTAGATATAATAATTATCTCAAATTAGTTTACGTCTCACGTTAATCAACCACAGACCACATGACGGATGACTGATGACAAACCCAATACCCACTCGACTCTCTGCAGTTGACATGACAGCTGTTTGTGTATTCACGGAACGATGTCACTTCTACTTCTTCTCTCCACAGAGGAATATTTATTTCGTCGCACTTCCCACGCCACAACTGATGTTGTATGTATTAACATGACTGCGAAATCATGTTTATATTACCTTGCATTGAATCTGTCACATAATTTTATTTATCAAAGGTAATATAACAAATCGATAACAATGTTTTTCGTAAAACAATTTTTCTGCTTATTTCAATTAAAAATTAACTAAAGAGATATCGAACGTGGTTTTCTTAGTTTTGATACATGTGGGATATTATAGCCAACAAACTGATATGGTAGGATTTTATTGATAACACGATAGATAATAGATCAAATTTGATAGCACGGGATTCCCTTGGTCAAGCTTTTCTAATTTGGTATTTTAAATATAAATTAATATTAAAAACATAAATGTAATGCATTTGATTGACTCGCCGATGAAACTTTTTTTTAGAATCCTGTAGTTCCCCGTGTTTGATTAATTTTATACTGGGTATGCTAAAAATAAACAAACAAAAGACTATTTTGCATACTACAACAGACTGTAGCGGCACATATGATAGAACTAATTAAGTTTATTTTATTTTTTCGCAATCGATTTTTTTATTAGATGCATTTTTGTTGCTGAAAACTTTAAAACACGACTAACGCCGACGCAATACCCACACATATCCCCATACCCCATGCCCCATACCCCCCCCCCCCCGTAAACCATACCCTGGCTCCTCAAACCCCGAATAACAATACCATGTGATGACGATGACGTAAGGGTTTCCGTCAAATACCAAGTTTACAGGTTTAAGCCTCCAACCTTTAAGAACTAGTATTAATGATTAACACATACTCGGAACTATTAGTTATTTAGTAATTAAATACTCCATAAACTGTGGTTAGAGCTGGATAACCGTATCGCCGATTTCTTTGTCAACTATCGTTACCACGTTAACTTCACCAACATAGCTTATATCCTATAAAACTTAAGAGTATGTTTGTCACTTGTATGTTTGTCACTTTTACTTTCTCCCCCTATACATAGTATATGGAGAAAGTATTGTTTTCGTAAAAATTTTCGAATTTGAGTTGTTAGTGGAAATATTCGTTTTGGTGCTCCCTGAACCCAAAAAAGTGGTTTTTACGTGATGTCTGTCTGTGTGTGTGTGTGTGTGTGTGTGTGTGTCCGTGTGTGTGTGTGTGTGTGTCTGTGTGGATGTGTACAGAGCTAGAGCCCTAACCCATGGGCCGATTTTTATGAAATTTGGTATGTAGGTACTAATCCACGATATCTCCAGGCGTTTTTTTTCATTTTTTTGAATTTTTGATTTTTAAGGGTAATTATCCCCCAAAAACCGCCAAAAAACATGAAAAATCCAAATTTCTCAAAAACTGCTCTAACGATTTTGATTAAACTTTCGTGGTTTGTAGAACTTTAGGTTTCCAACAAAATGACACCACCCGCATTTCTGGAAAAATGCGGGTTCAGAAATTACAGGACTTAAAACATCAAAAATTCAGTTTTTTGGATTTTTCATAAAAAATCATAAATGTTAAAAAAGATTACTATTCACCATTAAAAAGAGCTCAAAAAACTAAATAAATTAGTATTTTAAATTACTATTCTACGATTGCTAGTTGCGGAGAAAATTGAAATTTTCATTTAGCGGTAAACACAGTACGTTGTCCAATGTTATTCTTATGGGGAATACAAAAATAACTATTTCTCTCTTATTTACTGATCAATTTCATTTGATATGCAGGTCAAGTTAGCATTGACCAACAGATGATGTTCGAAATGTGTTGCTATTTAACCCTGGGGGGGGGGCAAGGGGGCATTTCCCCTCTCAAAACTACTGTGTGTAGCAACGGACTCTATAGTGCCTCCAAAAAAGCAATTTGGGTGGATATTTCTGAGAACAACTATTTTAGACAATTTTCTGTACATTTATCTATACTTCATATTCTATATTTAGTAAATAACAAATATTTTTGTCATTAAAGTTTGGCTAAAAGGGAGAAAGTATGTGTCAGTTTCCTGATACCGTTTATTTTATATGTGTCTTATTAAGTATTTACAGTTCCACAAAGCTGATCAGTTATCTTAGGGACACCTGATATTTGTAAATGCTCAATAACTTTCAATAGGAGAATAAAAACGAATAGTTTTATAAATAATTAGAGCGAGGTTGTTTATGCCCCACAATAATGGTCAACAACAACTGTACAGATGCTACCTGTAAATGGTAAACATTCCCACAAACATGCAACTAAACGCAACGTTGAACAACATAAAGGAGTCTAATAGGCAGTCGTGGTCTGGTAAAAACAAACAACTACATCTGGAAACGGTGGAATAAATTTGCGCTGTAAATGACACTTTGGTCTGGTTATACTTACACTCATTAATAGCTAGGTTTTACTTTTTATGTAACTTCAATTATTGCTCATAGTCATCTTAAGTGGAATCAAAAAACTTTCAAAATTGTATTGTTGTACTTTTTCCTTCCTATATCGACTTAACTTAATAATCCGGGACTGGGTCTATTACACATCATATCGATGGATCATCGACCCTCTAATATTTATTAAATAAGAAAGATTCGATGGTCCATCGATATGTTGTGTAATAGAGCCACTGCATTTATTTTAACAACTTTATAGAAATAGGTTCTATAGCACATCATATTGATGTGCTACAACTCGTTAAAAAAAATAATAATTTAGAGGGCCGATGGTACATCGGACCAAATTTGTATATTTTATAAAGAACTCATTTTGAGTCAATGGGCCATCGACCCAGATAGTAAATATAACTTTCACTCACTTAAACAGTTCGGTGAGTCATAGACTCTCTTGTATTTTTTAAAGTTTTACAAGAGAGTCGATGGTCCATCGATATGATGTGTAATAGAGCCGCTCCCAATAATCGATTAATCCTATAACAATTTTTCACCAAACACGTGCGTTTGTCATGACATTATTTCTTCGTACAACTAAAAGTCCTTTATTATGATCATGTAACTGTTTGTATCTGAATTACTAAAACTACGACTATTTGATTCTAGCTATCAGAAATCCCAACTTTAAATTTCAGCATACCAAGTCTTTGTGTTTTTGCCTGCCAACCTAGGTCATCATACGAAAGTTTGACAACATTATTTACCGGGAAAGAAATATACGACACAATAACAATCGTGAAAAACTAAGCATGGCTGTTATTGTATAAACTAACTAAAAATAAAATGAAAACCAAGCAGTGCCAAGAGAAGGGTACACTCTAGTTAAAATATTTCGTAATATAAAAATAACTTATCCTAAAATCCGTAAAGCAATGTGATGACTCCATTATTAAACGGACTCCATTTATGTACGATTTCTATTATTAAAATCTATATAACTCTAAATAAAGGGTGATTTTAAGTATATATTTTGTAAAATGTGTTAAGCTTACTTAAATATAGCTACTGTAATATTATTTTTGATTTAGTATTCAATGAGCGGACACTATTGAATCATTGAACAATTATGATCTTGATTAACTATTTTAAAATTGGTCATACTTCCTAAATCAATTTGTTACTGCCATGTGATTTGTCATGAGAATAATTATAATTCAGCTTGAATTTTGTGCTAATTCTACTTTATCGACAGCTTCCAATAGTTCCAGCAGCTGGCGCTACAAGCGCTGATATCTCATCAAATGTAACCTACAAATCCAGTGCCCTCACATCACACTCTCAGGAAAATGGATAAAATGCCATTTTTAATGGTTTCCATAAATAAATATATCTAAACTACCTACAGGAATTGTATTTTTCCATCGTTTTACGATGACCAAGCAAGGTCAAACTTTCAAGGTTGTTACTTGAACATTTTTTTAAAAATAATAGTTTTATTTAAACTTACATTTTGAATTTTTACAAAATGAGCGGATTTATAATATCACATGTTATGCACACTTATTTACGTAGGCTTAAGGGGCTGTTACCATGTTCAACGTTTTTCAAGGTTATCAATAGGAGTAATTTAATAGAGGATTTAGGGTATTTAATCTTTTTGGAATATAACATGCTTCCTAGTTACAATGAGGACATTATAAATTATTAGAAATTAACTCCCGTGGTTCAAAGCAAATGATTGTGGAATTGAAAATAATGATATACTTCATCCGTTCGTCGAACTTGTATAGGGGTAACAGTAAAAGTATTATTCTATCGTTCGTGTTTGATTCTGGGTCAGTTTTTAAGAGGTTATCTTCGATTGTTTTCTCTTTCAATAAAAACATAAAGATTAATTATCCCTTAATTTTTAACATGACAGGTCACTAAATGATATTTATTGCAAAATCTGACTTCAAATTGAATCGAAATAAAGCAGGTTTACATACCTTTTCGTTATCAGACCCTTTGATTTTCTAGCAAAGTACTATTTTTGAGATTACTGTCCCATTATCAAATCTGGCGTCAAAAATTCAAAGAAGAACACATTGTCATCGTGTTTACACACTAACACAACATCAACGGACGGTACGAATAAAAAAATGTATATTCTCCCCAAAATAGTTTCAAGATAAGATAACTCTTAGTTCAAGATAAATATCTGCTATCCGTACTGTCCATTTGTGTTGTGTTAATGCGTAAAAACTATCAAAATGTTTTATTTTTTTAGTCATTGCCACCAGATTTTATAATGGGACGGAAGTCCCGAAACTAGTAATCTGCTACTAAACCAAAAGTGTTGACAACGGAAAAGTATGCAAACCTGCTTTATTTGGAGGCTAACTTCAATCCTAGGGGCAACATGAATAAATTAAAATTAAAATAATTAAATGTATTACGTTTTAATAAATTATAACAATTTAAAAAATTGTTAAGGATATTTATCTCTCAGGCCCCCCCTCTAAATACTACTCAGATAAAGAAGTAACTCAATGTTACCTTTGTCAACTCCTAGTTCAAAACGAACGAGTTCGCACGCAGCACGCTAACGTGAGGGAAGTGAATTTCCAGATAAAAAATTTTAAAACTCAAAACCAGTGTAAAAACATGCATTTATTCAAAATTTATTAAAATCTGAAAACATTGATTTTTTAGGTGTTCTGATACTCCTGGTTTCATTTACATGCAATGCTAAGAATACAATTTTGCGCATTATAAGATTAGGAGAAGGTCCAGTCAGGCTTTAAAGTAGGCGCGAGGTTGCTGGGGATGATACAAATACACCAACAAATGAATAACATGCTTTCTAATGTAAAAACCCCATACGACAACGTACTGTCTTTAGCCGATATACATTTTCTTTAATAACTCGGTAAGTATTTATGCTAGAATGACGAGAGAGAGCTTAAGACCTTCGCTTCACTAAATCCCATCTTTTTACATGCATTGATTTTACATCTGGGGCTGTTCTGACCCTTTTTGGGCCCAAAAACTCGAAATTTGAAAGATTAATCCCCAAAAAAAGGGGTTTGGAGTTTTCCGATTGTTTTGTCCAACGAACTTGTCCAACTGATTACAGAAAGGAACATCCCTACCAAATTTGAAGTAAATCTGACAAAAAATGAGACCGCTAGAGTGTAAACACATATATATATATATATATGTCTATATATATATATAAAATTTTGAACGACCCCCCAAAACGTGTTCAGGGGATCACGTTAGGAACTTCTACGGTGGTCTCGGGCTTAAGTTTCACCGTGCGGGTCATGCTAATAGTTCAACTTTTCAAAGGAAATTCACTAATAATTATTAAATTTGTTACGTTTTAATACAATATAACAATTGAAAATATTGTTAAGGATATTTATCTCTCAGGCACCACCTCTACAATACTGCTCATATAAAGAAGTAACACAAATGTTAACTTTTTGTCAACTACTAGTTCAAAACGAATAATTTCACAAGTCAGTACAACTTTCTCCTCCGGGCTGAACAAAGGTGCGGTTATTTAGCCAAAACCAGCCATAAATTATAGGCTCAACCCTTCGCAGAGGGTAGAAGGGTTGGCAGGGACAAATTTGGGCCACCCCCCTCCCCCCGCAAATTCACCCTTGATGATGTTTTCGGCTCCGCGCCTCGGTGACTGCGGCGGTAAATAATATTCTTTTTTAATAATCCCTCGACCCCTCCGTGCCCAATCATCCTCCCATGACGTTCCAACCATGTAATTTTGCAATAAAAAGATTCAAGTACTTACAATACAATGTTTATAAATTATGTAAGATGAATTTTATTACAGCCCCTAATATATTTATAAACAAGACTGTACAAGGACACATTTCCATTGTTCTTATAACAGAAAATATATTGTTGTTCTTAATCACTCAAATATACTTCATACACGAGGCATTGTATGCTGTCCAATAATATTTAAATTGTTGATTTTAAATTGATTATTCATTGATAACTCTAGATAAAAGATATTGTTGTTGGTGTTTGCTCTATCCGGAGTATTACAAAAATGCTTGTTTGTTGTACGTGGAATATGGTATATATAAGTGCACTTAAAATCAGACTGGTTTATTTTTTATTTTTTAATTTACAACTTTTAGGAAAAAATAAAAATTAACTTTACTGAAATTTATGTTTAGTAATTTAAGAACTCTCGTTCAAGAAAAGTGACATTTTTTTTTTGTTTTCAAGGAACTATACATTGTGTGCCAACCAAACCGACAGCCATTGTAGGCTATGGTTTTTTCAGTGCTGGTTTCAATAAATGAGTAAATGAACTTTATAGGTTTAACAAACAGAACTTGTATCCTGTTTTCTATGATTATAAATTTGTAAAATAAAGAACTTTTCTTTCTTTTTCTTCTTCTTCTTCAATATTTGAATTGTACATTGGTTAGGGTTTACTTGTATGAATTACATATCCAAAATATTTACCTGTCATATACATGAGGTGCTTAAATATCGAGCGTACCTAACATATAATAAATGATCGGTTGAATATTAAAAACTGGTAATAATTTGTTTTTCCTTATTAAATAGTATAGTATCCTTGATTTTTAATGGATCGTGTTCTGATTGTCTGAATATTAGCTCGTCTACAACATCTGAAGCTAAAATAATCTAAATTAAAATCACCCCCCTTGATAATATAATAATCACTGATCGGAGAAGAGAATCATTGTAATCGGCTATCGTTAAAGATGAGTTGATCATAGTTGCCTTTTATCCAAGATCCAAAGATATATCGTATTTATGGAAGAATTTGAATTTATCGGGTGGAATACATTTGATACTTTTGATACTTTTATAATTGATGTGTATATGCTTAATCAATTTTATATCTGGTGTTGTTTAAAACTAGTTATGTTCCAGTTTGAAAAAGTTTAATTCATTTATCATTCACTATAGATACTTCAGTATCTTATACTGAATGCTTTTATCAAGACTAAACATATCGATTTGTCTGATCCGGACGACCTAATCAATAGATCCGGCCCGGAACGACCCCAGACTGATTGTAGGGTCATGGTTCCAACTGGCGTTGTAAATCCTCATCGACCGATCAATGTAGCAGTGACACACTCACACGCACGCAGCGGGCCGACACAATTGTTCACTTTAGTCCAGGTGTCCCGCAAGGATCCGTGTTGGGTCCTCTCTTATTCTCCCCTCACGCTCTCCATGGGTCCATTAATTTCGCCGTCACACACGCCATTATTTTCCCTCTTAAGCGTTCTACTCCTCCCTCTTTGTACCGTCCCCTCTTTTGTCAGTGTATAAAGTTTGACAAATTAATACGTTCGGATCTGTTAGGTAAATATATTATACCTATTGGGCCGTTTTCGCTTCGTCACGATATGTTATCAGGACGCTTGTCGAGAGGGGTATGAACTCTTTGTTGTTAAGTGATTAATGATATGGACCTCAATAAGGAGTACTTCAATGCCCGGGATGATGTATGTAATGCATTGGTTAGCGCACCGCTTAGAGCACTCTTATAATAATACGAGGTTCGCCAGATCGATGGTAAACTAATCCTCGAAAATGTTGTGAATGTTCGAGACTGGATTCAGCTGCTAGTTTTAATCTGGCAAAATACCTGCAATGGTATTAGGTACGTATTATAATATGGAAGTAAAATACGGGATGTCTTAGGTGTTTAACATTTTACTCGGAAGACCCAGTGATAATTCCTTTAAATATTTAAACTTTAGAAGATCACATTAACAACGAATACAAAACGCATACAAACTGACAAAAACTTAATCATGTTTAAAAATGCAATACATTGTAGATAGTTGACCATCTTACTACGACCTTATAAACCAACCACAATGCAGTGCAGTGCTCTTAACATTTGTAATCCGTAGCAACTTGCGTTACCTTTTTTATAAGCAACACTTGGTCAATAAACTAACGCAGCCTATTACGATTTCCCTCCAATATTACCCGTTCTCCCGCCATTTCGCAGTTCCGCACCGAGTAACCTCCGCTTTTCCTTCTGCCCAATTAATTTTAAATTAACTTTTAGCCGAGCTTGCAGAAATCATCTCTGTAAATTACTACTCTTTTAATAAGTTATAGGGTTTTATAAATAACCTTATTTACACTTATTTTAATAAACTGATGCTCTCTTTCAGTAAATATATAAAGTCGCAGCCTGTTCTCAGCTTTGTTGATAATGTCAAATTGTTTGTTTAGACAATGAAGCTGTTTCAGAATCAAATATTTCCCTTACTTTACACCAAAATATATTACACTTTTTTTAATAGTATATCTTTAATTTTTTTTTATAGTCTTCATCTTAAGTGATGATTTATATTCCTGTATAATAATGGGCTTCAAAAAATAAATATTTTCACAGAATCTTTCCCCAACAAATTTAATGTACGTCGACCAACCTAGAACTGCTCGGTTCTCGATAACGCAACATCTTTACTACGTTCTCACCCATCTTAAAATTGGTAAAACTCTAGTTTCTGCAGTGCGACCCATGTACACCCATATGACATACGGTGTTTTCTAAATTAAATCGTAGTATATTTTTGTTAGTAAATTGCAGTGACTATCGCGTGTTTAGCGTAAACAAATGTTTACGACAACCTAATAGGTTTGTTAAACGTTAAAGCTCGCCTTATATTTGTTTGCTTCCAGAACCATAACTGTGTTATTACTTAAAACCTCAGAAACTACGCACCTGTTGTTTGTAGTTTGACAGCCAGTTTTTTTAAATCGTAATCACTCATGGAAAATACGAGTAAGGTACGGAAAAACCTACCGTAGTTTGTGTGTGGTTGGTAGGTATGGTTCCTAGGTAAGGTGGTGGTTTTCGTAAGGTACGGAACATTTCTTGGACGCATCAGTTTTCTACTTAAATATTATTATTTAAAATCATTGTATATCCTACAACTAAGCACTTAACACTTTCGCTCGAACAGTATCCTACCTTTAATCGGTCACATATAAACAGGCTGTCAGTTTCTACAGGGTCGCACTTTCATAAATGTAAATGCATTTCAGTAGTTCCAGCACAAATGACAGCGTGCAACGTAACATGCAACCCGCTTATCAGAGGGGGAACTTGACAGTGTCATTTATAAAGTGATAACGTTTGCAAGTTTACCTGTCACTGACCCATTATTCGTTGTATGATAACAATGCATATTGTATGCAACAGTACGGTGGCGCGACACTGAGTTTGTTTATGAATTATTTTAGTATAAGGAAATGTATATGTAAAGCAATATATTTTACTATGCAACCAAAGCCTCCAAGTGAGATAGTTTACTGTAATAAGGTATACTTAAGTATACATTTCTTCAGTTTAAAGTGCTCGCATCTAAGGATTATCCCAGATTAACCTAATTGATCCTGAGCAGAATGTAAATGTGTTGTTAGAAACTAGATCAAGCAGTCATTTGTCATTAGGCTACTTGTTAAGGATGCTCTCTAAGAAAATTCCTTAGGCTTAAACTCTAGAAAAGCTATAGAGTTTAGATTGTCCACTATCAAAACGTTAAACGTTACCAATGTCGTTGACACTTAAAAAACCCTTTTGAAAAATTTCGATTTTAATTAAAAATTTGCATCTAAATTACCCCAACCTGCACACTTCCAAATAGAGTTGAACCACTTAAGACAAGAGGCGGAAGTTCTTTGTTGTAAAGTGCTAAAGTTTCAGAGGCTTTGACGAGAACTGCGGCGGACCAAGACAATCGAACCAATCTCGGTTCTTTGATCCTGCACCGCTGTCAATTGAGGGCATTCTCTGCCTGGGTCTGTTACGACCGCATTTAGGTTTTACCTGCATTGCTGTGTTCCGTATATGTTTCACAGTTAGACCTATAAATAGAAAAATAAGTTGACAAACTGTTGTTCTGAACAATAGTGTATATTGTAAATTTAAATAATCCGAGATTGTATGCGTAATCTATCCATGACAATTTGATTTAGGTGTAAGAGATACTATTGTTAATATTTTTAATTAATATTTAACCCTGTAAACCATTTTAATCAGCTGTTCATACTTTTTTTGTATTTTATTTTTTACAAAAATAATTTTTAATAAGATAACTTACTAAAGCCAAACACTGTGAACATGAATAGATCGAAGCACTTGTCATTGCATTACTAAATGTATACATCATGTTTACTACGTTTTTTACACACTATACTATCCTCCAACAAAAGTCATATACAAACCAGCTATACCAGTCATATACATATGTGGTTAGTGTGGGTGTAAGGTCCATTATTAGTATTAAGTAAACTTATATATTTTTTCCTGTTTATAGCTGTGAAAATGTTCTTAATAATTTTCTAAATATGAATATATTTTATAAGAACTTTGATACAAACTACCTAAGCTACACCAGTGCTTCAGCCACGACTCATTACGTTCCCGCCAAATCAGCTTAGTTTGCGTCACGTGACACAACATGGCGGCAAGCAATTCGTTTCATTTAAGCGACGCTAATGGCTTGGTTGCAACTGTCCATCATCGCGTCTTCAACTCCGTACACTCAGCGCTTTGTGACGTCTGACTCAATGGACTTGAGATTCAGAAACCGTCAACAATGTATTCAGTTTTGAATAATTATTAGAATTAAAGGAATATTTTTATGATTAACGTCGTACGCGTTAAAAAATAATATTTTTTCTATAATTTATAAATATATGTCACTTTGAGAATGTTGCAAATTTTAATATAAAATCCTTTTTTTCGCAGATTACCTATTCAATTCGCTATTGAAGAAATTGTATAATTTATAATTGCTGAAGATTATTGAGATGCGTTATATTTATACGAAATTATGTATTATAAGACCACTATAATTACTTTCGGAAGCAATCGATAATTTACAAAATAAGCAATAAAAGATGGAATTATACTTCCTTGAGTTGCGTCAAAAAGTCTAAGAATGAGACAGAATCATATAAATTGCCAAATTTAATTCAGTTTCAAACAGTTTCAAATTGTTATTTAAAGTGTATTTTATCGTACACTATCGTTTTAGAAAATTTAAGTAACGTCTTAAATTGTAGTACTTTCTTTATGCAATCAGATTAAGATCTTGAACATTCTCAAGAGAGCTTAAACTAATTTTAGCCGGATTTGAGAGACGTAATTGCAGACAAATGAAAATCCCGGGCTCGATCTTAAAGTAGAGTCGAAGACAAAGCACCTTGGAAATTCATATTTGGGGACTTTTATACCACTGACCAAGCTTTGAGGTTTAATGTTAATTAGTTGGACGAAGCACTGGTAACGAATTTAACGAGATTCTTATAATTCTAAATATATAATTTTTAATCATACGAAATACAAAGATATGATATTTGTAAATAGGTTTTGTCTGACTAAATTATTTTATTTGGTGTAGAAAAAAATCATGTTTATGTAATAGATTTAAAATCACAAAGAACATCCTCGATTATTTGTATGTTTGTGTGTACTATGCATTAGTTAAAATAGACTGTAGTTGTTAAAATAGTTTGCTACAGGGCCGAGTCGACTATAAGGAGTTCCCCTCCCAGTCATTAAAACATTACTATTTCAACTTATAGTATTCCTGGTTTTAATGGTCAATTAAAACAGGCAACCAAAGTCAAAATTATCAGCAAGTTAGGATTTTGATTCGAGATCATTATTTATTAAAACAATAATATGACACATTCAGATTATGAATTTTAACCACGAATACAAGGTTTATATTGGTTCTGTGTGTTTAAGAGGGCTTTAGTATCACGATTGTAATAAATATTATAAACAACATTTTTCACCACAAGCTCTACTCTACAAGCTCACTATTTTCCCTTGAATAATGTATCGTGTTGTGACTCCTGGCATGTAAAAATTGGTATCAAACACATCTCCTGTTTGTAAGTATTATTAAAAAATAAACTACACCCTTTCCCTGGAAGAAATTTATTGAATTATGAATAAAATAAATTCATCTCTACATTAAGTTTGTTTTACAAATCATCTTATTTTAATGCGATCGTTATTCTAGTATCGATATTACATGCCACATACATTTAATATATCAAGCCTTACAAGGTGAATTTTACAATCGTTGTTCCTTACCTAGAATTCTTTGGGAACACAAAGTTGCAGTGGAAAGAGCGTTTCTTATTGTCAGAGTAAACAGCTAATTCAGAACATTTTCCGCTTCAAATCAGCCCCTTTATCAAAGAGATAAGGTCCTTAGGTAATCAGAATTCGTTACGTTTTCAAGAGAAGAAGTTGGGCGAAATAATTCTGTTAATTAAACTAATAACACGACTGGGATTTTTTTCAAATTTTGTTGATACAGTTTATTTCTAATTATACTTTATTGTTGGCTTTAAATACTGCAATTTCTCTCATAAATTAAACCCCTGTTTTTTATGGTAAGTTCAGTATGTAATGAATGATATATTATGCTCACTTTTGCGTTTATGTTAATATTAATGATTTGTTTTTGTCAAAAAAAGGTTTTTACCAATTTGAAAGTGATATACTACTAAATTTAGAGGTATGACAGAGGTTAGCTATATTTTCATTATGAAATACATGACTTTTTGGTTAGGTAAATTAATTCAGATTTGTTAGGCAACACTCAACTCAGTTATTTGTGGGTTCTAATTATGACCATTGTATATAGCGTAAATCATTATTTTGGTGAGTGATGCGTAAAAATCTCTTAAAAGATGTAATATAATTTTATCATTTTATCTCTACATCTCAATATAATTCTGAGTTCTGTAAGATGACTATGTTTGTAATATAAAAGTCTTGGAAATAATATCCTAGAAATATAATATAGAAATATAATATACCCCCGTAGCAGCAAACCTGCATACTAAGCGAATTTCTAAAGCATGTTTCTCACTACCACATAAAGCCATTTACCAACTTTCATAAAAATACGTTTAAAAATAAGTGATTTATAGCAATTTATTTATTCTAAATAAGAATAACATTAGGGCTGAGTATGCAGGTTTGCTGCAACAAGAAATATAAGAAATGTGTTTTTATGCAATTATCAATATAACACAACAAGGTTACGTTCCAAGTTTTGGTCATTAATGTTTATAATCAAGGGAGAAATAAAACTTTACATATTATCCATAAGAATAACATTAGGGCTAAGTATGCAGGTTTGTTGCTATGGGGACAATAAAAAAATCATTTTTGCGCAAATATCAATAAACCAGTACTATTTGAAACCACATACCAAGTTTCATCAATATACATTCATAAATAATCGAGATATCAAATTTTAATTATCCTCCATAAGGATAAATAACATTGGACAACGTACTGTGTTTAGCAGTTTGAATATCTTTTGCAACGAATGGACGTAGAATCACAATTCAAACACCAAAATGATTTTTTTGTAAACGGGAATAATTGGAGCAAGTGCCGGAAAATCACTTTCGGTACAAGTTATGAACGATACTTTTCATCACGAGGCAAAAACAAACACGTATATACCTATTCCTGTTTACATTTAGATTGTTAAACAGTAAAAACAGCTGATTTAAATTCTAAAAATAAATGGTAAAAAAACATTAGTGCGCGTAGTGGACACATGGAAAACTGATTGACAGCAAGGGAAAATCAGCTGATCGTTTTTCCCTTGCTCTAAATTAGGGCTTGGGAAACGTTTATTTTCTTTGATATCAGCTGTCATCGAAAATGGCTACTTTCTGTACGGAGTGATGAAAAATGTACTTTGGTCACTCTCAAGTATTTGTATGATATAAATAATTCTTATGGTTTTACAATAACTGGTACAGCTTTTAAAATGTGATGATTTTTTTATTTCTTTCACCTAACAAATATTAATTAATAATGCCGTTACCTTTGTAGTCCAACAATAATATCTCATGTAATTAAAAATTAAAAAGCTTTTTACATTTTAATTGAAAGTTGGTTATTACTCTTATGAGTTAGTCAGTCTGTAACTCGATTAAAGTTTGTATAGAATGTTTATGGTAAGTCCCTTTTGAATACAAGAGCTTTAAGCATCCTGACTTTTAATGTTACTACTGAAGTAAATATTTAGATGTTGTGTTCCAAGCTTATGACTAAAGTAAACAAAATGGAAGCCTTATTCCGAGGTAGAGTAGTTTGGAGTGCGTGTTTTAATCGATGTCTCTCGTAAACAAAGAACCTGGTAACGTAATTATTGGATTGCGAGGGCGCCAAAGTTTTGCCGGGTTCTGGAGGGGCAACTAAATTATACAATTTAAACAGAAACTTGACGCTTTGAGGGAATCTTAGTTGACTAATACTGTTAATCAATACGAATATTACTAATCGAATGATTAGTTCATCGCTTATTTTAACGATCTATATTTCTTTCCGAAAATTTGAAAGATATAGTTTCATAAGACATAAATCATATAGTTTATTAAATTTTCCTAGCCAAGCCAAAACAAAAAATTTGAAGCGTCTTTCAAGCCCTTTATTTTTTGTACTGGATTAAACGTTTTGTCGTAAGTTCTTTGAGTTTATAAGTAGTCTTATGGGGGCTAATTACATTTACTCTAAAAAATTACGACTTTAAGCAATTACCTTTGGTTTTATCTTTGTTTATATTTAGTGTAATATACCAAGATAATTTTATCATTGTTTTATAGTTTTAGCAACGGAATTCAAACCATACTTATTTTATTCTCATGCTAGTTATTGGCTACCAGGATGAAGCTAACGGAGGTATACCAGCTATTTTTAGGCCTGTCCTTAACCACTAACCGTTCCTAAACTATAAATGAGATGGTTCGTATTCATTAAAACATGAATAACAATTTTTGTTAGCCGACTTTTATTTTACAACAACCTCAATCAAATAACGTTTTTACGGACGTTTGAAGTTTTCATAGTGTAATTTATTTAAAAAGTAAGTTAATTTGTAATGGTCTTAAAAGAATTTTTGTTGTTTTTAATTTCCTAGACATTAAATAAGAGTCATATAATGTTCCTTAGTCTTTACGTGCCCACGAACACCAATAAAGTTCATGACCGTCGCATTATAATATTGCGTGATTCTAGTATATAAACACCATAAATAATTATATCCACCAAAGGATTAACTTATTGCATGTCTTTGGAAGGTGATTTTTACCCTGATAATATCGTTATGCACGTCAATATTGGTAGTTGATAAAAGATTTCGCTCCGATTAAACTTTTAAATTTGACGAAAAGGTTATTATGTTCGAAGTTATGTATTCGATGATTATAGTTAAAGGTAATAAAGAATGGCACTTGAAAAATTATATCTACGCGATTATGAAAATGATATTAAATCTGTAGTATAAAATTGTATAGGCCAACTTCAATCACAGAGCTTTGTATGTATGACGCGTCCACCTTTAACAGATGTATCTCGGAAGACTAAAGTAAAAATGGAAGAAGATAATTTTGTCCTTTAAACTAATTTGGTGAAAATTGTAACAATTCACAGCATTACAACACTTCTTAAATAAATGTCGCATTTCTTAACAATAAAAATATATCCATGTTTTGTTTCAAACACTAATTTATTCTGAATATCTGTTATTTAAACATATTTTTTAATTTTACATAAAAATATACTGTAGTAACACAAGTGAAATTGTATTGCAAATTAGAATTAGGTAATGCACAACATATCTACATTAATTCCTGGATTTATAGGTAGACTTTAGCCTGGTCCGGGGTTTTGAGACAGTAGAAAATATTTGCGTCAGTACAAATATAATTTTATTTTTAATCTGATACAGGAGAACGTGATATTTCATTGAAGTAATTTAAATACATTTAATACTTGGAGCAACCGTTTAGCAATACTATATTATAGCTTTCCATCTTTTATTAATATCGTCTAAAATATGTTTTACATTGAAAAATACTTTAGATATTATGAAAAGCTTATGAAATATTTAAGGATTGAACTGGAACGAACAATATGCTGGCTGGAGGGCTGAAAACAAGGTTGCGAAAATCAAATACTGTTTAGTTTAGAAATTGGATTTGTAAACCTAACCGACTGACTACAGCACCAAGCACTTTGTGACTCTCTTCCCTTCCCTGATGATCTAGTATTACTAAACAGCTGATTATGAGCATAGACCAGCTGACTGGATGACATCTCTTTGTCTGGCACTAATTCCTGCATTATTTATAGAAAAGTAACTCCAGACAAAATCATAGTATACCGCTGCTAAAACTCCAGAAAATGTTCTTCTTTGCTTGTTAAATTATACTAATCTTTTAACATATTGTGTGTATTGCATCGTCATTGATTTAAACTGTGCCCTAACATTTGTTCTATCTATTGTAGTGTGTTTTTTATGTATCAACAGATGCTATAAATATAAAATACCCCCGTCGCAGCAAACCTGCGTACTCAGCAAATTTCCAATGCATAATATATGTCTTAATGCCATATAAAGCCGCATACCAAGTTTCATACAAATATATTCATATATAAGCGATATATACAATTGTAATTATTCTCCATAAGAATAGCATTGGTGATGAGCACATAGGTTTGCTGAAACAAGGAACACAAACAATTGGTTTTTATGCAAATATAAATATAATTTAACTAGGTGAAGCCACATACCAAGTTTAATCAATATTCAATCATAAGTAAGCACTATATAACATTTTAATTATTCTCCATAAGAATAACATGGGAGATGAGTAAGCAGGTTTGCTGCAACAAGGAACTAAAAAAATGGGTTTTTATGCAAATATCAATATAACTCAACAAGGTGAAGCCACATACCAAGTTGTATTAATTTATGTTCATAATTAAGGGAGTCATTACATTTTACTTATTCTCCATAAGAATAACATGGAGGCTGAGTACGCAGGTTCGCTGCTACGGGGATAATCAACAAAAAATAAATTTTTTGTGCAAATATCAATATACCAGTACTACGTGACCCCACGTGCCAAGTTTCATCAATATACATTCATTAATAATGGAGATATCAAATTTTATTTATTCTCCATAAGGATAACATTGGACAACGTACTGTGTTTAGCACTTTGAATATCTCTGCAATGGTTGGACGTAGAATCACAATTTAAACACCAAAATGATTGTTTTGTGGAGCTGAATTGATTGGTAAAAGCAAATGTGAAGTTTACATCAAAATTAACTTAGGAAAAGCCAAAAACCTTTTTCCCATAAGATTAACATAGGAGATTTTATGAGCAGGTTTTTTTTGGATTTTCTCCGCAACCACTTAACCTAGCTTAATAATTCAAAATACCATATTATTTGTTTTTTTAAGCTCTATAACATGGTCTAAACCAAAATTAAGTGTTTTAAAAGTTTTAGGGTAAAAAATGCAAAAAACTGATTTTTGGAAAATTTAAAACCCCCATAAACCCCCCTTCCCATGGCCCGATTTTTCTGGTTTTCGAACTTAAAGTCATGAATGTCAATTTACACATTTGAGCCAAATTTCATCGAAATCGGACATTTTTTACTCAAGTTATCGCATTCACGGACACATATATAGATATATATATATATATATATATATATATATATATATATATATATATATATATATATATATACATATATATAAATTTGAACGAATAGTGTTTTAGTCATCTGGGGACCTAAAAAAAAATTTGTCATGGTCTCGGGCTTAAATCTTACTATGAGACCTACGGTAATAGCTTCTTCCCTATAGGGGAAATTCGCTAATTAAATTTTTGCTTTTCTCTCATAGTAATTACATTGTAGCATTGTTGCTCTGTGGGGCAGAGTCCTGAAAACGGTTGAATAGTATAGGGGATTTATCAGAATCTACGACTTAATCCCTTCTCATCTAGTAACAAGCATATGGCAACTCTTAGTAGGTTCTAACATACCTCCAAACATGAGGTGGGTGGGTGGGTTGAAGTGGCCTCTCAACCTTTTAACTATTAAAGCAGATATTAAAGTTGCCTTATGATGACATTTATTCTAATTTCAAACCAATTTATCCAGTTTAAATCAATTATCTCTCACCTTGTTACAGTAAAAACTAAAATTCCAATGTTACTAAATAACAATGTCTTACGTGTAACTTTCATACTGGTATATTAAGATTCTCGGAAACTACAATTTACATATTGACTGCATCAATACAATCACAACTAAATCAGATATAGCTTTCTATACTGTCCATAATCTTACAGTTATCAAATACCATACAGTGGGGATATTTCAATAAATTACCAGAGTGTACTGTTCAAACAATACCGAAGATTCTCTATCACTGTTAAATTTTGTGCGAACGAAATCAAAGTTTTAAAATGTGTTTCTTCTTTTAAGAAATATAAAATTTAACAAATTTTAATTTAAAAATATATATATAAGTTAAATCAAGTAATTTTGAAAACCTCCTCCCCAAGTTAATTTAAAATTAATTGGCCAGAAAGGGAAGCGCGGATTACTCCGAGCAGAACTGGGAAATGGCGGGAAACTGGGCAAATTTGGTGGTAAATCATAATAACTTGCGTTACTTT
Source organism: Allygus modestus (assembly GCA_963675035.1). Classification (NCBI taxonomy): domain Eukaryota; kingdom Metazoa; phylum Arthropoda; class Insecta; order Hemiptera; family Cicadellidae; genus Allygus; species Allygus modestus. Next base: position 29,957,538 of record OY776115.1, on the reverse strand, counting down.
ATTGGTTTAACGTTTTTTATAAATAAACTAAGAAAAAGACAAGAGCTTCTGAATAACAAATTTAAGTAAACAGAGTTGGCCTAAGAAATAGGAAAAATTTTGTAAGTGAAAATTTGATAACAAAAATAAACTGTATTATTGTTAATACTATTAAAAATAGGGCTAAGAATCCCAGTTACTGTATATCGATAAGTTTCATGAAGAGCGAGGACCATTTTTTGGTGCTGCTCTCTGTGAAGGAACCCATGAACCTTTATACGACTAACAGAATTATGAAGAATATTCGCAGGAAAATAAAATACAACCACAAGTTAAAGAAAGTGTAAAGATATTTTTGAGGAACTGCTTATTTACAATAGCATAACTAATCAATTTTAGACATTTGATAAAAAGAGCTTAAAATTAGGTTTGGCCGTTGTTGAAGAGCAAATTGTCGTTATGAGGTCGGCCATTGTTAGACAAAAGGTTTAAAGTAGGAGTTACGAGTGGACTGAGGCAGTGCTTAATGGTTTAAAGTTGACGTGTTTGTCTTGTACGCATCCAAAGATTCATTTTTATCCTTCTAATTGTTCGAAAAGGTACTCTAATAGTTTCCAGAATAAATTTGTAAACTTTTGTTAATACTTAATTTACATTGATTATCAAACTCAAACTAAACAAAAAACTCAAATACGACAGTTTAAAACGCAAGAGAGAGAAAGTTGTGTGTCAATCGTAAATATAAACTGATAAGTCGTACCCAAGCTGATACAGAAGAGTTATGCGTATTTTAGCTTGGCGTGCTAGCGAGTGTGCGGCAGGCGAAGAAGAAACGTCAGGCACAAACTTAGAATAACTGTAATATAGTGTGAGTTTCTCGCTCCATCTCACTTACAGAAGCCTAACAAATCTTCTAGATTGGTCACATAAGAAAATATTTACAACAGTTAAAATCTTTCTTCACCAGACAGCGAGTCGTTCTCAGCTCATTACGTTCCCGCCAAATTAGCTCAGTTCGCGCCACGTGACATAAAATGGCGGCAGCAATTCGCTTCATTACAGCAACAGTAATGGCTTCCTTGCAACCTGTCCGTCTTCTCGGCGTTTTGTGTCATTTGACTCAGTGGCGTCACATCTTGAAACCACTCGAGTTAACAAATTGTTTTCATAGCATTTCCCTTCAATGTTGGCTTATATGAAAGTCGTTTTATACTGTTTACAAATGCAAAAACAGTTTTAGGATTTAAATAATAGTTTGATTACTTTAACGTGTTTAAAGGTCTGCTCATGAGAAATTCTAGCAGATTCGCCAACTAGTCTACGTTATTATTCGACATATATTCGAGTACATTTAAAAAAACTCAGATAGATATACACAGGAAGCCAATTTAAAGAAACTAAACACGACACTTAAGTTCATCTGAGAGTTTATCCTATATTAGCAACACACCTTATTACGGTCAGGTATAGGAAGCGAAAAGTTTCACAAAGCTTATACATATACGAACAAATGGATACCTTATATTGTTATAGTTTGTGATCTTGGGCTCCTTTGTTGGAAGTGTCCGTTATAAAGACAGCTTAACAAAATACTAATAAGATGTTTTGTAAAAACTGTGTTAAATGCTAAAATATAATAATATAGGTATACCTCTACCTAGAGGTTATAGGGATTATATTATACAGTAAATTGTCACAACTAAGTCCGATTGTGCGGTTGTAAATGTTTGTCTACTAGAACGTTAAATTTTGAATTTGTCGGAGCTGTTTATTTTGAAACTAGGTATCAGAAACAGCCTAATTTTATTTTTAGCGAATTTCCCCTATAGGGAATTAGCGAATTTCCCTTATAGGGAAGAAGCTATTACCGTAGTCGGCTTGGTAAGACCTAGGCCCGGGATCATGATAACTTTTTGTTTTGAGGTCCCCAGATGCCAAAAACACCATTCGTTCCTAAATGAATATATATATACGACCCTGAGCACAACTCTCGTCAAAATAATCCGATTTTGACGAAATTTGGTATAAACGTGTAAAGCAGCATTTATGACTTAAGTTCGAAAACCAGACAGATCCACCTATCCGAAAGGATATTTTTGGGGGTTTGTACTTGAACTAATGAAACTTGGTATATTGCTTCTTACCGTTGTGGTCTATTGACATTTGCACTAAAAAACATTTTTTGGCCGATAGTTCCCGTAGCAGCAAACCTGCGTACTCAGCCCCCATGTTATTCTTTTGGAGGATAAGGAACGTGTTATCCCTTAATTATAAACATAAATTATTAAAAATTGGTATGTGGCTTTACCTACTTGAGTTATATTGATATTTGTGTAAAACCCTAATTTTTTGTTCCTTTCTTCAGCAAACCTGCATACTCAGCCGCCATGTTATTCTTATGGAGAATAATTGAAATGTCATAAATCGTTTACTTATCAATGTATATTGATGAAACTTGGTATGTGACTTTATGTGGTACATATATATATATATATATATATATATATATATATATACATTGGAAATTCACTGAGTACGTAGGTTTGCTGCTACGGGGGTATTATTATACTATCTGTAACCATGACAAGCTGCTAATCCATACAGTAAATTTTGCTTAGATAAACAAAGCGCAGAAATCCATTATTAATTTGCAAATTACTTACTTATCCCCACAATTTATACCTTTTACATTTATTTTATTTCCCACTCCATTTTTTGTAGCACTTAAAAGCGTTCCCAGTTTCCTTTGTTTCACCGTAAATTAGCTGTTTAAGGCACCAATCGTTGGGGAGAAGTGTTTCTTGTTATCTATTCCAACAGCCAATCCAAAACCTTTGTCGACTTGAAGCTTGTTTCCACGCTTCAATTATCAAAGCGATAAGAACCTTGAGCAATCAGAATTCGTTACTGCTTTCAAGGGCTAAAGAAGCCGGCAGACATTGGAAAATTAAACCCTTTTTCGAGTGATGGTTAGCTTAGTTAGGTTTCCTTAATTTAAATATAATTTATTTTTGATTATCTTTACGTAACGTTTTAAACATTGTATTTATTAAAGCTAATTAAACATTAAGATCATTTAATTGTCATTGAATTCTACTTCAATCACTCCAAACAGTTTTGATAAAACTGTCTTATTTTTATAATTTACACTTTATATGTGTAAATCAAAATATAGCGACGAATTAGGATTAATTTATGGAAATATGTTTTTATTCCTAGCAATTACAAAATATGTTTCGTGTGTTTCACGTATTTGTTAATTTATTTACATGTACACTAAACTGTTAACTGTAACCAAATTATTAATTCCAGTAAAGTAGATGTTATAATTATTATAAAAACAGTCCCGGTTTATATATGTATGACAATGTTAGTCCATAGCAAACTAGATTATGATTCTCCTCAACCAAGAATCTAAAAGAAAGAATGTTAAAGGTGCAATGGACGAAAACAAGAGATCAAATTAAACTATTAAACATATTTTTTTTTATTACCTCTCCAAACATGTTATTTTGTTCGTTTTTTATAGTTAGGAATAGAAAAAGTTAGATTTTCGGCTACAAATTATTTTATCGAAAATAAGTCAAACGTTTCCGTAATAATTCCAATAATTTAAATGAACACTACCGTAACATTTATTTATTTACATTTGTTCTTGAATACGATCCATAAAAATTACCATCACTATCACTTGAACCATTTTAAAACAAGATACAAGATTGTAGACACTGACAGTAGGTACCACAACAATGTAGATATCACCAAAGAAGTAGAATATACCAAGTTCACATTCTTTAACTAACATTTCTAGAAAATAAGGAACTCAGTATCACTATTGAATGCATCTGGGAATCGGTTTCGGTAAGATTGTTGACAAGGATGTATTTAGAATTGTGATTTGATGACGAAGCCACTATTTCGTATAACAGAAATTATTAAATAAATATCTCTGTGTTAAAAAGAGCTATTTACCTGAAAATCGGAAATTTTCCATCATGGGAAAAATACGTCGTAAATACTTCACAATCTTTTGCAACAATTGAAACCAAGATTGTAGATATTCACCCTACTCCAATATTCAGGGTTATATCAACGCGAAGTTAGTCTTAACAAGTTTCGCTCCTTAATCAATGTATCCAGTAAATAAGGAACCTGGCAATGCACTTACCGGCAGTGAGGGTGCCAGAGTTGGAACAGACTTGCGGAGGGGAGTCCACTGCGGGCAGGAACTTGGCAATGCACTTACCGGCAGTGAGGGTGCCAGAGTTGGAACAGACTTGTGGAGGGGAGTCCACTGCGGGCAGGAACTTGGCAATGCACTAACCGACAGTGAGGGTGCCAGAGTTGGAACAGACTTGCGGTGGGGAGTCCACTGCGGGCAGGAACTTGGCAATGCACTTACCGGCAGTGAGGGTGCCAGAGTTGGAACAGACTTGCGGTGGGGAGTCCACTGCAGGCAGGAACTTGGCAATGCACTTACCGGCAGTGAGGGTGCCAGAGTTGGAACAGACTTGCGGCGGGGAGTCCACTGCGGGCAGGAACTTGGCAATGCACTTACCGGCAGTGAGAGTTGGAACAGACTTGCGGCGGGGAGTCCACTGCGGGCAGGAACTTGGCAATGCACTTACCGGCAGTGAGGGTGCCAGAGTTGGAACAGACTTGCGGAGGGGAGTCCACTGCGGGCAGGAACTTGGCAATGCACTTACCGGCAGTGAGGGTGCCAGAGTTGGAACAGACTTGCGGCGGGGAGTCCACTGCGGGCAGGAACTTGGCAATGCACTTACCGGCAGTGAGGGTGCCAGAGTTGGAACAGACTTGCGGTGGGGAGTCCACTGCGGGCAGGAACTTGGCAATGCACTTACCGGCAGTGAGGGTGCCAGAGTTGGAACAGACTTGCGGCGGGGAGTCCACTGCGGGCAGGAACTTGGCAATTCACTTACCGGCAGTGAGGGTGCCAGAGTTGGAACAGACTTGCGGAGAGGAATACACTGCGGGCAGGAACTTGGCACTTTAACTTGGTAGACTGGTGGACGCTTGATTCAGGTGCCTTTACGGAAGGAAGGGTTCATGTGAAAAAGAAAATTTACTTTAACTATTTTCTGTGCTTAAGTTTGCCTCCAAAGTTGTCCACGGTAGGATAATCTTTGGTTGACATTACAAGAAGCTCGATTAAAGATTTTTTCTAATATTAAAAAAAGTTCAGAGGATAAAATCAGAATTTGATCAGAAGCAATTATTACAGTATCTTGAAGGATATAATAAACAAAGAGGAGAAGAAATGGAAAGTTGAAATATCTACGAATGAAATAAAATTATAATGGAAGATTTGAATGCGAGCAAAATAGTTTTGATTTATTTTGTGTTACCACAGACTGATTGTGGAATAAATGAACAAATACTTTGGACAACGCGTCACCTGATAATGTTGTCTCAAAGACCTAGATTGATCAAACTGAGGTAGTCCTGATTGTTCGTGAAGAATAATTTCTTTAAAGCCTCTTCAACTTTGTCACTGTACAGAAAAAGAGTTTTTTAGTTTCAGTTATGTAGATTTGAACCCAAGCGAATAGATTAAATTGAAATTAATTACAGAGTTTTATAAGGTTATTTGACAAGTGAAGTGTTTGATAAGTGTATTTGACTAAGACTTGTTAACACATTATAAAATATAAAGTTCATTGGTTTTATTCGGTAGTAAAGAAAAACAAAGTAGTAATCTGGTTAGAAAACCAAATCTGTCATTTTTCGCTTGGTCAGGACGATTTGCTAAAACTAGGTATAAATATTTATATACAGTAATAGAGTTTTAAGTGAAAATAAAGTGATTTACAATAGTTCTTGTTTTTCAACTCTAACGAAATTTTTGTACGTAGCATATTCCACACTTTTCAGGGAAAGCGGTCCAAACCACTTAAATGTGTGTGGACATCACGGGATTTGAACCCGGGACCCCTTGAAATAATGTTTAAGACATTAATCGTTAAGCTAGCGAGATGATATTTTTAAATATGTAATATTTATGTCATACATTTTAATTGGCACACTCAATTAAGGTAATACTTTTGTAAATAAAAGTTAAATAGTAGTGTTTACTCCCTACAAATAATCTTACTATTTACCTCTCTCCTATATATATATATATATATATATATATATATATATATATATATATATATATATATATATATATACTATAGACTCCTATAAACAATAAAATTACAAAATCAATTCATTGTAAGCCATTTAAAAATAATGAGGGAAATTTAACTTAAACCAGAATAATGATAAACTTGTTATTAAATTATAAAAAAGTAATTTGTAATTTACAAACTGTGAACTATAACTATCTCTTTGTGTTTACCACACTAAATTTCCCTAGCGAAAAACTTTACTTACATAAAATAACAACTTTATATCCGCCTCAGCACCCCGCTTCCGTTTACAAAGTTGGAACAGAAAATTCTAAAGTCCGCAGCGATTATGAAACTTTTGTTGTCCTTTCAGCCAGGTTGAGGTTGCGCATTTGTTTTCCCAATTCTCACCTCAATGCGCTGTAAAAGTTTAAACTAAAAAGCCTCAAAAGAAACTTACTCTTTCAACTTGTTCAATCCCCCCTCCCCACCTTTAAAAGTCTCACCTTTTCCGATCCGTGCATTCACACAGAGTTCCCGTGGATTTCGTTCTGACTCCTTTTACCCGTTAAAAAAACATCTAAGCGGTTTAGGGCCGATTGATCGGAGCTTAACATATTCCGAATGGGGATTATTGAGAGCGCCCAAACAAGTTTTTCTTCCTTCCTAAAACTAATTCTCAAACTCTAAGCCCCACATCACATCTCGATACGGATTAGACATTTAGGTAATGGAAGTTGTATTTTTCGGAATTATCTGATCAGGTGTTTCTGTGTTCTAAATGCATGGAGGCAAGTTCTTTGATTGACAGGACTTTTATTCGCCTTTTTTAACTGATTTTTTTATACTTGATATTTTTCACCACAGGACAAACATTTTATACAATTAGTGAAGTTATAGCAAAGTACAACAATCAAAGTTGGTTTGTTATTTGACGGTGAAAAAGCTAAATAAAAACGATAGGTAAACATTTGTAGCGTTTACGATATTAAACAATCTTGTAAAACGTATATTATGGCCAAAGTAAGGCGTGAATAATTTGTACACATTAAAAACCACTATGCAGTATCCAAATTTTATTTTTCTTTATCATGGATGATTTAATACTCTCCCCTTACAGACAAGACTGCTTGTGTTCAACCCTCCATTGAGGTCTTACACTAACGACATAAAACTCGACGTACAAGAAATGATCGCAGCATCAATTATATTTAACGTGTGAAAGAGTCTGGGAAGACGCATTCGTTATATGGCACTACTATAATGATGGTAAAGGGGAAGTTACAGTTACAACGGCGCCATTTCGTGTCACGTGACGCAAACTAAGCTGATTTGGCGGGAACGTAATGAGACATGAACGACGCTGGCTGCCGTCTGATTGGAGGGATTGTGTTAATTTGTACACCACGGTCCTCAAAAAGGAAGGAAGTGTTGGTCTAGGACAGTTTCACTGTATTGTATCGAGCTCTGGCAGTATCCTTAGAGATGTTTGTGTGATTGTAATCGTGTGAACAATTTGTTTTAATTTGAATGGCCTTAAAAAGAGAATACTACTGGCACGAGATATTTTGCATTTCTATCTCATTCTCTGATAACTCCTAATGAAGTTATTATATTATAAGTTTTTTAACTATCAGAACGTTTAGAATGATAATGTAAAATTGATATTCGTGAAGCAAAATTATGTTAATTAGATTTAGCATAGATTGTGAAACTTATTATAAATCAGTCATAAATTTTGGATAAGTACCTATTATAAAATATTTTATTTAAAAAAAATGTATAGTAACTAAGCATAAATTGCATATAATGTTGCATTACTCTTCAATATTATCTGTAAGAAATATTTATATTATGAGAATTAATTAATTTATGATATTCGAGTTTTTGTGTTAGTAATTTCTGATACATTATATGCAACCTATTTTTTTTATTTAGAAAATCAATTCTGAATATGCTATAATCATGATTAATTTGAATAATAATGGTTCTGAAGAATTTTGATGGTAAAGTTTAAAAATTATAGTGTAACTCTAAACGTTTCCGATAATAGTTAGATTTGCATTAAGGTTTTGTTTAATTTTTAATTCATTATTACAATTAAAATGACCGCAATGATTTCTTAAATATAATAAACTCACCATCAACAACTATGAATTTTAAATAAAAAAGTTTTGTATTTTTATAGGGATAATATTAACTAAGTATAAGTGTGTAGATTTGAATACTATATGCACAATTTGTTGCCGTCTCGAAACTATTTTGTGTTTATGAAATAGAAAGAAGGTAAGCAAACAGTATCAAGACTTGCTGCAACCAATTCAAGCAATTCAGAGTTTCCCGCCGAAACTGTCGCATTTCCCGCCATTTTCATGTTCCGCACCAAATAACCTGCCTCTCACTTCCACCCAGTTAAATCCAAATTAACTTTTTCCCCTTTATCTTACTAAAGTAATATACATTGCAATTTACTAAATACTAGTAATATACTAAAGTACTTAAAATGCATTGAAACAACGTAAAAACATTGTTCCTAATTAATTTGAAACCTATTATAAACAATAGAACAAATTGAAATAAAACATATATAAATTAAATAACTTGTTTACTGACTTTTTGAAAATTATTTGAATTTAAAACACAATGTATTCTAAAACTACAATGGTTTTCATTGTTATGATAATTTTATTCTACAACTGATGATTTCGAACGACTTATGCTTAAAATTTGTTCCGATAAGGCACTTCAGAGCCATCTCCCGGACCCGTGCGCACGAGGTTTTATAATAGTAATTTAGTTTAATTAATTGTGTGCAAGTTTTTTATGTATGTAAATATTAAGAGTTTTTTTACAAAATGACGCAGTTTGCTACTAGACCTAACGCAGAACGTATGAGTAGATTGGTGATGGCCTAGTGCCAAATCGCGTTCACTGAGTATACATATGTTAATTGACGACGAAAGTAAAATAATGATTAACTTAAAATGTATGTTTCTTAATTATGTTTTCATCATTACTCCCAAGCAGCTAAATATTTGTCTCAACCTTTGCAGAATTACATGGTGTAACTTTCTCAGTTCTCTCCCCCTTCTCCCACCATAGCCGTTACCTACTCCCAACGTCAGTTCCACACCGGCCATGTCCCCGGTTTTTGCCCCTTGGCATCCATCACCCCCGTGCCAGTTCTGCTGTCTGTGCCATCGTTGAGTGATCGCCGCCATCGATCATCGACAGCAACTGTTACCTATGATCGAGCTGGGGCTCTGACTGTAGAATGGCTTCATCAAACCCTCAACTTTCCGCTCCGACGACACCTCAGAGGGTGCGATTGTTGTCGTTAGATGTACGGGAGTGTGAAAAATCGCTAACCTTAGGGAAGCTTTATTGTTAAAAATGTACTGATTTTCTTAGTACTCTCCAGTCTGCTAAATAATGTGTTTGTGTTTAAATTTGGTATCAACGGAAATGCAGGTTTCTGCAGATGTTGAATTTGTGAGATATGAGCAATCTCAGGATTCAGCCTTACACGTAAGAATAAAAATTCCCGTAATGTTATGGTGTGGTTTTTTTATTTGCTAATTACTAAAACCCAAATTATTTCTCCCAGGTAGCTTGTGTGACTCCTCACACAATTCAGCGCGGAAATTTACCATTTTCTGGTTTGTTTTCATGTTTAGACAAGATTTAATTTTAATTAGCATATGTAAGTTTATATTTTAATTGAATGGCTGATTTAGTTGTATTGCATCTAAAAATGATTCCGAAAAGGTACAATAATACGGTAGTAATCATGAAAAAGACGAATGCATGTTAAGTAATAAATAATAGTTTTAATTTAACTCTTGGTTAAAAATGACTATTACTGGATGTGTAACAAATCAGCTCTTGCTATTAACACTCATCACTTGTTTTAAGAAACTTGAAAAAACCCTAAGAGTAACTCGTGTATTACTCCTGTGAAAGCAGATTGTGATATTCAAAAGATATTAGAGTACACTAATTCGAATATCCTTGTTGGTCAATGCTAAGTTGTCCTGTATTTCAAGTTTTAACAGTAGTTAACCGGAATCAAAAGCCGTAAGATCTACATTAAAATACTTAGCAGTTACCATGTTCTTTTATAAATTATATATTTTGTAATTGCAAACGAAATGCATAAACTTGTTACCAATACATACAAGTTAACGAATAAGGTTGTGGCTATTCATTTATTATCATGTAAAGCTCATAGGACCAAGAAAATCACTTACAAACTATACTTTTGCTTTACACCACTAGAGGATAAACTGGAAAGCTTAAGCAGAGCTTCTCTGAATTGAGTGTATTTAAAATTCTCTGTATTCAAGGTGTTGTTCCGTATTCTCTTTAAAACAGAAAAATACATTATTTTGTAACAAAGTGAATAATATACCTTCGTCTCAGATACATGCGGTAATCCATTAACTATGCAATGATTATTAGTTGCAATAATCCTTGTTTCACCCGTAAGAAATTATTTACAATTTTAAATCATTTCCAGTAATATTCTCAATTGATTGGTTTAGATGATTTTTTTAGATTACACTAAATGCTCTTCAGTTTACAAAATATTTAGACTTATGTTACTGAAACACAATTTTTTTAAATAACTTTTCAACTTTTTGCAAACAGGTTTTTGTCCGATACTACATAGCCTGCAAGTCATGAAAGTTTATGCAATCGTAATAAATACTAAAAAAGTCCACTTCACAGTTTGAACTTAATTTAAAAACTTGTATTAATCGTTTAGAAAGTATGCATGTTCTGAACATTTGTTAAGACCAGGGGTAGTTTGACCTATGACGTTTTTATTGAACTGGGCCTTCCAAAGTCATTACACTGGGAAGATTTATGGAGGGCGAAAACCATTTGTTTGTGCTGAATTCTGTGGGGGAACTGAGCAGCTTTTGTCACTAACATATAGATGTTTATATAATCACTTGACCAAAAAAATTAATGTCTACCATAGATAAACATTGAAACTTTTAATGCCATTGGAACGAAGCCCTGTGTGGATGTTGGTATTTTTTTGTAACTTTGACACTTGAAGGAATTCTATCGAAGATTAAAGGTTTTGTGACCACGCTCCTTCAAATCTGTAATGGCGAATATCCCATTTGATTACTTGTGTTCCAGAATTATCATTTTAAATATATATTCCATCTATATATTTAAAAAACTATATATATAATAAAGTAATATATATCTACATATCTATCTACGTAATAAACTCATATTATTAGGATATAAGTAATAACAAATCGATTGGATTATTATTGTAAGACTTGCTAATCTTTAATGCATACTACAAATAGCATGTTGTTAGTCTGAATATACGTAAATATAAAACTAAGTGAGACAGACAGAAAGTATCATCACATCGGAACGATCTGGGAAATATACCAATTCGGATAACAGCGATTAAGATATGATGGAATAACCGAATAGTGTATGTCGTAAGTAGGTGAAAGTTACAGAAAATATATAATTTTTTTAACAAGGAATTATAACCGATGATAATGACGTGCGGGTAAATGTAAATGGAAGTCAATTATCTCTCCACGAATTCCACTTCCAACCCTTTCATGAACAATTTCCATTCTCATAGTTATTATGAATGCCTTGATTGGATTTATATATTTGTTTAACATAATTTTGTTCCAATAGTTAAGTTAATTAACATACATATATTTTGGTCTCCTTTTACATATAGAGTATTCCTTTTAGCGAATTTCCCCTACAGGGAAGAAGCTATTACCGTAGGTCTCATGGTAAGACTTAAGCCCCAGACCATGATAACTTTTTGTTTTGAGGTCCCCAGATGCCAAAAACACTATTCGTTCAAATGTATATATATATATATATATATATATATGTATGTGTATATATATATATATATATGTATGTGTATATATATATATATATATATATATATATATATGTGTGTGTGTCCGTTACCGCGATAACTTTTGAAAGAAACACCCGATTTTTATGAAATTTGGCACAAATGTGGAGAGTAGCATTTATGACTTTAAGTTCGAAAACCAGATCAATCGCACTATGGGAAGGGGGTTTTATAGGGGTTTACAATTTTCCAAAAATCGATTTTTTGCAAATTTGACCCCAAAATGTTAAAAACACTCAATTTTGGTTATAGCCATTTTATAGAGCTTAAAAAACAAATAATTTAGTATTTTTAATCATTAACCTAGGTTAAGTGGTTGCGGAGAAAATCCAAAAAAACGTGTCCCATGTTAATCTTATGGGAAAAAGGTTTTTAGATTTTTCTCAGATAATTTTACTAAAAACTTCACATTTATGTTTATTAATGTGTTTAGCTCAAAAAAACAAACATTTTGGTGTTTTAATCGTTGTTCTACGTCCAACCGTTGCAGAGATATTCAAAGTGCTAAACACAGTACGTTTTCGAATGTTATCCTTATGGAGAATAAATAAAATCCTATATCTTGATTATTTATGAATGTATATTGATGAAACTTGGTAAGTGGCTTCAACTAGTTGTGGTATATTGATATTAGCACAAAAAACAAGTTTTTTGTTGATAGTCCCCGTAGCAGCAAACCTGCATACTCGGCCCCCATGTTATTCATATGGAGAATAAGTAAAGTTGTATATCTCCCTTAATTATGAACCTAAATTAATAAAACTTGGTATATACCTTCACCTGGTTCAGTTATATTAATTGCAAAAAAAATTACTTATCTTCCTCGTTGCAGCAAACCTGCGTCCTCAACCCTAATGTTATTCTTATGGAGAATAAATAAAATGCTATATATCACTTATTTATGGATGTATTTTTGTGAAACTTGGTAAGTAGCTCTATGCAGTAGTGAGTCACATATATATGCATTAGAAATTCGCTGAGTACGCAGGTTTGCTGCGACGGGGGTATTTTAAATTGCCTTCTCATTTATGCTTTTATAAAAGTCATAATTATTTGTTCACAGAAAAATTCATTTATAAAATAAGTTATTCCTTGGTTACAGTCCCTATAAAACATGTCACCGTTTCAAACTCTCATTTAAATTTAGACCAAAATGGCTGTAAGTCATGCGAAACTCTCCCCTCTTTACATTGCCTTGTTATCATTCAAACTCGAATATATCATGATTGGTGTATTACAAAATCGCGTGTCCAAAAGTCATAAACGTCGAAACTTATTAATTTCCCAAACGCGTGGGCATGATTTAGGACTTTTAGCTGTCCGTTTTGGGTACAAATGTGAACAATGTTTCATATTGGCAGCCTCTTATATAATAAATCTCTTAGGTAATAATTTAGAACTAGTTTACGTATTTTCAAATTATACACAAACTTTTTTTACGATAACAATGCTACGATAAAATTTTGTTAAATATATTAACTAAAAAACTGTGTGAATTTTTATGGTTTATGGGTATAACTGTAAAAAGGATCTCATAAGCAAGAGTATTACCGATAAATAACGATCGATTTAAAGGTGCATATATGTTAGAAGGATTTCATCTTAAATAGCATACTTGTACAACCTTCGTTATTATTATTGTTTGCAATCATTACAATTCTTGTCTAGAAATAGTTTTAAAATTAAAATGTGAATGACAATATTATAAATATGATAAGATTTTGAATTATAATATGAATAGTGGATGGTGCAACAAGATTTACCTTCTCCACCTTTGTGTGGTTTATGGAGAAAATATTGCTTTTATCAATGATTTCAAATATGAATTATCAGTGGAAATATCGTTTTCATGCTCCCTGAACCAACAAAGTGGGGTTTTCGAGGTGATTTATGTATATCTATTTGTATGAATGAGTACAAACCTAGAGACAAATGCGTTTATTTTGATCATATTTTGTATGAATCCACGGTATCTCCAGGCGTTTTTTGAGGGTAATTTTCCTCTCAAAACATAAAAGAATTCCAATTTATTAAAAACACTTCTAACGCTTCTTAAGTTTGGTGGTCTATAGTGCTTTGGGTCGCTAGTAAAATTACACCATTCTCATATATGTAAAATTTCGTCTTTAGAAATGTTATGGTCTAAAGGTGTTAGAATTCATTTTTTTATTATTCATAATTCCATACAATTTACTTCTCAACATTAAAAATGTTCAAAAAATTAAATAAATCAGTATTTTCAATTATTATTCTACGACTAATAGTTGTGAAGAAAATTTAAATTGTCATTCAGCCGTAAACGCGAGGGTGGTCCTATGTTACTCTTATGGGGAATAACAGATTTAAATTCCCCTCTTATTTACTGATAAATTTAATTCAAACCTACTTTGTATGTCAAGTTACCATTGGACGATAAAGTATAATCGGAGTATGTTGCCACCTAGCCCCCGGGTGGGGGGGAGAGAAATTAGGGTTAATTTACTCCCTCAAAACCACTGAGTGTAGAAAATGATTCTGTATAAAAGGAGTTTTGGTGGATATTTATGAAAAAGTTTGATTGGAAGATTTTATAGACGTGCTACCGTACTTTATATATATACTTACTGTATTCATATAAACAAAGTAATACATTTATTAAAAATCTGGCGAACAGGGAGAAAGTATAAATCAGTCTCCTGATACTGTATATTTAAATTTTAAATCAAATAAAAATAAAATACTTCTTTTTGTTTACTTGCTTAACCTAGAAATATATTATTACATTTCATGACCCCAAAAGTTAATTTCTACAATCCACCTTGCCTTGCTTACGCAATGTAGATTTGTGGGATATAAAGTTAAAAATGTTTCTGAGGTAAAATAAAAATTCTAAATTTAAATAACCTTGATAAATTAAATATAACAAATCTAGATAATTATTACATTTGATCTAGTATGACCAAAAATATTAAACCAATCACTAAATAACTAAATAGGAATAATGGACTACATAATAAGTATAATTTATAGTTTTATAATTGTTTAGACTACTTGTATGCATCGACACCATTGTGAGATAGATCCAAAGACCACGTCTTACACAATTATCCTGTAAAGCATATGCTTTACAGGATATGCAGGATCCGTAATTATATTTACAGGATTGTAAATATATATTTACCGGAAATAGATGCATCAGAAAAAGTGCAATCATCAATCAACCAACGTTTATTGCCAGACAGCACTACAATAATGCAAAAGACATGGTCAGGCAATATACATGCAATTGTTCAAAAATTAGTTATAATATAAAACAAGAAATAACAACAAGCAATAAAAACAAGTAGTAAGCCAAGGTAATAGAATAATAACCTAAATACATGCATAACAATCCATAAGTCCAAATGAGCAATATGTCAGCATTACAATTTCAATAAAGAGTAGACAAGCACTCTACGATTAGAAACTTGTGCAATTCAAACTTAGGACAAACATACGTAATAAAAAAATTCAGGTACATTAACAATAACAATAAAATGGTACATGCAAAATCCTTAAGCGTAAGTACTGAACAATGAAAACATCTAATTTGGCAAGGTTTCTAAAATTGGCCAAGCCCTAATACTTATTTTTCCTTATACAGTATCAGACTCAAAAAACATTCTTATATCATAAAATGGATTCTGAGTTAGCCAATCATACGTAATATTTTCAAATGAACGAAAAGGTAGCAGCTTTGTGTCAACATGCAGCTTGTTAAATAATTTAAGACATAAAATAGGGTAACTATTGGCACAAACACTTAATCTACTATACATTACTACATTATCTACTATGCATTTGTACTGTATTTTCAATGGTGAGGTTATGCCGTACATTAACTTTGTTCAAATAATAAAATTATTATTACCAATTACTAGACCGTTACTATAGTGTCGGGCCAAGGCTATCCGTGTTTTCTGTTGTTTTATTTGCTGTTTTGCAGTTTTTAAGATAATTTAGTCATTTAATTATCACAGTAATTAACAGTAATCACATTCGTTTTTGCGAAGACTCATAGTGTACTTATGTTTTAAATATTATTTCTTTTTACAGGTAACTGCAGTTAGTTGTCTACATATGTTGGTATGTAAAGCTCAAAGCCATTATTTCCTTTTAATCATACTCATGTGTTTTTTACCGATTTGTTTTCATCCATTACTAACACCTGTAAACCAACGAGTTTAATATATATAGAGGTCTCGAGCCTACGTGCTAACCTCCATTTTACTCAGGTAACTAATAAAATCCTCTCTTTACAAGTTATATGATTTTCAGCTGACTGACATAACTCGTGAAGAGAGATTTTGATTGCTCACCATGTTGGTTGCCACGGGAACAGAGTTGACAGAAGGGCAAAATGGCGGTCGAAGAAATAGACTACACATTTTGCACACGAGGCACTTTTTTACCTCTAGATATATGTCTCATTGATGTCAAAGCTGTTTGCATGTAGATACAATATATTGATCAAACACATTACAAAATATGGTAATAAGTCCGAAGTTAAAGTTAAACAAGGGGTTTCAATTAAAAACTTGGTAATGTCGTTGCATTACTTTTCAAGTCAGTGGGAACAAGTCAAAGTTGGCTAATTGGTAGAGATTGTTTGGAAACCGGGGACAGATCCTTTGAATTTGGAAGTTTCCTTCGTCCTAAGTCGCAAGATTTTCATTGTTTGCAATCAGTCATAAATAAAACCTGGTTAAACAATTTTACGCTCCTTTAATAAGAATCTCATTAAGAAAACAATCTTTCAATTTCTTACCTCTACATCTAGCGCAATACTGTAGTCTAGACTTTAGTTTGTAGTTGTAAACACATTAAACACTTGGGGGGAGGGGGGTGAGTAACAATTATTTCCATATGAACCCAAACTTGTGTTGGTCTTTATAAAGGCCTTGGTAAGGCAAGAAGAATGACAAATTTAAATTTTGGCCGTCTGAAAAATATGTTTGCTCCGATGTACTGTACTTTTTATCACCCTGAACAATAAATGTACCAATTTCTTGATGATCACTGTACGTTTTGTTGATGAACATTTCTAAATAAAACACATTGGTACGTCAAAACAGCACTATATTTGTAAATAATTACTATTTAAAATTTTGAGATATATATTTTTCAGTCTGTACTGCCATATTTAGACCAATTTAAGCTGGAAACAGGATAGCAGCAGAGACTGATGAAATATATAAGTTTTAAATAGTAATTGTATAAAAATGGTTCCGAAATATGTTCTCATGCATTAAAACTAGGAATTAAAGAGGTTTCAATGTATCAAATATAGTATACGTTGTAAACTCGACATGTTTTATAACGATTGAAAGTTTATAGATTTAATTAATTTAGTTGGGTTAAAAAGTTAATCATGTCACTACACACGATTTTACGTATTTATAATATAAATTAACTGTTAGTGTAGGATACGTGGATGCCTTATGCAGCCTTGTTACTGCCGAAACCCGGCTGTTTATTTAACCAGTGTTATAGATTGATAGTCCAATTACCAATGGCAGCTGGATCCTGTTTCTAATCTTCCCACTTATCTTGTTTGTTTATATGAAACGTTTAAAAAGTTTTCATTAGTTACCCTAACATGACATAAAATTGATGATCTTTGTTTTAGTTTCAGATTACAAATATCGTTTAATGTTGCTTGTGAAATCATTCTCAATTTACCTATTTGCATTTATATATTTTTGATTCATATATCTGTTTTCATTTGTTATTAGGATTTCTCCAATACTACTTGTTACCATTCATCCAATTTGTATTTTTTATATTGTTTACCAAAACATTTGAATTAAATTATAGAATCGTAAAAAATAATTTTATTACTATAGATTAATTTTGTTGAATTATTTGGTAAGTGATTTGAAACGTATAATAATCTATGAATACACGTAATTTTTATATTGTATTCAATGATTGTTAAAATAATAAAACATACAGGTTTGCAAAAAGAACTTAAAATTACTTTTTTTTATTAAATTGAGAATTATATGTATTGTATGAAATAGTTTAAAGTAACACAAATTAAAAATTTAAACATGATATGATATAAGGGACAATCTATAAGCTGGACTTTATTCCCGCAGGATCGTTGATGTAAAAATAATTGAAACCTCCAGCTTAATTTACAATGATACACGGCCGGGTTATAAAAGCTTAATGTTTCCGTTCCAAAGGCACTAAGCCCTGATGGCCGTTGTTTATGGCAGCCGCTAAAATTACCAGGAAGTGGAGGCTGTTGCAGGATAAGCATCCATTCAGTTTTTTAACCTACACAGTTTATATTTAAGGGGTAAATTACTAATTAGTATAAAATGTTTATAACAGTTCTCTGGCAATATGTTGTTGTTATTTATTGGGTTAGAACAAATATAAATATTTATTTTGTTGTTGGAAATAAAACTTAGTCTAATTAGAATTAAAATGGAATTTGATAAAACAGATTATATAATTTATTGAAATAAATTACTTTATTTTACCTAGGCTAACATGTTTTTGGATTTTTTTAATAGAATAATATTTAGAAACAATGGGTTAGTTGTAGAATGAGTGATTATAATGAATACAGTTTTACTAAAAATAAACAACTTTATTAATATCCTTCAAGTAAATGTGTAAAACTAAATAATCATTATAATGCAAAGTGTTCATGGATACTGGTGGGCGTTAAAAATCCTACAATCCCTACCCTTAGTTCTATATACACCGTGTCAGCTACTGAAATAAGGCAGTGCGCTAAAAAATAATATATGCGTTAATCATTTGAAATTTTAATTGTTAATTGTGTGTTTGTTACTTGTAAATTTGTGAATTTTTTTAATTTGTTACAATTTTTCCTAACGATAATTTGATCGGACTGCCTCTTTTTAAAAATAAAAACTTCTAAGTACCCCTGAGTATAAAAGTATCTATTTTATACAAATTACCAATCTAATAACTTAGCAAACTTTAGATTTTACTTATAACTCATACCGTGAATTGGCATTGCAGCATTGAGTTATAAAACTGTTGACTTCTACCTTTTAGCAAGCTACTAGAGGCAACAATGACCCCTTTTCGGTTACCCGGTGTCTAAGACTTTCTGGAACGCAGGTGGCCATCGATGATAGATGACAGTGATCGGTCAAATCGCCTTCTGCCGTCAGAAAAAGCCTGGTCAATGAAGGATCACTCTAGCAGGAGTTTGACATCTCAGTACGAGAGATTAGGCAGAGAAAGAAAGGAGGTAGAAGGGGAGGAATAACACCTTCCCTTCAGACAAGTCAATTTTACACGGGATATTTTGAGTAGGAAAGTGTGTTTAAGAATTTCTCAGATTTATCAGGATTTTTCGTTTTACTTGCTTTTCCCACAAGATCAATGTATGTTTAGGTTCCGTTCTTCCTCAATGGGATATCGGAAATAAAGGTATTTCAAATAATTTCAAATAACAAAAAAAATAACGTTTCAGTGAATAGAGGTTTAATGGCGTAAATAATTAACCCATCAAAGAATCGCAAACATAGAAGATTTTACAGTTTTATTTAAAATACGATAATTTACTATATCAAAAATCTGCTCACTAAAATTTCTAAGTATCTTTTCTTCTAAAAAATAAGCCCTGACTCAATAATTTCGGAAATCTGTTAGAGTGACTAGATTTAGAAGCTAAAATGTATCCTAGGGGAGGATCGCGAAATACTTCGTTTCCTGGGGCCCTTTCTTAATTAAAAGGATAAAATAAACTACGTCTCACAACGCTTCAAAATATTTATAACATTTACAATACTGTACTTACATACAAGACGGTAAAGAAAAAGAAATACAAGACACAAGGTAAGAGGAATTTTATGTTTATTTTCATAAAGCTGTTGAGATGCAGTAGCACATAAATTTGTAGCTGAAGATACATTAAGCTACTTTTTAAATTAAATTATTTACAGTTCAATCATTTTAAACAGCTTTATATAATGATTTGTTTCTAGTATTATGTTTAATTTATTATTGACTTTGAAATTTAATTAGCAATACAAATTTCATCACTTAATTAATTCACTCTTAATTACTTACTTTAGTCTAGTTGAACGAATAAATAAGATTAAACTCCACTAACAACCCTTTTAAAGCTAAAAAGTAAGACTTAATTGGCAATAATTGGTCGTTAACATCATATAAATGTAAACCGAGCGCCGTGGCGTGGGCGGGGGCGGTGGCGGGGGTGGCGTTGCGCTGGTTTAATATGTATGCAAATGGCGTAAAGCGGGATGGTAGAGACGACGAAGCGATTGAATATCCTGTCTTGTTAAATATTGAAATTTTACTTTTCCTGGGTGGCAAAAAATACAATATCCCTTACTGAAAATGAAGAGAGGTATTTGAAATAGTAACGAAAATATCTGTTTCTATGCATATTGATAGGGTAATCTCAGAGCATACCAATCAATTGGCAGCTAGTGTTATGTCATCGTCAGTATTTGTTTTTACATTTTACTTATTTTGTGAGTGGAATTACCATATAGCTAATATTACAAATGTTCAGTCAAAAATAAAAAGTTACGTAATAAAAACTTTTGTTGATATAATAATCTAAGAGTTCTAATAATAAATGGGTTTCCTTTAAAATTATTCGTGGAATTTCCCAGATTGAATTGACCAGTACATCAATTCAAACTTCTTTACCTTGTCTACTTGTTTACAGAATTTGAAGGATTAAATTAAATTACCTTATTAAGGTTGAAGTTCAGTTTCAGCAGTATGTTTGCTATGGACGGACTGCTAAATAAGCGACCACCTTTCAAAGTTGTAGCCGAGTTACGGTGTAGGATAAATGCAACATACGGTGTAAGACTGTCCCAGCAGCTTTGATTACAGGAGGAAACGCCAAGTTGAGGCGGACCAGTAAATACAACTCACACCATTGTTAAATACAATTTGTATAATACATATTACAGGTTGAAGGTTGGTTATCCAGCTGCCCATCTTACGTAAGGTTTCTTATTGCTAGAGGCACAAGTAAGTCTTTAAAAGCAAAGCAATTTGCCACATATTTAAAAGTAAGTACAAATTATTTCAGTTTTAATGCCCAAAAGAAGTGTGGTCTAAACCTACAATATTTGATTCAAGTCCTTGCTTTTCAACCAATAAACTTTCTAATGATTAAAACTTTAACTTGTAATGCACACTTTAACTTTGGATTTTTGGTTTTTGGTGTTTTATTTTTTTTGTGGATTTTTAACTTTTTTTAACTTTAAAACTTTTAAATTTTTAATTATGATGATTTATCATCTTAAATATATAATTCAAAATACTATTTACCTGGCTTACAAATTTTACCTTCTAATATTTGTTAGGTAAAGGAATAGTAACAAACGTTAGCGTAATATAAAGAACGCTAAAACAAAAAATCACATTTCTATAACATAATTTAGTAAAAAATCAAGATTTCCAATCCACATAAAATTTGATAGCCCAGAAGGGTTCACTTGGACCGGACGAGGTTTCATTGTGAGTCAGGGCGACGCTCCGCTAGTCCTCACCCTAATTGCTCCAAGATTTACATAACAGCCTCTTTAGGAGAAGCTATTGGTCTCTTCGTTTTTACAGGTGATCCTACTTTGGTTCTTACCAGTATTGGAGATTACTTCATTCTCTGGAAGTTAGAGTTGATAGAATCATTGTCAGTGTTTGCCTTCGGAGATTGGGAATTTGCTGTGTAAGATTCGGTGACAATATTGTAATCAATTGATGATGTCGATCTATTAATCAGTACCTTACAGTCATTTATAATTAAAACATATTTCCACAATTATCGGCAACTAGATTACACTGTAGTCTACTGTTTTTCTCCTTTTTTTATATAGACTTGTTCATCTTGATTTCGCGGTGTACAGCCCATTTTATAACAATTGGTAAATCACCTAACCCACATTTTAAAAGAATAACTAAACACAATGAAATAATTAATTTGTGAAGCGTAATCTAGCTACAAAGGATTCAATTTTTATTTTTGTTTATGATTTTTAATTAATAATTTGTCGTTACGTAAACTTTAATTACGGTTTTACAATGCTCATTACTCATATAATTAAATAAATCATGGGCCACAGTTCAAAAGGCTATTTAATTAAAGCTAATTTTGCATTAAATTATGATTTCAAGGAAAAGCTGTTGAAAAGTCCTAAATACGTCGGTGTTTAACTTCCGTTAAATACATATTTTGAGTTACAGACACAGTTTTAAGCGAATACATATGCATGGATTATCACGATTTTATTGCTAAGCAACATGTTACTACCTCATCAACCAGCAACACGTGGCAAGACTTTTTGGGTTATATTATTAAAAAATTGCTTCGAATTGAACATATTAATTTAATTTGTTCACGAAACGCAAACTATATTTTTATAGAAAGGAAAACACAAACAATAATGACAAACATAAGTTTCTTTAAATCATATGTAAACCTTATTTTATACAGTCTTAAAAGTTCGTAAATATCATGATGCTGCAAAAATTAACTTTGTTTAATTAATTTTCTATTAAAACCTAATTTTTATTCATAAAACCTACTGAGTGAGTGGAAGAAATAATTATTTATTTAACATAAAACACTAGGCACACTGTGTAATTAATGACTCGCGATCCTGGTTTGATACAGTTTATAATACTAAGAGATGCTTTAATTGGGCAACACACTTGATTAACTGATCAATAATTTAGCATAAATTGACTATGTGACGGTATTGCCTGGACTTAGGTGACAAGGCCTACAATAAACATCACTGGCACTCAAGGGCTATGCCGACAGAGGCTAAATTATCTTGTCTATGGTATTAAGCTGTAGCATATGTATACCACCACAGGCCAAGCAACGTGTGCACTGCCTGATTACAATATAATAGATTATTGTTCGTAAATTGAATTTATTTATTTAAAAAAGTTGAAGTATAATCGATACTGAACAGATATTACTCTAACGATGTGGTTTGACATTTTGGACATTGGACTATTAATTAATGATCCTCGCTAAAGAATCAGTCGGTCTTAGTCAGTAACAAGGCTACACAAGGCATCTCACCCATTCTACACTCATCATTAATTTTATTAGCCTTAAAATACGCCTAGTTGCGTCAGCGACTTAAACAGTGTTATAGTGATATAGCGATATTAAACTCAACTGTAATGTTTTAAAATTCCGAGAAGTATTTTAGAATAGGGGTTTGATGGCTTTTAATTTTATTAAACCATATTATTTTAAATTATATTATCCAAAGATTCGACGAAACACCTCATAATTTGCATTTGTCTTTAGGGCCTACATGGCTTCTAAGATTGAATGTAATTCTTTTAAAAAGTATAATCAACTTAGTTGTGTATTTTACAGCTGTTTATTTAATAGGCCAACAACACGGTATCACATTATAATAAAATAAATAACGAATGTAATGCGAATGAACTTTTGAGAGATGTGATTTTATTTTGTTTGCATAAGCATAGAAAAACGTTTGCTCAAGTTCGATCAGCAGGTCATACTAGTTTATTTATAAAAAAAAACTTCTCGAGGAAAGAGCTTTACCATGTGAAAGCCTACCTTTCCGTACAGTAGCTAAAAACCCATAAAAATCGGATACGATTAACATTGTGCTTACGAGCGTTCCCTCAGAAAGTATCCAGCTTTCAATTTGAGTAGTATCAAATGTGGGGGAAGTAGATTTTCAAAGCTGTGCAATTAAAAATGCTAAAATGAATGCAGTTAACAAACTGTTGGGTCAAACACGTTGAATTTTAAAATGTGGAATGTTTTATACAAAATATTTCATAATATTTTTCTAAATTGTCATAAACTGTGGGCACTTAAGCAGAAAAAATTTTAAAATAAACAATACGGTTCAGCAGAAAAAGACGTTGCAACCTCTAAAATGACGAAGGACTTTGGGGCTGACGCGTTGGAAGAATTTATCGCCATTTTGAACCGATACGAATGCAAAGTGTCCGGTCTGGGCGAGGTTTCCCACCGCGCAAACAGCAAACAGCTGTTGTTTATAGGTTATGTCGGCCGTGTTTGGCGTGATGGCGCTCAGAGGGGAGTCTTGGTCTTGGGACACTCCTTACTTTTATTTCTATTTATTTATTTTTACTGTTTGGTATTTCAAGGACCAGATTTGCAGCTTTGAAGTCATATTTGTTTGTTTTTGTAAAGGTGGAGTTTAAGGATTTATTTCACCTTGGTAAGTTCGTCTCCAGCTCAGCCAAACCACCCGCGGTAGCGTAGTTTTTTCTGTACTTGGCTCTCAGAGGTATCAGACACCTCTCTCATTCACAACATAGTGATGAATGCAGATCGTGAACTGACCATTCTTGATGCATTGTACGTTGATATTGTGCCCGTAAACTTTATTTTTGTAAATTACCTTGTGGAGGGAATTCTTCGTTATATAAAGCTGAATCATGATTATTTGTTGTTTTGATGCTCCCTTATTGCTCAGGCTACTGGAGCGATCAAGCTAAAATTTGGCAGAAGGTTAGCATTCGCCCAAAGGTCATATAGATGTATTCCGTTCTGAAAACCCTTTAGGGATCCACCCAGTCGGTCTTCAAAGTTCCAATATTAGACAAAATGTAATTTTTTAACTAGATGTTTACTTAAACAGCTTTGTTCAGTATTCAAGATGGTTCAAAAGGTTGAGACAAAAAGCAGCAAACACACAACTTTAGTTATCTCCCGGTGAAGTCTGCTACTGCATCAAAAATTATTTAACGATGAATAACAATCTGTTAATTTTTAAGACTTACGAGTAGTGAAGTTTATGGATTTTACCTCAAAATGTAATAAGTGTCTAAAAACTTCCTTGAATTAACTACAAACTTGTCCTCTCTTAGAAATATTGTGTTAAAATATCGAATAATGATTTAGGAGAGAATTTGTAATTTAATGTATAAAATCTGAGTTTCGTCAAAGTTATTTCAGCTGAAATTTCCCAATCCGAAACTTAGGTTCATCAGAAGGAAAGTACGTGTTTTCTTTTAAATACTATATAAAATCTTATTGCATTTTTTATTTTATTTTTACTTCATTTAGTAAATGGTCTTTGAGGTATCTAAACCTCCTTACACGCCCTTACAGAAATCAGTATTCAAACCAAAATGAAACTTTCTCCTTACAAGTGACTTTCAGCTAACTCAGTTAATCAATTAGGAACCCGCCCAAGTGGGCCTAGCGGACAAGTTGGTGCAGGTTTCTTATTGTAATGGGATCGCATTACCAGTAATGTGATTGGCCAGACCGCCACTGTAAGTAAATTGAAACTGGGCCTCAGGCCAAATAAGCTACGATTAATCAATCTCCTTACATTACAATTTTTCTTTACCACGCACCTTTCAGCTCAGGTTCGCGATGATGCAGAAACAAAATAATAATTATTAATCTGTGTCTGGTGAGCTTTTGAATTGCATATTCGGGTGGCACACAGTAAATATATTTTTATAAAAAAATTAATTTTTCTTTGTTTTTCGTTTGTCCATTGTGCGTTTCTTACAGTTTATCTGATTAGGATGAAATATTCTCACCAAGAAGAATCAAGAACCACGAGAATAAAGTGGAGAGTGGCGAGTGGCTAGTTTAGTTATATTTCAAAGTAGAATAATGATGTACTAGTGATTAATATAATGGTTAGGAACCTCAATACTAACTTGGTATGCATTTCTGTATCGTGATTTTAGTAAATGTATGTTGAAGTAATATCAGGTTTTTATCTCTATTCCAATAAAAGCCAGAGTCGTTGGCGTTGGTCAAGGCAACGAACTCCCGAACCATAGCAGCGGTCATCTCGGTGGTTCGAATCCCAACCCTGACATGTAAATTTAATAAGTACTGTTCAGCTCGTATTGTAACCACTTACCCCTCGTTTTTTCTGAATACGTTCCACTACAGATCTATAGTCTATGTGAACTGGTAAAGTAAGGAAAAAGAGGCTGCCAACCTCTTTATAAAAAAAGTATTTATTTCGGCGTTCTTTAAAGATAGAATAAACATTTTATAAAACGAGATCCAGCAAAAACTATTCACAATCAAATTTTGTACGCAACTCTCCTAATACAGTTATGCTGTGGTATAAAAAGGCTAATGGTAACAAGCCTAATTTTATTCCATATCCTATAAACGTCTTACGTTCCCATCTAACGGAGGATGTCCACATACTGATGCCGTGTTATCTATGGCGTAGTGGCGTTGTGATGTGTGCGGGTGCTTTGTGATGTAATAGGCATGTGTTCAGAATGCATAACATGCAAATGGAGTCTTGCTGGTAAATTGCCTGGCTGACATCTCCTCCCCTAAATTGCGAAAAGCCGTTCATCATAACTAGTTTGGATTCACACTGTACACCATATACGGCACTACATATTCTGTGTGCCCCTATTATTTGTGTGTTTGTTTTATTATTTGGTAAATTACATCAGCGATATATTTGGTATCCAACCATTTACAACAAACAATAGGTTAAGAGTAGTATTCTACCGCATCTAAACGGTTTCTACAAGTGTTACGTCTGCGATTTGTATCTAAAGCAGAATACAAAATATACGATAATATTTAATATTATGAAACCTAAAGACAATACGTTAGGCTATTATTATGATATTTCCAATTATTTTTTCCAAAATTGTAGATGTCATTATTTGCTCTTTTGAGAGGGCTACTACGTGATGTTGCTTTTATATTATGTCTTTGCTCAGTTATTGGCTTTCATAGCTTCCGATTTATTTTATATAGAAACTTCATTACTCGCGAGGGTTTATTTATAATTAATGTATATACTATTTGTTTATTCCCGGCTAATATTAGTTATGAAACGCCAATTTCCTATCAGGAATTTCTCGCATTGCTTTGACCTTAAACACTTATTTTTGTAAGTTAAGGTTTATTAAGTCTTTGCGTCTACACAAAACTAAGTTATATTTTAAAGAGTTTTAAAATTAATGTAAATGAAAATCGAGGTAGAGAACCAGCATCAATTCACAAAGTACGTGCGAATATAATGTATAAATTAATAAAAAGATTCCAACAAACAAATAACAGGAAAATATAGCTGCTAGGGAAAAAGACGCGAACCAAACATACCATTCAAGTAGTGATACAAATGTTATATATATTTAAATACAATCCTTCTTTGATTTCAAGTAGACAGCATATAGAGACCGACCATCGTTAAAGTTAAAGGTAAAATGAAGGCGGCCCCAACTGGGGAGTTACCTTCTAGCCATCTCCGTAAGTAAATTGCAACTAGGCCTAAGGTCTTATAGGTTGCGATAAATCCACCACGCCCCCACCTCACCCCCTCCCCCTCCTGCCGTGACAGCGGCTGATAAAGGGTTTAATGGACATTTGAGGGTTGTAACTCGGACAAAGCTTCCGGTGTTCCGTAGCCTGGCCGTGAATATCGGTGACTCTGAATCGGCTCGAGAGCAGTTGTATTCATTATCGTTAGAGTATCGAATAATCTTATTAAATATAAAGTTAGATTTTCGCCCATGTGATTAAAATACTAATCTCTTTGAGATAAACTCGGGAGATTTTTAAATATTGTGTTCCCACACCATTGAATAACTTAAATACGTGATCCAAGCATGAAAAAGTAATACTGCAGTTAAAATAAATTCAAATCATCTGGATGAATCTCCTCTTTTTCATAATGTATATTGTAAAATGAAAAAAATATGCTTTTGATGACATACTGCGTTTTAAAACACAACGGTTTAGATCAATTATTGCGGACATTTTCCTTTACTGATTCAGTGACAGTAATTCCAGAACTAATCATTGATGACAAGTTTTCGCAGTTATTTCTTAAGTAACATAGATTCACCATCACCTGCAATCAATGTTAAGCAAAGAAAATCTTTGTGAGTAACAATTAACTACTTTCTTATTATTACACACCGTGTTATAAAAACAACTATTAACTTCTTACTACAACGTTGTTTATTAAATTACTTCTAGACTTATGTATCTCAAAGATAGAATAATCAGAGTGGATATTACTGTTTTATAAAGTAAATAAATTAAATGTTTGTACTTTTTAAATTAATTTTTGGGGGTTTACAAAACACAAATTATGTTAATTTCCTTGTTTTTTGTTTACAAATTAAAAATGCACTACATTTTTTATACAAAGCGTAAAGTTACTATGTCAAAACCAGTTTACACAAAAACATTGCATTTGAAATAAAATACACATCAGACACTAACACTGTTTAGAATCCAAAGAAAATTAATCAAGAAGAGGTTTAGGCGAGGCGAAGCCAAGGGACGATAGGGTGGCAGTTTCTTATTCTGAGCATTACATTAACTATAATGCGATTGGTCAGTCCGCCGCCACAGTAAGTGTATTGCAACTGGCCTGAGGCCTAAGGCCACATTAATCAACCTCTGCATCCCCCTCTCACTCTACCCTTTCACTCGACCTCACAACATGTCTGCGATGGCGGGTGGCGGGTAAGGGGTAGTTCACGTGTGGGGGTGGGTACTTGGACAACGCCTTGCGTGTTGGAGGGTAAATCTTGCACGGAGATTGACGGATTGCGTACTGCACGAGAGTGATTTAATGTATTGGATTTTAGGGGTGGTATTTCGAAATCCACCCCGTGCTGCCGTTCGGCATTTTGCTAATCTAACAGTCAGTGACTTGGAATTCTACTTTAGGGTTTGGACTACCCTTGAAAGCGTGTGTTATCTCCATCACGATAACAAATTACCTCTGGTATTGATATACCAAAAAAGTTTGTAAAACTCTTAACCATCGGATTCCAGTTATGTGTATATTTATACATTCAAATAAGATCATCAGGAGTATAAATATTTATTTTAATAAATAATTAGACCAAAAGGTTATTGTAACAAAATGTAAATCTTCTACCATTGACTATAATGATTCTACCTTAAGTGCACTGGTGCTTGCTATTGTTACAAATCCAATCTTGGTGTTGGATTCTCTCAATTGATGTCTTCTATTTTTACAACTTTTGGGTATTATTTATCCAAACATATACAAATCCAAATGTATACAATTTATTTGAATGGCCAAAAGTGCGATTGCTGTGAGTGGCAAAAGTAGAATAAAAGTGGTGCCTCTAACCGAAATTCAAGGGATAACCAGGAAATAAATGCAGAACAACTGTTGGCTATGACATAGAACCAATCTTCCAAATAGCAAAGATGTTTGATTCTAGTAAACAACGCAATTTAAACACACGTTAAAACGGTTTAATCTCTAATAAGTGTAAATAACATTACAAGTTTTTGTTTCATAACTATCCATCCAGATGATTAACAACTAAACTCGCTGAGATAAAATAAATAAACAGTTTACAGAGAAATAGTAGTCTCCCGTCCCATTGCCGGTAGGCACTGGCATCTTCAGGAACCGCGATCAGCTGTCTCGTCTGTTATGGGGCAGCGGTGGGGGATCGAGGGTGTGCGGCGGGGGCGGGGGTGGGGGCGCACTCAGAATGCATAACATGCAAATGGGGTCTGATTGCAGAATTAAGTGCTACTTCCACACGACGCTTCTTGTCGAGGTCACACTGAATCTGTAGTAAAATCAAAACTATGTAAAACTAAAATATAATTAAAAACAAAATACTCAAAGAAATTATAATTCTATTAAAATATTACAACTTTTAGAATGGATGTTATTGTGGTATGTCAACAAGTAATACTAAAAATGATTCTGCATATGGATTTTGCTCTTCATAACGGTTATCATCATCTCTGGATGTTAAGTTAGAAGTGAAGATCTTCTTTGCACGCTTTTATAGACGTCAACTTTATTATGTACCCTTCAAAATAAATGTGTTTGTATATCACTGAAGAAATCCAGCTGACTTTTGAAACTAAGACTGCCACCGTGCTTCAGAAGGCACGTTAAGCCGTTCGGCACGGCTAGATAAGTAGTCGACAGGTCATGTGAGAGGCAATAGTGCGACCTGAGAACTCTGACAACTCTTGTCCAGCAGGTTACACAAACTTTAATTTTACTAACTTACGCAATATAAGTATAGAATTAGAGATAGCTCAAACCGACTCCGAATGGTTAGGGAATTAAAATCATGTGGAATTAGTTAAATTATATTTGCTTACGATCAAGGTTTGTCTAATGTATTGTTTTAAATGTTACTATATTTATTATTTCCTTATATTCAATGTCTTGTTAACTCACATCTTTTAAAACTGGTTATGTCGAAATCAAATGCTTTAACAGATAAAATGTCTTAGACAATATGTCCCAAAACAACGAACAGCACTACAGGACGAGGTATCCAGTTGGAATCTGGGGGCCACCGGCGCGGCGCGGCGGTGTACACTGTCTCCCTAGGGGTCCGGGCCCCACTAAAACTCCTCCCCCCCGTTCATAGCATGACATCATTGTCCCCCTCAGACTGTCCCTTCACTGGAGCCTTCTGTCAAACTAATGGCCCAGTCAATAGAGGTAGCGGAAACGCCTATTTATTAACTTTTAAAACTCAAAGTTTTGTTTGGTTTAGCGTTTGTTTGGGAAGGAAGAACTATGGTGTCCCCAGAGGCGTTTGGGGAAAAGGCAGATGTTGAGGTTCATCTTTCCAAGTAACGATTGTATGTGCAACAACATTGTAAATGTTTAACAACAGGGTGTTTAATCATCTTTTTATCTTTATCAAATGAGGAAATTGTAAAGTGTAAAAGGCGATAAAAATATGAAAGTTTTTAAACATTGCCAACTTTTTGCTGTGTTAAATAATTACTCTCAAACAAGGTAATGGAATTACATAAGACACAATTCTGTGCTGGAGCGCAACCCAACTTGGTCAATATTTGTTTAGGCTTGAGTTGGTTTAAGGCACTATCAATCAAATATTTGTAGTTAGCCTACCTTACAGTTTATTTTACTATTTATTAATACGACTATTTTGACTAATCAACCTAATAGCGGAGTCGTATTTATTAAAGATAAAACCATTTCTCTTTACACATCAATTTGTTTGCACTAAGAACAGTTCAAACGTCTGCTTAATTTATTTAAAGAAACACGATTATTGTGGTCATGCAATTTAAGAACTATAAAACTTTACTTTTTATATACTTTACATTGAAAACCTATAAACAAAGCTAATTTACTTGTTTAGTTACATGAAAGAAGACAATTTCATGGTCAACACTAAATTTTTAAATAACAGTCAATCACCTCACTCACTAAAATCTAACATTACATGTCATTATCTCTCTCTCTCTCTCTCTCTCTATATATATATATATATATATATATATATATATATATATATAAATAAAGCCACATTGCACCAGGAACTTGTGAGACTACCATAAATCGGACACCCGGCGTAAACCACATTATTTAATAAAAGGTGTCAAAGATAAAACTGAAAGAAAATCATTGTTTTTATACAATCTTTTCTAAGGACATAAATAAAATAAAATAGTAGAGTTAAAACAAAATTTTAAATATCGCAAATTGATCAGCTGTAACATTTTATTTGGCTGTAAATCTGCAATCTGGGAAACACATGACACTGTTGGGAAAAGCTAGTATATTTAGTAACTCATTATAACACATGAATTAGTTATTTCTGTTATAAATTGGTTTTTAAATGTTCATACTAAAACAAAATACTGATATATTTAATTTAAATATTTTAAATTAAACAAAACAGCTCGATAAAAACGTATCCCAAGTGGATGTTCTATTACTCCAGTTTTTAGATACCGTTTAACTAGAAACTTAGTATATTTTTAGTTTAGTTCTATTACCTTCTCAACTTTAATACCTTACTTTACTTTACTCCCGCTCCTTGTAATACAGTTCAGTTTGGTGTGTTAGAGTGTTCCGCTTACCATACAGAGGGGCTTCTGCGTTGCTGTGTGATATAAGATGATACGAGGCCGTTCCTGCCCTAGGCGCTTCATTCTGCCCCATGTTGACCCTAGTGAGATATTGGATTTTATTTTTAGACCAACAATATTGGGAGGGAAGGCGTCAAACACTTTTGATTTATGGCTGCAAAACAGTTTAATTAAATTATAAGTTCGCCGCAAAAGCATTAAAACCTTTCCAAAGAGGTTGTTAAGATTTAAAATTAAACATTAATTACATTTTTGAGATCCAAATGTTTATAAATATTGAAATGAAATATCCAAATATGATTAGCCTACAAATATTTTGGAAAAGTCTTACTGTAGTTTTGTATTCATAAATATAACACAGTGAGCGAAATTAGAATGAACATTTTTACTCACTTTATATTTTAGGACAATTTTTTGAACCTAGAACCTATGATATGAAATTTAAAATGGATTTTAACCAACAAATCATTGTGCACTTAATACTTGTTCACCATCTGTCCAATAGATTTTTATTCTTTTATCCGCTTTAATGGAAATGTATTTTACATCTTAATCAAATTGAAGATTTGAAAATATTACACTAACTTAAAATGTAGTCTTTGAAATATCTACAAACATGACAAATTTATTAACTTAACGAAGATAAACAGATACAATAATCCAGTTACGAATAACATGGTGTGAACAAAACTGCCGACTATCGAAGTTGCGCTCGCGAACGGAAAGGTCGAGCCACTAACGCAGCCCTAGTCTAGTCCCGCTGCAACAATGGAAACAATGCCTACTGGTGCACACTGCCGACGCGATCAGTCGCTGCAAACTGTAGCAAACTGTTGGGACGGATCGCGTCGGCAGTGTGCACCAGTAGGCGCGACTTTCATTGTTGCAAACGGGACTTGACTAGGGCTGCGTTAGTGGCTCGACTTTTCCGAGAACTGTGATTCGCGAGCGTAACTGCGATAGTCGGCAGTGCGCACCCGGCCTTATACTAGGCGACTGCCGACTGGTGTCTGTCGCCCGTCAACTCTCGTAACATTGTTGTAAATGGGAGGTATTACACTGACTTGCGACTGCTGCTGCTGAAAACAACGGTGTTACGAGAGTTGACGGGCGACAGTCGCCAGTCTGCAGTCGCCTAGTAAAATAGCGGCCTTAGAATCCACCTCTTCCATAAATTTAAATGATATTACACCTAATGTAAGTTTAACTAGGACTTAATTCATAAAACCAGTAAACCATAATATTTTGTAATTTTTGGTATAAATAGGATACAACTCCACTAACACATATAATGGGAAATCAGTTCTGTAACACACTATTACAATATTTAATGTGAGAGTGATGTTTAATAAACTATATCTTATAATGAAAATTAACAGTTTTTCAAGTTAGTGCAATTACTGTAAGTTACAAAGAGGTAGCTATCTGTATATTCATAAAGATAATGAATTCAATTCTCACAAAGACATAATGTAGAAGGCGGTAGCGCCAGCAGCACGGTGGCGGATAGTAAGCGAGTTACAGCTGCGCTCTGATTGGTTGATGGAACCATTGTTGACGTCTTTGTCTTACTCTGTTAATTAAACAGCTGAGTTTCTCGTGAGACGCTAAGAAGATTATGACCAAGTTGTCCTCGTGTATTGTGTGACAGTTATGGGAATGATATCTTCCTGATTGTTTTGTCAGTGTTGCCTCTAAACTACCCTATACGCAGCACCTAACATATATGTAAATATTAAATGAATAAGCGTGATTCATAATGAAAAAATAAATATTGTTAGTAAAATTGATACGGTGTTGGTGGTTTTTCCAGATTTGATATCCAATAACTTTAAAAATTTGAAGTTAAGTTCATTTTAAATTAGGCCTACTAGTTTTTTTTTATTACAAGTTTGATCAAAAATACATATTGTTAATTAAATAAATTAGTTACATTAATTGGCATAAAGACCTATCATATAAAAATAATTAAATAAAAGTATAAATTATTTATTAAAATAATTATTATAAATTAGTGATTACAAAAATTTGTCTAAATTAGTAATTACAACAAAGCTTCTTAATGTCGGGAATTGTTGTAATCGGAATTCAAACCTGTTAGGAGTATTTATTCATAAATTAAAGCAAAATATATAATGTAATCAATTTGTTTGTACAAAAAATAATATAAATATAAATATACATGTAAATAAACTAACTCCATTTGCTTATGACTGTTACTTGTGTATTTTCCTACTTTTTAAAATGTAGAGATATTCATTAAATACCACTAGTAAATTCAATATATTTACAGAACTGATTATTTTTTCATATTTTAATGGTAAGTACCAATTTTAATATTCGTATATTTTTTGGAATTTAAAAAAGTAAGTATTTTAAGATTTAAACCTTAAGTTGTCAAAAAATCCAGATATCAGGCAAGAAAAGGTTTTAGTAATGTACAAATCAAAGCATTAGGGAAGATAGACATTATAAATACATATACAAATGTTAGGAAGCATAGAAATTAAAAATACCTATGCAAATTTTCTTTAATCCAAAACTTTTATTTTTTATAGTACCACGATTCAAAATATTTAAAACAATATCCACGCTCCATTATCTAATCTGGTGTTAATAGTTTGTCTTTAACCACAATGTATTTGTGCTACGGATGTTAAAAACAAACCAAGTCTCAATAATAATACGTAATTGAAACAGTATTCTAAATTAATTAATTAATTTGACTAATTTGCGATAATACACTAAGTAATGTATATCAGTCTCCTCTGTATAAATTGTCAATGTAATCGTGCTGGGCGGCTTGGCTGTTCCCCGTTCTGTGTATTGTTGCGGGACGTCTCATAAGATAAACACTGTTCTGGAGATTGGTTTGTAATTGACTAGACACTTGTGCTTCCTCTTGGCGGGAATATATTACATCTTAGCTTCCAATTCCTTGTAATTCGGAATGCAAAAACTATATTCAAGGATAACTACCCAAAATATATATAAAATTCCAGTGGCTTAATTTTGTAATTTATTGATACATCTAAGCTTTCAATTTTACTTGTCGAAAATTATAGTTTTTTTTATGTAGTACAGTTTGTATCAGGGAATGATGAAGGTTTTGTTACACATACAAAAGTATAATTTTTCAATGCAATCCTTTTTATACAGATAATTAGTAATGTTATAAAGTTGTTTATCAAGCTTTTGAGTGTTTGGCCTTTAAATATGTTAATCTAGGGCACAAAATATATATTAGGTCCTAATTAAACATGAATACATATAAAATCCTTGGTCTAATAATATGCTCTGCATTTAAAATGTTTATTTTCTGGAACGAATATATACAAAGTAAGTTAATCTCAATTAATGTCAAAATTACAAAAGAGTATGTTACCACGAAAATTTAATGTGCTCAGATAAAAAAAGTTAGCTCTGATAACGTTTTTTGCGTTATCAGTAAATTAAATTATGTCAGGAACAAGTCTCATAGCGATTCCATCTATGGAACAAGTTTTAAAATAATTTTACGAATGAGAAACTTTTGACATTAATGCTTCTACTACTTCAGTGGATTATATTTTAAAATATATCATGCTTGGCGTTTTATCTGACTAATAAAAGTACAACAATTATTTTTCCACCGTTTCAAGAAGAAACATATTACGCTTTTTCAAGGGTGACCGGATCCCAACAATATTGTTATAACGATTTGAATTAACCTCAAACTATATGTCTTGGTAAAGATCTGTTCAATGTTTACTTCCAATTATTAATGATTAATTCCAGACACCAACCGTAATCGGCGCGGGCATCTTTATGTTGTTGTGTTGTTGACTGCGCTGAGATATTGGTTTTACTTTTAGACCACACCACATATTGGCAATTTAACGTAAACAAATTATTAGACCATTGTATTTTTTAGTTGTAAAGTATAATTATTGTGGACATGTTAGTATATTATAGTTTATACTATGTCAATAATTCTTATTTATAAGAATCCTACTTTATAATATTTTGATTCATTGTTTGTATTTTCTTTCCCTGTTTTTTGGTAAAATGTTAAATGGAACTCTGTTCAGAATTAGGATTAAGTAGGAATTCATACTAATATTGTACAATTTTAGGAATTGCTTTCGAAGTTACTATCTGCTTCATTTATATTTAGTTTGTGGTTTTCATAGGTCTCACGGATAATTAATCATGGTCCTAGTGATGTTGGCCACCAATAACCACAGTGTATTTATTGGCAAATAGCTATCCCTGACAAAGGGGAATTTGAGTTCAAACACCTTTGATACCCCTATACAAGACCCTCTATAGGACAGTGGATATGAGTTTACCGAGGAATAACGCCTATTGATTACCTCATCCACATCATATTGAATAACTCTACTTCTCTTTAATTGCTATTTTAGCATAAATATACGCTTATCTTATGTTCCTGCTAAATTTATATCGATTCTACTTTATACTGATGTCTTCAATCTTGATATTATACAGTTTTACTGCTTAAAAATTAGTTACATTAACTTTAACGTCCCTTTAAAACTAAATTTAAAATAATCATTTACCGTACTGACATAAAACAGAATCATCATCAAACCGAAAAAATATAAGACATTTAACATAAATTACCTACAGAACCTAATTAAAAAATATGTTTGAAATGTTATGTGTATTTGGATAAATATTTTCCCCATGCCATTAATACTATATTAATACAAATACTAACATTACCAAATTTAAACCAAACGCCAAATACCTTTGTCAGGAAACAAGTAAGATGCAGATTATATGCCTGTAAATTGTATTTAAATTGTAATATAAAATTACATAATATATGTAATGTATCTATATATGAAAACAGATGGTAACACAGTTATCTCAGCGCTCTGATTGGTTGATGAACCCATTGTTGAAGTCTTTGTCTTACACTGTGTTTATTAACCAGCTCAGTTTCCTACAAGCCGCTAAGACGATTACGACTCAGCTGGAAGGCCTATATGTTGTGAGGGCTGGGGTATCTGGGGTAGTTTGATATTGTTTTGGCAGAGTAACCGCCAATAGTTTAACTTTGCGTTTTGTAATTAAATGAATCTAAGCTGAAGTTTAAACTAGTACAAACAAGATTGTAGGCTAGTTAGCGCTAATGAACGTTCGTGAAAAGAGTCTTTCGTCAACTGGCTTTACGATAATAAGGCTATACTAGCAGCTTATATACAGGGGCGTTAGTAACACATAGGTTAATACGTCAATTAAACACAATATAAAATCAGAAATTTAGAAATATAATCAAAGTGGACGTTTTAAAATCTCCATGCTCTTCATATGAAGAAAATAAATCCATGTTTATGGGTGAAAAAAATAAAAAATACTTTTCTCAGTCTGTTGATGGTCATTTTCTTTAATTTCCTCACAGTTCCTCTCTGAGTATTTCGTACGGAATCAGTAATGTATAGAACCATTACAAACTCTGCAATTGCATGATGTGAATCTTAGCTTGAAATATCGGTTCCGTTTCACACATGTATATATACATTCGCGCAGTTAAAATAAGTCTTAATGTTTACTAATATTTTTTCCTCAAACGAAGATAATTTATAGAAACTATCATTAACCGGTCATATTTAATTCGCTTTCACGCGTTAGCTGAAACGGGAAACCACAGGAAAAATGAGTAGCGACAATTTTCCACGTCTTGCACAGCGTTGGATGGCCAAAGGGATCTTGTTCATTAATGACACAGAACCTCGTGAGGGAGGTTAATGTACCTGGGAAATGTTGAATGCGAGTTTACCCTCAGCCTGTTTGGTTCTAAATTAAAATGTAAATGTTAATTTACTTTAATTTTAAAAATTGCCATCACTTCTTGCTGCATTTCGTATGTTTGGATACGGAATGAAAAATTGATACTGTACTTGGATTATTAATGAGCCCTTGATAGTTTAGATGTTTGGGTTTAATATGAAGCAAACCCTGTTAATACTATAAATAGTTTTTACCAAATATAGTAATTGTTTGTAATTGGACCGTTTCATAAATTACTTTTGGTTTTATTGTTATAATTACCTCTTATTGACTCCATGAAACCTGGATTTCTTCGGGTAATATAAAAGTATTGTTCATACTTTTCATAAAAGTATTGTTCTTCTTGTATTTCAGACATTTGTTTACATTGTTTTGATTGCCAGTTTCAATAATCGTTGATCTACTTTATCTACAGCTCGTAACATGATGATTGAGTTATATCACTATTGCATAAGACAAGATATCGAGGAAACCGAATAGCTCTGAAATAGTTTTAATTTCAAACCATAAACCTTTTTGAGAAAATATGATTTATACATGGTTTTATTTTTGTTCGAGTTTAAAATTTAGAACAAACTATTTATTCCTTAAAATAAGATGAAATTATCATGTCAAAACTAAATGAGTTAAACTTCTTAATTTTTTAATTTGGTTTGTAATTTCATACATTATTTTCAACTGGCATTCATAGTGGAAGGTAAAAGTCAATAATAATAAACGTAAGGTAGTTTTAAAAATACAAATTTAGTAATCAAAATATATTACAGGTTTTGTCATGACCAATTAATAAACCAATATGCCTTTTATTTTTGTAATAGTATTTTAATTCGGAGATATTGAGACTCTGGTTCAGTTATAATTATAAATTGAGGTAATCATTAGGTGTTATTCCTCGGTAACCTTATATCCTCCTTATAGAGGGTCTTGTATAGCGGTATCAAAGGTGTTTAACCTCAAAGTCCCCTTTGTCAAGTTAGCTATTTGCCTATAAATACACTGTGGTTATTGGTTTTCCAACATCACTAGGATCATGATTAATTATCAGTGAGAATCTATGAAAACCACAAACTAAATATAAATAAGGCAATCCCTAAAAATGTCCACTATTTATAAATTTATAATTAATTGTAATTGTTGCAGAGGAGTTCCATTTAACATTGTACCAAACAAACGTTAAAATTGTAAACTAACAAAAAGGTTACTTAAGTAGGCAGTAGGGCGAAGTCCTAAATAATATTACTATACACTCCCTATCCATTTCAGCCTTTAGTGAAACTGCTATTTTCGTACCAAGTTTAAGCTAAAACGGTCCGGTAAATAAATACAACGTGCCATAAGGTTAACGTGGATTCTTAAATACCAATAGCGTGGAAGGTGGAGTCCTAAAGAATTTTGAAAGCGGGAATAGGCCTATGTGTTACTTGAGGACACTAGCTATCTTCCTACAAAATATCAGGTTTAGTAGTTGAAACCTGGTTGAGCCACAAACAAACTCACGAACGTTTAGCTTTATAATATGGGTATGTTACTAAAAAAATACGGTAATATGGTATAATATGGGTATGATACCAGGATATGATGCCTAAAAATATATAAAATAAAAATGATTGATAACATCATTAAAAGTTTAGGAAATTAATAATCGATGTACTTTTTGTTTCAGTTATTAAATTTGGTAATCTACAGTTTTGTTTACGTAGGTAATTCCACATCGTGTTCGTTTACAAGTTGCTGCACAGGAAATGAGATGAATGCTACAACGGAAGGCGAGAGTTATTGTATTAGCGGGAACCGAGCGTTCTAAGCCAAAACTTGGTTTAAACCAACGCTCAGACCGCCCTAAGTTAACGTCGACTTTGTATAGTTAGGCTGCCGATTGTTCAAGGGAGAGACTGGTGCTTCAGCGGCCTATTCAATTTTGAGATTTTACTTGTTTTAATTGTTAATTTACTGGATAAAACATTGAATTAATATTTTTTACCTAAAACATTTTCTGCAAATTATAAATTGGCAAAAAAGGTCAATTTATCAGAACAGGCCTGAAGGTTTTCTTTTATTTTTTTTAAGTATGGTGGTAATACTTAACCTTTAAGGTCACCGTAAGCTAAATACTTTTTCTATGACCTTTTATTTAAACTTGGTTAGCAGTAATAATACAATATGAAAATTCGACGAGATGCAATTTAAATTTAGTAAATAACAGATATAGTTTTGATGCTTTAGTAATCATTCGACCTGAAAGAAATCCCAGAACCCATGAGTTAACGAATGTTAGTAATTTTGTGACTGTTTTTGTTAATTTTCCGGGAAG
The DNA here is from genome assembly GCA_963675035.1 of Allygus modestus. Classification (NCBI taxonomy): domain Eukaryota; kingdom Metazoa; phylum Arthropoda; class Insecta; order Hemiptera; family Cicadellidae; genus Allygus; species Allygus modestus. The sequence continues at coordinate 29,917,492 of OY776115.1, read as the reverse complement.
GATTCTTGTATTTTGTTAGTCAACCACTTACAAGAAATGGACCCAAAAAGGCACAAACAAATGCTGGAAAGGCACAGCATTCCAGCATTGAATGGAATGCTGGGAGATAAACAAATGTTGTACGAATATTTAAGCATAGTATTCGCAACTGCCAATAAACAATCAGCAGCATTAACAACGGTCCTTGCGGGGATGAGAACATAGGGGGGGGGGGGGAGAGCTCCCCAAACTTGACACACCGCTTGGTGATCCAAGTGAAAATATGCATTTATGAAAAAAGGGCCACTTAAACGTTAAAAGCTAATGTGTAATGAACTCAATACAATATAATTTTTACGTTTATATGTAGAAGTAGGTAAAATATATCCGTGAGAAAATGTGTAGATCGAAGAAACTATGAGAAGTTATACCAATTTACAAATTCAATTGTTAATATGTACTAGCACCCCTTATCTTGATGGAATGTAAATAATTAGCTAATTTGCCAGGGACTAAGTAAAAATAATTATGTATGCAGTTGTATACAATTATAGCTGCTGTAGTAGCTAGTTTTACTAAGGGAATAATAAACGAGTTCGCACGCAGCACGGTGACTTGAGGGAAGTGAACTTCCACATAATCAACCCAGTGTAAACTCAAAGCTCAAACCAGTGTAAAAACATACAATTATACAATTTTTTATTAAAATATGAAAACATTGATATTTTGGCTGTTTTCATGCTCCTGGTTTCATTTACCTGCAATGCTGGGAATTCAATTTTGCGCATTATAAGGTTAGGAGGAGGTCCGGTCAGGCTTGAAATTAGGCGTGAGGATTCTGGGAATGATAAAAGTACACCAACATATGAATAACAGGCTTTTCTCATGTAAAATCCCCATAAGACAACGTACTGTGTTTGGTCGATACACATTTTCTTTTATAACTCGGTAAATATTTACGCTAGAATGACAAAAGATGGCTTAAAACTTTTGCCTCACTAATTCCAATAATTTTACATGCTTTAATGTTACATCCGAGGCTTTTCTGACCCTTTTTTCAGATTAATCCCCAAAAAAGGGTTTAGAGTTTTCCGATTGTTTTGGCCAACAAACTTGTCCAACTAATTATAGAAAGGAACGTCCCTACCAAATTTGAAGTAAATCGGACAAAAATGTGACCGCTAGAGTTTATATATATATATATAATACATATACATAATTTAATCTTCTGTTCAACATAATGTTGAGTTTGAAGATTATTTCCATCTTAAAGCTATACACAAAATCCAGAGTGTTGAAAACAAAGAATTAAATGGCATGAATTTGAGAACAGTCGAATTGGCTCACCAGTTAATTTTAAGAACGAAACAACCTCATGGACTCAACATGATAATGGACCATGGACTCAATTTGATAATTTTTGGTTCCTTATTCTTTCTACAGTATCAAAATAGTTTTATTCCACATCATCTGATCTTAACCAAATGTGTAAATAATATATGATCTGTTGTCTTTGTTTGTCATTCATTTGTTGTGCTTGGTAAAGAGAATATCTCGAAATATTGCAACAAAATGGTGATAATTTCTTAAATGTATATACAGTTGTTAACGACCCCCCAAAACGTAATCAGGGGGTCACGTTAGGAACTTCTATGGTGGTCCCGGGCTAAAGTTTCACCGTGCGGGTTCACTTTCCATAGGAAATTCACTAATAAAGTGTGCTACATGCTGTTGTCTAACTATTTCGAATAATGCAAATCTATATTTATGTTACTTATTGGACTAGTAAAGTGAACTTCCATAAGAGCGACTCGTAGTAGTATTATATGTATATATATTTATTATTTTATGTTTCAACAAATCCTTGTATTGTTCATGCTTCACTATAAAATACTTTTAAATTGTTTTTTACATGTATATTTTACCTCAGTTGGTATAAGTAATTATTTGGAATTAGCTTAAACCAAATTCAATTTCATCATTTAGATAACCATCCATTGTCAAGTAGATGGTTGCTAGATTATCAACTCTCAAGTTAATCAAGGTTTGTAAGCAATCTACTGTCGGCAGAGGCGCCCTAGAAAGACAGTATTAGTGAGATTGGTTTATAATTGTCTGTACACTATGTCTCTAAACTCAGCTGCAATATTAATAGTTTGTAGATAGTTATTCATCGCAATTTTGTGGACTCACTCAAAATCTTAAGCACTTTAGAGGGGGGGACTAAAGTGCTCTAATTGCAGGCTTTTACGTCTTATTCTGTTCATTCATCCTACTGAAAGCTGCTCCACCTGTTGTTTAGTAAAAATTAAATGCATTTTACTATAAATTAAACAGGATAAAATAAAACTATGTCTCACAACACTACAAAATATATCTACACATATACTGAACTTACATACAAGACGGTAAATGTACAATAATATGGTGGCTTATGAATTAAATCGTAAAATAGAAAATAACAACAACCAAAAACAAATAAATAACCTAAATATACTGAAATTGCTGTAAGCAAGAGACAATTGATGAATGGAGCATTTTTTGTGGCAGACAGAGATTATGAAGTTGTGTTTTTCAAATTATATAACAAGTATGTTATGGCTTTGAATACTGTTGTTATGTTGTTTTTTATCTTATTGTTGTTATTAGCAGTTACTGTTCCTGTTATTGTTGTTCTTGCTTGATGAATTTTTTAAGTATAATGAACTTGTAAAGTTTACAGTTTTTTTATGATATATTTATTTAATTTATTCAATGTAGCATTGTAAAATAATTATACAATTGCCGTATTATAGTGTGTGTTTTATGTAGTTCTGCCCTGGCCCGCCCGGAATACAATTATTATAATAAGTAATGTTGTTAAGTACCGTACAAAATAAAAGAAAAGGGGAAAATCATATGTAAAAGAATTGATCCCCACCACAAGGTTCCGAATGACTTGATGGATCCAAGTTCTTGTACACCTTTTTGAGTCGATAGATGGAATGAATGCAATTATGTTGTAATTTCCATGAAATATGGATAAATTTGTATACACCAAACTAAAAATTAAACATTAGTTGTTTATCAAGCAGCAACGTATCGTAACATAGCTTTGTCGTTAACGTAAAACTTCTCACTTTGTAATCCAACTAGCTACATTGAAATGTACATATACGGTGACTGTTTCAGCCCAGTAAAGGGGCAGTGTTGCCAATTACCATCAAATTGGCGCAGTTATTGCCACATACCACCAATAATAGCGACCAAAGGGCCTCGCATGACACAGCTATGTCAAAGACCTGGTTGTTAATTGAACACTGATGCGACCCTACTAAACAATGTTGAAGTTTTGTACCTATCTAGTTATGTCAATACAGATCTGATTATAAATTTTTTAAATCGGGGAGAGAAAATAATACCTATTTATAGAATCTTCGAACATTAAAAAGTATTCAACAATTTATAACGCAAATCGGCATAACAACTCGTTTACGAGGAAAGAAAACAGCGGTTCCTAGAAAGCTATAGTACCGGTAGTTCTTATCTAAATAAAGGATTTAAAAGTCTAAATGTGTTAATCTAGATGCTAATAATTAGTCACCATTTTCGAATCTAAAACTTAAATGAGATGCAAATTTGTTTGCTCTACGTTAACCAATACATACTCCTACCCGTAAAACACTCATTATTAGTGAATTTCCTTTGGAAAGTGAACTATTAGCATGACTCGCGCGGTGAAACTTAAGCCCGGGACCACCATAGAAGTTCCTAACGTGACCCCCTGAATACGTTTTGGGGAGTCATTCAAAATTTTATATATAAATATATATATATATATATATGTGTATATAATTTATATATGTATATATATATATATGTGTGTGTGTGTGTGTGTGTGTGTGTGTGTGTGTGTGTGTTTGCACTCTAGCGGTCACATTTTGTCCGATTAACTTCAGATTTGGTAGTAACGTTCCTTTCTGTAATCAGACAAGTTCGTTGGCCAAAACATTGGAAAACTCTAAACCCCTTTATTGGGGATTAATCTTTCAAATTTCGAGTTTTTGGGCCAAAAAAGGGTCAGAAGAGCCCCGGATGTAAAATTTATGCATGTAAAAAAAAAGGGAATTAGTGAGGCGAAGGTTTTTGCAGGTAAATGAAACCAGGAGCATCAGAACAGCCAAAAAATCTATGTTTTCAGATTTCAATAAAAATTGGAATACATGTATGTTTTTACACTCATTTTGAGTTTTAAAAGTTTTTATGTGGAAATACACTTCCCTCACGTCAGCGCGCTACGTGCGAACTCGTTCCTAATTTGTAATAGTGATCAGCAGATTTAAAAGGATAAATTATGAAATGAGGCTATCAACGTATTTAAGTTATTTAATCTGTGCACTTTTATATCTTATTTTTAAGTGGTTTAGTGATTAGTAGTGGTAATATACTGTAGAGGGTAGAAGGCGACGCGACGAAAGGACGGTAACCGCAGCTATACTCTGATTGGTTGAGGGGACAATTGACGTATTCTCGACTACCGTAAAAATGATAACGGCTGGTTATGAGCTGTACTATCTTCCAGTGTAATACTTCATCAAAACCAACCTTCTTTAACGTTTTGATATTGTGTTCAAAACATTACTACTTAGTTAGGTTTCAAATAAATATGTAATATTTAATAGACAAGATCATATTTTCTTAAATATTCATTTTAGCTATATAACCAAATTCATAGTTTTATTTGTAGGTAGCTTTAATTTTGAAGTTTTTTAAATATTAAAAGTCGAAAGCTGTGTTTAAGATATGTATAGTTGTCCGTTGAGCTGATGGCCATATTTTGTCCGATTTTCACGGGAAAATTACTTTACTGTACTTTGAAAAAATCTTTCTCCCATGGTCTTGAGGAAATGTGGAAAATTGGGTTCTTTAAAATAATAGTAAATCATTAGGGCTCTGCCAAAAACCCCATTACAGTTCCAATTTTTTAACGGGGATTGGTTTAGTTTTCGACTACCGTGGTAACACTAAATAAAATGGAAACATTTTCAAATTTGGCTTTATGCGAGATCCACTGATGAAGAACTGGTTACCAGATAGTAAGTGATACAACACTATGTCAACCTACAAGACAGAGTTTCCAGGATAATATCGCAGATTTAACTCCTCTCTGGAGGCAGTCCGTCACAAATAAACAACTTGGCTTTGACCAGCTACCGCTCTGTCCACGGTGCGGAAAATTCTTGTTTCGTTCTACCTTCCTTTCCACAATTTCCCACGCACTCGAGCAGAGTAATTTAATGCAGCAACATTTCCTCAGTACAGTGTATGTGTTTTATTTTACTCTATGCCAGCGTATTGTATTTAAAAATGATAATACCATTATTTAGGCCTTACATTTGTAGGCCTAAAAAATACATGTAATGCGAATATTAAAAACAAGTTCCCACGCAGCACGCTGACGTGATGGAAGTGAATTTCCAAATAAAAAACTTTTAAAACTCAAAATCAGTGTAAAAACAAACATTGACTACAATTTTTATTGAAATCTGAAAATATTGATTTTTTTGGCTGTTCTGATGCTCCTGGTTTTATTTACCTGAAATTCTGGGAATACGATTTTGCACATTATTAGGTTAGGAGAGGGTCCAGTACGGCTTGAAAGTAGGTGTGAGGTTGTTGGGGATGAGAAAAGTGCACCAACAAATGAATAACAGGCTTTTCTAATGTAAAACCCCCATAAGACAACGTACTGTGTTTAGTCGATACACATTTTCTTTCATAACTCCGTGAATATTTATGCTGGAATTATGAGAGAGGACTTAGAACTTTTGCCTCATTAATTTCCATCTTTCTACATGCATTATTTTTTACATCCGGGGCTTTTCTGACCCTTTTTGGGTCAAAAAAGATTAATCGTCAAAACAGGGGTTTAGAGTTTTCCGATTGTTTTGCCCAACAAACTTGTGTAATTTATTATAGAAAGGAACGTCCCTACTAGATTTTAAGTAAATCGGACAAAAAATGTGACCGCTAGAATACAAACACACACACACACACACATACACACACACACATATATATATAAAATAAATATATATATATATATATACATAATTTTGAACGACCCCCAAAAACGTGTTCAGCGGGTCATTTTAGGAACTTCTATGGTGGCCCCGGGCTTAAGTTTCACCGTGCGGGTCATGCTAATAGATCACTTTCCATAAGAAATTCACTAACAACACGTCTACTACTTTCTGAGCTTTAGACGTATTGAAAGCGTTTAGTCGAAGCTTGCCGCACCAAGTCACTAAAGTAAGGGGAAAATAAGTAGACTTTTGGACAAGGAGAATGACATATTTTATCAACTTATTGAATGTTTTACATATAGTAATCACAAGAAATTTATAAACAGTCTATATGTTATAGTTTTTGTTAAGCCTATACAATTCCAAATGACTTACAAGAATGCCTCTTGGCAGTCATTTGATTTGTTTAGTATTTTTATTTTTATAGAAAAAGATTATACAGTATTTCATCGCTAGGACCAAAAGTGGCGCTTTTCGATACGAGCTCAAGTTTAACTTGAGTGAGGCCCTAGAGATTAACTATACTGGATCTAGAGTTGAACTATATTTTTCGTCATACTTCAAATAAGATAACAATTTTTACAAATACAAATTTGCTTATTTACCTTTAAAGGTTTTCTTCCATCTTGATTTTGCTACACAATTTTCCATTGTTTACAAGTTGAATAAATCACTCAATTCACATTTAACAGCTTATGACTTCAGCAAAACTATCATCAAATGATTTTTTTGTCCTAGGACAAAAAATATCGTAAATAAATACTTTTTTCCTTGAAATAAAAAGAATAACTTTAATATAACAATGCATGTCTTGAAAACAGCTGTTTTTGAAGCAGTACGACGACAAATTTCATTAAATTACACTGAATTTTGGACAGCTTACATTAACTTACATCAGCCACTTTTATGTAATCGAGTCTCAGGTTAATCAACGGCAAGTAATGCATTGTTGGCGGAGAGCGACTAAGATGAACACGTCGAAGAGATTGCTTTATAATTGACTAGGCACAATTCCGCACTCGGTGCTAATAATGCTTGGGCGTAATTGTTACTATAACTGCGCAATTTCGAGACGGCGGGCGTGTGCAGGCAGCTGAAATGTGAGTAAACTTGATTTAACCCGTCTGTTGTGTTGGCTCTCATAACATACACGGTTCAATACATCGTAGATCGTTAGTTAACTCCCAAAAAAGGTTTTATGTCGTGTATAATATTAGGATGAATGAGGCTGAAAAGGAAGGATGCAAAACTCCTAAATAATGTATAAAGTAACGAACAAAACCCTGAGAAGAAAAATACGCAAATAAAAAATGCTTAAAATTTAATTTCCTGTTATAATAAGTTTTTATTTATTATTATTATTATTATTTTGTGCTGTAAAATAAATATATTCTACATATTTATCATATGAAAATCCATAAGTTAACTCTTATTCTGAAATTAAAACTACACTACGTTTAATAATGTAAGACTAAGATCACAGATAAAATAATCCATATATTATAATATTATTATATACTTATATATACTATATTATATATTATCACATATTATATATTTATATATATATATATATATATATATATATATTATCATATATTCTATATTTATATTTCTTTGCCTGTGCTAAGATGTTTCTGGTTTTTTTTTTTAAACCATCAACAACATAAACTTTCTTTCTATATAACCTTTGCAAAATAGTATATACTATACTATATAGTGGAACCTTTCTTAGATTGTGCCTTAGAAACTAAAGTGCAGTTTGACAACACACTCATACATAAGTTATTATCAAGACACAAATTAATATTAATTCAACTGTTGCAGAATTTTAGCTAACATTTTTGACATAATTTGTGAATCAAGTTGCGAATCGACATTTCTCGAGGTTTATTGTATTAGCGAGGAGCCAAACCATCCCGGTTAAACTAAGTTCGGTCCACCAAGCTAACGTTAACTTGGGGATTTCAGGTGCCGATTGTTTACTGACTAGCACTGAGGTGACTGTGTAATTAAATGCATCCTCCGGTTACTGTACAAACAACTTATAACTAGCTAAATCCTAACAAACCTCTTTTGTGTCAAGTTGTACACCAATCATTTAAAATGTCTTAATAGCGGGCACAATCCCTTTTGAAAGAGAATTCTATATGTTTAGTGTTAGTTTTTTATTACATATGATTTTTTTATTACTTGCCCCATTATTATCTAATTATTATAATAACCAGCTGTCATAAGACAATTAAATTATAGGATGTAAAAAGTAATTTTAGTCGCAATTGCTAACTTATATATTGCAGTTTATAACTATAGGGAACCCGTTCATTTAATTTTAATAGTCGTCTTGGAAGTTACCATACTATTTGAACTTTGTATCAGTAATTAATTATGCAGCAGAATCAAACTTTGGTGGTGAACCGAAACCAGATAAATAATTGCTGTTTAATGTCAGGCATTGGTGGCCGAGAGACCAAAGGATATCACATGTCAGTGATTAATTAATTTTGACGATAAATAGTTCACAGTCACATCAATATAATGGTTGAATCATTTTCCACCGATAGTCAAAATAAATGTACAATCAATATAAATAGGTAGTCAAAACAATTGAAACACTATAAACTATTATTTTAATATAAAACACTCCTTTAAACTTATTTTATAAAAAAGTGTTTGATTTTACCTTTTTGAGTGTTTTCAGTTAAGAATTCGTAATTTTACTAATGTAAATTAAAGGTTTATGTATTAAAATTAAAAATTAAAAACATCAACAGAAAACATGATTTCTCCATATGCAAATGTTCATGAAAGGCCCATGAACTCCTCTAGACACTTTCAAAATAGGTACGAAGGTATTCGTTAAAAGATACACTCGAGTACTATTTCACGGTGCTGTTCCGTTAGCGTATTAACATTGTTTAAACACAAAAGCGTGTGCATAAAGTGGGAAAATGTTGAACGCCCCTCTCTCGTTACGCACAACAATCACTGAGCGTGTGATCGGTGGGGGGAGGCAATCAGAGGAGGGGGGTATATGGGTTTTGAAATAACATTTATTTACAAATTTGAAGAGATTTGACTTTGCCCGTTACGCTTGTCTGCATTTATTTGACGAACGTTCGGAGTTTAGAACCAGCCGTTACATGTGGGGTCGTCACTTTCGAATTTAATAGTAATTACCTGATGGCCGAGATTTGCTCCGGGAAGGTCAGTCAGTTTTTTAGATGACTTGGAGTAATCTTTCACCACGCCCTCCTACTGTGGAGGAGATTTACTTAGTTCATTTGCATCTTTACTGCATGTTTAAGGTCACTCCAGTTGTTATTATAGCTCAATGTCCCTTGATTCATTTAGGATATGAAATGACTGCATTGTATGCAATCGTTATTCAATTGTTTTAGTCACGGCTCTCAGGACACAACATGTTAATGTTAATACTTAAACTACGTATTACTTTACCAGTACACTGATTGTTTATAACCAGCTGTTATGATACTTTTGTACTGATTTGAAACTCAATAACCCTATTGTTATTTTTTGTACTTTTAAAATTTAGTTTTGTACACAGTTAGATCCGTCCTGGGGATGAGACCTGTCTATAACTTATTTTTAACCCAGAAATTAGTTAATTACAACTTTTGAAGGAAATCGTTGTAGCCGTTTTTGAGAACAGAGTCTCAATCAAGCGAGCAAATCTTACTCAAGTTAGAGAGCAGGATAGTATAGGATTATAATATATTTAAATTCCCTATGAGACCTATTATTGCCACAATCTTGATTTGGTGTTTTATTCGATTTTACAGTAAAAACATTGCAGTAGTCACTACAACAATCAAAACAAACGGTCGTCTTTGTTGTAGATAATTTCAACATACATATTTTATAACCATCCATAAATCGTGTAAAATATGTCTGGCTCAACCTAGCCACAAATTAATAAGATTAATTAGGTAAGTCTTAGTAGTTACGGGTGGCTTCATCACGACTTTAATTTGCCCGATTCGAATGAAAATAAAATAACAATATTTTGCATAAAGTAAACGTTGTTTATAGTTTATGATAGCAATTGCAAACTGATCGCTTATCTGAAGAAATATTCCCCAATTAATTCCGATGATAGGGGTTTTAATGACCCATGTCAACTTACTATTTTAACTTTGAATACAAACAATTATTTCTATTCTTGCCCAAAAATAAAATCTAGTACTGTCAAGAAGTTTTAAAAGTACAACAAATAAAGTCTACAAGTATCTGCGTGATATTATTGTTAAAATAATTTGTTCAACACTAAAATTGATTAATGAATATTTGAAAATACACAATAATTTATTTAGTATAAATGAACACCATAATTCTACCCCGATACACTATCCAGTTAAATATAATTATCTTCATGTTTTTACCAGTAAAAAGTCAATGACACTTAATATTGCTTCAATTACAATAACAAATGGACGAACAGTTAATATCAATTAATGTTTCCAATAATCAAAACTGGAGTCGAGGAGATAGTGACTTGTCAATTATGAAATTAATTTTGGCAACAATGAACGACCCAGCTGGCGCTGAAGACACTGTAATATTGTGCTAGAAACTAACAGCTGATTACAGTTGATTCAATTTACTGCCACCACAGCGCTAGCGCTGGTATCGTCAACTAAGATTATTATTCTTGGGATATCCATTGGTGATTTACTTCACAATAATGTTCGCCCTGTTATATCCATACATTATCATCCGTGCTAGATGTTTTAAAACTTACTCTGTAGTTTAAAATGTCATTAAATAGGGAATAGCCTTGACCAATTTATACACTGAGAAGTGTTTTTAGTATATAGGCTTTCTTGGTCCAAGAAGATTATATGACTAATTCAAAAATAAAACATTTGTTTGCACTTTTTTAAATATAATAATGAGCGTAGACATTATTCTCTCACTAAATGTTTAACATAATACAATATCTTTACCATAAATGCATTTAAAAATTGATTATTATTTTTTAATTCATAAAATCAAAATTACAACTAGTTGCTATGGCCGCTGGTATTGTAGCATATTATTAGTCGTTCTGACATCCGAAACACAACAGAATATATCTTCTTTATGGATTTAGAACGAATAACTTTATGACAGTACGAAACCGCACAGAGTATGTTCTTATTTCATATCAACCATACAGCTAATTTGACCAACATTACAACAATAACAACAACAAATATATTTTATACATAAGTCCACGCTTATTGGAGCTTAACTAAAGTTACACTTTGAAAATAGGGAACCATAGAGTTTAACTGATAAAAATATGATAATGAAACTTACGTTTAACACTAGTATGAGTATGATTACCACATACTTCAATTAGATGCTGCATGTCGCAAATCGTTGTGATCCAATATGCTGTCCTTTGCCCTGTTCCAATACAGGCATGAGCCAATAATTGCCTGAATGGATATCGGGTCGCCGCAAATATGCGTGACGATCATTATATTAATCAGAACGGGTTGCCGCTCATACAACTGCGAAAAAAGGTACATACAGTATAACACAACAAACAACACAACTAAACAACATTCAATCTATATAACAAACAAGATGTTACGATATGTCACATAAATATAAATTTGAATGTCCATTAACATAGTCTTAGGTCAATTTGTAGATGTGGAAAACTTGAAATTAAAAGATTTAAGTTAAAACTATAAAACATATTTTTTAACAGATAAGAGGATTTACTGTAAAACCCTAAATAATAACATGGTACTTTATAGTGGTAAAAACTGTGTTACTTCATTTTGAAGATTTTACCTTCAATTACCACTTAAAATCGATGTAGAAAAATATTTTCAATATAATTTTAATAGGTAGCTTAGTAACTATATTCCTTAATGCCTATCACGTTACAATAGTAATAGTTTTCATAACCTTTTGAAGTGAGTGACTTATTAGATTGTTATTTGTTATATGGATGCAGTGTCAGTTTTTCTCGTATGTTTACTTATATAACTATATCGGTTATGATGGTAACTACTAACAAGTCGTGTACGTCACTAGCAAAACAAGCTGTATTTGACATTAATTAAGTTATTAGTATTTTCTAAGTCAATTGAAGATTCGAAATCAAAAATATAGCGCATTTGATAAATGAATACAGCCAAAACCTAAAGAGGGTAGTTTATTCAAGCTAATGGTGCAAGAGCTGCCTCGTCAAGCTTCCACCCATCGGCTTGATGGTGCAGTTAGAGAAAGAAGAATGTTTCATAACATTGTCTATATTTTAATGCGTCTTTTAAGAAAAAATATCCTGCCAACGTTTGTAAAAATAAAATACTAGCTTTTAAATCCCTGCAAATCAATCCAATTCGCTTAGGCCTACTACAGAAAAATATGCGGAGGTTAAAAATATACTTGTTTGTTGTTTAAGAAAGTAATAGCTTGCTTAGGTTAGTTTTTTGTATTGAACAGCACCTATCAAAGTTAAAAAACATGCATTAGATCATGTTTTTATCGAACCGTGCCTTTATAAATTTAATGGTGAGGAACTCAGAGAAAAATAAATTTTGGGTCAAGTGAATATTCAAACAAACAAAACCAAAAAAATATACTGGTACGCGTACGAAAATAAAATTGTTTGTATTTTATACATTTAAATTCGTTATGTTAATCTCAAGCGAAAACTAACAACTTTGCTACACCTTTTGTTAAATATTGATTTGCAAAATGAGTAATAAAAGATTAATCTAATGTATTAATCAACAAAATAAAAGGGACTTTTACATGTTATTTGCTTGTAGCCCCATAAAGTCACAGAGACGTGCTGTAATATTGAATTACCCGTATCGCACGTTCACTGACTGTAAAAGAACGGAATAGCGGCTCGGGAGTAAAATGTAAAAAGATGAACAAGAATTTTCCACTCTTGCACACGCTTTTGGTCAAAGTAAGCTTGTTCATTTATGATGAAAATTCACGTAAGCGTCTGTTAAATAGGTTGTTGTCGATGGAAGTATTACCCCTTTATATATTCCTTTAATGAGTTTAAACTTTTTATTTTGAAAAATGTATATACAAAATGATTTATGATTACAGTAAAGGCAGTTTAGATTATTGAATTGTCGATTTCCTTCACTTCTTACAACAGTTCAACAGTTTATATAAATTTGTTTTTTATTTTTATATAATAGGTAATTTACCTTGAAAGGGTTTAATGGTTACGAAGTTGTAAAGATAATATAGTAAAAGTCATAAATTATTAATAATGCATTTTTGGAAAGGTTTCCTTTCTCATGTCACTTAGTACGTTTACTCCACAAAACCATCCAGCAATTCTATTTGCAACAGATCTTTTGCTGGGGGGGGGAAAAATAAATATAAAATATAAATTTAACTTGAAAGCTTTACTTACTAAGCCAAAAATGTATAAGTCATTTGGAATTAAAAAGGTTGATTAGATGGATTTATTACACAAGTTAGTCACTCAACAATGATTTTTTGTTCGATTAAAATAAAACTATAAACATAGGATATCGCTATGTAAACAAGCGTGTACAGGTTCAATATATGTGTGTACAGTTTTACACTTGCGACTCCTTAGTTCAATATGGAATTTCATGAAATAGTTTAAAATTTAATCACCGATTTTTATTGAATTTTTATGGGCATAAGTTGAAGAATTTACCTTTTACACAACTTTGTAAACCAAAGTAAGTTGTATCATTATTGCAAACCCTAAATAAGAGTGAAAGTAAACAACCCTCGTTCGTGGCCGATCGGAATCCATCACAACAGCAAAGTGAAGGAGCGCATTAGGAGATCCATAAATAGCGAGTTGTGACATTTATAGGATATTACTTTGCTCTAAACCGCACCCGATTTCTAACTCACTACACTTTATGTATTGGTAATATTTTCGACAAAATATGTTTAACAGATCATAACTTATCACTTACAAACTTATCGGTTTGGAATTTTATGGGTTGAAATCAATATTTACTTATTGCTTAGTATTAATTTTAAATTTTAATCATCTGCTGGAAACGACCTATCCCGATGGCAAATAGGAATCAATTATTTGTTGTAATCAGCACAGGATAATGATCATCAGTGTATCGATGATACATGTGTTCAAAACTGGATGAGATTATGATTACACCGCTGGCCACCAGGGGTTGCTGCCCAACATGGCTGTGTTCAGAGAGTTACAAACATAGGCATTGTTAAGCAATACTATGTTATCCGCTTAATCAAATCAGTCATCAAAATATCTAATTTATGTATAATCCGACTTTTGGCATTATTTATATTGATTAAGACTATAATCTTCTTCATGTTAATATATAAAAGGTGAGTAAACACCCGTGGTATTTCCGGGTAAAAACAGGTACTATGGTGAGTATATAAAAGCCAAAACATTAGGTTTTTAATCGCTAACTCTCCAAATTCCCAATACGCTGGTGAGGTAAAATTTGATACACTAAATACTTTAGGCCAAAACTAGGAAAAGGTGGTTTCTCCGGATTTTTCTTTAGGGTTCGACCCCACTGGTCTTTAATGTTTTTTTGGTATTATTATGGGCATTCATTTTTTTTGAGTTTATGATAGCATAACAGACGTCACATACTTAAAATACTTCAAATTTAACAACAAAATGCAGCGCACAAATGATGGATCCCTAGTTGATTCTGGGAACCAACAGTTGTATGTGGCAGATGGTAACAAATAAAGCCGATTCTAAAATGCTTGTTGTTAAACAGCCAATCGGTTGTCTAGAGTGCACCCTGAGTAGACGGACTAAGTGAATGTTACTTCAATAGTTTACCAGTTGTTTTCGAATAGCTGTCCAGATAGTTTTGATTTACAACTCCATGAGCTTAATTTTAAAATGTTTACATACATAGACTGTATACAGAACTATAGCTTAGACAAACGAGGACATTGCGAAGAGTATAAGTGTAAATATTGTAAGTATTGTTATGAGACGTAGTTTATTTTATGCTGTTAATTGTAACAACACGTATGATGCTACTCAAGAAATTATTTCCGAAAGTTCAAAACCTTTTTATGCAACATATTTTTTCAGGAGATCCATTTTGATTGGAACCATTATAGCATAAGTACCTAGGGGTCGAGCTTTGCTCGGGGAAGGCCAGTCAGTTTGTTTAGATGACTTGGAGTAATATTTCACCACTTCCCCCTACTGATAATCAGATTTGTATAACTCATTTGCCTCTTTTCTACATTTTTAAGGTCACTCCAGTTGTTATTTATAGCTCAATGACCCTTTGATTTATTTTACTACTCTATATATGCAATCTTCACTCAAATATTTTAATCTCTGCTCTCAGGAAATCACATGTTAATAATCATAAACAACATGAGTATTTCTTTGACAGTTCTCTGGTTGATTATGAACAGCTGTTACAATTCTTTTGTTTTGATTTGAAACTCCATAAGCCCAATGTTATTTTTTTTAACTTTTCATTGTAGTTTTTTTACATTATTTGATTTTTCCTGGGGATGAGGCCTGTCTATAACTTATTTTTACCTCAGAAATTAGTTATTTCGAATATTTGAAGGAAATCGTTGGAGCCGTTTTTGAGATCCGTGTCGCAAGCAAGCAAGCAAACCTTACTCATATTAGAGTATAGGATATTACAGCAGACGCTTGAATCACATTTGGAAAAGTAATCATTTCAGGTGTACTTTCCCATTTCTTGCATACGTTCGTTTTTACAGTCCCTTGGACCGACACCTTACTACTTTTGTGATCGGCATTTTATCATCCTGTAACCAACCAGTCGTAAACAACTTCCCATTAAGAACTAGGTTCATAAATAAGAGTATTAAATAAATACCCCCGTCGCAGCAAACCTGTGTACTCAGCGAATTTCCAATGCATATATATGTGTCTCACTACTACATAGAGCTACTTACCAAGTTTCACAAAAATCCATTTATAAATAAGTGATATATATATATATAGCATTTTATTTATTCTCCTTAAGAATAACATTAGAGCTGAGTACGCAGGTTTGCTGCAACGAGGAAGATAAAAAATGTGTATTTTTGCAATTATCAATATAACTCAACCAGGTGAAGCTACATACCAAGTTTTATTAATTTAGGTTCATAACTAAGGGAGATGTAAAACTTGACTTATACTCCATATGAATAATATGGGGCCGAGTATGCAGATTTGCTGCAACGGGGATAATCAACAAAAAATCCATTTAGTGTGCAAATATCAATATACCAGTACTACGCGAAGCCACATACCAAGTTTCAACAATATACATTCATAAATAATCGAGATATGAAATTGTATTTATTCTCCGTAAGGATAACGTTGGACAACGTACTGTGTTTAGCACTTTGAATATCTCTGCAACGGTTGGATGTAGAACAACACTTAAAACACCAAAATGATCGTTTTGTAGAGCTGAACTAATTGGTATCAGCAAATGTCAAGTTTTCAGTAAAATTATCTGAGGAAAATCCAAAAACCTTTTTCCCATAAGATTAACATGGACAATTTTATGGACACGTTTTTTTTACTTTTCTCTACAACCACTAAACCTAGGTGATTCAAAATGCTAAATTATTTGTTTTTTAAGCTCTATGAAATGGCTATAACCAAAATTGAGTGTTTTTAAAATTTGAGGGGGAAAAATTAAAAAAACTGATTTTTAGAAAATTTAAAACCCCCATAAAACCCCCTTCCCATAGTCCGATCAATCTGGTTTTCGAACTTAAAGCCATAAATGTTACTCTACACATTTGTGCCAAATTTCATCAAAATCGTGCGTTTCTTTCAAAAGTTATCGCGGTAACAGACACACACACACATATATATATATACATATACATATATATAAATTTGAACGAATTGTGTTTTTGGCATCTGGGGACCTCAAAACAAAAAGTTATCATGGTCTCGGGCTTAAGTCTTACCATGCCACCTACGGTAATAGCTTCTTCCCTATAGGGGAAATTCGCTAAAAGTAGATCAGTTATTGATATATAAAATATTAAAATTGAAAATCACTTACCAACCAACGTTGAGTAAAACGATAACTTTCCCTTTGATAATAAATAGCGAACAAAAAACTTGAGCCATGGAAGGATATTAGCTGTGGAAATTGCTCATAATGTGTTCTGGAGTTTGTGTGGGGTGGGTGGAGGGGGAGGGAAGGGGTATGCGCTGTAAACGTCAGGGAAACTGTTAGGAATAATTTACGGCTGGTTTTACTGATCTGCTTCTGTGGTGGAAGGTCGGCCTTTTCTTCGGATTCTGTTATGGGCAAAAACAACAGCGGGAGGGAAACCATTTAAAGTATTACACTAATTAGCATGCGTATATAGCCTGTTTGAGAACAGAGTCCTTTAGATACTGCCCCTTGAGGTGAAATATAATAACTAAAGTTGAAAGTGAATGTAATAAGGGGTTTAATAATTAGTATGCTAAATGTGGAAAGGAGATGAGGTATACAGAGTCCCGGCAATCTCTGTTTAAGAATAAGTATGTCTTGAATGGACGCAAAACTATTTTTAAACATAAATCTGGATTTCGGTGCTTAGTTTTTTTTTTTGTAATTCTCTCAGTATGTTTACATAATCCTTAATTCCGAACGTAAATATTAAAATAATTGTCTTATTTGAAAATTTGTGTAAAATTAAAAGTAAAAGAAATGGAATCAAAAACAACGGTTGTTAAAAGATTTGAAAATTCATTTACAGACATGGAGAGTTATATTAAACAAAATGACCGTTATATTTAGAAAATAAAGAGAGAATAATTTTACAAATCAATGTAATTTAAATCACAATAATTAATACATTATTTAAGCTGTTATTTAAATCACCGATTAGAATCACCCTATTTTTGTCTAATTCGGTTTTCTTAATCTAGATGTCGCTGGATTTATCTTAAACACTCAAATTTTCTACAACACTTTGTGAGTTTTTTGTAATGGACTCATGTTGAGAAATATAGGTTTGTCATTTTTTTTAATTCAACCAATTTAGAGGAGGTATTTACATTTGTTTTACTTTCTCCTCCTTCAGTTTTGTTTTCATTTTTTTTATTTTTTTATTTTTAAAGGTAATTATCCCCCAAAAACCGCCAAAAACATGAAAAATTCAAATTTCTCAAAAACGGCTCTAACAATTTTGATTAAACTTTAGTTGTTAGTAGAACTTTAGTTTTCCAACAAGATGACACCACCCGAATTTCTGTAAAAAATTGGGTTCAGAAATTACAGGACTTCAAACATCAAAAATTCAGTTTTTTGGAGTTTCATAAAATACATAAATATAAAAAATATTACTATTCACATTAAAAATAGCTCAAAAACCTAAATAATTTAGTATTTTGAATTAATATTATACGATTGCTGGTTGCGGGGAATCATTTTGCAGTAAATGCAGTATGTGTTCCAATTTTATTCTTATGGGTAATACAAAAATTACTATTTCTCTCTTTTTTACTGATCAATTTCATTCAACTTGATATGCTTGTTAAGTTAGCATTGACCAACAGAGGAAATTCGAAAGAAGTTGCCCCTAATAACCCTGGGGGGGGAATAGGGGGCATTTCCTCTCTTAAAACTACGAGTGTAACAATGGATTCTGTAGTGCCTCCAAAGCAGGGATTTGGGTGGATGTTTTTTAAAACAACTTGTTTACAAGACTTTCTATACATTCAACCGTCCTTTGTATTCTATATTTAGTAAATAAAAAGTACTTTATTCATTAAAGTTTGGCTAAAAGGGAGAAAGTATGTGTCAGTTCCCTGATACCGTTTATTTTAATTTGTTCTAAGCTTTGTATGGTTATTTTAAATATTCTTACGAAGTTTCTACCTCAAAGGGTATTGTCTATTATGTATTTTGTAAAAACTTAATATTTTATATTTTGTATATTTTTATATTTTATATTTTTTTATATTTTAAATATTAATGTCAGACAAAAAACTAAACATAACAAATTTTATCCATGTTTATTCTGTGCAATATTTCCTACTTCAAAATACAGTAAGTCTTAAAACGAAAATTTACGTTTTTATTTCGCTTCCAAAATGTTAACTGTTCCGTTCTATGTTTTTCAATGTTCACAGCACATTCGTTAAACTTGATTTCTCGATTGCAAAGCCTCTTATTTACACGGTCGTTCAACGTTTGATAATCAGATTCGAGGGAGATTTTCCACTTTCTGCTTTCGCGCCCTCGCTTCGAGTTTGTCCAAATACAACGTCTATCTGCCTCTCTTGGCTGAACCGTTATGCGATTATTTATATTCTAACATCCGTCATAAAGTCAGCCTGGTTGTCAACACTTGTACAGGTGTACATTTAAGTGTGATTGGTGAATGTAACCAAATAAAATCACTGTACATTTACTTTTTTGACTAAATTTCGTACATTATCTACTATTGTTACTATTTGTTTATATTTTAAAATATAGTGAAGTAGATGGTGTGATTAGGGTATAGGAAAATCTTTTACTCAATGTTAACTAAATGGGAAAGTCAATTAAATTTTTTTATTCAAATGCATTACAATTAGATGTATACATTGTAATGATAAAATGTCAACGATTATTTTAAAGGTGTATTAAACAAATAATTTTATATAATTATCAAGAATAACTCTTAATTTATTTTTGCTTCGGAATTAAACTTCTTAAGAGTTCTAGAACATATTTGTTAAAACTACTTTACTCAGTCACATATTTTCACTACTGTAATAATAGACTAGGTTACAATTACTAGGTTACTAGTTAACTACGTGTTGCCTAATTTGTTGTTTAGGCCGTAAATATATGTAATATCAAGTAAAAACGGTGATAACCAATTTTTAATGTCATATTTTAAGAATTAATAGGGAAAAAACAAAAACTAATTATTGATACAAGAGGTTTTAAACAAAAAAACCCACAAAATCAAACAGTAAATCTTTTATGCAATTAGTTAATGCTGATATGCATCCTATAGAGATTTGAAGAGAAAAGTGCGTATTTGTACTCTCTTTCTTTATTTTTTAAACACATTACAATCCCAACGCTACTAATATCACTACTAATTGACTTGTAAAAAACTGCACCATGTAAACAGTAAAACGTGTGCTGTAATTCTTGACGGTGCGCATTTGTCTAATGCTGCATAGCTATTGATTATTTCGCTAAGCATATCAAGTAATAAAAGAAAATAATAGGTAATAGTTTTATAATAATAGGGTTCAAGCTTCTTTCAAGATTCATCGTCAGTCTGGTCACTTAGCTAGAAATATTTATTTATTTTAAAGTTTTATTTTATTTTGAGTGGTGAATCATAGTAAACAATGGTAAATATAATTTGTCAAAGCATTCAGCTTTTTATTAGTGGGAGATCCCCTCACAAATAATGACACGTTAACTAATAAATCCAACTTTTATCTAAAAAAACCAAACAAATTAATAAGTATCAATATAATTCAAACTGGTAAGTTGTATGGGTAAGGGTTGTGAAACATCGATACTTGCAATTAATATGCATCGAATAAAACGTTCAGCGTTAAAAGAAAACTAATGAGCAAAAACTAATCTATATGTAAAACACGATTAAGGAATGACAAATGTCAATGCTCGGCGGCAGAGAGGGATTCCACCAATTTTTGTGTTCGAGGTATCTGACACCAATAACTCATGTCCACACTACACCCCTTCCCTCTGCATGTTATCGGGCATTAATTAATAACACAAGGCGCAGAATGTGCGATGTAATTAATGGCATAGTTGGTCACCACGAGGCATAGCAACCTGCGGTAACCGTGATTGAGTGCAGTTAAACAATAACAGGTTAATATTAAATCCAACTTTAGTCTATTAGTTGTGGTATTTTATGATGATATCACAAAACATGTTTTATTATACTCGAATGGTGAGGCATTTGAACGAGTAGTCAGACATATTTTGCGTGACATTTATTATCTGTGCTTTGAATTGGCTTAATTTTTAATGTTTTAATATTTAAAATTTAACAGTATTGTTATTTAGTTATTAGAATATATTATTTACATGTGCCACATGACTAATAATACGTTTACTTGAGCCAAAGCTCAACATTATGTTAGCGGAACATGGTGAATCAACTATTTGATTTGATATATTTATTGTACAATGTTTATTGCTCTTCGTCAAACTAAATTAATCAACCTAAACGATTAGATATTTGTATAAAACAGAACTTAATTTGAAACAAGTACAGTATTTATACGGCTTCCCAGTGAGTCTTCTTGGACAACGTATCTTAAAAAATACTTTAGCAGTCAAGCGCGGTGTAGTTAATATAATTGAAATATTTTGAACCGTCTTAAAATATTTTGGGAAAGATATAGAAGTAGTGGCGAGTGGTGTTGTTTCCTTACTCGAGCAATTCACATAGGGGAAGTTGGATGAAGACATAGCATAATACACAGTGCACAGTACACAGCATAGTACACAGTGTATATTTGTCATTGGATAAAGCAAATAGGTGTATTACTGTTATTAATTAAATAATTTCTTTGTTAGCATGATACGTGTTGTTACAACTAAACAGGATAAATAAAATACGTCTTTCAGCAACATAAAGTGTATTTACACTTATACTGTACTTACATACAAGACTAAAATTATACACAAAATATGGTACAAGGCGATCGATTTCAAACAGTTACACCGGTCATTATCAGGCCCAATCAGATAATTCTCTGATTGGGCCTGATGGTGACCGGTGTAAATGGTTGAAATCGATCGCCTTGTACCATCTTTTGTGTATATTTTACCGTATTGTATGTAGACCTAAGTACAGTATAAGTGTAAATATACTTTATAGTGGTGTAAGACTATTTTATTTATCCTGTGTTATTAATTAAATACCCCCGTAGCAGCAAACCTGCGTACTCAGCGAATTTACAATGCATATATATATGTATTTTAATACCACATAAAGCCACATACCAAGTTTCATCAATATACATTCATAAATAAACAATTTATGACATTTTAATTATTCTCCATAAGAATAACATGGCGGCTGAGCCAGCAGGTTTGCTGAAGCAAGGAACACAAAAAATGGGGTTTTATACAAATATCAATATAACTGAAGTAGGTAAAGTCACATACCAAATTTTATTAATTTATGTTCATAATTAAGGGAGATAACACATTACTTATTCTCCATAAGAATAACATGGGGCTGAGTACGCAGGTTTGCTGCTGCAAGAACTATCGGCCGACAATTTTTTTTGCAAGTATCAATAGACCACAACGATATGAAGCAATATACCAAGTTTCATCAGGAAAGTTCATAAACAAGTGAGATGTACAATTTATCTTATTCTCCATAAGAATAACATTGGACAACGTACTGTGTTTAGCATTCTCAATATCTCTGTAACCATTTGACGTAGAGCAATGATCAAAACACCAAATTGTGCGTCTTTCTAAGCTGATTCCAATGTAAAAAATTAAAAGTCGACTTTTTCAAAATTGATATGTAAAAACTCAAAAAACCCATTTTTGGGGTACAATAACCCCCCAAAATACCCCTTCGGATTGATCGATCTGTCTGGTTTCCTAACTTAAAGTCATAAATGCTGCTTTACACGTTTATACCAAATTTCGTCAAAATCAGATGAATTTTACGAGAGTTATCGTGCTCACGGACACAAACACACACACACACACACACACACACACACACACACACACACACACACACACACACACACACACACACACACATATATATATACAGTTTCAAACGAAACTGCCGATGAACTTGCAGATGGTGTTTTTGGCATCTGGGGACCTCAAAACGAAAAGTTATCATGGTCCCGGGCCTAGGTCTTACCATGCCGACTACGGTAATAGCTTCCTCCCTATAGGGGAAATTCGCTAAAAATTACAGATTAGCCCTGAACTCAGTTTTTTATGCAAAAAACATTGTTTATGGTTATTTAGGATACGTAACACTCCCCCCTCCCCCGCCCGCCAGTACATGTGCAAACATTATACGCAGGACACTGTCACAATAATCCAGATATCAGTTAATACTGTAATGAATTTAGGTTTGTAGAGCACTTAAAACTTGTAACTTATTATATATTCTTCTCATGTGCTACAATATGCATTTAAGCGCGTTAATTTACCTATATCTGAACACTCTAATATTTTAGCTAAATAAAATGTAAATGTATTTTGCAAATTATAACTGCTAAAATAATGGAACTGATTTTCTTTCTTTAACGGTGAAAAAGGCGATGAAAAAAATATGATAAATGGTGGGGCATTAGGCAGAAAGCGGGCGTTATGTTTCCTGCTTGGGTGGGGGGAGGGGGTTATGCTTAATAAACGTCAAGAAGCGGGCTAAGTATTATTTAATGTGTCGCCTAAACTGTGTCCTGTTTCTTAAGAAAACGATAATCTTTTTCTTTAGTTTTTCATAACACAATGCAATATTCTATCGAATATTTTTCTGTCATTATCATACAGACTTGTTAGATCATTGGTTTAATTAATGCTTGATAATTAAGTCGTGAACCTGATTGTTAATGGATAAAAGTACAGAAAAATGATTTCGCAACCAAGCAAACCTGTGATGCGCTCATTCCATAAAGTTCTGTGAGCCTTAACACGCAAAAAAACTGGTTTTACTTTTTTTTCAAATTTACTTTTTCATTTGTTCCTTATTTAAAAAAATGTTGATCTTTATTTATCAGTGTAATTTATAATGTACAAGTTAATCTTTTATGTCCCGGTAATGAGTATTGAATTCGAGGAGAAATATTTTGCAACTAATATTAACTTTAAGTACAGCATTCATCCAGCCTCCATATATATCGCTTCCAAGATTCCAATACAGTTAGTTTCACCTTTTACGCAGACAAATTTGTCAAGAAATTTGAAATGATTAGAATTTAGAAATCAGAAAATCTTAATAAAACTTCTTAGAGAATTGTATAGTCTCAGTTTACAATAACAATAAGTTAAAAGAGTATACATTCTTCTATTTTGTCTGCGGTCAGCCAGTCAGTCATTCAGCGGTGCCTTCAGCTGCTTTCCAGTGAGTATCTTCATTTGTGTAGGCCGTTGGTTGAACAGCTTCTTGCCGGCATATGATGTTTATTTCTAATTCAATGTGAAGTGGTGTGCTGGTAATGAGTTGTCTGACACATGCAGGTGGAGTAGTTGTGGTGGTCAGCAACTCGTGGTAAGTTATTTCCGTCAACTGTAACTCTGCCTCCGGGATATACAAGGAAATACAGTAACCATCATGATTTTCAGGTCTGCATACCTGAAGTACCCTCTCTACTTTCTTCTGAAGGAAAATGATTCGTTTAAGGTTCTCTTGGGTTGTGCCTCCCCAGATATTTATTCCATACTGAATATGCGACTCAAAAAGTGTTAAGTACACCGTTTTGCTGTCGCTGTATTGGTAATGGGTTTAATTCGGTTTAATGTAAAGGCTTGTATTAAAATTCCTGAACTGGAGGCGTATTAAAATGCTTTGTCCATGACATATTTTCGTTTATAGTCAAACCAAGAAACTTGGCCTCTGGCTTCGTGTCGACATCTGATAAGGCTGACACTGTCTCGTTTTCTGCCAAAGGCCACTTGGTTTTTCTTCAGGGGGCTCCAGTCCTCTGCGTCTATCTCCTTCTACCATAAGACCAATGTTAACTTTCAAAGTCCGTCCCTCCTCAAAGGGTTATCCGAAATCAATTATTTATGGTTCATTTTAAAGAACAAAAATATATCTAGCGATTTCTGTAAGTATAATGTATTTATGATAAATAGTTCGCGCATAACAAAATTGTAAATACTGAATATTTTGGAATTTTATTGGTCGGTTATCATTTGCGATATCGAAATTCTACTTACTGAAATCGCTAAATATATTTTTGCTTTTTAAAATGAGCCATAAATCAACAATATCGAATAATCTGTTGAGGAGGAACGGGCTTTGAAAGTTAACATTGGCCTTATGGGCGAAGCAGGTAGAAACGCGGAATGTTTCATGACCGGAGCCCTCTTAACTAGATGTAAGTACTAAAAAAATGGTCATGTATAAAATCACAACACGCAGAAAAATTAACCCCATGGACGTTCGCGTTTATTGGCTGTGATTTAATTTCTCTTGTGTGGGTTGGTTTGGTGCTTTCGTTGCTGTATGTGTTTCTCTTCTTACAGAAAGCTGGTCAGTGGACATTGCTGAAGAGAGGGGGTAGTGTAATCTGCATACACTACCCCCCTCGTTTGTCGTCGGTCGTTTGTAAGCAAGACGAAAAACACGAAGCAAAAACAGACACCTGGATTAATGTCTACAAATTAAAAAGTGTTCCAAGGCAATTAACACTATGTAAAACTAGCTGGGCTGACAAACTATAGATAGTTTGATCACCTTATTTCAGTTTATGGTCAAATCAAACCACACATCTGATCAAATTCCGAAATTTAATTTAACAGGTTTATTTTGTGGTCTTAAGAGAACATTTATCGCAATACAGTACTTTTAATATCCTTCAGATTTTCTTGCCCAGATCTTTCATTAGTGGATTTCCTTTGGAAAGTGAACTATTAGCATGACCCGCACGGTGAAACTTAAGCCCGGGACCACCATAGAAGTTCCTAACGTGACCCCCTGAACAAGTTTTGGGGGGTCGTTAAAAATTGTTTATACCGTATATATATATATGTGTATGCACTCTAGCGGTCGCATTTTTTGTCCGATTTAGTAGGGACAAATTTGGTAGGGACGTTCCTTTCTATAATCTGTTGGACAAGTTCGTTGGGCAAAACAATCGGAAAACTCTAAACCTATTTTTTGGGGATTAATCTTTCAAATTTCGAGTTATTGGGCCCAAAAAGGGTCAGAAAACCCCCAGATGTAAAATTAATGCATGTACAAAGATGGGAATTAGAGAGGCGAAAGTTTTAAGCCCTCTCTGGTTATTCTATCATAAATATTTACCGAGTTATTATTATTTTTACACTGATTTTGAGTTTTAAAAGTTTTTATGTGGAAATTCACTTCCCTCACGTCAGCGTGCTGCGTGCAAACTCGTTTATGGTTGGCGGGTGTCTCAATATTCACTGGTACGGTTTGACTTTATGCATAAGCAGATTTAGAAGTGATAGCTTTTGGTTATAGCTTAAAGATAAACTACATTTTTTAGACAGTATATTGTCCTTTAGTTACACCTTCATGTTTTTCTTGTGTAAAATATTTATACTAAGACATCAATAAATACACAGACACACAAATGTTAACCGCTATTGAATTTGATTAACACAACAGATGTTATTATGAGTTAATTGCATTTAATCAACTCATATTGAAGGTTGATTTTGTTTAATGTTATGTAAAATATAAAATATCAATCTATACTATATGATACAAACATGTTGTTTATGTAAACAAAATATTAAAAATATAATCTACATAAAATTAAATGAAATCCTATAAAACACGGGAAGTACACGTAGTGTAGCGACTTCCAAAAATGAAAACCGGGAGCAATGAAGCGGGGTAATGTGCCATAAATGTCGGACCGGCGCTCATTGGCTATTTATGAATGCTCCTAATGTAAGTGCAGCCAAGAGATAACTCCAGCCATGGAGCTTCTAGATACAAGATCGGGAATATTTCACGTTCATAAGGTATAGGTCAATAAGCATATTGGAATTGAATTCATTGGTTGTAAAGGAACCGTAAACTCAGCCTCATACATACTGCGTTGCCATTCCGGTAGTATTTTTGTTTACAAATTATGCCTGAAAAGTTCTTGCTGTTGTTCTAGCATTTGTTTTTTATTAGCAGCTTCCAGATGTACAATTTGATTGATTACTGCTCTTCAATAAGATTTACATTGAAACTTTTAAGGCCTATAGGGAGAGCCCTGAGATCCGATGTAAATCTAGGTATTTCTGCTAATCTACACGATAATACCTTTCTAACGTCATGCGTGAATTTCTCCTACATAGAACTCACGCTGAGAAAAGCGTACCAAACTGTTTTGTCCCCTATTAATTTCGGGATATTTTTATACATTTTTTTAGAGTGGTGACGTCGTTTATTTGTCTTTCTCCGTAAGATTGCAATTGTTATTGTAATTTTATACCATAAGAATAATATTTTTTTATTGCATATGATGTCAGTTTCCTGTTCATGAGAACTGCTTCAGATGCAATTCTCACGCAATATTTAAGGCGGTTGTCACCAACGGAAAAAGCACAAAAAGTTCACACTTGTTGTTTGGATAAAATCAATAATTCCCTCAACACTGTCGAGGCGATAATCACGTTATTTTTCAACCGGTCTAAAAAGATGAATTAATTTTAACTTCTTTGAGTCAGTTGAACATTTGGCTGCCACCCGTGCCTCTCATGCGCAGTCAGCATGCGTTAGGAGCATGCGCAGTGGAGTAGGAGTGGCATGCGTAGTAGGCGTCTCTTGATTGAAAATGCGTCTTGAAAAACGTACATTTCTTTTCTTGTATTTACAAAAATACCGGACTGAGCTAGATAACTGTATCTAACTTCCCACATTGTTAAAAATAGAATGCAATAACAATGGTTGTTCTTTTAGACAAGTAATAGTGTAACGGTATTTATCATTTATTTTGAAATATTGCAAGTATATAGCGTTTTTTTAAGATATTTTTAAAACAACGAAGAAAGTTTTAAAATAATTTTTGAATAATGTTAAAAAATATTCTGAATAAAATATAGCCATACAGTATAATGTTTCCAAAACGTTTAACATTATAAAAAAATACATGTTTGTTGCGGAGATTCATGCGTGATGATATACCATTTTACATAATAATGAATAAGTTTTTACACTCCATGTTTTATTTTCGGCAAAATCTAAGTGGACTGCCACAGAAACGCAAGCTAAGTTATATCGATATACTTATCAATGTAATCGTACAATATTGTTTTCGTCATACTGCTTGGAAAACGGCTGTTTTCAATACATGCGTTGCGGGGCGAAAGTAGTTATTTTCAGTCCTAGGACAGAAAAGAATCAGCTGGTGTCGAGGTCATCGGCTGTTTCTGTCATTGATAAATATCAATGTAGTGAATCTGCAAACTTGTGTACGTCGATTGTAAGTAATGGATTGTATAGAGAGTTGTAATCAATTATTTTATCGATTGTAATTCATTGTTGCATTGTTGTAGGTTTAAGTATATTTTTTGAATTTCAGTCCGACAAGATGAGTGACACGGGATATAAATATATATTACAATTTAATTTTGCCTCAGGGAAAAGATAAGCTAAGCGATTACGCTGGTCGTAGCGAGTCTGATTCCTGATATAGCTCGAAACGGTTGACTAAAGTATTCCTTCTTGCAATCGATAGTCCACAGCATTCGATATACCTATCATTATAGTTAGTCTAACCTAACACTAACACAAACGTAACAGACAATAGTTGAATACATCTGTAGTAACAGCAACAGCTGTTTGTTTTAAATAGCAAGAACAAGATGGAAGCTATTTTGGGAGCAAGCTTTTAAAGGTAAACAAGTTGTAAAATATTAGTTTTGAGAAAGCAGTTAGCTTAATTAATGTGCAGTAAGACGAAAAATATAGTTCACCACATGGGTCAAAACCCATTTTCGATCCTCGCTCATTTTCCTTAAACTTGAGCTCGTATTGAAAAGCGTCACTTTCGGCCCTAGCGATGAAATGTACTATTCTATGTTAATCAGTTTTTTTTATAAACTTTTATAGAAAAACAGACAAGATAGGGTCGTGCATTGATTTATAAATGACCCTAAAATTTAACTCAGATAAACTTGCTTTTGCCCTATATAATTTCCATCCTTTACGAAAATATAATTATACCAAAAATCGTATAGCTAGATCAATTAGCTTATGTAGCAAAATAAAACAACGCCCTAATGTTAATGCACTCACATCTAAATGTGTTTTACGGAACAACATACTTACCACTTTATCTTTTTTATTGGATGTGTAACAGTAACGTTAAAATGCCATCAAACTCAAAACCATTTCTACAATCGTATAAATGCCACTAAGTTCCTCACGTCTTGAGCTATCCGACACATAACAATAAACAACTCTGGGCAAGCGAGGAATAGATAACACAATGGATATTGAATCCTTCTAATGACAGACATTCTCTGTTAAGTTTCGTGTGAACAGAAAGCTACTCAATCTGTAACAGTGGTACTAAAAGTGGTGCTTTTTAGTCAGTTGAGATACGTAATTTAAACAAAGACTTAAAACTACTCGATGAATTTAAAAGAGAGATTTTAGAGCAACTAGTATATTGAGATTTAGAGTACCTTGATACCTTCAAATAGAATTCATACGAGTTTTAAAACTCTATATCTGGAATTTTCCTGGACATAAAACGGTAGCAGGGTATGAAATCTTCAATAAAATACAACAGACTATTTATTAACAAATGTTTGTAGGGGTTTTATTCAACTAATGCCGTCTTTATTGCAATACAGTATTAGAACACATGTTACCATAAAAAGTAGGCGTTTGCTTTGCGTCTTAAAAACAGGAGGTTTTACAATCCCCATGCTTTTCCTATGGGGAAATTTCTTCTAATTGTTTCCTTGGATGGTAAATGAAACACCTGATTTTCGAAATGCTTTACACTAAACTTGCTCCCACTTAAGCCCAATTTAGAGCCATTCATTTATACTGTATACTGAAATTTACCAAACTTTTTCAATTATTTATCTTTAAAATATCGCTATCGAGTTAAACATAATAAAATATTATCATATACAGTAATACTGTACACAATTTTTGATCTGAAATGATAGTTTATCATCATCAAAACAATGGTTGTTCTTTTAGACAAGTAATAGTGTAACAGCAACAGCTATTGATTTATGTTTTTATGATTTATTTATGTTTTTTCTGCGTTAAGCGGAAGACCATTTTTTGCACCGGCTGCGATCCGATGCATTAACCCGGGGTTGAATTGTTTTTATGATATCGACTTTTTGTTGATGATATTTTTGTTTTCGATCCCTGACTAAACAAATATAGCTTATAGCATTCCGGGGTGTTGATTGTAAGTCATATCTTAATTTACTTCCCAAAATAATGGTTTTCAAAATCCCTTAATTGTGTTTCTCGTTTATAATCAAAATTACTTTTACAAATAATTGTAACTATATACCCAACCATTTATGAAAATGCTATTATTACTTACTATTTTTAAGCTGCCATGCATATGTGGAGTTTTATTCATAACCTTATCTTAGTGGTACCAGCATATTCGTACTGTATTCCATTTCACTTTATTCACCGACATATTATTTGCTTATTCAAGGAGACAAATCTTCAAAAAATTCCTAACAGCGTCTCCAACCACAGATATAATGAGTGGCCATCAAAAGGCCTAGGACAAAAGCTAACGGGCCCTTCCGTTCTGCCTACTGTCAAAATGTACTAAGCTGATTAGCCCATTGTCCTCGCGTGGGAAGAGTTGGGAGTTTTCCCTGGAAGTGCCAACTTGGGCGGCCTCTGTCAACTTTGGGGGCTTCAAACACTGGCTTCGTCTCTGTCTTTATGCCAGTCACTGACTTTAACAGGGCTAAAACCAGGAGAATGAAGAGTGTTGTGATTGACATTGTTTAACCCCATCATCACGTGGTTTCTTAGTATTCTTAGTGCTTCTCTAACTCTGAAACTCTGGAAAGGGTTTTATACTTGTTTATTTTAAAATTAGACTATACATAATGTACTGTTAATTCTACTAGGCAAATATTTTATTTTGTGATATATTCATTTATGATATTCAACTAATATCTTAATTTAATTTTCATATAAAGCCCATCAATGTTTGTTAATTAACCGGGTATGTAGAATGTTTCCTTTATCATTTTATTTTTCGACTGGCAGTGTTGCCAGGTATTTCATTCAA
This sequence comes from Allygus modestus, assembly GCA_963675035.1. Lineage (NCBI taxonomy): Eukaryota > Metazoa > Arthropoda > Insecta > Hemiptera > Cicadellidae > Allygus > Allygus modestus. The sequence continues at coordinate 29,886,508 of OY776115.1, read as the reverse complement.
TTATTTGGTTCTCTTGCTGAGCTAATACCAAACGATAAAGATGAGAGCTTACGTCTTGCGTTGAATTCGACTAAATATTTTGTGGAAAATTTGTTCAGTACCGTTTACAGGTGGACTTACAGTCTAAAAAAATCCAACTGAAAGTTCCAATTCAAGAATAAAATCCAAAGAGTCCCACACTGGCAAGTGAAACTTTGCAAGAATACGACCCAATGCTAAACAATACTCGAGGTATTTCTTCACGGAATTTCGTAGGATGCCGGTCCACACGAGGTCCAGACTTTACCACAAGCAATGTTGTGACCTAGCCGGTGCTGAGGCAGAAGTCCGAGAATCAGCGTGGGACCGTGGTGTGTCACGTGACCCCTAGCCCGCGCTGAGGGAACAATGCTCCGTCCGGCGGCTGGAGTGGTCTCAGCAAGATATTGGAGACAACTGGGCGATCGGCGTGGCCAGTGTATGACGTCACTCTTGGGGTGTGCTAGGTAAAAACGTTTGCACGCATGCTTAAACATGTTCTTCAAAACTAAACTTGGCCGTTATGGGAAAATATTGCAAAGAGTTACTACACACTTTCCTGTTGCCATTTGTCATTTGGGTATTAATTAATTATGCTTTCTAAGAACAGGCCGACCTTATGTAGTAACAAGATCAGGGTTTGGACCGTTCCCTATCAAAACGTGAAAAAATTCCACTGGAATAGATACACATACACAAAATACTTTAAAGTCCACGGAATGTGCTGTAAGTGTAACACAACTCTAACCAGCTTGGAACAAAACTCTTTAAACTTTATTCTAGGCCACTATGCAGTAAGTATTATAACTAACTTCCTGAGGGTAAATTAAATTCACATTGTTTTTTATGTCTCCAAATTTTTAATTACACATGTGAGAAGCGTAGTTAATTTTGAAACGTAAGTTTATAATAACTGTTGGTAAATCAACTTGTTGTGTAGACTTATATGCAAATTTTGTTAATCTATATCATTAAAATAAAAATGTATTCTTTCAATTATATATATATAATATATATATGTATATATATATATATTATATGTATATTGGTTACTTACATGACATGGATACAATTTATATTTTCGCAAAGTACTGCTTTTATTTCTTTCAGCGAATTTCCCCTATAGGGAAGAAGCTATTACCGTAGTCGGCATGGTAAGACCTAGGCCCGGGACCATGATAACTTTTCGTTTTGAGGTCCCCAGACCCCAAAAACACCATTCGTTCGAAACTGTATATATAACTTTTTATATATATGTGTCCGTGGGTGCGATAACTCTCGTAAAAAAGGTCCGATTTTGATGAAATTTGGTACAAACGTGTAAAGCAGCATTTATTACTTTAAGTTCGAAAACCAGATAGATCGACCTATCCGAAGGGGTATTTTGGGGGGCTTTTGTACACCAAAAATGGGTTTTTTGAGTTTTTTACACATAACTTTTGAAAAAGTGAAATTTTATTTTATTTTTTTTCATTGGAATCAGCTTAAAAAGACGCACAATTTGGTGTTTTAATCATTGTTCCACGTCAATTAGTTACTGAGATATTGAAAGTGCTAAACACAGTACGTTGTCCAATGCTATTCTTATGGAGGATAAGAAAAATTGTATATCTCGCTCATTTATCAACTTATCCTGACGAAACTTGGTTTATTGCTTCATTTCATTGTGGTCTATTGATATTTGCACATAAACCCATTTTTTGGCCGATAGTTCTCGTAGCAGCAAACCTGCATACTCAGCCCCATGTTATTCTTATGGAGAATAAGTAACGTGTTATCTCCTTTAATTATGAATATAAGTTAATAGAACTTGGTATGTGGCTTTACCTAGTTGAGTTATTTTGATATTTGTATAAAAACCCATTTTTAGTTTTCCTTATTTCAGCAAACCTGCATACTCAGCCGCCATGTTATTCTTATGGAGAATAATTAAAATGTCATAAATCGTTTATTTATGAATGTATATTGATGAAACTTGGTATGTGGCTTTATGTGGTATTAAGATAATATTATATGCATTGGAAATTCGCTGAGTATGCAGGTTGCTACTACGGGGGTATTTAAAATAATTGACATAGTTTCATAATAAAACGACATAAAGGTTTTTACCAAAGTATTTGTATACAGTGTTTAATTGATTAATAGTTTGTTTAAATAGTGGTGGATATTCTTGGGGATTGAAAACTATCCCAATGCAACGAATTGTTTACAATTTCCAATACCGTATTTGTATATGTATATTACAGAAAAACCGAAACGTAAAAGTAATAAACCGTGTTTTAGTTTTTATTCAACTACTGGTTCTATTTTTGAGAACAGCTGATGAAAAGCCAATTATGAAATAACTGCTCTATAAAATAAACCCAAAAGCCAACCTGTTGTTTCACTAACGGGTCATTAAGGCCCGGGATTTTCCCGGGACATGGTACCCTGCTAGGCTGCAGTTAGTGTTATAATGGCCCACGGCTGCCACAATTACAACGCCGAATTGCCCCGAGCTCTCCAGGTAATGCTTTGACGTAATTGCAAGCTTTTATTCGTGTTTTATGCTGGCAAAATATTTAAATGTGAATTTCAGGTGTTTCAGTATATAACAATATTCGACGCAACACACCTAAGAGACTTATCGATTAAATTATTCAAAAATAATTTTAATAGTATCATTATTTATTTGTGAAAAGAATATTATTTTATTTTTATATCCCCAAATTTTATTTTTCTAAGTCTAGACCAATGTAGAAACACATATGGGATGAACCTGTACAACTTTGATATTTTCCAACCAAACCTTAATAGTAAACGCTACTTAAAAGTATATACTGTAGTGTTTTTAATACTTTATAGATTTTTAAATTGTTGGTAATAGTAGAATACATGGGTTTAGTCTGTTCTGATGTTTAATATACTTTGCAAGCAATAAGCATAAATTACCATTAAACCACTTATCTAGGTGTTAGTATGTCGTATCTACGAGACCCATCTCCGTTATTATGCCAAATTATCCCCTAAAAAAACATTTTTTTGTAAAACTTAGGAGCTGATTTGTTTTTCAGCAATGACTAGGTTGTTCTTAGCATCTTGATGGCCTTTCGACCAACCAAAATATATTGCATCTTAATACTTCAGATTCCTAACAGCAAAGACAATCTGGAGACTGCAACTAGCTTAGTAGACCATCTATTTATCACATGGACTGTATGTGATCGGTAGTGTTTTGTCAAAAGTCTGAAAAGTAATAGTTTGACTTGAACGAGGCGACTGGGGTTCATAATATCTCTCCTCATTTTGGGTTCACTGAACAAAGTGATAATCAAATAAATAAGATCTGTTTTGATAAGTTTAATCTTTTAGACGTTTCTTCCTAAAATACTCGGAGGACGTTGCTAAACAGATACTTAATTTTTGTTTTCTGTTTCAGGTAAATTACTAAAGGAACATTTATCCTTACTGTTGTTGGTAAGTTTTGAATATTTTATTCATCAATGTATTTTCTCTGTACCCAAGAAGTCTGCCGGTAAACGTGCATGCTTTCTTTTTTTTATAAAATTATACCTTAAACCACTTAGATTATCAACATACACAATTTAAGGCTCATTTAAACTTTGCTTTTTATTTTATTTTTATGACCTTAGAATAGGTTTAGTAAAAAATGAATATATTACCCCAATTTTCACACCAAGACCTTTCATTCATGTACGATTGTGAAGAGTGTCAGGCGTCCTGGTCCCAATGAACACAACATAAACAGTTGTAATATTTAGTTGTATTAATTCATCATACTAAAGAAGACTTCATGATGAAAAATGTGTTTCTATCTATCGTGATTTTGTTCAGTTATTTCATAAAAGATTTGAGTATTGTTTTTATTTATTTCAATACTGCATTTGGATACTTGAACGTCAATTACTCATTCAAACGTCTTTTCCATATGACTAATTATTAAGGAATAAATCATGAGCGGTATTATAGTGTATAGTAGAATCCTCCTTACATTGGGCCTGCTACTAGGTAGTAGTTCGCAGTCAAAGCACGCGCCATACACAAAGAAAGCTTAAATCTGTAATCCACTGGTGACCCATCGCCGGACAATGTGCGGCAGCGGTTACAAATACCGGATGATCCAGTCTTTGGCTCCGGGCTGAAATCTGAGAAGCGGGTCAACATAGATAAGAGATACCATATCGCAGGTGACATGGTGATTGATTGATCACGTGATAGTGTACAGTCCATGCTGATAATATATACTGAGCTACTAGTTGTCATACATACAGTTGGAGGGAGAATTCCATTGGACATTCATTCCAGGGTAGGGCGGTGGTTTGACAGACTTGGTTGTAATGTATTTCGAACCAACGAAGCCTTCAATCGAAAGTCGTATGTTTTTCTATCTAACAGACGCGTAGCATGTAATGTCTCTCAGCTCTACTTTAACTTATAGCAAGCCGCCACACAAAGGACGTTAGTGATATCACCGTTTGTGGATGTGAATTTTCAACACAACTAACTTTTGGAAACTTGTTTTGCTTCGAGCCCTTCAAGTAATTTAAAAATAACCATAAACTAACAATCTTAGGTATTAAATTTTATTCCAACATTTATCTACACATGTTTTAACATGTTACATATATTTAAAGATAGCTTGTACAAAACTACAAAAACATAAAACGGACAAAACTGGCTTATTGATGCGATCATTTCAAAATTACCTAATACCCTGTAACATTATGATCCTGTGAGTGACTTGTGACATTATTAATTATAATCATTATAAATAATTAATTGCTTATTTGTGTATCTATTTTAACCACTAAAATTAATTTGCTTGATATCTACTCAAGGTACCCTTACCCTACGAATGTGATGCCTTTTAAAAATACAGCATTTTCACAAACCTGGGATTCATAGCAATTATAAAACACAATAAGTTTTGTAAGAGTTTCACAAAAGTGATCACACCCATATGTGTAAATGTACCAACTGAATTGTGCGTTTTTGTGAAATAAGTAACGCCGAGGGCCGACCTGACTTATTCATTTATACTCGTAGATCGTCTAAAGAAAGCAAGAATAATTGGGTGTTGTATTCTGTGTAAAATCCTTATTTTGATAAACATGCCGAACTAGACCAGAAAGGTCGTCATGCTAGTTAGCTCTTTTTAGTTGCTTATTAAAAAAAGTAAATGAAAAAAATTGTTTACTTATTTACCTTCTGCTACGAATGATTTCAATTTTAAAATGCTTAAAGCTTAAGCGATCCAAGCACTATATTCCTGGCTACCTAGCAATTTAGTCTATTAAACACCTGTTTTCTATCGTTCTTAAACAATAAGACTTCTCTCCCAAGCTTCATAAGAAATGTTTTACTTTACAAACCGTTCCTTAAGCTCATTAGTCATTCATGATGAGAATCCGATTAGCGCCAAGTCGAGAGAAAACTCCAGTGTCGAGAAAACTTCGGAAAAGAGCATCCGGTTAGTAAACGAGCCTGATTAATGCAATAAGGCGGCCGGATGGGTTAATCCGACGTCGGGCGTCGTTTATAAATCCACCCGGTTGAAAACGACAGGATAAAACACTGGAAGGCGAGGGAATCCGGAATTAGCATAGTTCCATAATTCATGAAAACTGAACGTCGCAGACATTTGCGAAGGAATGAACTAAATGAATTTTGAATGGATGAAGACAACTAAATCGGATTAGCGAAGTATGAAAATTACGTTGATTTGAATAACGACGTGATAAACAAAATAGATTCATTGTAATGTAGCCACTGAATGGGATGGTTTTAAAATTCTGAAGAAGTATTGCGAGAAATAACCAACAGGAGCAGTTTGAGGGGTTGAGGTTTATTTAGCTCAAAGATAACTTGAATTTCCATTTCGACGTTGGTAAAAACGACAAATGTCCATTGAACGGAATTTCCCATTTATTTGCTGACAATAAAACGCTTTCAGTCAAATAGCACCATCAAGCTTTCAATGAAATACTTTTTACTAGTGTTGTTCCCCTGTCTTTTTAAATTGAAATAATGGAATTTTGAAATGTTCACTAGTTTTTCTTTAATAAATATGATTTAACCTACAGTTAATAGGCCTATGTTATATGCTACATAGATTCACATACTTAACCCCGTGTATACTTCGTATATGCTGTAATAAATCACACTGATTTTACCAGCGACTAAAAATAAATCAAATAGTTGTTATTGAAATGATTTAGATTGTTCTTTTTAATGTTCAGAAAGCTGTAGTTTCAATCAAAATGAATTTCAAATAAAAAATCTCATTAAGAGTTGAACAAACTATGTAGTTATGAACCCTAATTTTAGACAGAAACTATATTCTCTTTACGCTTCTTTTTTATGTTGATAACATTATTTATGAATTTAGATTCGCAAATAACTTAAATATAAAATGTTTAACCCTTCAAAAGTAGTGTTAAGAAAGTTTGGTGAAACAGTATAACTGCACGATCAGTGTTATTGTGCAATTTGAAATGTACACTAGGCCTGACCAACCCTGTTGCACAAGGAAGATTAGTGAGAGGGAAAACATTTGTTTGTGGTCCAATTATGTGCTGGTAAATTAAAAATATGTTACGACTAGCGTACACAATATAATCACCAGACCACGTAAAATCATTGCATTGGTAAACATTGAAGTTTTTAAGGTCAATGAGGCAAGGCCCTGAGGCAAATTTTGACATTTTCTTATATTTGACTAGTGTGGGAATTCTAAAGAACATTTTGATACGCGATATTTTGGGGTTTTGTGACGATAACACCTAAAGATTTAGCAAGGCGAATCTACTATTCGATTACATGCTTTAAAAAATCAATGTCTTACAAATAATGATGTACTGCAAGCATAACGAGTGTAATATGAGTCAATTACACCAACTTACACAAGTCGCCAGCTACACCACAGTCACACGGTATACCATGATAAGAAAATTTTAATTGAATAAAATTTCGGAAGAATTAACATAATTATAAGTAGTTTTCAAGTAAGAACAGTAGAAAATTTTGAACAATAGTTTGCTCAAGGATGAGTCACCAGATTAATAGAGGGACGCGTTTAGACGGGATTATTGTTTCTACAGGTTTTTAGAGTAGATAAGTAGATATCATGTTTGCACAAGTAAGTTGGTGGAAGTAGAGAGAGGGGGTCAGGAGCGAAGTAGACCGTGGTCTGTACGACACCAGAGACCGAGGACAGAGGGTCGCAGCAGCGGAAGCGCGCCGAGGGAGTTTGCCATGCCGACGAGTTGACTTCATGAGGGTTCTTGAAATCCGGACATTCTTATATTATATGAATCATTTAACCTGTCTTATCCATCCTATCAAATAAATTAAAGTTATGGAAATTTGTAATATAACGCTAGTAAAAATTTAAAAGATTAGAATTAACAGTGCCATGGGTTTTTTGCAATAAATGTGAGTAAAACTTAAAGAGAGCTAGGAAATTAAAGTGTACAATTTATTGTAGCAGAATTTATTAATTTTAGTTTTATTTGTCAAAATGGACAACATTGTTATTATGTAATTTTACCAAACGTCCAAGTGTACCACGCCAGGATGAGAAATTATTTTATCAGAGTTTACTTAAGACCTGGAGGTGTGAGGCATTACTGCTTACTTTAGGAGCTATAAACAAAAGTAAGTAGGTAATGTGTGGTATAACGGTACACACACGGTGCCCCTTACTTACATTAAAAAAACTATGCACAATTTTTTATGGGTCAAAATAAGTAAAAGAGGTCCCGTAAACATTGGTCCTAAAATGCTTCGTTTTCCGGCTGTCAGTTTATGTGCTCTTTAATAAATACATCAAATTCTAGGAACCATTTAATATTTGGACCTGAACCTTAGAGCATGCCTTATACATAATTGGCAGTAGCCTGCAAACATCTGAACCTGACGCCCACAGTAGCCTGGCCCTGCATTGCTGGAGAATGTCCCCTGGAGGCTGTAGAATCCTCACCTTATCACTGTCATATTGACCAACTTGCAACTGAACATGGACCGCACAGTACCCTGTGTCCACCTGAACCTGACGCCCACAGTAGCCTGGCCCTGCATTGCTGGAGAATGTCACCTGGAGGTTGTAGAATCCTCACCTTATCACTGTCATATTGACCAACTTGCAACTGAACATGGACCACACAGTAGGCTGTGTCCACCTGAACCTGACGCCCACAGTAGCCTGGCCCTGCATTGCTGGAGAATGTCTCCTGGAGGCTGTACAATCCTCACCTTATGACTGCCACATTGACCATCTTGCAACTGAACATGGCCCGCTCTGTAGTTTGTGTGTCCACATGAACCTGACGCCCACAGTAGCCTGGCCCTGCATTGCTGGAGAATGTCCCCTGGAGGCTGTACAATCCTCACCTTATGACTGCCACATTGACCATCTTGCAACTGAACATGGACCGCACAGTACCCTGTGTCCACCTAAGCCTGACGCCCACAGTAGCCCGGCCATTCAATGCTGGAGAATGTCCGCTCGAGGCTGTACAATCCTCACCTTATCACTGCCACATTGACCAACTTGCAACTGAACATGGACCGCACTGTAGGCTGTGTGTCCACCTGAGCCTGACGCCCACAGTAGCCCGGCCATGCATTGCTGGAGAATGTCCGCTCGAGGCTGTACAATCCTCACCTTATCACTGCCACATTGACCATCTTGCAACTGAACAAGGACCGCAAAGTACCCTGTGTCCACCTGAACCTGACGCCCACAGTAGCCTGACCCTGCACTGCTGGAGAATGTCCCCTGGAGGCTGTAGAATCCTCACCTTATCACTGCCACATTGACCAACTTGCAACTGAACATGGCCCGCTCTGTAGTTTGTGTGTCCACCTGAGCCTGACGCCCACAGTAGCCCGGCCATGCATTGCTGGAGAATTTCCGCTCGAGGCTGTACAATCCTCACCTTATCACTGCTACATTGACCAACTTGCAACTGAACATGGACCGCACTGTAGGCTGTGTGTCCACCTGAGCCTGACGCCCACAGTAGCCCGGCCATGCATTGCTGGAGAATGTCCACTCGAGGCTGTACAATCCTCACCTTATCACTGCCACATTGACCAACTTGCAACTGAACATGGCCCGCTCTGTAGTTTGTGTGTCCACCTGAGCCTGACGCCCACAGTAGCCCGGCCATGCATTGCTGGAGAATTTCCGCTCGAGGCTGTACAATCCTCACCTTATCACTGCTACATTGACCAACTTGCAACTGAACATGGACCGCACTGTAGGCTGTGTGCCCACCTGAGCCTGACGCCCACAGTAGCCCGGCCATGCATTGCTGGAGAATGTCCCCTGGAGGCTGTACAATCCTCACCTTATCACTGCCACATTGACCATCTTGCAACTGAACATGGACCACAAAGTACCCTGTGTCCACCTGAACCGGACGCCCACAGTAGCCTGGCCCTGCATTGCTGGAGAATGTCCCCTGGAGGCTGTACAATCCTCACCTTATCACTGCCACAATGACAACTTGGAACTGAACATGGCCCGCTCTGTAGGTTGTGTGTCCACCTGAGCCTGACGCCCACGGTAGCCCGGCTATGCATTGCTGGAGAATGGCCCTAGAGGCTGTTCAATCATGGTTCAATCCTCACCTCATTAGTCAGTACCATATAGACCAACTTGCAACTGAACATGGACCGCTCTGTAGGTTGTGTGTCCACCTGAGCCTGACACCCACAGTAGCCCGGCCATGCATTGCTGGAGAATGTCTCCTGGAGGCTGTACAATCCTCACCTTATCACTGCCACATTGACAAACTTGCAACTGAACATGGGCCGCACTGTAGGCTGTGTGTCCACCTGAGCCTGACGCCCACAGTAGCCCGGCCATGCATTGCTGAAAAATGTCCGCTCGAGGCTGTACAATCCTCACCTTATCACTGCCACATTGACCAACTTGCAACTGAACATGGACCGCACTGTAGGCTGTGTGTCCACCTGAGCCTGACGCCCACAGTAGCCTGGCCCTGCATTGCTGGAGAATGTCCCCTGGAGGCTGTACAATCCTCACCTTATCAATGCCACATTGACCAACTTGCAACTGAACATGGCCCGCTCTGTAGGTTGTGTGTCCACCTGAGCCTGACGCCCACAGTAGCCCGGCCATGCATTGCTGGAGAATGTCCGCTCGAGGCTGTACAATCCTCACCTTATCACTGCCACATTGACCAACTTGCAACTGAACATGGACCGCACTGTAGGCTGTGTGTCCACCTGAGCCTGACGCCCACAGTAGCCCGGCCATGCATTGCTGGAGAATGTCCGCTCGAGGCTGTACAATCCTCACCTTATCACTGCCACATTGACCAATTTGCAACTGAACATGGACCGCACTGTAGGCTGTGTGTCCACCTGAGCCTGACGCCCACGGTAGCCCGGCCATGCATTGCTGGAGAATGTCCCTGGAGGCTGTTCAATCATGGTTCAATCCTCACCTCATTAGTCAGTACCATATAGACCAACTTGCATCTGAACATGGACCGCTCTGTAGGTTGTGTGTCCACCTGAGCCTGACACCCGCAGTTGCACGACCATGCATTGCTGAAGAATGTCTCCTGGAGGCTGTACAATCCTCACCTTATCACTGCCACATTGACCAACTTGCAACTGAACATGGCCCGCACAGTAGGCTGTGTGTCCACCTGAGCCTGACGCCCACAGTATCCCGGCCATGCATTGCTGGAGAATGTCCGCTCGAGGCTGTACAATCCTCACATTATCACTGCCACATTGACCAACTTGCAACTGAACATGGACCGCACTGTAGGCTGTGTGTCCACCTGAGCCTGACGCCCACGGTAGCCCGGCCATGCATTGCTGGAGAATGTCCCTGGAGGCTGTTCAATCATGGTTCAATCCTCACCTCATTAGTCAGTACCATATAGACCAACTTGCAACTGAACATGGACCGCTCTGTAGGTTGTGTGTCCACCTGAGCCTGACGCCCACAGTAGCACGACCATGCATTGCTGGAGAATGTCCGCTCGAGGCTGTACAATCCTCACCTTATCACTGCCACATTGACCAACTTGCAACTGAACATGGCCCGCTCTGTAGGTTGTGTGTCCACGTGAGCCTGACGCCCACAGTAGCCCGGCCATGCATTGCTGGAGAATGTCCGCTCAAGGCTGTACAATCCTCACATTATCACTGCCACATTGACCAACTTGCAACTGAACATGGACCGCACTGTAGGCTGTGTGTCCACCTGAGCCTGACGCCCACGGTAGCCCGGCCATGCATTGCTGGAGAATGTCCCTGGAGGCTGTTCAATTATGGTTCAATCCTCACCTCATTAGTCAGTGCCATATAGACCAACTTGCAACTGAACATGGCCCGCACAGTAGCATGTGTCCACCTAAACCTGACACCCACAGTAGCCCGGCCCTGCATTGCTGGAGATTGTCCCCTGGAGGCTGTTCAATCCTCACTTCATTAGTTAGTGCCATATAGACCAACTTGCAACTGAACATGGCCCGCACAGTAGCATGTTTCCACCTGAGCCTGACACCCACAGTGGCCCGGCCCTGCATTGCTGGAGAGTGTCCCCTGGAGGATGTTCAATCCTCACCTCATTAGTCAGTGCCATATAGACCAACTTGCAACTGAACATGGCCCGCTCTGTAGGCTGTGTGTCCACCTGAGCCTGACGCCCACAGTAGCCCGGCCATGCATTGCTGGAGAATGTCCGCTCGAGGCTGTACAATCCTCACATTATCACTGCCACATTGACCAACTTGCAACTGAACATGGACCGCACTGTAGGCTGTGTGTCCACCTGAGCCTGACGCCCACGGTAGCCCGGCCATGCATTGCTGGAGAATGTCCCTGGAGGCTGTTCAATTATGGTTCAATCCTCACCTCATTAGTCAGTGCCATATAGACCAACTTGCAACTGAACATGGCCCGCACAGTAGCATGTGTCCACCTAAACCTGACACCCACAGTAGCCCGGCCCTGCATTGCTGGAGATTGTCCCCTGGAGGCTGTTCAATCCTCACTTCATTAGTTAGTGCCATATAGACCAACTTGCAACTGAACATGGCCCGCACAGTAGCATGTTTCCACCTGAGCCTGACACCCACAGTGGCCCGGCCCTGCATTGCTGGAGAGTGTCCCCTGGAGGATGTTCAATCCTCACCTCATTAGTCAGTGCCATATAGACCAACTTGCAACTGAACATGGCCCGCACAGTAGGCTTTGTGTCCACCTGAACCTGACACCCACAGTAGCCCGGCCCTGCATTGCTGGAGATTGTCCCCTGGAGGCTGTTCAATCCTCACTTCATTAGTTAGTGCCATATAGACCAACTTGCAACTGAACATGGCCCGCACAGTAGCATGTTTCCACCTGAGCCTGACACCCACAGTGGCCCGGCCCTGCATTGCTGGAGAGTGTCCCCTGGAGGATGTTCAATCCTCACCTCATTAGTCAGTGCCATATAGACCAACTTGCAACTGAACATGGCCCGCACAGTAGGCTTTGTGTCCACCTGAGCCTGACGCCCACAGTAGCCCTGCTCTGCATTGCTGGAGAGTGTCCCCTGGAGGCTGTACAATCCTCACCTCATTAGTCAGTGTCATATAGACCAACTTGCAACTGAACATGGACCGCACAGTAGGCTGTGTATCCACCTGAGCCTGACACCCACAGTAGCCCAGCCCTGCATTGCTGGAGAGCGTCCCCTGGAGGCTGTACAATCCTCACCTCATTAGTCAGTGTCATATAGACCAACTTGCAACTGAACATGGACCGCACAGTAGGCTGGGTGTCCACCTGAGCCTGACACCCACAGTAGCTCGGCCCTGCATTGGTGGAGAATGTCTCCTGGAGGCTGTACAATCCTCACCTTATTAGTCACTGTCATATAGACCAACTTGCAACTGAACATGGACCGCACAGTAGGCTGTGTGTCCACCTGAGCCTGACACCCACAGTAGCTCGGCCCTGCATTGGTGGAGAGTGTCCCCTGGAGGCTGTACAATCCTCACCTTATTAGTCACTGCCATATAGACCAACTTGCAACTGAACATGGCCCGCACAGTAGGCTGTTTGTCCACCTGAGCCTGACACCCACAGTAGCTCGGCCCTGCATTGCTGGAGAGTGTCCCCTGGAGCCTGTACAATCCTCACCTCATTAGTCACTGCCATATAGACCAACTTGCAACTGAACATGGACCGCACAGTAGGCTGTGTGTCCACCTGAGCCTGACGCCCATAGTAGCCCGGCCCTGCATTGCTGGAGAGTGTCCCCTGGAGGCTGTACAATCCTCACCTCATTAGTCACTGCCCCAACCCCCACACTACCAGATGGCCCTTGGTGATCGAAATACGGCGAGGCGAAATGTAGAGTTATTGACTGTGAAATTCCTACCCCAGCGGCTTCCTGCTGTCGACACTAGTATTCTAGTGAATCAGGAAATGAAAAGTAAATAAAAATAAGTGGTGATTGAATACTATTATCGTTCGTTTATAACTATTCCTAACCAATTGAGAGAGTTTTTGAGTAGTTTAAGGATTGGGTCCAGTCAGAAGAATGCTGTTTAACTTTTTATTTCTCATGTGTTACCATTTATGAGTAACACAGCAAAAATACTAAAAGTTTAATAAACAACGAATTGCATCCAGTTTGGAAGAGGTCGAGCTTTGCCCTGTAATACGTTTTAAAAATTATTTTTTAAATCCATCGTAATTGTACTATTATGGTATAAAATGATCGTACAGTGTGATATGTTTGCTGTAAGGCATGAAAGGAGTTGGAAAGTACCATTGTAAAAAAATACTAGTAAAACGCAATGTGTTAAGACATATACTATACAATAATAAACTATACCTGTTTTTCCTAATAAAACGTGAATCATTATGTGTTTCGACATTAAGAGTCTTCATCACCGGAAGTTGCTAGACGCCATTTAGGAGTTTTGCTCCATAGCGCCAATGTTAAATTTGTGCCTCCTAATTACTCCTCACCTGATCGTCACATAAAATTAATTTTGGTGTCAAATTAAAGGTTTCGCCGTCCTCTAGGGAAATACAATGTCGAATTTTTTAATTTGGGTACCACAGTTGCAAAATAAATTGTTTAATTTTGAACTGAAACACTATACATGTTCTCATTAATTTGTGACAAAATCCATATTCGACTATTGTATTTCCCTAGAGGACGACGAATCCTTTAATTTAACACCAAAATTAATCGTTTGTGACGATAAGGTGAGGAGTAACGGAGGCACAAAGTTAACATTGGCCTTATGGAACAAAACACCAAGATGGAGTCCGGCAACTTCCGGTGATGAAGACTCTTAAATCGTAGAACGGCCGTATTATATGTCAGATAAATTAATTGGGGATTTTGTAAGATTGAGAGTTCATATCAATCTTGCAACGACTAATTTCCATTGGTACAAACAGAGCAATTAGTCACTTCGATTGAACACTAGTTCTTCGGAAATAATAGCGAGTCGTAAACGTCGCGTCGTGGTCCGTGGTCAGGGCGACGGCGACGGACTAGGGAACAATGGCAACGACCCTATCGAGAGCTCGAATCATGGGCTCCTGGCAAGTAAATTATATCAATATGACCTATATAGCTTGTAATTTAGCGTCTCATCCCTAGCTTTCTTGATGCGATCCACGCACAGGCTCTTTGCCCATGTATAGAGTTAAAGAAGTATAAGAAAACAAAATATAACACGAAAATTACAATTGTTCCTTCATAACTAATTTAACTTTGTTCTTTTATAAATGTATACACTGTGATTTGCCTCTAGAAGAGTGCCAGATAAACGAGGCATAACAAGTTTTAGTTTTTATATCCTACCCAAATTTACTGCTTTCCCTTTTGTTGGGTCTTCATGAATTATGAAAATATGTTAACGGATGCCTCAGTCTCAAACCGTGACTGCGAGATGCTCTTTCTCGGTGGAGTTTTGGATTGCTGCGATTTTTTTATTGATTTGGACAAATTTAGCTAAGATCGGAGGCATTTTGTTTAGTTCATAAAATCACTTAGAGTAATGTTATCCCTGTTTGTTTTAATATAGTATATCT
Organism: Allygus modestus; assembly: GCA_963675035.1. Lineage (NCBI taxonomy): Eukaryota > Metazoa > Arthropoda > Insecta > Hemiptera > Cicadellidae > Allygus > Allygus modestus. Next base: position 29,871,397 of record OY776115.1, on the reverse strand, counting down.
TTATGAAAGCGTTTTAGTGGTTAGATATTTTACTTTTGTTTTGCTCTAGTGTAATACAAAATTAGCCTGGCTCTTAAACCACTATAAAATAATCAATCCATTAATTAGTTTAATAGCTAATTTTTTTTAAATCTAAAATTTTTGAAAATCAAAACTCTTTTATTTACTAAATGACCACAACCATTTTTTACATTATGATTAAATGTTAATGTTAGATGTGTGGGTTAAAATCGGATGAAAGAAATACAACGTTGTAATTAATTCACTACGATATATATTCTTTGAATTTCTAAATCTGATAAAATTACAACCAATATGTTTGTCCATCCCTATGAGAATAGCGAATGCGTGAATTAACGAGCTGCAAAATGATCGACACCTTGGGGTGTGTACAAGCATTAAGAGTGTATGAAGTGCCTACCTAGCCTAAGGACGTGTCAGGCTTGATTTGGGGGTCGGGGCCCTTTTGGGGGAGCGAGCCCTTATCTCTAACCAGCTTTGTTATCACAGCCGGGCATGCCATTACTGCAAGAGACGTGCGTTGGAATATTTTAATCCCGTGCGATGAACTTTTCACCCCCCACCCCCCGGCACCACCCGAAATGGGGGCTTTTGTTTGGACGGATTAGGCTCTCATTAGGCTCACGCGTGCCCGAAATTCTGTCCGAAATAGAGCTGTCACCGTGGGGCTGTATTGCGTTGGGTGACCTTGGCTGCTTTCATTTCTGAGAAGATGGTATTTTTGGGGGGTATTGTTGTGTCCTATTAGTAGGCTTGGAGGATTAACATCAGCTTGGAAATTATATCAAGTTCTATGTAATGTGCATCGGTAAAACAGGGTCGTGAAGGGTACAACGAACAAAATTATGTGTATGAGGAGTTTATTAAGTTATAGACGAGTTATTCTTACTTGTACCTCGCGCAATAAAATCTACTACATTAGCTCTGGCGCTCACCGCAAAGTAATTATAACTCCACTATAAATAGTATAAGGTTTTCTTTGGCACAAAGCAACTTACTTGCTCTTGTGGTGCACTTGGGTTGTTGAATATTAAACTTTAATGTCAAATTTATCAATGAACCTTTGTTGAATAGTATTCTCTTTTAGTAACAAAATACCCCCGTTACAGCAACCTGCGTACTCAGCGAATTTCCAATGCATAATATCTTAATACCACATAAAGCCGCATGCAAAGTTTCATTAAAATATATTCACAAATAAGCGATACGGTATATTATACTATTTTAATTATTCTCCATAAGAATAACATTGGGGATGAGTACGTAGGTTTGATAAAACAAGGAACACAAACAATTGGTGTTTATGGAAATATAAATAGAATTAAACTAGGTGAAGCCACATACCAAGTTTAATATATATTCATTCATAAAAATTAGCGACATATAACATTTTAATTACTCTCCAAAAGATTAACATGGGGGATGAGTAAGCAGGTATGCTGCAAAAAGGAACACAGAATATGGGTTTTCATTTATAAATCATTATAGCTCAACTAGGTGAAGCCACATACCAAGTTTCATCAGTATACATTCATAAATTAGCGATATATACCATTTTGATTATTCTCCATAAGAATGGGGATGGGAAGCAGGTTTGCTGCAACAAGGAACACAAAATAATGGGTTTTTATGCAAACATCAATAGAGCTTATCTAAGTGAAGTCACACACCAAGTTTCAGCCATATACATTCATAAATAAGCGATATATAACATTTTAATTATTCTCCATAAGAATAACATGGGGACCGAATACCTAGTTTGCTGCTACGGGAACCATAGCCGAAAAATTGTTTTTTGTGAAAACAATAATAAAAAACAACCAGATGAAGCCATATACCAAATTTTGTCAGTTTATGTTCGTAAATAAGCGAGATATAAAATTGTTCTTTTTCTCCATAAGAATAACATTAGACAGTGTACTGTGTTTAGCACTTTCAATATCTCATTAACCAATTGACGCAGAGCAATGATAAAAATACCAAATTATTTGTTTTTTTAAGCTGCATTCAATGGTAAAAATAAAAATTTGACAAAAATAAAAATTAAGTGTGGGACACCCCAAAAACCCCCATTTTTGGGGTACAAACCCCCCCCCAAAACCTTCCTTTGGATGGTACGATTCGTCTGGTTTTCGAACTCGTTCAAATAAATGGTACTTTACACATTTGTGCCAAATTTCATTAAGACCAGACCTTTTTTACGCGTGTGTTATCGTGCTTTCGGACACACATATATCATATATACATATATAAAAATTGTAACGAATGGTGTTTTGGGCATCTGGGGACCTCAAAATGAAAAGTTATCATGGTCTTGGGCTTAAGTCTTACCATGCCACCTACGGTAATAGCTTCTTCCCTATAGGGGAAATTCGCTAAAATGTTACCGTTATACTTGTACCAATGCTTAAACTAGCAAATATTGTATATTCTGCTTGGTCAGATCGATTAGTGTTGCGAAATACATTTGTTCACTCATATTTGGCTTTCTTATAATACATGATATATACAATAGCTTTGCCTTGATGTACAATTAAATATTTCGTAATTTAAAACGAGATTCTGCAGGACAGAAAACCTATCTTTTTAATTTTAGTCAAAGTGATTCGAATGAAAAAACACAAAAACTATAAAGTATTAATTGTCTAAACGATCGTGTCGTCTGTATTGTTATTTGTGAAGACCTTCAAATTCAGTGAAATACGTTCTTTTTGATATCATTTTACGGATCAATTTTTAAGAAAGTTTAAATTGGAATCATAATGTAATTGGAAAGCGAACAAGGACAAATGAGAGAGCAATACACTTTGACAAGGGATGATTAAATCGCATGTTGCGTGAAGTATTAACGTTGTTATTGTCAGTTCCGTTTGGTGTGTTAACGAACTTTCGTGTTACTTTACTCGTTTTCATTAATAACAAATCGGTACTCTATACTGTATCTATAAACCTCTACAACCTTCAACCACGAAATTTGGCACATACACTGTTCTTATAACGTAAGTAACCACTAGAAAGGATTTTAATAAATTACCGCCCCACGGGGAGTCAAAGTTCTAATCCAGTGTTTTTCCTGTGGACATTCACTTTGGTTTGAACTGATGAAAATTTAAACAGCTGATCATGATTCGTAGTAGTTCCATGGGTTAGGATTCAACACATATTACAGGTTTTATTTCCGGGTACGATGACAGTTTAAGGGTGCGCCCTACCCCAGATTGAATGATCCGCACATTGTTGTTTAACGCCGCGCCGCCACCAAGCAGGGTCATGCATATTTACGCTCGAATACCTTTTTATTCTCCTCAATCAACCTGTTACTTTACAGACTAATACCAAACTATTTGCACTTTCATACTTTCAGTTTCCAATCTAGGTATTGTACGGTTTATTTTTTCCAAAATAACTTTTCTCCTTACATTAGGAAGCTTTAGAAAAACGCCTAATTTGAAAACTTTACTAATGGCCTACCACTTATTTTGAATTAAAATCACGTTTTTTAAATCGTATGATACATAGATGGACAATTAGTGAATGAAATAACAGCAAATTATTTTTAATTGATTAACAATTGAGCCTACAATGTGGGAGATGTAAAACCCTTACTTTAGGGTGCGGAAGGCAAGTAGGGCGCACCCTTAACATATACCGACATGCTATTTGTAGTTTGCCAAGCAAGTAGTAGCTATCAAAGAGGACCGTATTATCTGTGTTTGTCAGTTTACAACAAATTGCCGAGAGAGATCAGACAGGAGAAAAATGAAGAAGTCTTTAAACTAAAAGTCAATCGCCATTTTCTGAATTAAATTCCCTATACCGGAACTATTAATAAAGTCTTCGGCTAACCTATTTTATTCATTGCTGTATTAATCTTAACCAGTGACTTTTGGGATTTGTTGATTGGGGTTTGTAAAAAGAAACTCTGTATTTGGGTTTGAGGAGTTCAAACAACAAGGGCTGTGAGGAATCCTAGGAAAGCTTGCCTCGAGAGCCGTGTCAGCTGTGTGTGAGTTTGAGAGTTGGACAGAGAATGACTAATGTAATGTGTCACTTCATGGAAGTGAAGTAGTTGTGTGCATTTGTTTAGTCCCATGGCTAACAACAACAGTCCGGCCCGGGACATAAACTAAACTGTTTAAGAAATCATAACTTTACCTCTTTAGTACAGTGTGGTCGAGCTTACGCTATAGCCTACTGTTTCAGTCTATTTGGGTATTTCTTCCCGCAATTCACAAATTCATTATGGTTGTTTATTTAGTTAAAAACATGCTTATTAGTGAATTTCCTATGGAAAGTGAACTATTAGCATGACCCGCACGGTGAAACTTAAGCCCGGGACCACCATAGAAGTTCCTAACGTGACCCCCTGAACACGTTTTGGGGGGTCGTTCAAAATTATATATATATGTGTGTGTGTTTGCACTCTAGCGGTCGCATTTCTTGTCCGATTTACTTCACATTTGGACGTTCCTTTCTATAATCAGTCGAACAAGTTGGTTGGGAAAAACAATCGTAAAACTCTAAACCCCTTTTTTGAGGATTATTCTTTCAAATTTTGGGTTTTTGGGCCCAAAAAGGGTCAGAAAAGCCTCGGATGTAAAATTAATGCATGTATTAATATGGAAATTAGTGAAGCGAAAGTTTTAAGCCCTCTCTCGTCTTTCTAGCATATATATTTACCGAGTTATTAAAGAAAATGTATATCGGCTAAACACAGTACGTTGTCTTATGGGGTTTTTACATTAGAAAAGCATGTTATTCATGTGTCGGTTATTTGTATCATCCCCAGCAACCTCACACCTACTTTCAAGCCTGACTGGACCTTCTCCTAACCTTATAATGCACAAAATTGTATTCCTAGCATTGCAGGCCAATGAAACCAAGAGCATCAGATCAGCCAAAACAAATCAATGTTTTCAGATTTCAACAAAATTGGAATAAATGTATGTTTTTACACTGGTTTTGAGTTTTAAAAGTTTTGTATATGGAAATTCACTTCCCTCACGTCAGCGTGCTGCGTGCGAACTCGTATTTATTTTTTACACACAAATATTGTCCTCAATTTTATTCATAGTTTTCAATTAATCAGCTAAGGATTGCGTGATGAATAAAATCTGTATACCATATTGTATGCCATACCGTTACCCAAGTTTCATTACTAAAGTACATTTTACAAACGTATTGCCGTTTTAAAGATATTTAGTTTTGAAAATTGTAAATGGCTACAGTTTAAAAATGGATAGCGCCAGGAAAGTGAAATGTCTTGTCTAATTATTAAACATAAATGCGACATGTGCCAAGGTTCAAATAAAAATCTCGAGCAGTTCTTAAAATGTATTCACCCGCATACACACCGACAGAAGCACTAACAACCAACACTAATACCAAGCAGTTCAAGTCCATGTTAAGAGGCCGTTCCAGTCCTCCGCCTCTATACCTGCTTCTCCCATAAGACCAATGTCCGTCCCTCCTCAACAGATTATACGAAATCGATGATTTATGATAATCAATGTATTTATGTGTTTGCTTTATGCTAGGAAAAATATCAATGTTCATGCACGTAGGGATAATATTCATGCGCACAACAAACGGAACCAATTATTATGGATGTTCCTTACAGTAGACTAAGTAAATGTAAAAACAGCTGTCTCCAAACTGGTTTACGATTATTTAATAAGCTAATCGCAGATGTCAAAAACTTATATTATAATTTTTTTAAGAAAGAGCATATGACTGGTTGATAGAAAATACTTTTCATGATTTAAATGAATTCTATGATTCACATCTGGTAAAATTTTATATGAAAAAACCTGTATTGTACTTAAGTAAATGAAGTATTTTACTAATTATAGGCTGTTTTGATGGGATAGTTTGTTTATTTTAAAATTATTGTACATTATACGAGGACTTCTTTCTTATTTGTCAATGTAATTTTAATCTTTAGGATAGTACTTGTAAATCTCCTCACATGGACGTTTTGCCATTTGACTTTGTCTATTGCATTTTTTGTAATTGTTGAAAGACAATAAGTTATTCTGATTTCTAATATGGTTCGTTTTAAAGAGAAAAACTATACCTACCGATTTCAGTGAATAGAATTTCGATTATAAAATAGTTCACCCGTAAAGATTGAGTATTTTTGAATTTTTTTGACCAACTATTTTTTGTGATATCGAAATTGTGCTCACTAAAATCGCTAGGTATGTGTTTGCTCTTTAAAATGAGCCATAGGAAAACTTAATCGGATAATCCGTTGAGGAGGAACAGGCATTGAAAGTTAACATTAGCCGTATGAGGGACAGAGTGAAACGCGACAAATTGGTTTTGTGACTGGAGCCTTAATATGGAGAGGAATCAGCCCCCTCAAGTTTATCAGTGGACTTTAAATACATCCTGTATTTGTCACATGTATCAAAACAATCAACCACTTGATTAAAGAAGATGATAACCGCTTTATCGCCTATAACTATTCATTTGCCTAAATAATATCTCATCGTTTTCAGATTTGCGCAATTCGCCAGATGGTTTGCCTGATATTGATTTACAACACGATCAATGAAATGATCAACAATATATGTCGGGAATGGCTGGGATTGATATATTTCTCGAAATAAAAAGAGAAAACCAAAGCGCAATCGTAGATACACAACAAGCTATCTCAAACGTATGTCGTCCTATTTGTCACTTCCAACCAAGACACGACTACAAGTTCCACGGAAAGATAACGGGCAAATATTTATATCCAAATACCCGGCATATGTTATCTAGAATACTACAAGCCTACAGAATATCTCAGCTGAAAATAAAGAAAAACAAACCGCAGCGAACGACGCAATAAATTCAACACCGGGCCGGGCCACCTCTGCGCGTGAGATTCTCATTATATATGATAAACGGCTCGCCCAACCGGACGAAAAATCGCCTCAGTTTTACGACTGGGAAAATGTCGCCGAACGTTCGTAGGTGTCGTTGCGATCCGGAGATAACGAGACTCCGGATTGACACCGAAACATAAACAAGTTTCGGCCGTGTTATGTAAATAAGACACGGACCTTCGGGTATAAATCCGGGAGAAATATTAAGTAGCGAGCGGCTAGCGAGTGGAGGGAGTGGGGGTAACTACATGTGTGTTTTACGAGGAGGGGTGGTAGGAGGGGAGGGGAGGCGCGAGAGTTGTCAGTTCGACGGTCGAGCGGTAGAGAGCAGTTCAGTCGTCGTCGCTGCGTCAGCCTGTCATTGTTGTGCGTCCGCTTCCGTGTTCTCGAGTGATCAGTGTTGTGCGGTTTTCTCGTTGTTTTGGATATCCCCTGTGACTTGGTGAGTTAAACGTAGTGTAATATCTAGCGGTTAAACTCATACCGAGTGATACGCCTGGTTTACTGTAATGAATATGAAAGTTTTCTATGTAATGTGGATAGTTCACACCGGTTTTCCCAATCCGATGACAAGTCGAATGCGTTTATTTATCATTGTACAATTGTTTACTCCGAGTTTCGAGTCTCTAAGAAACGACAGTTTATATTAAATCCATTTATCTAGACAATAATGTACAAACTTACTTGTGTTGTTTTGACGGTTCCGTAGCATTAAAATAATGATAAGCTTCTAAAAACTGCCTTAGAAATCATAAATCTTACATTGACATTTGTTCACATGTATTAGCAATTGTCAACATTATATTCTATTTAATACAAAGTGGCTACAGTCAAGTAAATAACAACTCAATAACCTAACCTACTGTTAGCAGTTATATGCGTATGTGTGGTTTTGTTCCATACGCTGAACATTCAGTGTAATTAATACGGTACTCGGTGTAATTGAAGACGACTTAGAACATTTTAAAATGTATGTACAGATAAAACACTGTATTTACAATCAAGACGGTGTATATGCGTAAAAGATTTGGCTTGTACCATCATTTAAATACATTTACTGGTCTTATGTGTAAATACGTACCAGTATCAATTTATTTTGATATGTTGTAAGACGTCTAAATTTCATCCTGTCGCAAAAATACCATTCTAATAAAAGAGTTGTTAGAATCTCCTAACTAATTTAGTCAAGCCGTTTTCAGTGATTTATGTGAACAAGTATGCCATTCAAATTAGAAATTCTAAAATTAGTAGGCCTAAATAAATAATCATGTAGTAGGCAATGAGAGACGTATTAAAAAAAAACTCATAAAATAGTACAAACCGTCATCACCCTAACTATGCCCGTCGTTAAAGTCCCTTTATTAAAATATAAAATGTCAACAATTATTAAAGCTTAACAAAGAATAGGATGCATCAGAAAGATTAATAAAGAATATCAGTGATTATAGTTCAGTATAGGTAGAATTTAGAAAAGTGAGTTCCATGTTTCGTGAAAAGGGCCGCCAAACGTCAGCTGTGAGACGAGCAGAGTTTTGAATCAGCTGATAAAAGTGTAATCAGCGCTGTCAGAAAACAGCTGATGATAAAATATTTGTTAGGACACAGAGCACTAGGCGATGAATAGCCCATTGAGTCGCTCGTAAATATATCACCATTGTGTGTTAGGACAGCGAGTGCCATAAATCTACCATTGTGGAGGCGTCCATAACAGGGACTCGGCTCTAGCGTTCTATACGCACCTGACAAACGATTCGATCCACCCCTGTCACAGAATGCTGGTCGGCTTGGACAAGCCCTTTGTTAATTTTATTTTGACAGTTGGTTACCGGTACAATTTTAACCACTCAGCCTTATACGTACGAAGTACAATACATCCATCGCTATGTTTACGCGATGAAATGTAAAGGCAATTTACCAACGAACTACAATGTTTTGTTTCCACCCTAAGAAAATTACATACAGTAGATTTAAAATAGAAAAGGTGCTTTGAAGTAGCAAACAAACGAATGTTAAATGCGTGTGTTAAATTAGTATAAATACCTATGTCAATATATGCAGGACATTGTTGACTTGTGGGGTAATTCCATATTTGCCAATAAAGATTGGAGTGTAAAGAGAGGATCTATGTTATTGTAGGATTTAATCGAAGTCGATTTATAAAGAATGGTAACTAAGTTATTGTGCAGCATTCATTTTGTCTAGGGAGCAGTAGGGAGTTCTCAAATAGCTGCATTTACGAATAAGTGTGGATATGAGTAATTTAGTTCAGTAATTGGATTAGTTAGGGGGCCTACTTAACAAGTTTAATTTTATAATTTTAAAAAAGAATATCGAATTGCACAAAATCATGAGTGTCCTAGATAAAACTTAAATCTATATACCTAGTGATAAAAATAATCATATTAGGTTAACAACTTTCAAAGTCTATGGAGTATAACCCTTTCGTAGGATTGCCTTTTTTAAATCCCCCAAATTCCACTACGCGAAAACCACTTTGTATTAAAATGTGAATACAAATTAAACTTGTTTTAATGTGAAATTCGGAGAACCATTATAGGAAGAATATTGCAAAACCTTGTAGGCTACTATAGAGCCTATATAAATTTTCATAAGACGGAATTGAATAAATTGAGCAGGTAGTTTTACAAAATAAAATACATTATTCCTGTAAATCGTTTACCTTTTGACTCTGACACGGGCATACAGTTTATTTTCTGACTGCAAGATCAACATTACAATTACATGCCCACTGCTCACGCTTATGCAGGGCTGCTTGATCTCTGGGGCATTGTTCCCTCAACAGGTTGAGCCGACTAAAATTCTTCCATCAAAATAATTACGTAGTAAACAAGGTGATTAGCCCATGATTCGGCACCGCGACTTCACAGAGGCCGCCGCGCAAACTGCCGCGGCGCCGTCAATGGTAATTTGTTTCGTGGGCGACTCGCTCCTTTTACACGGCCCGTACTGCACTTGTAACCGTTTATACACTCTGTAGGGTCTACTGCATGTATGACTTTACACGGCCTGAACTGCATTTGTAACCAGTTATACATAGCTTACTGCATGTGCGACCTTTTGTACGGCCCGAATTGCATCCTTTACTGTTTTTCAAACCTTAAACCACGCCCGAACTGCATTATTATAACCATTTAAAAATTACTTTTGCATGTGTGACCTTTTAATACAGCCCGAACGGCATTTGACACATTTTTACGTTCTTCACTGTATTTGAAATCTTAAATATATCATGTTTTGCATGTTTGACCATTTACTCGGTTCGTTTTTCATTTTTAACCTTTTAAACATCATATAATATAGTGCATAAAAGTTCTTTTAATCGGACCGTGCTACGTTTTTAACTCTTTATACATTCTACCCTGCATAAACGGTCATACTATTATTATTTCACACTATAGGTCGAAATGCCCATTTGGGTTTCCGTCTTTGGAATTAACTCCAGCCGATAATAATTACTCACAAATCCACTCGGCCAATACAACCAATCCACCACCACTCAACCGGGCCGATCCGGTCCTCAGCCTTATCCTGTACGGGAGATCAGCATTAACCGGCCCGAGAGGATAATTAACTTTCAGATCCACTGCACAGGTGTCAGATGACCTGCACTTAAAGGATTATCCGGAACGAAAAGTTCAAAAAACACCTGACAGAAGAGGAAAACAGATGTCAAAATATATAGCGGCTTTTTGTCTAATCGTGGTGGAAGGCGAGAGCGCGAGCGTCAGTGCAGAACAGAGTGTCATAAGTCATTATCTGGGGGATCAGCACGCTTAACAAGGCGGTCCTGCCGGTAGAGAGAGAAGGACTGCTAACTACGTGCGAGAGAGAGAGAGAGTCTGAGTGGGAGGGGGCAGGCACTTGCGGAGGATAGAGAGGATCTCGCGGCAGGTGCGACAAAGACAGTCGAGGGTAGAGGAAGAGAGAGATAACAAGGTTGGAAACGCAGCAGGATCGTTCCGTCTGCTGAAGATCGTGGCTGCAACACTGTCGACCCTACAGTCCACAGCAGGGCTTGGCGAGCAAACGAGCAGTGTGCGGTTGGACGCGTCTAGCACAAGTCACGAGAACTAATGGGGAACCAAGCACAGAGTTAAAGTAACTATTTTGTATTTCTTTAGGTGCCTGCCTTTTAATGATTCCATGGTCAGAAGAGGACCTCTCGATAATTTAAAGTGGTACATAATTGTATCAATTTCTTCTCAAAACAAAAATTTCCCTGCACAAAAGTGTGCTAATTTGTGTAAACACAAATTACAGTGTGGCTTTCTAACCATTTAAATAAAATTTTAACCGGTTTAATAAAAGTTGCTCATGTTATTTACCATTGCGATGGTTATCTTGAAACGTTCGTAAGATTGATTCTGGAATCCCAGTGTGGGATCTATGGCATCAAGGATCGGGTGGTGACCAAATGGCTCTAAAGAAATCATATTCTAAACGCTCGACTACGTTTATGGGCATCATTACCTATCATAAAAAACTTATCAAATCGGTTGGATGATAACGACCTCTCGGTTATTGTTTCACATTGTGAATAGAAAAGGTTGCAATTCGTACTTTGTATGTGCTCGATTTGCACCACAGAATGCTATAATGGTTCATTTAATTCTAGATATGGCATATTAAAAATATAAAATAAAGTATTTGTTTTTCAAACAAGAATGAACAAGGAGCCGGGCTGAAAGAAAACAATTTTGCGCAATTGTATACAAACGAGTATTGAGAAAGAGAGAGAGCGATGAAATGGAAGCGATAATATTACGCCTTGTTGTTACAGTAACCAGGCAAAGTGTAATACAGTAATTTTATTTCCAACCTAATATATATGATTATCACTCTTTTAATCTGCATTATCGTACATTTAATGAAAATAAATGTTAGGTACGAATTTAAACATTTTAAATTTAATGCAAAACTAAATAAAAGGAAAGCGGAAAAATACGGCTTGCTTTTAACACTGTTTAGAGTTTCTTGGGATTTTTATGATTGATTTGAGACATTCTAAAACTTGTTAACAGCTTGGTAACAAACAGGCTTGAAAAAAGTTATTATGATTTATTTCTTACATTTATAATATCGATTGATTAACTTCAAGAGTATTTCAAAACCGGAGCTGCTTAGCTTGTAACGAAAACTTTAATTTTGTTGGTGAAATTAGTTCTGTGAGTAAATTAACTTTCACTCAGGAAGATTTTCACAAAACACATTTCTCTTACCAATTCTGAAGAAGACTACAAAGGCCTTACCTAATGCTATTAAAACCGCATAAACCCCTCCGCTTTGAAGAAGGGGAAGTGTGTATTTCAGATGTAGGAGTACTGAAGACAAGATTGGAGTTACTAATCACTCGAGGCATCCATAATGGGAATTCCGCGGGGGCAAAACCTCGCTCTGACGTTCCCGCGGAATCCGCGACTCGCTGTCACAATTCATCAGCTGATAGTCAGCTGATAGCTGTGTGAACAGGTGTAGCTGTGTAGCTGCCTGTGGGGGATTAGTGAGTATTATCTCGTGACAAGTGTTCTAGTAATTCATCGTGGTCACTCTGTGCATGATGTCGAGAAGCTGCTGGTAGAATTAGGAGTTTCTAGCAGGTTATTATTAAACATAATTTAACAAAAGGTTGGTTTGCATTCTTGATTTCCTTTTGAAGGTCCTGTTGGCTTAAATGGCTTAACATAAAATAAAACAGTCATATTTGTTGCACCTCGAGAGATTTTACTCGTTGATGTGATCGAAAAATGTTTTATAATCATATAATTATTATTACGTATATCCCTCCTCCACCAACCTAATTCAGTGTCTTTTGTTCTCAATTAGGAGCGCGTGCTTTATACAGGGTGTCACAAAAATGCGTAGCGCGCTATGCAGAACCGGATTCTACATACAAAAACAAGTCGAAAATGTAAAGTAACATTTTTGCGATTTCGGATTAGTTTAGTCATAATCCGCCATTTTGTATTTTTTTGAAAATAATTAATAATTCAAAAACCCTTCCAGATATTTTTTTGAAACTTGGTATAAACTTTAAGTTTCTGGTTTTTAACATTTGCCTAAAACAATTTTTATTTAACTTATAAAATTTAAAAATGGCGGCCATTTAAATATTTCAAAGTGAAATTCCATGAAAAATAGCAACTAAAACAAAATTTTACAAGACATAAAATTTAAAGCACTTTGTAATCCAAATCTAATGAAATTTTTACTGTAAAAATCGGTTAATAAATAAAAAAGTTATGGTAATTCTTTTATAATAAATTTCAAAATGGCTGCCATATAGACATTTCAAAGTCAAATTCCTGGAAAACTAGCAACTGAAACAAAATTTTACAAGACATAAAATTTTAAGGACTTGGTCAAATTCACAAGGGAAGTTGACTTTGAAAATTTTATATGGCCGCCGTTTTGAAATTTATTATAACAAATTGCCATAACTTTTTTATTTATTAACCGATTTTTACAATAAAAATGTCATTAGATTTGGATTACAAAATGCTTTAAATTTTATGTCTTGTAAAATTTTGTTTCAGTTGCTAGTTTTCATGGAATTTGACTGTGAAATATTTAAATGGCCGCCATTTTTAAATTTTATAAGTTAAATAAAAATTGTTAAATACCAAAAACTTAATGTTTATACCAAGTTTCAAAAAAATATCTCGAAGGGTTTTTGAATTATTAATTATTTTCAAAAAAATACAAAATGGCGGATTACGCCTAAACTAAGCCGAAATCGAACAAATTTTACACTACATTTTCAACTTGTTTTTCTATTTAGAATATGGTTCTGCATAGCGCGCTACGCATTTTTGTGACACCCTGTATTTTTTATTCTTTAGTCGAATTAGTTAAACAATCATTAATTTGTTGTGGGTAATTTTTTACAGGAAAACCATTAAAGGCTCCGCATGATCGGACATCCTGAAAAATGCTGTGAATCATAATTTTATCAGATCGGCCCTTGGCAACCAAAGGTTTAAGGGATATTATTGTTGCTTCAGAATGTAACTAAGACTTAACACACTTTCAACGCAGCAGTTGTTAACGCCTTGACAAACTTGATTATGCGTACGCAGACTCTGTCAATCATGAATGAACAGTCAAAGAGATAACTTTTAATTTAACTATATCATTTGCATCGATGTTGTCTCTCTTTCTCTCATATTTTACCTCGTAACCACATATTGTTCTATTTTCCGTGGGATTGGGTTTTAATCGTCGCTACTACAACAACACCAAGGACGACTACGGGTTATATCTTCTTACGTCTTGCCTAAAATGTTGACTATGCCACGTCACAGGTACAAAATGAGAAATAGTGAAATATAGTAGGCCGGTTAGGCCTATAACAGCAGCATCACCACCAATGGTGACCTTATGATATTTGTCTACTGGATGCCTTGTTGGCTTATTGTACGCTCCATGGTGCCTCATATGCCCAAAAGTAAGAAGTACTCGGCTGTAGCCGTTTGTACTATCGTAGATTTCGACATGACTACTTGTTAGTCCTTCGGCGGCGGAGGATGCAAGAATTACCTTCGTCCGGCGTTGAACGATCCGTCGCGAGTTACCCCAGTTCGGCCATATTTGCATTCGACATGTTATAGTGGCGTGTCGGCGAGTTGCTAGGCCGGAAATCGCTTGTTACAATGTTGCCAACAAGCTTCACAACTTTCTCAGGCGAGCTTTATTGAGGAAGTGGATTTTACTTATAAGAGGCGGTTTTAAGATTTTTCAGCTTATTCTGTTTGCTGTTTTTTATCTTGCGAGTTTCTGAGGATTTGTCACAGTATTAATAGTTATTCGCGTGATTTTATTCATATCATGTTCCAACTTAGCTGCTGCCGTTTGAAGAATGTAGGCTTGATTTTTATTTAATATCTAAGACGAATAGTGTAGCTTTAGTGATATCCGAGCGCATGGTGTAAATTATGAAGATGAACTGACAAGAAGATTATTTGTGAAATTGTTCCTGAACAAATTTGCTTCAGTGTTATTGGGATTCACTTCTATATCGTAGGATAACAAGTAAATAGAATAAAAATAAACATATATTGACTTCGAAGAAAAAAAGGACAACGAAATAGGCATTACTACATGGGGAAGACTGTTGCAATTCGCGTTTTCCCCGTGTATGAAGTAATTTTTGTTTGTAGAGATAATGAGTAACATACTGTTGTATGTATATTACTTTATAGCTTCTGATTGGTTTATCATATACTTAATGTTATTGGTGGTAACTGGCCCAAGTCTATAATAATACTCATGAGCGTTTTATAAACAAACTAGCTGATGTACCCGTTCCTCGCACAGGTGTTTCTTTACCCGTTCTATAGTCAATGCAATTTGCATTTTAGTTAGCTTGAAACAGCTGTTCTTGCTTCTGCTCTTTAAGCTGTCAAATGGAAGTTTCCTCAGCTGTTCGCATTACAGTTTATGAATGTTTACTTTCTTCTTAAATGTAAACATTACAACTTAGGACGTTCACGGGGCGTAGCCCGAGGGGATTTTAAGGAAGTGAATGGGCCTATGTGTTGCATGAGTTCAATAGATATCTTTGTGTAAACTTTTAGCTCAGTCGATTCAGTAGTTTTTGAGTTCCCCCGGAACATCAGACAGACAGAAACCACCTCATCTTTATAATATAATAGATATATTTATGTTTCAATTTTAAAACCTGTGAAGAATCTGCTTTTTGTCTAGTTTGGTTTTCATTATATTATTAATTTCTTCTGTAGCATCAGTACAATTTATTATAACATGCTATTTATTGATGCTGCAAGATTGTATTTAGTTTTAGCTCGTTTATCTTCCATGTAATGATAAGAGAAATAAACAGAGGGAGAGAGGAAGATATGGAAACAAATTGACACTTTAAAGAGAAAAGCACGGAAGTTAACAACCATAAAAATAGTTTTATGCAGAGCTAAAAGCTTACTATATCTCTGTTCACCACATACACTATGCTAACACAATTCACTCTTCTGGTTTGCAAAGGTTAGAAAGCCCAACAAGCTCAGTCGTAGCAGTTTTTGTATCAGCGGGCAGCTTAACTTGTTTGCGTTGAATAAAACAAGAGATCGCCCCAACTTTAGCGCCCGCGGAACTTGAGATGATCAGTTTAACTTGTTCTCCCCGTTGATTGATAGCGCTAACTTTTCAGCTTCTGTCTCAACTTCAGCTGAGGGCTTTCCTCATTAAGATTATGCTCTATGATTTTTTTCTATATATAGGGCATCTTACGAACGATACAATGTCTTACGGTGTTTCAGAGAAACTTTGCAACCTTTAAGTGTTGGAATTAACAAATTGTATAGGCATATTTGTAATATAGGTTTAACTCTTACCATTCGTATTTATTTCAAAAGTGAGGAAAAATAAGATTTAAAACCCCACTAATAATGTATCCACGAACATTTATTTTTTAGGTAGGTTATTTAAATGTTCTAAACATTTTCTAAAGCTCTCTAAACTGAAACAGTGGTTTCAGCGCATAGTAAACCGCTTTACAGTGGTTTAGTCTTCCTGGTCTTTGACAGAATAAAGATAGTAATAAATACAAATATAAACGAGTTCGCACGCAGCACGCTGACGTGAGGGAAGTGAATTTCTACATAAAAAACTATAAAAACTCAAAATCAGTTAAAAACATGCAATTATTCCAATTTTTATCAAATCTGAAAATATTGATTTTTTTGGCTGTTCTGATACTCCTGGTTCTATTTACCTGAAATGCTGGGAATACAATTTTGTGCATTATAAGGTTAGGAGAAGGTCCAGTCAGGCTTTAAAGTAGTCGTGAGGTTGTTGGGGATGATAAAAGTACACCAAAAAATGATTAACAGACTTTTCTAATGTAAAACCCCCATAAGACAACGTACTGTGTTTGGTCAATACACATTTCCTTTAATAACTCGGTAAATGTATATGCTAGAATGACGAGAGAGGGCTTAAAAGTTTCGCCACACTAATTCCCATCTTTTTACATTCGTTAATTTCACATCTGGGGCTTTTCTGACCCTTTTTGGGCCCAAAAACCTGAAATTTGAAAGATTAATCCCCAAAAAAGGGGTTTAAAGTTTTCCGATTGTTTTTCCCAACATCTTGTCCAACTGATTATAGAAAGGAACGTCCCTACCAAATTTGAAGTAAATCAGACAAAAAATGCGACCGCTAGAGTGCTTGCACACATATACATACATATATATATATATATATATATATATATATACATAATTTTGAACGAACCCCCAAAACGTGTTCAGGGGGTCACGTTAGGAACTTCTATGGTGGTCCCGGGCTTAAGTTTCACCGTGAGGGTCATGCTAATAGTTCACTTTCCATAGGAAATTCACTAAAAAATGTAAAAAACAACACCACCCCAAATATGTTTTTATATTGAATTAAAACCCAACGAAAGTACGACCTAAATATTTTCCTGATTGGCTTTTTTTTTTAATTTCAATGTATTTATTACAGATGGTAACATAGATTGAAGCCAAGCTTATATATAATGTTACACATAAAATTCAAACAATTACAGTTTATACTGTCGTTTTCAAAACTATCGTAAATTAATTCTCTCATTACCTCGTCAGTCCCTCTTTTTACCATCGCATTTTCCATCGAGGTCACTTATCAAATCAACAATCAGCTGTTTGTTAGCTCTCGTCGTAGCTGATTGGACTTTCTGTTTCCATTACGTCATCGCCTTTCTACTCTTAATCTCAGACCGTTTCATGCATTATTTATATGCGTCCGTCCAGTTAATTGCGCCACTACTCGGCCAATTTAGCAATTAACACGGATAATGAGACAGTACAGAGCTTAACCTTGTTCGCAACTTATATTTTTTACACGTACCGTTTTTTGAATTACCCCCAAAGCGGCAAAGAGTTGTAGTTTGGGTTTAACCACATAAAATTAGAGGTTGTTAATGTTTTAATCGGGTTGTTCTCGAGCCACAGAAGCCGTTTCGGAGGGACGCCTTGTACTTTCTCGTGTGCATATTAATTTATAGACTTGGAGGAAGATGGTAATCAGGATTACGATTATGGTTGAACATGTTGTGGCATAATCCTTTTTTTATCTGTGGAAATTTTCTCACTTTTTATGACAATTTTATGAATATTATGGTATGTACACGAAAAGTGTGTGATTCAAGGATTTTAAAATAATTCAGGTTGTAAGGACTTTTAGAAAGAAAATACTTTAACTTAGCATATATTTCAATAAATAATACCGGGAGACATATTTGGTGATTTTAGATTCGTTTCGCGTGTGAAAAATATGTCCACTCTGCATGACATTATTTATTCAATGGTTCTAGTCACTGTTTTAAAAAAATCATTTGTTGATACTTTGTGGAAGTACTCCTTTGACAGTTCACTGGCCAATTTGTTCACAGTTGTTATGATTATTTTATTTGGACTTTAAACTTCATTTAAGACTTCCAATTTTCAAATGAGGTTTTTTTACAAAATATGAATTTCCCTGGGTTTTAGGTTTTTAATAATCGATTTTTTAGCTCCAAACATCCTAATTCCTAAGTTTTAACTAAATCGTTTCGCATGAAGAAAAATAATCTTTTAACTCGTAACAATACACTATTGTGATAACCGTTTAATAATTACGCTTGCTGACGTTTAAAATAATAGCATACTACTGACTGTTTAAAATCACCAACTGACCGAGGTGATTTTACAAATATTTTAGTTTTTGCCCTTAGCAGTCTAATGGCCGGAGACAGTTCTAGCACTCTTCCTCCCCCTCACCTCCCCTTTTCCTCACCACCCCTCACGCGAGGCTGTCACCCTTAATGGATGGATGGACGTTGCCAAAGCCAAAGTCATGTTCCCCACAAAAGGTTTCCAAATGGTCCGTGGAAGCTCGTCCTTCCAGGTACTCTGCCACATCGTGCTGTCCGTTCTATTTATGGCGGCAGGCCGATTAGCGACTTCTTTTCACAAAAGCTTATGTCTACTGTTTAAAATAGAATAATTAAACTATATATATGGTTTGTCTTATGATTGTATATCTTTTTTTAGATATAGTTAACCTTAGAATAAACTTTGGATTATTTCTAAAAACAGGTTTTTTAAATTGAACGTCAATCCTTATCATTGCCAGAAACAATATTGTTTCTTCGTTGTGAATTGTATTACTTATATCTAAGTTTTACTATAAGTTAATGGTTTCAAATTTAATATTTGTAAATGTTTTGAACGATGCTTACTGTATAAGTATATTTTAATAAATTAACGCGATTCTCAACTTAAAATAAATTACATTTTTAAAATATGTTGTTAATTTTTACTACATTCCTATATTAAAGTATAAGTAGGGTGAATACAATTGGAATTTCGAACGAATTTAAATTTAATCTGATAATCATTACGGAATTCATAGTAATACTTAACCGATATCAAAATGTTATAAAAATAAGTCATAGCATTGATTTTAATCCATAAGATAAATAAAAATGTGCATTTAATTTGCTTGCCATTTTGTAATTAGTATCGTAGTTTATCACCAATCTATACACACAAGTAATTATTAAACTTTAAATCAAGCTCAATTTAGCTTTTTAAACCAGAGAGCAGAACTAGTTGAACGGATCCAGATAAGCGGAGATTTACAGCGGCGGCGCCTTTGAAGCGATAACAATTTCACGTTGTAAAGCTCCCGATGGGCAATAAAAGAACGTATTTAGTTTGGCCTATACCGCGGCGGGGCTACCGCTCTCAAAGGAGGTGCAGTCGAAAAAATCAAGGGTCGGGTCGTGGGTGCAAAAAGTAAAAGGAGAGTTTAGCGCGCGGCGTCCACGGGAACACGCGAACAGCACCTGGCGAGGCGAGGGCAGCGCGGGAGCAGGCCTGGGACCGGTGTTGTTCCCGTGATGTGCGGAAAGAAGCGCCTTTTGTACGAGTCCATTGAGAAGTGTTCATATTACTTCCTGTAAGTTGAACTAATTCGATGTCTAAAGGGAGATGTAAAGGAAGACGAATTGTACGTTCAGTCTCTGATCATTTTATGTCGGCAAATCGTATATTTTTTACCTCATCTGCCGGTCAGTATAGGCTAATAGGTCTGTGGGGAAAACTAAAAAAACGAGGTGCCGTTAACGGAAATAGTCACATGGGCCAAGCCAGTGGTGACCAGCCGGTTCATTACATTATTTCTTTATAATAAACCGTTCCATGTCAATGAAATCAAAACCATATCCCATTAGTAAATTAGGAAGATTGAACTGCATAAATAACGTTCGTCATAAGATTTGTCCTAATGCTCTTAGCTAAAGAATCAATCGGTCTTAGTCAGTAACAAGGCTACACAAGGTATCTCACCCATTCAACACTCATAATTAGTTATATTCGCCTTAAAATATGCCTTAGTTATCTCACCGTCTTAAACATTGATTATAGGATTAAGTAATTTAAGGCATCATGCTCTGTTCTGCAATACAGCATTCAGTGACTCCTCTACAAAGCAGATAAAAGAACTTTTTAAAAGGCTGGGGATGAAAAATCCTATATAATTTCTACAATCACTAATAGAGTTGCTTCCCTATAGTCTATCAAAGGATAGTATAACACGTTTCATTTTAACGGTACCGGCTGGTTTTATACAGGGCCTTATAAACACAGATGTATACTATGAAAATAAATTTATAGCCTGGATTTTAAACTACCAATCGTGCTAGAACAAAAATATAAAATTTGTTCGCATATCTATTTTTTTTTTTCATTTATTGGAAAACATGTTTAATCTCCATAACTAAGTTGGCTGGAGTAATTTGCTAATAAATCTTTGTAAATTTGAACCGGAAAGGAATATTGTTTTAAATCGAAGGAAGGTATGTCTGAAGAATTATTACTATGTACAAAAATCAAAACTGGAAAAATGTTTAAAAGCCGTTACCTTGATGATTACTATTCGTTATTTACATTTTACAATTGGTGTTCCTATGTTGAGTTTCATATATTATTCTATGAATTTCTCTGTAGATTACACGTTCCATTTCAAAATCCCTGGTCGGGCAAGTTAGTTGGTTACAAGTGCAGGCTGTGGAGGCAGAGGATAGCAGCAGCAAGGCCGGTGTGATTAGCACCTGGTAGACTTGTACGATATGGAGTGCCCCAGGGCTCCGCGCTCGGCTCGGTACTGTTCCTCGCATCATCGATATTGCTGCCATTGGTCGGGCAAGTTAGTTGGTTACAATTGCAGGCTGCGGAGGCAGAGGATAGCAGCAAGGCCGGTGTGATTAGCACCTGGTAGACTCGTACGATATGGAGTGCCCCAGGGCTCCGCGCTCGGACCGGTACTGTTCCTCGCATCATCGCCATTGTTGCCATTGTTTATCGATCGGTGCACTTTATAATCAGCTGATCCATTGTTGAGGCTGAAAGGAGTTCCGAGATTGAAAACAATCACACCGATACGGTTTACGCTGTTTTACAATGTAATGGCTACCATTACGGCGCAGATGGCTTATTGGGCGTTCAACTCGAGCTCTCGTCGAGATGGAAATGTTTATTTTCGTACGTGCTTAAGTGATGTTTAGCAAGAGCGTATAGAAATGCGAATTTTCGTTAGGTATTCTGCTTATGAAGGTTTTAAATGGTTTATGATTGCAGTCTGGAAATTAAACAGGTGGGGGTAGGTATATTATATCCTGTAGTGTGTACTTAAAACTGTTTTATGTTTGATAATTCCTTGGTTAGTATTGATTAGCTTCACTTAATGTAAAGATTTAATTATTTTTGGAAGCGATGCATTATATAATTCTCAATATTTTATAAGTGATACTAACCAAGAGTTCCTTGAAAAACGCTGAAATTATATACTATTGATGGATTGTAATTTTTTTTGTTACTATTTGAGGCCCTATCCTAATTAAAAAGTAGTGAAATCGGTATTAGATACTATTAAGGAATTACTCTAAGAAGGAAAAACTTTTTCTAACCAAACATATGATAGGACTGACGATCCCAGTCACACTGGGAAGATTCCATGAAAACGAACAACATTTATTTGTTTCTGCTTTATTATTTAAAGAAACTAACGAACTTTTACAACTAACGTAAACACTTTTGTGTAATTACCTGACCAAATAAAATTATAATAACCATTTTAAAGACAACGGAGCGAGCGCCCCAGAATTTTGTAATTTGTATAATGTCGACACATGGGAATCCTAAGTAACATTTTCCAATAGCCTATATATTAAGTTTTTTTTTCTGAAGTCATTTAGAAATCTGGAACAACGGATTTCTCATTTGATTGACATGCATTCAAAGCTTAGTATTTAAACATAGATGGGAAAATAATGGAGTGCATTTGAGGAAGTAAGCTGACCTTTACGTCAATGGAAAACGCTTCTTTTTAAATGGAGAGGGGGCTCCAGTAACGTAACATTTCGTGTTTATACCTACATCTCCCATATGACCAACGTTAATCGTAAAACTCCCCGTCCCTGGTTAATTTATTATTTTAAATCTTTGATTTAGGGCTCATTTGAAAGAGTAAAATACCTAGTAGCAATTTCAGTTATCATAATTTTGATATCAAAAATAGTCAACACCTGAAATGTCACATATTTTGAATAATTTTGACTTTTACTGAACGATTATTATTTGTGATTCTACTCACTGAAATCACTAGCTATTTGTCTGTAAAACGAGCGATAGATCATCGATTTCGGATAATCTGTTTAGGAGGAGCGAGATGTGAAAGTTAACATTGGTCTTATGGGGGAAGCGGCTAACTGAAGCTCCTTTTAAGCTTTTTGATCTAATATTCCTACCAACTTTCACCCTCAATCTATTTAGAAAGGATATTAATTAGACGACAAAACTTAATGCAAATATTTTAATGCGAAATAATAACCGTTTTACCTGCTCAACAAATGACACACATTGTGACAGGCGGACGCGAATGTGTTTCGGTCATTAATTAAACTAAACGACCGCGATAATTGATGTACGTGTGACGAAACGTCGCTTGTTTACAATTACTGCACTAATTGGGGCAACCGACAATTACACCACTCGTTTGTCGCGAGCCGTGTTAATTCCATTGCCGTGTGCAACTAAGCCAAGAGGTCATGCAGAATATTTCACTGAGACAATTTGCATGGTTTAACGCGCGTATTTATCGTGTTGAAATTACGCTTCATTTGGTATTTTACTTGAGACTAATGAGATAAATTATGCGTAAAAATATTGATTTTCTTCGTAAATTATTCTGCCGTAGTTGAAGTTGAAGTTGACCTTGCTTCTCTGTATGTATTTGAACCCTGTAAGTTTAGACTTGTGGTTTCGGTTACATTACACTGAAGGCGTTCTCACTTTGTGGACGGTTCGCTAGCCAGTAGTTTGCACGCCTAGACAAACCAGGCACAAACAACAACTGTCTAGAGAGATATTCATCTTTTCAGTTTTTTAATTATATCAACTTTTATATCACATACTATAGAAAATAATGTACCACTAGTCTTATTAACTATATTCTTGTTTTATTTTAGGTCTAGTCGAATCAATAACGTAACAAATTTCATATATATTGAATTTACAATTAAGCTTTAAATTAAAGAAAAACACTTATAAGGTAGATGAATTCATCCTTACGCCTAACCCATCAAAGACATCTGTCCTCCTTGACAGTAGTTGTTCCAACCGCGGAAAGTAGCTGAGAAACTGCGAACTACTGTAAAACTTTCCTCAGGAACATTACTCGCGGTGCGGCGCGGCGGTCGGTTCAATCCGCCAATTCTGTTGTTTCTCAAACTAGCACCAATCTGCGCCAACTCGGCTTGCGACTAGAAAGCTTAGAAATTCCTGCGGTCGCAATGATTTGCGGTGGGATTTCTCATGGCCTTATACCTGTAAGCACGGCGAGTCGTTGACTGAGACAAGGGTGCAGTGTGGGACCATTTATATTATTTTTGAAGATTTTTTTTATTTTATTTATAAAATACGAGTTGTAACTGCCAAGAAAATATTTTGTTTGAAGTTTATTCTTGGTGATATATGTTTGAGTTTATGTTGTAAACAAATTTCGTCTGAGGATTTGCTTTTTGTGATGGGACAAAATTGTCACGTCAAACAGAAAAGGGTTTACTTGGAATATTGCATGTTTTATAGTAGTTGTAAAACTCCTCTTTCCGATTTCCATTCGGCTTTGACTGAGAATGTTCGCCATTAAATTTCCTTTGTTTTAGGTACATTAGGTAGACGTATAGGTATCTCGGCAGGTACATTCTGCACCTCTCAGCGACGTTCGTCCCAAGGAAACCAAGCCCCCGGCATAGGTGATAATTAAACGGCCCACTTAGCAATGATGTAGTATCACGTCAAATTGCCGGCTGCCTCTTCACAATTTGTTTTTCCAATATGCAATTATTCGGGTGGGATCTCCGGCCCCGCGCGAGGTGGTTGACCGGCGGATGTCCGCGGTTCGCGTAGTAGACGCTCGAATGTTTGCAGCTCGCCTAGTAGCTCGCTAACCACGCTCGTTCATGCCTTCCACATGTAAATAACGGCCTTGAGGAGGCGGTGTTGTGTCCCACCTCTCCGCCCGGAACGGATCGCTGCTCCTGTTGGGAGCTCGTGGAGGTTGCAACGTTTCAGTGCAGGATGCTGGGACGGAGATTCCATACACATGGTTTATATATATATATATATATATATATATATATATATCTTTCTATGGTACTAGTAATGCAAATCGTGCTCGAACATTGTTATTTTGATTTTTTCCTTCCCTCTTTCTTTACAAATCAGTAGATGTAAAAAAAATGCGATATCGTATTTCTTTCAGTTATGTTTTAACGTTGTTCAGTTTTAAAAGCAGAATGCAATTTTATATATTTTTTTGTCTTTTGCAGGATTAACGACACGACGACTCGCTTCTAGTTGACCCGGAAGGACTTAAGAAAAGAGTTGGTAAGTTATCCGGCAGTTTGTTACCTGACCGATTTGCATTTAACATATAATTTATTTTTTCTTATAACCAGCCTATAATTTGCAGAGAAGATCAATGAAAGATTCAAATAATAGAAATTGCAAATGTATTGAGCCATGAATTGCTATGAGTTGTTTAGAAATAATATAATATATCTTTGATAAGGGTTGAATATTCAATCAAATACAGTAGAACCTCACTAATTCGACCCTCGACAATTCGAAAATGTTCATAATTAGTAACTTTTGTCTGTTCCCTTCAGAATACCTCTAATATTCGACAGATAACGTACCGATAATTCAAAGTGTTTTTAATGCAAGATGAAGCCTCCAAAATTCGAATATGTTTATATTCGGGCCTCTAGAATTCAAATATTGTTGCTGTAATTCGAAACGTTACCTCTAAAATTCGAAGTCAACCTCTCTCTACAGTACGAATTGTGATGCCGTAAGCCTCTGAAATTCTAATTAGGCGCAAAAAACAAGCCTAATGCGTATACTATGTTTCCTCCAGATCTAAATTCATTGACGTTTGTTTTCTTTGCCTCTATAATTCGACATTTCAAATTTGTTTAACTCTCGATGTTTCAAATTTCCATTGATTCGAAATGAATATGCTGTCCACTGAATTTTGAATAAGTCAGGTTCTACTGTACTTAGAAATCATTAATGAAACTACAACCAAAAGATTGGACTCTAATACTCCTGGTTTTGAGCAGCTAAAATTGGCAAAAAGATGTAGATTTTATATACATTTTCTTTATATATAACTGCCCAAACCGATATTTTTAGGTTGTTTTGTCGACGAAAATGTGTCTTAATATTAAAGGCTTATTGGATCGCAAAAAACTTCCCTTCATTCTACACAGCGAATATTTATCACTTCAATTTACCAATAACCCCAGTGCCTGAAGGCATGTCAAAGCACAGTGTGCCTAACGTAACGTTCTGTAAAACGATAGTCGGTAGCTTGTCGGATTTGTTTGTCCATGATAAGGGCCATCTGCTACACGAATACTCGAGATTACATGTGAATGCGGTCGTAATAAAATTACATTCTCTGTAAGATATGCCAGTTTGAAAACCAGCGGGACTCAGTAATCGCTTGTTGTATTCGTGTTAATTTGTTGACGGATAGTTTGTTCCTCGAGACTTTCTTAGTGATAAATATCACTTACTACTTTTATACTTTCGACAAATAATTAATCAGACAAGTTGGTCACCAGTGTGACAGTGTTTAGATATGAGAAAGGTGTTAACCACAGTATTTGATCGAGAATTGTCCAATGTGCTCTATTCACTTCCCACCTCTTTCCCATGAACGGTGCACTTTGTGATCTAAATCGATCAAATTTACTGTAGCCTTCGGGAAAGGGAAAGTCGATCAAAGAGATATATATGAGAGCTGCGCTCAAGGCGGCGCGGTTTTGGTCTGTACCCAGTTTCTCCGCGCACGTACCCAAACCCATGCCACATACCCAGGGCCTGACCTTCAACCCGTCACACCTGACTCTGTGATCTACCGCGGACTTTCTCCAAACATTGATCGGGCTCGCCAATTAACCAGTGACTACTCAGAGGGATTCGCATTTTACCTTATTCACCATGATCCGTGTAATACCCGAGTCCCAAGAACACTAGAGACAATTTAACCGTGTGCGAGGTAAGGGGAAATGTATCCCCCTACTCCCACCCACAATGTACAGCCAAAGTTCAGTTTCTTCCTCCGACTTCCCCTTATTCCGCACTAGGTTCAGTTATCTTTAGTATAGTGCAGTGCCTGTGAGACCGCCGAGTGTGCACGGGACACCGGCACGTAAAATCTAAGCACGTAAGAAACTGCAGGTACAGGCTCATGTTATAATTACCTTTAGCTCTTACTGTATATTCTACGGTTTTCGTGGTGTCAATGTTAAGAGATTCGGTAAGGCTCGAAAGAGTAGCAAAAATTTATAGAAGTAAAACAATTATAAATATCTTGTAGTTCCTCACGAGTTTGCCTATGCCTATTTCCCACTGGGTGTTCATTTTAATTTGAGGTGCTTCCATCTACACGTAAAAACCTTAGAGAAACATGACAAAAGAGTAAAGTCCTCCCTATTCTGACACAGGCTTAGCCTTGGTTTATCAGATCTCAGGGTCGACAGTGGAAGGTGTTAGAGGCATTCCACGCGCGGGTTAGCTCGGCGCGGTCAAGTGGTCCGACTGGTCCGAGCCCACCGGTGTCCTGTCCTCTAGGGATTGCAGGATTGGGATGTCCACTGGGAAACTACCGGTTCTGACCTCCGCTGGTGGCACGGATTCCTTAATTTAACCAGATGTCCAAAGTTTACGTTATGTTTATTTTTTTTATTTTTGGTTTGATTTACTAGCGTTGCAAACAGCTTCACTTGTTCACCTGATTTCAGTTTTATATTCCAATCGAACCACACAGCTGATCAACTACATTTGTGTTTAATTTATACAGTCTCACATAGATTAAGATGCTCTCATACTACATTCCATTTCTCATATATTTATAATTTAACTTGTGACCAAAACTACAAATGTTGCTATCTTTTAGTGGCGAAAGCTTCTTTATTCTTGGCAAAACTTCACCATTCAATCTAAAGCCACGACTGTGAAAGTTCCCCTGTAAAGGATATTTATTTGTGATTTAAATTCAACAATTTGTAAAAATTCTCAGCTTGTCAGCTGCAGATGTCACGAAGAGGCTTATTTTCTAAAATTGATGTACACAATTTAAAAAGCTATCTCTACAGATCCACTCCAAACTCTCGAGGAGATGATGCGAAACGAATCAATTAACGATGTAAAATGAATCCATTACGGGGTAAAATGAGTCCATTAACGGTGTAAAATGGATCAATTAACGGCCTTGGAAATGGAAATGACATCTTGTCAAGATTGGCGCGTCTCAACGCCTTCGATAATTAATTTAACAGGTTCGGGGGAGCGGGTAAATTAACAATCACTTGACAGGTCTAGAGCTCTTTTGACGCATCGACAACGGGATTGGGAATATTTTCTACCCAAGACATGAGTTCCGTCCTGGACAGGATCTCTACTGTTACAAACATATTCATCTTTAAATTATTTTCGTGAGAGTTGTTATTTTAAAATTTACATTTCTAGTTTGTATATGTGCCTTTGGAATGTGGTGACCGTAGAGTTATGATGATATAGTGCTATTGCCTGGCAGGAGTTTTACTAAAACACAAGGCCGCTCAACAAATGTTCAACACCAACGGGACACAACGTTTTGATGGGTTTAATCTGCAACAAGGTCTGTCAAAGATACACGACTATAGAGCTGATAAACCATCTCTTACTTTGGATTTTAACTAGAAATTGAGCTAATAATTGATCATTCCTTTTAGCGAATTTCCCCTATAGGGAAGAAGCTATTACCGTAGTCGGCATGGTAAGACCTAGGCCCGGGACCATGATAACTTTTCGTTTTGAGGTCCCCAGACCCCAAAAAACACCATTCGTTCGAAACTGTATGTATATATATATATATATATATATATATATATATATATATATGTCCGTGGGTGCGATAACTCTCGTAAAAACGGTCCGATTTTGATGAAATTTGGTAAAAACGTGTAAAGGAACATTTATGACTTTAAGTTCGAAAACCAGACAGATCGACTTATCCGAAAGGGTATTTTGGGGGGTTTTGTACCCCAAAAATGGGTTTTTTGGGTTTTTTACATACAATTTTTGAAAAAGTAAAATTTTATTTTCCCCATTGGAATCAGCTTAAAAAGACGCACAATTTAATGTTTTAATCATTGCTCTACGTTAATTTTTTACTGAGATATTGAAAGTGCTAAACATAGTACGTTGTCCAATGTTATTCTTATGGAGGATAAGAAACATTGTATATCTCGCTTATTTATCAACTTATCCTGACGAAACTTGGTATATTGCTTCATTTCATTGTGGTATATTGATATTTGCACAAAAACCCATTTTTTGGCCGATAGTCCCCGTAGCAGCAAACCTGCATACTCAGCCCCATGTTATTCTTATGGAGAATAATTAACTTGTTATCTCCTTTAATTATGAACATAAATTAATAGAACTTTGTATGTGGTTTTACCTAGTTGAGTTATATTGATAGTTGTATAAAAGCCCATTTTTAGTGTTCCTTATTTCAGCAAACCTGCATACTCATCCGCCATGTTATACTTATGGAGAATAATTAAAATGTCATAAATCGTTTATTTATGAATGTATATTGATGAAACTTGGTATGTTTCTTTATGGTGTATTAAGATAAATTAATATGCATTGGAAATTCGCTGAGTTTGCAGGTTTGCTGCTACGGGGGTATTTTCATACTACTCTCAACTACCAAATTCTGTTCATTATTCAATCTTCACACTGTATTTTATCGTATTAATCCCAAATGAAACCACTATTGAAAAACACAAAACGCTATTGATAATTTCCTGACCGTCCTATGTATTGTGGCATGATAATGTTGTGGATAGCAACCGCTGAGAAGAATCGGAGAGAACATTTCCTGTGTATGGAATGTGTGAATAGTATGGGGCTGCAGTGAAGGTACTGGAGGTAGAGGAGACGGCGCGGCGTCTATTGTGTCCCTAATGAACTAATTCCGTGGTATCCAAAGCGCAACGTTTCCTATTAATATCTATCACTGGTTATTTTTTCCATGTGCACCAACTTACTAACTACATATATCTCTGTAAGATATATGGCTATTGTATATTAACTGGCTGGGTAGCATAGTGGTTATCGTGGTTGCCTCGTAGTCCGAGGTTCGCCAGATCGATCCTGATCAATATCGCAACATTTTGAGAAGGTTCGAAACTGGACCTAGCTGTCATTTGTCATTGGGCTAATAATTAACTATGCTTTCTAAGAACAGGTCGACCTTAGATAGTAACAAGACCAGGGTTTGGACCGTTCCCTATCAAAACGTTAAAAAATACCACTGGTGTAGACATACACAAAAAATATGCCAAACCATATAGTTATTTCTATGGAATACACAATATTTGTTGCCACAAACGTGCCAAAAGAGTACCTTTAGTATTTAAACAGCTGTTTAGTGAGGGTAAGAGTTTATTCACTTGCTCGCTCGCAACAGCTGATTGATTAATGCTCTGGACTAAGCTAACAGACTCAGTGTTTATAACCTCAGTATCCTGAATTCAGCCAACATGGATAAGAGTAAATTATGTTGTGTGAATCCAAAGTTTACTTTTTCGCAAAATTACCGCGCGAAGCGTAATAGTTTTCACTAAAGCAACCTTTATGCAACTAATACATAAAAAAAAACTATTCTTTTGATGTGGTTAGTTTTTGTAAAGCCTATATTACCATTACTCTTACTTTAGATTCGGTTAGTACTACCTGCGAAGTATCATCTGGTGGTCCGCCACAGAGCGACAAGTATTCCACAGTAGAGGGCCGTGCCACGGCGTCGAACGTACCCGGTCCCCGAGAGCCCAGACCAGTTCATTTACATGCAGCCGGGTCCGATAATGCCAATAAATATGGCCGATCGTTTGTTTTGAGCCAGGAAGGTTATCAGATCCCCCTCCCCCTCCCCTCCGAGACTGCCGCGATATTTCACTGGGTCTGTCGCGGTTAATCACCCGCTGTTGTTAGTATACCTATCTCCATCTCCCTCCCCCACTATCCTCTCTTTCTCTCTCTCTCTCTCTCTCCTCCGATCCCCCTCTTATCTGCATGAATCTTCTCCAACGACTCGCCTGCCGCCGCAGTAACTCGCGGGCCAGGAGGTCCTTGGCTCCAGTACCGTCTGGGCGCAGAAATTGGAGGGGAAAGGATTCAAATAAAACTTACTGAGAAGTCGGTTTTTAACGTCGAATAACATATCCAAAAGAATAAGCGTGAATTGTGAAACTGATCTACTGTTATAGGAATAAGCGTGAATTGTGAAACTGATCTACTGTTATAGGAATAAATTTGCTCGCGATCCTAATACACTACAGAATCAAAGATAATTGTGTTATTCATTATCTGCATGTAAAATAATAACATGAATGTCCACAGGATATTAAGGTATGACCTGGTCAAAAATTCGACATAACTTTGCAACCTGGTTTTGTAAAAATGAAATAAGTCCTTTTGTACCCCGCAAACATACTAATTTGAATTCTAAGCACAGGAACTTACTATAGTATAAGAACCAAATGTAAAAGTTGAATACTTATTGGCTGGAATTCCTGGTGAAACACCAGGACTGTAAGACAGTGTCTTGTAGTAGACTGTAAGATAGTCTATATTAAGTTCTGTTTGCATTGTTGATGTGTCTCTGGAATCCCTGGCGAAACACCAGGACTGTAAGACAGTGTCTTGTAGTAGACTGTAAGATAGTCTATATTAAGTTCTGTTTGCATTGTTGATGTGTCTCTTAACCCTCTCAGTTTAAAGCACTTAGTGGTGGGGGCGGTATGGTGACAATATTATCCAAGGGCGCTTTTATCGATTGACCAAAAGCACTTAATGCATTTGAGACACTTCAAGAATGCTGATCCCAATCAATAAGGCAATATGTATTTTAAAATAATGCGCATCTTGAGTCACAGAACAATTTTTTAACCCCTAAAGATGAAATGTGCAAGTGATCTCCTGCAAAAGAAAATAATTCCGTTTTATTCAGTCCACTAACGATTTATTATAAGATGAGGAGTATTTTATTTCAAGATTATCTTCCCACGAGATGTAAGGATAACTGGAATATAAGGGTATTTTCTAATTTTAATTTTATATATCTTCTATATTTGTTATAGTTCAGTTCAGCAATAAACTCAGCCTCAGCCTTAGTAGTGGTTTAGTTACTATTGCTATAATTATTCTGTCACATTAACTAATGTTTAGGTTAAATTTAAGTGGGTGAAATTATTTAGCTAATACAATGCTCAAAGCATAGATTTTGTTAACCATAACGATAAGTAGCTTAGTGTCATATTGTTTTAAATTTTCATTCCTTTGGTTTACATACTGCTTGCACACTTAAACTCTCTTGAAAATGATGATTAATATTGTATAATTTATAGTCTCAAATAAATAATTCCGAATAACATTATAATGTTTACATTTTCAGCCCGATTGAAATTTAAATTAACTTCGTTTAATAAGTTCACAGTAAAGGTTGTACAGTAGGGCAAAGTTTGAGTGACTACAAAATTTGCGACATTTTAAAGCAATTAATGTATTCTCTCTCTGTCACCGAGTCATTTAGCAAACGTGCAGTCATCGTTGAAAAAACAAAAACAGAATGAAAATCTACAATCAACACTTCCATTAGCGCGAAAATGGATCATAAGTTGGACAGCAGTTGCTGGTCTATTTCCAAATGTTTGGATTCACAACTGGAGAGTCGACAGTTAGCAGTTATGTGAGCAAACAAACAGTCAATATTTAACGGGAGGCTCCGGCAAAAATAACCGTCAGTGGTCAAACTTTGTAAATGCTCCAGGTTTGTTGGCTGCAACATCACGTTGGGTGTTCCTCAAGGAGTCGTTTTAGGGCCAATGTTTTTATTTATAGGCTAGATAAAAAATAAAATTGAAACTACTTTGATTTATGAATTTAGCTACCACTGTTGTGGTTTAGGCTAATCATTTGTTTGTTCGTAAATCGTCATTGCTATCATTATAAGTAATATTAGTTAATTTTCCATTCTCCTACTACAGCCCCATTAACTCGATTACTGCGGATACCTTCATTGAATGAATGTATTTGTTCGATTGGAAATCAGGTCTACTGTTATTCCTGTTATTTCAGTTTTTTAGAATATTATAAGTTTTTTAATTTAAGAAGATTTCGTTATTCTGTATAATCATTTTAAAGATGTTTGAGAGGCCGCAATTTTTTAAAGTAATGTTACTTGGATGGGGTACCAGAAACTATACGATATAAGTCAAAAAGTTTAGGAAAACTAATCTCACATACGTAGTTAAGAAAAGAATGAAGTTACAATTTAAATACTTAGAAATCTAAAGAACGCTAATTATTTGCTGAGTTGAGGAATCCGAAAGGAAAGGAGGAAATGCTGAGAATCTGCCGGAAGGAAATTAGAGGAAAAGAAGAGCTGTCAAACACCTTGGTAGGGGCGCACTAATGAAAAATTAACAATCATCCGCCGCGGCGTGAAGAGGAAGACCCCCCACGGGGGTGGCAAGGGGGAAGGGGAGACGTCACGTTATTATGCCTTGTCAGGGGTGGGGGGACGTGACGAGGTTCGCCGATATCCATTCGGGGTTCTACCGGAAAAATGCATTAAACACCCTTCCGAGATAGATGATCCGCGTAGGTCATACTTAAGAAAGTTGTTTTACTAATGGTGTAATAGTGTCTTTAAGGGATATTTAGAGGGTTTTTTTACTATGAATTGAAAAAATGAATGGGGTGACATTTATGCAATTTTAAGTTTAGCCTACGATTGATTTTTGGCAGTACCCACCTGATTTACCCATATGTAGCTTGCGCATTAAATCACCCTTACCCAATTATATTATTTGAAATGTCATTCATAAACTTACTATCACCTGTTCTGAGTTTGTTGGACTTGTCCCTTTAAGATGTTGCCACCACTACGTTGATAAATAAATAACTAAAAATCACACATTACTTTGTTTAGTGTTGTTTGCTTATTAGCGAATTTCGCCTATAGGGAAGAAGCTATTTCCCCAGACCCCAAAAACACCATTCGTTCGAAACTGTGTATATATATGTGTGTGTGTGTGTGTGTGTGTGTGTGTGTGTGTGTGTGTGTGTGTGTGTGTGTGTGTGTGTGTGTGTGTGTGTGTGTGTGTGTGTGTGTGTGTGTGTGTGTGTGTGTGTGTGTGTCCGTGAGCACGATAACCCTCGTAAAAATTATCCGATTTTGATGAAATTTGGGATAAACCTGTAAAGGAAAATTTATGACTTTTAAGTTCGAAAACCATCCAAATAGCTCTATTCGAAGGGGTATTTTGGGGTTGTTTTGGACCCCAAAAATGGTTTTAATTTTAATTTTTTACAAATGGTTTTGGAATTAGTCGAATTTTACTTTTTACCATTGGATTCAGCTTTAAAAACCACACAATTTGGTATTTTTATTATTCCTTTACGTTAATTGGTTACCGAGATATTGAAAGTGATAAACACAGTACGTTGTCTAATGTTATTCTTATGGAGGAAAAGACAAATTTTATAAATCGCTTATTTATGAACGTATACTGACAAAACTTGGTATACGGCTTCATCTGGTTACACGGGTCCATTGATATTTGCTAAAAAAAATGTGTTTGCCAAAGGATCCCGTAGCAGCAAACCTGCGTACTCAGCCCCATGTTATTCTTATGGATAATAAATGCTATGTCTCCCTTAATTATGAACATAAATTAATGAAAACTGGGATATGACTTCATCTTGTTGAGTTATATTGATATTAGCATAAAAACCCATTTTTTGTGATCCTTGATGCAGCAAACCTGCGTACTCAGCCCCAATGTTATTCTTATGGAGAAGAATTAAAATTGTATATAGCCTATTGCTTATTTGTGAATATATTTTTATGAAACTTGGTAAGTGGATTTATGTAGTATTAAGACATTTATATCTCGATTGGAAATTCGCTGAGTACGCAGGTTTGCTGCGACAGGGGTAGTTTTAGCATCCAGCGGTAAAGGTAATCTTAAAATTATTATTGTTCAATTATCAGTTTTGATGGAGTGTTAGGGAAATATGACCTACAGACAAAAAAACACCCTTGAGAAATAATGTATAACGATAACACCGTAACATTAACTGCGTAACTTTGAAAGCTCACTCAGTGGATGTTTTGTAATCCCTAAAATGTACGTCTACATAGTAATGAATTTTTGTTTGATATATACAAAATAATAGTTATAATGGTCGAAAACCATGGAATTAAAGTCAAGAAACTCTTTTAGTATTGTAGATTAATATTGAATTTGATCAACTGAATATTTAGTATACATACATTTAAAAAGTTTACAGTTATACTATTTTAGCAAATTAGGAACTTAGTAGGTGTTGCCCAGTTGAAATATGCGTTGCTTGACAATTCTTGTATAGGTTTTATAATAACGAGCTTTAAACACGCACGATAGCATGTTTAGTTATCAATGCAACATCGATGTGTAGTAACAAATGCTGATGGAAACAATATCAACAGGATTGTCAGCCAAGGTAAAGGCTATACATAGTTGGTGTTCTTATAAATATTGCTTTATTCATCAACTGCCAGCATCATACCTCACTTGTCTTTAACGCGTTTTCGGTTTTAAATATATCTTGAAATATTACAATTTGCTTAACCCCATGTCAAAAATAAGGTCCAATATATATACAGCATTCCAAAGTAATTGTCAAAGATCAAAAGACACGCCGCAAGACGAATTGGAGAATGACTAACACATCCTTCCTTCCCCTAACGAGCAGAGGGTGGACTAATGAAAAATCAGGGAACAACCCTGACACGTCATTATCTGACATCACGCGGGAAATAGACTTGACGAAGTTACTTGCCAATACTCTAGCTGCAATCAGCTGAAAAATAACATGACATGCTCCCCCAGCCGCGTCATTGTAAACCAACCGAGGGCGTGTGGGTTAGCCATGCAGCCATTGACGAAGTTAATCTCCAGAGAACCTCTCGACTACCAGCGGATGACATGCTCCCCCAGCCGCGTCATTGTAAACCAACCGAGGGCGTGTGGGTTAGCCATGCAGCCATTGACGAAGTTAATCTCCAGAGAACCTCTCGACTACCAGCGGATGACATGCTCCCCCAGCCGCGTCATTGTAAACCAACCGAGGGCGTGTGGGTTAGCCATGCAGCCATTGACGAAGATAATCTCCAGAGAACCTCTCGACTACCAGCGGATGACATGCTCCCCCAGCCGCGTCATTGTAAACCAACCGAGGGCGTGTGGGTTAGCCATGCAGCCATTGACGAAGTTAATCTCCAGAGAACCTCTCGACTACCAGCGGATGACATGCTCCCCCAGCCGCGTCATTGTAAACCAACCGAGGGCGTGTGGGTTAGCCATGCAGCCATTGACGAAGTTATCTCCAGAGAACCTCTCGACTACCAGCGGATGACATGCTCCCCCAGCCGCGTCATTGTAAACCAACCGAGGGCGTGTGGGTTAGCCATGCAGCCATTGACGAAGTTATCTCCAGAGAACCTCTCGACTACCAGC
The DNA here is from genome assembly GCA_963675035.1 of Allygus modestus. Lineage (NCBI taxonomy): Eukaryota > Metazoa > Arthropoda > Insecta > Hemiptera > Cicadellidae > Allygus > Allygus modestus. The sequence goes on along the minus strand of OY776115.1, from coordinate 29,835,292 downwards.
GGATGACATGCTCCCCCAGCCGCGTCATTGTAAACCAACCGAGGGCGTGTGGGTTAGCCATGCAGCCATTGACGAAGTTATCTCCAGAGAACCTCTCGACTACCAGTGGATGACATGCTCCCCCAGCCGCGTCATTGTAAACCAACCGAGGGCGTGTGGGTTAGCCACGCAGCCATTGACGAAGTTAATCTCCAGAGAACCTCTCGACTACCAGCGGATGACATGCTCCCCCAGCCGCGTCATTGTAAACCAACCGAGGGCGTGTGGGTTAGCCATGCAGCCATTGACGAAGTTAATCTCCAGAGAACCTCTCGACTACCAGCGGATGACATGCTCCCCCAGCCGCGTCATTGTAAACCAACCGAGGGCGTGTGGGCTAGCCACGCAGCCATTGACGAAGTTAATCTCCAGAGAACCTCTCGACTACCAGTGGAATATTGCATTTGCATTTGATTTTCCCTTTCCTCTTGTTCGTTTCAAGTCGCAGATATATCTCATGTTATCAATAGCATATTTTAGTGATACCCATTGCATCCTAACTCCCTCATTGTAGATCGTTCCCTCATTGGGTCCGAAGTCTGAAGATGATGTGAGACTAGTTAAAATGGATTGCATTGACTTTCACCTTACTACATTTTTTAATATCAACCGATCTGTATGTAATTGGCAGTTTAGAAGGTGCGATCTATTACCTCTTGTCAACCCAGTGTTACGTATCGTTGAATTGAACTTCCTTCAGCACTTGTATCTGTATGTTTATGGGGAGTGATTTTTTCAGGGAATTGTGATACTGCTTAGTTCATTATTTCAAGCCTTGGAAGAGCTTTTGCCGCATTATCCAGTGCAAACGCAATCATTTATGGAACTAAAATTTGTTAGCTGCTTCTAACCTAACTCTAAACTATGTCTGAGTGTCCTGAGTTTTAGAACGTCCCAAAAATGGTAAATACATTTGAGAAAGTGCCACCTAATTTTACCATGATTTATTGTCTTTATGCTCAGATCAAAGTAGGACACATTACAGTTTTTACATCTATAAAAATAACGCAGTCCTATGCAATTTTCTTCAGAAATTACTTGAAGGTATAGTATGTTTAAAAGTACGTATTAGCTAGGTACAACAGTTTAAACTGTACGGCGAGAGGTAGTTGGGAAGAATAACACGGTTATAAAAACTAAAGAGGCCCTAGAACGTTGGCTTGTGGGACACCATTATCGATTGTGACCGCCAGCAGGACATCGCCTTACCAGGCAGGACTGCCGCGACTGGCGACTGGCGACTTGCCCACTGGATTTGTCCAGTGGAGGGTGTGGCCCGGTCTGTTTGCATGGATTAGAAACTTGGCACAACATTTCAGAGGTTTGGTGTTTAAGGCGGATTTATGATCATAATTTATAATAAAGACGTGTTTCAGTTTCCATCATGTGGCAAAATGATTCAGTTGTGGAAGCGTTAAGAATTTTATTGTTTTAAATTTTCGTATGGTTTCATTATTCAACAGAAATTTGTGTAGTCATGATAAATAAGTGCCTATACAGTACTATGTTTTGGATACATCCGTCAACATCAGGAAACATTAATTTTACAAAGGAAGTTCATAATATTGTAGTATATATATTTTGAACTAATTAAAGTTTCTAATCGGTTTCCAATTAGACTTATAATTATTTCTTTCCTGGACGGTTGCACAACCAAATCTTAACCTAATTGCCTTAAGTGTCTTTACGTGATCTAATAAAGCGTAGCGGCTTTGACTCCAAAGCAATAACACCAAAGATTCAGCACGCGTAAGAATGTCGTGCCGATTCGTGATCGACTTTTAATTTGATAAGTGTAAGGACACCTTAATTATTAGTCTATGATCAAATTATCCATGATCTCACCATATAAAGGTGGCGATGCCAATTTCAGAGGGATTGCAATTTACATACGAGGAGTCGTTGGTTACTCTCAATGATATTTGAATGTAACATGTTCATATGTGTTTATTAACAGCAAACGTTTCTAAGTATACACATTTAAGCCCATTTTTAGTGAATTTCCTTTGGAAAGTGAATTATTAGCATGACTCGCACGGTGAAACTTAAGCCCGGGACCACCATAGAAGTTCCTAACGTGACCCCCTGAACACGTTTTGGGGGGTCGTTCAAAATGTTATATATAAAATGTATATATACATATATATATGTGTGTTTGCACTCTAGCGGTCGCATTTTTTGTCCGATTAACTTCAAATTTGGTAGGGACGTTCCTTTCTGTAATCAGTTGGACAAGTTCGTTGGGCAAAACAATCGGAAAACTCCAAACCCCTTTTTTGGGGATTAATCTTTCAAATTTCGAGTTTTTGGGCCCAAAAAGGGTCAGAAATCCCCGGATGTAAAATTAATGTATGTAAAAAGATGGGAATTAGTAGGGCGAAAGTTTTAAGCCCTCTCTTGTCATTCTAGCATAACTATTTACCGAGTTATTAAAGAAAATGTGTTTCGACTAAGCACAGTACGTTGTCTTGTGGGGTTTTTATACTAGAAAAGCCTGCTACTCCTTTGTTAGAGTGTTTTTATCATCCCCAGCAACCTCACGCCTACTTTCAAGCCTGACTGGACCTTCTCCTAACTTTATAATGCGCAAAATTGTGTTCCAAGCTTTGCAGGTAAATGAACCAGGAGCATCAGAACAGCCAAAAAATCTTAAGTTTTCAGATTTCATGTTTTTACACTGATTTTGAGTTTTAAAAGTTGTTATGTGGAAATTCACTTCCCTCACGTCAGCGTGCTGCGTGCGAACTCGTTTAACATAACATGTTAATCCCCTGTAACCTTTCATAAACCTTAGCCTGTAGGTTTCAGCCTACCACCAACACAGCCTAAACAAAACAATAAGCCCACGCGGCCCCGCTACGTGTAGGCACGACCGACTGGTTTACATACCGAGTTGGACAGCTGTACTTGTTTTTATGCCAAGTGCCAAGACACTATTTCTCAACATCTGTTCTCCAAGGACTTATTCCGTGCTGGCCACAAGTGGCTTGCATAATTGATTTATAAAGTTGTCTCTTATCTACTCGTTGAATTAAATTGATTCTTTCTGGTTTTAAGAATACGTCATGCTTTTGATTAATTTGGTAAATTCCTTAGTTTTATGCAATTTATTATATAAATATACATTAAAATTCAATTAACTTGAGTATACAATTTAGGCTAGAATTAATTGTTTAAATTGATATTTGTTATGCCTATGCAGAACTACTGTATTGTTTATAGCCAATACATTATTATTATTATAAATCCCCTAACCATTACTACTTTTCCACTGATATCGAATTAATGATTCGTAAGAAGTTGGTATAAATAATGGACATTATTGAGCTTGCTTTTAATTTTAAAATTGATGAGAGTATACGCCTGTTTGAAAGCACTTATATATTTACATATATTTATATATATTTCACATTTGGATCATTTACCTCGTTTCTCATCATAACCTATTCTTATTTTCTAATTTATTTTTTAATGATATTTTAATGTCCCTCCGAAAAAAATATTGCTAAATTGTCCTTTCGCCTTCGAAGCACAATGAATAACAATAAGCGAAATGTCAACGTATAAAAGTGTTTTTGGTTTTTATTATTATAAAAGGATTAGTAAATCTGTTTTATTCACTTGATCAATATTTCTTGGTGGTCTGTTAATATGTCTGACAAGGTTGTCACGATTCGAAGTAACTTTGTTCTCTTTATATGACGGCATTAACCATCTGGAGGTTAAACTATTGAGATTAAGACCATTTTTAATCCACCACAAATGGCTGTAAGATTTGTAATACCAAAAGGAGAGGCTAGTCCAACGAGCGCCCTGTCGCTACTTAGCTGCTTTACTAGTACAGTTTTTGCTAAACCAAGCACCTAATGCCAATCAAGGTCAGATGCATCCATGATTAAACTTCTCGTCCACTCCGTCGTTTTACCACGACCATGATAGGAGCGAGAGAGAGAGTGAGGAAGAGAGAGAGGGAGGGAATGTGAGAGTGAGGGAAGGAGGGCAGAGGCGCTAACCACCCGTCACTCTTCATCACTTGTCCCAATCAGAGCCGGCCAAGTGATAATCACTTCACTGCGGTCACTTTGCTTCATTTGTTCTAATTCCATCTACACATCCTGCTCGACACTTATACTTGTCAATCTTTGTTCGTTTTCTCCCTTTGTCCCCTCCTCTCCATTAGGTCCAGACACTGTGTGTAGCTTGTTAGCCACCGTGTGCGGCATTTCAAAATCAAGTTTGGGTGTTAATATTTCTGTACTCGATTTTCTCATTCGTTTCATTGGTTGCCATCTTTCAGAAAGGATTCCTTAACAAATTGGTAAAGTTTATATACTGGGACCACCATATAAAATGCACCATAATACAGTATAATGCATTCATATGAACCCATGCACCCTGTCTCCCTCTATAATTCGGAAAAAAGGTTTAACTCAAATTACGCTTATGTGGAAACCCCTTATGTTCATACTGTACTATGATTAATAATTCTATTAACTGTATGATGCAATTTTTAAACATTACTTAGCGAAACTGTGATAATGAAAAACCTATATCAAGGACAAACACGTTCCTCGTGCCGCCGAACATCGTCGTAAAACTCGTGCGACCTTTTAAGACGCCACACAAACACAACCATTACTTGTTTACTCGGCATTTTACTACGGATGCTCCGTACCAGAAGGGAGGTCTTACAACAAAGCGCGTCACGTTGCGACAAAGGGAGACTGCAGTTGCACTTGCGAGTTGCAAGCGGCGCGCATCGATTGGTACACTCATTACCAACAGTATTACCCCCTCCCCCCATATACCTCAGATCAGACTCTTTTCATCTCGGCGGGATAGCAGGTGAATTGAATCCGCACTGAATGGTTGCCATTATCAATTACGGGTTGATCGTCAACCCTGCTAGGAGCCGGCGCTTATTCGAGTTTACTTTTAATTGCGACTCGAATTGATTTATGAAAGCCCTTTACTTTGCCCACTTGAGGCCTATTGCTCGATAGCTATTGAGATATCGGAGATCTTTCCTTAAGGATTAGGTTGGTTTTGAAACTCTGGTTTCGTTTTATTTTAACGATTGATCTTGAGTAAAATCAAAATGAGTGGTAATCGGAGGTATAATTTAAAATAATTAGTTAAGATAGGTAAAGATTCTCTTACAGGTTAAAATGTATTAATCATATTACGTTAAGTTAGTCTTTTATCAAGTACCGTGAGTATTAATTGGCATTTTACTTTATGTAATAATAATAATTATCTATGAGCAATTTTAGCTTATTTCTCTACATTTGGTTTATAGGACAGTTATGTAATTATAAACCGAACATAACAGGTAAACCATCCATAATTGAATTTTGAAACAGCGTGGGCATTTTTAACATTTCATCAAAGGAATTATACGTAAATACTTATCATTAAAACGAGATCAATTCAATGTTTTGTTTTAACATTAAAAAAAACTTTAATATCTGAAGATACTATAACTAGTAGATTAACGTAGATTGAAGTCAGTTACTTTCGCTATTTGTCTTCAGTAGACTTAAAATGTGTATAATGATCGGTCTGTAATATTAGTCTAGCTCAATAACAAGCTCAGTAGTCTCGTAAATATAAAGATGAATTTCAAGTCTTGAACAGATCGCGGCGGCGATCTTTAATTTTCTCAACAGCTGTTACTAAAATTAGCTTTCACACTCATCACACGCAGTCACACTCACTTCATCACTCACTTAGTAAAAAGCCGTATCAAAATAAATCACCACAAGCCCACAAAACACACACATCCGCCGAGACAGCCAGTAAATCTCTGTAACAAGTGGGCGGGTTGTGGCGGTGCATCACCGAGCCAACGACGCTGCGATGTAGAGGCGTTCGCACTTTCATTAAATTTAATTAATGCACGACCCACGCGCTGTGAACTGCGACCTCCATTAATCCTGGTATCTGTCCACTGATCGGTCGTCATTTGTTGCAGGAAGGCTGTCGAAGATGCTGTAGCCGAGAGGAGGTTTGAGATCACAATGTTCTACGTGGTTCTCCTCGTCTCCGCCGTCTCAGTGGCGAAGACCCTCGCGGACCTGACGCCGGTGGTGGTGGCGTCCTCGCCGAACGGAGGGTTGGCCTCGGCGTCGGCTCCGAACTCGAGATGCGAAGAAATCACGATCCCCATGTGTCGCGGGATCGGGTACAACATGACGTCGATGCCCAACGAGCTCAACCACGACACTCAAGAGGAGGCCGGGCTGGAGGTGCACCAGTTCTGGCCCCTAGTGGAGATCAGGTGTTCTCCCGACCTGAAGTTCTTCCTGTGTTCGATGTACGCGCCCATCTGCATCGAGGACTACCACAAGCCGCTGCCCGCGTGCAGGAGCGTTTGCATCAGGGCCAGGGACGGCTGCGCCCCTCTCATGCAGCAGTACGGCTTCCAGTGGCCCGAGAGGATGGCCTGCGAGAAGCTGCCGGTCCACAACAGCGACCCTGACAACCTCTGCATGGAGCAGAACAATAGAACCGACATGACTCAATACTCCGCCGTCACCCCCTCCACAAAACCCACCAAGAAACCCACGAGCGTCACGTCTCGCTGCAAACCCGGCAAAAACGGAAAATGCAGAGAGCCGAATTCTTTGTATCCGATCGGAGACTTTTCTCATCCGAGTGGAAAAGACTGTGCGTGCAGATGTCGCCCACCTCTGATCACGATCGAGAGGGAAAATTTCCTCTACAACAGGAGTATTTCCGTTGCCGGAGTAGACAACTGTGGGTTTCCTTGTAGAGGCGTTTTCTTCACTCAAGAAGAAAAAGATTTCGCGACGATTTGGATAACTTTGTGGTCTGGACTGTGTGCGGTTTCTACTTTAATGACCTTGACTACTTTTCTGATCGACACGGAGCGGTTCAAGTACCCCGAAAGGCCAATAGTCTTCTTATCCGCGTGTTACTTCATGGTGAGTGTGGGATATCTGATCAGAGTTGCGTTGGGACACGAGGAGGTGGCTTGTGAAGGACGTATGATAAGATACAGTGCTTCCGGACCTATACCGTGCACCTTGGTCTTCCTTCTCATCTACTACTTCGGCATGGCGTCTTCCATATGGTGGGTGGTGTTGTCTTTCACGTGGTTCTTGGCAGCCGGGTTGAAGTGGGGTAATGAGGCGATCGCCGGGTACGCTCAGTACTTCCATCTAGCAGCGTGGTTGATACCTACCGTCAAGTCGGTCGGGGTGTTAGTGATGGCGGCAGTTGACGGAGATCCAGTCGCAGGAATATGTTACGTCGGGAACCAGAACGCTGAAAACCTACGCGTGTTCGTGTTGGTACCGCTCCTAGTCTATCTTCTTCTCGGGACATCTTTTCTACTCGGAGGCTTCGTCTCGCTCTTCAGAATCCGTAACGTGATCAAGCAACAAGGAGGAATCGGAGGAAGAAGCAAAGCTGACAAACTGGAAAAGCTCATGATAAGGATAGGCATCTTCAGCGTCCTCTACACCCTCCCGGCTACAACAGTGATCGGCTGTCACTTCTACGAGTCCACTCTCTACACAGACTGGATGACTCCCTTGGTCTGCCCTTGCAACGAAACTGCCCACCACAGAACTCGCTTCCGTCCCCTCTACTCCGTTCTGATGCTGAAGTACTTTATGGCGTTGGCTGTCGGGATCACCTCCGGCGTGTGGATCTGGTCGGGAAAGACTCTAGGATCGTGGAGTCGACTCTGGAGGAGGTTGTTCGGCGGAGGCCACGGCCACGGGCAGGTCCTCATCAACCCCGGGAAGCAGAGGGTGATGAAGCAGCAATACCTCGTGCCCGTGGTGCCAGCTCCCAGCAGCACTCTGCTCTCGGCGCCCCACATCGCTCCCGGCAGCATCCCCACGTCGGGTAGCCTCCACCACCACATGATCAAGCAGGCCCAGCAGGCTCCGCTGACCCACGTATGACAGAAGGCGCACTCCGAGACCCAGGACTCGGCGCCGGCGCTCAGCAACTACGGCCCCATATAGCTGTGGGCTGGACAGGTTACTAGGTTGTAAGTCGATTCTTAGAAACTGCTCTCGTGTTGTAACAGACATGACTCTGTTACTTGCTAATCACTTCAAAATTAAGAATTATATTGACACCGTGTTTGTTTACAGTTTGGTATTAAAGTTTGTAATTTTCTCACAACTCTTGCGTTTTTCAACTATTTTTTCATAAAGCAGAGCTTACAATTTCTGAATTAAAAATATTATTATATCTTGTTTTGTTCGTTAAATCCTAGTTCTTAGTATACAATTATTTCTCCGTCATTTTATTAACGACACTGTTTTCAGATTTTTAAGTAATAATATAAAAATAATGCAAGGTTATAATTAAATTACTTTCTTATTATATATATTTTCAATATAACCAATTTTGAAATAATAAAGGTAAACGACCATGGCAATAGTTTTATTTTATCGTAGGTTGTATGCCCCAACTAAAAAGGCCGCTCAAAGAGCTGTTTTATAATTACATTATATCAATTATTTTATATTTTGGACAGAATTTCTCTTAACGAAATCAGTTGACTTGTTAAAGCTTACTTTGCATGACTTCTAACGGGGACAATCGAAACGGGATGACTGGCGTCGCGAGAAACAAACATCGTGATGCTCGGAGGAGTGAGACTTGAGCTCTCCAACATCCGTGACCTCCCAACAATGTAGGAGGGTCTGCTCTTATCACGACCTTGTTGAGTTTGTAACCAGTTTGTCCGAGTTCCGCCAGTCATCCCACCTGGATAAACACTCGACTTGTTGCTTTTTGTTCTCAAAAGCACAGCTGTCACGTGTGGGTTGCCGGTTTTCAAATTTCTGAGGATAGTTGGAGATGGGATGAATAAGCGAAAATTTATCGCTAGAATTTTTACTTTGCTGTGAGGTTTGCTGAAAGGCGACGTCATTGAAGTTTCTTTAAATCCAATTCAGGTTTCCTTTGAGATGTTTTAGGAGCTGTGTCATTATTTTATTTTGAGTCTTGTAAACTGTACTTCTGCGTAACTAAATGATGTTTTTAGAAAGTTCTGCCCTTATGCATGAGCAAAGAACTTATAGAAGCTCGTTAAAATATTAATATTAACTCTGTAATAGCGTACGAATCATTCCAATGGTGCAGCCAAATCCTCCTAAATTGAAAGTATTTTCATTTAAACCAGTTCACAAGATCGTGACCTGCACTGGATAATTCCACACCGACACAGTTGACAAATTCCCGCCAAAACTCGACAATCCGATTGGCCGCGGCTAATAAGCGTTGTGTCGCAGTGGAATGCAATTACCGTGGATCATCCGCATATTGATCTGTTCGCGTGCTTCCCTCTCTTCCTCTTGTAATTTACGAGCGTTTCGGCCTCTCTCGCATTAACTTATAACGCTCGATGCCTTCGGTTCCCATCAGGCGAATTTCCTTCGGGATTTGTAAGTTATGTTGGTGCTGCGAGTCGATGCCATCGAAAATTGGCGGGTTATAATGTTAAAGGTTTATGATTGAAACGAAATTGTAATTTACTCGGTGCTCATTTAGAGACGGATAAATCGTTGAAAGTATGAAATGCAATATCGTATCCTCTACGTTCCTTTTTAAAAATCATCCATCATATCACATTTGATGTTAAGTGACTTACAAGTTTTCTTTACCTTTTAATTTTGTTTTCATTATAGGAAGACGAGAAATATTTGATTATCATAAGTTCATCTACAACCAAACTTGCAACTCGTATTTCATGTTGAATGTTAACTTTCGAAAGTTTTGTCCTTCGGTGATTTCATTACAACAGCCCAGTCACTAATTCATTTACCTCCGATCCCAACACTCGATGAAACACGAGGCCTAAACACTTTGATAAAACCGGAGCGAACGAAATAGGTCGGTAATCCACAATTTCCTTTGCAGCGACGCGAGCAAACGCGGGTTCGGAGCAGAAATCAAATAACGCTCGCAGTATGGAGGACTGATTTCATTTCAGCACGTTCGCAAACGCTCGTTCGGATTGCGCAAACTTTAACAAATTACTCGGCACTGTGCTTATTGAATTCCCTTTCTTTGACTGTACGCAACAGTAATTCAGTTGCAAATCGTCTTTTTAACCTTTGTACCGCTTTCACTTTCTCCGCTCCTGTTTGACTTCTCAGAGACCCCTTTGACGCACTTTCGTCAGCCACTTGGGTTTGTTTGCATCCATGTGATTATTTATGTTAATGCGTTCTTGCTCTATTTTCAGTTTCTCCCTAAACGATGTAGTTTTCAGGAACCTTAAACTAGTGGATATTGGTTCGTATCATGTATTAATGTAATTGAACACTCTTTTCACATAAATACTGTACACTCAGCAAAAACCCTAATGGACATTTAATTGTAAATTAAAGTATCGATTAAAATTTAATCTGTCATAACCCAATCCACTTCAATCACAGCCTTGGTTTAATCCCAACTCATAAATACAAATTGCCCCCGTGTTCCAGTCATGCAAGGTATTCCAGTAAGCCGTGATTGAAAATAAATTATAAAAAGGCAATCAGCACAATCGAAATCCAAAGCCATTGGAAAACAATCCATCATTTATCTGGGGTTTAATGTGCGGGTTTGAAACAGAATCGACGTGGTCGTTTATCTTGCTATGGGATATGCAATTAAACTTAATGCATTTTATATTTTTCGGGTAGTTATTTTATTAATGCATGAATAATTAAATATATATGTCCAATCAGTTAATTTTATTAAATTATAGTTTCCTGCCTTTAAAATTATCCACTTCAAACACAAAGATACTTAATTGACACGAAGTGATTTGTTTAACGATTTATTAAATCCTTGATTTTCTTTAATACGTACACGAGCAGCAGTTCTAAGTATGAATTATCCACGGAACAGAAGCAATACTGGACATGAGTCTGTAAAAGGGTAGATGTTTTCATTTATATTAATGTGAAGAGAAGACTATTTTTAGCTTATGTGAACCGATATACGTAACAAAGTGATGCACAATATTGTGGACATATTTTGTAGGTAAGTTTTACGGAAGGGCATATCACTGCCAGCAGTGAAACAATAATTTATACTTTTTATTGTAAATATGTATATTTTCTTGTATATAAAATTATATATGTATATATCGATGTGTACAGAGTGTATATGTTTGTATTTAAGCTTACTGTCTCGTACGGCTAAGTTATTGTACGGTATTGTATGTTGTCTAGATTAGAAAGGAGTGAGGGGTACTGCAAGGTTCGCTTTTGGGACCGATTTGTTTTTGTTATTTCACATTAACTGGTTCTTAGTCCGCTGATACAGGTCAATCAGTTTCTGAAAGTGTTTCTACTTTAGCCTTTAACGATCATAATCGAAAATCAGAACACGAAAAGTCTATCACCGTGTTGTAAATCCAAGGGATCGTCTAGCGACCTGAGAGGCGTAAACTGTCGCCGGTAAAGTTGTCCCTGGATAAATGACGAGGCAATAACGTCCCTAGCCCAAAAAAGAGTGCCCTCGGTTTATAAATCTCCCCCAGCCGCGTATTCCGGGGAGTATTGCGAGATAGGGCGCGTAAATAACCGACTCCTATCGGGGTGATGTATCGCTGCCCCAGGCCGGGGTGGTCCACGCGTTGGCGGGAGACTGGTAACGAAACCCTGACAAATTGCGAACCGCCGATCTTCTCCCCGGAAGTTATTATCATCGGTATTTTTTCCAGTAAATCGAAATTACGTTTCTGGTCGCTATATTTCCTGATCAAAACCCCTTTCGTGGATCCTGTGCCCTCAGGCTTGGACGGAAGATCAATTTGTGACTTTGTGTATGAAAATGTTGGGCACACATGAAATAGTGTAATTGTTGTCTTATAATTATCTTGTAATATTATTCACTTCTGATGTGCTACTGTAAATTCCGCATCCTTCCACAGTCTTAACCTTTACGTTTTACCAAAACTACTAATTTTTTTATTGGAATTCAACACTTCCTTTTTCGTGAACCTTGAACAAATATTCAATGAGTTAAATCCGTATTAAAGTGCCGCTGATGATAGACTACATTGAAAATAAAAATTGTCTTTCTGACACACGGTTCTTCAAACAACACTCATTACAATATCAGTAGTGGTAATTTTTAACCAATCAATACTGTCGTCCCGTTAATTTTATTACCAGGGAAGTCCATATTTTACATGCCAACTTCTCTAATAAATGAATACTGGGCCTTAGTACAAATCCGTAAATACCACAAAATGTTTGTTTCTTTAAACAAACAAAAAATTGCAAAAGGAGCATAAACAAGACCTCTATTACTTTCAAACGTGAAATCGTGAACGTTTCGGAGCTCCGCTTAATGCCGCAGGCTCAGTACACATCGCCGAATAAACAGTCCATTGTTTTCAGTGTGGCTCCCGCACAATGCGATAAGTTCCGCGCGGCGCGGCGGCGGCGCCTTGTCAAAACAGGGTGTGTTTGTGCAGCGGTTTGCAACCCTGTTTGATGACATCCGGTGCGAACAGCTGTTTTGGCGGAAACGTTCCATTTTCCCGGGAATTTCCCGGGAGTAGATAATTTCCCGAGCATTTGCACCCTGTCGGCAGATGGTGTTATTGCTAGCGCTTTGATTTATGGTGTTAATTACTCGCTTTGTACTGCAGTTTGTTTGCCCACCCTTTTTCAGTTTTTCACTAGTTTTTACTTTTTTTTGGGTGGGTAGCCAATAATCAGTTGGTGATATCCCACTCAGAAAATATTTTTTTAAGAAATAAATTATGTTCATGAAGTTGAATAAAGTGTAAACTTTAACCCTTTGAAAATAAATTTGTACCTAAATATTTTACAAAACAGGAGACAATGAAGTGTTGGCCCAAACCCGAGAGTTGTGCCGAGACTTGCGCCATTCGACAGCTACACTTTACGGCCGGCCGGAGATTGCGTTGGTTTATTGCGACAATTTTATTATAATACGTCCACGCCGCTCCAGTTTTCTCTCTTGCATACTCAAGGTTGGCAGCCCTGGTGTCATTTGACTTTTAAATTATTGCAACACTGCTAACAAGGCATTTTTATGGAGTAGGTTGGGCTGTTTTGATTCGATATATTTTATGTTATTGCTAATTATATAGACGTGTATCTCTCGATTTAAATATGGCAACCTTTAATTTATAGGGGAATTATTCATATGATAAGTTAGTGTGTTTGGAATTGGAATTAGCAATCATCTCACGTTTACGAGTTTCAGTAAATGGTAATTTTATTTAGATCGTCTGTGTCAAATAATCATAATATTTATTCATAAGGGTGTTATGCAGGGGCAACGGGATTTCGTCCATTCCAGTTTCAAGGAGCTATCTTATAATAATATTGTTACCTAAAATCTAAAGTCACTCTCAAAACAACCACTTAATAGAATTTGCGAAGTCACATTTCATTCTGTCGGTAATCAAGGTTGGCACCACTACTCTATCAGCTGTTTGATTGTTTGAAAGTAATTAACTATTGTTAGTTTTATAGGTTAGGTTAGGTGCAATGTTTTGCAATCGTAACTAACAATCGCACTGGTTGGTTGTTCTCTCGCCGTTATTTATGGAGGAGATTTATCAGATGTTTATTATGCGGACAAACAGGTTTGTTAGCGTGTCCCGGGGCGGTTGCGATGCAACGCTTATTTTTTACGAGCTGATGTTTCGATGGCGATTATTTATTTAACAAGTCGCGGCCCCCCGAGCTTTCTAAACTGATAGGCTGTCGTAGTCGTGGAAGATGGCACAAAATAATCTCTCAAAGGTTTCCTAGTCGTTTAAATATTATATGATAAAGTTTGTTGTCAAGAGCTAAATCAGATTGTGAAGTTAGAAGGTTCACCTTTGGGATATTTATCTTGATTATAAATGACATTTAAATAAGTTTGCACCACAGTTAAATACCTTTTATTGGCATTTTAAACTACAGCCTTGAACCGTTGACTCGATCAGTTACGATTCACCGTCTTAAGTCCCCCTTTTTTACCTCCCGTCGTTATTTTAAAGTATATCAGCGAGTCATTGTTTAGTCTGTCGACTAAAGGTATTTTAATAATCTCAGAGTGTCAGTAAAGTAATCAACCCCCCGACATCAACAATATCTCATCACATTACCCAGTCTCACCATTACAGAATGGAAGATCCGGGGTGAAAAGTCATTTTCAAAAACCTACAGCAGTGATATCGGTCTGTAATTCCTCTATTATTAGTCTCCATTTCATCTGCCGCTGTATGCAAGTGCAGCAATCTCTTAGTTCGGTGTCGGTCGCGACTTTGACAATCGGCGCACTTGTGAGATGAAGGCTCGAAGGCGGCCCCACGTAATGGATCCGGGGCTTTTTGAGGGGGAGGCGCGACCCGCGCCCTCTCCCCACACTTGACACAATGAGCCCTTCACGCCAAAGGTTTCTTTCATGTTTTCACAAATGAAAATACTGCACTCCGATTACAAAAATGACCCCGCTTTACCATATGTCGCAGTGTCGGCCGTATCGATATACAGTCCGATCGCTACAATGCACAATGGGTTTTGTCTTTACCTTTTTTGTCCCGCGTTTCCTCCCATTCTCGTTAGTGTATGCCTATTGACACTTTTGCAGCTCATTGTTTTCCGGCCTGAATGGATTGGCGGTCTTTTATCTTTCGTTGTTTTGTTTTTAGTCTTTAATAGTCGCGAGTCGTCATTATGGCGATCGGTCTCCGATTTTGCTTTGTGGTTATGTTTTTAAGGGGCTTTGTAACGGTGTGAATGAGAGTTCAAAGGATCGCATGCGGCGAAAGGGGCTGTGATTAAAGCAGTTTGATTCAGTCTTTACAGCAGTATTTCAAATGCACTATGCATTCTTACTGCTCGAAAATACATTCTTTCCTTGATAACAGTACTGTTAAACCTACTCCTGTACAATTACAAATGCATTTTATAACGATAGACGAGCGAAGGAATTCAGCGAATCAATGTATTAGCGGAGACAATAATTTGTTGTCCGGCAGTGTGTTCGTGTTTTTAAAATTCAATAGCGATACAGCGGCTTCACTAGATAATTTTCAGTCTGTTTTCAATTCCATTTTAAACTTGGTCTTTTGAGTATTTTCCATTACGCTATAAAATACATTACTCCTAGTTAAAACAGACGAAGAAATACAATGGTATTTGTTCTCACTGGTTAAACAATGTTTCGAATGTTTCACTCTACTTAGTCAAAATTCCGTCTATCACGAAATACATAAGAAATCAATTTTATCATTGTTACCTTTAAATTGGTAAAATACTAAAAATGGTTCCATAAATTCTTTGAGTTTCTTCGGATAAAGAACTGTGAATACTATCGAAACCCAAGTCATCCCAAAGCGAAAACAAAAACTGACCCTCCCCTAACTTTTGAATTTAAAGCTCCTACACAAAGCCCTCCCCCGGCTAGTTCTAGAGAGTTCTATTTGTCCCCGTTCCCAGAAGTAACCCTTGCCTGATTGACAGCGAACCCCCCCTCCCCCCGGGGGTGCCACGTGCTCCTGAGCCGGCCCATTGGGTGTACAAAGTTGTCACCCCTTAAAACAGGATAGCAGTGCGAAATTGCCAGCTGTTTAGTTGAAACGATCAATAATCATTGTCGTTTTATTGGCGTGTTTGAATTAAAAATATGTTTCGCCAGTTTCTACAGTAAAACATCAAAAATATTTGCTCTTTGAAATCAAGTATAAACTTTGTTTTGTCCCTATTCTATGTTTTTTTTATTACAAATTCTCTAAATCATTTACAAAATTACTTAATTTTACAATTTACCTTTTAACTCTACATTATACTGAGCTATACAATTTAACAGTTAACGTTGAGCAGGTTTTACTGTCAATGAATTATAAAAATCGGTATACAATACAATAATGCATCAACTATTGAAAGAACCTCTCGTTTAGTTCAGTAGATACCGGTATCCAGTGTATTTCCGTTAGATAGGCAAACTGCAGTTACTTCTGCCGTGTTTCATCCACGACTCTTACCGCGGGAGTGTTGAAGCCCCAATTACAGCACGTCTTCCACGCACTACTCTAAACTGCCAACTCGGCTAATGAGCAGTGCACATCGCTCGTTAGGCGATAGTCCGAGAGCTAAACTACAGCGCCATCCCGGACGGTGACTTTGAGCCTAGCACGCTTCACGCCCCCTTTTGTTTTTCCTTCATTATTGAATCACTTTACCAGTTCCGCCGTTCCCTCTCTGTGCCACAGTCTCCATCTCATAATTGGACGCCAGGAGGGTGCAAAGGGCTCCTCGCTGCGTCTTTTGTCCCGCCTCTTTAAACCCTTTTGTCGGTGTTTCTTTTCTTGAGGTGTTTTGCATTTTCTTTGAGCCCGTCTCTCGTATGTATGTATTTTTGTGAGGTTTTTCTTCAGGCGTTATGGTTTTATGTTCGCGGCGTTTCTATGAGAAATGTCAGTATTGTGCTGTATCGTTGGCACCTTTCGTCTTTTTTGTTTCGTGTTCACTTTTGTTTTAATAGTTTTGTATGACACGATCTTTTTTTCTTGGGATTAACCGTTTTTCACTCCAGCGAAAACGGCTTTTACTCGCTGAAAAAGGCTAATTAGTTTTAACACCTTTTACCATTCTAATGCGTCTTACGTCGCAGCATAGCATTTTTTCATTTAGATTATTCCGGTGATACGAGAGGTACGAACTGTAAAGCATCCCGTTAGTTTTGTTTAGGATTTTTAAAACAGTAATTTTCGTAAGTAAAATAAAACCCTTTATTTATAAATTTACAATTTCCACAGGGCAAAACATTAATCCTATCTGATTATTTGAGATGACTAAATAAAATCATTTTTACCCCCTTAGCCGTGATTAAAAATATTTTCTAACGCCATGAATTTTGTTTCTCGCTTGTGGTCTCTTGTATGTGAACTTCCCCCAACCGCAGCAATATCATCAACATAAGTGTCCTAAAATGTATTTGCATGTAACTAAAATTTTTACTTTTCTGTAACGGTCAACCATATGAGACAATAACATCTCCATCGACATCTGAACTCTCTTCATCAACACCTCCTCCCTTGGCTTCCAACTTCATCAAATCCCCATATTTTGTAATCTGCCTTCCCCTCCGCTACCCCCGGATGATTCAGTGAAACCTGAGCTCCGTCCTCGACTGTCTGTCACTTTAATGGAAGCGATCACACCCCGACTGATTGTTCTAGAGTGATGGGGTTGGAGAGGGGAGGGGAGCGGTTGCATTTTGGGGGAGTTTAAATACTCACGGCCGGGGCTGGGGCGCATCTGATCGTTCCCACCGTTTTTATTATGTCACCGGGGGAGAGCTACTCGATCGCCTTTGATGCGTGCTGATTTTATTCGAAATCATTCGAGTTGTTTGCACTCGAAAAGCCCCTTGATGATCTTTTCGTCGGGATTTCCCATCATGAAGATATGAGTTTGAAAGGAGCTACATTGAGGGGTAGCGGTACGGTACAATAAACTCGAGTTTTATATTTGATCACCCAGGAGAGCTCTCCTCACATTTCAAGATACTTTCTTGGTTGCGAAAATAGTATACGAGTGTAACTCCGATATTTCAAAATTAACGATCTATAAGTTATTTAATCATTCGATGTTTCCCCTCAATAATTTTGAATGTAGAGTAATATGCATAAACAGTCATATTAGACTATTAGGTTAGTAATGTGCAGGTGCATTGTAAATATTCATCTTGTTTTGATACATTGTTACTTATAACGGCACAAACTATGAGGTTTTTGTAGCTGAAAATTTCATAATTAATTCATCACTAGTAACTGAGTACAATCTCGTGTTTTTTCTTCTTTTTGAAGAACCATAACACCAGATGTATCTTCACGTTCTGAATTATAGTAATATTTTATTAAACTACATCAATTAACCCGCGTGCAGACAGGCTCGTGCGACGGGGGGGGGGCGAGGGGGAGCGACCCCACTTCTCGCTTCGTTACCTCTCCAGCGCCTTCATGGGGCTTCCTTCCGTCACCTGTGCTGGATACCCCATAAACTTCCCCTCTAGCCCTCAACCACACTTCACCCCTCTCCAGTGGCTAGCCGATCACTTTCACCTAGTTTATAATTTAATTATATTTCCTGTTTTATAAATATTACTTGCATATAAAATCCAACCATTGGCCAATCAAAAATATTTAAAAATCTATACTCAAAATTAAAATTAAAATTTGCACTTAAATTAGGAAGAATAGAACGTTGATTTTATTACTTGACTGTTCTTGTCGGGCCTATTTACTTTATAGAAAATATTACTGTAACTTTTGATTGTACACTATTTTTACTACAGATTTTAATTTCTTCACTAGAATGTGACTGCTTTATTGTCTAGGATGTTTGTCTTTGAAACGCTTCTGGTAAGAATTATCGCCAGAGTTTGGTTTAATACTTGTTTACAATTTCAGGGAAATTCAATTTACATTTGGCACTAATTTACTGTTACTTGCAATAGCATGTTATGCCAGTTGAAAGCGTTTTTGCAAATGGTTTAAATTAAGGACAAAGGAAAATAGAAACTTTTTGTCATCCTTTTAATCAAGTAAAATATCCTGTATAATAAATGTTTACCGAGCCGGTCCTTTAATCATTCTTTGCCTCCAAGACTCTCGCCCGCGTCCAGTTTCTTTCAAGACTCTCCTTCAAGAAACAAGGTCTTAAAGAAAACTAGGCTTTTAGTAGCATCCTTAACCATTCCCTTTGGGTTTAATATTTAAAACGAAACTCGAAATAAAGTGGGAGCTCACAGAGGGCTAGGGACAAGTAGCAATTTGTAGCTCAAAGAACATTGTAAGCTTTGGGGGGCTTCCCTTCCCGACGTCTTATTGGGTGCGGTCATTCTTTGTACTCCGGCTTTTTGGCCTCTGCCGCCTTTTGACTTGGGCGGGATATAAGAATTTTAATAGTGTCGACAATTTAAAAGCGATTATTTCATTTGTGTTGTGTAAACGTGTGTTAATGGGTTTAAGTTTATTTATATAATTGGGCCTCTTTCAAAATTATGTATATATTTTCTTAATTATCTTTTATTCTAGTTTGTTTAACGAATGTTAAAATTACAAATTTTCAAAATATCTGATACTCTGATTTTCTATATAGATAGGCTAAAGTGAGCAAACAGAGGTTAGTATTAGTTATTAGTTCAACTGCGATGTAAAAAGTAAATCGAATGTGTAGAGTCCCCCAGTTCTTTTTCATTTCCAGATATATTTTCCAAATTATAGAATACTGTTGTTAAATTGTCTTCGGCTTGCCAAACTCCCTAGTTTCGAACTCCGCACCTAGTCATTTGTTTACGTCGTCTTCGGCTTGCCAAACTCCTTAGTTTCGAACTCCGCACCTAGTCATTTGTTTACGTCTGGAACGTCCTAGGGAGAACCTTTCCGAAAAACGGGGACTATAAAAACAAAACTGGGACAGCGGGACGGGCCGGCCCCGGGTTGGGTTTGTTTAGTGTCAAACTGGGGCGGTTTTGGAGCAATTAGTCTGGGTGGAAGGGACGGCGGCCACCTGGCTCGCACACACGCGCTGCGCTCGCAGGGGCGCGCACTCAGCCACGTGCTGCGCTCGCAGGGGCGCGCACTCTCCCACGTGCTGCGCTCGCAGGGGCGCGCACTCTCCATTAGTTGTGATCGATGATTGGATTACTTGGTTTCCATGGCAACCAACGAATACATTGTTGTCCACGCTTCTCCATTGTTGTCTTCCTTCTCACACACACACACACTCACACACACGCACACACAAACACACACACCCCATTGTTATAATTACATTCACTAAAAGACCACCATTGTCTGCGGAATCATTACCCCATTGTCTCCATCTCCACGATGCTGCCGGCTGACCATATGCGGATGGTAATTTGAGAGAAGAATACCCAGGATTGTTTTCACAATTAGGCTCAAATTCAAATGAGGGGATGAGAGAATAAATTAGTGCTAAGCGCAGTAATCTTCTTGCAGAAAGCTTTTCTTGAATATGCGCATTACAAATCTCCTAAGTGTTCTCAGTTTTTTGCTGCCTCTGCTTCAAATAGGCTTACTTCTTTTGACCTGGGGACTTTCGTGATTTCTGTTTCGATGATCATAACCATGATAAATCGTAATATTTGTTAACGCCAGTCGTTCAATTTAGTAACATGATAAATCATTGTCAATCTTGGCTAAAATCAATAAATCAAAATATATAGTTTTCCGCCAGTCGTACAATATAGTATGAGGACAATAGTAATAGTAGGCCTATTTATTAACTGACAACGTTTCCAATTTATTAGAGTTTGCAAAATTATTTTTATTGGATAATATTTTAATCGTGTATTGTATGGTTCAGTCCTAAATGAACTTCACTGATATGTTTACCGTAATTATAAAAAAACACCGTACTCAGTATTCTTCGCACCTGAAAACGTTATAAGAAACGGAATCCGAAATGTCGCATATTTTAATCATTTTATTCTTTGCGTTAAATACGCAACGCACAAAGGTTAAAACCCCCTTAATACGAATTAAAAATACATGGTGACCCATCGAGCATAACTTAGTTGACTTAATCTATTGTAATTCAATCCGAGCGTCTCCCTTTAGCCCAAACATAAAGTCGCAAACGGACGACACCCGCATTGTCTCAGACGACATCACATCGCTACCTTACGACGACATTAACATCCCGGCTTTAATGTGTCACTGGCTGCGGGATATAGCCAGTGGATCTCCCTCGGTAATCTGAGCCCCGAGCCAGACGTTGCTTACGCAGCCGCCCGGTGTTTACATTGTTTACCGATAATGGCCCGTTTATTTCAGGTTGTTTATTGGTTTAGGAAACAACAACATCCGAGCTGTAGGATCAGGACGGTCCAACATGTGTGCTTGGTACAGATTGGGACTATTGTCTTCGTTGAAGGGACTGTAGACGACTGTGGGGTTTGAACGTTGAAATTAGTTATTTTTATTGGAGGGTAACATAAATATGAATGTGTATGTTCATCGTGTAAGCTCAATTATAAAAGTTATATACAGAAATTATATGTTTTTTACACCTAAATCGTCCAGATTGCTCCAGGAATAACGGAGGAGTTCTGTTCCCAAAAATCGGCTTAGCGTATTACATATACCATAGAAGATTACTTCGTTAAACACTACATCGTTATATACACCTTTTTTCACAACCTTACCCACGTACTATCATGATTTAGGTACACAAATTTGCACCTTACTAAAGTAAATGTATTCTCATAGTTCAGGAAATATAGCAATCTTCAAAAACTTGATAGTGAAATTTATATTTGTTTATTCTAGAATATTACATTCCAAGCAGTTTGTTCCCATGAATTTGTTTACATGAGGTTTTATTTGATATCTCCTTCTTGATTGTTGAAAGTGAAGCTATCAGTCACATGTTGCAGGCTATCCAGCAGTAAAACTTATTGACCATCCAGTTGTGTTGAGAACATAATTGGCCCCGAGAGTGAACCCTGCGGTACCCCCGCTCCACTTATTATGTTCCTGTCTTAGTTAAGTTAGTTCATGTCTAGTCATCATGTTAGTGCCATACCAGATGTGCGAGTTGTATACGATGAATTTCTTGTTATCGGTTCTGTTTTCCGTTGTATTTTGCACTCACACAGTTCTGTATTTGCATTACGTACATAAGTAGATTAAGTAGCAAATATTCCAGTACGGTCCCCTCCGTAAGTACAATTCTTAAGGATGTGACTGGGTAAATAGTACAGTACCTTCTTCCACAAGACATTTCTATCTGATAAATATTTGATGATGTTATTATTTCGTTTACAATCTTCCGCGTCCGTTTTATTTGTGATATGTTTATATTCAGATCCTGTTAAAGCATTCCGCTCTTTGACCTATGATTATTAACAGGTATGTGTGTTGTTTACCTAATATAATAATGGTTTCAATATAACAATGCATTAAACACTTTTTTAACAACGCTAAATTAAAATTCTCAGTTTATATTTATTAATTATAAGAATATTATAATTATGGATTGACTTTTGGTTTTTACTTCGAATGGAAGGCATTTTTACTAGAAACATGCTTGAAAGTAGCTTAAGAAAAACCAGTAACTGCATTTAACTTTATAACTGTTAAAATAACTGTTCAGATACAAATCATGTAATCCGTAAAACCATATTTTAAAATCAAACATGATCAATGTGTTCGTTAACTGTTTAAGTTCATAATCTTTAAAAAAATTAGTGTTGATTCAAAGTTAACAAATCATTCTTAAATATGTTTTTACAATGTTTAATTGTGTTTATTGTGTTTAATCTATAGCCGAGAATTTCGTCTATAGATTTATAATGATTACCCATCGTTTAACTTCTTAATTAATATCAAGAGGAAAATTCGTTATTAAATTCTCTCTTTGCTAAGTTAATCAAACATATCAATATTTACAATTCTTTGTTATTCCATGAATCAGGGTAAATTATTTCAAGGGAGTTGATTTATATTTCATTATTAGTGAATGTTGTGTTTATTCCATTTATATTATATATGTATCGTTGTATATATACTGCTAACTGTATAAATAATAATATAATATTGGATTTATTAAAATATACACTTTTTAATAACCATATTGTGTATACTTTACCCTGCACTTTTCCTCATTGTCTTGACATTAGATGGTAACAATGGTGGTTACACAAAATGAAGTAGGTGAAAACTCATCAAATAATTACAAGAATCCCAACTTTTATTTATGAAGAATTTTAAACAATAAATCGTGAAATATAATGGCTTGAGAACAAATAGTGTTTACAGAAAAAAGTTAAATATGTATAAATGCCCCAAATTACACTTTATGAAAAGTAAATTTGTCTCTAATTTTGAGATTGAAAACTCAAAGGACAGTAAGGAGCCCTGGTAAGTTTTAAAGTATTCAGTTCCAAAGTTAATTTGGTATTATATGCAAATAGAATAGAATAGATTTATTTTCTCAGAAATAAAACATTTCAAATTACAATTTCACAGTAAACAAAATAAATAAACATTAATTTTCTTGCTCTCAGTCCACAGTTCATAATTTAAACACAATATCACTTATTGTCCTGCCAGAACTGACCATCTTTGATCCTGAAATAATATAGTAAAACTAAAGATATATTAACAAACCAAAAAAACAATATCACGTACATTCTGAGAAAAATAGGGCCTCTAAAGGCTAAGCCTGTTTTAGAGGTTCCAACAAAAAGGTATAATAAAATAAAATACGCTCAAAGAAAAATTAACTGAGTACGCTATGGAATGTCTTGCATCTAAATACTTAACAAAATTATCTTAAAATCAATCTCTAAATTTCATTAGAACATGTCAAAAACAAAATTTGAACTATGACTAAAATATACTGTCTTGTGGAAAAAACAAACAATAACTGAAAAAAGGTTTTATACACTACAAATAAGCTCTTTAAGCATGTGTTAATATTTCAGGAAAACCGTAATCTTGTAATAATTCATGTACATTCCTGACATAACATAGACTTGTTAGGTGTGAAAACTTATCAAACTATTCAAAAATATAAAAATTATATCTTAATGGGTGGTTCTCGCTTACTTATTTGTCAGAGTACTGGGCAGCATCTTGAAGCAACAAGAAGCAATAAGCAATAAGTTGAAGTAACTCAAAACAGGCAGTTGAATGCGCAAGCTGGGCATATGCAATTATGGTTTTTAATATTTATGAATATATATATTTTACAACTGCATTAAATATTTCACAAAACCATCCACCTTTGAAAAACACGATTGATTAAACCTAATTTGTTTTCAACCACATTTTGAGCAAAAAAGTGTGATGAAACGACCGAGAGCAGCAAGGTAAGCACTTTGATAATGTGAAATAATCACATAAAAAGGAGAATACAGTAGGGCACTTCGTAAGCGTTTGGATTTGACCCTTAATTAAAATTTCCCTTATTAGTTTTTTTTTAATTTAGTTTATCTACACTAATACGAATTTTAACTTTAATTAATTTGATTTTTATTAATACTTTTAAATGTTCTATACATTTTAAAAAGTTAGTTGTAAGTTATATCATTACAGTCATAGTTGTTCCAAAATGAAAAACTGTTTTTGCAAAATTAACACTTATTGATCAAAAATACACTATATAATTTACAAACATGTTATTAACTGTACGTGAAGAAAATGGTTTTGTCACACCTTTTCACTATTCCTACAGAAAGGGTGATTCAGCTTTAACTACACAAAAATCTTTTAAATTATGTCCACGTTTAAGCTACATATGTAATAACAGTTACACGGTAAAAAACTACTTGACACTTGAATTAGACAGACAGTTAAATATGAGATTTTGATCAACTTCCATTGCAAAATAATTAAACTCGTTTTTGTTCAAAGAAATTCATAATCTTTAATAGCTGTGTAGACTGAACCACAAGAATATTATAACGGATGAGTAAAATTTGGCATCTATTGAAGTAAACCACATTGGTGTCTGTACTTAAAAGCGTATATATTTTGCTTGGCTTAATCTGGTTTAATTTACAGGTGGTAAAAAGACCATTTCTAATAGATTAACTATATTTGTGTGTTTATTTGCTTAAACTGTTACTTCCATAGCGATATTGTGTTTGTAAATATTTTGTATGAATATTACGAAATATTCATAAACTATAAAATAATTACGTTTGAAAACGTTACCAGTAGATTTATACCGAATCAAACAACTACAAACAAAACACGAATAATGTTCAAAACGTTATTACATTTGTTAAGCAATACACAATAACATTCATGACATTTTAAACTACTTAAAAACCTCTCAATATCATTATATTAATAGACATAGCACAGCATTTTATAAAGTAATAAACGGTATCAGGAAACTGACACATACTTTCTCCCTTTTAGCCAAACTTTAATGACAAAAATATTTGTTATTTACTAAATATAGAATATGAAGTATAGACAAATGTAAAGAAAATTGCCTAAAATAGTTGTTTTCAGAAATATCCATCCAAATGTTTTTTTGGAGGCACTATAGAGTCCGTTGCTACACACAGTAGTTTTGAGAGGGGAAATGCCCCCTTGCCCTCCCCAGGGTTAAATAGCAACACATTTCGAACATCATCTGTTGGTCAATGCTAACTTGACCT
Source organism: Allygus modestus (assembly GCA_963675035.1). NCBI lineage: Eukaryota > Metazoa > Arthropoda > Insecta > Hemiptera > Cicadellidae > Allygus > Allygus modestus. The sequence goes on along the minus strand of OY776115.1, from coordinate 29,810,083 downwards.
GCATATCAAATTTTAATGAAATTGATCAGTAAATAAGAGAGAAATAGTTATTTTTGTATTCCCCATAAGAATAACATTGGACAACGTACTGTGTTTACCGCTAAATGAAAATTTCAATTTTCTCCGCAACTAGCAATCGTAGAATAGTAATTTAAAATACTAATTTATTTAGTTTTTTGAGCTCTTTTTAACGGTGAATAGTAATCTTTTTTAACATTTATGATTTTTTATGAAAAATCCAAAAAACTGAATTTTTGATGTTTTAAGTCCTGTAATTTCTGAACCCGAATTTTTCCAGAAATGCGGGTGGTGTCATTTTGTTGGAAACCTAAAGTTCTACAAACCACGAAAGTTTAATCAAAATCGTTAGAGCCGTTTTTGAGAAATTTGGATTTTTCATGTTTTTTGGTGGTTTTGGGGGGATAATTACCCTTAAAAATCAAAAATTCAAAAAAATGGAAAAAACGCCTGGAGATATCGTGGATTAGTACCTACATACCAAATTTTATCAAAATCGGCCCATAGGTTAGGGCTCTAGCTCTGTAAACATCCACACAGACACACACACACACACACACACACACACACACACACACACACACACACACACACACACAGACAGACAGACATCACGTAAAAACCACTTTTTTGGGTTCAGGGAGTACCAAAACGAATACTTCCACTAACAACTCAAATTCGAAAATTTTGACGAAAACAATACTTTCTCCATATACTACGTATAAGGGGGAGAAAGTAAAAAGCGGTGAAAACATGAAAGTTACAACTTGTTAAAGTAATTGAATTAAAACAAGCTACGAGGTGAGTATAAACCATTGCAATTAATCTTGGGCGATCCATCGAGCTGATCGAAAAAGTTGGAACTATCAATCTTGAAGGCGGAGAGTTGGAACTATCCATCAAGGAGGATCCAGAAGTTGGCAACTTGACGGTGACCGATCAGGGCATCTTGTCTGGCTTACGGCTCTATACTGGACAAGGTGATTGGGTCATCATCACATCTTCAATCACTGAATTTTTTCCCTTAACTTTTACAACAAGTTTAAACCCTAGTAGGTTATCGAGCTAGTTGTCCAGTACATAGTATTTTATGAGGTGATCATTTTACTTTAATTGTATATTTGGGTGCGATGATCACCAGCGTGACTGCTTAAAATATATTGTCTTGTGCCATATTTGATGTATATTTTCCGCCTTGGATTTAAGTACAGTGTAAGTGTGAGTATATTGTATAGTTTTGTGAGAGATAATTTATTGTATCCCGTTTAAATAAAAAAATATATTGCACATAATTTTCGCAATAAAACAATTCCAAATTATTTTTATGCTTGCAACTATCCTCCCTTTTTTACAATGAACAAACTATCTACAAATAATATTTTTGAGATATCGTTAGGCTTTATGACCGTTCAAATACTTCTGCGCAATAAATACGAAAGTGGGTATTAAAACAAGACTGTACACTCGTATATGGCTAGTTAATAGAAATTTACAAAAATAGTGGTTACTTAAGGAAAGGGATTTAATGTAATATCTTATTCATGTCAAATTAAGTTTCAGTGTTTAATAATAATAATAATAACAATAATAATAAATAGTTAATGCAAAGAACTATATTTTTTACCAACATGCACAGTTGTCTTAAGTAGTTTTTATTTTAAAAACTCCTGTGATTAATTGCACACAATTAGTATGGAATTAAACAACTGGGAATCTCTTTAAAACATTTTGTTCACTACCTGTAGTAGCATAACTAAGTTATGGAGGAGTTACTCATGCACCCTTTGTTAACATTAGTAGCTTCTACTTCCCTGCAGCCTCGAACAACACAGCAATGCTGCGATGGCGACAAACTCGAGAATTCTTCATTCCATCCCGCACTCCGGCGTGTCAGGTATGCACATGGATTCCAGATTTTTGCTCGAAGCATCAATTTTCTTAAAAGTTTGGACTGTGTGTAACCGTAAGTGGTCAGCAACCTACAAAACATTGTCTTGGTGAGCTGTTATTAGTGAATTTCCTATGGAAAGTGAACTATTAGCATGACCCGCACGGTGAGACTTAAGCCCGGGACCACCATAGAAGTTCCTACCCCCTGAACACGATTTGGGGGGTCGTTCAAAATTATACATATATTATATGTGTATGCACACTAATGGTCACATTCATTGTCCGATTTACTTAAAATTTGGTAGGGACGTTCCTTTCTATAACCAGTTGGACAAGTTCGTTGGGCAAAACAATCGGAAAACTCTACCCCCCTTTTTTGGGGATTATTCCTTCAAATTTCGAAAAAAAGGGTCAGAAAAGCCCCGGACGTACAATTAATGCATGTATTAAGATGGGAATTAGTGAAGCGAAAGTTTTAAGCCCTCTCTCGTCATTCTAGCATAAATATATACCGAGTTACTAAAGAAAATGTAAATCGGCTAAACACAGTACGTTGTCTTATGGGGTTTTTACATTAGAAAATCATGTTATTCATTTGTTGGTGTATTTGTTTCATCCCCAGCAACCTCGCACCTACTTTTAAGCCTGACTAGACCTTCTCCTAACCTTATAATGTGCGCGCAAATTGTATTCCTAACATTGCAGGTAAATTAAACCAGGAGCACCAGAACAGCCAAAAAATCAATGTTTTCAGATTTCAATAAAATTGGCATAAATGTATGTTTTTATACTGGGTTTGAGTTTTAAAAGTTTTGTATGTGGAAACGTCAGCGTGCTGCGTGCGAACACATTTAATATTTATAAAATATTTAGGATTAAAATAAAGGTTTTATCTCTCTAGTAAAAAAACAACTGTTAGGTTGTTCATTGTTTAAAATTCATTGTTGGTGATGGTGAAAGAAATATTGCGGAATGCTCCACCACAGATCAGAGAAAAAACAAGTTTCACTTATTGACAGCTATGATTACCGTGGTTACACCGAGTTAGGTAGAGTCCGGAATGTTAATTTTATTAATATCAAGAAGGCGTTGTAATACATAACACCTCGATTATCCTTTCTGTTCACCTTTCACAAATGGGCAGAGTTTCATATGGAGAAAATTAGTTAGATTTGTATTAGTATATAGCCTAATTGCTGAAGTAACTAAAGAGCCTACATTTAGATAACATCTAATTGAATAAGACCAACACGCTTGGTGTCCGTAAGAATTAAAATGGAAGTTAGAATGTCAGGGGAGGCAGAATCCTCAAGCAATTGAATATTTTAAGGTTTACAAAACAACCGTGAGGAATTTTTCAATCTTTAATTTTTTTTCTAAAATTTAAATTTGTAAATACGGATTAAGTCTGATTATGATCAATAGTAAGCAGGCATTAAATACTAATTGTAACTATAGGTCAAACCATATTTTGTATTATTCTGTAAGATGTTATTGTATGATACCCATTGTAACAGCTACTCACACGCTCACGAATATTTAATTTGAACATTTACTTCTCCTAAGGAGTGTTATGATTTATTTAAAAACTTTTACCATGACTAAAGTATTTGTCTTCGAGGCTTGTCTCTCAAACGCTTAGTTGTCTGCACTTGGCGCCAGATCGCATGCCGTTTGTTTCTCGAGCAGTTTTCTGTTGTAGGCCCTACTGCAGCAGCTATGGAATACAAATAAAATGCTAAGCCGAAGCTTCTTTTTCTAAATTTATATGTTTAATGCGTTAGCGTGCACAGCACATAAATAGTATTAATGGTATTACTGGACTAAATGTGTTTTCGAACAATACTTGAAACGTTTCAGGAGTACAGGTGTTGTTTTCGTATGAAAATTATCATGGAAGAGTGATGTTAGGTTATTACATACAAGAATGAATAAATATTTTAGACTGGCTATATCCAAATTAAATATTTTGACAATAATTTCCAGACTAAATATAAATCTAAATAATATTCCCTCGGAAATAAAATCTACAAGTAGCATTAGTCAATTCAAAATTAAAGTCATTGAGAAATGTTGAAACCAACATTTGTATACAAAGTATACTTCAATGAATACACATAATTAGAAATCCTAGCCTAAATTACTTTTGCAATATCAAGGTGGTCTCATTCTTTGAAAGAATGTTTTATGTGGGGTTTTCGATTTAAAAACCTTAATTTTATTGGGCGCTGCCCACCTTCAGGTAATGCGGCATTAGTCCATGTGACATCGACAAACGCGGCATAACCTAAAAATTAAGTTTTTTGAAGGTGGTCTCAACCGTTCATCCTACCCTATCCTATCCTATACTCAAACATGAGTAAGGTTTGCTTGCTTGCAACTCTGATCTCTAAAACGGCTCCAACGATTTCCTTCAAATGTTGGAAATAACCAATTTCTGGTATAAAAATAAGTTCTAGACAGGTCTCATACCCAGGAAAAAATAAAATAATGTAAAAAGCCGAAAATGAAAAGTTAAACAAAATTAAAATCGGGCTTACGGAGTTTAAAATTAAAAAAAAAGAATTGTATAACAGCTATTCATAATCAACCAGGGAACTGTCAAAGCAATACTCATGTTGTTTATAATTATTGTTAACATGTGGTTTCCCGAGGGCAGTGACTAAAACTGTTGAGTGAAGATTGCATATACAGATTGGTCATATCCGAAATAAAGCAAAGGGACATTGAGCTATAAATAACAATTGGAGTGACCTTACAAATGCATAAAAGAGGCAAATGAGCTATAAAAATATGATAATCAGTTGTGCAAAATTGGTGAAATATTACTCCAAATAATCTAAACAAACAAACTGACCTTCCCAGATCAAAGCTCGGCCCCCAGGTACTTAGTGTTATAGCAGTTATAAGACTTGTACACTTGTACACTTGACGCAGAATATCTTGAGCTGTGGGATCTGTTTTCAGTTCAAACAGTTGGAGTAGAGCGAGATTTAGATATCGGTCTAAATCTGTCATCTGTTGTTTCCATTATCTGTTCGGTCAACTGATCGTAGTATTGCTGTTATGTAAACGTAAACAAAATGACTGTTCGTGAGTATTCCATGTTCAGTAGGCCAGCTGGTTATCTCAGTCACTCCGGCGCGGCAGTGGAGTAAGCCTCAGCTCTAGATATTCCGCGTAAAGTATAGACTTGTGTGTTGTGTTTTTTTAAAGCAACTTCACTGTCTTCTGTAGGCCTATCGATACCTAACTACACTAGGCACACTAGCCGTAGGCGTTACCCAATGCCCACTGCAGACTATCTGCCACATACACTCCCACCTACATTACCTCTATACAAGACGAGGCAGGACCGGTGTACCCGACCACGCAAGTCAGAAGTCACGGCGGCGGCGAGGTCAAACAAATACAATAACTATAGCAGTGATGATGGCCGTTCGATTTGAATAGGCGTGTTTATATAGAGAATATAATATGCGGCACGTTTTCTTTATAATAAGAATGGCGCTGCTGCCACCTAGCGGCGAACGTGGAAACGTGAGTTAATTAATTGTGGCTCCGCCCGATAGAGTGTGTCCGTGTCGAATTTAATCAGCTGTTGTTTATTGTTGGCTGGTTAGCTGAACGTGCGAATGCAATTATTACAGATTGGAGGTTATGTTCGCTTATTTGTTTTATGTATCCATAAATTGTGAAAGTGTTATGTTCATTCGAGCACGAAGTTATTATTGGACCGGAATTTACGTGATTTTATAATAAATTCTCTCTTCTTTTATAGGGCTTGTTTTACTAATAATCATTTACTGTTTAAATGTTTTAGTAGCAAGTATGCAAGTAAGCAAATATGTGGTGAATTACAGTGCATTACACGATTTTAACATTGGGCTTGTTTTTTGTTTTGTTTTTTTTGTATATTTTACACGACTACGTTTGGCGTACTTTAGCATTCACTTTGAATCTTCTAGCCACTAATATTTTACAATGCAGTCATTTTCGTTGTTCAAAGCTACATATCTTAAAAACTGTAAATTTTAGGGAAAGTGTAAAAGTCCTATATATTTTCGGCCCAAAATTAGCGGTATAATTTTTTTAATCACATAGCAAAACTGGGATTTTAAAATTTTCATAAATAAAACATGACATTTTTAGTAAAGGTTGACAAAGAAATACTTTTTTGTTTTATTATGATGTAGCTTGTTAAGTTTTTAACAGCAATTGAATCAAAAAATGTACTGTTTTTAAGATTTATAATTGTATAAACGAAAATGTCACCATTTCGAAACGATAAAGCGTATGTTTATTATTTCAAGTTTGGTATGGTATTATTTCAAGTTTAATACCAAAATAGATTTTAATATTAGTAGTCTATAATGTACGCCAAGCTTAAAATACATATCATTCCAGATTGTAAAGATATCATAGATAGGCTGGCACTAAAGGGAGTGGATTAAAATACCCCCGACGCAGCAAACCTGCATACTCAGCGAATTTCCAATGGAGATATAAATGTCTTGATACTACATAAAGCCACTTTTACCAGTTTTCATAAAAATATATTCACAAATAAGCGATATATACAATTTTAATTATCCTCCATCAGAATAAAATTGGGGCTGAATACGCAGGTTTGCTCCAGTTTTTATTCATTTATGTTTAAAATTAAGGGAGACGTTGCATTTAGTCACTATACATAAGAATAACATGGGGCTGAGTACGCAGATTTGCTGATACGGGAGCCTTTAACAACAAAATATTTTTTGGAGCAAATATCAATAGACCACGACCAGGTGAAGCCGTATACCAAGTTTCGTCAGTATACGTTCATAAATAAGCGAGATATAAAATTTGTCTTTTCCTCTATAAGAATAACATTAGACAACGTAATGTCTTTAGCACTTTCAATATCTCGGTTACCAATTGACATAGAGGAATAATCAAAATACTAAATTGTGTGTTATTTTAAGCTGAATCTAATGGTAAAAACTAATACAAAATGTGACTATTTCAAAAATTATATGTTAAAAATAATAAATACCCCCGTAGCAGCAAACCTGCGTACTCAGCGAATTTCCAATGCATATACAGTATATGTATCTTAATACCACATACAGCCACATACCAAGTTTCATCAATATACATTCATAAACAAACGATTTATGACATTTTAATTATTCTCCATAAGAATAACATGGCGGCTGAGTTTGCAGGTTTGCTGAAGCAAGGAACACAAAAAATGGGGTTTTATACAAATATCAATATAACTCATGTAGGTAAAGCGACATACCAAATTTCATTAATTTATTTTCATAATTAAGGGAGATAACACGTTACTTATTCTCCATAAGAATAACATGGGGCTGAGTATGCAGGTTTGCTGCTACGGGAGCCTTTGGAAAAAAATTTTTTTGAGCAAATATCAATGGTCCACAACCAGATGAAGCGGTATACCAAGTTTCGTCAGTATACGTTCATAAATAAGCGAGATATAAAATTTTTCTTTTCCTCCATAAGAATAACATTAGACAACGTACTGTGTTTAGCACTTTCAATATCTCGATAACCAATTGACGTAGAGAAATTATCAAAATACCAAATTGTGTGTTTTTTAAGCTGAATCCAATGGAAAAAACTAAAATTTGACTATTTCCAAAATTATATGTAAAAAATTCGAAAAACCCATTTTTGGGGTACAAAACCCCCCCAAAATACCCCTTTGGATGGAGCGATCTGGCTGGTTTTGGAACTTAAAGTCATAAATGTTGCTTTACAGGTTTAAACCAAATTTCATCAAAATCGGATAATTTTTACGAGAGTTATCGTGCTCACGGACACATATATATATACAGTTTCGAACGAACGGCCTTTTTGGGGTCTGGGGACCTCAAAACGAAAAGTTATCATGGTCCCGGGCCTAGGTCTTACCATACCGACTACGGTAATGGCTTCTTCCCTATAAGGGAAATTCGCTAAAAACACTATATTTGTTGTTCCATTTAAGCTATATAATCTGAAAATGTTGACCCACTTTACCTTTTACGTGAAATCTTGTGTAACACCTTTGGGTTATACGAGATTCTTCGATGGTCTCTTTATTGAGTAAAGTTGTAGTTGGTGTTAACAAATGTACATCGCCTCAGTTGAAAACTTTACAGCTTTAATAGGCTCTTCAATAGATAAAATACACACGTTTTATTTCTTTTAAGTATATTTATAATAATATGCATACTGCAAATTAAATAATAATGAATGGATTTGTTGCAAACATATCTGACTTGTTGACGTGTTGTATAGTTTATCTTTGTATTTTACCGTTTAATCCTGGGTGTCATTCAATCATTTTTAAACCAAACCGAATGATTATATTCAAACAAGTCAATAATAACGTTCAAAAGGTATAACTGACACAGTAATAATTGGGTCTAAACTAAAATATTGGCTGATAAAAATAAAACGGTGACATGCAAATTGGAGTGGAATATACACAATTATAACCTTATAAGTATATAAGTCTTATTATAATGTGCGGTTGAAGGACGAATTTGTTTTCCTTTGCTTTCTCCCGTGATCCCACCACCACCACATATTACAGCTGATTTTGTTGTTTATAGTTTTACGACACGCGGGTGTCACCTATTTACATTTCTAGAACGTTAAAAAACATTGCAATTATTCTGGTTATGTTTCGTTCATTTTAAAATTAATCAGATTGGGTTTATTTGATTATTATTATCAGAAATGTCCAAGATGCGCCAAGATGTTACAAGCCATGCTAAAACACAATTTTTGGAGTGTAGACCTATAATGATTCCAAGAGTCTTATTACCAACAAATAAACAAATCAAATGCTACAGTGTGGGAAATGTTTTATCAAACCAAAAAGGCTATAGCCGAAGCTTGTTCTGTTTCACAGTTTAGCAATTGAAAAATGTACAGTAAATTAACAGAAAATGACAGTAAACAATTTGACGGGAGAAGGAAACAAACATAAATATTCCAGCTTTTAATTTGAACTCCGAAAACTATATAACAAAAATATTGTACATTTTCTTCGCCTCAATGAAAAATATCCTACAAAAAGTGGATAACTGATCTAGTTCAATTTAACAAAGACGTAGTCCAACATACAGTTTTTTAATAGTTTTTCTAGTTGGAATGTTTATCTTGAATTCCAACCGTACAATTAAATCAGACATTTACTATAATCATAATTTAAATCGTGTACACACTTAAACAATACTAATAATGTTAACAAATTTAGTTCAACTTGAAATCACTAGACTAATATTTACAACTATAAATTAAAAACCCGTTATTATCTAAAACTCAAAATCGTTGTCCTCCCCTCTAGCGGAAGTTGCTGGTACTGCGTTTGTTATATTTAGGCTACCCGCGCAGTGTGTGCTGTCCATTATAAATCAATCTTCACTTTATAGCTTTTGCCATTAACCCTTATCACGTGTTCGCTTTCATTTTAGAATTAGTGTTACAAACCGTCAATCTCATGATAAGTTAAAGTAGAATAAAAGTTTAAATAATTTTAAATTTAAAGTGACCAAATTTAAAGATACTTGTAGACGGCAAAACAACAATTTCCTTTTTTAATGTGTTACTAAATCTACACAGTTTAGGGAATCACATCAGGTAAATCACATCAGTTCACTCGCAGCACGCTGACGTGGGGGAAGTGAATTTCCACATTAAAAACTTTTAAAACTCAAAATCACTGTAAAACATACATTTATTCAAATTTTTAATGAAATCTGAAAACATTATTTTTTGGATGTTCTGATGCTCCTGGTTTAATTTACCTGCAATTTTGGGAATATAATTTTGCCCATTATAAGGTTAGGAGAAAGTCCAGTCAGGCTTGAAAGTAGGCGTGAGGTTGCTGGGGATGATAAACGTACACCAACAAATGAATAACAGGCTTTTTTAACGTAAACCCCCCATAAGACAACGCACTATGTTTAGTCGATACACATTATCTTTAATAACTCGGTAAATATCGCTAGAATGACGAGAGAGGGCTTAAACTTTCTCCTTACTAATCCACATCTTTTTACATGCATTAATCTTACATCCGGGGCTTTTCTGACCCTTTTTGGGCCCGAAACCCCGAAATTTGAAAGATTAATCCCCAAAAAAGAGGTTTAGAGTTTTCCGATTGTTTTGTCCAACAAACTTGTCCAACTGATTATAGAAAGGAACGTCCCCACCAAATTTTAAGTAAATTGGACAAAAATGCGACCGCGAGACTGCAAACATATATATATATATATATATATATATATATATATATGTTTGCAGTCTCGCGGTCGCATTTTTGTCCAATTTACTTAAAATTTGGTGGGGACGTTATATATATAATTTTGAACTACCCCCCAAAACTTGTTCAGAGGGTCACGTTAGAATCTTCTATGTTGGTCCCGGGATTAAGTTTCACCGTGCGGGTCATGATAATAGTTCACTTTCCATAGGAAATTCACTAATAATCAGAGGGAGCGGTTAGAGCTAGAAACCACTCCGTTCTCATCCCCCCTCTTGGACACCCACACCTCTCAAAATTGAAAATGTCCTCTCGATCTTTAAACACCAAATGAAGTGTGTCCCAATTGCATCCCTGCGGTAGTGATTTAACTCGAAGAAGAAGCAAATCGATTATGTCCCTATGTCACCGGTATTGAGGTGGTAACGACCCATCTGTTACATTGCTAAACAAATACTGTTCAATGAAAACCTTAACAACCTCCGGCGCAGTAAACTTGTGTAACCCTTTTTATACACAATTAGATAGTATTTAAATGTCTTACAGATTTTTAGATTATTTAAACATTTTTTAAACATTGATTCAACTTACCTATTTTAACTTTTTTCGTGGACAAGCGAGGTATAATTCGTCCTTACAAGTGGTACCCTACCTTCTTTCTTTCAAGCGGAACTACTTGCTCTTAGGTTGTCCTTTGCACCGCCAAATCCTTATTGCCGTAAACAAAACAAGTATGCATAACAAGCGTTGTGACTATTGTTATGTGGCAACTTACATGGGAAGAGCCTACAAAATACAAATTAACTGTCCTGTCAAAATGTACTGTTAAATACAATTTTGTTTTTCAATTTATCTCCAACTGTGCATGGGCCAGAAATCCCCTATCGAGTAAAATACATTTAAGACGAGGCGGCGCGTTAAACACAATATTTAAAGACCCTCAGATTCCTAATCACTTTTTTTAATATTTTTGTGTAGATTATTAAAGAACCTCTCACCGATTTCAGATGTCAAGATTTGATGAACGCGAAGTATGCTGGGCAGCTCTGCAGTTTCCCAAACTCTAGTCTCATGGGCTTAGTTTCGCTGTCTTGAGTGGATTTGCACTTTAAACAGCAAAACATTATCGTTTCAAATAATTACAAACTCTGCAGGGTCATAAATTTGAGACATCTGCTATTACAAACTATAATATTAATAAAAGTACAATTCTTTATGCAATTGCCAAGTCGAGGCAGGGATAAGGCAATAGTGATTTGCCCGACCTACGTAGTTTCTTTAGTTCAAAGTAACGAGAGAAACGGTTGAATTGTATAGACGGTATCTGAACATGTATACATGCAAGCCTATATTAACCCAAATATGGATAGCAAATTATTGAACATACATTTTTCTAACTAAATAATAGTTTTATATTTTATTAATTTTATTATCAGGAACATCTTTTTAATGCTAGTTCAGTAATATACTTTCTAGAGTCTGGCGATACTAGAGCTAGGATCGTGGTGTGGGGAGATTTTGAACTATTGCAAGGGTACTGCATTACCGACCGCAGGCGTGTTTAGGTGATATGACCAATAATACTAGTATTATAATTAATAATATTTAATTAACAAGTTAATAATGAATATTAAAAAGATGAACTCGGTTGTTTGAAGGTTGGTTGAAAACAAATGGAAATAATTTATTATTGGATTTAGAAGAATATTAAAAGTTAACGGAGTGTATGTTCACCACTACAGTTATCAGATAGGTTTATGTTTTTGTGTATAACGGCTGCAATATTCAATACTGCAACTCAAGAAGAACATTTTATTAATGTTCTCGTATTGTAGATGAATTACTCTTTCGAAAAAACATGCAATTGTAAACAGTCTGCTATCAAAGTCTTCTTGGCATATTTATTCATCAATTAGCGTGCTACTTAATCGTACCTTAAAAGTGGTATGACCTATAAATATCTGCAAACAAATTTTAAATTAATAAATATATTTATACAAATAATATTTAAAAAATAATATTTAAACGTTTTAACAAACACTAGTTAGTATCCGCTTCTCCCCGCGGGGATCTCGCAGCTACATCAATTTCAATTCAGTGAACAAACTTAAAATAGGTTTTTTTACGGTTGGAAAAGTTTTTATAACAGCTGTTTTTAGCGAATTTCCCCCATAGGGAAGAAGCTATTACCGTAGGTGGCATGGTAAGACTTAAGCCCGAGACCATGAAAACTTTTTGTTTTGAGGTCCCAAGATGCCAAAAACACTATTCGTTCAAATTTATATATATATATATATATGTATGTGTGTGTGTGTCCGTTACCGCGATAACTTTTGAAAGAAACGCCCGATTTTGATTAAATTTGGCACAAATGTGGAGAGTAACATTTATGACTTTAAGTTCGAAAACCAGATCGATCGGTTTATGGGAAAGGGGTTTTATGGGGGTTTAAAATTTTCCAAAAATCTGCGTTTTGAACTTTTAACCCTAAAATTTTAAAAACACTAGATTTTTGTTATAGCCATTTTATAGAGCTTAAAAAACAAACAATTTAGTATTTTGAATCATTAAGCTAGGTTTAGTGGTTGTGGAGAAAAGTAAAAAAATTGTGTCCATAAAAGTTCCCTTGTTAATCTTATGGGAATACGGTTTTTAGATTTTCCTCAGATAATTTCACTAAAAACTTCACATTTCTTTCTAACAATCATTTTGGCGTTTTAATTGTTGTTTTACGTCCAACCGTTGCAGTGATATTCAAGGTGCTAAACACAGTACGATGTCCAATGTTATCCTTATGGAAAATAAATAAAATGTTATATTTCGATTATTTATGTATGTATAAATATGAAACTTGGTATGTGGCTTCATCTAGTTGTGGTATCTTGATATTAGCACAAAAAAGTGTTTTTATTTTTCCCAGTAGCAGCAAACCTGCATACTCGGCCCCCATGTTATTCTTATGGAGAATAAGTAAAGTTTTATATCTCCCTTAGTTGTGAACCTAAAGTAATAAAACTTGGTATGTAGCTTCACCTGGCTGAGTTATATTGATAATTGCAAAAAAACACATTTCTTATCTTCCTTGTTGCAGCAAACCTGCGACTCAATTATAATGTTATTCTTATGGATAATAAATAATATATATCACTTATTAATTCATGTATTTTTTATGAAACTTGGTAAGTGGCTCTAGGTAGTAGTGATACCCATATATATGCATTGGAAATTCGCTGAGTACGCAGGTTTGCTGCGACGGGGGTATTTGTAATAAAGTTAACCTAAGCACATGTGACCAAAATAAAATATATTCTTCTGTAAAATATGGGAACTTTAAGGGCCAATGGGGTGGAGCCCTGAGGACTTAGGGGAAAATAAACTACTTTCGAAACATATTGAGGAAAATACCTTATATTAAAAAAAATTACCTCAATTGTCAAAATGATTATGAAATAAGAATGTGGCTGACCACACAACACATTCATTGAGGAATTAAGAAGGAGATTGTAACGTATCAGTAGACTTCGCGATTGAAAAATATTCATGGACCCTTATAAATTTAATAACACATTTAAGCCGATCGTCTTAACATACTTTAACAAAACTCGTCAAGAAAACAAACTCTGTCATTGGATTTTCAATATTTCAACAGTAATTAAAGTGCAATACACAAGTACATAGCTGACTCAACAGTTCCCTTCAGCGTACTCGGGGAAAGCTACGAATTTGGCGAGAAGACGCAGAGAAACGACTTGGCAAATCTTAACAAAGCAGAATTCCCCTCTAAATAAACACCCTCGCCCAACACGGGGGTTGTCGCAGCCGAAATGACTCTCTCTAGACGTCTACAATTTCCCGTTTCTGCAACAATGTGAGGAGTCCCGCACAAACGGGGGTGTTAGACGTTTTGGCGCTTAAAAACACGTTTAACATTGGGATCATGTGGTGTTTGAACCAGAGTGGCACTATGGATGTTATAAGACAGTGCTTTGACGTTTTAGCTCACTAAACGTGTAAGAATATATCACAGTATTATTTGTTCATCAACACATACAGTTTTTACATCAAACCTATTTTAAGTTTGAAATATTTTAAAACGTATTATTACAAAACAATAAATGCAGTTAAATACAAATAAAAGTGTTTAAACATTAACGAGATTATTAATTTTTACAGGGTTATTAATTTCAAAAATAGTTTATCTATACACCCATCTACGCGCACAGGTCCTTGTGACCCGTGTGGGACTTTTTGTGTGTATTTATATGTATTGCTGCATTTAATGGGAAAAATAAAGAATTATTTTATTTTATTTGGGCGTTTAGAATTCTAAATAACTCATACTTCATTGGCTACTTTAAAGTAGTCAGTTTTTCTCACATTTTGAAGAATTTGAAATATTTTAAATTTAGAAAAAATGTTTAATTTTTAAGAGGACAATAATAAATTAAAATTATTTTTAGAATTCTAAATAACACATACTTCATGGGCTGCTATAAAGTAGTAAATTTTAATCACATTTTTAAGGATTTTAAATATTTTAAATTTAGTAAAAATGTTTAGTTTTTAATAGGAAAATTACATATTTAAATTTAAAAATGGGCAACGGGTGCCTTAAGGTACATTATTCTTAGCAGTGATTCCTCTGACTAAATTATCTAAACTTTTGTTACTGTCCAAACAATGTTTAAATAATAAATATTCTACAAATTTAACCATTTTCGGATAACTCTACAAAACGTTTTTTTAGGTATGTTTAGGAAATATTTCAGTCACTTAGTTTCTATCGCTTATGTACATAATTATTCTAAGCTAAATGTATTTTCTGCTACTGAAAAAAATCGTTTTCTGATTATATCCCGCTGAGATATAACCACATTTTGGTGTGCAGTTTCTGTTTGGATGATGGGAAAGGGGGTGGGAAAGTTATGGAAGGGGGGAGGGGGTAATGCGGTTGTCCACCAAAATCCCCAGACAGCAATCGTCTGAAAAATCAGATCATACAGAATCTTTCCGCCGAGCCCGCCCGGAGGCTATTGCCAATTTTCGAACCGAATTGCAATGAAAGTAGACGAAATTGGATTCACTTTCTGTCTCGGGATCGGATAAAATGGCGCATCAACTAGTATCGAGTTATGAATTTTTGTTCCAGTCCAAATGCGACCAACAAATGTTAAAAGATATGTCCACGATTCGCGTGTTATCAAATTTGGGAGGGATGCAAATTGTATCAGAATTAAATTGTTCAAATTTTAAATAAAAACTCATAATCGTTGACACATGAGGTTAATCTATCTAGCTGGGCCTGGTGGTTGGCAGGACTGGTTGCAACTGGAACTGGCCGCTCATACAGTTCAAAACGTGCCAGGATGGTCAAACCCATGTTCATTCAGGTGTGTATGTTCATTAAGGGTGTTGTGACAATTATTATCTTATAAATGTATATTTACCGCCGTGTGTATGAGTACGGTGTAAGTGTAATAATATCTTGACCTATTGTAAGATGCGTTATTTCCTTATTTCATACAATATGTGAGGAAACAGTGACTTTATAAGGCACAGCTATAAAAATGTCATGTTACTACCATTAACTGCACAACTCTGGTAGCGAAATGAAGGGCTCTTGCTGTTGATTTATAGCAACGAGTTCTTTTACTTTCTCCCCTTATACATAGTAAATGGAGAAAGTATTGTTTTCGTAAAAATTTTCGAATTTGAGTTGTTAGTGGAAATATTCGTTTTGGTGCTCCCTGAACCCAAAAAAGTGGGTTTTACGTGATGTCTGTCCGTGTGTGTGTGTGTGTGTGTGTGTGTGTGTGTGTGTGTGTGTGTGTGTGTGTGTGTGTGTGTGTGTGTGTGTGTGTGTGTGTGTGTGTGTGTGTGTGTGTGTGTGTGCGCGCGCGCGTGTCTGTGTGGATGTGTGGATGTGTACAGAGCTAGAGCCCTAACCAATCGTCCGATTTTTATGAAATTTGGTATGTAGGTACCAATCCTCGATATCTCCAGGTGTTTTTTCATTTTTTTGAATTTTTGATTTTTAAGGGTAATTATCCCCCAAAAATCGCCAAAAAACATGAAAAATCCAAATTTCTCAAAAACGGCTAACGATTTTGATTAAACTTTAGAGATTTGTAGAGCTTTAGGTTTTAAACAAAATGACACCACCCGCATTTCTGTAAAAATTCGGATTCAGAAATTACAGGACTTAATATATAAAAAATTCTGTTTTTTGGATTTTTCATAAAAAAACATAAATGTAAAAAAATATTACTATTCACCATTCAAAATAGCTCAAAAAACAAAATAAATTAGTAATTTTAATTACTATTCTACCATTGCTAGTTGCGGAGAAAATTGAAATTTTCTCTTAGCGGTAAACGCAGTACGTTGTCCAATGTTATTTTTATGGGGAATACAAAAAAAAACTATTTCTCTCTTATTTACTGATCAATTTCATTAAAACTTGACATGCAGGTCAAGTTAGCATTGATCAAAAGAGGATGTTCGAAATATGTTGCCATTTAACCCTGGGGGGGACAAGGGGGCATTTCCCCTCTCAAAACCACTGTGTGTAGCAATGGATTCTTCAGTGCCTTCCAAAAAGGGATTTGGGTGGATATTTCTGAAAACAACTATTTCAGACAATGTTCTGTACTCATATTCTATATTTAGTAAATAAAAGATATTTTTTTCAATAAAGTTTGGCTAAAAGAGACAAAGTATGTGTCAGTTTCCTGATCCTGTTTATTTTAATTGAGTCGAGAGGGGATACGTCGTACCTCTTTATTCTGAAACGCATTTTCGTTATGTTCTCCATGGGTTAAAAAAATATAATTTAAATCATATATTAGGTAGTAGGCTTGAAAATATAACTTGTAGGTGAACGCTCTAGCTTTGTAATGGTTCCAGAGCTCTTAAGTAATAAAATATTTGTAGTGTAAGTACTGATAAAGTTGTACAGTGTGATTTTCACAATTTGTATATCAAACTAAATCCAGTTCATTAGAGTATTTACCTGTGAATTTGCGTTTCAGATGCCAAAATAACTTGCATATACACAGTAGGAACTTGGATTTAATATTCCAACCCTCACATAATCAATATCTATACATTGTCATAATTCACTATCTGGCTTAATGTTATTGATATTTAGTTGGCAATAATCGAGGAGTCGATAGTCTAATACCGATATGCATATCGGCATCACAACCGATATTGTTTGTTCGATGCACTGACACTAACTACTCTGTTTGTTTCTACTACCTCGGTGCTCAATCAGCTGATAACTCTAATCAGTCGCAGGAACACTCGGCTCTCTGTCCTCAGTCACTGCGAGGTTATCACGAGATAGGCTTTACTGCAGACGGACTCGTTGAGTCTAATTGACTCTGATGCATTCAGTGATTCCAGGAGAAGTCAACGCCCCGCAATGAGCATACGTTTCACTGTCCAGATTGTTAGTGTGAAAATAAAATACCATTCGAACACATTTGTATTTTACAATATCGTTGGAGTTCCGTCCTCGGTCTCAAGTTCAAAACAATAAATTTTATTATGTCAGGTTGATCATCAAGCCGTGAGTTACTGGTTCACTTGGTCTCACATTGCAGTTAATGAAACTGTCTTACAGCATACGTTCATTGAAAACGAGCCATCTCGGCCTAGCCAATCTAAATAACTATTATATTTTGTGTATTAGTCGGGTGAAGCTTGATGGATGCACCAGGATAATTGTCTAAGAAACTGTTTCACAAAATAGCCACTCTCTTTAATTTTTGGGTGAAACAAACAAAAATAAAAAATAAACAATATTCCATGCTCTACGTCTATCCATACGGTCATTGTATGTTTGTTTGTTTGATTGCAAAACCTATCTCAGAATCCAACGGAACGATTTTCTTAAAACTTTGGAATTAGAGGCTTTTTGGATCCAACAAATCGGTTGGTAAATACCTCAACCACAGGAAAATTAATATGTGTTTTAAATCTCATCTTAAAATTGAAAATTTTAACATTAGGCTCATGGAGTTTCAAATCAAAAAAAAGAATCATCAAATCTGTGAATAAATTAATAAATGAATGAATGAATAAATGGGAAAAAGGAAAAGTGTCAAAACATGATTTCTTGAATACAGTGAAAAGAACCATTGAATAAAGATGTCATAAAGAGTGGAAATCTTTTTCAACCATGAAACGAATCAAATATTACCGTATGGCTCGGTTACCCCGGTACTATTCATCAAATAGCCCATAGGACCATCAAAAGGACCGCTGATGCTAAATAAGCTGGCAATCAACCAAGGCACGTTTGGCTTTAACCGCTCCGTAACCGTGGGGCTGTCAACAGGTGCAGCAACTTGCCAAGTAACCTCTGCAAGACCGTGTATAACGGGACCTCGGCCAGTTGTGATACCAGAGTATGCGTTTGTTAACAATAAACAAATATGTTTCAGTAAAGAGTTATCTAAAGTTATCTAAAGAGTTACTAAAGTTTGTCTATTTCAGTAATAACTATCGGGGAAATAGTATATGGTTTTGAAAAAGTCATCTCTGCTCAAGAGAGTACATGGGAAATTAAAATTAGGAATATACTAAAAAACTATTCACATTAAATTAGATTCTTCATATAATTATTATTTAAGCACATTGCAAGTAAACATTTTTGAGAGTTAAAGTATGCACACGTTACTAATCAGTTTGGCGTTTTGTTGTAAACATTGAATGGTTTAAATACATCTTACAACTCTTCAATTTTAGTAGGAATACAGAAGTAGGCATATCAAGTTTACTTCATTCAACTTTAAAACTTTCATTAGTATTTTTTTCCATGAATGCTACTTCTAGGACTATAGTAGGAGTACATATGTATTAATAGTCTCAAAAAACACCCTGACTGTATGCTCTACAACATCATTCGTAGTGGCTATCATGCAAGCTTCACTCTTAAAGGGCTTCACTGTTTGGCTGGCTAGCACAGTGGTTAGCGTGCTCGCTTCATAATCGAAGTTCACCAGATCGATCCTGACCAAAATCCTGAGAAATTTTCGGAAGGTTCGAACTGGGTCCAGCTGCCACTGGTTATTATTAATGATCCTGGCTAAAGAATCAGTCGGTCTTAGTCAGTAACAAGACTGCACAAGGCATCACACCAAATCTACATTAATATTCGCTTTAAAATACGCTCTAGTTGCGTCATACAATGATCAAGTGATAAACTAAGCATAAGGTTGCTTCCTCGTTGACCACTTTACTGCAATCGTTTTTATTCGACCAAAAATAAGCGTGTAGCTGAAACTGGACTGGGTTTGAGAATCCGGTAATATAAACATTATTGTTCGGAGAGAATCGTCCCTGGAGAGTGGCCCCTCGTCGCCGCCACCGCTCGCAGCTACTTGAGCGGATATTTACCTTTGTGCCGCGATTGGCGTGACGGAACGTGCGTTGTGCGGGGAGTCGCGCCAGCCCACAGCACGTTCGAGGGATATTGCTTCTATTCGCGGACTGTAAAACGGAATTGACATCAATAAATGGCCGGCGACACAACAATCGTGAGTCACATGGCAGTCCAGACGAAGGTCAGGCGGGGTCAAGCAGGGAGAAACAATTACTGAAGTATTGGGAGGGACTGCGTCTAGTCGCCACCCCGATGGATCGCCAACTTTTCAAATTATTTTGGGGGTGGCGATCTTTTGGGGTGGCGACTAGACGGAGACTCGTTGGGAGTACCCCAAGGTTCGGTTTTTGGTCAGTAGGGTAAGAAGGAGAGTCCGAGGGCAGGAGGAGTCAGGAGGAGCACCCCCCCCCCCCGAGGTCTCGTCTGTGACACTTTGCGAATTTTTTTTTTTGCGAATTTTTTTTGCGAATTTTTTTTTTTGCGAATTTTTTTTTTTTTGCGAATATTAACCTACCCTAACCTAACTTAACCTAACCTAACCTAACCTAACCTAACCTAACGTAACCTAACCTAACGTAACGTAACCTAACCTAACCTAACGTAACGTAACCTAACCTAACCTAACCTAACGTAACGTAACCTAACCTAACCTAACCTAACCTAACCTAACGTAACGTAACGTAACCTAACCTAACCTAACCTAACGTAACCTAACCTAACCTAACCTAACCCATCCTAACCTAACCTAACCTCGGATTTGAATTCTGATTGCAGATTCTTGTTCGTCTAGTCGAGCCGAGAAATTTGAGTACCCACATCGTACACTTTGGATGATGTTTACAAAAAAGGGGCCCGCACCACACTTTTGACCTTTTTTTTTTTGCATTTTTGGAATCTCCTCGTCAAGCCGAGTATTCTCAGTACCCACATGACATACTTTGGATAATTAATACAAGAGTTGAACAGGGTAACGCTACAACCAACAGAGCTAGCCCATCAGCGCTTGCGGTCAATTGAACTACCAGTGAATGCAAATTTTGAGGAGAATATAATTGCAATTCAAGTACTCTGCACCGAGGCAGCTGTTCGAACAACCGACGGACGCGTCCAGTCTACTGTCTGGGAATGCGGATGTTGTAATTTGATACCTCGACTGGAGGGTGCAGGTGTTCACACAAAAAACCGACAAGTCGAGACCTGTCTGGG
The DNA here is from genome assembly GCA_963675035.1 of Allygus modestus. Classification (NCBI taxonomy): domain Eukaryota; kingdom Metazoa; phylum Arthropoda; class Insecta; order Hemiptera; family Cicadellidae; genus Allygus; species Allygus modestus. The sequence continues at coordinate 29,789,309 of OY776115.1, read as the reverse complement.
AATGCGGATGCTGTAATTTGATACCCCGACGGGAGGGCGACGCGACCCTTCCAGGAACCCATTATAGTCCGCCCGTATCGAGTTCCATTAGAGCAGGGTGGTCTTTACCCCAGACAGCGGTTGAGAGTTTTTGCCCCGACCTTCTCCGGAATCCATTAGTGGGGATAGTCACCCACATCACCAACCCTCCTTCAGTTCAGTTCGAGAGTTCAGTGCGTGAAGACGTGTTAGTCCGATCCTGTTCCGTTCTACGCGATTTGTGTTAGTTGCTGATTATCATTTCAGTTCAGTTCGAGAGTTCAGTGCGTGAAGACGTGTTAGTCCGATCCTGTTCCGTTCTACGCGATTTGTGTTAGTTGCTGATTATCATTTGCGATTTGCGATTTGCGTAAAGCACCTTTGAACTATTTAAAACGTACGTGTTGTGCTGTATTGTTTGTGATTATCAAAACTTATAATCCATATTAAAGATGAACGCCACACACGTTTGTACCATTTGTGGTTGTATTTTAGTGCGTAGAAACAATTTGGTGCAACACCACATCAGATTCCACGGCTTGAGACCACAACTACCACCACCAACACCAACGCAGCAAGGTACGTTTTTTGCGTTGCATTATTGTTTTAATCAGACCTAAATGTTAGTAATATAGGAATACGCTATGCAATATAACCGCAGAGTAATACAATTATTTTTATTTAACAGATTTAACTATTTAGGGCGAATAGAGAACTCTTTGTTTTTTAAATTTAAAATTACATGACTATATCAATATAATTTAATTTTAATAACTTATGTTATTGCTCGCCCCATCAAGTCATCAGAGTACCCACATTACATACTTTAAAAAAAGGTAGGTGTTAAACATTTCACAATCTAATCGTTTTGTGCGTTTGCAGATGGAGAAGCTGCATGTCGAGCCACCTTCGTAGACCGGGGAGCTTTAGAGCGTCACATGGAAGCGAATCACCGAGTCATTCCACCCCGGCAGGTGATTGATGCTCCGCAGACGACTGCCTATGTCAATCAACACTCCGTTGAAGGTGAGAATCCACATTAAAATAACTTTTTTCCCTTGAAACTAATTACCTTCAACCTAGGTTAGGGGGAGATTTTCGCTCCCCCTAACACATAATGGGTTAGGGGGAGATTTTCGCTCCCCCATACGTCAGGAATTGTTGAAGACTAGAACAAGAATGAGACCGTGACAACTGGTGTACTATTGATTTAATTGCTAGGGGGGAGATTTTCGCTCCCCCTAAAACATAATGCTTCTTTAGGGTTGGCGCAGCTCAATATTGCAGCTACATCCTTAGCTTTGAACCCCGAATCATGAATGTAGACAAACAGTACAGAAGATTACATTCCCTGTTTGAAAAGTGATATTTTTAATTAACAACTCCATTTTGAAATGTGATTCTCGAGAGAGGGGAATTTGTATCTTTAGTTATCCTAATCTGTTTTTTATTTTTATTTTCAGATGAAGGACCGGGTCCTGGCCACCACACCTGCCATGAATGCGGTCGCCGCTTCCGTCGTGAAGGAAACCTGCGTCGACATGTGGATTCGACCCACAGCAGAGTCCGCAGGTTCATATGCGGCACATGCGGCGCCGAATTCAAGAGGGAAGACAACCTGCATCGACACACCATGCAATTTCACGGCGATGGTCAAGAACGGAGATTCCCTTGTGCATACTGCGGTCAGGAGTTCAACCAGCTGTTCAACAAGGACCATCATGAGCGGTTCTCTTGCCCGATCATGAAGGACCTGATCCTGAACCGAGTGGCTATGGTACAGGATGAACCCCAGCCAGGACCCAGCACGGAGCCACAACCTGGAACGAGCACACACCAACAACCCGATGATGTTGAGATGACTGGAGCAGGACAGTCAAGCCCCGTATTCTCACTCATTCAACGGGGTTTTCGCAACCGCCTCTTAACCTACCGTCTGCAGCGACCGATGGAGAATCTCGTCACAATCGGAGAAGTGATGGCGCTGTTGATTGTGAGCCTTACGGAGTTGCTTGAGAACACCTTGGCGAAACACCGCAGCATTAAGGTCAACTTGAAGCTGGAGTGTGAGTTCAAAAATGTGCACAACAACACCTGCCTGCGCAACTTCAAAACAAAAATGACTCCGTTGACGACGACCTCGGACCTGAACCAGTACATCACAACAGCTTTTGCGAAGCTTATCAGAGAGAAGGCTGAGTGCGATCATATCGGCTCCGGGTGGACATACCTTCGCGTTCGTGATTTGGAGATCGGCATCAACGAATACACTCCTCTAGGTGAAGATGGTCGAGCTTGGCTCCCACTGCCTACGTCTCTGGAGAACACCCAAGCAGTCGTCAATGTATCGAACGCCGATGAGCGGTGTTTTATGTATGCAGTCCTGGGAAAGTTTGTACAAGAGAATCCTAAAAGACCGGCATCGTACACCGACGACATCATCGCCCGATACGATTGGACCGGCCTTCAATTCCCCGTTGCTCTGAAGAGTATTAAGGCGTTTGAGCGGACAAACAACATCAGTATCAACGTCTATGGTATTGATCACACGTGCGTGGGTCAGAAACCTGACGGACGACCAAAGTATCAGGACACCGTGTTTCCCTTGAAGATTTGTAGGCAGGAGCGCGAAGACCATTGTGACATTTTGTACGTGACAACGGACGGTGATAGTCACTACGCCTACATCAAAGACCTTAGTCGACTGATCCGTCCCCAACTCACAGCACATAATGGCAGGATATTCATCTGTAAGCGGTGCTTCGCGCACTTTGACAACCGTCCGAACAAGCTCGGTCTGACGGGTGCACAGCGTCTGGAGGAGCATAGGCGATACTGCTCCGCTTCAGCCCCTATTCGCATGGATACGCCGAAAAAGACAGAAATCAAATTCAGCCATCCAGAGTTCACCCGACGCGAGCGTTTCACCATCTACGCGGACTTTGAGTGTGCTCTACTACCGACCGCGGAGATGGATGAACAAGTGGATGAACCGCACGGAGGAGTAGCCACCCACATCCACATCCCATACGCCTTTGCGTACCAGATTATCGACTCGTACGGACTTGAGGAGTTCGAGCCTCGAGTCTACTTCGGGGATGATGCGTCAAAGACATTTATGGAGATGTTGAAAACTGATGTTGAGCGATTGTGGAACTTCCTGTACGAAGCAAGAAATCTGCGCCCTGTCCTGACCCCAGCGGAAACGATGCAGTACAACTCGACAGCGAATTGCTACCTCTGCGGATCGGCATTTTCAAGCGAAGACCCAAAGGTTCGTGATCACAACCACGCGCCGCCCTACGAGTTCCGTGGCGCTGCGCACAGATCATGTAACCTACGCTACAGGGAGCAGCGAGTAGTCAACTGCTACTTCCACAATCTCTCCAACTACGACGCTCACTTCATAGTGCGGGAGTTGGCGGTCGACCCTGGTGATGTTGAGGTGTTGGCTCACACGGAAGAGCGGTACATCGCTTTCACGAAGCGGTTCCTGTTCGACCGAGCAGCGGCACCGGTTGGGATGCAAGGGCGTGGAAAAAGACAGCCAGGATTCAGAGTCAGGTTCCTCGACACCTACAGGTTCCTGGCTTTGAGCCTCGCCAGCCTCGCCGCCGCACTTCCACCAGCTCAACTCTTGGAGACGAGGAAGAGATTCCCCGAAGACCACCTCTTCGATCTAGTCCGTAGGAAAGGCGTGTTCCCGTACAACTTTGTAACGTCGAACGCCGTGTTGGAAGATACTACGGAACTGCCTCTGCAGCGAGATTTTCACAACGACCTTACCCTGGAGGACATAACGGATGCAGACTACGAGCATGCTCGCAACGTGTGGGAAACCTTCGGTTGTAGGAACCTCAAGGACTACGCTGAGAAGTACCTGCGCTGTGACATTGCGCTGTTGACTGACGTCTTTGAACGCTTCAGGGACACATCGATGGCTGAATACGAACTAGACCCTGCGCACTACTACACCCTACCGTCATACGCCTGGGATGTTATGTTAAGGACCTGTCGAGTGGAGCTTGATACGATACAGGACTTTGATATGTACCTCTTCTTCGAGCAAGGCATCAGAGGAGGTATTTCCCAGGCGATCACCAGACACGCCAAGGCCAACCATGATGGATGTCGCCCTGAAGATCGACGACCTGAAGAGCCAACGAATCACCTGCTATACTTGGACGCCAACAACCTTTACGGTTGGGCCATGTCCCAGTGTCTTCCACAGGGAGACTTCCAATGGCTCAGCCGAGAGGAGATCTCGTCCCTGGATATTGCAGCGTTGGACCCCGAAGGACCCACCGGCTATGTCTTGGAAGTTGACCTTCGCTACCCAGCCCACCTGCACGACCTTCACAAGGATCTCCCCTACTGCTGCGAGACCAAACGTCCGCCAGGAGGGAAATTCAAGAAGCTCGTTACGACTCTGGATGACAAGAAGAACTACATCTGTCATTACAGAATCCTGCAACAGGCGCTGGAAAACGGACTGGAGCTTGCGAACGTGCATCGCGTCATCTCGTTCCGTCAGTCTCGGTGGTTAGAGAGCTACATCCTAATGAACACCGAACTGAGGAAGAAGGCCAAGACCAAGTTTGAACAAGACTTTTTCAAGCTTATGAACAATGCGGTCTTTGGCAAGACGATCGAGAATGTTCGCAAGCGAATGAACGCTAAACTGGTGTGTACGCCGGAGATGTTCAGGAAGTATGTAGCCAAGTCAAACTTCCTGGACCGAACCTACTTCAACGATGACGTCGCCATTGTACACATGTCGAAAGTCAATATCGTCCTGGACAAACCGCTCTACGTCGGAATGTGTGTCCTCGATCTGAGCAAGTGGCTCATGTACGACTTCCTTCGAAAGATGAAGAACCGCTACGGCGATCGTCTGAAGGTTGACTACATGGACACTGACAGTTTCGTGTTCGACATCCAGACTGAAGATGTTTATAAGGACATGTTGGAGCATCTGGACGATTTCGACACCAGTGCGTACCCCCAAAACCATCCCTGCTACAGCCCCATAAACGCAAAAGTCATCGGAAAGTTTAAGGATGAAGCGAACGGTCTTCCGCTGCTCGAGTACCTCGGTCTTCGCTCGAAACTATACTTCATGGATATAGTCGAGTTCGAGGAGAGGACTGAAGATGACGAGTTGCAGGTCATGACGGTGAAGCGCGCCAAGGGAGTCGCTAGAGGTGTTGTAAAACACAATCTAACCTCTGACGACTATCGGGAATGCCTCTTCAATGGCGTGTTGAAGAGAACCATCAACACCAGGTTCCAGTCCCGAAACCACCGCGTCTTCACAGTTCAAGTCGACAAGCTATCCTTGAGCTGTAACGATGACAAACGCTACATCCTTCCGGACGGTGTAAACACACTGCCTTGGGGACATGTTGACGTGCCACCTCAGCCCGAAGACATCCCTCAAGACGATGAAGAGGCGGAGGATGAGGAGCGATGAGTGGTTGTGTCATATTACCAAAGACCCTGACTTGACTTGTAAATTTCCGATTTTGCTAAATCTAGTCATTAGTTTGTATCGAGTCTCGTAAAACTTAGAAATGTGCTCCTTTGTTCTTTTTGTTCTAGCCGTTAGTTTGTGTCGAGTCTCGTTTTGCTAGCCAAACACAAATGTTCAGGAGCACATACTCGATGTAAAATATATATAAGGTGTGTAAATAAATAGCCAAATTGTTCGTATATACATTTGTCTTTTTTTTCCTCCCCTCACATAGTCTTAAGATTCAAAAGTAAACTACCAATTCAAATGTCTGACTACTTGCTAAAAGTGTAATTGCTAAAGGAGGCTAGGATATGAATGTTACTTTAGAATCATTGTATGATAGGTATGTCCAAAATTGGGTCAGACCTAGTGTTTTCACCAACACGCAAGGGGGGTGAAAGGGGGGTGTATCGATACACCCCCCTTTCACCCCCCTTTGCAGTATGTGTTCAAAGCATTACATTCATCTTTTACGTCAAAATTTGCATCCAATATCTGTTTTGCTCGTTCAATATGTGTCTGTCTGACTAATTGCTAAAAGTAAATACTAAAGGAGGCGAGGATGGGAAATAATAAGAATGTTTCTTTTTTTATTCTGAGTACACAACTAGTTTATTGAGAAAAATGCAAAATTTCAAAACTCAATTGGTATACATTTGTGCAAAGAGTCTTCTGATCAGTGCATCGTTGTGGCCGACAGAAGAGTGTTCAAAGAGCTGCACAAAGTCCTTCATCTTCATGCCGTAGTGGGTGCGGCAGTACAGGAATACAAGGCAGTATTGACCGCAGACCAGAGTGTTGTCACTTTGAAGGCGATGCTCGTTGTACAGGTAGCGACGAGCGTTGCGTCTCAGGAATCCTTGGTAGAATTGAAGATGTGGCGGTTGACCGTAGCTGTCAAAGAATTCAATTATTCCTCCTCCTTTGTTAAGGTAGAAAGCGACCCAGTGAGTGCCGTCTTCATTGTGTGGATCAGTGTTCACAATCATAGCAGTAGATGGTGAGATGTAATGGGGCAATTGATCCGCAGCGTAGACACCAACATTCTGTACGGGCAGTTTAGCCATACACTTTTGTATCTCTAAGGTATTCATTCTACTGTGTCGACGCCACAGTCAGTAGTAGGAGTAGTAGTACTAGTAGCAAAACAAAAGCAGGAACTGGTATCACTCTCACCTTCGTCAGCGTAATCATCAGCGTCAGCGATATTTGTACTTAGATGTAACCAACTGCGTAATGTGATGCAATTGGCTAGAGCGCATCGTGTGTGAGCTGTTCTGTGGTGGCGACATCGCACTGCGTTTGTTGATAGTAGACTGTTGATTGACGATAGTGATCCGCAGCCAATATCGTTGATATCCATGACATTAGTAGTACAGTGATCCGTGATGAAATTGTATCGTACAAACTCTTTTTTCTCAGCACCTTTGACGTAGACAATCGGTCGTTTGGCGATACATGCGCGTAACTTTTCCTCTAGCACATGATACCAGATATCACCTTGGTCCCATTCCAATCCGTGACAGTGTTTTGTGAGCCAATAGCTTTCACGCAGTTTCTCTTGTGATAGGAAATCTCGACTGAATGGTGATTTGGCGATATGATGCATTAGCAGTGTTCCACTGACCAATTCCAAGACGCACACTTCCTTCAGAATGTAGTCATTTGCGTTGTCCTTGAAACATTGAAAATCCACAATAATTGGAGATGCGGAATTTTTTCGCGGTACTCTGCATAAACGATCCATCTTGTGCGAATGTTGGTTGTAGACTGAGGAGGAGGACGCCGCTGCCGACGATCTAACCACCAAAGTCCGCAGACACGTTGCGATGACGATCGATTTCTATGACGTTGTCAAACTCTGCGTATACCAGACAGTTGACAGTCTCTGTGAGCCCCGTGTCGAAAGCAATCTCCATACGCACACTGCCGTTGCGCACTAGGTTCCAATGAGTCGTGTCGCTTGCTGACATATCAGGTGTTAGATCGAATGCCATCAGACAGTATCCATCGTCGTAATCGTCTCTATTTATGAGATTACCAGCATCGCTAAAGTGTATGCCGGAGCCTGAAAACAGACTGTGATACGCCATCACGTATTTTCCCTTGCCGGTTTCGTAGTGTGGTTGTAGCGGTTTGGACGGCACTTGTTCACCGTCCACGTACAGCGAGAAGTAGTTGGTTTTGAAATTTTGAAAGTTAAATGGATTCTTTTTTAAATCGCCATTATAAGCGGCGTTGGTGACCAGTCCGACAATGATTCGTTTCGGCACTTGACCTAGAAACACATTGTCCAAAGTTTTGCTCCTCACTCCAAACGGCAGTGTGAATGTTTTCAATTCCACTCTGGTGATTGGGTATTTAGCTGTGCCGGTCTGAAGCGTCTTGCTGTGCGCCAACAGTACAGTGGGGCTAACTTTACACCTTCGTATCCAGAGATTCGCATCAACAATGTGCACCTTGTAGTCACCATCATCCGACATAATGGAGAAGGAATCTTTTGATCGGATCAGTTTAAAACGCAGTTCCACACCGTTCAACAGGAACTTGTTCTGATTACACATGTCCACATGTAGGCGACCGAGCATATCGATTTCACGACTTTTATTTGTCATTTTTCGTCTCGCCTTTAGTCCATCGTTATCGTCCAGAGTATTGTCCATATAGCCGGCATCGTCCGCGTTCCACAATCCACATGTTAAATGTGATTTCCTAGCATCATATCCGTAATTCAGCAATGTTTCAATATACGCTCGATATGCATAAGTGTTGTTTTGTGGTGTGACCAGTTTCTGATTCATACTCATATCGACTTGACTGAATAACGTGTGCAGCCAATTGTTGACTGGGCCAATTTTGTTCGATTCATCGGCATCTGCGATTGCCGCTCCTGTTGACTTGACAATAGACGCTGTAACTTCCAACATTGTTTGCGAAAGATCGGTGTATTCTTCGCCGTTGCCGGGCACAACAAACTCGATGGGCGAATCATCAGTCAGTGTGGAGATTGGTTTGTACTGAATCCATTTGCCGCTCTCGATACTGGTCTGCGTCGGCGGTAGGGAGAATAAGTCCAATTCCGTCTTGACGCATTCACACGACTTTTGATGTAGAAACGACATTGCTAGCGTGTGTGTTAATTGAATATATCACGTACGGAAGTTCTCCTCACTGCTTTCCTCGTCTTCCTCGTCTTCCTTCTAACCGTCCTTCTCTTCTTGCTGCTGCTCTTGCCCTTCTTCTTGGATGACGACGACCTTCCTCGAAGGAGTTTCGTCAAAGACTGCGGTGTGACACGACGGCCGCCGAACATGGCGCGCTTCGCGTTCCTCTTACGCGAGAGTCTCGCGTTAGTCTTTCGCGCAGGAGTAGCGCGCCGGTGTTTCGCGGTATTCTTTCGCGTTACGCGACGGTGTTTCGCGCGAGAGCCGCCGCCGCCACTTAGCACACGTTGAAGTTTGCCATCCGCCCTGCGTTTTAGCGAGTCTGTAAACTGGCTGAAATGATCTCTAGCGGCTTCTTTGGGATCCCGCTGGTGCATGGCCATGTCGCCCAAGAATCCAACACCGGATTTCAACGCCTCTTTGGCCACAGCAGAGGCTCCCGACTTGAGCAGCGGTGTGATGGTGCGGAACATACCGCCTAGGAAACTGCCAATTCCATGTCCGCGCTGGTAGGGTGCACCGCGAAATACCCTATCGATACTGCCGCTGGTCTGCTGCAACTGTTGGCGACGGTAGTAAGCCAAGTAGGGATCGTTTGTATTCATAATTGCTGAGCTACTCTTTTGAAATGAAGCTTCACGTACGACGTCCCAAAGAGGAATGACGCTTTTTTACTAGCGTGATCCCTTAGGTCAATATCGATCGTTTCAAATGTTCCTTTCATAACTGGCGCATAATGAGGACTGATGAAATGCACAGTCTTATGCGCGCCGTGTGTGTAGTTATCTCTGTCAATGTTGATAATCTTCAAAAGTGGCGCTGTAGTGTCGCCAATCAGCTGCGGTTCAATCAGATCACAATACACGTACAAGTGTGTCGGCAGTCCCATAGTCAGATTTGGTGGCCATATCGCTGTGAGGTCATTTGTCAAAACGTTCTCGTACGGATCGAAACCCAACTGGAGAGACAGCGCTTCGGTGAAATGCACTTTGCTTATACCGTCCACCATTGTCGTGATCTTGACTCTGTCCTGCTCTTTGTCATACTCAAAGTACAAGTACTGGGTTACATCCTTCGCTTTATTGATCATTTTCAATAAATCGGTTATGTTCTTGTAATAACCGGGTTTCATCTTTAGCATAATGTGCTCGACGCTGAGTGTGACGGGTATACTCGGCAGAACGAGTTTATAGTCGAGCCAAATACACGATTCCTCGTCCACAGTCATAAAGGAACATGGATAATGCGCTTCGACCAAAGCCATCTCCCACTCGCCATCGCCTTCTAATCGAATTTGTCTCGGCAGATGTGTAGTGTACTTGGACACTGTGTTTTTTGGAAAATAATCCTTTGAGCTGTTGCTGGGCAATGTCAAATAGAACTGGTTGCTATTAGGCATTTTGCAAATCTTGCGCTCCTACCCAAGAATTGAACTCGTCTCCGTAACCTGCCCACTTGACGAAATAACGCTTACTGCGACCACGACCCTTAGCGTCTAGTATTTCAGCAATCTTGAACAGATGGTCGTTGTATATTGTCACTTTTTGTAATTCGTATTCGTAAAACTGACCAGTCACTTGTTCACCGTTGAGATCCGACAAAGTGTACATTGGCAGAGGCATCAATGTGTTTACACGACGCACCACAAACACTTCTTTACTCCAATTAGTCTCGTAACCTTTTGCGAATGTACCCTTCTCCTTAGATATGCGCACTGTGGTGCCAACTGTCAGTTTTGCCTTAACACGACGCGGTATCTTACCGAACATGCGACGCCATACCTGATGCAATATTCGCTTATTGTCAACAGTCACATCGACTGGTCGTATTCTGTTGCCTAGACTCTTGTGAGCGCTGTTGTTGTATGCACTAACCAGTTTGTCCAACGCATCTACGTAACGATATGTGTTTTTGTAAGTCAAATATCGCCACATGCGTGTTTTCAAAGTGCGATTCACGCGTTCCACTACGGCCGCTTTAACATCTGGGTTTTGTGTAGTGACATAGATGATTCCGTATTGTTTGAATAACCTTTTCGTCTTGGCACCGGTGAATTCAGTACCTTTGTCAGTTTGTAAACAGCGAGGTGTGTCGGTCGCTTCGGCAAATATCTCCTCGAAAGCGTTGGCCACTTCAGCTCCTTCTTTCCGCCTCAACGTTCGCACATACAGGTGTTTGCTAAACACGTCTATTACAGTCAGTAGGTAGTTGACGCCGTCGTTGTGTTTACTAAGACCACGCATATCGTTCAAGTCCGCTTGCCACAATTCAAATGGACCATACACTATGTAAGGATTGCGCGGGAAACGCTTGCGTGCCGGTTTGTGCAATGTGTAAGTGTCCTGTGTTTGTAACCATTCAATCACTTTGCGTTTTGAAACTGGTTTTGCAGCTCGCGCTAAAGGAGCTACACCGCCATACGACGAAGGTTCGATGGGATTGTAATACAAACGCTCCATAATACTGAAAACCTATCCTGTGTACGTTTCCCACTTGTCCAAATTTGACGACGGCTTGTTTCTAGTTAGAAGATCAAACTGCCCTGTCGGTGTAGATGTTACACGTTTTCCTCTTGCCGATCGAAGCCGATTTACTAGCGGTGTTCTCAGTATTGATTCAGTTGATGTGTCTTCCACGTCATCGTCTGATCCTTCTCCTCCTGTGAATGATGATCGATATTCGGCATTTATTTCCTTTAGTGCTCTTAGATTATTCATATAGTCCTTTGGCACGTTCATCGCTTTCAATGCGTTGAGCACTTCCCGCCATCCTGGCGGTATGTAATCACGCATACGCACCTTTACTATGCAATTTAAGATATCCACTAGATTTGAGTCTGGGATTTTTACACCGTTGATGTACACCGAATAGCCACTGTCCCAACTGATTAAGCTGCCGTCACGTTTCATGAAACGTAAAAGATTGCGGGCATCAGATCTGTAAGTTTTGGAAAACGTTTCCACAATCTCTTCCACTGGACCACCTTCCGCAGCGGGGTGCGATCGTTGACTATGTTCAATCCCACCCGTCTCCACGATTGGTATGCTAATCGGTTGGCGTCTATTCTCTGCAATATGCAAGAAGCGATGTAACGCTTGTTTGTACAATTTCCACTTTTCACTATCGTCCATACGTTTGTTATTCAATATTTGTTGCATCTCCGCGTCGAGGCTGTTTTCACTGGATAGATTAGTCGGTCTGTTATCCGTAGCATTTGATTGCAGTCGATCAATCAACTCTTGCGGCACAACTACCATCTTCTTTGCATGTTCCATATTTGCACTAATGGCTAGCTACTTTTCTAAAGTGTAACTTCACGCACGACGTTCCAAAGTGGAATGGCAAATGATTACCAATGTTATCTCTTAAGTCAATTTCCACACTGTCAAAAGATCTATTCATAACAGGCACATAGTGCGGATCGATGAATGATGTTGATTTATGCAATCCGTATACATAAGTAGACGTGGATATATTGACAATTTTCAATAACGGTGCGACTGTATCGCCGACCATCTGCGGCTCGACTAAATCACAATACACGTACATGTGTGACGGTAAGCCAAGACGAATGTTGGGCGAACGGATGCTTTTGTTAACTGCATCACCTTCCAGCGTCAATTCATTCGGATCGAACCCCAATTGAAGCGCTAACGTTGGACTTAATGTAATTTTTCCAACATCAGTTCCCATCGATACTTCAATGAATTTGTTGTATGAGTTTTCAACGGTGAACTTTACACCAAAAGTAATCGCTAGTTCTTGTGAATTGATATGATCACACAATTCTTGAATATTTGCGTAATCACCAGTCTTCAATTTAATTCTGTGGTTTTGTTTTGGAGTAGCAGACACTACCGGCGTTACATCGGCAGTGCTGTCCATAACCCGCGCCAACGCTTCTATGTTCACTTTTGCTTCCTCTTGCGGTTGTATGCAAATGTCAATTGTTTCGTCATTACCGACAGATAGAAATGTCATTGGATAGTGCGCTTCCACAAGTGCAATTTCCCAGTCGCCAGCGTCCAGTTGAATAGCTCTCGGCAAATGTGTTATATAATTTGCAACTGTGTTTTTCGGATAATACTGCATCGAACTGTTGCTGGGCAGTGTCAAATAGAACTGATTGTTGATGCCAGTCATTTTTATCTACTCAGTGCTGCTTGTAGTACTGCGCTCAAAAGTAATGGTATAAAGATTCCACCGCCTTTTTGTATGAGATACTTTCGTTTCTTTGACCAGCCTTCGCCGCGTTTCACCAATCGACGTAGCGTCGCCTTGTGTTTGCTTAGCTGACTTTTACTCTTCTTCGCCAGAGGAACGTTACCTCGCAACACGTTGTATGCGCACTCACACACTGAGCGAATGCGGCTCTTGTCACACACCTTTAACAGTGCCTTCCGCTCCTTGGGTGTTGCGTGTATGAAAGCCGTAAGCAGAGCTGCGTCCTTCCGCAAGCACGACATGATTACTACTGATGGCGAAATTACCTTTTCTTTGGCAAGTACACATAGTTGGTAGAATCGTCTGGAAATATGCAACTTCGTATTCGCATATTCTCGTCTGTTGATTGTTTCAAGTCTATCAGTAGGTAGCCGTGTGGATTCCTAGTAGCGTCAGCGTACGCCTCCTCGATGAATTTCGGGCTGTCTGGATATATTTGTCTGGCCAAGTACCTAATCTGAACTCTATCTCTAGGATTCTTAAAACACACAATGTAATGCGCATTCAGTGAGATGTCCCTCTGCCCGCGTCCTTGATGAAACAAATTTTGTGTAATGAAAAACACACTAATGTTGCGATGATGGCAACCTTTTGTGAAAAGATCCACGACACGGTTGTCGGCCTCACGCATCATATCGTCTATAATCACAAGTATCGGCTCGTTACCAGAAAAATCCTCCAAGTTTGGTAGACCTTCTACGTGGTTAATGGTGACATTTTTCGAGTCACCACCACCACTACCATAATGCCAGTTTATACTGGTAAATGGTGTGTCACACATTTCTGTAATGTGTTTTATAAACTTTGACACAAACTGTGACTTGCCACAACCCGAAGGTCCCGCCACAATGGCTGAGAACGGATGTTTCCACATCAAGCCCATGATTACTACTGAGCTACTAAACACCTCACAGTTACCATACTCACACTCTTAAACTTACTACCAAAGGACATTTTTGGGGTTAAGTGAAATAAATAACACAGTGGTTATGTTCTGAACGTGACTATAAGTATTGACTACGAAAACTAATTTACAAAGGTATTAACAAAATCTTCAAGTCTTGCTTTACATAAACTCCAACGGTGTGAATCTGCTATTGGAACCCCTAGGGCTGCGCTTCACCAAGCGAAGGCGTTCTCCAAACCCGCTGTTGTAGCGCTCGATGTCGGTGTTGCTCAGGACCTCGTTGAAGCGCCTAGGCAGGTAGACTCGCAGAAAGAAGTCATCCCCGACCTGCCCCTCCAGGATCACGATGATTGTCTCGCCAAAGGGTGTGGTGGCTCGCTCCATCGCAGTGATGAGATAGCCGCATTCCTCTCGGAGATCGGCTATCCTGGTGTAGAGCGGAGAGTCAGACTTGCAGTTGTTGAGGGTAGCTCTAAGGTCCGCGGTTGCTGCAGTGCCGTTCACGCCCGGAAACTCTAGCTTGAAAGTGCTGCTGCTCGACATCTCTAGTAGTAGTAGTTGGAGTAGGTCTATGTGAGGTGGTGGTCTGGTGGCGAATGATGTTCAATCGGGCGGGGCCCCGCCTTATAAACCCTCGCCGCCATTTTCTTCTACGTGGGTGGTCCGAAGGGTCGGGCGCAGGTGTTCACACAAAAAACCGACTCGTCGAGACCTGTCTGGGAATGCGGATGCTCTAGTTGAATGCCGACGCCACTCGTTGTTTCTTCCTCACAGCTCGCTTCTTAGGCGGTGGCTGCGAAACTGCACTGCGTTGTGTAACAGTTTGAGTTAAGCCTGTAATTTTCGGTACTCCTGTTGATTTATAGATCCACATGTTTTCCACTTTATCAACTACTTGTTTAACACTTTGGTGCATTTCACCATCTTTGTCCAAAAATAAACCGCACATGAACACCATATCTGTACCATCGTACATTTCCATTTTCAATAAAATTTGTCCTTTGTTTCCTGGGTTTTGAACTGCGAAAGTATTCCCATCGTCCATCCATGACACTATGGGAGAATCATCTGTTGGTTTTGGCACCCATCCTGGTTTCTTGGTTTCCACTTCGATGGGAGTTGGTCTCCTTCGTCTCTTGCAGGCAGTTGTCGGTTTTACAAATGACGACTGAGGTGATGCCAACGTCTGATCACTAGCATTATTGTTCATAACCTCAATCTCCTGAATAAACGATTTGATATAGTCGTCCGCAGAAGCGTAAGCGTCCATGTTCACGTCCTTACCGTGTGACTTCAACCGTACTACTGACTGGTGTTGCGTCTGCTCACCCTTGAAGTAAACTGTATGCACTCGCTGTCAGACAATATTTCTGTTTGGCGTTCGCTTTTATTCACCCGCTGAAGTCAACTGTTACGTTACGGTGACGATCGATCTCGATGACGTTGTCCAGTTCGGCGTACACTATACAGTTGACGGTCTCGGACAACGCTTTGGAGAATCCGATTTCGATACGTAGATTACCGTTGCGCAGGAGATTCCAGTGACTCGACTCAGCCGCGGACATGTCCGGTGTCAAGTCGAACGCCATAAGACAATTACCGTACGGATAGTCACCTCTCTTGATCTCATTACCTGCGTCGGAGAACTGGATTCCGGTGCCAGTGACCAATGTGTAATAAGAGAGTATATACGTCTCACTGTTCAATGTGTAAACGGGCTGTAACGGTTTGGCCGGTACTTGTTCACCGTCCACGTACAATGCGAGATAATTCATATCGTAGTGTTGAAAGTTGTAGGGATTCTTCTTGAAATCTCCGTTGAACGCAAGATTACTGACCAGTCCAATTATCACACGTTTCGGTAACTGACCGAGAAATGCGCTGTCTAAAGCTTTACTCATTATACCGGAGGGTAGTGTGAAGGATTTCACTTCTACACGCGTGATCGGATACTTGGCCGTGCCGGTCTCGAGAGTTTTGCTGTGCGCCAACAATACGCTCGGATTGATCTTACATCGACGTACGAAAAGACTAATCTCTTTAATTGTCACCTTGTAGGTAGTTAGCGTTTTGGACATTATACAAAACGAGTTTCTGGATCTGTTAAGTTGCAATCGCATCTCGACACCGTTCAACATGAATTTGTTCTGATTGCACAGATCGATGTGCAATCGACCGACCATATCGCAAACATCGCTTTCTTTCGTGTGATCGCGACGCTTTTTCAATCCCTCATTCAATTCGTCGCAATCGTCCATTTGTCCGGCCGAATCTTCAAAAAACAGCTCGCTAGTCAGGTGCGAATTCTTCGCACTACATCCGTAGTTCAATAGGTTTTCCAAGTAGGCACGGTAAGCGTACGTGTTGTTTTGTGGTGACACCAGTTTATGATTGAGATAGAGATCCACTTGACTGAATATCGAGTGGAGCCAATTGTTCACCGGGCCCACCTCTTTAGCAGGTTGCCCACCGTCCGCTTTAGTGTCGTCCTGTTTCACAATAGCGGCTTTCACGTGTATTAACGTTTGTGTCAGGTCCGTGTACTCGTCACCGTGACCGGGTATTACAAACTCTATTGGCGAATCGTCCGTCAGCGATGAGATCGGTTTGTATTGAACCCATTTACCACTCTCGATGCTGGTCTGCGTAGGCGGTAACGAAAACAAGTCCAGTTCAGTCTTCACACATTCACACGATTTCTGATGAATAAACGACATTGTTATCGAATTAATGTAGACGTCCGTCTTCGAAGAAGTCTATCAAGAGACTGTGGCGTGTCGCGACCCGCGCACCGCTTAGGGGGGGAGATTTTTGCTCCCCCTAACACATAATGGCTTAGGGGGGAGATTTTCGCTCCCCCATACGTCAGGAATTGTTGAAGACTAGAACAAGAATGATACCGTGACAACTGGTGTTCTGTTGATTTAATTACTAGGGGGAGATTTTCGCTCCCCCTAACACATAATGGGTTAGGGGGAGATTTTCGCTCCCCCATACGTCAGGAATTGTTGAAGCCTAAAACAAGAATGATACCGTGGGTGTTTGACAACTGGTGATTTATTGCTCGGAATTCGATACGGGCGGACTATAATGGGTTCCTGGAAGGGTCGCGTCGCCCTCCCGTCGAGGTATCAAATTACAGCATCCGCATTCCCAGACAGTAGACTGGACGCGTCAGTCGGTTGTGCGAACAGCTGCCTCGGTGCAGAGTACTTGAAGGGGGGTGTATCGATACACCCCCCTTTGCAGTATATGTTCAAAGCATTGCAATTATATTCTCCTCAAAATTTGCATTCACTGGTAGTTCAATTGACCGCAAGCGCTGATGGGCTAGCTCTGTTGGTTGTAGCGTTACCCTGTTCAACTCTTGTATTAATTATCCAAAGTATGTCATGTGGGTACTGAGAATACTCGGCTTGACGAGGAGATTCCAAAAATGCAAAAAAAAAAAAAAGGTCAAAAGTGTGGTGCGGGCCCCTTTTTTGTAAACATCATCCAAAGTGTACGATGTGGGTACTCAAATGACTCGGCTCGACTAGACGAACAAGAATCTACAATCAGAATTCAAATCCGACTTATGGTAACCGATATAGCCCGCCCCCCCCCCTACATCGTCCAAATGTACTTTGTGGGTATGCAAATTTCTCGGCTCGACTAGACGAACAAGAATCTGCAATCAGAATTCAAATCCGACTTATGGTAACCGAGATAGCCCCCCCCCCTGCATCGTCCAAATGTACTTTGTGGGTATGCAAATTTCTCGGCTCGACTAGACGAACAAGAATCTGCAATCAGAATTCAAATGCGACTTATGGTAACCGAGATAGCCCCCCCCCCCCCTACATCGTCCAAATGTACGTTGTGGGTACTCAAATTTCTCGGCTCGACTAGACGAACAAGAATCTGCAATCAGAATTCAAATCCGAGGTTAGGTTAGGTTAGGATGGGTTAGGTTAGGTTAGGTTAGGTTACGTTAGGTTAGGTTAGGTTAGGTTACGTTACGTTACGTTAGGTTAGGTTAGGTTAGGTTAGGTTAGGTTACGTTACGTTACGTTAGGTTAGGTTAGGTTAGGTTACGTTACGTTAGGTTAGGTTAGGTTACGTTACGTTAGGTTAGGTTACGTTAGGTTAGGTTAGGTTAGGTTAGGTTAGGTTAAGTTAGGTTAGGGTAGGTTAATATTCGCAAAAAAAAAAAAATTCGCAAAAAAAAAAATTCGCAAAAAAAATTCGCAAAAAAAATTCGCAAAAAAAAAATTCGCAAAGTGTCACAGACGAGACCTCGGGGGGGGGGGGGTGCTCCTCCTGACTCCTCCTGCCCTCGGACTCTCCTTCTTACCCTACTTTGGTCCGATTTTATTAATTATATTTCTTACATCGATGCAAAATTATTGCATTTAATAATGAATTTTGTGAGAAAACTGGTGTAGTTTCTCTTCTCTGTGCTATCCAACGTACTGTGTTCAGCACTTTGAATATCACTGCAACGGTTGGACGTCAAACAACAATTAAAACGTCAAAATGATTGTTTTGTAGAGCTAAACTGATTGGTAGAAAGAAATTTGGAATTTTTAGTGAAATTATCTGAGGAAAATCTAAAAACCGTATTCCCATAAGATCAACATGGGAAATTTTTTATGGACACATTTTTTTACTTTTCTCCACAACCACTAAACCTACCTTAAGCTCTATAAAATGGCTATAACCAAAATCTAGTGTTTTTAAACTTTTAGTGTAAAAAGTTCAAAAACCCGATTTTTGGAAAATTTTAAACCCACATAAAATTCCTTTACTATAGACCGATCGATCTGTTTTTCAAACTTAAAGTCATAAATGTTACTCTCCACATTTGTGCCAAGTTTCATCAAAATCGGGCGCTTCTTTCAAAAGTTATCGCGGTAACGGACTCACATATATATAAATTTGAACGAATAGTGTTTTTGGCATCTGGGGACTTCAAAACAAAAAGTAATCATAGTCCCGGGATTAAGTCTTACCATGCCACCTACGGTAATAGCTTCTTCCCTATAGGGGAACTTCGTTAAAAGACCAAATGCCAATATGAGATAACAATTATTTCCTCAGACAGTGAAGTAACAACTTTCACCATTATTTACGTTGTCTACCGTAAACCTTTGGTATGGTCTTTTTCAGTACAAACAAAGCGGCAGAAAATGTTTAACATACTTTGTTCAAATGTTGTCCTCCACAGTGCGAGGCTGTATGCTTCCGTCATATCCCACATCCGCAGCACAGCGGTGATTAGCACCTAGCTGCGCGTTGTCTGCAGTGTGCTCACGTCCCCGGATGGAAATCACGTGGGCTTCGTGGTCTCCATTCAAACTTCAGACCTGTCAATCACATTTCCTTTTGCTCCTCGAGGGAGGAATATTTACATTAAGCGTCTACATCACCGGAAGTTGGTCGATGTCATCTTAAAGTTTTGTTCCATAAGGCCAATGTTAAATTTTTGCTTCAGTTTTCCTCACTGGATCTTCACGAACCATTTGGGTGTCAAAATAAATGTGTAGTAGTTCAAAATAAAATTGAATTTTTGATATCCTTAATTCTGCCATTATATTTCATAAGTTTAATTTTCTACAGTATTACTGTACAGTTTCTTATTAATTTGTAAACAAGTTCTAAATTATATTTCACTAGAGGACGACGAAACGTTTAATTTGACAACAAAAATTTATTTTATGTGACGATCAGGTAAGGAGTGACGGAGGAACAAACTTAACGTTGGTAACTTACGGCGATGAAAACTTTTAACAGCAGAAAATCGGGATTCTGTAACGGTGGTATCAAATATAATGATTTAGTTCGTAAGTTATTTCACATTAAATAATGTGTCGTGGAGTGGTTATGCCTAAAAGTCAGTCAACTATTCGTCCAGTAGGTCCAAGGTAGGTTTCCCACTGTATCACACAATGAAATGCCGATAGTTCTCTACTGTTAATTTTCTTTGATTTGCATATTTTTCAGATCACTTCACTCATTTCTCTTCTACTTCTGTCCCAATTGTCCCGTAACGGTTTAATAACTTTAAAACCAAACCAGATAAAAAATATGTTTTACCTATGTATTTGGGCTTATCGCAAATAAGGTACTATGCTCCAGCTCGCAAAATGCGATTTTGGAGGTGTTTTCCAAAATGTTCAAATAGAAACAACTATTTAATTTATTTTAATGAAATTTGCAACAGAAACACAATGGTGCTAACCGGAGGTCGATATCATGCTTCTGTACAAAATGGCGGGCATTTAACAATTTAAAAGTGTTTGTTAATAACGTAATTCTCGGGCGAATTGAATAACTTTTTAACTAAAGGGAGACGATCACATCCCTTTTTCGCGATATATCAAATTTAAAATATCCATTTGGTTGCATACATTATTATTGTCCCTGCCCCGATTGCCCGAAATTTTAAAATGTAAATTTTATCGAGAACGCCTGCTGGCTGGGCTCCGCAATATAACTACCCCATTCATATTGCCTATCGGCCACTGCACGGCGCCGGCCGGCATGGCTGATTTATTCTACGGTATTCTACCCAAGGCATTCTGAAAATTGGTGATTCATCCGCCTCCGTGGAAAACGACATTTAGGGTGGAAGTATAAGTGGGGGAAAACCATGTTTTCTTTTTTGCTAATTAAAACCCCGTAAGACCGAGCATTTTTTGATGTTTTCCAGTATGTCCATGGTAATCCCAATTTCCTACAAAATAAAAATACCCCCGTCGCAGCAAACCTGCATACTCAGCGAATTTCCAATGAATATATAACATAACACATTAAAACACTTATCAGGATTCATAAGAAATACATTCACAAACAAGCGATATTTAAAATATTAATTATTCTCCATAAGAATAACATTGGGTATGAGTACGCAGCTTTGCTGCAACAAGGAACACAAAATAATGGGTTTTTATGCAAATATCAATAGAAATAATCTTAGTGAAGTCACATTCAAAGTTTCATGCATATACATTCATAAATAAGCGATATATAACATTTTAATTATTTTCCATAAGAATAACATGGGAACCAAGTACCTAGGTTTGCTGCTACGGGAATCATCGGAACAAATTGTTTTATGCGCAAACAACAACAAACTACAACCAGATGAAGCCATATACCAAATTTCGTCAGTTTATGTTCATAAGCGAGATATAACATTTTTCTGTTTCTCCATAAGAATAACATTGGACAATGTACAGTACTGTGTTTAGCACTTTCAATATTTCAGTAACCAATTGACGTACAGCAATGATCAAAATACCAGATTTTTTAAGCTGAATTCAGTGGTATAAATTAAAATTTGATTTAAATAAAAATTACATGTGAAAACCTCAAAAAACCCATTTTTGGGGTACAAAACCCCCCAAAACCCCCCTCCGGATGGTGCGATTTGTCTTGTTTTCGAGAGTTATCGTGCTTACGGACACACATATATATAAATATATATATATATATATATATATATATATATTTATTTATTTATTTATACATATATACAATTTTATCGAATGGTGTTTTTGGCATCTGGGGACCTCAAGACGAAAAGTTATAATGGTCTCGGGCTTAAATCTTACCATGAGACCTATGGTAATAGCTTCTTACGTATAGGGGAAATTCGCTAAAACAGGGTAAACAACTTTTCCAGCTAATTTTATTCTGTTTGGGAATATTTTATGACTTATAAACAGAAAAGGAACAAAGTTTTAAAAACAGAAATTTAGTTTTAATTTGTTTTGTCAGAAATTATTGTATTAACACAAATAAACATGTTTGTCACTTGACCACATAGTTGGACATCTATAGTTTGACCGCATTAGTAAATAACAGTTGCTTATTTCATTACTCTACAGTATTATTCAGTGATTTTTTTCAAAAGAACCGATGAAAATTGTTCCAAAAATAAATAAAGTATAAAATACGGCTAATACCTTAGCATGGACAAAAATCCGCTTACTATTAGTTAGCAAATGCGTACACGTTGTGATATTTTTACACTTTGTTGATCGGCATCAACTTGATAAAACATAATGTATTTTCTTAGATTTTTTTGTATCAATTATACACAGAAGGTTGAACAAGATATGTAAGAATGTGTTGGTTTTCGTTCAACTTCAAGATTGATATTACTAGTCCTGATGATCATGAAGAGAATAAATTCATGAAGAGAAAAATACTTTGAGCTGCATTCTGTGGAGAAAGTTATGCACTTTTAAAAATAAAATACACATTGTTATGTATACATCTTCTTTACATATGATTCTGTAAGCGAAATTCTTAAGTCAAAATTGTTGGAGTTTGGCAAATCGTAGGATCATGGGAGACGACTTAAATTAAAGGTCTTGAACCCAGGGACTCGGGGAAAATAGCAGTATTTCCAAAAAGTAACCAGCAAACGAGAAATAATGTAAAACATCCCCCTTTAGAAAAGCGTGGGGATTTGAAAACGTCTACTTTGTTTACATTAAAACATGTGATTACGATATTACTTTATTTACGAACTGACATGTATTCCTACTTATATTGTTTTAGTTTCCTCAGAATGTAAATAGTACAAAATAGTATATTTCGTTACTAGTCCGTTAAAGCGCTATTTGCCAGTGCGAGATCGTGTTTACGTGCGAGACGAAGTCGAGCACGGAATCTAGATCAAACACTGGCAAAGAGCTTTTCGGACGAGTATTGAACGATACTTTCCGTCATACTACAAAAAATTCGTATAATTACAAAAACACAATTCCATAATATGCTTCACACGTGTAACATCAATGAGAGGTGTTAACTGTGGCCAATGATTTGACAACAATGAAAGTCAGCTGTTGCGTCGCGTTTGTAACTTCTAAAACTGATCGGAAAAGAACTGTCCGGCAAAAATATGCTTTCACCGTAAGAACATGTAGCTAATTTTAGTGATCGGAAAAGAAGTGATCGGAAAAGACAACAAAGGAACATATGTTATTTTAAATGAAAACAGCAAGTTTTCAGCCGCATTTTAGTATTGAAAGTCATATGTTCCCGCGTAGTATGACGAAAAATTACATGATCCTGAGAATTAAAGCAAGGTTGAGGGGCTATGGCATATGTGGTCCCTCATGTTCACTGTTATTGAGTTTTTTAATATTCATGCGTCTTAATCGTCACCGTAGACGTAAACTAATAACTCTAGCCTAACATCATTTATGATATGCGTGATAAACTAAGTTAAATGAGTAAGCGCGTCCTAGCATTAACGCGTTGACTTGTCCGTCGCCGTGCGAACGGCGAACGTCAGAGTTCCCCAAAAAATGACCCAACTGAATGAGATGACGGAAATATGACCCGAGAATCATGTAATATGAGTCATAGAAAGAGAGGCGGCCACCAAATACCCCTCTGAAACCGGTTTTGTCCACATTAAATACTAACCACCCTTTACATGGCTAGGCAGCGCATGCCTAGGGACCCGCACCCCAAATAACAAGCAGGCCTACTAAAACTTGTAGTTCACCTGGGCGGTGAGCGGCAACGGGACCTGCACCATAGGTTGAAACTAGGGGCCTAAATATCCTAAATCCTACTCTACATGTAGGTTCGTAATTGCAATTAATATAATATCATATGATATACTAATATTATAAAGCTGGGAGTTTATGAGTTTGTTTGTGGCTTGTACGGTATTTAGCTCAGAGATATTTTTAAAAATTATTTTATAGTGGACTGTATTTTGAGACAAGACATTGGTAATGGACACTGCCCGGAGTATTTTGTTTGCTGGGATAAAACAATGCCGCGCGGATTCCGCACAGAGAATGAGCGCATAATAGTTTGAAATAAACTGACTCACCAATAAGTTTCCTGTTGTAATGGGCATGGGTGGCGACCAAGGGTGGCGGTGTGGAGTCCATGGGCTGCGCCGTGTTCGTCTGTGGAGGAGAGCGACCACTTAGCGACGTGGTGATGTCGTTGGCTGAG
Organism: Allygus modestus; assembly: GCA_963675035.1. Lineage (NCBI taxonomy): Eukaryota > Metazoa > Arthropoda > Insecta > Hemiptera > Cicadellidae > Allygus > Allygus modestus. The sequence continues at coordinate 29,765,509 of OY776115.1, read as the reverse complement.
GAAAGTGTGCACACTTTTGGGGGCAGGGACACAGTAGTTGCAGGGGGTATCCAGAAGACACTTCACTCTAAACTCCGGAATCAAATGCACTACGAGTTTATGGCGATCGGTGGAGACGATTGATCAGATGTATGAGGGTTGAAACAAATTCAGTAGAGAGATTGGATAATACGGCTCGATCAGTGCACGTTACTAAATAAATAAATAACTTTATTGTCGTTGGGCATTACAAATAATACATATGACAATAGTTAATAAAACAATAAATTTAGATACATTATAGTACATTCATTTACCACGCAGAGTAAGTTGTCAACTGCCGATTTTTTTAGAGAGGGGGAAGGGACGCTATCCCAATTTTTCCTAGAGGGATAGCCCGAATTGATCTGAAATTCCGATCATGCCACTATTTCGACCAATGAAAAGGACGAGATAACACCCGACTTTTACTTGAGTGTCTGTGTACACGTTTTGTATTTGTATATGTGAGGCATCTGAACCTGTCCCTGGCCTGATTTGAACTTTATAACTAAACCTATGACTAAATAGTGAACAATATTAATAAAATTAACATGTTTACAAATATATTATAGCCAAATGACGAACATGGCTCGATTACGCGCCAAATAATAGGATATTTAGTAGGAAGATAGCTTATTTCCGCAAGAAATACATATGCATATTATTTAAGTCCTTTAGTGCTTCACCCACTGGCATTTAGTAGTTCTACGTTAATCCTATGAAAATCAGTATTTACTGAACCGTTCAAGCTGAAATTTGGTGGGAAAATAGGTGTGTTTCACTGAAGGACCAGAGTGGTATAAAACTACTCTCGGTCTAGACAAAAATATTTAGGGCCCCACCTCACTGGCTTTGAAATTCCCTTGTTAATCTAATAGGTATTGGTGTTTCGTGTTTTCTAAACGGGTTTATCTTAAATTATGTAGCAAGATAACTATTACACTAAAGAATGATATAGACTTACTCACGATTTAAAAAGCATTTAGGTCTCCACCATACTGTAATTCAGAGTTCCCATGTTGTTCTTATACTTAGTATGACCATAGAATAGTTTTAGTGTTTAAAAAAATGTCTATGGTCTGGACATTTTTAACTCAGAAACACTCTATGGTTTAACAAAATATTCTATGATATTACTCTCTTTAAATAACTTGTTATTTTATGGGTCTTGCCCATTGCTCCATCTATGGCTGTGGACTGGCGGGCTGGAGAAGAGGGAGAAGAAGAACCTTTGAACATAATGTTTTTTTTTCTTCAAGAATAACATCAACATAACCTAACATAATGGGACATTTCGTTGTGCGTCTTGTCATCAGTGACTTTATATTTCGGGGAAATTGTATCCATATATTTTGTAGAAATACCGAGATTTAGGTGATTAAAGTGTTTCGGAGGCAGCGAACTCTGTCGCTTTAAGTATAATTGAATAATTAAGGTGAGTAATGTTGGATTAGGCCTATGATATGGTATGGTATTGGTATAGTTCCGATTGATTACACCCACAGTTCAATTGCATCCAACTGATTCATGTGCAACTAGATATCCTGGATCAAATGGGACCTACTAACCTAGGCCTGGTTAGTTATCGATTGCATCTCAAGTGCAACCAGTTGCTTTGCAGGTCACTTTCAGTCATATTTCTCCCTAACTAGACAATTGCGTTCAACTAATTGGCAGTTGACCTGCAATTGATAGCCTGCTGCATAATTCTGGAACTTACAATCGATATCATAATAAATTAATATTTTTGCTCAATACTGCTAAACTTTGTTTGCTACATTGACCCATCGGGAACTGAACCCGATGCTTTGTTCATGCCAAAAACTAGAGTACATTTTCAATCACGACTGCTGCAAGTTCTGCGGCTTTGCAGTGTTGTGGTGCAGTGTTGTCTTGAGGCGCTCAGCTCAATGGCCTTGCAGAATTGTGAATCATACTGACCTTAACAGAAATATTCTCTTGTTTGAGTTTCCCTGCTTGTTGTTCATGGACTGTAAGGCCTAGTCCACACCAGGATACAATGTTTGCAGGTTGTCTGCAGATTGTATCTGAACAACAGATACATGTATGACAAACATTGTTACCTATCTTACTTGTTTTGTGTCTACACTAGCCACCCAGCCAGTCAGTGTTCCTTGAGATGTTGACCGAGGAATATGTGGCTTTAGCTTGTGCATGTTACTAAGTTTTAAACTATGTGAGTGCCTTACAGAGGAGGAGGCGTTGGTGGTCCTGCACATTTCTTGAAGGTGATATGGCCAAAACCTACTATCAGATCTGAGTCTTGACGAAGACATGGCATGTTACCTTGAGATTTTTAGCAAGTGGTTACTCGGTATACATTTAAAATTTCCAAAGAAATAATTTCATGGATCATTCCAGGAGTTTGTGAGTCAATTAACTTATTAAGTAGTTTAGTGAAGAGTTAAACTGTTAAGAGTTAAGAGTTAAGCTGTTCACTTAAATGCTGTATTTATTTTTATATGTCCAATATTACCAATGTAGTATATTATTGATTTAAGATAATATTTTAATAGAGACTTAATTTACATCTACTTGTGACTACGGCATCATTTTCACTCAGTGAATAAACAACTAAATATCAAAACAACAAAATAATAAAAAGGCATCGGATAACTGAATCAGTGGAAGACTGATTGGTGACTGACACAAGGAGTTATATCTTGTATTGCGATAGGTCCACTCATGCAGACTTGAGACAAAATACTTGTATCTTGTATCTGTGTTTTCCATTTGATTGGTAAACAGGAAACATTTGATTTTGTCTCATGCAGACTGTATGGAGCCTTTCTGCGTACAGTCTGCAAACATCGCCACATACAACAAGATACATCTGGGATACAGTCTGCATACAATGTATCCGGATACAAATCTGCCAATGTGGACTAGGCTTCATATGCTAAGTTAATGTGCTTAAAGTTAGGCCTATATTTGTAGAATGTTTTATGTTGGGCCTGACGGTGATCGGTGTTACTGATCAAAATTGATAGAATTTCAACCTGTCATATGGGCCTAAATACGGTAAAGTACGAGAGTCATCCAGAAAGTAAAGAATGTTTGCTCACTGCACCTAGCATAGTTCCCCCATTACCGCGATTGCGAGTGTGGCAGTCCACTCACCTCCCCACCAAAGTATAAGCCGAGTCTCATTGCTGCAATCACGTGCCTTATTCCTACAGCGATTTAAAATGGCGGCGGCAATCGAAAATCCCGCCAAATATGAGATATGCAGTGTTATTCAGTTTCTTAGATAAAAAATGCTCAGACCATAGAATTTTTTTTAAGAACACCAACGAAAGTTTATGGTGAAAGTGGAAAAAAAATCTAACAATTGATGTAATATGCTTAGATTTTAGCGACTGTTTTCTTAAAATTTTCCTTCAAATCATCTTTAGCGAGCAATGACCTGCTTCTCCGATCCTCGTTGTGTACAATGGATTTTCTTTCATTAAACCTTTTGCTCCATTTTTCCCCTGAAGACTCGAATTGAAGACTTGATAGCACTTTCACCGTAAACTGTCTTTGGTGTTTTTAAAAAATGTCTATGGTCTTGGCATTTTTAACTCAGAAACCAAATAAGACTGCGTATCTCATATTTGGCGGGATTTTCGATTGCCGCCGACATTTTGAATCACTGTAGAAATAAGATGTGTGACCGCACAACGAGACTCGGCTCATACTTTGGTGGGGAGATGAGTGGACTGCCACACTCACAATCACGGTGATGGAAGAGCTGTGCTAGGTGCAGTAGGCAAACATTCTTTACTTTCTGGATGACCCTAATATAAATCTATTTTCAGTGTTGTTAGTCATGTATTTTTATAGACCCGGCTACATGGTTAAAACGGTAGGCTGAGACATAGTGTTAAGAATCTGAGATTAAAAGTTTTCATGGATTTAAATTGATTTTAGACATTGATTAGAGATTAGGACCTACTTACATTTACTGTTTCATTGTAATTTCAAGAAGTCTTTGTTTTTCTAGGACAATGAGTTTTGTAATATCTTTGTGCCATTTCTGTGACCAACATGGACCAAGTGTACTTCAGACTTGTTATTCATCATCTCAAGAAGAGGAACTTTCAAATTCTAATGAGACATCTTGTCAGGTAAATGTCAAACACCCCCTCTTATGTGTTAAGTAGGCCAAGTTAACCAATCTATCTTTAGTTGGATATATGTTCGTAATTATTCAATTAAAATATAATAAATGGATGATAAAAGCTTAAAACTATCTTTTAGTAACTGTATGAAATATTTTCTGGCTACTTACTTTTATACAGAGTAGTTTCCCATTCTCCATAAGTTGACAAACTGGAGAAACTAAGCTACAACTCAAGCAACTGTAACTTATTTATGATTAGCTGGCGACTTGGCCTAACCACTGTAGGGCGCTGTAAAAATTGCGCCATGTAAAGATAATTTTCAAGGCAGTAGCAATGGGGATTTACAGGGTATTTCTCTTATAGCTATTTATTCAAATTAGTGCATCTGGACACTTAAAGTTACCGCCTGGAGGCTTGAAAACTTACTTGTTATTAGGCCTAAAATTATGTACAAAATGGGTAGATAGTACAATTAAGTATGCCCTAAGTATAGTCATTTTATCCGCGCCTGTCAATAGTAACATTTATAATTACTACAAGCCAGACCATGGAAATTAACTTACTCCGTTTCACCAGGCAATACAACAGTTTTGTGCTGCGTTCTGTATTTTACCTTTTGAATTATTTTAATAAGCAATATCTCTTTATGCTACCATCTAGTCAAATAAATTGAATGTCCATAAGAATATAATTTGAACTTTGATGACCTCTTTGGTGAAGCCCTAAGGCCAGTTTGGGATCAGAACCTGATTTTTTTATGATTTAGACCCTAAAGAATTAGTCTACTAAATTTCCCTCACCAAAATACCGGTAAGTTGGAGGAATTTTAATGAACATTCTTAGGTTACCGGTATCGATTTCATAAAGGCCTACCAAGATACCCGAACTAAAGTGTAAGATACGAAACAGATAATAGAGTTCAGTCAGTCAGATTGCTCGGAATCAGTCCAGATTAGATAACAATTCTTTCTTAGGTCTGATGATTATCATCTTATTTGAAATTGATCGCTTTATATTTTTTATTTAGACTTGCTGGCTGCAGTTCCTGACTTCACCCAGGAATGCAACACTTGTGTGTGCTGCACTCTGTGGTTAACCTTTTCAACTAATTATTTTCAATAAAGATGTGTTTAACCCTTTGAGCGCCAAGCTAGTTAATGGAATGGTTGAATCTTTGTTGTTTTGTTGATTTTTTTGGAATATATTGAATGTCTAAACACTTCAAATTGTAAAAAATGTGTTTCTGGTGGACACATATACAGTATTGGTAAAAAGTAGTAAAACACTTGATCAGATGTGAAATTCACAAAGAATTCACCCACCCCGCCACCTTGGACCCGTGCTGTCCACCATTTGCTTAAGGTCCGCCCTCCCCTTCAACTCTGCCACTGATAGGTGAACTCTTTCATCACTTATAAAAACCACCGACTATGACAGGATTTGAACCCTCAATCCAAGTGTTACCCCCTTAACATCTTAGACTGCCATTGGTCAGACTAGCAGCTGTAGCGTACTGGGTGTTATTAGAGCCTAGGAGCTGGACGACGTAGTTCAATTTGTAGTTACCAGATTACACTACGTTTGCAGATTGAAGACTGAGCTCATAAGGGTAAAATCGCTTATGCAGCAATTAAAAATGATTTTTCGGTAGCAGATTCAAAAGCCAATATATTGGCCCACAGGACTGAGGGTTAAGTAATTTTATCAAATAAGAGTGACTGTGTAGTGTGGAGGCTGAATATTGGCTAAAAGTGCTAACCTTTGGATTTAGTATGCTGGAACACTCCAGAGTGTTATAACCACTGGACTATTCCACACATCCTTGGTCATGAGGACCTTGGACCATAGATTAAGCACGTTTTACAGTGGATATAAAACTGTACCTTGAGGGTGCAGAGGCAGTTCTAGCAGATCAGTCATAGAGTTGTAATGGACAGGCTGCAACCAGTGCTGGAGGCAGATGGCAGTTATGTAAGTAAGGCAACTTAACACATTGGGTGCGGGGTATGTTAATTAACGTATTCTAATTAACATTGAAATATATGTGGTTTTCATGTTTAAACATGTTTGTCAGCATTGATCGTGTTAATAGGCCTACACTCCTCGTGTACTATCCCAAATGTGTGATGTATGTGACGTTTCCTTCCTCATGAATTTTGTTAACATTATTTTGAAGGAAATTTTGCTGCACAGGCTTGCTGCATGGCAGAGAGATACATCAGTACTGACAGAGTGACGGGATATCGCTACGTCAGCTGTAGACTACCGGCTCAGCGACAGTCTCTCGTATCTTGGCTGAATCACGTCTGTGTACGGAGCCTTAGTTGTGAGGTGAGCTGTGATCATGTTTATCAGTTCTTGTGGCAGTATGATGTCAAACATTTATTGTGGTCACTGTCCCCATTTTTAAAAGGGTTAGAGGCTCACTCTATGGTTTTGATGACCGGTGTCATCTATTGTGGATTGCGCCTAAGGAGGTCGATCTTATTTTGATTTTTCACAATCTTAATCTATATTACTGTCGCACACTTGTATTTCATTGTATTCTTCTGAAACATTTGTACAAAAATTTAGCTCCTGGCTTGTAGAAAATACTCACTACTCTGTACGTCAAGAAATACTTTTATAATCTCGCTTGCATGTTGTTACAGGCTTACAGGCATTTTCATAGGTTTACTTTGCTAACTTTTATTGATGTAGTTGTTTCATTTTTTACATTTATTGACTTATTTTAAGCTTGATGTTACCATACCGGAAAGTTTTTACACTTAGCCTTTTGTTACAGTATATACCTTTTATTTATTTTGATATCGGCTCAGTTTATATACTAGGCAGTTGACAATGTTACTACTACTTCTTGATTTTAGATCATGACTGATTTTGTCTATAACAATAAAGGCATTTATTATTCACTAGAGCCTACAGTAAGATTTTATTATCAATAGAACACTTCCATAATTAGCAAATTTTATATAGAAAAGTGAGTAGTTAGCATGACTCGCATGGTGGAACCTCCATAGAAGTTCCTAATGTGACATCCTGAACATGTTTTGGTCGGTCGCTAAAAATGATATAGGCCTACCATATAAATTATGTAATTGATGTACGTAAATGTTGAAAATAATATACCTAATTTTTTATACTGCTAAAACTGTCTATTTGTTAGATGTTAAAGATTTTACTTAAAACAGAAAAACCTCAAAACTCTAAATACTTTATGCAAAGGATAAGTACTAATTGAATATAAAAATGGTATTGCTTGAGCTGTAACCAAAACTACATGACAATATATTACAAAAAGTTAATCTATTCAATCTTGAAACAGAGGAGAGTGCGCTGTTGTAAAATACTGACACTGCCTGCTGTGTGTGAGTCAGCCACAGTCGTGGTCCGTGTTTAATGGATCTTTGTGTCTAAGCCGCATGTTTGCAATTACTATTATTTTGACACGTATAAGATTGTTATTTTCTATTGCAACACACCTTAAATCCTTGTGACCTTGCAGCTGGGAATTACTGTTCTAAATGATTATTTTTGACCGACTGAAGAGGAATTATAGAGAATGGGAGAGTCAACACACTTACCGTACCATAAAATGGAGGAGCTTGATTTGGACATACAAAAGTTACAACATAGGAAAAATTTTTTAAAAGTGTGTGCACTTTAGGATCTCCACTTTGAAAGCTTGATGACTCAAGGCGCATTTATACGATGCAGGTAAGGATGAAGGTAACCTTGACAGGGTAGCCTTGCTTAGGGTGTATGGACAGAACCTTGATCAAAAACTATGCAGGCCGCTCGTCGTGTTTCTGTCCACACACTTTATGCAAAGGCTATCTTGTCAAGGTTTCCTTTTCCCTAACCTGCATTGTGTAATTGCGGCTTCATATTTCTTAATTGAACAGTTCTGACCGATAACTGGGTACGGTTGCTCAGAGGTAAAGTGCCTTTCTAGCAAGTCAGTCCCGGTCCCAACCACCCTCGGTAAGATCATGAGCGGTCACCTCTGGCTTGCCCACGTGACTAATGCCGTTACGGTACCTCGCTGACTTTGGTTCACCGCACAGGTCAACGAGCCTATGGTGACGGGCAGTTGAGGTTTTATTTAAACAAAGAATAAAAAAAGATTATAACCTAAAAGTAAATGATCCAATCCTCCAGGTGAACCTATGTGTGTTCAGTGAGCCGCCCAACAGTGCCCTCTCGCTCTCCTTCAGTGTGCGCGACGCCTAGGCCTGGGGCTTCTACCACTGGCTCAGCATCGTCATCAGCTTGCGAGACCTCGCGTTCTGACTGATCCTTGTTTGACTTGCCCCCAGGTGAACCCATGTGTGTTCAGTGAGCCGCCCAACAGCGCCCTCTCCCTCTCCTTCAGTGTGCGTGACGCTCAGGCCCGGGGCTTCTACCACTGGCTCAGCATCGTCATCAGCTCGCGAGACCTCACGTTCTGACTGATCCTTGTTTGACTTGCCCCCAGGTGAACCCATGTGTGTTCAGTGAGCCGCCCAACAGCGCCCTCTCCCTCTCCTTCAGTGTGCGTGACGCTCAGGCCCGGGGCTTCTACCACTGGCTCAGCATCGTCATCAGCTCGCGAGACCTCGCGTTCCTCGCCTCTTGCTGGCCCTTCCTCAGTCACCAGGTGCAGCACATTGTCACATGGCTCCAGGACAAGGCTTCACAGGTAACTGGCTTTCGGTTGTGTTGCATGAGATGATACTCGCATATTACATGGGGCAGTCCACTCACATCCCCTCCAAAGTGTGAGCCGAGTCTCTTTGCTGAGAGGATACGCATCTTCTTCTGTACAGCGATTTCAAAGTGGAGTTGATAGAAAATCCCACCAAAATTGAGATCCGTAATGTTAATCGGTTTGTAAATGTGCTAATTGTTGGCAATTCAGTCTACAGAAATTTGCGGACAAACAGCCAAACAAAATTTATGGAAAATTGCAATGAACAAGATTTTTAATTTCTGGCAAAAAATTGAGTAATGTGCTGTCAGTGTAGGGCCTGTTTTCCGTAATTTTTTTCAATTCTTTCTTTTAAATGAGCAATATCCTGTCTCTTTAATTCTCGTTGCCCCCATTAATCTTCCTTCCTTCAGTAAATATATAACACCTTTTTCTCTCTGAAGACTCATTCATTGTACTTTCACTATACCCGTTCTTTTGTGTTTGTCTACAAATTTCATTAGGCTGAACATGTTGAGTATTCAGGTACTGAGTAACACTGTGGATCTCAAATTTGGTGAGATTTTCAATTGACACCATCATTTTGAATTGCTAAAGAAAAAAACTGTGACCGCTTAGCAAGAGACTCGGCTCACACTTTGCTATGAACTATTGCACATGTAGTCATGGAGGTAGGGGAGCTGTTCTCGGCGCAGTACAAAAACGTTCTTTAATTTCTGGACAACCCTCGTATATTGGTGTCCAATTTTTAAAGAACTGTGGCGATTTAATTGAGTTTTTCTTCTTGTTTATTCCAATGGCAGTTTTCCAAACCTCTCCAATCAGCTCAATCTGAAAGTCTTGTTGTAGGCTACCTCGGGAATCAAATCCTCAACCTCTTACACCAAAATCCAAGACAATAAATTATTTGGAGGCAACTGCCTCCCCTGAATTACGCCATTGTATCTGCCCGTTGTTGTTTAAGGAAAATCCTCATAAGATACCTTAATAGTCAAGATTAAACTTATACATAACTCTTTTTAGTCAAAAGTATCAGTATAAAAGTATAAAATATATTCATTTCTTGTACAAATACACGCACCAATTTTCTAAATCGTATAGAGCACAAAAAGGATCTAGAAACAAAGAACATAAAATAACACACGAGAAGCTAGCTCCTCGCTGACAGTAAATCCACATTCACGCACGCTGCTCAGTAAAGATGTAACGTCCTGTGCAACAAGCATGTCCCAGGGTGTAGCCTGGTGGCAGCAGGAAGGGGATTGACAGGAGTCAGCACGATAAAGGCTACTAGGCCATTGTTTAACGCAATTTAAACTGTGAAAAAGATGGAATTATTAACAGTTAAAAACATTTTTCAGGTGTACAATGTTGAAAAGCCGTTCAGAGACAGCAAGCCATCACAATCTCGCCCTCTAACACAGCTAGTCAAGTACAGGGCTGTGTATGCAAGGTGACACTAAACTCTAAATATTTTATAATTTACTGTGAAATATCTCAATTTATATAACACTTCATCTTCACCTTATTGTGTTTGATGTTAATATTTATTTCCACCTGTCTCATTAACTCATTAATGCTGTGATACGTACTGAATAAACATAAGGAGAAAGCTAAGTAAATGTTATGCTTTTAGTTATGTTTATACAGTTTATTTGTCGTATTTTAACTAAAAATATATGGGGCAAGAGATTGACAGTTAATGGGAAGTTTAGATTATGTAATATTAGGGGTGTGCGAGTACTCGAAACTTTGAGTTTTCGGCCAAGTATTTTAATACTCAAACTCGACTCGAAACTTTGAAAACTACTCGAAAGTTCGAGCGAGTATTTCCTGCCGATTTTCGGACGATCGCGATCGGCCAAAACGCGAATTAATGGCCGCAAAAGACAATTGCATCACGTAAAATCGGTCGAAAATGACAACCGCGAACGATTGCGACCGGCCAAAACGCGTAGTAACGGCCGCAAAAGGCGATCGCATCAAGTAAAATCGGCCGAAAATGACGACCGCGAACGATTGCGACCGGCCAAAACGCTTAGTAACGGCCGCAAAGGCAATGGTATCACGTAAAATCGGCCGAAAATGACGACTGCGAATGATTGCGACCGGCCAAAACACGTTGTAACGGCCGCAAAAGGCGATCGCATCGCGTAAAATCGGCCGAAAATTACGATCGGAGCGCGTCATTTTGGTCGTAACTAACGATTTCGTTATTTTATATTGATTGTAAGCGATGTCTGGACCGGGTGAAATTGGCCAAACGACAACCGGGCCTTGTTTCATCGGCTGGAAATGAATGTCACAACGTGTTTTGTTTGTCAATACGTTTGTCAGTTTGATTGTACTGGCCAAAACTTTGTATTGCTACTTATGTTTTAGATAGAAACCATGTTTAGATTATCAAATCTAGGATGGTATCCAAATCCCATTAGACTATTTTAAACTACCAACTGATGGCAACTACTCGCTCGAAAATACTCGAAACTCGGAAATAATTGGCACTACTCGACTCGACTCGACTCGATTTAAAAAATCACTACTCGCACACCCCTATGTAATATACATTTGACTACCTACTCATCATTTATGTTTTGTACTACGCACAAAACATAAATTACTTGAATTACTCTTATTCGTGATATATTCCCATTATATTCCATATAAATCTCTTTTCGTCTATTTAGGATGGTAGTGTCTGATTATGAAATAGTTTGAAAAGCAAAACATATCCTAGTTACTTACAAAGAAGGTTATAATTGTTTATCGTATCTTTGCTCTACAACAAAACCCTCAGAACCTTTGAGCTGAAGTTGGTTGGCCTATATTAAAACTAATTAATTTGGCTGATAACTAATAAATTAAAGACTAATTTTGGATAGAGCTTTTTTGCCAATTTATCAGGAAAAACGGGATAGGTCAATCAGGCTTACCTTGGAAAGTATAGGTATCTTACTGGTAGCACACTAACACTAACACTTCTTCTCCAAGTTGAAAAAGAGACCAGTGGCCTTGAAATATTATTTGATGAGTGTTTTGTAGTTATGTAGGTAGTTTTTTTGTTGTGTGATCAGCAGGATGCCTATACTTTCCAAAGGAAGCTTGCTTGTCATATCAATTTTTTTCCTGATAAAGTAAAGACTAAAATAGGTACATACCTCGTCATCAATAGTTCAAATTGTAGTGAAACCACCCATTACATATTTTGCTGTGAATATGGCATTTTTAGGTGTTACACAAAAACGTATTTATACAAACAGGATTTTTCAAAAGTTAGATTTGGTAAGCCTACAGTCACAAACACAGTCATAAACACATTCACAAACAAATACGGGTAGGCCTACCACACATATTTTTCATCACGCCACGGCACTGGCAAGAAGCAGACTAGAAAAGCCATTAATAACGTGCACCGGGAAGAACATTGCGGTCAGGAAAGTGAGACAGTATCCTCAAAACAAAGATTCTAGAGCTAACCGACTTTATTATTTTGTCAGTGTGTTTAGAAAAGTTAAGATTCGAGTCACTAGCTATATCCAGATAGTCAACAGCATCAAAGAACTTAATAAAATCAAACAAATGTTCTGATTGGCATGACTCCAGAACTGTTTCAGTTTGGTTTTGGACACTATCAAACATATGGAATTTGCAATAAGCATTGATGGAAAACATTTAAATGTACATTTTCAACATGTAAAACATGTACATTTTCATTAAAGTTTAGATGCAAAGATTAATACTTAAGTACCATTAAATAAAGAGTTTGGTACCATTTTAACCCTTCAACTTGAGACTTTCTGAATAAAGTGGTTGAATCAAAAATCAAAATAATTTTATTTCAGGAAAATATAGTGGTCTGTGTTGTTTTGTTGATAATTTTAGTATATTGAATGCCTAAATATTTAAAATAAAAAAACTTTTTTTCCTTGAACACTGACACATTAAGCATAGGTAAATAGCAGCAAATTACCTGATCAGATGTGCAACTCTAAAAGACTTCCATCCTGTCAGCTTGGACCTGTGCTGTCCACCGTTTGCTTAATGTCCGCCCTCCCCTTCAACTCTGCCGTAGACAGGTGAACCCTCCTTGAGTTGCATATAAAAACCACCAACTGAGACGGGATTGAAAACCCTCAACCCAAGCACTACCTGCTGGCCGGGAAGATTGTGCTTTAGGCCACTCAGTCAACCTGATCGGCTAGCAGTTCACGCAGGGTGGGGTGGTTTCATTTTGTCTACCATGTCAATGACCCAGACCGCAGACAGTGCTCATATTGGTAGTTCTTATTGTACAAAAATTAACCCTTCAATGTATTTTAACCCTGATGTGTTTTAATGTCACACCACGTATGGGAAGCCAAGTTTAAGGGTTAAGGCCACCGTGTATCATACTAAAGTAAATTTCTCTGCTATCCAGTGATAAGAATTCTCCCTCTTGTATCGCAGGTTGCACTGCTGGTTCGCATGGATGATTCATGCCTGCAACTCGCGTCTATCTGAGCACATCCCTCGCTCCCCGTACTACAGGCTGCAAGCGCAACATGTCTTTGGTGAGCTTCAAATGCCTATTAGTTATATATATTAGACTGCATTGAACGCCTCATACCTGAAAGAAGTCGTGATGGAGGGACATGTGGCTCTCTATTGCCTTTCACCATTACTACTTAACTTGTTACTAGCCATTTCCTCACAAGTATAAATGAAACATATTATCGTGTGTTTAACAGGTGGCTTCAACTTAAGTGTGAAGAAACTGTTGAACTCAGTTACAAAAACTTGTGCTGAGTATAGAAAGGGTTGTCCACATACCATTCATTTAAGAGGGCGCCCCAGTCACAAAACTTTTCGCGCTTCTACCTGCTTCGCCCATAAGGCCAATGTTAACTTTCAAAACCCGTCCTTCATCAACGGATTATTCAATATTGTTGATTTATGGCTCATTTTAAAGAGAAAAAAATATACCTAGCGATTTCAGTAAGCAGAATTTCGATATCGCAAATAATAATCGATCAATAAAATGCCAAAATATTCAATATTTACGATTTTGTTAAGCACAAATTATTTATCATAACAAAATCCTGCTTACTAAAATCGCTAGATATATTTTTGTTCTTTAAAATGAAACAAATAATTAGAGATGTGCGAGTACTCGAAATTTCGAGTTTGAGCCGAGTTCGGCTCTGAAACTCGAGGTTTTACTGAAACTCGAAGATTTCGAGCGAGTTTACTCCCGGCGTTTACCCGCGCTACCACGGGTCGTCCGCGGCCGCGCATCTTCTGCGGCCGCGCATCGTCCGCGGCCGCGCGTTGTCTGTAAATTCAAATTGAGTGTCAACGCATTTGAGGTGTTAAGAGTTAGTTGTGATGTGAATTTTAGTGTTTTATTAATAAATAAGTAAGTTGTGGCTTATAAATTTGTGTTAGCCTACTCTTCACACCAAAAAGGAAGATTTATCAGGACCTTCAGATTGAGTTGTATGAACACTACTTGTTCATAGTCATAGTCATAGTCCACTTTTAGGTTAACCTAACTTTGTAAAAAAAATTAAAATATCAAAAACAAATCTGTAATGAAATCTAATAGGTAAGTATAAGAAGTTTGTGCTTGTTTTTTGTTCCATAGTAATTGAAATTGAGTCAAAAGAGACTCAACAAAATTCCATCCATTAATTTTAGGCTCAACTATTGTTCTTTGGCATTGAGCTGATTTTAAAGATAAGCGATTTGTTTAGGCTTTGTTTAAGTTTCATTAATGATTTTTTAAAATCATTCTTAATATTTTGAAACTCTATTTAAGACATGGCTTCAATTTTATCAATTGATTTGCCGGGCACTTTCAAACATAGTATCTTCATGTTTTTATTAACTGATTGTTCTTACTAGGACTATTAGTGTTAAAATTAATGCTAAGATATGTTAGTAAATATATTTTGTGTGGTAAGTAAGTAGGTTAATGCTTTACCATGTAATAGGCCTTTTAAATATTAACATAAAGTTTATTTTAACTTTTAGGCCTAAATGTAATTTTATTTCCTCCATTCGTAGAAAGATGTAGCTTAGGCCTAAACATTATATACAATAAAATGTAGGATAAATAAAAACTAGGAAATAAAATAAAAAACTTAAATAATTTTTTAATGAAACTGTTAATTAATACCATATAGGTTATAAAAACCTTAATACCAAAATATTAAAAGTATTTGACCTTCATGGCAAAATGTTAGGCAATAACTTTGGTATGATTTATTTTCAGATAAATTTACTTATCTTTTTCCAATGAAGCAGGAATCCATTTATTTGACTTACTATTGTTATTTTCAGGGCATAGTGACTAGAAAAGTATATTTTAATAACAACATTTATAAATGGAACCCTATACACTGTTTTGATCCAATTTAACTCGACCTATGTGTTTTTTTATTTGTATACTCGACTCGAACTCGAGATTCGAATCTTTTGCCATTTACTCGAATCGAACTCGACTCGACTTAAAAAACCTGTACTCGCACATCTCTGATCGATTTCGGATAACCCGTTGAAGAGGGACGGACTTTGAAAGTTAGCTTTGGTCTTATGGGAGAAGCAGGTAGACACAGAGGACTGGAGCCCCCTCTTAATAACCTGGTGAACTGGTGGATAGGTTTCATATGATCTAGGGCTAGGAGTTAAAGAACTTGATGCCTGACGGTACGTCCAGGAGTGCACACCGATTCCGATTCTGATTTTCGGTGCCAAGATTGGCACTCGTATTTTAACATGGCCATAGTGGCTGCCGAAAGCTGAGTCCATGCGCAGGTACCTACTTACCGGAATGAATTCTTCATTCTGGTTTCAGATTCCGTTTCAGATAGCGCTTGTTCTGCTCTACTATAACTGGTTACAACACCATGAATATGCAATAAATACATGATGCATTATATGTGGGGCCTGTATATATACAATGTAGAAGCTACGTTATTTTATTGCAATTTTATATTTTATTGCTTTTATATGAGTAAATTATTTCTCAAAATATAGTTAGCGTAACAATTTTGGGTTCCATTCTACAATACTCAAAGAATCGTACTCTGTAATTTCTTAGCTGAGAGAAAAGAGTATGGTAGGTCTATTCTTCACCAAATTCACCCCTACACTCATTAATATCGTGAACACCTTTTTTCACTGGCTGTAACTTTAAAACACCTTTCTGACGCTATCCCTGCTTCCCGAGTTGGCGATGTATTTCCTGCCTCCACTGTGGCCACACCAAGATATCTGACTCAGATGAAACACGCATCGGGAAACTGAATCGGAATCTGAATCGGCGTGCACTCTGGACGTACCATGAAACCAGAAAGTAGCTGGTATTCTTATTTCATCTGAATCTAGGAACCAAAATATTTTCTCTGTTTGTGATTGGGTAGTCATGTGTATGCTGCTAGTAAGGAGCATATCTTGGTTTTCTTAAAAGCTACATGTAGAATACATATATGTGTAACGTTCAAAATGCTATTTGCAACAAACAAGAGGCTTACAATAAGTCACTGTAACTACTGTTAATACTCACTGTAACTGTTAGGTTAGGATAGGTTACTTTAATGCTGCAAACCACTACGGGGAACAAATAAACAAGAACCACAGGAACACAAAATAAATTATACAAAGTAAAGTAACACATTAAAGTGAGACTGAAAGATCTGCAGTGATAATTTCCATAAGCTCACCCTTGCTGCCACCAAGCCATCAATTGACACTGGCCATTGATTTACTAAGAGGGGATTGGATTGGAATTTGATGGGATGGAACAAGACTACAATAAATAAACAGGCCGTAATGCTCCCCCCGTGTTACATCATCATACACTATGGGAACGACGTAATATTTTTTGTGATCAGCTGCTTGTTTTCCTCTCTTGTTGGAAAACCAAAATATACGCTTTAGTAGACGAGATGATAGGTTAGAAATAACATTTCGTAGCCACAAGTTCGGCACGAGCTAGGATGAGAAACAAACAGCTAATTACAAACACCAAACAACACGTCAGTGCTGTCGCGTATGATGACGTAATATCGGGGGAGCATTACGGCCTGTCTATTTAGTGTTGCCTTGGATGGAAGCAGTAGGATCAGACTTCAATGTAAAACTTTTTTAACAAGTACTAACTTTTTCCTTTTGTGGATACAATCTGGGTACCTTCACACTCAGGATTGGATCCCGTCACAGGCAGTTGCCGTCGTGTCTTAGGTGCAGTTGTGAGCCAAAGCAGGGTTTCGGCGGTGTGCAAGTGGTTCATTTTGTGTTTGCCTAAGCACGTACCACAAACGTAATTGTTGAATATACCAGGATACCTAGCAGAATGCTGGCTGGCTTTCTCAATATATATTTTGTTTTGTGATACGATTTTTTGCCAGAGTTTGGCTCAAAATAGCTGTTATTTTTTTATTACTATATGATATAGGTTTCAGCCTTCTTCTACTATTTGCTTGTTTATTTTAACAATATACTATATAACATACTTCAATAAGTATGCTAATGTGTGACCTAATGAGCTTTTAATAGCGTAAACAGTTCAGTTAGAAATAACAACTGTATTAGGCCTAACCTGAATGAGCAGCCTCCAAACCTGGTTCACGGGAGGGGCCCTAAAAAGAAAAATGTGTGATCCAACGAGTTAAAGCTTAAAAAACAAAACATGAACAACATAAAAATACATAGTGAAGATGAAAATTCTTTTTGCGGAGCAGTCAATTTACAGCCAGGGGGCCTCCCCTCTTAAGACTACAAGTTACTGTTTGATGTGATGGTCCTGAACTAGTCCATGATCTGTCAATACACTGAAACCTAATATTACAATCAATCAAATCCCTTTATTTACATTTTCGTTGAGAAAACTAGTGGCGTCAAGACAGTTACAGTACATTCAGAATTGTAATCAAATAAAATACAAAATACAATAGTATTTAACAATTCATAGAACTTTTGTTGGTTTTGGATAAGTGTCCCTCCAATTTAGGAATTCTTATTTTGAATATAAGGGTCAATTTGCTAACCATCCAGAGAGTGTGGTCTTCAGCTTTTGTCCATGTAATTTCCTGATGTCTTCTAGCAGGAGATTGTGTAGTTTTCTTCCGATGTAAGAAGATTTTTACTGAAACAGTGAGCTATGGTGTGGGGGGGGGAGGATGAA
This sequence comes from Allygus modestus, assembly GCA_963675035.1. Taxonomy (NCBI): domain Eukaryota; kingdom Metazoa; phylum Arthropoda; class Insecta; order Hemiptera; family Cicadellidae; genus Allygus; species Allygus modestus. Next base: position 29,747,505 of record OY776115.1, on the reverse strand, counting down.
TCTGGAAGAGTGCCTGGTGTCATGACTGTGGAGATCTGACCCTCTTTGTGTTGGAACTTTGTCTATGGAGAGAATTACCTCTCTGATGTATAGGGCTCGGGTCCAAGCAGACGGGATGGGTGGATTCTTTGTGAGTTGCTCATCTGATTAGGTGTTTTGCTACTTTTTACCTATCCTGTACTGTGTGTATGTCCAGCGGTGTAACTGTCATAATCTTTAGTGTGGTGAATGCTTCCCTGCAGCTGTCTCTTGGGCCTAAGCCTGTTAAAATTCTAACTGCCCTCTTTCGTAGTTGCAGTACACGTTGAAGGTTTCCTGCCGAAGTGCTCAGATTATCAGGCCGTATTTTAAATGTGACTCAAAGTCAAAGCATGATATGCAGTTTGTGCTGTAACCTCGTCACTCACATTCTTTATTCTTTTTAAAACATACAGGCATGTTTTAGCTTATTGAATAGAGTGCCAATATGAGAATTCCAAGAGATGTTCTCATCGATTGTGATTCCTAAGAATTTGATATGCATGGTGAGGGGAATATGTGTGTGGTTATATTGACTGAAGGCAGCCCTGACCAGGAGGCTCACCAACTTGCTGGGATTAGCTACCTTGAATGATTTTTTAAACAGGAGGATTAAAAAACTTAATATTTGTTTAAGAACAATAGTCGTACATTGTTGTAGAGGAAGGCAGTCTCAAGTCTCTGAGGGTGTTCCTAGGAGCGCCGGTATTTGACCTGGCCGCCCTCTGTCTCATGGAAGGACGGCAGGTCATTGTAAGAGGAGACATTCCCGAGCTGGTGAAAGCTACTGTCACCACTCTAAAGGTAATTTGTTCAACAAAGAATTATCATCTCCTCTTTATGATAAGCATCTAGTCTTTCTTAAGGCATTCGGTAACATTGTAGTATGTATTTGGGATAAGTTTGACAGTTTTTAGCATTTGAATCCAGTTTATTTGTAATTTATGAGTTTTGCTAGATTACATTATATTTCTTGTACAATCTCAACCTGTATTTTTTGTACAGGTGTATTGAAAGGCATTTCCTCAGGCAGACATGGGAAATACCTATTAGCCCTGGGTGTTTGGCAGTTCATTAGTGACTATGTGACGCAGATTTCCAGGTATCGAAAATGTTTCGGACCGTCAGATGAAGCCAAAACCAAGAAATCTTGTCACCGTTTGACAAAGTTCCAGGAATTGCTCAGCTCGGGTGCTGGGATATTTCCAGGGGTCGAATTTCAAATGTAACAGTGGTTATATGATTTATAAAATCAGAGAGCTCAGTTATAACAACCTGTTTATCGGCTAACTCACGGTTTCCTCATCCCCCTTGCCCTTAGAAAAATTGGTTGTGGGGGTTTCAACAGGCAAAATTTGACTCCTCAAGCTGAGTTTGGGTTTTTAATAAAATCAAAGGAATTTAAAAATACCCCCGTAGCAGCAAACCTGCGTACTCAGCGAATTTCCAATGCATATATATATGTATCTTAATACCACATAAAGCCACATACCAAGTTTCATCAATATATATTCATAAATAAACGATTTATGACATTTTAATTATTCTCCATAAGAATAACATGGCGGCTGAGTATGCAGGTTTGCTGAAGCAAGGAACACAAAAAATGGAGTTTTATACAAATATCAATATAACTCATGAAGGTAAAGCCACATACCAAATTTCATTAATTTATTTTCATAATGAAGGGAGATAACACGTTACTTATTCTCCATAAGAATAACATGGGGCTGAGTACGCAGGTTTGCTGCTACGGGAGTCTTTGGTAAAAATTTGTTTTTTTGAGCTAATATCAATGGTCCACAACCAGATGAAGCCGTATACCAAGTTTCGTCAGTATACGTTCATAAATAAGCGAGATATAAAATTTTTATTTTCCTCCATAAGAATAACATTAGACAACGTACTGTGTTTAGCACTTTCAATATCTCGGTAACCAATTGACATAGAGAAATGATCAAAATACCAAATTGTGTGTTTTTTTAAGCTGAATCCAATGGAAAAAAATAAAATTTGACTATTTCCAAAATTACATGTAAAAGATTCAAAAAACCCATTTTTGGGGTACAAAACCCCCCCAAAATACCCCTTCGGATAGGCCGATCTGGCTGGTTTTCGAACTTAAAGTCATAAATGTTGCTTTACACGTTTATACCAAATTTCATCAAAATCGGATAATTTTTACGAGAGTTATCGTGCTCACGGACACATATATATATATATATATAGATATATATATATATATATATCTACAGTTTCGAACGAATGGTGTTTTTGGGGTCTGGGGACCTCAAAACGAAAAGTTATCATGGTCCCGGGCCTAGGTCTTACCATGCCGACTACGGTAATAGCTTCTTCCCTATAGGGGAAATTCGCTAATTCCCTATAGGGGAAATTCGCTAATAAAACGGAATTTAGAACTTAGAAATCGTTAATGAAAAAAATAATTTATCTGACCAGAGTTAAATCTAGGTGGACAGAGTTATAACACAATTAGTCGATGCTGTCGCTGGTTCAGGCGCTCCCCAGGGCTTATTGCGGGCCTGGCAGAGAATTTAAACAAAACCCCGATGCCAGAATACACAATTCACAGGAGTAGGATTAACCTATGCTCCGGTTAGACTGGTCAGGTTACAACTGGAAAAATTTAGAAATGCCTCTAGCTAGCTTTAACCCTTTCAGTGCTGTGGACCAGTATATCGTCTTTTGAATCTGTTATCAATAACCACTGTTACTGCTTCATAAGCAATTGTACCGTTAGGCACTCAGTTTGCAGTCTGAGTCTGACATACGGTGAAACCAGTTAGACACAAACTGAACTACCTCATCCAGTGCCTAGGCTCTAATACCACCCGGTACGCTACAGCTGCTAGTCTGATTTAGTCTGATCAGTGGCTGTGCGGTCTAAGGCGTTACCTTCTCGGTCGGGGGTAACTCGTGGATCGAGGGTTCGAATCCACAGTCACAGTCGGTGGTTTTTATGTGAAACTCATGGAGAGTTCACCTATATGTGGCAGAGTTGAAGGGGAGGTCAGACCTTAAGCAAAGGGTAGACGGCATGGGTCCAAGCTGACGGGATGGGTGGATTCTGTGTGAGTTGCACATCTGATTAGGTGTTTTGCTACTTTTTACCTATCCTGTACTGTGTGTATGTCCAGCAGAAGCACGTTTTTATTGATTTTAACTCTTCAGGCATTCAAGACTTTAAAAAATCAACAAAACATCACAGATTCAACTAATTCTTTCAGAAGCTTAGCTCTCACGGGTTAATTTAATTTGCTTCTTAAATTACTTTATTTAATTAAAAGTTGAAAGCGTGATGGTAATCTTTATTACCCAGTTACAATCAACATGGTCGGGATGATAGGCCTATTTAGGCTAACTTATCGGATCAGAAAATACAACTTTTCCAAGATCAAAGTTTATAAGAAAGCTTAAATATGATAAATCGTAAATAATTGTTGCTGTACCTTAAATACCAAAAGGTGGTCAGAAGTGTGAACGCACGCTAATGCACTTAGAAAACACTTTGCGAAACTCGCTGAAAATAATCACAGTAAATCACTCACGCTAGCACTTTGACGATCCTCAGAAGAATTAAGCTACTTTCCCATGAGGGAGAATCCTTCCGCTTTCATGAGTCACGCCAGCTGATCAGTAAATTCAGGGTTTACGCTGGTTACAAACTAAAAAAATCAGGGATACATCCGGCCAACTTCTTCTTCACTAGCTAAAAATGAAATTCAAGAGAGAAAGAAGAACCCATCTCGACATCTGTCAACTGTCAAACGCACATTACGGTAGATCGGGAGGCGAGGTTATGTTGGATTGTTGTGGTTTAGTCAATGATAATTGTTTATTTTCATCGAAGTGGTAGTTTCATCGAAGTGGTAGATCCTATTAAAAGTGTTGTCGTTTATTCATCCTTGGGTACATGTTAAACATGTAATTCCGTCACCTTAGTGGGTCCCTAGGACACAACAGTTGAAAGTTTGTTTACCAAATCTAGGCTAAGGTAGGCCTAGGCTAAGGTTATAGGGATATGGTCAGTTAACCCTGCAGGTAGGCTTATGGTGTTCTAAACTTTACGCCCTCTAAAATCTAGACCCTTACACCTGAGTGAAAGTTAGTGAGTGAGTGTTGCCTCAAGTTCTTGCATGATTTCCTTTTGTAAGATCTGAAGATAAAGTAGGGACTGATGGTGATGATTTTTGAAATGCACATTTATGCAATTTTTGGAATGCACATTACTGCACAGTCTCACTTAGTGTGAGCCCATTCTATATAGTTGTGCACTGAAGCTTCGTGGAGTCAAATTTAGTACTGGTAAGAGGTTAGGAGAGTCAGGAGGTCAAAAATCTGTAATCTCTATGTTTTGTTTCATCCACCATTTATACATAAAACATGAATCAAAGAATGCAAATACAACAGTAAATTAAATGTGATACTTAATCCATCTCCAATCTAATTATTATTTGATCTGTAGGAGCTACTACCTGGTGATTGGTGCCGAACTCTGCCAGACTGCGATGAGTATCTAGAGCCTGCGGAGTGTGGATTGTTGGGAGTGAGCACACAGGTGGCTGTCCCATGCCCCTGCCGTGACATAGTCAGAGTGGATATGGTGCAGGGCTGTGTGTCTGCCAAGACTACTGCCCTCATGCCTACCAAGTGTAAGAATAATTTAAGATGGGTAAACGCATTGTGTTTTTTTTCAAGGACCTCAATTATATAGTGAAGATCTTCTCGGGTCGCTTAGCCACTGTCAGTGCACTCAGTTATTTAGTAAAGATCTTCTCGGGTCCCTTCACCCACTCTCAGTGACCTCAATTATATAGTGAAGATCTTCTCGGGACTCTTCACCAATGTCAGTGACCTCAGTTATTTAGTGAAGATCTTCTCGGGTCACTTAGCCACTGTCAGCGACCTCAGTTATTTAGTGAAGATCTTCTCGGGTCGCTTCGCCACTGTCAGTGACCTCAGTTATATAGTGCAGATCTTCTCGGTTCACTTCTCCACTGTCAGTGACCTCAGTTATTTAATGAAAATCTTCTCTGGTCGCTTCACCACTCTCAGTGACCTCAATTATATAGTGAAGATTTTCTCGGGTCGCTTCATCACTCTCAGTGACCTAACTTACATAGTGAAGATCTTCTCGGGTCGCTTCGCCACTGTCAGTGATCTCATTTATTTAGAGAGGTTCCTCTTGGGTCGCTTTGCCACTGTCAATGACCTCAGTTATTTAGTGAGGTTCCTCTGGGAAGTATGTGACCTCAGTTATTTAGTGAGTTTCTTCTGGGGTTGTTTCTCCACTGTCAGTGACCTCAATTATATAGTGAAGATCTTCTCGGGTCGCTTCACCACTCTCAGTGACCTCAGTTACATAGTGCAGATCTTCTCGGTTCACTTCGCCACTGTCAGTGACCTCAGTTATTTAATGAAAATCTTCTCGGGTCGCTTCACCACTCTCAGTGACCTCAATTATATAGTGAAGATTTTCTCGGGTCGCTTCATCACTCTCAGTGACCTCAATTATATAGTGAAGATTTTCTCGGGTCGCTTCACCACTCTCAGTGACCTCAATTATATAGTGAAGATTTTCTCGGGTCGCTTCACCACTCTCAGTGACCTCAATTATATAGTGAAGATTTTCTCGGGTCGCTTCATCACTCTCAGTGACCTAATTTACATAGTGAAGATCTTCTCGGGTTGCTTTGCCACTGTCAATGACCTCAGTTATTTAGTGAGGTTCCTCTGGGATCACTTCCCCAGTATGTGACCTCAGTTATTTAGTGAGTTTCTTCTGGGGTTGTTTCTCCACTGTCAGTGGCCTCAGTTATTTGAGATGGTTTCACTCTTAGTGATATGGTGATATACTAAAATAATTTATTGAATTTCGTTCGGCGATTTTAGACCCTTAAAACTAATATTTTAAACACATATTTGGTATCAGTTGAAAGCTCTTACCCTCAAGAGGTGCCTTTTAGGGTTTTGAAAATCATCCACTTTCAGGGTTCTGCCCCATAAGCTTTTAAAGTTTCAGTAGTACCTAATCTTATTGAGTTATATTTTATTTAGTCAATCAGCGATTATAGTGTAAACATTTCAAAATATCTGGCCCAAGCCTAAGTGATTCCCATGCAGAGAACCTGCTAGTAAATAATTGTGCACGTTTACTTCATTTTTTATATAGTTAAACTGTAATCTTTAAAACACTAGGTGGTGCAACATTTATTTTGTAATACATATTTTATAATTTTAGGTGGAATTTCAGATTATTTTTTTAAATAAGTGCTTGGAAACAGCACTGATTTTACAAATATTTGACTAACTTTTACAACTAACTCCCTCTACGATACCTGTTTTACACCTTGATCCTTTTCAGCATGCCTGTTTCACGTGGCCAGTAATGTTTACAAATCGAGGACAACACAGTTTATCCTAAATAACCTAAAAGTTCTTACAGGTTCTTTGGTTCAGCACATGGTTAGGAAAATTTTGCTAAAATGTCTGCAATCCTAAAAATTCACATTACCATTTGCAAACTTTGATGATTCTCAATTATTTTCCAGACCCAACATTACTGAGCAAGATCCTGAAGGCTCTAGCTTGTGAGATGCTGAGAGGAAAAGCGTTAACTTATCATCTGCAAGCCTACCGCCAGGAGTGGACTCAGTAAGTTCACGTGGGGAAAAAACATTGATCTCATTTTCCTTTCTTTTGCCATGTTTGCTGCTGGAAATATGTTACCCTCATATAGGTGCTAATATTCTTAATATTTCTTATGTCTGTCAATAATTTTAATTTAAACCATGTCCGATCATTTTGTTATCTACCAAACGCTCACAATTAATTTTCCAAAGTTTCTCTTAAAGATATAGGCTACAGGTGATGATTTCAAACAACATTTAACACAATACAATTCTTAATTAATGTAAAATTATTACATAACTGATACCAATATCCTAATGTCCTATTAAGTATCATATTTGTTCCTTTATCTCTTTAAAGTGTATTTAATACCATGTGCAAAAAAAAGCACTGTATGAGCCAAGTTAGCCTATATGAATTGTAGGGGTGTGTGAGTACTCGAAACTGAGTTTTCGGCCGAGAATTTCAATAGGTACTCGAACTCGACTCAAAATTTGTTAAAGTGCTCGAAAGTTCGAGCGAGTATTTCCCGACAATTTCCGAACGATCGCTAATGGTTGTGACCAGCTAAATTCCGTCATAACGGCCTCAAAAGGCGATTGCGTCATGTAAATTCGGCCGAAAATGACGACCGGACCGCGTAATTTCGGCCGCAAATGATGACAGAAAACACAATATCGGCCGAAAATTACATATGGCGATACATATAATATCAGCAAAAGTGGCGACCAGGCCAACTAATAACGGCAATTTAATTTTTGTCACCTACTATTTATTATAAGCGATGCCCGGACCAGGTGATATTGGCCAAATGACAACTGGACCATGTTTTATCGACCGGAATAGAATGTCAAACCGTGTTTTGTTTTTGTCAATTCCTAATCCAGTTTGATTGTACTGGCCAACATTTTGTATTGCTACTCATGTATTAGTTAGTAATCATGTTTAGATTATCAAATCTGGAGTGGTATCCAAATCCCATTGCAAACTATTTGAAAATTGCAAACTATTTGAAACTACTAACTGATGGCAAATACTCGCTCGAAAATACTCGATACTCGAAAATAATTGGCACTACTCGACTCGATTCCAAAAATCACTACTCGCACACCCCTAATGAATTGTTGTAAAACCTTTACACATATTTATTTCTGTTATTATAATATTTCTTAAATATATTTTATGGTCGTTTTCAGTATTGCCAAGTTGGTACACCTGACTCGCATGGAGAATGCAGCTTCATTGTTGGTAGCACTGGGAGTCAAGCCTCAAGATCAACAGCTGGTGGCTTACTGGTCTAAGAATCTCTGTAAATCTTGACCACCTTCAGAATCATAATGAGGCTACTGTATATTTTTACATTGTTACATAGTCAGTTTCCCATGCAAGTGCCAACTTTTATCATAATTTAACAGTCTAACATAGTGTAACCAGGAAAAGTGTTTCAGGCCCCTGTATTACTAAGGAAGGTGGAATATATATCGGGTTGGTTGCACAAAATCACTATGGGGTAAAAGAATCTAGGAGTATCCCATGGATTATTTTGCTTAATTTTTACCTCCCACTATTTTTAAAACAATATTTTGATGTGTATAATCTTGTGAAGTTTAATCAATTATTTAATTGACATTTTCACAATTTATTTTTTTAATTATGTGTAAATCGGTATGTGTAGTGTTGTTTATGGTACAGTTTAAAGTGTAAAATTATATTTACTAACAAAACTGCTTTGCTGTAAAACGCTTAAATCCATATCCTCTATAGACTAGGGTTTTTTCCTTCACAGTCATAACTTGATAATGGCTGGACAGATTTTAACTTTTGAGGTGACAAATTACAGGTATTTTTACGTAGATTTGCCAGTACATCTCAGAATTTTAAGAAAGGGCATAATTTAAATACAGTAAAGGGCTGAATTTTCAGAACAATGGCGTTATCCGACGGCGGAAGTCTAAAGGACGTGTTGATTGAAAGTAAATTATACGCATTATTCTCAGATGATATCATCCGTTTTAATATCAGATGTTTTGTTATATTTGTTTACAACTGAAGTAACCTTTCCTTGGGTACAAAATTGCTCGGATTCAAGCAACAGGACAACTAGTAACCATTGATATGTAGTAGGTGTGAAATATAAATTCAGTTTTTAAATGTTATCACTAAGGAAAGAGTTAGTTTTCTTTTAAACATTTGAAATCACTATATTTTTCTTGTAGTTTTGTTCAATTTAACTATTGAGATAAAAAAAGCAATAAAATGAGTGCAATCAGTTCTAAAAAAACTTACTGCTAATATTATTTTGATTGCTATTTAACTTGTACATTAACTGTTAAAAAAAATGTTCTTCATTCATGGGGAAATCAAAAGCCAGGAACACAATTTGCCAGGGAAGCCAGGAAAGCCATTCATGGAGAGTTAGATATCAAAAGCCAGGAACACAATTTGCCAGGGAAGCCAGGAAAGCCATTCATGGGGAGTTAGATATCAAAAGCCAGGAACACAATTTGTTCACACCTCGAGTGTAATGTAAGAAATTCATCGGGGTATCTGCCACCACTTGAATGGTGTGAATAGATTTTATCATTGGGAACTTTGATTTTTGAACTGATGAAGTATAAGCTTTTAAAAACTTAAGCTGACAGTTTTGTTAGATTTTAATCAGTAGAGTGCTCTGTTACCTCCCTAATGCATTTGTCTGTGATATTAATGTAAGTAAATAAATTAGTTTTGATTACTTAATTCTTATTTATACTTTCCTTTGATGTACACAATTAAAAGAAAAAAAGTGTAAGCTACCAAATTCTGCAGTCGTTTCTCATTCCAGCGGATTGGATTGACAGTAAAACATCATGGCCGAGCTATTTTAATTGTTCCCATAAATTGCACTCAAGAATTTTAGTTAGTTTAGAAAAGAGGGGATTCCTTTTACGTGAGGAAAAAACAAGATTTTATACTCTCACAAGATCTTTGTTGTTGGGGATCTTTGTTGTTGGGGATCTTTGTTGTTGGGGACTCCTGTTGTTGGGGACTCCTGTTGTTTGAGACCCTTGTTGTTGGAAACCATTATAGCTGGGGACCCGTGTCGTTGGAGGGCTAGTTTAGTCTCTTAGCTGTTGAGACTTGGTGATGTCAGTTCAGTCTAGTTAGTGCTGAGGTTATCAGTTATAAGAGAATGTTCAGTTGGGGGCTTTTAGAAACTGACATTATTTTAAATTAAACAGTTTTACTTGTATTTTATCAAAGTTAAAATGCTGTGACCAAATTGGTTTGAAGTATTTTAAGTCCTATCATGAAGTCTTGAAATCAGCGCCCTCCTTAGCCAACGTGAGGCCTGGTGCAAGAAATGTTCGCGAGGCCTTTCCTTTTTCATCACTACCCCTTCTCCCCCCTCCACACACTTCTACCGAACATCACCCACCAGTCACAAAGAGTTGCCTCTGCAGTCTGCACTACTGCATTATACGTTAAGTTGGGGACAGTACTCAACTGTTAGGCTCGGTTCACTCTGGCGATTTTCACTGACGAGATTGCTGCGATCTCGCGCGAGCGCAATGAAAGTAGACCAAAGAAACAAAAGGTGCAGCGAGATGAACGCGAGCCACAGGCGCTCTCCAGATATTACTACCTCGGCGTCGCCACGAGCCCGGCGATGAAGCAGTAGGCAATGGGCTTTGAGCACGGATTTTTATACTGAACCCCTCATTGGAAATCCCCACGCTCACTGCAGTCTCGCCGAAAATAGAATACACAGCAAATACACAGCGGGCTCGCCACGAGATCGCAGTGATCCCTCCCACTCGTGTTTACCGAGTCTTACTTGAACATAATTTTATTATTTTATTATTTTGTCTTTAGCAAACTACTAGTGGCTTGAAGGGGCCATCGCCCCTAACTTGATCCAATACCCGGCTTCATCTAATTTGTTTACTGCTTAGGAAAATCAAACAATATAACACATGTCAGTTCGTAAACAAAGTAGACACTTAATCACATGTTGTAATGTAAACAAAACAAACGTTTTTAAATCCACCATGTTTTTCTTATTTGGGGTGTTTTACGTTATTTCTGATTTTTTGGTAACTGTTTAGAGATACTGCTATTTTTCCCGAATCCCTGGGATCAAGACTTCAAATTTGAGCCGTCTCCCATATCCAATTTGCCAAACTCCCACAATTTTGACTTAAAAATTTCACGTACAGAATTATATATAAAGATGTACCACTAGTTGTTTGTGAATTGCCTTTAATTGTTTAATTTTTAATCGCCAATAGCCTTCAAGTCTGCTCCCTGCCATGTCCATGACACCTCTAGCTTCCACATACAAAATATCCCTCAAGCGCAAGGCCTTCGTAGGCACGAGGCCCTGTGCGGCCGTACCTGTCGCGCCGCCCGAAGGACGGCAATGCTTGAAATAGTAATGAAATCACTCACTATTATTATGGACAGTTGATTAATTATTGCTGCCAATAACTTACTAACATTTCCATATTTTTACATTTTAGAAGGCACATTTCTGTTTAAAAACAATCTATTGTTTTCTCAACACATTGCCAATAGATAACATTTTAGAAACAACAATCTCTCCCATGTTCCCTGTACACAGCTTCCTTTCAAAACCAAACCTACTATTTGGCCATTGAAGTCTTTTATGTGCTCTCTCAAGACTTGAATCTCAAGGTGGATCTTGGCAAATGTAGACATAGATTAAAGCAATATTTGATTATAAAGGAGTACTATAGCTTGAATGATTATATATCTGAAAATACCCCCGTCGCAGCAAACCTGCGTACTCAGCAAATTTCCAATTCATGTATATGTTTCTCACTACCACATAAATGCACATACCAAGTTTCACAAAAATACATGAATAAATAAATGATATACAACACTTTATTTATCCTCCACAAGAATAACAATGAGACTGAGATCGCAGGGTTGCTTCAACAAAAAAGATAATAAATGTGTTGTTATGATATTATAAATATGACTCAACCAGGTAAAGCTACTTACTAAGTTTTATTAATTAAGGGAGATACAAAATTGCTCATTCTCCATAAGAATAACATTAAGGCTGAGTATGCAGGTTTGCTGCTTTGATAACAATAAAAAATACCCTGTCACAGCAAATCTGTGTACTCAGCAAATTTCCAATGCACATATTTCTTAACAAAACTTTAAGCCACCAATCAAGATTCCTAAAAAATATATTCATAAATAAGCGATATATAAAATAATTATTCTCCTTATGAATAAAATTGGGTATGAGTTCGCAGGTTTGCTGCAACAAGGATCACAAAATAATGGGGTTTTATGCAAATATAAATAGAACTCGTCACATACCAAGTTTCATCCATATACATTCATAAATAAGCGATATAAAATATTATAATTATTCTCCATAATAATAACATGGGGGATGAGTACCCAGGTTTGCTGCTTCGAGATTCATCGGCATAAAATTGTTTTTATGAAAATATCAATGGAGCTCAATTAAGTGAAGCCAATCCCAAGTTTTATAAATTTATGTTCATACTTAAGGGAGATATGATATTTTACTTTTTCTTCATAAGAATAACATGGGGACTGAGTATGCAGGTTTGCTGCCACGGGAATCATTGGTAAAATTTTGTGTTTTAGTGCTAATTACAATAGATCACAATCAGATGAAGCCATATACCAGGTTTCGTCAGTGTATGTTCATGAATAAGCGAGATATTAAATTTTCTTTATCTCCATAAGAATAACATTAGACAACGTACTGTGTTTAGCACTTTCAATATCTAAGTAACCAATTGACGTAGAGCAATGATAAAAACACCAAATTGTTTATTTTTTGAGGCGAATTCAAACGTGTGAATTAAAATTTGATTTTAATAAAAATTATATGTGAAAAAAACGTTTTTATGGTACAAAACCCCTCAAAATACCTCTTTGGATGGTCCGATCCATCTGGATTTAGAATTCGTTAAAATAAATGCTACTTTACACGTCTGTACCTAATTTGACCAAGATCGGACCTTTTTTATGAGAGTTAACGTGCTTATGGACACATATATATATATACATATATATAAAATTTGAATGAATAGTGTTTTTGGCATTTGGGGGCCTCAAAACGAAAAGTTATCATGGTCTCGGGCTTAAGTTTTACCATGCCACCTACGGTAATAGCTTCTTTCCTATAGAGGAAATTCGCTTAATCATTATTTTGATGTTCAAATATCAATATACCATAACTAGGTGAAGCCACATACCAAGATTCATCAATATATATTCATGAATAATCGAGATATCAAATTTGATTTATTCTACATAAGGATAACATTGGACAACGTACTGTGTTTAGCATTTTGATCATCTCTGCAAAAATTGTACGTAGAATCACTCTTAAGTTATTGTTAAAAACAAATGTACAGTTATCAGTAAAATAAACTGAGGAAAAGCTAAACATATTTTTCCCATAAGATTAATATGGGAAATTTTACAAATTCCTTTTTTTGGATTTTCCCCGCAACCACTTAACCTAGATTAATGATTCAAAATACTATATTATTTGTTTTTTTAAGGTAAATAAAATGGTCATAACCAAAATTGAGTGTTTTAAAAATGCTGTAGTAAAAAATTAAAAATCTGACTTTTGGATAATTTCAACCCTTATAAACCCCCTTCCCATGGTCCTATTATCCTGGTTTTCAAACGTAAAGTCATCAAGATAACGGACATATAAATTTGAACGAATGGTGTTAAGGCACCTAGGGGCCTCAAAACAAGAAGTTATCATGGTCTTGGGCTTAAGTCTTGCCATCCCACCTACGGTAATAGCCTCTAGTCTAGGGGAAATTCGCTAAAAAAGGAATGTTGTAACGGGATTTTTTTATTGTTTTAAGCAGCCTGTCATTTTAGATATTTTGCAGTTTGCATTTATGACCATTGTCATTGCTGCTTATATAGTCGTGTGACTACAAAGTGTTCTTGATTCTTGAGCAATAAAAGCGTTGACTATACACTTGTAGTAGACAGCAAACACAACGCTAAGATCGGTTAACAAAGAAATCAGCACAATCTATTGGGTGGGGTCGGCAACAGGGGCTATCGCATGTGCTTCCTCCTAGTAGACATACAGGAACTACTTGGAATCGTATAGGTAGACGAACAGACAGAGCACGCTTGATTGACGGTGGTGGACGCTAGTGAGAGACGTTGATACCAATTTCACTACAGGTTTTTAACAGTTATTACAATTTTATTAGTGAATTTCCTATGGAAAGTGAACTATTAGCATGACCCGCACGGTGAAACTTAAGCCCGGGACCACCATAGAAGTTCCTAACGTGACCCCCTGAACACGTTTTGAGGGGTCGTTCAAAATTTTATATGTATATATATATATATATATATATATATATGTGTGTGTGTGTTTCCACTCTAGCGGTCGCAATTTTTGTCCGATTTACTTCAAATTTGGTAGGGACGTTCCTTTCTGTAATCAGTTGGACAAGTTCGTTGGGCAAAACAATCGGAAAACTTTAAACCCCTTTTTTGGGGGATTAATCTTTCAAATTTCGAGTTTGTGGGCCCAAAAATGGTCATAAAAGCCCCAGATGTAAAGTAAATGCATGTAAAAAGATGGGAATTAGAGAGGCAAAAGTTTTAAGCCCTCTCTCATCATTCTAGCATAAATATTTACCGAGTTATTAAAGAAAATGTGTATTAACTAAACACAGTACGTTGTCTTATGGGGGTTTTACACGAGAAAAGCCTGTTATTCCTTTGTTAGAGTAATTTTATCATCCCCAGCAACCTCACACCTACTTTCAAGCCTGTCTGGACCTTCTCCTAACCTTATATTGGGCAAAATTGTATTCCCAGCTTTGCAAGTAAATGAAACCAGGAGTATCAGAACAGCCAAAAAATCAATGTTTTCAGATTTCAATAAAAATTGGACAAATGTATGTTTTTACACTGATTTTGAGTTTTAAAAGTTTTTATTTGGAAATTCACTTCCCTCACGTCAGCGTGCTGCGTGCGAACTCGTTTTTATTTCACATAACCTTTGTTATTACAGCCTTTGTTAAAACGAATATTAAAACTTCCGAGTTATGAGGAAAGCGAGACAGTTGTTTTATTAGTAAAATGAGATTTTTAAACCTGCCATGGCCGAGCTGAGCGCACCAAGTGGCATGAGCCAGAGTTACGTCTGCCATTGTGTGCGATGGTGACAATTTCTATCCAGTGCTGTCAGTACTACGTGGAGAATCCCACCTCTTTTGTTAACAGAACCACCCATAAGGTTGTCAGGCAACAACCTTATTGACAAGTGTATAATCAATGCTAAAAGCAAAGTAATTATTTAACTAGATTGCTGCTTTTAGCTAATTTCCCCTACAGGGAAGAAGCTATTTATTACCTATACTGTTATATTATGTATTGTTATTATGTTATTCTAATGGAGAATAAGAAACATGTAATATCTTGCTTGTTTATGAATATAAATTGGTAAAACTTGGGAGTGTTGCTTTGCTTCATCTAGTGGTGATCCATTGGTATTTAAATAAAAACCCGATTTTTGTGGTCCTTGATTCAGCAAACCTGTATACTCAGTCCTAATTTTTTTCTTATGGAGGATAAATAAATTGTCATATCTCGCTTATTTATGAATATGCTTTAATGAAAGTTGGTAAGAGGCTTCATGAAGTAGTGAAGTACGGTAGGTACCATTTGAAATTCGCTGAGTATGCAGTTTTGCTGCAACGGGGGTATTAATATGCTTGCTTAAGATAAAGTAGTACGGTTTATATTATTCTATCATCCCAAACATTAATTGATTTATTAAGTAGGATGCAAAGACTCAGAAGTTACCAATATTTTAATAAGAAGATAAGTAAATGATGATTAAGGTTTTAGGTTAGGGTGGCTCTAGGCCATGATACAGAAAAAACTTAATATTAAAACTTAACTTAGCTGTTTCTGTAAATGAATATTTAACAATTTACTAAATAAATAACCTCTAGAGAAATATCCACTCTAGAGCGAACTCTCGGTATTTGGTTTCTTATAATCAGAAACTTTATAAAATTCGAGAAGCAACAGCTAAAAATAAAACTCAATGGGAGGTAATCTCAGAGAGTGAATCATAAACTTGACATAAGTCCCTTAACTTGAATGATGTTTCTCTCATTCGAGGAAAAGTCATGTTACATGTGAGCACCTAAACTATAACTTCTCTTACTGCTGAACTTTTAATGTTCTTCTACAACCGTTCCACTTCTGACCGTGACCTTTTGTGGCTTCAGTGCAGAAGTTAGGTTTTCATGTTCCATTTATGTTCATCTAGCGTGTAGCTTGATATTGATATATAGTCACAACAGGTGTGTTGTAAATTTGTTGACAGTATTCAATGAGTTGATGAAATACTAAATGAATAATCTTTTGAATTATGGTTAGTGTAAATACCACCGTCGCAGCAAACCTGCGTACTCAGCAAATTTTCTATGCAAAATATATGTCTTAATACCACATAAAGCCGCATACCAAGTTTCATAAAAATATATTCACATATAAGCGATTTTAATTATTCTCCATAAGAATAACATTGGTAATGTTTACGTAGGATTGCTGAAACAAGGAACACAAACAATTGGTTTTTATGCAAATATAAATAGAATTTAACTAGGAGAAGCCACATGCCAAGTTCCATCAATATTCAATCATAAATAAGCGCTTTATAACATTCTAGTTATTCTCCTTAAGAATAACATCGGGACTGAGAAAGCAGGTTTGCTGCAACAAGGAACAAAAAAATGAGTTTTATATAATTATCAATGTAACTTAACCAAGTGAAGCTACATACCAAGTTGTATTAATTTATGGTTCATAATTAAGGGAGTCATTACATTTTACTTATTCTCCATAAGAATAACATGGGGGCTGAGTACGCAGGTTTGCTGCTAAAGGAATAATCAACAAAAAATCAATTCTTTGTGCAAATATCTATATACCAGTACTACATGAAGCCACATACCAAATTTCATCAACATACATTCATAAATAATCGAGATATCAAATTATATTTATTCTCCATAAGGATAACATTGGACAACGTACTGTGTTTAGCACTTTGAATATCTCTGCAACGGTTGGGCGTAGAATCACAATTTAAACACCAAAATGATTGTTTTGTGGAAATGAACAGATTGGTAAAAGCAAATGTGAAGTTTACATTAAAATAAACTGAGGAAAAGCCAAAAACATTTTTCCCATAAGATTAACATGGGAGATTTTATGAGTAGGTTTTTTGGATTTTCTCCGCAACCACTTAACCTAGGTTAATAATTCAAAATATTATATTATTTATTTTTTTTATACTCTATAACATGGTCAAAACCAAAATTAAGTTTTTTAAAAATTTTTGGGTGAAAAATGCAAAAAAACTGATTCTTGGAAAATTTAAACCCCCATAAACCCCCCTTCTCATGGTCCGATTTTCTGGTTTTCAAACTTAAAAGTCATGAATGTCATTTTATATGTTTGAGCCAAATTTCATCAAAATCGGACGTTTTTACTCAAGTTATCGTGTTAACGGACACACATATATATGTGTCCGTTATATGTGTGTAATATACATATATATACATATATATAAATTTGAATGAATAGTGTTTTTGGCATCTGGGGACCTCAAAACAAAAAGTTATCATGGTCTCGGGCTTAAGTCTTACCATGAGACCTACGGTAATAGCTTCTTCCCCCTATAGGGGAAATTCGCTAAAAATATCAGAAATTCCTCTTCTCTAAGGTTTAGAATACTAGATTGTTGTAAAAACAACTCATTTCCAAATATGTTAATTAAACATTTTTTGTTGAAAAAGTTTCAGTGGAATTTACTATCTCTCATAGCTTCTATTAAATAAAATAAATACCAAATTTCTGTATAATATACAATTTTAAATTGCGCAAGGTTTACACCTTTTCTTATATAGGTGAATTGTTCCTTTTTCTTGCTCTAAAATGTTTGGAGTTTTAGGTTTTAGATATTTGATCAAGCCGCGATAAAAAATAAAAAATATATATATATAAAATGTAATGTTTGTATTTGAGGTTATAATTATTAATGCCAACGTAAGAATATGAGAAACAAATCTCAGTTCTTAAAATCTACTTCTAGTTTAGTGTGAGCTACCAATTAGATTTAATGATTTTTTCAAGTTATTACTAGATTCTGTTATTTTATAGATTAAAATAAAAGAAAGATAATTTAAAAAAAGTTAAAAAGATTTTATTGACTGAACACACATTTCGTAGCCTAGTTCACATGTGAAGGTAAAGTCAACTGGAAGTATTTCTCAAGATAAGCTTCTAAAGTTACTCGGTGCTACACTTTTAACGTTAATTAATTCCAATAAACTTCAAGGCTCGATTGCGCTGTTGGACAGTCCCTATTATTATTATTATTATTTCTTTTTAATTGAATCCTGCCAAACCTTCCAGGAAATATATCTACCTCCCAACACTACATACGATTATGGGCATCCTGAAAAATAAATCAGGTTTCTCAAACCAAAGTTGAAGGTGCTAATCAATATGTTAGCTATAATGTTATGTTTCTTCAAAGAGAATATAAACTAGAATTCCTGGTTTGTGTAAATATATGATAATTTGGCATCCATATAATTAAGGACCAATACATCAAAATTAGACAAATATATTTAGAGTATATGTCTAATTCTTTTTGTTATGACGTAATAATGCATTGTAGTATTTATTGTAAACTGAAAGTATTTCCCTACATTAGAACGGCTGATTGCTATCAATGGTTGATAATAAATGTGTTGTCACTCCTCGCCTGATGAGCCTGTACTGCAGGTATATGAGAAGCAGCAGGCAAGAAATATGAATAATTACACTGAAACTTCATGGATTTTAAATATTACATTTTGATCTTAACTATTTCTGCTGTTAAATTTAAACATGGAAAAATCTATAAAAAAATATGTTTGATGATTAAAAAATCAAATTCAATTATTCATGCCCATTGTTGACAAGACTGGTACAATCAATTTACCTGTCACAGGCAACAGATCACTCAGGTGCCAGACGTTGATGCATTGTTCAATATCACCGGTGTTGGTGTGTATAGGTGCAACAGACATTTTTAGTTCACTATGCAACTGATGGAGGGAAATCAGGGTGAAGGTATCCATAATTTCTTTCCATCTCCCCTACATGCCATCTACTGCGAAAGGAACTGTAATACATGGTGTTTTGCAATCCACTTGGCTAGTGCCATAAGTCAATGTTTAAGATTCATAAGTTGGCAACCCTACTTCCTTCACTTCATCCTCTATCAGCTGGTTTGCATTGTTGAAATATCGTTCATTTAAGTAATTTGCTGTTATTTAAAGAAAATTTTATTAAAAGTAGAAATATAATTTTTCAAATTTGCTGAGAAATTTGCTGTTGATTAAATAATTTAGGTGGTTTGTTTGAGTACCTAATGTGAAAAATAATATGTAGAGTTATAAACTCACAGAAAATAGTTTAAGCAAGTCCTAAAAGCAGTAAAAAATATTTTAGTTACTTCTGAAATCTTGATTTTTTACTATATTGCTTTAAAACTGTTCATCATCATCATCATCATCATCGTCTTCGTCTTCAGCTGATCATAGTGAAGCTGTGCCATGATTCCACAGCTTCGCCATGAACAGCTGATGATGATACAGAAGCACTGAAACATGAAAACACGCTTTGAGCTAAATGACGGAGTAAAGTGATACTGTATATAGGTAACATAAAGGTTCTGTAAAAATTTAATTTAATTCATAAAGAAAAACACTAGTCAAGTTTATAAGAATGTATTTTGAATCACAAAATACTCGATGTGCTAACAGTTTAAATAAAATTTGAATAACCAACGAATGTACATTGTAGTACGATGCTGACCTCGGGGACATTAATCCTATATTACAATCCTCTTAGCCTGGAGCTCAATAGCCTCTCGGCTGAATTGCCTATTGTCTTCACGACTGGTGAGAACAGGGTATTTGTCTGACAAAACATTATATTGTTAGTGAACCAGATGTAATAATCCTATATCCCTTACTTAAAATAAATCCGTAACAATGTATATAATAGAGTGATCTTTGGTTAACACTGGTTTTCGAAATAACTCTGTCTATATAAATCATAGAATAATATAAACATTAAATACGAATAAATACAAAAAAATAAACAAAAAATAAAATGACATTGTTCACAGTATGAGAGATTTTAAATTAATTTTGCAAGTTAATTTTTGAATACTGTAATACGATCTTGATTTAAGTGGGAAAATAATGTTTGTAAAAGATAGAGATGCAGTGGCGGATTTAGGGGGAGGGTCATAGGGGTCACCCCCCAGGGGGGGGCACCCCCCAGACCCCCCGGTGACCCCCCCAAATTTTACTCTAAATCCGCCCCTGGATATCTAGACATAGGGATTTTCTCGGGATATCCCAAAACTGTATCCCCGGAATTGGAAAATTATACATTTATCATCCCTAGGATGTCTTTCTAGGATATTGGGAAGATGTCCCAAAAAGACACTCAAGGGATGTTATTGTACAACTTTGCATAACGGGTGAATTCTTACAATGCTTTTACAATGGTACATTAAAGGGCTGAAAAAACTGGCTGGGTTGTCCTAGATCAGCAGTCCTATCCCATATTATTTATAATTATGACAAGTAGCATTCAAATGTTAATGATAAGGTCCAATAATAAAAGGAGTTTTATTTTGAAAAAATATCTTTAGTTGAACATTTTAAACATCAAGTTCAGAAGAAGTGTGGTTTGATAAGTTTGTTACGTAAAATATAATTTGTTTTTAAGAGGAGAGAATGGTGTTAAATTAAGTTTTACATGGTATAACTGTACGTTCATTGCAAGTTATTGTGAAACAGACATTTTATATATAAACCTTTAGGTAATGGCTGGAAAAAAGTAAAATAAGTACTAGGAACGCAAAGGTAAGTTTAATTTAAGGAAAGTATCTGGGGTTTTATTAAATTAGGCATTACGTTTCCAATATAATTTTCCGAGTGCGTTTTCTCAGGTATCAGATAGTACAGGCTTTCAATCCACATCAAAAGCTACAATTTAACAACTCTTGATCAAAGAACTCGTGACCGTATCACCAGAGTACACAAATAGGTTAGCTCTGTTCAGGAAACAAACATCAAACTTTATATAGGTTTTAAATAATATCAGGCACCTCCTAGTTTTATATCTGAGGTAGTGGAGCATTATTACACTGGAATAAATTCACTGGAATAAATTGTTTCACAGTTTTTATGAGGGAGGCAGTCTGTTAGACCATATGAAATGCCATCACCCCTCCTGTAATGTTCTCAAACCTGATCTTAAGTGGCCAACCGCTGCGATTAACCTGTTCACTCTGGCTGGTTACATAGGCCAGGTCAGAGATGGAGCCTGTAGACGGAGAAGACACATATGCAAGTAAGTATCCGATCTTTGATCATAGAAATATAATAAGTGTCCGAGTACTGGTAACTTAGTAGTTAGGTTGGCACACTGATAAAACACCAGCTTTAATTGTCCAGTCACAGCTCTATAGTGATAAGGACCAATGGTAGTATATTATCGGAAGCTAGATGGGCTCCATCAAATAATCAGTTCGCATGCAGCACGCTGACATGAGGGAAGTGAATTTCCGCATTAAGACCTTTAAAAAAATCGAATAAAGGGTTTAAAACAACACTGGTAACATTTTTTTGGAAAATTGGAAAATGTTATTCTTTGGCTGTTCTCATTCTCCTGGTTATATTTAAATTCAATAAATATTAGGATGCCAATGTTGTACATTATAAGGTTAGGAGGAGGTATAGTCAGGATAACAAGTTGGTATAGGGGTATTGGGGTGATAAAACTACATCAAGATAGGGAAAACAGCCTTTTCCAGTGTACAATCCCCATAAGACGAGTACTGTGTTAAGACAATTAAAATTTTCTTTAATAACTCGGTAAATACTTGTGCTAGACTGATGGGGAAGGGCTTAACATTTTTGGTATTTTACATACAACAACTTTATATGCAATAATTTAACATTCGGAGCTTTTCCGACCCTTTCTAGGCCTAAAAACTGGAAATTTGAAACATTTAAATCCCAAAAAGGGGGTTAGAGTTGTCCAATAGTTTTGCCTAACGAACTTGTCCAACTGTTTACAGAAGGGAAGGTTCCTACCAAATTTCAAGTAAATCGGACAAAAATTGCGACTGCTGGAGTTAGAGTGCGAACACACATGCACACACACACATATATATATATATATATATATATATAAAGTTGTTTGCGACCCCCTAAAACGTATTCTGGGGGTCACATTAAGAACTTCTATGGTGGTCCCGGGCTTAAGTTTTACCGTGCGGGTCATGCTATTAGTTCACTTTACCATAGAAAATTCACTAATAAGGCTCCAAGCTGTCACTGTTGCCACTTTATCATAGGAAAATATCACTCCAGGTTTTGCCGTCCAGCTGGTTTGGCAATGCAGGACGTCTACTATTGGTAGGTTGATTGCTCTGTAAACCACGTCCATAAAACTGTCTTCTCTCCTGCTCGCGGGAATAGCTATGGCGTTAACTCAAAGGTCGTGTGCTTGCTCCATGAATGTTTAGTTAGTTTTATTGTTCGTGATTTGTGTGTTAATGCGAGCTTTATTTTAGTCCATGAATGAAAATTAGGTTTTTGATTTACCTAACTGTGCAATATGTGAGTAGTTAAGTATAATTTTAACCAATGGTTGATAGACCCAACTACAAAACATCCGTAGTACGAGACTGCCATTGTCCCAGGACTACCTTAAAACTGGTCTATACCAGTTGTGAGGCAGACATTGGGTACAGCAAATGAAGTTGTCATTACATATGGTAAGTCTTTTGGCTGCCCATTATGACAAACTTCCCTTTCACCTTTGGTCCCTCCATTTGCAGTGGCTAGGGACAGAATCTCCGGGTTTGGTCCCCACCTGCCAACCTGAGAATTGATGGTCCCTGGCTGTTGTACATGGATACCCTGTCAGTTGAGTTGACAAGTTGGAGGGCAGAATGCGGCTCCCCTGTTTGAGAGCCTCATCCCAGCTGTCACAGGGGTACGGGAGTTCGCCCTCTGAAGGGTCGATTTGGCTGCCGTCCCATCCCACACTTTCCTTTCCTGCTATATCCTATCTTTCCTGTAACCTGCGCAATATTCCCACTTGTGGAAGATGTGACTAGCAGCTGTGCTGGGGTTTCCTAATCCGCAACAATGATGATGATGATGATGACTGCCATTTTGAATGGCATAGATGGTAAGCAACACAATTATTACACAAATTAAGCATTTCACCTTACTTAATACTCGCTGATTTAACTCCTAAACGCATGTAGAAGGACATTGAAGTAAACCACAATTTAATTTAAGCCTCAAAACTAAAACATGATATTATTAAAGAAATTAAGTATCATCAAATGGCAATAACACTCCACAAATTATGGTGAACATTCCTCTCTAGAGTGGTACTTCGTATTGAAACATTTTCTAAGAATCGCCCACTAGGTAACAAAAATTACCTAGTGTGAATAAATTTGATACTGCATATATAAACCGAAATTTATCTATATGTATTGTCAAATGCTAATAATACGGTATCATGTTTCAGCATTCGTTCCAACACAAACATGTAGTGCAGATGTTGCAGCGCAATCAGCTGTTATGAGATTGTTGTCATTCCCGCCAAGTTGATGTTGCAGCTGATTGGCATTGTAGCTTCCCTATATATAGATCGATGTGTGTAGGGTGAGGCACGTTGGTTGACAGAAACAGGTATAATCAAATTATCAGGTCCACCTTTAGCGAACTTAAGCTTAAAATTCTGTCTTGAAAATATATTTACCATATGATTGATCGTGTATATTCAATGCTCTGGTGTCGCAGTTGCACGTGCAATATCAATTGGGACAGCTTTAAAGACAATTGATTGATGTAACTACATTACTTGTATACAAATTCTAGCAACTGGTATTGCATTTAAAAGCTTCTTTATCAATTATTTACCCTTATAACAGTTTTTCGTTTTCATTAAATTTATTTGATAGAGTGTCGATATTATATATGTTATTTTATTAGTAAAGTGCAACGTTTACTTCATACGTTGAGTTATTTTAATATCTAATAGCCCAAATTCACAAACACAACAAGCTTATTTGTAAGCAAGCACTATCTGACTGTGTGGGCAAATTGTAAACAGTACCAACATGTTTGTAACACTGTTTGTAATACGAATGTACACGTGGTTGAAATTAATTGCAATCTGATAACGTACTTATGCCTATAGGAGAAATTCGCTAAAACAAGTTTAATAAAAATATATATTCATCTTTCAGAATTTGATTTTTTCCCCATATAAGAATAACAGAGGATAACACAATGTCAATCCATATGTTTACACAAGACATATTTTCACCTAAATAAGAACTGCGCCATTACAACATTAACCATAGTTTACTATGGTTAATGCCACACGAAAAATATGCATTAATACCCAGTTTAGTTTGTACAGTTGTCAAACGAAAGGATTTGATTTATTTAGTATTCAACCTAAGCATAATGGGCTTCACGATTGTATTTTAATGTTGATTCAAGGACACAGAGGCAGTAACACCATGAGAGTACCACAGACAGCGGGACAGCGGGGCCGTGTCACTGTCAGGGTGAGACTTATTGCTCTTGTAATAGCAGTCTGTAACATATGGAGGACATGTAAAGATTTTACTTGTAAACACTTTGCTAATTGTAAATGTATAGGCATTTTTAAAAAGATAATGCTATCTTATTTCATGGAAAGTGTTGAAAACTAGATCTGTATCAATTGGTTTTATGTAAAAATGTATTACTGGATATATATTTAGATACAACTTATTTGGTTATAAAAAATATATATTTTTAATAACAATTTGTCATATCATTATTTTAAATGTTTTTTTTAAACAGCATACATTTTGAATAATGACAATGATTGGGAAAGCCTCCTTCCCTTTTATTTTTTAAATGTAGATTTTTCTCTACTTAAAAAAAATGTTAAAAACAGGATTTCACTACTGTTAAAAAGGGATTAAAACAATTTGAAACAAAATTTAATATATTTTGCTGGTTAATTTTACTGTTGATAATCCAGACCCATCCAATCCATTAATTTAACTATTTGGGCTCAACAGCTTCGCTTTTTCACCTGATCCAATTTTATAAACTAGGCGTATCTCCGTATAATTAAACCCCCTTTTGGAGGCAAGTCACAAGTTTAAATCAAACTCAACTCTTGTAGTTCATAGAAAAACTACAACAATGAGCTTTATTTAAACCTACTAATCACCTGTTACAAACATGTGGTACTAGCCAAAGTTAGTGTGCTTTCATAAAACATGCAAAACTTTGTACACATTTAAATGGGCCAAAACAAAAACAAAAAAAAAACTCATTCTCGGATGAGTTGCATCCAAACGGATGATCAAATCTTAAATCTGACGAACATATTTAGTTTACAATTTCATCTTCTACTACTTTTGTATTTAACATTTCTTACCATCTCTTACAGTTTTCTTACAAAATGCGCTCAAAATGTACAAATTGAAAAAGTGTAATCTTTCCCGTTCAAAAAGTGCCTCCAAAACTCAAAAATGTTAACTTTAGCAATTGTTCAGGCAGTTTCTCGTCATAAGAGCCAAGTATGATGTCGAGGAGGGTCGGACTATGGGAAGAGCCTCATAATTGATGTCAGTGAATCAGTCAGTGAACCCGTCTAGCTTTATAGAAGCAGATTAAATCACGACTTCAAATCAAATCCCATCACTGTTAAGTTTGTCTTAATCTGACCCTTTCATTTAGCTTGTTGCCTTACTGTCAAAAACCAATATTTTTCCTCTGACTTTATGACCAAGACCATCCATTCAACCCTTTTGGTACAGACAAATGGATTTCAGAAATGTTCCTGGGTGGTCTGACTTCATAAATATATCAGTTAAATTTTTTCAATCACAATCAAAAACGAGTTCGCACCCAGCGCACTGATGTGAGGGAAGTGAATTTCCACATAAAAAACGTTTAAAACTCAAAATCAGTGTAAAACATACAAATATTCTAATTTGTAATGAAATCTGAAAACGTTGATTTTTTGGCTGTTCTGATGCTCCCGGTTTCATTTACCTGCAATGCTGGGAATAACATTTTGCGCATTATAAGGTTAGGGGAAGGACCAGTCATGCTTGAAAGTAGGCGGGATGTTGCTGGGGATTATAAAAGCACATCAACAAATGACTAAACAGGCTTTTCTAATGTAAAACAATGTAAGACAATGTACTGTGTCTTAGAAAATGGCATTATAGCTGAAACGCGTTGTGAAATAAAATTGTTTAAAAAATTGTACTCTGGAAGTTTTTTTCAATCTAATAATATATATAATTTTAAATGACCCCCCAAAACATGTTCAGGGGGTCATGTTAGGAACATATATGGTGGTCCCGGGCTTAAGTTTCACCTTGCGGGTCATTTAGCGAATTTCCCCTATAGTTAAGAAGCTATTACCGTAGGTCTCATGGTAAGACTTAAGCCCGAGACCATGATAATTTTTTGTTTTGAGGTCCCCAGATGACAAAAACACTATTCGTTCAAATTTATATATATGTATATATATATATATATATATCTTATTACTTTTACTAACATTGTAAAAATGATTAAAACAAAGTACCCTTTTAGCGAATTTCCCCTATAGGGAAGAAGCTATTACCGTAGGTCTCATGGTAAGACTTAAGCCCGAGACCATAATAACTTTTCATTTTGAGGTCCCCAAATGCCAAAAACACCATTCGTTCAAATTTATATATATATATATATATATATATATATATATGTGTCCGTAAGCACGATAACTCTCGTAAAAAAGGTCCGATCTTAATGAAATTTGGTACAAACGTGTAAAGTACCATTTATGTCAACGAGTTCGAAAACCAGACGAATCGCACTATCTAAAGGGGGGTTTTGGGAGGGTTTTGTACCCAAAAAATGGGTTTTTTGGGGTTTCCACATGCAATTTTTATTTAAATCAAATTTTAATTTTGACCATTGAATTCAGCATAAAAAAACAAACAATTTGGTATCTTGATCATTGCTCTACGTCAATTGGTTACTGAGATATTGAAAGTGCTAAACACAGTACGTTGTCTAATGTTATTCTTATGGAGAAAAAGAAAAATTGTATATCTCGCTTATTTATGAAAATAAACTGACAAAATATGGTATATGGCTTCATCTGGTTGTGGTTTATTGTTGTTTGCACAAAAAAAATGTTTCGCCTATAGTTCCCGTAGCAGCCAACCATAGGTACTCGGTCCCCATGCTATTCTTATGGAAAATAATTAAAATGTTTTATATCGCTTATTTATGAATGTATATAGATGAAACTTGGTATGTGACTTCACTTAGCTGAGTTCTATTGATATTTGCATAAAAACCCATTATTTTGTGTTCCTTGTTGCAGCAAACCTGCGTACTCATCCCCAATGTTATTCTAATGGAGAATAATTCATATTTTAAATATCGCTTGTTTGTGAATATATTTCTTATGAATCTTGTTAAGTGGCTTAATGTGTTATGTTATAATTCATTGGAAATTCGCTGAGTATGCAGGTTTGCTGCGACGGGTGTATTTTATTTTCATTTAGTTTATTTTGACGACTAGTTTCAACTCTTGGGTCATTTTCAAGTCTAAATATTTATAACCTAATAAACTATAAACAAATATAATATAATTTAAAAACTATCACATGTATAAAATCCTAAATATACAGGACAATAGTAAATCATATGATTTGTTCTTACATGTATAGTATATAATCTTTGTTGTATATTTTAATATTTTCTTGATATTTTATTCTTCTACATACGTGATAATTCTTATTTTTAATTCATCATTTAATTAATTTTTGCAAATATTGCGTTCTCTTGGTCTAAGTACGTTGTATTTAACAGCTGTTGTGGACATTTTTTATTATTGATATAAATCCATAAATCTTCTTTCACATTTAGTTTCTCTCTGTCATTTTCATATGTTAGTGTTTTTAAATTTTCATCGATATTTGTATATTTATGTTTTCAAAAGATGATCGGCGTAGTTTGATTTCATAGTAGTAAGATTTTTGGACTTGTATGCTTGAATATGTTCCTTATATCTCACAGTAAAGCTTCTTTTCGTTTGTCCAATGTAAAGATTATCACAGCTACTGCAGTTTATTTGATAAATTCCAGATTTATTGTAATGTTTCTTGTTCTTGTCTTCTGTTTCTTTACTTTTATTGTTGATAATTCTAAAAGAATTATTTTTGGTCTTAAAAGCTGTTTTCAGTTTAGAATGTTCAAAGGTTTTTCGGAAAGCTTATTTATTTAGTGTAGTGTTATGAGGTAGACAAATGTATTCGTATTCCTTTTCTTTTTTTGTTTTGTTTTCTCCTTTTTTCAGTTTTTTTATTTTCTTGTTAATAATTTTGTCTACTGTTGATGGATTATACCCGTTTTTTATTGCCAGGTATATTATGGTATCTTTTTCTTTCTTAAAGTCTTCTTTCTTCATTGGTAGATTTTACTTGTAAACACTTTGCTAATTGTAAATGTATAGGCATTTTTAAAAAGATAATGCTATCTTATTTCATGGAAAGTGTTGAAAACTAGATCTGTATCAACTGTTTTTATGTGAAAATGTATTACAGTAATAGTCTATGAATCATCGAATGAAATGCTGCCATTTTATGACTCCACGGGTGGTTTGAGTCTGATGGTATGATAACATCTGTGGTTGTTGGTTTTCTATAAATTTTAAATGCATGTTTTCCTTTATCTTTTGAAATAGTAATGTCTAAAAAGTTTATTTTATTCAACTGTATTACGGATGTGAATTTAAATTTGTACTGGACAAAGAGTTGAGGTATAATAGTAGTTCTTTCGCTTCTTCTTCGTTGCCATTAAAAAGGCAGATTATGTCATCAACGTATCTAAACCAGTATTTTATTTTACTTCTCATGGGGTTATTCTCGCTGATAACTTTTTCACTTCTAAGTCGTTTATGTATACATCAGCTAATAATCCTGATAGGGGAGAACCCATTGGCAATCCATCTTTTTGTATATAAAAAGATGAATTGTATTTCAAATAGTTTTGGCTTAACGATGTTTTTGTCAACTTAATCAGATATATATATATATATGTATATGTGTCCGTGAATGCAATAACTTGAGTAAAAAAGGTCCGATTTCGATGAAATTTGGCTCAAATGTGTAAAATGTCATTCATGACTTTAGGTTCGAAAACCAGAAAAATCGGACCATGGGAAGGGGGGTTTAACATTTTTCAAAAATCAGTTTTTTGCATATTTCACCCTAAAATTTTTAAACAACTTAATTTTGGTTTGGACCATGTTATAGAGCTTAAAAAAACAAATAATATAGTATTTTGAATTATTAACCTAGGTTAAGTGGTTGCGGAGAAAATCCAAAAAACCTACTCATAAAATCTCCCATGTTAATCTTATGGGAAAATGTTTTTTGGCTTTTCATCAGTTTATTTTAATGTAAACTTCACATTTGCTTTTACCAATCTGTTCAGTTCCACAAAACAATCATTTTGGTTTTAAAATTGTGATTCTACGCCCAACCGTTACTGAGATATTCAAAGTGCTAAACACAGTATGTTGTCCAATGTTATCCTTAGGGAGAATAAATAAAATTTGATATCTCGATCATTTATGAATGTATGTTGATGAAACTTGGTATATGGCTTCACGTAGTACTGGTATATTGATATTTGCACAACAAATTGATTTTTTGTTGATTATCCCCATAGCAGCGAACCTGCGTACTCAGCCCCCATGTTATTCTTATGGACAATTATTAAAATGTTATATAGTGCTTATTTATGATTGGATATTGATGAAACTTGGTATGTGGCTTCACCTAGTTAAATTCTATTTATATTTGCATAAAAAACAATTGTTCGTGTCCTTGTTTCAGCAAACCTACGTACTCATCACCAATGTTATTCTTATGGAGAATAATTGAAATTGTATATATTGCTTATATGTGAATATATTTTTACGAAACTTGGTAAGTGGCTTTATATGGTATTAAGACATATATTATGCATAGGAAATTCGCTGAGTACGCAGGTTTGCTGCGACAGGGGTATTTAATAGTTAACTTTCCGTACAAAAATTCACGAATAATGAAATACCCTCATCGCAGAAAACCTGCATACTCAGCGAATTTCCAATGAATTATAACATACACATTAAGCCACTTAACAGGATTCATAAGAAATATATTCACAAACAAGCGATATTTAAAATATTAATTATTCTCCATAAGAATAACATTGGGGATGAGTACACAGGTTTGCTGCAACAAGGAACACAAAATAATGTGGTTTTATGCAAAATATCAAAGGAACTCAGCTAAGTGAAGTCACATACCAAGTTTCATCCATATACATTCATAAATAAGCGATATATAACACTTTAATTATTTTCCATAAGAGTAACATGGGGACCGAGTACCTAGGTTTGCTGCTACGGGAACCATAGGTGAAAAATTGTTTTTTTGTGCAAACAACAATAAACCACAACCAGATGAAGCTATATACCAAATTTCGTCAGTTTATGTTCATAAATAAGCGAGATATACAATTTTTCTTTTTCTCCATAAGGATAACATTAGACAACGTACTGTGTTTAGCACTTTCAATATCTCAGTAACCAATTGACGTAGAGCAATGATCACGATACCAAATTGTTTGTTTTTTATGCTGAATTCAATGGTGAAAATTAAAATTTGATTTTAATAAAAATTACATGTGAAAAACCCGAAAAACCCATTTTTGGGGTACAAAACCCCCCCAAAACCCCCCTTCGGATGGTGCGATTCGTCTGGTTTTCGAAATCGTTCAAATAAATGGTACTTTACACGTTTGTACCAAATTTCATTAAGATCCGACCTTTTTTACGAGAGTTATCGTGCTTACGGATACATATATATATATGTATATGTATATGTATATGTATATATATATATATATATATATATATATATATATATATATATATACACATATATAACAATTTTAACGAATGGTGTTTTTGGCATCTGGGGACCTCAAAATGAAAAGTTACCATGGTCTCGGGCTTAAGTCTTACCATGAGACCTACGGTAATAGCTTCTTCCCTATAGGGGAAATTCGCTAAAACAAATGATCAGTAAACTCCCAAACTCACTCCTAAGTTGTCCAATATGAGGCCGTGAGTAGCGTGTGGTTCTGTGGATTATGTGGCTTGTATAAGCGGAACCAGATAATGTAATTATAACTAAACCGAGCACTGGAACTGCGGTAAACCTGCGGCAAATGTCGTTTACAAATACACAAGTTGCAGTGTGGTTTGCAAATGCATTTGAATACTGTGAAAGGTTGTAAAGAGCCTTTTTAAGATGGCATGTAAAGAAAACGGTTGTTTTACACTAAAGTAATTTTTACAGTATAATTTAGATTTGTGTGGTAAGATTTGTATTCGTAAAAGTTTAGGGTTAAGTGGATTTTAATTTGGTTTAAGGCGGATTTTAAGGCAAAACGGATAATTGTGGCATTTTAATACCTAACATATTTTTTGTTTGTTTTTAGGGATACAGCTTAAAACGATCCAATCAGTTTAGATGTATGAAACATTTATTATTCCAGTTATAATAATTCATAAAAATACCTCACAAAAAGTATCAATGCATTTCTTAAGAGTCGCCTTTAGATTGGTTAGTTTAAATAGGCTAAATGTAAAATTAGTCTAATTTATTTTGACTAGTTAATTATTTTGCAATTTTTCCTCCATAAACTAAAGGTTACAGGTATTGTTTTAAGTTATGGAGCTTATATTTCAACGAAAACTGGCATAAGTTGTGGGTTTGTGGGTATCGGGTAGTAATAGTATTACCCGATACAAAGACATGTTTCCGGTAATGCTTATCAAACCCCTTAAACGTCCGCGATACGTCTAAAAATGACAAAAACTGCCAAATCAATACTTCAAACATATTTCAACTAAACAATTAGGTCGTTTCAAGTTGTTATAAATACTCATTTTACATATGTTATATTGGCTTGATGATTACAGTTACACCGAAGTATTTACATAACCACTGCGAAACCATTGTTTTTGCTGCATTTTGTGGATAAATTGGTGAACTTCTACAACTAACTTACTACACGTGTTTACATAATCACCAATCGATATAAACGTTATCAAGAGATAGTCTCTTACAGTCTAAGAAACATTTTTGAATTTTAATACATGTATAGGAGTTTTAACAAACAGTTGAAATGCAATATGTTCGGGTTTTGTTACAATAACACCTTTAAATTTGCT
Source organism: Allygus modestus (assembly GCA_963675035.1). Taxonomy (NCBI): domain Eukaryota; kingdom Metazoa; phylum Arthropoda; class Insecta; order Hemiptera; family Cicadellidae; genus Allygus; species Allygus modestus. Next base: position 29,715,354 of record OY776115.1, on the reverse strand, counting down.
AAGACGGAGTTCCCACTTAATTGCTTGCATTTGGACATTGTCGTTGTATTAGTGGCCTTGGTGGACTAGTGGACATGAGTCTTGAAACCGAGCGAAATTGTACCATGTTTTACCTTATAAAAAGAGCTAAAGATTGCGCCACTACTAAAGTGATTTGACTAATACACACAAGTAGGGGGCAATAGCCGATTCAACCCCAGCACAGTAGTGTGGACGCGTGGAAGCCCCCCCCCCCGGATGACCTTGACCTTGACCCCAAGGTCACCCTCGAGGGCACCCCCCCCCATGACGTCATCCCCCCCCCATGACCTTGACCCCAAGGTCACCCCCGAGGGCACCCCCCCCATGACGTCATCCCCCCCCCCGGTCGTCTGTGGCACTTTTCGTGATGAGGAAAAAACTTTTGAAAATTAATAACTAGCCTATTTACTTACCGATTCCCACGGGACTTTTTCCAGAGTGTAGGCCTATCCCAGAGGAAGCAAATGACGAAAGAACCCCATAGATCCACCATCAAACAAGGCCGCTATTAATTTATAACCGCGTTTTCCTTATGGGATTTCAGCTGTTAACCGACCGATTTTGATGAAACTTCACCACATGCCGGGTGCCCTCCTAAGTAAACCATCCCTTAAAGAAAATTGAAAATCCGCCTATAAACGGGCCCGCTATTAATTTTTAAACGTGTTTTCCTTATGGGATCTCGGCTGTTTACCGACCGATTTTGACGAAATTTCACCACATGCCGGGCGGCGGTCTAAGTAAACCATCCCTTAATGAAAATTGAGAATCCACCCTTAAACGGGCCCACTATTAATTTTTAAACGCGTTTTCCTCATGGGATCTCAGCTGTTTACCGACCGATTTTGATGAAACTTCGCCACATGTCGAGCGGCGGTCTAAGTAAACCATCCCTTAAAGAAAATTGAGAATCCACCGTTAACCGGGCCCACTATTAATATTTAAACGCGTTTTCCTCATGGGATCTTGGCTGTTTACTCATCAGTGGTCTTCTAGACCCCTCACGATGGTTCAAAACCAGCAAAGGCGCGGTGAGGATGCACCCCCCCCCCCGAGCGGCGTGTCGAGGCGCGCTAGGGCCTACGTGACCGCTCGGGGCTGTTTACTCATCAGCGACCTTCTAGACCCCTCACTCCTCCGACGAGTGCGCGTCGCACGAGGCCTCCTCCCGACCTTATTTTCAACTTTTTAGTTTATCAATTTATATATTTTTCTTTTTAGTTTATTAAGTTAATATTATAAAAAATAATATGTATTAAAATCATGAATATAACAGCTTATTCAAGCTGAATCCCCCGGTAGCTTACCACAGCTGAAACACCATTTGCCAAAAAGCCATTCACCCTCTGCTTTACAAGGTCCAGCTCCACTGGCACATTGGCGGTAAACCACCGGGGGAAATAGTGAAGTCTTCCATCCTCCTCGATATAGCCAAGGCGGAGGATTATCAATCCACTTTGCATTTCATCTTCTATTTTTTGAAATGCAACAGCCACAGTGTAGGGGCAGCACATGACATATGTGATGTCCGACATGGTTCTCTGTTAGTTGTCGACAAGAGAATGAGGGTTTGGCTAATACACAAGCTATTTCTGCGTTGTAAACAAGTGGAATGTTCCAGAAGCTTTCACCTCTCAGTGGAAAGCCCTCTTCAAATCAGTCAACGACGTAAACAAGCTATTATTGTATTGACCAACTGGTAGAAACCTAACATAGGCTTCTTCCACGCGAGAGGATATACCTGCTCCCGACATCAACTGGCGAGAGGATATACCTGCCTCGCGACATCACCTGGCGTGAGGATCCCCCCCCCCGGACCGAAATCAGCATGCAAGTGAGGAGCCCCTGGTGACGTAATCACCCGGAATCAGCATGTAGGTGAGGAGCAAGTGAGGAGCCCCCAGCTGGCAGCACGCAAGTGAGGAGCCCCCAGCTGGCAGCACGCAAGTGAGGAGCCCCGACTGACAGCATGCAAGTGAGGAGCCCCTGGTGACGTCATTACCCGGAACCAGCATGTAGGTGAGGAGCAAGTGAGTAGCCCCCAGCTGGCAGCACGCAAGTGAGGAGCCCCGACCCCGGTGACGTCATCACCAGGAATCAGCATGTAGGTGAGGAGCAAGTGAGGAGTCCCCAGCTGGCAGCACGCAAGTGAGGAGCCCCGACTGACAGCATGCAAGTGAGGAGCCCCTGGTGACGTCATTACCCGGAACCAGCATGTAGGTGAGGAGCAAGTGAGTAGCCCCCAGCTGGCAGCACGCAAGTGAGGAGCCCCTGGTGACGTAATCACCCGGAATCAGCATGTAGGTGAGGAGCAAGTGAGGAGCCCCCAGCTGGCAGCACGCAAGTGAGGAGCCCCCAGCTGGCAGCACGCAAGTGAGGAGCCCCGACTGACAGCATGCAAGTGAGGAGCCCCTGGTGACGTCATTACCCGGAACCAGCATGTAGGTGAGGAGCAAGTGAGTAGCCCCCAGCTGGCAGCACGCAAGTGAGGAGCCCCTGGTGACGTCATCACCCGGAATCAGCATTTAGGTGAGGAGCAAGTGAGGAGCCTCCAGCTGGCAGCACGCAAGTGAGGAGCCCCGACCCCGGTGACGTCATCACCCGGAATCAGCATGTAGGTGAGGAGCAAGTGAGGAGCCCCCAGCTGGCAGCACGCAAGTGAGGAGCCCCTGGTGACGTCATCACCCGGAATCAGCATTTAGGTGAGGAGCAAGTGAGGAGCCCCCAGCTGGCAGCACGCAAGTGAGGAGCCCCGACCCCGGTGACGTCATCACCCGGAATCAGCATGTAGGTGAGGAGCAAGTGAGGAGCCCCCAGCTGGCAGCACGCAAGTGAGGAGCCCCGACTGACAGCGCGCAAGTGAGGAACCCCCCGCCCCCCCCCCGCGCGCGCCGTTCATGCATCCCCAAACCTAACTTAAACCTGCGTCGCGACGTTCATGCATCCTCAAACCTAACTTAAACCTGCGTCTGTAAACCTAACCTAAACCTGCGTCTGTAAACCTAACGCACGCATTGGCCTACCTTAAGTAGTGAAGTCGTGGACTGCGGTTACGTCATCACCCCGTGCCTACGTGACTGCCCCAGGCTGTTTACTCATTAGCGATAATTGCCGCGATTTCGAGAATTGTCCACCGCCTTCTACTGCACGGTACGTAGCTATGTTACTTAAGTGATTGTCATCGCTTCCTTCATTCAGTTTGTGTTTGAAGCTCAGTGTGCGTAGACGTTCTACTTCAGTGCTGTGCTAGTCCTTACCGCACCATACTCCGAGATCTGTTAAACGTAAGTATATGTAGTCTTATAAGTTGTAGTGTGAACCACCTCAGGCTGTTTACTCATTAGCGATAATTGCCGCGATTTCGAGAATTGTTCACCGCCTTCTACTGTACGGTACGTAGCTATGAGCCCTGTGAGGATGTACAACAATTAACGTGGACTCAAATCGCAATAGATGAAATGAGATTCCGCAGACCGTTGGAACTAATGTTGGGTGAAAAAATCAAACATCTAACCTATTGCAACAAGATGTGTCACAGCGAGTGCATACAGTTTACTTCAAGGGTGAGCAGACCAGTCCGTAGTACGGTTGAAGTCACACGGTAAGGACGTGAACATGGACGCTTACGCTTCTGCGGACGACTATATCAAATCGTTTATTCAGGAGATTGAGGTTATGAACAATAATGCTAGTGATCAGACATTGGCATCACCTCAGACGTCATCTGTAAAACCGATCACTGCCTGCAAGAGAGAAAGGAGGCTGAGGACGAAGACAACGGATCCAAGGCGATCAAGCGAGCCAAGGGAGTCGCCAAGGGGGTTGTTAAAAACGTCCTAACCCCTGACGACTACAGGGAATGTCTGTTTGACGGGGTGTTGAAAACCACCGTCATCACCCGTTTCCAGTCGTACCTGCACCGTGTCTTCACCGTACAAGTAGAAAAGCTATCCTTGAGCCCGGCCGATGATAAACGCTACATCTTGGCTGATGGTATCCACACCTTACCTTGGGGGCATAAGGACATCCCACCACTGCCCGCAGCAAGAAGTCGAGACAATCTCGAGGAGCAGCAAGGCGGACCTATGGAGGTGGATGAGGAGGAGGACATGGACGAAGAGTTCCCGGTGTAAACAGAACTAGGCTAATTTTTTTTAAATATAATTAAGTATATTTTGTAAATAGTATTCGTAAGCAAATATAGTCAAACAGTTTAGTTTACAGCATACATCTGTGTTGTTACTACCCCTTGCATTTCCCTGACATTTACTTTCAAAAGACTCTTCTAATGCAAACTGAATTTTGTAAAACTATCATGTTTTCAAAACAAAACTTTCAAAATTGTTAAAAATTCGATATTCTTTCTTAAATACTAAAGAGAAAGACAAGTGAAAACAACAGTTAACGAGAAACAACAACATTTATTGAAACACAATAAGAATATACACACAAACATATTACAATCAAGAACTCAAAAGGTATATACACAAAAATAGACTTAAGCGAAGATGGAGTAGAAGAGCCTACGGACCAGTGCTTCGTTATGGTGGGAGCGACCGGGTCGAAGAGCTGCACGTAGTCGCTGAGTGGTATATCGAGGACCGTCCGACAGTACAGGTAGGTGAGGCAGTAGTGGTCATAAACAGAAGTACCGTAGCCCTGGAGTCGATACCTGTTGTAGAGACTACCACCAGGCGCTTCTCAATCTGGGTGGTGTTCATCGCGGGCGGAAGCAGTCCCCGCCGATTGTGTGATACCCTCATTACTACCAGTTGCACGCTTTATCACCACCGGCTTCACTGTATATGTCAAACCAGTGACTCTGGGGACTCCTGAATAACGGTCCACCCAAAGGTTTTCCAATCGCGTTATAATGTTCATAATCATAATATAGATTTCATAGTCTTTATTTTCATCCAAATATAAGTTGCAACCATGTGTATACTGACCTCTATGATGTAACTGGATGTTCAAGAACACATTACCCTGATTGGCGGGATTTTGTACTGTATGTTGATAACCGGAATCTACCCAACTGACAGTCGGTGGTGAATCGTTCGAATCTTTTTCCACAAGCTCCAAGTCTCCAGGTAGTTCCGGGTGATTGACACTTCTACTGTTGTCGTTTATGCAACTGCTATCGGCACATATGCTGACGTTCTGGGAACCTCCCCCTTCGGTTATTTGGTTGGATGATGGTGATGCAAAGTCTTCAGATATCTCCGGAGCATTGCCACTTTCAATGTCGTTTATACAACTGCTATCAATACATGTGTTGACTTTCTGCGGACCTCTTCCTGCTGAGGTTTGTATGAACGATCTCGGTTGTGAGGAACGATTGTTTCTTCGCTTCCTTCTAACACAGAGGTGGTGCTGACGATGATGAAGACGAAGTCCATCTCGCGACGTGAACGACTCCTCACAGTATGGACATTTCCAGGTCGCCAGCTTCGATGGTGTGGCGACTGACCGTTTCAGTGATGTTGCTGGCGGTGGTTGTTCAGGACTTCGTGGAGAAAAGTACATGGTGCTGTAGCCTTCCATCGCTTCCAACTCCTTCAACAACGTCTGGACTGATTCATCCACTTCAATTGCACTAGCCATGTTTGTGTTTACTTTGCAACATCATTAGACAAACTGAATGAAGGAAGCGATGACAATCACTTAAGTAACATAGCTACGTACCGTACAGTAGAAGGCGGTGAACAATTCTCGAAATCGCGGCAATTATCGCTAATGAGTAAACAGCCTGAGGTGGTTCACACTACAACTTATAAGACTACATATACTTACGTTTAACAGATCTCGGAGTATGGTGCGGTAAGGACTAGCACAGCACTGAAGTAGAACGTCTACGCACACTGAGCTTCAAACACAAACTGAATGAAGGAAGCGATGACAATCACTTAAGTAACATAGCTACGTACCGTACAGTAGAAGGCGGTGGACAATTCTCGAAATCGCGGCAATTATCGCTAATGAGTAAACAGCCTGGGGCAGTCACGTAGGCACGGGGTGATGACGTAACCGCAGTCCACGACTTCACTACTTAAGGTAGGCCAATGCGTGCGTTAGGTTTACAGACGCAGGTTTAGGTTAGGTTTACAGACGCAGGTTTAAGTTAGGTTTGAGGATGCATGAACGTCGCGACGCAGGTTTAAGTTAGGTTTGGGGATGCATGAACGGCGCGCGCGGGGGGGGGGGGGGGGGCGGGGGGTTCCTCACTTGCGCGCTGTCAGTCGGGGCTCCTCACTTGCGTGCTGCCAGCTGGGGGCTCCTCACTTGCTCCTCACCTACATGCTGATTCCGGGTGATGACGTCACCGGGGTCGGGGCTCCTCACTTGCGTGCTGCCAGCTGGGGGCTCCTCACTTGCTCCTCACCTAAATGCTGATTCCGGGTGATGACGTCACCAGGGGCTCCTCACTTGCGTGCTGCCAGCTGGGGGCTCCTCACTTGCTCCTCACCTACATGCTGATTCCGGGTGATGACGTCACCGGGGTCGGGGCTCCTCACTTGCGTGCTGCCAGCTGGGGGCTCCTCACTTGCTCCTCACCTAAATGCTGATTCCGGGTGATGACGTCACCAGGGGCTCCTCACTTGCGTGCTGCCAGCTGGGGGCTACTCACTTGCTCCTCACCTACATGCTGGTTCCGGTTAATGACGTCACCAGGGGCTCCTCACTTGCATGCTGTCAGTCGGGGCTCCTCACTTGCGTGCTGCCAGCTGGGGACTCCTCACTTGCTCCTCACCTACATGCTGATTCCTGGTGATGACGTCACCGGGGTCGGGGCTCCTCACTTGCGTGCTGCCAGCTGGGGGCTACTCACTTGCTCCTCACCTACATGCTGGTTCCGGGTAATGACGTCACCAGGGGCTCCTCACTTGCATGCTGTCAGTCGGGGCTCCTCACTTGCGTGCTGCCAGCTGGGGGCTCCTCACTTGCTCCTCACCTACATGCTGATTCCGGGTGATTACGTCACCAGGGGCTCCTCACTTGCATGCTGATTTCGGTCCGGGGGGGGGGATCCTCACGCCAGGTGATGTCGCGAGGCAGGTATATCCTCTCGCCAGTTGATGTCGGGAGCAGGTATATCCTCTCGCGTGGAAGAAGCCTATGTTAGGTTTCTACCAGTTGGTCAATACAATAATAGCTTGTTTACGTCGTTGACTGATTTGAAGAGGGCTTTCCACTGAGAGGTGAAAGCTTCTGGAACATTCCACTTGTTTACAACGCAGAAATAGCTTGTGTATTAGCCAAACCCTCATTCTCTTGTCGACAACTAACAGAGAACCATGTCGGACATCACATATGTCATGTGCTGCCCCTACACTGTGGCTGTTGCATTTCAAAAAATAGAAGATGAAATGCAAAGTGGATTGATAATCCTCCGCCTTGGCTATATCGAGGAGGATGGAAGACTTCACTATTTCCCCCGGTGGTTTACCGCCAATGTGCCAGTGGAGCTGGACCTTGTAAAGCAGAGGGTGAATGGCTTTTTGACAAATGGTGTTTCAGCTGTGGTAAGCTACCGGGGGATTCAGCTTGAATAAGCTGTTATATTCATGATTTTAATACATATTATTTTTTATAATATTAACTTAATAAACTAAAAAGAAAAATATATAAATTGATAAACTAAAAAGTTGAAAATAAGGTCGGGAGGAGGCCTCGTGCGACGCGCACTCGTCGGAGGAGTGAGGGGTCTAGAAGGTCGCTGATGAGTAAACAGCCCCGAGCGGTCACGTAGGCCCTAGCGCGCCTCGACACGCCGCTTGGGGGGGGGGGTGCATCCTCACCGCGCCTTTGCTGGTTTTGAACCATCGTGAGGGGTCTAGAAGACCACTGATGAGTAAACAGCCAAGATCCCATGAGGAAAACGCGTTTAAATATTAATAGTGGGCCCGGTTAACGGTGGATTCTCAATTTTCTTTAAGGGATGGTTTACTTAGACCGCCGCTCGACATGTGGCGAAGTTTCATCAAAATCGGTCGGTAAACAGCTGAGATCCCATGAGGAAAACGCGTTTAAAAATTAATAGTGGGCCCGTTTAAGGGTGGATTCTCAATTTTCTTTAAGGGATGGTTTACTTAGACCGCCGCCCGGCATGTGGTGAAATTTCGTCAAAATCGGTCGGTAAACAGCCGAGATCCCATAAGGAAAACACGTTTAAAAATTAATAGCGGGCCCGTTTATAGGCGGATTTTCAATTTTCTTTAAGGGATGGTTTACTTAGGAGGGCACCCGGCATGTGGTGAAGTTTCATCAAAATCGGTCGGTAAACAGCTGAAATCCCATAAGGAAAACGCGGTTATAAATTAATAGCGGCCTTGTTTGATGGTGGATCTATGGGGTTCTTTCGTCATTTGCTTCCTCTGGGATAGGCCTACACTCTGGAAAAAGTCCCGTGGGAATCGGTAAGTAAATAGGCTAGTTATTAATTTTCAAAAGTTTTTTCCTCATCACGAAAAGTGCCGCAGACGACCGGGGGGGGGATGACGTCATGGGGGGGGGGTGCCCTCGGGGGTGACCTTGGGGTCAAGGTCATGGGGGGGGGATGACGTCATGGGGGGGGGGTTGCCCTCGAGGGTGACCTTGGGGTCAAGGTCAAGGTCATCCGGGGGGGGGGGGGGCTTCCACGCGTCCACACTACTGTGCTGGGGTTGAATCGGCTATTGCCCCCTACTCACACATGTAATGGCTGAGCAACTGAGTATTAGCAGCTATAAGCTACATAATGAGCCAATATAGCGTGACATTGAGCTAGAATTCATCTCCTAATTATCCGTATGGGCAAGAACTGAACTTTGAAAGAACCCTTCACAAAGGACGTATAAAATAAACATAGAAATAAACATAACCACTTTGCTTGATTAAGTCAATATTTTTTTTGCCTAAGCCGTCAAAGTCGGTTAAGTAATAACGGAGGAGTACTTTAACAAAATTTACTTTTATCTACTACAAATATATTTGAATATTACTAAATTTTAAAAGCCCACTGCAGTTTTATAACAAAATACATACTATAATAGTTATTTGATGTCAAATAAATTCACTGGGTGAACCCATGGCATTTTAAAAACTTTCACGTACAAATATTAATACAGTGAATCACCAATACTTCCGCCCGTCTGCTGGGACGGCGCAAATATGCTCAGTCACAACAGAATTGTGGGGGGGGGGTGGTTAAGTCTAGTACATAGTAGTGGATAGTAGGAGGACCCTGGAGGGGTCTAGGTCTAGTACATCCGCTTATCTAGCTCTATGTAAACTGCCCCCTGAAGGCCCTTGTGCATTACTCTTGCTTGTACAGGGAGTAGCTTAAACAATAATGGATTAGTATCTCGTGAATTTATATCATTTTGTAGTGTTAATAATGAATGACAAATAATTCTTAGATTTGTTATTCACAAATATGTATTTACCTGTAATTGCTTCATAGTTAATGCAAAGGATAGTACTATTCAACTGCACAGTTAATATGCTCACAAACAGTTAACATACTGTGTGATTTATTAACGTTTTATTTAAATTAGTTTTACGTCTTTAAAGTGCTTTTAAATTAATATAAAAATAGGGTTTCTATAGTTTAATTTGTATAGTAAAATTGAATAATAATAAATTGACTTTATATTCAGAACGTGTGAAAATGAAGTATATTGTTCCCTGTTAAGAGAGCTCTGTACATTCCCGGATCTATTATACTTGCAAAGACAATTCATCTGAAAAGCCTATTCCGTTAGAGGCTGAGGAAGGATTAAGTGATTATTGTCTCTGAAGCCAAGAACTCCTTGGGTTTATTTATAGTACTTTTAGTCAAGGATCTCATGCAACACTGTTAGAAATATAATATGATTTAAGAACTTCATTTATGTTGTGTTGTGAATATTCGAGTAGCTTATTTGCTGTAATACAGGGCGGCTATGTAATTACAGTACCAAACTTTACCGTCTTTTTATTTATAAAAAAAAAATTAAACATAAAAAGTTATTTATTTTATTTTGAACATAGCAATAGTAATTGCAGGAAGCTAATATCTCATATATAGATTTTCGAAGCGATATAATCTTAATAAATTTATTTCAAATGAGAAATATTTATTTTAATAACTATGTTTTTAATAACTATAACTTTAATTACTATAATTTTAATTAATATATACAATTAATTACAATACAATAAATATATTAATACAATTTTGTTATTTGCTCCTGTCTTTGAAAAATCGCTTCACAATTTTCAGTAACAGCTTCGTCTAACACAAATTAAATAGATAATGTGGTGACGGGAGATTGCTCATCGCATGAACCTAAGTTTTTTGTATAAGTGATTGTAATAGTCATCTCGTAATCCGAAATTCACCTGATGGATCTTGGGTGAAATCTGAAAATGCTGTGAAGGCTCAATTAACCAGTTGTTAAAAAAATAATAATAATGTCACTTTCTTAGATCAGGTCGAGCTTAGATAGTAACAAACAATTGTATGGTAGAGACTGTCTCCTTTCAAAACTGAAATAATACAGGCGTAAAGACTCCTAAAGACAGTAAATTAATTATTCTTATTATCGTGGGGATGTATTTCAAGCTTAAAATTATTAGTGAATTTCCTTTGGAAAGTGAACTATTAGCATTACCCGCACGGTGAAACTTAAGCCCGGGACTACCATAGAAGTTCCTAACGTGACCCCCTGAACACGTTTTGGGAGGTCGTTCAAAATTGTATATATATATATATATATATGTATATATATATATATATATATATATGTATATATATATAAATATTAGAAAATAAAAATTCAACTGAGCACCCTTTTTAAAATCTTTTAATAAAGCTAAATGTTTCGGCACTTTTAAGGCCATTTTCAAGCTAGACTTAACCTAACATAATTTATTAATTTTTGTAAAGCTGATCAAATAAAAACATGCTAAATTATTTCTAAAATATCATATGTTTTTTAATTTTGAGGAAAGGTTTTTGGTTTTCTTTTTATAAATCCAATTTAATTAACTTTTCATATATGGCGTTGTTTGTGGCAATATGAGTATTTAATATATTGTTTGGTTCTTTTTTGTTGCCCATATATATATAAGGTATTCTTCTTTTGAGTCCATGATGTGACCTTTATCCATTATTTCTAAAACTTGCATATTTTCAGTCATGTTTTTGTAATTATGACCTGTAGATAGTAAATGTTCAGCAAAGTTAGACTTCATGGATGTACGGTTATTGCTTTTTAAAGCTTGTATATGTTCCCTGAATCTAGATTTAAAAGTACGTCCTGTTTGGCCAATATAAAACTTTTCACAATCTGAGCAATTAATTCTATATATGCCAGATTTGTCATATATGTCAGTTTGCATTTCATTCTTAGTTGTCATTTTATTTATTAGGTCAAAGGCATTATTATTTGTTTTGTAACCAATCTGGAACTTTGAGTTTATAAATGTTTTTCTTACTGCCTTGTTTAGGGTTGTATTAAAAGGCATACTAATAAATCTTTCTTCATTTCTTTGTTCACTTCTATTAGGTCTTCTTCTTCTTTCTCTTTTTATGTTTTTGACCATTCTATCTATGAGTTCTTGACTATATCCATTTTTTGTTGCTAGATATTTAATTGTTTTCAGTTCTTTTTCATAATTCTCTGTTGTCAAGGGCAAATCTAACATCCTGTTAATCATCGCTCTAAATCCTGCTGTTTTGAATTTCCAAGGATGGTTTGAATTAGATGGGATGAGGAGGTCTGATTGAGTGGTCTTCCTATGAACTTGAAAAATATGTTTTCTCCCTTGTTTTGTTATTTTCAGATCAAGATAATTAATTTGATTATTTTCACTTTCCTTTGTAAATTTAATTTTGTTTGACAATGTATTCAAATATTGTAAAAAATCATCACTTTCTTCCATATTTCCTTCGAAGAGGCAAAGGATATCATCTACATACCGAAACCAGTATTTTATTTTTGATTGAAAAGGATTTACAGAATTATTGATTTTACTGACCTCTAAATTATGCATAAAAATATCAGCAAGAAGACCTGAAAGTGGTGAACCCATTGCTAGGCCTTCTTTTTGTTGTTAATAAATTGAATCATATTTAAAGTAGTTTTGATTCAAACATACATGTATTTGTTAGTTTGATAACATCCTTTATTTCTAGGTTGTAGCTTTATTAAAAGATTTTAAAAAGGGTGCTCAGTTGAATTTTTATTTCCCAATATTTATATATATATATATATATATATATATATAAAAATATATATATATATATATATATATATATGTGTGTGTGTGTGTGTGTGTGTGTTTGCACTCTAGCGGTCGCATTTTTTGTCCGATTTACTTCAAATTTGGTAGGGATTTTCCTTTCTGTAATCAGTTGGACAAGTTCGTTGGGCAAAACAATCCGAAAACTCTAAACCCCTTTTTTGGGGATTAATCTTTCAAATTTTGAGTTTTTGGGCCCAAAAAGGGTCATAAAAGCCCCAGATGTAAAATCAATGCATGTAAAAAGATGGGAATTAGAGAGGCAAAAGTTTTAAGCCCTCCCTCGTCATTCTAGCATAAATATTTACCGAGTTATTAAAGAAAATGTGAATCGACCAAACACAGTACTTTGTCTTAGGGGGGTTTTACACTAGAAAAGCCTGTTATTCCTTTGTTAAGAGTACTTTTATCATCCCCAGCAACCTCACGCCTACTTTCAAGCCTAATTGGACCTTCTCCTAACCTTATAATGCGCAAAATTGTATTCCCAGCTTTGCAAGTAAAAGAAACCAGGAGTATCAGAACAGCCAAAAAATCAATGTTTTCAGATTTCAATAAAAATTGGACGAATGTATGTTTTTACACTTATTTTGAGTTTTACAAGTTTTATGTGGAAATTCACTTCCCTCACGTCAGCATGCTGCGTGCGAACTCGTTTTTGTTTCATGCTTCTTCTGTTTATCGTATAGGAATTGTTATTAACCTAAACCATTAAACAGTTATGACTATCACGAAAAACTATTGCTCATTGTCTTTTGCTTGACTGGTATTTTCAATCTAATAAATTACGACGTTGAATATCCCATCCAGCAAAGAGCATTTCTGGTTCCAATAGATCATACAGCGGAGATATTGAGACATGCATCACACTATGTTGTGTGGGAGTGACCGCCACTGTGTCATTATAATGGATTGTTTGTAGCACTAGGCTATGTTTGATATCCTAGTAAGTAAGGCTATATCACTCCAAATAACACGAAAAAAGGTTGTAAAAGGTCACACGATGGTCTGTAAAACTACCGTAACCTTTTTATTATAGTTTAGTTTTATCCGGAAATCCGCCAAAGAAAAATTAATATTGATAAAATTGTTTATTGTAACTACTAAACAATAGCTAAGTTTTTCAACTACCACAGCTTATTAATTTTAATAGTCAATTACCTGTTCAAGCAGAAGTTAATTAAACAACTTTACTTACATTATCAAGGTTTACTGTGTAATACCTATTGTAAATGTTTGTTTTTAATGTGTACTGATTATTATCAGTACAGAGTAAATCCTCGAATTTCGGAATTTGCAGCTGTTATATACATCCATAGATCTATATTAAATGTACACAGCTTACAATATCCAAAAATCCTTAATACGTTTTAACTCATTGTTGTTGTAGCAATTAAATTATTTAATTATGTTATTTTAATTAATTGTTGTTGTTGCCTTCCTATTTAAATTGAATTTTCAAACAGTGGAAACTGGATATCTCCGTATGGGGGAGAGGGGGTTACTTTTGAAATATTAGCCTCAAAAGGTATTTTAAAACAAAAATAGTTGTCCTGATCCGGCAATACTTTGGCGACTTGAAGTTTATGGACTATTGACGTTAAAGCTGCTAACGTTAAAAGCTGCTCCACGCTTCTCCATAGAACTTCATTATATTGAAATGCATTCAGTTAATATCATCTTTCTTGCCACCTTTATGGACAATCATGATCGGACAATTTATTTCTAAACTAGTATCAAAATACATTTTATGAACAAAAAGAATGAATGAACAAAACGTTTATTCCAAAAAGTTACAGCTTTTAAAATTTCACTTATATAATATAATAATTACTAAAATCTATAAACTCTATAAAATCTATAATTACTATAACTATAAAACTCTGTGAAAAGCTAAATAAAAAATTTAAAATAAGCTGCCGTAATAAAAATTCATAAAAAATATTGTCATGGGAATCAACAGACATAGGCCTGTGCGTCTGCTGAGTTGCTGTAAAATAAAATGATTAATGTTGTTTAATGTGTAATGTGTTTGATGTTGACACTGGTAAAAGTGCAAACATTGAAACAACTTGATCCGCTGTACGATATTATTTTTAAATAACCTGTAAATACACAAGGGAAAAAGATACATTCCTAACAATTACAATTTAGAATGTAACAGAAAAGCGATGATAGAGCAGTACGCTATCTTACACTGGTGAAGTTCTATTTTATTTAATTAAAGTTCGAGACCGTTATTTCATTCCAATATATCTTCCTACCTGTTTTCAGGAATTCAATAGTAAAGATAATTAGTTTAGTTTTTGCTGTCTCTCGATAAGTATTCAAACGTTTACTGGTTTTTATGAGTCATCTTACCTTTATTAAATCCAATTGGTTTTGAATTTGAACGTATCTTTACTAAAACCTGATTTTTTAATACTATTTATGAATAATTCAAAACATACTCCTTTTACAAACATGTTCAAACATAAAAACATCTGGTTTTTAATTATTACTAGGGATATCTCTTGGAGTATTTTAATTTAAGAAAAATATCACAAGAAACAAGGAAATCTGTGATTGCTCCGTTGATCTGCAGCGTTGTAGGATAATAATAGCTTAAAGTTGTACCCTACCTAAATTCATGCTTATTGCTTTCCAAACACCTTTTTACGTATAACAACACATGAACTTCACTTCTCCAGTGATTTAATACCTTCACACCTTAATTGAATTTTTTAACACCGGCAGGTAGAGACAATTCGTTGAGAACTAAAATTAATATTCATTTATGCTGTTACAAAGGCTTTTTTATATGCCACTTATAAAAATTAACAAAATTAAAACTTCTTAACTACCCTGTCATTATATTACATTACAATATTTCTTTTGCTTTTTAGAGAAGCCGCCTACAAATAATTACATATTATGACTCCCTTTTATTAATACAATATTTTTATAAAACTCGGACTAGGTAGTAAATTGTTAGGAGTCGTCTTTCAGGTTCTGGAACTCATTCCTCGTACCCTTGAATCCTTTAACATAAAAAAGGCGCAATCCGCGCTATAAAAACTGCTCCAAAAACCTTTACTCAATTATAGTTATTAACAATATTATTTCCCCCAACTTTTACTGCATTTATTTACTGTACAAAATACTCTGTAGCCAGACTCGAATTATTATGAAATAAACCTGAATTGTTTTAAATCATTATTAAAACACACCTGAAAACACATGACATTATGTATACAATTCTGCTACCAGAAGTTATACAAATTGTTGCAAATACCTTCAAAAAGGGTGAAAATCTCATGACCAGTGATCCAGCTGACGAGCAAAGTCCCGCCGACCAGTAGCTCATCAATGCCACCGCCGCCTTCTGAATGAGGAGTCCCATCGACCAGTAGCTCACCAACGCCGCCTTCTAAATGAGGAAACCCGCCGACCAGTAGCTCACCAACGCCGCCTTCTGAATGAGGAGTCCCGCCGACCGGTAGCTCACCAACGCCGCCTTCTGAATGAGGAGTCCCGCCGACCAGTAGCTCACCAACGCCGCCTTCTGAATGAGGAGTCCCGCCGACCGGTAGCTCACCAACGCCGCCTTCTGAATGAGGAGTCCCGCCGACCAGTAGCTCACCAACGCCGCCTTCTGAATGAGGAGTCCCGCCGACCAGTAGCTCAACAACGCCGCCTTCTGAATGAGGAGTCCCGCCGACCAGTAGCTCACCAACGCCGCCTTCTGAATGAGGATTCCCGCCGACCAGTAGCTCACCAACGCCGCCGTCACCTTCTGAATGAGGAGTCTCGCCGACTAGTGGCTCACCAACGCCGCCTTCTGAATGAGGAGTCTCGCCGACCAGTAGCTCACCAACGCCACCTACTGAATGAGGAGTCCCACCGACCAGTAGCTCACCAACGCCGCCTTCTGAATGAGGAGTCCCGCTGACCAGTAGCTCACCAACGCCGCCGTCGCCTTCTGAATGAGGAGTCTCACCGACCAGTAGCTCACCAACGCCGCTTTCTGAATGAGGAATCCTGCCGTGGTAGGGTTACCCCCTCTTGTCTTATAACTTAATTCTCTACAATTCTGATTTTCGCAAGATCTAATGATGACTAATGCTACTATCTACTATCCTGTATATACTGGCATAATGCGCCATGGCTTGGTTTACCGAGTTTTACTTCCAGCTTTTAAAATATTTACAAAATTAAATTATATATATTTGGCATACAAGATTTAAATAAACATACCAAATATTGCGATTACGGTACAAAGTTGTTGGAATTGCCAGAAATTATTATAAATATTATTTGGAAATGTTCTTCTATACCAATGGTCATTCTTGATACACTTGTAAACCTTGGATTGCCTAACTGTCATCAAGGCACGCTCCAACATGTTGTGAAGGTTCTCTGTTGCTATTGATCTTTGGGGCTACTAATATATGAATGGTCCTGGATAAATCAGTCAGTCTACTCACTAACAAGGCTATACAAAGAAGCTTTCTAAATCTACACTTAGAATTAACTAAATCCAAATAAAATACGTATTAGTTGTGCCAATATCTTATAATTGTAAGACTAAATTACTTACGTACACCGTCAAACAGCTCAAAATGTTCTCAAAACATTCTCAAACATTTTGAGCTTTTTATCGGTTTATGTAAAGACTTTGGTCTTACAATTATTCGTACAGCTCAGGGGCTAAAACCATGGATACAAATTACCACTATCTTAAATAGTTATTTATTGTACAAGCCATCTAAAACTAAGAGCGAAAGAAAATAATATATTTTGTTAAGCCAAAGGGCTGAGACAGTTTTGAAGCAGTAATCATTAATTGATAACGTAACGAATACTAATATAGGGAGCGACAGTTTCATGTGGGTTCCAACCTGCTAACCACGGCTCTGGATTTAGAACTGAATATATTGGGAGAACTGAATATTCGGTTTCATTATTCATGCATTAGCTACACTCTGTACACTTCTCTACCAAGGTCTATTACTAATATACGTTTAGTAAAAAGATTATTGAAAAACACCAATAACGGACCACCGGGAAAAAGCAAGCGGATGTGGCAAGAGCAGAACATGATAGCCCTGGTCGCTTTTTACTTGAAAATACAGGACGTTTCATCTAAAACGTAACCCACAATTTAGAAGTAACAAATATATGATATCAGCAGACCCAACGTGGAATTGCCCGCGTGAGCTATAATTTAAGCACAAAGTAAAGTTACTTGTGTGTACTGCCAGTGTTCTGTTCTATATAAGGGTATCAAAAACCTAGTTCTGTTTAAATTGTTTCTATGGTGACATGGAAATGGTTTACCTTTCGAAACACATTTGAACTTTAGAGACCCACAGGGGCCCTAAGGGATTTTTGGAACACGAATATGCTTATCCGCTACTCATAATTGTTATACCATTATTCTATTATTAATCCATCCATATTCCATTATTCCAAGACCAGTTCACATTACTCAACTTCAGTAACACTCAACTTCAATAATACTCAACAATGTGTTGACGACAGATATGTGGAGTGATCTGTCTTGAATATGACAACGTAATGGATTGCTGGCATCTTCTTGTATTAGGTTACGTTTGACATATTGGGTTATCGTATTTGCTGATTCTGAGTATTCCGGATGCCTTACTTTTAAATGAAAAATACAATCTGTTTTAAAATTGTTTATTTGGTGTCTGTTAAGTGACACAAAATCACATGACCGATTGAAATTAAATTTCAAATGCAAATTTGTCTTCTAATACCAGGTGTTTGAAAAAGAACTCCCTATTTTCGAAAACAATTTCAATGGTGAAACATGCAAAATCTCACATTTCTGAATAAATAGTGTAAAAGAAAATATTTTCAAGTTTTGGTTTTGTCCTAGTAAACTTCAACGTGTTCATTAGTTGCTCTACATAGATCAAGACGATTTCCCACTTCTCGCCAGGTATTCGCCAACATTGCAGGTGTGACTGACGCAACTGCTCCGATGGTCCTTGGTCCTGAATGATCAATGTCACGGATATTTTCAGCATATGCCATATCCTTTACATGTCCTCAAAAGAAAAAGAAAAAAAACCCAGCAGGGTTAAATCTGGGTTTTGAGGTGGCCAGGACAAAGTATCATCGGAGCAGTTGCAATGTTGCGACCTGCAATGTTGGCGAATACCTGGCGAGAAGTGGAAAATCATATTGATCTGTGTAGAGCAACTAATGGTGCTCTCATCGATGTTACTTGAAGATATTCTCTTTTACACTATGTATTCATAATTGTAAGATTTTGTATAATTCACCATTAAAATTGTTATCGAAAATAGGGAGTTCTTTTTCAAACACCCAGTATTGTGTGAAATTTATGTGGATATTAAACTAAATTGTTAAATATGTTCTAGTAGATTTAAGGGGCTTTTGCCTAAGACGACACCTTAAAACAAAGCAGGTGCTTAAATGAAATGTGGACATTTATTGAAAACATAGTTTAACAGCTCCTGCGCTTTTTATGGGAACAATTTGTTCTTATTTCTGCGTAAAATTAAATAAAAAACCCAACAAATAGAAAAATTTTCGGAAACGCCCACAATGTCTCTCACAAAATTAAGTCTCCCTTATGGTTATATCATTTTCGTATTTTTTGTGGTGGGAGATTTCTAATACAGAGAAAGTTCTCCTCACTTAAGACACATATTGTTTTTCTTAGTAGGTGGAACTACAGCTGTGATGGGTTCCAAACCACTAATTCGTGGTATAATCAACCTAGGGGGTATTGGTGATTGACGGGGTTCGAACCCGAGACCTCACGGACCAAAGTCAATTCTCAGCTCTAACGACTTCACGAATCGCTGCCAACTGATGAGTCACAATAATAACTAATGGTTATCACACCCAAGAAATGCTACACCAATTAATTATATTCATTGTAAATTGTAATGTTCTCACTCTTTATACCCATCCAAAAAAATAATTTCTTATTGGCTAATGTTTCACCGACTTCTCTTTTCTGTCTTTCTCTAAACTATTGGAAACATTAGTTTTGAAGAGGCTTAATGACTTCTTTCAGCTTAACAGAACGTTGATTTTTGCCATTTTAGTTTTGAAAAGGGAAAAGGTACATGTGATGTAATTTTAAAATTTCTTGATCACGTGTCGAGGGCTGTGGATGGGTTGCATTACACCATCAGTGCTCTGTGCAATCTATCAAAAGCCTTTGACTGCGTATATTTTTCCATGTTGGTTGCAAAGCTAAGGTTCTATGGTATCGAGGCCTACAACCGTACTACGAACTGTAAACCACGAATCATGTGTTTGTTTAGTGGGTTTTTTCTTGGCGGTCGACAAACATAGTAATTGGAAACAAAAGGTCGTAATCAATAGTTCCGCAAAGCTCAGTTGGCTGGAAACACCTCAGGAGTGCCACATGACTCTTTGTTGGGTCATTATTATTTTTAGTTGACTTAAACGACCTCCCTGAAGTCATTAACAGATACCATGTTATTGTACGCTGACACCACTTCCGTTTTGGTAAATCACAAAGATAAACAACTCCTTTTCTGTAGATGGACTTAATTTTAATTTTAAAACCCCATATTATAAATTTTCATATAACAAAATTAAAACTCTCCATAAAATAATTGAACTTACCTCTTATTAGATACCAAAGTTGTTGTCGGCTAAATTTGTTGTAGTCGGAATTGATTCCAACCGTACATGGTGAAGATATATTTACCAGTTGCTTCACAAGCTTAGTAGAGCCTTTTATTCAATAGTATCATTGCCTCAGTGATTATTAGTGAATTTCCTTTGGAAAGTGAACTATTAGCATGACCCGCACGGTGAAACTTGAGCCCGGGACCAGCATAGAAGTTCCTAACGTGACCCCCTGAACACGTTTTTGGGGGTCGTTCAAAATTTTATATATATATATATATATATATATATATATAGACATATATAAATATATGTGTGTTTGTACTCTAGCGGTCACATTATTTGTCTGATTTACTTCAAATTTGGTAGGGGCAATCCTTTTTGTAATCAGTTGGACAAGTTCGTTGGGCAAAATAATCGGAAAAATCTAACCCCATTTTTTGGGGATTTAAAATTTAGAAATTTGAGTTTTGGGCCCAAAAAGGGTCATAAAAGCCCTAAATGTAAGATTAATGGATACTAGGTTATAGAACGTAAACAGGCGAAAATTTTAAGCCCTTCCTCATCATTCTAGCAATAATATTTACCGAGTTATTAAAGAAAATGAAAATTGAGTAAACACAGTACGTTGTCTTATGGGGATTTTACATTGGAAAAGGCTGTTTTTCATATCTTGATGTAGTTTTATCACTCCTAATACCCCGATATCGATTTTTGATCCTGATGGTACATCCTCCTAAGCTTACAATACACAAAATTGCCATCCCAATACTGCATTTAAATAGAACCAGGTGCATCAGAACTGCCAAAAAACTGAATAGTTTACATTTTGCTTAAAATGGTCACAAATCTTTGTTTATAGCCGTTATTTGATTTTGTTAGTTTTTATTGGGGAAATTCACTTCCCTCACGTCAGTGTGCTGCGTGCGAACTCGTTTTAATTGTTAGCAGGTGTCCCGTCCTCCGCACGGAGTCTCAGGTACAGGGTCAGATGTTTTAACCGTTTACATTATAATCAACAGTTTGTGTAAATAAAATATATAACTTCTTAAGATTAACATTGGAACTAAAGAGCCAATTAGGTGGAGCCCTGAAGTTGGATTTTTTTCAAACCCCAAAAAGGCACATCTAGACGGTAAGAGCTTTCGATTGATACCAAATATGTGTATAAAATCATAGTTTTAGGGGTCTAAAATCGCCGAACAAATATCAAGAAATTATTTTAATAATATAGATGTATCCTATGGAGTAATATTTTTTGTGAAGTCCAGTGAATCAACAAAACTCTTCATTATACAAAAGAGAAAATTCTTAGAGTCATGACTCATTCCGCATTTAATGACTCATGTATAAAAACATTTCCATGAGCTCAGTTTTCTTTCTCACCCTTTGCTGTATATCTTCCACTGCATAATGTTTGTACTTTATAATTAGGATAGGTTTTATCGCAATAATCATCTTTATTGACTGTTTATCAGAACCACATCTCCTCTGCAATATTTAAACCATAGAACGTCTTTACTTGAAAAAACAAACTTTTAGGAGCTGCTTTGGCATTTTTAATCATCCACTTGGTATTTCAAAGCAGGATAATTAAAACAATCCCTTGAAAATAAAATGACTGTATTTCAGTATCTAATAAATCTGACTATTTCTATAGTAATAAAGAGTTTTCTGTTTTTTTTGTCGGAATACAATTACAATTTATTAAGATTAGTTTTTTATTATTTTTATTATTAGGATTTACAAATTATATTGTAAATTTATCTCTAGTTTGTGACGTATCTCTAATTTATATGCATTTATGTATTCCAAAAGGTGTTATATGTGCTGAACAATAAGTAAACAAATAAATTGTGAATTACGTATATAATCGACTCTTGAAACTTAGCATTGATTTTACATTATGTTGAAGATAAAATTGAATCCGTAGATTGAAATTCGTAAACAATTCCTGAATGTAAAACAAAAAAATTATTATTCATAGTGACGACAATGAGAAAAATCAACGGTTCACAACATGTAACGTAGATCATAGTAAGAATATTATATTGTTTCTGTATTTGTAACTTTTAGTAATAAATATAATTATAATAACGGATAAACATTAAAGTTACCGTCGTTTGAACAATAACCAAGCTAAAGTTCTCAAATATTCACAGCTCATTAGTTGGAATATTAACACATTATTCAAATATTTAATTACTGTAGCAAAAACGGCTGATATTTGAATCTAAAATCCAACTACTAATATAAAGGCCAACTAAAACTTTATAGGGCTACAAATTTTCATTCATATTTTTTAACATTTTAAAAGAGCCTTTACCTAAGTTAAAACTACAAGTGTCACTAACTTTTAGTAATTCAATACAAATAAAATCCATTTATAAGGATTACAAACAAATAAAATACCTTATTAATAAACAAATGTGCCAAGATCGAAATCACATTGAACATATTTTGGTGATATTTTTAAATCAGGGTTGAAATTATGCTTGAATAAACCTTCTTGTGTTGAATACCCTTTTAGAAAGTAGCAGCAGTGGTTGTAAAAATGTCCCTGTAATTTTTTAGATTAAACTGCAATTTTTCACACACAGACACATCGTTCCTAACATTCTTATGTAAAAATGAGCTTTATATTTATATTTTTAAAAAATAGGCCCGACGTTTCCGCTTGCATCGAGATGGATCTCGGAGAGCGAAAAATAATTATTTCTACTACAATTAGTAGATAAATTGATGGACATAATGGTGGACTTAAGTCATGAACGGATTGTCTTGAACATGAGCGAATCCTTGGAGCATGTAATACAAAATATCAAAAAACACATAGAAAAAGTAATGTTACATTAAAGCAGTTTTCTTGTAGAAAAATAAATTGTTAATTACGATTAAACGGTGCCACTTTATATACAAATAAATGCCATATCGTTTGTAGGAATAAACCAAAAATTCATCACAATCCCTGGTCCTATCTTTCTTAATAACGTTTTCTCTTTATGAGAAATTCGATGGAATATTCCCTAATAAACATAAATTTTCGAGCAAATTCTAATGTAGGCTTGAGTTCTCATAGAGTACCTCTTGCAGTAAATGTGCTACCATGTTTAACCCAAATCATTAATTAGACAATGAGGTGACATTTAGCGGATATTAAAAGAAAAAAACTTAAGTTACACAATTTAAAAATATCTCATATCTCTATATGACATCCATTATGTGTCAACAACTACAATATAAAGTGACGTACAAGGTCGGCAGGGCGTAAGGTTAGGCGGAGCGGTCATTGTAACTTTAGTGCCACAAAGACTTTTCAACTGTGTTCCGGCTAGACCCCTCCTTTCCCTTGTTCGGTCTCGATGTTCAAAGTTTGATTTTAGAAAGAAATAGAGCTTGCCTAAATCGCTTAGTGATTGAAGTATACAGCATATCATAGCATTATAGCAGCATTATAGTGATATTCGTATTTAAATAATGCTGGGGAATCAGTATTGTGTGACCCTACAACAGGACAATAAAATAGTATATTTATTTGAACGCACTTTACACTTGATTTTATGGCTCTTCATTTACAGTTGTACCTGGGGGTGATGAATTTTTCTAAATGTTCTCCATGTTACAGCTTTTACTAATACATATACTTCACCACGCCACTGTTAAGGTTAAGTTTCACTGGTAATTGTTTAACAGCTATTCCGATTTTTCTGTAAAATTAATATTAAAACTTTAAAGTTTTCTCAATTATTTGTATATTGTAGTTTTCCTGCGGCTGGGATTTTTCTAAAACACATTCTTAACTCAGAAATTAGTTAACTCCAAAACATTTGGAGGATCGTGTGGTTTTTGAAATAATCGTGCAAGAAGGCAATAAAACACCAAAGTGACCTTCCATTATTATGTTATGTTCAAAATTATCATGATACTTTTATAATCGGTTAATTAAAGCAGAAAACTCAGCTACTAGCCTTGTTTGCCACCTCCGCCTCTGGCCGAGTGTAGGCGAGCGAAGGCGAACGCGAGAGGGCGGGTGGGTAGTTTGCCTCCGCTCGTGTTATTCCTGCTGATTATTTACAATGTAAGAAGACTCGTCAAATCACTCGCCGAGCCACAAAACATCACTAGTTTTATGTATTTTGATATCATCACGAAACAAAACAAACATCAATATTATGTTTGATAGGGCACATAAATCTTTAACTTCTTTTACCTTGTGTAACCTTTGATGATATGCAAATTCAGCGTTTTAAAATAAAAGAGTTACAATTAACTGACGCATTGTCACTAGGAGCAACGTAGAAACATTTATGTTCCCATTTAATTTTCAGCTATTGTATAGCTTTAGTAAGCCGATGGAACAATAGCTTTCCCGTGGTCTGTAGTGTCGATGGCTTAGATAATCCAGTGCATTGTTTGGTTTGAATACTGATGATAAAAGATATCTGAAAATAGTTCTCGTTTAAAGAATTTCTTCATTAATTAGGGGATAATTATGATACCCATTATAAATCATTTTTAAAGTTAATGTTTCGTGAAAATAACAGGTCTAGAATATTGGTGGGTTGATTAAGAGAATATTGTATTTGATATTGTTTTTAATTCTGTAAATTTGTTTTGCTATTCTGTTTTCTCATAACTGTCTCCTGTTATAAGCTTTGATGTTTAAAGAATGGCGTTCCTCAGTCGTAGTAGCTCTCTTTGAACATTATTGTAACGCATCAACTGCTTAGTGGTACTTAATTTGTACCCTAAGCGATGTTTGGTGAACCAATTGAGATTAAAACCAATTGAGATTAAATTTGATGTAAGTAGATTAGGAAGCCTGTGTTATCACACACCCTCAGGGAAACCTGTGAGGGAACTTCTGCCTTGTTTAGTAATTTTGTATTAGCTACCGAAAAATAATGGAAGTATTATTAACGATTTCAATCTTAAATTATACACAGTAAAAAAGTATTACATTCAAAATAGTGCAACTAGTTGTTCCACCCACCATATGTCATCATGGATTAAAACCTTAACATTTGGGCTTTGTTAGACAGGAGAGGGTATTTATGGCTTCGTCCCATTAACTCTTAATTTCAAGTTAGCTTTAAGTAAATCTTACGAAGACAAATATACTTACTAAATGCTAAAATATTATATTTAATGAGAGTGTTTTTTAGTTTTGAGACAAAAAGAACGACATAAACATCATATTTACGTGTGTTCACTCCTATGTCAACACAGTTTCTGCGGATGATTTTTATGGTATTTAACAACTGTTTCAAAGGACTAATTAATATAAATGTAATTGAAAAAAAATCATAGTTGTATAATTATATTAAAACTAAGTGGACTGTAAGTTTAATTTATCAATAACATACTTAATTTCGAGACCATGAAAGTCTGTCTATCTTTTGTAGTTTTTAGCTGTCATTAGTTTAGTTTTTATAATTTTATCTTTACTTGAACTGAGTCAAGGAAATAATTAGTCAAAAAATACACAAACTGCTTGCACATAAACACCATCAAACACACACATTGCAGTTAAGTGTACCCTAAACCATTCCATCACGTATCCATGCATTATAGGTGCACACTCATCTGGTATTCTTTATCCAATTGCTGCTAATATCATCAGCAAACACGTAATCCGACACGATTGTTTTTGCAGTTATTGTTATCAACAGTATGACTTTGTTTTGGGAAAACATAGCAAATATTGTTGATTTAGGTACATGAGGTACCTGGGGGACGAGCTTTGCTCGGGGAAGGTCAGTAAGTTTGTTTTGATGACATGGAGTAATATTTCACTACTTCCTCCTACTGTTTAGCAGATTTTTACACAATCCTGCTAATAGTATCTCCATCTCATATACACCATTAGCACTGCAGAGGGTAAGTTTAAACAAGAACACCGTTAAGTCGAAACTTGGGGCTTCAAAGCCTTCTAAAGCCAGAACTCCAAAGTCTGCTCCGCCTCTTCCATGTATTCGCGCTATCCTGAGCCTGAATATCACTTCTAATCGATACCTACGCGTAAATATCATATCAATATTAACTGGTTCGGTATGTTTAGCTTACATTTTATTTTAATAATTCTCATCATTATAAATCTTCATTATGAGTTATGTAAGCCACCAGATTTTCGGAAAAATATATGTTGCCAAACACCTCTTAGTAAGCGGAATGGAATAATTCGGCGTCTTTAAAACAGGCGTGTAGCAGTGACTGCAAAAAGATGCATATAAAGTCAATCGTGTATCGTTTATAGATATTCATTACATTGGTTAATAAAATGTTTCTTTAAGTTTTTTACCTAGCGTTTAGCCATTCATTTTAAACTTATGATATTTTAACTATACTTTAAAAACATAACCCATGATTTAAAACCATAAATTTGTAAAGGCGTTATATGTAAAAAAATATTCGATTTGCATATACTATTTTGGCGAATGGGTTTTAAATAATCTCCTATTTTTTGAAGTCACTTAGTAAAATACAAAAAAAGTATGATATCCTTGGACACATTTGAAATTATTAATTAAAATGATCCAAATGATTTAAATTGGTAAGTTTAAATCAGAGCACAACCTATCTGTACGGTGCTGCAAACTGTATACAACATAAAAATAATCCATAAACTGCTATCAACGTGGAGGCGAAGTTATTCTAGATATCCTGAGCAATATATAAAAGTGTATAAGCGTTTGATCAACCGTTGCTACACATTTATGTCTTCCCATATTCAACCGTGGTTGGTTGCTTTCACCTTGGTTGGCTTTGACCCAATTAATTGTTTCTTCGAAATTCTTTGTATTTCGTTTGACTAATGAGTAACAATTTGCCCAAAAACATAAGACCCGGAAACGAGTCAGGATCGGTGCATAGTTTTATACATGGATCATGATCATAGAAATATTATAAATTTACTCATTTTGATTTTAGCTGAACAGGTATATGACTATAAATAAAGTCGTTTAAAATTACACTTTCGTCTCTAGTTCAATTTTCTGTTGTAAAACTTTATAAACTTGATAAAATTATACAAATACCCCCGTCACAGTAAATCTGCAAACTCAGCAAATTTCCAAGTTCCCTTTTCATTCATAAATAAGCAATTTTTATATAACATTTTAATTATTCTCCATAAGAATAACATGGGGGCTGAGTACGCAGGTTTGCTGCAACAAGGAACACAAAAAAGTGGGTGTTTATGCAAATATAAATAAAACTCAACTAGGGGAAGGCACATACCAAGTTTTATTAGTTTATGTTCATAATTAAGGGAGATATAATAATTTACTTTTTCTCCGTAAGAATAACATGGGGGCAGAGTACGCAGGTACGCTGCTACGGGAACCATCGGTAAAAATTGTGTTTATGTGCAAATAATAATAGACCACAACCAAATGAAGCCATATACCAAGTTTTGTCGGGATACGTTCATAAATAAGCGAAGTATAAAATTTATTTTTTTTAAAGCTGAATTTAATGGTGAAAACTAAAGTTTGACTTTTTTTAAATTAAATGTAAAGTCTTTAAAATAAGCTCCATAAAATGCTCAAAACTAAAATTGAGTGTTTTAAAGATTTTAGGGTGAAAAGTGCAAAAAACTGATTTTTGGAAAATTAGAAACCCCCATAAACCCCCTTCCCATGGTCCGATTTTTCTGGTTTTCGAACTTAAAGTCATGAATGTCACTTAACACATTTGAGCCAAATTTCATCGAAATCGGAAGATTTTTACTCAAGTTATCGTGTTAACGGACATATATACATAGATATGTATATATATATATATATATATATATATATATATATATATATATATATATATATATATATATATATATATATATATATAATTTGAACGAATAGTGTTTTTGTCATCTGGGTACCTCAAAACATGAAGTTATGATGGTCTCGGGCTTAAGTCTTACCATGAGTCCTACGGTAATAGCTTCTTCCCTATAGGGGAAATTCGCTAAAACCCATTTTTGGGGTACAAAACCCCCCAAAATCCCACTTCGGATGGGTCGATCTGCCTGGTTTTCGATCTTACAGTCATTAATGTTGTTTTACATGTTTTTACCAAATTTCATTAAAATCGGATTTTTTTACGAGGGTTAAAACATAAAGACGCATACAAAGTTTCATAAAAATATATTCAGAAATTAGCTATATATACAATTTTAATTATTCTCCATAAGAATAACATTGAGGATGAGTACCTAAGATTGCTGAAACAAGGAACGTAAACAATTGGTGTTTATGCAAATATAAATATAATTAAACTAGGCGAAGTCACATACCAAGTTTTATAAATTGATGTTCATAATTGAGAAAGACATTACATACCCTCTAAACAAGACATTGTTTACAAGACATTACCTTAAGGATAACATGGGGGCTGAGTACGCAGGTTTGCTGCCACGGGAATAATCGGTAAACATTTGTTGTTGTTGTGGAAATAACAGTAGACCACAACCAGATGAAGCCGTATATCAAGTTTAGTATATAAATTTAAAAAAATATACGTCCAACGTAGCCAATCAAATTCTTTCAAAAATTAGCTGAAGACGTACAGTTACACACTTGTAACTTTTGAGGAGGTTATAATAGGAAATTTAGACACAGCATACGACAAGTTATCATGGTCCCGGGCCTAGGTCTTACCATGCTGACTACGGTAATAGCTTATTACCTATAGGGGAAATTTGCTAATAAAACAAATAACCAAACAATTATTCAAATTACTCTGAAAGATTATTTTGTTATTTTACCACCAAATTTGGAATACAGTATACAATTAGGAATTTACAATTAGTTTACCGATTTATTTTTTTGTTTATAAGCGTATTGTAAACTGTTTTAAACATATACATTTATAGTGAGTTATTTTGAGCTGATAAAATATAAATCAGTAATATTATTTATAATAAAGCCATTAACGAAGTAATTAAAGAATTTAACAAACAATACTATTTGAATATTCCGCTACAATTAGCAACAACTTCTAATGCATAACATATATCAGTAAAATATTTGTCAGGTATTCGCCTGGAATATTTTATTCAGGGGCATGTATTTATGGCCCGTTCCAGACCTCTCATTCCCTCTGATGGAATATCAGCCCCGTCATTCGTTACTACCTTGCATTATTCACGGGCACTTCATCTAAATAAACTCACTCTGGTCGAGCGGCTTTCATAAAGTTATACTAACCTAAGTAGGTAAGCACTTTGCATGGTAGTTATATTAATAAGTTTTTCTAATAATATGATATGTATTATTATGTTATAATAATATATAACATTTACAGGGTGATCCTGAACTCTCTGATACTAGTTTCAGGGATTGTCTCTGGTTATAAGACATATCCAAATATCAAGATTAAATATGTCTAAAACTCTTTGGATATCCTAATAAATAAATGTTAATTGGACTAAAAAATGAACTGTCTAAAATAATTCGTAAAACAAAAGAATTATCAACTATAGGCATAATTAAACTGATTTTTATAATTAATAATTTTAAAGTGATCTTGTTATAGAACTATGAGGGTTTTAAAAGTAATCCATAGAATATGAAATGTATAACTGTGATTAAGTTAACACAATATTACTGCTTAGTATTAAAACATGCTTTAGTTGAATGAACTACAGCATATGTAACCCTTTTGAATTCCGAAAAGGAGTATAAATAATGGGGAAGAGATACACAAAGTTAATTGAAAACGCGGAAAAGTTTCCAGTGACTGCGTTCTCTGCTTCTCTGCTTTCTTTCTGCCTGAACGATTTTAAATCAGAATGGATTTTAATTTCCTTCATGTAGAAGATAAATATATGTGTCTCCTTACAATTATATATTGAGTTATGTATTTTTTCATCTCGATTATAAATAAACGGTATCAGGAAACTGACACATACTTTCTACCTTTTAGCCCAACTTTAATGGATAAATAACTTTTTATTTACTAAATATAGAATACAAAGCATGGTCGAATGTACAGAAAATCTCGTAAACAAGTTGTTTTAAAAAACATCCACCCAAGTCTCTGCTTTGGAGGCACTACAGAATCCATTGCTACACTCGTGGTTTTAAGAGGGGGAATGCCTCCTATTCCCCCCCAGAGTTATTAAGGGGCAACATATTTCGAATTAACTCTGTTGGTCAATGCTAAATTGGCAAGCATATCAAGTTTGAATGAAATTGATCAGTACATAAGAGAGAAATAGTAATCTTTGTATTCCCCATAAGAATAACATTGGACAACGTACTGCGTTTACCGCTAAATGAAAATTTCAATTTTCTCCGAAACCAGCAATCGTAGAATAGTAATTCAAAACAGTAAATTATTTAGTTTTTTAGAGCTCTTTTTAATGGTGAATAGTAATATTTTTTATATTTATGTCTTTTGATGAAAAATAAAAAAAAACTTAATTTTGGATGTTTTAAGTCTTGTAATTTCTGAACCCGAATTTTTACAGGAATGCGGGTGGTGTCATTTTGTTGGAAAACTAAAGTTCTACAAACGACTAAAGTTAAATCAAAATCGTTAGAGCCGTTTTTGAGAAATTTTGATTTTTCATGTTTTTGGCGGTTTTTGGGGGATAATTACCCTTAAAAATCAAAAATTCAAAAAATGAAAAAAACGCCTGGAGATATCGTGGATTAGTACCTACATACCAAATTTCATAAAAATCGGCCCAATGGTTAGGGCTCTAGCTCCACACAGACACACACACACACACACACACACACACACACACAGACAGACATCACGTAAAAACCACTTTTTTGGGTTCAGGGAGCACCAAAACGAATATTTCCACTAACAACTCAAATTCGGAAATTTTGACGAAAACAATACTTTCTCCATATACTATGTATAGGGGGAGAAAGTAAAACTAATCAAGTGAAAATTAGTAATTTTATATTTACTAAACGATATTAGCTATCAATTTATTTAGCTTGACGATATTGGACAACCCCATGTTCAGGTATAGAGTTCTCTATTCGATGTGCTACCCGTTTGTTTATGTGAGCCGCGTCCGTTACCCATGGAGTCACATGTTCCTCTCGCCGTCGCTCAATTTCATGCCTTTCAAACACGGAGATATGAGTTCAGTATGGCGACCGCGGATCCAATCAGGTGTTCACTAAAAACCTGTTGAAATAAAAATAAAAAATAGAATCCTAAATTTATCTTTACGAATTAAATAATCTCATAACGCTCGACATCGTGCCAGCTTGTGTTCGTGTAGGACTTATATCCATATACCGCCCTTTATTTGTAACACAAAAAATTGTCTTGTATGTAATTACGGTATAATTTTTTTAATATATTTTGCAGTGTTGTGAGACGTAGTTTATTTTATCCTGTTTAACTGTCACAACCGGCATCGTGCTACTCAAGAAATTATCTATTCGTTTAATATATTTGAGGGCTATGAGGTTAAAGAAAGCTAGTTTATAACCATGTTAACCTCATTAAATAAAATGGTGTTTTTTATTTAAAAAAAGTAAATTGCTATTGTACTATTGTGAAATAATCTTTTGTATGAATAATGTCGAGTTTTACTAACAATTGATTAATGTACAAGTGATGAAAGTTATTTTTGAAAATCTATAAAACCTAAACCTTACCAAGATATTTCGAGAAGTTCCTAAATGTCACTAATAAACTACTTACTTGAATGAAAGGTCTTTGTGAGGAAATCTGAGAAAAATATTCGTTGCGCTTCTAAGGGCATGATTGAGTTGGAGCGAGTAAATCAAAACACGTAAACCTAATGCAAGTTAATCTGTGGTATTTATAGAACTCTATAAATACACCATAGAGTTCTATGGTGGTATCTGATTAGATTGCATAAAGTAAAGGAAAATATGAACGAGGCTTCCGCAACTATATTTGAAATACTGAAGAGCTCGAGGTAATGGTAATAACAAGTAATTGGATATTAAATTATTTCTGGTAAAATATTTGTGAAAATGTAATTACAATTTTTTCCATAATAAGGTGGCAGGGGATGAGTGAGGTTTGGGCGGTTTATCACTTTGGAGACGAATGACGCCTTGGGGACCTCACGGAGAGTCTGTTAGCAGAAGGGGTGATTGATAGGGTTCCGATTGGCTATCCAGATAATATATACGGATTAGTTACTGCAATTGATACTTGATAATGTAACCTACAAAAATAGCATGCACAAATTGTTGAAATGGTAATAACGTCTGCCAATTTACATGATTAAATTAATTAACGTTTTAAAAAGAATCTTTGAATGTCACTTGAAGTTTTTAAAAATAAATTTATGCTTTTATTTAACAACATAAATTCAAACAGTATCTATGGTTAAATAAATCAATTGTTTTACACTTTTCAATGTTTAATATATGTCTAGATATCAGTTTAAATGGCCAATTTATATTTTGTATTTGCTGACAAGTATTGTTGTTTCGATATCAACCAGTAACATCAGATTGCAAAAGTCATCAACGATTGATGGCATAGTAACAAATAACTAACATTTGCAGTTTAATTTATTCCATGTTTTGTCAACTAATGATATGGGATTTGCCTCTGCGTGCTTGATGACTTTGAAAAACATCGATTAATCCGGTTGTACTGTTCACCAACAAATCGCACATTATAAATATTTAGACTATTTTAGAATGTTTTAAATTATACTTTTACAATCGTAGAGGAACCAAAATGCTACTGTTTGATACACACAGCTCGTTGTAGGTAGTAAACTAGTCACCGTAATAAGTGCAATTTTAGCGAATTTCCCCTATAGGGAAGAAGCTATTACCGTTGTCGGCATGGTAAGACCTAGGCCCGGGACCATGATAACTTTTCGTTTTGAGGTCCCCAGTCCCTAAAAACACCATTCGCTCGAAACTGTATATATATTTATATAAATAAGAAACGAGTTCGCACGCAGCACGCTGACGTGAGGGAAGTGAATTTCCACATAAAAACTTGTAAAACTCAAAATAAGTGTAAAAACATACATTTGTCTAATTTTTATTGAAATCTGAAAACATTGATTTTTTGGCTGTTCTGATACTCCTGGTTTCATTTACTTGCAAAGCTGGGAATACAATTTTGCGCATTATAAGGTTAGGAGAAGGTCCAGACAGGTTGAAAGTAAGCGTGAGGTTGCTGGGGATGATAAAAGTACTCTAACAAAGGAATAACAGGCTTTTCTCGTGTAAAACCCCCATAAGACAACGTACTGTGTTTAGTCGATACAAACTTTCTTTAATAGCTCGGTAAATAATTAGGCTAGAATGAGGAGAGAGGACTTAAAACTTTCGCCTCTCTAATTCCCAACTTTTTACATGCATTTATCTTACATCTGGGGCTTTTATGACCCTTTTTGGGCCCAAAAACTCGAAATTTGAAAGATTAATCCCCAAAAAAGGGGATTAGAGTTTTCCAATTGTTTTGCCCAACGAACTTGTCCAACTGATTACAGAAAG
Organism: Allygus modestus; assembly: GCA_963675035.1. NCBI lineage: Eukaryota > Metazoa > Arthropoda > Insecta > Hemiptera > Cicadellidae > Allygus > Allygus modestus. The sequence goes on along the minus strand of OY776115.1, from coordinate 29,681,950 downwards.
GAACATTCCTGCCAAAGTTTAAGTAAATCGGACAAAAAATGCGACCGTTAGAGTGCAAACACACACACATATATATATATATATATATATATATATATATATATATATATATATATAGATATATATGTTATATAATATATATACAATTTTGAACGACCCCCAAAACGTGTTCAGAGGGTCACGTTAGGAACTTATATGGTGGTCCCGGGCTTAAGTTTCACCGTGTGGGTCATGCTAATAGTTCACTTTCCAAAGGAAATTCACTAATAAAGGAATAAACCTTGAGTACCCTTTTTTCATTAGTGAATTTCCTATGGAAAGTGAACTATTAGCATGACCCACACGGTGAAACTTAAGCCCGGGACCACCATATAAGTTCCTAACGTGACTCCCTGAACACGTTTTGGGGGGTCGTTCAAATTTTATATATATATATGTTTATATATATATAGACATATATATATATATATATATATATATATATATATATATATATATATATATATGTGTGTGTGTGTGTGTGTGTGTGTGTGTGTGTGTGTGTGTGTGTGTGCGTGTGTGTTTGCACTCTAGCGGTCGCATTTTTTGTCCGTTTTATTTCAAATCTGGTAGGGACATTCCTTTCTGTAATCAGTTGGACAAGTTCGTTGGGCAAAATAATTGGAAAACTCTAAACCCCTTTTTTGGGGATCAATCTTTCAAATTTTGAGTCTTTGGGCCCAAAAACGGTCATAAAAGCCCCGGATGTAAAATTAATCCATGTATAAAGATGGGAATTAGTGAGGCGAAAGTTTTAAGCCCTCTCCCGTCATTTTAGCATAACTATTTACCAAGTTATAGAAGAAAATGTGTATTGAACAAACACAGTACGTTGTCTTATGGGGGTTTTACATTAGAAAAGCCTGTTATTCATTTGTTGGTGTACTTTCATCATCCCCAGCAACCTCACGCCTAATTTAAAGCCTGACTGGACCTTCTCCTAATCTTATAATGCGCAAAATTGTATTCCCAGCATTGCAGGTAAATGAAACCAGGAGCATCAGAACAGCCAAAAAAAATCTATGTTTTCAGATTTCAATAAAAATTGGTATAGATGTATGTTTTACACTGATTTTGAGTTTTAAAAGTTTTTTATGTGGAAATTCACTTCCCTCACGTCAGCGTGCTGCGTGCGAACTCGTTTTTATTTGAAACACGTGTCGTGTAAAATAAAAATTAAAAAAGGGTACTCAAGGTTTATTCCTTTATTTCTTATTAATATTATATTAGTAACCCTAATTTGTAAATCAAACATATGTATATACATGTTTGTGTCCGTGAGCACGATAACTCTCGTAAAAATTATCCTTTTTTGATGAAATTTGGTATAAACGTGTAAAGCAACATTATGACTTTAAGTTCGAAAACCAGCCAGATCGCTCTATCCGATGGGGTATTTTGTAGGGGTTTTCTACCCCAAAAATGGGTTTTTCGAATTTTTTACATATCATTTTGGAAACAGTTAGTTAGCAAATTTTAGTTTTTTCTATTGGATTCAGCTTAAAAAACACACAATTTGGTATTTTGATCATTTCTCTACGTCAATTGGTTACCGAGATATTGAAAGTGCTAAACACAGTACGTTGTCTCATATTATTCTTATTGAGGAAAATAACAATTTTATATCTCGCTTATTTATGAACACATACTGACGAAACTTGGTATACGGCTTTATCTGGTTGTGGACCATTGATATTTGCTCAAAAAAATTTTTTAAACAAAGGCTCCCATAGCAGCAAACCTGCGTACTCATCCCCATGTTATTCTTATGAAGAATAAGTAACGTGTTATCTCCCTTAATTATGAAAATAAATTAATGAAATTTGGTATGTGGTATGACCTACATGTGGCTCAACCTACATGAGTTATATTGATATTTGTATAAAACCCCATTTTTTGTGTTCCTTGCTTCAGTAAACCTGCAAACTCAGCCGCCATGTTATTCTTATGGAGAATAATTAAAATGTCATAAATCGTTTGTTTATGAATGTATGAAACTTGGTATGTGGCTTTATGTGGTATTAAGATTCATATATACGTGTATTGGAAATTCGCTGAGTACGCAGGTTTGCTGCTACGGGGGTATTAAATATTCTGTTTATGCGACATGTAAAATGTAAAAAACAATATGCAAATCTTGTGTGTATGTGTGCTTGTTGTACAAGTTCACTCTTTCTTACGCTCACGTGAGAATGTAGATGGGGTTTATATATTGGCTTAACTTGTCCCAAGCCACGCCGAGGAGGATTTTACAATGTCGTTATTGCCTCTTTAAGGAATAATTTCTTTTAAGAGTGTCAAAGGGTCAAGCGTCGGGCTTTATTTCACTTTGAAAAGTTTTATAGTGTCATAGTTATACTCTTGAAGAAGAGATATTACAAATCTATGCATTTAACAACGGAATATAGGTAACAGATCGATATTGAATTTAATTTATTATTAACTTCCGGACAGTCTTTTGGAGACATCCATTTAAAATATCTTCAATGTTTTGGACACTTTACAGTAGTCTACTTGCAAGTCGCGATGCCCCTGTTTATTGTCAAAGTCTTGCTTTAAATATGGAGTTTAATTCACTAGCTAACAAAAATAGACAACATTGCTCCATTGAAATACTATTTAAAATACCCCTTGTTTTCTATTGTTATATACTTAAGTCGCAATAAAAGGGGGTTGAGCTAGCAATATCCGGTGTCGTTTATTTACTTCCATGCTTGTTTTGTTTTATTTTTGTGTGTTTTAACGTAATGTAATTTTTTAACGTTTTGATAGGGAATGGTCCAAATCCTGGTCGAACTATCTGTACAGTCGTTACTATCCAACGTCGACCTTTTGTTAGGTAGCATGATTAAATAAAGGGCCTATAAAGTTACCAATTTATTATATTTTTAATTACAATATGTTTTTAAATTGTTTAATGTATTTTTTTACAGTCACTTTTTGACAATTATATATCATGTAAACGATGTCTGATGAATAATAAAACGTTTTAATATCAACCAGCTTAACTTACTTAGAAAATTGAGGTATATAATTATTTTGCTTTGTAAAAACTGTGTTAAACCATCAAAAAAACAGTGAGCTTTGTAATAAAGTCTAGATAAAAAGTGGACTGAAGAAAACGTCCTTTTATGTTATGTAAACATATGACAATCAACAATCTTTGCTGATTTATTTTCTTCGTGTAGAAAATAATGCCTTAAGAGATTATATAAAAACTGTTTATTTGCCTTACCTTAAACTAATATACTACTAATTTTAGCACTCTTTATTAAATTCAAATAATTTGTAAGTTATTTTCTGTTTTTAAAATCCGAATAACTGTTTGTTAATAGTCAATTCACTCATATTTAATTAATTAGTTTTGAATTATTGATATACGGTTAAGCGACTTAAACATTGAATTCTTTTGTTCGCACGCATATATTATTCATTGGAGAGATAAGAATAAATTGATTCCCGGATCTATAATGCGTAGTCGTTATCTGTATGATAGCAATGTTCCCGTTTTAATTTTTCTAATTTATAGTCTAATTTATAGTTTTCCTGTTTTTGATAGTGAAACTTTGTGTTTTATTGAAAAAAAATGTTGAAGGCTTTAATTTTTATTTGGAGTTTTACGGTAATAGTGTTAGCAGGTGAAGTTTATTACTGAAGTTTATTGTTTATTTTTCCGTAAATAAGTTATTAATTGTGTAAGTGAAACAAGAAGGTATTTTGTTAAAAATAGATCAGTTAAACAAATAACTAAAAGATATTTAAATCAAATATATATTTGATAACTACAGTACGTAATGCATTTATTAATTTATTCATTTATTCGTTGTCTCAATATTCTTTTCCCTACTAATCTGTTGAAAATGTTTTAGATCGCTGTATATGAGTACCAAGGAGTTTTTATTGTTGGACACAGTTTAAATATAAGTTCAACTAACTTTGGTATGACATTTTTTAAATTTCCCATACGAATTACATTAGTAGGCAATGTACTCCATTTCGCAACGGCAGGCTTAATTTACTTTTCTCCAGAACTACTCAAGAGAAAACCATGATTAAAAACACTATTCGTCTATTTAAGCACTACAACGTGAAGTAGTGTAGTATCTTTAAAAATAAACTAAAATAAATGGCCAACAAACTTAAAAACCACATTTTTAAAGGGGTAAACGCTCAAAAATACTAGTTGGATATTGAAATGTGGGACCTAATAGTTTATCAGGTCCAATATATGGTAATTGTTCAAGTTTAATCCAATTTTTAGCAAAAACTGATGAGAAGGTTAACTTTTTTTGGCATAAAACATTCAAAAGTCATGTCCGCCATTTCAAATATAGCGGTGAAAGCTCACCTGACCCGAGGTAAAAAATTGGTGTTTGAATCAGAAGATCTTAGAACACATTTTCTAGAAAAATATTTCTGCTTGCAATTTTACGTTTTTAAACTCTATTTTCACTGGCCTATAGGTTATAGCTAAAGGAGGAAAAAGCTATAGCAGAAAACTCTCACTCACGTAGTTTTAGACATTCAATCTCTCTAATAAACATAGCTCAATGTGTTGATGAGAGCTTATTGCAGCTAATGCAGTATACGTGACTGGAAGGACATCTCATGCCTTCGTATTTTGTTTCATCCGTTCAATTTATCCCTCGGTGTATGGAAGTATAACATATACTTTAGCCTATTCAAGAATTATTTTAATACCATATTCTGTACGAAGCTGCATCACAGTCCTGTTGGTTGTTAGTTTCTATTGACTACTTACTAAATAAAGCTAACTTAACCTATCTATCAATTTTAGTAAAAAATAGCAGGTAAATAAGGGAGGAATGTAATTACTAAGGTTCTATGTAAAAATAGCTTTAGATCATGTAATCTTTTAACTAAAAAACTAAATATAATGTTTACGGCATTGAGCAAACAACAAAAATAAATAAATAAATACAAATAAAATGGAACATTTTTAACATCAGAGCCCAAATATGTCTGAATCAGAAATTCACAAAAAAGCGTTTAGAGTCAATTTGTTTGGGGCTTGGAGCATTGCAATCCACTAAATTTCAATTACAATCGTTTCAGCCAATATTAAAAATAAATTTTTTACGGTTTCGGGGATACTGCACCTTAAAAAATTATTATATAAAACGACTGAAGATACCGTTCCATCACATTAAAAACCAAATTAAATCGAAATTGGAACAGTGGTGTGGTCTTTAGGCCTGTACACATACAGACGAATTAAACGTTATTCAGACAAATTCATCGCCTCGAACATCACATTGCTGAGTTTTAGAAGCATCAAAATGAATATTTATAATATTGGAATTCAAATTTGGAAACAGTGATAAAAAAATACGGTCTCTATACTGTGCATAGGGGTAGCAAGTTAATTGTAACACACAATAAAATGTGGCAAATTTGTCAACTACGTTTTTATTAGTGAGCAAAAAATTAACAATAAAGAATGTTTTGTATTTCAACTCCAACGGCATCTTTGTTTGGAAAACACAAACGCATTTAAGGAAAGTTGTCCAAACCCCTTAAATGTAGGAAACCCAGGAATTTGAACCCATGCCCCACCCATTGATCCGAAATCTAAGATGCTAATCGTTAGGATAATTAAACGCTCATCATATTACTACTGCAATTTTTTGTCGTGTTGTTGACCGTTAAGTGAATTTATTTCAAGTATATACATATTATTGTTACTATTGTTAACACAAGTATTTATTTACTGATCTGTTCTAGGTTTATTTTCCCAAAACGATGATAAGGCAAGATTTATCATCCTTAGAAAAAGCTAATTCGTATCAAGATTACTTAACAGGTCCACTAGTCTACCACTTATTAATGTAATTCTCAAATTAATGCGGACGATTTTGACGGTTTAAGCCGCATCAGTAAGGCCAACCGTTTCATACCACAAGCTTTCCTCAGCGAGCCACAACTAATATGATTATAATTAATGCTCCAGGTATTTGTCCGTGTTTAGGACAAATCGGGTGGCAAATACAAAACGTGGCAATAACCAAGAATAAAAATAATACGATTACAGTTAAAACTATTTGTATAACTTTAATTCAGTCAAATTTGGCAACAAATAAGACACGTGGCAATAGACAATAATTGTTTTTGATTCATATTTAAGGATATTTCTGATAATATAAATATTATTAAAATAAATTATATACAAACGAAACACTATGTAGAAATACAATCTTAACCAAACAAATAAATATCTAAAAACTATGATAATAGCTAATAATCGTCTATTAAAATAGTTAAAGAAAACAACAAAAAACTATTCAAATAGTTAAAATAAAACAACAAAAACTACTAGATACCTTTAATGTTAAACATACGTTGGGGACACTTAAGTTGATGGCCACACCTTTGAGCAAAGACTTCCAGGATGCGTATTTTGTAAATTTAAATATTAATATTATTTACCAAAGGTAATATACATAAATAAGAATACTTATTGTGGAACGTACATTTTACAAACTTAATATGGTTAAAAAACCATTTTTAAAACTGTGTTTTTTACTGTAATTACTCTACGTGTTTTTGTGATGTATTTCTTCAATGGTGATTCTCTTTTGTCCTCAGATATGTACTCCAGGCAAGAAGTGGAAGGAGGAATGCAATGATTGCGAATGTAACGGGCCGGAACAGGAATGTCGTGCACCCTTGTGGGTTGTCTAAACTAAACTGGCAATAAATACAAATAAATTCACTATTACCTTATATCAAATATATATCTATATATTTAAAAAACACTGATTTTATTCACTCACGTCCTAAAGTTAATACTTAACCAATTTTTATGATTATTTTTTATTTAAAAGACAGTTTAAAGTTCTAAGTTACTATGAAACTAAATATTTGATTTACACTTTTATTTTAGTTACATTCCGAGTTTTAAAATATCATTTTTCAATTCAAAAACAGCTGTCATAAGGATTATATCCGCAAAATATCGCGGGAGAGCAGCTCGTTTTAATTAAACTATTTAACTTGTACTATGTGTACTTAGACAACAATTTTACTAAAATATATTTGACTAGCCATTACCTGTCGCGGTTTCATCCGCGATTACTGTATAGCGGTAAGGGAGATGTTAACTCACCAAGAGTCGCGTCCTATTCCAAAGAAGCAATTTGTAAGACGCGCCACGTATTTCTGGTGAACGTTCGCCTTACAACAACAGCTCATCTGCGAGCTTCAGCTTCTTCAACAGTCTCTGTAGATCACTCACTGCTCTGCCATGGTTCCATTTCAGTTGCTCTCAAACTGGCCTGCCACTGAGCTTTCTCTTCACGTAAAATGTGCTATTCTTCTGGATTTTCTTCTGCTTTGAGCGCTGCCTGCCGTAAAGCTTTTGAAGCATTATAATTTACATTTGTGATGAAGTTTCCTAACTTCTATCCACTTTATTAAATAGGGCTTTTTCGAACTTTGAGGACAAATTTGATTTAAGTTTCCCCGGCATTATTGTAATCTGTGTACTTTTGTGGTAAACGTGCAACATAGGTGTAAGCTAAAATATAAAAATAAATAAACTCAAAATCTTGTTGACAATCTCAAATGCAGATCACCTAGTTTAATTATCATCTGATCCAGTAAATGTTATTACCTATAAGGTTAAATGGGATGTTTAGAGGCCACTAGGGAAAAGCCTTAAAGAAATTTGGAAACGTAAATAGACCTATATGTTACTTTATAATATTAGCTATCTTACTACCAAATATCAGCTCAATCGGTTCAGTAGAGCGTGATTGAGCCACAAACAAATTCACAAACTTTACTTTACAAATTCACAAAGCTTTATAATATTAGTATGATATGATATGAACACTATTGTTTAATTTTGTTTTCCCAGTTTCTATTTAGGTAAACCTTCCTTTACACATCGACATTTTGAGAGCACAGATGTTAACAGTGTTACAGTCTTTTTGAAATAAGCAACTTTCTATGGCTGAAAACACATACCTTCACAATACCTCCTTATGACCGCCGCAAGTGGTACCGTTGAAACCACTTTTGTAATTATGGGTATGAAATCCTAAAATACTATAAATATATATCTACATATATTTCATATGTGTGTTATATATATCAAATATATATAACTATATATATTTATAATACTTAATCATAAGCTGCTCCTCGGATTTTGACTAATCATTTTATTCCGAATGTTACTGAGTATGGAGCAGTAAAACTGATTGTCAATCCAATAAATCAGCACAAACTTTAATTGTTATTGACGTTCTGATTTTAGCTTTAGCCCATGAGTATTCTGATTGATTGGAGGAATTTGTAACGTATAAAGATAATTTTTAAAACATCGAGCTGGATATTCTTTTTGAATTTAAAATTTGTTGAAGGTCTAAATTTGCACCAATGGTAAAGGTTCCAAGGGTTTTAATGTTAAGTAAATCCAACGATTTCAATATAGATACAAATTGACATTCCACCAAGTATACCGGTCCAAGGTAATGCAAATTGACCTACAAAATGTGATACGAATGTTTTAATTAAATAGAACCTAATCAATTATGGTTGTAATTGTGGAAGCTGTAATTGCGCTTCACTACTGCTTTGTATTCGCCGTTTTGTTGGCGTTTGGATTTAAAACCAATTTGACCGAGATAATTAGAAAATATTTAATTATCCTTTTACAACCCTTGTATTTGTAATCTAATTAAAACACTTTAATCCATGTCCCATACATAAAACTAATCTTTAAAATACATGAGATTAATTTAAAAACAATGACCATGATGAAGTGCAGTTGCAAAGTGGAAATGAAACGTCTACATGTTCTACATACAGACTTAAAGTTGAGTCAGGTGTTTGATAAGTAAGCTAAAATCAAATTATACATAAAATCACATGAAAATTAAAACATGAATGAAACATAAAGAAATAAAGATGAGAAATTATGAAATTAAATTATATGCAGTAAATAAATAAGTTAAAGTAAATAAACTGGATGTAAGAGGGTAATGCCTGTACTCCCATTGTCCAGTTAAACTAGTTGTTATTTTACTTACACCGTCAATCCAATTTTGTAGTTTTTTGTTTGTATATTTGTTGGTCGTGTGTATGTTCGTAATGTGTTTAAATATTAGTTTTTTAACAACATGACGCAGTTTGCTACAAGACCTACGCAACGCAAATCTCATTAATAATCTGGTGTACAGTGTATGGATGCTGATGATGGCCTAGCACCGAAACGCGTTCATCACGAACAAAATTGGATTGACGATGTATAATGTAAATGTGTAATGTAATGTAATGTAAAAAGTGGATTGATAAGTATAATGAAAACTATTTTGTCATCATCAATCCGTGCTACAAACCGCACATATTGTCCGTTTAGTTTGGAGGTATAACTAACATGTTATGTATTAAATAAAGAAATGGTTTGTATGGAATTTTAAAGGATTTCACTGGATAGTTGGTCAAATCCACTTTTATATTCATACTTGATTAATTTTTCACTAATCAACAAATTATCAATAAGTGTTGTGAGTAGTTTTTTAAAATAATTAAATAAATTATCTCTTAGGACAAGTTAACAACCACTTAATGCAACATATTAAGACAAATCATCTTTATGACAGAGTAGGAATGTTAAGTTGTATTGTTTTCATTATTTTTGCGATACGGTTTAATTCATTGATCGTATTGCATGTAGTTTTATATATTTGTAACAAAACAACTGTGACATAACTTAAAAACCACTGACTGATAAAGTAGCTGCTCAGATTAAACTGGTTTAGCTGTATACATCCTTCAGTTTTATCTAGACTAAAACACTTCGTATTTTTAAATTATTGTATTTATTATTAATTCCCACCACTTTATTCGAACTGACAAAGAATTCGTCATTCCATATGCAAACTCGATTCGTTTACAATATTTTAACTGTAAATAAATTTGATCTTACCTACAGAACGCAAATAAGTTATTTATAAACTGTAAATAAATTAAAGTAGTGTACGTTTTAATTTTTAATGAAATCTTAGACCCAAAAGTACCATTCAAACTGAATCTACTGCCCGAGTGTTCTCAAATAAAATAAACGAATTCGCACGCAGCACGCTGACGTTAGAGAAGTGAATTACCACATTAAAAACTTTAACCAATCAAATACGGGTTTAAACAAAGATTTGTGTGATTTTTAGAAAGATGGAAGATATTATATTTCTTGCTGTTCTGGTACACCTAGTTCTATCCAGTATTGGCATGGCGATGTTGTGCATTATAAGCTTAGGAGGAGGTACCATTAGGATCGAAAATTGGATGGGGTATTAGGAGTGATATATCTACATCAAGATATGAAAAACAACCTTTTCCATCGTAAAATCCCCATAAGACAACGTACTGTGTTTACTCAATCTTTATTTTCTCTAATAACTCAGTAAATATTGGTGCCAGAATGATGAGGGAGGGCTTAAAATTTCCGTCATTTTAATTTCTATAATTACTACACCTTACTTTTACAATATCGGCTTTTCTGACCCTTTTTGGGCCCAAAAACTCAAAGTTAAAAATTAAAAATCCCAAAAAGGAGGGTTAGAGTTTTTCGATTGTTTTCCCCAACGAACTTGTACAAGTGATTACAGAAAGGAATGTCCCTATCAAATTCGAAGTATATCGGACAAAACATGCGACCGATAGAGTGCAAACACACACACACACACACACACACACACACACACACATATATATATATATATATATATATATATATATATATATATATATATATATATACACATATATATGTCCACATATATTTATATATAATTTTGAACGACCCCAAAACGTGTTCAAGGGTCACATTAGGAACTTCTACGGTGGTTCCGGGCTTAAGTTTCACCATGCGGGGCATGCTAATAGTTCACTTTTCCATAGGAAATTCACTAATAAGTAAAATGGATCATTTAATTATTTTTGGAGACACATCATCAAAACATGTATTGCAAGTACAAATTTCCAAGGAACAAAAAGGGTGGCAAAAAGGGATAAGTCGGATTGCAGGGGTTGGTGGACCGGAGAGACACCCGGGGAGAAGTTTAGTCTCATAATGAGTTAGACACTATTATCAGCTAATTAAGAGGTGGTATCAGGGGTTACGCTATAATATCTGCCAGTGAAACTGGTACTGCCATGAAATGTTTGCGTGGGGTTGGAAATCGAAAGATCAACCGATGATCATGACACGTACAATATCTATTATTAGACCTGACAGATGTTGTCATGAAATTGGTGTCAGGTTGTCGACCTATCACCACATCAGCTGCTAATCAAGATATCGTGTTTGTGGCGTTTACAGTGAAGCTTATTGATGAATGATTTGTCTCTCTAACCAATTGTGGCTTTTAGTAATAGTCCAATGGAAAAGTTGAGTATTTTTTCGTTAATACCAAACACTCACCTGATTTTTTCACTAGTTATAGTAAGCAAAGAAAAACATTTATAATTTTTCTTTACATTTCTTTCCGGCTTAAAATGAGTACGAATAAAGTCTTAAATAAGAGCGTAGGCCAATATAGTAGACCAACATGCAGCAACACAACCTCAAATGGACCACTGAGTCACAAATTACATCCGGTCAAAAACTAAGGGTTTGTTAAAAAATTGTTAAAATACCGTTACTTTCGTTACAATAGTATTTCTTACAGTTTAACCTATTATTTTACTAAATATCTTCTCTTTACCCATTACGTATCGTTGGATCAGAACACAATCACAACTTAAGTTCATAATTCTATACAATATATATTTATTACAACAACCTTTTAATTGAAGGAGATTTCTACCACGGAGATATTTATGCTTACAGCAGAGAACTATCCTATCTTGATTTTTAAGTGGACCTAGAGCTTCAACTGGGTTCCGAATCCCTGGGATGTGACGTCATCACGTGGCTAATAGCCGGTGGAGATTGGCAAGGATTGAACCCGGGACCTTGAGAAGCAAAGGCTTGTAGTGTAACCACTAGGTGTAATGCTTCACGACAGACAACCCTACATAGTCGAGGCTGGTCGGCCATTTCTTAAACTAAACGTGATAAGACAGAAATGTTATAACAAAACAAAAAATAAAACACTGAATTCTAATAGTTTATAAAATATTATTAGCTAAACTACAAACAATTATATAACTTAAAATTGTAGTAGAGGAAATGAATATAAATATATAAATTAACTTAATAAATGGTTAAATTAATAAAATGCATAGTAATTATGAGTTAAATTATATTTTTACCTATTCATTAACAAATTAATTGATCAAAATTACTGCTATACAGTGATCAGTATTCCTAGCATCTTGCACCCTTTAATGTTTAAAATACAACCATGCTTGGATACAAATTAGAAGTGGGTCAAAAGTCATAACCAAATCATTAAAAACGACATTTGGGGGCACTGAAATATATTTTCACTTTAAGTGTTATAATAATATTTAATGAAATGAAACTCGTAAAAAATGGTTTTAATTTATCAAAATATACCCTTAAACAATTCAGAATAAATTATCTTTAATCAGTCTAAATCCAACGTTTACCTTTTAAACAGGGCGCAAAAGTATAAATATTCATTGTATTGGATATTCATCGCTATGAAACTTTATTGGATTGAACCCCTAAAAATATCTTTATGGTCTACGTAATTCATGATTCTACGGAACGCTTGAACTATATTTAATCCATTACAAATCTGCCGTACTATAAACGTCTACTACTCCACCTATAATTTCAAATGTTTTAGCAATAGAAGAAGGAGTTAATGTTATTCATTATTTACAAAAGACTAATATTAAATAATTGATTATAAAACCATTTGTAATTAAATCAGGAAAATTTGATAAAAATTTGATAAATTTGTTAGTATAAAAAACTAAATATTACATATTCATTTTACAGAGAGGGAAAGTTCATTTGGAGCTAACAGTGAAAGATGCGGTTGAGACAGCTTCTCGAAATTTGTCAAGCGGAAGACGAATGACTCGTGGAGCACTGAGGCCATTCATTGACTGTAAATCGAGTTATTCTAGATATAAACTTATAAGATCTCACTTAAATGTTGTTTCCCCACGGTATAAGTTGATACTTAAATTTAAGAGTAAGGAACTGTAATATTATTTCTTAAATTTAAAACTAGTTTGAAGAATGTACAAATTAATTATTCGAAGATGTTTTGCTATATTCTACATTTGAGATTTTAGATGAACGTGTGATTTTAACAGTGGATTTATATGGAAATGCAATTCCGAACGACATTTTGCTATATGCTATAACAGAAACTAGCAAAACATGTTTTTTTTGTATGTAGCTTAAAGAACGTTAAACGTAAAACGACATTAGTAGCTGTACTATCACTAACACATATCATCTATGGTATCCACCTATAAAACCTCACACGGCATTTTCAGAGCCACCATAGAAATAACAATATAAGTACACACACATTTTGTTTTAATCAAATGCCATTTTCAAACCGAGGGTTCGATCGAGAGTTAATCTAGAATATGTGAGTGTCTCAGTAAAAATCGTGAATAATGTCGTTGATGCGGTTGCACTCCAAGAAACGCACGCTTCTTGGAGGACCGTGCTGAGGCAATCAGCAAATGGCTACCGGTCATAGGGCGTGTGTTGTGGTGACGTTCGTGGAGCAGTACGTTAGCAGCTTGTCAGTTAACCATAAGAGTAATATTTTTTCTGGCAATCAGTGCGTTTAAAGTACAATGGTTAATGTAACCCACACAATATCCAGTGGTAGACATCTTAATCCCGGTAATTAACCGCACTGCCTTTGGTAAGAGTTTAACACACATCACGACCAGCCAATCATAAAAGCCGATTTGCACCAATCTTTTTTGGGTATTGATTAATTATTGCTATTTAAATTATACTTGACCTTCATTGAAAAAACATGCCAATAATTGTAATATATACCAAACATTTTAACCTACCCGCAGTTGGGTAGTATATGATTGTATTGCTAATGCATATTGTATAGAATCTTAAGGACCTTACAACATTAACTGAATAAGAATAAAATTATGGAGAACCAAATAAAGGGGGAATTTTAAGTAATAAAGTTTGTGATACCAATATATTTATGTTATCTTTAACGAAGTAATAATTGAAAATATAACTTACAACTCTAATCAATTATTTAACCGAAGAGAATTTTTACTAAATGTCTTTTAGGGATTTTTTTGTTTCCTAACATTATTTTTTTATACAAATAAACACTTTGGATAGTAATAGAAGTTAGAACTGGTTGATTAATAACAATGTGTTAATTTATGGTTTGAACAATTACCTAGGACCTACTGCTCGCCCTCGAGCAAAGTTTCTTAAATGAGTCAACAGCTGTTATATATACATTTAAATTTATTTCCATCCTTCTACTAAAATAACACTTAAGCTTTCAAGGCTTGTAAAACAAAACTCTTATCACGGAACATATAAGTCTTAGGTAGTTTATAGTATGTACACATTAACCTCAATTAATTAAGACAAATTAATAGTTTACATTTTCCTTCTAGAATTAGAGTAATAACCAACAACCAACTGTAATAATGTAAGTTATTTTTATAAACCAACCAACTGTAACTTTAATAATGTAGAGACCTCATGGTGTAGCTTATGTTTACAGGGGAATTACAATATGTGGTAGAGTGATTAGTTGTTGATTTTTCATCCTCAAGTTGGAGAAAGACAAAGTTCAACGCCAGTTTGTACACTTTAGAGGACCAGGACTTCTGGCGAGAGGTTCAATGAGTTCAACACATACTTGCCAGTTAGTGATTTGAATAAGAACACAATAATTAATCTTGCAAAGAACGGACACAATGGGTAAGAAAAAATCAAAACAGAACAATACAGAATGTAGTTAAGTTCCCAAAGATTTAAACAAATTGAAAATTATTTTAAAATTCACTCAAAAAGATTAGAGCCGCAGTCAAAATATTGAATTCAGGGATATTTTAGGTTTACCACATAAGAAAATTACCCAGCTAATTTAACAGACTATGTTTTCTTTACAAATACGGTAACTCGATTAAAAAGCTTTTACTATTCTGGCCCATAGTTTTGTCTAAAAGAAGCTAGCATATGTCAAATGTCATAGTAGACAGTAGAGGTCAGTGATGGCAGCCACACGGTAATTGACTGCCCACTGCCAGTAATCAAGTGGAGTGCACCTCGGGGAGTCTGTAGAGGAAATGCAAATGAGGCCCTTGGAGATGGGATTACATGTGGTTTTGTAATGCTATCAAACGTACTGATTGTTATTAAGGTCAACTGTTTATCTGCATATGTGTCTACAAATATGCCGAAAACTAGTATTACGTATTGCGCTTTTTCATTTCTACAAATTTGAAAAGCAGTTACAATCCTCAACGAGACCTTGAGTTGTATTACGTTTGGCAGTTAATATATCATTTTGATGGTTACAGAAGTAGTTACAACCTCATAGTTATACCAATCAATAGTCCAATCAGTCATACCTTATAGTTATACAACCAAGTAGTTATACCAATCTATAGTCCAATCATAGTCATACCTTATAGTTATACAACCAAGTAGTTATGCCAATCAATAGTCCAATCAGTCATACCTTATAGTTATACAACCAAGTAGTTATACCAATCAATAGTCCAATCAGTCATAACTTATAGTTATACAACCAAGTAGTTATACCAATCAATAGTCCAATCATAGTCATACCTTATAGTTATACAACCAAGTAGTTATGCCAATCAATAGTCCAATCAGTCATACCTTATAGTTATACAACCAAGTAGTTATACCAATCAATAGTCCAATCATAGTCATACCTTATAGTTATACAACCAAGTAGTTATAAGAAATGTAGATGCATAGTACTAGAAGTTACCTACACAATGAAAAACATATGAAAATAAAATATTGGGGAATCATTGTCTTTATTTTTATGTCTATACACGGTGACTAAACTGTCTCAAACTTCAGAAATTAAGTTTGTGTAATATGTTAAACTTTTAAATTTCAACTCATAGTATAAAACAGGCCTAAAATGAAACATTACACTAATTTAAATATGACCTTGTCCTACTTTTGGAATTAAAAATACATTTGTGAAAGGTCAAACGTTCTTCAGCAGAACGTACAGTTCAATCACAAAGCAATATTATAATATTTTATAGAAGAATAGATTTTCCTCTATTTGCTAAGTAAATATATTTTCATAGCTTTGTTCATGGGGAAAAAGAAATGAGCGGAAACGGAAACGAACCGATGATGTGCCCACGATCTAGAAAATGACCTAAAATAATTATTTTAGTAATATTTAGTTCATTTTCTCTCTTATTTGTGCATGCAGCAAAATATATTTGGAATAAAATCGGCATTCAATTTTCAATCCAAATACATGACTAGGAACTGTTTGAATCTCACTTTATTTGTGCGTCAGTATGTTCTGCGGGTAGTCATAATTTCCACTAAGGTGACAAGTAAAAGATAGGAGACAAATGTGAATATTTGTTGATATGAGTCCACGCAACACTCGTATAAAGTATGAATCAGTTTTGATTGCCACGCGAGGTCAAATGAAATGAATACGGCGAAACGTTAAGTGATTGATTGGACGGAGCCTAAGTTCAAAAGGTTAAGGAATAATATTGATATTAACTTCCCCTCACTCCCAAAGTATTTGTCTTATAGAGTTAAATGTCGTACTTATAAAAATTGGTTTTGCAAATTGTTGAACTGGCTATTAAAAGCTTCTTACGAAAATACTTAAATGTAAGTGGCTACTTAAATTGTACACTAGCTGCCCGTCGTGGCTTTGCTCGTGATCAAGGAACAATCTTATGTTAAAAAGCTAAACACACTTGTAAAACCCCTGGACGACCGAGCTTTACTCGGAAAGCCAGGCAGTTCGTTCAAAATGTTCAAAATTAATACTTTTTTACGACCCTCTCAATAAACATTTCCTTATTTTTATATTTTATTTTTATTTTTGAAATTTCCTCTTTATGTGCAAACTTAATTTTTTATGTTTCTAATAGTGTTTAAACAGCCTAATTAGGTATATATTTAAGACTTTTATACATTGGTTGTATTCCCTACGTCATACTTTACCAGGTGAGTGTTATTTTTACCATTGACTGGTTGGTTTTGAAGAACCTTAATGACTATTTTATTTGTTTAAAACTTTTATCACCAATCTCATTCGAATAAGTTTTATTAAAACTAAACTTTTTCGGGGATGGGGTCTGTTTAGGACCAATTTTTACCTGTAATTTTGTTAGTTCCAACATTCGGAGGAAATAGTTCGTGTCAAGAGCTGCAAACCAACCAACCAAACAAGGACACCTTAGTCGTTTTGTAATATAAATTAGGAAGCAATATATTTTTAAGTGCCTGTTTGTCTGTGTTCATTTAAAATGTGTTACTGCGGTGTTTGTCTGTGATCATTTAAAATATTTTACTGTGGTGTATAACATATCCCATCATCTTTACAGATATCAGAAACTCTGTACAGAAAATATTTACTGCCAGACTAGTATAGAATTATTATGGCCAGAGCCCTGAAGTATTTCTACATTGGGGAATGCCTATAAAATATTATGTTGTAATACTCTCTTCTCACCAAATTTCAGCTCTATATTGGTACAATGGTTGGGGGTGATAGTTAACAAAGTGACTAAAGACATAACCCAAATGACGAACAATGATCTGAAATAGCCTAAATGTTTCATACTCCACACGACAATGATCAAAAGGTATTATCTAACTCAGTACAGTCTTTCTTGTGTGAAACGCGGAAAAAATGGCTTATGAGCTAACGGGCAGATAAACAAATTTTAACACTAATTTCAATAACTCCGATGCGTCCGATGCATAATACATTTTTAAGGCTCAAAGCGGGGAAGAAACAAAACTTGTTTTATTTGTATACATTGATATATTCCTTATTTGTAATATCTGTTAAAGTCAAAATGTTTTAACACTTCAATTCAAATACTTGAGAACGCCCGCTGGCCGGGCAACGCAATATGACTACTCCACTCACATTGCCTACCGGCCACTGTACGGCACCGCACGGCATGACTGACAAGTTATTCCTGCCTTCTTCAAAAATATTTGCTAGATCACTTTTGTTGTTTGTGCGTGGTAGACTGAGGAACAAACCAAAATTCAGCTTTGATATATTATATCACAATTATTACCTAGACAGTTTAGCTTAAAACGTTACTCCCTAGGGATGCTAGAGTCTCGTGCCCAAAGATCCACTACTAAGTCAAAACTGTATGTGGAGTAGCATAAAGTTGAGGAGTAGCAAAACACATTTCTAGTTACCTTTCTAAATGCTCATTCGAAAAACACAATTATAGTCCACTTGGTAGTGAAAGATTATGATTGAGATGGACTTATTACCATAGCATTAACGTTGCAACATTGACGGACTGTGGGACAGAGCCCCTTATGTGCGATGACGTAAAATCACCAATATTTTTCTCCTAGGTCCATACGATAATGGAAAAATTAATTTCAAACTCAGTAAAGTCGTTTTCATTGTGTGGGGAAAATCGGCCCCATCAGGGTAACAGATATACAGGAAAATTTGGTTTAACACCAATTTCAGGTTATCCAATGGATGAAACATAAAAATAACCAGAAAATCAAGAATCTAGAATTTTCAGACAAAAAACCATTTTTATTTATAACTTTATAACTTATTATTAACATCTGTCATTTATAATAACCTGTCCAAAATGTTTTAACAGCTGCAATTAAAATACAATTATTCTCAGCGTTAATCTTATAGGCAAAAACTAACTTTGAGGGCGGTTCGAGCTCTTCAGAATAAAAATATCGAAAAATAAAAACCTATGAACAACTGCGAATCAGGGCAACTATTTTGATAATTTAATAGTCAAAGTATGTTTGGAAATAAGGTAGGACATCTATTAACAAAAATCGCCTTAACGAATAAATATCCTATACTCTAATACAAGTCTGTTCGGTGGATACGGTCAGTGAAAAGATTACGGAGGGTGGGGACAACTGGCACTGTTTGTCTCGTTTGGTCCAGGGCATCCTCCGCAAAAAAAGACTGATCTAGACCGGGAAGCGGACTAGATCGAACGATCAGACGGCTGGAAACGGAGCGAGCCCTGCGGCCTTAAGCCGAATTTAGGCCTAGTCTGAAGTAATGTTGCAAACAATCCCAGGTTAGAGTCCTAAAGAGTAGAGGAGGTTTTTAGTGGGTAGTCAAATTTTTAAAGGAGTCCCACACTACAGGGTGGCCACCTGTGTGCGTAAATGAATTTTTCCCTCCTCTCCCTAAAAAAAAAATAAAAAGGACGAGCAATGTCTGCCAGTCTGAAAACTTTATCTCAGAATCCATCTCAACGATTTTGTTGCAACTTTGGAATTAGGAGCTCTTCGACTAAAAATACGATTGGTATTAACTTCAACCCCAGGGAAACTCCAAATTTTGTTGTAAATATAATTTGATATTTGGGAACTTTAATTGAGCTTATGGAGTTTCAAATCAAAACAATAGAATCATAACAGCTGTTAATAAATTAACTAGTGTGCTGTTAAAGTAGCGATTACACGAGGTAAATTAGCAACTCGTGATTTCTTGAGGATAGTAACTAGAACCATTGAGAAAAGACTGCATACAGACATATTTTCACCCATGAAACTAATGAAATTACCTATGAGCATGGCTCAGTTTCCCGGTACTATATAGGATAACAGAAAGTAACTGCTAACAAATCAAACAACAAATATAATATTTAACGGACAATTTTGCTATGAAATACAATACAAATTATTATACAACATTTATTTTAATGTCACAACTAATATTAAAACAAATGAATTGTCAAAATTGTATAAAACGTTTAAGTTGTTGTGGATTTTTTATACTAATTTGAAAACACTTGGAATAATATATTTGATTACCTAATTGCAAACATGTTTAGATCCATTCCCCCAAAGTAGGTCAGTCCTACATATGCATGACTTTTACACAGCGCTCCCGAGACCACTGTAGGTAATTACTACGCTGAACATGCGGGTCGTCCTACTATTCTGGTTTACTTAAAGACCCTTCTCAAGTCCCTTCTATTGGTGTAGTTCTATAGTTATGTTTTAAAATAACCCAAATAGATAAATAAATAGAGATTTTATGAATAATAAATGCACTATATTTAAAGGTCCATTTATAAGAAAATTTTAATCTGTGTGAAAGGTTTTTAACATATCTGTTTAGATGAATTTGTATGTCTTAACATAATATTAAAAAGGGTTTAGTACAAAGATTAAATAAATAATTTGACCATTTGTTAACATTGAAATATTACTAAACGCTTTAATTTGGCACTTTTCACAAATTTTGTTCTTGGAGTTTGAAGATATTAATAAATATTCTTTTCAGATATTTTACCAAGACCTTTATTTCCATACATTTTATACATCTGTGGTTGATGCATGATATTTTATTTTAATAGAAACATATTTTTGTTTATGATTGGGTATTATATACTCCTATTAAATGCGCCATTATTGTTGCAGTGTAGATAATTATTACTTTTAATACTAAGAAGTAAAAAATATTGGAACGTAGGTACTGTTTTAAGGTTTAAGGTATCATCGAATAAACCATTCAACAGTTGAAATGCTGTATAAAGGTATTAATAGGGCGTTTATTAACGTGTAGCCCATGTATGTTGACAGAGAATGAGTGATTCGTTTGCATTGCACATGAGTAAATCATACAACGATCCAGCTCAAACATGAAGCTCTACATCAAAGCCGTGATGATGCACGTGTAACATACATGAGGAGTACGTCAGAAGTAAGGAGCAAGTTGGCTGTGTTTGTTTGGACGTACTGACAAGTTTCTATAAGGATTCCAAAAACGTTCCTTGAAATTTCGATTGACTAAGTTTGATAATTATAAACATGTAATGAGATAAAAACACTATTTAATGGGATGTTGTTTTGTTTGTCTTTTGTATCCGAAAGGTACAAAAGATGTTTTTTTCATCTTAATCTTAATTTTGATTAAACTTCAAATTAAAAACAAATATTTAAAAAGGTTGGTTATGGCAAGGACGTTGTTAATTTAAAGTCGTTCCTAGCAAATCCAGCTGCTACAATTCGAACAAATACGGTTCTGTTGGATTAAATTGTGATGCAATTCCAAAAGTTTGCTTAAAACAGCTGATCTTCCTTCTGTATTGTGTTCGCAACTTTGAAGAACTGTGGGGCGCAGCCCTGAGGGCCAATGAATATAGTGATTTTCTGCAAACCTACGCACCTACGCCTACTGCGAAGACTACGCATTGAGACCTTTCTACAGATACTTTAATCATGAAAATCGGTTCAGTGGTTCCTGAGATCTCAGAGCGACACAAAATCTGCTTGTATATTAAATTTTAGGTTCATGATTATTTAATACCGTTCCTAGATGAATGATAAAACATAATATAGTTTATTTACGGTAAGTTTAGGATTGAATGTAGCGCCCAAGTGACAGCTATCTAAAGCTGTTGAGGTGCAATGTTGCCAAATCTACAACCAACAGGAGACGACGCTACATACGGTGAAATTATATTATGGAATCGCTTTCCTCAGCTTTTAAAAAAAGGAAAATACACATTAAATACCTCAGATATTTATATAAAAAGAGAAAGGAACTAAATAAAGAAAAACAACGTTTATATTTTACTGTAACTGGCATTTATGCATTTACTAAAATTTCGATGAGTTAACAAAAAACATGATTTACTCCAAGCAGACGCGAGTTCATTATAGTTTATACTAGTCCTAACGGTTTCATTATAATCAATCCTAAAGCTACTTTAAATATACTATAATTGTTAGGAAGAGAAAATGCCTTGTGTTAGTAACAGGCGTAACGGTAAAAACTACGCTCCATTGGTAAAGTCCAAATAACTATCAAAACTGACGATTTTAGGTTTTTGAACTTTATTAAAATAATGGATTCTAAAGCTTTGCTTAAAGAAGACATTATTTAAAGGACTTTTGCTGGATCGAAGTATTATATAAGGGGTTCAAGCTCTTCTGAAGAAAAACTTAAAACATTATAAACCAACTAAAAACTGTCCTTATTTGTTTACAATTAAGGTAAATAATCTTAACTATAAAACCTCTTTAATAATAATGGTTTCACAGTTTTAAGAAGTAGCGCAAGTGTAAGTAGAAATGCGAAATGCGGAAAAGCACT
Source organism: Allygus modestus (assembly GCA_963675035.1). Taxonomy (NCBI): domain Eukaryota; kingdom Metazoa; phylum Arthropoda; class Insecta; order Hemiptera; family Cicadellidae; genus Allygus; species Allygus modestus. The sequence goes on along the minus strand of OY776115.1, from coordinate 29,659,634 downwards.
TTAAAAACATTGTTGCTGAAACACTTAAAACTTCCGTCATTCAAATATCGCTGCAATGGAGAGAGATTGAGTGAATATGAAAAATCGTGTAGTGGGTATGTCATGTGTAGTTTAAGTGAATATTTAGGGGTTTGAAATGTGTTCTCAAAAATAAATTTTCTAAAAATATTAGCCTTTTAAGAAACGTTTATAATAGTAGGTAAACAACAACTTGGTACAGTAGAACTGTAACTTTCTTAAAAAGTGAACCGTCTTGTAAACCCCTTTATTAATGTATTACTAATTAATTTTCAAAATACAGGAAACAGGAAATGATAAATTATACAATAAGGAAAGCAACCAAGAGTTTATTAATTGGATATTCAATTATCCTTGTATATAACAAAAACCAATTATAAATACAATCAATTAAGTTAAGCACAGAACGTAACTGAGAGAAGAAAAATATATAAATGCCACTGCATAAATTATGGGACAATTTATTTTAGTCAATAACTCTGATATTAGATTTGTTAAAGTCAAATTAATTAGTTAGTATTTAGGGCTTACATCGATAAAATATAAATATATTACTTCTTTTTATACTCGTAAATTTTAATAGGGAAAACAGCTTTTTGAGTAAATAAATAAAAACAAAATGTTAAATTTGCATAAATAGTCCTATGTACCATTGTAAACAAATCCTAAAAGCATAAAAATATTTAACCGTTTACTATATTTTTATTTTTATTTTGGTTATATGGAAACATATAAGTAGGAAATACAATGTTACGCTAATGTGATTTAAAGAAAGTGATCAACTTTCGATGAATCCCTAATCCCACATCAGACATAGTATGGTTTGTTTGTTTCTTTGTAAATAGTCTAAGGGTCGCTTTCTTCAAGTACAGTTTAACTTTTCAAACTTAAGTTTATGAGAAAATCCACTTTTCCAATGTCATATGGGTAGTTTAAACCTTATTTATGTTAAAAATACGAAGAGATAATACTGTTTAATGATTTTATTCTCTGATAACATAAACCTAAACCCAGTAAAGTAATTTTGTTTCCAGATTAACTTGAGGGTAAAAAAACAAAAAAAATATTTACTACAAAGGTATTCAGGTTATGTTATCATATAATAAAACCATTAAACAGTGTTATACCTATTGGTTTAGTATAAACCAGATTGAAACTCCCCACAACACATTAGAAAAATGGAATATCTTAAAAACTTAATTTTAATCCAACCTGAATTAAACTGAACTTGGGGAAAATGGCTATAAATGTAATTTTGTACCACTCACTTTTGTCGTGCTAATATCAAAACTACTAAATTTACCTGAATTTAAACCTGGTTATTCAATGAAGAGCACTCAAATAAACAAGCTGTAAATAGATGTGTTATTACGTTTTAAAGTAAATCTCTTAGAACACATCTCATAAACAACATATGCTGAGACTTTGTACAATATTAAGTACAGTAAGACGAGACGAGTTTGGCTCTCTCTCTGTTACCAGTGTAGCCAACACACGGTTTCCAGTCTCGTGCTTCACAAAGCAAATCAAACATAATTGCTTTTGTCACAACGTGAAGTACTTTTATTTATTTTGCATGACGTGCGAGAGCAAAATTAAATGAGAAAATTAGTAAAAACCCATTCCTTGAGCTTTAGCTTTCACACTAATATGAACTCGCACCAAGTTATAATATACCGGGAAAAACGTACTTTTAATTGATTAAATTACATACTTTTTTAATCAGCCCTATTTAGTTTCGCAATTCAAATAAGAAGGCATTATAAATATAAAATATAGTTATCGATTCAGAGTTTACATGTTACAAATAAGAGCTATTGACAAATAAGTTAGTAGGAGTAATTAATACAAAAAGGTATCAGGAAAGGAAGTTTAAAAATTCTTGAAGATAAAGCAGGGAAAGGGATGCGGAGATCATGGCCTTGAGACTTGCAGAGATACAGCGCTTAGTATAACGTTAGGATTAGGATAGTATTAATTTACATGGTGAGGATGTTGATTTATTGTTGAATGAACCATAGACGAGAGAATGCATGGAATACAAATTTCAGTTAACCATTTTTAGATATGCATTAATTATCAAACATCCAGAGCATGAGATTTTATGTTTCGGTAACATGAAGCAGATATAATCAGTAATAACGACATGAGAACTTAGTTTCGTATTTTAATACTCGTTGCCAGTACGATTATCAGATCCACATGTTGCCCCGTATTTTAAATACTCGTTGCCAGTACGATTATCAGATCCACATGTTGCCCCGTAATTCAGGCAATACCACTGTTGACACCGTGTTTGGTATCGGCTTGTCGGAGAGTCGCAGTCCTGTCAATGCCAGATGACATCAGTACGTGTTTATTGTAATCACATGACAGCCTAACATGTTGCCCCGTGATGCAGGCAATACCACTGGTGACACCGTGTTTGGTATCGGCTTGTCGTAGAGTCGCAGTCCTGTCAATGCCAGATGACATCAGTACGTGTTTATTGTCATCACATGACAGCCTCACATGGTGCCCCGTGATGCAGGCAATACCACTGGTGACACCGTGTTTGGTATCGGCTTGTCGTAGAGTCGCAGTCCTGTCAATGACAGATGGCATCAGTACGTGTTTATTGTCATCACATGACAGCCTCATTTGTTTCCCCGTGATGCAGGCAATACCACTGTTGACACCGTGTTTGGTATCGGCTTGTCGGCGAGTCACAGTCCTGTCAATGCCAGATGACATCAGTACGTGTTTATTGTCATCACATGACAGCCTCACATGTTGTTCCGTGATGCAGGCAATACCACTGTTGACACCGTGTTTGGTATCGGCTTGTCGGAGAGTCGCAGTCGTGTCAATGCCAGATGACATCAGTACGTGTTTATTGTCATCACATGATAGCCTCACATGTTGTCCCGTGATGCAGGCAATACCACTGTTGACACCGTGTTTGGTATCGGCTTGTCGGCAAGTCACAGTCCTGTTATTTACAGATGGCATCAGTACGTGTTTAGTGTCATCAAATGACAGCTTCACATTTAGCCCCGTGATGCAGGAATTACCACTGGTGACACCGTGTTTGGTATCGGCTTGTCGGCGAGTCTCAGGCCTGTCAATGCCAGATGACATCAGTACGTGTTTATTGTCATCAAATGACAGCCTCACATGTTGCCCCGTGGTGCAGGCAATACCACTGGTGACACCGTGTTTGGTATCGGCTTTTTGGCGAGTCACAGTCCTGTCAATGCCAGATGACATCGGTACGTGTTTATTGTCATCACACGACAGCCTTACATGTTGTCCCCGTGATGCAGGCAATACCACTGGTGACACCGTGTTTGGTATCGGCTTGTCGGCGAGTCACAGTCCTGTTATTGACAGATGGCATCAGTACGTGCTTAGTGTCATCAAATGACAGCTTCACAGTTATACATCACAAACGATTAAAGAAGTCTTTCCTAACTAGTTACCACTTATAACTTATAACGACTTACTTCATGCGCAGTAAAAACGCATGAGTGAAAGTTTAAAGTTGCACGAGTGAAAAACCAACGGGACAGATGTGCGGTAGCAAAGGAGTCTAGGGCGCATGCGCCAGCAGACGGCAGCACAGCGACCGACCTCAGTCAGCTGACAGTTCTCAGTAGATGCAAGTCTATACGTGCCGTCCCAAAAACATTAATATCCATAAATTCATTTTGAATCTTAGTTCAGTTTAGAATAGTATAGTATAGTTTAGTACGTTTGTATATTATTATGAAGTAGATGTAGATATACCGTCCGGCGCGGCGGCGTGGCGCGCACGTAACAATACAAGCTGTCACATGTATGCAGCCAGGCTAGTAGCGTGCAGCCTTCCAATCCCACTCCCAGACTCTCCCCCCTTTTGATCACTCCCTCCCTACCCCATGCGCGGGCTGGTTTTTCACTAATGTAGCGCACTATACAATTTTACGCTCTATTATTACTTGCCAGCTATTCCTTGTGAAGTCTGCCAGTGTCGAGCTGTATAGCCATATGAGAGGATTGCGTGGTGACGTCACAGCTGTGTCATATTTTTACTCTGGGCTCAGAGCCGTTTATAAACTACTAACATATGCTGAGAAATTCACACTTCAATTTGGAAATAAAAAAATAGTCAATACCTTAATTTTAAACTTAACTCCGGTGAAAATATCAACTTCATTATAATAAAAATTGCCATTGAACAGCCACAAATAACATTCCATGGTTCATAAAGTAGGACAGTATAAATATGCATATATGTAAACTTTAGGGAAACCACAAAATAAAAATAACAGTATACAGTAATTGTTTAATTGTGTGCTCAAGGAAAATCACAAATTTAAAAAGTTTATAACAAATTTAAATATAACTTGTTTAGACTTGATAAATTTACTTACCCTTGTAAATAAAGTTTGTATCGATGCGTTAAATTAATTTTGAAATTAATTTTTAAGATCAAAGAGAGCGTTTGTACTCTTTGATCATACAGAACACACTTAACAAGTTACTCGTTCAATAATTAACTTCCAGTAACAAGTGTCAGACTCACAAGTGTATGCAAATATTTTGATTGTACTTCACTTAGAAATATAATTGCCGATACTTGCCCTTCCCTCACTGATCTCTGAAATGTAACAAAAAGTGGAAATGTCAAAACATTTAATCAATACCAATACCTGCTTAATCTCTTTGCATTAGGATATTTGGTGAAACGTTACTTATTGAATATTTGTACGGTAGTCTAATTTGATTAAGCATGTTTATTTATATAATATATGATGAGTCAAATAAATAAATGTAACTAAACTACGACCTTTCATCTGGTAAACCTAAACTATAGTTAAGTTATTTTAAAAGTAGATTGTAATTATAACGAGGCATTTGTAAGTTGATTAAATTAAAGTTCTATGATCTTAATACATAATAAATCTAGCTAACTGATTGATCTCTTTATTTTACTATATTGTAAAGTACCACTTGAATCATTTTAAAATTTTCACACCTTACGTTTAAATGCCTATTTTTTTAGTGATTTAATACTAAGTGTTCACATCAACCAACTTGATGTGTTTCTTAGAACTCTCTTCAAACTCTTTGTTAATTCATTACTTGCGTCCACATGAACAAAATCCCCTTGTAAACGTGTGTCCACGATGTCCAGGTTTTAATTAATTGGTAGGTTGTGTGATTAAAAAATTGCCCTTCTTTTTTAACCAACCAAAAGTTTATTACTTATAGGAATTTAACAAATGCTTAACTTAGTACGTAACAAATTAGTAGGAGTTATCGTTAGTTAAATAAATTAAAAATGTAATACCTTTAAATGGTTGTAATTTCAAACTTCACAAAATCTATATAACTGTTAGGTTCTATAGCAGACAGGAGAGTATAGATTGTCCTAATGTAATCAAAGGTGCAAACGTAGCCACTTAGTATAACTCAATCACCCAAAGAAAATGTCAGAAACATATAAACAAAACTGTATATTATATTACATCAAATGTAACCGCCCTTGAAAATAAATAAATAACCTAATCTAGGGCAAGAGTTAATTTGGCAAGTCACAGACCTAAATTATAATATTGTCTGAAATGATGCGAGATATGCCTTAAAGTTATTTCAGATAAACCTAATTCCCACTAATCGTGTAGAGTTAAAATTTACTAAAACACACTTAAATGAAAAATATTAGAACAAACACAAATGAAAGGGACTCATGAATTGCCTATTATTTGCGGATGACTGCCAATGACCTAAACTAACAGTTAGTTATACTGGTAATGAAAGATTATTGTATCGTTGTGGAACAAATGTATATCTCCTCCCGGTCAAAATCAACTAAAAAAAATTGATTTCCTTCTATAATGTCTTTGTTATTTTTCTCTAAGTGCGATCTTAAACTGCTTGGTTTTGAGTATAAATAGTAGGACTGTTTAATAATCTCTGATGAATGCTTACTGATGACGATGATCGATAACGTATGCAAAGTCTGTCGTTATGTATTAGTGAATTTCCTAAACTATTACCATGACGCGCACGGTGAAACTTAAGCCTGGGACCACCATAGAAGTTCCTAACGTGACCCCCTGAACACGTTTTGGGGAGTCGTTCAACATTTTATTTGTGTTTGCACTCTAGCGGTCGCATTTTTTGTCCGATTTACTTTAAATTTGGCAGGGACATTTCTTTCTATAATCAGTTGGATAAGTTTCTTGGGCAAAATAATCGGAAAACTCTAAACCCCTTTCTGGGTATTAATCCTTTAAATTTCGTGTTTTTGGGCCCGAAAAGGGTCAGAAAAGCCCCAGATGTAAAATTAATGCTTGTAAAAAGATGGGAATTAGTGAGGCGAAAATGTTAAGCCCTCTTTCGTCATTTTAGCATAGATATTTACAGAGTTATTAAAGAAAATGTGCATCGACTAAACACAGTACGTTGTCTTATGGGGGTTTTATATTAGAAAAGCCTGTTATTCATTTGTTGGTGTACTTTTCTCATCCCTTGCAGCCTCACGTCTACTTTCAAGCCTGACTGGACCCTCTCCTAACCTCATAATGCGCAAAATTGTATTCCCAGCATTGTAAATAAAACTAGGAGCATCAGAAGAGCCAAAAAATCAATATTTTCAGATTTTTTATAAAAATGGGATTAAATGTTTGTTTTTACACTGATTTTGAGCTTTAAAAGTTTGTTATGTGGAAATGCACTTCCCTCATGCGTGCCAACTCGTTTTCTGCAAATACGATCTTTATTAGCAGACCAGTGATAATAGGTGAATGTTCCTTGTGAAAATGATAGTGGCAGAAAGATGAATGAGATAAATAATTATTATGCTATTCATCACCCACTATTTTGGTCAGTATTTCGGATTATATTTCTATATTTATATTATATCACATGGTTACGCCTGCGACAATAACCGAACCACAGAAATATAATTTTGGAAATACCAAGTCTGTGTTATGTACTCTACGGCGAAGGCAGTGCCAAAATAATATGTTTTGATAATTAACGTCATTTTCAGTCGGGCTGTGTGCCTGGATTTGACAGCACAACATATTTTACCGCCTCTGTTTTAGGCTTTAATAACACTCATTATATATTATACCCAAATGCTCCCTTGGAAAATATAAGAAATTTTTTTTCAAAAAAAGGTTTGATTTTAAAAATACTAAAAAGGTAATATAAATACTTCAAGAAAAACTACTTTTTAATTATAAAATAACTCTATACCTCTAAATTTATATTTGCAGATTTAAAATGGTTAATATTGATAACTAATTGCTAAAGGATATTAAATAGTCATTATTTATACAGGTTATGTACTCACAGGATATTTTACAATTGTCATAATTTGAAAAACCTTCTAGCCTTACAAAATGCTGAAAGAACTGTGAACCTTTTAATTTGAATAAAACCAGATGATTTAAAAGTGGCTAAGCCCCATCCATCACTGCGTGGCAGTGGCCTGATGTGTCGGTGGTGGCTTGAATTAAATTATAATTAATAGGTCACAGCATAAGTTCCCACTGGTATACACTAACGTCGTCAATTAATAATCTCAGCTTTAAAGATTCGCTTTAACAAAATTGGAAGTATGGTTCAATATTATTATAAACATGATAACTGCTATGTAATTTGCATTAGATTAGCATTATTTACTGCATTGTTTAACTTTAATGTTTAAGTAACTTGTGACTCAGATACAATTCTTAAAAGAAAAGCAAAGCTTTAACAGTAATTTATAAACCTCCATCTACCTCCATCTGAGAGCTTTGAATAAAAAAAAAGTTTTTACTGGGAAAACGTCTTTATCTGATCGTGGTGTACTATATTTGTGCATACATTTCAGTGCCATCAGTTTATTAGTTGGGTTTGATGGTAAGAAGTATGAAACAAAACTAACAACATTATAATATTCAAAACGTCACAGTGTCCTAGTTGCTGACTTAACTAAAAACATGATATTGATGCCTTGTTCCTAACTAAATGACCTTTATAACAATGACTACACATTATGTATGCTAGACAAATGCTTTATTTATTTATTAAGAATAACTTGATTGGACACTGAAATGATCCTTTGTTGACACCAATAATATTAAATATGTCACCATAACTATATGATGACATATAACAATATGTCATAGGTTAAGCGTAAATTAAAGATGTATATTTTTATAGTGTGGTAACTCAATAATTAGGAATACAAAAATAAAAATATTAATATAACTCTATTTCAGGTTAAGTGTATTATTAAGTGATTTTATAATATTTTATACACAAAATACAATTAATTAAAACAAACTTATTATATTTAAATTGTTTTAGCGAAACATATAGAAGCTAAAACAATATACCCAGGTATTAAATACTTCTATGGCACCATTTATTACAATATGAAGATCACAGATGATAGTCTGTTAGACGATTGCCAGCTGATTTACCCCAAAAATGGCGTCACTAAACTTGCGCCAGAGTACAATTATGCTCGGCTTAAGGTTCGTTATTTGCTTTAAGTTGTTGACCGTTAAGAACAACAATGAGCTGTAGACAGTAGAATATATTTATATTCTCGAATGTTTTATTCTGCCTCTACCTGAGTGTTAGTTCCTTGTGCCTCGGTTACTACAATAATATAAACCCAAACTAATTAATTTGTTTTGTGGAATTGTTTCTATTTTGTTTAATATACACGTATTTATAAAGGCAGATAATTTAAAATAACACAAATCATGGTGGTAGCTGCGTACCCATGTGATGATAAACAAGTGAAACGATGAGCAAATATTCCAGAATCATGAACAACACTAGAATGGTCCCAGCTTTGATGTCCACACTGTTGTGACGCTGCTTGCTTGTTTGTATTTGCTTCATGTCTGTGGATGTTTGTTATTCAAATGATTTCAAAACAAACAAATCACACATTATATGCACTTACCGTCGCGTAACGTGAAACGTGATGGCATTTCAACCAGAGTAAATAACCTACTTGATGCCTTTGGTCACAGCTAGAAAATGTGCAAATTATAAACAAACAAAATTGCAAACAATACCAGATTTGATTTTTTACTCTTAAATTGTAGTTCATACATTCATTTGTGATGTCTTTGAAATGAAAAGTTTTATATACGTTTTAATTGTGTTACTTAATTTTACAAACTCAAGTAATTTAATAAGGGAATATTGTATTTGTATTATTGTAGTTAATTACATAACTCAAAGTATTGATAGACTGGAGCCATATTTCATTCAATAGAAGCTTAACCATTTTAATTTGTATGAGTTTTGCTAAATAATATAAAGATACAATACAAATAAAATTCACAATTTAATTGGAACTTTGCATGCCCTGAAATTCGTTGATTAACGTATCAGGCCTATTTATCGCGCAATTTCCACGAGACCAGCTTGAAAGACTGATGTTGTCACACTCACACTACTCAACTATCCTTCCATAAATTACCATTCCATGTTTTTAAGACCCGTCTGTTAAAGTGTCCAACAGTGGTTTGCTCTGTTACATGTTTTTAATTAATTCGGTTTTGAAAATGTTACCTATTCTACGGTATTAACCGAGGTGCTGTTGTTGAGTATTGGCATCATTACTAAAGCACTTAAGGTTAGTTAATAGTAACTAAAATTTCTTTCCACTCTGTAAAAAAACTAAATCCCTTATTTCTAAAACTATATACATAATGTTTGTAGCTTTATGTGGTTCATAATAAAGGTCAAGTCAGATATTGGTTTTAATGAAGTTAAACACTTTACCATTTTATATAAATAAACAAGTGACATAAAAATTTAAGACATGCACATTTCAAAAGGGAAGCAGAAAGGGCAAATAACCAAAAAGTAAAAATTAAATCTTCTCCGGACGCAAGGAGGGTGAAGGATAACTTGTTTATTGTTCTATCTAACTTTTTCTATTTTGATCACAACTTCATAACCCTTCATAACCCTAATTCAATTCTGTGTTGGCAACAAATCCATTATTGATCATATACGCATGTTAATTTTTTATTTTGAAGGTTAGAAAAAACACGCAAAATCAATAAAAAAATGCGTTAAAAAATTTAGGAAGCAAAATTGTAATTCTTGTTACAAAATATTAGTTTTTTCCTGGCTTAGAGTGTTCTCTTTAAAATTTTCACTTGGTAAGTTTTTTACCACAGTTATTCACAGATAATATTATATACAGCAAGTTATTATTTAACTAAGAAAAGTGATTTTTTAAGGTCCCAAGGTATATTTTGTACCATATTATAGTTTAAATGTACAATTTAATATAGCTTTAATAAATAATACCTTATATACATGATATGTGAAGTTTGCAGCACTCATTACATGAACGAAGAGGAGTGCAACTTAAGAAGGAAAGCCACGAGAGTAATAAGTAAAACTAGATGGTCCAAGCACAGCTTGCACATTAAAACCTGAATAATTGGGGTTGGGATATTTAAATGGTTTTCACGGTCCCATTCCAACTCCTGAAACGCATGTGCGAACATCTACTCATTAAAATCGTACTCATACAATTATTATAATCAGTTTTGAGTTTTTGGATCACCGCTGTAAGATGGCGCCGTCACTTTAGGAAATAAAAAGTTAGAATCACTCTACAAAATGTTTGTGGTAGATAATTGTTTTATTACAATTAGTCAATAGTGGAGGATCGATGCTTTACAATTGTACTTTATCCATGGTTTTTTTGCGTTTGAAAGAATAAAATGGTACCGAAAAAATACAATTTATAAATATATATTGATTATAATACGATATAAATTAAAAATGAGAATAGCGACTTCGTTTCAGAATCAACAATCAATCAAATGCAATGTAAGGGGTGTAAATTGAGTTGATTCAGAGTATATTTGTTATGCAATTAATACTTATAACAAGAATATATAGTAACTTTAGTCCAAAATATAAAATGAAAGAACAGAATTAGAAACCAAGTTGCTTATCTCATAATATCTTCAGGTGTTACTTTTAGATTGGCTCTGTCATGAAGGTCAGTACTTCATCGCTTTTTTACTTTAAGAAGTTAAAAATCACTTTAATAACGCACTTCAACAGTCAGGGAAATTAATGATGAACACCACATTGGAGGTAAATATGCCAGACAATTTGACTGATGACATGTGAGATTTACAGTTTAGATCGTCTTCACCTTACAGCAAGCAAAGCCAAAAGAGAAATGTTCGACATCCATCGAGTCTTATCAATAGCGTTTCATTTGCTTTGGAACACATTGCACTTCATTGACGACAAAAGGTGCAAGGTATTTGTATCTTGCCTGGCAGTGAGGAAAGAACCGTCTGGAAATATTGTTACATTTATTTCTGAAATTTGTTTAATTTATAGTAATACAGTTTGGCTTCTGTCAATATATACGTTTATTAAATCTGTTCTATTTAAATCCCTTTTTTATAATGTTTCGAAGAAAATGAATTTTTAATTCACGCTATTTTGCTCCTTTTATGTTTAATAAAAATTAATATTTTGTTGTTTATATGTTTTTTGTATAATTAATAAGTATTATTTTATATTTTGATATACTATACGAACATGAACTGAACACAATTAGTACCCAATGCCTTACACTACTTTGAATCTACTTCAATCCGCATGGACACCGACTTACTTTAACTGGAAATGAATAATTCTAAACGGTTACTCTTTAAATTGAGTTTTGAATGCAAACTATATTGACACACTGGGTTGTTTTCCGCAATTGTTGGAGTACGGATGACAGTGAGGAATAATGGTGCAGAACCCGCAAGGCAACTGATTACAGTCAATGAATGGTGAGGGATCTGCTTTCAAATTATTCAATGGGTGCTCTTATACAATTTATTACAAAACGAGTTCGCACGCAGCACGCTGACGTGAGGGAAGTGAATTTCCACATAAAAAACTTTTGAAACTCATAATCAGTGTAAAAACATACATTTGTCCAATTTTTATTGAAATCTGAAAACACTGATTTTTTGTCTGTTCTGATACTCCTGGTTTAATTTACTTGCAAAGCTGGGATTACAATTTTGCGCATTATAAGGTTAGGAGAAGGTCCAGGCAGGCTTGAAAGTAGGCGTGAGGTTGCTGGGGACGATAAAAGTACTCTAACAAAGGAATAACAGGCTTTTTTAGTGTAAAATCCCCATAAGACAACGTACTATGTTTAGTCGAAACACATTTTCTTTAATAACTCGGTAAATACTTATGCTAGAATGATGAGAGAGGGCTTAAAACTTTTGCCTCACTAATCCCCATCTTTTTAAATGCATTAATTTTACATCCGGGGCTTTTCTGATCCTTTTTGGGCCCAAAAACTCGAAATTTGAAAGATTAATCCCGAAAAAAAGGGTTTAGAGTTTTCCGATTATTTTGTCCAACGAACTTGTCCAACTGATTACAGAAAGGAACGTCCCTACCAAATTTGAAGTTAATCGGACAAAAAATGCGACCGCTAGAGTGCATACACACACACACACACACATATATATATATATATATATATATATATATATATATATACAATTTTGAACGACCCCCCAAAACGTGTTCAGGGGGTCACGTTAGGAACTTCTATGGTGGTCCCGGGCTTAAGTTTCACCGTGCGGGTCATGCTAATAGTTCACTTTCCAAAGGAAATTCACTAATAAACCATCCTTTTGATATTGTGTGGTTAAACAACTCGACACAATCATCTTCAAAAAGTGTTAAGAGCTTGTAAAACTACTTATTTACAGCTACCTGCTACTTACCTAGCTAACTACCCACTTAGCTATTTAGCTAATTACATACTTTACTAACTACTTACGCAACTACTTCAGTAAATAACAACTTACATAGGTAAGTACTTACTAATTAAAACCAGGTTTACATACTTTTTCCGTCCAAACAGTTCAAAATTAATCCTGTCACCTATTATAACGACATGTTTCGGAATTAAAAATTCCATCTTCTGGTCACACAAAAACGTCCGTAATTCATAAAAAGTATGTAAACCTGGTTTTAATTTCTAAACAACAGTTCAGGAGTCATTTTCAAATGAATAAAATACTTACTAAGCTAACTAATTTCGTTAAGGACAGCTGTTTAATAATATCAAAGCTATAAGATCAGTCAGGTGTATTTACGTTAACCAAGGTGAAATTTGGAAAATTATTGTCTCGTAGTAAATAAATATATTATTGTATGAAATAATTCTAAGATTGTCAAGTCGAGGTTTCAAGAATAATTTTAATAATATTAATAAATTTAAAATGAATTGTAGGTGTTTTTGACTTATCAAATTATTTAGATAAATAATGTTTACCTATTTTTAGATAATTAATTCTATAACCGAAAACCAATATCTGATAACCAGTATTGTTTATTCAGAAGCACAATTTGAATCCAAAACGTAAAATTGACCTGTATGATCATCCAGATGACCGACCCGTAAATTAACCTATTTTGTAAAATATTTTATGTAGGTAATTTGTACTGTTATGTTACCATTCATGTGGCTCGTCCCAATTCCAAGTTAAGCATGATTTTCACAGGCAGCATGCATTTATAAAAAATATAATATTTTTGTTTAACTACTTTATCAAACAGATATTGTTAATGTTTGTTACCTGGCTAGACTTTAGATATACTTATGTTTTAACTAATCTTGTATATTTAGGCAGTGTATAGGTCTTTTCTTTTAATAAATTTTTGCCTGTAGTCTTACCTTTATTTCCCATTTAGCTTTAGCCTCTCTACTAGAGTTTAAAGAAATGTACGTATAAGTTGAAATGATTTTACTTATAAATGTTATGGTTAGAGTAATATATTAAAAATTATAAATACAAGTTTTAAGTGGAACCCGTATGCTCTATACAAAACTATGCAAATTTTTGTAAATTTAAATTATATCTTACCAAAACTATTAATTACTTAAGCAGAACCTACTTAACTTCTATAACTTATTTCAAAAATATAAACAAATTAATTAATTGGTTTCCTTATTTGTTTCTGAATGTATCAACTTATTTTATATGGTTTTAAATCCTATCGTACTAAAATATCATTGCTGAACGAATGTCTGATCGTTGCTCCATCACGCATAAACAACTGCAACGGCTGAGCTGAAGCTCGGCAGCAGGATAACCAATACACACAAGCCGATATTGCCATTCCCATCCTTTGATTACGTTTCATAAAATAAAAACAGAATCCTTTACAACTAGATATAGAAATTTGGACAGATTTAGCAATAACTAAAGTTAATGAAAAATGCTCACCTTTTACTATTTTTAACAGTAAATACAATGTGTAAAAGGCAAAAAGCGATACACGAAGTTAATTAAAACGCAGGAATGTTTCAAATATCTAGAGGCTTTTACTGGCCCGTTTTAATTTAGAGTCGGTTTTTAATGACTATTTCGACGTTCTGTTGTAATGAGTATTTACTGTTGTGATTATATTCAGTATTACTTATTATTTACTTCGATACAGTTCATATAAGCATTCATATTTGTATATTTAATACAGATATCGTTGACTTATGTTTTTCATACAAAAGAATAAAATAAAGGGACAGAATATGTTAATGTACTTAGCAATGGCACGAGTAAACTCTAAAAAACGGTCCATTGTTGGATGGATGATTACAAACGAACTAATTATTTATTTAGAAGATTTATTTGTTTAGCCTGAACAAGATGTTTTAAATTACTATTGTGTTTATACTCCAGTAGTCCCTTAATTTATCTCTCTGTGATTTGTGTAATGTAGCTAATTTACATACAAGACACACACATTTATATACATAAACTATGGTAAAAGGCAGTCAATTTCAACCAGTCAAACTAGCCATCATCAGGGGCAATCAGAGGATCAGAGGATTGATGTATACAGGTAACTAATGTATAACTGTTACATCACTTGATATGCTATTCAATAAATTGTTTATTGAAGATTAAGACATCAGCTGTATACCTCAATTACCTATCGTGATTAATGTTTGTCGTTACTGAATTTTACAAAAGACGGAAATTTCTGGTTGAGTTGCCTCATTCGACACCTGGAAGCAACAGTCCACCTGTTTATTTACATATTTTGCTTCCTAAAGCTATTTTCTTTCAAAGAACTGTTTTGTTTCATAGAGCACAGCTGTTGTGTTCCATTCAATTTAAAAATTCATATTTGGGACCACAACCTCAAAGTTAATGAATACCGAAAACAAAGAAATTGAGAATGTTTTTGTAGGTAATGTTTATAGCCTTAAGTCCCCTCTCAGACCACTCGTCCCAATTCTGGTTTTTACTGATTCTTGCAAGGTGGCATTAACTTATTTAATTTTGTCTTCAATTCAATTTAAATGAAATAATACAAGGTTTTTTAGTGAATTTCCTATGGAAAAGTGACCTATTAGCATGACACGCAGGGTGAAAATTAATCCCAGGACCACCATAGAAGTTCCTAATGTGCCCCCTGAACACGTTTTGGGGGGTCGCTAAATACTCTATATATATTGTACTCAAGTGATTTGTACTCAATGAAGTGAGTTGTACTCAATGACAAATAAAACATACCCTATAAATAATAATCCATCTTGTGACTCATCTAACATAGTTTATCAGGTAAAATGCAAGCAATGTCCGAAAGATTATATAGGCTCAACTGTGAATACGCTTAGAACCAGAGTTACAGGACACCATGTTTGCATTCAACCATGGAAAGATGGAACACTGGTAAAGCACGCCAATTCCCACAAAGAAACATTTGAAGACATGTGTAATATAGCACCAATCCGGCAACTCAGTAAAGAATCCACAGTACAAGAGTTGAGATACATGGCACAGGCCCATCAAATGGTAATGAAGACAAAATTCCCTCGGTCTAAACTTAAGAGTAGAGGAGAACCCAGAAAGAGAAGCCACTTTCGGCGCTTTTTTCCCATGTTATTCTTATGGGGATCAGTTTTTGCGCCGACGCCCGATCCCGCCTTACACAAGTTTCCTGTACTAGTACCCTTGCCTTAAATACATTTTCCCCATCCTCTATATTTAAAAATTAACTTTGGATTTGTCTGCAATTTATCTAATGCATTAATAAATCCCAAATTAACTATTACAGTCGAATTAAAACTGCCTACTTACTGATTAATTAAAGCACACACGCAACGATCCACACCGCTGCCCACTGACGCCAAGGTCCTGGTCACGCATGCCTACACACGCAACGATCCACACCGCTGCCAGACACTGACACACTGACCACGGCAAGGTCGGTCACGCATGTGTGTCAGTGGGTCACCAGCCTTGGCCAGAATTAGCTATGAGGTAATTTCCTGGTTAAATTGAAAATCCAACCTCTCGACGTGTATATAAGAAGCTACCAACAGCACACAGCTCTATTGTTCTACAAGACCTCTCAACAGCGACACGACCTCGAGGTGGCGAGCAGCACCGGATGACGTCACCACGCCGAGCACTGGACTATGGCGTCACGGCTCACCTCACCAACATCACCGGGCCTGACGTCTTCGCATCTAGGACTCCGACTATGTTAGCTGATAATGAGGGAGTGTTAGCGACGGTAGTTAGTTGTAGCTAAAGTGTAGATGGTGTCTTCAGCGGAGGACAATCACAACTGACTGTTAATCCATCATTTTTTATAATCGCTCCGAAAATTGTGAAATAGCTTTCCTAATATTTTGTAAATCACATTTCGAATGTGACAACTGCATTTCCAAATTAAATTTTAAAACAGATTTCCATATTTAAATATCCATTTGTAAATCACATTTCGAATGTGACAACTGCATTTTCCAAATTAAATTTTAAAATAGATTTTTATATTTAAATTCTCATTTGTAAATCATACTTCCAATTCACCATTTCCAAATTAAATTTTAAAATAGATTTCCATATTTAAATATCCATTTATAAATCATACTTCCAATTCACCATTTCCAAATTAAATTTTAAAATAGATTTCCATATTTAAATATCCATTTGTAAATCATATTTCGAATGTGACAACTGCATTTCCAAATTAAATTTGAAAATAGATTTCCATATTTAAATATCCATTTATAAATCATATTTCAAATGTAACAGCCAAATTTCCAAATTAAATTTTAAAATAGATTTTCATATTTAAATTCTCATTTGTAAATCATACTTCCAATTCACCATTTACTAATTTAATTCTCCATTTCAAAACTGTAATCGTAAAACATA
Organism: Allygus modestus; assembly: GCA_963675035.1. NCBI lineage: Eukaryota > Metazoa > Arthropoda > Insecta > Hemiptera > Cicadellidae > Allygus > Allygus modestus. The sequence goes on along the minus strand of OY776115.1, from coordinate 29,642,394 downwards.
ACTATTGAATTGGGAGATACAAAATTACTAGTGATCTAACAGTCACTCCCACCACCAAATCTCTTAGGATGTTTTAAGGATATTAATTTAGGGCGCAACAATTATCTTTCACTTCAAAGTTAAATGTGTTTTGAAAATTATTTGTACTTTGATCAAACTAAATATTAAAGTAAAATATGTTTTGAATTTTAGACTTTAAATATTAAATTATCTGTTCTAATTGAATATGTGGATTGATAGTTTCAAAATGGCAGTTTTATTTATAAAATTATATTGTACAGTGTGCAGACGTATCCAGTCCAAACAAACAGTTCAGCTGCACTGACGTTGGTTTCACACACCTATAACTTCATGTTTTAAATTAAACTTGTTAAAGTAAATATAATTTAAACCCAATGTTAAATGATTTTGTCTAATTTAAAATTAAAATGGTAATTTTTTGAACTCTCATATTCGTAAATTAAACTTGTTAAAGTATATAATTTAAAACCATTGTTAAATGATTTTGTCTAATTTAACATTAAAAATGGCAATTTTTGAACTCTCATATTCGTAAATTAAACTTGTTAAAATATATAATTTAAAACCGCTGTTAAACAATTTTTGTCTAATTTAACATTAAAAAATGGTAATTTTTGTTTATAAAAAACAGAGTAATGTCATCTAAAAATTTATTTACATCGAACATGTTGTCCTGTGCAATCTGCTCCGCGCCCTGCTCCAACAGAAGCAATTTAATCAGACACTATCGTAACATTCACAAAGTTATTCCTAAAATTTGTAAAAAATGCCATCAAATATTTGACAATAGCAATTTTAAAATGCATATGCTAGAGAACCACAATACTTGTAATGTGTGTAAGAGAGTCATCACCCGTGACAAGAAACGCCACCACCTACGATGTGACAAGCGACCCTATAATGTGTTTAAGTTTCAAGGTGAGTCCGTGGATATATTAAACACCCTTCAATCATGTCCTTTACCAATAAAATGGATTCTTATTAGGAGAGTGAAATTTATCAAACACACAGTTAGTAAGAATGGTGAATTATTAATTGATAAAGAAACTATTGCTAACTTTCGAAGTTTAACTAATTTATCAATTGAGAAAGCACAATTAAAGACACAAATTGAAAATTCACTTTTAAAAATCGACACATCTTTACACAAATTTCAATCAGAAGGTAGTGGATGGATATATGACCATACTAAATACTGGCAGCTGCATGTTTACAAGTATAAACCCCTAACTCCCAAGTCATACATCCCCACACCAGAAAATATAAAATCAAAACACGCTGTTTTAAATATTAAAAATAGTGATAATAAATGTTTTTTGTGGAGTATTTTAGCAAGCTTAAAACCAAGGAATTGTATAAATGAACATGCAAATCGAGTATTTTACTACGAACCCCACGTAGGTCAGTTAAATATGTCAAATATAAAATATCCCGTAAAAATATCCGACATTGATAAATTTGAAAAACAAAATAATATAAGTGTTAATGTATATGGAATTGAAGGACAATTAATATATCCATTGAGAATAACTAAACTAAATAGTAATACGCACGCAAACCTGCTGCTTTTACAACAAAGCCGCAAATCACATTATTGTTTAATTCGTGATTTTGATAAGTTAATGCTACGGTCTACAAAAGATAACCATAAGAAATATTTTTGCAAGTTCTGTTTGCAACATTTTTACACTAAAGATATATTGGAACGTCACATAACATATTGTAAAACCTTTGTTGCCCAAAGAGTACAAATGTCTAAAAAAGATACATTACAATTTACGAATTACAAATATCAACTTAAAGCTCCCTTTGTGATTTATGCAGATTTCGAATGCTTTATAAACTCTAACAAACACACTGCTTCTGGATTTGCTTATGTTGTAGTGAGAGATTCTAACATTATTTACGAAGAGTTGTACAGTGGTGAAAATGCAATGGATGTGTTTTTCGAAAAATTATTTAAAACTTATGACTTTATTAAAAGTCAGATGGGAGTATATGTTCCCCTTGTAATGACTCCAGAGCAAGAGACATTATTTCAAAACTCTACACGCTGCCACATATGCCGCCAGCCGTTACTGTGTGATAAAGTGCGCGACCATTGTCACTTAACAGGTGAGTTCAGAGGGCCCTCCCATAACTCTTGTAATTTAAACTATGAAGTAACCAAGAAAATTCCAGTATTCTTCCACAATCTTAAAAACTATGATGGACATTTAATAATGCAAAACTTAGGAAAATTTAATCGCAAATTGAATTGCATAGCCAAAGATATGGAAACGTATATTTCATTCTCTGTTGATGATTTAGTATTTTTGGATTCCTACAACTTTCTGTCCCTTCCCTTAAGCAAATTAGCTTCCAATTTAAATACATTTAGATTTATAGACAATCCACTACTACAACGTAAGGGCGAATTTCCGTACGAATACATGACAGGACCAGAAAAGTTTTTAGAGCCTCTCCCACCCATAGAGGCATTTTACAGTAGTCTAACTAAAGAATGTATATCTCCTGCACAATATGAACACGCTAAAAACGTATGGAATCATTTTAATATAAAGAATTTAAAAGAATATCACGATTTATACCTTAAAACAGATGTTTTGTTATTGGCTGATGTGTTTGAGACATTTAATACCATGACACATTGATTTTCTTTGTTTTAATTCATCATTGTTAAGGTTTTAGTGTTGTTTAATGGTATGTTTAAAGGATTATAAACTCGACCCTGTTCATATGTACTCATTGCCTGGACTAACATGGGAGGCGTGTCTTAGAATGACCGGCATAAAATTACAATTATTTCGTGACATTGACATGCATTTGTTTATAGAACATGCCATTAGAGGTGGTGTAAGTATGATTTCCACGCGCTATGCTAAAGCCAATAATAAGTACATGGGCGAATATTATGACCCAAATCAAGAAAGCACATATCTTGTATACTTAGACTGTAACTCGCTATACTCTACAGCAATGTGCGAGTCGTTGCCCATCGATGGCTTTAGATGGACAAATGAGAAAGATTATAAATACAATCAAAATGAAAACTTTGGATTTATTTTGGAAGTTGATTTAAAATACGATAAAAGTTTACACGATTTGCATAATGACTACCCGCTCGCACCAGAAAAAATGAATGGAAAATTAATACCAAATTTAAATGACAAAACTAAATATATTTTGCATTATAAAGCACTAAAAAAATACGAAGAACTGGGTTTGGTAGTTACAAAATACCACAGAATTTTAAAATTTAGACAGTCGAAATGGCTTGCACCCTATATTAATTTTAATATTGAAAAGCGACAAAAAGCTAAACATGATTTTGAAAAAGACTTTTACAAACTGTTAAATAACAGTCTCTTTGGTCGAACAATTATGAACCAACGTAAGTTTCGTGATATACATCTTGTAGACGAGTCTAAGTTAACAAAGTACGTTACAAAGCCAAGGTTTGACTGTAGCAAAATGTTCGATAACAATTTGCATGCTGTACATTTAAATAAATTAATTGTAAATTTTGATAAACCAATATATTTAGGAATGACCATTTTGGATATCAGTAAAGTAATAATGTATGATTTCCACTATAATTATATGTAAAAATTTAAGAATAAAAAGCTCTTAATGACAGACACAGACAGCCTTCTTTATTCTATAGTAACAGAGGACTTTTACAAGGAAATACAATGTGACTTGGACTGTTTCGACACCTCTGCATATAGTAAAGACCATTTCTTATACTCTGATAAAAATAAAAAAGTTACGGGCAAGTTTAAAGACGAATTAAATGGTCAAATTATGTATGAATATTGTGGTTTAAGGCCAAAATTATACTCTTTCATTCCTTTACAATGGTTATACGAAAAAGAAAAGCAAAATGAGCTAGAGGTTAAAAAGGCAAAGGGGGCTGACAATGCTACAGTTAAACATCTCTTAAGACACCAACATTACTTAAACTGTCTTGCAACCGGGGAAGATTACTATGAGAATGTTACAAGAATTAAATCCACAAACCACCATATTCAAACATTAACGATGAACAAAAAGGTACTCTCTTTTGATGACGACAAGAGGTTTATTCTGGATGGCATTAACACTCTTGCCCTCGGTCATTATAAAATTGGTCAAACATAAATCTATATTTCCCATTATTCTTTGGCCTTTCCTTGTCTATTACAAAAAAGCCATATTTAGACCTGTCCCAGCATTGATGGCAGAGATTTCTAAATTGGTTAAATGAAAAATCATTTCCCACATGATTGTTATACACATGTTTTAAATTTAAATCGTCTTGTTTAAATAATATTAGGAAATTAACATTGTCACGTAAATGTTTGTTTACTTTACTGTAAGATTGACACAAGTAAAAACTGTTAATATTTTTGTGTCTGCCCATTGAGAAAAATTGTGTGATATTTGGACTATTTATGTCGTCAAATACAACTATTGAGTGTGATTCTACATCATTTGGTGTGATTTCACAGTTTGAATATGTGTGTAATTTAACTTCATCACACAGACGGAATATTTCAATTATTTTTTTATATTTTTCTTGTTCTAAAGATTTGGATATTATATATAAATTTGTAAACTTTAATCCTTGCTTTTTTACAATTAAGTTATAAATTACAACGGTCTTCCCCGAACCGCTAGGCCCTATTATAAGACAGCGAATATTATTAGGAAATAGACCCAACTTCTTTGGTGTATTTTCTTTATGTGCTATTTTAAATTTGTTCTTTTGTTGAATAAATGACATTTTTTATATAATAAAAATGGCAAAGAGAAAGTGTAAAAAGGTCCAAGGTAAGGGATTATTCTTAAAGCCATATAGAGGCCGTGGCTTGTTAAATACCCTTATAAACAACTTTCCTTTCCCCCTCCACATCCCGTCGTATACATATTGTGGTCCTGGAACTAAGATACGTGAAAATTTAGCCAGAAATGTACCTCCAAAAAATAAGCTAGACTCTTATTGTAAAGAGCACGACATATTCTACATGAATAATCCTGATACAGCCGCCCGGAACAAGGCAGATATGAGATTAGCGGACCAGGCTTGGACTAGGGTTTCGGCAAAGGACGCCAGTCTGGCCGAAAAAGCAGCAGCTTATGCAGTGACAAATTTGATGAAGGCCAAGGCAAAAATGGGAATGGGATTAAAATTTAATAAAAAAGATGGACAACTTTCAGCTGTTAGAGGCCGCAAGAGACGTGCCTCACTTTCGAGGAGTGTACCTAAAAAATGAGCTAAGAAAACAGAGACCAAAAGTAAGAGAATGTGGAATTATTAATTTAGACAGTGACAGGGGCACACATTGGACAGCATATCGTAAAAATAAAGATATTGTAATATATTTTGACCCATTCGGAATACAGCCTCCAAAAGAGGTAATTGAATATTTTGTACCATCTAAAATTTACTATACAACTGATCAAATACAAGATTTAAACAGTTCCATTTGTGGAATTTTATGTTTATCATTTCTGAAAAATTTTAGTTTATAAAAATGGATTCATTTACTATAACATTTACGGGCACAGAGCCAGAGTTGAAGTCGGTGTTCTTTCCTCCTATAGAATTAAATGGTGATTATGTAATTGGACTGGTAGATTTTCAAAGTTATAATTCTATATTTAATGTTAAAAAACCTCTTAATACTTTGACATATTACAAAATGCACAAAATTACAACCCCAAAAGGGGAGGTTACAATTGACGAATTAAACCGGGCATTAGCTGGTAAAGTTGAAGTTATTATACAAAATAAAGTAGCATTAATTAATACAAAAGTCAAACTTATATTTTACAAAGGCCTAGTTCCAAAATTAAATAAACTTAAAGACACAAAATTAACTATAGACGAGGGTGAGGATGTGTATTATTACGATCACAAAGCTCCAAATGTAATTGAAATTGCTGAAGGTACATACGAAGTGTTTGAGCTTGCGAAGGAAATTGAAAAGCAACTCCCAGATTTTGTACTTATAGCCGATAATAAAACTATGAAAGCCACATTGCATTCTAGCCATGTGTTTGATTTTACAAAACCGTGTTTAGGGTCTGAATTATTGGGATTTAAAGGATTTTCTACTCCAGATATTGCGTTTAAATCCGTAAATAAAATCAACATAAATAATGTAAATGTGATTAGAGTAAAATGTAATATTGCGAATGGGTCTTATTTAAATGGTGACAAATCACACACCATACACAGTTTTTACCCAGAAGCTCCTCCCGGCTACAAAATTATTGAGGTCCCCAGAAATATTATATACTTCCCTGTAAATAAGAGAAGTTTAGATGTTGTTAGCATTACATTTGCAGATCAACACGACAAGCCAATTGACTTTAATAAAGAAGAAACTACAATTACTTGTCATATAAAAAAGATATGAGAATTTACAAGAACGGACTGAGTGTGCAAAATGCCAAGTTTCTGCGATCAATTGGGTTGAAGTTAAAATTTTCTATTAATAAAAATGGAAGATTTTCTAGACGTTACAGGAAAATTCCAATACGACGATAGCGTGGTTAAAATTACAAATCACTCCTATGTTCCACACAACACTTTGGCAATAAATAATTCCGATGAAATTCGAATATGCATAAATAATCAAGATTTACTAACACTCCCATGTAGGAGTTATCTGTATATTAAAGGAAAAATAGAGAATCATGATAAAGGACATTTTATAAATAATGCATTTGCATTCTTATTTGACGAAATTAGATACGAAGTTGCTGGTAAAGAAATAGATATTGTAAGAAATCCGGGAATTTCCAGTCTTATGAAAATATTGTGCTCTTACAATAAAACAACTAAATTGTCAAATGTAGCGTTTGATTCTGATGAAAATTTAAAGGAGTTCTATAAAAGCGGCAAGTTTAGTACTTGTGTCCCGTTAGAGCTGTTAATGGGTGTGTTTGAGGATTTTAATAAGGTTTTAGTAAATGTTAAACAAGAATTGGTGTTGAAAAGATCCAAAAACGACTTAAATTGTATATTAACAACATCTAATGCTCCAACTGGGGTCGATCCTATTCCTAAAATTACACTTAAATCGATTCAGTGGGTGATGCCGCATGTGGTGCCATCTGATGGGGAGAAGCTTCAATTACAAAAGATGTTATTGCAAAATAAAAATTTGCAAATTGCATTTAGAAGTTTGGAGCTACACGAACTCCCATCATACCCCGAAACCAAGAGACATACATGGTCAGTTAAGACGTCTTCGAGTTTGGAAAAGCCCAGGTATATTATATTTGGTTTCCAAACTGGTAGGGACAACAGTGCACGAAAAAGAACTGATGAATTTGATCACTGTAAATTGAAAAATCTCAAAGTGTTTTTAAACTCTGAATATTATCCTTATAGTGATTTAAATCTCGACTTTGAAAATGGAGATGCCTCTAAAGCTTATGAGATGTTTGTGAGGTTTAGGGAGAGTTACTACAACACCGTCCCCGATCCTATGTTTAACAGAGCTGACTTTATAAAGAAATATCCTCTAATTGTAATAGATTGTTCTAGGCAGAATGAATCAGTCAAAGAGGGGGTTGTAGATATTAAATTAGAAATTGAAACTGCAGAAAATGTCCCTTCAAACACGTCTGCATATTGCCTAATAATACACGATAAAGTGTTTGAGTATAATCCTTTGACAAATGAGATAAATAAAATGTAAATAAAATGAAAACAAATATTCAACAAGAATTGGTAGAGTCTGCAAAACAAATAAGAGAAAAATATAGGGCGTTAAAACGTGGTAAATTTCTAGAGGCTGAAGAGAGGTTCCAAACATTCCAACCGTTAATAGAGCCTTTGCAAGAATTAAAAAATTTAGCCACAAAAACAGAGAGGCCAGCTCTCCCAATGATTTTAGAAAAGACCCCGTCTAGAATACCAAGAATAACCCAGATAACACCGCACAAATTAGATTTTGGTCTTTTAGCATCAGACTATTTAGGAAATTACCTTAGTAGAAGTAGTATGACAGACACCACATATGGTATTAGGCGAGAAGGAAATAAATTTTTTGTTGGGAATCAGGAAGTTCAAATTGCCAATGATGATGTTACAGTTGGAGAAACAATTTATAAAGGGACAAAGGGATTGTGGGAATTGTTAACTTTAAAAGAACCCGTAAACTATAGTCAGGTTGATTTGCAAAATTATAAAGAGATTTTGGAAGCTACAAATGCACATTTAAAGGGTTATAAACCAGGTGCGGCGATGTCAAGTAATAAACACACTAAATATCTTAATATAATTAAACCCCTGTTTAAGACTGTTGGTGAAGGTTTAAGGCAGGTAACTGGTAATAAAATAGACTATGTTTATTGGGACGATCCTAATGAGCTTGTAGATAGGTTAAGACTGCTTTGGTTAAGCCGATTGGCGGGAAATTCTGGAGTGGATAATGAGATAGATTCTATCATAGAAGAATTGAGGGAAAGTGGAATTGTTTATTAAATAAAAAGATGATAGATAAATTATATCGCGTATATAACCCATATAGTAAACCAGAAGCTAGAAGTTTTAAAGAAACTACTTTAAATCTAAAAGATGGTGGTTGGAATGCTTTAAATTATAAAATTAGTAGTGTTAAAGGTGGGGAGTTTACTGACGATGTATCGACTTTGGGGCAGACGTTAACCAGAAAAGGTGATGCTTTTGTACAAGGTAATACTAAATATAAGTTTTTAGAATCCAAGAGTAATAATTGGAACGCTAATAAACGTAAAATTACTAATGTTAAACGAGGTGAAAGCTCAACCGATGTACCCACATTAGAGCAAACTTTAATAAGAAAAGATGGTGTCTTTGTACAAGACAAAAATAATTATGAATTTTTGGAATCGGAGAATGGTATTTGGAATGCCAAAAAGCGAAAAATAAGTAATTTGTTGGCTGGTAAAGAAAGCGATGATGTTGTAAACGTCTCTCAAGTACCAAAAATGGATCTAAACTTTTGGGATTTTAATAATAAAAGGCTAGTTCGTGTTAAACCCGCTGTTGATGAGAACGATTGTGTTACAAAACATCAGACTGTGACTTTAGACGGTCTTAAATTTGATGGTAAAAATAAGCAATTAACAAACATTTTACCTGGAACATTGCCAAATGATGTGGCTGTTGTTAAGCAAATATTAACAAAAGGTGAGAAAAGCATAATAAAACAGGGGGATAAATATTATAATGTATTAACATTAGATAGAGATATGTGGGATGCAGAGGACAAATTAATAAAGAATGTACCTGAAGGCAAAGATAGGAGTGATATTTGTTTAATGTCGCAGGTTTTGAGGTATGACGATAATATTAAAACTTTTAGACAAGACAATATTAAATTTGATATTTGTTTAAAATCACATGCATTAAGGTTTAACAATAAAACTAATAAATTTATGCAAGACAATAATGAAATCGATTTGATGATGTACAATCCTAAATTGTTGGTTGCAGACCCTACATCTTTAAGCGGATTTAAGACTTTAGATGGAGAGGCATATTTGCCAAAAAACTATGTATATCAAAGAATGAGTGATGGTATGTTAATTGGTAGCAATGGAGGTGTTTTTGAAACGACAGAGACTGGCAGATACGTTAACATTAAAAATAAAGAATAAAAAATGGAAAAAATTGCTTACGAATTGCATAAGCCCGCGAGAAAGAACTTTGTTAGAAGGTCTTTTAAGGTGTTGGGTATAAACGAAACTGTTCAAATCGATTTAATAGATATGCGGAATTATGCTAGAGTGAATTCTGGGAATAAATATATTTTAACTTTAATAGACACATTTTCTAAAAAAGCTTATGCTGCTCCACTAAAGAATAAAACTGGATTAGTAGTCACAGAAGCTATAAAAACTATTCTCCCAAAGGGAGTTAAAAATATTCAATCTGATAACGGAAAAGAATTTTTTAATGAACATTTTACCAAACTAATGAAAATTCTAAATATTAATCACTACCACACTTACTCTACAACTAAGGCGGCTATTGTGGAAAGGTTCCAGAGAACTTTAAAGAATTGGTTGTATAGAGAGTTTAGTGCACAAGGGAGTTACAAGTGGTTGGATTTACTTCCAAAGTTAATAAGGATATATAATAATAAAGTACATAGATCCATAGGGATGAAGCCTAACAAAGTAAGTGCTAAGAACTCTAAAGATGTACATGAAAGGTTAGCATCTAAAGTACAAGTTAAAAAGCCAAGATATAAGGTGGGGGATAGTGTAAGGATATCTAAATATAAACATGTATTTAGTAAAGGATATACCCCTAACTGGACGGGAGAGCTTTTTACAATAGCAGAAGTTAAGAAAACAAAGCCTGTGACTTATATTTTGAAAGATGAAAATGGCAATATAATCAAAGGAGGATTTTATACAGAAGAATTGTTAAAGACTAAATATAAAGACATGTATTTGGTAGAGAAGGTAATTAGGAGGAAGGGTGATTTATTATATGTCAAATGGCTCGGGTTCCCAAGTAGCCAGAACTCGTGGATTTCTGTAAAGGATGTATTAAAATGAATGCAAATTTTAAAATTGGGAAAAGTATGACAAGGGTCAAAAGGAAATTAGGGTGCAAAAATCAGTAAGTTGGCAGTTTTAATTCGACTGTAATAGTTAATTTGGGATTTATTAATGCATTAGATAAATTGCAGACAAATCCAAAGTTAATTTTTAAATATAGAGGATGGGGAAAATGTATTTAAGGCAAGGGTACTAGTACAGGAAACTTGTGTAAGGCGGGATCGGGCGTCGGCGCAAAAACTGATCCCCATAAGAATAACATGGGAAAAAAGCGCCGAAAGTGGCTTCTCTTTCTGGGTTCTCCTCTACTCTTAAGATAGATCAGTTGTTCTTAAAAAACAATTTACATATGATTTTTGTTTAAATTTAATTTTTGTTTTTGTATTTTGTTGAATGCTATAGTTTTAATTTATACGTTTTATATACTTTATTTTATACACCTGAAGACGTAGAAAGCGAAATACAGTGTGATGTTTAACTAATTTTTTCAGATTCTCTTTTATATAGGCCTATATATATATATATATATATATATATATATATATATATATATATATATATTGCTTGACTTGCATATATATATGTGTGTGTGTGCTCGTGCTCTAGCGGTCGCAATGGAACCTTCTCTTCTGTAAACAGTTGGACAAGTTCGTTGGGCAAAACAATGGTTGGGGGATTTTAATTGTTAAAATTTTGAGTTTTTGGGCCCAAAAGGGTCAGAAAAGCCCATAATTTAAAGTTACTGCATATTTAATTATTTTACGTAAAAAACAAAACGTGTTAAGCCCCCTTAATCATTATAGCAGAAGTATTTACCAAGTTATTAAACAAAATTCTAATTGTCTTAACACAGGACGTTGTCTAATAGGGATTTTACACTGGAAAAGGCTGTTTTTCATATCTTGATGTAGCTTTATAACCTTCAGTACCCCTATACCAACTTGTTATCCTCACTATTACTCCTCCCAATCTTATAATGTACAATATTGCCATCCTAATAGTCCATTTGAAAATAACCAGGAGCATCAGAACAGCCAAAAAAATAAACTTTTAAATTTTCGAAAAACAAATTTACCAGTGTTGTTTTAAACTATTTATTAAATTTTTTAAAGCTTTTGATGCGGACATTCACTTCACTCACGTCAGCGTGCTGCGTGCGATCTAGTTTTAAGTTTCTGGAACATATTGTCTGTATAGGGGTTGCAGTTACTTTTAGAAAGTATTTATAAGTGAAAACAGTAGTAACGGTTATACAAAATAAAATACAATTACAGAATTAAGAAAGGTCATCAACATTAATAATGTGCAAGGCTGTTAAATAAGCCTTTGTATTTGTAGTGTGGAACGAATTTCCTACTGAAAGAACAAAAAGTCTCGTCAAAGGTATTAAGTATCATTATTTCATGGCGGTGTTTAGCGTTGCGATAAAACGATTATTGTTCCAGTATGTTCGATACCAGTTGGTGTAATTATGCGATGTCAACAGTTCTGCCAATGATTTAATGTGTTTCAGGTCTGTCAGCGTACGGCTGTTTTGTCACCTTTTGACACCAACTGTGTCAGTTTAGTGCTGTCTTTGAATACGGTACTATATTTACCGTCTATTACAGAATGTAAATTGATCCATTTATATTTTATATTTTCAATATGTATTTTTACACCAGCTATTTTATATACTTTCTTTAATATAAATATTAGCATTGAGCTTAATATGATTTTGAAATTAAATATGCTAAACCATGGTTTAACACCTCCGAGCTGTGGATATTAAAGAAAATAGATCAACTACACACCATCAAATGGATCAGATAGAATAAATAATCCATCATGTCAGATCATCCGTAGACAATTGCATCGCAAAATGTAGTGAAAATTATTTATTCTAACTGCCTGATGGTACTTAAGAAATGTAGACCCACTGTTGATATGGCTTTTTCTCATGATAACGATAGTAGTAATGGTTATTTTGTTGCTTTTTTGTCGGTTCTTTTTATACACAAATTCTAAAAGATACAGAGAATTATTTTAGTAAATACAACAATATATTTAATAGACTAAACAATCTACATATATTCATCGATTGAAAAATAAAATAAAACAAAAACATGGAAAAGCGTCTAGTTTTTAGCGAATTTCCCCTATAGGGAAGAAGCTATTACCGTAGGTCTCATGGTAAGACTTAAGCCAGAGACCATGATAACTTTTCATTTTGAGGTCCCCAGATGCCAAAACACCATTCGTTCAAATTTATATATATATATATATATATATATATATATATATATATATATATATTTATACAGGGTGAGTCAGACCACCCGTCCAGCATGTATAACGGGAGAACGGTTTGGTCTAAAGTTATCAAACAAAATTCTTCCCCACTAAAACGCATATGGGCTATCTATTAAAAATATTTTCATCAAAATCTATGTACAGGATGTTCCAAAACTGAAGGTCACGGGTTCGAATCTCAAAATGTTTTTACGTAAACATAGGGCATATTATACATCATTTTAAAGGTCTCGTTAAAAAAAAAAAACATTTAGGTGAAAACAGAATTCACGTATCTTTATCCGTTTCAAAATGGCGGCCATTTTTGTGTAAAATATTGACATTTACGGAATACTCTGTATTTTCTAAACCACTACTCATATCATTTTTCCGACTTAAATTTCTTACTCGTGATAAAGTCAGCTTTACTCTGATATGCTACAAGACAGATTTTTTTGAGAAAATCTATATTTCAAAAAAATATTTATTTTCAAAATGCCTATATGCCCAAAATTCAAAAAAATCAAAAGGTAGCGTATGTCAAAAAGCGTACCATTGAAAAGGTCTTATAAATCCTAGCAACTTTATGATTTACACCAACCTTATATCTCTTTTCGTTTTTCTGCAATCAGCAAAAAACATTGTTTTCCCATATGAAATGCATGTTAATTGTACATAACACATAAAAGGAATGTGACCACAGAATACATGCAAGTGTTATGCAAATTAACATGCATTTCATATAGGAAAACAATGTTTTTTGCTGATTGTAGAAAAACGAAGAGAGATACAAGGTTGGTGTAAATTAGAAAGTTGCTAGGATTTACAAGACCTTTTCAATGGTATGCTTTTTAACATACGCTACCTTTTGACTTTTTTGAATTTTGAGCATATAAGCATTTTGAAACATAATATTTTTTTGAAATATAGATTTTCTAAAAAAAGCCTATCTTGTAGCATATCAGAGTAAAGCTGACTTTATCGCAAGTAAGAAATTTAAGTCGGAAAAATGATATGAGTAGTGGTTTAGAAAATAAAGGGTATTCCGTAAATGTCAATATTTTACACAAAAATGGCCGCCATTTTGAAACGGATAAAGATAAGTTAATTCTGTTTTCACCTAAATGTTTTTGTTAACGAGACCTTTAAAATGATGTATAATATGCCCTATGTTTACATAAGAACATTTTGAGATTCGAACCCGTGACCTTCAGTTTTGGAACATTCTGTACATCGATTTTGATGAAAATATTTCTAAATAAATAGCCCATATGCGTTTTAGTGGGGAAGAATTTTGTTTGATGACTTTAGACCAAACCGTTCTCCCGTTATACATGCTGGACGGGTGGTCTGACTCACCCTCTATATATATATATTTATATATATATATATATATATATATATATATATATATATATGTGTCCGTAAGCACGATAACTCTCGTAATAAAGGAGAAATCTGAATGAAATTAGGTACAAATGTGTAAAGTACCATTTATTTGAACGAGTTCGAAAATCAGATGAATCGCACCATCCGAAGGGGGGTTTTGGGGGGGTTTTGTACCCCAAAAATGTGTTTTTTGGGGTTTTTAGATGCAATTTTAATTTAAATCAAATTTTAATTTATACCATTGAATTCAACTTAAAAAAACAAACAATTTGGTATTTTGATCATTGCTCTACGTCAATTGGTTACCGAGATATTGAAAGTGCTAAACACAGTACGTTGTCTAATGTTATTCTTATGGTGACAAAGAAAAATTGTATATCTCGCTTATTTATGAAGATAAACTGGAGAAATTTGGTATATGGCTTCATATGGTTGTGGTTTATTGTTGTTTGCACAAAAAAACAATTTTTCGCCTATGGTTCCTCTAGCAGCAAACCTAGGTACTCTGTCCCCATGTTATTCTTATGGAAAATACTTAAAATGTTATATATCGCATATTTATGAATGTATATGGATGAAACTTGGTATGTGACTTCACTAAGTTGAGTTCTATTGATATTTGCATAAAAACCCATTATTTTATAATATAAAATAATGGGTTTTTATGCAAATATCAATAGAACTCAACTTAGTTGCAGTTATTACTAAAAGTTACTCTATGGACCTAACTTCTAATTATTAAATCCCTTTATTATTGTATAACCTATTGTATACATTTAAATACAAATTGTTCATGAATATAACGGACTTTTTATCAATGTATCAGAACAGGGGTCCATCCATTGTACAATAGAACCCCACGAGGCCAGCTTGAGAGATTAACGTTGTGCCTTATATTATGCCTTGTTGCAACAAACCTGCGTACTCATCTCCAATGTTGTTCTTATGGAGAATAATTAATATTTTAAATATCGCTTGTTTGTGAATACATTTCTTATGAATCCTGTTAAGTGTTTTAATGTGTTGTGTTATATATTCATTGGAAATTGGCCGAGTATGCAGATTTGCTGCGACGGGGGTATTTTATTTTATTTCGAGCCTTACAAAGATAGGATGGTAATTTATGGAAGGAGAGAGCAGAGATCGAAGAGCACAACGTTAATCTCTCAAGCTGGCCTCGTGGGGTTCTATTGTACAATGGATGGACCCCTGTTCTGATACATTGATAAAAAGTCCGTTATATTCATGAACAATTTGTATTTAAATGTATACAATAGGTTATATATAAAGGGATTTAATAATTAGAAGTTAGGTCCATAGAGTAACTTTTAGTAATAACTGCAAGCTTCAATTTCAGAATTTTAACATTTCTCACTTTATCCCAACCATCCTCGTGCCTTACTCTGTTTGAAATTCATCGGTAGTGATGTTTATGTTAATTATGGCGAATATTCGCCTTAAATGATTAGAAAAACAGCTTTCACGTTACGAGATTTGGTATCTGTACCCCTATTTAGGAGACAAGAAGACCTAAAGTATTACAACATTTTTGCACATTCCAGGAAAAAGTATAAATTGAGTACAAAATAAGTAAGTAAGTAAAGTCAAAAGTAATTATAAACTAAAACACTCAAGCTTTGTCATGCCTGCCAGCACACAAGCTAATCACACACCTGTGGTGTCTTTATT
Source organism: Allygus modestus (assembly GCA_963675035.1). Taxonomy (NCBI): domain Eukaryota; kingdom Metazoa; phylum Arthropoda; class Insecta; order Hemiptera; family Cicadellidae; genus Allygus; species Allygus modestus. Next base: position 29,626,470 of record OY776115.1, on the reverse strand, counting down.
TAAACAATAAAAGCTCATAATGTGGAAGAGAATAATAAGAAATATCAACAAATATATATTCTGCTTAAAAGATTTACGTTTTTGTATGTATGTTTGTTTCTTTGTCCTGTATGCACGCCTATAGCCTATTAATTAATTTCGCTAGTTAATACATTTCATAAATAAGGCCTGTGTTAATAATATAAAAAATAAATAAATACGTGCAGTTTCAAACTTAAAGCCTATATTTAATGTGTATATTAATGAAAGCACATGGTGAAGAAATATTTCATAGACACTTGTCAATTAAACTTGTTTAAACTTTATTTATAACATGAACTTAATTAGACATGTAAAAGTAGTCACACATGGTAGAAGATTAATACCAGTAATTGGGCAGTTAATTGGTAAACTTTGAAAGACTAAAAAGACCATCCTCTAACTTTAATGCGTTGCCCGTATTTATTCAGAATAATTCGAAGGAAGACGCCGAGCTCATCGATTAGGTCTGTATGTACAAGTACTTCTAAGACTGAATTGAAATATCGGGGGTGAATTTGAGAGAAAACTTAATTCCAAACTATATATCTACGATACTACCGATATAATTAATTAAAAATCGGCTTCTCAGCTGAATTAGTGTCAAAGGGGAACTACAAAGGCCATTTTAATAAGACTCGTCGCCACGCTCATGCCATCAGGACTGTGTGGGGACTAAATGTCCAACTCACTGTACTCACTCTGTATTTTGATTTAAATTTTGAAAATAAACTTATTGTACTCTCCATTATTGTTTAATTAATGCAGCTTGTATTATTTAAGTTTATAGTTAAATTATGTATAATCGATGAATCTGTAATAAGAACGTTGCATCACAATATATGTTTATAGATTTCAAGACCCCATCGTTCTCCAATACTTCAGTTTTTCAAACAATTGATACTAATAATTATAGGTGGTACAGTTTGAGCCACGGTGCTTGGCGCCTGGGAAAGGCGAGAAACAACTCAAATTTATCGTAAATAAAAGCAGACAATAACGAAAATAACCAAAACCAATGTTTTAAAACTAAATTAATTAATTTTGCTTTCTGCTGACAAAAGTATACTGTAACACTAACGGTACTAAGCCAAATAGAGGCGAAAAGTCATTCCAGAGCATACGCTAACCAGGCGTCAAGCACTGTGACCCGAACTGTAACTCGAGTTTGAAAACTCTATATGAAAGTATCGATCAAAATCTGAGTTAAACCATGTATGATACAATTTGACAATAGTTAAAACCACCTTGATTTGTTAAACGGGGTTAACACATATACACAACCAAATACAAATATACACAACAGTGGTAACAAATACACACAACCATCTGTGCACTTGAAATTAGAAAACCAAAGCCAACAGTTTGTATTTCTTATGCACTGTAATGTGTACGACTTCGCCTCTACGAATGTTAGTTCCAAAAGTCAGTGTATGATCAGTTCAAGCGTATAACCTATACTAGAGTGGTGGTTTCGTCTTTGAAAGATACTTCAATCTTAAGACATATCGATATTCCAAAACTGATTAATTCGGCTTCCGAACAGTATTAAAACTACATATCTCTCTTTGTTTCTCTCTCCTTCTCTCTCTGGAGAGAATGCGTACAGCATTCTGGATTGTTATGGAGGCAGCACGGTCACGTCTCTTTCTCCATTTTATTAAAAATGTATTAACTGTAAAACTTCAAAACTAGAAATGCAATGCTCCAACATTATAGGACTAAAAGAGAAACTAAAGCTGTCATTATTTCCGTCTCTACTGACCTACATAACAAACTAAAACCGTATTTCAATTACCGCATTCAACTGAGTGGAAATACACAAACAACTCCAGCATACTTTCTCCTAGACACTTACTTTCTCCTTACATACTTTCTCATACATACAATACTTTCTCCTTATTTCCCTTAATAACTACTGTTCAAAGACCAACTGTTATTTTAATCAGCTGTCGTCATATGTAAATCAAACTAAATAAACCTATCTCTCCGCTCCAGGACCTTATCTATATATGTTGGTGCCTTATGATTATCTTATTATACAATCATCAATTTCGAAAACTGAGTAATATTCTATTTCAGTCACTTAAACACCAGACTATCTCAGCGTAACGAACAAACTGATTATTTGTAATCAGAAAAGAGATCTTAACATTACAATATCATTAGTGAAGAGATAATAAAAACGTTATAAGGGTTTCAAGTCATTTTAAAAGCAAATTGGTTCCTCCCGGATTTTAATAACGTGAAAAGACATTGATTTTCGTTATTATAGTATTCCAGCAGTAAAGTTAATAATTACTCCAATGGTCATGATAAAACCAAAAGGACCATAACAAGATTTTGGTATTTCCAAGTTATTCCATAGGTAGCAATATGTTTATACACTTATGCAAGGTATTTACGCCACTCTTCGTGATGGACGGGTATTATTCTGTTAAATATTACAGAAATAACAGTTGCACGTCCTAGAAAAAGGTAGCAACGTACTTCTATGATGTATCGCTGCTTTCCAACTTGCACTGATGGCATTATGGTGTTGACTGTTAAAGAAAACTGAACTAAGCTTCTGTTCCGGATTCTGAGGCAACGGTACAAACCAAATTTTGATTTAAATAAAATTATAAGTGAAAGAAAAACCTTTTTTGGTACAAAAATCCCTCAAAACCGAATAATGCAACAAGTTTTTGAAATCGTTAAAATAAATACTATTTTACACATCAGTACCAAAATGCATTAAGATCGGACCCTTTTTACGAGAGTTATCGTGATTAGGCTACGGACACGCACTCATACAAATACACATATATTGTTATGCCTGGTGTATGTATAAAAACACCACCCATAAAACCAAAGACCGGATTATTCAACTTAACTTTTTTGTTCGTTTTGGGTGTTAAGGACAGGATGGTAATTTATGGAAGGAATGTAGAGATCCAAGAGCAAAACGTCACCCTCTCAAGCTGACCTCGTGGAGTTCTACTATACAAAGCCCTTGATCTGATACCATGCAAAAAGGTGTAATGCAAGGTGTGCTAAGTTTGAACTTAAACTTATTTTAAAGTCTTTATACACATGCTTATTTACACGTTTAACGATTAAGAAAACTTATATTCTGGAAAAAAACCTTGCAGAAGCGTGTAATAATTTAAACTATAATTCGGAGCCATATTTTGTTTTATTCCAATGTATGCCAATTTAATAAAATTTTAAAATTTTCTAACGGCGAAGATGGTAATATGTTATTTTATAAAGTAATTAATATATGCAAAAATATTGGTTAACATTGTTTTTTAGGCCAGTTAAAAAACCTGCATTCTTAAACTTTTTCTTAGCTGTGACTAACCACCTAAACTAAAGGCGCAAACCAACCTTAAGGCGCGAAAGTAAAGTATCATGGCGCAGAAAACAGTGGATATGTGATTTGTTTGTTTGGAATTGTTTGAATGATGATAAACGATAGATGGAATGTTAAAATTCAACATCAAAGTCGGGCTCACTCTTTTATTATTCATGTTTTCCGAACAATTGCTCAATACGCCTTGTTAAGTTTTTACTATAGCAAAACGTGCGTTTAGATTATTCGCAGTTGTTAATACTTCGTAGTAGGTATTGAAGTAAATATACAAATGTTCATTTGTTCTTAGAATTGTTGGTTTGAGAACGTATTTGCCAAGTTATAATTTATTTTAGGTAAATTTTTTGGTATAACCAAGAGAAAATCTCGAAATATATACTATTTACTTGATATTGTTAATGTTAGTTACTGTTGCGAACACTATATATAACATTTTATCCTTTATGTTATAAATGTAGTATGACTGGAGGAAGTTTTTAAAACGTACTCAAGTGGAGTTGGTTTGTTTCTGGAGTTTGGGTTGGAAAAAATGAATTAAACACAACCGAGTGTTAAGTTAACCTGCAAAATTAGACTACTTAAGTACGGTCCGACTGCTGAAGTAAAAGTAATATTCAATAACGTCACGTGGATTAGGCACACAAACAGCAACGATTCAAGGCTTGAACATAATTTCTGTTGATTGCTCTGGAAAACAACAATATGAAAGAAATATATTCATTCAATTTTATATAACTTGTTATTTTTACAGTAGTAATTGTAATTACTGTGTTGCTATTTCTATCTTGTCTTGACCATATGAAAATTGTTTATGTCTTATTAAAATTGCCTGATATAGTTGCCAAGTATAGCAAGATATTCAATACACTAAGCCACCTAACATATGGTAACACACATGGATAATATAGTGGTTACATACCACACATAATAATAATAGTAGAGCAATGCATTTTACGTTTTGGTTTATTTCGGGTATTAAAAGGGCAGGATGTTAAGTTTTAGAAGGAGAGTAGAGATCCAAGAGCAAAACGTCACTTTCTCAAGTTGACCTCGTGGGGTTCTACTGTACAATGTTGCCTCTGTTCTCATAAATTGTTAAAAAAGCCTGTTATTAGGCATGCTAAGTGTAAACTGAAGTATTTTAAAGTATTTATGTATTTACATGCTTATTAATTAATCAAACTTATATTATAGGAAACCTAAAATAAGTGATTAATACTAATTTAAATGTAGAATTTCATAAACATTTTATTAGTTATTACAATTTAAACCAAAGTTATGATTTTACTTAAATAATAACATAAAAAACTTATTTGTTTACAGCCTTGGTGATTCTGCATTGTGCACAGTGTCTGTCATATGATTTTAATTTCAATGAATATTTTAATAAAACTGTTTTAAATTAGTATTAAAAGTCACTGTAATTGATAAACTTAGATTGTTGATAAAAATTTTAACTGTCCACTAATACTGTTTAAGATTATGACAAATTATATGAAATAGTTAAAGAATGTTTAGTGAATTGTTTAAGATGCTTTTGGGAGTGACTCGATTAAAAATGTGATTGAGAATGTCCGCAGATGGAGCGTACCTTGTAAACGTCATCCAACCTGTAGGCGTAAAGGGTGGACAAGTCACCAAAACAACCATTTTGCACGCCGACTATTTTAGAAATAACATTCCAATTTACTCACGCAATCTGTATATAAAGTAGTAGAATTGTAATATTTGTTCCGTGCTTTTATCTTTTTAAACGAATTACATATAATAATGCATAATTCAATTCCTTTTTTCTATTGAATGCGAATTAAATTCAAGGTATATCAGTTTTGTGTCAAATCTTTATCTCATGGTAAAATTGCGTATAACACACTGATTATTTCTAACATTCTAAATTAATTATTATTGGTTATTTGTTAGTTTATTATTAAAACACCAACAAGTGCAAAATAAACCTTTTTAGAACACTACAATTTATTTTGTGAAACAAATGCAAATTTATATTTGATGAAACACCGGGTGAAGAGGGACCATCCATTGTGCGATAGACCCCCCCGAGACCGGCCTGAGAGATTGATTTCCTTTTTGGACCTCCTTCACTGCCCTTAAATATATAAAAATCTCGAGGCTTCCAGTCACTACTGTTCTGTAACAAGTGAATAAAAACGCGCTCTAAGTAATCATTTAAATAAATGTTTCTCCTTTAAATCCTAGTGTTACCCCGAATAGGCCCCTAAATCAGCAATGCACAAGAACATGTTGCAAGATATAGATTTATAATTTCGAAAGATACTGTATTACTGGAGGCTTTAAAAAAAATTAGTATAAGTTCTAAAAAAAAATACTTTTAATTTAAAAAATCAATCAAAGTTGCAAATGAATGCAATATTGTGACTGGTTCATCTCGTGTGGCTAAAATCAAAATACAGCAAAGTTAGTGCGTTGCGTTGGAGGTCATAGTACTTATTAGAAGTTTAAACTTATTTTTACGTATTATTTTATCGCAAACGGTGTTTTTTTTAACATACAACTCAAATGCTTTCAATACAAAAATATCCTAACCCCTCGAATTGGGAGTTGATCTCGTGACTCCTTGAACTAATATCCAAGATGCTAACCATTAGGCTTACGATATTGAAGTAGGCCAGTATTTGTTTGTTTGGGAATTAATATGAAAATTTCACCACTCTAGGTCAAAACATTAAACATCAACTTTTTTGGGTGAGGTATAATTAAATTGAGAGAATTTCAAACTGTAAGATTGTTACCAAGTTGTTTAAAATTAGATTGATAAGTCATTCCTTTTTATAACGTTTCGCTTTTCTAAATGTAATTCCTATAACTAATCCGTTACTGTCAAGTGACTAGCAAATCAGTAATTTTCCAAAATAAAAAAAAAATTACATTACTATATTATGTCATAAACCAAGAAATCCCTTTAAAATTAAGCAAAATCACATTACCTTTGTAAAATAAAAATAAACGGTACAACTATTTTCATGTGACATAATAACAGTAAAAGGTAGTATATAAAAGCAAGATAAATAAATAAACATGAATTAATACTGTTAAATATCCAAAACAACCATTAGTTAATTGAAAAGTAAGTGTACAGCAACAAAATCTCATGCTGTGACCTAGTAATTATAGGCGTGCTGGCGTGATTGAAGCCGCCATCTCAACTGAGTGCGCTGCAGAGAAAGTGATGGATGGATTTTAGCCACTTTGAAATCTGCTGGCTATTTTTAATGAAATAACTTATTGTTTATTTCATATTACCAAGGAGTAAATGGATTTATGCAACATTATAACAAGAATCTTGAAAAAAACGCGTAACAGGAATATTTATTAATGTACGAGCACTTTAGTAATGTAATGTTAAGTTATATTTGTTGATGTTAAAATTTTAAAATTCGTGAATAGTTCCAAAGATAGCCATTGAACTATAAATATATTCGTGTTTGAAATGAAAATCAATTGTATTTAAACTCTGTTACTGCGAGTAAATTAAACCTTTGGTTTGTCTTTAATATAACTATTTATGTGTATGTATAAATAAAGGTGATCCTTGTGTATTTAGACCTTAAACATATTTTGAAACAAAATTGGCTTTAAAACTGTTCTCAAACTTGGGGGTTATTTCTTCAAGTTATATCTTTAATAAAAAATATATCTTACAAAACATATTATTAATAGTAAACTCATCGTTTATAGGATTGGTTTCTAGTTAACATGACTGTGTTTAAAGCCTATATCAGATGCTGCAAGGTGTATTGTGCTCACCTGATCAAGAGATAATGTGTTGGCTCTATAACCATAACCGCTTAAAGTATGTAACATGAACTTGTCTTTCATACAGCAGTGAAAATTCTGTAGCTCAGTTATAATAAACTGATTCGTGGTTTTCGCTTATATTAAAGTTAAAATATAAAATGTAATGGGAAAAATCTAACCGAACATGACGAATAATAACGAGCTATACTTTAAGTCATTCATCTATTTATTTCTCATGGTTCCATCACTTTTTATAAAATTTCATACAAGAACAAGTAAACAATCTGTGATATGGAACATGCACAAGAGCTACACACTTAACACTAGTATGTTTTTAAAGTGAGTAAATACATTAATGTGCATATTCAAACTAATATACTTCAGGCTAGTATATGCTCTCAAAAATAAAAAGTGAGTATAAATATTACTTGCTATGTTATCTTATAACATGTGTAGACTTATAAGTGAAAATCACAGAAACCGTGCAAATTGATTGAAATAATATAAACTATTATCAATATATTTATATACATATAAATAGAAACGCATTTTAGGGGGAAGAGACAAAATACATTCCATCACAGTAAAAAAACATGTCAATTGTTGAAGAGGCGAGTTGTGAACGTATAAAATATATGTATGGCAAGGAAGCTACTCGTATTTTGTATTTAGATAAATTGCCAACATTTAAATAATTGGAAATGCCTAAAGCGTATTCCACAATATTTAGGAACTAATTAAGACACTTAGATAATTTACACATGCTGAGAAAACAACAAAATAATTCAGCATTCAATCAAAACCATTCAACATAAATTATTTAACAATATAACAATACAAGTTACACTGTGGGTTGAAAATCAAGAATAATTCAATAAACTGATGGCAAATAGGAAAACAGGGACTTTCTGATCCAACTGCATGTTACTTGACATTATGACCTTTCACCCCAATTCACCTGTAATTCACTGTTTTGAAATGAGATTGGGGATTCGCTTTCCTTAATTTGCGTTTACTAAACTTATTCGTTTCTATACGTAACTATTAAACAATATTCTGCAAATTACAGTATTTTGTAAAGAACAACGCATTTGATCATAACCTGATATATGTATTGTAAATAATTGAGACTTCCTGTAATAGAAAATGAAATAGATGAGTTTAAATTGATTCAACGTTATTTACACAATTGGTTAACGCTTTGGACGGTTATCGCCTGCATCATTCAACAGCTACTTTATAAGCTTAAAACTGTAAAACATTATAAGATGCAGTTCAACAATCTTTTGGTTTCATAACCTCCCGTCATAACCAAAATATAAAAGTGTAAATGATTCAACTAATCATAAATTTAACTTTTATGTTCATTCTCGCTTTTTATTTACAAGTATTTCTATAATACCAAACTAATAATTAATATTTAACTGCTAGTTAAAAATAAATTTTAGTTTGTAAAAGTCAAACACTAATAAATTATATAGGCTTCCCCATTACCTTGTAAGTATAGTTAAATAATTAACTCAAAATAATACAATCAGTCAGTGTTTTATTTTACCAAGCGATATTGTTAAGGTAAATTCATAGTGCTTTAAAAAATTACAAACGTAGTTATTAATAATCCAATACTATAAATTACAGATTTTAATAAAACTACCAACTTGAGAGGATATCAATTGTTTAATCATGTCTACTTAGAAATGCCTTTAATACTGTTTATAAACGAGTTATTCTATCTGAATTCGGAAATTACATAGCACATTTAAAAAATGCTCATCTGAGGATAAAATATATAAAATTACTCTTTCGTAATTTATTACAAGTTTTTCTTGTGTAAACCATACTAAACTAAAATAAAACAATACACAATTTCATTAAAGACAAGTTACTAAAGAATTTTCAAAACAAACGCTTAAATAAAATTCGAAATACAAGTTTAGCCATAAAACAATTCAACATTCACTCTCCCAACTTGGGTCATTCAAACTAGTGCTGATGACTCGGGGCACGCGATGCGGCCAACACGCGAGAATGGTCATTGTGGCCGGATATCTTGTATTATTCACTTCATGTGCCACTCCATATCGTCACATGAGGTTATTTTCATACTTTTACATCTTGGATAATCTCTATACAAAGTTTTATCGCGGCAAAATCATTTCAGTACTCAACTTCATTATGTATAATTAACAACTCAAAAAACCGTCAAGTACCAGTTATTGGATAGCTTTACTAGTCATTGACAGTGTTAATTCATTGTATTGTGTTATGCCTGTGAATTTATTATGTTCAGCCAGGAGTTGATTTGAATTTAATACATTTAAAGAAGCGTTTTACGATTTAATGCATGATAAACAAAAAAAAAATAAATAAATAGCTATAGTTCTTGGACAGTTTTTATTTTGAACAAGTAAGAGTTATAATACATAACCTCACAAGTTTATATATTTTACCTTGAAGCCTTGATTGAATGAGGGGATTGACGTATGTTCTGTTGTTCGTAAGATCTGTCGTTGCATTAAGACACCATCCCCTTTTAAAATAACACATCTCATCATAAAACAAGTTCAGCAGTTCCTTAGTTATCGCCCAAATTAAAACTGATTGTACATTTAAAATTTAGATATATTAATTCTATACGAATCTTTATGTATCAATCTGTCGACTTTTATGAATTTATTGATCAGGCATTAAGCTTAAATGGCTTAACACTGTCATGCATAGTTATAAACTTATGAAGTAAATAAGAGTCAATTGTATTAATTATGTTTATTATTCGTATTAGATGTAATGTACATATTTTTCAGTTATTTCTGTTTTGTATTGTAATGAATCACTAAGAATGTAAAGCCTTCATTTTAATCGTGCCATATCAGTTGTACTACATTATTTTTATCCAGACGCAAAACAACGCTTAGAAATTGTTTTGAAAACTACTAAATTGCAATTTTATTGGTAAAACATTACCAATGCAATTTGTTTCAAATTAAAAATAAAACCCTTGATTAATTGTATCAAGGATTATTAAGTGGATTACTTTTTTAACATAATATATTATCACATACATGATTTTTTTAACATATACATGATGAATATTACTTTAACGAATTAAAAAACTAACCCTCTCTTTTGCTGAAAACCAACCGGTTAAGACCTAAGCCACAGATCAGTAGGCGTAACATTGCACATTATAAAAGTAAATGACGCCTTTATTACTGCCCAGGGACTCATTTGATTCGAAGAGCGATATAAATTTGCCCCGCCAATAGCTTAATTCCCTTGCATCAGTTTAAATTAGGGAAAACTCTGAAAAGCAAAAATGTCCTTGAGACCTACAAGGTGTTTTTCGTTAGTGTTGCAAACATTTTTTCAAATAGCAAAAAGTATTTTTTTGTATTTACTTACTATGCTAGTTGCTAAAAGATAAATGAAATCGTAATTATATACAGGGAGGGCACATTTAATATTTTACAGTTATTATTGCCGTTGGACATTTTAAAATAAAAAAATATGGATCGGTTACTATTTAATCCAATAAATTAGAGTTCTATAAAAACATAATAATAAGGTGATTTTAAAAAGTTTTTAAACAATGTTTAGGGTAGTTTTAGAGGTTGCATACATTTGAATAATAAATAAATCGATGGTCTAACATAATTTTTATTTTAAGCATTATATATATATATATAAAATAATCAGTTGCTTCCTAAAAAATCTTTATTCCTAATCATAAATTTATTAAAACCAATGTATCTAAGAGTTAACATCGATCGGACTAAGTTAATATTCTAAGATACTTCTACATAGGTTTGATTCATATTACAGTTGAATATAAAATATAATATAAATAAATAATAATAATACAATAAATATTATAAGAGAGATACACATAATAAAGTTAAATAATCCCGTGGCAGCAAACCTACGTACTCAGCGAATTCACATTGGATATTTATGTCCTAATAACACATTAAGATACTTACCAGGTGTCATAAGAAATATATTCACAAATAAGTGATATTTAAACATTCTCCATAAAAATAACATTGAAGATGAGTAAAAAGGTTTGCTGCAACAATGGAAGAAAAATGATTGGTTTTGGTGCAAATATCAATAGGACTCCACTAAGTGAAGTTACATACCAAGTTTTGTCCATATACAATCATAAATAAGTGATTTATAAGGTTTTAATTACACTTCAGAAGAATGAAATGGGGGCAGAGTACCCAGGTTTGCTGCTACAGGATTCTTCTGCAAAAAAATGGTTTTCTATGGAAAAACAATAACTCACAGCCAGATGAAGCCATATACCAATTTTTGTCAGTTTATGTTCATATAAGTGAGACATACAAATTTTCATTTTCTCTATTAGGACAACATTAGACAACGTACTGTGTTTAGCACTTTTAATATCTCGGTAACTAATTGACGTAGAGCAATGATAAAAACACCAAATTGTTTGTTGTTTTGAGTTGAATCCAATGGTGAAAATTAAAGTTGTATTTAAATAACAATTACATGTGAAAAACCCAAAACCCCCGTTTTTGCGGTACAAAATCCCCCAAAATATTCCTTCAGATGGTCTGATCCGTCTGGATTTTGAATTCGTCCAAGTAAATGAAACTTTAAACGTCGGTACCAAATTTAATCAAGATCAGACCTTTTCTACGAGAGTTATCGAGCTAACGGACACTCACATAAATATATATATATATGTACAAAATTTGAACGAATGGTGTTTTTGACATCTGGGGGCCTCAAAACGAAAAGTTATCTTAGTCTGGGCTTGTCTTACAATGCCACCTATGGTAATAGCTTCTTCCCTATAGGAGAAATCCCTTATATGGTATAATGGCTGAAACTAACAACATATCTAAAACAGTATTTATAACAATATTGAATAAAACGAGCTCTTAGAGGTAGTGGAAACAAAGTAATTTGTTAATTTTAATTTCAATCGTCCGTTTTCAAGGAAGCAGTTTTATTAGTTTCTCACTTACAGAAATAGGATCGTTATTAAAATTGGTTTTTAATTTAATTTAAATTCGTACCTAACTTTTTCATTATATCTTAATACTTTTCTTCTCACTCTCTGAAATAAACATTTATGACGGTGTTAAAAAGAGCGAAAAGACTTCAACGAGGACACTGACATGAGGAGTGTGAATATATACCATATACATGTGAATATTTTAAAACAAAATACTTGAACCAATTTTTTTTCTGAAGCTCTTGGTCATAATTAACTGTAATTAAAGGACGATCAAGCTGTGAATGACGAAGTTAGGGGGAAGTTCAGTTAGGTGTAAAAGTAGGTGTGGAGGAATTCTATTCCAAGTAAAGAAAACTGTTTTTCCAATGTTATATCCTCAAAAGATAACTAACTGTATAAAGTAATTTTAATAATTTTTAATATCTTGAGAAATATCTATGCTCGAATGCTTAAGGAGAACTCATAATTTCTGAGTCTTCATGTTTTATTACTTAAAGTGTATTAATTTGAATTTTGGGTAGTATTTAATTTTTAACCCAAAAACTGACAACTTTCATTGAAAATATAAAAATGAGGTTAGGGGTTCTTGATTGTTTTGCCCAACGAACTTGTACAATATTTTTTAGTAAAGAAGGTAACTACCAAATTTGATGTAATTATGAAAAAAAGTTTAAGCGACCCCCGAAAACGTGTTTTGGACTGTTCCAAAAGAAACATCTAAACACCGTGACCAAACCGTGACCGTGTAAAAAGAAAGGCCAGATCAGGATTGCACATACATGTCCGAAATCTAAACTGTAAATGGTAAAGTTATGTTTTCTACAGATCCCGCCCATTCATATGGGACTCAAGTGTCGGAGCATATTCAAAAAGAGTAAACAGTTATCAGCAAGGTTGCTTAATACCTTGCTAAGCAAAACAGGTAAATTACTATCACTAGTAAAATTTATTTGCCGGTAGCCCGTACTAAGCTATAAACCATCGTCAGGAACGTCGTTTTTGCTTCTTTAGTCGCCACTAAAACTAGTCTGTCAACAAATAAATTTTGCAATAAAAAAAAAACATGTTTATAAAAAATGCGTAGAATCTTAATTACAACAGGTACAGAGAAAAACAACTATTTTTAAGGGTTCTAAAATTTTTATTTATATAGGAAAAGAACAAAGTTACATTTAAAAAATCAAGTATGCAACAAAATGTAGCCTTGATGTTGACCGACTAGGTGTTATTTAATGGTACATGCAATTATGTATGTTGAGCATTGAATTAAGTATGATGGAGTATCACATTATATCAGTGCCGAACAATCTTAGCAAGCCGGGTCACTGGACGCGGAGGTCCTCCCGTTATACGTTATACAATAGGACCCCACGAGACCGGTCTGAGAGAGAGTGATGTCTCTTTCTGACCTCGACCATTGTCTTCGCAGTAGTAACAACAAGTAGTTCATTCCAAGCATTGCATTTAATCTTGATATCAATAATTTCATTACATAAATTGTAGTTTGACAAAGCAGTTTAATGCTCTAATGCACTCTAAAGCTATTTTGTGTATGTTATAATCGCTTTGTTCGTTATAAACAGAGGTTCAATTACATCAGGCCCTTTATTTGAAGTTAAAAAAGTGCCTATAGTTAATGTTTGTTTAAACAACATTCAAAATTCAATTTAAAATGCTGTGAAAAACCAAGTGTGCCTTTTACATTTGTTTAGTTCACATATAAAAAAAATTGTATGTATCACACTTATGTAATTATGTATGTTGATTAAAATTAAGGATCATTAAAACCTTAGCAATACGAGTATAAATAAATATAAGACTATTCGATTAAAAAATGCGCAAAGATTGTTGAAAGTTAGGCTTTATTGCATTTTACATTTATTACCTATTTTACCCTATAGGGAAGAAGTTATTACCGTAGTCGTCATGGTAAGACCTAGGCCTGGGACCTATATAACTTTTCGTTTTGAGGTCCCCGGTCCCCAAAAACACCATTCGTTCGAAACTGTATATATATTTATATATATATATATATATGTGTGTGTGTGTGTGTGTGTGTGTGTGTGTGTGTGTGTGTGTGTGTGTGTGTGTGTGTGTGTGTGTGTGTGTGTGTGTGTGTGTGTGTGTGTGTGTGTGTGTGTGTGTGTGTGTGTGTGTGTGTGTGTGTGTGTGTGTGTGTGTGTGTGTGTCCATGGGTGCGATAATTATCCTAAATAAGGTCCTAATTTGTTCGAATTCGGTACAAAAGTGTAAAGCAACATTTATGACTTAAGTTTGGAAACCAGACAGATCGACCCATCCGAAGTGGTATTTTTTTGCAGGGTGGCGGGTTACACCCCAAAAAAAGAGAACCCATAAAAGTTCTCAGCATAAAAGTTTTATGCTGGTTCTGCATAAAAGTGAGGATTATAAATGTTATAATAGTTTTACATGTAATATTTAAAAAAGTAAAATTTTAGTTTTCACTATTAGATTAAGGTTTAAAAAACACACAATTTGGTGTTTTGATAATTTCTCTACGTCAATTGGTTAAATAGATATTGAAAGTGCTAAACACAGTGCGTTGTCCAAAGCTATTCTTTTGCAAAATCAGAACAAATGTATATCTCGCTTATTTATGGTACTAACGAAACTTGGTATCATCTGGTTGTCTATTGCTATTTTCACAAAAAGGGCAATTTTTACTGATAATTCCCGTAGCATCAAACCTGCGTACTCCACCCCATGTTATTCTAATGGTGGATAAGTAAAATGTAGTGTCACTCTTAATTATGAACATAAATTAATAAAACTTGGTATGTAGCTTCACCTTGTTGAGTTATATTGATATTTGCATAAAAACCCAATTTTTGGTGTTCCTTTTTGCAGCAAACCAGCGTACTCATCCCCCATGTTATTCTTATGGAAAATAATCAAAATGGTATATATCGCTTATTTATGATTGTATATTGATGCAACTTTGTATGTGGCTTCACCTAATTGAGTAATTTTAATATTTCCATGAAAACCCATATTTTTGCCCCTCATCGCAGCAAACCTGCGTACTCATCCCTAATGTTATTCTTATGGAGAATAATTCAAATAGTATATATCGCTTCTTTGGGAATATATTTGTATGAAACTTGGTATGCAGCTTTATGTGGTATTAAGACATACATTAGGGCCTGTACATTGGAAATTCGCTGAGAACGCTGGTTTTCTGTGACGGGGGCATTTTTTATTAATGACTGTGATTAGATACGTGTCTTTTCAATAAATGTATTTAATATATAATAGAGCGACGTTCAAACCTTATGAGTATTCGCTTACGTTAAAAATGGGCAAAGTAAAAAATAACTTTCTTCCTGTTACTATCAACGACGAGAAGTACTTAATAAGTTTTAAGTTACATGTCAGATTTAAATAAACATGTTTAATTTTTCTCTATAACTTTAATCTATCGCTTAATAGAAATATATGATCAGTTTTCTCGGTTGTTATTTGCGATGTTGTTTCTCCGAACTAGAAGATAAACACGTACCAGGACGTTAAAAGAACATTTTAATTTAAACTCGCTCGACCGGAGAGGAGCATCGACAACGGCTGGAAGCAGCGACTGGAAATGTTTCTCCGTTTTCAATTAACTCCAACTGGAATTTCATTGGTGGGATGTATTGCTTACTACAACAAATAAATATTTATAATGAAACTTGTTTAACATACGTAACAGAAAACTTACATTTGTAACATTTAAATTTACATTAAGTTTTCCGAATTTCTGCATATTTTTGCAATTTACATTGTTGCTTGTAAGTTGTTGTCAAATTTGCGTTTAGTGATTAGTAATTAATTAATTAGTAATACAAAACCCTAAAGCAACATTGTAGAAATCCTGTGCATAGTGTACAGTTTAACATAATGCGCTCAAAGTGGTGTCAACGCTGTTCTTTGCTTGTTTTGCATCCATATATCAAAACTGATGTTTAAGTTCTGCCGAAAAATGTCTGTGATTGTAGGTATTCAAATTCTGATTCAATTTGCTCATTTAATTGTTTAACATCACGAACACTAAAAGTAAAATTTTAATTTCAGTATTCACAAGACTGAAAAATCCATCGCTGTCAGATCTGGGGATCTCCAAATGACCACTACTTCATTAAAACTATGCTAATCAAAAGACATGTTAACAACGGTTAGCGACAACAGACTGAAGGGCCGCCTTGTGTATGCTGTTGAGAATTAATTTATTATAAATTAGTTTAATAATTGATTTAGCTACCGTGGTTGTATACGTTAATTGTTTCAAGATCATCAAAGTACACATTTTAAAGATTTATTGGAATATTAACTGTAATGGTTTTCACTTATCTAAATTTCATTCATAAATTTCTTTAAACATTTACTCTGAAATAGATTATCCCTGGCCTAATTGCGTTGAAAATTTCCCACAATGGTAGTATGTATTTTAAAAAGTGACTTACTTACAAATATTTTATAAAAATAACTCTTTTTAATTACCAGGTTTTTCCACTGTTATTCTGATTAAAACGAACCTAAAAGAACACCGCAGTGTGGACCTGGCATCAGTTGTTTTTGGTTGGTTTAGAGCTTCAAATCGGCATTATGTAAAATGTGAATTTAAACCCACACAATTTATTCCTGATCTAGTTTGGGTTTACATTCTCTTATCATTGTAGAACTAAATATATATTTCTCATAAATATTTCTAACTTTATCGTTATGGTAATTTTTAACACTCAACGACAGCATGCGACCTGGTATCCAACAGTACAGACTCATCGAATTGTACACTAGGGATTGTAATTGGTTTGTTTAGAGCTCTATACCCTCCGAGAGAGCCCAGAGTGCTGTAGGTAGCCACTCCGGTACCTGTCGTACTCTTGCTATTACTCCAATTCTATAATAGTAGCTCTAAAACATTCTACCTTGTTTTTTTAGCAGTTTAGCAAATTTCCTCTGTAAATGTGTTCGAACTCTTTAGTCAATTTTTAGTTAAATTTATTTAAAGTTTGGTTCGTACCTTCCTTTGTAGAAATAGTTAACAATTTCGCTGGGTAAAACACTCAAAATCCCCTAACCCCCTTTTTTGGCTATAAAAATAACTTTGATTTTTTTAGCATTGTAGGTTTAAATGTTTCCCAATATAAAAATAATGAATGTAACACAATAGAACAGTAGGGTGCCTACAGTATCCACTGTTAGTAAAATGCGATTATAAGGCTTATTATTTGACTGAAATTTGCTTATGGGTCTTTAGAGTACCACTGCTATTGTTAAGGATTTAAGGATATTGATTTAAGGCATGGATACCTGTGCGAAGAATTTGTTACATTTAACGGTACATACATAACACACAACAAACGGTACATAGATATCGGTTTGATAACGATAATCCTGTCTATACATATTTGTGTATGGTTCACAGGTGATTACAGAAATATGATAACATATCCCATTTTGTGATGACCACTCTTAGCAAGCCGGAATAATGGACGCGGAGATCCTCCTGTTATACAATAGGACCCCACGAGGCCGGTTTGAGAGATTGATGTATCTTCGGACCTCTGCCATTGTCCTCGCTGGAATTACTAGCCTATTCATTATCGGTATTGAAATCATTAAATAAGCTTATTTGATGTACTGTTTTTTGTAACTACAATGTTACACAATTAAACTACAATCAATTGTTTTTAAATGTTAGATTTCACACTCTTATCAATGGTTAAATAATTGCAAAGTCTATTTCATATATAAATAAAAGTGCCAATTAATTAAGGGTATGAAAATGTTGTTAAATTATCTGCACCTTATGAAATAGTGAATCAATCAACCAACCAGCCAGTCAGTCAGCCAGTGTTTTTGTAAGACCATAGGAAACATTAATCTCATACTTATGACCGATTTCAGTTAAATACATAATGTAAAAAAATAAAATTAAACTATAATTGTGAAATAAAAGCCTACAAAAAATATTTATAATAGTTAAAAGTTTCAAATGATTCAAGCCAAATGCTAATGCAAATGATTTCTTCCTGAAACCAGTCATTTATGAAAGGTGCAGAAGTTTTACCTCACTAACTCTCTACCTACTTCTAAGCTGACAGTGTAATATCTTTGTCTTAAAATTATTTTATGTTTTAATTACCATACATAGCAAAATTACTGTAAATATTGCATGGTTACTGTACAGCAAAAAACTATCAGTAATTCACTTATGATTTATCAGTGTGTTAAAAATATAAAAAAAACAATTATTGTTAACAAATAAATATTCAAGGATTACGAGGCTGAGGGAAACCAATGTGTAAACGTGCCATCGGACGTTAACACAGCAACTTAGGCTGGTTAATATCTCTCCAGGGACCCATTAGATTGGGAAAGCAATACTTTTATTACCCAAGAAACGTTTATCGCCCCTTTTTAACCAGTTTTGGAAGTAATTTATAAAACGTGAATATTTAAACCACGGTGAAGTAAATTGTTGGCATTATTTTCCCCATTAAAAATGTAAATCTGCTCACAGAGGTTTAAGAGCTTTTGCCTCCATGAAGCCGTTTGTTAACCTAACTGCAAATAATGCAATAGCAGAAGTGCAACATGCAGTACCAAAACAGAGAGCTCTACATATGACATCCTGTTCCCACGCTTAGAAGTGTACCACGCAGTGCCGAGAGTGTAGAGCTCCATACATGACTTGCTGATCAGCGCCCGTTCCACACTCAATATCGGATCCCTGATATACCACCCATGATAACACATTGTGACCCTGGGTGACGGAGGAAACCGTTGTTTGAGCTGACGACATTTCAGCCAAATACCAGAAACAACAGTACTCTACTGTAATAACAGAATCATGTGATTCATTCTTGTTATTAATACTTGGATGGCTGGCCATGGTCACATGCCTTTTTGGTTTGGAGGTTATGATGAGGAAGTCAGAAAGTTTTATTCTAAATAGAAACTGATATACACTGTACTTTGCTGTGAGTGGGGAATGTAATATTCCAGACCACACGAGCCGCTGAGTACTTCGAAGTCATGTAATAAAGTTGAGATCAACTCAAAGCTTATGTGTCTCGAACAAGGCATATAAAGTGGTTAGTTATCTTGGTAAATTCACTTACACCAAAGGTCTCATAGTTGATCATAACCAGCAGTAGAATACTCTCGATGTTTACAACTCAGACCGTTCTTTGTCCGGAGCTGAGACGTTGATGAAGTAAATGAACAGAGATTAGTAGGAGCCGCACCCCGTTGGTCTTAACATGGAGTTATATGGAGCACAGCTGATGTGGTGGCTTCACTCAGAGGGTCAACCACGTGACCAAAAAAAGGGGGCCATGACCTCAAAAAATTACCAGTGGTACCAACTTAGTTGCTAACTTAGAAAGAAAATTCCCAGAGTGTTATACTGCGTAGTAATATATACATAGTAATAATATGTACATGGTAATTATATATACATAGTAAATATATATACATAATTATATATATATATATATTATACTACGGGAGAGTGAGTGAGTGACTGCGCAGACCTGCGCGTCACGCCTCAGCGCCCACCCCAAGTGCGTCACGCCTCAGCGCCCACCCCAGGTAATCAAGACACAGACAACACTGGGGAATATTAAAATATCTGACAACACTTTACACAATTCAATACAAGTCAAGACTTTATACAGTAAAATTAACAGTTCAATAAAGACTTTAAAATATCTGACACACCAAATTAACAAGTAGAAAAATGCAATTTACATTAAGAAGAAAACACAAACATCACTGATCAAAAAATAGTCTTGTGCGGCCGCTCACGACACTTCGACAGAAGGGGCAACACGTCACCCGACGACTGCAGGCCGGGCATAATGTATGCCCACAAGATTGAAGCGCCACCGTCGGTAACGCATCAAGGCAAATGTGACACACGACGTACCTCGGCTGTTCTGTGGGTGGTGGCATGCCTCGTGTGATTAGGTTGTCCATCCGCCGGTCGTTGTAAGCGAGGATCCTCTCCATAGTGGTGCGGATATCCTCCCAGACGGCTGGAGCAACCTCTCGCACTTGGTGGTCCGTGGTGTCTTCGAGGACATTCCTCGCCAAAGCCAGCGCCTCGCCCAGCTCTGTTCTCACCGTAGCCAGACGAGCCACCATTACATGAACCTCCGAGGTAGTGTTTGATCCTCTCTGCTGTAAAACCACACCAGGTAAGTATTAATAATACAGTAAGATAAGCCTGTAAAAACACACAGTGTAAGCTAAGCCTGTAAAAACACACATATATGCTAAACCCGTTATCTTACCATCTCAAACATTCGCCTCCTCAGCCGCATAATTCCTTCCTCTCTATGGCAGACACTGCACGCTGGGGGATCGGCCGCGGGCATCCGCTCCTCACACCGTAAATTCTGAAACATTACAAATTAAATATAATACAAGTTCACAAAACAAAATTAAACCCCGCTCCTCACACCGTAAATTCTGAAACATTACAAATTAAATACCATACAAGTTCACAAAACAAAATTAAACCCCGCTCCTCACACCGTAAATTCTGAAACATTACAAATTAAATATAATACAAGTTCACAAAACAAAATTAAACCCCTATCCCCGATAGAGATACTTACAACAGGTTCAACTCGTCTAGATGGTGGTCGTGTGGGCGCAGAACTTTCGGCGTGGTTCATACGCTCTTCCAAGGCGGCAATGCGGACCTCTGGTATTGACTGTAAAAACAAACAATCAATTACACAGTAAGATATTACACAGTCAAAAAAAAAACAACATACAACAAAATATATCAAAATTAAAATTACCGAAAGTCTGGAGGCTCTTGATGCTCTAATCCGTGCCTCAACGGTCGGGTGAAACGCAAACACGTCTTCCTCCTCCTCCTCTCGCTCCTGAAAACAACATTAAGGTGTAACCAACAGTAGTTTACATACGACATAAAAATGAAAGATAGAAAAAAAGACATAAACTTTTACCTGTAGACGGAAACCACGCCCGATGCGAGGGTCTCCATCCGGGTATATTCCGCATTCATCCACACCCGCATCTCTAGCATTGGTTAAAACCCGCCTCTGAAAAAAACAAGATAGAATTAACATCACTACTAAAAGCACAACTAAACAAAAACTATCATTACGGCTAATCGTACTAACCGTTTGATCGGCAAACGGTAGTAGTGGGCATTTGGGGCTGCTAGACCGGAAGTGACGTCATCCGGTCACGTGACCGGATGCGCTGAGTCATGAAAGACGTCATCTGAGGCTGAGCCAGTGACGTAGGCGGTTTTGTGACGTAATGAGGGAAAGTTTAAAGGTCAAGGTCACGGGGAGGTAATATTAAAAAAGTACTACCTCGCACGCGTAAAATCCGATTGTGATTCGATAGTTTTCATTCGATAAAAATATCGAATGAAAACAATCGAATGGAGCAATCGAATGATACGAGTGCGAGGTAGTACTGTTTCATTTAACTTTATTTTTACTTTTCTTTTTATTTACAATAAGTTATGTTTACAATAATTTATGTTTACAATAGTTCCCCGTTGTTTGTCATCATCGATGTTGTTGATCCGGAGTCGCGACCATCACTTCGCTTTCTGATGAAAGACGGTAGATACTTCGATTCCTGCGCAGAGTCCATGTTGTTTTTTAATGCGTAAAGTTCCAAAGATAAATCGTAACCGGACGCAATGAGAAGTCTTAACTCTTCATTAAAAACCTCGAGGTCTTGGAAAGTCGCCAGATGAATAGAGTCATAATGAATACACCTAATTTTGATGGACATTTTAACAGAGAGCTCGATGTACACTGGTCAAGAGCCGGAGGTGTACTGACTATTCGCTAGCTAGCGTTTTGGTATCAAACAAAATGGTGGGGGTAAAAGTGTGGTGGGGTGGAGCAGATGGCGGACGGCAGATGGCAGGCGGCAGGTGGCAGCTGGTGCGAGGCAGATGGTTGCTACTACATTCGCCGCCACAGTAATGCAATCCTTCGGCGTAATTCTTGTATTTTATCTTGTCGGTTCATTTGATACGTTTTACATCTACATATGCAATAGCTGAAACACTTGCACTTACGACAAGCTTTCCCGTCAACTTGATCGCCTGGTATTTTAAAACATTGTAACTCGCAACAATATGTCTTCAAATTGTTATCGAAAAATAAATTGTTCATAGGTGGCACCGACATGTTAGCTGCAGCGTGTGTTAGACAAGACTGAGACTAACTTCACTGCTCCCTCTCTTTTATACCTCTTCATAAGTTAACCCTGAATGAAAGTTCAAGGTCATCCATTTGAATTTTAAAAAAAAGCAACACAGCAGTATATAAAATAATATACTGCTGTGTTGCTGTTTTTATTTTTTTATATTTTGCTTTATATATTTTTTTTATATTTTCTTTATTAAACAAACATCTTACAATACAATAAGCTTAAGTCTAACATTGATGACTAGAAATACAAACAGAAAAAATACAAACAAAGACATTATGTACAAGGATGCGTGATGTGCAGAGTGAGTTCCGTCGAGTTGTTGCCGCTTACACCGTGTGATACCAAATACAACGTCCCCGGTTGAATATCTCGCAAATCTTCATTTTGTAGCAGTTGAACAAATCGTTTTGGAAGAAATACTTGAAACTTCGGCTCATCTCCTGGAGTGAAAGGTCCTTCGCTCAATGAAACTAGAATTGCTTCTCCATGTGTGGTTTCCACTTTCTTGATGTTATGAATAATGTAGTGTTTTTGTTCTTTTAGTTCTGAACACTTTTTAGTTAGCAGAAGGTCGGATTTTGAATGAGTGTTGAATTGATCAACCAGTGTTTGTAGAAACTGTTGTGATGCCATCTTCGTCAGTGGTGGTTGTGGTGTCTTCTGTGATGTTGCCTCTTCGGAGTCTCGAATAATACTCGTGCTGAAGCGGTGTTGTCTCCTCGTATTTATAAGCCCCGCTACCCCCACCACATTTCTGTTCTCCGCTACCCCCACCACATTCCTGCGTTTGTTTCAAGTAAGCAGCCAAACGATATGCGTTGTACAATGCACAGTTTGTTTGACCGTGTTTAAGATCTTTTGCAGCGACACAAATATTACCGAGATTAATGTTAAAGTCCTTACTGATAGTTATATCGAAAACATTACCGTGCGTATACTTTTGTATCCAGTTATTTTTTTCTAATCCTCTTGTGTATATATGTGAATATTGTTTGCAAAAGTTAAACATAATACTGTGCAGATTACTGTAGCTTATAAATCCTTCATACCAATGTATGTGATGAAAGTAGTTTGTTATCCATTTGTTTGTACTTTTTGCTTTGGTGTTAAGTTTTTTAAAAGAAAAAGGAGCTTCAAACGTGAATGGGTAGGCTACAAATGTAAGCAAGTCTAAAATTACTAATTCCTTGATAATAAACCTATCATCATTATTTCGAAATGCTTGAAATTCTATTACACAAGGCTTTACACTCACTTCTTCATCCCCTCCGCTCATCATGGCACCTAGCGATCAACTAAACTGTTTTCCACACCACGGTAGGTTAAATACCAGGCCGTACAGTTGCAGGCGCGTTGGTGTATATTTAACGTGGGCACCGTCCCCAATAGGCCTACCCCATGTGTGTTCTTCTTTACTAAGTCAAACTTTAGTCTTTTTTAACTTCTTCTTCTTGTGTTTCGTTTTCTTCTTCTTCTTGTTTCTCCGTTTCTTCTTCTTCCTGTGTTGTTTCTTCTGTAGCTTCTGTAGCGATTTCTACAAGTGGTTCAAAATCCTTTAACTTTCTCCACATGCAAACTTCATGAGGTATTCTATTAAAAATAGATGTATCCACAGGTCCGTACACGATGGTGCTATCAGGTTGTTTTTCCAAAGTATCGACCAAATATTCTTTAATAATAGCGCTTGCAAATACCAACTGTCTCATGTACCTTGTAATAGGTTCTGTTGCGTAGTTTAAAACGTAGAATTCTTCACGTGACAGTAGAATCTTATTTTCATGTTGAGTCAAGTCTCTAATTCGCACTTGTAGTTGTCCGCGATGTTTAACAATATCGATTTCATTGTCACAATCCAAAAGTCGAATATGTGTTTTCCTTCCACACAAACTGTTAGTTAAATAACATTCTATTAAATGTACATGTTTCAAAAATGACTCCCAAGCATTTTGCGAAAATAAAACCTTTTTTGTTCCATGGTGTAGTATTACTGTAGGGGAATAATCCAATGATTTCATCAATCCAACTGATACACTTTTACTGATGCATGCTGAGATGGGGTAAAAGATTCGCAGAAAAACTTCAGTTAAAATGTGAGGAGGAATATTTTCTTCAACTTTCTTCTTCCTCTTTGGTACTACCTTTGATGGGTCTGCATTAATTTCCTCCTCTCTATCTCTTTTACCAAACTTTAAAAATGCAGTTATTTCCTTGATGATTTCTGCTTCACTAGTATTATCACGTTCCAATAACGGTGCTACCTCTGCATCACCTTGTACAACAGATGGAGAACTCATTTTGTAGAAGATGTTACCCATGCGCCGATAGACGATCAACTGAAGACCTGCATTGCTGCTCCGCTATTTATAGGTTAGCGACAGTGGCGGTGCCGGTGGTGGTACAACGTTTTACAATACTGTCTTTACAATACCGGTCAACGGTGTGTATGTAACAATTTTATCGTGCAAAATTAAACAATACGCAGATGTATTTGCAGGTACGTTTTCTTGAAATTCCATTTCTATTTTTATATCAACACTAGACGATTTTACAGATTCATTTTGTTTGGAACAATCAATTACAACAATCGGAGCTTTCGATTCAAACTGAACGGGAGATAGTAGAGGTGTATTTGTTTTGCCGTAATATGAATTTTGGAACCTAGCGTACATGTCGTATAAAACACTGTATCTTTTCTTATCAAAAGAAATATTAAAGTTGTCGTAGGGAAAGAATTGTGAATTCAGGAACACTTTACAGTTTGTTAATTTACAATGGTCAAATTCACCAGCATTTTCAGTTATTATACTTTTCTTCTTCGTTTGTAATCCAAATATTACATATCTCGCTTTTTCCAAATGAGTAGAAGTTTTTACAGTCCATGTATGTCGTTGTGTTGTAGGTAAAACGGGGTATTCATGAAACTCCCAGCTTCTGAATGTCATTACAATGTCTCGATCTGATTTTAACTTTCTTAATAATGTAATCCTGTGTTCATCATTTAGTCGCACATGTGGTACTCTCCAAACAATCTTGTCTAATGTTAATTTCCAGTCTAAATTGGCATCAGTTGTTCCAGTAGCTGCTTTAATAATATCTTTATCGTTTGATGATCTTAATAAAACTAGTTCTTGTTTTACATTTATTATTATTCTTCTGTAGTCTTCAGCAAATCCTAGGAGTAATCTTAAAGGTACGTAGAAATCAAAGTTTCCCGAAGAGTCAGGAGCGATTGTACTTTTGTCTGGTGCAACCCATCCTGCAACAGCTAACAGATTATTCTCATTTGGTGTTAAAGACACTAATCCTTTCAATGTACTGGAAATTCCAACCTTTTTTGTTGAATCGACTGTAACTCCTGAAATTTCATATCTAATCTCGTCAAACAAAAATGCCATGGGATTATTTATGAACGGAACAGTGGTTCCAGCAGTACCATCATTTTTTGTTACTTTTCCTTCAATATATAAATAACTTTCGCATGGAAGAGTATAAATGTCTTGTTGTTGTATAGGAATCCTAATTTCATCGTTATTGTTTAATTTGGACGAAGCGTAAGGGTTGTGCGTGTGATATTCCTTTTCCCATAAGGTCTCGTCGAATGTTGGACCCTGCGCTATATCCAGTATATCCATTGTTAATGACTTTTAATCCAATTTCTTCTAGAAAACGAATGTTGTCACTTGTTAACCCTTCTACAGCTGATAAGCTACTGACCTCTTTGCTTGTTGGCTCTCTCTTTTTAAATGATAACCCCATTGTCTAAGCGGATGATTTTATATGTATTCTTACAGTAATAGCTTCTCCTCTAAAGTCAATAAGGTTTCCGTCTTGATCCACTATGTTCAGCACGATGTCTGAAATGAAACTGGTGTTTAACGGTAGGTACACAAGGTTTTGAGGCTTTTCTACTATCTTGAAACCCGGTGCAACTGATGGGTAGAATGTGTGTAATATATGACGATTCTCTCCATCTCTGTAGGATCCTTGTATAATGTTACATGTAATGTCTATGCTATTAACTTTGATGATCGTCACAGTTTTATTCCCAGAATGAGTTTTATTAGGTTCTAATACTTTTGTTTCCTTAGAAAACCCCAATAAACTACCAATTGAATGTTCTTGACTAAAATCAATATAATACTTAGACGTAATTTCGGCTTTCATTGTATTGTTATTGCCTTTTATCGTTATATTTTCTTTTCCCATATGTTTTTGTATAACTTCATTTATATTATCAATTTCATAAGCTCCTGTTGGTAAACTGAATTCCTCCAAAGCTGAATACTTTCCTTTATCATCTTTTGTCTTGTAATAATGTATTTTGTTATTAATTCCTTCACTAACGTTTGGAATAGAGTTATATGTTGTTAAATCCAGTAATGCGGCTTCCCATAGTCTTCCTTTTTGCAAACGTAGCGCTGGAAACAGAATACTGCGCAAAGTACATGAGTTACCGGTTAATGACACTGTATACGAGGACATCTTAAAGTTGACTAACACTTTGAGCTAAAAAGTCTAAACATAAATGACCGCAAATGGATGTATCATCAGGTTGTTTTCTTGTATGATTGTAAAAAACATTTTCTGCCGCACGAAAGTATTGTTGAAGTTCTTTCGGTGGTGGAAGGTCTCCAAAACTGTCGAAATAATAAATGGTTTTACCAAGTTTCTTGTAACACACCCAATGAGTGCCTAATCCTTCACTATTATCCAAATTTACAATACCAGTCTCATTTTTCCACATTTTAACCGGTAACTCATCTTTCATAAATACTCCTCTAAAAAATGGGATTTTCAAACAAGAAGCATATGTAATCAGTTCTTCATTGGTCAATTCTTTGTTTTTAATTATTAATTGCTCTTTCTTATTTAATACACACGATACGGTCTTAGGTATAATCCTCCTCCCTTTTTTATCATTGACCATATTGTTGGTTTCTTTTTAGCTTTACCACTGGTAGATCGACGTTTTCTTCTGATATTACCTCCTTGTTTCTTAGCGGGTTTTTTCCCACGCCTTCTTCTCTTTCCTCCTCCAAACGTAGTTTTTGCTTTCATTGCTGCTGTTACTGCTAAAGACGCTGCTTTTTCACCAATACTTGCGTCACTAGATTTTACTCTTTGTCAAGCTTTCTCAGCAAGTGCTCTATCTGCTATTGATCTATTTTTAGTATCACCAAATTTGGAATACGCTATATCGTGCTGTTTACAAGCTTGATCGAGCTTATTTATTCCAGGATCTCCTCTAGCAAGACGTTTCTCTAATTTGGTTCCAGGACCACAATATTGATATCCTCCAGGTAAATGTAATTCCACAGGTAATAAATCAATCGCCTTGTTAACTATAGCTCCAACCGGTTTACTTAATAGAGAAAATGCTGTTGATGCTATTCCCCTTCCTCTCTGTAATCTCTCTCGATTATGACTGATGCGTTTAACCCTCGACATGACTATTTATAGCAAAACCTACAATCAGTAGGTGCACTCTATAAATGTTTTACAATGAATGTAATATCAGTTTTGGTTTCTTGTATTATATACTGTTTAAAATCCATTTATTATATAGAAATGGATTTATTAATTAAATGTAGACATATTAAATAGAAGTAGTAAAAATTGAAATAAGGTGTAATTGAAGATGTTCCAGATGTTTCTCCGCTGGTGATGGTATTGTTGTCTTCGGTAAAATGAATAAACTTTAAATAGTTGTCATGTTTCCTTAGAAACTTGCCACTAAATCGTTGGTAATTGAATAACACATCCCAGTCTAGTTTATCTTTAAAATTGTCAATGTAATTCTCAGAGAGATTTTGATATTTACTTATTACTTCCCAACAGTTATTAAAATTTGATGTCATCTCTACGAGGAAGTCTTCTGAAAACTGTTGTCTTTGTAAAATATGGATCCAGTTAACTCTGTGAAAATAAATTCTTAACATAGTCATTGTGAAGAGGTAATGTATGGAAAGTTGTTCCCAATCCATATATCTATCAAACCGTTGAACAAAACCATCTGTCAACACTCCTTGGGGAAATCTCGGCTCTTGAGATATTAAACTCCACGCAGTAATATTGGATTCCATCATCCTCTCTGTATCGTCTCTCGAATATTACTGATGCTTTATCCCTTATCATGGGTGTATTTTAAATTCTTTTTTCTCTTATGTAATCTTCATTGTTTTCTGTTGGTTCATTAATCACATTCACTTTATCCCCCTTTCCTAATGTCTTGACTTTAGAAGGCTCAGACGGTTTATCTCGTTGATTAAGTTTCTCTGGATTGTGTATATTTTTCCAGTCTAAATAATTGTGACTGTCAACATCTGAAGCTGCATCTCTTCCTGAAGACCGATGGATATAATGGAATAGAGCTGCACCAAACCTTTCCAAATGTTTTTCATATTCCGTAGTCCATTTCTTGTGTACAATATCAAACATTTTCTTATTTACAGCGTCTCCATCCTGCTCACAATCACCTACATTTGATAATTTTAATTTTTTTACATCATAGCTTGTGTCAGTTTCATTCCTTTTGTAAATCGTTAACAATTTTAGAGTAGCGAAATTTACTGCTTCCCCATCATAAACGGGATGTTGTATATTGCTTAACCTTTTACAGGAAAACCCCCAATGATCTTCGTGTACAGTTGGGGTTCTTTTATCCATGTATTTTACCGTAACCGCATCAGAAGACAAAAGCGGATCACCAACATTTTGAATTACTTTTCCTTCAAAATTATAGTAGCCATCAGGTGTTAACGGAAACCCAGCTCTTTTTTCACTATATTCAGATTTTACTCCAAACTCGGAATACCGTCCAAACTTGTCCACACTCATGATGTAACTGAATCGCTATCGTTTAGGTTCTTATTATATATGTACGTCTACTGAACAATTATTCCTTGTTTTCGCAGTTCATCAACCAAAGCTACCCATTCGTTTTCTAAACCAGTGTGCCCGGCTTCCATAGCTTCATGTAATAACCTCATTCGATCAACTAACTTATTTATATCGTTGTAATATATTATATTAGTTTTATACAAGTTTTTCAATAATCCCCTTCCAGATGTGGTAGGGTCAGTTGTTTTTCTCTTTTTATGCAAAACATTTAATTCAGCAGAAGATAAAGCTCTTCTTTTAATTTGAGCTTTTTTTGATTTCGAGGGGAAAAGACTAGATATAATACTTGTATATTTTATTGACCGATTTCTATGAATAGGTAGGTCTTTGGAATACATTTTTCTATGTGCATTTGTATACTCTAATATATGTTTAAACAATTGTAAATCCCTTTTAGTATATTTACCAGGATTATTTTTAAAGATAAGTTCAAACAAACCTTTTGTACCTTTATATTTCTTATCTCCAATAACTATATCATCATTTTCGTTTATATCTAACTTGCTATCTCCAATCATTAATCCTTTATCCTCTATTCTAGCTCCATAGGTATGATAATTTCGATTAGCATGTGCGGCGTGTAACATTTTTAACGTATATGTTCTTCCAAGTGTTCCTTTAAACATAATATCCGTGCCTAATTTGCTTAAGTTGGATGGGTTAATATCCTCTTCTTCTGCTCTTGTATCTTCTACACTTGTATCTTCTGTACTTGTATCTTCTGCGATGTCCTTTTCCTTTAAATCCTCTATATCTCCGCTTTCTTCATACTCGTCGCTTTCTTCAGATGTTTGTAACTGGCCAAAACTTTCATCATTTTG
The DNA here is from genome assembly GCA_963675035.1 of Allygus modestus. Classification (NCBI taxonomy): domain Eukaryota; kingdom Metazoa; phylum Arthropoda; class Insecta; order Hemiptera; family Cicadellidae; genus Allygus; species Allygus modestus. The sequence goes on along the minus strand of OY776115.1, from coordinate 29,596,385 downwards.
AAATTCTTCTTCATATTTGGAAATTGGTAGCATTTTGTCTCCTTCGAAGCGAATTGAAGGTTTTTCCATATTTTGTGCTAATCGCTTTAAAGGTTCAGTAACAGGTTTGAATGTTGTTTCTAAAAATTGCTCTCTTTCATTTATACCTGATTTTAAAGCTCGTTTTTTTTGTCTAATAGAATCACTAAGTGATTTTATTTCCTTTAATAGCTTTTCCTGGTTAACCATCTTCACACCTTGACGACTTGTACAGTAATACCGCTAATCAGTGTATTAAAACGAATTTATCAAAACCTATTCTATAACGACCATCTTTTATAGCATGATCTTTCATAATAACCAAAAATCCATACTTTTCCGCCCATGCTTTTCCGCAAAGCTCTTTAAACTTTTCAAATGACATATCCGCATTCACATGATCGTTATATATATGTTTTAGGTTAGTATCATCTTGTTTGAATACAATTAGAATATTTGCATTATCTCTGATAAGTTGTTTTGGGATTTTGCTATAAGTTTGTCCTATATATATGCTGTCAATGTTATTATGTCTTCCCATGGCAAAGTAGTTTCTAATAGTATCCTGATTTTCACAAGATACATCGTCAAATATAAATACAGAATACGGTTTCGCTTCGTTTGGTTGCATAATGCTATCACTAGCGTTAAATTTGTAAAAATTAACATCAGACACATCAGATAGGATTTTATCTAGCAATTTATACTTTGGTTGATGTAGAGACTTTGAAAAAATATATAGGTTATTAAACCTTAATCCCTGTGGATTAGTGATCAAATTAAAGACGACATTGGTCTTTCCACAGTTTGAGGGGCCACTTACTATACATCGAACAGTGTTTGGAAGTAAACTACCGTGTTTACCATTGTTGATTTTAACGTTATCCACAGTTAAATCATCTATGTTATTAATATTGAATCGATCTTTATGGTGAATAATCTCCATCCTGCTCAAAGGTTAACGATGAAATGAGCTGCTTGCATTACACCAAGTCCTTTATAGGTATCCATGAATCCTCAGTTTTGTTAAACCCTAACCACCGCACTTTAACTGCGTCCTTTTTTCTTTGTAACACTTTTTCAACAAGATATACATCACCTACTGTTGACTTTAACATTTCATGTCCATAAAATGCACCTTGCAACAAATCTCCTTTGTTATCTTTTAAGATATACGTTTCAGGTACAGTCGGTTGCACTTTATACACTGTAAAAACTTCATTCGTCCAATTGGGAAGGTATTTCTTGGTAAACACTCCCTTATATTTACTAATCCGTACTTTATCACTTACATTAAATTTTCTTGGCTGAATTTTTTCTACTTTAGGCTTTGTATTTTTCTTTATGCGTTTTAATACATCCTTTGCATTTCTTCTATTTACTTTGTTAGGTTTCATACCAATAGTTCTATGAAACCTGTTGTTATAATCATTTATTAATTGTGGTAAAACATCATACCATACGTAAGAACCTCTTTTTGAAAATTGTTTATACAGTGCTCCTTTTAAGGTTCTATTGAATCTTTCTACAATAGCTGCTTTTTTCTCTGAATTTGTAGAATAATGATTTATTTTATATTTATTCATTAACTGTGCAAAGTTTGTTTTAAAGTATTCTGTTCCATCATCAGTTTGTAAATGTTTAATTTTGTTTTTATCTCTTTTTATGGCTATTTCCATGGCTTCTGTTACGCTTTTACCAGTCTTGTCCTTTAGAGGCAAAGCGTCTGCAACTTTTGTAAAACAATTAATAATTGTGAGTATATATTTAAATCCTTTGTTTATTCTGCTATGCGGTCGCATTTCAATTAAATCCGCTTGATATAGATCATTTATCCCTTTTATAACAGTATTTCTTCTTGGAAACATTATTCTTGCAGGTTTGTGTAGTTCATTAATAATCTTCTCCTTCAGGTCTGACATGATGGTTTCACGAAGACAGCTGATATGGTATTAAATATTCTTTTGTATAAATCTGCTTATATAGGTCAAGGTCATTCTAAACTAATGTATAAAAGGGGGAACACAGCAAATACTGCTGTGTTCCCCCTTTTATACGGAAAGGAAAAGAAAAAAGGGATGTAGGACGATGAAAGGGTTACTCGTCAATAGGGTTGAGGGAATAGTGGCCGAATGGTAGAGTGTGGATGTTGTCTGCAAGGATGTGTCGTTTATCATCATTTGAAGAGAGAGCTTTTTTTACTTCCGTCACGCTGTACAGCTTATGGTTGAAACTTCTGATTGTGTTGAATTTTGCTGTTATATCTTGATCTTCAAATAAACATTTCTTATAGTGATTAAAATGCACATTCTTCTTTAAATACAAACTTTTTACTCCTTTAGCTTTCTTAATGACTTGGTTTTCATTTAGTTGTAAAGAATATAATTTTGACATTAGTGCAACAATTTCTTGAAGTATAACACCATTGGCTTCATCTTTAAATTTGCCAAGCACTTTTTTGTTTCTGTCATTGTCGTAGTTTGGATGATCTTTTGGATAGTCGGAAAAGTCAAAGTCGTTTTTGTAATCAAATGTCCGAAGATCTTCATACATATCGTTAGTAATTATCCAATATATAAAAGCGTCTGTATCCATGTAGGAGATGCCGATGTTTTCCCGTCCATAAAAGGTGACCATCTTTTTGTAATGAAAATCGTACATATGAGTCTTGGAGATATCCAGGATTGACATTCCTATATACAAAGGACGATCCATCTTCACACTTGTTTTCTTCATAGATACAGCTACAAGATTTTCATTAATAATTATAGATGTATTAAAGTTCGGCTGTTGTACGAGTTTCTGTAGTTTGTTCGGATCTGTAACAAGTTTAACGTTTTTATGTCTTCTTTTGTTTTCTAACGTTTTACCGAATATCGCATTGTTCATTAATTTAAAAAAGTCTTTTTGAAAGGCTGATGTAGCAGCTGCTCTTCTGGTAGTATTCGAGTCTATGTACGGTTTCAACCAGCACGATTGGGAAAATTCCACAGCTCTATTAATTTTAGTAAGACGTAAACCTAATTCGATAGCTTGTTGAACAACCCAATAATGAGCTACGTATCGTTGTTTATTGTTAAGGGTCATCATTAATTTGGGGTGTTTTCCAGTTGGTGAAATTTCTGTTCTTGCAAGGAGTGGAAGGTCATAATGAAGATCGTGTAAATGTTCTGGATATTCAAAGTCGCAATCCAAAATATATCCGGTACCTCCATGTTTTGGAATTTGTGAAATATCGCCAATACAGTCGGGATCAACCCATTTAAAGTTGTCAAATGGAAGTGGGTTCGACATGGCCCATCCATACAGATTATTTGCGTCGAAATATCCCAAGTACGTTGAAGGTTTCTCTTGATCATGGTCAGGTAGATATTTGTTGTTGGCTTTAACATGTCTCGTCACGCTTTGAGTTAATCCACCTCTAACACCCGACTCAACCATTAAAACCATATCTATATCTGTTAACAGCTGGAGTTTACATTTTGTTTCTTTTAGCATTGCTTGCCAAGCTAGTCCTGGAGATGTATACGAATGTAGAGGGTCCAAACCGTATGCTGCAAAACAGGTTCTTCGGAATTCTTCCAAAACATCGCAGAGAAGAGTCACGTCAAGTTTTACATAAAAGTCTGAGTATTCTCCCAAAGTCTTCATATCCAACTCGTTCCATACTCGACATGCATGTTGATAGTCTTCAATTGAAATTTCCGATTCATTGAGTTTGTTGTTAAATTGTTCTGGTGGAGGAAGTGATGTTTCATTAAATCTATGCAGTCCATCGATGTAATCGTAGGGGAAGACTCCTTTTCTAAGAACCAGATCCATTTTACTACTGGCTACAATTTTGCTTGTTTCTATCAGATCTTCTCTTTTTAAATTCTCAGTTAATTTCATTAGGCTAGAAGGCATAAATCTAAACGAATCAATAAACCTAAGTTTTATTTTGCCAACCTTTTTAGAGAAGCTTATAAATTTTTCCATTGTTGTTGCCAAAACATCTATTGCTCCATCATCTCTTCCTAACTCCGGGATGATGAAATGAGAGTCATATCCACTAAGGTTATGTAGAACAACGGGTACAAAAGATGGTACTTTGTAATTTAAGTTGCAAGCGTTACAGGCTGCACCTCTGTAGGCTCCTGTAAGATGGTCGTGATCACGCACTTTAACGTTATCTGGTGTAAATAGGTTATTACACAGATAACATGTTGTTGCCAAATTGTGATGTTGAAGTTGGTGTTCATCCATAGGCTGCATCGGTATTTTAATTTTGTAGATTTCTTCCACCTTGGAGGCAATGTAATACAACTCATCTACAAAGTGTTTCGCTGCTTGTTCACCACGATATATCTTCGGAGCAGATGATAGTCCATATTCTTGAAGATGTTCTTCAGACAACGTGGATTTTGTTAGTATACAATAACTGTTTGGTGCATGTTTTTGATATTTGCTTCTTTTTGTGATATCCTCTTCTTGTTGTTCAATTGGAAGTAAGGATGCTTCGAAATCCGCGTACACAACAAATGGAACAGGGTATTGGTGATTTACTTTATCAAATTTTATCTGCGCTCTGCTGGGATGTGGCAATTTAATTCTTACCTCATAGTTTCCACTACATAACCTTTGATGTTCTACTAACCATTCTGTACCTCCTCTTCTTAATGGTTTGCTCACGTGGCAAAAGCATCTCTTACATGTTGTGATTTTACTTTTATGTTTTGTTAACTGTTTACATACGAGCCCTTCAAAATCTTTTATATACACGTAATGTGATATCTCTCCTTTATTGATTAATAACAAGTCAGTATGATTGTTGCGCTCTTTCGATGTTATGCGCAAGGGATACACATTATTTGATGAATCCAAACCAAATATGTTGACTGAAGCTGACGGATTTTGCTTTTCAAATTTAGATATATCAGTAATTGCAACAGGGTAAGTCATTCCTTGGAAATTATACTTATGTTGAACTTCTTCATATTCTCTATTAGGTCTACACACATGATGTTTTACATATTTGGCCAACATAGCATATTTAAAACATTCATTATCTTCATTTTGCACATTAATACAGGATTTGGTATCACTTACTTTTTTCGGAAGAGGAATGTAACTACTTCCTCTCATTCCGTAACCGTGTTTATGAACTCTAACATCCAGACTTGTTATACTTAATAAAGTCCATCCAGATCCTCTTCCTTCATGCTCTTGTATTTTCGTCAAAAGTTCCTCAAAACATTCTGTTACGATCTTTTCAATATCTGACGCAGCTATGATGGTTCGGTTTTTTGTCATAAAACCTCTTGGCGATGTTTCGTTTTGAATGTTAGTAAATATGGCATCTAGCAACAGTCCAAATTTGATAAAATTCAATCTTTTTTGTTCATTCTTTAGTGTTTTGGTTACTAATTCTTTGGCGTTATGTAAAAAGTTTTCAAGTTGTAATTTTACGTTGTCAATTTTAAAATGTGTTACTACCTTACCAGGTAGTGCTTGAGCGTGTAGTTCCACATCTACTGCTGTTGATGTTGAGGGTCGGTGAAGTGTAGACATAGCAGCTGTTGATATTGAAGGACGGTGAAGTGTAGACATAGCAGGCGTTGAAGTCGATATTGATGGTGTTGATGTTGAAGGATGGTGAAGTGTAGACATAGCAGGCGTAGAAGTCGATGTTGATGGCGTTGATTGTGCATAATGAATGACACTTGGTCTTGAAACTTCATTTTCTTCTTTTTCTTCATTTTCTTCTTTTTCTTCGTTGTGTTCTTCTTCATTTTGTTCTTCTTGATGTTTTGCTAGTTGTTGGTCGATTGAATCTAATTCTTCTTCATTTGGTTCTTCTGTATTTGTATTGGTGTTATGTTTAAATTCTTTATGAATGGTTAAAAGCCATTCATCTCTGAAAGAAGCTTTACAAATATCGCAGCGATTCATAATGTAGACGTGCTCTTCACAAGGGTCAACGCAATAATGAAAAACACTGCAAATGCACCTCTATTTATACCCTAGAAAAAGTGGTGGGGGTACGTTTTAGGTTAAGTTTAAGTTTGTAGCTGGAGGCTACAAAATTCTGTATTTGGGTCAAGGACATTGAGCATATTTGCCAAAACGGGGAATAGAGCAGTAAATGATTTCATTTTAAACCATAAACTGATCTATTCCCCGCTTTGTATTTAACAAGGACAATTTTCTCCAACAGGAAAATTTAATATATTTTAAACTCGGATGTGAAATCGGATTGTACACATTGCATCTCGATCAACTAAAAATTTCATAAAACAATAGGGATCTTCAGTTGTAGATTCATCTTTAACATATTCGATGGTCAACATTGCCGAACGAAGATCTTGTGGAATTACGTCGACTTTTATTAGTCGCCTTTCCATTTCAAACCGTTTTGTTATTGATGTAAGTTTTATCACATCATCGATATCGATGAGGGGAAAGCTGTAACAAACGGAGATTGCTGGTGGGTTCATAATGCCGATATGATAAATATACACTGTTGCATCGACATTAAATAGACGTTTCCCCACCATTAAATGTATAAGTTACCCCCACTTTTTCAAAACAAACAAAAGAAATTGAAAGCTAGTCAGCCAAACCAGTTGAGTCCCCACCCAAATGGTTCTGACCTTGAGTAGGGAGGGGGGGGGGTGTTTTGTTGTAAGAAACAAATACATCTTCCAATATCTTACCAAACAAAGATTTTCTAAGTCCCGAAGTGGGTCAAGGTCATCTGAACATGTTGCCAAAACGGGGAATAGAGCAGTAAGTGATTCCCACTTGGACCACAAACTGCTCTATTCCCCGCTCTGTATTAGGGAAGTGAATTTTGAAGAAAGGTCACAGTTATAGGCAATAAACCTGATAACAGAACCTTTTATTAATTTATCCAAACAAAAGGAAGTTACAAATGGTTTGCAGGGAGTATTTTCAAAAGTTTCTCGAGGGTAAGATGGGTAATGTCAATCGGTTTTCGTGCCATATTGACAAAGGTCGGTTTTCGTGCCATACCTTTTTGTAAGGGGTTAGGAAAAGGATGAGAAACATACTGATCAGTTAAAGTTAATTTTACAAAGACCAACCAAGGTCGGTTTTACAAAGGTCAACAGCATCCTGAAACCCAGTCGGACGTTGGTCAGTAACGGGCGCCAGGCAACTGTGAACCAAAGTTTTGACCAAGGTTAGTTATAGCGTGTAAGAAAAGGACATACCAACCAAGGTCGGTTTTACAAAGGTCTACAACATCCTGAAACCCAGTCGGACGTTGGTCAGTAACGGGCGCCAGGCAACTGCGAACCAAAGTTTTGACCAAGATCAGTTTTAAAGCGTGAAAGAAAAGTACATATTTCATTAGTAAATAAAAACACTTCAAAGACACTTTAAAACCAACACCAAACTAACTACAGTTAAACTAACTACATTTACAAGCAGCAAACTACAAGCGTTATTCTAACATGCTTAATAATAAACAGACATGCCTTAAGCTAAGGTAGCATCTCTAATATACAGTGGTACCAACTCTATACTAGAGATACTATTGCGGACAGCGCGGGCAAACAGCTAGCTAGGCTGTCGGCCTGCGACTACGAACCCTCTGCAGGCTGCTCCCGCTTTTATAGGAATATATCATGGGGGGGGGGCAAGGACTTCGACAGTAGTTTGTTCCAACACTGTATCGCATACTCTGAATTGCTCCAAGTCCGGTAACTGGGTCAAGGACACGTTAAAATATTTTGTAAAATAGCAAAGGTGTTACCTTTGCCATTTTACTTTGGAAGCAAGCTGTACTACGTTTAAACAAGGGAGACTATTATCCGTTTTACATAAAACTCCTTGCACGATCTTTTGATAAAATGGAAAAGATTAATGCCGGAGGGCGATTCCCATTCCATCAAAATACAATGCATATCATTTCTATGCAACGGTCTCAGCTCTACCTTTACTTTTAATTTAATGCCTCGGAACTCATAAGTTGAAAACTGCGTTGATGACCTCCAGCCTATGTGACCCTAGTTTTATTGTAGGAAATAAATATATCTTCCAATATCTTACCAAACATAAATTTTCTAAGTCCCGAAGTGGGTCAAGGTCATCTGAACATGTTGCCAAAACGGGGAATAGAGCAGTAAGTGATTCTCACTTGGACCACAAACTGCTCTATTCCCCGCTCTGTATTAGGAGAAGAGGACTAGTTTAAAGCTCGCAATTATAGGCAATAAACCTGATAACGGAACACTAACCTCTCCCCCGAAATATTATTCACCCAACAAACAAACGATATGGTCAGTTAACAACAGTCGCGCACTCTGAAACCGCAAGGACGTTCATCACTGTCTAGGCGTCAGAGTACTACGAACCGAAGTACAATAATACCTGACCAAGGTCCCCTTAAGTTTATTTCCCGAAGATGTATCCCCCCAAGATAAGCAAAATGGTCAGTTAACAACAGTCGCGCACTCTGAAACCGCAAGGACGTTCATCACTGTGTAGGCGTCAGAGTTTTACGAACCGAAGTACAATAATACCTGACCAAGGTCCCCTTAAGTTTATTTCCCGAAGATGTATCCCCCAAGATAAGCAATATGGCCAGTTTACAACAGTCGCGTACTCTGAAACCGCAAGGACGTTCATCACTGTGTAGGCGCCAGAGTACTACGAACCGAAGTACAATAATCACCTGACCAAGATCCCCTTAAATTTTACAGATATTTAAACAAGATTCCCTTAAATTTTACAAATATTTAACCAAGATCCCTTTAGATTTAACCAAGATAAGCAAACTAACTGAATCTGTTTCTCGTGAGTGAGGGCTAAGATAGGTAAAAAAAGTCATCCGGTTTTCATGCCGTAATGACTCAAGGTCGGTTTTCGTGCCGTACCTTTTTGTAAGGGGTTAGGAAAGGTGTTTATTGAGAAACATAATCCCCCCTGAGATATTTAAAGACATAAGGTCGGTTTTCGTGCCATACCTTTTTGAATGGGAGCGTGAAAGAAAAGTACATATTTCATTAGTAAATAAAAACACTTCAAAGACACTTTAAAACCAACACCAAACTAACTACAGTTAAACTAACTACATTTACTAGCAGCAAACTACAAGCGTTATTCTAACATGCTTAATAATAAACAGACATGCCTTAAGCTAAGGTAGCATCTCTAATATACAGTGGTACCAACTCTATACTAGAGATACTATTGCGGACAGCGCGGGCAAACAGCTAGCTAGGCTGTCGGCCTGCGACTGCGAACCCTCTGCGGGCTGCTCCCGCTTTTATAGGAATATATCATGGGGGGGGGCAAGGACTTCGACAGTAGTTTGTTCCAACACTGTATCACATACTCTGAATTGCTCCAAGTCCGGTAACTGGGTCAAGGACACGTTAAAATATTTTGTAAAATAGCAAAGGTGTTACCTTTGCTATTTTACTTTGGAAGCAAGCTGTACTACGTTTAAACAAGGGAGACTATTATCCGTTTTACATAAAACTCCTTGCACGATCTTTTGATAAAATGGAAAAGATTAATGCCGGAGGGCGATTCCCATTCCACCAAAATACAATGCATATCATTTCTATGCAACGGTCTCAGCTCTATTTTTACTTTTAATTTAATGCCTCGGAACTCATAAGTAAGGATGGACAGAAAGGCTTCTGAAATAGCAAGCTCGGAAGGAACAAGCCAAGTGTTTACACCTACAGCTTCCATAGCGATATGATGATTTTTACCACGCTGTTGCAGTATATAAAACATTTCCCCCTCCAGTTTTTATTTTTAATACAACATTTTTGTGTCAACCTTGTCCGCATGAAATATCTCTAAGTCCACATTTCTTCCAATATTTGATCAAACGACGGTTTTTCTAAGTCCCGTCAGTAGGTCAAGGTCATCTGACATAATGCCAAAGCGGGGAATAGAGCATAACATACTGCTCTATTCCCCGCTCTGTATTGGGGAAGGGGACAAAAGACAACAAACAAGAGACTGATTTTAAACAAGAGACTGATTTTAACGTTTCTCATGGGTGAGATAGGTGGTGTCAACCGGTTTGCATGGCCGTATTGATCTTATTGACAAGGCCGGTTTTCAGGGCCGAACCTTATTGTCAGGGGGTTAGGAAAAGGATGAGAAACAAGATACATTACTTTGAAAATAAAGACTTTACCAGCAACTATGTAAAAGAAACAAATTAATCAGTTAACGTTATTTTTACAAAAACAGCCGAGGTCGGTTTTGCAAAGGTCAACAGTATCACTGAAACCCGGTGGGACGTAGACCCAAACACCCGGCGTCAGGCTGCTGCGAACCCAAGTTTTGACCAAGGTTGTTGAGGGACCTGTAGGGCCGGGAGTACATATGTTATTAGTAAATAAAACACTTCAAACCAATACCAAACACTAACATATATATTAGACTAACTACATTACCTAGCAGCAAACTACAAGCGTTATCTATTATGCTTAAACAAACTAACTAAACATGCAAGGGCGCGGATCTCTTAATTGCGCGTCGGGCCCAACGCACACTTAACAGACCTACGCTGCAGCAGGCACTGCAACCCAGTGGGACGTTCATCGCAACGGGCGGCAGGCTACTGCGAAGAGACGCTCGAAATCTCGGGTTATATAGACGGAGAATGGGAAATCGGGATATTAAGGGGAAAGCGGGATAAGGGATAACCCTGCTTCGTTGCGGGATTTTATCCCGCACTTCCAAGAACATTTTTCCCTCGACCTTGTCCTTGACCTTGAACATGACCCAAATGGGGGGGGTGCTCATGCTCGGGGAAGGGGGGGGGGAGGGATTGACGTAACCGGTTCTAAACCAGTCCTCAGCTTTCTACCCATGTATGGATAGGGCAAGGTTTCACTTTACGACCTGCTTCACTCTGTCTGCCACCTTATTCCAGCTTTGGTTTGCAACCAGTACACACGTGCTCTATCCAACTCTATCTTATCCATTTTCTCTTCCATCCTATTTACACCATGTCTTCTCCTCTGACTCCCGAAAAACTCGGGAGGAATCTTTGAAGGAGGTCGACGGAAAGAAGGAGCGGGTTTAAGAGACCTTCAACTTTGAAGTCTCTCAAACGGAATCTCCGTGGCCATCCGCTGTATTTTGAACAACGACCCTCGACTCAGCCTCGGCCTTCTACATCGGCTCAGCCTTGGCCTTCTACATCGGCGGCTCAACCTTCGTCTCCAACACCGACTGTCGATGAGGTGATGCAAAGGACAAGGGTGATGGGGCTGAACGACTTGGTGACGCCGTTTGAAGTCTCCAAGGTCGAGTTTCGAAATCTGAAGCGGATGACGGAGTATAAATATGTGGCAACCAACGGGGACCACGTGTTCCTGTTTCAACTGCTCTATTCCCCGCTCTGTATTAGAAGAGGACTAGTTTAAAGCCACTTTGTGAAAATTTCTAAGTCCCAAAGTCCTTGGACTTGACCTTGACCTTGAACATGACCCATGTTGGGGGGGGGGGTACAAAGTTTTTCCAAAGTATGTCATGTGGGTACTCAAATTACGCGAATTGATCAGACGAACAAGGAGGTGCAAACAGAATTTTGATCCGGCCAAGGGTATAGTAGCAGAAGCGAAAAAACTACAAAGGTTGTCCAAAGTATGTCATGTGGGTACTCAAATTACGCGAATTGATCAGAGGAACAAGATGGTGCAAACGGATTTCAGATCCGACCAACGGTATAGCAGAAATAGCGAAAAAGCCAATGTTTTCAAGGTTACATACTAATAGCTTCTTTATTATTGGGTAAAAGTATAGCAAGTGGGTACTCAAATTACGCGGGTTAATCAGACGAACAAGATAGTGCAAACAGAATTCAGATCTGACCAACGGTATAGCAGAAATAGCGAAAAAAACAATGTTTTCAAGGTTACATACTAATAACTTCTTTATTATTGGGTTAAAGTATAGCGAGTGGGTACTCAAATTACGCGGGTAATCAGACGAACAAGATGGTGCGAATAGAATTCAGATCGGACTGAGAGTAGGGAAGAAATAGCGCGAAAACAACACTTTCAAGGCCTGATATAAATAAATACTTTGTTTATGGATGAAACTACGACAAGTTATTTATAGTTTAAAGTATACCGAGGTAACGTTGTGGTGCGGGTAGGTCAGGTGGGTATCATAAACGCTAGCGCTATATCATTATACTTTCAGCTCTTGCAGGATTAACATCTACATATAGAGTTTATGTTATTCTAAAGATGTCACAGTTTTACAGAAATATGACGAAGGTGTCCTTCAACAGTCCGCCTGCCACCACCTTCTACTTCTCCGACTGTGAAGATAGAAGGTCTACGCTGTTAGTGGATTGTGAGCGATTTCGCCGTAGAATACTCCATGCTGAAACATTCTTAGCAAGTTGTCTGCTACGCAAGATGCATCATATGAGTACATGCAATAAATTAGATCACAGTGACTGTTATGATTGCGTAAAAACAGTGTCGAGCAAGAATTGTTAATGTTTTCAGTTACGGAGCTACAATCCTCACAGAGTCAGAGCTAGACCCTAACTAATGCATGTCCCGTAGTTATTGTGCGATGTGAAAACTTGGTGGGGGAAACTGGTGTGGTGGGGGGTAAAGGCGAGTGTCTATCCTACATGCTTGTATCACTTCAGTATACCTGCGGCTCGTGCATAGTTCACATGGATTCGCAAATACAAGGCACTACTGTTTCTTCCACATGTTCTTCTTTTAATATTGAGCAAGCTGACAATACAACTGATGAAATACAAGTACATGAAGTTTCTAGCACAATATCTTCTGATGCAGAAGCAATAATGGCATCCCTAATAGGGTTTGACTAATGATGGTGGATGTAGTAGCAACCATCTGCCTCGCACCAGCTGCCACCTGCCGCCTGCCATCTGCCGTCCGCCATCTGCTCCGCCCCACCACACTTTTACCCCCACCATTTTGTTTGATACCAAAACGCTAGCTAGCGAATAGTCAGTACACCTCCGGCTCTTGACCAGTGTACATCGAGCTCTCTGTTAAAATGTCCATCAAAATTAGGTGTATTCATTATGACTCTATTCATCTGGCGACTTTCCAAGACCTCGAGGTTTTTAATGAAGAGTTAAGACTTCTCATTGCGTCCGGTTACGATTTATCTTTGGAACTTTACGCATCAAAAAACAACATGGACTCTGCGCAGGAATCGAAGTATCTACCGTCTTTCATCAGAAAGCGAAGTGATGCTCGCGACTCCGGATCAACAACATCGATGATGACAAACAACGGGGAACTATTGTAAACATAAATTATTGTAAACATAACTTATTGTAAATAAAAAGAAAAGTAAAAATAAAGTTAAATGAAATAGTACTACCTCGCACTCGTATCATTCGATTGCTCAATTCGATTGTTTTTATTCGATATTTTTATCGAATGAAAACTATCGAATCACAATCGGATTTTACGCGTGCGAGGTAGTACTTTTTTAAAATTACCTCCCCGTGACCTTGACCTTTAAACTTTCCCTCATTACGTCACAAAACCGCCTACGTCACTGGCTCAGCCTCAGATGACGTCTTTCATGACTCAGCGCATCCGGTCACGTGACCGGATGACGTCACTTCCGGTCTAGCAGCCCCAAATGCCAACTACTAACGGTAAGACAGGAGCTGGCGTATCGGGCCGTCTGGTAGCACTTGAACTACAAGCTGCTGATGCCTCCCTCACCTGTAAATAATTAAAATATTATTAAAACCTAAAAATCAATGAAATATACAAATCAACTCAACCGGAAGTAGTTGGGACCCAAGATGGGTCCCAACTCAATTATCACGATTCTAAAGTAGTTACTTACAATATTATTCTGTGGAGGTTCACTACTCCTCACAGTCATCCAGCAGGGGAGTACTCTCGTAGTGTTTGGTAGAGATTGTGTCTCCCTGGTACGTCTAAGAATGTTAGGCATGGTCCGCCAGATTGGAGACGCAGGCCTCTCCCACTGAAAAAATATTAGAGTTTGAGAAAACAATACTGGAAGTACGAGGGGGTGAAACGCCCCCCCCAAACCCATAGCTAAGTATCAGACTAGTAAACTAAGCTACACAAAAAAATAAAAACTTACAGTTCCCAATGCTCGCATGCTAGCCTCTACTGCTATGTCATACTGCAACAGACAAATAAAAATAAAATTTAGACTTACATTTTCTAGCCCGCGAGAGATGGACTCCCTGGCTTCAGGACTCAGACCGGCAATATCGTCCTGTAACAAAATTATTAAAATTACGACAAATAGAAAAAAATCACAAGTGAGCAAAATACAGATAATAACCCAATACTAACCGTAAACCTATTTCTGGTCAATAAACTGCCGTCCTCAAGGAAGGTCCGCGAGGTCTCGATATAAATCCCAGACTCGCCAGACAATCTTAACATCTGTGTTATTCTTCCGTTATATTCTTCCTAGAATATAGAGAAAAAATATGTATAAACACTCTTAAAAGATAGATATAATAATAATAAAGCATAAATAAAAAACACACCCGAGTGACAGATCGAAACCCAGATGACCCGCTCGAACCGCTCTGTAAAGAAGACAATAATTTTTGATCCCGTATCAAATTATAAAAAATGACTAAAAAACATTTAAAATAATTACTCGATAATTCCTACCTGTTGTGACACACGCTGAGATATGTCGCTCAAGGATACGTGAGACCCGCTCTGAAAACAAAAAACAAACGCGTTAAATATACTCTCCAAAGGGGAGTGTATCGATAAACCCCCCTTTGAACTATCGCTATATATAAGACTACCTATAAATAAAAATAAAAAAACTCACTGCACGAATAGATAGCACGTCGAGATAATCCGCAAAAAACATATCTTGACTAAGAGGCAGTGTTTGTTCATCTCGTGAGGTAGTAGTAGCCGGTAGATACTGAAAATAATTAATAACTAAGCAAACTACTAAATCTATAGTGGGTAAATCTATAGTGAAATTGCAAGAGACTTTGATTACCTGATTATTGGGCGGGATGTTCTCATCCTGGTCGAAACCAATCACCAAGCGAAGGCACACGAGAGCTAAAACTTGTAACAACATCACTACTGTTATAAACACTGTAATGTGCATAGTACAATGATACCAGGTCAGAGACCCGTATTTATACGCAAAATCCCTTCCATCACTGCTTTAATCAACCAACCAATCAGTGCCCGCATATTCTGTGCTCCCCGCCCACAAACTATGTACTCCCGCCCCCACACTGTGCTCCTCTCTCAGTTAGCCGTGATGAACCCTCCGAGCTTAACCCAACTTTGCTGTCAGCAAATCTGTTCAGATAACCCTAGACTTTTCCAAATTCAAAATTTAGACGTACCATTTTTAATTAAACAATTATTAATATCAGAACATCACAATCATTGCTGGATTTTAAAACAATATTTTCATTATTTTGAATATGACTTATTAGAGACTTGTTCAAACTGCTACTGGGTAAGTTTAAAGTAATGAAAGGTAAGCAAATCCTTTATTAGTTATTATTGTTGTTTTATTCTTGTTTTATGTTACAGGGAGACGAGATGGTAAATGCGAAGAAGTTCATGAAGGTGGAGTCGGTAGGTTATTCTCTCGCTGAGCCTCGACCTCCGCTCCAAAGGTGTCTTGCCTGCTGGAAGCGGAAACGGATAAATCCGATCCTCATCCGCTGCTACTGCCTCAACTTCGAGGCAAACGTGACGGAAGAGGCTTGGACTGCGAAGGTCCTCAGATTATTTGATGATGACTAGGTGAGTACAATTACATCAAAAGCGTTTCACTGTAAAAACCCGTTTTTTAATCCACCTGTCGTTATGCGGGCTAGCGCCGGGTTCCTAGAGTCGGTTAGTTAGTCTCCAGTTAGTCGCGATGCCTGAAGTTGCCTATAGTCTGTGCGAGTCGTGTGAGAAATTGTGCTCGTGCACAATGCTAGTAATTTTTGAGGGTCGGGGGTGGGACCTGTGTTGCCGCTGCATATATCTGGACCCGGAGGACTACAACACCAAACCGCCTCCGGAACCGTGCGAGCACGAGGATTACTGTAAGTTGAAAACCGTCACGGTAAAATGGCTAATGTAGTTTTTACGTAACCCGCATGAGCTATGCTTGACTTAGCACCCCCGGTAGTTTTACTGGCAAAACGGCCAGTCTTCACCATGTCCTCACACTGCTCAGACTTCACACTATTGAGCTCCTCTTTTGAGCCATTTTGGAGGTATGGCTGGTGTGAGGACGACCACTGCGTGGAAGTGACGCCACATTTAAAAGTGTGGTATCATTATCCACGCAACTCCATTCTGCAAATCCAGCTCCGCTATTCATGGAAGCTGGATTACCGCTGTTTGGATTGTGATTGTGTGTTCTCCACCGGTTGGATGGATTTCTCTTTATGAGGTATGTAACACTATGTTTTTTTTTAATCACTGCCCCAACCAACGCAGTGATTCGTGACAGCCAATCCTTAAAAATGCTGCCTCCGATTTTTTATATTTTTTTGTTCTCTGTTTATCCCGGTAGGCTATTTACTAAGACCATGTCCGTTCATTTTAGCCTAGAAAATAGACAGAGAAATTTTACTTTTTATATTTTTTTGTTGCGCTTTTCCATCCGTTTTTCCTTGACAGTCGGAGGATTACAACAAACGGTTTCACGGGTTTTGAGGCCAACCTCCCCACACCCCTGGACTTATAAAGGGTTAGCTCTGCCTTGGGTGAGCGACTGCCGGGCCTTATTTTTATTAGGCCCCACTCGAAAATATTTCTCGAGTGTAGTACTTTGCGGACTTCAAAGCGCAGTTTTCATTTTTATTTCCATGTACAATACAATCTACAAGTTCATAACTATCGCTACTATTTACAATATTTATTTCTTTAACATTAGGGTGAAATTCCCGAAGGAATTGAGCCTTTTCTAAACCTTTTGTATAAATAGTTTCAAAAGGTTTACAGAGTGAGCTTAAAAGCTCTTCGCTGTAATTTACCTCACCTTCATCCCATTTTATGTGGTGATAATGACGAGTCAGCCAGCGAGCTGTTCTTTGCATTTTACTATTCAACAAATTAAAACAGTATGGAGGTCGGAACACAATCTGTGTTTTATACGACCTCCCAACTATAGCAAGTTCTTTAATGATAAATCTATTAGAATTGTCTTTAAACCCGTGAAACTCCACTATTGCTTCCATAATAAAATTTCCTGATAAAGTCGCTCGGCTATGTGAGGTGGCAATTGATCTGTACAGGTTTCAGCACTGGCTGAAACCTGATTAATATAAACTTGTATAATATCCTCAATATAAAATAATTGCAAAACCTCGCGACCGATTAAAGGAATATTTTTTACAAGTTGATCCCATTCATTAAAGTTTAGAGCTAAGGAGTGTTCTCCATCAGAGACACAGACGTACTGATGTCCAAAAATATGTGTCAGTTTAATATTAGCTCCAGACTCTATAGATATTAAACACTGATTTTTACTCAAGAGAGCTAACGTCACTTCGTTAAACCGGTCAATTAGCTGACAAAACGAGTCGTAACTCCAAAATACAATACCTTTTCTCCCTTTAATCAATACACCCAGACTATTGTCTCGACTTTTAAAAATACCCGACACAATACATTTAGTTAATTCGGGGTCCAAGAAATGGACTGACTTTAAAAATACACCAGTCATTAAATCTATAGGTTCTTTACCTTTGGGAATGACTATAAACTCTTCCATAGTTTCAGTCAGATTCCTCTGAATCTTCATAATCGCTGTAGTTTAATTCTGTACGCCATTTAACTATAATGCTATCAGCCCCCGTGGGCAATTGAAATTTTTCCTCGACGCTATTAAATTTATAACTGTCTAAAATATCCTTTTTAATTAAAACTCCTTTGTAATATTCAATTTTAATCCAACCAAAATAATTCATGTTTACTTGCTGAACGCTAACTACAAACTGATTAGATATCTCTTTTATTTATATAAATGTACTTTTTTACCCCTTCCCCACCCCACCACAAGGGGGGCGAAACGCCCCCCTTGCACTTTCATTCCAAGTGTCTGACCCGGAGGGTCCACTGTTTAAAAATTACTTTGGAGATTTTCTCTTGTGTCAGTTTAATACGTCTTAAAAATCTGGTTCTGTCCCTTGCTAACTGTTCCCAATCTGATTTTCTGTCTTCTTCTGTGGGCAGAATGTATATTTTTGTAACTACCGGGTCGAAGAAACTAACTCGAGATTTTTCTGACATCTCCCGTGATTGATGTGTATGTATAGTGACAGTCGTGGATTATGAGGCAGTATGCCCAAGTATTAGGTGGGATTACTGTTTTAGCTTGAATCTCAAGTCTTACATCTACGGGGCCGGTCTTAATAGTATCGTCCTGCTTTGAACAATCAATTACGTACAGAGGGCATTTTGTTTTAAAATCATCAAAGTTTAATATCGGTGACCCGATTCGTCCGTAATACGAATTTTGGAATGTAGCATACATGTCATAGAACAAGGCTGTGTTCCCACGAATATTATCATAAGGATAAAAGTTTGAATTTAAATAAAGCTTTACATCAGTTATGTCGCAGGCATCAAATAGTGACATATCTTTTGTTAAATCATTCTTTCTGTCTGTCTGAAAGGCGAGAACAACATACCGGGGTTTTTCTGTTTGGTTAGATGTTTTTAGTGTCCAAGATAATGTGTCTGTTCTTGGTAGGTTCGGGTATTCAATAATTTCCCACTGACGGAAGGGAACATGTATTGCGGGGTCTTTCTCCATAAACTTGTACAATTTTAGTTTACAGGTGTCGTTGACTGTAATATGAGGTATACGCAAGTAGATTTTTTCAATTTTTAATTCTAAAGTACCAGCCTCTGTAGTTTTTACAGCGTTAATATCCGAAGCCGAGCGTAAAAATATTAATTCTTGTTTGATGTTTACTAAAACCTTTCTATAATCTTCTGCAAACCCTAACCAGAGTTTTAGCGTAATCGAATATATAAAATCTGTCACCTGTTCAGATGCCCCGGGGCTTTTCCAACACGCGTTTTTCAATATATTTGTTTCTTCCGAGCGAATGGATAAAATATTTTTTAAAGTAGTACTAATGCCTACATTTCTCGTCCTATCAATTTCCTTGCCACAAATCTCGTAGCGGATTTCTTCAAACATAAAAGCCACTGCGTTATTTACAAAGGATACATTCAGAGCAGTATCGTTCGCTTTTTTAGCGCTAACTTTACCGTGAATCACAATAAAGCTTTCAAAAGGGGCAGTTATAATGTCCTGCTGTGATATTGGTATCCTAATCTCATCATTATTATTAAGTTGTATTAGCGTATGGTAGATGAGCATGGAATTCCATTCCGGTTATCAAATCATCGTAAATAGCGTGATTATCAGTTTCTAAAAGAGCCATTTTTTACAACTTTAAAACCGAGGGAACGGAGAAACTTTATATTCTTACAAGTTAACACCTTTGCTTTCTGAAGACTACTGGCTTGTTGAACTGTTGGCCTAGAAATAAATAGTAGCCCCATGGCTTTGCCTTAGATGTAATCTAACCGAGATTCTTTCTCCGCGAAAATTAACAAGATTTTCGTCTTGATCTTTGAGAGATATTGTTAAGGTATTGATCCTTTGACTTACTACCGGTAAATAAATCACGTTTCTCGGGAGCTCAACTATTTTATAGCCCGGTGGTTCGGCCGGGTAAAACTCGTGTATCACATGACCCTCGACTCCATTTAGGTACGACCCGCGTGTGATATTACATTCCACCCGTATAGAATTAACTTTAATTATATCTACAGGCAGTTCGGAAACATGTTGTTTATTAGCCTCGTATATTTGTTTTTTAAATCCCAAGAGTGTTCCCAATGAATGTTCTTTAGTAAAATCAATTTTTTGAGAACAACATATCGTAGCCTTTAAAGTGTTGTTATTTGGTTTTATTGTAAACTTGGTTTCTTTTGGCAGTTGAGATTGTATATATGTCTGTATATCTTCAATCTCGTAAGATCCTTCAGGGATTGTAATGCTGTTATTTTCACCGTAGTAAAACTTATCATTATTGTCTTTTTCAATGTTTGGAATAGAATTATAAGTTGTCAGTTCGATTAAACCTAGCTCCCATTTACCCTTGCTAACATCTATGGGAAATGCTAGCTCATGAAATAGTATACCAGTCGTTCCCGTGAGACAGAACATTACTGCAGAGAAAATGTAAGCACAAATGACCACACACCACTGTATTAAAATTCTGTTGTCTCTCGTAGTTATAGTAGAGTTCGCAACCCGCCAAATATCGTGTTATTTCTGGTGGCGGTCTTAAATTGCCAAAACTGTCATAATAATAGGCTTTCTTATTAATCTTTTTGTAACAAACCCAGTGAGTACCAGTTGTACTGTCCAAGTTAACTATAGCAGATTCACACTTTCTCGAGTGTTTTGGTAAACTATCCCTCATGTAAACTCCTCTAAAGTTTGGAATTTTTAATAATCTCGCGTATTTGATTATATCGTAATTTGTCAGTGGTTTTATTGGTATCGAGATGCTTTTTTTCGTCCCCCTTTTCTTTCTCCTGCCGGCCCCTTGCTTTTTATATGGTCTAAGATATAAACCTCTGCCTTTAGGACGTTTAACGGATCGTTTCTTTTTACGACCTCCCCCCAATTTAGTTTTGGCCTTCATTGCTGTGGTGACTAACCAAGACGCTGCTTTTTCCCCCAAAGATGCGTCTGATGCTTTGAACCTCTGCCAAGCTAACTCCTTATCAGCCTGCCTTCGCCTCTCGTTGTCGGAGTACCGCGAGTATGCTATATCGTGCTGTTTACAAGCTTCGTCTAGCCCGTTTATTCCTTTATCTCCTCTAGCTAATCTCTCTTTTAATTTCGTGCCAGGGCCGCAATACCGATAACCTCCAGGTAAATGGAGTTCGATAGGTATAAAATCTATAGCCTTATTGATAACAGATGAAACAATATCTCCGCCTTGAACGATCGCTAGCTTACGTCTGAGAGGTTTCCTTCTTGTGTTAGCCATTTTATTGTAAATATTTAATCATCTCGTACAGTCTAGTTAATAGAGTCTCGCGTATACACGGTATTTTTAAAGCTTCAAACACGTCAGGCAACGTGCGAGATACCGAGTTAGTAAAATCGCTGTACTCCAAGACCCCACTGTCAGTTATAAAGTAAATCATCCCGTTTATATACCTAAAAGCACCGTGACTGTGAGCAGGGATACCGTAAAGCGTAGACGAGTCCATTCCCATAAATGTACCAGTAAAGTCGCACTCGTTAATTTCAATCAGATACCAATCGTCAATAATCATGTAGCTCTTTCCCGTGTTAGTTGCAAAGGCCACGTTAACTTTATGTACCATTCTACCGGTTATATTATTGACATTATACACTGTAATCAAGGACAGTGAAGGGTATCTGAATAAAAATACATCATTGCCAAAAAGAGAGCAATTTCCCCGTTAGGCCTTTGGTAAATGGCAGATATTTCAGTAAAGTTTCGCGGTAAAAATTTAAGCCAGTGTGATATTCTTCTTGGCCGTGTTAAGTCCTCAGGAATTCTCTCTGTAGGATTTAAACTAATAATCCATACATAGTCTCTAAAGAAAGCAAATATCCTTTTGTTTACAATAACGAACATATCAATTTGATCTTTTAATTCGCAAATATCGCGTTTTTCAAATATCTCGGGTGGTGTTACTACTGTGGTTGTGGATGTTGTTGTTGGTGTTCTGGATGTTGTTGTTGGTGTTGTTCTGGATGTTGTTGTGGATGCATTCATTTTTGGAATGGTTGCAAATGTCTTAGTGGGCCTGCCGTACAGAAACTCCATAGCGAGTCTGTCATCATTGCCTAGCTCGTATTCGTTAAAGTCAACAATTCCTGTAGGATCTCTGTTAAAAGGGAACATTACTGATTTATCATCACCTGAATGATCCAAACCAAGGCTGTGACCAATTTCATGAACCAATGTCAGGAGGAATGAAATCTTTCCATTTCGTGGTAAATTCATAGTAAAATCCCAATTTTCTTCCGAATCAAAGTGTATGTCTGTAGATTTATACCCAATATGGGGTAAATACCCGTGGGCGAGAACTAACCCCGGACCATCGAAATCATAGGGACAATTATCCTGTCTAGAGTAAAACACATGTTGTCTAGATGTTGAAAATGATATGATTATTGTGGGATTATTTATGTTTTTTTTAAAAGTTAAATTTGCGTGTTTGGCCCATACATCAAAAGCTTTTTGAATTATGTCGGGGTGTTGAGAAGGGCCGTATTGATACCAGGTTATTTCGGTAGTGTTCCACTTTCTATTGGGTAAAGCTGAGAATGGTAATATATTGTCGCTATGACCGCACCTAGGCGTACCCATGAGGGCCAATGTATCGTTATCAAACACTCCCGTTGGTTCAAGACGAAAGTACTCTTGAAATTTTCTTACTGCAGAAGTAATGTTTTGTGTCAAAGCGTTTTTCTCCAAATACCCGTAATAAGTTAGAAAATCTATCGACTTGTTGCACGAGGCAAGAGGTAGAAAAATCAATAAAACAACCCGCATGTTGAGTGGATCGGCCTAGACTAATTAGTGTTTGCCAGTTAATGTGTTTTTAAACCGGATCCCGTCCTGAGGAAACTGGGGAAAGGGTCCGTGTCTATAATTTCTTCTTCATCATCATCATCTTTATTACGGAATTGTCGTGTATTTTCATCTAAAAAGTATTTCCTGATGACGTTTAATCTTACCCAGGTGTCCTTGTCTGTCTGTATTGGAGCTCCTAAGGTATTGTAAATGTCAAATAGAACTTTACTCAATAGTCTTACAATATAATTTAAGTTTAATACGTCTTGAAAATCAGTTGGATCCGAGCAATTTTTTATTTGCTTTGACTGACAATCATAAAAAGTGTTATCTACGAGCTTTAAGGCTGATTTTGATGATTCTTTTAACATCCGCAAGTTTACAGCATCATATTCTTGTTCAGCATCCCGTACGTCTCTTAGTATTTTGTTTCCTATAATATAATGTTCGTTTGTAAAAGGAATACATTTGTAGTCTACGTAAAATTTTGTGGCAGCATCGTCGGAATTTTGTGGTACTTTTACATGTCGAATAAAACATTTATTAGCATCAAATACTCTTTTTTTCATCTAAAATTAAGGTATTGTCTGACATAAACTTTCTTGTCACCGCGTCGTTATCGTCTGCAGGTCTTTTAAAATTACATAATAGCTTATTTTGTATATCGTAATTACCGTCGGACGTTAAATTAAAGCCATCACCTTGGGACCTTTGGCGGCCTCACTTCGGGATTTTCGGCTACTACGTCCAAACTTGTCAATAGTCATTATAACAATGCTTTAAATCTACTGTTTCCAGATCCTTTTATGTAACCAGCCTCTCTCAGTTCCTCCACGATACTTAGTATTTCATTGCTATGGACTCTGTTTCCAGTCTCTGTTGACATGGCAATGTGTCATAATCTGTCCAAAAATTCATTGGCATCATCCCAGTGTATAATATCACGAGATCTTGCATTCTTCCACGCTAAACCTTTGCCCGCTTTAACCGGGAATAGGTCTTTAATAATTCTTCTGTACTTTAGATTTTTGTCTCTTCTAATTACATTGTGGAATTTGTATCCTTTCTTGTGAGCGTTGGTGGCGATAATATTACTCTTATAGGTCTTAAGATCGTCTTCGTCGTATATTTCCTCGTCAGGGTTCTCTTAAATATGAGCTCATACAAGCCTTCCGTAGGACTATATCTTGTGTTGTTTTTTAGAATAGTTCCATCGTTGTCAAAGTCTAACACCTTATCTCCCATCATTAAAGTACTGCCTTCGTATCTAGGGCCGTAGTCATGATCAATTACTCGGACCTTACCGCTAGCATCTTTTAAAAGTAGTGTCATATATCTCACTGTCATGGGATTACTAAACTGACTTTCCATATATTGCGACGCTGTTTCCAGTCCCGAAGGAGTTGATACAATTTGCTTT
Source organism: Allygus modestus (assembly GCA_963675035.1). Lineage (NCBI taxonomy): Eukaryota > Metazoa > Arthropoda > Insecta > Hemiptera > Cicadellidae > Allygus > Allygus modestus. Next base: position 29,572,326 of record OY776115.1, on the reverse strand, counting down.
AACCCACTGGTTTCAGGTGTAGAGACACTCGCTGGAATAAATTCTGCTTCATCATCTGTCATACTGTAGTCCATTGGTTCACCTTTAATTGTTTCAGGTTCTGTTTTTATGTCTGCTGCGTTTGTTTTTCTGAGTTCTTGAATTATAGGTTTAAACTGCTTTTCAAGCAATAAATCACTTTCTACAGATCCTTCCTTAAACATTTTATATTTGCGTTTAATAGCATTACGCAGCTGTATCAGTCGATTAGTCAGTTGCTTACTGTTTCGCTTCATAGTCGCAAATGATATATTTAAACCAACACGTTTAGATTTAAGGCATTTCGACTTGCCTGAAAAACAAGGCACGCATTTTGCATCTTTTCATGTAACGCGTAACATCTAGAAGCGAAATACTGGCGCTCAAGTCTAATCCTTTATAATACCTACTTTCCTCCCTTAAAAGACTGTGTCTCGGTATTATATAACGATTTGTGTAACTTTTAAAAACAAAGGCTCGCTTTACATTGTCCCTTCATTGTGAGACATGTGTTACTATGTACTTGTCGTTCTCAATGGTTTTTTGCATATATTTGCTCAACATTCTTAATGGTTTGTCGTGATGTCTGTTGTACATTAAATACGAGTTGAGAAGCCAAAATTCACACGGGTTGGTCCCAGTAAATTTTTTCCACTGGTCAAATAGCACTCTGTTTGTCACTCTATATACACCGTTTTTTAGACTTATTCCAAATCTTTCACACTGTGAAGCCACTGTCGGTAAAGCTTCTTGTAAAAACTCTGTAGTATATAATCCTTGGCAGTAGTTATTTACAGCAGCAAAAGGTTTACCCCTCGGCCCTGTTGGCGTATCGTCAGGAATGGGACCCCAGACAGTGTTGTAACTAATATCGATATAACATTTGAGGGATAATGCCATTTTATAAATTTTGACAGGGGACCTGATGGGTATAGTTCGCTCTGTCAAAACTATACAGCTGGCCGCGTGAGGTATTTTGCAACCGTACTTCAACATTTTTAAAACTATCTGAGCAAAATTAATACTACCATGCAGGTTTCTTAAAGGCAATACTTTACCAAATATATCCGGAAAGGGTCTAAATCTAGATATTAAATTTTGAGGGTCTCTGACGGTAGCATTTCTCATATCTTCATGATAAATCACTAGTTCTAAGGGTACACTCTGTTCTTCACACTTTTGTAAAAAGTTTAACCAAGTATCTCTATTATAAGTTCTCTCACTCGCAGATATCATTAATAAAACTACAGGTGGTAGCCTCGCAGTGCTTGGAGGTTTTTTATGTCTCCAGCATCTGTTATTGAACGGATGGCCGTGTTTACCCTTTCTACTGCAATAATTACCACAGAATTTATTTTTATTTTTGTAATAAAAAGAACACAGGTTAGACCTTACGTTATGAAGTTTCTTATCAAATCCCCTTAAATCATTATACACGTAGATGCGTACCATTATACCTCTGCTATAAAAGTGTCCATTCCCACTCTGTACCTTCCCTTAAATGGATCTAGAGTCTTGTCAATAACTAGAAATCCAAAATTGTCACGCCACGCCTGAGCGCATATTTCTCTAAATTTTTCAAATGTCATGTCTGTGGTGATATGATCGTTGTATACATGTCTTAGGTTCATTTCGTCTTGTTTGAATAAAATAACAAAGTTACAATTGTCCCTCACCAGCTGCTTGGGAATAGCGCTATATGTCTGTCCCAGATAGAATGAATCTAAATTGTTGTGTCTCCCCATAGTAAAAAAGTTGCGTATATTGTTATGTTTTTCGGCAGATATATCGTCAAAAATCATTATAGAGTTTGGTTTAGCTTGATTTGGGTGTATAACTAAACTATTATCGTCAAATTCATGATACCCAACCTCCTTAGGCATAACCTGTTTAAGTAATTTGTATTTAGGTTGATAGAGGGACTTTGAAAATATATAAATATTCTCGAATCTTAGACCGTTTGGGTCAAATAATAAATTAAATAAAACATTGGTCTTCCCACAGGAACTCGGCCCCGCGATTATACAACGTATTGAATCTGGCAGTAAAGCGCCATGTTTGTTCTGTTTAACCATTCCGGCTCCCGAGAAATAATTGTCAAAGTTTTTTACAGAGAACTTGACTTTCTGCTTAATAACCCGCATTGTGACTAGTTACATACTACTAATTGCTCTGCTTTCTAAGTAATCACTTCACGGTAGAGTGACATGCGGGCTTTTATGCGGGTTTCACATGAGACTTTTCCCCATTTAGTGGCACACGTGCAGGATTTACGCTTTGTTGGACATTAGTGCGATGACCCAGGAGTTAGTGCATTCACCTTTATCCAAGAATTATGAGAAGAAGGAAAACCAGACCAATGAACAAGTGCTAAATTACCCTTCCGCTTTAAGATTTTGTCAATCAAGTAAACATTACCTGTTTTTGACTTGCTAAGTTCTTCTGCATAAAAACCGCCTTTTAATATTTCCCCTCTGTTGTCTTGTAATATGTATGTTACTGGTCTTGTTGGTTTAATCGCGTATACTGTAAACGTCTCATTTGACCAATTTGGTAGATACCCTTTTTTGAAAACTCGCTTGGTTTTACTGATTCTAACACTGTTGCCTACCTTAAATTTGTGTTTAAGATTTTTTGCGTTGCTAACTCTATTTATTCTATTTAAAATATCTTTGACGTGTTTTTTTTAACATCCCGTGGTTTCATACCTATAGTCCTGTGCTTTGTATTGTTGTAAGTTTTTAAAATTTTTGGCAAAATACTTAACCATTCGTAACTTCCACGTGCAGTAAATAACTTGTACATTTTTGTCTTGAGAGTTCTGTTTAATCTTTCCACTATACTAGCTTTAAGTTCGGAAAATGTATGATAATGGTTGATTTTGTAATTTTTCATTAAAGCATTTACATGTTTATTGAAAAAGTCTGTTCCCTGATCTGTTTGGAAATGCGTCATTTTATATTTAGCTTTTTATATTTACCTTAATTCACACATACACTCATACAGTGGGACTTGGGCATTATCTAACACATGTTCAACAATATATACAAAGTTATGAGAGGTGAGGATGTTGTTATGAGTAGAATCAAAGTGCATGCCATAACTCCTCATCAACTCTTTAGCTTTATTTACAACATTTATCCCGTTAGGGTCAGATGATTTTACAAAGCATGGTACAAAACCTTCCTCCTTTGCTTTATTTAAAGCCTTGTGAAAACTTACTTTTTGAGTACGGATACACTTGTACTCGCAGACTCCGTACAATTGCAACATTGTGTCTTTAATAAGAATACACAATACGTGGCTAAGGTCTTCTTCTTTAGGAAAAACTGCCACTCTTGATGCTTGGTCAGTTAACATTTTATTTATAGATTCTTTTTCTTTTTCAGTTGTTTGTTAATTTCCAGTGATTTTGTAAGTGATTGTAACAACTGATTATTCTCCTGTTGGATTTTATACACTCCATATTTTCTTATGGAGGGCAAGACTTCACTTGTAACCCATCTTTTGAATGCTTTAGCTTCTGGTTTCAAGGAGCGCAAAATAAGAGAATACAAACCAGATTCATTAATGAAGTTAGACTGGTATTGGAATTTAAAGGGGGGTGCCTCGAGGCACCCCCCTTCAGAGAGTATATTTACAGCCTTACACTTATCTTCCTCATCTACATTTATCCGCAATGCCTTTTTTGTATCTTGATAACCCAAGATTTTAGCAACATCTTTTGCTTTGAACCAAGGATTATTTTCTCTGTCAAACAGTACAGCAACGGGTTGGTCATTAAATATATAAGAGGTTAAGTGAGACATTTTTATTTGTATCGCTGGAAGCTCTTACCTGTGCAGGCGCAAGGGGCAGAGTGAAGTTAACGCTTGAGAATAAAAAGCGCTAAAAAGTATCGACCAATCAGGGCACAGAACGCTAATTACAACCAATAGAATGCATTTTTATTATAACCAATTACAGAGCAGTATTTTAACAGGTTACAACTAGTTGTCAGGTTTTTTAAATTTAATTAACACATGGTGCACGTGTTCTTTATTAAATTCATCATAAATTGTAAGGTCGATGCAGGGGCGGTCTTCCGGTTCGCCCCACTCGTTATTTAACACAAATGAGTCAGTCAGACATCCTAGTTTTTTTGCACCGCTGTCAAAATAAATGTTATATTCTAATTCATCGTACTTGGAAAATTTAGCTACTTTTTTCATAACCCTTTCTTTAGAGAATCCGCTATTTAGCATTGCCTTACCACTCAAAAATTCAACTTCTATTTTGTCAAAATCTGCATTTGATAACAATTTTAATGGTTTTCCTTCAAATTTTATTTTTCGTACAGGTCTTCCGTCACAAAATATATTTATAAAGATCCAACCAATATTTTGTTCCCAATCCTCCTCCTCCCACATTGTACAGCAAACTGACACACATCTGATCGCAACGAAAGCTGGATATTATATGTACAAAGGGGGGCGTTTCAACCCCTTTGGCGCGGGGTGAGGGTTACTCCAATCTTTGACTCTTTTGATATCCGTAAGGTAAAGTTTCATACTCGGCCTCGAGCCTCCTTTTTGGTCCTGTAATTCTAAACTTTTTAATTTCACTCACTGTTACAATATTTTTGTCTTTAGTTCTCCTGATTCTATTCTCTTCAATTTCTAGTATCTCTTTTGTTTCACTGAGGACCATCTTTTTTAGAGCTTCAAAGTTTAGCGTTTCGGAGGTTTTCATGTTTAATGTTAGGCCCTTGATTTTACAAACTGATTCTAACTTTTGTTTTTTGGTTGACCAGATAAGGTAAGCGTAAGTCTTTGGTCCCCCAGAAACAAACTCTACAATATAAGAGCCGGGCCCGTACTCGCTTGCCAATTCGTCCGTCATTTCCCCGAGGTAATCTCCCGTAGGGACTCTGTACAAACCACCACGGTATACGTACAAGGTCGAGTCAGTATCATAGTAAATTACTTGGCCTCCTAAAGCATCTAGATGTTCATACAACTTTAATCTAGCCTGGGCTGTAGTGTAGGCCGCAATCACAACATTTACATTTCTTAAAGGTTCCCCAACCTCTTCGAGATACTCCCAACTAACAACCACTACCGTCTCATTAACTATCTGAATCCTGTTGACTTTTACTTCTGGGTTTGTCATCATTTCAAAGAGTGTTTTGTGTTCTCTTACAATCATTGCCTTTGTCTGGTTCTCCCTCTGTCCGAATTTTCCCCAAAATGAGTTTAACATTAATTTAGCCAATTGCCTCAAACCCCCGTTTATAGCAATTTTGTTTTTGTCTAATTTGACTCCCTCGTGTTGGAAATAGTCTGAAATGTACTTTTCTTTGTCATGTTCAGTCTTACACCAAGCGGGATAGCCTGAGGATTCCTGCTTCATTTTTAAAAATTGATTTATAAAATTTGTAAACAAACCTCCGTTTTCATATGTGGCTACCTCGTACTCCCACAACTCGTACATGTCCAGCACAACGTAACCTTTCTCTATAGCTTTTCTAATTTCATCCATGGTCCATGTTCCTACCATTGCCCTTTCCTCACTCTCATGTTCACAATCTTCTTGGTTTACTGTGTCCCCACAAGTTTTACACAAAACAAACATTAATTTATTATTCATTTTAGCGGGGAGTACGGGATGGTAGAGATCTCGAGGTGGCAGAATCTTACATTTTAACAATCCCTATACCTGCATACCTTTCTGCCTGCACTCCCTATCTCCCACATATATTGTAGGGTGGCCTAAAGGATATTTTCCATATTTATTTACAAACGGATAAAGGGAGCAAACATCTACATACTGTATCGTTTCTCCCTCTTTACATTTATGATATGTTTTTGTATTGCCCGTTCTGCCTCCAAAGAACGCTTGCCTAGGGTCGAGGGGCAGATTGTTGAGAATCGGAAGGTTATTTAAATGTTTAAGTTTGTTATCTTTCTTTAATGCTCTAAATTCACACTCCCACATTTCTATAGTTTCGTAGTCACTCATTTTTGCCATTTTTTCAAATTTATTTCATACCTTAAGTCGAGTGAATCTGAGGGATCCTCCTTCAGAGGAGCCTCTCTGTTATAAGGAAAACATTTCGGGCACCCGTGCCAGTAACACCCGTGAAACTCGTAAATTCTCTCACCATCAAACCCATCTACTTTCATTCCATTAATTTTTACTTCTTTACCCCGGCCCGCGTGTTGAATCCTCAACCCTCGTTTCTCCTCTTCCCATGTTAACCATTGTAAAGCAACGGCTGACTGATTGTCAGTCAGTCTGTACCCGTTTTTAGGAATCAAACCTATTGTGTTTGGTTTTAGAAAGTTACGCCGAAAAGCTAAGTTACAGGCGCTAGCAATAGTTACGGCCTCGAGAAATGGGTCTACATTACATTGTTGAAGAAGCAAGGCTCTAAATTTTATACACGCTTGGGCTAGGATTTCCACGTCTGAGATACAGTACTCCAAGATTTCTTTTTTTAAATCAAACACGTAGCTACTCGCCACTTGCTCGTAGTACCAAATCTCGAAAGCTTCGTGAGGTTTCTCAAACATTGATTCCGGGCAGTAATACTTTTTGTCGGGTATCGGGCCTACATAATTTTGATTTGCTACAGTGTTAAAAAGATGCGGGAAATAACCTTTCTTTTTCTCGGGAGGCAGATCAAAGGCTTTAGGAAGTGCAGCGAGGGCCATGGGGAAATAACTAAGTGAGTCAACAAATCTCAAATTGTCCAGTTCCATAAGAATGATTTTAGTGCCCCTCATTACCAGCTCCGGCGTGAATTTTGTTTCTTCCATGATGTACTTTAACAAAAACTGAAAATCAAATCCTTGCCCATTGTGAGCAATCACACAAACATTTTTAAACTGTTTTCTAACACTCATTACATAGTCTATAAAATCTAACCGGGTCAGAGTTGAAGACTCTTGTACGGTTGTTACACGTCGTACAAATTTTACCTTCTATACACTGATTGCAATATTGTTGCGAGACGCACAGGTTAACTTTGTGAACTTTTTTATCTGGATCTGAGGGGAGTGACTCGTCCTGCCTTGTTTCAAAGTCAAAGAAAATAAACAGGAAGTCTTTAGATTTAGGTTTTCCTTTATTGGGCTGAATGTAGCATTTATGATTGGGGTCTTTGAACGCTTCACAAGGTTTACAATAAACTTCCCCGGGGGGTCTTTAGTACGTTTGCTATGGCCACCACCAAAGCCCGGGGGAGACATAAATTGTCTTTATTTTTAATAACTACGATTCCTGTCCTTGCTTTGCACTCCTCGTCAAAGGTATTATAAAAACCAGGTCTTTTGTGAGACCCAGAACCTACAGGGAGATTAACTCGAGTACATTCCACTTTAAATGTGTCGGTAGATTTAATAGTTTCGGAATTTGATTGAACAATTCCCCCGAAAATTTGCCAAAGGATATCTTCATTAATTTCACCTGCGGGCCGAAAAGCAATATACCCGGGCTCTGTACTTTTTAAGTTTAGAGATTGTAGTATAAAGCCGAGCTGATCATTTTCATAGGCTTGGCCCTTCATCTCATTTACAATTTTGGCAAAACCTTGTCTGAGCCAATCAATTTCGTTTGTTTTTGCAAGGAGGTTTGGTGAATTTAAAAATAGTTTTTGTTCCGTAAAGTCTAAAGTGTCTAATATATGTATCATCGGTACTTATAATTTCAACAGGGTTTCCTGCCATTGCGAAGGTATTCTCAACACATATAACAACAAACAGTAATGGCTCTTACCTGCACGAAGGCCGGAGGCAGAGTGATGGAGTAACGATGTTAATTTTTGTTCTCTGTATTTGTGTAAGCCAATCAGAGCGCAGAACGCTAATTATAACCATTAGCATATATCCTTATTCCGACCAATCACGTAGAGATTGCTGATCACATTATTTGTTATGTTACAGGACCCCACCGCCCCCGGCCCCCGCTCACCGACTCCACGGCTCCACCTGCACTCCACCGCCCCCCGGCCCCCGCTCACCGACTCCACACGCCCACGGCTCGACCAGCACCAGCGATGGCGGAGCCCAGCACCACCTGCACCACCTGCACCACTCACCATCATGTACACTTAGAACAAATTAATTAGTCACCACACTCTGTGTCTTGATTACCTGGGGTGGGCGCTGAGGCTTGACGCGCAGGTCTGCGCAGTCACTCACTCACTCTCCCGTAGTATAATATATATATATAATTATGTATATATATTTACTATGTATATATAATTACCATGTATATATTATTACTATGTATATATTACTACGCAGTATAACACTCTGGGAATTTTTTTTCTAAGTTAGCAACTAAGTTGGTACCACTGGCAATTTTTTGAGGTCAGGGCCCCCTTTTTTTGGTCACGTGGTTGACCCTCTGAGTGAAGCCACCACATCAGCTGTGCTCCATATAACTCAATGTTAAGACCAACGGGGTGCGGCTCCTACTGAGATTTACAGGTCATACAATCGTCTTAACAAGCAGAGGTCGCAAATATGTACCACAAAGTGTAATATATAACTGGCCTTGTTGATGATCGCTTGAATTTTCTTCACAATTTATTGGCCGGAGATTAGGCCGGAGGTGTTTGTAGATTCTGATGGCGGGAAAGAGTGCAAGCCCGGTGATCAAAAGCATATTTTACAATAAATCGTGATAAACGGACCCAATGTATGTTTATCGTTTAATTTATGAAACAGCATTGCAAGCGCGACTCCATAATTACGGTACTTTTTAAGATTGATGTATTTAATTTTTTGTAGTTTGCTATTTAATACTAACTGCAAGATACTGTCATTTCCAATTAAATCTTCCATGTCGTATCGGCTTTTATAAAGAACCTGTTTTTGGTGTGCAACCATTCTTAAATTATTGGTATATTGTCGATGATTTGTCATTAAAAATATTAAATTATCAAAGGAATATATTTGTAATGTTTATTTTTAAAGTGATATTTGTCCTAAATGGCATAAATGTTGGATACATCACGGAGAATATCATTTGGTTAGCTAATTCAACTATATTATATTGTATTTATATTAACATTTCATATTCAAAGTCAAAATTTAAAAATAATATCATAACATCGTAGTAATGATGAAAAGGAATATGAATAAAAATTAAAAGTACTATTTTCATAATGAGCTGTTGGCTGGATGTTTAAAGAAAACAAAATGTTAATTTTAATCAATCCAACCAGTGAAGAAAGACAACGTTTGGAGCCAGCAACTGGAAATTTTCCCTGAGTGTTTAATTAACTGTATGTTGTGTTTTATCATCGGGAATATTTCAATTATTTGAGAAAACCATCAACATATAAATGGCATTTTATAGTAATTGTAGAATATAAATCACTGAATGATAGAACCACCACAATATACGCCTTGAAAAGTATCGTAAATGCGTAAAATCTTTAGTTGTAAAATTAAAGTTTTAACTAGGCCTACGTAATTTAAAAGTTTAAGCTTGACTGCATAAATGGAAGAAAAACATATACTTACTAAAAATTCTGTCAGTATGATGACAGTATTATTAACAATCCTATGTTTGCATTTAAACATTTGCTGCACAATAAGAACGCAAACTAAATAAAAACAAAAAATTCTGAACGTTTTCCATTTGGCCCCTACATATTGATATAACATATTTAATATTATACGATTTGATGCAACTTTATTGTGTTTTCGAGAAAGTATTCTAAAACCATAAATATAAAAAATCATATATGATACAAATTGATTGACTAAACATTAATGCAATATTACATATACATTTTTATTTTTATTCCTTCGAACTACAAAATTAAAATGAATGAATGAATCTCTAAGTATATCTGGATTATAGCACAGGTTTTTAATGTTTGTACACTTATAAAAATCCCAGGTTTGTTCCTAGAATATTGTTTTATATTTATTAACAACATGTTTTCTATGTGATATAGATTTAAATATGTTTTATTTAGGTCAGTATTAGCATCTAAACTACGGTATGAAACCTGTTGTACAACTGAGCAACCACGCCGCACGGTAGACCAGAGACTGATGATTGGTTTGTTACAGCTTCAAACCCTCTTGGAGAGCTCAGAGTGCTCTACATAGCCACTTGTGTAATAGGAGTGTACTCTCGTCTGTACCCAACCTCCATGTTGTCGACCAGAGACTGATGATTGGTTTGTTACAGCTTCATACCCTCTGGGAGAGCTCAGAGTGCTCTACATAGCCACTTGTATAATAGGAGTGTACTCTCGTCTGCACCCCACCTCCATGTTGTAGATCAGGGACTGATGATTGGTTTGTTACAGCTTCATACCCTCTGGGAGAGCTCAGAGTGCTCTACATTGCCACTTGTGTAATAAGAGTGTACTCTCGTATGTCCCCACCTCCAAGTTGTAGATCAGGTTGCTCACAGTGCTCTACATTGCCACTTGTGTAATAGCAGTGTACTCTTGTCTGTGCCCCACCTCCATGTTGTAGATCAGAGACTGATGTTGATTGGTTTGTTACAGCTTCATACCCTCTGGGAGAGCTCAGAGTGCTCTACATTGCCACTTGTGTAATAGGAGTGTACTCTCGTCTGTAGCCCATCTCCATGTTGTAGATCAGAGACTGATGATTGGTTTTTTACAGCTTCATACCCTCTGGGAGAGCTCAGAGTGCTCTACATTGCCACTTGTGTAATAGGAATGTACTCTTGTCTGTGCCCCACCTCCATGTTGTAGATCAGAGACTGATGATTGGTTTGTTACAGCTTCATAACCTCAGGGAGAGCTCAGAGTGCTCTACATAGCCACTCGTGTATTAGGAGTGTACTCTCGTCTGTACCCCACCTCCAAGTTGTAGATCAGGGACTGATGATTGGTTTGTTACAGCTTCATACTCTCTGAGAGAGCTCAGAGTGCTCTACATAGTCACTTGTGTAATAGGAGTGTACACTCGTCTGTACCCCACCTCCATGGCAACAACTGTAACCACAAGAAAAACTATTTTAGACAAGAAAACGGAGAATTAATTGATACCATTATTTTACCACTCTAAAGCATGGTGTATACTAATCGTATGACTACCATTTGAAGACTAAAAACAACCATCCTATTTTACAAGATTTTACCGGGCTGTTAAATGACTGGTCGACTAGTCGACTACCCCATCATTCGATCGAATGATAAGGAGAGATCCCAATGCCCTCAAAACAAACGTTATCATGGACTGAAAACTCCCCATGCTATCTACGGTCTCTTCACAATGGGGGACATTCGCTAAAATAATCGAATTGGTACCACGTTATGGAAGAGTATTCTGGAGACTGCAGAAATTAGCAGCTATTAAACGTTACTGCATTCAGCAGGTAAAATCATTATAGTGATAAATATTATTCATACCGAGCAGAATTAAAACCCTAACCCTTCTTAGGAAAATCCTTAAAATACTCCGTACTTAGCTTTATCTGGTTTTGATCTCCTTAGGTTGAAAAAAATCCCATTTATTACGCGAAAAAGGTTTCCTTTTAGCGAATTTACCCTATAGGGAAGAAGCTATTACCGTAGTCGGCATGGTAAGACCTAGGCCCGGGAAAAATGATAACTTTTCGTTTTGAGGTCCCCAGACCCCAAAAACACCATTCGTTCGAAACTGTATATATATATATGTCCGTGAGTACGATAACTCTCGTAAAAATTATCCGATTTTGATGAAATTTGGTATAAACGTGTAAAGCAACATTTATGGCTTTAAGTTTGAAAACCAGCCAGATCGCTCTATCCGAAGGGATATTTTGGGGGGGTTTTGTACCCCAAAAATGGGTTTTTTGAATTTTTTACATACAATTTTTTAAATAGTCAAATTTTAGTTTTTTCCATTGGATTCAGCTTAAAAAAACACACAATTTGGTATTTTGATCATTTCTCTACGTCAATTGGTTACCGAGATATTGAAGGTGCTAAACACAGTACGTTGTCTAATGTTATTCTTATGGAGGAAAATACAAATTTTATATCTCGCTTATATATGAACGTATCCTGACGAAACTTGGTATACGGCTTCTTATGGTTGTGGACCATTGATATTTGCTCAAAAAAAAAATTTACCCCAGGCTCCCGTAACAGCAAACCTGCGTACTCGGCCCATGTTATAATTATGGAGAATAAGTAACGTGTTATCTGCCTTCATTATGAAAATAAATTAATAAAATTTGGTATGTGGCTTTACCTACATGAGTTATATTGATACTTGTATAAAACCTCAATTTTTGTGTTCTTGCTTCAGCAAACCTGCATACTCAGCCGCCATGTTATTCTTATGGAGAATAATTAAAATGTCATAAATCGTTTATTTATGAATGTATATTGATGAAACTTGGTAGGTGGCTTTATGTGGTATTAAGATACATATATATGCATTGGAAATTCGCTGAGTATGCAGGTCTGCTGCTACGGGGGTATTTAATAATCTGAAACATTCATAATTTGTATTTACTAGCATTTTGGTGTTAAATAATAAATCCTTTTGGTTACATATTTTCATCCGATTCTATTACTATACTCATTACTATATACATATTCTCAAGAATTGTTTTTATGGGATATACTGTCCATGCAAACATTAATTTATTTAGATATGATTTGTTCAACAGTAAAGCAACATGCTGATTTACGCTTGCATTGGTAGTTAGGGATTTTTTTAAATAACAATCGTAATATTCTATCTATATTTATAAATATAAACACATGTTATTATAAAATGTCAACATTGCAATTGGTATTATAATAGATTGTCAATAAACAATATACTAAATATAACAACTATTTTATGAATAAAAATGTACTAAGCAAATTTATTTTTAGAAAAATGATGCATAGAGTACTTCAACAACGTGTAAGTTTATAGACAACTGGAATATTCAATTGAAGTCAGTTCAAAGAAGTTAGTGGATGTTTACTTCCGTTGTTATATAATTTGTCCGAATTGCAATTAAAATAATAATAACGCTATAGCTTTTGTTGACGTAAGTAAATTATTTCAGTCTACCTAAGCCTAAATTATAAATTTTATCTTTTTTTGAAAACACATTTATAAATAAAAGTACAATGTTTAATTTTAGATATATAAGTCGATATTAAAATGAATTTCACATGTCAACAAAGAGTTTACACTACGTGAGTGTACCTACAATACCCTTACAAACGTGTGTTTCAAACTCTAGTTAATCTCGAATATTGTGAGATAAAATGGGATTTCGTATTATACATGGTTATTACTAGTATTCTGGTTACCTATGCCAATTAATCACATTGTTCATTATTTAAACATATACTAACAGCTATTATTTGTGTCATACCGATAAAATTTAAGTCAATATAATTTCCCTCTGCCACTGTGTATTATCACTGCTTCATACGAGGATAACATTTAATGTATTTGATTTTCACTCCTTTTTACTACACATTGGTTGTCATATTAGGTGTTAGCTGCAAAGTTTTCTCTTCAATTACTAAATACAGTTGATTATAATCTATTACGCGCTTTATAATCATACCAAGTGAATTCACTCCTAAAACTTACAATAGTTGTATGCGTTCACCTATATGATAGACGTATTGAATCTGGATTTTTTTAAACATAAATAACACGACGCTTGGTTTAAAAATGACTATAACTTGTACTCATAAAAAGGTTACGTTATGCTGTTTTACCTCAGAAAGCGGGGCTGACTGAGAACAATCAAAATAGTTAAGCAGGCAAAATGAACCAGGTCACATTTGATCAAAGTTACCAAGCGATCATAAGATATTACATTTTAATTTGTCTATAAAAGTATTGATCAATCAAGCATAAATCATCAATAAACAATTTTAATCTTAACAACCATGGGAACAGGTCTTATAATATTTGTAATAATTTCATAGGCTCTCGTTTTATCGCCTTATGACTAACCCATCTTCATGACGTATTACTGTATATTCCATAACATGAACCTAGAAGCTTCCCTTGAGATTAATACTCTTGTGTTAGGATATAATTCTAAGTGCGCAATTGAAGAGACATTTTCGAAAGCTTTGGAATCCATTTAGCTGACAACAGCAAGACGAACGGCTGGGAAAAATATACTGGAGAAGAAGAGTAGCGGTATTGTCTTTGTAAAAATACATTCATAGTGGAATATGTCGTAGCTGAACTAATCTAGAAGTTAGCTTAATTCGTAGACAAGGTGATTTTTCTTTTGATAAAATATTTGTATGATGGTATTTTGTTAATAGTATAAACTGATTTTTATTTTTCCTATATAAGCTTGAAAAATAATATAAATGTTATAGCTCTGTTCTTGACTTTGTAAACAAGACAACCATTTTAAAACAACAGAACCCTTCAGTAAAGGATGTATATTTTTAATCATCCTTAGACTAATCCTTCGGGAATTTGAAAAAAAAATTATGGTATTATTTAAGATAACTATTTTAAATTATAAATATTTTTATTAATGAATTCGTAATCAAAAAGACCCATTAAAATTTGGGAAACATTGATGTGCAGCTTAACGAAAAAAAACATGTATCTGTTGTATAAAACTGATTCAAAGAGATAGACAAAGTTAATTAAGGGGAACGTTTCCAGTAAGTGCTTCCATCCATTACCGGTACTGCTTTCCCTGATTTTGAATGATAATGCGATTCTGATATTTTGTAGCTGGAAAATCATAAAATGAGTTTATTTGTCCGTATAATCCCTGGTTAAAACTAATGTCAGTAGTTAGTAATATTACATGTATTTATGGTTCGAAATAAAGCACTTGACAATTTTACAGTGTACGTTATCAACTATTACTCCCACCACTAATATTTACACTTTGTAAATATTAAAACGAAATAAAAAATATTTTTTTAAATTTAAGTCTTGAGGTAAAAACCAAGTAATTTAAATAAACATGTAAGTTATTAGGTTTTTTTAGTGACTCTAGATATTTTATCATATAAAATGTGTTTTTTATGACGCAGACTCTGGGTAACCGTATTTGTAATTTTGTGAAGCATATGTATGTTTCCAAATATAAAATAACATTAAACATATGATGTTTGTGATGGTGTAAAAAGAACAGAAATATTTACAATTTATAAAATAAGAATCTGATCATCAAAGATTATTTTAAGTTAAATTTCAATAAATGGAAGAAAATAAATTAAAAACTGATAATTTTCATGTATTATGTTTGGTATATATTAAGTTATTTTATAAAAATAAGACTTTTAAAAGATAAGTGACTTATTTACTATCCATTTAGGATTTTAACCACTTCTTGATTTTTTGGGATACAATTCACATGCTTAAGACAGCCATCGTCTTTATCAGTTGGCGAACATGAAATATATTATGAGAGGTAGTTACGAGGTAGCAACAACAACATGAGCGATGGTAAAGTGCATCAATCTCTAAAGTTAGAATTTTTTAACTAAACACCGCATTATTCAATTTTATTTTGATACAATTAGAACAGAGGCGTAAAAAGAAAACGAAATTGCTGGTGCAGTAGTAAATACAGTCGTCTATAAGATATTGAGAATTATCTGACTTTACTCTGCTTTTATATACGTGAAAACTCAAGTGTGGAACTATGATATCCAAACCCTCTCGTAGTGAAAGATGGAACAAATAATCACTGTCGGACGTATTTATTTTTACTATTATTTTTTATGAAGCAAATGCCTAAAACAGAGTAATTGCGGGTCCTTCTCTAACCTTATGGTCAGAAACTAAAAGCAAGAGTACAAAGGCTGCAGATCGGTCCTTAAAAGTCCCCTGGTGAGAAGGTATCAAAGAAAATCTGCATGAAACCTTTAAACCAGCACATAATCACTAAACAAATAATTTACATATTTAAAAACAATGTATTACCTAAATATCGGTAATGTATATTCTTAGAGCAAATGCTAAACCAAAATAGTGTGGCGTTGTCACCTATGCATAGTGGATGTTGCCTGACAAAATTTTGCATGACATTACATTTTAAGTGTTTAGGGCGAAGGGATTTTAAATGAGATAATTAAATTTTTCGAATCTAAAATCTGTTTGCATTTTCGGTGTACTGTGAAATAAAATCATATACATGTTGTGCCCAAGGTTTGATTTAACTTAAAAAAGCCTCTTTAAAACTAAAGACTTAAATTATCAATTTAAGTACCAACCAGAATTTAAATTTTTTTGTGGGAAAATTGTAATTATGCCACCCACCCTTTAGAGCTACGCATTCACTCAGTTCTACATTTTTCGACCGTTTAATTAGCACTCTGCCAGTGACGGGTGCAAAGTGGCCTATTGTTGTGACGTCACATATAAATAAAGAGCTTGTGAGGGTTCTCAAATACTAGAAGCATTTTAAAATGTAAACCAAGACTAGTTACTGGTGAAATAAAACGTCTCTGTATAATATATGAGTTAGCCCAGTATACAACTTTGACAGACACATTAATTCAACCAGTCATCATGGACAATTAGTATTTAATCATTAAATTGGCATATTGTTAATTAGGTTCGAAAGTAAGTGTATTTATTTCTCATGCCTGTGAAAAATATGAATTAATGTAGGGAATAGAACAAACCTTAAGAGTGTTCACGAAATATCTGCATCGATACAAGTCATACCGCTTAGACTGCTGGATATGAAATGCAATTTCTGAAAGAGGAACAAACGTAAAAGTAGGTTTTAGAAACAAGTCTGTGAGTTTATTTATTTAAAACATAGTTATAACATACGTGGTGGAAGATCACTGTTTCTCTGTCAGTCATAATGTGGAAGGGTTATTGGGACTAGCCCCTGTATCAAGTAACGTACTCTTTCTCTCAATAAATGAACAACCAGATCAAATTACTTTTACCTTTTAAAGACAGTTTATCTTTAAAGGCGAATGAAAAAAGTAAATCCATATAATTTTCTTCATACAAGAGAAAACAACCTAGTAAGTTCACTGTTCCGATGAATTAAAATAATATCCTGCAGTCGTTGTTATATTCCGAAACTGTGTTAAATTGTAAAATGCGAAATAAAATTAAAACAATATAAGCGTACATGTATTTCCAAATTCCTCCCTACCCATAATTTTAATGCATTAACTACAAAATTACGATGTTAATAATGGAAATACATTTTACCAATCTTAATAACATATATGGTGAGTCACTGGTCTAGTGGTCAAGGCGTCGGACTCCGAAACTATGGCAACGATAGTGTTGGGGGTTCGAATGCTAGCCCTGGGATGTATATTTCATCAGTACTCTTCAACTCATATTGGCTTACTCCTTACTGTGCTTGGTACTTACATGCTGCACATATGTATATTCTATGTGGACAAAGTACGGCAAATAGAGGCTGCTAACCTCTTCTTGATAAAAATAGTTATACAACTCTTTATTCTGTATATTATGAAGTAATATTATATTGTTTATTGAATAACAATACTTTACAAACCATTCTTAAAAACTCTGATCATTTCCAACTGCAAAGATCAGTATAAAGGTATCGTGTTCACCAGTTATTTTATCTTTGCCTTATAGCAAATAACAAGACAACAATTAATGAGTGAATCGGAACTGTAACCGATTCTGTGAACTCGGCAAATCTAACAATATACAACAAAAATGTACTATTTACTAATGTCAACCGTACACTGGTGAATAAATAATTGTAGACACATTTATTCAAATTACTATAACAGAGCTTTACTAATACGACATGATATTGAGTTAAACATATTGACATTTCTCTCTTCTCTTACTGCTTAGGTTAATAACTATGATTGTTTACTTTTTCTTTTGTTTAGTTTAAATGTGGTGTTTTGGTGGCGTTTTCTCTACATAAAGACTCACAAGAGAGTTGACGGATTCAGCTACAAGAGGCACCCTGGCAGACCGTCTACACAGTAAAGTAATTAACTTAAGTGTACCTCAGGGATGGCTAGAGGATGCATATGTATGACATCACTACATAACACACCGCTTGTCTCCACCCCAGTAAAATCCCTTGATAATTAACCAATAAAACACTACTATTATTAAATAAACAAAATATTACAATTATTCCGATTAATTTTAAATAAGTTTATATGCCTCTCAATATATATGTAAATATTTAAGCTAATTTAATAAAGCCAAACTATATGTGAAACTAATAGTAGTTAGTGGATATTCAATGTCAATTGTGTAAATTAGTTCCTGTTTGAGTAACTTGCCACTTTCAAATCACCCATGTTTAGGAATATTCGTGTTTAGAAGTTATAAAGCCAAATATATTGCATGATTATATATTTCAGATTTGTTGTTATTGTTTAGTTGCTACCATCAGTAAAACCAGCGTTAAACAGTTATAGCATCGTCTTGGTTCATTATTCAACATTTAGTTTGGTGGAAATTTATAATATCTAATTGGGAGACACGTTGTCCAATGCAGAACGTTGTCCAATGCAGAACGTTGTCCAATGCAGAACGTTGTCCAATGCAGAACGTTGTCCAATGCAGAACGTTGTCCAATGCAGAACGTTGTCCAATGCAGAACGTTGTCCAATGCAGAACGTTGTCCAATGCAGAACGTTGTCCAATGCAGAACGTTGTACAATGCAGAACGTTGTCCAATGCAGAACGTTGTCCAATGCAGAACGTTGTCCAATGCAGAACGTTGTCCAATGCAGAACGTTGTCCAATGCAGAACGTTGTCCAATGCAGAACGTTGTCCAATAATATTCGGAAGGTTGATATACAAACGTACTTACTTACCTTTTCATTTATTTATGTTAAAAATAAATTATGTAAATATGTAAGGCTCTCATTAATAATTTAAAATTCTACAAAGGATTTATTCGTAACCAACAGGGAGAGGGATCTGAAATGGAATTATTGATATATTGTGTAAAGAATGTCTTCCCTGTAAGATGGTTTTAGACCTATAGAACCGTATCAATTAAACACCTTTGGTATCAATCAATAGTTCCTAGCCTCAATATACCATTCAATGTTTTGAACAACTCCACCGCCACCACTTTAGTACTCCACTTAATATTTTCTTGAGATGCAAATAAAGAGCGGTAAGAAAGCCAATCGTATGAGAGGAACAATACTTAGAATTCCTTTTTTTAGCACACAAGTGTAGGTTACCATTAAGATTAAACAAAACACCACATGAATCACCAAATTACATAGCATTTTACTGGTAAAGAATGAAAGGAACTTTGAAGAGTGGAGACGAAATGATGCGTGTTCAGTAAGTAGTAATTTGTGAAGTCATAATGTTCTGACTAAGCAAAGATATTGTTAGCTGCATCTTTGAGCTGGCAAATGACCTTTGTTAAGTTTTGTTTCTCCTTATGAGGAAGTGAAAGCGGCACCCCACTTAAATAAAGAATTAGGACTTAATAGTTAGGATAGTAACACACCTAGTCGTGCGTTTTAGTGTATAATATGTGGGGGTAAATCTTAAAACAAAAAGGCCTTATTGTTTACAAAGTTTGCATGTAGCGTATTAATAATATAGACACTTTGTTTGTTTGTTGTTGTTGTTTTTTTTTCAAACTTTTTACGAACACATTAAAATAATTGTTATAGATATTATTATAATTATTTATTTATTTTCAGGATAGAAATATATAAAAATACATCGATACAAGTGTCAAAAGCCCTGGGTTGAAAGGCGTGAAATTGAACTCCGGTGAGTTTCATATGTGTTTCATTGTAGTCTAGACGTGACCCCCATACATCCACTGCAACAAACCCAATATCACACAAACCGGACTTCTTGGCAACAAGATATTGCCTCAAGAGCATATTCTAATACACTCTGTATTTATTTATACGGCAACACGCTATTTTATTTAAATTTCAAGCTGTATTAATTGTGTTTGAAGAAAGGGGAAACTAGTTTATTCACGAAATAATAAATCTTTAGTTTATATTGCATTAAAACGGCGTAAATAGTAGTCATTACCTTAACGTAGCAATACAACAAAATTTATATTTATTCCTTAAGATTTAATGGGAATAATTATAATAAAAAGTAATGGTATAAAAATAAATTCATGTATGAACGGTAGTTTAAACTAGTTAAGATACCATAAAATCAAAGGTTTAATTATATTCATGCACTCGTTTTTTATGAATGCCTTCTTTAGAAAAATATTTTCTATATACTTTAATGCTAATTTTACTTGATATTTGTCTTAAAGTATTTTAATACCTTCCATGTCTCACAAAAAATAACCGTGTCCTTATTTATAACTGCTACTTTAGACTGACTCTACCTTCAAAAGGTTTGTCAGATTTTACGATAGATGAACTTTTAAAATTTAAGTTTTATTTAATTGTAGATCTCGTATATTTAAATTGTAAACGGTTTCCGATAGTAACGTACAAAAATCTTAGTGGCTCTGCGGACGTGCAGTTATAATTTAATTTTCCCACAAACGGTACTGTAATTAGGTAGCGAATTTCAATTACAACTACCAATGCATCGCAGTTACATGATAATATAAATACATTCTGAGAATTACTGTATGTAACGAATTTCTCAGTAGATGATTAAAATATAATCCCATATGCTTGGTAAAATATTTATGTTCAAACTGTACCGGTCAAAGTTATTACATGATGATTTTTACATAGTTTTATTATAGTGGACTGATTAAAACAGGGACAATATTTTTTTCTCATTTACATTTTTTAATGCGTAAAACTTGTATTGATTGATTATTATTTTAGATTGTATGACTTGCTTAATAAATAATATTTATACCATAGTTTAAGTTTACCATAACTCATAAGCGTATGCTATATCTTTCTTCCATTAATTTTCCAATAATTCAAATGTGTTCTGTTTTATTTAACTTAGTTGGTCACACAGTACTAGTTCTAGACCTAAAAACTATTACCATTTTATTAAAATAAATGCAAAAGATAAAAAAATATTTATTTCCCCTTTATGTAGAACTATTTCCATAGTAGAACCATTCAGCTGCATGAAATATATAAACACATTTTATAGTTGACTAAATTGCACTTGCCTCAGCACCAGATGAAGTATTATTCCATATTATTATTAGGAAAACATTATTATGAATACTAGGCTATGTATGTTTGTGAATTTTGACTTTTCAGCTCCTGAACGCTTGACACGAAGCCATGACAGCACTGAGGCAAGCAATTACTACTAAATCAAGTTGACTGGACAGATGTTGTATTAATGCACGTGCTCTGTAATGTGTTGGATCAAACATCGCCAGATGAAATTCTTGACAAATACAAGTCAATTGTTTTGCGTGCTTAAGCAATTGTCGTCTCAACCTTTCTTGCTGTTATTCAAAATATCTTTGCAGAAGAAAATTTTGAATTTATGATTTCATTGTTAAAAACTTTTATGGTAGCAGAGATTTTATGATGGTGAAATGTTTCTTTATAGTGATAAAATTGATTGAAATAAATCATTGTTTATATTAATTACAGTTAATTATAAGGTAACTTGCTTGGAAAGATCTATTAAGAACACATACTAAGAAATTTAGATATAAAAACGTGTATATTGATACAATATCATAAATTTGTAAGGATTTTATATAAGTAGATACTGAATCCTTAAAGATAATGTTTCTTTATATGGTTGGGTATCATAAAGCAAATTATTATATTTTACGCTTTTACACGAGTTGTGTAGATTATATACAGCAAGTTTCAAAGGAATATTACCACAAAATCCAATTGTTATTTGACGGGTTTATTTGCCTGTAGATTATGATTAGTAGTGGTCAAATCTAATCTCTGCCTTGCGTACATATAACTGGACAAATATATGTTATTTCCACCGTTCATAAACAAGGATTAAACAATATTTTTTTAACAATGATATTGTTATAGAACATGATCATCATATATTACCAAAACTATACTAAAAATTAGCAGATCAGTAAACAAGTTTAGTTTTAATAACACATTTAATACTCTAATATCAGTATCCTATAGGTCTGATCTTGACTTTTATTACTTATACTAAATACAGGTAAATCAGTAAAAACTAAACTTTAAAAAATAATTAACACTTTTTAGATTATTAGTTAATAAATACATGTAAAATTAAGTTACTCCATACGTATGGAGTTAGTTATTAAAATACTGGATAGTAGATGATATATTTATTTAATTTATGTATTATATTGTTTTTTAAATGTCGCTGTTAGGGATATTATAATATTTGTTTAGTTTATTATTCTAAATACTGTTTTAATGTATTATGTTCTTGTATTCAAAGATATCCAAGCAGTCTGATGTTTCCTTTTTTATTTGTTTAGATGATGTGAGTTTGCTTATGAACTAAATAATGTAAAACATGTTGCACTTTATATTTAAGTCCGTTCAAATGTGTAAATTGAAATTCAATACACATGTATAAACGAATCTCGTGGGAGATTCAAAATAAAATCCAATCAGTCGATGAAAACAACCCGATGCTGTAACTAGTCACTGGAAATGATTCTTGTTTTAATTAACATTAAATTACTCAGGGATGTTTAAATTAGAAAGTTATATTTCCTTTCCAATCTTATAATTAACTTTAGTTTGTTTTATATTTTATTTTATTATTAAAGCTAGGACGTTTCTATAAATATATTAAAAAAGATTACTTGTATAATGATTTATACTTGTGATTTTGTGGCTGCTGCAGTTTTAAGTTGAAACTTATTCTAGCATTTATTTCAACTAAGACTTATGCTAGAGTAATAAATTATTGTAACATCCAAATATGAGGATGTGTTTTAGTAGGTCTGTGTTTTTATCAGGTAATGCCTGCGGAGCATATCCATGTAATACGGTTTTATTTGTTTTTTTTGCACAAATTTATACAAATACAATCAATAAATTATAAAGAGTAATAGTTTATATTAAAACCTTACATTAACTTTTACAAATCTAAATCATCATGACTTTGAGATACACTTTTACTTTAAGTATTATTAACTCAACAAATAATTTATAAACACATCGTGCCAAAAAAAACACCCAGTAATCATACTAACATTATAAATGTTTGTATGTTAATATGTATGGAAGGATGGGTGGAATTTTAAACTTCTATGACGCAAAAACTACTGGGCCGATTAAGCTTGAATGTTGTATGAACGCAGATTGCATATCACATTAACATGTAGACCTGAAAATGTCTACATCCAACCTCAGGACTCCACCCGACGGACCCTGAAAGATCCAATACAAATCTTGAGGGAAGATATAATTTATAATGTTACCAGCTGTAATTAAGATGTGTGTAAATTACTGTAAAGGAAGTCATATGGTAATACGTAAATAAAGATTTGATAGTGCTGGTCAGGCTATATTTTTTAAGCATTTTAATTTTTCGCAAGTGAAGCCACGGGTAACTAGTAACTAGTATATATATATATATATATATATATATATATATTTTAACTCAACATTACTTAATATCATTTAGGAAAATTCGTGGAAGAAAAGGGGAAATTAATTTGACAGGGCCGGAGAAAGCAAGAAGAACGACATCGAACCATGTTCAGAGGGAGTTACATGTTAAAGGCGGGTCTACTGGGCGCTCACAGTATAAGATATTGCGATTCTGAACAATACTGCAGAACCGAATTAACGCCGCAAAGTATCAGCGAGGAATATACTTCTATAGTTTTTTATTTAAAGTATAACTAAGACAGCCTTGCTCACTATATACACCGTATTGTAGTAGTTAAGGTACAAACTTTGCAATACGGGGTTAGCCACTTATAGTTTAAAACGGATTTAACATTTCTCTGTAATACAAAGTAAACAGATTGGGTCATGAATGTATATCTCATCAATAATAAATTTACCCAAATATAAACAAAATTTTGGTTATAATCAAGCATTTAAAAAAATGTTGGTAAAAACAACTATAATGCGTTATTCGTAGCTATAGCTAGAGGTGTGTCCATCAACAGCTTTATAAACCATTTTACATTTCACATTCGTCAAGGTTAGTTATTAAACCATCACTTGTTTCCTCAATTTTTTTAGCGTTACCCTATAAACCTTTGTACCATGTATTAATAAAATTATTTTATATTACAAACATTTTTGCTGGAAATATAAGTTAAAATTCAAAAAAGCTACCTTTAACAATAATATATCCGATTTAGTACTTCTTTGGGATAAACTGTAGTGAGATCAAAATAACTATTATACAGGGTGTCACGAAAATGCTTAGCGTGCTATGCAGAACCGGATTTTACATACAAAATAAGTCAAAAATGTTTCGTAACATTTTTTCGATTCCGGCTTAGTTTTGCCGCAATCCGCCATTTTGTATTTTTTTGAAAATAATAAAAATTCAAAAACCCTTGGAGATATTTTTATGATACTTGGAACAAACTCAAAGTTTTTTGTAATTATATATTCAAAAATATTTTCTATAGAATTTATCAAATTTCAAAATGACGGCCATTTAAATGTTTCAAAATCACATTCCATAAAAACTTGCAGCTCAAACAAAGTTTTACAAGACATAAAATTTAAAATACATTTTAATTTAAATCGAAAGGCATTTTGATTGTAAAAATTGATTAATAAATAAATAAGTTTTTGAAAATTTATATAATAATAAACAAATCGTGGCCATTTACAAATTTCAAAGTCAAATTCCATAAAAACTAGCAACTAAAACAAAATGTTACAGATAATCAAATTTAAAGCACTTGTAGTTAGACAATAAAATCCACTAGGGAATTTGACTTTGAAATTTGTAAATGGCCGCCATTTAGAAATTTGATAAGTTTGATAACAAATATTTTTCGAACATTTTAATAAAAAAAATTAAAGTTTACACCAAGTTTCATAAAAATACCTCCAAGGGGTTTTTAATTAATAATTATAAAAAAATACAAAATGGCAGGTAACGACTAAACTAAGCCGAAATCAAAAAAATGTAATATAAATTTTCGAATTATTTTTGAATGTAGAACCTGGTTCTGCATAGCACGCTACGGATCTTTGTGACACCCTGTATATCCCAAAACCTTTATATATAAGTGGAAGATTCCTGGAGGGAAATGGCAAGTAAATTAAACAAATATAATTCTGATAGCAAAGCGATATTATCGTCTGCCATTCTGGTATTATCGTCTTCAACGAACTGACTACTTTGTGCTCACCACTAGCTCGCCCTCGCCTACGGATCGCGAGCGACTCGGAGTGTGCTCGTAGGTAGAACAATTCCGACGACCATTATTGCGAGCTGCGAACGAGCCGCTCATGATCCGCTTGCGAACCAGTGTGGACACGCCTTAATGAGAAAAACAGAGAGAGTAGGGTTGCCTAAAACTTTGTTCTTACATTTCCAGTAAAGGTAATGTTATCCAAGTTTTTAAATAGTCGAAACATATTTTCATATACAATTGTTTGTACAAATTAACACATGTTTCATGTAGTCTGTGTTTTTGTCACTCGGTCAGATTTTAACCACCACATTTATAATACTTTAAAAGAGATCAACAAAGCTTCCAAATTTATTGTACACTATTGCTGTGAAGCAAATTTATTGATTCATCCATCCCGAAGGCGAGTGATGTCAACAGATGTGACGACAATATGGCGGGAATGTCAGCAATAACATAACAGATGATTGCTCGGTATTACGTTCTGCATCAGCTGTGTCTGGTGAACGATCTGGAAATGAGGCTATCCTTATTATGTTTAATTTGTGTTCAATTAAAAGTTGTAAGTTTGTATTTTATAATGTACATTCAATATACATTCAATGTTAATGCATTTTCTCTTGCAAGCATCAATATGAACTACAATTTAATTTTTATCCCAGTTGTTTCAATGTTTCACGTCCGGAAATCTAGTAATAGAGGCACTTATTTAGCACACTTATATTATTTAACCATATTAATACACTTATTTACATAAATTATCAATTTAATACTCGTAATAGTATATAGTCACTTATTGACCACTTTATTTTTAGTCCCTAAAATGTTTATTATGTGTATTATGTAACAGACATCGGTCATTTGTTAAGCTATTCCTTTTCAAAGTAACTTATGACACAAGTTACCATGGTTCTTGCCTGACTATGAACTATTTTTCTTGTCTTCGCCGAACTCATAACTTCGACTTACACTAATTAAATATTTTAAACTTGAATTCAATCACAAAATACAAGGAAATCACAGCACTGAAAACCATGCGAACACAACGGTCTGACAACTGTGGCATTCGAGTCTTGGATAACACTGAGAGAAGTCTTGTCATCTGAACACTAAAATAAGGGTGAACCTGCATGCGGCACTCTTATGAGTCATCGTTGTATTTAAGACAAGCTTCGGAAATGAGTCATACATGTGTCACAACAGAATTTCAAACTTGTTTTCGCCCTAAAGAGTCTGCAGGACCGGAAGCTCCCGGGCACCACCTCGGTATTTTGTCCCATAAGAGCAATAAACTTCGCAAAGCGTTACTTCTCACCCGTTCGACCAAAAAAATTGTTTTGGTATAAAATTGAAGGTATGATAGTTCTTTAGGGAGTTACAATCACGATTTTCAATAATACGTTTTATCCTTCTAACCATATTCTTCTTACTGGACGTGTATACAAGGGTTTCTCACAACTGTTATGCAACACTTTACCTTATGATTAAGCAGGTGAAAACTAGGAAATAATACAATGTAACATTTAATATAATTTGATGTTTTAAATAGTGGTAATGAAATAGTTAACTACTGAGGTACGCATCTGTATTCAATTTTACAGCTGATGTCACAAACACATGTTAAATGATTCCTTTGTTAATTTTCACCTACTAAACATATGGTATAGATCGTCAAAATGGTGTAGAGACACACTATACAAATTTCTTCGGTATTATGATAGTTAATATGAAAATATTCGTAACTTTTAGTATGAAAATGTTCATAACTTCTAGATTTTTAAGCAAAATATATATTGTTTGGTATAATTTTAATTATCATTTGAGCTGAAGTCAAAAGCATTAATAGATTTTATAACGAAGGTTAAATTTAAAAAAATTATAGTCAAATATATGTGAGCCAGTGATGACTCAGGCGGCAGGTCCGTCCTAATCCTCTGCGTCTGTGTGTGTGAGGCCTGCGTGTGTGTGAGTAGGGCCGACCCTTCTGCCAGCCACACTCCCTTAACAATCAGAGTATACAAAGTGATCCAAACATTTTGTAATAAAGAAAATAATAAAACACACCTAAAAAAAGCTTGGGACACATTCAAACTTTCCTAACTACTTAAAAGTGATTAATATGTTGTAATAAAACAAACATTTAAACTACTAATTGATAAAAACATATTTTTACTATTTTAAATTAAAATATGTAGGACTTTCAATGTCTTTTTAATGAAACGTACATTTGTATCCAATGTACAAATCTGAAATGTCCAATTATATTCCCACCATTATATTAGATAACAAAAAAATTAAAACAAATAATATCCAACAAAAATAAAAATGCTGTTCAATCCTAATTATGTATAATTAATACTCTCAATTAAAATTGTAATACTATTTTGAAGTGTCTTCCATATTAAATATTTAAGGTTTTCTATAAAATATTGTTCCGTGTATAAAAATACAAGTAGTTCAGAGCTTGAAAGATAGCATAACTTGATTATATTTAATATTTCTAGCGAGAAATTCTCACTTATCTTGGTTGTTTATTGCTTTGATCTATAAACTATAAATGCTATATATTGCTATGATTTTAGAGTTTTTGTTTCATGTTTTTAAATGTACAAATTGTCTTTATAATTAAGTAGAATTTAACTTTCGATGTCCGTCCCTCCTTCACAAGGTTATCAGAAATCGATGATTGTGGTTAATTTGAAAGATAAAAAAAATAAGTAGTGATTTCAGTTAGAAGAATTTGGATATCACAAATAGTTTACCCTTATAAAATCGTAAATATAGAGTACTTTATTTTTATTTAAACGATTTGATTTTGTTTCATTAATATCGTTAGGTGTTGTTTTATCTTTAAAATGAGCCATAAATCAATAATATTAGATAAGCCGTTGAGGAGACTCGGGCTTTGAAAGTGGGGAACGCTGGCAGTTACGCGAAAGATTTCACTATTGGGATGCCCTCTTAAAAAATTGTTTTTAGTTTCCGTTAAGAAAGAGATACATTTAAGTAAGGTAGAAATCCTATAATAAATGGGCTTATTCGGTGTCTAAGAAAGGAAAGTTAAGAAGATGAAATTAAGTTAGGGGTGTATGAGAATGGGGTGTGAGAGGGATTGAGACAGAAAGACCGAATCAAATCCAAAATGGTGTTAAAGATTTCAATCATCGATTTTTTTATTTTGATAACTCATACCCTACTGACCCTTAGGAGACGCTGTATCATGGTGTGTGTCACGTCTGCCAGTCATGTCGGTAACTGATCTGAGCCTCATGAAAAATTTATATAAATTAATAGCAAATTAAATTTAGTCATGGCCAACTTAATCTTTATGTTCCTCTATAAACAATTTACTCTATGACGAAAAATTTATAATGACTAACAGAGGTACATGGTAGGAATCTATTTGCAACCCATGTTCTCTATGCTCGCGCGCAAATATGTCCCTAACTTAAAACATGTTCCTAACTTAAAACTTGTTGTTTGCATAAATGGATAAATAAATGTATGTGACCAATCAAAACTTTACCTTATGTATTAAATCGAAGAATGCCTTTTATGCATTTGCTGCATTTTAGTGAAATTAACAATTTTGAATTCAAGAATTGGATGAAAATTTGACTTAACGAAACAAATGTCATAAAAAAATAGTTGTTAAGAAACATGGGTAACGGATGCGAGAAGTCCTCATTTATGAAAAATGAAAATGAGAGCAGCATGGTGTATAACTTAAACCAGAAATACTTACAGTTGAAACTTGTATATCTCTAACTTTGCTTTAACATTCTAAAAAAGTTTATAACAAAATGTATAACACACTTATAAAGAAATAAAGCTTCGTCATATATCTAGACAAAGCTTTACTTCTTCATAAGTGTGTTATATATTTTATTATTGACTTTTTTGTATTAATATTAAAATAATTGTAACATAGTACGCTTTATATATTTTACTAAGAGACTCTTAATACAAAATATGTAAAGGGTACTCTGTAATAATAAATATTAATAATATTAGTAGACCTATATTGTGAACATAGTTATAGATTAAATAATTTATATATTTTATAAATGTTATGAGTAAGTTCAACCATTTGTAATACTTTTAAGGTAAAATGTTTTTTAAGTTTTAATATTTAAATGAGCTAAGGACTATTAGTCTTGAAAATTTATATTAACTACATAAATCATAAACTTCTAAATTTAATAACTTTCTTTTAATTTTGTAATCCTTCTTAAATAAATACATTTTGTTTTATTTTATGACATATTTTTATAATCCATTGTGGTTTTGTTATTTTGTCATAACAAAAATTTGCAAAGGAAAAACTACTTACTAAAGTACTTTGTATTTAGAAATTAAATTTAACAGAAATTTGAATAACAGCTGTTTGGTTATGCAGGCTCTTAATTTTCACCTGGTTAGTTGTTTAGGTTTCTCAATTTTAGTTGTTTCGTTGTTTTGGTTCCACTTTTTCACAATATTGATAGTACAGGTTCTTCATTTTACTGTTTGGTTTTTCTAAATTTCAGCTGTTTGGTTGTTTAGTTTAATCGTTTTCAAATGTCTGATAGTACAGGTTCCTCATTTTCAGATATTTGGTTGTGCAAGTTCTTCATTTTTCATCGTAATTGTTCAGTCCACATTGATGTTTGTGAACAACAATTCCAAATAGAAAAAAACTAATTTCAAAGAAAAATATATATTATGTTATGATGATAGTAGACACTTGGACCGGGAATAAAATTGAAAACCGATTGTGGTTGTGTAGATTCAATTTAAATAAGTTGTCGACACAGTGTAAGAGGTAAACCACAACCAGCTGAGATTGCAGTTAAAACACCCGATATTGCACAAAGGAATTTTCGGACGTGGGCTACTCCTACAATGCAAAATGGGAATTCCTCTCAGATTTCCGTGGTTAATGTTTAATTAATTTAAAGTAAGTAGATTAAAGCTTGAACTATAACTTATTTAGAACTAAGGTGGGGTATTTATAAATAATAATTGATAACTTGCTCCAATTGGTTTGATGGATGGAAAGGAATAAGATTACACATGTAATTTATTGATCATACATGTTGGAAAATGTTCGTTTTTATTTCGATGAATGGTATTTATAAACGCATGGTATCAGATTAAATTATTAGGTTGCGGTTTTAAGTCAAAGCCACATGTGTGATAAACATAAGACGTAGATATTCTATATACTAATATTAGAAAACATATATTTAACCAAAACAAAGGTCAGTCAAGCCTAATTGCTTGATTATGTTCCTGTTTAAACTGATTTTTTCATACAAAATAAAGCAATTTTGGTAAAAAGGCTACCGCCTAACTTGCTTGTGTCTTATTGGGTTTCGAAAATATTCCCCTTCGGGGATCCACCCCATGGGCTTTCAAAGATCCTGTGTCAATATTATAAAATAATAGTAATCAATTTAGTTGAATATTTAAGAGTTGTTGATACCACAGTAATATTTAACTGACTAGAACATGATACCAATTTGCCTTGTGTGATCGCTGCACACAGCAGATTAGGATTGTATATGAGTTGGGTATCCCCAAAATAAAACCGGATTTTAATCAGAATTCGAGCATTTGGATTACCATGTATTCATTATTTATAAAACTAATGATATTTTATGTAAATACTTTTACAAAGGTATAATGTAAGTGGTTGTGTACACAACTATTTTTTTATTGTTTAAATATATATACAACGATTTTTGCTAAAAATATTTGCATAACAGTACTAAAAGGGAAATTAATAAACTATTTAAAATTGTATACGTTGAGCCAGTTAAGTTAATATTAGTTTTATATTTTAATTCAACTAATGCAGATATGGAGGCTGAATGAGATGCGTTTTTTATACGAGGATGGGGCACACTAATGTGTCTGTAACATTAACGTTGGTTTCACATGTTCATTAAACACACCTCAGTAATACCAGATCTTAGGTAGGGTGGGTTACGTTGTTGGAATGAGGATGGGGCACACTATTGCGTCTCTGAACATTAACGTTGGCTTCACATGTTCATTAAACACACCTCAGAAATACCAGATCTATGGGTAGAGTGAGTTGCGTTGTTTGAATGAGGATGGGGCACACTATTGCGTCTCTGAACATTAACGTTGCTTTCACATGTTCATTAAATACACCTCAGCAATACCAGATCTTAGGTAGGGTGGGTTACGTTGTTGGAATGAGGATGGGGCACACTATTGCGTCTCTGAACATTAACGTTGGCTTCACATGTTCATTAAACACACCTCAGAAATACCAGATCTATGGGTAGAGTGAGTTGCGTTGTTTGAATGAGGATGGGGCACACTATTGCGTCTCTGAACATTAACGTTGCTTTCACATGTTCATTCACCACACCTCAGAAATACCAGATCTATGGGTAGAGTGAGTTGCGTTGTTTGAATGAGGATGCGGCACACTATTGCGTCTCTGAACATTAACGTTGCTTTCATATGTTCATTCAACACACCTCAGAAATACCAGATCTTTAGGTAGAGTGGGTTGCGTTGTTGGAATGAGGATGCGGCACACTATTGCGTCTCTGAACATTAACGTTGCTTTCATATGTTCATTCAACACACCTCAGAAATACCAGATCTTTAGGTAGAGTGGGTTGCGTTGTTGGAATGAGGATGCGGCACACTATTGCGTCTCTGAACATTAACGTTGCTTTCATATGTTCATTCAACACACCTCAGTAATACCAGATCTTAAGTAGGGTGAGTTGTGTTGTTTATTTGAGGGTGTGGTACACTCATGTGCTTCTAAACACTGTTATTGCTATTACACGTTCCTTTAACACTCTGCAACAACGCAAGAACTGTAGGTTGAGAGAGTTGTGTTTTTGACACATATTATTTTTACTCATGTCAATAATAAGAGATATTAAGACGTCATACAACGCATTATTCTCATTTAATGGTAAGATGAACTAGTATTTAAGTTTTATTAACCCTTTTTTACGGAACTGTAGTTTCATTTTAGAACAATAAAATGATTACTAAACCAGAACTGTTCATGCCAATAATTGCACATTGCAATACATATTTTGCGATAGTAGTCACTGTAATATGGTGCCACAAGTACGTTGACATGTTAAATCATAATTATTTGCCTGTAACGATGAATGTAATGTTAAAAACTATTAGGCTCAGTTATTGGGTTTTATAAGATGTTAATGGAAATATAGTCTAGATATTAATAAAGATTTTCAGTTTTCAACAGCTTTTTAACAATCAATTGTTGTAATACGTGCCCTTATATCGCTGCTAATTACAGTATACTTTAAGGTAATAGTATTTCAGTTTTGAAATTAATAAGAGGGATTCAAGTATCACAGCACTTAAGTTCCTCTCCTCTTGTAAAATGAACTCAGTCGTTAAGATTTAATTTAGGGTAAGTCCCACGTGTTGCAGAGCTTAGTGATTTTAACATGTCTCTTGAACCCTACTGATGAGTGGAGTGCTTTTAAATATATTTTTTTACTAATATGTTAACAGTTTTTAAGGAGCGTTTATTATTTTCAAACCGGCTAAAATTGTTTTAGGATATTACTATTATCAAAAATTTAATAATTAGTTAAGAAATAGTTAAATTTGAATTTATAACCAGCTAAGCCATGAAGCAACTTTTACTATTCACGATATAATTATTTACTATTAACTCTGTTTCAGCTTTCGCTATTTGGAATACTCAACAATGTAGTGATGGTATGAATACCACAGCTTAAAATTTTTGTTTTAACTTCTTAAATCTGTTAATGCACGGTTTAAGAGTAAATGCTAAATACCGGGAATATCTTTCTGAACACTCTGATTAGAAAAGTGAACAGTGATTGAATGTTGATAAGATTTTAAATACATTATACAAATTGCTTCAAGAATGTAAAGTACCATATATACATAAATTTAATTGCATAGCACAAAATTCTTTAACAATTACACATTAACATCTATTAAAGTTAGTTCAGGGAAGAACGAAATTTCACATTCAAATTTAATAAATTAGGACATAGTTCCCACATGAATAGAAGTGGTGAAATGTCTTGATTAGGTAGTGAGGTTGACACGCCACTGACGCTGCCATCAACAATCATGCGATAGCTATAACACCAACACAACCGGTCGCCCTTATCACGGGTACCAACCCTGCTGACACTAGATCACTCTCATACCAACCGAACACTCTGCGTTTATTGTACTGATATAGCATCAGCTTTATGATGATTACGTAATGTATAAATACTGTTGCATTTGGTAACAAATTGATGTGTTCATATACAAGTAAATGTTTTTGTTTTCCTCCAGTATGTATAACCATGGGTAAACAAATCAATACATTCCGTAAATCGGTCAGAAACTTACATTTTAATCAAAAGTACAATCCCATATGTATATTATTCTTCTTATCTTGAGGTAAAAATTGTATCAAATAAACGGTATCAGGAAACTGACACATACTTTCTCCTATTTAGTAAAATTGTAATCAATAAACTATTTCTTATTTATTAATATAAAATATAAAGTACGGTAGAATGTTTAGAAAATAAAAACAAATTGTTTTCAGAAATATCCACTCAAATACCTTGTTTTAGGGACACTACAGAATCCTTTGCTACACACTTTATTATTAGAGGGAAAATTCCCCCTCATCCCACTAGGGTTAAGGGACAAGCTATTTTGACTACCCTCTGTTGGTCAATGCTTTTAATCAAGTTTTAATGAAACTGATAAACAAATAAGGAGGATTTTTTTTTGTATTCCCTATAAGAATATCATCGGGCAACGTACTGCGTTAAAAGCTAAATGAACATTTAAATGTTCTCAACAACCTATTATGATAGAATAATAATTAAAAAACTAAGTTATATAGTTGTTTGAGCTCTTTTAATGGGGATAAGGAATCTTTTTTAAACATTAATGGTTTGTATGAAAAATCGATGACCCCCGTCGCAGCAATCCTGCGTACTCAGCGAATTTCCAATGAATATTTATATATTAAGCCACTTAACAGGATTCATAAGAAATATATTCACAAAAAGCGATATTAAACAAATTAATTAATCTCTATAAGAATAACACTGGGGATGACTACGCAGGTTCGCTGCAACAAGGAACAAAAAATAATGGTGTTTATGCAAATATCAATAAAACTCATCAGTTGAAGTCAAATACCAAGTTTCATCCATATACATTTATAAATAAGTGATATGTAACATTTTAATTATTTTACATAAAAAAGGAGTTCGCATGCAGCACTCATAAATCCATGCACTCATTCAAACAAATGGCCTAAACATGTAAAATAAACAAATAACTCTGATGTACCATATAAAATTGTACTTATGACTACGGATAGCCATAAAGTATAACATTCAAGATTCAAGATTTGTATTTTCCATGAACAAATACATTGCATGGACATCGTCAACATACAATAAAGGATTCATTAATCAAAGTATCCTGCTCGAACACAAAATGAGAGATCTATTATTAACATAACTATATCATTATTTATTGGAAACAAAACTAAGACCTTGGGTTGATAAAATCATGAATATGCAATACCCCTTATTGGCAATGAACTCTTAGGTTTTTGCAGAATTTTTAAAAGGGGAGCTCCACCTTAAGATCTGAAGGCAAAGAGTTAAATAGCTTTGTGCAGTTATATGAAATGTTATGCTGAAAAATGATGTTCGGTGTTTTGGAACTGGAACATTTAAACGTGGACAGAGTAAGTAGTTATGGTATGATCTGCAAGACGAAAGCATAGTTGAATTACTTTTGAAAAGTACCAAAGTTTGAAATATATATGGGCTAGGAAATTTGAGGATTTTCTTCTGACGGAAAAGTGATTTACACTATCAGAGATTTACAGAATAAGAAATAAATAACAAAACAAGCAAGTGCAAGTTAATAAATGTTTTGTAAACAAACTTTAATTAACAAAATATAAGTCGTAAACATAGTAAAACGTATGATCTATGATAAATTAAAAGTTAAATGGCTTGCGTATTTTAACATAATAATATTGCTAAATTGTTTTCAAAGTATTTAATTTGTTCTAACATAATAAGATTATTAAGTAATGTATGTGACCAAAACAAGCATATTGAGTAGACATTAAATAGAGTAATTAAGACCAACGCAGAGTAGTTACAAATAGGTTTAACCATGAATGCATTGTTAATTATTATAGTCAGTATTTATTTGTGATGCTGTTTATGGCACTGGAACAATATATTGTTGATGAAATAAAAACAAATACAATTATATGGTGACAATAAATGTAAACATTTGTTCTTTTTTAATATTTATTTTTATTTTTATTTAAATACTTATTTAATTGTCTTTTTAAATAGTGTGAACAACTGTTCAAATATGTAAAATATTACATATTACCTGGTGATATTTCTTATATTAGTAAATATGTAGTGATTTCAGGTGATATCAAAATAACTACTTTAAAAGATTAGGACTTTAAACTTAAACAGCAACATTGTACCACTGAAAAAATCATAATTGTAGTTTTGTTGAACTAACTTAAATAATTTACTCTGTGTTTACATAAACTTTATAAATACAAAGACAAAGGCAATAACTGTTACTTCATTCCTATGATATTCTTGTAACTCCAATATAAATCAGAATTCCAGAATGGAAAGCAAAATTATGTTGTTGGCATGAAGGAAAGAATTCCAGAATGTAACCGACGCTGTAATATGGCATAGACCGTAACAGGACCTGACACACTAGTGAAATGGAATAAGTGACGGATGTATTGTAATATTAATTACGCGCGTTCTTTATGGAAGCTCGAGAATAAAATTATCCTTCCACTCAATTTAATTTATTAAAGCACCCCAATCACTCAGAAACTAAGTAAGGTGTCAAAATAAACAAGTTACTGACTTGTATCGCTATATAGAATATGAATAGGAGTGGCTGTCTGTGGCTATGCGTGTTGGACTACATTTGGTTTGGAATAAATTACAGCTACATAAATCATTAATTAGAGGGTGGGGGAGTTACCCAAAGTTTAGATAGTTCATAACTTGGAGCTGAGTTATACCTCAAGCCAGCTTAAATGAGCTGATAAATTAAAGTTAAACACATATATTATTTATGTCCAGGCAACTGTATTCTGGAAACCAACCGGTCGACTTATTACTTGACAGAAACAAATTATTAATAGATTACACCAAACCCACAAAATTTGTGAGCTTAGCTATCGGACTTCAGCAAAGCTTTCAGGAGAGGGGGTACTGGCTTCCTGGCAAATTTAGATGTTTAAAGTTGACTTTTAGTAATCCTAATACAAACTATAACCACGAAAATAGTCCGTTTGTCCGAATTTCACCTCAAAATAAATGTTACTATGTGCGTCAAAATAGCCAAAATATACATTCATAGCTTCACTAAAATAGACAATTAACAATAATATTCGCTACAACATTGTAGTGATAATATACAATTTTATTGAGCAAACTGTCTCTCCTACGTCCTACAAAGAATTCGTTAAAAACTGCTGGTAATAACCAAATCACAATCTTTGTTAAAATGAATATAAATTACAGGCAAGTTTATCAAGGCAAATATTACATTTATTTTTGAGAGAATGCACCGGGTTAAAAATCTATGTCAGAGATTGCTTTTATTAAGACAACACCATCAGAAAAATTAATTACTCAATACAAATTGCATTGGGTAACAATATCAGGACTGTAAATATTGTAAATATTGAAGTCATTGTGTGTTACAGTCAATTGACATGTTGGCTGCTGCGGACCCCAATCGGGATTTTTTCTCAACATAGAAACTTATACAAATTTCATGTTAAACATGTTTGAAGCAGCAAAAGTGTTAAAGGAAACCAATGTTTGGGCATCTAAACATTATATAAGATAAATCTTTGAATTTACTGAATAAAGTAAATTAATTTTTGTTCTTACGTCATTAATTTTGCAATATACATGTATAATTATTATACAACTTAAAATCCAACTTATTATAATTAACTTTGATTGATTTTAATATTCAAATACAAAAAGCTTTATTACTCACAGATTATGCTATACAAGAAGATACAAAATAATAATAATAATAATTGGTAAATCATAAAATAAAATAATACTCTCATAGAAAAATCTATAACTTTATATATATTTATAAGGATTTGCGATGTAAAAATATAACACGTATTAACTCTGAAGGTGATCCGAGTGTACGAAACATGCAGGTAGATTAAATTTATAATGTAAAATGTTAGTTTATGTTAGGATTGTTACTTTGTCTATAATTTTTATAAAAACTGAATATCACATTTAGTAGGAATTTAAACCTCCGCAAAAATATATATAACATTGGTTTATGAGGCCAAAGTGTAAACAATATTTAAATTATAGTATGGAAATAAATTAACGTAATAACACCTAACATAATTACAAGTTCTTACAAAACAAATTTAATTCAAGTAAAAAATAAAATAAAAGTGTAATATTTAAGTACGGTACTGCGATTAAACAAACGTATATAAATTTTATACCAATTCTGTTACATTATACAGAATTCAGTTTAAATATTGGACATTTTAAATGTAAAGATTTGTTGTGAACGGAGTTTTCCTGGAGAAGTTAAAAGTAAAGAACATTAGTCATGGTAAAACACCAGACTTAGTTTACAAATCGGTTAATTAATACTTCAGTAATTCTAAATTGCCTGATCACTGGAGGTTATCCAACTCCATCGTCCCTTAATAAACATTCACTGGAACATATATATTGGACTCGTTATGTCTCCCAATATATCCTATTATGTTGTCTACCAATTTAACGATTACTGTAATATATTACACAGTTAATTAAGCGCTGGACACTAATTGCATTACAAACCACTCGTTGCATTCAAACAAATCAAATGTCGCTATGCATTGATGTATTTTCAACCTGTTTATGGCAATTCGGTTGACTATAAAGAGGGTTTCATTCGCCGGTAGTAATATAAGTAATATAAGGTTAATCTTAATACAAAATCTCTTTAAACTGATTAATTCTGAAGCATTAAATTACTTGTAATTAACTAATTACCAATGCAAATTCTATTATGGACGCTTTTTTAGGTTAATCAATTGAGTACTTTGGTATTATACGGATGCCACTATTTTTGGAGGTTAAACTTTTACCGGATACAAAAGGATAACTACATAATTCGAAAAAACGTACTTTTATTGACTTACTGTACAAATTTTATATCATTCTGATGAGCGGTCTTTGTGTTGTGCCTCCCAAAAGGCAGCGATGTCCGCTAGGATCGTGTTGAATGCGTCGCCACCGCTAGCAGCCACACCCGATCGCCACATGCACTCTGCCAAATATACAGCGCGCTGCGGCAGTTATGTTAGGATGGGTTATCATAAAAATACGTACGGTTTCCTCTTCATTTCGAGGTAAATCCCACACCAAAAGAACGTCACTCATTATGAAAACAAATGTAACGTAGTGCACGGCAATAAATCACTCATGACACTGACCCAGATACAGGCGGTGACAGGTGATGCGCGCGCTCCGGTCAACGACCCGACCTTGGCCTATTTGGAGGGGGTTTGGCGGCCGGAAGTATGACTCATCAGGTATCATTCGTTTCGTAACGAAACAAGGAAAGTCCTACAATCATTTTTATGATAACCCATCCTAACATAACTGCCGCAGCGCGCTGTATAAGGGTGGCATCCGTATAATACCAAAGTACCATAAATTGTATAATTAAATAACTAACAATATTACTAAACATCAGTCCTGTATAGACTCCAATTATATAGCTTTAATACATAATATAAACGGAATTATATTGTAAGCTGATATTCTTTCTAACACGTGGTAAAAAAGATATTATTCTGAAAAAAAGAGTTTTTCAGATTCCTACAAACCACTTCGAGCAAGGAGGATGAGGACGACAAAAGTTTTAAGTGTCAGCTAGGGATGCTTTTATTTCAAAAGTTTTAAGTTCTATACTTCAATAACAGACATATATATATATATATAGATACATTTTTAGCTGCATTTTAAAAACAAAATTATTGGAGAACGACTTAACTAATATTATTTTCTTTAAATTGTAGTCATCATAAACATACTTTAGTGATTTTCTAAATTCGTGCTGTTGATGTAATTTACTTAAATTATAATTGTTGTTGTAATTTCCAAATACACTAACTGTTGGCCAAGAGTTTCGTGCAATTCAACACGTAACTCTTCAACGCTACTGCAATGTCCACAACAAAATCAGTTTTTCAAGTTAATTTTTTTGTTTCTCTTGTATTTTTATGAATCCAGTAGGTTTGCCTTAGACGTTGTTAATGTTGTTGTAAGGTCAATATGACTAAGCTTAGCTTGGTGTAGATAACCGTGTATTTTTGATCTTAGATATTTAGCCATCGGTCTCTTTTCATGGTACATTTTCACGCTGCACCGTTCTGTTTGATGTATGAATTATTTGTACATCATTTGGAGAAGAATAGCAAAATAATCAATTAAAATGCCTTTAAATTATCCTTAGATTTTCGGATATCTGGTCTTAGTTTTTAATTTAATTTTAACCCAGCACCAGGAGTTTAAATGTATAACGCCTCATTGGCTATCCCTACGTATATTAGAAACTTTTATTATTAAGTATTATTATTCGTGGCTCATGACTCACGTTTTAAATATAATTAATGTTAAGCATTTCGGGAGTGGTTAGCAATATAAACCGATCATCCCTATAAATACCTTGAAGTCGCAATTGGATATAACTTAATACTATTCAATGCCATGTATCGGCCGGTGAACTGTTTTAAATGTTTTTGTGTATCCTTATATGTTTAGTGTATTTACAAAAACTGACGACGTTAAGGTGAATGGGTTAACATTTTGCAGTTTTAATAAAGTCTTCCTGTGAGCCGAAACTACAGTCAACGATAGAGCTATGAAAAAAAGGGGACGTGAAGGGATGTTTAACCTGATTATAGTGAAATCTTAATATCACCTACAAGTGGTTTATAATTTTAGATTTTCAGCATTTTAAATTATAAATTACATTACATTACTAAGGTAGATATCCAGTACTGATAGATTATCTGGTTCTTCATTGCAACTTTTTAGTATCGGATCAGGACAACCCGCAGTGATACTAATGTTATCAGGACTGCTTTCCAAATGGAACAACACTGTCAGGCCGTGCGATATAATCAGCTGTTATGAGATTGCTGAAGTTCTATCTATCTGCTTCAATACGGCCACGAGTTGGTGCTTTGAGTGTTCAGTTGAATGGTGATTGCAATGATGTATCCAATATATGCAGGTACAAATCCACGATGTGTCTTTACCGTTTTTAACATTCTTTAGAATTTTTATTTTGAGGGAAGACAATCCCCAAAAGACGCAAAAACGAATAAAAATTCGTAATTTATAAAAACCGTTTTAATGTGTAATTTTAATTTAGCGGCTCGTAGTGCAAAAAAGTTCAAAAAGTTTCTAGGTTGGGTTCGGGTTTTAAACAATCTTTATAACAAAAAATATGGCCTGGAAAATTACGGGAATAAAAAATATAAACCTACAGTAAAAAATGTGTTTTTATCGCTCAAAACCGGTTGTTTTAATTAGTATGTAACTGTCATAGTTTAAAAAATATGTTTTAAATTGTTATTCAATGGCGAATAGTTGCGAATAAAACTGGAACCGTACTCTAGTGGTGAACGGACAAATGTTATTGTTATGGAAAGTTAATCATTGACATTTCTCATTTAGATTTAATTTATTAATTGATATCAGTAAAACTTGGTATAACATCGGCTAATGGAGAGCACTGGTAAAAACAGAATAAAAACTGCAGTATGCTGCAAATGACTCTTTACTGGCTTAATTTTAGGCGTTTTCATGAAGCTTCAGGAAATAAAATATTTTAATAGAATACACCATTTGTTTATACCTTCACCTCATATCTAAGGCTACACATTTAAGGATAATTCGCCTTTCCATTATCACTCTCACGTTCAGCAGCCATCCATATCGCACACTCTCATTCCCCACAATTGTCATACTGTCCTTGCATATTCCCACCTCTGATGGTCATTGCGTGCCGCCTGCTCCACTAATCCCGTTATCAACACTGAGTTATCTACATGATGATAACATCACCGTGGGATCCATACAACACGTCACTATATTACTTGATTGCATAACAATGGTGGTTTGTCGATCGTGTTTAGAAATGAAGTAACTTTTGTAAATAAAGGGTTATTTTCTTGGTTGAAGTGAATAGTGGATGGATTCACACTTATTCATACTCTTTCGTACATCCAGACCTATTTTTGAATTTGTTTAAAAAGGT
This sequence comes from Allygus modestus, assembly GCA_963675035.1. NCBI lineage: Eukaryota > Metazoa > Arthropoda > Insecta > Hemiptera > Cicadellidae > Allygus > Allygus modestus. Next base: position 29,530,730 of record OY776115.1, on the reverse strand, counting down.
CAACATTTAAAGATTACAACAAATAGAAATATATTTTGTATGGAGGATTTAGGTCACTCTTCAATGTGTTCTTTGTCCAATAAAGGGGTAATTTAGTATGTTAAATCTCAATAGTTCATTTATCGACCAATTTAGGGAAAACACATAGCTTTAAATAAAATATGACTGTAGATGCCATCGTCTTAAGAACATGATATATTGATAACAACACATTATTTACCATATATTGAAATATAAGGTCTCTACCTTTAATTATAACTAAGAGTAGGCCTGTATATAAATATTCGCGTAAAGGGATGACCGAACTCAGAAATGGTAGATAACAGTTACAGCTGTTAACGTAAGTCATAACCGAAATTTCATTTCAAAATAATAAAAAAAATAGTTCTGAGAACTCTGAAATTATTTTGATTAATTTTAGGTCATAGGGTACATTTGTTCAAGTTATATTATAGTAGAGATGCAAATTCTTAATAAAAAATAACACAGTAAGTTGCCTATGTAGTGAGGTACATTGAAAACTAGCTAAGGACTCAGGTTTGCTATGATGGGGGTATTTAAATATCTTAAACTGACAAAAGAACACAGCTGGCAGAAGTAAATACAAAACCAATGGCTGCTGCAATCTAGCCAAAAACTATGAACGCACTCACATTGTAGGAGAACGTTATATTTATTTGTAAAAACTGGTATTAGTTCTTTAATCTAAAAATATCAAAACCTTTGATAAATTGAATTAAATTATGTTAATCTGATAGTACTTTGTTTATTTAATCATACAAAATATAAGTAAAACCATTTTTTTTAGTTTCTTGTAGTTACGAACCAATATTGTATTACTATCTCGTACTTTGCAAGCAATAATTTTTATCCAATTCTTTACCTTTTGGAAATTTTACAACTTTCAAATTGTAATTAATAATAAAAGATTTAACGAATGTGTTCTTTTTTTGAACTGGAAACGTGAAGTTTACTGGAAAACATTCGCGTAAAATCTGAAAACGATCCGTGCATCCGTTTTCCCATTATTGCATTAAAAACACACACAACCACACACACAATGACGGACAACGAATCATTGTCTCTGCTAATACATAGATTTATTCACTTCTTTTCGTCATCAATTATTTCTTAAAATATTTTTTTATTCTAATATTGTTACATTTAATATACGTTATAACGACTGCTTGTTTAAAAATTATTAATAATATTTATAATAAATGCAACTTTACTTAACTATATTCTTATCTTTATTTGGCTAAGATGTTTAACTTACTCGAACGTTTATTTCAAACCGCTTTAAAATACAATTAATGTAGGGTAGAGTAAACTCCCAATCCATATAAAGCTAACTCATCTTCAAAAGTGATAAAATAAATATTTCAAAGATATTTTCGGTACAATGTTATATGTAAAATGTTACATAACACACTATGAACGAAGATTTTAACAATACATTTTTGCAAAAGCTTTTATTTGGTTTACGGTATACCGTCTAGGATGAGAACATTTGACACAATAAGATAACAATGTAAAAACGTGTAGTTTAAAGTTAACTAACTTGCAATTCCTTTTTGAATGATTTATTGTACTAAATTTTATCTTTTTCTAAGGGAAAAACCTCGTTTTTCTTAAAAAGAGAAAATTAATCAAATCAGACAACGTTCTAACATTTCAAGACAGGAAGTGTAACAGCTGATTAGTAATAAGTAATTTGAAATACTGTTGTCTCGGCAAGTAAGCTAAAGAATGCAAGGTCGTAAAGAGCCTTTGTCAGAGACAAAACCCAGTTGTCACGTGATATAACGCGTCAGTCGTCCATACCCTTCTAATGCCATCCGCTGCTCTTTAGTATTCAACGCCATATCCGTCAGAGGCGTTTGGTGTTTGTTTTAGTTGATTGAAGTTTTTTTTTGTTTTCTGTCTGCTTCACTATTTCCATAAAGGTAAAACAAGCTAAAATGAATATTCCTTAATACAATCTTCGTTGATCCTAAAAGTATATAATACAATTGTTCAATAATTGTTTGATGTAGTTTATCAAGCCAGTATCCAAGGATTCATTATTGTGTATCATGAGTAAACTACCCTTATTCTAGAGTATATATCCACAGATATATTTTGTCAACAATATAAATGCCAATATAGTTCAAACGATATTAGTAGAAATGTGGATGTTTCAAGCCACCTTTTAGCTTATGATTGGCTCTTAAGATTAATATTGGGAACGGTTCTTGGACGGAGTTTGTCAACCTGATCCCAATAGTACATACAGCTTTGTTTAATATTAAATACGTATTCTCCAAGCTATACCGTTTCCTACATTTTAAAATATTAATTTACTAAATCTCTGAGAAATAAACCAATTGTGATTTGGATATGCCGTGATCCTATTCTAGTATACAACGATACATCTCATACAACTCTCACATTTAATATCACTACCAGTTAAATAATATTTAAAACAATACTATATTAATAATTACCAACCTCTTTATACCGTCTGATTTAATTTATTTTCAGATATGTGAAAGCCCGTAACTATTGTTTATATTACAATTCGTATTGTATTATATAATCATCATATATTATTCAAAACCTAAGATTTTGTACAATTTGGGATTATTTGCGTAAAGGTTACAAATCTTTTATTTTATAATTGTATAATTTACCTTTTCGTATCTTCATAATCAATTCGTTTAGTAGCAATGTTTAACAAGGTTCCGTCCCTTCCTCCAAATCCTCCGACTTACTTCATTATTTAATTTAACTTTTACCTGTAATATCTTGCTCTTACCTCTTCTAAATGTTCTTGGATGGAAAGAGTGTTTGGAGTATTCTACGTACTATTATGGAATCTTAAATTATCTATTTTCGGAAACGAATTCCCGTAAAACGTTGCAGTTCCATTAGTATTAAACCATTTCAAGATCGTTGGTAGGTAGGTAAATAATTTTCAAATACAATTTACCTTTTTGTACCGTGTACGGTGATATAGTCTTAAATACTCTTATTTCTTTCTATAAATACAGTTTGACAGACACCTTAAACATAGTATGCACCACTTCGTCCATATTTCACAGACAGCACTTCCGCATGTAAACTTATTTCATTTTTTACTTCAAAATATTATATAATATAGTGTCCATAATGTTCTGGATATTCCAAACGATGCTGCATTAAGTAATACCTTTTATTCTCTTGCTTTAATTTCTAGTTTATTAGCCAGCTGCGCGTTATATTCCTCTTTAACTGAACTGTCTTCTCTACAAAATAAATACAATTAACGCTTATTGGTGGCTATGTCTTATAATTCCAGTTTCCTCTTTTTATAACATTGCTCAACGCCTGAAAAGGTGGTATATTACCTAAATATAATATTGGTATGTTTTACTATTAATATTTATCTGACCTTTTAAATATAAGGAGAATGACTAGGACTTTCCACTGAGCCTAATTCTTCTAAATCTGTGTGTTTAGGTTTAGTGTAGAAGGTTGAATTAGATTTTGTAAATAATGTGCCTCCAGATATTATGTATCGTTAATGCTTCAATTATGTAAGACTTTAACTGGATATTCTTCTATTATTCATAGTTAGTAAACAGTTAGGCTAAATGCCGATATAACATACTTTATTAACTTCTCCCTTTGTGTAGTATAGTCTGGCAGTTGTATTTGTACTCCAGTTAACATTTTTGTATTGTTATTCCCCAGTGTGCACATTTTAATAAATCGTAAAAGACTAAATAACAACAGTATTGTAATGGGTTAGAAACCTTGGTCCATATCTTATTCAAGGGTGCGGCATAGAATCAAGCATTTTGGAAGTAATTTGTGTTGTATTCTAATAGAAAAAAACAACCTCAGAACGGTTTGAACTTTTTACCGATGTCTCTAAAATAGTTGTATATTCGTTCGATGTTACCTATTTATTTTATTCTTTTAGCTAGTTTGGACGAAAATGGTCTTTAAGCGAATTTCCCCTACAGGGAAGAAGCTATTACCGTAGGTGGCATAGTAAGACTTTAAGCCTGAGACCATAATAAATTTTTGTTTTGAGGTCCCCAGAGTCCAAAATCACTATTCATTCAATTTTATATATGTATGTATAAATATATATATATATATATATATATGTGTGTGTGTGTGTGTGTGTGTGTGTGTGTGTGTGTGTGTGTGTGTGTGTGTGTGTGTGTGTGTGTGTGTGTGTGTGTGTGTGTGTGTCCTTTACCTCGATAACTTTTGAAATAAATGCCCGATATTGATGAAATTTGGCACAAATGTGAAGAGTAACATTTATGACTTTAAGTTTGAAAACCAGAATGATCGGACTATGGGAATAGGGTTTTATTGGGGTTTAAAATTTTCCAAAAATCTGATTTTTTCATTTTTTACCTTACAATTTTTAAAATACTAAATTTTGGTTATCACAATTTTATAGAGCTTAAAAATACAAATAACTTAGTATTTTTAATCATTAACCTATGTTAAATGGTTGCGGAGGAAGTCCATAAAATGTATTATGTTAATATTATGGGAAAAAGGTTTTTAGCTTTTCCTAGGACAATTTTACTAAAAACTTCACATTCCTTTTTATTAATAAGTTTAGCTCTATAAAACAATAATTTTGGTGTTTTAATTGTTCTTCTACGTCCAACCGTAACAAAGGTTTTAAAAGTGGTAAACACAGTACGTTGTCCAATGTTATCCTTATGGAGAATAAATAAAATTTGATATTTCGATCATTTATGAATGTATAGATGAAACTTGGTATGTGGCTTCAATTAGTTTGGTAAATTGATATTTGCACACAAAAAAATGTTTTTTGCTGATTTTACCCGTAGCAGCAAACTGCATACTCGGCCCCCCCTTATTCATATGGAGAATAAGTAAAGTTTTTGATCTCCCTTAGTAATGAACCTAAATTACTAGCTACCTAAATGTAGCTTCACCTGGTTTAGTACTAATGATAATAAAAAAATATTTCTCACTATCCTTTTTGCAGCAAGCCTGCGTACTCAGTCCTAATGTTATTCTTATAGAGAATAAATAAATGCTCTATATAATTTATTTATTAATGTATTTTTGTGAAACTTCGTAAGTGGCTCTATGTAGTAATGGGATACATTCATATAAGCACTGGAAATTCGCTGAGTACTCAGGTTTTCTGCAATGTGGTATTTAATCTTGCATCTGGACAGTTTACAAAATGTATGATATGGTTTCCTACACTTTTAATTACACGAGAGCTTGTAAACTGGTATACCAATTTACTAATCATATTTACCCTGCTATTTACATTAAACCAGGTTATACAGTTGTTACTACATGGAGATTGTTATCCACAATATAGCTGTAGCCATTCTTGTAGTCCTATCAGTAACAAATATCAAGCTGTAGAATGAGAGACTGTAACATGGCACAGTTAATTAAGCACTAGTACAAATTGCACTTCAAAAATTGTTTACTCTTTTTATATTTTGATTAAATATATTTCCTATCCATTGAAAATAATACCATAATCCAAAATAAATATTCTTAAAACATTCTAACCATCAAATGGTACAACATGGCCACACAAGAAGAACCAATCAGTTGTTATGGGATTGCTGAAGTTCGGTTCCGTCGACACTTTGATTGTTCAGTTCGATGGTAAATGCCACGATTAAGAACTTGGGATTGTTTTAGTTGTGTAAGCCAAAACTATTAGTTACTAATTTAACTTTTTTTCAAATTAGTTAAACGAAGATTAGTAAATTTGGAGGTACAAGATCACCCACCTTATAACATGCCGTTCACGTATTAGATACTCAGCCAAATATCAAAGGTCTTTTGCAGGCTTGAAACTGAATCCAGATTCTGTTTGACAATGATAGTTTTATAATTATACTCTGCTACAAACTTTCTTCTTAATAGGTACTATTATTAGGATTTGGAACTTTCTCTATCAGTTCGTTAAAAGGTACACTCGTTGAAAACACAGACGCATTGCGATATGAAGATGTAAATCATTAATTTAATCGTAATAATATCACTGGAAGTGTTTCACTCGGATAACGTCGTAGTTCTTTTTATTTATGATTTTAAAGTATGTTGTACAATGCCCACAAAGCAAACCAACAGTCAATTATATCTCCACGTGTAACATACATTCGATTGTAGACTATTATATGTATGATAACATTCCTTAAGCTCAGTTAAAATGGTTTTAAAACAATACAAAATTATTTTGGAGGGTCAGTATTCCTAGGTAGATCCCCAGGTAGGTAGGTAGGTCTTACCACACAGTAAGATTATAATCATGACTTAAAAATGCATTTATGTTGTTTTTATGAATACTCGAATAACAAATATATCAGTGATGACTGGAGGTCAGAATCTGCAAGACCTTAAATAAAAAAACTAGGTTTTTTTCACAAATCCAAAATATTTAGTTTGATTACAAATGAAGCAGCTAATCAATACCGCTTATAGCGTTACTCATGGAAACCCACCCAATCGGAAACCGGGGACGGGAACGGAAACTGTTCCACTCCCTACATGCATTCCCAATTTATTTTAACTAATGGATTATATTTACTTAAAATATATAATGATTATTGGTTAAAAATATTGTGTTTGTTTACACTTTAACAGTACTAGGTAATGTTGTACGTAAGGATGTTAACAGATTTGCACAGTAATCACTAGGCCTTTACTATTTCCGACATCAACTGCAACGACGAGGCAACTGTTTTTACATGGCAACTCAGTCTTTGTTACCATGAAACTTTGATTATTAATACAAAGAGAGAGATTATAATTACAATGTATCTATGAGCATAATGTATCTTGAATATGATAAGTAAATGATAAATGATACTGTTTTAGTCTAAAGGTTCTTTGTGAGGCTAGGAAACCAGTCCTTCAGGGAAAGGTACTTTCACTAAGGTTTACAAAGTTTAAATGACAAGTAGGCTTAACAAAAACTTGTCACTACCATCTTAGCTCATACCTACCTTCAACTATATCTATCTCATGACCCTGCGACCAACCTTTTTTAACGGTATTGATTTGTGTTGGAAAATGTTTTATATATATATATATATATATATATATACCTTGAACCTATACTTAACAACCTTTAAGAAACTTGTTAAAACGTTCACTTTTTTACTAGGGTATGGTCTCCATTATAATTTTGAACCCTAAATATGAATATTTACGTTCACTGGACATTTATAAAATATTTATAAAGGGTTATATACCCTAAAATTATTAGTTATGTTTCCCTACGATTACATATCTTCATAATACTATGTATTTTGTATTCTTTAATGTCACATAATAAATTTGTCGGTACATATTTTACTTACTAGTCACTTATTTTTCTTTAATGATATAAGATTTTAACTAGTCTATACTTTTATACTCCTGAACAAGTTAGTGTTATACTCGGTAAACTAAGTATAACTATATGCATGTTTATCGTGACCTACCTTTTATGGCAAATGGCTTGTTTAATGAAAAGTTATTAATGTTTTGCAAAACCTTTTCTTCTACTGATGGGTATCAAATTTGTTAATGTAACTAACTTCATTAGATGAACATTACATTTAGGAATACTGAATGTCAACAAATAACTTTTGTTTAGTAACAAAGTGATGTAATTTAATATTTAAAAAAATATGTTAATATTATTATATTGCTTAAAAAATTAAACTTATAATTGAACATCAAGGCTCATTTATCTCACATATAATAGGTACCAAAACCACATGTCTCCCTGCACATATGCCTGATTTTATTACAGGCTCTAAATTGAAATTGTTTACAGTCGAACTGTATAGCTGTGTATTATGTTACAACAAAGTAAAAAGTATATTACTTGTTAATTTGTCATTATTTTTACATTTTTGCTATTTTTTTATTTCATAACTTAGTCTATTTAGTGATATAATGATAAACGTTACTTATGAAAACATCACCTATTAGTGAACAAGTTTATATAGTGAAATTTAATTGCAAACCAAAGTTAGAAATATTTTGTTAAATATATTTAACAGTATAAAACACGAAGGGGTAACTCGCAATGATATGAAAAAAGGCTGAGAGCCTCCAAATCTCCGCTCCTCGGGAGAAGATAATCCTAGCTATAAACTCCACCTGGGCCTAGCAGAGTCTAGAGTTGTGACGCGCTCCTCGAAAAAATAGTTTCTGAAGTGAGATCTGGATTGGTTGTGACTGGTGATATCCTGTTCTTACCCAAACTAACCGTAAACGTTTCCTACATCTGAACACTGTTAAGACAATAGGAGTTCTGTTTTAATTTGTTGAACTATCTTACGTTTCCTAAAAATATAAATGTTTGGTTTACCTTGTGTAATATTATATATAAAATCAAATTTATATTTTAAATATTCTAGTTACAGTTGGTTTCCCTCGTGGTTATTGCATATGTCAATGGTTTTTTCCCAATACTTTTACTGAAACGATTTATTTTATACATTTTGTGATAAACTTAAATTATATTTTGCTATTAAGTTATATTCATTACACGACCACCAGGGTAGTACGAAGTAGCTAAAAAGTTAAGTATGATGTCAGAATTAAGATGTTCGGAGAACCTAAAAAATAATAGTACGTCTTATAAAGCAAGTCACAATGAATATCATAAATTGTTTTGTATCATAGTTACGATTAGTACCGTGTTTTATGTAACTATAGGAAAAAGTATAATATATTTGTCTTTATTGTGGATAATTTATTACTTATTGTTTTATAAGCCGAAACCTAACGTACTAATCAATAGATCATTTAAAAGTTACGTAATATTTGCGTTATGGCGACAGTTAGTTATAAGACTCTTAAACAATTCATTCACAACATAAGTTCAACAAGTATTTTGTATAATAACAATTTTGTTGATGATCTATAATGCAATATTACCTCTGTAAATGTAGACACGTTGTTTAACCCCACATGAAATCAGTTTAAAATGGCATTCGCGTAATATTTAAATTAATAGTCTTTTCCATAAAGCACTAAAACTAATATTTAACTTATATGAAATAACGTTGTGTGTGTTTTATTAAGTATAACTATAATAATTCTGGTAACGAAGTGCTAAATTAACTGATTTTTCTGATTGAAATATTTGCCAAACTGATATTTGAACCAGGTAGAAAATATTTAACTATATAATGAGCAGAGAAAGAAGTCACTTACCTAAAATACCGAGTAAAGTAAATCCATAACAGTAAAGCGTATCATAGCCTGGAAGCAATACAATAGAGTGTGCAAAATAGGGAATGAAGTAATAATGAACCTTATTAATTATGAAGTTAATATTGTTGAAAGTTTAAGTGATTAATAATAAAAATATCGGTTATACAAAAATTAAATATTAAAATAAAACTAACATCTTTAATACCTTAGAGATAGGAATATGATAACAAGAATGTCAGTACCGCCTGAGGGAACTTGAGATTACATTCTGTGCTCCTCTTTCTACATTATTGGAGACACTCTCATAGTAAGAAGGCATCAGTAACTTTATTTTACGAAGGGTGGCCAGAAACTAAACCTTTCAACTTATATCTACGAAATTACCATCCTTGTCATAGCCTACAATCACCATCACAGAAAAATTAAACAAAAATTTGGCTTTTTAATGCAATAATATAATAATAATTGTTTTGATTTATAAAATCCTAATTATATGTTGTATAAGATTGAGGTTTATAGTATGCCATTGATCAATTAAATGTCTCGCTGTAAACGTAAAGGACGACATTCAACCATTTTTTTCATTTAACTAAACTCATCCCACCATAATTTTAAATCTTGGGTAAGTTACTTCTAAAATTGATTGTGAATCCACCACAAAACGTAATGTAATGCTGTTATTTCAATAGTAGTACTGAAACGATTATTATGATTTATTTTATATTTTAAAACTATTGAGAATAGCGTTTTGTTTATTTAAATACATTTTGTGTATCATCAGTCTCACATATACATATAAAAACCATTTAAAGATATTATTCTTAGAAATACAATTTTGGAATCCCAGAGACCCAAAAAGACTCAATCTTAGATACCAGCCTCAAATTTCTTAACCAAAAACCTCTAATTAAGAAATAAGACTTAATTTGTCTATATTTCATCACAATTACATAATATTAGACTAACTAGTTAAGTCAGCAGACCATCTATCGAACTTCTCGAAACTGTATGAATTGCTAATTACAGCCATAGATTGCGCATACCCCTTAGGAATACGCTTAATCTATGTTACAATGCATCACGAGAATACAGAGTACTGACCTCCCACGAAATGTCATTCACTAGGACCATCCTACAGGTAGGTAGAATAGTGGACAGGACACTCCACTGATCCCAAGACTAAATACCGAGTTGCTTATAATCCTTGGTCGCCTATCCTATGGATTGAACTACCTCCAGTAACTCCAGTAAATTTCTGTAAATATATTTTGATTTATTTTACCAAACAATTTAAATGGAATACCGACCAATAGCATAAACAAATTAATATTTATCCGAAAAAGGCCATTTGAGACTTTAAAATACCTTTGTTTTACTTTATATACTTTTTATATCTTAGAATTCTAAGGATAGTCCAACTTCATTGCTTATGCAGCCATCCTGTTCACCCATCCACTACGGGCGCCACACTGCCCATGCATACTCCCACCTCCTTTGTCCATGGCGTGCCGACTGTGCCACTTATATTGTCATCATATAATACCGGGTGCACACCACCGAAACGGCTACACAACTCACTACCTTATCACTTTATATTGCTTTATTAATTATTTTGATGAATTTATTAACCTTGCATCTTAACTGTAAGTAACCTTTCCAATCTTGAATGCCATTGACGTTTGTAAAATTATGAAATATTTCTGTACTACAAATTCATTGAATATTCTCACACCCCGTGTGTTGTTACTTTTAACTAAATTAATCTACATAAGTAATTTAATCTGTATCCATACTTATGAAGGTTTGTATATGTTCTAAATGGAATCCTACACCACTTGACCGAAGGTAATAAAACTTTACATGGTCTTTTAGTTTTATCCTAGAAAGGTTAAAAACTGTTAATCAAAATCCTAGGGATTAAGGGACTTCGATGTTAGGTCGTCGCTCTGATAGGAGAAATACTTGTTATTGTGAGCCTCCTGATACGTATTAATTTCTGGGCGTTTCAGTTAGGAAAACTCCGCTTCATTAAAACATAACATTGAACAACAAATTATCACGGACAGCAAATTAGACAGAGAACATTCCCACCCTCGTTGTAACGGATGCAGACTGTGTAATACAAATCCTCAGAATTTTATAATGATAGGACTTAGGATACCATTACCCCTGGGAAGATTCATAAGGAGCGACAACCATTTTGTTTTTGCTGTTATTATGTGAAGAAACCAGTAATTATTTACGAACAATAATTAGTTTTGTTCATGTTTTTATAAATATCGATCAAATAAAATCACTGCCTGCCATCGACAAACATTGAAACTTTTTGGCACAAACCCCAGGGGAGTTTTGGTCATTTTATAAATTTTAACAAACTAGGAAACCTAACGAACATTTTCATATTCAATATTTTGATGTTTTCACTCGATACCACCTTGAGATTTTGTCCAGTAGATTTACCATTTGCAAGGTTAGTGTGTTAATTATAGTTTTAACCCAATCTTTCCAGATTGGGTAAATGATCCAAACAATTAATGGGTTCAAAAGCCCTTTGACAGTGACGAAGCCCATGTATCACGTGAGATGACCCGTCAGTCTCCCTGCCTCTCTGCAGTTTGCAGTTATATGACGCAACATTTTCGTCACGAGCCATTATTGTTATTTTAGTGGACTGTATTTTTGTAACGTTCTAGCACTTGCACATCCGAATTTGTAAGCAACGAGAAATAGTATAGTTCATAACAAGAGTGGAAAGTAGCTGTTTCCGGGCCGAGATCGAGTTCACGCGCGAGGCTTTAGCCGAGCGCGGAATTTCGATCAAGGCACGGAATAACGCCTTCTATTCGAGTTATGAACGATATTTTTCATCACACTGTAGTTATTTAATAATAATAATGAATTAAATAATATTAGTTTAAGAAATAACCTGTAGGTACTCAATTGATTTTCGCAGTACAATGAAAACAGTAATACTGATTACACAGCTGATTAAGTTATTGAGAACAGCTGATTTATGATAAATATACTCGCGCTGCTTGAACCACTTGTGTCAGGAATCATAACTAAGTACTAGTGTGGAAAATCAACAGCTGATTTTCCCACTCTAGAACAGGAAAACGTTTTTTTTACACTCGCAGCTGATGTTCAAAACAGCTGATTTCCGTACAGTTTGACGAAAAAAAATATTGTCTAGATGACACAATACTCTTTTTACTTTCTTTCTTGGTTTGATTAGATCACTTGTTGCTATGTTGATACAGTGGGCTGGTTCGAAATATTGATTTGCTCCTAAAAATATTGAACTGAAATATTGAAAGCCCCCCAAAAAACTATTATTATTATTATTATTATTATTAAATATAGGCGTATCCAAAACTAAAATTTTTAATATACACTGATCAAACATGTTTAACTCTGTTAGTTTATTAATGAACAGGTTCTTGTGGCTTACTTTAACGTAGATGAAGTTCCAATAAAATACAGTGAAGTTCATATAATGAAAGCCCTCGTTCTGAGTGAGGTCAAAGATAACAATGAGACAACGCGTCGTGCATTATACATGAATGTTCCACACTCTAAATTGACTCCGGCCAGCTCTGGAGTTAAAGCAGTGGCAGTGTTGCATATGTTTCTTCAAAGTGGTGTAAAATATAATATTGCATAATTATATTATTGTTATCATATATAATTATGTATTACCATTTATAAGTATAGTATTTGTAAGTATATATTCCTAGAAGGATGAAGTAAAATTATTTCCCCCTATATTCACTCCAAGGAGTAACGTAGACCTACATATAATGTTTACTTGTTTAAAATACAGAGTGTTCCAAAAAATGAGGGTCACTAGTTCGAATCTCGGAATTTTAAAATGTAAATATAGATGATGTTATAGATAATTTTAAAGCCTTTTGACAAACAAACATTTTAGTGACAAAAAAACTCTTTTATCTATATCCGATTCAAAATGGCGGTCATTTTTGCGAAAATATTAACATTTACGGAATATCCTGTAACTGATAACCCACAAGACATATTTTTATTCTAAATTAATTTTTTACTCTTATCGAACCCAGATTTTTACTGATATGCTTCATGATAGTATTGAAAACAAAATGTAAAAATACAAAACAAATTATTTTTGAAAATGTTTATATTCCCAAAACTCTAAAAAGTCAAATAGTATGTCAAAAAATATATCATCTTAAAGGACTTGGAAATCCTAGCAACGTTCGTATTCACACCAACCTCGTAACCCTTTTCGTTTTTAGGAAACAATAAAGTTCATCATTCCCCATATGAAATGCTTCTACATAACTCATTTATAAAGTAGGTATCAGAGTACTTGGATGGGTTGTGTAGAAGTAACATGCATTGCATATGTGTGAATGGTGATTTTTGTTGATAGCTTGAAAACAAAAAGAGATGCAAGGTTGATGTAAATTTGTTAGGATTTCAAAGACCTTAAAATGATATTGTTTTTGATTTACGTTACTATTTGACTCTTTGGAAATTTGGGCATATAAACATAAAAAAATTTGTTTATTATTTTCTATTATGTTTTATATACTGGCATGTAGCATAAAGCTGAGCTCAATACGAGCAAGGACTTTGAATTGGAATGAAAATATGTCTTGTCGTTTAGAAAATACAGGGTATTCCGTAAATGTTAATATGTTTCGTAAAGATGGCCGCCATTTTGAAACAGATAAAGATCAGTGAGTTCTGTTTTCACCAACACGTTTCTCTGGTAAAAGGGTTTAAAATATCTATAACATGACCTATGTTTAGCTTTGAAAATTCCAAGATTTGAACTAGTGACCCTCAGTTTTTGGAACACCCTGTATTTTTAACTAGTTAAAATTATTTGTAAGTTACTTCTTGGGGTTTACTTAGTGAGAAATAATTTTACTTCATCCATCTAGGTCAATTGGGTCGTCTGCTATCGGTTCGAGACCTCTTACGTGAGACACCGTATATAGATCTATGTAATATTAATTACTTGAATTTATTTTAACATATTTGTGTGCACAATACCATAGATTAAGAATAATCAATGACAATAACTACTACTATATGATCCTTAAATGTTAATACTGATTTAGTATATTTCACAGTTATTTAGGACCTCGTTAAAAATTAAGTTTAAAAGTAACCGGTTGGTCTCGGCTAAATCAAATGCCACGAGAGTGCCGATGATGTTGACTTCGGTCACTTGATTCTAATTTGTTTAATTGTAAAGTGAAATGTGTTGGACTGTTGTCGATTTAGCTTAATACACACTAATTTAAACTATTTAAAACTAATACAGTATACTATCTGCCTACAATTAAAAATTATTGAATCTGTATCGCGTTTTATATTTGACGATATATTTAAAATGCTACATGAGCAAACAAATGAAAGTGTTTTTCTACATCAGTATATTCTGTACTGCACGTATAAACATGTTTAAATTATTCATTTGTTTGGAATTAATACACAAAATTCTGACTGGAGAATCGAAGCAGTATATGTTTCGTATAGAAAATAAAGTCTTAGAAGATTAATTATAATCTTATTTTAATGTCCCCACGGCTAGTTTTTACTTTTGATTAGTAAATAAAATGGAAACACTTGTAAATACATGTTGGTTTGTCAATACAACATTAATATAAAAATAAATCAGTATTTTTTGTAAGACAGTATTTGTATTCGTAACCTGTTGACAAATAAAATAAATTACTTAAACAAAATTAAGAAGAAATTACTTCTAAAATAGTAGTTGCCCGTCGAAATACGACGGATAAACTATTAAGGCCGATAGTATATGTAGGAACAATCACCAACAATGAAATACTTTACTTAAAATGTCACACACTGAGAAAGCGTAGTGATGTATGTGGCATAATACAGCGAAAAAGTCAGTATACTACAATCATTTAAAAAATAAGTTACTTTTTATGGGTTACAATTTATTATGTTTACCATACACAAAAATAAATAAAAACTTGATGAGCTGATGAAAATCACCGAGTTGGGATTATAATCAGCTGGTTGATGTAAACAAATCATACTATAAATACCACCACAAATATTTTTATTAATTTACATTATGTAAAATTTAACAAACTTAAAAGGTGAAAATTATTAATCTGTCAATTTTGGGATGTATCGGAAGCTTTCATCTTAAAATCAGTATAAATCCCATAACCACACGTTACCTGGTTTCCTAAACTAAGGTCGAGTTAATTCAAAAATTATTCCATATGAATAACATGGAGAAATTTGAGGACTTTATACTTTAAATCATTTAACCCACTTAAAGGGTGCAAATGATAAATCTGACAATTTTAGGTAGTATCGGAATGTTTAAGCATCAAATTGGAACAGATTCCATGACTACACGTTGCCTGGTTTTCTCAAACTATGGCTGGCCGAGGTCCTCAAAATACTAGATAAAAATTCTCCCATATGAATATCATTGTAAAATTTTAGGACTTTATACTTTATATCATTTATTGAACTTAAAGTAGGAAAAATTATAAATCTGACAATTTTCGGGAGTATTGGAAGGTTTAAGCTTCACATTGGTACAAATTCCATGGCCAAACGTTGCCTGGTATCTTAAAACTAAGGTCGAGTTCCTGGCCAAAAATAAAACCGTGTATAAACGTCCAGTGTACAAAATTTAAAATTATAAATTGATTGTCTAAATTAGTTTAAAAATAATGAAGTAGTGGGCCGAAAACGAGGTTTCTAAGTAAATTAATATTTAAGAAAGGTCAAATCTTTTAAACAAGATAAATTACTCTGATTTGCATTTAATAGTTGTATATTGTCTTTAATTAGATACCAGTTTGATTTGTTTCAAATTAATCAACACTTTAAGCAAATATACAAAGTTGTATACACATTACCTTCAATACAAAATAAAAACAATCAACGTTTAATTTCGGGTTGATATTCAACTCCTACTTTAACACATAAACCTATGTTTACGAATGTTTAGCTAAATAATATTAATCACATCCATGGCGTACATGAACATGATAAACACTCTTCCAATTCGTATTACCTACTTTACGTAAAGAGGTTTTGGATAACATAAGTCTTAAGTGTCGGCTTGGAAAGTTGTTATTGCGAAGGTTCTTCACTATGCTTATTATTTTCCACATGTTTATATGCTATAAAGATTATAATATTTGTTATGAGTATTTTAGGCTGATATTTATAACTGTTTTATTATGTATCTACACGTTTTAAAATAAAATAAAAATGCTATAACTTTTATTTATCGTAAACGGGGAAAATATATGTTCTCCAAGAGCTCAAGCATGTTTTTCTGTGTGGTGACGTCTGGTTGTCTGAGCAACCACATTTATTTAATACATCTATTAAGTCTGATTATAATTCAGCCTACAGGTTTACAACCTATTTACAGGAATTCTCCAGTTATTTATTAATTGATATTTTAAATGCCCGTTATTCAAAATATTTGAAGTATATATTGTAAAACTGTAAAACCGATTTTGTTCAAATTTAGTTATTTATGATTAGTAGAGTTATAACCACCAATTAAAATTGAATGAATAGAAGCTGTAGCTGTAGATAGATATTTGGAAACCACAGTTTTACAGACTAGCCTGGTTTATTAAATAGCGTCTGAATCAATACCGCTGCATTGTTAGTCGTAAAAACCATGCAGCAGGAAACAGTGCTAGTGGAAGGGGATGCTTTACTGACACTGGGCACAATGAATCTGTTTATACTAATGTGGTTTCCCTTTATAATAAGATAGTAATATTTCTTTAAATATTAAATCAAAAATGTCTCACATCATTATTTAATATGTTTTATACATGCCATAACGGATAAATTTCTAACTTTTTTATTATTACTTTGATTATAACTTATTATTGTTAATAATTCGTGGTAAAAGAGATTACATACTGAAATAAAAGGGTTAAATTCGTTCTTCTTCGGTTAACCTCAATGAGATGTCACAGCTTAGTGTAAACTGACGATAATGTAACAACAACATTCTAACACCACCCAAATCTCCGCTCCTCGGGAGAAGATAATCCCAGCTGTAGACTCCACCTGGGCCTGGCAGAGTCTAGCGATATGACTGGCGGAAAATAAGCAAAACACGGGAGGCTTTGGATTAGTTTTTTCTTTACCTATTCCTGTATACATAACAATGTATAATGCTCTAAACGTTTAATCTTATGTCAACAATATTTCAAACCCGTTTTATTGACCTCTTAGTGAAAATAACAGAATTTTTCCAGAAGCTTACATTACATAACATTACACAAATGCATACACAAAAAGCGCCACGTCAAAACTAAAACTCCACAAAAAATAACCTCACTTTGATACACAATGCTACACCTCAGTCGAGGTTCCCGTCTCAGTGCTACGGCCAGACTGATGCTGGACAGTACTCCTGTATTTTACATGTAGAGTCATCTGTTTCTCTAGACTTTTGTTCGTAGTTTGAGATAGTGTGGCCTCCTCTGATTGGTTAGTTCAAATATTGAAGAGTGGGGAGAGACGTTAAGATTTTTGAACGACAAAAGTCAGTTCCGCGTCTGACCTTGTCGCGGTAACTCCCATGTCCGCGGTTACGTATTTTCACGCACACAGTCGCACGTGGTGTCTCACCGGTCCGCAAATTATTATATCGCAACCGATATACATCAGTGAGCTTCTTAATCATCTGTTTTCATACAGTTTAACATAATTCTCAGCTTAAAGCCATTTAAATCTCAGTTTTTATCAAAAGCTCTTCTCACTTGCAATTATTAACAAGTCTATTCAAGGTACATCAAGAGTTTCAGTATAAGGCCTAAAGTAATACCTTTTATTGTAAAAAGTTAATATAATTCATTTTAAATAAATTTCTTGCAATAAGGCATAAATAAAATGCCAAGTGTTAATGATTTTATTTTTTATTTTTATTATTATCACATGCTCAAAAGTGATATTACCTCAAGAAGAAGGCGCCTTCCATCCCTCAGCAGTGAGGCCCTTATTCCCCCAGCTGCCTTCCCTCTTCGACACCGGGATCTTCACGCCTCTACTCTACGTCTACGGTGTTCCAGTTAAATATAACACTCACAAAAATTGGAAATCAGGTACTCTCATCAGTTCCTTATAGTTGCAATATTTTACTGATTATTTCACAAGGGGTTTTAAATGTGTTTTCTTATAAGACCTTTAGCATTGAATCCGTCACTTCCAGATAGGCTGTGATTCCGGCATTTTTGCTGTAGTAGTCGAGCGCAGTACAGTTATCATAGCCCGCACCTTATGTCACTATTCATAATTTAAGATGGTTTCTGCTCTTATAAAATTAAAGTATGCAAAGTATCGCAGGGATACTAAAATATTTTATGGAAAACATCCCAAAACTACAACATTGCAATACAACTATTAAAGATAATTACAGCTTTAAAAACTGTAATCAAAGAGTTTTACGTTAAAAGTTTTATATAAAATAGACAACTAGTTTTATTAATTATTTACAGTCTAAACATTCCTCTAATGTTAATTTGTATTATTACTATATCAGTGATACTACTGTTTTAAATGAGCGTAGACTTAATGTAAACAGCCTACTGTATTATTCCATGTTATCCATAGTAATGAAACCTGTAACAAATGAAAACAGGCGAATAACAACTTTAAACTTTGTAATGTAGGTGAAGGTTATGATATTTTTAATATGTTGGCACGTCACCATAATAAATAAGACACAAGATTACTTATTCTTGAGGTAAGATTATTTTAGTTAGACATCTAAAATAAGATAGACTTATAGAAAACGTAAGTGTAGTTAAATTATATTATTTTTGTTGGTTACAATTTTTACAAATATTCTATTCCAAATACATAAATAATTAACAATTTTAATTTGTTTTTGTACAATTCAAATAATTGCATGGAATTTATATATTTTAGCGAATTTCCCTTATAGGGAAGAAGTTATTACCGTAGGTCTCATGGTAAGATTTAAGCCCGAGACCATGATAACTTTTAAATTTGTGGTTCCCAGATGCCAAAAACACCATTCGTTCGAATTTGTTTGTATATATGTGTATATATATATGTATATATATGTCCGTAAGCATGATAACTCTCGCAAAAAAGTCCAATCATAATTAAATTTGGTAAAAATGTGTGAAGTACCATTTATTTGAACGAGTTCGGAAACCAGACGAATCGCACCATCCGAAGGGGGGTTTTTGGTGAGTTTTGTACCCCAAAAATGGGTTTTTTAGGGTTTACACATGTAGTTTTTATTTAAATCAAATTGAAATTTTTGCAATTTAATTCAGCATAAAAAAATTTTGTATTTTTATCATTGCTCCACGTCAATTGGTTATTGAGATATTGAAAGTATCTTGACTAATGTTATTCATATGGAGAAAAAGAAAAATGGTATATCTTGCTTATTAAAGAACATAAGCTGACGAAATTTGGTGTATCGCTTTATCTGGTTGTGGTTTATTGTTGTGTGTACAAAAAAAAACAATTTTTTTTCTATGGGTCCCGTAGCAGCAAACTTAGGTACTCGGTCCCCATGTTATTCTTATGGAAATTAATTACAAATATATAAATATATATCGCTTATTTATGAATGTATATGGATTAAACTTGGTATGTGACTTCACTAAGATGAGTTATATTGATATTTGCACGACAACCCATTATTTTGTGTACCTGGTTGCAGTAAACCTGCGTACTCATCCCCAATGTTATTCTTATGGAGAATAATTCATACAGTATTTTAAATATCGCTTGTTTGTGAATATATTTCTTAAGAATCCTGTTAAGTGTTTTAATGTATTATATTATATATTCATCGGAAATTCGCTTGAGTATGCAGGATTGCTGTGAGGGGGTATTTTATTTTAATATGTGGTTTCAAATTGTTGGTCTTTCAAAAATGAACCTTTATATTTTAAAGACCATTTCTGAATTCCCTTCCATATTAATATATTTTGTACTGTAAAACATCAACTAAAGGAAAACAATATTACGTAATTACTGACCTTAAGTACTGTCAAGTGTCCACAGAAGAACCCATGTGTCTCAGCTGTCAAACGTCCCAAAAGGTGTCACCTCCAACTCCTAACACCATTCTAATTTAATGGGTATTTATGGTATATAGATAGTATTAGTATTTTAGCTGAAACAGCTTAGTTTCTGTTGTTCAAGCTCTCAACTGAAAATGTTCATTAAATTTGTGTTTGTTTTAATTACAGGAAACATTAAATAAATGTAAATTTAACTATATTACTTACCTCAGACAATATATTGTATTGTGCTAATATTCTTGTATTAAAAGTGACCAAGCGTTAAACATTAGCGTAGAAAATATAGGTTAAGATTGAAATTTGACCAGATTTTGCTTGATACGCCCTAAAAGAAATTAAAAATCAGATTGTAGTTCCTTCCGATAAAACTATGAATAAAACATCGGGTAACAATAATACCTTTGCACCAATTCGACTATCGACATTCCATATATCAAATGTAGCGGAACGCGCTGCACGGTGATCGCTCCAACGGCTCCCGGGAGGAACATTGTTATCGTCAACGACCCGTAATGTATAAGTCTTCAAAGGTTTTTGGGGCTAAGATTAAAATATTTCTTGGAACACGACTCTTGGGAGGTTATTATTCACTGGATAGATAAACAGACTGGCGTTTGCTGAAGTTTTAACTTATCGTCGTGTTTAAGGTGGTTGAATATGGTTTATATGGAGAGGAAGTTTTATAAAATAGCTTTAGTGTTTGAGTCATAAATCAGTCAAGGAAGAATTCTAATGTATGATTTATTTTCAAAAATAAGCGTCGAGTGATAAATTTTGATCGAAGAATTTTTTTATAAGCAATCTATTTATTTAGTAATGGTACGCGAAAATATCTGAGACTAGTTTATTGCGGGCTATGTTAATGGTTATGGTGGTAATGTACGACATTTGTTTATATGTTTGTGTTTATATGCTGTTCTATAAGTTGTGTTATAGGGAGTAATTATCAATAAGGCGGTGATTGTGGAATTAAATCCCGAGCAAGATAATTTGTTCAGCTCAGTTTAAATTGACATGTTTGACATAACGTTATAAATATGTTATACATGTGATATTCATGTGTTTAACATACATTGTATTGTAACTGTTCACCCAGTAATTAAGGTCCATTTGGATGGGAATGGGAGGTGAAAATAGGAAGAAGCCACCAGAATTAAAATATTTTGTTCAAGTTATTTAAGTGATTATTGCGGACATTTTCCATCACTGATTATTAAAAACAAATCTGTGAGAAACGAAGAGTTTGTTTGCATGTTAATCTTCTTTTTTCATACAATATTTACCAATACATATGTCATTCTCATGTCACCATTCTATTTTGGTTGAAAACTGGGAGATCAAAGTATGAAGTAATCATTATTTATCAGATGGTTGTATATAGGTAAATAAACATAGTGATCTGTATGAACAATAATTTATATTTAAGCTGTTAAACTTCGTTTAACAAAGAATATTTCAATTTTTTACAATAATCATTAAAACAAAAACCCGCTAGCACTATAATAGTTTGAATTGTCAACACAGCTTTAACAGTCGGCCCAGTAATAAAACTGAGAGGAAAGGGAAATCCTGTGGGTTTCATGTTCACGTTTTATATGATTTCATTAAACTGAGGCATATCATTGAAACGTAGAATACAAAATACACAAAATAGGAATAGTTTAATTAAATTCATATCAAAGAACGAACGCTATCCTGAATTATGAGCTTTTGGATTTAAATGTATTTAATTTATGAATGAATTAATGGTAATGAGGTTCTGCATCATGCCAAACAAAAGAGAATTGATTGCAGCTTTCTGTTTCTGGACATAGAAAAGGCATATGATAATGTAAGCCACGTACATTTAGAAACAGTCTTAAATTCTTTGCCCATTCCATCAAAGATTACCTCATCAGTCCTGCAACTACAAATAAACAACATGACACAAATCGAGACAGCAAAAGGAAAATCTAAGCCGATTGCAATCATGAAGGGTGTATTACAAGGATCACCACTGTCTCCAACTCTGTACAACTTATATGTGGATAATATTATAGAGCAGATGTCAGAACACTCTCTTAGTGAGGAACTTGGTTTCAAACTTTGTACTAACTTACAACCAATCAGTATTCTAGGTTTTGCAGACGATACAGTCTTAGTAGAAAAAAAATAAGGAGAGTGCATTGTTACCATATAACACTATTAACAACTTATTTCCATGATATTGGATTGAATATTAACCCTAAAAAGACCAAGATTATCAGCATAAAAAAAGGCATGATGCAGCAAGAAAACTATTTGTTGGACTTAGAAGAAATAAAATCGATTGGGTTTGAAGACAAAATTTTAGGTGTGAATTTCACCAATGAAATAATATTTGACCCTGTACAAAATATTAAATCTTTAACTAACAAAATTTAAAAATTAACAAGCTCGCCTTACTTAAAAACTGATCAAAAAATATTTGTTTTAACTAATTATATTTGGCCAACTTTAATTTACCCTTTTCAAACTCCCCCATTGAAAAAGCTGTCACTTAAGTTTGTTGATGACATAGATAAAATAATACGTTCAGCCATTAAGGAGATATTAGATTTACCAAATGATACGCCAAACACATTTTTTTACAGTAGCTCAAAATATAAAGGAATGGGTTTGTCAAAATCTTTATGGGAAGCAATATTGCAACATATTTATATTTGCCGTGTTTTGCATGGATCCAAAAACCCCAACCTAGAAATATTGAAGAGTTTTGAATCAGAAGAAAATTATTGCATGAAGAGACTAAACCTACATCAAAACGACCAGCCTAAGATTTCAGTGAGGGCATTGCGAAATACATTAAAAGAAATTGAGTTTGAAAAATGGAGTAAACTTCCTTATAAAGGTAAGGGATTAGTCCTTTTTAAACAATGCCCTAAAATTAACAAATGTCTGGCCAACTCTCGGGGATTAACTGAATATAAGTCATATTTGCAAATAATTAATGACGTAGCCCCGGTCAGAAGTCTACATGGAAGGTCCAGGGACGAGAACCAGTGCCGGCACTGTTCTGGCACTGAGAATCAAATAATTGAAACTTACCCCACGTCCTTGGACAGTGCCCATTCAGTGAACTTCTTCCTAATACAAGACACTAATCAGAAAGATTATTGCGGATCAATTTAGACTAAAAAACAAATATGAAGTATACGAAGAAGTTACTGCAATTGAAACTAACGGCTCATTAAGAAGAAGCGACATAATTGTCATTGAAAAAGAAAAAAAGCTGAGGTTTCATTGTAGACCCAACTATAAGAGTTGAAACAAGTTTGAACCAGCCAGAAGATGTAAATACTGAAAAGACTGGTATCTATCAAAATACAATTCCGTATTATAAAGAAAAATATAATGTAAATGAATTTGAGATATATGGAATTTTGATAGGCGCAAGGGGGACTGTGCCTCATTTTGTTCAACGATTTTGGAAACAATTTCAGCTAGAAAATAAATCAATTAACACTATTGCGCTCACAGCAGTGAAATATTCAGTGAAGATACTGAAGAATCACATATACAACACCAAATCCTAACATACCAAATTTGTTGTACAGTATTCTTTGTCAATTGGCACTTTACATTGGTAAAAAGATGTAGATTTTTAAATACATTTTCTTTATATACAAGTGAATTAATGTTTATTAAATGGGTTTTGTGGGGAGCAATATTACCTAAAGGTAAATTCTAAGACAAATTAGGGAACTGGTGTTTGCAGATTACTGTATATTAATGTGCTTCAACTTCTATCGGAGGTCACAAGAAATGCTGATTCTGCCCAAATGGCAACTTTACTTTGGCTTCTGACGAATATGTGGTTATTCATTTTCACTGTATAACATATTTAATAAAAAATAGAAATTAAACTTTTAAAGTCTGACATATATATTTATCTAACGTAATCAGCTTAGAAGTAAAAATAACATCTATAAATTCTAAATTGTTCCCCCCAGTTTTAAACCGTCAGGTCATCATGAGTGTGTGTGAGCCTGTATTATACAGGACCGTGTTTGTCTGTTTCTTGTGGTGGACAACGCAATTCCCCATGGTCGTACGTGTTTCATTACCTCCAGCGTGTAAACGACAACATTCATACCGGTATTTTTTACACAGTATCATTTATAGCAATATTCTATTTTTAAATATTCCTATTTAAAATTACTGCTAGTTAAAATACTTATCTGACAATTTATTACCCTGAAAATTACTGAATTTACCAATTATGTCATGTGAAATCATTCGGGGTTCAATCCTTAAATTTAACTTTTACACAATTATAAATTTTACTATTAATTATTATTTTCGGACATAGAAACCAATGTTGAAACAAACATTTACCTAAATTATCAAAACAGAGATTTCGAAATAAACTAATCTGAAAGGTTTAAGCCTGCCCAAGGAATTACAGTAAAAAAAGGATTTAGATATTCTGAATTAACCAAATTCTGAATTAACCAAAATAATAAGCACATACCACACAAATATAATAGATGTTTGGTGTTTTAAAACTTAATTAACTTTAAAGATACAGAAAACGTAGCCATTTATGTCGACCAAAATATTGCGTTCATAAACAAATATAATATAGAAGAGATTATTTAAAATACTGATTTAGAACGATATTACTTCACTTGATAAATTAACAATTGTCTTGAGTGATAATTAATGTCCTTGTTAAGAAATTGATTTTCAGCCAGGTTATTTGTAATTGTTCTAACACGATAACATGGCTAGCTCTAAAGCTTATAGAGAACACTATAACTGCGTACCAATAGCGAATGACGGAATTGTTTATAAATAGCTACACAATTAATAACACATACTGAGAGAGCGAAAAAACCAAGGATTGTAGCTCATTCTTACGATATACCATTGACATTTTTTTAAATACACTGAGTAAAATTAAAATATTATCAAAATTACAAATTAATAAAGCAGATAGGATTAATTTGATTAATTTACTACCTTCAGACGATACTTTTTTCCAAGAATGAAGTAAGGAAAGCTTACAAAATGGCAATATTTTCTAAGCTTGGCAATCTCACATGAAAAGAGACAATGCTATTTAAAAGAAGAATGCTTTCATAAGAGAAGTCGCAAGCGCTTCCTCCCAGCAGTTCGCTTTATTTATCTTCTGTGATACCGAATATGTTTCACACCTAGCGTCGTCATGAATTTATTAGGTTGTTTAATAGAAACACTTTGGTATCAACTAGTGGTTCGTTACCTGATTTGAATAAAATTTAAAAAATAAACTTCAGACCAGTGTGAATAAGTAATGCTCCAAACAATATGTTTTTACATTCTAAACGACGATATGGTTAATTCTATTAATATACTGAAAAATGATATTTGAAAATTCAAAAGCCCATAATTTTGAAGGGGGGGGGCTAATAAATTAAAGCCCAACGGGTTTGGTTTCAATCCTTTAATTTAACTTTTTACACACTTATAAATTTTACTTTTAATTATTATTTTCGGACAAAGACGCCAATGTTGAACCAAACTTTTACCTGAATTATCGAAACAAAGATTTCGAAATCAACCGATCTGAAATGTTTAAGCCTCTACAAGGAAGTACAATAAAAAAAAAAAATGATGTAGATATTCTGAATTATCTAAAATAATTAGCACAAACCACACAAATATAGTAGATGTTTGGTGTTTTAAAACTTAATTAACGTAAAGATACAGAAAACTTTGCCTTTCATGTCGACCAAAATAGCGAGTTCATAAACATATATTATGTATAAGAGATGGTGTATTTAGAATTATATCATTTCACTTAATAAATTTACAACTGTCTTGAGTGAAAATAAATGTCTTTATTAAGTAATGGATTTTCAGCCACGTTATTTGTAATCGTTCTAACACAATAAAATTGCCAGGCCTAAAGCTTATAGAGAACACTATAACTACGTAACACGATATCTTGAATGACGGCATTGTTTATAAATAGCTACACAATTAATAACACATACTGAGAGTGCGAAAAAGACCAAGGATTGTACCTCATTCTTATGGTATAACACTAGGCATTTTTTAAATATACTGTGTAAAATTAAAATATTATCAGCAATACAAATAAATAAAGCAGCTAGGATGAATTTGCTTAATTTACTAACTTCAGACGATACTTTTTTCCAAGAATGAAGTAAGGAAAGCTTACAAAATGGCAATATTTTCTAAGCTTGGCAATCTCACATGAAAAGAGACAATGCTATTCAAAAGATGAATGCTTTCATAAGAGAAGTCGCAAGCGCTTCCTCCCAGCAGTTCGCTTTATTTATCTTCTGTGATACCGAATATGTTTCACACCTAGCGTCGTCATAAATTTATTTGGTTGTTTAATATAAACACTTGTATCAACTAGTGGCTTGTGAGGACTAGAGCCCCTAATTTATGCCTTGTCTGATTTTTTTCTGTATACTGTGTATAGTAAATCAATATATAAGTATGACCACATGTTTTTTTTGTAAATAAAGCAGATACTTATATCATGAGTGGAAAAGTAACAACATAGACGTGTTACAGACCCTTTGGTTTTTATATGAGAAAAATTTACTTATTTCCAGGTGATTATACATTTTTCATTAATGGACTGATGTTACTATCAATACATACTGAATATTTCCTTTTACATTATTTAGTACATATATAGGTTAGGGTAACTTTAATAAAACTGAATCAAAACAGAATAGTACAATAAAGAGGAAAGATTGCAATTTTATGTGTTGAATGGGGACAGTTTGGGTCCGGAATGTTTCAGTTTTGCGTTTAAGCGATTCTTTCACTTTTAGCAGCAAATTTGACAGCTATGTTGGCTTTAACTTATAACTAATAAGAATGCGGAATATATAAAAATATTTATATTGTTTTAGAAACCTATGACCTAGGATTTTTATTATATATTTTTCGATTAAAAGGGATTTTGGATTTGTACACATTTCTTGTATCGAGGAGTAATTTATAACCACTCTCAAACTGTCTACAATAGTAAGAGGCATATTAACTGAAATTTATTGCAGTTTGTTTTCCTTTCAACGAAATCGGTAGATCTGTAATATATTACATAACCATTTTACATTAATCCGGTCCAAAACTTATAATGGTTTTTAGACATCCCATACCCGTGACCCCCAGAACTATTATGCGAGCGAGATATCCGTTATAGATGCGAAATAAATTCCTAATTACTTTATTTTATTTCGAAGTTATTAATAATTTATTGGGTTTTAAATTATAAACTAATACATGAGTCATTATCCACAAATTATTACTATTTAAACATGGTGATAAATTTATTTTATTCAATTTGTTTTGTAAAACGGGATTCTTGTTAGTTCTAAACCTCAGCCCGTCGTCAGATGCGCTAATCTCCCTAATGACCACATTACTTCGGTTCCCCTTCCGGAGGTTATTAAGACCGCTGATATTTATTTTCCTACTGTCTAATTTAAATCTTGTATCTCTCTGTTAAATTAAAGCTTACCAGAAGGTTTTCACGTTCAAAAACAAATAATAAACACTCTCTGTGTTTTAAAACCTGTGTATTTTTCTAAACAATTTAATTCATATCGTTTCAATATTTACTTTCATATTGATGTTGTATTTTCCGAATCACATTGACCAATGTATTAAAGGTTAAACACCTGCGATCTGCCCCGTGATCCTAGATTATCATTGGAATGGATTAGGCGTTTCGACGAATAATCGTCATTTTCGGATTCGCACCAAAACATGTAATTTACTTAGCACACATTGGTTGCGTCACAGTTTAAAAGTACAAAACACAGAACACGAGCAAAGAACAAATAAACATTTATGTAGGCCTATTTGAATTTAAATTTTTTGAATATTTATTAATCAAATCAGGTTTTGTATAAGAGGACCCAGTCGTGACACTTGGTTTGTTTCTGAAGTCAAACAGAGTTGCACTTATATTAGTGGCTGGCTAAATGCAAGTATCGCACTATTAAAGTGCAAGACTAAAACATCTCAATTAGCATATTGTTACCACACTTCGTTAAAATACCAAATTACAAGAAGGCAGTGCAAGTTGGTTCTCTGCGGTCTAGAAGGCCTTGCAAAGCTGTGAATAATGTATTAAGTTCTTGCCGTTGAATTAACATGATTTCCCTTTTTATTATTGATTTACAAACTAAATATTTTTCTGATTACTGTAGTTGTATATGTTGTTTGAAAAGTCCAATCCAGTTTAATAGTTTACTTAAATTAACCTTAAATAAAAAAATGCAAAAGCATAAATATAAATATTAAAGAGCATTATATCACTAGAATTAAGAAAACAAATGTACTGTGTGTTACAAGTAGATTGTTACTATCCATTAATATTATAGCCTTGAATAAAAGTTGTATCTTTGTATATTTATATATAAAAAATAATGTATAATTGTAAAGTACACGGAAGAATAGAAGGAGTACTTGTAGTGGTCCTCCCATTTATTTATCTGATCAGATAGAAAACATATTGATTTTGTGACTAAACATAACATACAAAATTGTTTTATTAATGATAATATATCTTGTTTGCTAAATAAACTATTTAACGTCACAAATCGAAATTATTGTGTTTTACATAAACTAGGTTTGAGATTATAAACAATTTCAAATAAACAGTTAAATAATGTAGTTTCGCTATTTACAGAACCTACAAACCCCCAAAAATCAGGGCAAATAACATTTATAGAAATATATAAACCTAGCCGATATTTATTGACTACTTATGTCTGCATCCTTTCGGTTGTAAATCCTATTAAATGATAGAAATCAATTATTGGATTCGAATGCTTTAATTTACTTGGGGCTCCCCAATCAGCCTTTCACACAGGTATTCTTTGTATCTGAATAAATAGAACGTTTGTAAAGTGATGCATCAACAATATAATGTGGTAGTTCTCCCTGTGTTTGCTCAGAGGTACACTTAAATAAACCGACCAAATATATAGCTTTACATGACCAAGGTGGGATGGATGTGAAATAAAATAAATACTTTCATCAAATCAATAAACCCCCGTAAGCCAACTAGTATTGTATTTATATTTTGTTTCAGATTTTTTTTAATAATAGAAACAATTCAGTAAAATTACTGACGCAGGATTTACCAAAAATGTGTATAAAACAATGGTATTTTTAAACATATAAAAAAACTAAAAATACACCATTGATATATAAATAAAAAAGGTTCAGCTTTGCATTTAGTTTGGTCACCTTAACTAATTATAAGAATAGGTTAGTGTAATGGAGTGTTTATTGACAATGCTGTTTCTTAACTTAATTTGTATGAATAGTGATATGTATCGCCAAATATAATTAGACAGTGATTATCAGTAGATGGATTTATTTTTTAACAGTTTTCAAGCTCTTAGCTCTTGAATTTAATGGATTTTTTATTTGATCCGTATTAGAGTAAGTGAACCCTTTATTAATATTGTAATAAATTTAACAACTACATTTACAGCTAGGTACACCTAATGGCGAAATTATCATATTTACCGAGTTATTAAAGAGTTAATTGTCTTAAAACAGTACGTTGTATTATGGGGATTTTACACTGGAACAGGCTGTATTTCTTATCTTGATGTAGTTTTATCACCCTAATAGCCCTATACCAACTTGTTATCCTGACTATACCTCCTCCTAACCTTATAATGTACAGCATTACAAATCTAATTGTGAATTTAAGTATAACCAAGAGCATCAGAACAGCCAAAAAATTAAAATTTTAAATTGTCCAAAAAAGTTACCAGTGTTATTTTAAACCCATTTATTAGATTTTTTAAAAGTTTTAATGCGGAACTTCACATCCCTCACGACAGCGGGATGAGTTGCGCTAATATTTGCCTGGTATACGTAGAATGTATTAAAATGATATATTTTGTTCAAAAACTAATTCTAATTGCTCGTACAAAACAAATCCAAAATGTACGTTAGAAGCAACGAATTTATAGAAAAATTTCTTTACATTCACGTATTGGATGTTTTCAACAGTCATAAGTTGTTTTTGTGTGTCGAATAACAAAACAACAAAATGGTAATTTAGTCTTACACTGTGTTTTAGTCAGAGAAAAACATGATTTTTTTATAAAAAAGCAAATAAGCTATTAAACAAATTATTGATTACGACGGTGGGTAATTTATAAAACAATTAAAATTGAATTATTTTACAATTTAACTATTTTTTTTTAAGGAAGAGTTATGATTTAACTGTTACACATGCCTGGACCAATGTCATTAATTGAATACTTTGTAAGCAAGACAAATGTAAACATGGAGTAGCCACTTGGAGTTATGGTGATTAGTAATATACTTCTCTACGCCATTACATTACCAAATGATACCAGCTCGGTATTATATGATGACTCGGTGTTGATAACAGTATTAATGGAGTAATCATCACGCAACGGCTGTCAGAGGGGGGGAATATGCACGAACCTTACGAGGCCTAGCGTTAATGAGGATTGTTTTGTGTTGGCAGATATTGTTATGTATGTTAAATATTACAGGTATTAGCTTGGCCTCTCTACTATAATATTACAACAGCATAAAACCGTCACATCTTGTCTGAAGCATGAACTAAGAAATTTTTTATTAGAAATGAAGTAATATACCTAGCAGATGTGCTAGGTATAAACAATGAATACCCCCGTCGCACAAAACCTGCATACTAAGCGAATTTCCAATGAATGTGTACATATCTCTAAACAACTTTTTTATTAGCATATTACGTGTTGTTATTACTTACGGGACGTAATAAAAGACGTCTTACAACACTTAAGATATATTTACACTTATACTGATTCACATACAGACGGTAAACTTATATAAAAGATGGTACTAGGCAAATCTTTTATATATGTTTACCGTCTGTATGTGAATCAGTATACGTGTAAATTTATCTTAAGTGTTGTAAGACGTCTTTTATTACATCCCGTATATATTTCTCACTGCCACATATAGCCATTTACCGAGTTTCATAAAAATACATTTATAAATAAGTTATATATAGCGATTTATTTCTTCTCCTTAAGAATACAATTACGGCTGAGTATGTAGGTTTGCTGCAACAAGAAATATAAGAATATTTCATTATGGTGGGATAGCCTCCGGATCATAAAATTAAGCAAAATATAGGTTTATGTTACCTGAGCAAAGTGATCGAATGATCCTGTTGCGAAGTGAAACTAGAGCTGTTTCATGCTCATTGGCACATCTTCAGGTTGAGAACAGCAGGTTAAAACTGTTACATATCTACATAACCCTCGCTCTGAAGTTCGTCATGGTTAAAAAAATTGAAAAACACTTGACACACACGGAAACAACATAAATACGAATACAAAAAAAATAAGAACATTTTTAGGAAATTATCAATACAACTCAACCAGGTGAAGCTACGTACCAAGTTTTAATCGTTTATATTCATAATCAAAGGAAATATAAAACTTTACTTATTGTCCATAAGAATAACATTAGGGTTGAGTATGCAGGGTGCTGCTATGGGGACAATCAACAACAAATAATTTTGTTGTGCAAATATAAATATAGCAGTACTAGTTTAAGCCACATACATTAATATTCATTCATAAATAATCGATATATCAAATTTGATTTTTTCTCCATAAGGATAACATTGGACAACGTACTGTGTTTAGCACTTTGAATAGCTCGGTAATGAATGGACGTAGAATCACAATTTAACCTATAAAATGATTGTTTTGTAGAGCTGAACCGATTAGTAAAACCAAATGTGACGTTTACAGTAAAATTAACTGTGGAAAAGCTAAAGACCTTTTTCCTATAAGATTAACATGGAAGATTTATGAACACGATTTTTGGTTTCTCTCCGCAACCATTAACCTAGGTTAATAATCCAAAATACCATATTATTTTGTTAAGATCTATAAAATAGTCAAAACAAAAATTGAGTGTTAAAAAGGTTTTAGGGTAAAAAAGTCTGATGAACTTATTTTAGTCTGATGAACTGGTTTTAGGGTTATGATCTGATTTTTGGAAAATTTCAAATCCCCATGAAACCCCATTTTTATGGTCCGATCTTTCTGGTTTTCGAACTTAAAGTCATAAATGCACAAAGTCATGAAAGTCACAAACGTTGCTTTACAAGTTTGTGCAACATTTCATTGACATCAAATTTTTTTTCAAAAGTTATCGAGTTAACGGACACACACACAAATAAATAAATAAATAAATACATATATATATATATATATATATATATTTGAACGAATAGTGCAATTGAGGCATCTGGGGACCTCAAAACAAAAAGCTAGCATGGTCTCAGCCTTAACATTTACCATGATACCTAAGGTAATAGCTTCTTCCCTGTAGGGGAAATTCGCTAAAAGCTTAGGTTTTTATCCAAGGACCGTTACGTTGGTTTGGAAATTGGGTTAACTAGGTAGTTTTAAGTGAGAAGGTTGGTAATTATGTTTTTTTAGACTTTGTTACCCCTATACACTTTCACAAATTTGACGAGTAGCGGATGGAAAAACATAAATTTTGATGATTCTGTACTTGTTCGAACTGTTTGAAATTAGTAAAAGCCTAATAAACTTATAATTTTTAAACGCAAGACAGAAAAAATCAGAATTGTTGTGATTGTTATACCAATTTATATAAACTATCATTGAAACACCAGAATTAAATTGTATAATGGCGGATTGTTGATAACAGTTGTGATCCAAACCTTATGAGCTATCAGAGGAAAGGCTAAATGCATTAACAACAACATGATGAGCGAATGCAAAACGATTAAGGCTAACGGGGATTAAAGGGAAAGCCGAACTTCAGTTTTGTAATATTTGAACTGTATGAAGTACGAAATACTGTATAACTCTGTTTATGCATTAGCAGACATTTTAATTATGTTAAATATTTTACTTAAATCAAAAGTAATAGCTTATATTTTAATTTGATGATATTTTACTGGTATATATTATAATTGGTAACGATATATTGTAAACAACAAAGGTTAAAAAGCAAATTAACTACCGCACTGAAGGTTACTCCAGCATTTATTTCTGGAACCCCGTATTTCATTGTAACCCAGAAGTTATTACGCACACATAGTGTTTAATATAGTGTTTCCTAGGACTAGTAGTGGTGTGAACTTTCCCACAATCCAACCATCTGCAGGTCAGAATTTGTGGATGATTTGGTGCGAGAAAGTCAATAGTATGACTGCTCGTGTTTAATTCATGTCCGCCAAAATCCTCAAATAGTTATAAATGAAATACTAAATCTCATTATTTGGAGCATTTCTCAGATACATACATTTTGCAGAACAGCACATGAAAAAGTTAAACTGCTAATCCTTTTCACGACGTAAAACAAGTGTGGCTCATAAAAGGATGATCAGTTGCAAAATAACTGTTCAGAGGGCTAATGCAATGATATATATATATATATTAATCTGTACTGTTTTGAGAATTATTTTGTTTTAATATTCAACGCTCCAACAAAGCAAACTTTCGATTTTTCTTCCACAGGTAAATACGGGATTTTAAATAAAATATTTGCTTACAAAATTTTGTTCAGTGATTTTAAGTAATTTTTATAAATTAATTCAATTTTGGCCAGTTAAATGGTAAAACGAAACATTATAATGCCACGTTTATAATAGAACGTTGAATCAAGAGAAGGTACCGAGGAAAGTATAGTATTTTGTATCTTACTTTTTTACATAACATAAATTTATTTATTCTGATTCTTTTATGTTTAAGATTGACAGTTAAGCGTATCAACAACGAACCATTAGTATGAAAAATTAACTTCCTAATTTCATAATTTACTAAATAAACATAGTAAAACGTTTGACACGTTAATATATAGCCTTTATAATGTTACTCAGTTAGTGTCAGTTTAATTAAATACAATATCATTCCAGTATAAGAAACTAATGTGTTTCTTCAACTATCCAGCTTTGACTTAGTTTCAATTTATAAAAATACATTCAATGTAAATGTCATGAACAACAAGAATCTGCATCATCCTTTTAATTTCACTTTGTCTTTGCCTATATTAATATGAAGTAACAGTGTGTATTCAATTTTCCCTAGTGTAGTAAATTATGTAATACCTTAACATTACTGGATTGTCTCCAATAATGAAACCAGAACAGCACAGAATGTAATCTCAAGTTTCCTCAGGCGGTAGTGATATTCTTGTTATAATTTTTCCATCTCTAAGTTATCACCGATATAGCTTGAGTTTAATAACAAACCAAGTGTATGCTGTCAGGGATTGTAATACAAGATTGATCATAGTATGGTACTAAAATCTAGATTAACTTGAATTAGAATAATCAATACATATTCCATATATTGCTAATTATATAGGGGTATGAACCTATCTAACCCCTGAAACATATTACGGCTATAATTTTGATAAGTTAGCATTTGATAAATGTAAATTATTCTAAATATATACTTGCACTTTTTGTAAGTATATAAATTACTACACAAAGGCAAAACTTCAAGTAAATTTAATAAAAGGCTTGACAGTTTTGGATTATTTCATTTGGCTTACAATATATATGTAATTTACAAGGCTTACAAGTAGAACCAAATAAACTTCCCAATATGCAAACAATTCTGTCCGCTAATTCCAAGTATAATACATTATTGAGTGAAACATACATATCCAAAAGCCAAAGCTGATGCTGAGACAGATGTTGGTTAATGAGGTAGAGGAAGAAGAATAACAGGATATGTCATTGGTCCCTCCTCACTAGTTACTGCTGAGGACTACAGTCACAATTGGAACAACGACATAATGTTAATAATATTTTATGTAAGGCTGACTTTATACGAATGGCAAAGTAAAATAATGACTTTCTTATTCTAACATGTTATTGTGAACCTAACTCCAATTCTTCACTGACGATGATAATATCCTGGTGCCTTAAACCAATTGTGTGCTGATGTGCTGAGAAACTTCGAGTTCCTTTTGACAGAGAATCACAGACACAAGCAGTTTTATATTCCAATTTTGTAAAGCTTGTACTGCGTATTCGTTTCATTACTTAAATGTATTACTTTAGGTTTACCGGGTTTTGGAATGCATTTGACAAAAGAACTATTTTTTAGAGCATTGCATTGTTATGTATACAGGAATAAATAAAGAAAAACTAATCCAGTTCCTCCCGTGTTTTGCTTACTTTCCACCAGTCACATGTCTAGACTCTGGTGGGCCCAGGTGGAGTCTTCAGCTGGAATTAGCTTCTCCAGGGAGCGGATATTTTGGTGATGTTAGCCTGTTGTTGTTACATTATCGTTAGTTTACACTAAGCTGTGTCATCTCGGTGAGGTTTACTGCAGTTGAACGTATTGAACCCTATTAACTTTTAGTATGCAAACTCTTTTACCACCAAATACTAACACTATTAAGTTATAAACAAAGTAGTTGATAATAAAAATTTACAATATCGTCCGCTATGTAATATAATATCTTAGAGAAAATAATGATAATCATCCATGGTTTTAGTCCCTGAGCTGTAGATATTATGTAAGACTAAATTACTTACGTACAGTTAGTCAGCTCAAATTGGAGAAAACACGTTTAGTACATGTTTCGATGCAATCAGGGGAGTCTGTCCCCTGCCCGCACTGTGATCATGCCCATGTTGATAGGCCTGTCAAGATTTATTGTTCGTTTTGTGTGTCGTGTCCGTTCGTTTGTGTCGTGGTATACGTATAAATGTACTGCATTGTGTTTTTAATTCGTTTTGACAAAACCATTTGGTCAATCAACTTCATTTTAGACAAGCTGATGATGATGCAGTTGCATAGTAACATGTACCTTTGAGCTGACTGACGGTACGTAAGTTATTTAGTCTTACAAAATAATGATGTTAGACATTTTGGTTTTAATTTAGCAAAATATTACTATCTTGTTATAAAGGGGTAAGCATATTAGTAGAAACAGATTCATTGTGTCCAGTCAGTAAAGCTGTCCCTTCCACTGTTTTCTATTGGATGGTTTTCATGAGTCACAGTACAGCGATATTGATTCGGATGAGTAATTTTAACAAACCAATGCTATTTTGTAAAACTATGATTTCTAAATATCTATCTATAGCTACCGACTTCCATTTATTCCATTTTAATTGGTGGTATTCTTATAACTCTAAATAATCATAAATATCTAAATAAAAAAAGGGTTTACAGCTTTACGATTTTGTCTTCAAATATTTGGAATAACGGCCATTTAAAATAGCAATTACTAAAGAACTGGAGAATTCCTGTAAATGGTCTTACCTTTCGGCTGAATTCTAGTCAGGCTCACTAGGTGTTTAAAATTAAAATGGTTGGTCAGACAACCAGACGTCATCACACATACAAACATGCTTGAACTCTTGCAGAACATATATTTTCACGTTTACGGGAAATAAAAGTTATAGCATTTTTATTTTACTTTAAAAAGTGAAGATGAATAATAGAAAATATATAGCCTGCAACACTCGTATTAAATATTATAGTTATTATAGCATACAAATATGTATAATATAATAAGAATGGTGAAACATTGCGGCGTAATACCTGAACGTTATGATCTCGGGAAAACTCATATGACGTAAGAAAATGTTATTTTATAAATCTTATTATCAACAATAACTCTAGCCAACCTAATTCTGAGAAACCATTTCTAAACTAAGCTAATAGAATTTAGAACAGGTTAACACACCATAGCAAATGTGATTAATAGTAATTTCTACAAATTACATGTAGGGATACAATTTATTTTTGGCTTCGGATGGTTGTTGAAGTATAAATTAACACTAGGAACATCATACAGATTGGTGATGTCCATGTGAAACATAATGAGTAATATTGCTCCAGTGTGTTTTGACACTGCTGTTTCTTAACTTAATTTGTATGAATAGTTATATGTTTTGCTAAATATAATTTGGCAGTGACTATCAGTAGATGAATCTTCTTTTTTACGGGTTTCAAGATCTTAAGATCTTGAATTTAATTGATATTTTATTTCATCAGTATTAGAGTAAGTGAACCATTTATTAATTTTGTAATCAATTTAACAACTACATTTACAGCTAGGTAGACCTAATGGCGAAATTATCTGTTAACACATAGTAAACAATCAACTTTATACTGAGCCCTGTAATCCTGCTCGAAAATTAAACGTAACTAATGTATCATAACCATTATAGTTATTTTTATGATACTTGCCTTTACCATTCAATTGCATACTCAAAGCACCAACTCGTGGCCGTTTCGAAGCAGATAGAACTTTAGTAGTCTCATATAACTGATTAGATCACACGGTAGAACCGTGTTATGGTAGCGATTGCGGTTACATAAATGAAATTACTGATTATCCTTATTTAGTTGGATACTCGATCCAACACCAAATATAATAAAATGTATTTACATGAGTACTGTACTAAAATAGTTTTGACTAATAAACCACAATACATAGAAATGCCAAATCATAAGTACTGATTTTAATTCGCAAAAATGAAAATAAATAGATTATACAAAGTGAGTTAAAAGAACCATGCTCTCTTATGTATATACATTTTAGAAATTAAGGTTAAGTAAAAATTGTAGTCAGTGACACTTGCCAATGTTGTATTTAGTGTTAATTCGTATAGTTTACTACCCAAAGACGGTATTAATACTACCGACAACGGATTCGTTTTCAACATGTTCAAAAATGCTTGCAGAACTTTCGTAATAAAAACTTTCCAAGCCGACGCTTAACACTTATGTCATCTAAAACCTGTTTGCATAAAGTTGGCAGTACGAATCAGAAGAGTGGTTATCATGTTCGTGTATGCTATGAATGTGTTTTAGTGGAAGTTATGATATTGTTTACAGTAAATTTGTAAACATCATAATAATTGTATTTTAACCCGAAATTCAACAATTGTTGTTTGTATTGGTTATTTAAGCACAACCAAGTTAAAACAGGCCCGCACTAGTTATACTAAAACCATTGCCATGACAAGCCACATTTTATACGCCCTAGTTAATTTAAAAAGTATGTGGATATTAATGACCCATTTGTAATGCACGATTTAATGAACTCATATTTACACATAGTTTGTTATGCATTTGTATAGCTCCAAGCAAAACAATCAGTTTAAAAATGTTAATAGCGAACTATATTGCTATGTACACTTGACGCAGATTATCTTGAGCTGTGGGGACTGTTTTCAGTTTAAACAGTTGGAGTAGAGCGATATTTAAACATCGGTCATCTGTCATATGTTGTTTACATTATCTGTTCAGTCAACTAATCGTAATATTGTTGTTACGTAAACAAAATACCTGTTCGTCAATATTCCATGTTTAGTAGCCCAGCTGGTTAGCCTGGTCACTCCGGCAGTGGAGTATGCCACGGCTCAAGATACTGCGTGAAGTGTAATATATTGTTGTTTTTCCTCTGAGCTCCCAATTACTTTCATCGGTCTTGTAAATGTCACAGTAGTCATAGCAAAATAAAGAAGTCGTCGATGTCAAGACTTTAACTTTAGAATACCAATTAATAATATAAATATTTACAGTTGGTTTCTCAACCCAAACGAATTGTGGAAAAGTGACGTCATCATTGTCCAACAATTTTGGGCAACAACAGGTTTATACCTTGTCACAGATATATTCGCATATCGGTTGTAATTGTATGTGCTTAATTATATGTGTTTCAAAATTAAAGTGAGATTAACCTGACGGTAATTCAGTTGTTAAATATAACATATTATATGATAAAGTTATTTGTCTTTTAGATAATTTTGAGGTGCTTAATTGCATTGTAAGATTTGTATGAGTTTTATTTTATTATTATAAGCCCAGTTTCGAATTGCAGTGTAGTTTTTATATTTATAATTTTTTTTTGCTTACATTGATCATCGAGCTAGTGATTTTTCAGTCGGATAGAAATTCAATGGGATACGACCCATAGTAATAACTATGACATTTACACATAACAATAACATAGTACATTTTACACAAGCACACATTTTGGGTTGGTAAAATAATAAATTATATATTAACCCTCAAATTAGAATATAGTTAATTGTTCATTTTTGTTGACAAAACGATTCTGTGTTCATGAAAGTTAACACTCTCCTCCAAACACAAAGGAGGTAATAAGAGCACAAGTCGTGAATTATGTATGAACGACTTTCCTTTAAATTAAATTTCTCTCAGCCTAAAATGCATCATACGACCGCTGTTTCTGTAACATGATATTTATTGTATTGACATCGTATTTATATTTATGTGGTGGCGTCACAGAATCATATTAACATTAATAAAATAAATTAAAATTATAATATCAGAATAAGATAAATTATATTGTTGATTAATCTTGTAAGTGAATAGGAATTAGCTCGATATGTTTTTATCCTAAGTGTATTGACATATTTATAAAGATGTTCCTACTACTAACACTGTTAAATTTTAAAATCATTAGTCTTGTCAGAGAAAGGAATTTAAAACGTAATCGACTATAATAATTGTAATTGATGTTGTATTGGGTTAGCATTTTATTGCAATATTAAGCATACTGCTTCTTTGTCACCAATATGCATTTAAACAACAATATTTGTGTGTTATACTAATTAGTGTTATTAAGTAATCTACAATATATTTTATTTTTTAAGAAGTTGGTAGCTTATGTAAGTGTTATTTCCACCTTTTTGCTAATACACTACATTATTCATTAGAAGGCTTGTATAAACATGAGACCTTTATCTAAACTTTTAACTAAATCAATAATTATTGTTGATTTGTAAAAATGTATAGTACTATGATATTTATTTGCCTACTTGTTTGCATCTGTGTATTATAATCTTTACGTGTTATATACTAACTATTTTGAGCTAAAATATTTATGGACTTAAATTAATTTTAATCTGAAACTGTGCGAACGCATCTAGGAAGGCAATCGATGAGCTGTTGGTACGATTCGTAGAGTACTGATAAAACTTACTATCCAAGACGGGATTCTAACTCACGACAAGGCCATGGTCCCGGGGTCAGTCACGTTGAATACTGCACAAACAAATTGCAAACACTATTTTAAATACAAATAGTACTAATAACATACTTATAATCCTCTAGCATTCAATACCTTCAGCTTTCACATTAAAATAAAACTCCCAAAAGTTTTATCCTTAGGTTTCTCCCAGCAACAGACGGGATAGATTCCAGACCCCGAAACTTCATAAAGCTTTCGTTAGTAAATGATTATGCTCTAACTGGTGGTGGAAAATGTCAGCTATTATTATTTAAAACAACATGACACCCCTAGATGCCCAAAAGAAGTTTTTTATTTTGACTTTAGATCACCGATGAGGGGCAGGGGTTGTAAGTAGAAGGGGTGTATAATGGTAGTTTGAGGGGGCAACGAAGCATTACAAATAAGATTGAAGTGCTGTTTAACGGAAATTCTATCTGATGTTCCTCTTAAAAAGGTTTCCTGGAGTCAATATTATTTTATAACTTAAAATATTTTCCTTTAAAAAATTTATTATTCTATTTACAAGTGGAAATATGTATACTATTACTAAAATTCTAACCTATTTAATTTTATTTTCATATATTTTCAAAAATATAAATTAATATAAACTATATTTCGAAATCGTGTTACTTGCCTCAGTGAATTGTATTTTGATTAGTACGATGCAACATCTAGCCCTTTGTTATTCCAGCCAAATCCGTTTCATAACATTCCTCACAAGTGTGGCAAAGCTTTCCCTCGATTCTATCGTCTAAGAATTTTTCCATCTTAAAGTATTTTAATCTATAGCATTCAAATATTATAACTTTTATTCCTTTGAAAATATCTTTGATATTTGGATATGGATATATAGGATTAATGAATAACAAATAAAAGCTGCCACTAACAGTAGCTACAGGTTCCACGTTTCAATAATAGTTAAAGTCGTGTGCGTCATTGATCATGACGGGCTAGAATGTTAAATTATTTAAACCATAGTAATTTGTACTGTTTATTATAATTACAATGATGTATAAAATATTCTTGTTCATTTATATTCTTTTTGTTTAGTTTTTTTTCGAATTGTACTCCTAATGAACGCTTATACCAACAAATTTAGTGTTAATTAAAATAAATTGCAATAAGGCATTTTATAATAGATAACATATCTACATAATTAATAATGCATTGCACTATTAGAATTGGGTTTACCAAGATTATGCCTCACAATTATTTTTTAGTGCACATCTCCATCCTGAATTACAAGACATAATTTTCCCTAATGCAATAATATTGATCATTGATTATTAATAAATGATCCTGCCTTAAGAATCAGCCGGTTTTAGTCAGGAATAAGGCATAACACAAGGCATATAACCCATTTTACACTCATAATTAATTTATATTTACATTTAATACGCCGTAGTTTCATTGGCGTCTTACGCAGTGATTGAGTGAATGTATCATTTATACCATGCTTAACATAAACAAGAAGCCTACACTCTGAATACGTTAAAAACAAGAATTCTGTTTCGAAAGTTTTCTTAAGTTTTACTAAAGTATTTGCTGTAAGTCCCTATTCAAATTCGAACATAACTAACAACTATGCTAGGACGGCAGGTGACGTGATAATTCTTCTGGCTGAACGTAGCGTAGAGTGTCCATACCCTGACCGAATGTTGGATCCCAATACATTAGTTTGGTACGTTCCAAGGTGAAATAACACACTGGACCGCCTCATATAAACTGCATAGCTTGAGATTAAATTATGTTACAGGATATATGTTCGATAATATGTGTAAGTAATTTAAACGAACATCTCAAATGGTTTATAACTATGTAACATAATAACAAAGTATATTTTGTACACAATAAAACAGGAAATTTAATATTCGATGTAAAAATGTAGTTAGGGAATGTTATTGCAACAGATTTAAATGTTTTTGAGATTTGTCTAC
The DNA here is from genome assembly GCA_963675035.1 of Allygus modestus. Taxonomy (NCBI): domain Eukaryota; kingdom Metazoa; phylum Arthropoda; class Insecta; order Hemiptera; family Cicadellidae; genus Allygus; species Allygus modestus. Next base: position 29,488,456 of record OY776115.1, on the reverse strand, counting down.
AGTAAGTTATAAAATATATAAGTAGAAAATGTTTCATAAAATTGTTTTACATTTGTCTATTACATTCTTGTTCAAACTCTAAATTTATTTGACATTTTTCAAGTATATTGTTTTATTATTATTCATAATTTACCATTCACTGTATCTAAACAAGCTAAATAAGAAAAATAAAAACATTAAAAAAGTGTCAGTTGTACCTATAACTATCGCTGACTTAACATTAAGATTTAAATTGCATTAGATCTTAACGATTAACTAATCTCTGGAATTAGTTATTATTTATGTACACATTTGGACAGCGTTTAGATGAAAAAATAAGCTACCAAACTGGTGGTGATTCACTGGAAAGCATAAATAAATTTGGTGTCGTAAGATACAAAAATATTTTGTGGACGAATTCCCGAAACGACAGATTGCAATCCAAGTATTAATGATAATTACATCTTTAATAACTGTAATCAAAGAGTTTTACATAAAAAGTTGTATATAAACTAGACAACTCGTTTTATTAATTCTTTCCAGTCTAAACATTCCTCTAATGTTAAATAATTTTAATTACTATTCTAAAAGTGATACTAATGTCTTTCATCAGCGTATCAGAATTAGAATCAGAACACAGAAATAATTTATTCTGTGAATAAAAAATTTTTATGTGAAAAAAGTCCGATTTAACACTAATACTTAAAACTAAATTGACAAATTTAAAATTCTTTCTCAAGCAAAAAAGTGCACATTTCCTTCACATATGTGTGCAGTCTGACAGGAATTCATCCATCGAGTATGGGCACCTTTCAATCAGTATATCTTTCACCTTTTTAAGAAAAATTATTGCACTGGCTATGTTTTTCAAGTGCCGGGGCAGATCATTTTAAAGTCGTAGAGCAGAGTAGTAGATGCCCTTTTTCAGGTAGTGTCAATCTATGGACAGGGTAGACCATGTTACACTTATGACGTGTATTATAGGGATGTCTAGCAATATTTTCTTCAAAGAGATGGAAGTTGCATTTAAAAAAGGATAAACCCTCCAGAATATTTATACTTGGGAGAGTGAGAAGATGCAGTTGTTGAAAAAAGCCTTACAATGCGCTCGGTAGCCAGCTCTACACATAATACGAACAATCCTTTTTTGGAGTCTAAATACTCTCAAGAACTCACCAGACGATCCCCAGAAACCAATTGCATATATCATTCTACTATATACATAAGCGTAGTAAATCTGAAGGGTAGTTTTTTACAACCACATATATTAATATTCGAAAAGCGAAAGTAAGGGGAAAAAGTTGTTTACATAGGTAGTCAATATGTTTGGACCAGTTCAGCCTATCATCAATGGTGACGCCAAGAAGACAGGCGGACTCTGATGGACCTATTCCGTTTACACTTAAATTTGCTAGATCACGTTTAACTGTTGATAATACCATAATTTTAGTCTTCTCGTCATTCAAGTAATGACAATTTGATTCAAACCATCTATTTAGGCTGGTGTATGTCTGATTCATTACGATCACTAGGTTATGCATGTTATTACAAGAAGACAGAGCAGTTGTGTCATCAACAAACAATGTCAGAATTTATATTGGCAGGAAGGTAAATTAGATCTACTGAACCACGCCCCCGCACCCGCACCCAAGCGAACCAGAGTTGGAAGCGTGCTCCCATGGACGCGGGGCGAGGGGCGGCTCACAGCCCTACCTAAATGTGAAAGGATGACCGTGGAGGAAAAATTCATTGAAACACACCAACTGAGGGGCACAAACTGTAATGAACAAACAACAATACATGTGATTTAAAAAAAGTCAGGTTGCCTCAATACTCCCTCACCTGCTCTTCTAGCTTACAATTCCATTTGTTTTTATAAGTTAAATAAAGTTAAATCAATTTAAAAAAACATAGTTTTCAAAACCTTTTTTTTTTATAAGTTAAATTCCAATTATTCAGATGATTTTCTTATTCAGTTCAAAATTCATCAAAGTTATAAATAAATGATATTAAAGAAAAATCAACAATACATGAATTAATAAATAAATAAATAATTGAATTAACTGAGCAACGAATAAATAAATAACAATGACACAAAAGTACACAAGACATTTCAATAACCATTTAAATTACTTTGGTATAGGGGCCCCCTTATATAAATAAACAACGATGAATAAATGCTGTGCCTAAAACTAAATAACAATTATATAAATTTTACAGTCCATGGTGGCAACAGTCTTCTAACACAAATAAATAAATAAATTAATTAATTCAACAACAATATAGAATTTTGTTTCTTGACTTGCGGCAAGGCGGATCTGGGCGGGTCAAAAGCGGCCCACCGGAGGGGCGACGAAGCAGGGCGGAGAGGGGGGCCAGAATCCGGTGACGGCAGCCAAGGTGGAAAATCCCTCTCCGCCGACGCTCATGGTGTTGACGTTTTCGCGCTCCTCCGGGACCCTGGGAAACACAACCCAGAAGCCCCAATAATACCAGTTCATGATATATAAAGAAAAAACAGTTCAGCCACTTTCAAGGTTTGCCAGAATTTCTTCAACTAATTTGCTGATCACATAAAAAAGGTTTCACCCTAATTACAACATCAAGGTTGCCTTTATAAACACATCACCTCATGAAAAAACAAGTATAAAAAATTTGAGCCAGAAGTCCCCAAACTCCCCTACTACTGCTCACAAATAATTTAAAAATATTAAAATTTCAAAAAAGATTTTTAACAACTTGTAATTAAGTAGACAAAATTAAATAGGCTAAACAAGAGATTTTTTTTAACAATGAGCAAGGCACAGAACAAGATAAAACAAGTTAGTTTAAATTAATTCGCTGTCAGGTCAGGTGAGAGGATGGAACACCTTAATATTCAAAAATTAATGGAAAACCCAAAATTATCTGGTCCAGAGTGGCAAAATATACCATAAAACAATAAAACATTAACAGAAAAACAAAGACAAGTACATGAAATAAGCAGTTTTAAAGAAAATTAAAAATTTTGGGCTAGAGGAACATTCACATGTATTTTGTGTAATAACTTAAAAAATTACCAACAGAATTTGCTCGGAATAGTCTTAAAAGTTGGGGGGAATATGCCCCCAGCTTTCCAAGCCTAAACCGAGTCATAAAAACAGGCCTCAGGCCTTTTGGCCTACAAGTTACCCAAGGGTACCTCAGTACCAGAAAAGTCAAAATTGAAAAAACTCATAACTTAATTATTTATGAACAGAATTGGCTAAAACTTACAGGGAACATTCATGAGCATGAAATACAACTAATTATAACCAAACTGGCCCTTGGGAAAAGCCTAAGGCCAACTAATATCACAAAATCAGAAATGTCACAATGGCCTAGCTTTGTCAGTTACAAAAACACATTTACCCTAATCCAAAATGAATGATTGACCTCGGCAAGGTGTAGGCCAACACAAGAATACAAACTAAAGCTATTTGGAGGCCTTAGGCCTAAAATTACACAAACAATAGACAAAAAGCAAACTGAGTTGGACCTCCCAAGTAGTGTATTTCAAAGTCTTATATCTCGGGTTATATTTGCTCTAGGACCTCGGGAAAGGTCTTAAACTAAACACAGCAATGCAGACTACAAGACAATGACATAATATTTGGTCTGACGCCCACCGGGCCTTGGCCTAAGGCCAAAGAAAAGTGAGAAAACGCTCAAGTTCAACTAGGCCAGAAACATGGAAAAACACATTTAAATCCTGTTCAGTGCTCTATTTGAGGCACAGAATAGTGTTGAACGTTTAACAGAACCCAAGGGGCTTCCATAAATCCTACTGTGAGACTCGGCCTAAGGCCGCGTGGGAAAATCCAAAGTTTTAACCTAAAATTACAGAAATCAAAATATTACGTACCCATCAGACGATGACGGCTCGTTTAGACGAACATCATAGTGACAACAAAAACGAACGAAGACATTATACAAATTACTGAACACAAAAACTTAGTTACAAATCACTTCAGATGTTCACAGTATGACAGCCGCACAATCTATGAGCATTTTGCACGTTGTGCAACGGAAATGATCCTCGGGGGTCACAAGTCAACGCCCAAGGACTCTGACTCTGCACACGAGGTTCACTGCCGTGCAAATGGGGGCGTCAGACCACAGACACAAGAATTGGTACTATAAAAAAAACACTAAATGAGGCGTGACATTCGTCGGTGGAAAGTTGTCACGGCTCAACCTCCCCCCCCAAAAAAGGACACTCCTCTCCAAAGGGACAACACAAAGCCTCTCCCCATTTCTGAAAAACAACGACACCCGTAGATGACTCAAGTGTCTGGAGTGGGGAACGCCGAGGGACTTCCAGACTGGGGGGAATGCTCACCCCCAGGATTTGCTCTGGCCAGAGCTGGGGATTAAAAAGGGAAAATCATCAGCAGCGCACAAAGGACAGAAGAGGTGATCAATCTCTCTGGCCCAGTGCACTTCCCACCCAGACACAAGAGTGACCTAGCCCTGGAGTATTTGATGAAGAATAACTACCCGGCTAAACTGACTGCTCAGAAGTTCGGAGTCCATTGATGCCAACTTGCTCATGTTGTTTTCAGTCAGTGTTTTACCTACCCTACATCAAAAATACACAAAGAACAATACACATACTTAACCTCCTAAGATCCCTGGACTGAAATGCCTATTCGTCTGATGAGGTCCCAAAAGAAGAAGAACCTGCCCATTCATACCGCCAATACCGCAAAAATTGAACAAAGATTCACACACACATACATACACAGATACATACACTAAATAACAACACCTAACACTTGTCTGGTGGGGTTAGCACACAGCAAGATTTAATTTTGAGTGTCGGCCATGCTTTAGAAAATTCTTGCCCCCTAAGCTCGGAAGCAAGACATTAACCAGATTCCACCCGGTGCCTCGGCTAAGGGCGAGCTCCTAATTGGAAAGAAAAATTTTTTTTGTCTCCCCCCACCAGAACAACAATTTTTCCAGAGTCAACTAGCACAAACCACCCGAGAAACAATCCACCCACGGTCCTTCCAAAAATTTCTTAGAACGTGGCCAGTGATCGGGTCTCCCAGTCCCTCAGTCATGAACCGATAAGGTCCACAGCCAAGGGCCAGGACCACAACCACTTAACCACGCTCTGCTACCATCTGAACCACGCCCCCGCACCCGCACCCAAGCGAACCAGAGTTGGAAGCGTGCTCCCATGGACGCGGGGCGAGGGGCGGCTCACAGCCCTACCTAAATGTGAAAGGATGACCGTGGAGGAAAAATTCATTGAAACACACCAACTGAGGGGCACAAACTGTAATGAACAAACAACAATACATGTGATTTAAAAAAAGTCAGGTTGCCTCAATACTCCCTCACCTGCTCTTCTAGCTTACAATTCCATTTGTTTTTATAAGTTAAATAAAGTTAAATCAATTTAAAAAAACATAGTTTTCAAAACCTTTTTTTTTTATAAGTTAAATTCCAATTATTCAGATGATTTTCTTATTCAGTTCAAAATTCATCAAAGTTATAAATAAATGATATTAAAGAAAAATCAACAATACATGAATTAATAAATAAATAAATAATTGAATTAACTGAGCAACGAATAAATAAATAACAATGACACAAAAGTACACAAGACATTTCAATAACCATTTAAATTACTTTGGTATAGGGGCCCCCTTATATAAATAAACAACGATGAATAAATGCTGTGCCTAAAACTAAATAACAATTATATAAATTTTACAGTCCATGGTGGCAACAGTCTTCTAACACAAATAAATAAATTAATTAATTAATTCAACAACAATATAGAATTTTGTTTCTTGACTTGCGGCAAGGCGGATCTGGGCGGGTCAAAAGCGGCCCACCGGAGGGGCGACGAAGCAGGGCGGAGAGGGGGGCCAGAATCCGGTGACGGCAGCCAAGGTGGAAAATCCCTCTCCGCCGACGCTCATGGTGTTGACGTTTTCGCGCTCCTCCGGGACCCTGGGAAACACAACCCAGAAGCCCCAATAATACCAGTTCATGATATATAAAGAAAAAACAGTTCAGCCACTTTCAAGGTTTGCCAGAATTTCTTCAACTAATTTGCTGATCACATAAAAAAGGTTTCACCCTAATTACAACATCAAGGTTGCCTTTATAAACACATCACCTCATGAAAAAACAAGTATAAAAAATTTGAGCCAGAAGTCCCCAAACTCCCCTACTACTGCTCACAAATAATTTAAAAATATTAAAATTTCAAAAAAGATTTTTAACAACTTGTAATTAAGTAGACAAAATTAAATAGGCTAAACAAGAGATTTTTTTTAACAATGAGCAAGGCACAGAACAAGATAAAAGAAGTTAGTTTAAATTAATTCGCTGTCAGGTCAGGTGAGAGGATGGAACACCTTAATATTCAAAAATTAATGGAAAACCCAAAATTATCTGGTCCAGAGTGGCAAAATATACCATAAAACAATAAAACATTAACAGAAAAACAAAGACAAGTACATGAAATAAGCAGTTTTAAAGAAAATTAAAAATTTTGGGCTAGAGGAACATTCACATGTATTTTGTGTAATAACTTAAAAAATTACCAACAGAATTTGCTCGGAATAGTCTTAAAAGTTGGGGGGAATATGCCCCCAGCTTTCCAAGCCTAAACCGAGTCATAAAAACAGGCCTCAGGCCTTTTGGCCTACAAGTTACCCAAGGGTACCTCAGTACCAGAAAAGTCAAAATTGAAAAAACTCATAACTTAATTATTTATGAACAGAATTGGCTAAAACTTACAGGGAACATTCATGAGCATGAAATACAACTAATTATAACCAAACTGGCCCTTGGGAAAAGCCTAAGGCCAACTAATATCACAAAATCAGAAATGTCACAATGGCCTAGCTTTGTCAGTTACAAAAACACATTTACCCTAATCCAAAATGAATGATTGACCTCGGCAAGGTGTAGGCCAACACAAGAATACAAACTAAAGCTATTTGGAGGCCTTAGGCCTAAAATTACACAAACAATAGACAAAAAGCAAACTGAGTTGGACCTCCCAAGTAGTGTATTTCAAAGTCTTATATCTCGGGTTATATTTGCTCTAGGACCTCGGGAAAGGTCTTAAACTAAACACAGCAATGCAGACTACAAGACAATGACATAATATTTGGTCTGACGCCCACCGGGCCTTGGCCTAAGGCCAAAGAAAAGTGAGAAAACGCTCAAGTTCAACTAGGCCAGAAACATGGAAAAACACATTTAAATCCTGTTCAGTGCTCTATTTGAGGCACAGAATAGTGTTGAACGTTTAACAGAACCCAAGGGGCTTCCATAAATCCTACTGTGAGACTCGGCCTAAGGCCGCGTGGGAAAATCCAAAGTTTTAACCTAAAATTACAGAAATCAAAATATTACGTACCCATCAGACGATGACGGCTCGTTTAGACGAACATCATAGTGACAACAAAAACGAACGAAGACATTATACAAATTACTGAACACAAAAACTTAGTTACAAATCACTTCAGATGTTCACAGTATGACAGCCGCACAATCTATGAGCATTTTGCACGTTGTGCAACGGAAATGATCCTCGGGGGTCACAAGTCAACGCCCAAGGACTCTGACTCTGCACACGAGGTTCACTGCCGTGCAAATGGGGGCGTCAGACCACAGACACAAGAATTGGTACTATAAAAAAAACACTAAATGAGGCGTGACATTCGTCGGTGGAAAGTTGTCACGGCTCACTACGGAAAATATAAAGGACCCAGAATAGAACATTCAAGTACTCCTGAAGTGACCATCATCCAATTCTCCTGAAATTTACCTATATTTGTCAATGATACAGCCTGCTTCCTTTCAGAGAGGTATGAGGGTAGAAGTGACAGCGCTGCACCATTCACAACGTATCCCTCTAGATTACCCAAAAAGACATAGAGATTCACGCAATCGAACGCCTTGGACAAATTACAATAAATTGCACCAACGCACTATGTCACCCAAAACTGTTTCCATAACATTACTGGTAGCACTAGAAGTTGAACATCCTTTTTTAAAACCAAACTGAGATGTCGTCAGAAGAGTGCTAGAATAGAAATAACGCTGGAGTATTTCTAGAATGATTATTTCAAACACCTTTGCAAAAGTGGAGAGCAGGGAGATTGTCCTGTAGTTAGAAATTTCAGTTTTCTGGCCTGTTTTATGAATTGGGCGGACAAAAGATAGCTTTAGATTTTATGGAAAATTCCGTCCATAAAGCACCGATTTATAATGTGTAGTAAAGGAAGTACAGTACTATAAATCTGCACAACTTTTCAAAACTTCTGATGCTACTCCATCCCCACCACTAGACTTATAGTTTCTCAGCTTTGATATAGAACCCAGAACCTCAGCCTTTGGGGCTGGTTCCAATGCATGGAGTTAAGGTTTATTTTGTTGATGAAGAGCTGGTAGCAACATACTTGAGTGCTTTTCCCAAAGAAGCATTTTGTGACAATTTATTTCCCACTGAAACAAAGTATTCGTTGAACCTTGTTTATACTTCTCTTGGCGTTTTAATATCAAAAAGAAAATAAAGAAAGAAGTCACTATCGGAAAGAAGCTATTAGTTGGTTTGAAGATGCAGAATTTCCAAGCTCATTATTTACAACTTTCTAAGTTGCCCTATCCAGATTTCTGCTTTAATTTATAAATTTGATGTTGTAATTTTTCGTTGCTTGAAAAATTACTTTGCGAAGTTTAGCCTCTTACTTTTTAAAATAGGAGATAAAATCTGGAGAAGAATTGGTCTTAGTTAAAATATACAGTTCCCGTTTTCGTGCACAAGAAGTTCTAATTCCTTTCGTTATCCAAAACTTTTGTCTGGACTTTTGCTTTTTTGAAATTTCAGGACAAGCATCATTGAAAACCCGAAGGAAACTTAAAAATGGCCTGAATGCCGTATCACAATCAAGAGCTTCAAAGAAATCGATCCAATTCTCAAGTTGAAGGAAAGAATTAAAGGCACGAATATTTTCATCGTTTATCACTCTAAACTTTGTGTCCACCGTTGAAGATTGTTGTGGTGTAAGAGAAAACACCACTGTCAGCTGAGCAACGTGATCAGAGAGTTCGGTTTCAAACACCTAGGATTGCATTTGATGTTCTTTCACGGTGGTAATGATATTATCAATACACGTTTTAGAACCATGACTAGTTGTTATTCTAGTAGAAGAAGTGATATTGATTTGTCCATTACCGGTACCTGAATTAATCACATCTAGCAACAGAGTCTTTCCCTTGATTCCTCGAAAATATTAATATTAAAATCACCACATACAATGAGATGATTACGACATCGAGTGCGACCATCCAAGAGCGGTTAAAATACATAAATGAAACAGTCGATATTCGATTTATGGGACCGATATACTGCAGCCACTGTGATCTTTTCTAAAAAGTTGTAGTCAGCCTACTGTAAAAAAGTACACAGCCTATTGTATTATTCCATGTTATCCGCAGTAATTAAACCTGTAACAAGGGAAACAGGCGATTAAAAAACTTTCCAAGGTTTATTTTAAACAGTGTTTAATATTTCAGTCGCATCGAGTTGATTATCTTCGTATCACTTTAAACGTTGTTAAACGATTTATATTAATCTGATTATTTGTTGATAATAAAAATAAACTGTTATCGAAACTTTATGTAATGTAGGTGAATATTATGATAGTTCTGTTATGTTGGCGCGTAACCTTATTAAATAAGACGCAAGATTACTTATTCTTGAGGTAATATTATTTTAGTTAGACATCTAAAATCAGATAGACTTATAGAAAACGTAAGTGTAGTTAAATTATATTGTTAGTGAATTTCCTATGGAAAGTGAACTATTAGCATGACCTGCACGGTGAAACTTGAGCCCGGGACCACCATAAAGTATCGTGACCCCCTGAAAAAGCTTTTGGGGGTCGTTCAAAATTGTATATATATACCATATATACACCATATAGACATATAGACCATATAGACATATATACCATATATACAGTTTATATATACATATGTATATATATATGTGTGTGTTTGCACTCTAGCGGTAGCATTTTTTGTCCGATTTACTTCAAATTTGGTAGGGGCATTCCTTTTTGTAATCAGTTGGACAAGTTCGTTGGGCAAAACAATCGGAAAAATCTAACCCCCTTTTTTGGGGAATTTAAATTTTGAAATTTGAGGTTTTGGACACAAAAAGGGCCAGATAAGCCCTAAATGTAAGAGTAATGGGTAATAGGTTATAGAACATAAAAAGGCGAAAATTTTAAGCCCTCCCTCATCATTCTAGCACTAATATTTACCAAAGAAAATTAAAATTGAGTAAACACAGAACGTTGTTTTATGGGGATTTTACATTGGAAAAAGCTGTTTTTCATATCTTGATGTAGTTTTATCACTCCTAATAACCCCCATACAGATTTTTGATCCTGATGGTACATCCTCTTAAGCTTACAATACCACAACATTGCCATCTAAATACTGCATTTAAATATAACCAGGTGCATCATAACAGCCAAAAAACTGAATATTTTCAATTTTGCTAAACATATCACGAATCTTTGTTTAATCCGATTATTTTATTTTTAAAGTTTTGATTGGGGAAATTAACTTCCCTAACGTCAGCGTGCTGCGTGCGAACTCTTTTTTTATTACTATATTCACAAATATTCTATTCCGAATATACAAATAATTCCCAAGTTTAATTTTATATTGTACAATTAAAATAACTGCATAGGATTTATATATTTTTAGCGAATTTCCCCTATAGGGAAGAAGCTATTACCGTAGGTGGCATGGTCAGACCTAAGCCCGAGGCTATGATAACTTTTCGTTTTGAGGTCCCCAGATGCCAAAAACACTATTCGTTCAAATTTATATATATATATATATATATATATATGTGTGTGTGTGTGTGTGTGTGTCCGTTACCGCGATAACTTTTGAAAGAAGAGCCCGATTTTTATGAAATTTGGCAAAAATGTGGAGAGTAATATTTATGACTTTAAGTTCGACAACCAGATCGATCGGTTTATGGAAAGGGTGTTTTATGGGGGTTTAAAATTTTCCAAAAATCAGTTTTTTGAACTTTTTACACTAAAATTTTAAAAATACTAGATTTTGGTTATAACCATTTTATAGAGCTTGAAAGACAAACAATTTAGTTTTATGAATCATTAAGCTAGGTTTAGTGGTTGTGGAGAAAAGTCAAAATATGTGTCCATACAATTTCCCATGTTAATCTTATGGGAATATGGTTTTTAGATTTTACTCAGATAATTTCACTAAAAACTCCACATTACATTTTACCAATCAGTTTAGCTCTACAAAACAATCATTTTGGCGTTTTAATTGTTGTTTTACGTCCAACCGTTGCAGTGATATTCAAAGTGCTAAACACAGTACGTTGTCCAATGTTATCCTTATGGAGAATGAATAAAATGTTATATTTCGATTATTTATGTATGTATATTGATGAAACTTGGTATGTGGCTTCAACTAGTTGTGGTATATTGGTAACAGTACAAAAAAGTTCTTTGTTGATTTTTCCCGGTAGCAGCAAACCTGCATACTCGGCCCCCATGTTATTCATAAGGAGAATAAGTAAAGTTTTATATCTCCCTTAGTTATGAACCTAAATTTAATAAAACTTGGTATGTAGCTTCACCTGGTTGAGTTATATTGATAATTGAAAAAAAACCCTAACTTATCTTCCTTGTTTCAGCAAACCTGCGTACTCATTTATAATGTTATTCTTATGGAGAATAAATAAAATGCTATATATAACTTATTAATGAATGTATTTTTGTGAAACTTGGTAAGTGGCTCTAGGTAGTAGTGATACCCATATATTTGCATTGGAAATTTGCTGAGTACGCAGGTTTTCTGCGACGGGGGTATTTTAAAAGCATCCACGCGTTAAAAGTTAGCGCAGTAAATAAAGGTTAAGATTGAAATTCTGTCCAAATTTTGATTGATACGCCCTTAAAGAAATTACAAATCTGATTGTAGTTCCTTCCGCTAACACTTTAAATAAAACATCGGCTAACAATAACACCTTTGCACCAATTCGACTATCGACATTCCATATATCAAATGTAGCGGAACGCGCTGCACGATGATCTCTTCAACTGCTCCCGGGAGGAACATTGTTATCGTCAACGATCCGTTATGTATAAGTCTCCGAAGTTTCTTGGGGCTAAGATTAAAATATCTCTTGGAACACGGCTCTAGGGAGGGAATTATTCACTGGATGGAAAAAAATATTGGCGTTTACCTAAGTTTTAACTTATCGTCACGTTTAAGGTGGTTTAATATACAATTTATATGTAATGGTAATGTTATAAAATAGCTTTCATGTTTGAGTCATAAATCGGTAAAAAAGAATTCTAACGTATGAATTATTTTCAAAAATAAGCGTCGAGTTATAAATTGTGATCGAAGAATTATTTTTATAAACAATCTATTTATTTAATAATGGTACGCGAAAATATCTGAGACTAATTTATCGCAGGCTATTTTAATGTTTATGGTGGTAATGTATGACATTTGTTTATATGTTTGTGTTTATATGCTGTTCTATAGGTTGTATTTTAGGGATTAGTTGTCAATACAGCAGTGGTTGTGGGATTTAATCCCTAGCAAGATAATTTGTTCAGCTAAGTTTAACTTGACATGTTTGACATGTGTTGTTTTAGTGTGTGCGTGTCTGTATTGTACAGGACCGTTTTTGCCTGTTTCTTGCGGTGGTCAACGCAATTACCCATAGTCAAACGGATTTCATTATCCCCACCGTGTAAAGAACAACATTCACGACTCCCTTCGTTAGTACTGGCCCGTCAGGTCACAGGACTGTGTGCCTGTCTGTATTGTATGTACATGGCCGTGTTTGCCTGTTTCTTGTGGTGGACAACGAAATTACCCGTTGATTAGTTTTCCCGGAAATATTTTGTCTGTTGTCAATGGCTCCTTAACAACCCAATGAATTCGAATGTATCTCTTTGTTTAGAGATATTGCTGACTGTTGTACGCATCGCATTATAATTTGAGCCATATCAATAGGGCTGACTGCGCGATGAAATTAAAGTTATTAGGAATGAGGAATGAGGTTATTAGTTATGAGGAATAGTTATTAGATTTCCAAACTGTTACTTCTTCGTGAAGTTCAGACAAAGCTGTTTTTGATTTCTTAAATTTTTTTCTCTTATTTTTAACCATTTGATCTATTAATGATGTCGAGTATCCATTAAACATTGCTATTTCTTTGACTGTTTTTAATTCTTTATTGTAAGCTTTGGTGTTAAAGGTGTTTCTACAATTCTATGGATCATTGACTGGAATACTGCATTTTTTGTTTGAAGGGATGGTATGAATCGTTGGGAATGTACCTATATTTTATGTAAGTTTCCTAAATATTTCATATTCTATCACTGGCCTCATTTTTATAATTAAAAGTTCTAAAAATGGAAGAGCATTAATACTTTCAATTTCATAGATGTATTGTATAGTTCTATGATAAGAATTCAAACCGTTCATAAAATCTCGTAAATTTTGACGTTTATCAAATACAGCGAATACGTCATCAACATATCTTATCCATACTCTTGGGAAATATAGTACATTTTCTTTGGCAAAAGTTTCAAAATTACTTAGGAATATGTCAGAAATGAGACAAGATAATGGGGTTTAAAACAGACCTTTTACATAGAAAAAACGACCTTTGGTTTTATACGGAAACAGTGTCCTTACTTCTGAATGATTATTCATTTTGAAATAATGCACTGATTTTAAAACTAATATTTCCTTTTACATATAAAGGTTATTACATATAAAGGTTAAGGCAACTTTATTATAAATCACATAACCTGCATCTTAAATCAAACTGGTCGCAGTAATAAAACTGAATCAAAAGCTGAATAGTGCAATAAAGAGGGAAGTTTGCAGGTTTATGTGTTGACTGGGGATAGTTTAAGCCCGAAATGTTTAAATTTTGTGTTTAAGTACTACTTTTACTTTTAGAACCATATTTGACAGGTAAGTTGACTTTAAGTAAAAATAACTAATAAGAATGATGAAAAGTAATAAAAATATTCAGAAACCTATGGCCTTGGATTTTGATTATATTTTCGGATTTACAGGGATTTAAGGTTTTTAAAAGTTCGTTGTATCGAGGAGTAATTTATATCCCCAATCAAATTTTCCACACTAGTTAGAGGCTTGTTATCTGAACTTATTACAGGTATATTATTCTTTTAAATAAATCGATGGTTCTGTAATAAAATCACATAAACCTTTTACATTAATGCGGTTCAAACCCTCAATTGTTTGTAGACATTCCAATCAAACGCGTGACCCCTATAACCGCTATGCTAGCGACATATCCGTAAGAGATGAAAATAAGTCCCTAAATACTTTATTTTATTTCGAGGTAGTCAATAATTTATTAGTTCTTAAAGTATAAACTAATAAATAAGTCATCACGTACCGACTATTAACATGTAAACATGGTGGTAAATATATATTTTTATGTTTATTTGTAAACGGAACACTTGTTACTCTTCAATCTCAGCCCGTCGTCAGGCGCACTAATCTCCCTATGAGCACTTTACTTTGGCTCCCCTTCCGGAGCTTATTAAGACTGCTGATGTTTATTTTCCAATTGTCTAATTTAAATATAGTGATCTCCCGGGTTTAAGTAATGCTTACTAGAAGGCTCAACAACAAATATAATCACTCACTGTGTATTAAACTACTTTGTTCAAATAGTCTCATTATTTAACTATTTGAATAGATAGAACAATTTATTTTATACAGTAATTTATTTCCTAATATCAACGAATGCACTATCAGGTGGTTTCATCTGTACAAGGAGCGTAAAATTGTCTCTTAAAAGTAGACATTTAAATCGTGTATCGTAATTTAACAATGCATAAGTCATAACGTACTTTCTCTTATTCTGTATAAACAGGGAGGTCCAAAAAGAACTGACACATTTTAACATAAATTTGTATTTAAACAATTTTTACTACATGGTAACATTTACATATTTACAGATAGAAAAACTCAACAAGTTTTTGGTGGTACTCAATAAATTCGCTCTACGTCCTCTTCTGATGTTCGTGGCCTCCCTGACGACTTGCCCTTCAAAACACTGCCTGTTTTCTTAAACTTCTTTACCCATTGCTTAATTGAGTTACGCGAAGGAGAGTAATCAACACCATACTCAAGTCTAAAATGTCTTTGAACTGAGACTATTGATCTAAATTCTGTAAACCACAAGACACACTGAGCTTTTTGCTGAGGAACAGCCATAACTCTGATGAATTGTTATTAAACAATGCAAACAACAATTAATTACCAACAAACCACTGTTTGACCTCTAATTTAAAAACAGCTGATTGAATTAAATTTAAGAACTGAAAATAACAGCTGGCAATAACAAAATTACCCATGCAATGTTAATTTTATCCCCAATAAATATATTTAGATTTTTTGAGTACCACCAAAAATTTGTTGAGTTTTTATATATGTACATGTATAAATGTTACCATATAGTTAAAATATTGCAAAGAAAAAGTTTTGTTAAAATGTGTCAGTTCTTTTTGGACCTCCCAGTGCATTAAAGATAAGAGTTTAAGATTAAAAATTGAAATGTTAAAAACTTAAGCAATCACACACTTCTAGTGGGTACACAACGTTTCTTTCCTCTTATACATCCACCAGAAAACAGTAGCAGTAATAAGTATAGAACGATTTGAGACGTGTTTGTATTGTTTTATGGGTCATGGGTAATGGTTCCTGCCCCACATTGCGGTTTACCTTCCAGTTCATACGGTAGCAATAGATGTAAACCGTTTCCTCTAGTTTCTTTTTATCCATTTTTCCCTCTATTTAATTATTTCAGATTTTAAAGTCATTTGAGTTTCACTAATATATTTTCTTATAAGTAAAATTTAAAAAAATAAAAAACACTCACAATAAATAATACATTTAAAACAAGCCCATATAATAAATATAGAAATGTTTCTAATAAATAATTAAAACCGATAACTGCAAATAGCCAAGTCTAAAACATTGTCTCACCATTTGACAATTTTTAAAATACAGAATTACAAAAAGGCAGTGCAAGGTAGCTCTATGCGGCCTAGAAGGTCTTGCAAAGCTGTGAATAATCAAGTAATTGTCTTTATATTTACACGAAGCCTAATAATAATTGTTTTGTTATGATTGATTTGTAAATTAAATATTTTTCTAATTACTGTAGTTTTTATGCTGTTTGAAATGTTCAAACCAGATCTATAAATACGCTTAGATTAACCTTAAGTTAAAAAAATTCAAAGCCATAAACATAATATGCAAACATACCATATCACTAGATGAAGGAAAAAATATACTGCGTGTTAATAAATTAACTGTTATTTTCTATAAAATATTCTAGCCTAAATCAAAATTTGAATAAGCTATTACAAATTTCAATTTCCTATGTAATAGAAATATTAAGTTAAACCGTTTAAAAATGTACACGAATTTATAATTTTAAAGTACTCGGAAGGAAGGAAGGACTGTATAATATATTTTTAATACATAAGCAGAAAAATAAATATGGGGACTACTACTCACATTTATTTTTCTACTTATGTTTTAAAAATATATTCTTGTTGTAACTAAACAATTAATGTAATCGAATGTTTAAACTTACTTGGGGCTACCCAATCAACTATTTCCACGGGTATTCTTTGTGGCTGGATAAATAACACGTTTGTGAATTCATGCATTAACATTATAATGTGGTAGTTTTCCTTATATATATAAAGCTAAAGCCACGGAGTATAATGTAGTGCATGATTTTCCAACATAACATCAATTTTGATATTCTCTTTATTTTATGTGTAAGGTTAACACTTTAGCGTATCAACAACAAACCATTACAAGGAACGTTAACTTCTTAATTTCCTTATACAACACATAACCATCTGATACATTAATATACAGCCTCTATAATGTTAATTCTCAGTTTTATTTGTTGTTTTTTACGTAGGGGGAATGCTTGATGCGCGAAAGAAAATAAACAGTTATTGGGACTCCCTCCAATCTCGATGGAGAGTTACGCACTAAAATCCCTAAGGACCCACATAATTTTACCATGTTACCGCCAATTTGTTAAAATACATTAGCATTCTAGTATAAGACGTAAATATGCTTCTTCAACTATCCAACGTTAACTTAGTTTTAATTTAAAAAATATATTTCATGTGAATGTTATGAAAAACGACAGTCATTATCATTCTTTGAATTAAAAATTAGCTTTTGATGTTACAGAACAATTATTCAGGTGGTCTTTACCTAAAATTATGAAATAACAGTGTGGAATAAACCTTCCATTGTGTAATACAATTACGTAACACTTGTACGTCATGGGATTGTCTCCAGTCTCCAATAATTGAACCAGAAGAGTACAGAATGTAATCTCAAGTTTCCTCAGGCGGTAGTGATATTCTTGTTATCATTTTTCCATCTCTAAGGTTTCAGTATTAAACAAACCAAGTTAATGCTATAGGAAATTTTAGTACAAGATTAACCATAGTATGTAATAAATTTTAACTAACTAAAATGTATATAAACTTAAATTAGAATAATCACTATATAATTATTACGAAGATATCTGACCCAAACAAATATTACTCCTATAATGTTTGTAATTTACATTTTATAAATTAAACTATCTTAAAGAAATTTCTGTACTTGATGAAGGTATACAAATTAAACAAAGGAAAAGAAACAAGTAAAATAATTAAAAGGCTTAGTATTTTTATCTTTTTATTAGGCTTACAATAGTTTCATTTATAAGGCTCACAAGTAGAACGAAATGCACTTACTACTAAGGAAACAAGTCTCTCTGCTGGTTTCATGCAATCGAATTTTAAGTCTTACGTCTAAATATAAAAGGCAATGCTAATACTGATACAGATGGTGGTTACTGAAGAAGAGGAAAAATAATAAAACGATTTGTCATTTCTTCACTGATCACTAGTTAGTGCTGTGCACTACGGGCACAATTGGATCAACGACATAATTGTAATAAGGCTTTATGTGAGAGTGACATGATATCATCATCATTATCATCAATATAAAATTATATTGTTTATGTTTATTTGATATTCAAAAGGTCAAATTCGAAATATGAAAAATGATTAATATTTATTGTATATTCAAAAATGTCAAAATTGAAACTAGGACTATGTTAAAATTTTAATTTTTTGTGAACGTTCACGAATGTTAGCAATTTGATATTTACTTTAAAACTAGTGTAGAGCTAAACACATTGTCCCGTCTTTTTCTTACATGAAAGGGGATTGAGATCTAAGTATCGTTTCTATTTGACTTTACGATGGGTGAATACATTTTGACAGTTTTCTTATTTCTGGGAAACCCCAGCATAGCTGCTAGTCACATCTTCCACAAGCGGGAATATTGCGCAGGTTACCGTAAAGATAGGATGTAGCAGGAAAGGAAAGAGTGGGATGGGGCTGCAGCCAAATCGACCCTTGAGAGGGCCAACTCCCGTGCTCCTGTGACAATGGGGAAACACATTCTGCCCTCCAACTGGTCAATTCAACTGACTGGGTATCCATGTACAACAGCCAGGGACCATCCATTCTCAGGATGGCAGGTTGGTGACCAAACCCGGAGATTCTGTCCCTAGCCGCTGCAAATGAAGGGGCAAAAGGTGATAGGGAAATTTTTCATAATGGACAGCCAAAAGACTTACCATATGTTTCGAAAAATTCATTTGCTGTACCCAATGTCAGACTCAAAACTGGTATAGACCAGTTTTAAGGTAGTCCTGGGACTGATGATGATATCCTGCACCAGCCAATTACAGGAATCAATTGGCCTTGGTGTCTTAAGCCAATTGTGTGCTGATGAGATCGGAGTCGTTGAGCTGCTTTTGGCAGTGAATCGCAAACACATACAATGTTCTATTTCAATTTTGTAAGGCTTATACTGAGTAATTGTTTCATTACTTTACTATAATATTTGAGGTTTATACGTTGAGTGCTTCGTGTGGGTATTCCCGCGCGCCAGATTCCCGCGCGGCAGCTGCGAGTGTGTTTTCCCGCGCTTTGTCACACACAAACATATTGCTACAAGTCTGCCCGTAGCACTGAGACGGGAACCTCGACTGAGTTGTAGCATTGTGTATCAAAGTGAGGTTATTTTTTGTGCAGTTTTAGTTTAGACGTGGTACTCTCTGTGTATGCGTGTGTGTAATGTTATGTAAAGTTCTGGAAAAAATTCTGTTATTTTCCTTAAGCGGTAAATAAAACGTTGAAATATTTTTGACATAAGATGAATTGTTTATAACATTGCATTGTTATGTATACAGGAATAGATAAAGAAAAAACTAATCCAAAGCCTCCTTTGTTTTGCCTATTTTCCACCAGACACATCTCTAGACTCTGGTTGGCCCAGGTGGAGTTTACAGCTGGGATTATCTTCTCCCGAGGAGCAGAGATTTGGGTGGTGTTAGACTATCGTCAGTTTATACTAAGCTGTGTCACCTCACTAAGGTTTACTGCAGTAGAAAGAATTTAACCCTATTATTTTATTATGCAATATTTTACCATGAATTATAACAATAATAAGTTATAAGCAAAGTAATAATAAAATAAAGTTATAAATTTATTCGTTATCAAATATATAAAACTTGTTAAATAATGATATTAGACATTTTTATTTTAATTTATAAAAATATTACTATCTTATTATAAAGGGGAAACCACATTAGTATAAACAGGTTCATCGTGTCCAGTCAGTAAAGCAGTCCCTTCCACTAGCACTGTTTCCTATTGGATGGTTTTTATGAGTCTCAGTGCAGCGGTATTGATTCAGACGAGTAATTTTAACAAACCACGTCACTTTTTAAAAATGTGGTTTCCAAATACCCCGACCAAACTAGTTTCATTCAGTCGGTGCGAATGTGGTTTCCCTGTAGCTACCGACTTCCATTTATTCCATTTTAATTAATGGAATTCTTATTACTCTAAATAATCATATGTGACTAAATTTGAAAAAATTCGGTTTTACAAAATTTTCTTCAAATATTTGGAATAACGGGCATTTAAATATGAATTAATAAAGAACTGGAGAATTCCTGGAAAAAGGCGTACCTGTAGGCTGAACTCTAATCTGACTCAATAGGTGTATAAAATAAATATGGTTGGTCTGACAACCAGTCGTCACCACACAGAAAAACATGCTTGAACTCTTGGGAGAACATATATTTTTACCGTTTACGAAAAATAATAGTTATAGCATTTTTATTTTATTTTAAAAAGTGTAGATAAATAATACAAAAGTAATAAATATCAGCCTAAAATACTCATAACAAGTATTATAATCTTTATAGCGTACTATGTGGAAAATAATAAGCATAGTGAAGAACCTTCGCAATAACAACTTTCCAAGCCGACACTTAAGACTTATGTTATCCAAAACCTCTTTACGTAAAGTAGGTAATACGAATTGGAAGAGTGGTTATCATGTTCATGTATGCCATGGATGTGATTAATATTACTTTGCTAAACATTCGCAATCATAGGTTTATGTGTTAAAGTAGGAGTTGCATATCAACCCGAAATTAAACATTGATTGTTTTTATTTTGTATTGAAGGTAATGTGTATTCAACTTTTTATCTTTACTTAATGATTTGATTAATTGAAAACAAATGGAATCGACATATAATTATTGATTCCATACAACTATTAAATGCAAATCAGAAAAATTTATCTTGTTGAAAAAGATTTGGCCTTTCTTATATATTAATTCGCTAAGGAACATCATTTTGGACCAGCTACTTCATTATTTTTCAACCTATTCAGAAAATGAATTTGTTAATTTATTTTTACACTCTGTACGTTCCTACACTGTTTTATTTTTACCCAGAAACTTGGCCTTAGTTTGAGAATACCAGGCGACGTTTGGCCATGGAATTTGTACCAACTAGAACCTTAAACATTCCGATACTCCCCAAAATTATCAAATTTATCCTTTTCCCTCTTTAGATTCGAGAAATGATACAAAGTATAAAGTCCTAAAATTTCACCTTGTAAGTATAAAGTTCTAAAATTTCACCATATGGGAGAATTGTTATCTAGGATATTGAGGAACTCGGCCATAGTTTGAGAAAACCTGGCAACGTGTAGTCATGGAATCTGTTCCAATTTAAGGCTTAAACATTCCGAAACTCCGCAAAATTGTCAGATTTATCATGTTATCCCTTTAAGTGGGTTAAATTATGTAAAGTCCTGAAACTTCACCATGATATTCATATGGGAGAATCTTTAACCATGAACTCGGCCTTACTTTTAGAAAACCAGGTAACTTGTCGTCATGGGATTTATACCAATTTGAAGCTGTACCTTCCAACATCCCAACATTAATTGTCAAATTTATAATTTTTTTTTAAGTTAAATTTTACATAATGTAAATGACTTAAAATAGTTTTGGTGGTATTGTATAATTTGTTTACATCAACCAGCTAATAATCCCAACTCGGTGATTTTCATTAGCTAGCTGATTAGCTCATCAAGTTTTTATTTATTTTTGTGTAAACATAAAATGTAACCTTTAAAAGTAACTTTTTAAAATGTTTGTTTTTAGTATAGTTACCGTTCAGCTGTATTTTACCACATACATAACTGAACTTTCATAATTTGTGATATTTTAAAAATACATTTAAAAATCCAAATACATTATTGGTGATAGTTCCTACAGGGCCTTAATATTTCCATCAGCCTTAATAGTTTTTTCACAATTTTTTTACTATTTTAGAAGTAATTTCTTATTTATTATATTTTTCTACAGTTTACGAATACAAATACCGTCTTACAGATAAATAGTGATTTAAATGTATAGTAATGTTGTATTGACAAACCAATATGTATTTACATGTGTTTCCATTTTATTTACTAATGAAAAGTAAAAACTAGCCGTAAAGTCATTAAACTGTAGATTATAATTAATCTTTTAAGACTTTATTT
Organism: Allygus modestus; assembly: GCA_963675035.1. Lineage (NCBI taxonomy): Eukaryota > Metazoa > Arthropoda > Insecta > Hemiptera > Cicadellidae > Allygus > Allygus modestus. The sequence goes on along the minus strand of OY776115.1, from coordinate 29,466,412 downwards.
TTTATACGAAACATATACTGCTTCGATTCTCAAGTCAGACCTTTGTGAATTAATTCCAAAAAAATTAATTGAAACATGTTTATACGTGCAGTATAAAATATACTGATGTGGAAAACACTTCCATTTGTTTGCTCTTGTAGCATTTTAAATACATCGTCAAATATAAAACGCGACCCAGATTCAATAATTTTTAAATGTAGGCAGACTGTATACTGTATTAATTTTAAATTGTTTAAAGTAATTTTTATTCAGCTAAATTGACTACAGTCCAACAAACATCACTTTACAGTTCAACAAATTAGAATCAAGTGACTGAAGTCAACATTATCGGCACTCTCGTGGCATTTGATTTAGCCCAGACCAACCAGTTACTTTTAAACTTAATTCTTACCGAGGTCCTAAATACCTGTGAAATACACTAAATCAATAATTACATTTAAGGATCACATAGTAGTAGATATTGTCATAGATTATTCTTAATCTATGGTATTGTGCACAAAAGTATATTAAAATAAATCAAGTAATTAATATTACATGGATCTATACACGGTGTTTCAAGTAAGAGGTCTCAAATCGATAGAAGACCTAGAAGGATTAAGTAAAATTATTTCTCACTAAATTAACCCCAAGGAGTAACATACAAATAATTTTAATCTGTTAAAAATACAGGGTGTTCCAAAAACTGAGGGTCACTAGTTCAAATCTCGGAATTGCCAAACCTAAACATAGGTTATGTTATAGACATTTTAAGCCCTTTTACCAGAGAAATATTTTGATGAAAACAGAACTCACTGATTTTTGTCTATTTAAAAATGGCGACCATCTTTACGAAACATATTAACATTTACGGAATACCCTGTATCTGCTAAACGACAAGACATATTTTCATTCAAATTCAAATTCCTTACTCGTATTGAAACCAGCTTTACGCTACATGCCAGTATTTAAAACATAATAGAACATAATAAACAAATTTTTTATGTTTATATCCCCAAAATTTAAAAAACTCAAATAGTAACGTATATAAAAACAATATCATTTTAAGGTCTCTGAAATCCTAACAACTTTTAAATTTACATCTATTTTCATCTCCTTGTTTTCAAGCAATCAACAAAAATCACCAATTACACCAACGAATTGCATGCTATTTCTACATAACCCTTCCAAATTCTCTGCCTATTTTATAAATGAGTTATATAGAAATAACATCCATTTCACATAGGGAAATGATGACCTTTGTTGATTGCTAAAAACAAAAAGAGGTACGAGGTTGGTGTGAATATGAACGATGCTAGGACATCCAAGTCCTTTAAGATGATATAATTTTTGACATACTATTTGACTCTTTGGAGTTTTGGGAATATAGAAATGTTCAAAAATAGCAAGTTTTGTATTTTTGCATTTTGTTTTAAATACTATCATGTAGCTGATATATAATATACCTTAACCATATGCCTTGTGGTTTAGAAATTATAGGGTATTCCGTAAAAGTTAATATTTGGCCGCCATTTTTAATAAGATATAGATAAAAGAGTTTTGTTTTCACCAAAATGTTCGTTTGTTAAAAGATTTTAAAATTATATATAACATCACCTATGTTTAAATTTGAAAATTCCGAGATTCGAACTACTGACCCTCACGGTTTGGAACACTCTGTATTATAAACAATTCAAAATTATATGTACGTTACTCCTTGTGGTCAATATAGTGGGAAATAATTTTACTTCATCCTTCTAGGTATATATACTTATAAATTCTATAAATATAAATATATAGCATGAATACTATACTTATGAATGGTAATACTTACTTATATATGATAAAACTAACAATAATATCATTATGCTATATTATATATTACACCATCTTGAAGAAACATATGCAACACTGTCACTGCTTTCACTCCAGAGCTGGCCGGAGTCAATTCAGAGTGTGGAACATTCATGTATAATGCACGACGCGTTGTCTCATTGTTATCTTTGACCTCACTCAGAACGAGGGTTTTCATAATGTGAAATTCACGGTGTTTTATTGGAACTTAATCTGTGTTAAAGTAAGCCACAAGAACCTGCTCATTAATAAACTAACAGAGTTAAGTATATTTGATTAATGTATTTTAAAAATTTAAGTTTTGGATGCGTCTATATTTGAAAAATCATAATAATAGTTTTGCTTTGGGCTTTTAGGAGCAAAGCCATATCTCAAAAAGCCTACTGTATCAACTTTGCAACAATTGATCTAATCAAACTAAGGAAAAGAGCGAAAAAAGTTTTGTGCCATCTAAGCAATATTATTTTTTCTCGGTGCTTACAAATTCGGATGTGGAAGTACTAGAACGTTACAAAATACAGTCCACTAAAATAACAATAATGGCTCGTGACGAAAATGTTGCGTCAAATAACAGCAAATTGCAGAGAGGCAGGGAGAGTGATGAGTCATTACACGTGATTCATGGGCTTCGTCAATGTCAAAGGGCTTTTTGAATCCATTAATTCTTTGGATCATTTACCCAAAGATGAAAGATCGGGTAACATTTATAATTGACATGCTAACATTGTAAATGGTAAATCTGCTGGACAAAATCTCAAGGTGGTATCGAGTGAAAACATCAAAATATTGAATATGAAAATGTTCGTTAGGATTCCTAGTGTGTTTTAAATTTAGAAAATTACCAAAACTCTGCCTGGGGTTTGTACCATCTGCCTTCGAAGTTTCAATGTTTGTCGATGGCAGGCAGTGAAGTATTTATAGAAACATGAACAAAATTAATTATTGTTCGTAAATAATCATAGGTATCTGCACATAATAACAGCAAAAACAAAATGGTTGTCGCTCCTTATGAATCTTCCCAGGGGTAATGGTATCCTAAGTCCTATCATTACAAAACTCTGAGGATTTGTATTACACAGTCTGCACCCGTTACAACGAGGGTGGGAATGTTCACTGTCTAATTTGCTGTCTGTGCTAATTTGGTCTTCAATGTTATGTTTTAATGAAGCGGAGTTGTCCTAACTGAAACGCCCAGAAATTAATGCGTATCAAGAGGCTCACGATAATATGTATTTCTCCTATCAGAGCGACGAAGTAACATCGAAGTCCCTTAATTCTTAGGATTTTGATCAATAGTTTTTAACCTTGCTAGGATAAACCTAAAGACCATGTAAAGTTTTATCAACGTCGGTCAAGCAGTTTAGGAGTCCATTTAGAACATATACATACCATCATGATTATGGATACAGATGCAATTAATTACTAATGTAGATTAATCTTGTTAAAATTAACCACACATGGGGCGTGAGGATCTTCAATGAATTTGTACTACAGAAATATTTCATAATTTTATAAACGTCAATGTCATACAAGATTGGAAACAAAACTTACAGTTAAGTTTCAAAGTTAATATATTCATCAAAATAATTAATAAAGCAATATAAAGTGATAAAGTAGTGAGTTGTGTAGCTCTTTCAGTGGTGTGCGCCCGGTATTATATGATGACAATATAAGTGGCACAGTCGGCACACAATGGACAAAGGAGGTGGGAGTATGCATGGGCAGTGTGGCGCCCGTAGTGGATGGGTGAACAGGATGGCTGCATAAGCAATGAAGTTGGACTATCCTTAGAATTCTAAGATATAAAAAAGTAAATAAAGTAATAACAAAGGTATTTTAAAGTCTCAAATGGCCTTTTTCGGATAAATATTAATTTTTTATGCTGTCGGTCGATTCCATTTAAATTGTTTGGTGAAATAAATCTAAATTTCTTTACAGAAATAATTGTTACTGGAGATAGTTGAATCCATAGGATATAAGCACCAAGGATTATAAGCAACTCGGTATTTAGTCTTGGGATCGGTGGAGTGTCCTGTCCACTATTCTACCTACCTGTAGGATGGTCCTAGTGAATGACATTGCGTGGGAGTTCAGTACTCTGTATTCTTGTGATGCATTGTAACATAGATTAAGCGTATTCCTAAGGGGTATGCGCAATCTATGGCTGTAATTAGCAATTCATACAGTTCCGAGAAGTTCGATAGATGGTCTGCTGACTTAACTAGTTAGTCTAATATTATGTAATTGTGATGAAATATAGACAAATTAAGTCTTATTCTTAGTTCTTTATTAGAGGTTTTTGGTTAAGACATTTGAGGCTGGTATCTAAGATTGATTTTTGGGTCTCTGGGATTCCAAAATTGTATTTCTAAGAATCATATCCTTAAATAGTTTTTAAATGTATATGTGAGACTGATGATACACAAAATGTATTTAAATAAACGAAACGCTATTCTCAATGGTTTTAAAATATAAAATAAATCATAATAATCGTTTCAGTACTGCCACTGAAATAACAGCATTACATTACGTTTTGTGGTGGATTTACAATCAATTTTAGAAGTAACTTACCCAAGATTTAAAATTATGGTTACATGAGTTTAGTTAAATAAAACAATTGGTTGAATGTCGTCCTTTACGTTTACAGCGAGACATGTAATTGATCAATCGCATACTATAAACATCAGTCTTATGCAACATAAAACTAGGATTTTATAAATTAAAACAATTGTTATTTTATTATTGCATTAAAAAGCCAAATTTTTGTTTCATTTTTCTGTAATGGTGATTGTAGGCTATGACAAGGATGATAATTTCGTAGATATCAGTTGAAAGGTTTATTTTCTGGCCACCCTTCGTAAAATAAAGTTACTGATGCCTTCTTACTGTGAGAGTGTCTCCAATAATGTAGAAAGAGGAGCACAGAATGTAATCTCAAGTTCCCTCAGGCGGTAACAGCATTCTTGTTATCCATGTTATCATATTCCTATCTCTATGGTATCAAAGATGCTAGTTTTATGTTAATATTTAATTTTTATATAACTGACATTTTAATTTTAATTAATTATTTAAACTTTCAACAATATTAACTTCATAATTAATAATGGTCATTATTACTTCATTCCCTATTTTGCACACTCTATTCTATTGCTTCCAGGCTAAGACACGCTTTACTGTTATGGATTTACTTTACTCGGTATTTTAGGTAAGTGACTTCTTTCTCTGCTCATTATATAGTTAAATATTTTCTACCTGGTTCAAATACCAGTTTGGCAAATATTTCAATCAGAAAAATCAGTTAATTTAGCACTTCGTTACCAGAATTATTATAGTTATACTTAATAAAACACACACAACGTTATTTCATATAAGTTAAATATTAGTTTTAGTGCTTTATGGAAAAGACTATTAACTTAAATGTTACTCGAATGCCATTTTAAACTGATTTCATGTGGGGTTAAACAACGTGTCTACATTTACAGTGGTAATATTGCATCATGGATCATCAACAAAATTGTTATTATACAAAATACTTGTGGAACTTATGTTGTGAATGAATTGTTTAAGAGTCTTATAACTAACTGTCGCCATAACGCAAATATTACGTAACTTTTAAATGATCTATTGATTAGTATGTTAGGTTTCAGCTTATATAACAATAAGTAATTAATTATCCACAATAAAGACAAATATATTATACTTTTTCCTATAGTTACATAAAACACGGTACTAATCGTAACTATGATACAAAACAATTTATGATATTCATTGTGACTTGATTTATAAGACGTACTATTATTTTTAAGTTCTCCAAACATCTTAACGCTGACATCATACTTAACGTTTTAGCTACTTCGTACTACCCTGGTGGTCGTGTAATGAATATAACTTAATAGCAAAATATAATTTAAGTTTATCACAAAATGTATAAAATAAATCGTTTCAGTAAAAGTAATGGGAAAAAAACCATTGACATATGCAATAACCACGAGGGAAACCAACTGTAACTAGAATATTTAAAATACAAATTTGATTTTATATATAATATTACATAAGGTAAACCAAACATTTATATTTTTAGAAAACGTAAGATAGTTCAACAAATTAAAACATAACTCCTATTGTCTTAACAGTGTTCAGATGTAGGAAACGTTTACGGTTAGTTTGGGTAAGAACAGGATATCATCAGTCACAACAAATCCAGATCTCACTTCAGCAACTATTTTTTCGAGGAGCGCGTCACAACTCTAGACTCTGCTAGGCCCAGGTGGAGTTTATAGCTAGGATTATCTTCTCCCGAGGAGCGGAGATTTGGAGGCTCTCAGCCTGTTGTCATATCATTGCGAGCTACCCCTTCGTGTTTTATATGGATAAATATATTTAACAGAATATTTCCAACTTTGTTTTGCAATTAAATTTCACTATATAAACTTGTTCACTAATAGTTGATGTTTTCATAATTAACGTTTATCATTAGATTACTAAATAGACTAAGTTAGCAAATAAATATATAAGGATGTTCAAATATAAGTTTTCTTTTTTAAGCAATATAATATCATGTTAACATATTTTTTTAAGACTAAATGACATCATTTTGTTACTACACATAAGTTTTTTCTATACATTCAGTGTTCCTATTTATAATATTCATCTAATGAAATTAGTTACATTAACAAATGTGATACCCATCAGTAGAAGAAAAGGTTTTGCGAAACATTAATAACTTTTTGTTAAACAAGCCACTTACCATAAAACGTAGGTCACGATAAACATGCATATAGTTATACTTAGTTTACCGAGTATAACACTAATTTGTTCAGGAGTATAAAAATATGGACTAATTAATATCTGATATTATCAAAGAAAAATAAGGGACTAAAAAGTAAAATATGTACCGAAAAAAATATGATGTGACATTAAAGAATACAAAATACATAGTATTATGAAGATATGTAATCGTAGGGAAACATAACTAATAATTTTAGAGTATATAACCCTTTATAAATATTTTATAAATGTCCAGTGAACGTAAATATTCATATTTAGGATTCAAAATTGTAATGGATACCATACCCTAGTAAAAAAGTGAACGTTTTAACAAGTTTCTTAAAGGTTGTCAAGTATAGGTTCAAGGTATATATATATATATAACCTTTTCCAACAAAAATCAATACCTTTAAAAAAGGTTGGTCGCAGGGTCATGAGCTAGATATAGTTGAAGGAAGGTATGAGCTAAGATGGTAATTAAAAGTTTTTGTAAAGCCTACTTGTCATTTAAACTTTTTAAACCTTAGTTAAAGTAATTTTCACTGAAGGACTGGTTTCCTAGCCTTACAAGTAAACCTTTAGACGAAAATAGTATCATTTATCATTTACTTATCATATTCAAGATACATTATGCTCATAGATAAATTGTAAATATATTAATAATCAAAGTTTCATGGTAACAAAGACTGAGTAGCCATGTAAACACAGTTGCCTCGTCGTTGCAGTTGATCTTGAAGATAGTACAGTCCTAATGATTACTGTGAAAATCTTTTAACACCCTTACGTACTACATTACCTAGTACTGTTAAAGTGTAAACGAGCACACTATTTCTAACCGATAATCATTTTATGTTTTAAAGAAATATAATCAATTAGTTAAAATAAATTGGGAATGCATGTAGAGAGTGAAACAGTTTCCGTTATCCATATCATCTTGTCGAGTGCTACGCTCTGAGACATCCCGCCGGTCGGCAACCTTTCACAAAGATATAAAGGCCTTTTAGGGTTAGGGCTTTTTGTACGACGGAGCAAGTCTGATCCTGTAAGAAACAGTCATTGGCATCAAATTAGCTTTTCTCTGTATGTGGTGATGTCCTGTCTTTTTTTGAACAAATAAATAAATCTTACTGCGGTGTTTTTAAGTTTCTGTATTCTGTCATGGTCACCCTGCGATATACTATTTCCATGCACCGGAAAACAATAGTTAAAGGCCGACAGAACCAAAGATCTTATTATTTCAATTCTTGAATTTTCTGGCAATAGGTTTCTAAATCTATACAACCCCCTCAGCCTACCAAGGGCTTGTTCTAATACATGGGACACATGGTCTGAAAGTGTTAGGCCCTCATCGAGAATGACTCCAAGAGTTTTTACGTTTTCACAACAGATCTGAAGTGCCTGGCCACACACTATCACACTGCCACAATCTTATTTTTTTATTAAACATAAAATTTCAGGAGGCGCAATATGGAGGTCAGAACATTTATGTTCAGCTTCAGTCCACGACACTCAGACCACTTAGCCAGTGAGTCAAGATCTTTGTTTAACAAATGAATTGCATTCTTAACAGAATTATTATCGTAAGAGTACAGCAGTTGGCAATCTTCGGCATAGAGATGGATGGAACTGCATTGACTGCATTCATTATGTCAGATGTGTACAGGTTAAATCAAATTGGTCTGAGGCAGCTTCCTTGTGGAACCCCTCTTCCTTTATGAAGGGAATTAGACATTTCACTTCCAATTGTAGTTATTTGTGATCGGTCATTCAAGTAAGATATCATCCAGTCTAGAGACGTATAATCAAAACCAACGTATTTAAGTTTCATTACGAGCAGTTTGTGACATATTGAGTCAAAAGCCTGAGAATAATCAAGAAGGACGAGTGTGGTACATTTATATTTATCCTTAGCCTTAAATAAGTCACTAAACAAATTTAGCAGTGCGGTGCAAGTGCAAGTTGTTTCGAAACCTTGGAAAGTGCTGGGAGGACTGATATGGGCCTCAAATTCCGAACTGAAGATGATGTTTTCGTTTTTGGCAGTGGATGGACAATACTCGTTTTCCAAGCATCCGGGAAAATACCAGTAGAGAGTGACTGATTGATTAGTTGTGATATAGCTTCAATACAATACCAGCTAACTGACTTAATCATCTCAATGGATATCTGATCTGTGCCAACTAATTTAGAGCTTATTTCATTTATAGCTGCTTTAACTTTAAAAGTAGTGACTTTTATAAAAAAATTCTGATCTTGGACGTCTGTTCTTACAATAAAAACCAACCAGATTATCGTCAATATCATAGTTTTAACCATATCTACAAAATATTTGTTTATTCCATTCATGTCTAAATTAATCTGGCTACCTTGCTTCTTCTTATCGCTTAAGAAGAAGCTAATATAGGCTTACTACATTACTGTTAACGTGTAAACGAACACAATATTTTTAACCAATAATCATTATATATTTTAAGTAAATATAATCCATTAGTTAAAATAAATTGGGAAGCATGTACTGAGTGGATCAGTTTCCGTTCCCGTCCCCGGTTTCCGATTGGATGGGTTTTTATGAGTAACGCTATAATCGGTATTGATCCTGTTATCACTGATATACTTGTGATACTGTTATTCGTGGATTCATAAAAACAACATAAATACAATTTTAAGTCATGATTATAATCTTACTGTTTGGTAAACTAGGGATAATGGCCCTCCAAAATACTTTTGTATTGTTTTAAAACAATTTTAATTGAACTTAAGGAATGTTATTATACATATAATAATCTACAAACTAATGTATATGTTACAGGTGGAGATATAATTGACTGTTAGTTTGCTTCGTGGGAATTGTACAACATACTTTAAAATCATAAATTAAAAGCCAAGACGTTATCCAAGTGAAACACAATCAGTGATATTATTACGATTAAATTAATGATTTACATCTACAAACCGCAATGCGTCTGTGTTTTCAACGATTGTACCTTTTAACGAGTTGATAGAGAAAGTTCCAAATCCTAGTAATAGTACCTATTAGGAAGAAAGTTTGTAGCAGAGTATAATTATAAAACTATTATTGTCAAATAAAATCTGGTTTCAGTTTCAAACCTGCAAAAGATCTTTGATATTTGGCTCAGGATCTAATACTTGAACGGCATGTTATAAGGTGAGTGATCTTGTCACTATGCATTACTAATTTTCGTTTAACTCATTTAAAAAAAGTGCAGTTAGTCACTAATTGTTTTAGCTTACACAACGCAAACGGTCCCAAGTTGTTAATCGTGGCATTTACAATCGAATTGAACAACTAAAGTGCCGACGGAACCGAACTTCAATCACAAATCCCATAACAACTGATTAGTTCTTCCTTTGTGGCCATGTTGTACCATTTTATGGTTAGAATACATTAAGAATGTTTAATATATATTTCGTATTATGGTATTATTTTCAACGGATAGGAAATTTATTTAATTAAAATAAAAAAAGAGTAAACAATTTTTGAAGTGCAATTTGTAATTACTAGTGCTTAATTAACTGTGCCATGTTATAGTCTCTCATTCTACAGCTTGATATTTGTTACTGATAGGACTACAACGATGGCTAAAGCTATATTGTGGATAATAATCTCCGCGTAGTAACAACTGTATAACCTGGTTTAATGTAAATAGCAGAGTAAATATGATTAGTAAATTGGTATACCAGTTTACAAGCTATCGTGTAATTAAAAGTGTATGAAACCATATAATACATTTTGTAAACTGTCCAGGTGCAAGATTAAAGAGACCATTTTCGTCCAAATAAGCAAAATTGAATAAAATAATAGGTAACATGAAACAAATGTACAACTATTTTAGAAACATCGGTAAAAAGTTTCAACCTTCTGAGATTGTTTAAGTCTATTAGAAGCCAACACAAATTACTTCCAGTATGCTTGATTCTATGCTGCACCCTTGCATAATATATGGACTAAGGTTACTAACTCATTACAATACAGTTGTTGTTTACTGTTTTACGATTTATAAAAATGTTCACACTGGGGAATAATAATACAAAAATATTAACTGGAGTACAAATACAACTGCCAGACTATACTACACAAAGGGAGAAGTTAATAAAGTATGTTATATCGGCATTTAGCCTAACTGTTTACTAACTATGAATAATAGAAGAATATCCAGTTACAGTCTTACATGATTGAAGCGTTAGCGTTACATAATATCTGGACGCACATGCTTTACAAAATCTAATTAAACCTTCTACACTAAACCTAAACACACAGATTTAGAAGAATTAGGCTCAGGGGAAAGTCCTAGTCACTCTCCCTATATTTTAAAAAGTCAGATTAATAGTAAACTATACCCGTATTCTATTTAGGAAATAGACCAACTTTCCAGGCCTTAGAGTAATGTCTTTAAAAGAGGAAACAGGAGTTATAAAATAAAGGCACCAATAAGCGTTAATTGTATTTTAAGAGAAGACAGTTGCAGATAGAGGAATGAAACGTGCAGCTGGCTAAAGAACAATGAGTTAGAGCAAGAGAATAACAATTATTACTTCCTACAGCATCGTTTGGATTATCTAGAACATTGTGGACACTATATGATATATGCTTTTGAAGTAAACAATACAATTAAGTTTACATGTGGAAGTTCTGGCTGTAAAATATGGACAAAGTGGTGCATAATATGTTTAAGGTGTCTGTCAAACTGTATTTATAGAAATAAATAAGAATATTGAACGCTATATCACCGAACACGGTGTAAAATGGTACATTTTATTTGAAAATTATTTACCTACCTACCAACTATCTTGAAATAGTTTAATACTAATGGAATTGCAACGTTTTACGGGAATTCATTTCCGAAAATAGATAATTTAAGATTCCATAATAGTACGTAGAATACTCTAAAAAATCTTTCCATCCAAGAAGATTTAGAAGAGGTAAAAGCAACATATTAAAGGTAAAAGTTAAATTAAATAATGAAGTAAGTCGGAGAATTTGGAGGAAGGGACAGAACCTTGTTAAACATTGATACTGAACAAATTGATCATGGAGCTACAAAAAAGGTAAATTATACAATATGAAATAAAATATTTGTAACCTGTATGCAAATATTTACAAATTGTAGAAAATATTAGGTTTTGAATAATATATGTTTTTGAATAATATAATAATTGTTATAAAAATTATAGACAAAGTAACAATCCTAACCTAAACTAACATTTGACATTTTAAATTGAATCTACCTGCATGTTTCGTACACTCAGATCACCTTCAGAGTTAATACGTGTTATATTATAACATCGCAAATCCTTATAAATATATATAAAGTTATAGATTTATGTATGAGAGTATTAATTAATTTGATGATTTACCAATTATTACTATTATTATTTTGTATCTTCTTGTATAGCATGATCTGAGAGTAATAAAGCTTTTTCAATTTGAATATTAAAATCAATCAAAGTTAAATATAATAGGTTGGATTTGAAGTTGTACAATAATTATATATGTATTATTATATTGCATAATGAATGACATAAGAACAAAAATTCATTTACTTTATTCTGTAAATTCAAGGATTTCTCTAATAAAATGTTTGGATGGTCAAACATTGTTTACCTTTACCACTTTCGCTGCTTCAAATATCTATAACATGAAATTTGTATAAGTTTCTATGTTGAGAAACAATCCCGATCGGGGTCCGCAGCAGCCAACGTGTACATTGACTGTAACACACAATGACTACAATATTTACAATAATTACAGTCCTGAAATTGTTAACCAATGCAATTTGTATTGAGTAATTAATCTTTCTGATGGTGTTGTCTTAATAAAAGCAATCTCTGACATAGATTTTTTACCCGGTGCATTCTCTCAAAAATAAATGTAATATTTGCCTTGATAAATTTGCCTGTACGTTATATTTATTATAACAAAGATTGTGATTTGGTTATTGCCAGCAGTTTTTAAAGATTTTTTTGTAGGACATAGGAGAGACAGTTTGCTAAATAAAACTGTATATTATCAATAAAATGTTGTAGCGAATATTATTGTCCATTTTAGTGAGGTTACGATATTTTGGCTATTTTGACGCACCTAGTAACATTTATTATGAGGTGAAATTCTAATAAACGGAATAGTGTCGTGGTTATAGTTTGTATTAGAATTACCAAAAGTCAACTTTAATCATCTAAATCTGCCAGGAAGCCAGTACCACCTCTGCTGCAAGCGTTCCTGAAGTTCCAGAGCCAAGCTCTCAAATTTAGTGGGTTTGGTGTAATGTATTATTGATTTGGTTGCTGTCAAGTAATAAATTGACCGGTTGGTGTTCAGAATACAGTTGCCTGGACAGAATTAAAAGGTGTGTTTAACTTTCATCTATCAGCTCATTAAAACTGGCTTGAGGTATAACTCAGCTTCGAGTTATAGAACTATCTAAACTTTGGGTAACTCCCCAACCATCTAATTAATGTAATCTGATTAATGTACTTGTAATTTATTCCAAACTAAATGTAGTCCAACACGCATAGCCACAGAAAGCCACTCCTATTCATATCCTACATAGTGGTACAAGTCTGTAACTTGTTCATTTTGACACCTTATTTAGTTTCTGAGTTATTGGGGTGCTTTGTTAAATTAAATTGAGTGGAAGGATAATTTTTATTCTCCAGCTTTGATAAAGAACGCACTAACTAATATTACAACACAGCTGAGAGTTATTCCATTTCACCATTGTGTCAGGTCCTGTTAAGGTCTATGGCATATTACTGCGTCGGTTACATTCTGGAATTCTTTCCTTCATGCCAGCAACAGAATGTTGCTTTCCATTTTGGAATCCTGATTTATATTGGAGTTACAAGAATGTGATAGGAATGAAGTTACAGTTATTGCCTTTGTCTGTGTATTTCTAAAGTTAATATAAACACAAAGTAGATTATTTAAGTTAGTTCAATAACACTATAATTATGATTTTTGTCAGTGGTATAGTGTTGTCGTTAAAGTTTCAGGCGTAATATCAGCTGAAATCGCTACATATTTATTAATATAAGAAATATCACCAGGTTAAGATTTAATGTTTTACATATTTTAACAGTTGTTCACACTATTCAAAAGTTCAATTCAATAAGTATTTAAATAAAAATAATAATAAACATTGAAAAAGTAAAAATTAACTGTATTCAAACACAAATGTTTACACTTATTGCCACCATATATGGAATTTGTTTTTATTTCATCAACACATTTTTGTTTGAGTGCGACAAACAGAATAATAAATGAACACTGGTTATAATGTTTAACAATGCATTCATGGTTAAACCTATTTGTAACTACGCTGCGTTGGTCTTTTATTATTTACAGGGTTGTTTATTTTATCCTTTATATTTAATAATTAACACCATTAATTTGCTCTTTTTTATGTAAAATATTATCCTTCCTTTGGTCACGGCAGAAAGCCTTACCGTTAAGTAAAGCTGGTATTTAAACATTAGGATATTGAGTAGTCACCACAAGTCAATAAGGAAACTCATCACATAACGAAAGTCAATAAGGTAGTACGTGGGGTGATAGGACTCCATCACCACTTCCGTCTATTCCTAGACTTTTAAACTAACCACAGCCTAAATGAGTATCTATTCTTTAACTTCTCTCTACTTAATGTCTGCTTTCTCTTTTTAATGTCTACTCAATATGCTTGTTTTGGTGACATACATTACTTAATAATCTTATTATGTTAGAACAAATTAAATACTTTGAAAACAATATGGTAATATTATTATGTTAAAAACGCAGGATATTTAACTTCTAATTTATCTCAGATCATACATTTTACTATGTTTACGACTAGTATTGTGTTAGTTAAAATTTGCTTACGAAACACTTCTTTACTTTTACTTGCTTGTTAGTGAATTTCCTATGGAAAGTGAACTATTAGCATGACCCGCACGGTGAAACTTAAGCCCGGGACCACTATAGAAGTTCCTAACGTGACCCCATAAACACGTTTTGGGGGGTCCTTCAAAATTGTATATATATATAAATATATATATATATATATATATATATATATATATATATATATATATATATATATATATATATGTGTGTGTGTGTGTGTGTGTGTGTGTGTGTGTGTGTGTTTGCATTCTAGCGGTCGCATTTTTTGTCCGATTTACTTCAAATTTGGTAGAGACGTTCCTTTCTGTAATCAGTTGGATAAGTTCGTTGGGAAAAACAATCGGAAAACTATAACCCCCTTCTTAGGGTCTTAACCCGTGCATTAACAGATTTAAGAAGTTATAACCAAACATATCAAGCTGTGGTATACATACCATCACTACAGTTTAGAGTATTCCAAATAGTGAAAGCTGAAACCGAGTTTATAGCAAATAATTATATCGTGAATAGTAAAAGTTGCTTCATGGCTTCACTAGTTATAAATTCAAATTTAACCATTTCTTGACTAATTATCAAAGTTTTGATAATAATAGTATCCTTAAAAAATTTTAGCCTGTAACTGAAAAGAATAAACCCTCCTAAAAACTGTGAACAATTTAGTAAAAATATATTTAAAAGTACTCCACTCATCAGTAGGGTTCAAGAGAGGTAATAACAAACATGTTAAAAGCACTAAGCTCTGCAACACGTGGGACTTATGCTAAAATTAAATCTTAACAACTTAGTTCATTTTAAAAGAGGAGAGGAACTTAAGTGCTTAGATGTCTGAATCCCTTTTATTAATTTCAAAAATGAAATACTATTACCATAAAGTATACTGTAATTATCAGCGATATAAGGGCACGCATTACAACAATTGATAGTTAAAAAGCTGTTAAAAACAGAAAATCTTTATTAATATCTAGACTATATCTCCATTAACATCTTATAAAACCCAATAACTGAGCCTAATAGTTTTTAATATTAAATTCACCGTTTAAGGCAAAAAATGATTATTTAATAAGTCATTGTGCTTGTGGCACCATGTTACAGTGACTACTATCTCAAAATATGTGTTGCAATGTGCAAGTTTAGGCAAGAACAGTTCTGGTTTAGTAATCATTGTGTTTTTCTAAAATAAAAATACAGCTCCATAAACAAATTTTAATAATACTGAAATATTAGTCCATCCTACCATTAAATAATTATAATGCGTAGTATGACGAATTATTCACTTTTATTTTTGACATGAGTGAAAAGAACATTTGTCAAAAAACACAACTTTCTCAACCTACAGTTCTTGCGCTATTGCAGAGTGTTAAAGGAAGTTCAATAACAATAACAGTGTTTAGGAACACATGAGTGTGCCACACCCTCGAATAAACAACACAACTCACTCTACTTAAGATCTGGTATTACTGAAGTGTGTTGAATGAACATGAGAAAGCAACGTTAATGTTCAGGGACGCATTAGTGTGCCCCGCCCTAAACAACGCAACTCACTCTACTTAAGAAATGGTATTACTGAGGTGTGTTGAATGAACATGAGAAAGCAACGTTAATGTTCAGGGACGCATTAGTGTGCCCCACCATAAACAACGCAACTCACTCTACTTAAGATCTGGTATTACTGAGGTGTGTTGAATGAACATTAGAAAGCAACGTAAATGTTCAGGGACGCATGAGTGTGCCCCGCCCTAAACAACGCAACTCACTCTACTTAAGATCTGGTATTACTGAGGTGTGTTGAAGGAACATGAGAAAGCAACGTTAATGTTTAGGGACGCATTAGTGTGCCCCGCCCTAAACAACGCAACTCACTCTACTTAAGATCTGGTATTTCTGAGGTGTGTTGAATGAACATTAGAAAGCAACGTAAATGTTCAGGGACGCATGAGTGTGCCCCGCCCTAAACAACGCAACTCACTCTACTTAAGATCTGGTATTTCTGAGGTGTGTTGAATGAACATGAGAAAGCAACGTTAATGTTCAGGGACGCATTAGTGTGCCCCGCCCTAAACAACGCAACTCACTCTACTTAAGATCTGGTATTTCTGAGGTGTGTTGAATGAACATGAGAAAGCAACGTTAATGTTCAGGGACGCATTAATGTGCCCCACCCTAAACAATGCAACTCACTCTACCCATAGATCTGGTATTTCTGAGGTGTCTTGAATAAACATGAGAGATCATGGTCAATTTTCAAAGATGCATTAGTGTGCCCCATCCTAAACAACGCAGCTCACTGTACTTAAGATCTGGTATTACTGAGGTGTGTTGAATGAACATGAGAAAGCAACGTTAATGTTCAGGGACGCATTAGTGTGCCCGCCCTAAACAACGCAACTCACTCTACTTAAGATCTGGTATTTCTGAGGTGTGTTGAATGAACATGAGAAAGCAACGTTAATGTTCAGGGACGCATTAGTGTGCCCCGCCCTAAACAACGCAACTCACTCTACTTAAGATCTGGTATTTCTGAGGTGTGTTGAATGCACATGAGAAAGCAACGATAATGTTCAGGGACGCATTAATGTGCCCCACCCTAAACAACGCAACTCACTCTACCCATAGATCTGGTATTTCTGAGGTGTGTTGAATGAACATGAGAGATCATCGTCTATTTTCAAAGATGCATTAGTGTGCCCTATACTCATTCAATCAACCCAACTCACACTACCTAAAGATCTGGTTTATCTGAGGTGTGTTTAATGAACATGTGAAACCAACGTTAATGCTACAGACATATTAGAGTGCCCCACCCTCGTATTAACAACGCGACTCACCCTACCTTCATGTCTTTCATTAACTAATATTATTTTAACTGGCTCAACTTAAAAAATCTACAAGGTTTATTAATTGCTCTTTTAGTACTGTTATGCAAATAGTTTTAACAACAATAGTTGTATATATATATTTAAACCATAAACACCATAATTGTGTACACAACCACTAACATTATAGCTTTTACATAAATACCATTAGTTTTATAAATAATAAATACAAGACAATCCAAATGCTCGAATTCGGATTCTAATCCGGTTTTCTTTTTGGATACCCAACTCAAAAGCGGTTATAATCTGTTGTGTACATATCACATAAAACAACTTTTTTATTAGCATATTACGTGTTGTTATTACTTACGGGATGCAATAAAAGACATCTTATAACACTTAAGATATATTTACACTCATACTGATTCACATACAGACGGTAAACATATATAAAAGATGGTACTAGGCAATGATTTTAATATCACATAAAACAAATTTGTTTTATGTTATAGTCGGTTAAGTGTTACTGTTTTATCAACAACTCTTAAATATTCATCGAAATTGCTTCCTAATATTTTATAATATTAGCATTGGATCTTTGAAAGCCTGTGGGTTGGATCCCCGAAGGTGGATATTTTCGAAACCCAAAAAGGCACAAGGGAATTCTAATCAGTATTTTAAGGTTTAAAAATTAGCCGGTAGCCTTTTTTACCAAAATAGCTTTATTTTGTATGAAAAAATTAAGTTTAAACAGGAACATAATCAAGCAATTAGGGTTGACTGATCTTTGTCTTGGTTTAAATACATGTTTTCTAATATTAGTTATAGCATATCTTTGTCTTATATTTATCACTCATTTGGCTTTGACTTAAAACCGCAACCCAATACTTTAATCTGGTACCATACATTTAGAAATGCCATTCATCAAAATAAAAAAAAAACATTTTCCGACATGTATAGTCAACACAATGCATGTGTAGTCTTATTCCTTTCCATATATCGAATCAAATTTTAGCAGGTTATTTTTTATTATTTTAAAACTGCCCCGTACGTAAACCCCAGTTCTAAATAAGTTATAGTTCGAGCTTTAATCTACTTCCTTCAACTTAAACATTAACCAGTGAAATCTGACAGGAAGTCCAAATTCGTATTGTAGGAGTAGTCCACATCCGAAAATTCCTTTTGTGCAATATCGGGTGTATTATCTGCAATCTCAACTGGTTGTGGTTTACCTCTCACACTGTGTCGACAACTTTATTAAAGTGAATCTACACAACAGCAATCGATTTACAATTTTATTCCCGGCCCTCGAGTCTACCATCATCATCAACTCATAATACATATTTATGAGGAACCTGCACAACCTACAGCTGAAATGAAAAACCTTTACTATCAAACAGTTAACTATTTTACAGACTCCTTAATACTCCTTAATAAAAAACAACTACTAAACATTAAAATAAAATTGTATACTGAAGTATTGAGAATAATTAATGGTAAGAGGTTCTTATTAATCGCTTTGTTAAAAGAATGAGGCGATTTTTGAGAAGGGGCTACCGACGAAACAACTTTGTCTTAAATCATGATTTGTGTTTGAAATCACTTAACGTCTAGATGTGCCTTTTACGGGTTTGTAAAACTTCCAATTTTAAAGATATGCTACTTTGAAGAATATAACAGTTTAACTGTACCGTCACTTTATGTTTTCGAAAACTTCCTATCTATCTCTCTATAAAACCAAGCCTGATTATATGGGGCTAAATTTTAAAGACACCTTGCCTGAAGACCTGAAGAGCGTTACTAGCATAAGTAAATTTAAATTAAAGCTCAAGGAGTATTTAGTAGACAAATGCTATTATAGCTTGTCAACCTAGTTATAAGTCTCAAGAAATCTCAATGAAGAGAGATTACTCTGCACATACTCCAATCTGGGCTCATCGTGGTCTAAGAGGATAAGTAAGTAACTATAAACAGGTTAAATATCCCTTTACGTCCGCAATTTCTTATAGTACTATCGTTGACTGTAGTTTCGGCTCACCGGATTCCATTATCAAACTTGCCGAACGTTAAACTATTGTCCTTAACCTCGTAAGATTTTTTAAATACACTAAACATGCAAGGACACAAAATAACATTAAAAACATTCACCGGCCGGTAAAGGACATTAAATTTTATTAAGTTATAACTAATTGCGACTTTAAGGTATTTATAGGGATAATCGGTTTATATTGCTAACTACTCCCAAAATGCTTAATTGTGACAAATGTTTCAATGCTTGAATAAATATATTTACAACGTGATTCTTGAGCCACGAATAATAATACTGGATGATAAAAGTATCGAATTAGCTCTTCGTAGAGATACACCAAAGACCTCTTAAGCTTTAAACTCCTGGTGATGGATTTAATGGAAATAAAATGTAAAGCTAAGACCAGAAATCCGAAAAACTAAGGATAATTTAAAGGAATTTTTAATTGTTGTTTTGCTATTCGCGTCTAAATAATGTACACATATTTCATACATCAAACAAAACGGTGCGGCGTAACAATTTACCTTCAAAATAGATTGATAGTTAAAGAGCTAAAAGCGAAAGTACATAGTTATCTACTCCAAGCTAAGCTCAGTCGTATTGACGTTACACCAACATCAACAACATCTAAGACAAACCGTGACTGGAATCATAAATATTCATATAAAACCAAAAATAATTCGGTTAAAAACCCGATTTTGTTTGTCTACATTGTAGTAGCTCTAAAGAAAAGTTTCGCGTTGAATTGCATGACAGTTTTAGTCAGCAAATGAATGTAAAATAAAAAAATATGAAAGGAAATTTAATACAAGAACTTCATGTACTTACATTGACAATAATAAGAATTCAGGAAATCTTTACAGTATGTTTACGATGGTTAACCTTTAGAGAAAAGAATATTAGTTAAGTCGTACCATAATAAATTTGTTTACAAAATACAGCAACAAATGTAACCTATATATGTCTGTTATTAAAGTAAAGGACATCAAACTTTTAAAATAAAAGCATCCCTAGCTGACACTTAAAACTTTTGTCGTCCTCATCCTCCTTGCTCGAAGTGGTTTGTAGGAAACTGAGAAACTCTTTTTCTTCAGAATAATTTCTTATTTACTACGTAATAGAAAGAAGTTCAGCTTACAATGTAATTTCATTTATATTATGTATTAAAGCTATATAGTTGGCGTCTAAACAGGACTGATGTTTAGTAATACTATTTCAGTTATTCAATTCTAAAAGGGATTAACTTAAACAAGCGTCCATAATTTTGCATTGAATTTGCGTTGGTAATTAGTAAATTAAAATTAATTTCATGCTTCAGAATTAATCAGTTTAAAGAGATTATTATTAATATTTACCTGAATACTGACCAATAAATCCCACTTTGCAGTCATCCAAATTACCATCAACAGGGCGAAAATACATCAATGCATAGTGACATTTGATTTGTTTGAATGCACTGAGTGGTTTATAATGAAATTAGTGTCCAGTGCTTAATTAACTGTGTAACATATTACAGTAATCGTTAAATTGGTAGACAACATAATAGGATATATTGGGGCGCATAACGAGTCCAATATATTAAATTCCAGTGAATGTTTATTAAATGACGATGGAGTTGGATAATCTCCAGAGATTCAGAATTATGTAGTATTAATTAGCCGATTTGGAAACTAAGTCTGGTGTTTTACCATGACTAATATTCTTTACTTTTAAATTCTCTAGGAAAACTCCATTCACAACCAATCTTTAGATTCATAATTTACAAACTTAATCCTGTTGAATGTTAGGTCATTTGTAAGAAAATATTTTAACATTCTCTTTGATTGCAGTACCGTACCATAAAATGAAACTGTTACCAATATTTAATATATTTAATACATTTGTTGCATTTATTTATTTATTTACTGACATAGATTTGTAGTTGTTACAATATTTAAATTGTATATGTAACGAATTGTAATTATGTTAGCTGTCACTATAATAATTTATCTCCATTCTATTATTTAAATATTGTTTACACTCAGGCCTCATAAACTAATTCAGATATATTATTATTGATAATTAAATTCCTGGTAATAGTTTTAATAAATGTTTTCATAAACATTATTGACAAAGTAACATAACCTAACCTATTCTATCATTTTATATTTTAAATTGAATCTACCTGCATTTTTCGTACACTCAGATCATCTTCACAATTAATAATTTTTATATTATAAACTCACAAATCCATATAGTCTAGTCAATAAAGGGGTTGTAGAGGACATGGAGGGGGGAGTTTTAGCGAATTTCCCCTATAGGGAATTAGCGAATTTCCCCTATAGGGAAAAAGCTATTACCGTAGTCGGCATGGTAAGACCTAGGCCCGGGACCATGATAACTTTTCGTTTTGAGGTCCCCAGACCCTCAAAACACCATTCATTCGAAACTGTATATATATATATATATATATATATATATATATATATGTGTGTGTGTGTGTGTCCGTGAGCACGATAACTCTCGTAAAAATTATCCGATTTTGATGAAATTTGGTATAAACGTGTAAAGCAACATTTATGACTTTAAGTTCGAAAACCAGCCAGATCGCTCTATTCGAAGGGGTATTTTGGGGGGTTTTGTACACCAAAAATGGGTTTTTTGAACTTTTTACATATAATTTTGGAAATAGTAAAATTTTAGTTTATCCCATTGGTTCCATCTTAAAAAAACACACAATTTGGTATTTTGATCATTTCTCTACGTCAATTGGTTACCGAGATATTGAAAGTGCTAAACACAGTACGTTGTCTAATGTTATTCTTATGGAGGAAAATAAAAATTTTATATCTCGCTTATTTGTGAACGTATACTGACGAAACTTGGTATACGGCTTCATCTGGTTGTGAACCATTGATATTTGCTCAAAAAAATATTTTTTAACAAAGGCTCCCGTAGCAGCAAACCTGCGTACTCAGCCCCATGTTATTCTTAAGGAGAATAAGTAACGTGTTATCTCCCTTCATTATGAAAATAAATTAATGAAATTTGGTATGTAGCTTTACCTACATGAGTTATATTGATATTTGTATAAAACCCCATTTTTTTCCTTGCTTTAGCAAACCTGCATACTCAGCCGCCATGTTATTCTTATGGAGAATAATTAAAATGTCATAAATCGTTTATTTATGAATGTATATTGAAGAAACTTGATATGTGGCTTTATGTGGTATTAAGATACATATATATGCATTGGAAATTCGCTGAGTACGCAGGTTTGCTGCTACGGCGGTACTTCCTTGTGCGGGAATGTGTTGGGGGTAGTTAGAAGATAAAAATACTAAATGTTCCCTTCCTTAGCCTAGCTGCTTCAGTGGTGTGAGGGGGTAAATACCCCCTTTTTTAGTTTTTTACTTTTGCACTGAAAACCGTGCATCGTATGGGAAAATCTGTTCCTATACAAAATAAATAAAATAGAATTTTCTACAAAAATAGTACAATTAATTTTTTCTGTACATCTCTTAGTTTCCAAGATATTTTCAAATAAAAATAAAATACCTTCATTCTAAGGAAATATCAATAGTTATCACGGTTTTACTCATAAAATTGGAATTTCTTACCCATGGGTCAAGTGATCTATATAATCTTTATACTATCCTTTTTGGATTAAAACTTCACATTTTTCAAATGCATATATCAAATACTCAATAGTTTGCCGTTTTCAATATATTAATCTTTATATCATTAAAATGGCCTCCATTTTGAAACTGTTAGAGATAGAAACGCCGAATTGAATACCTAATATGCCCTAAGCTAGTATAATACACATACCAAATTTCAAATCCGTAACTTAAGTAGTTCCTAATATATGTTGCATTGACTTAAAATCACATATAGGCAGACAGACGGAAAACGAAGCGATTTACAAAAAAAATTATACGTTGTTTTTTGTTCCTTTTGATAAGTTCTAACAAATCCTGTGTTTATGTCATACTCTCGTGGGACACTCTATTAAATTATTTTACTAAGAAAACGGAAAAAATAAATTTATAAAAGAAATTTTATATTTATTTGAAAGTGTCAATGAAACTAAGACATTTACAGAAAGAATGGATATAACCATTTTTATAAATATTTTTATTTTCTTTATTCCGTATAAGAACAGTTTTTCCCGTAAGATGCACGGTTTTAAGTGCAAAAGTAAAAAACTAAAAAGGGGGTATTTCCCCCCTCACCTCACTGAAGAAGCTAGGCTAGAGGCGGAGACTTTTAGTATTTTTATCTTCTAACTACCCCCAACACATTCCCGCATAGAAAAAACTCCCCCCTTCATGTCCTCTACACCCCCTTTTTGAGCATTCATTGAATGGAATAATATAAATATATATTTAAATCAATAAAAGTTGAATATAATAAGTTGGATATGAAGTTGTATAAGAATTATAAACGCATTACTATATTGAGAAATCAACGAATTAAGAAGAAAAAAGAAATTTAATATATACAGTACATTCAAGGTTTCACCCTTATAACATGTTTAGATGTTTTAATCACACATTTTTACCTTTAACTTACTTTAACACACAATGTTCAGAATATTTACAGTCCTGAAATATTTAACCAATGCAATTTTTATGGAGTAATTAAGCTGAATTATGTATGGATGGTGTTGCCTTAGCAAAAATAATGCGTGATATCGATTTTTTATCCGGTGTATTCTCTTATAATTGACTAATTTACTTTATTAGGTTAGCTGTATGTTATATAAATTGTAAAGAATATTGCGATTTGGCTATTGCCATCAGTTTTTAACGAGTTTGTTGTATTTCGTAACCCATAGGGTTACGAAATGCGTTACTGGGTATGACATAGCGTTATGCTGCGTTGTGTTGGGGGGGGGGGTTGATCAACGTTACGTAACTCACATGTATTAACCCTAAGAGCTGGCGCACTCCCATATATTTTAAAATTAAAAATAATCAAACTGATACATAGATCTAGGTTACAGCTCCGTCATAAAAAAATATTTCCGCCATACTATTTTAATAACAGTTAACTAAAAATAAATACATAACGTGTTTTGAGTAAGCTCTGCATTGCTTTAGACCTATGTTATGTGTTGTTTTAGAGTGTAAAATCATGACTTATTTGTGTTACGTTTTAGTTGAGATCGTTTATTTTGTTGTTTATATTATTAGTAACTGTCTTGTATATTTTGAATACATTTTGCTTTGAAAAATGTATTAAAAGATGTTGTTAAGAGTTTAATTATTTAATAAAATGCATATTCCAAATTGGTAATAAAACTATGTTTAAAAGGTTCAAGTTATTATAAAGCCTACAACGATTGAGTTACGTAACATATTAGTGGCGGGGGGGTGTCTGAAATTACGAAAAAATGCGTTACGTAATATGTGTATGACCCCTGAGGTTTTGATTATATATTTAGCCTATTACGACGCACCTAGTAACATTTATTTTGAGGTGAAATTCGAATAAACGGACTAGTGTCGTAGTTATAGTTTGTATTAGGATTACTAAAAGTCAACATTAAATATCTGAATCTGCCAGGAAGCCAGTACCGCCTCTCCTGCAAACGTTTCTGAAGACTGATAGCTAAGCTCTCAAATTTAGTGGGTTTGGTGTAATCTATTATTCATTTGTTTCCTGTCAAGTAATAAATCGACCGGTTGGTTTCCAGAATACAGTTGCCTGGACATAAATAATAGATGTGTTTAACTTTCATTTATCAGCTCATTTAAGCTGGCTTGAACTATCTAAACTTTGAGTAACTCCCCCACCATCTAATTAATGATTTATGTAGTTGTAATTTATTCCAAACCAAATGCAGTCCAACACGCATAGCCACAGAAAGCCACTCCTATTCATATTCCACATAGATATACAAGTCTGTAACTTGTATATTTTGAAACATTATATAGTTACTAAAAACAAATTTAGTTATTAAGTTAGTATTAATTTAGTTAAGTTAGTTATTAAGTTGTTTAGTTATAATTTAGTTATTAGTTTTATTTTATGGGGTGCTTTAATAAATTAAATTGAGTGGAAGGATAATTTTTATTCTCCAACTTTGATAAAGAACGCACGTAACTTATATTACAATACCTCCGTCACTTTTTCCATTTCACTAGTGTGTCAGGTCCTGTCTTTGTATTTCTAAAGTTTATGTAAACACAAAGTAAATTATTTAAGTTAGTTCAATAAAACTACAGTTATGATGTTTTTAGTGGTATAGTGGTGTCGTTGAAGTTTCACGTCCAAATATTTTTAAGTGGTTATTGTCATATCATCTAAAATAGCTACATATTTACTAATATAAGAAATATAACCAGGTAAAGATGTAATGTTTTTCATATTTTAACGGTTGTTCACAATATTAAAAAGTACAATTGAATAAGTATTTAAATATAAATAAAAATAAACATTGAAAAAAGTAAAAATGTAATTGTATTCAAAAACAAATGTTTACACTATTTGTTACCATATAATTGTATTTGTTTCTATTTCATCAACCATTTTTTGTTCCAGTACGATAAAAATAATAACAAATGGATACTGATTACAATGTTTAATAATGCATTCATAGTAACACCTAATTGTAACTAGTCTGCGTTGGTCTTTCATTATTTACAGGGTTGTTTACTTTTTCCTTTAATTTAACTAACTCTGTAGCCATCCTTCGTACGGGTTGTATATAAATGGTAGATTAACTAAAAAAATTAACAACCCACATAATTTTACAATATTAAAATTACATTTTACACTTTTAAAGTAGAATTAAATTAAAGTTGACGAAAAATACTATGGCAGATAGTTCCGGTACTGTTGCCAAGTCGAGGAACTCTGTCGGGTAGTGAAAGGTGTGGTTTTTGCGACTCCAAATAGGTACACGTTACACTTTGGATTCGATTTTAGAAATAAAATAACTCAAGTACAACAAAATATTAACCTTTTTAATTTAACATTTTAAATACTTTGATACATTAATCTTTACATTCCAATAAATTAATAGTAATGTAACGAAACATTAAACTTTAAAAACATTGACAAACCACTTCTAAAATCACCATTCTTGCCAGGTCCTGTTTTCATTATAATTGTAAATAAACAATTTAATTTTTTTGAAAAATCATATGTTTTAACATATGAATACTTGATTTTATTAAAATAAATGTAAATCAATATATACGAACTGTTCTAACAGTGGTCATGGTTAAATGAACGGTATTAAATATTGTATATGTTCGTTCCTCCCTTTGGAATAGACCTACATTTGTGTTGCTTGTTCATTGGTGGACGTGAGAATGGCACAATCACAGAGCCAGGCACTTTCCAGATTAAATTGTTTATGAACCTCGGAGTAACAAACTGTCAATCAGTAAATCCTGTGATTCATCAATAGTGCCGAGTGAAGGATAGATGTTTCTGAGACTTAATTTGTTTTTCAATGTCCCAATCTCAACTTTTAAAAGCGCATAAGAAAACTGCTCAACCCCTTAATCTTCTCAAAAATGCGTTTTCATATTTACTGTTAAGTTCAGACGCTCAGTGGTCGGCTACATAAAATATATTTTTAGAGAGGCGTAGACTCGTCCACTCATGTCTCACTTACGACAAAGGGTCTCTGTGAAATCTCCAGAGAACAACACCGTGACTCCCCATGATGTTGTTTCTTATTTCCTTTAAGGCATTAAATTTCAGCTCTACTGGTTGAGTAGTTGATGTGTTATGACTAACACGCTTATATTAAAGGCCATTGGGTATATTTGTGTACATTTGGTATATTAAGTCCTTGAGTATATTTGTGTCTGGAGTAGGTAAATGTCTGCACTGAGCTATCAGCTACATTCCTACCGAATTTCAGATCCATCAGTCCAAGAGTATGTGCAAGATTGTTAAAATATTGTATTTTGAAATTCCGGGGGGCGAAGCCCTTAAACATTTTCGTAACAGGAATAGGCTTGCGTTTTGTTCTGATGAATTAGTTATGTTCCTACCGAAATTTAACTTACAAAGGATATTGTCGTTTCTTAGATAAAGTGATCACTATGTCAGTGAGTGCATGAGTCTGACAAATATAGATTTAGATCATATATCCACTTATGTTATTTATTACCAATTTTTACTCAACATTTTAAAAAAGAACTAAAACACCTATTTATAGAATTTATAGCCATCATCTGGTTAAATATAAATAAATGCTTTGTCCATAAGAATAGCACAGGATCTTTAAAACCCTATGGGGCAGTGTACTAAGGTAATTTAAAACAATCCAATTAGCCTAAAACATTCTAACGCACATATAGAACATAGAAAAAAAGGTTGTATAAAAATCTGTGCACCCGTTTTCCTGTGAAAAGCGAACAAAACATGACCAAAATCGCACAAAATCACGTTTTTGAGCGGCCACAATTATTTTTGAAAAGGCATATGCCAGTTTATAGTGCCTTAAAACCTTCTCACGCATATATAGAACAAAGAAACAAAGTTTCATTAATGTCAGTGCACCCGTTTTCCAGTGAAAAGCGAGCAAAAACCCGTCTTTGAGCGTTACCGGCAGATAGACAGACAGACAGACATAAATTGAGAAAAGATTTGTTTTGGTTTCTCTAGGGTGTAAAACGTGAAAATATGCAAACATTTCATAATTCCAACCAATGTACAGACAATACTCTAATTTTATTTATATAGATTAATTATACGGTATATTGAAATAAATATATGTATACTTGATGTACACGTTCTTCGCACACGGATTTTCCTTACTCGTTCTATAGTCAATGCAAATTGCATTTTAGTTAGCTTGAAACAGCTGTTGTTCTTGCTTCTGCTCTTTAAGCTGTCAAATGTAAGTGCCCTCAGCTGTCCGCATTACAGTTTCTGAATGTTTACTTTCTTATGAAATGTAAACATTGAAACTTAGGACGTTCACGGGGTGTAGCCCGAGGGGATTATAAGGAAGTGAATAGGCCTATGTGTTGCATGGGTTCAAGATCTACCTTTGAGACATTTATATCTCTATTGGAAATTCACTGAGTATGCAGGTTTGCTGCGACGGGGGTATTTCTCTTTATTGTTTATTTCCAGTTTTTAGCGAATTTCCCCTATAGGGAAGAAGCTATTACTGTAGTCGGCATGGTAAGACCTAGGCCCGGGACCATGATACCTTTTCGCAAAAACACCATTCGTTCAAAACTGTATGCATATTCGTTCATTTATGTATATATATATTCAAAACTGTATATATATATATATATATGTGTGTGTGTGTGTGTGTGTCCGTGAGCACGATAACTCTCGTAAAAATAATCCGATTTTGACGAAATTTGGTATAAACGTATAAAGCAGCATTCATGACTTAAGTTCGATAACCAGACATATCGACCTATCCGAAGGGGTCTTTTGGGGGGGTTTGTACCCCAAAAATGGTTTTTTTGAGTTTTTTTACAAATAATTTTTAAAAATTCAAATTTTATTTGTTTCTATTAGAATCAGCTTAAAAATACGCACAATTTGGGGTTTTGATCATTGCTCTACGTCAAATGGTTACAGAGGTATTGAAAGTGCTAAATCCAGTACGTTGTCCAATGTTATTCTCATGGAGAACACGAAAAATTGTATAACTCGCTTATTTATCAACTTATCCTGATGAAACTTGATCTATTGCTTTATATAATTGTGGTCTATTGATATTTGCACTAAAAAACATTTTTTTCCGATAGTTCCCGTAGCAGCAAACCTGGGTACTCATCCCCATGTTATTCTTATAGAGAATAAGTAACGTGTTATCTCCCTTAATTATGAACATAAATTAATAAAATTTGGTATGTGGCTTTACCTACTTGAGTTATATTGATGTTTGTATAAAACCCCATTTTTTTTTATTCCTTGCTTCAGCAAACCTGCGTACTCACCGCCATGTTATTCTTATGGAGAATAATTAAAATGTCTTAAATCGTTTATTTATGAATGTATATTGATGAAACTTGGTATGTGGCTTTATGTTGTATTAAGTTACATATATATACATTGGAAATTCGGTGGCTATGCAGGTTTGCTGCTACGGGGGTATTCTCTTTATTGTTCTCAATGATATTTTCAAATTTGAGTTAACGGTGGAAATATTTGTTTTGGTTCTCCCTGAACCTAAATAATTGTTTTTTGAAGGTCTGTGTACATACCTAGAGAACACACTAATGGGCCAATTTTGTTCAAAACTGAATTGTATGTTTTTAGTCTGCAATACCTCCTAGCCTTTTTTAATTTTTGATTTAGAAGGGTAATTAGTGTTCCCTCCAAAACAGCTAAAATCATGACAAATAAAAATTTCTCGAAAACGGCTCAAACTATGGCAAATGTGGCATTTAATTTCATCATGTTGGTAGTTACTCTACTGCTATTTACAGGGATATGGCCGATTCCACCTTTGAGAATCCAAAGTTCCTGAATGTTCGACTGCTGAGTATCGAGATGTGTCGCTGGTGTCATCGCTGATTCTAGAACATTCTGACGATTTATTTTAAAATATTTTTGTGATTGACCCTCTCTTGCAACCTCAAATCACTGAAAATTTCAATTTCCCGTTGCAGACAAAGATAACTAATTGAGACTTCCGTTTGTTAGACAAAGATAGTTGCGCGCGATCTCGGGTGCTATTCATTTTTCTCCAAGCCAACCCTTGCAGTTAAAAAATAAAACCTTCTTCATAGATGGGGAATGCAGGGCTACCCTACCATATAAATTTCACGGGGATGCGGTGGTTGGTTTCGGATTTTTTCCGGAACATACCCACAAACCACACTTACATTTGTAATATATATATATATATATTGATATTGATTACTAACACACTTAATTTGCTCTTCTCTATGTAAAATATTATCCTTTCTTTGGGCACGGCAGAAAGCCTTACCGTTAAGTAAAGCTGGTATTTAAACAATAGGATATTGAGTAGTCGCCACAATACAATAAGGAAACTCAATCTCATAAGGAAAGTCAATAAGCTAGCACGTGGGGTGTTAGGACGCCATCACCATTACCGTCTATTCCTAGACTTTTAAACTAACCACAGCCCAAATTGTGTATCTATTCTTTATATTCTCTCTATTTAATGTCTATATACTATTTCTGCTTACTCTATTTAATGTCTACTCAATATGCTTGTTTTTGTGACATACATTACTTAATAAACTTATTATGTTAGAACAAATTAAATACTTTGAAAACAATTTAGCAATATTATTACGTTAAAACGCAGGACATTTAATTTTTAATTTATCATATATCATACGACTATGTTTACGACTAGTATTATGTTAATTAAAGTTTCTTTACGAAACATTTCTCAACTTGTACTTGTTTGTTTTGTTATTTAATTCATATAGTTTATGGATATTTGTAGTAATAAGTACAATTTTATATGTTACATCAGAGTTGTTTGTTTATTTGACATTTTAGGTCTTTTTTTTAATGAGTGAATGCATTTAAGTTTGCTTAGCCTTTGTTAATTTATTATCACGTATCCTCCTTACTGCTATTTATGAACTTTTACCACTTTTATGCTATTTAGTTATTCTTATTTATGTTGTATTTTGCATTAAATCAACGTGATAATAATTTTACTATGTAATAGGCATCTTGTTGTTTAGTAGAATGTCAGTAAACAATTTTAAAATTGAATTAAATATCATAAGACAAGTAAATCGGCAAGGAGGCCACGCATTAAGGAAACACTTACTATTGGTCCTATCAAAACCATTGAGCATTGTCTTTCAGATTAAGTTTAAAGACCGTTTCACGAGAGAAAAAACAGGCCGTCCATAAGACTAATTAATGTTAATTTTAACATTGGGCTTATGGACAGCCTGCGTTTTCACTCGTGCAACGCACTGTAGTTGGTAATAAGGAAAGGGAAAAAGATAAAACCCCTAAAATTATGTCATTGTTACCTGACAGTACAAACTTTCAAGGGTGTAATATGTGTATTTGTGATATTGGGCGGTTACACTAATTGTGTAGTAATTTATAACAAACAGTACTATAATTTGACGAACACAATTAAAATAATACCTCTGCCTTTACGTAGATAAACCAATTTTTTAACTCATAGCGAAATATTTTACTGTAGAAAAAGGCAATTGAATAACGATACGTAAGTTTACTTTATAATAATAAATTTATAAAAATAACTTTAAATTAACTGAACGATTGAAAACTTATTCATCTTATTTGTTATGTTGCTTTGAGTTGAAAAATTATTAAATTATGCATCTTCAAGCAATTTATACTATTGTTTTAATATTTTCATTTATTTTTACAGGACTAAAAA
This sequence comes from Allygus modestus, assembly GCA_963675035.1. NCBI lineage: Eukaryota > Metazoa > Arthropoda > Insecta > Hemiptera > Cicadellidae > Allygus > Allygus modestus. The sequence goes on along the minus strand of OY776115.1, from coordinate 29,434,745 downwards.
GTTTCAGAATTTTTGTTTTTATTTTTTTATACAAACCATAAATGATTAAAAAAGATTCTTTATCACCATTAAAAGAGCTTAATAAATTAAATAACTTAGTAGTTTTAATTATTATTCTATGATTATTGGTTTTGGTGAAAATTGAAATTTTCTTTTAGCGTTAAACGTTTGTACGTTGTTTTGGTTGGTTGGTTGGTTCGTTTAATTTTCTTTAGGGAATACAACTTAACCAATTCCCTCTTTATTTTGCCAATTTCATTAAAACTTGATTGATAGGATTGATCATCAGAGGGTATTAAAAATATATTGCACCTGGGGGGATGAGGGGGCATTTCCCCTCTTACAATAACAGTGTGTAGTAAAGGATTCTGTAGTGCCTTCAAAAAAAGGGATTTGAGTGGGTATTTCTAAAACATATATTTGTTAAGAAGATGTTTTGTACATTCTACAGTACTTTATATTTTATGTTTCGTAAATAAGAAATTATTTATTTATTACAATTGAACTGAAAGGGAGAAAGTATGTGTCAGTTTCCTGATACCGTTTATTTGATACAATTTTTACCTTAAGATAAGAAGACTAATATACATATGGGATTGTACTTTTGATTAAAATGTATGTTTCTGACCGATTTACGGAATGTATTGATTTGTTTACCCATTGTTATACATACTGGAGGAAAACAAAAACATTTACTTGTATATGAACATATCAATTTGTTACCAAATGCAACAGTATTTATACATTACGTAATTATCATAAAGCTGATGCTATATCAGTACAATAGACGCAGAGTGTAAGGTTGGTATGAGAGTGATCTAGTGTCAGCAGGGTTGGTACCCGTGATAAGGGCGACCAGTGTGTTATAACTATCGCATGATTGTTGATGGCAGCGGCAGTGGCGTGTTACCCCCATTACTTAATCAAGACATTTCGTCACTTCTATCCATGTGGGTCTATGTCCTAATTTATTCAATATGGATGAGACATTTTTTATTTCTTTGAACTAATTTTAATAGATTTTTTACTTTGGAATTGTTAAACAGTTTTTGACATGCAGATAATTTATATTATACATGACACTTTAAATTTTTATGAAATTTGTATAAAGTATTTAAAATCCGATTAAAATTTAATCACTGATCACCATTGCTTAATAAGATTGATCAGAAAGGTATTCCCGCTATCTAGCAATTACTCTTTACCCGTGCTTTATTCAGATTTAAGAAGTTATAAACAAACATTTCAAGCTATGGTATACATAACATCACTGCAGCGTTGAGTGTTCCAAATAGTGAAAGCTAAAATAGAGTATATATAAAAAAATTATATCGTGAATAGTAAAACTTGCTTCATAGCTTAACTAGTTATAGATTCAAGTTCAACTAATTTTGACTAATTATTAAAGTTATAATAATAATATAATCCTGACATAATTATGGCCTGTAGTTTAATGTAATAAACTCTTCATTAAACCTGTACAAAAGAAAGTAAACAAAAATATTTAAAAGCACTCCACTCTTCATTGGGGTTCAAGAGAGGTAATAACAAACCTGTTAAAAGCACTATGCTCTGCAACACGTGGGACTTACGCTAAACTTAAATCTTAACAGCTGAGTTAATTTTAAAAATAGAAGAGGAACTCAAGTGCTGAGATGCTTGAATCCCACTTTTTAATTTCAAAACTGAAATACTATTGCCATAAAGTATACTGTAATTAGAAGCGAAATAAGGGCATGCATTACAACAATTGATAGTTAAAAAGCTGTTGAAAACTGAAAATCTTTATTAATATCTAGACTGTATCTCCATTATCATCTTATAAAACCCAATAACTGAGCCTAATAGTTTTTAATATTACATTCACCGTTACATGCAAAAAATGATTATTTAATAAGTCAACGTACTTGTGGCACCATATAAAAGTGACTACTATCTGAAAATACATGTTTCAATGTGCAAGTGTAGGCATGAACAGTTCTGGTTTAGTAATAATTTTGTTTTTCTAAAATGAAACTACAATTCCATAAAAAAGGTTAATAATACTGAAATATTAGTGTATGTAACTATTAAATGAATATCATGCGTACGTAGTATGACGTGTTAATCTCTCTTATTGTTGACATGAGTAAAAATAATATGAGACAACAAAAACACAACTCTCTTAACCTACAGTTCTTGCGTTGTCGCAGTGTGTTAAAGGAACGTGTAATAGCAATAACAGTGTTTAGGAACACATGAGTGTGCCACACCCTCGAATAAACAACACAACTCACTCTACTTAAGATCTGGTATTACTGAGGTGTGTTGAATGAACATGAGAAAACAACGTTAATGTTTAGCGACGCATTAGTGTGCCCTATCCTCATTCAAACAACGCAACAATCTCTACCAAAAGATCTGGTATTACTGAGGTGTGTTGAATGAACATGAGAAAACAACGTTAATGTTTAGCGACACATTAGTGTGCCCTATCCTCATTCAAACAACGCAACAATCTCTACCAAAAGATCTGGTATTACTGCATTGTGTTTAATGAATATGTGAAATCAACGTTAATGTTCAGAGACGCATTAGTGTACCCCATCCTAATTCAAACAACGCAACTCACTCTATTTAAGATCTGGTATTGCTGAGATGTTTTGAATGAAGATGAGAAAGCAAAGTTAATATTCAGGGACGCATTAGTGTGCCCTACCCTTGTATAAACAACACAACTCACTCTACCTAAAGATCAGTTATTGCTGAGATGGGTTGAAGGAACATGTGAAAGCAACATTAATGTTCAGGGATGCATTAGTGTACCCCATCCTCATTCAAATAACGCAACTCACTCTACCTGAAGATTTGGTATTTCTGAGGTGTGTTTAATGAACATATGAAAGTAACGTTAATGTTCAGAGACGCATTAGTGTGCCGCATCCTCATTCAAATAACGCAACTCACTCTACCTGAAGATTTGGTATTTCTGAGGTGTGTTTAATGAACATGTGAAAGCAACATTAATGTTCAGGGATGCATTAGTGTACCCCATCCTCATTCAAATAACGCAACTCACTCTACCTGAAGATTTGGTATTTCTGAGGTGTGTTTAATGAACATATGAAAGTAACGTTAATGTTCAGGGATGCATTAGTGTACCCCATCCTCATTCAAATAACGCAACTCACTCTACCTGAAGATTTGGTATTTCTGAGGTGTGTTTAATGAACATGTGAAAGCAACATTAATGTTCAGGGATGCATTAGTGTACCCCATCCTCATTCAAATAACGCAACTCACTCTACCTGAAGATTTGGTATTTCTGAGGTGTGTTGAATGAACATATGAAAGTAACGTTAATGTTCAGAGACGCATTAGTGTGACCCATCCTCATTCAAACAACGCAACAAACTCTTCCTAAAGATCTGGTATTTATGAGGTGTGGTGAATGAACACGTGAAAGTAACGTTAATGTTCAGAGACGCATTAATGTGCCCCGCCCTCATAACGCAACTCACTCTACCTAATGATCTGGTATTACTGAGGTGTGTTTAATGAACATGCGAAACCAACATTAATGTTACAGATACATTTGTGTCCCACCCTCGTATAAACAACGCAACTCACTCCAACTCACATGTTGGTCTTTACCTCAATTTCTTGCATTAGTCCAAATGAAATAGAATACTAGTATTAAATTAACTGGTTCAACTTAAAAAATCGACATATTTTATTAATATCCCTTTTTTCTCTGTTATGAAAATACTTTTAGCAAAAATATTTGTATATATATATATATATATATATATATATATATATATATATAAACAATAAACAACATAATTGAGTACACGACCACTAACTTTATAGCTTTTAAAAATTATCTACATACATATCATTAGTTTTTCAACAATATATACAGGATAATCCAATCTCTCGAATTCGGATTCTAATCCGGTTTTCTTTTGGGGATGCTCAGCGTATTTACGGACCTAATCTGCTGTGTGCCGCGATCACATAAAGCAAATTGGTTTTATGTTATAGTCGGTTAAGTGTTACTGTGGTGTCAACAATTCTTAAATATTAAACTAAATTGCTTTCTACTATTTTAAAATATTGACATTGGATCTTTGAAAGGTTGGATCCATAAGGTGAATATTTTCGAAACCCAAAAAGACACAATGGAATTCAAATCAGAATTTATAGGTTTAAAAGTTAGCCGGGAGCCTTTTTACTCAAATTACTTTTTTTAATGAATATGTGGGCAAATAATTTTAAACAAGAACATAGTTAAGCAATTACGCTTGGCTGAACCTTTGTCTTGGTTTAAATATGTTTTCTAATATTATTATATTGCATATCTATGTATTATATTTATCATTTAGATATGTGGTTTTGACTTAAAACCGCAACCTAATACTTTAATCTGAATCCATGCGTTTAGAAATACCATACGTCGAAATAAAAACAAACATTTTCCGACATGTATAATCAATACAGTACATGTGTTGTTGTTGTCTTATTCCTTTCCACCTATCAAACCAATTGGAGCAGGTTATTAATTATTATTTTAAAACTACCCTGTACGTAAACCGCAGTTCTAAATAAGTTAAAGTTCGAGCTTTAATCTACTTCCTTTAAATTAATTAAGCATTAACCACTGAAATCTGTGAGGAATTCCAAATTCGGATTGTAGGAGTACTCCACGTCCGAAAATTCCTACGTGCAATATCGGGTGTTATATCTGTAATCGCAACTGGTTGTGGTTTACCTCTTAGGCTGTGTCGACAACTTTATTAAAGTGAAACTACACAACAGCAATCGGTTTACGATTTTACTCCCAGCCCAAATATCTACTATCATCATCACATAATACATATTTTCTTTGATATTTGTTATTTTTCTATTTGGAATTGTTGTTTACAAACATCAATGTGGACCAAACAATTACAATGATGTATAAAGAACCTAAACAACCAAACAGCTGAAATTTAGGAAAAACCAAACAGCAGAATGAAAAATCTGTACTATCAATTAGCTGAAAAAGTGTAACCTAAAGAACGAAACAACTGAAAAAGAGGAACCTAAACAACTAACCAGGTGAAAATTAAGAACCTACATAACCAAAAAGCTATTATTCTAATTTCTGTAAAATTTAATTTCTAAATACAAAGTACTTTAGTAAGTAGTTTGGTTTATTTTACTTTAGCAAATATGTTTTTTTTATTATAAAATAAAAAACCTACAATGGATTATAAAAACATGTCATAAAATAAAACAAAATGCATTTATTTAAAACGGATTACAAAATTAAAAGAAGTATATTAAATATAATAGTTTAGGATTCATGTAGTTAATTTAAATTTTCGTGACTCTTTAATAATCTTAACACACTCAAATATTGAACTTTAAAAAAAATGTATCTTAAAAGTATTACAAATAATTCATGGTTGTACTTACTAATAAAATTTATAAAATATAAAACTATTGATTTGATAACTAAGTCCACAATATAGGTCTACTAATATTATTAATATTGAGATAATCGTAACAGAGTACCCTTTATATTTTTTTTATTAAGAGTCTCTTGGTAAAATATATAAAGGGTACTCTGTTACAATTATTTTATTATTAATCCAAAACTTCAATGAAAATATTTATAACACACTTATGAAGAATTAAAGCTTTTTCTAGCTATATGACAAAGCTTTATTTCTGTATGAGTTATACATTTTTTATTGACTTTTTTAGAATGTTTGAAAAGCAAAGTTAGAGATATACAAGTTTCAACTGTAAGTGTTTCTGGTTTAAGTTATACACCATGCTGCTCTCATTTTCATTTTTCATAAATGAGGGCTTCTCGCCATGTTTAACCATGTTTCTTAGCAACTAGTTTTATTACAGGAGGCTTTGGAGGTAACGAAGTACATCTGTTTCGCTAAATCCGATTTATTCATATTCTTGAAATCTTTCGCGTAACTGCCATCGTTCCCCACTTTTAAAGCCCGAGTCTCCTCAACGGCTCATTTAAAGATAAAACAATACCTAACGAAAAAAAAATCAAATCGTTTAAATAAAAAATAAAGTACTCAATAGTTACGATTATATACGGGTAAACTATTTGTGATATCCAAATTCTTTAAACTGAAATCACTACGTATTTTTTATCTTTAAAATTAACCACAACTCATCGATTTCAGATAACCTGTGAAGGAGGGACGGACATCAAAAGTTAAATTCTTCTTAATTATAAAGACAATTTTTGCATTTAAAAAACATCTCAATGAAAAAAAGACTCTGAAATCATAGCAATATATAAATAGCATTTCTAGTGTATAGATTAAAGCAATAAACAGCCAAGGTAAGTGTCATAATTTTTCGCTATAAATATGAAACTATAATCAAGTTAAGCTGTCTTGCAAGCTTTGTACTCATTTTATACACGGAACGGTATTTTGTAGAACACCTACAATATTTAATATGGAAGACACTTCAAAATAGTATTACAATTTTAATTGGGAGTATTAATTCTACATAATTAGGATTGAACTGCATTTTTATTTTTGTTGGATATTATTTTGTTTTACTCTTTTTGTTATCTAACATAATGGTGGGAATATAATTGGACATTTCAGATTTGTACATTGGATACAAATTTACTTTTCATTAGAAAGGCATTGAAAGTCCTACATATTTTAATTGTAAAAGAGTAAAATATGTTTTTATCAATTTGTTAGTTTATATGTTTGTTTTATTACATCATTTTAATCGCTTTTAAGTAGTTAGGAAATTTTGAATTTGCCTGAAGCTTTTTTAAAGTGTGTTTTATTATTTTCTTTATAAAAACACACTTTAAGAATCACTTGGAATCACTTTAAGATTGGGGGTTGCATAACACCTAATAAACATTTTATGGACTAAAAATAAAGTGGTCAGTAAGTGAATATATGCTATTAAGAGTTTTAAATTGATAATCTATGTAAATAAGTGTATTAATATGGTTAAATAATATAAGTGTACTAAATAAATGCCTATTTTACTAGATTTCCGGACGTGAACGTTGAAACAACTGGGATTAAAATTAAATTGTAATTCATATTGATGCTTGCAAGAGGAAATGCATTAACAATGAATATATATGCATAGCATTATAAAATACAAACTTACAACTTTTAATTGAATACAAATTATACATAATTAGGATAGCCTCATTTCCAGAACGTTCACCAGGGACAGCTGATGCAGAACGTAATACCGAGCAATCATATGTTATGTTATTGCTGACATTCCCGCCATATTGTCGTCACATCTGTTGACATCACTCGCCTTCGGGATGGATGAATCAATAAATTTGCTTCGCAACGATAATGTACATACATTTGGAAGCTTTGTTTATCTATTTTAAAGTATTATAAATGTGGTGGTTAAAATCTGACCGAGTGACAAAAACACAGACTACATGACTACATGTGTTAATTTGTACAAACAATTGTATATAAAAATATGTTTTGACTATTTAAGAACTTGGATAACATCACCTTTGCTGGAAATGTAAGAACAAAGTTTTAGGCAACCCTACTCTCTCTGTTTTCCCCATTAAGGCGTGTCCACACTGGTTCGCAAGCGGATCATGAGCGGCTCGTTCGCAGCTCGCAGTAATGCCCGTCGGAATTGTTCTACCATTTTTTATTTTGTTTATTATTAAATAAAAAAATCCTTGGAGGTATTTTTATGAAACTTGGTGTAAACTTTAAGTTTCTAGTTATTTAAATTTTTGGAACATATTTTTATCAAACTTATCAAATTTCTAAATGGCGGCCATTTAAAGATTTCTAAGTCAAATTCCATGAAAACTAGCAGCTAAATCAAAAATTTTCAAGACATCAAATTTTAAGCACTTTATAATTTAAATCTAATGACCTTTGCTTTCAATCAATTAATTAATCGATTAATTTATACAAATATTTGGTTATTTGTAATAATATATTTCAAAATGACAGCCGTTTGAAAATTTCAAAGTCAAATTCCATAAAAACTAGCGACTAAAACAAAATGTTACAAGCCATCACATTTGAAGCAGTTTTTAAACCAAATCCAATGTCACTTGAATTGTAAAAATCTGTTATAAAAAGGTTTTGGTAATTTTTAATAATACATTTCAAAATGGCGGCCATTTAAAAATTTAAAAGTCAAATTCCCTAGCGGATTTTATTATCTAACTACAGGTGCTTGAAATTTGATGATCTGTCACATTTTGTTTTAGTTGCCAGTTTTTATGGAATTTGATTTTCAAGTTGGTAAATGACCGCGATTTTTTTATTATTATTAAAATAATATATTATTAATTACAACTTATTTATTTATTAATCGATTTTTACAATAAAATTTCATTCGATTTAAATTAAAAAGTACTTTAAATTTGATGTCTTGTAAAACTTTATTTTAGCTGCAAGTTTGTATGGAATTTGATTTTGAAACATTTAAATGCCGTCATTTTGAACTTTGATAAATTCGATACAAAATATTTTTGGATATATAATTACAAAATACTTTAAATTTATTCCAAGTTGCATAGAAATATCTCCAAGGGTTTTTGAATTTTTATTATTTTCAAAAAAATACAAAATGGCGGATTACGGCAAAACTAAGCTGAAATAAAAAAAAATTTTTACAATACATTTTCGACTTTTTTTCTATGTAAAATCCGGTCCTGCATAGCACGCTAAGCATTTCCGTGACACCCTGTATAATAGTTATTTTGATCTCTTTACACTTTATCCCAAAGAAGTACTAAATCGGATATATTATTGTTAAAGGTAGCTTTTTTGAATTTTAACTTATATTTTCAGCAACAATTTTGGTGATGTAAACTACTTTTATTAATACTTGGTATAAAGGTTTATAAGGTAACGCTAACAAAATATTGAGGAAACAAGTTGATGGTTTAATAACTAACCTTGACGAATGTGAAATATAAAATGCTTTATAAAGCTGTTGATGGACACACCTCCAGCTATAGCTACGAATAACGCATTATAGTTGTTTTTACCCATATTTTGTTTTTAAATGCTTGATTATGACAAAAATGTTTTATATTTAAGTAAATTTATTATTGATGAGATATACATTCATGACCCATTCTGTTTATTTTGTATTACAGAGTAATGTTAAATACGCTTTGAACTATAAGTGGCTAAACCCGTATTGCAAAGTTTGTACCTTAACTACTACAATACGGTGTATATAGTGAGTAAGGATGTCTTATTACACTTTAAATGAAAAACTATAAAATTGTATTCCTCGCTGATACTTTGCGGCGTTAATTCGGTTCTGCAGTATTGTTCAGAATCGCAATATCTTACACTGTGAGCGCCCAGTAGACCCGCCTTTAACATGTAACTCCGTCTGAACATGGTACGATGTCGTTCTTCTTGCCTTTTCTGGTCCTGTCAAATTAGCTTTCCCTTTCCTTCCACCAATTTACCTAAATGAAAGTAGGTAATGTTTAGTTAAAATATATGTATACTAGTAGTTACCCGTGGCTACCCTCGCAAAAAATTAAAATGCTTAAAAAATATAGCCTGACCGCCTATCAAATCTTTGGTTACGTATTATCATATGACTTCCTTTACAGTAATTTACACACATCTTAAGTTTATCCAGCTGGTAACATTATAAATTATATCCTCACTCAAGATTTGCATTGGATCTTACAGGGTCCGTCGGGTGGAGTCCTGAGGTTGGATGTAGACATTTTCATGTCTATATGTTAATGTGATATGCAATCTGCGTTCATACAACATTTTAGATTAATCAGCCCAGTAGTTTTTGCGTGATAGAAGTTTAAACTTCCACCCATCCTTCCATACATATTAACATCCAAACGTTTACATATTAGTAGGATTACTGGGTGTTTGTTGGCACGATGTGTATATAAATAATTTGTTGAGTTAATATTACTTAAAGTAAAAGTGTATCTCAAAGTCATGGTTATTTAGATTTGTAAAAGTCAATGGAAGTTCTTAATTTAAACTATTGTTTTTGATAATTTATAGGTTGTATAAATTTGTGCAAAAAATAAACCCGTATCACATGGATATGCTCCGCAGGCATTACCTGATAAAGACACAGACCTACTAAAACACATCCTCATATTTGGATGTTACAATAATTTATTACTCTAGCATAAGTCTTTGTTGAAATAAATGATAGAATAAGTTTGGACTTAAAACTGTAGCAGCTACAAAATCATAAGTATAAACCGTTATACCAGTAATCGTTTTTTAACAGTTTTATAGAAACGTCCTAGCTTTAATAAGAAAATAAAATATAAAACAAACTAAGGCTAATTATAAGATAGGAAAGGAAATGTAACTTTCTAATTTAAACATCCCTGAGTAATTTAATGTTAATTAATACAATAATCATTTCCAGTGACTAGTTACAGCATCGGGTTGTTTTAATTGACTTATTAGATTTTATTTTGAATCTCCCACGAGATTCAATTATACACGTGTATTGAATTTCAGTTTACACATTTGAACGGAATTAAATATAAAGTGCAACATTTTTTAATAATTTGATGCATAAGCCAACTCACACCTTGTAAATAAAATTAAAATGAAAATATGAGACTGCTTAAATATTCTTTTGATACAAGAACATTATAAATCAAAACAGTATTTAAAATAATAAATGTAAAATATAATAATATCCTTAACAGCAACATTTAAATGATAATATAATTAAATAAATATATCATCGAGTACCAAGTATTTTACCAACTAATTCCGTATGTTTTGGTCAACATAATTTTGTATGTATTTATAAACAAATTGTAAATAAAGTGTTTATTAATTTTTTAAAGTTTATTTTTTTACTTTTTTACCTGTAATTAGTATAATTTAAAAAAATTCATGCTCTGATAACAGAATATTAAAAGGATACTAAAAACTACATTTTTGTACTGATCTGCTAATTTTCAGTATCGATATGGTAATGTATGATTATCATGTACTATAAAAATATCATTGTTAAACAAATATTGTTTATGAACGGTGGAAATACAATATATTGGTACAGTTATATTTACGCAAGGCAGATACTGAATTTTACCACTACTACTAATCATACACTGTAGTAAAATATACCCGTCAAACAACAATTTGATGTTGAGGCAATGATCCTTTGAAACTTACCGTACATAATCTACACAACTCGAGTAAAAGGGATATAATTTATTAAAAAAATTATTTTAAAATACCACGTTTTTTAAATGGACTAATAAGTATAAAATAATTATTCCTATAGGTTGTCTTGAAAATTTGTGATTGTGACTAAATAGTAACTATGAAAATACTTGTAAGAATTAAAACGAAAAAGGTGAGGCACATCCAATAGATAATTAGCTATTATCCAGACACATGAGCTATTTTTGTCCACAATTAGGAAATATATACGTAAATGATACGTAGTGATGTACTGCTAAGAAGCTGTTTTTCCTACCGACAGCTACTCTACTCCCTTCTTAATATTATCTATTGCATGCGCCCCACGTATTTAATTTTATGGGCCCCACGTATTTAATTTTATGAGCCCCACGTATTTAATTTTATGAGCCCCACGTATTTAATTTTATGAGCCCCACGTATTTAATTTTTTATTGTATATGTATTTTCATAGCTACTATATTCAAAATCACAAATTTTCAAGACAACCTATATGGGGATAGGATAAATTGTTTTATACTTTTACTTTCTCCCCCTTATACGTAGTATATGGAGAAAGTATTGTTTTCGTCAGAATTTTCGAATTTGAGTTGTTAGTGGAAATATTCGTTTTGGTGCTCCCTGAACCCAAAAAAGTGGTTTTTACGTGATGTCTGTCTGTGTGTGTGTGTGTGTGTGTGTCCGTGTGTGTGTGTGTGTGTGTGTGTGTGTGTGTGTGTGTGTGTGTGTGTGTGTGTGTGTGTGTGTGTGTGTGTGTGTGTGTGTGTCTGTGTGGATGTTTACAGAGCTAGAGCCCTAACCAATGGGCCGATTTTGATGAAATTTGGTATGTAGGTACTAATCCACGATATCTCCAGGCGTTTTTTTAATTTTTTTGAATTTTTTATTTTTAAGGGTAATTATCCCCCAAAAACCGCCAAAAAACATGAAAAATCCAAATTTCTCAAAAACGGCTTTAACGATTTTGATTAAACTTTCGTGGTTTGTAGAACTTTAGGTTTCCAACAAAATGACACCATCCGCATTTCTGGAAAAATTCGGGTTCAGAAATTACAGGACTTAAAACATCAAAAATTCAGTTTTTTGGATTTTTCATAAAAAATCATAAATGTTAAAAAAGATTACTATTCACCATTAAAAAGAGCTCAAAAACCTAAATAAATTAGTATTTTAAATTACTATTCTACGATTGCTAGTTGCGGAGAAAATTGAAATTTTCATTTAGCGGTAAACACAGTACGTTGTCCAATGTTATTCTTATGTGGAATACAAAAATAACTATTTCTCTCTTATTTACTGATCAATTTAATTAAAATTTCATATGCAGGTCAAGTTAGCATTGACCAACAGATGATGTTCGAAATGTGTTGCTATTTAACCCTGGGGGGGCAAGGGGGCATTTCCCCTCTCAAAACTACTGTGTGTAGCAGCGGACTCTATAGTGCCTCCAAAAAAGCAATTTGGGTGGATATTTCTGAAAACAACAATTTTAGACAATTTTCTGTACATTTATCTATACTTCATATTCTATATTTAGTAAATAACAAATATTTTTGTCATTGAAGTTTGGCTAAAAGGGAGAAAGTATGTGTCAGTTTTCTGATACCGTTTATTTAGTTCGTTTTAAAAACGTAGTATTTTAAAAGTATTTTTATTTAATAAATTACTGCCCATTTTTAGCGTCTTTAATGTGTAAACTTGTTTAGTTGATTTTAAAGATCTATAACAGATCATGTCAGAGGCATCTGGAAAAATTCAAGCTCGTTTACGCCGTTTGGCTGATATTTCAAATTTACATACTTCGGATTCCTGTTGAAGCTTATCTTGTTGTTTTTTTTCTTCTCCTTCTCTTGGCATCGCTTAGGTCCCCTTTACCATAGATTTACCTTAGGCTTAGTCTTAGGTTTCCTTTACCCTTAAGGGCTGTCCCCTTTACCATACTATAAATTGTCACTAGTTCACTACTTACAATATATACTATTATATGTTTATCGTTTCTGTTTGATCCTCCTTCGATTCATTTTTTATTTCATTATAATTTATGTATTTTTATCTCTCACACTTAATTACTCAATCTGAAGACTCGCAATTATTGTATACTAGTAGTTTATTATGGACCTTTCTCTGCTATTCCTTGTATAGATTTATTTACTGTTTACTTGACGGGACAATACATTAATATGGGTTATTTTAATACAGAACCATAGTAAATAATTATTTATTTGTAATCAGATGTTCTATGTTAACTTTAAAATATTTGTTTACGTTCATAATTTAAGTTACTGTGAATTTACACTTAAATCAGATATTAAAAAAAGAGTTTTATTTAAATAAAATTATTTAATATTGCACTGTCATCCTTTCTGAGCTGTGTTTAAAGTTTCCGGTACCTAGCTCATCAGTAAGTTAGTTTAAAATCGTTTGCAAATTCGTACCAAACAGACAAGAAAGCGAGCTAATAAAAACGTCTTAACCAAGAGTTTGCTGGTATGATGACCAAATTAACGAAAACATATAAAATGAAACATTATCTCTCTGCAGATTCAGTATCTACTGATATTAAACCATCGTAATGTTACAAATTTATGATATTTTATCCAAATACGCATTTTTTATATTTTTATACGTGTTCTTGATAGATTTTTCCATGCAAATAACCTTATAATTAACTGTAATTAATATCAATAACGATTTCTTTCATTTAGTTTTATCACTATAAATAAACAGTAGCGTAAAATCTTGGCTATTAACAAAAGCTTGGCGTAAAATCAAAAGCTGTTAACATTGAATGCATAAAAGTAAACCTTTCTTCTGCAAAGATATTTTGAAAAACAGGAAGAAATGTAGAGAAGACATTTGTTTAAGCACGCAAGACAATTTACTTGTGTTTGTCAAGAATTTCATCTGGCGATGTTTGATCCAACACATTACAGAGCACGTGCATTAATACAACATCTGTCCAGTCAACTTGATTTAGTAGTAATTGCTTGCCTCAGTGCTGTCATGGCTTCGTGTCAAGCGTTCAGGAGCTGTAAAGTCAAAATTCACAAACATACATAGCCTAGTATTCATAATAATGTTTTCCTAATAATAATATCGAATAATACTTCATCTAGTGCTGAGGCAACACATAAGTATTTCTTTATCTTTTGCATTTATTTGAATAAAATGGTAATAGTTTTTAGGTCTATAACTAATATTGTGTGACCAACTAAGTGAAATAAAAAAGAACAAATCTTAATTATTGGAAAATTAATGGAAAAATATATAGCATGTGCTTATGACTTATGGTAAACTTGAACCATGGTATAAATATATCATATTATTAAGAAAGTCATACAATAAAAAATAATAACCAATCAATACAAGTTTTTTCGTATTCAAAAAATGTAAATGAGAAAAAAAGATTTTCCTCGTTTTAATCAGTCAAATATGATAAAACTATGTTAAACTCATGTTGTAATTACTTTGATGGGTACAGTTTGGACATAAATATATTTTATCAAGCATATGGGATTATATTTTAATCATCTACTGATAAATCAGTTACACAAAGTAATTCTCAGAATTTATATACATTATCATATTACTGCGATGCAATGGTAGTTTTAATTTAAATTCGCTACCTAATTAGGGAAAATTAAATTATAACTGCACGTCCGCAGAGCACCTAAGCTTTTTTGTATGTTACTAGCGGAAACAGTCTAAATTTAAATATACGAGATCAACAGATAAATAAAACTTACATTTTAAAAGTACATCTTTAGAAAAATCTGACCGACTATTTGAAGATAGAGTCAGTCTAAAGTACCAGTTAAAATATCCGTACTAAAATACGTTTAGAAAAATATCAAGTATTATTAGTATCAAAGTATATATTAAACTTTTTTCCAAAGGAGGCATTCATAAAAAAGATTGCTAAATATAATCAGACCTTTGATTTGATGGTATCTTAATTAGTTTAAACTACCGTTCATACATGAATTTATTTTTATACTATTACTTTTTATTATAATTATTTTCATGGCATCCGAAAGAATAAATATAATTGTTGTTGCGTTGCTACGTTAAGGTAATGTTCTATTACTATTTATGCCATTTTAATGCAATAGAAACTAAAGATTTATTATTCCGTGAATAAATTAGTTTCCTCTTTCTTCAAACACAATTAATACTGCATCAAATTTAAATAAAATAGCGTGTTGCCGTATAAATAAATACAAAGTGTATTGGAATATTCTCTTGAGGCAATATCTTGTTGCCAAGAAGTCCGGTTTGTGTGATATTGGATTTATTGCAGTGGATGTATGGGGGTCACGTCTATACTACAATGGCCCACATATGAAACTCACCGGAGTTCAATTTCACGCCTTTCAACCCAGGGCTTTTGACACTTGTATCGATGTATTTTTATATATTTTATCCTAAAAATATATACAAAATTACAATAATATATATATAAAAGTGTGTTACGTTTTTCACTTAAATTTAAAAAAAAAACAAATAGAGCATCTATATTATTAATACGCATAATTTTGTCTCCAATCTTCACTGTTCCTTTCATTCTTTACCAGTAAAATGCTATGTAATTTGGTGATTTATGTGGTGTTTTGTTTATTCTTAATGGTTACCTACACTCGCGTACTAACAAAAGGAATTCTCATATACGATTAGCTTTCTTATCACACTTATTTTGCATCTCAAGAATCTGAAGCTGAGCACTACTGGTGGAGTTTTCAAAACATCAAAAGGTACATATAGAGGCTAGGAACTGTTGATTGATACAAATTTTGCTTGTAGCATATTAATTATACACTTCCACGAAACTAAATGTTGACTAACAATTCAGGGCGTTGCTTTACTTCTGTAATAATAGTTGTTTGATGGTAGCAACATAACAATATCAAAACATCTGAAATAATGAATCATGGAATGTATTTGGCTTAATAACTTTTGAACTCGAATATTCCTATTTTGTGTGTTCAATAATAATTTAGCGTTTTTTGTTTAGCGTTGCTTTAATTAATTTCAAGTGATTCTACGAGGATGGAGACAGGCGGTGTGTTCTGTAGTGACGTCATACATATGCATCCCCTTGCCATCCCTGAGGTACACTTAAGATAATTACTTTACTGTGTAGACGGTCTGCCAGGGTGCCTCTTGTAGCTGAATCCGTGAACTCTCTTGTGAGTCTTTATGCATAACAAATTATAAATACTACGTTTTATCAAAACAAATGAATAACATCAACTAATTTGTATCAACCTAAGCAGAAGAGAAGAGAGAAATTTCAATATGTTTAACTCAACGTCATGTCGTATCAGTAAATCTCTGTTATAGTCATTTTTATAAATGTGTCTACATATATATTCACCAGTATTTGGTTGACAGTAGCTAATAATACATTCATGATTGCCAAATCAACAAAATCGGTTACGGTTCAAATATCCTCGAAAATTCTGCCTTGTCATTTTCTATAATGCAAGGGTAAGAGAACTGGTGAACACGATACGTTTATAACGATCTTTGCAATTGGAAATTATGAAAGCTTTAAAGATTGGTTTGAAAATAATTGTTATTGTTATACAATATTACTCCATAATGGACAGAATATGGACGAGTTTTATTCGTTATTAATTGTTTATTAAATAGGAGTAAATGTTACAGCTATGATTATTAAAATTGAATTATGTTATTAACATTTAATTTTGTAGCTAATAAATTAAACCGATAGATTGGGAAGAATTTGTAAATATATTAACGGTTAAACTATTTTGATTTATTTCATATTTTACAATTTAATGACTTTTGTAATCCAGTATAACAACGACTGTAGGAGATTATTTTAATTCATCGGAAAAGTGAATTATCGAGGTCATTTTCTCATGTTTGAAGTAAAATGTATGGATTTACTTTTGTCATTCGCCTTTGAAGATAAACTGCCGTTTAAGATACAAGTGATTTGATCTGGTTGTTTACTTATTGAGAGCAAGTTCATGTTACATGATACAGGGGCTAGTCCCAATAACCCTTCCACATTATGACTGACAGAGAAACAGTGATCTTCTAACACGTATTATAATATTCTATCACTATGTTTTAAATAAATTAACTCACAGAATTTTTTAGGAAACCTACGTTTACATTTTTTTCTCTTTAAGAAAATGCATTTAATTTCCAGAAGCCTAAGTAGGCCTAACGATTTGTATCAATGAGGTTAATTTGTGAACCCTCTTAAGATTTGTTCTATTTCCTACATTAATTCATGTTTTTCACAGGTGGAAAAAGTAATGGGAAATAAATACACTTTCTTTCGAACCTAATTAACAATATGTCAATTAAATGATTAAAAACTACTTGTCCATGATGGCCGTTGGAAGTAGTGTGTTAGTCAATTTGTATACTGGGCTAACTCATATATTATGCAGTAACGTTTTATTTCGCCAGTAACTAGTCTTGGTTCACATTTTACAAGATCTCTAGTGTTTGAGAACCCTCACAAGCCCTTTATTTATATGTGACGTCACAACAATAGGCCACTTTGCACCCGTCACTGGCAGAGTGCTAATTAAACGGTTGACAAACGTAGGACTGAGTGAGTGCGTGGTTATAAAGGGTGGCATGATTACGATTTGCATACAAATACTAAAGCACTGGTAAATACTTTAATTGATAGTTAAATATTTAGTTTAAATAGGCGTAGTTTAATTGAATTAAACTTTGGGCAGAACATGTATATGATTTTTCTCACAATGCATCTTAATATGCAAACAGGATTTAGATTGGAAAACAATAATTATCTAAGTTAATAGCTCTCTACCCCAAACTCTTCAAATAGATATAATGTCATGCAAATTTAGTCAGGCAACATCCAATATGCTTAGGTGACTGAATTATTATAGTTATTAATTTTATCTAATTATACAGGCCTATATTACCGATATTCAGGCTATACATCGCTTTTACAGTTTTAAATGTTTATTTGTAGTAATTATGTTACAGATTTTTGATAATATCTTCGCACCAGGGAGTTTTGAAGGACCGATCTACAACCTTTGTACTCTTACTTTCTATTTCTGAACATAAGGTTAGAGAAGGATCCGAAATAGTTCTATTTTAGATGTTTGCTTCATAAAAAAATTATAGTAACAAGAAAATTATGTGACAGTCATTCTTTGTTACGTATTTCACTACGAGAGAGTTTGAACATAATTGACTTTTCTAGACTGCATTTTCCATGGATATAAAAGCAGAGACAAGTCAAGTAATTCTCAATAATTTATTAAAAGTACTTAGTGTTGCACCAGCAATGTCGGTTTCTTTTTAGGCCTCTGTTCTAATGGTATTAAAATAAAATAGAATAATATGGCGTTTAATTTGAAAACTTCTAACTTTGGCGATTTATGCACTTTACTGTCGCTCATGTTGTTCCTCATACTACCTCTAATAATATATTTCACGTTCGCCAACTGATGAAGATTGTTATCTTAATCCTGTGAATTGTATCCAACAAAAATCAAAAAGTTATCAAAAATATAAATGGATAATAAAGAGATGTATTACAGTGTTTTAAAGTCATTGTGTTTTAAATAGAACTACAACCATAATAAATCAAAATTATCAGTTTTGAAATTTTTTTCTCTCATTTATTGTAATTTAAATTAAAAAAATCTCTGATAATCAGATTTTATTTTATGAATTGTAAATTTGTCAGATCTTTTTACACCAATCACAAACATCATATGTTTAATGTTGTTTTATATTTAGAAACATACATATGCTTCACAAAATTACAAAAACGGTAACCCAGAGTACGCGTTGTAAAAGACACATTTTTAATGATAAAATATCTAAAGTCACTAAAAAAACCTAATAACATACATGTATATTTAAATTCCTTGGTTTTCCCTCAAGACTTAAATTTTAAAATATGTGATTTTTTCATTTTAATATTTACAAAGTGTATTTATTAATGGTGGGAGTACCAGATGATAACGTACACTGTAAAATTTTCAAGCGATTTATTTTGAACTATAAATACATGCAATATTACTAACTACTAATATTTAAATCAGAGACTATACTTACAAATAAACCCATTTTATGATTTTCCTGCTACAAAATATCAGAATCGCATTTTCATTTAAAAGCAGGAAAAGCAGTACCGGTAATGGATGGGAGCACTTACTGGGTACGTTTCTCTTAATTAACTTTGTCTATCTCTTTGAATCAGGTTTATACAACTGATACATTGTTTTTTCATTAAGCTGCACATCAGTGTTGGAAAACTTAAAAGGTCATTTTGATTTCGAAGTCATTTATAAAAATATCTATATCTAAAAATTGTAAATATTTATCTTAAAATTTACCTTAGTTTATTTATTTATTCAAATGTTCAAAGGATTGGTCTACGATTATTTGTTTTTAATATCTTTTACTTAAAGGTCCTGTTGTTTAAAATGGTTATCTTGTTTACCAAGTCAAGAACACAGCTAGAACAATTAATTTTATTTTTCGATCTATATAGAAAGAATAAAATTCGGTCGATTCATTAACAAAATATATCGATGCAAATGCTTTATCAAAATAAAAATCACCTTGTATACGAATAATGCTAACTTCTAGATTAGTTCAGTTACGACATATTTCACCTTGAATGTATTGTTTACAAAGACAATACCGCTACTCTTGTTCCCCAGTATATTTGTCCCAGCCGTTCTGTTGACAGCTAAATGGATTCCCAAGCTTGCAAACAAATCTCGTCAATTGCGCACTTAGAATTATATCCAAGCATAATTGTAAGCATAATTGTTTTAAGGGAAGCTTCTAGGTTCATGTAATGGAATATACAATAATACGACAAGAAGGTGGGTTAGTCTTAAGGCGATAAAACGAGAGCTTGTGAAATTATTAAATACCCTCGTCACAGCAAACCTGCGTACTCAGCAAATTTACAATGCATAATATATGTCTTAATACCACATAAAGCCGCAAACCAAGTTTCATAAAAATATATTCACATATAAGCGATTTTAATTATTCTCCATAAGAATAACATTGGTAATGAGTACCTAGGTTTGCTGAAACAAGGAACAGAAACAATTGGTTTTTATGCAAATTTAAATATAATTTAACTAGGCGAAGCCACATACTAAGTTTCATCAATATTCAATCATAAATAAGCCCTATATAACATTCTAGTTATTCTCCATAAGAATAACATGGGAGCTGACAAAGCAGGTTTGCTGCAACAGAAAAATGGGTTTTTATATAATTATCAATATAACTCAACCAAGTGAAGCTACATACCAAGTTTTATTAATTTATGTTCATAATGAAGGAAGTCATTACATTTTACTTATTCTCCATAAGAATATAATGGGGGCCGAGTACGCAGGTTTGCTGCTACGGGAATAATCAACAAAAAATCAATTTTTTGTGCAAATATCAATATACCGGTACAACGTGAAGCCACATACCAAATATCAAATTTTATTTATTCTCCATAAGGATAACATTGGACAACGTACTGTGTTTAGCACTTTGAATATCTCTGCAACGGTAAGGTGTATAATCACAATTTAAGCACCAAAATGATTGTTTTGTGGAACTGAACAGATTGGTAAAAGCAAATGTGAAGTTTACATTAAAATAAACTGAGGAAAAGCCAAAAACCTTTTTCCCATAAGATTAACATGGGAGATTTTATGAGCAGGTTTTTTTTTATTTTCTCCGTAGCCACTTAACCTAGGTTAATAATTCAAAATACTAAATTATTTGTTTTTTAAGCTCTATAACATAGTTAAACCCAAAATTAAGTTTTTTAAAAATTTTAGGGTGAAAAATGCAAAAAACTGATTTTTGGAAAATTTAAAACCCCCATAAACCCCCCTTTCCATGGTCCGATTTTTCTGGATTTCGAACTTAAAGTCATGAATGTCATTTTACACATTTGAGCCAAATTTCATCAAAATCGGACGTTTTTTACTTAAGTTATCGTGTTAACGGACACACACACACACATATATATATATATATATATATATATATATATATATATATATATATATATATATATATATATATATATATATATATATATATATACACATATATATATATATATTATATATATATATATATACATATATATAAATTTGAACGAATAGTGTTTTTGTCATCTGGGGACCTCAAAACAAAAAGTTATCATGGTCTCGGGCTTAAGTCTTACCATGAGACCTATGGTAATAGCTTCTTCCCTAAAGGGGAAATTTGCTAAAATGATAAGACCTGATTCCATGGTTGTCAAGATTAAAACTGTTTATTGCTGATTTATGCATGATTTATCAATACAAACAATCAATATAAACAAATTCATATGTAGTATCCATGATCACTTAGTAACTTTGATCAAATGTGACCTGGTTCCTTATGTCTGCTTAACTATTTGGATTGTTCTAAGTCAGCCCCGCTTTCTGAGGTAAAACAGCATAACCTTATCATGTGTACAAGTTCTATTCATTTTAAAACTAAGCGTCGTGTTATTTATGTATAACAAAATCTAGATTCAATACGTCTATCATGTGGATAAACGCATACAACTATTGTAAGTTGTAGGAGTGAATTCACTTGGTATGATTATAAAGCGCATAATAAATTATAATCAACTGTATTTAGTAATTGAAGAGAAAAATCTGCAGCTAACACCTAATATGAAAACCAATGTGTAGTAAAAAGAAGTGAAAATCAAATACATTAAAATTTATTCTCGTATGAAACAGTGATAATTCACATTGGAAGTAAAAAATAATATTGATAAACATTGTATACGTATGACAAAAACTGATAAAAATGTTATCGGTATGAAACAAAGAAAAGCTGATAGTATACGTTTAAAGTATGAACAATGTTATTAATTGAAATTGATAACCAGAATATTATTAATAACCTTGTTTAATACGCAATCCCATTTTACCTCACAATATTCTAAATTAACCAGAATTTGAAACGCACATATGTAAGGGTATTGGAGGTGCATTCACGTAGAGTAAACTCTTTTTTGACATATGAAATTAATTTAATATTGAATTATATATCCAAAACGAAACATTTTACTTTTATCTGTAAATATATTTTCTAAAACGATAAATTTTATAATTTGGGCTTAGATAGACTGAAATAGTTTACTTACCTCAACTAAACCTATAACGTTTTTATTATTTTAATTCCAACGCGGACAAATCAGCAACGGATGGAAACATCCACTAGAAATTCATCTTTGAACTAACTTCGATTGAATTTTCCAATTGTCTATTAACTTACACGTTGTTACAACACTAATTTTGCAATCATATAGAAACTCTATGCATCATTTCGTTAAAAATAATTTGGTTTAGTTAATTTGTATTAATAAAAAGTGTTTATATTCTGTTCATTGTTGATTGGCAGTTTATAATAATACCAATTATTATAATGCAATTTGTTATAATATTAATTTACATTTAAAATTATATGAAACATTCTACGATTTTTATTTAAATTCACTATGTAACAATAAAAGTATAACTCAACATGTGGCTTTACTGTTAAAAGAATAATATTTAATTTAATTAAAATCGTGGTGTACGATAACTCCAATAAACCATTCCTATACAAATTTGATCGACTCGTATGCAAATAAGTAAGGAGTCTTAAGAAATGTACTTCGTTTTCTAATTTTAAAAGCACCTTTTTACACCAGGGCAGTGAATAAAGATTAACCTTTCAGATTATTAAAATGAAAATATATTTTGTGTTATAAATGAGATTTTTTTTATTTTTTAACCTAAAGAGATAAAAACCAGGTATAGCTTAGTACCGAGTATTTAAAAAATTTCCAAAGGAGTGTTTGGGTTTTAATTCTGCTCAGCATTAAAACTATTTAGAATTGTAATGATTTTAGTTGCTGAATGCAGTAACGTTTAATAGCTGTTAAATATACTGGATACAATGCTTTAGAGTGGTAAAACCATGGTTCCAATTATACCTTTACTTGTCTAAAATGGTTGTTCTTGTAGTTACAGATCGTGTCATGGAGGTGGGGTACAGACGAGTGTACACTCCTATTAAACAAGTGGCTATGTGGAGCACTCTGAGCTCTCCCAGAGGGTATGAAGCTGTATCAAACCAATCATCAGTCTCTGGTCTACAACATGGAGGTGGGGTACAGACGATTGTACACTCCTATTAAACAAGTGGCTATGTGAAGCACTCTGATATCTCCCAGAGGGTATGAAGCTGTATCAAACCAATCATCAGTCTCTGGTCTACAACATGGAGGTAGGGTACAGACGAGTGTACACTCCTATTACACAAGTGGCTATGCAGAGCACTCTGAGCTCTCCCAGAGGGTATGAAGCTGTATCAAACCAATCATCAGTCTCTGGTCTACAACATGGAGGTGGGGTACAGACGAGTTTACACTCCTATTACACAAGTAGCAATTTAGAGCACTCTGAGCTCTCCCAGAGGGTATGAAGCTGTATCAAACCAATCATCAGTCTCTGGTCTACAACTTGGATGTGGGGTACAGACGAGAGTAAAGTCCTATTACACAATTGGCTATGTAGAGCACTCTGAGCTCTCCCAGAGGGTATGAAGCTGGATCAAACCAATCATCAGTCTCTAGTCTACAACATAGAGGTCGGATACAGACGAGAGTACACTCCTATTACACAAGTGGCTATGTAGATCACTCTGAGCTCTCCCAGAGGGTATGGAGCTGTATCAAACCAATCATCAGCCTTTGGTCTACAACATGGAGGTGGGGTACAGACGAGAGTACACTCCCATTACACGAGTGGCTATGTAGAGCACTCTGAGCTCTCCCAAAGGGTATGAAGCTGGATCAAACCAATCATCAGTCTCTAGTCTACAACATAGAGGTCGGGTACAGACGAGAGTACACTCCTATTACACAAGTGGCTATGTAGAGCACTCTGAGTTCTCCCAGAGGGTATGAAGCTGTAACAAACCAATCATCAGTCACTGGTCTACAATTTGGAGGTGGGGTACATACGAGAGTACACTCCCATTACACAAGTGGCTATGTAGAGCACTCTGAGCTCTCCCAGAGGGTATGAAGCTGTATCAAACCAAACATAAGTCTCTGGTCTACAACATGGAGGTGGGGTACAGACGAGTGTACACTCCTATTACACAAGAGGCTATGTAGAGCACTCTAAGCTCTCCCAGAGGGTATAAAGTTTTAAAAAACCAATCATCAGTCTCTGGTCTACAACATGGTGGTGGGGTACAGACGAGTGTACACTCCTATTACACAAATGGCTATGTAGAGCACTCTGAGCTCTCCCAGAGGGTATAAAGCTGTATAAAACCAATCATCAGTCACTGGTCTACAATTTGGAGGTGGGGTACATACGAGAGTACACTCCCATTACACAAGTGGCTATGTAGAGCACTCTGAGCTCTCCCAGAGGGTATGACGCTGTATCAAACCAATCATCAGTCCCAGGTTTACAACATAGAGGTGGGGTACAGACGAGAGTACACTCATGTTGCACAAGTGGCTATGTAAAGCACTCTGAGCTCTCCCAGAGGGTATGAAGCTGTATAAAACCAATCATCAGTCTCTGGTCTACAACATAGAGGTGGGGTACAAACGAGAGTACACTCCTATTACATAAGTGGCTATGTAGAGCACTCTGAGCTCTCCCAGAGGGTATGAAGCTGTATCAAACATATCATCAGGCTCTTGTCTACAACATAGAGGTGGGGTACAGACGAGAGTACACTCCTATTACACAAGTGGCTATGTAGAGCACTCTGAGCTCTCCCAGAGGGTATGAAGCTGTGTCAAACCAATCACCAGTTCCTGATCAACAACATGGAGGTGCGGTACAGACGAGAGTACACTCCTATTACACAAGTGGCTATCTAGAGCACTCTGAGCTCTCCCAGAGGGTATGAAGCTGTATCAAACCAATCATCAGTCCCAGGTTTACAACATAGAGGTGGGGTACAGACGAGAGTACACTCATGTTGCACAAGTGGCTATGTAAAGCACTCTGAGCTCTCCCAGAGGGTATAAAGTTTTAAAAAACCAATCATCAGTCTCTGGTCTACAACATGGAGTTGGGGTACAGACGAGTTTACACTCCTATTACACAAATGGCTATGTAGAGCACTCTGAGCTCTCCCAGAGGGTATGAAGCTGTAAAAAACCAATCATCAGTCACTGGTCTACAATTTGGAGGTGGGGTACATACGAGAGTACACTCCCATTACACAAGTGGCTATGTAGAGCACTCTGAGCTCTCCCAGAAGGTATGAAGCTGTATAAAACCAATCATCAGTCTCTGGTCTACAACATAGAGGTGGGGTACAAACGAGAGTACACTCCTATTACATAAGTGGCTATGTAGAGCACTCTGAGCTCTCCCAGAGGGTATGAAGCTGTATCAAACATATCATCAGTCACTGGTCTACAATTTGGAGGTGGGGTACATACGAGAGTACACTCCCATTACACAAGTGGCTATGTAGAGCACTCTGAGCTCTCCCAGAGGGTATGAAGCTGTATAAAACCAATCATCAGTCTCTGGTCTACAACATAGAGGTGGGGTACAAACGAGAGTACACTCCTATTACATAAGTGGCTATGTAGAGCACTCTGAGCTCTCCCAGAGGGTATGAAGCTGTATCAAACATATCATCAGCCTCTTGTCTACAACATAGAGGTGGGGTACAGACGAGAGTACACTCCTATTACACAAGTGGCTATGTAGAGCACTCTGAGCTCTCCCAGAGGGTATGAAGCAGTGTCAAACCAATCATCAGTCTCTGGTCTACAACATGGAGGTGGGGTACAGACGAGAGTACACTCCCATTACACGAGTGGCTATGTAGAGCACTCTGAGCTCTCCCAAAGGGTATGAAGCTGGATCAAACCAATCATCAGTCTCTAGTCTACAACATAGAGGTCGGGTACAGACGAGAGTACACTCCTATTACACAAGTGGCTATGTAGAGCACTCTGAGTTCTCCCAGAGGGTATGAAGCTGTAACAAACCAATCATCAGTCACTGGTCTACAATTTGGAGGTGGGGTACATACGAGAGTACACTCCCATTACACAAGTGGCTATGTAGAGCACTCTGAGCTCTCCCAGAGGGTATGAAGCTGTATCAAACCAAACATAAGTCTCTGGTCTACAACATGGAGGTGGGGTACAGACGAGTGTACACTCCTATTACACAAGAGGCTATGTAGAGCACTCTAAGCTCTCCCAGAGGGTATAAAGTTTTAAAAAACCAATCATCAGTCTCTGGTCTACAACATGGTGGTGGGGTACAGACGAGTGTACACTCCTATTACACAAATGGCTATGTAGAGCACTCTGAGCTCTCCCAGAGGGTATAAAGCTGTATAAAACCAATCATCAGTCACTGGTCTACAATTTGGAGGTGGGGTACATACGAGAGTACACTCCCATTACACAAGTGGCTATGTAGAGCACTCTGAGCTCTCCCAGAGGGTATGACGCTGTATCAAACCAATCATCAGTCCCAGGTTTACAACATAGAGGTGGGGTACAGACGAGAGTACACTCATGTTGCACAAGTGGCTATGTAAAGCACTCTGAGCTCTCCCAGAGGGTATGAAGCTGTATAAAACCAATCATCAGTCTCTGGTCTACAACATAGAGGTGGGGTACAAACGAGAGTACACTCCTATTACATAAGTGGCTATGTAGAGCACTCTGAGCTCTCCCAGAGGGTATGAAGCTGTATCAAACATATCATCAGGCTCTTGTCTACAACATAGAGGTGGGGTACAGACGAGAGTACACTCCTATTACACAAGTGGCTATGTAGAGCACTCTGAGCTCTCCCAGAGGGTATGAAGCTGTGTCAAACCAATCACCAGTTCCTGATCAACAACATGGAGGTGCGGTACAGACGAGAGTACACTCCTATTACACAAGTGGCTATCTAGAGCACTCTGAGCTCTCCCAGAGGGTATGAAGCTGTATCAAACCAATCATCAGTCCCAGGTTTACAACATAGAGGTGGGGTACAGACGAGAGTACACTCATGTTGCACAAGTGGCTATGTAAAGCACTCTGAGCTCTCCCAGAGGGTATAAAGTTTTAAAAAACCAATCATCAGTCTCTGGTCTACAACATGGAGTTGGGGTACAGACGAGTTTACACTCCTATTACACAAATGGCTATGTAGAGCACTCTGAGCTCTCCCAGAGGGTATGAAGCTGTAAAAAACCAATCATCAGTCACTGGTCTACAATTTGGAGGTGGGGTACATACGAGAGTACACTCCCATTACACAAGTGGCTATGTAGAGCACTCTGAGCTCTCCCAGAAGGTATGAAGCTGTATAAAACCAATCATCAGTCTCTGGTCTACAACATAGAGGTGGGGTACAAACGAGAGTACACTCCTATTACATAAGTGGCTATGTAGAGCACTCTGAGCTCTCCCAGAGGGTATGAAGCTGTATCAAACATATCATCAGTCACTGGTCTACAATTTGGAGGTGGGGTACATACGAGAGTACACTCCCATTACACAAGTGGCTATGTAGAGCACTCTGAGCTCTCCCAGAGGGTATGAAGCTGTATAAAACCAATCATCAGTCTCTGGTCTACAACATAGAGGTGGGGTACAAACGAGAGTACACTCCTATTACATAAGTGGCTATGTAGAGCACTCTGAGCTCTCCCAGAGGGTATGAAGCTGTATCAAACATATCATCAGCCTCTTGTCTACAACATAGAGGTGGGGTACAGACGAGAGTACACTCCTATTACACAAGTGGCTATGTAGAGCACTCTGAGCTCTCCCAGAGGGTATGAAGCTGTGTCAAACCAATCACCAGTCTCTGGTCTACAACATGGAGGTAGGGTACAGACGAGTGTACACTCCTATTACACAAGTGGCTATGCAGAGCACTCTGAGCTCTCCCAGAGGGTATGAAGCTGTATCAAACCAATCATCAGTCTCTGGTCTACAACATGGAGGTAGGGTACAGACGAGTTTACACTCCCATTACACAAGTAGCAATTTAGAGCCCTCTGAGCTCTCCCAGAGGGTATGGAGCTGTATCAAACCAATCATCAGCCTTTGGTCTACAGCATGGAGGTGGGGTACAGACGAGAGTACACTCCCATTACACGAGTGGCTATGTAGAGCACTCTGAGCTCTCCCAAAGGGTATGAAGCTGGATCAAACCAATCATCAGTCTCTAGTCTACAACATAGAGGTCGGGTACAGACGAGAGTACACTCCTATTACACAAGTGGCTATGTAGAGCACTCTGAGCTCTCCCAGAGGGTATGAAGCTGTATCAAACCAAACATAAGTCTCTGGTCTACAACATGGAGGTAGGGTACAGACGAGTGTACACTCCTATTACACAAGAGGCTATGTAGAGCACTCTAAGCTCTCCCAGAGGGTATAAAGTTTAAAAAAACCAATCATCAGTCTCTGGTCTACAACATGGAGGTGGGGTACAGACGAGTGTACACTCCTATTACACAAATGGTTATGTAGAGCACTCTGAGCTCTCCCAGAGGGTATGAAGCTGTAACAAACCAATCATCAGTCACTGGTCTACAATTTGGAGGTGGGGTACATACGAGAGTACACTCCCATTACACAAGTGGCTATGTAGAGCATTCTGAGCTCTCCCAGAGGGTATGAAGCTGTATAAAAGCAATCATCAGTCTCTGGTCTACAACATAGAGGTGGGGTACAAACGAGAGTACTCTCCTATTACATAAGTGGCTATGTAGAGCACTCTGAGCTCTCCCAGAGGGTATGAAGCTGTATCAAACATATCATCAGTCTCTTGTCTACAACATAGAGGTGGGGTACAGACGAGAGTACACTCCTATTACACAAGTGGCTATGTAGAGCACTCTGAGCTCTCCCAGAGGGTATGAAGCTGTGTCAAACCAATCACCAGTCCCTGATCAACAACATGGAGGTGCGGTACAGACGAGAGTACATTCCTATTACACAAGTGGCTATGTAGAGCACTCTGAGCTCTCCCAGAGGGTATGAAGCTGTATCAAACCAATCATCAGTCCCAGGTTTACAACATAGAGGTGGGGTACAGACGAGAGTACTCTCATGTTGCACAAGTGGCTATGTAAAGCACTCTGAGCTCTCCCAGAGGGTATGAAGCTGTATCAAACCAATCATCAGTCTCTGGTCTACAACTTGGAGGTGGGGTACAGACGAGAGTACACTCCTAAAACACAAGTGGCCATGTAGAGCACTCTGAGCTCTCCCAGAGGGTATAAAGCTGTATCAAACCAATCAGCAGTCTCTGGTCTACAACATAGAGGTGGGGTACAGACGAGAGTACACTCCTATAACACACGTGGCTATGTAGAGCACTCTGAGCTCTCCCAGAGGGTATGAAGCTGTATCAAACCAATCATCAGTCTCTGGTCTACAGCTTGGAGGTGGGGTACAGACGAGTGTACACTCCTATTACACACGTGGCTATGTAGAGCACTCTGAGCTCTCCCAGAGGTTATGAAGCTGTATCAAACCAATCATCAGTCTCTGGTCTACAACTTGGAGGTGGGGTACAGACGAGAGTACACTCCTATTACACAAGTAGCTATGTAGAGCACTCTGAGCTCTCCCAGAGGGTATGAAGCTGTAACAAACCAATCATCAGTCTCTGGTCTACAACATGGAGGTGGGGTACAGACGCGTGTACACTCCTATTACACAAGTGGCTATGTAGAGCACTCTAAGCTCTCCCAGAGGGTATGAAGCTGTAACAAACCAATCATCAGTCTCTGGTCTACAACATGGAGGTGGGGTACAGACGAGAGTACACTCCTATTACACAAGTGGCTATGTAGAGCACTCTGAGCTCTCCCAGAGGGTATGAAGCTGTATCAAACCAATCATCAGTCTCTGGTCTACAACATGGAGGTAGGGTACAGACGAGTTTACACTCCTATTACACAAGTAGCAATTTAGAGCACTCTGAGCTCTCCCAGAGGGTATGGAGCTGTATCAAACCAATCATCAGCCTTTGGTCTACAGCATGGAGGTGGGTAACAGACGAGAGTACACTCCCATTACACGAGTGGCTATGTAGAGCACTCTGAGCTCTCCCAAAGGGTATGAAGCTGGATCAAACCAATCATCAGTCTCTAGTCTACAACATAGAGGTCGGGTACAGACGAGAGTACACTCCTATTACACAAGTGGCTATGTAGAGCACTCTGAGCTCTCCCAGAGGGTATGAAGCTGTATCAAACCAAACATAAGTCTCTGGTCTACAACATGGAGGTGGGGTACAGACGAGTGTACACTCCTATTACACAAATGGCTATGTAGAGCACTCTGAGCTCTCCCAGAGGGTATGAAGCTGTAACAAACCAATCATCAGTCACTGGTCTACAATTTGGAGGTGGGGTACATACGAGAGTACACTCCCATTACACAAGTGGCTATGTAGAGCATTCTGAGCTCTCCCAGAGGGTATGAAGCTGTATAAAACCAATCATCAGTCTCTGGTCTACAACATAGAGGTGGGGTACAAACGAGAGTACACTCCTATTACATAAGTGGCTATGTAGAGCACTCTGAACTCTCCCAGAGGGTATGAAGCTGTATCAAACATATCATCAGTCTCTTGTCTACAACATAGAGGTGGGGTACAGACGAGAGTACACTCCTATTACACAAGTGGCTATGTAGAGCACTCTGAGCTCTCCCAGAGGGTATGAAGCTGTGTCAAACCAATCACCAGTCCCTGATCAACAACATGGAGGTGCGGTACAGACGAGAGTACATTCCTATTACACAAGTGGCTATGTAGAGCACTCTGAGCTCTCCCAGAGGGTATGAAGCTGTATCAAACCAATCATCAGTCCCAGGTTTACAACATAGAGGTTGGGTACAGACGAGAGTACTCTCATGTTGCACAAGTGGCTATGTAAAGCACTCTGAGCTCTCCCAGAGGGTATGAAGCTGTATCAAACCAATCATCAGTCTCTGGTCTACAACTTGGAGGTGGGGTACAGACGAGAGTACACTCCTATTACACAAGTGGCCATGTAGAGCACTCTGAGCTCTCCCAGAGGGTATAAGGCTGTATCAAACCAATCAGCAGTCTCTGGTCTACAACATAGAGGTGGGGTACAGACGAGAGTACACTCCTATAACACACGTGGCTATGTAGAGCACTCTGAGCTCTCCCAGAGGGTATGAAGCTGTATCAAACCAATCATCAGTCTCTGGTCTACAGCTTGGAGGTGGGGTACAGACGAGTGTACACTCTTATTACACACGTGGCTATGTAGAGCACTCTGAGCTCTCCCAGAGGTTATGAAGCTGTATCAAACCAATCATCAGTCTCTGGTCTACAACTTGGAGGTGGGGTACAGACGAGAGTACACTCCTATTACACAAGTAGCTATGTAGAGCACTCTGAGCTCTCCCAGAGGGTATGAAGCTGTAACAAACCAATCATCAGTCTCTGGTCTACAACATGGAGGTGGGGTACAGACGCGTGTACACTCCTATTACACAAGTGGCTATGTAGAGCACTCTAAGCTCTCCCAGAGGGTATGAAGCTGTAACAAACCAATCATCAGTCTCTGGTCTACAACATGGAGGTGGGGTACAGACGAGAGTACACTCCTATTACACAAGTGGCTATGTAGAGCACTCTGAGCTCTCCCAGAGGGTATGAAGCTGTTACAAACCAATCATCAGTCTCTGGTCTACCATGCGACGTGCTTGCTCAGTTGCACAACAGGTTTAATACTGCAGTTTGGATTCCAATACTGTTCTAAAGACTGAAATATTTGTATCTATATCACATAAAAAACATGTTGTTAATAAATGTAAAACAATATACCAGAAACAAATCGTGGGTTTTTTATAAGTGTACAAATATCAAATTCCTGTGTTATAATCCAGATATACTTAGATATTCATTCATTCATTTTAATTTTGTTGTTCGATGTGAAAATAATTTAAAATATATATGTGATATTTCATTAATGTTTAGTCAATCACTTTGCATCATATATAAGACTCACATGTTTGTTTTATATATTTATGGTTTTAGAATACTTCCTGGAAAACACAATAAAGTTGCATTAAATCTTATAATATTAAATTTGTTATATCAATATGTTAGGGCCAAATGCTAAACGGACATAAAGAAATTTATTTTAATTTTAAATTTAGTATGTGTTCTTATTGTGCAGCAAATTTTATCTGCAAAAATATAATACCGTCATCACTAACTTACTCAAAGTATGTTTAGTCAGTACACGTTTTTATTCCATTTACGCAATCAAGCTTAAGATTTGAAATTACGTAGGCCTAGTTAAAACTTTCATCTT
Organism: Allygus modestus; assembly: GCA_963675035.1. Lineage (NCBI taxonomy): Eukaryota > Metazoa > Arthropoda > Insecta > Hemiptera > Cicadellidae > Allygus > Allygus modestus. Next base: position 29,402,130 of record OY776115.1, on the reverse strand, counting down.
ACATTTAAAAATGACACGCATTTACGATACTTTTTCAGAGCATATAATGTGGTTGTTCTGTCATTCAGTGACATATTTTATAGAAATACTGTAAAATTAAATGTTGATGGTTTGTCTCAAATAATTTATATATTCCTGATAATTAAACACAATATACAGCTAATTAAACACTCAGGGAACATTTACAGTTGCTGGTTCCAAACGTTGCCTTTGCTCATTGGTTGAATTGTTTCAAATTAACATTTCGTTCTTTAAACATCCAGTCAACAACTCAATATGCAAGAAGAACTTTTGATTTTTCCTCATATTTTTCCATCACTAAAATGTTATTAAATTATTTTGAACTTTTGACTTTAAATAAGAAATGTTAATATAAATACAATATAATATATTTGAATTAGTTAACCAAATGATATTATCCATGATGTATCCAACATGTGTGCCATTTCGATCAAATATTACTTAAAAAATGAACGTTACAAATACATATCGTTGATAATTTAATCATTTTAATGAAAAATTATCAACCGTATACCAATAATTTGTTAATGGTTGGACACCAAAAACAGGTTCTTTATACAATACGATAGACAGAAGCTTTAATTATTAGAAATGGCAGCATCTCGAAGTTAGTATCAAATAGCAATGAACAAAACATTAAACACATCAATCTTAAAAGATGCCGTAATCATATAGTCGCGCTTGCAAGGCTGTTTAATAGAAGTTAAAACTATAAATACACATTGGGACCTTTTACCACGATTTATCGTAAAATTTGCTTTTGTTCACCGGGCTCACACTTTATTCTACCATCAGAACCTACAAATACCTCAGGCCTACTCCCCTGCGAATCATTGTGAAGAACATTCAAGTGATCATCAACAAGGCCAGTTATATATTACACTTTGTGGTACATTTATGCGACCTCTTCTTGTTAAGACGCTTGTTTGACCTGTAAATCTTTGTTCATTTACTTCATCAAGTCCCAGCTCCATACAAAAAACTGTCTGAGTTGTGGACATCAAGAGTCTTCTTCTGCTGGTTATGGTCAACTATGAGACCTTCGGTTTAGGAGATTTATCAAGAGAAGTAACTACTTTATATGCCTTGTTCGAGATACGTAAGCTTTGAGTTGATCCCAACTTTATTACGCGACTTCGATGTACTTAGCCGCTCGTGTGGTCTGGAATATTATATACCCCACTCGCAGCAAAGCAATAGTGTATATCAGTTTCTATTTAGAATAACATTTTCTGACTTCCTCATGACAACCTCCAAACCAAAAAGTCATGTGACCATGGTCAGCCATCCAAGTATTGATAACAAGAATCACATGGTTCTGTTGTTACTGTAGAGTACATCGATTAGAGCTGAAATTTCGTCAGCTCAAACAACGGTTTCCTCAGTCACCCTAGGTCGCAATGTGTTATAATGGGAGATATGGTAGGGATCCGATATTGAGTGTGGAACGGGCGCTGGTCAGCAGGTCATGTATGTATGTACACTCTCGGCACTGCGTGGTACACGTCTGAGCGTGGGAACAGGATGTCATATTTACAGCTCTCTGTTTTGGTACTGCATGTTGCAGTTCTGCTATTGCATTACTTTCTGTTAGGTTAGCAAGCGGCTTTATGGAGGAAAAAGCTCCTAAACCTATGTAAGCAGATTTACATTTGTAATGGGGAAAATAATGCTAACAATTTACTTCACCGTGGTTTAAATATTCCCGTTTTATAAACTACCTCCAAAACTGGTTACAAAGGGGGATAAGCGTTTCTTGGGCAGTAAAAGTATTGCTTTCCCAATCTAATGGGCCCCTGGAGGGATATTAACCGGCCTAAGTTGCTGTGTTAACGTCCGATGGCACGTTTACACATTGTTTTCCCTCAGCCACGTAATCCTTTAATATTTATTTGTTAACAATAATTGTTTATTGATTTTTACACATTTCTAAATTATTAGTGAGTTACTGATATTTTTTTCAGTACAATTATGTATAGTAATTAAAACATAAATAATTTGAAGACAAAGATATTACACTGTCAGCTATGAAGTAGGTAGATAGGTAGTGAGGTAAAACTTCCGCACCTTTTATATATGACTGGCTTCAGGAAGAAACCATGTGCATTAGCATTTGGCTTGAATCATTTTAAGCTTTATACTTTTTATTCATATTTGTTGTAGTCTTTTATTTTAAAATTATGGTTTAATTTTATTTGTTCACATAATATATTTAACTTAAATCGGTCATAAGTATGATATTAATATTTCCTATGGTCTTAAAAACTAGCCAACACTGACTGGCTGGTTGTTTGATTCACTATTTCATAAGGTGCAGATCATTTAACAATATTTTCATACCCCAAATTATTTGGCAGTTTTATTTATATATGAAATAGACTTTGCAATTATTTAACCGTTGATTGGAGTGTGAAATCTAACATTTAACAACAATGTATTGTAGTTTGATTTTGTAACATTGCAGTTACAAAACACAGTACATCAAATTAGCTTATTTCAATATTTCAATATCGAAAATCAATAGGTTAGTAATTCCAGCGAGGACAATGGCAGAGGTCCGAAGATACATCAATCTCTCAAACCGGCCTCATGGGGTCCTATTGTATAACAGGAGGATCTCCGCGTCCATTGTTCCGGGTTGTTAAGAGTGGTCATCGCAAAATTGGATATCTTATCATATTTCTGTAATCACCTGTGAACCATACACAAATATGTATAGCCAAGATTATGGTTATCAAACCGATATCTATTTACCGTTTGTTGTGTGTTATGTATGTTACCGTTAAATGTAATAAATACTGTCCCGTTCTTCGCACAGGGATCCATAGACAAATCAATATCCTTAAAAACAGCAGTGGCACTCTAAGGACCCATTAGCAAATTTCAGTCAAATGATAAGCCTTATAATCACATTTTACTAACAGTGGGTACTGTAGGCCACCCTACTGTTCTATTGTGTTAGATTCATTATTTTATATTTGGGTACATTTAACCCTACAATGCTCAACAACTCAAAGTTATTTTTGTATCCCAAAAAGGGGGTTAGGGGATTTTGAGTGTTTTACCCAGCGAAATTGTTAACTATTATACAAAGGAAGGTACGGGTCAAACTTTAAATAAATTTAACTAAACTGTGACTCTAAGAGTGCGAACACATTTACAGAGGAAATTCGCTAAAATGCTATAAAAAGCAAGGTAGAATGTTTTAGAGCTACTATTATAGAATTGGAGTAAAAGCAAGAGTACGACACGTACCGGAGTGGCTACCTAGAGCACTCTGGGCTCTCTCGGAGGGTATAGAGCTCTAAACAAACCAATTACAATCCCTAGGGTACAATTCGATGAGTCTGTACTGTTGGATACCAGGTCGCATGCTGTCGTTGAGTGTTCAAAAATATCATAACGATAAAGTTAGAAATATTTATGAGAAATATATATTTAGTTCTACAATGATTAGAGACTGTAAACCCAAACTAGATCAGGAATAAATTGTGTGGGTTTAAATGTACATTTTACATTATGCCGATTTGAAGTTCTAAACCAATCAATAACAACTGATGCCAGGTCCACACTACGGTGTTCTTTTAAGCTCGTTTCAATCAGGAGAACAGTAGTAGAAACTGGTAATTTAAAAGAGTTATTTTTATGAAATATTTGTAAGTAAGTCACTTTTTAAAATAGATACTACCACTGTAAGAAATGTTCAACCAAATTAGGGCAGGGATAATCTATTTGAAAGTAAATTTTAAAAGAAATTTATGAATGAAATTTAGATAAGTGAAAACCTTAAAGTTAATATTCCAGTAAATCTTAAAAATGTGTACTTTGATGATCTTAAAACAATTAACGTATATAACCACGGTAGCTAAATCAATTATTAAACTAATTTATAATAAATTAATTTTCAACAGCATACACAAGGCGGCCCATGAGTCTGTTGTCGCTAACAGTTGTTAACATGTCTTTTTATTAGCGTAGTTTTAATGAAGTAGTGGTCATTTGGAGATCCCCAGTTCTGACACCGATGAATTTTTCAGTCTTGTGAATACTGAAATTGAAATTTTACTTTTATTTTTCGTGATGTTAAACACTTAAAAGAGCAAATCGAATCAGAATTTGAATACCTACAATCACAAAAGTTTATCGGCATAACTTATACGTAAGTTTTGATGCATGGATGCAAAACATGCAAAGAACAGTGTGGACACCACTTTGAGCACATTATGTTAAACTGCACACTATGTAAAAGATTCATAAAATGTTGCTTTGGGGTTTTGTATTACTAATTACTAATCACTAAACGCAAATTTGACAACCAACTTATAAGGAACCCTATAAATTGCAAAAGTATGCAGACATTTTGAAAACTTAATGCAAATTTAAATGTGACAAATGTAAATTTTCTGTTACGTATGTTAAACAAGTTTCATTATATATATTTCTTTTTTGTAGTAAGCTATACATCCCACCAATGAAATTCCAGTTGGCGTTAATTGAAAACGGAGAAACATTTCCAGTCGCTGCTTCCAGCCGTTGTCGATGTTCCTCTCCGGTCGAGCGGGTTTAAATTAAAATGTTCTTTTAACGTCCTGGTACGTGTTTATCTTCTTGTTTGGAGAAACAACATCGCAAATAACAACCGAGACAACTGGTCATATATTTCTATTAAGGGAGAGATTAAAATTAAAGAGAAAAATTAAACATGTTTATTGAAATTTGACATGTAACTTAAAACTTATTAAGTACTTTTTGTCATATTGCTTTAAAAACAGCAGTTTTTATTACATGAATTAAGATGCTATAGTTTTAATTTGTATTCCTTACATAAAAACGTATTGCTATGATGAGTTTTTCGTCCTTGGTTAAAAACATAATTTGATGAATCTTTTTGGTCGAGCTCATTAGCTGTTAAATATTAATTGAAAGGATTTTCAACTTGTAAACAAAAGGTGTAAGACTACATGCTGACCATCATTTTCCTTAGCCAAACCAATTAAATCCTCTCTTCACAAGTTAGAAATTTGTAAATTGACAAATGCAAAGGGACAAAAAAATTTCAAAAATTGCAAGAGACAAATGAAAATTGACATATAAAGAGAGGATTTGATTGGTTGCCATGGAGATAGAGTTGACAGAGGGATAAAATAGTGGTCGTCTTACTACATTTTATTAAACGAGACGAGACCTCTAGATATATTTACCTCGTTGGGGAACTCACTTTTTACAAAAAAAGCTGATTAATGGTTGTTCATTCACAAACATGTGATTAAAACCTATTATTAGTGAATTTCCTTTGGAAAGTGAACTATTAGCATGACCCGCACGGTGAAACTTAAGCCCGGGACAACCATAGAAGTTCCTAACGTGACCCCCTGAACACGTTTTGGGGGGTCGTTCAAAATTGTTTATATATATATATATATATATGTGTGTGTGTGTGTGTGTGTGTGTGTGTGTGTGTGTGTGTGTGTGTGTGTGTGTGTTTGCTCTCTAGCGGTCGCACCTTTTGTCCGATTTACTTAAAATTTGGTAGGGACATTCTTTTCTGTAATCAGATGGATAAGTTCATTGGGCAAAACAATCTGAAAACTCTAAACCCATTTTTTGGGGATTAATCTCTAAAAGTTTGAGTTTTTGGGTCCAAAAGGGATCATAAATTCCCTTTATGTAAAGTTAATGCATGTAAAAAGATGGGAATTAGTAAGGCAAAAGTTTTAAGCCCTCTCTCGTCACTCTAACATACATATTTATTGAGTTATTAAAGAAAATGTGAATCGACTAAATACAGTACGTTGTCTTATGGGGGTTTTACACTAGAAAAGCCTGTTATTCATTTGTTAGAGTACTTTTATCATCCCCAGCAACCTCACGCCTACTTTCAAGCCTGTCTGGACCTTCTCCTAACATTATAATGCACAAAATTGTATTCCCAGCTTTGCAGGTAAATGAAACCAGGAGCATCAGAACAGCCAAAAAATCACTGTTTTCAGATTTCAATAAAAATTGGAATAAATGTATGTTATTAGACTGATTTGGAGTTTTAAAAGTTTTTATGTGGAAATTAACTTCCCTCACGTCAGCGTACTGCGTGCGAACTCGTTGTTTTTTGTGTCATTTCGCAGTGTGGTAAAAAGTATCGTTCATAACTCATCACTAAAGTATTTTTCCCCGTGCCTTATGAACTTTGATCATGCACGCAAAAAGATCACTTTCAATACTTTAATGATGATTTCCAGCTGTTCTTTGGACTACATCTTAAAGTTTTGCATAGCAACCATAATGTTTATTTTCAGATACAACATCAAAAACATGAGAGAGAGAAAACATTTGTCCTAGTCCTGCTCAACAGAATATTTTCCTAACTTATAATTTCGATTCATTATTGTACATTCAAATGTTGTTTATTACACAATTATTTGTCTTTCTTTTTTTATGTTGCATTATCGTTTACAAATTATAGCAGCCTCCCCATGCTTGTAATGCAATATACTATTTATTATTTAATTTTTTATCTTAGATAACACTTATTAGTGTATCATCGATTTGTAACCGATTCCCTGGTTAATTTCAATCGAAGAATATTTTAATATAAGAAAATCACTTTCTCAAATTTAAACACCAGGAAAATGCGTTATGAAGTCAATACTTTTCCATCATTCATTGTAAACAATATCATTGTAATGAAACGTTGCTTGAAGAAATAATGCGGTTAATTGAAAACAGTGAAACAGTTCCAATCACTGACTCCAGTGTATTTTTCATTTGAATGTTTTGAAATTAATTTAGTTATTCTAGCATCCAGTTACTCTCTTGTAAGCTAGTTCTGTCATTAAATAATTGTCTTTAAATTAAACTTAGTTTCTATAACGTTTAGTTTTAAAGTAAAAGTAATATGTAAATACAAGTTTATTTTATTTATACAAAGCGATTCTCTCAAGACCACACAGATATAAATATTCCTAAGGTTCTATAAACCTAATTATGTAATTTTCTTCTTGGAATAGTTTGAGTAAGTTTGAATTTGAGTAAATAGAGCGCAAAGTAGCACTTTGCTGCTTTTGAGAGGATAGTTTACGCACGTTGCGTTGTAGTTCCCCTGGCCCACTGTAGTTCCCCTCTTCTTTACATGCGGGTATCAGTAATAAGCAGCAGTTCCAGCGGGCGGGATGTTCCCTGGCCCACTGTAGTTCCCCTCTTCTTTACATGCGGGTCTCAGTAATAAGCAGCAGTTCCTAATAGTTTCTCGAGTGCAGCAAAGATACTTTGAACACTAATTGCAATTTAAATGTTTCTTAAATTCGTATAATGCTTATAAGTAATAGGTAACAATAACATAATAAGTATACCTTTACACGTGTGAACCTTAATTGTGAAGTTTCACAAACATAACGAATCAAAATATTGTGTTACGTTTAAAACGTTCAACAACAAGAAAACCTAGACGAGCTTATCTATTTTCAGCCAGAGTTTCATACACAAGCATGCACGACCGACGTTAACTGGATAATACGTGCATACTATTTGTGTTCTTTAATTGAAACACTGGAATGCGGCAAAGTCAGTAAATGCAGGAATTAGCTATTTGCGTGTTCAATTAAGTACGAGAAAACCGGCTTTGTTGGATGACTGTAGGAAAGGTAATTTAACTTGACCTACTAGTTATAATCCAAGGACTTCTTGTTGTAGTATACTTCAACACTATACTTCTTAAATATATACTATAATATACTGGTTACCAAAGTGTTCTAACGCTATTGTAACCCCCTAGGGTCGGAGTCTCTATTCACCCCTACTATCGGGCCATCTGAAGGAATATTTTGGGGGGTTTTTACCCAAAAAACGGGGGTTTTGGGTTTTTCACATGTAATTTATATTTAAATAAAATTTTAATGTGCACCATTGGATTCACCTCAAAACAACAAACAATTTGGTGTTTTTATCATTGCTCAACGTCAATTTGTTACCGAGATATTAAAAGTGCTAAACACAGTACGTTGTCTAATGTTATTCTAATGGATAAAAATAAAAATGTTATATCTCACTTGTATGAAGATAAACTGACAGAACTTGGTATATGGCTTCATCTGGTTGAGAGTTTTTGTTTTTTACACATAAAACCAATTTTTTGCAGAAGAATCCTGTAGCAGCAAACCTGGGTAGTCTGCCCCCACGTTATTCTTAAGGAGAATAATTAAAACCTTATAAATCGCATATTTATGAATGTACAGTATATGGATGAAACTTGGTACGTGACTTCACTTAGTGGAGTTCATATTGACATTTTAACAAAAACCCATTATTTTTCGTTCCTTGTTGCAGCAAACCTGCGTACTCATCCCCAATGTTATTCTCATGGGGAATATTTAAGTATCGCTTATTTGTGAATATTTCTGATGACTCCTGGTAAGTGGCTTAATGTGTTATTAAGACATAAATATTCATTGGAAATTCGCTGAGTACGCAGGTTTGCTGCGACGGGAGTATTTACCTTTATGTGTATATGTGTTTATGTGTATCTCTCTTATTATATTCATTCTATTATTATTATTTATTTATATTATATTTTCAACTGTAATATGAGTCACACCTATGTAGAAGTATATTAGAATATTAATACTGTAATCCGATCCAAGTTAACTCTTAGATAAATTGGTTTTGAGAAATTTATGATTAGGAATAAAGACTTTTTAGGAAGCAACTGATTTTTATATTGTATATATATATATATATATATATATATATATATATATATAATGCTTAAAATATAAATTATGTTCGACCATCGATTTGTTTATTATTCAAATGTATACAACATCTAAAACTACCTTAAACATTGTTTAACAACTTTTTAAAATCACCTTATTATTATGTTTTTATAGAACTCCAATTGATGGGATTATATAGTAACCTATCCATTAAATTATGTATTTAAAAATGACCAACGGAAATATTAACTGAAAATATAAAATGTGCCCTCCCCTTATTTACTTACTATTTAATTTATCTTTTAGCAATTCGCCTAGGAATACAACAAAAATACTTTTTGTTATTGGAACAAATTTTATCAACACTAACGAAAAACACCATGTAGGTCTCAAGAATTTTTGTTTTTTAGAGTTCTCTATAATTTAAACTGATTCAAGGGAATTAAGCTATTGGCGGGACAAATTTATATCGCTCTTCGAATCAAATGAGTCCCTGGGCAGTAATAAAGGCGTCGTTTACTTTTATAATGTGCAATGTTACGCCTACTGATCTGTGGCTTAGGTCTTAACCGGTTGGTTTTCAGCAAAAGAGCGGTTTAGTTTTTAATTTGTTTAATTATGTAATGCAATATATTATATTTCAAAAAGTAATCCACTTATTAATCCCTGATAAAATTAATCATTTATTCTTATTTTAAACAAATTGCATTGGTAATGCTTTACCAATAAATTTGCAATTTAATAGTTTTCAAAACAATTTCTAAGCGTTGTTTTACGTCTGAATAAAAATAATGTAGTACAACTGATATGGCACGATTAAGATGGGGCTTTACATTCTTAGTGGTTCATTTCAATACAAAACATAAATAACTGAAAAGTATGTACATTGCATCTAATACGAATAATAAACATAATTAACTTGACTATTATTTACTTCATAAGTTTATAACTATGTATGGTAGTGTTAAGCCATTTAAGCTTAATGCCTGATCAATAAATTCATAAAAGTCGACAGATTGATACGTAAAGATTCATATGGAATTAATACATCTAAATTTTAAATGTATGATCAGTTTTATTTTTGGGTGATACCTAAGGAACTGCTGAACTTGTTTTATGATTGAGATGTGTTATTTTAAAAGTGGATGGTGTCTTAATGCAACAACAGATCTTATAATGGACATACATCAATCCCCTCATTCAATCAAGGCTTCAAGGTAAAATATATAAACTTGTGAAGTAATATATTATAACTCTTACTTGTTCAGAATAAAAACTGTCCAAGAACTATAGCCATTTATTTATTTATTTTTCGTTTAGAATGCTTTAAAACGTAAAACGCTTCTTTAAATGCATTAAATTAAAATCAAATCCTAGTTGAACATAATAAATTCACAGGCATACGACAATACAATGAATTAACACTGTCAATGATGAGAAAAGTTATCCATTACTGGTACTTGACGGTTTTTTAAGTTTTTAATTATACATAATGAAGTTGAGTATTGAAATAGTTGTACCAAATTTCGATTTTGCCGCGATAAAACTTTATATAGAGATTATCCAAGATGTAAAAGTATGAAAATAACCTCATGTGACGATATGGAGTTGCACATGAAGTGAATAATACAAGTTATCCGGCCACAATGACCATTCTCGCGTGTTGGCCGCATCGCGTGCCCCGAGTCCTCAGCGCTAGTTTGAATGACCCAAGTTGAGAGAGTAAATGTTGAATTGTTTTATGGCTAAACTTGTATTTCGAATTTTATTTAAGCGTCTGTTTTGAAAGTTTTTTAGTAACTTGTCTTCAATGAAATTGTGTATTTTGTTATTTTATTTCAGTATGGTTTACTCAATAAAAACTTGTAATAAATTACGAAAGAGTAATTTTATATATTTTATTCCCAGTCATGGTCGATATAATATACATTATTAATCATATTTTTTAAGTAAATATCAATAAATAGTTTATATTATCATCTTAAGTTATTGGTTTTATTTAAAATTTTTATTTATATCTTTGTATTATTTGTAATTACGTTTGTATTTTAAAAAATATTATGAAAGTACTTTAACAATACTGCTTGGTAAAAAAAAACACTGAATGATTGTGAGATCAAGGCTAGCAATTTGTTAACCTTGATCTCTGTGATATTTTGCTGCAGATTTTATGAGATAATCCTTCTCGAAAGGTAATGATGAAATCTATATTATTTATTAAGGTTCAACTTTTTTACAAACTAAAATTTATTTTTGAACTAGCAGTTATATCTGAATTATAAGTTTGGTATTACGGAAATACTTGTAAATAGAAAGCGTGAATGTACATAAAAGTTGAATCTATGATTAGTTGTATAATTTATCTATTTATATTTTGGTTATGATGGGAGGTTATAATACCCCCAACACAGAAAAACTGCATACTCAGCGAATTTTCAATGCATAATATATTTCTTAATACCACATAAAGCTGCATACCAAGTTTCATTAAAATATATTCACAAATAAGCGTTATATACAATTTTAATTATTCTCCATAAGAATAACATTGGGGATGAGTTCGTAGGTTTGCTGAAACAATGAACACAAAAATTGGTGTTTATGCAAATATAAATATAATTAAACTAGGTGAAGCACCCCAGGACTACACCAGTTTTGAGGCTGACATTGGGTACAGCAAATGAAGTTGTCATTCTTACATATGGTAAGTCTTTTGGCTGTCCATTATGACAAACTTCCCTTTCACCTCTGGTCCCTCCATTTGTAGCGGCTAGGGACAGAATCTCTGGGTTTGGTCCCCACCTGCCAACCTGAGAATGAATGGTCCTTGGCTGTTGTACATGGATACCCTGTCAGTTGAGTTGACCAGTTGGAGGGCAGAATGCGGGTCCTCTGTTTGAGAGTCTCATCTCAGCTGACACAGGGGCACGGGAGTTGGCCCTCTGAAGGGTTGATTTGGCTGCCGTCCCGACCCACCCTTTCCTTTCCTGCTATATCCTATCTTTCAGGTAACCGGCGCAATATTCCCACTTGTGGAAGATGTGACTAGCATCTATGCTGGGGTTTCCCCATCCGCAACAATGATGAATGATCACTAGGTGAAGCCTCATACCAAGTTTCATCAGTTTACATTCATAAATTAGCGATATATACCATTTTGATTATTCTCCGTAAGAATTACATGGGTTTTTTGCAACAAGGAACACAAAATAATGGGTTTTTAAGCAAATATCAATAGAGCTTATCTAAGTAAAGTCACACACCAAGTTTCACCCATATACATTCATAAATAAGCGATATGTAACATTTTAATTATTCTCCGTAAAAATAACATGGGGACCGAGTACCTATGTTTGCTGCTACGGGAACCATAGGCGAAATTTTTGTTGTGCACACAACAGTAAACCACAATCAGATGAAGCCATATACCAAGTTTTGTCAGTTTCCGTAGGATGTATAATCAATGATGTGATGAAATTTTTTGTTCTTTACAAACGACTTTGATTTGCAGAATATTGTTTAATAATTATGTATTGAGACGAATAAACTTAGTAAACGCAAACTAAGCAAAGCGCATCCGCAATCTCATTGTAAAACAGCGAATTACAGGTGAACTGGGATGAAAGGTTAAGTAACATGCAGTTGGTGCCGAAATTCCCTGTTTTCCTCATCGCCGTCAGTTTATTGAATTATTCTTAATCTTCAACCCACAGTGTAACTTGTATTGTTATCTTGTTAAATAATTTATGTTGAATGGGTTTGATTGAATGCTGCATTATTTGGTTGTTTTCTCAGCATGTGTAAATGATCTAAGTGTCTTAATTAGTTCATAAATACTGTGGAATACGCTTTAGGCATTTCAAATTATTAAAATGTTGGCAATTCAACTAAATACAAAATACAAGTAGCTTCCTTGCCATACATATATTTTGTACGTTCACAACTCGCCTCGTCATCAATTGTCATGTTTTTTTACTGTGATGGAATGTATCTTGTCTCCCTCCCCTCATATGTGTTTCTATTAACATGTAAATAAATATATTAATAATAGTTTATATTATTTCAAGAAATTTGCACAGTTTTGTGGTTTTTTATTTATAAGTCTACATATGTTATAAGATAACATAGTATGTAATCTTTGTACTCACTTTTTATTTTTGAGAGCATATACTAGACTGAAGTATATTAGTTTGAATATGCACAATAATGAATTTACTCACTTTAAAAACATACTAGTCTTAAGTGTTTAGCTCTTGTGCATGTTCCATATCACAGATTGTTTACTTGCTCTTGCATGACATTTTATAAAATGTGATGGAACCATGAGAAATAAATAGATGAATGACTTCAAGTAGATCTCCCTATTATTCGTCATGTTCGGTTAGATTCTTCCCATTACATTTTATATATTAACTTTAATATAAGCGAAAACCACGAATCAGTTTATTATAACTGAGCTACAAAATGTTCACTGCTGTATGAAAGACAAGTTCATGTTACATACTTTAAGCGGTTATAGAGCCAACACATTATCTTTAGATCAGGTGAGCACAATACACCTTGCAGGCTCTGATACAGGCTTTAAACAGAGTCAAGATAGATTACCATTCCTACACAACGATGAGTTTACTATTAATAATATGTTTTGTAAGATATATTTTTTATTAAAGATATAACTTGAAGAAATAACACCAAAGTTTGAAAACAGTTTTAAAGCCAATTTTGTTTCAAAATATGCTTAAGGTCTCAATACACAAGAATCACCTTTCTTCCTTCAAAGATTTACCTTGAGTGTTCTAAAACGAAAATATTCCAGCCTAAATATCTATGTTGCAGTATCACCTACAAAATTATATGTTTTTCATATTTTATTGTTGTAATTTAATTTTAAATCAAAATTGTTGTTCTATGTTTCTTATAAAAACATGTTTTTAATACCTCTCTTGATGAGGTACATTCTCTACCTCTACACTGTCTCTACACGGAGGTACACCTACATTGGTGTCTCATAATTTTTCCGGATAATATTTACACCAATGTGTCCACAGTACATAAAATTGGTTGTGTATGTGTTTACATCAATATGTGCCAAACAATAAACACTTTGAATTACACTTTGTACGCTTTAATATGTCTATTTCTGTCTTGATGAGTTAATTAATACAGTATTATTAGCTAATTTCCCCTATAGGTAAGAAGCTATTACCGTAGTCGGCAAGGTAATACCTAGGCCCGGGACCATGATAACTTTTCGTTTTGAGGTCCCCAGATCCCAAAAACACCATCCGTTCAAAACTGTATATATATGTGTATGTATATATATAAATTTATGTGTCGTAATTTAGTACAAATCTGTAAAACAACATTTAGATTTAAGTTCGAAAACCAGCCAGTTCGTAAAGGAGTATTTTGGAGGGGTTTCGTACCCCGCAAATTTCTTTTACTTTTTTACATAAATTATTTTAGTAAATCAAATTTTCGTTTTTACCATTAAATTCAGCTTAAAAAACCAAACGATTAGGAGTTTTGATCATTGCGTTGTCACGTATTCACTATGTACGTTGTCCAATGTTATTCTTATGGAGAATAAGAAATATTGTATATCTCGCTTATTTATCAACTTATCCAGACGAAACTTGGTATATTGCTTCTATAGTTGTTGTCTGTTGAAATTTGCACAAAAAACAATGTTTTTGCTGATAGTTCCCGTATCAGCAAACCTGCGTACTCAGCCCCCGTGTTATTCTTATGGAGATTAAGTAAAATGATATATCCGTTAATTATAAACATAAGTGAACAAAACTTGGTATGTGGCCTAACCTGGTTGATTTATATTGATATTTGTATAAAAACCTATTTTTTGTGTTCCTTGTTTCGGCAAATTGGCATACTCAGCCGCCATGTTATTCTTATGGAGAATAATTAAAATGTCATAAAACGTTTATTTATAAATGTATATTGATGAAACTTGTCATGTTGCCTCAAGCCCTCAAGGAGAAGCCTCAAGATTGTTATAGGGGCCTATATGTAAAGGCAGTGAAGGAGGTCCAAAAAGGAAATCAATCTCTCAGGCCGGTCTCGGGGGGGTCTATCGCACAATGGATGGTCCCTCTTCGCCCGGTGTTTCATCAAATATAAATTTGCATTTGTTTTACGTAATACATTTTAGTCTTCTAAAAAGGTTTATTTTGTACTTGTTGGTGTTTTAATAATAAACTAACAAATAACCAATAATATTTAATTTAAAATTTTACAAATATTCAGTGTGTTATATGCAATTTTACCATTAAATAAAGATTTGACACAAAACTGATATACATTGATTTTAAAACACATTCAATAGAAAAAAAGAGATTTAATTATGTATTTTTATATGTACTTTGTTTAAAAAGATAAAAGCACAGAACAAATATTACAATTCTATTACTTTATATACAGATTTCGTGAGTAAATTGAAATGTTATTTTCTAAAATAGTTGGCGTGCAAAATGGTTGTTTTGGTGACTTGTCCACCCTTTACGCCTACAGGTTGGATGACGTGTACAAAGTACGCTCCATCTGCGGACATTCTCAATCACATCTTTAATCGAGTCACCCCCAAAAGCATCTTAGAAAATTCACTAAAAGATTTTATATAATTTCCCATTAATCTTTAACAGTATTAGTGTACAATTAAAGTTTTCATCAACAGTCTAAGTGTATCAATTACAGTGACTTTTAATACTAATTTACAACTGCTTTATTAAAAATATTCATGAAATTAAAATCATATGACAAACACTGTGCGTACTGCAAAATCACCAGGGCTGTAAACAAATAAGTTTTATATGTTATTATTTAAGTAAAATCATAAATTTGATATACGTTGGAATAACTAATAACATTTTTATGAAATTCCACATTTAAATTAGTATTAATCATTTATGTTAGGTTTCCTATAGTCTAAGTTTGATTAATTGATAAACATGTAAATACATAAATACTTAAGTTCAAACTTAGCATGCCTAATAACAGGCTTTTTTAACAATTTATCAGAGCGGGGACTACATTGTACAGTAGAACCCAACGAGGTCAGCTTGAGAAAGTGACGTTTTGCTACTGGATCTCTACTCTCCTTCTAAAACTTAACATCATGTCCTTTTAATACCCGAAATAAAAAAAAAAACGTGACATGGATGAATCTACTACTATTATTATTATTATTATGTGTGGTATATAAACACTAGATTACCCATAAGTGTTACCATTTGTTAGGGGGCTTAGTGTATTGAATATCTTGCTACACGTAGCAACTGTATCCGGCAATTTTAATTAGACATGACTAATTTTCATATGGTCAAGACACGATAGAAATAGCAACACGTTAATTAAAATTACTCCTGTAAAAACAAGAAGTAATATAAAATCGGATGAATATATTTCTTACGTACTGTTGTTTTCCAGAGCAATCAACAGAAATTATGTTCAAGCCTTGAATCGTTGCTGTTTGTGTGCCTAATCCACGTGACTTTATTGAATATTACTTTTACTTCAGCAGTCGGACCGTACTTAAGTAGTCTAATTTTGCAGGTTAACTTGACACTCGGTTGTGATTAATTCATTTTTTCCAACCATAACTCCAGAAACAAACGAACTCCACTGGAGTACGTTTTAAAAACTTTCTCCAGTCATACTACATTTATAACATAAAGCGTAAAATGTTTGATATAGTGTTAAAACTTAAACAGAAACAAACAAAATCTTGATTTATAGGGATAGCATTCATCTCAAACCAACGTATGGTAATGTGGGTTTCGTTTCGTATAAGAATGTGAAAGTATCTACTGATTAAATCTAACTCTGTTAAACAGTAATGTTTTGAGGTAGAAATAAAATTCACCGGTACTTTTAGATCCGTAAAACATCTCAGGTTGTATTATTCAGAGTATCCTGAGAATAATGTTACCAGAGGTAGTATTTTATTACCTATACAAAACATATTAAAAGCCATTATTAATAAAATTATACTTTAATTTATTGAAGTTTAACTTTGATGGCTTTCTCAAATTTATACCCGTTCGCAACAGTAACTAACATCAAGAATATCAAGTAAATACATAACTTTCGAGATTTTCTCTTGGCATACCCCTTTACCTTAAATAAATTATAACTTGGCAAATACGTTCTCAAACCAACAATTCTAAGAACAAATGAACATTATTATATTTACTTCAATACCTACTACGAAGTATTAAACACTGCGGATAATCTACACCCACGTTATGCTATAGTAAACACTTAACAAGGCGTATTGAGCAATTGTTCGGAAAACATGAATAATAAAAGAGTGAGCCCGGCTTTGATGTTGAATTTTAACGTTCCGTCTATCGTTTATCATCATTCAAACAATTCCAAACAAACAAATCACTTATCCACTGTTTTCTGCGCCATGATACTTTACTTTCGCGCCTTAAGGTTGGTTTGCGCCTTTAGTTTAGGTGGTTATTCACAGCCATGACAAATTATAAGAGTGCAGATTTTTAACTGGCATAAAAAACAATGTTAACCAATATTTTTGCATATAGTAATTACTTTATAAAATAACACATTACCATCTTCTCCGTTAGAAAATGTTAAAATGTTATTAAATTCGCATACATTGGAATAAAACAAAGTATGGCTCCGAAAATATAGTTCAAATTATTATTCCACGTTTCTGTAAGGTTATTTTCTAGAATATAAGTTTTCTTAATCATTAAACGTGTAAATATATAAAGACTTTAAAATATTTCAGTTCAAACTTAGCATGCCTTACAACAGACCTTTTTACATGGTATCAAAACAAGGGCTAAATTGTACAGTAGAACCCCACGAGGTCAGCTTGAGAGGGTGACGTTGTGCTCTTGGATCTCTACATTCCTTCCATAAATTACCATCCTGTCCTTAAGACCCAAAACAAACAAAAAAGTTAAATGGAATTATCCGGTCTTTGGGTTTATGCATGGTGTTTATACATACACCCGCATAACAATATATGTGTTCATATTTGATAATTGCGCATGAACCTTCAATTTCATAATATATGTGTATTTTCGTGAGTGCGTGTCCGTAGCCTAATCAAGATAACTCTTGTAAAAAGGGTTCGATCTTAATTCATTTTGGTACAGATGTGTAAAATAGCATTTATTTTAACGATTTCAAAAACTTGATTCATGATTCGGTTTTGGGGATTTTAGTACCAAAAAAGGGGTTCCAATGACTTATAATTTTAATAAAATAAAATTTTGGTTTGCACCGTTGGGACAACTTAAAAAAAATAAAAGTGATTCGTTTTTATCATTAATCTACGTCAATAGGTCATATGTTAAAAGTAATAAATACAGTACGTTGTTCAATGTTATTCTTAAGGAGAATAAGTAAAGTTTTATCTCTGGCTTATTTATGAACGTATATTGATAAAACGTGTTATATGGCTTCATCTGGTTGTGATCTATTAATATCCACACAATTGCCCGTGCATCAGCAAACCCTTACATAGTTATATGTAAACGTTGTTATACATTATGTTATTCTTATGGGGAATAAATACATTTACTTATGTCCCTTATTTATGAATATAATTAAATTAAACATGAGATGTGCCTTTATGAGGTTGTGGGATATTTTATATCAGCATTAAAACCCCATTTTTACTCGTCTTCGTTACAGCAAACCTTCATAATCTGTTTGATATTATTGTCATGGATGGAGGTTTAGATAACCCTAAAGTTTGTTAGGAATATCTAATTATATATTTTTCTATAATATCTAAACAAATATCTAAAAACAACTTTCGTTATAAAATTACTAAAACATGCATCCCTATTACTACAAAATTATAATAAAAAGGGGACGATTCATAACGTCAAAGTCCAAAGGTAAAGTGGCTTTTTTCTTTAGTTTCTTTTTTAGTGATTTCAAATCGTAAAGTTTCAAAACAACCTGTTCGTGATTATAAAGTTTTCAATATTCAGTGTTTCTCAAAGTAAAGTTCCATAATGTAAAGACTAATTTAAATTTATATAACAGTTCAGAAAGAAAAGTGGAATAAATTATATATAAAAGTGGAATAATTATATAATAAGTTGTCATTAATTTTAATAAAAACAGGTGTCATAACGTTAAAATTCATACCGTCAAGATTATATTGAAAATAAAATTAAATAGGTGGTTGATTCACAAAGTAAATTATCATAACGTAACTTAAACATTTCTTATAATGTAATATAAAATTCTAGTTAAAACGTAAATTTTCATCAGGTAAAGTAGCTATTATAATTCAGATAATATATTTAAGTGTTTCACAACGTAAAGTTTCATAACGTCTAGTATTTACTTTTTGTTTCCGTTCAGTGGCAGTATTTCATGATGTAAAATTTCAAAGCATAAATTTTGTATTCACCCTTCCCCTCGCTCTAAGCAACCCCCACCACTCTCACCCTTCCCCTCGCTCTAAGCAACCCCACCACTCTCACCCTTCCCCTCGCTCTAAGCAACCCCACCACTCTCACCCTTCCCCTCACTCTAAGCAACCCCACCACTCTCACCCTTCCCCTCGCTCTAAGCAACCCCACCACTCTCACCCTTCCCCTCGCTCTAAGCAACCCCACCACTCTCACCCTTCCCCTCGCTCTAAGCAACCCCACCACTCTCACCCTTCCCCTCGCTCTAAGCAACCCCACTACTCTCACCCTTCCCCTCGCTCTAAGCAACCCCACCACTCTCACCCTTCCCCTCACTCTAAGCAACCCCACCACTCTCACCCTTCCCCTCGCTTTAAGCAACCCCACCACTCTCACCCTTCCCCTCGCTCTAAGCAACCCGACCACTCTCATCCTTCCCCTCACTCTAAGCAACCCCACCACTCTCACCCTTCCCCTCGCTCTAAGCAACCCCACTACTCTCACCCTTCCCCTCGCTCTAAGCAACCCCACCACTCTCACCCTTCCCATCGCTCTAAGCAACACCACCACTCTCACCCTTCCCCTCGCTCTAAGCAACCCCACCACTCTCACCCTTCCCTTCGCTCTAAGCAACCCCACCACTCTCACCCTTCCCCTCACTCTAAGCAACCCCACCACTCTCACCCTTCCCCTCGCTCTAAGCAACTCCACCACTCTCACCCTTCCCCTCGCTCTAAGCAACCCCACCACTCTCACCCCTCCCTTCGCTCTAAGCAACCCCACCACTCTCACCCTTCCCCTCGCTCTAAGCAACCCCACCACTCTCACCCTTCCCCTCGCTCTAAGCAACCCCACCACTCTCACCCTTCCCCTCGCTCTAAGCAACCCCACCACTCTCACCCTTCCCCTCGCTCTAAGCAACCCCACCACTCTCACCCTTCCCCTCGCTCTAAGCAACCCCACCACTCTCACCCTTCCCCTCGCTCTAAGCAACTCCATCAATCTCACCCTCTCCCTCACTAATGATCTTGTAATGTTAATATCTCTTCTCTGATGACAAATTGACAGTTTGTTGGTTACTCTGAGATAGTCTGGGGTTTAGGTGACTGAACTAGAATATTACTCAAATTTAAAAATTAATGATTATGTAATAAAATAAACATAAGGTACCAATATATATATATATATATATATATATATATATATATATATATAGATAAGGTCCTGGAACGGAGAGTTAGGTTTAGTTAATTTGATTTATATATGATGACAGCTGATTAAAATAACAGTTGGTCTTTGAACAGGAGTTATAAAGGGAAGTAAGACCTTGTCTAGGAGAAAGCATGCTGGAGGTGTTTGTGTATCCTACTCAGTTGAATGCGGTAATTGAAACACGGTTTTGTTTTGTATGTAGGTCAGTAGGGACGGGGAATGAATGACGTGACCGTACTACCTCCAAAACATTTCCATTTAGCTAAATAACAATTTAATTACTTGGTTTGGTACGCATTCTCACCAGAGAGAGAGAAAAAAAGAGAGATATGTAGTTATAATACTGATCGGAAGCCGACTTAATCAGTTTTGGAATATCGACATGCCTTAAGATTAAATTATTTTTCAAAGACGAAACCACCACTCTAGTATAGGTAGTATTCATCAACAGGCATATGGCAAGATTTTATAGGTTAAACCATTAAACAAATCAAAGCCTTGGATTAGTTGTAGAATTTAGGTCTTAAATAGAATTTGGACCAATTTACATTAAATTGTGGCCAACCAGCGACCTGGGAGCGAAGCCACAGGCCACAGGGGCCTGGGGGTGGAGGTGGAGCGATTTTTAAATTTTTATATACTCTAATATTGTACTGCTAGCCCTAAATTTGTTTACTCAATAAGTCTACTTTATGTTTTGAGTATACATAGGACCTCGGATTATTAGCGTAATTAAACCATGTGCCATAGGTACTACGACAGGAACCTTGGGGCGAAGCCCCCCACAGGGGTCTGGGGGCGGAGCCCCCAGCGAGCGAAGCGAGTATAGGTTATACGCTTGCAGTGATCATACATTGACTTTTGGAACTAACATTCGTAGAGGCGAAGTCGTACACATCACAGTACATAAGAAATACAAACTGTTGGCTTTGGTTTTCTAATTTCAAGTGCACAGATGTTTGTGTGTATTTTTTACCACTGTTGTGTATATTTGTATTTGGTTGTGTATATGTGTTAACACCGTTTAACAAATCAAGGGGGTTTAATTGTTGTCAACTTATATCATACATTGTTTAACTCAGATTTCGATCGATACTTTATCTACATAATGTGTATAGAGTTTTTATCCTCGAGTTACTATCTATAATTATTATAGTATCAATCGTTGGAAAAAATAAAGCATTGGAAAACTATGGGGTCTTGAAATCTATAAACATATATTGTGACGCAACGTTCTTATTACAGATTCATCGATTAAACATCATTTAACTATAAACTTAAATAATACAAGCTGCATTAATTAAACCAAAAATCAAGATTATAATAAGTTTATTTCCAAAATTTAAAGCGAAATGAGTGAGTACAGTGAATTGAAATTTAGTCCCTACATATTCCTTATGGCATGAGCGTGGTGACGAGTCTTATTCAAATTGCCATTGTAGTTCCCCTTTCACAACTAACACTAATCTTGATATAATATTAAAGCTTATAAAATATCTTCATATATAAACCTACATATACATAATGTGTGAATATACAGTTAGAATGTTCAATGACATAGGTTTGTTTTAAACTTTTTTTAGGAATTTGTTAGAAACGTTTTAATAAATTAAATACTAGCTAACTCTTACACCTAAATATGAGAGAAACGGTTAAATTACTTTAATTTGTTATTAGATCATTAGACTGCCAGATGTTTTAGTGAGATGTGAGTAAATATAAGTAATCAGTCGACATTTCTTTGAATAGGCGTGAGGAAAGGTACTGGTAGGGAGAAGATAAAAGAGATACAGACTCCTCGACACCAATCTCGACCAGCCACTAATACATGTTCCAGGAGGTTCCGTAAATGGGATGGCATATTCAAAACACAACCAATATGGGAAATACAAAACGTTACCATATAAAAAACATTGGTAACTAGTAAATACCCCACGTCGCAGCAAACTTACGTACGCAGTGAATTTCTAATGCAAAAAATATGTATTAATAACACATAAAGCCTCATACCAAGTTTCATACAAATATATTCACAAATAAGCGATATATCAAATTTGAATTATTCTGCATAAGGATAACATTGGGGATGAGCATGCAGGTTTGCTGTAACAAGGAAAAACAAACATGGGGTTTCATGTAAATATCGATATTACTCAACTAGGTGAATCCACATACCAAGTTTCATCAATATAAATTCATAAATATGCGATATATACAATTTTGATTATTCTCCATAAGAATAACATGGGGAATGAATACGCAGGTGTTCTGTAAATAGGAACACAAAAAATGGGTGTTTATGCAAATATAAATATAACTCAAATATCTGAACCAACATACCAAGTTTTATTAATATATGCTCATAATTAATGGATACATTACTTTTTACTTATTCTCCATAAGAATAACATGGGGCTGAGGACGCAGGTTTGCTGCTACAGAAATTATCGGTAAAAAATGTGTTTTTGGTGCAAATAACAATAGCACACAACCACATGAAGCCATATACCAAGTTTCGTTAGTATATGTTCATAAATAAGCGAGCTATAATTTTGTTATTATTCTCCATAAGAATAGCATTGGACAGAAAGTTACTGTGGTAAAGTACTGTGTTCAGCACTTTCAATATCTCTGTAATGTACTGATTTTTGATTATTACAATTTTACTATTTTGTATAAACATTATTGTAGATAGAATAAATTCAAATTAAATTCAAATGTATATTAAAAATCATATTATTACTTTATTATTAGCTAATTAATTATAAACATTTCATTTTACCTGTTGGCAGCACTGTAAAAACAGCTGATGTATCTGCAAAGTAGACCAATTAGAATAATTAAGTTCATTAGATGGCTGATTCCCAACAAAAACTGTACCCGTTGAAATAGTAAGTTTTAAACTCAATTTATTATATTTAAAAGAATTTGTATGTATTTATATGTAAATAATTTCATTGCTAAATATATTATTTTTGTTTTGTATAATTAAATTTCGTCAACTTCTGAGTAATTATGATATAAATGTAAAATAACCAGTTGTGAATTTTCCTGTAGTGTTCATGTTTAGTTCTGATGAAAAAGCACATTGTCAAAAATTTTGCAAACTTGAATATTAATGTTAAAATCATTTTTTATATATCAAATGATGTTTCAATATGTATTATATTTAATTAATCAGTTATTATTAAGTTTGGATTTTGTTCCAGACGGGTTTTTCTACTTTTTCTACTACAAGGGATCAGCCAATAATCACCAACAAACTGTAAGCCAGTAAGATACTGATATAGTATATTTTATTAAGAGTCATTTAAACAGTGTATTTCAAGAAGTACCAATTAATCAAATAAAAGTGTCTTGTAATTGAAATGATCTTCTTTTCACATCAGTTGCTCCACTTACTATGCTTGTAGTGTTGCACACCATCTGATGGACCACTGGAATATATAGGGTACAATTCACTACAACTTATAAGCGGTTGTTCAGTTATTCTAAATTAAATGCATATAAGTGCAGCACTCCTGAAATTGGCAATCTGTGTAGGGGGTGTTGTACAAAATAAAAGTGCGCAACTCTGCTAGTAACTACAACTGCATAATAACTACAACTGCCAATAACTGATTTCAACTACCAATAAATTTGATAGCAGTTAATACCATCATTTCAACAACTGCAAATAACTGCCAAGTTGTCATCACTGTAAAATAGATGACAACAACTTCTTTCTATATCATGTGCATTTTATTTCAACTGAAATTAAGCCTATTATTTTAGCCTATATTATATTCAATTGTAACTTACATCAAGCAACCTGCAGCAACAATTGGCCATAATAAATTGCATGAAATGAAATATTTCAACCTCAATTTTAGCTAAAATAAACGGTAAGTCAATTACAACTGAAAAAAATTAAATTAATAATTTTCCGACCATGGAAAAGTATAATTTGAATTACCTGGAAAAAGATGAGCTACAATATGAGCTATTATCAAGAGGAATTGAACCAACCCACAACAACGTGGAACATCTCAGAAAACAGCTGAGAACAGTTTTCAACACTTCACCTAATGTTATAAATCTCGATGGTAAGTTAACATTAAGCGATGAAATCAAATCTACCCAAACTAAGACAGATTCATTACAAATTCAAATGGATCAAGCAAACCTAGAACCTAGCAACCTACTAGTAGCTAAATTAAATGCGAAATTAACACATCTACAGCTTAGGATTACAAACCTAACCTCATTTAAACTAGACCCTAACTATGCTTTAATCCTTGACAAACAAAAAACTAAGCTAGCTGAACTACTTACTAAACTTCAAGAATTTAAAGCTAAAATATCTACCGAAGAACTAGAACAATTTGAAGAAGACCTAAATAAATCATTAATTGATGATGAAAACTTAGTAGAAAAACTAGAAAATGTAAATAAACCTAACCTAACCTCAACACCTGTAAAACCTAGTGAAAAAAAACTGAAAGTTTAGCTACAGTAAAAATTAACCAGCCTATACAAAAAACTGAAATGCAAATGCAGCCTATTTGTAATCTAACCTCAACTTCAGGTGAAAATCAAAATCCGTCCAATATTGTAAATATTTTTAACAAACTGTCGCATCCTGCAGAAGTATATCCAAGCAAATTCACAATTTGCAATGGTTTAGAAATAAATCCCTTGCTTGCATTCTTGAAAGATCTTGTGACAATCAAGACTGAAACTAATTTATCCGACATACAATTGTATGAAATTTTACCTAGGTACAGTAAACCACCATTGTCTACAAAAATTATCCAAGGCAAAGTTCAAGGTTTATCACTTGACCAACTACATGAGAATATCATTGCTATATTTATTCCCGTCACTCTTAGGGAAAAATTAAAACAAGACATGATTTATCGCCCGCAACATCCCACAGAACCTTTGTCGCTCTACATAAATGAAGTTAAAACAAACAACCAGATTTTAAAGGCAAATTTATCTGAACATGATCTCATCTCTTTCATCAAAAATGGACCTAAGCCAGAAATCAGAAATCAAATTATATTTGAAAAGAACCCACTCACCTTCCAAGACTTAGATGAACTGTGTATAAAATTGAACAATGTAGGATACAACGATTATCTGCGTGACAAAATGTATTCTAGTCAAAAACCGCAACACAATTTTCCGCACCATAGTAAACTTCAAAACTTCACAGCAGCAAATCCTAGGCCTACTCCAGCACATTACACAAATCAACGCCCGAATCACCATAAAACTTAACATAACTTTGCTTATACTTCAAAAAACCAAAATCAACCGATAAAAACTTGTTTTATTTGTAACCGCAAAAACCATCTTGCAAAACAGTGTTATCACAACCCAAAAAACTTCTAAAAGAGGGAGTTACAAGCAACAACTCAATCAATACTTGTACTCCTGAAGAACAAAATTCAACTGCTACACATGATCATTCCCCTGGTTATAAAAAGGAATTTAGAAACCTAGTTAAGAGCTGGAATAAATTTAAAAAGGTTAAACAGAATAAAATCAAGATCAATGTAAATAATAAGTTACCTTGTATACAAACTTGTATCCACAAACATTTAACTACACAAAGTCTATTGGATACTGGTTCAAGCCAAAAATTCATTACAAATAGCCTATACAAGCAACTGAAAAATCTAAAGGTCATAAAATCTATGCTACCATGGCAAGGTACAATGTTAGCGGCTAATGATACTCAAATCAATGTACTTGGAAAATGCAAATTTAAAATTAGAATAAACAACTTTACATGGAATGTAAATTTTCTAATTATGGAAAACAACCCATATGACAAGATTTTAGGCATACCTTTCATAACAGAGACAGGATTAATCATGGATTTAGAGCAAAATCTTTGTTACTTTAAATTCAAGACACAGAATAAAATAAAAGTTACCACAACACAGGAAGAAGTGGATTTGTCACTAAATCAACTAATAACTGGATGCACTGATATGCAACAGGAAGTTAATAAACTTATTGCTAAGTACCCCAATGTATTTACTGAAAAAATAGGATCTGCACTAGATTTAGAGGTAAAATTAGAGGTTACAGACAAAACACCAGTATGTATTAGGCCATACTATTTATCGCCACCCAATATTAAGAAAATGAAAGAAATCGTAGATGATTTATTAGAACAGGACATAATTGAGTTTTCTACTAGTCAATATTCCTCACCTGCATTTCTAACTAAGAAAGACCGACTAGTTATTAATTACACTGAGCTAAACAAGAAACTAGTTAAGATGGACTACCCCATAGGTGATTTAAATAACCTGTACCAACATTTACAAGGAGCTCGATATTTTTCAGTGATTGACTTGAGCAAAGCTTTTCTTCAATGCCCATTAACGAAGGACAGTCGTCATTTAACTGCATTTTGTACTACATTTGGCAAATACCAGTACAAAAGAGTAAGTTTTGGACTACAAATCGGCAGTAGTGTTCTTTCCAATTATCTTGACAAGATATTCCACGATATTAATTTTGAACACTTGATAAAATTTCTGGACGACATAGTTATTTACAGTAAAGATAAAGAATCCCCCCTCAAGCATTTAAACGAAGTCATATCCCGTTTAGCTAAACACAACCTAACTGTAAACCCAGAAAAGGCCAAATTCTTCTGCGAAGAAATTAATTTCTTAGGGCATAAAATCACAAATAACACAATCACAATTGATCCTGACAGAACTACTACCATCAAAAATTTTCCTGTGCCTACAACATTAAAACAAGTCAGACGATTTGTTGGTATGACTGGTTATTGGAATAAATACATACCGAAGTATTCTGAAATATGTGCACCCCTACATAACCTCAAAAAGAAGGGAGTTAAATTTAAATGGACCCCTGAATGTCAAAAAGCTTTTGAACAGCTCAAACATGTCATAAGCAATCCCCCAGTACTACAATTGGCCAACTTTAACAAAGAATTTGTACTTCAAACCGACGCATCAAAAATTGGAGCCGGGGCAATTTTATTACAACGCAACCAAGATGAAGAATTATTACCAATAGCATATTATTCCAAAAAATTCACTGAAGCCGAAGTAAAATACTCCATATACGAAAAAGAAGCTCTAAGCACTATTTTAGCTATGGAACATTTTAAACAATACCTTGAAGTCAAACCATTCAAATTAATCACGGATAATGAATCTCTGAGTTTTGTTTTAAATGCTCGTAAACGTTTCGGTCGTTTAGCTCGTTGGACAGTACGATTAATTGACCTAGATTACACAGTTGAACACCGTAGATCAGCAGAAAACCTATTAGCTGACTGTCTCTCTAGGCTATACCAAGAAGAGGAAGAAAAAGTGACTGAAAACCCTGAAAACCAAGAAACTCCAAAAGAAAACTTGAATGAAACAATCACCAAGTGTAAACAAGATGAAAATGTACATAGGAAAGCCACATCAACCATGAACAGAAATGTAAATATAAATATTAAGAATAACCAGCAATCAAAGAATGAAAATCAAAAATTTTGTAACTTAATAGACGAAATACCTCTAGCTCTTACCCAATTAAACAAACAACAAGAATTGGCCGAGGAATGCAAACTCATTATTGACAGTATTAACAAGGGCGAGAACAATTTAAGTTTTTTTATGAAAAATGACATATTGATGCACCGTAACTCAAAGGGAAAAAGCAAAATCTATTTACCTGAAAAACTTTTCAACCTGACCTTTACATTTTACCATAACACCATTTTTGGAGGCCATTTTGGAATTTTAAGGACTACCGCACATATTGAAGAATATTTTTACCATCCAAAATTAAAGGACTTCATCAAAACCCGAGTCAAAGCCTGTAAAACCTGTATGATGAGCAAAAGCTATCAACGCAAATTTGAGGGAAAATTAATATCCACACCAGTCGAAATGGCAATGAATACAATCTAGTTAGACCTATTAGGCCCATTACCTCGCTCTAAAAAAGGAAATGTATATATTTTAGGAGTATTATATGCTTACACTAGATATACCTGGCTATATCCTTTAAAGGAAAGCACATCAAAAGCCATAATCGAAAAATTAAAAGAAATATTTGCAAATTTTTCCATACCTACAACCATAGTGACAGATAACGCAAGTTACTTCATTTCAAAACAATTTAAAGAATTTTTATTCAGGAACTAAATTACATTAAGAACTACTCCAGCTTATAGAAGCAGCGCAAACCGTACAGAAAGAATTTTCCGTGATCTTGGAGCTCTATTAAGAAGTTTTTACCATAATAAACAGACAGAATGGGACACTTAATTGGATATGATTCAAATTAGCATAAACACCGCCTATAATTCATCAATAAAAACAAGTAGCTTTAAGCTAATCACCAACACAGCTGCACATTGTCAAATTTATGGAATTTAAACAGCTTAATATCACCAGAAGTCACCATACAAGAGAGGCAAGACAATTTAAGGAAAGCCATCAACAATGCAAGAATAAGTGTCAAGCAAAATAAGAAGAGAAATAGATACTCAGAAACTAGAACCAAACATCCCTTCAAGTTGAACAGTTTAGTGTTCATAAAAACTCATTTTCAAAGTAAAAAAGTGAACAAGTTTTCCAAGAAACTAGCCCCTAGATATATTGGAACCTACAGAATCATCTATTGGCTAACCGATGTTACATGTCTTGTGCAAAAAACTAATGACCCTAGTGATGTGAGGAAAGTCCACATTATTGACTTGAAACTATATCAACCCCATGAACAACTAACAAGATCATAAAACCATGTATTATGTAAATAGTTATATTATCAAATGTTATATTATTTAA
Organism: Allygus modestus; assembly: GCA_963675035.1. Taxonomy (NCBI): domain Eukaryota; kingdom Metazoa; phylum Arthropoda; class Insecta; order Hemiptera; family Cicadellidae; genus Allygus; species Allygus modestus. Next base: position 29,372,946 of record OY776115.1, on the reverse strand, counting down.
AGGTTATGTTATTTTATAGGTTATGTGATTTTAAATGTAAAATTATGCATGAAACAACTTGAGTATGTATGCCTGTAAAAACGTGAAAAATTTTGGAGCCTAGCCTACGACTGAAAATGATATATCAGTGATTTAGTTATGTTAAATTGACATGTATTAAGTAGGAATTGTTTAATTTGTTAGTTATTAAGTTCATGAGTTTAGAAAAGTGATGTCAAATGAATAGGGAAACTCAGATTCCACCAAAACACGAAACAGTATGATTGCGCAGTATGTTTGTGGTACGCAAGATGGATAAATGGGAAACGCAAGGTTGTATGATTGATTTGAATGCTAGACGAGTGAATTTTAGTTATATGGAATACGGACACAACGCACTACATTTCACAAACGAAAGAAACACTTTGAACACACACAAACACACGCAAAAACCACACTCAATTAAACTATTTAACATAACACGACACGCAAAAAGGTAAACATTGAACAAAATGGTGGAAATCTTGGGCAATCTTGTAACCAAAAATCACTTTGACCAATACAAATCGAAAAATGTTTGAGTTTTGAGAAAGTTGTATTGTGATTATAACTGAGTTTTTTGTTTTTTAGCACAAAAACCTGCAAATAATATAATGTCATGTTAATTTAAGTATTTTATCATTCAATGAAAGCCATTTTAGTTTTTGTAAAGTCATATTTCAATAAAAAATATCATTTGTAAATAGATCGGACGTCACGCATTATGTTTTTGGAGGATGGAAATCCTGCAAATTAGTTCTCTGTAACGTTCTGCACTCAAGCGGCAAAACTAGTAACTATTACGCCATTCCATTTACTGCAGCACATTGTAACGAATTCTAATTGTGCAGAGAATTGATAATTTTGAATTGTATTAAGTATAGGAATTGTAATTTGAAATTTTTGTTGTATATAAATGTTTAAAATAGAAATTTAAAAGGCACTGGGATATTTTGTACTGATTTTTGATTATTCAAATTTTACTATTTTGTATAAACATTATTGTAGATAGAATAAATTCAAATTAAATTCGAATGTATATTAAAAATCATATTATTACTTTATTATTAGCTAATTAATTATAAAAATTTCATTTTACCTGTTGGCAGCACTGTAAAAACAGCTGATGTATTTGCAACCTAGACCAATTAGAATAATTAAGTTCATTAGATGGCTGATTCCCAACAAAAACTGTGCCCGTTGAAATAGTAAGTTTTAAACTCAATTTATTATATTTAAAAGAATTTGTATGTATTTATATGTAAATAATTTCATTGCTAAATATGTTAATGTTGTTTGTATAATTAAATTTTACCAACTTCTGAGTAATTATGATATAAATGTAAAATAACCAGTTGTGAATTTTCCTGTAGTGTTCATGTTTAGTTCTGATGAAAAAGCACATTGTAAAAAATTTTGCAAACTTGAATATTAATGTTAAAATCAATTTTTATATATCAAATGATGTTTCAATATGTATTATATTTAATTAATCAGTTATTATTAAGTTTGGATTTTGTTCCAGACGGGTTTTTCTACTTTTTCTACTACAAGGGATCAGCCAATAATCACCAACAAACTGTAAGCCAGTAAGATACTGATATAGTATATTTTATTAAGAGTCATTTAAACAGTGTATTTCAAGAAGTACCAATTAATCAAATAAAAGTGTCTTGTAATTGAAATGATCTTCTTTTCACATCAGTTGCTCCACTTACTATGCTTGTAGTGTTGCACACCATCCGATGGACCACTGGAATATATAGGCTACAATTCACTACAACCTATAAGCGGTTGTTCAGTTATTCTAAATTAAATGCATATAAATGCATTACTCCTGAAATTGGCAATCTGTGTAGGGGGTGTTGTACAGTAACCAATAGACGTAGAGAAATGATCAAACCACCAAAATGTGCGTTTTTTAAGCTGAATCCAAAGGTTAAAACTAAAATTATACTTTTTAAAATATTACCTGTACAAACTTCAAAAAAACAATTTTTGGGGTACAAAACCCCCCAAAATACCACTTCGGATGGGTTGATCTGTCTGGTTTTCGAACTTAAAGTCACAAACAATGCTTTACACGTTTATTCCAAATTTCGTTAAAATCGGACCATTTTTACGAAAGTTATCGCACCCACAGACACACACACACACACACACACACACACACACACACACACACACACACACACACACACACACACACACACACACACACACACACACACATACACACACACACACACACACACACACACACACACACACACACACACACACACACACACACTCACACACACACACACACATATATATATATATATATATATATATATATATATATATATATATATACAGTTTCGAACGAATGGTGTTCTTGGGGTCTGGGGACCTCAAAACGAAAAGTTATCATGGTCCCGGGCCTAGGTCTTACCATGCCGACTACAGTAATGGCTTCTTCCGTATAGGGGAAATTCGCTAAAACAACAAGCACAACATTTGCTTAAAACCAGAGATGTAATTGGTCAATTTAAGAAAACAAATCTTTGTTTAATACAAAGCATCAACAAAACTACTGTATTGCTTGGATTAATATGCACCGTACTGTATCAGATATAACTAAGACTAAAACTACAATATGTTATAAAAGATAAAAGGTTTGTGCTCATGGAACATTTACTCTTAACAATTGTGTTGCAATATTTAGTATTTGTTAAAATTTAGTAAAAGCGATATATACTTAATGAACTTTTAAATTATCAGCCTTTGTAAAAACTGTTAAATATGTTTTACAATAAGAGGTTGAAGAATAACTCTTTGCCACATTAAAACCGGTGCTAGCGTGACTCCTGTTGAATAAACAACTTCAATTAACTATCAGGATTATATACCGTAACTAATAAAATGACAATGATTAAATAATACAGTTCTGAAAAAAATAATGACGGATGACACTTTTGAACCTAGAAGTATCTTTTTATACGTGTCAAACTGACAAATATAAACTAGGTGTACGCTCATTCCTCGCGTATAAGGTGTAGCGCTGACTAGCAGACTATAATTTTTCTGGAGGTAAAGAAGTGGTAATTAAAAAATTAAAGAGCTGAATAAACTCTTCTTGTATTTATTTAAATAAATAAAATAAAGTATTCCTTCTCAAATAAAACAGTTCAAATTTCAAAATAAAATTAAACTTGGTTTTGCTTATGACTTCTGTCTTTCAAAATAAAAGATTAACTGTTCGATATTTTTTTTATATTACTGGACTTTAATTATAAATCTTCCTTTAGTTCTTAAACAGTCTGGCTTTAAGCATGTCTTCAACCCAAGTATAAAAGAAAAGGTTGAATCCAAGAAAGAATTAAAAACTTTGAACCCTGAAAAAGAAATAATTGTTTTACAGACTGTTCCCCTTTTTTGAAAACAACAAATGAGAAATTGGAGAAATTATTTAAATTGAAACTCAAAATTTTAAAACAACTTTGTACCTTCCAATCTGAAGAGATTCACGTTTCGCTGGAAGACGTATGACGCACACAAGACCAATGGTCAACGTAAAATGCCGTAGCCTCCCAACGATCGTGAATATATAAACTTGGCTAAGAAAGTTCTCGAACCCGGGCACGCCGGCCGTCACGTGACCCAGCTCCAGTCCATTCCAGCCAAGCAAGGATTTAAATGATTGTATCCAACTCTTTCTAACAAACCCGAACAAGAAAATCGCGATCTTGCCTTGACTTGCAAAACCAAGTAGCACCAGCAATTCTTATTTGCAACTGTCAAACATTATTTCTTTTAATATACAGTATAACAAATGGTATATTTAATTATATATATAGGGTTTCAATTACAATTGGGACGCTATAAAGGATAATTGAAACACTTGATCAAACTTAAATCGAGTCTCATAACAAATTCAATATCTGATTTGAGTAACATCATCAGAATACATTCCGTTATCATTTAACTGCCGCCAGAATCCAGATTTTACGTCTATATAGCTATAGTTTTAGTCACTTCTCTATGAATCAATTATCGCGGTAGCTGAGAGGTATCGCACTGGCTCTTGGAGCGAAAGGTCGCAGGTTCGGATCCCACCGCCGACCTAACATTTTATCCGTAGAAAAACATACATACATTTATCACTTGTTTTTATCAAAGTAAATGTTGTATAAATACATACATTTATTTATTTTTAAAATAAATTGAAGATTTCAGGCATGGTTTGTTGTTAGGATTGGCATGGGTGCGTTATCTTAGAACAAACAGAGCATTTTGGGCTAAGCAGTGACCTTAGCAGTGTGGTTAATTTAACTTTTAAGAGAACAGCGAGTTTCCTATATGAACTAATGTTAACAATTTCTATAGGCCTAGTCAAAATATCCTTAAGGATTACAATAAATCGTCAGGCCCAGTTATTTAGATGAAAAAATGAGATTTCAATATATCGTTTCAATTGCCTAGGCTATTATGAAATGAAATTCTATAAACATGGGTTGGTCCAAGACCGTACATGAAACTTCTAAAATGGCAAGTAGCCTAAGTGTATGGACCTACATTTTATAACCATAGGTCCAAGTTTATGATGAAAACAGCTCAGTATAATCCAAACCTAGGATTTGTCAAATCATTTCAGATAACCTGTACAAAAGGCTTAGTTTGGTTAGAATAGTTTAAAGATTTTATTTTGGTTCACTACAAGATTCCTGGTAATGTGTTTAAAGTATTTTACAACATTATATTGCCAGTTTAATGTCGGCTTACTCTTACTGTAATCCAACCCTAGGCTATGTCAAATCATTCCAAGATAACCTCCCGAAAAAAGCTGTTTGGTTAGAATAATCTATAGCTTTTATTGTGGTTACCTACTACATATTTGGTAATGTATTTTAGGTCATGTAGACAATTTGTATTATTAATTTAGTGAAAATATAACCTAGCAAATAATTGTCCTACAAAATAAATTTTAAGGTTGTTCTCTTATTGTGACTAACTTCATCAACCCTTTCTAGACAATTTGAGCCTTTGTATACTTTTTATGCACACAATATTACCAATACGCAATATTACTTTTTATCACAACATTACCAATTGTCTAAGAAAATGTAATAAAACAAACTATTTTATAAGTTAAGTTAATATCTTAGTATCTACAGTCATCACAAAGGTAGTTTGAGTTTTTCGATCTGCCACACGCGTCGTCTGTCGTCTGCCACTGTTACAATCGTTGCCTCTGTCTGACTGACGATATTTACACAGAGTAGGCGTACTAAGGGAATATTAACTGTATGGATATTTTTTTTAAAACGTACACTTAATAATTTATAAAATAATAAATATGCTCACAACTTAAAAATATACTTCGATTTATCTCTCTTGTGTGTTTTTTGTTGGTAAAAAAACTGTTGTTATCCAGTATAACAAAGTATATTTTAGTAAAGTAACTATTGTTACTCTGTTGTTGAAACATAGACGTCGGCTAAATTTTAACGATTCAAGTACCACTAAAATGGCTTCCAATGTTATTCTTATGGAGAAAAAAATAAATTTGGTTTTAAGATAATTTGATTAATACTGAACGAAATTATCTGAATAACGAACTTGACCAGGATTTTGACCTGTTAGGTTTTTCTGGAAAATTTAAAGTTTAACTGTGGAGGGATTCTCGAGTTATTGTGGTCACAGACACACCAGTTGAGTTGATTCTCTTACCAGTCTAAGCAGTGAAGTTGTGTATAAGGATACTTTCACTTCGTTCAATTATCCAATTAACTCAGTTAAAAAATTATAAATGTCTCTTTGGTAGTACAATAGTAAAGTCCCATGATGTCTCTTCAGGAACGGTTAGTCAATGTCGTCATCTATAAGAAGAATACATACTCACTGAAATTAAAATGTGTTCATATAATAATAAAGGATCATAATGCGAGTTATATAAATGGACTAATATGTCTAAAAGAATTCCCAATATTTTAATTAATTATATCGGTAGTATCGTAGATATCTAGTTTGGAATTAAGTTTTCTCTCAAATTCACCCCCGATATTACAATTCAGTCTTACAAGTACATGTACAATAGACCTAATCGATGAGCTTGGCGTCTTCCTTCGAATTATTCTGAATAAATACGGGCAACGCATTAAAGTTATAGGATGGTCTTTTAGTCTTTCAAAGTTTACCAATTAACTGAACAGTTACTGGTATTAATCTTCTACCATATACGACTACTTTTAGTTGTCTAATTAAGTTCATGTTATAAATAAAGTTTAAAAAAGTTTAACTGACAAGTTTCTTTGAAATATTTCTTCACAATGTGCTTTCTTTAGTATAAACGTTAAATATAGCATCTAAAGACTATTCTTTAAGTTTTAAATTGCGCGAATTAATCTATTATACAGTATCCATTGCAGCCTTATTTATATTATTAACACAGCCCTTATTTACGAAATGTAATAACTAGCGAAATTAATTAATAGGCTATAGGCGTGCATACAGGGCAAAGAAACAAACATACATACAAAAACGTAAATCTTTTAAGGAGAATGCATATTTTATGATATTTCTTATTATTCTCTTCCACATTAGGAGCTTTTATTATTTAAATAAAGGCACCACAGGTGTGTGATTAGCTTGTGTGCTGGCAGGCATGACACAGCTCGTGTGTTTTAGTTTATAATTACTTTTGACTTTACTTACTAACTTATTTTTTGTACTTATTTTATAGCTTTTCCTGGAATGTGCAATAATGTTGTAATACTTTAGGTCTTCTTATCTCCTAAATAGGGGTACAGATACAAAATCCCGAAACGTGAAAACTTTTTTCTCATCATTTCAGGCGAATACTCACCATAATTAACATGAACTTACCAACACCGATGAATTTCAAACAAAGGAAGGCATGAGGATGGTTGGGATAAAAGTGAGAAACGTTAAAATTGTAAAATTTAATTTTGCAGTTATTACTAAGCGTTACTCTATGGACCTAACTTCTTCTCCCTTTATTATTGAATAACCTATTGTATACATTTAAATACAAATTGTTCGTGAATATGTCGGACCTTTTATCAATGTATCAGAACAGGGGCCCATACATTGTACAATAGAACCCCATGAGGCCAGCTTGAGAGATTAACGTTGTGCTCTTCGATCTCTGCTCTCTCCTTCCATAAATTACCATCCTACCTTTATAAGACTCAAAATAACATAAAAAAACTATACGCTTTTCTCTGGTTTTATTTTATTTTATTTTTCACTCATTGAATATATGTAGGTTGTTTAGTCTATTAAATATATTGTTTTATTTACTAAAATAATTCTTTGTATCTTTTATAATTTGTGTATAAAAATAACTGTCGAAAAAGTAACAAAATAACCATTACTACTATCGTAATCCTGAGAAAAAGCCATATCAACTGTAGGTCAACATTTCTATTGTACCTTCGGGCAGCTCAGTTAGAAGAAATAATTTTCACGACATTTTGTGATGCAACTGTCCACAGTTGATCTGACGTGATGAATTATTTATTCTATCTGATCCATTTGATGGTGTGTAGGTGATCTATTTTCTTTGATTTCAACAGCTCAGAGTTGTTAAACCATGGTTCAGCATATTTAATTTCAAACCCATATTAAGCTCAATATTTATAATTTAAAATGATAATATTTAGTATATGAAATAGCTGGTGTACAAATACGTATTTAAAATATTACATATGAATGGATCAATTTAACATTCTGTAATAGACGGATATATAGTATTGTATTCAATGACAACACTAAACTGACACAGCTGGTGTCAGAAGGGGGCAAAACAGCCGTACGCTGACAGACCTGAAACACATTAAATCATTGGCAGAACTGTTGACATCGCATAATCACACCGACTGGTATCGAAAATACTGGAACAATAATCGTTTTACCGCAACGCTAAACACCGCTATGAAATAATGATACTTAATACCTTTGACGAGACTTTTTGTTCTTTCAGTAGGAAATTTGTTCCACACTACAAATACAAAAGCTTATTTAACAGCCTTGTACATTATTTATGTGTTATGGTTGATGACCTTTCTTAATTCTGTAATTGTATTTTATTTTGTATAACAGTTACTACTGTTTTAACTTATACATACTTTTTTAAAGTAACTGCCACCACTATACAGGCTATATGTACCAGAAACGTAAAACAAGATCGCACGCAGCAAGCTGACGTGAGGGAAGTGAATTCCCGCATTAAAACCTTTAAACAAATCGAATAAAGGGTTTAAAACAACACCGGTAACATTTTTTTGGAAAATTGAAAAATGTAATTTTTTTGCTGTTCTGATGCTCTTGGTTATATTTAAATTGCCTATTAGGATGGCAATGGTGTACATTATAAGGTTAGGAGGAGGTATAGTCAGGGTAAAAAGTTGGTATAGGGGTATTGGGGGTGATGAAACTTCATAAAGATATGAAAAACAGCCTTTTCCAGTGTGAAATCCCAATAAGACAACGTACAATTAACATTTTCTCAAATAACTCGGTAAATAATTGTGCTAGAACGATGAGGGAGGGCTTAAAATGTTTGGTATTTTACGTTAAATAATTTAATATGCAGTAATGTTACGTTCTGGTCTTTTCTGACCCTTTTTGTGCCCAGAAAGTCAAAACTTTAAAAATTAAAATCCCCAACGATTGTTTTGCCCAACGAACTTGTCCAGAAGGGAAGGTTCCTACCAAATTTCAAGTGAGTCGGACAAAAATTGTGACGGCTAGAGTGCGAACACACACACACACACACACACACACACACACATATATATATATATATATATATATATATATGTATATATATATATATAAAGTTTTTAGAGATCCCTCCCAAAACGTGTTCAGGGGGTCACGTTAGGAACTTCTATGGTGGTCACGGGCTTCAACCGTGCTTTCACCGTGCGGGTCATGCTAATAGTTCACATTTCTAAAGAAAATTCACTATAATACCTTGTATTATTTCATTTAAATTGAATTGATACAACATTTAAATGAGTTAATGCTGCCTTGCAAGAATCAGTGAAAACCGGAATAGGGATGAGTCGTCTGATAGGGGACCTAAGACTACGAGCATGACCTAAAAATATGCTCAATTTCTTTGTTTTCGGTACATATTTATTAACTATATGGTGGTGGTCCCAAAAATTTTTTTTTTAACTGGATGGAGCAAAACAGTTGAGCTCTATGAAACAAAAGAGGTCTATAAAAGAAAATAGCCTAAGGAAGCAAAATATGTAAGTAACTAGGGGGACTGTTGCTTTTAATTGAGGTAACTCAACCAGGAATTCCCTTCCTTTGTAAAATTCAGCAATGACAAATTTTGATATCAAAAAGAAATTGATGTATACAGCTAATGTCTTAATCTTCAATAAACAATTTATTGTAGCATAACACGTGATGTAAGAGTTATACATTAGTTACCTGTGATCCTCTTATTGCCCCTGATGATGGCTAGTTTGACTGGTTGAAATTGAATGCCTTTTACCATAGTTTGTGTATATAAATGTGTGTGTCTTTTATGTAAATTAGCTAAATTAAACACATCACGACAGCAAAACAATTCACAGAAAGATAAATGAAGGGACTACTGGAGGAACAACACAATAGTGATTTAAAACATCTTGATAAAGGCTAACAAATAAATCTTCTAAACAAATAATCAGTTCGTTTCTAATCACCATCCAACGGTGGAACGTTTATTAGAGTTTAATCGTGCCATAGCTAAGACCATTAACATTTTCTTTTCATTTTATTATTTTGTATGAAAAACATAAGTCAATGATACCTGTATTAAGTATACAACTATGAATGCTTATATGAACTGTATCGAAGTACATAATAAGTAATACTGAATATAATCACAACAGTCAATACTTATGATAACAGAACATCGAAATAGTCATTAAAACTCGACTCTAAATTAAAACGGGCCGGTAAAAGCCTCTAGATATTTGAACCATTCCTGCGTTTTAATTAACTTCGTGTATCGCTTTTTGCCTTTTACGCATTGTATTTACGGTTGAAAATAGTAAAAGGTGGGCATTTTTCATTAGGTTCTGGCTAAATCTGTCCAAATTTCTACATCTAGTTGTAAAGGATTATGTTTTTATTTTATGAAACGTAATCAAAGGATGGGAATGGCAATATCGGCTTGGGTGTATTGGTTATCCTGCTGCCGAGCTTCAGCTCAGACGTTGCAGTTGTTTATGCGTGATGGAGCAACGATCAGACATTCGTTCAGCAATGATATTTTGGTTCGATATGATTTAAAACCATAAGGAAACTAATTAATTAATTTGTTTATATTTTTAAATAAGTTATAAAATTTAAGAAGTTTCTGCTTAAGTAATTAATATTTTTGGTAAGCTAAAATTTAAATTTATAAAAGTTGCATAGTTTTGTGTAGAGCATACGGGTTCCACTTAACACTTTTATTTAGGATTTTTAATATATTACTTTAACCGTAACATTTATAAGTAAAACTATTTCAACTTATACGTACATTTCTTTAAACCCTAGTAGAAAGGCTACAGCTAAATGGGAAATATAGAAGACTACACGATAAAATTGAATATAAGAACAGACCTATACAATAGCTAAATGTACAAGATTGTTCAAACATAAGTATATCTAACGTGCAGTCAGATAACATTAACAATATCTGTTTGATAAAGTATTTAAATAAAAATATTACATTTGTATAAAATCATGCTCCCTGTGAAAATCAGGCTTAACCTGGAACTGGGGCTAGCCAAATGAATGGTAATATAATAGAACAAATTACCTAAATAAAAGATTTTACAAAATATGTTAATTTACGGGTCGGTCAACTGAATGGCCAAACGGGTCGAATTTATGATTTGGATTCAAATTTTGCTTCTGAATAAAAAATACTGGTTATCAAATATTAGTTTTTCGGTTTTTAAATTAATTATTTAAAAATTGGTAAACATTTTTACTTTCTCCCCCTATACATAGTATATGGAGAAAGTATTGTTTTCGTAAAAATTTTCGAATTTGAGTTGTCAGTGGAAATATTCGTTTTGGTGCTCCCTGAACCCAAAAAAGTGGTTTTTACGTGATGTCTGTCTGTGTGTGTGTGTGTGTGTGTGTCCGTGTGTGTGTGTGTGTGTGTGTGTGTGTGTGTGTGTGTGTGTGTGTGTGTGTCTGTGTGGATGTGTACAGAGCTAGAGCCCTAACCTATGGGCCGATTTTTATGAAATTTGGCGTTTAGGTACTAATCCACGATATCTCCAGGCGTTTTTTTCATTTTTTTGAATTTTTCATTTTTAAGGGTAATTATCCCCCAAAAACCGCCAAAAAACATGAAAAATCCAAATTTCTCAAAAACGGCTCTAACGATTTTGATTAAACTTTCGTGGTTTGTAGAACTTTAGGTTTCCAACAAAATGACACCACCCGCATTTCTAGAAAAATGCGGGTTCAGAAATTACAGGACTTAAAACATCAAAAATTCAGTTTTTTGGATTTTTCATAAAAAATCATAAATGTTAAAAAAGATTACTATTCACCATTAAAAAGAGCTCAAAAAACTAAATAAATTAGTATTTTAAATTACTATTCTACGATTGCTAGTTGCGGAGAAAATTGAAATTTTCATTTAGCGGTAAACACAGTACGTTGTCCAATGTTATTCTTATGGGGAATAAGAAAATTACTATTTCTCTCTTATTTACTAATCAATTTCATTTGATATGCAGGTCAAGTTAGCATTGACCAACAGATGATGTTCGAAATGTGTTGCTATCTAACCCAGGGGGGGGGGGCAAGGGGGCATTTCCCCTCTCAAAACTACTGTGTGTAGCAACGGACTCTATAGTGCCTCCAAAAAAGCAATTTGGGTGGATATTTCTGAAAACAACTATTTTAGACAATTTTCTTTACATTTATCTATACTTCATATTCTATATTTAGTAAATAACAAATATTTTTGTCATTAAAGTTTGGCTAAAAGGGAGAAAGTATGTGTCAGTTTCCTGATACCGTTTATTTATTTAGGTAATTTGATAAGTCAAAAACACCTGAAATGCATTTTAAATTTATCAAAAATATTACAATTATTCTTGAAACCTTGACTTGACGCCCTTGGAATTATTGCATACAGTAATATATTTATTTACTACGAGACAATAATTTTTCCAAATTTCTCCTTGGTTAACGTAAATACACCTGACTGATCTTATAGCTTTGATATTATTAAACAGCTGTCCTTAACGAAATTAGTTAGCTTAGTAAGTATTTTATTCATTTGAAAATGACTCCTGAACTGTTGTTTAGAAATTAAAACCAGGTTTACATACTTTTTATGAATTACGGACGTTTTTGTGTGACCAGAAGATGGAATTTTTAATTCCGAAACATGTCGTTATAATAGGTGACAGGATTAATTTTGAACTGTTTGGACGGAAAAAGTATGTAAACCTGGTTTTAATTAGTAAGTACTTGCCTATGTAAGTAGTTATTTACTGAAGTAGATAGCTACGTAAGTAATTGGTCAGGTAGTAAGTAGTTAGTAAAGTATGTAATTAGCTAAATAGCTAAGTGAGTAGTTAGCTAGGTAAGTAGCAGGTAGCTGTAAATAAGTAGTTTTACAAACTTTTAACACTTTTTGAAGATGATTGTATCGAGTTGTTTAACTACACAAAGCCAAAAGGAAGGTTTATTTGGTAATAAATTGTCTAAGCTCACCCATTGAATAATTTGAAAGAAAATCTCCCACCATTCATTAACTGTAATCTGTTGCCTTGCGGGTTCCGCACCATTATACTTCATTGTCATTCGTACTCCAACAATTGCGTAAAACAACCCAGTGTGTCAATATAGTTTGCATTCAAAACTCAATTTACGTAATAACCGTTTAGAATTATTCATTTCCAGTTAAAGTAAGTAGGTGTCCATGAGGATTGAAGTAGATTCAAAGTAGTGTTAGGCATTGGGTACTAATTTTGTTCAGTTCATATTCGTATAGTATATTAATATATAAAAAAATACTTATTAATGTCGTACAACAAATACAGAAACCCAACAACAAAATATTAACTTTAATTTAACATAAAAGGAGCAAAATAGATTGAATGAAAAATTCATTTTCTTCGAAACATTATAAAAAGGTATTTAAATAGAACAGATACTAAGAACTGTATATATTGACAGAAGCATAACTGTACTACTGTAAATTTCCTATTTACGGAATAAATGTAAAAATATTTCCAGAGAGTTCTTCCCTCACTGCCAGGCAAGATACAAATACCTTGCACCTTTTGTCGTCGATGAAGTGCAATGTGTTCCAAAGCAAATGGAACGCTATTGATAAGACTCGATGGATGTCGAACATTTCTCTTTTGGCTTTGATTGGTGTAAGGTGAAGCTAAACTGTAAATCTCACATGTCATCAGTCAAATTGTCTTGCATATTTACCTCCAATGTGGTTTTCATAATTTTCCCTGACTGTTGAAGTGCGTTACTCAAGTGATTTTTAACTTCTTTACCTAAAAAAAGCGATGAAGTACTGACCTTTATGACGGAAAAAATCTGAAAGTAACAGATGAAGATATTATGAGATAAGTAAGTTTGTTTCTAATTCTGTTCTTTCATTTTAATTTTTGGACTAAAGTTACTATATATTCTTGTTATAAGTGTTAATTGCATAACAAATATACTCTAATTCAACTCAATTTACACCCTTTACATTGATTGCTTGTTAATTCTGAAACAAAGTCGCTATTCTCATTTTTAATTTGTATTGAATTATCATCATATACACTATATTTCTAAATTTTATTTTTTCGTTATCATTTTATTATTTAAAACGGAAAAAAATATGGATATAATACATTTTTAAATCATCGATCCTCCACTATTGTCTAATTGTAATAAAACAATTATCTACCACAAAATTATATTTTACAAGTGATTCTAACTTTTTATTTCCCAATGTGACGGCGCCATCTTACAGCGGTGATCCAAAAAATAAAAATTGATTATAATAATTTTATGAATACGATTTTAATGAGTAGATTTGCGCACATGCATTTTAGGAGTTGGAATGAAACTGTGAAAACCATTTAAACATCAACCCCAATTATTCAGGTTTTAATGTGCAAGCTGCACAAGGGCCATCTAGTTTGACTTATTACTCTCGTGGCTTTCCTTCATAAGGTGCACTCCTCTTCGTTCATGTAATGAGTGCTGCAAATTTCACATCTCATGTAGTTAAGGTATTATTTATTAAAGCTATATTAGATTGTAAATTTAAACTATAATATGGTACAAAATATATCTTAGGACCATTAAAAATCACTTTTCTTAGTTAAATAATAGCTTGCTGTATATACTATTATCTGTAAATAACTGTGGTAAAACAACTTACCAAGGGGACATTTGAAAGAGAACACTCTAAGCCAGGAAAAGAACGAATATTTTGTAATTACAATTTTGCTTCCTAAATTGTTTAAACCATTTTTTAATTGATTTTGCGTGTTTTTCTAACCTTCAAAGTAAAAATTGAACATGCGTATATGGTCAATAATGGAATTTTTGCCAATACAGAATCGAATCAGGGTTATGAAGTCAGAAAAGTTGTGATCAAAATAGAAAAAGTTAGATAGAACAATGAACAAGTTATCCTTCATCCTCCTTGTGTCCGGAGAAAATTTAATTTTTACTCTTTGGCTCTTTCTACTTCCCTTTTGAAATGTGCATATCTTACATTTTTATGTCACTTTTTTATTTATATAAAACACTTTAATGGTAAAGTAACTTCATTAAAACCAATATCTAACTTGATATTTCTTATGAACCGCATAAAGCTACAAACATTATGAATATAGTTTTAGAAATAAGGTATATATTTTTTTACGGAGTGTAAAGAAATTCTAGTTACTATTATCTAATCTTAAGTGGTTTAGTAATTATGAAAATACTCAACAACAGCACCTCTGTCAATACCGTAGAATAGGTAACATTTTTAAAACAGAGTTAATTAAAAACATGTAACAGAGCAAACCACTGTTGGACACTTAGCAGTCAGGTCTTAAAAGTATGGGATGGTGATTTATGGAAGGATAGTTGTGTAGGGTGAGTAGAACAACTTCAATCTTTCAAGCTGGTCTCGTGGAAATTGCGAGATAAATAGGCCTGATACATTAGTCAACGAATTACAGGCCATGGAAAGTTCCAATTAAATTGTGAATTTTATTTGTATTCTATCTTTATTTTCTCCAGCAAAACTCATACAAATTAAAAAGTTAAGCTTCTATTGAATGAAATATGGCTCCAGTCTATCAATATTTTGAGTTATGTAACGAACTACAATAATACAAATACAAAATTCCCTTATTAAATTACTTGAGTTTGTAAAATTAAGTAATACAATTAAAACGTCTATAAAACGTTTCATTTCAAAGACATCACAAATGAATGTATGAACTACAATTTAAGGGTAAAATATGAAATCTGGTATTGTTTGTAATTTTGTTTGTTTATAATTTGCACATTTTCTAGCTGTGACCAAAGGCATCAAGTAGGTTATTTACACTATATGCACGTGGTTTAAATGCCTTCACGTTTCTCGTTACGCAACCGTCAGTACATAACATGTGTGATTTGTTTGTTTTGAAATCATTTGAATAACAAACATCCACAGACATGAAGCAAATACAAACAAGCAAGCAGCGACACAACAGTGTGGACATCAAAGCTGGGACCATTCTAGTGTTATACATGATTTTGGAATATTTGCTCATCGTTTCACTTGTTTATCATCACATGAGTACGCAGCTACCACCATGATTTGTATTATTTTAAATTATCTGCCTTTATAATACGTGTATATTAAACAAAACAGAAACAATGCCACAAAACAAATCAATTAGTTGGTTTTTATATCATTATATGAACCGAGGTACAAGAAAATAACGCTCAAGTAGAGGCAGAATAAAACCTTCGAGAATATAAACGTCTTCTACTGTTTAAAGCTAATTATTTTTCTTAACGGTCAGCAATCTAACACAAATAACGCACCTTAAGCTAGACATAAGTGCACTCTTGCGCAAGTTTAGTGACGCCATTTCGGGGTAAATCAGCTGGCAATCGTCCAACAAAATATCACATGTGATCTTAATAAATGTTGCCATAGAAGTATTTAAGACCTGGGGCTTCAATATGTTAACAATTTAAATGTGATAAGTTTGTTTTAATTGATCGTATTTAGTGTATAAAACATTATAAAATCACTTAATAGTAACTTAACCTGAAATATAGTTATATTATTATCGTTATTTTTTTTATTCATAATTATTGATTTTTTAAGTGACACCACACTATGAAGATATACAGCTTTAATTTACGCTTAACCTAGAGATATGGTGACATATTTCATGTTTTTGGTGTCAACGAAGGATCATTTCAGTGTCCAATCAAGTTATTCTCAGTAAATAAATAAATCATTTGTCTAGCATACATAATGTGTAGTCATTGTTATAAAGGTAATTTAGTTAGAAACAAGGCATCAATATAATGTTTTTGTTTAAGTCAGGGACATTGTGAACGTATTGAATATTATAATGTTGTTAGTTTAGTATCATACTTCTAACCATCAGACCCAATAAATTGATGGTATTAAATTTTGTATGAAATAATATAGTGCACTATAATCAGATAAAGACGTTTTTCCAGTAAAAACGTCCATTGGTACGCATTTATCGTTGAGTTTTAATCAAGATATTATTTACTTACTTTTACAATATGGAGAAGTCTCAGCATATGCGCTGTCACTCACAGATATTTAAACATTTAAAGCTCTCAGATGGAGGTAGATGGAGGTTTAATTAAAAAGAGAGGATGACATCAATTATAAATTACTGTTAAACCTTTACTTTTGTTTTAAGAATTGTATCTGAGTCACAAGTTACTTAAACATTAAAGTTAAACAATGCAGTAAATAATCCTAATCTAATGCAAATTACATTGTAGTTATCATGTTTATAATAATATTGAACCATACTTCCAATTTTGTTAAAGCGAATCTTTAAAGCTGAGATTATTAATTGACGACGTTAGAGTATACCAGTGGGAACTTATGCTGTGACCTATTAATTATAATTTAATTCAAGCCACCACCGACACATCGGGCCACTGCCACGCAGTGATGGATGGGGCTTAGCCACTTTTAAATCATCTGGTTTTATTCAAATTAAAAGGATCACAGTTCTTTCAGCATTTTGTAAGGCTAGAAGGCTTTTTTAAATTATGACTATTAAAAAATATCCTGTGAGTACATAACCTGTATAAATTATAAATATTTTTTATCCATAAGCAATCATTTATCAATATTAACCATTATAAATCTGCAAATATAAAATTAGAGATATAGAGTTATTTTATATTAAACAAATAGTTTTTCTTGAAGTATTTACTATTACCTTTCTAGTATTTTTAAAATCAAACCTTAAATATATATATATATATATATATATATATATATATATATATATATATTTGCTTATATTTTTCAAGGGAGCATTTGGGGATAATATAAAATGAGTTTTAAAAACCTAATACAGAGGCTGTAAAATATGTTGTGCTGTCAAATCCAGGCACACAGCCCGACTGAAAACGACGTTAATTATCAAAACATATTATCTTGGCACTGCCTTCGCCGTATAGTACATAACACAGACTTGGTATTTCCAAAATTATATTTCTTGTGGTCCGGTCGTTGTCGCAAGCGTACCCATGTGAGATAATATAAATATAATCCGAAATACTGACCAAAATATTGGGTGATGAATAACATAATAATTATTTTTCTCATTAATCTTTCTGCAACTATCAATTTCACAAGGAAAATTCACCTATTATCACTATTAAGTAGGGATAAATGGACATTCCTGGCTCAGGAGGAGCCAGGAGGAGCGCCCCCCCCCCTAATTAATATGGAAATTTTTTTTTTAATTACCCTAATTAATATGCAAATTTTTAATTACCCTAATTAATATGCAAATTTTTTTTTTTCATTTCAGGAGGAGCCCCCCCCCCCGGTACATCAATCAGGAGGAGCCCCCCCCCCGTACATCAATCAGGAGGAGCCCCCCCCCGGTACATCAATCAGGAGGAGCCCCCCCCCCCCCGAGGCCTCGTCTGTGACACTTTTGTCTAGAGGCCCGCACCAACACTTAGAAGAAAATCTCCTCTAAGATTTCCTTCTAATCCCTAACATGAAAAGCTTTTGTGGCCTTGAAAAAGGCCGATTATGATGGAGGGATCAGGTGGAGGCTAAGGTGTTGGGAAACATTTATTTTTTATTTATGAAAAACTTTGTTATTTCATCTGGGTGGAGTTCATCCGTTCGACGATTCCACCACATTTCGACAAGTATCATGTACTTCTGCTCATGTTCAATGGCGTAGATGTGCTCCTCTTCAATAGGGTAGAAATTCATCTTGTAGTCCATGTCCCGCTGCCAATATTCCCATTCCAAGTCGTCCAGCGGGCAATGGTTCCACATGCTGTTGATTCCCCGTTGTTTGGAGTACAGAGCGTCGTCAAGATCTTGGGTAGTTGAATACATTTTTGGCTCATGAACGTGCTTGAACTTTTTGTCATTGCGCCATAGCCTCTTCTTATGGAAATGCTTCAAGGTGCAATCATCGTCGTCTTTTCGGTTGTAGAATTCATCACCTTCAAAGTAATCATCTTCATCGTCAAACGGCCTCTTCTTATTATTGCTATTCATCGACGTTTCCGCCGCAACACATACATCCTCCAACTCGACGTCTGTGATGTCACATTCCCACTCGATGTTGGCCATGATCTCTTCGTAGCTGTTGACGCTTCGAAACTCAAGACTAAACTAAACTTTGCTGCTAGGGCCGTGCCGTGCGTGGTGGGCTGTTGATCGCAGGTGTTCAAACAAAAAAACCCGGCGAGTCGAGACCGGTCTGGGATGCAGCTGCGCCCGACCCTTCCAGGAACCCATTATAGTCCGCCCGTATCGAATTACATTAGAGGAGGGTTGCTTTTACCCCTGACAGTGGATGTGATTTATTGCCGAGGGGGTAAACGTCGACAAAGGACCCAGCACCCTGAAAGCTTTTAACGGAAATTCCCCGAGGCCTGTCTGGGAAGCAGCTGCACCCGACCCTTCTAGGAACCCATAATTATAGACCACCCGTGTCGAACTCCGAGCAATAAATCACCAGTTGTCAAACACCCTTGCTCTCATTCTTGTTCTAGTCTTCAACAATTCCTGAAGTATGGGGGAGCGAAAATCTCCCCCCTAGTAATTAATTAAACAGAACACCAGGCGGACGAGAAATTGGAGTGCGTATTGAGCGGTGGTGGTTATAAGAAGCGGGTCGCGACACGCCACAGTCTCTCGATAGACTTCTTCGAAGACGGACGTCTACCGGACGTATGCAAAGACAAAGGAGAACTATAAAGAGGGCAAGTAGGTGGAAAGTTTAAACGAAGAGCCATTACAAAGAGGATAAGGACCAACAGAAGGATAACATCGTTAGACAAACGTCGTAGAACTGTAACGAAACGACGTAGGAGAACAAGGGATATTTTCAATTAATTCGATAACAATGTCGTTTATTCATCAGAAATCGTGTGAATGTGTGAAGACTGAACTGGACTTGTTTTCGTTACCGCCTACGCAGACCAGTATCGAGAGCGGTAAATGGGTTCAATACAAACCGGTCTCATCGCTGACGGACGATTCGCCAATAGAGTTTGTAATACCCGGTCACGGTGACGAGTACACGGACCTGACACAAACGTTATTACACGTGAAAGCCGCTATTGTGAAACAGGACGACACTAAAGCGGACGGTGGGCAACCTGCTAAAGAGGTGGGCCCAGTGAACAATTGGCTCCACTCGATATTCAGTCAAGTGGATCTTTATCTCAATCATAAACTGGTGTCCCCACAAACTAACACGTACGCTTACCGTGCATACTTGGAAAACCTATTGAACTACGGATGTAGTGCGAAGAATTCGCACCTGACTAGCGAGCTGTTTTTTGAAGATTCGGCCGGACTAATGGACGATTGTGACGAATTGAACGAGGGATTGAAAAAGCGTCGCGATCACACGAAAGAAAGCGATGTTTGCGATATGGTCGGTCGATTGCACATCGATCTGTGCAATCAAAACAAATTCATGTTGAACGGTGTCGAGATGCGATTGCAACTTAACAGATCCAGAAACTCGTTTTGTATAATGTCCAAAACGCTAACTACCTACAAGGTGACAATTAAAGAGATTAGTCTTTTCGTACGTCGATGTAAGATCAATCCGAGCGTATTGTTGGCGCACAGCAAAACTCTCGAGACCGGCACGGCCAAGTATCCGATCACGCGTGTAGAAGTGAAATCGTTCACACTACCCTCCGGCATAATGAGTAAGGCTTTAGACAGTGCATTTCTCGGCCAGTTACCGAAACGTGTGATAATTGGACTGGTCAGTAATCTTGCGTTCAACGGAGATTTCAAGAAGAATCCTTACAACTTTCAACACTACGATATGAATTATCTCGCATTGTACGTGGACGGTGAACAAGTACCGGCCAAACCGTTACAGCCCGTTTACACATTGAATAGTGAGACATATATACTCTCTTATTACACATTGGTCACCGGCACCGGAATCCAGTTCTCCGACGCAGGTAATGAGATCAAGAGAGGTGACTATCCGTACGGTAATTGTCTTATGGCGTTCGACTTGACACCGGACATGTCCGCGGCTGAGTCGAGTCACTGGAATCTCCTGCGCAACGGTAATCTACGTATCGAAATTGGATTCTCCAAAGCGTTGCCCGAGACCGTCAACTGTATAGTGTACGCCGAACTGGACAACGTCATCGAGATCGATCGTCACTGTAACGTAACAGTTGACTTCAGTGGGTGAATAAAAGCGATCGCCAAACAGAAATATTGTCTGACAGCGAGTGCGTACAGTTTACTTCAAGGGTGAGTAGACGCACCGCCAGTCAGTAGTACGGTCGAAGTCACACGGTAAGGACGTGAACATGGACGCTTACGCTTCTGCGGACGACTATATCAAATCGTTTATTCAGGAGATTGAGGTTATGAACAATAATGCTAGTGATCAGACATTGGCATCACCTCAGACGTCATTTGTAAAATCGACCACTGCCTGCAAGAGACGAAGGAGGGCAACTCCCATCGAAGTGGAAACCAAGAAACCAGGATGGGTGCCGAAACCAACAGATGATTGTCCCATAGTGTCATGGATGGACGATGGGAATACTTTTGCTGTTCAAAACCCGGGAAACAAAGGACAAATGTTATTGAAAATGGAAATGTACGATGGTACAGATATGGTGTTCATGTGCGGTTTATTTTTGGACAAAGATGGTGAAATGCACCAAAGTGTTAAACAAGTAGTTGATAAAGTGGAAAACATGTGGATCGATAAATCAACAGGAGTACCGAAAATTACAGGCTTAACTCAAACTGTTACACAACGCAGTGCAGTTTCGCAGCCAACGTCGAAGAAGCGAGCTGTGAGGAAGAAACAACGAGTGGCGCAAGCATTCAATTAGAGCAGCTGCATCCCAGACCGGTCTCGACGCGTCGGTCTTTTGTGTGAACACCTGCGCCCGACCCTTCGGACCCCCCACTTAGAAGAAAATGGCGGCGAGGGTTTATAAGGCGGAGCCCCGCCCGATTGAGCATCATTCGCCACCAGACCGCCACCTCACATAGACCTACTCCAACTACTACTAGAGATGTCGAACAGCAGCAGCACTTTCAAGCCAGAGTTTTCGATTTTGAACGGCACTGCAACAACCGCGGACCTGAGAGCTACCCTCAACAACTGCAAGTCCGACTCTCCGCTCTACACCAGGATAGCCGATCTCCGAGAGGAATGCGGCTATCTCATCACTGCGATGGAGCGAGCCACCACACCCTTTGGCGAGACGGTCGTCGTGATCCTGGAGGGGCAGGTCGGGGACGACTTCTTTCTGCGAGTCTACCTGCCTAGGCGCTTCAACGAGGCCCTGAGCAACGCCGACATCGAGCGCTACAACGGCGGATTTGGAGAACGCCTTCGCTTGGTGAAGCGCAGCCCGAGGGGTTCCAATAGCAGATTCACACCGTTGGAGTTTATGTAAAGCAAGACTTGAAGATTACGTTAATACCTTTGTAAATTAGTTTTCGTAGTCAATACTTATAGTCACGTTCAGAACATAACCACTGTGTTATTTATTTCACTTAACCCCAAAAATGTCCTTTAGTAGTAAGTTTAAGAGTGTGAGTATGGTAACTGTGAGGTGTTTAGCTCAGTAGTAATCATGGGCTTGATGTGGCAACATCCGTTCTCAGCCATTGTTGCGGGACCTTCGGGTTGTGGCAAGTCACAGTTTGTGTCAAAGTTTATAAAGCACATTACAGAAATGTGTGACACACCATTTACCAGTATAAACTGGCATTATGGTAGTGGTGGTGGTGGTGGTGGTGGTGACCCGAAAAATGTCACCATTAACCACATAGAAGGTCTACCAAACTTGGAGGATTTTTCTGGTAACGAGCCGATACTTGTGATTATAGACGATATGATGCGTGAGGCCGACAACCGTGTGGTGGATCTTTTCACAAAAGGTTGCCATCATCGCAACATTAGTGTGTTTTTCATTACACAAAATTTGTTTCATCAAGGACGCGGGCAGAGGGACATCTCATTGAATGCGCATTACATTGTGTGTTTTAAGAATCCTAGAGATAGAGTTCAGATTAGGTACTTGGCCAGACAAATATATCCAGACAGCCCGAAATTCATCGAGGAGGCGTACGCTGACGCTACGAGGAATCCACACGGCTACCTACTGATAGACTTGAAACAATCAACAGACGAGAATATGCGAATACGAAGTTGCATATTTCCAGACGATTCTACCAACTATGTGTACTTGCCAAAGAAAAGGTAATTTCGCCATCAGTAGTAATCATGTCGTGCTTGCGGAAGGACGCAGCTCTGCTTACGGCTTTCATACACGCAACACCCAAGGAGCGGAAGGCACTGTTAAAGGTGTGTGACAAGAGCCGCATTCGCTCAGTGTGTGAGTGCGCATACAACGTGTTGCGCGGTAACGTTCCTCTGGCGAAGAAGAGTAAAAGTCAGTTAAGCAAACACAAGGCGACGCTACGTCGATTGGTGAAACGCGGCGAAGGCTGGTCAAAGAAACGAAAGTATCTCATACAAAAAGGCGGTGGAATCTTTATACCATTACTTTTGAGCGCAGTACTACAAGCAGCATTGAGTAGATAAAAATGACTGGCATCAACAATCAGTTCTATTTGACGCTGCCCAGCAACAGTTCGATGCAGTATTATCCGAAAAATACAGTTGCAAATTACATAACACATTTGCCGAGAGCTATTCAACTGGACGCTGGCGACTGGGAAATTGCACTTGTGGAAGCGCACTATCCAATGACATTTCTATCAGTCGGTAATGACGAAACAATTGACATTTGCATACAACCGCAAGAGGAAGCAAAAGTGAACATATAAGCGTTGGCGCGGGTTATGGACAGCACTGCCGATGTAACGCCAGTAGTGTCGGCTACTCCAAAACAAAACCACAGAATTAAATTGAAGACTGGTGATTACGCAAATATTCAAGAATTGTGTGATCATATCAATTCGCAAGAACTAGCGATTACTTTTGGTGTAAAGTTCACCGTTGAAAACTCATACAACAAATTCATTGAAGTATCGATGGGAACTGATGTTGTAAAAATTACATTAAGTCCAACGTTAGCGCTTCAATTGGGGTTCGATCCGAATGAATTGACGCTGGAAGGTGATGCAGTTAACAAAAGCATCCGTTCGCCCAACATTCGTCTTGGCTTACCGTCACACATGTACGTGTATTGTGATTTAGTCGAGCCGCAGATGGTCGGCGATACAGTCGCACCGTTATTGAAAATTGTCAATATATCCACGTCTACTTATGTATACGGTTTGCATAAATCAACATCATTCATCGATCCGCACTATGTGCCTGTTATGAATAGATCTTTTGACAGTGTGGAAATTGACTTAAGAGATAACATTGGTAATCATTTGCCATTCCACTTTGGAACGTCGTGCGTGAAGTTACACTTTAGAAAAGTAGCTAGCCATTAGTGAAAAAAAAAAAATTGAACATGCAAAGAAGATGGTAGTTGTGCCACAAGAGTTGATTGATCGACTGCAATCAAATGCTACGGATAACAGACCGACTAATCTATCCAGTGAAAACAGCCTCGACGCGGAGATGCAACAAATATTGAATAACAAACGCATGGACGATAGTGAAAAGTGGAAATTGTACAAACAAGCGTTACATCGCTTCTTGCATATTGCAGAGAATAGACGTCAACCGATTAGCATACCAATCGTGGAGTCGGGTGGGAATGAGCATAGTCGACGATCGCACCCCGCTGCGGAAGGTGGTCCAGTGGAAGAGATTGTGGAAACGTTTTCCAAAACTTACAGATCTGATGCCCGCAATCTTTTACGTTTCATGAAACGTGATGGCAGCTTAATCAGTTGGGACAGTGGCTATTCAGTGTACATCAACGGTGTAAAAATCCCAGACTCAAATCTAGTGGATATCTTAAATTGCATAGTAAAGGTGCGTATGCGTGATTACACACCGCCAGGATGGCGGGAAGTGCTCAACGCATTGAAAGCGACGAACGTGCCAAAGGACTATATGAATAATCTAAGAGCGCTTAAGGAAATAAATGCCGAATATCGATCATCATTCACAGGAGGAGAAGGATCAGACGATGAATTGGACACATCAACTGAATCAATACTGAGAACACCGCTAATAAATCGGCTTCGATCGGCAAGAGGAAAACGTGTAACATCTACACCGGCGCGAGCGACAGAGCAGTTTGATTTTTCAAATAGAAACAAGCCGTTGTCAAATTTGGACAAGTGGGAAACGTACACAGGATAGGTTTTCAGTATTATGGAGCGTTTGTATTACAATCCCATCCTTCGTCGTATGGCGGTGTAGCTCCTTTAACGCGAGCTGCAAAACCAGTTTCAAAACGCAAAGTGATTGAATGGTTACAAACACAGGACACTTACACATTGCACAAACCGGCACGCAAGCGTTTCCCGCGCAATCTTTACATAGTGTATGGTCCATTTGAATTGTGGCAAGCGGACTTGAACGATATGCGTGGTCTTAGTAAACACAACGACGGCGTCAACTACCTGCTGACTGTAATAGACGTGTTTAGCAAACACCTGTATGTGCGAACGTTGAGGCGGAAAGAAGGGGCTGAAGTGGCCAACGCTTTCGAGGAGATATTTGCCGAAGCGACCGACACACCTCGCTGTTTACAAACCGACAAAGGTACTGAATTCACCGGTGCCAAGACGAAACAATTATTCAAACAATACGGAATCATCTATGTCACTACACAAAACCCAGATGTTAAAGCGGCCGTAGTGGAACGCGTGAATCGCACTTTGAAAACACGCATGTGGCGATATTTGACTTACAAAAACACATATCGTTATGTAGATGTGTTGGACAAACTGGTTAGTGCATACAACAACAGCGCTCACAGGAGTCTAGGCAATAGAATACGACCAGTCGATGTGACTGTTGACAACAAGCGAATATTGCATCAGGTATGGCGTCGCATGTTCGGTAAGATACCGCGTCGTGTTAAGGCAAAACTGAAAGTTGGCACCACAGTGCGCATATCTAAGGAGAAGGGCACATTCGCAAAAGGTTACGAGACTAATTGGAGTAAAGAAGTGTTTGTGGTGCGTCGTGTAAACACATTGATGCCTCTACCAATGTACACTTTGTCGGATCTCAAAGGTGAACAAGTGACTGGTCAGTTTTACGAATACGAATTACAAAAAGTGACAATATACAACGACCATCTGTTCAAGATTGCTGAAATACTAGACGCTAAGGGTCGCGGTCGCAGTAAGCGTTATTTCGTCAAGTGGGAAGGTTACGGAGACGAGTTCAATTCTTGGGTAAGAGCGCAAGATTTGCAAAATGCCTAATAGCAACCAGTTCTATTTGACATTGCCCAGCAACAGCTCAAAGGATTATTTTCCAAAAAACACAGTGTCCAAGTACACTACACATCTGCCGAGACAAATTCGATTAGAAGGCGATGGCGAGTGGGAGATGGCTTTGGTCGAAGCGCATTATCCATGTTCCTTTATGACTGTGGACGAGGAATCGTGTATTTGGCTCGACTATAAACTCGTTCTACCGAGTATTCCCGTAACACTCAGTGTCGAGCACATTATGCTAAAGATGAAACCCGGTTATTACAAGAACATAACCGATTTATTGAAAATGATCAATAAAGCGAAGGATGTCACCCAGTACTTGTACTTTGAGTATGACAAAGAGCAGGACAGAGTCAAGATCACGACAATGGTGGACGGTATAAGCAAAGTACATTTCACCGAAGCACTGTCTCTCCAGTTGGGTTTCGATCCATACGAGAACGTTTTGTCAAATGACCTCACAGCGATATGGCCGCCTAATCTGACTATGGGACTGCCGACACACTTGTACGTGTATTGTGATCTGATTGAACCGCAGCTGATTGGTGACACTACAGCGCCGCTTTTGAAAATTGTCAACATTGACAGAGAGAACTACACACACGGCGCGCATAAGACTGTGCATTTCATCAGTCCTCATTATGCGCCAGTTATGAAAGGAACATTTGAAACGATCGATATTGACCTAAGGGATCACGCTAGTAAAAAAGCGTCATTCCTCTTTGGGACGTCGTACGTGAAGCTTCATTTCAAAAGAGGAGCTCAGCAATGATGAATACAAACGATCCCTACTTGGCGTACTATCGCCGCCAACAATTGCAGCAGACCGGAGGCAGTATCGAGAGGGTATTTCGCGGTGCACCCTACCAGCGAGGACATGGAATTGGCAGTTTCCTAGGCGGTATGTTCCGCACCATCACACCGCTACTCAAGTCGGGAGCCTCTGCTGTGGCCAAAGAGGCGTTGAAATCCGGTGTTGGATTCTTGGGCGACATGGCCATGCACCAGCGGGACCCCAAAGAAGCCGCTAGAGATCATTTCAGCCAGTTTACAGACTCGCTAAAACGCCGGGCGGACGGCAAACTTCAACGTGTGCTAAGTGGTGGCGGCGGCTCTCGCGCGAAACACCGTCGCGTAACGCGAAAGAATACCGCGAAACACCGGCGCGCTACTCCTGCGCGAAAGACTAACGCGATACTCTCGCGTAAGAGGTACGCGAAGCGCGCCATGTTCGGCGGCCGTCGTGTCACACCTCAGTCTTTGGCGAAACTCCTTCGAGGAAGGTCGTCGTCGTCGTCATCCAAGAAGGGCAAGAAGAGAAGGACAGTTAGAAAGAAGACGAGGAAGACGAGGAAAGCAGTGAGGAGAACGTCTATACGCGATATATTCAATTAACACACACACGCTAGCAATGTCGTTTCTACATCAAAAGTCGTGTGAATGCGTCAAGACGGAATTGGACTTATTCTCCCTACCACCGACGCAGACCAGTATCGAGAGCGGCAAATGGATTCAGTACAAACCAATCTCCACACTGACTGATGATTCGCCCATCGAGTTTGTTGTGCCCGGCAACGGCGAAGAATACACCGATCTTTCGCAAACAATGTTGTAAGTTACAGCGTCTATTGTCAAGTCGACAGGAGCGGCAATCGCAGATGTCGAAGAATCGAATAAAATTGGCCCAGTCAACAATTGGCTGCACACGTTATTCAGTCAAGTTGATATGAGTATGAATCAGAAACTGGTCACACCACAAAACAACACTTATGCATATCGAGCGTATATTGAAACATTGATGAATTACGGCTATGATGCTAGGAAATCACATTTAACATGTGGACTGTGGAACGCGGACGACGCCGGCTATATGGACAATACTCTGGACGATAACGATGGACTAAAGGCGAGACGAAAAATGACAAATAAAAGTCGTGAAATCGATATGCTCGGTCGCCTACATGTGGACATGTGTAATCAGAACAAGTTCCTGTTGAACGGTGTGGAACTGCGTTTTAAACTGATCCGGTCAAAAGATTCCTTCTCCATTATGGCGGATGATGGTGACTACAAGGTGCACATTGTTGATGCGAATCTCTGGATACGAAGGTGTAAAGTTAGCCCCACGGTACTGTTGGCGCACAGCAAGACGCTTCAGACCGGCACAGCTAAATACCCAATCACCAGAGTGGAATTGAAAACATTCACACTGCCGTTTGGAGTGAGGAGCAAAACTTTGGACAATGTCTTTCTAGGTCAAGTGCCGAAAAGAATTATTGTCGGACTGGTCACGAACGCCGCTTATAATGGCGATTTAAAAAAGAATCCATTTAACTTTCAAAATTTCAAAACCAACTACTTCTCGCTGTACGTGGACGGTGAACAAGTGCCGTCCAAACCGCTACAACCACACTACGAAACCGGCAAGGGAAAATATGTGATGGCGTATCACAGTCTGTTTTCAGGCTCCGGCATACACTTTAGCGATGCTGGTAATCTCATAAATAGAGACGATTACGACGATGGATACTGTCTGATGGCATTCGATCTAACACCTGATATGTCAGCAAGCGACACAACTCATTGGAACCTAGTGCGCAACGGCAGTGTGCGTATGGAGATTGCTTTCGACACTGGGCTCACAGAGACTGTCAACTGTCTGGTATACGCAGAGTTTGACAACGTCATAGAAATCGATCGTCATCGCAACGTGTCTGCGGACTTTGGCGGTTAGATCGTCGGCGGCGGCGTCATCGTCCTCCTCAGTCATCAACCAACACTCGCACAAGATGGATCGTTCATGCAGAGCACAGCGTACAAATTTAGCATCTCCGATTATTGTGGATTTTCAATGTTTCAAGGACAACTCAAATGACTACATTCTGAAGGAAGTGTGCGTCTTGGAATTGACCAGTGGAACACTGCTAATGCATCATATCGCCAAATCACCATTCAGCCGAGATTTCCTATCACAAGAGAAACTGCGTGAAAGCTATTGGCTCACAAAACACTGTCACGGATTGGAATGGGACCAAGGTGATATCTGGTATCATGTGCTAGAGGAAAAGTTACGTGCATGTATCGCCAAACGACCGATTGTCTATGTCAAAGGTGCTGAGAAAAAAGAGTTTGTACGATACAATTTCATCACGGATCACTGTACTACTAATGTCATCGATATCAACGATATTGGCTGTGGATCACTATCGTCAATCAACTGTCTACTATCAACAAACGCAGTGCGATGTCGCCACCACAGAACAGCTCACACACGATGCGCTCTAACCAATTGTATCACATTGCGCGGTTGGCTACATCTAAGTACAAATATCGATGACGCTGATGATAACGCTGACGATGGTGAGAGTGATACCAGTTCCTGCTTTTGTTTTGCTACTAGTACTACTCCTACTACTGACTGTGGCGTCGACACAGTAGAATGAATACCTTAGAGATACAAAAGTGTATGGCTAAACTGCCCGTACAGAATGTTGGTGTCTACGCTGCGGATCAATTGCCCCATTATATTTCACCATCTACTGCTATGATTGTGAACACTGATCCACACAATGAAGACGGCACTCACTGGGTCGCTTTCTACCTTAACAAAGGAGGAGGAATAATTGAATTCTTTGACAGCTACGGTCAACCGCCACATCTTCAATTCTACCAAGGATTCCTGAGACGCAACGCTCGTCGCTACCTGTACAACGAGCATCGCATTCAAAGTGACAACACTCTGGTCTGCGGTCAATACTGCCTTGTGTTCCTGTACTGCCGCACCCACTACGGCATGAAGATGACGGACTTTGTGCAGCTCTTTGAACACTCTTCTACTGGCCACAATGATGCACTGATCAGAAGACTCTTTGCACAAATGTATACCAATTGAATTTTGCATTTTTTTCTCAATAAACTAGTTGTGTACTCAGAATAAAAAAAATAAATATTCTTATTATTTCCCATCCTCGCATCCTTTAGTATTTACTTTTAGCAATTAGTCAGACACATATTGAATGCAAATTTTGAGAAAAATGAGGAATGTAATGCTTTGAACATATACTGCAAAGGGGGGTGTATCGATACACCCCCCTTCAATTACTCTAACCCAGGTAGGAAAGTCCTACTAATGCGTGTTTGTGAAAACACTAGGGCTGTCCCAATTTTGGACATACCTATCATACAATGATTCTAAAGTAACATTCATATCCTCACCTCCTTTATCAATTACACTTTTAGCAAGTAGTCATACATTTGAATTGGTAGTTTACTTTTGTATCTTAAGACTATGTGAGGGGAGAAAAAAAAATACGAATGTATATACAAACAATTTGGCTATTTATTTACACACCTTATATATATATATATTTTACATCGAGTATGTGCTCCTGAACATTTGAGATTGACTAGCAAAAATGAGACTCGACACAAACTAATGACTAGAAAAAAAAGGAGCACATTTCTAAGTTTTACGAGACTCGATACAAACTAATGACTAGATTTTTCAAAATAATATACAAGTCAGGGTCTTTGGTAATATGTCACAACCACTCAACGCTCCTCATCCGCCACCTCTTCATCGTCTTGCGGGATATCTTCGGGCTGATGTGGAACGTCAATGTGTCCCCACGGAAGTGTATTTACACCGTCCGGAAGGATGTAACGCTTGTCATCATTATAGCTCAAGGATAGCTTGTCGACTTGGACTGTGAAGACGCGGTGGTTTCGGGACTGGAACCTGGTGTTGATGGTTCTCTTCAACACGCCGTTGAAGAGGCATTCCCGATAGTCGTCAGAGGTTAAATTGTGTTTTACAACACCTCTAGCGACTCCCTTGGCGCGCTTCACTGTCATGACCTGCAACTCGTCATCTTCGGTCCTCTCCTCGAACTCGACAATGTCCATGAAATAAAGTTTCGAGCGAAGACCGAGGTACTCGAGCAGAGGAAGTCCGTTGCACTCATCCTTGAACTTTCCGATGACTTTTGCGTTGACGGGGCTGTAGCAGGGATGGTTTCTGGGGTACGCACTGGTGTCAAAATCATCCAGATGCTCCAACATGTCCTTATAAACATCTTCAGTCTGGACGTCGAACACGAAGCTGTCAGTGTCCATGTAGTCAACCTTCAGACGATCACCGTAGCGGTTCTTCATCTTCCGAAGGAAGTCGTACATGAGCCACTTGCTCAGATCGAGGACACACATTCCGACGTACAGCGGTTTGTCCAGGACGATATTGACTTTCGACATGTGGACAATGGCGACATCATCGTTGAAGTAGGTTTGGTCCAGGAAGTTTGACTTGGCCACATACTTCCTGAACATCTCCGGCGTACACACCAGCTTAGAGTTCATTCGCTTGCGAACATTCTCGATCGTCTTGCCGAAGACCGCGTTGTTCATAAGCTTGAAAAAGTCTTGTTCAAACTTGGTCTTGGCCTTCTTCCTCAGTTCGGTGTTCATTAGGATGTAGCTCTCTAACCACCGAGACTGACGGAACGAGATGACGCGATGCACGTTCACAAGCTCCAGCCCGTTTTCCAGTGCCTGTTGCAGGATTCTGTAATGACAGATGTAGTTCTTCTTGTCATCCAGAGTCGTAACGAGCTTCTTGAATTTCCCTCCTGGCGGACGTTTGGTCTCGCAGCAGTAAGGGAGATCTTTGTGAAGGTCGTGCAGGTGGGCGGGGTAGCGAAGGTCAACTTCCAAGACGTAGCCCGTGGGTCCTTCGGGGTCCAACGCTGCAATATCCAGGGACGCGATCTCCTCGCGGCTGAGCCATTGGAAGTGTCCCTGTGGAAGACACTGGGACATGGCCCAACCGTAAAGGTTGTTGGCGTCCAAGTATAGCAGGTGATGCGTTGGCTCTTCAGGTCGACGATCTTCAGGGCGACATCCATCATGGTTGGCCTTGGCGTGTCTGGTGATCGCCTGGGAAATACCTCCTCTGATGCCTTGCTCGAAGAAGAGGTACATGTCAAAGTCCTGTATCGTATCAAGCTCCACTCCACAGGTCCTTAACATAACATCCCAGGCGTATGACGGTAGGGTGTAGTAGTGCGCAGGGTCTAGTTCGTATTCAGCCATCGACGTGTCCCTGAAGCGTTCAAAGACGTCAGTCAACAGCGCAATGTCACAGCGCAGGTACTTCTCGGCGTAGTCCTTGAGGTTCCTACAACCGAAGGTTTCCCACACGTTGCGAGCATGCTCGTAGTCTGCATCCGTGATGTCCTCCAGGGTCAGGTCGTTGTGGAAATCTCGCTGCAGAGGCAGTTCCGTAGTATCTTCCAACACGGCGTTCGACGTTACAAAGTTGTACGGGAACACGCCTTTCCTACGGACTAGATCGAAGAGGTGGTCTTCGGGGAATCTCTTCCTCGTCTCCAAGAGTTGAGCTGGTGGAAGTGCGGCTGCGAGGCTGGCGAGGCTCAAAGCCAGGAACCTGTAGGTGTCGACGAACCTGACTCTGAATCCTGGCTGTCTTTTTCCACGCCCTGGCATCCCAACCGGTGCCGCTGCTCGGTCGAACAGGAACCGCTTCGTGAAAGCGATGTACCGCTCTTCCGTGTGAGCCAACACCTCAACATCACCAGGGTCGACCGCCAACTCCCGCACTATGAAGTGAGCGTCGTAGTTGGAGAGGTTGTGGAAGTAGCAGTTGACTACTCGCTGCTCCCTGTAGCGTAGGTTACATGATCTGTGCGCAGCGCCACGGAACTCGTAGGGCGGCGCGTAGTTGTGATCACGAACCTTTGGGTCTTCTCTTGAAAATGGCGATCCACAGAGGTAGCAATTCGCTGTCGAGTTGTACTGCATCGTTTCCGCTGGGGTCAGGACAGGGCGCAGATTTCTTGCTTCGTACAGGAAGTTCCACAATCTATCAACATCAGTTTTCAACATCTCCATAAATGTCTTTGACGCATCATCCCCGAAGTAGATTCGAGGCTCAAACTCCTCAAGTCCGTACGAGTCGATGATCTGGTACGCAAAGGCATATGGGATGTGGATGTGGGTGGCTACTCCTCCGTGCGGCTCGTCGACTTGTTCATCCATCCCCGCGGTCGGCAGTAGAGCACACTCAAAGTCCGCGTAGATGGTGAAACGCTCGCGTCGGGTGAACTCTGGATGGCTGAATTTGATTTCAGTCTTTCTCGGCGTATCCATGCGAATAGAGGCTGAAGCGGAGCAGTATCGCCTGTGCTCCTCCAGACGCTGAACACCCGTCAGACCGAGCTTGTTCGGACGGTTGTCAAAGTGCGCGAAGCACCGTTTACAGATGAATATGCTGCCCATACGTGCTGTGAGTTGGGGACGGATCAGTCGGCCAAGGTCTTTGACGTAGGCGTAGTGACTATCACCGTCCGTTGTCACGTACAAAAGTTCGCAATGGTCTTCGCGCTCCTGCCTACAAATCTTCAAGGGAAAGACGGTGTCCTGATACTTTGGTTGTCCGTTAGGTTTCTGACCCACGCGCGTGTGATCAATACCATAGACGTTGATGCTGATGTTGTTTGTCCGCTCAAACGTCTTGATACTCTTCAGAGCAACGGGGAATTGAAGGCCGGTCCAATCGTATCGGGCGATGATATCGTCGGTGTACATTGCCGGTCTGTCGGGGTTCTCTTGAACAAACTTGCCCAGGACAGCATACATAAAACACCGCTCATCGGTGTTCGATGCGTTGACGACTGCTTTGGTGTTCTCCAGAGACGTAGGCAGTGGGAACCAAGCTCGACCATCTTCACCTAGAGGAGTGTACTCGTTGATACCGACCTCCAAATCACGCACGCGAAGGTATGTCCACCCGGAGCCGATATGATCACACTCAGCCTTCTCTCTGATAAGCTTCGCAAAAGCTGTTGTGATGTACTGGTTCAGGTCCGAGGTCACCGTCAGCGGAGTCATCTTCGTCTTGAAGTTGCGCAGGCAGGTGTTGTTGTGCACATTTTTGAACTCACACTCCAGCTTCAAGTTGACCTTTATGCTGCGGTGTTTCGCCAAGGTGATCTCAAGCAACTCCGTAAGGCTCACAATCAACAACGCCATCACTTCTCCGATTGTGACGAGATTCTCCATCGGTCGCTGCAGACGGTAGGTTAGGAGGCGGTTGCGGAAACCCCGTTGAATGAGTGAGAACACGGGGCTTGACTGTCCTGCTCCAGTCATCTCAACATCATCGGGTTGTTGGTGTGTGCTCGTACCGGGTTGTGGCTCCGTGCTCGGACCTGGCTGGGGTTCATCCTGTTCCATGGCTGCTCGGTTCCGGATCAGGTCCTTCATGATCGGGCAAGAGATCCGCTCATGATGGTCCTTGTTGAACAGCTTGTTGAACTCCTGACCACAGTATGCGCAAGGGAATCTCCGTTCTTGGCCATCACCGTGAAATTGATTGGTGTGGCGACGAAGGTTGTCTTCCCTCTTAAACTCGGCGCCGCATGTGACGCAAAGGAACCTGCGGACTCTGCTGTGGGTCGATTCCACATGTCGACGCAGGTTTCTTTCACGACGGAAACGACGACCGCATTCATGGCAGGTGTGGTGGCCAGGACCCGGACCTTCATCTGAAAATAAAAATAAAAACAAATTAGGATAAATGAAGATACAAATTCCCCTCTCTCTCGAGAATCACATTTCAAAGTTAAGTTTGTTAAATCAAAATAGCAATCATTAAACAGGGAAGAAGTAATCTTCTGTACTGTTTGTCTACATTGATGATCCTGGGTTCAAAGCAAAGGATGTAGCTGCAATAATGAGCTACGCCAACCCTAAAGAAGCCTTTTGTGTTAGGGGGAGCGAAAATCTCCCCCTAGTAATTAAATCAATAGTACATCAGTTGGCACGGTCTCATTCTTCTTCAGGAACCTAGTTAAATAGTTAAAAAAAAGAAGGTAAATAGTCACTAGGGGAAAAAAGTTATTTTAATGTGGATTCTCACCTTCAACGGAGTGTTGATTGACACCGGCAGTCGTCTGCGGAGCATCAATCGCCTCCCGGGGTGGAACGACGAGGTGATTCGCTCCCATGTGCCGCTCTAAGGCCCCCTGGTCTGCGAATGTGGCTCGACAAAGCCGACATGCTGCTTCTCCATCTGTAAACGTACAAAACGATTAGATTGAGAAATGTTTAACACCTGTCTTAGTTTAGTGTACTTGATGGGGGGTGTATCGATACACCCCCCTTCAAGTGCTCCAACCCAAAGCATTCACTGGTAGTTAACTTGTCCGCAGGCGCTGATGGGCTAGCTCTGTTGGTTGTAGCGTTACCCTGCTCAAATCTTGTATTAATTATCAAAAGTACGTCATGTGGGTACTCAAAATACTCGGCTTGAAGAGGGGATTCCGAAAATGCATTAAAAAAAAAAAAAAGAGGGTCAAGTTCAAGTTAAAGGTCATCATCAGGTTAGCCCAAAGTGGTCGATGTGGGTACTCAAATGACTCGGCTTGAAGAGGGTATTCCGAAAATGCATTAAAAAAAAAAGAGGGTCAAGTTCAAGTTCAAGGTCATCATCAGGTTTGCCCAAAGTGGTCGATGTGGGTACTCAAATGACTCGTCTTGACTAGACGAGCAAGAATCTGCAATCAGAATTCAGATCCGACCTATGGTAGCCCAGATCCATTACCCCCCCCCCCCCGAGGTCTCGTCTGCAACACTTTTGCCCCCCCCCCGAGGTTAGGGAAGTATGTCATATGGGTACTCTGATGACTTGACTTGATGGGTCGAACAATAACATAAGCTATTAAAATTGTATAAATATAGTCATGTAATTTTAATTTTTTTTTTACACAGCTCTATATTCGCACAGAATAACTAAAGCTGTTAAATAAAAAGAAGACTTTTACCACACTCCGGTTATATACTGCATAACATATTTCCTATATTACTAACATTTAAGTCTGATTAAAACAATAATGCAACACACAATGACGTACCTTGTTGGGGTGGGACGAATCCACCGTGGAATTTTGCGTAGTGCTTCATACTGTGTCTGCGCGGGAACGTGCAGCCGCAAATGACGCATTGGTGTGAGTCGTTCATCTTGAATATGGATTATAAAGTTTCGATAATCACAAACAATACGGCACAACACAACCGTTTTAAATAGTTCAACGATGCTGGACGAATATCGCAAATGAAATCAGCAACTAACAAAAATCGCGTAGAACGGAGCAGGATCGGACTAACACGTCTACACGCACTGAACTCTCGAACTGAACTGACGGAGGGCTGGCGATGTGGGGTGATTCTCCCCACTAATGGATTTCGGAGAAGGCCGGGGCAATAAATCTCAACCGCTGTCAGGGGTAAAAGCAACCCTCCTCTAATTGAATTCGATACGGGCGGACTATAATGGGTTCCTGGAAGGGTCGGTCGCAGCTGCTTCCCAGACCGGTCTCGACTCACCGGTCTTTTGTGCGAACATCTGCTGCGTCGACGTTTGTCGCCTCGGCAATAAATCACGACAGCTGTCAGGGGTAAAAGCACCCCTCCTCTAATGTAATTCGATACGGGCGGACTATAATGGGTTCCTGGAAGGGTCGGGCGCAGCTGCATCCCGGACCGGTCTCGACTCACCGGTCTTTTGTTTGAACATCTGCGTCGACGTTTGTTGCCTCGACAACAAATCACAACAGCTGTCAGGGGTAAAATCATTGGACAGTCGGGGGGGGGGGGTAAAGTGTCACAGACGAGACCTCGGGGGGGGGGGGGCTCCTCCTGATTGATGTACCGGGGGGGGGGGGTAAAGTGTCACAGACGAGACCTCGGGGGGGGGGCTCCTCCTGAAATGAAAAAAAAAAAAAATTGCATATTAATTAGGGTAATTAAAAAAATTTGCATATTAATTAGGGTAATTAAAAATTTGCATATTAATTAGGGTAATTAAAAAAAAAATTTTCATATTAATTAGGGGGGGGGCGCTCCTCCTGGCTCCTCCTGAGCCAGGAATGTCCATTTATCCCTACTCTATTATGCTAATTCAGATCGTATTTGAAGAAAATAAATAGCAACAGATTTTGCATACGTTATCGATAATCGTCATCAGTAAGCATTCATCAGAGACTATTAAACAGTCCTACTATTTATACTCAAAACCAAGCAATTTAAGATCACGCTCAGATAAAAGTAACAAATACATTATAGAAAAAAATCAAGTCTTTTTAGTTGCTTTTGACTGGGAGGAGATGTACATTTTTGTTCCATAACAAATACAATAATCTTTCATTACCACCATACTTAACTGTTAGTTTAGATCATTGGCAATAATACGCAAATAATAGGCAATTCATGAGTCCCTTTTATTTGTTGTTTGTTCGAATATTTTTCATTTAAGTGTGTTTTAGTAAATTTAACTCTATACACTTAATGGAAATTAGGTTTATCTGAAATAAACTTAATGCATACTTAAGGCATATCTCGCATCATTTTAGATAATATTACAATTTAAGTTTGTGACTTTCCAAATTGACTCTTGCCCTAGGTTAGGTTATTTATTTATTTTCAAGGGCGGTTACATTAGATGCAATCTAATATACAGTTTTGTTTATATGTTTCTGAAATTTTCTTTGGGTGATTGTGTTATACTAAGTGGCTACGTTTGCACCTTTGATTACATTAGGACAATCTATACTCTCCTGTCTGCTATAGAACCTAACAGTTATATAGATTTTGTGAAGTTTGAAATTACAACCATTTAAAGGTATTACATTTTTAATTTATTTAAACAATGATAACTCCTACTAATTTGTTACGTACTAAGTTAAGCATTTGTTAAATTCCTATAAGTAATAAACTTTGGGTTGATTAAAAAAGAACGGCAATTTTTTAATCACACAACCTACCAATTAATTAAACCCTGGACATCGTGGAGACACGTTTACAAGGGGATTTTGTTTATGTGGACGCAAGTTATGAATTAACAAAGAGTTTGAAGAGAGTTCTAAGAAACAAATCGAGTTGATTGATGTGCACGCTTAGTATTGAATCAGTAAAAAAATAGGCATTTAAACGTAAGGTGTGAACATTTTAAAATGATTCAAGTGGTACTTTACAATATAGTAAAATAAAGAGATTAATCAGTTAGCTAGATTTATTATGTATTAAGATCATAGAACTTTAATTTAATCAACTTACAAATGCCTCGTAATAATTACAATCTGCTTTTAAAATAACTTAACTATAGTTTAGGTTTACCAGATGAAAGGTAGTAGTTTAGTTACATTTATTTATTTTACGTATCATACATTATATAAATAAACATGCTAAATCAAATTAGACTACCGTACAAATATTCAATAAGTAACGTTTCACCAAATATCCTAATACAAAGAGATTCAATAGGTATTGGTAGCTATTAAAGGATTAGACATTTCTATTTTTAGTTGCATTTCACAGCTCAGTGAGGGAAGGGCAGGTATCGGCAATTATATTTCTAAGTGAAGTACAATCAAAATATTTGCATACACTTGTGAGTCTGACGCTTGCTACTGAAAGTTAATTATTGAACGAGTAACTTGTTAAGTTTGTTCTGTATGATCAAAGAGTACAAACGCTCTCTTTGATCTTAAAAATTAATTTCAAAATCAATTTAACACGTCGTTGCAAACTTTCTTTACAAGGGTAAGAAAATGTATCAAGTCTAAACAAGTCATATTTAAATTTGTTATAAACTTTTTAACTTTGTGATTTCCCTTGAGTACACATCCAAACAATTACTGTATACTGTTATTTTTATTGCGTGGTTTCCCTTAAGTTTACATATAAGCATATACTTTATACTGTCCGACTTTATGAACCATGGAATGTTATTTGTGACTGTTCAATGGCAATTGTTATTATAGTGAAGTTTATATTTTTCACCAGAGTTAAGTTTAAAATTAAGGTATTGGCTATTTTTTTATTTCCAAATTGAAGTGTGAATTTCTCAGCATATATTAGTAGTTAATAAACGGCACTGAGCCCAGAGTAGAAATATGACACAGCTGTGACGTCACCACGCAATCCTGTCATATGGCTATACACCTCGACACTGGCAGACTTAACAAGGAATAGCTGGTAAGTAATAAGAGAGCGTAAAGTTGTACAGTGCGCTGCATGAGTGAAAAGCCAGCCCGCGGATGGGGTGGGGAGGTAGTGATGAAAAGGGGTGAGAGATTGGGAGTGGGAGTGGAAGGCTGCACGCTACTAGCCTTGCTGCATACATTTGACAGCTTGTATTGTTACGAGCGCGCTACACCGCGGCATTGGGCGGTATATCTTCATCTACTTCATAATAATATACAAACGTACTAAACTATACTATACGATTCTAAACTGAATTAAGATTCAAAATGAATTGATGGCTATTATTGTTTTTGTGACGGCACGTATAGACTTGCATATATCGAGAACTGTCAGCTGACTGAGGTCGGTCACCGTGCTGCTATCTGCTGGCGCATGCGCACTAGACTCCTTTGCTACCACACATCCGTCCCGTTGGATTTTCATTGGTTAACGTACAGTATTTCACTGTGCATGAAGTAAGTCTTTATAAGTTATAAGTGGTAACTAGTTGGGAAAGACTTCTTTAATCGTTTGTGATGTATAACAAAGTTTACTTTCATCTTCACAGTTTCAACTTGTTTCACTTCGCTGACTTTTATCTTTTATCTTTAATATTCAGAAATTATCTTTGATTAAAGTGTTTGTTTTAATGTAAATATGTATTTTACTTAATATTCAGAAATACTCTTTAAGCTTTAATTGTTAAAACTGCTTTGTATATTTACTCAAATGCATTAGTTTAGACTATTGAAGCAATGACAAAACTCAAATAAAAACCAGTCTGTTTAATATACTTTGAAAATTATGCATAATGTTTCAAAAGCGCATCAGATGTTGATGCATTGGTTAAACTTTATAAACAAAGATCAAAGATCCTTTAGTTAAACAGTATTATTATATCTAAGAAACAGATGGAATAACTCTTTTGTGTTCATTTCCAACTTCATATTGTAGTCAATCCCGCAAACAGCACAGTAAAAGCATATGTCTTAAGACTACCTAGGTAAGTACTGCAGACACTCACGTAAAAATATTCGATTC
The DNA here is from genome assembly GCA_963675035.1 of Allygus modestus. Lineage (NCBI taxonomy): Eukaryota > Metazoa > Arthropoda > Insecta > Hemiptera > Cicadellidae > Allygus > Allygus modestus. The sequence continues at coordinate 29,332,718 of OY776115.1, read as the reverse complement.
CCCCCTACCACCTAAAAGTAACCTCTGACATTGAAGTTCAATTATCTTAGGGTGCCTATTTGCAATTTACCACCTTGTTTACTTATTTTCTTACGTTATTTATCAGCCAGATATTAGGGTGGTGTTCAATTTATAAACAAACTCGATGTATTTTCACGAGGTATACATGTCAATTGTCCTTTTTCAGCACTCTTGTCACTACACTATACCTCAAAAACGTATTAATAAACGGGTATTATGGGGGCACCGTTAATATTACATCAGGGTCTAAACAATATCATCGCAACACACCCTTATCCAGGTCCTATATACACACCAATGGTCAGTCCCTAGTCCCCACTGTAGGGTGTGTATACTGCTGTGTCAATGTGTACAAAGATGTCTAGACCAACCTAACAAGATAATAACTTAACTATATTTATCTACAGTATATTAAATACAAAAGACTTAAAACAGTACAAATAAAATACCCGTTTGTTATTTACAAGGTTTTTAATTTTACGAATATTCTATTAAATTGTATTGCACCAATGACTACGATAAACATCCAAACTTAACTCCAAGTGGTACAAACTTGAGCATTAAAAGTAGAGATAAAAGTTTGATCATTAAACCAATTCAACATTCAGTCTTCTAACTTGCATAACTCAAACTATCGTTGACTGCTTAAGGCACGCGATCACGGCAAACGTGCGAGGAACAGGGGATGTTATTGCATACAGGGTGATTCACAACTCTATACTAGGGTCTTCAGGAAGTTGTTTCTAATGTCAAGCAAACAAAACATCTATATTATTAAAATAGTTTACTGATTTTGGTTCGGCGATTTTCGATCCCTAAAACAATTATTAGAATTATAATACCATGTGGTATTAATCGAAAGCTCTTAACCATTAGATGTGCCTTTTGGGGTTTCCATAAACTCTCGATCACGGGGAATTGCCCCACGAGCTCTCAAAGTCTCAATGTTAATCTTATAGAGTTATATTTTATGTAGTTATTCAGCTGATTTTAATGTAAATCTGCATATATTACAACGCTAAGCCGAGTTTTGTTAAAGACAACTCTTCCGTTATTTCTGAGCCGATTTTAACGATTGAGGTACCAATATATTCGTCCTGATTCGTAGTTGTTCATAACGGTTTTCATTTTTCGATATTATTAATCTGAAAAGCACGGGCCACCCTCAAATTTCGTTTTTTGCCCATAAGATTAGCATGGGGAATAATTTGATTTGAGTTGCAGCTGTTAATACATTAAGGACAGGTTTTACAGGCAAAGAATCTATTTACCTATAGAAACAAACTAAGTTAATTTTCTACATTACTTTGAGCAGTGAAATGCAACGTAGAAATTAAAACTTGTGTTAAAATTTGTTTATCCGTCTGTCTATTTACAAGCCAGATTTGTTCTGCATTTCACAAAAAATACTGAACTGAATGAAATTAAATATTTTGCCCATTTTCGTATGGAGGAGGAATCCTTTTACCTGCTTTAAATCATGGTACGTCATTAGGGTTTTACGAAATTAAGGAATGTTTTAAGAACACTTATTGGACCCAGAAGAAATTTACGAAACTAAATGTACTAGCTTATAATGTATCTAAATTTATTGATCTTTTAACTATTGTCATGTATTATTTTTAATGCCCAACGACAGTAAAGTTATTTATTTATTAGTCAAATTCAATCGTAAGGGTAATGGTTACTCAACTTTTAACTACAGAATTCACCATATTTGTTCTAATGAGCATTTAGTCAGCTAATTATATTTTATCACAGGTCGGAGGAGACACGTTTGCTTTACTACCCTACAAAGGATAACTAAACCGTATAAGAAAACGGCACGGCGAAATCATTGGCTACCCAACACGTAAGCCCTTGCAACATGGTATTTAAAGCTCAGTTGGTCTAAGTAGTCATTGTAATTATAATACCGATAATATTTTATGTTTTTAAGTTCACCTTCAATAAGTCCGATAGTTACTGAGCAGATTTTTGAAAGAAGATGGGTCCATCGCAAAAAAAATCATTCATGGGCTTATTCCTGTTCCAATGAGGCTCGGCCCTAACGACCTTCAACATTTACATGTTAATTACTAGACCGGTTGAGGACATATTAGGTAGAAAGACAGCAGCAGGCAATGCACTATAGTGGAAACAGGATTATACCTTCCATCCTTTGGAACTTATATGCTCCGTTGGCCTTTAGAATCTTAATTTATTCATCACTGACTTCAGTAGTTAATTGAACCAATTGAGCATACATTTGCCTCCTCCTGCACGAAATGTTGAACCATCGAATTTATGGGTTAATAAATGTAATCTAATCAGGCCTCATCCATGGAAAAATATAGCATTGTATTTAAAGATATTTGAAAAAACTATCATTGGGGTTATGGTTAAGATTTGTAAATAAAAACAAAAGAATCATTACAGCTGTTCAAAAGCAACTATACAATTATAAAAATAAAACTCTCTTATTATAAAAGTATGATTTTATTTTTGTAAGAGTAGTGATTAGAACCAATGTGTACATAACTTTAAATATACATAAGTAGGTAATGCATAAATTGCGAGAACCATTCATCACTGAAGATTGAATATACAACGGACATGCCCAAAACGAAAAGAAACGAGCAAATCACATACACTCGCCTTGGAGAGGAACCGTGAATACACGTACTATATGCATTTTTAACAAACTGACTAGCGCTGTTGATTACAACACAGTACACGATATTAAAAATAATAAAAGTGTGCTATCTTGAAACCGTAAAATCTAAAAACATAAATTGTAATACCAAATTAATGTTGAACGTATTATACGTAACTTTCAAGCCTTTATCTCAATCAGTTCTTAAGACATGATGTATTTGTGTTTAATATCCCCAGGTGCTTTAACAAATGTAACTAACTTCTCATACATAACATTGTACTGTGATCGCGAGCGAAGCCGCGACGGGCTACTTACATCATTTAGACAATTTGTCCGTCTGGATTTGCCCTAAAACACAAACACATCATATCTTAAGAACTGCTTGAGAGAAAGGCTTGAGAGTTACGTATTATATATTCAACATTAATTTAGTATTGAAATTTATGTTTTTAGCTTTTACGGTTTCAAGATTGCACACTTTTAATATTTTTAATATCGTGTACTGTGTTGTAATAAACAGCGCTGACTGTAACCGTAATTTCGATGTTTCTATATATATATCTATAAAACATTGACAAGATATGACAGTAATTTTGTAAATATTAAAGTGTAGCTATAATTTTTAACTTTACAGATGAGATTAATTTCAAATTTCAATACAGACTGTTTGTTTTGTATTTGTATTTCGTTTGTGTTTGTTTGGTAGAGAGTCAGGGGGAACAGACACATAGTTTTAAAACATAAAATTTTCTAATGCGAAGCTTGAAATTTGCTAAAATGTCAACAAATTAAAAATTTAAAAGCTTCAGCAGTATCAACTTATAGCTTAGGAATTTCTTTTTTAACAAGTTACAGTCATCTAGGGACTGTTGAGTTAATATTATTGCACTGACTTTCCTCTTATTTAGTTAAAAATATAAAAAAATCCCAATAAAACCATTAAATTAATATAATTTATATTACAAAGCCAAAGCTTAGTATTTTAATCGCTTTTGATGTACAATACTTCTGAAAAGGTAGACATTTTAAATAAATAGCATTAGAACAATATCTTATGTTTCACAGAAAGCTTATAACTAGCCAGATATAAAGGATACTATTAGATAATAACACAAATTTAGTAAAATTGATAATATTTTAGTTGGTTTTATATTGAATAATTTTGGGGAGGGCCAGGCGGGTATTAGCAATTATCTTTCCTACTGAATAATGATCACAATATTTGCACAAATGCGCAAATCTGGCACTAGTTTTTAGAAGTAGATTATTGAACGTGAACATAAATATTTATTATGTTCTTTAATATTAATATTCCCTTGTTTTATGAAAAGTAATATTTAAATTTTAAATTACTGCTGTGCCAATTTGTTGGTACGATATTATTTACATAATAAAATAAAAATACATTTGCATTAGGTCGTCTCAATTTATGTCCATTTTAAGTCATTTGTATCTGAATATACTAGTTTTAAATCATCTAAAACTGATATATTTTAGGAAAAATCTTGTTGATATGCCTTATTGCTCTCTCGAATTTTATTTAGAGAATTAAATATACAAGAATAAATGAGTACCTAGTTGATAAATCGTTGAAAACAGCACTGTACATATGTGACGTCATCACAAAAGACTGCCATTTAGCTTGTTACCGACAGACTTCTGACGGAATAGCTGATAAGTTTTAATACGGTCTAAAATTGTATTTAAATTTATGTATAGTGTTACATAAACTAGTAACTAATTGCCACCCTAATACTTGCAACTGCTTGTCATCTATGTCATGAGTAAATTGTATTTGCAAGGCTTTAAGTGAGTGGGTGTATTTTTTTAATCTCAAACCTAATACATATTCAAAATTATATTTTACAGTTAATATAGTTTATACTACTCTAATATGTATAAATATTCCTTAAATATTTTGAAAAGGAAAAATGTGTTCAAAACATAAACAAAATTAATTATGCAATGAAATAACAAGAAATTTTTAGTAAATCAATCTCACTGAAAAAAGTTAAGTTATATTCCCTAAAACATAACTAATTTTCAAAACCTGCATATAGAAAGTTATAACAGACAAGGCAGATTTATTAGAATGCTATCAACTTATGTATATAGTATTAACTAGACAATATAGGAAATGCAAAAGCAATAATTAAATATAAAATAATACGAAAGCACGAAATATACAAATTAAACTTGTATTTTTAAAACAATATTGATCATACTTATACTTATATACATAGTAAATGTGCAGTCTCCAACATTATAATGATAACCATAACTATACCTTCGGGATGATATTTATTGATTATAAATAATAGGTCTGAAGCGGTTCATGGTTATGAACTTGGGTGAAAAGCAGTAACAATTGTAATGAAGCAGTCAGATGGAAACTATTAAATTATTAATCGTCGTTCGTGTTTGTATTTTTCGTTTATTTAACTACAACAATGTATTGTATGCATTTTGTGCCACACAAACCTTAGGCCTTTAACGTGTCAACCAGGTGGACGTTTGTCGCGTGAAAAATGGGAGATTAGGTCGGGGGCGAGGAATTGAAATTTCATATACATTTTTCTATGTCGTGTCAATCTATCGTGTGTGTTTGTGTCGTTTTATGCCCATTTGAACTTTTGACAAGAACATCAAGTTCATCATGTTTTAACCCCGTAGACCCGAGCTTATTATGCCCCTGGGACATATGGACAAAACAATCGAACGTTTAGAAAACTTGTAATCGCTTTTGAAGACGATTTTATCACCACACTTACATAACAATGCTTAATTCGCCACTCAGCTACAGTGACTGTTTCATAATTCTGTTGGAGCTAAAACTAAAATATTAATTTTGTTATGAAATAAAACTTCCGAATTTTACCTACTCCCTACCTATTCTTGGTGGTCCTCTACCATCATCCGACCTACAAATAATTGCGTAAGTATTTCTTCCTTCTGTTCATTTATTATTTATTGTAAGCATAACTTAACTATTACATTTATCATGTTCGGTGCTGCAACAAAAATGTTGCCTGGATTAATCCACACTACCAACTCCATTGTAGAGTGGTATATTAGAAGCACTGTAATCCAAAGCCATCGACACATATTACCAGATTTGTAGAGAATTTAATATTGTATAACAAGGCATTTACTTAATTTCTGGGTTAATCTCGTTTTAGTCTAAATACATTGTAAACTACATGAGTAAATAATGTTAACTAGATCCAAGTTTTAAATTACGTTGTGTTGATAATCTGGTGTTTAAATGGTCATTAGTAGTCTGTAAAAGGGGTTTCTGTGGCAACGAGGGGTAAAAGTTCGAAGGTCTTAAAGAAGAAGTTTACTTACAAAAAAACTCAATTCCACGTTCACCGTGCAGTACGCAGCGCCCATAAGCCATGTTATTTAAACGGTGGTCTCAGCGCTACTAACCGTTCCAAACACATCAACTCCCGGCACGCACTTCTGTTGTATAGGCCTACACTGAATTAATTATATTTTTAGTACGGTTAAGTCTTTGCAGTATATTTTGTTTTGTCCTAAACAAACTTTACTTTTTTGACTGAGAATAGTTTATTGAGCATGTATTAAAAACGTTTATCAGAACAATATAATGTACGTTAATTACATTTCTGTCACGTGTAAGTAATAAATTCGAAAAACATAACTCGGTGTTTATTTTTCAATGAGTAAAAAAAATAAGTTCCTTTATATAAATTAATAATGATAGTCACAAGACAATTGTTAAAATATTTTTTTAAATGTTACTCACGTTTATTGCTTTCCTGGATTTATTGCAACAAAGCGACTCCAGATTCAATGCTGACATTTGACGTTGTTGAGCTGTCTTCATTCTCACTGGACGAGCTTGTCGAATGCCCTGAGATTTGTATTATCAATGGCTCCACGTCATCTTGCAAACTGTCTATCTTCCACATATCCTGTTCAATTTTTTCCACGTGGTTGCAGTAATTTTGCCATTGCTCCGTTGTGACGGCCTTAAAGGCGTTTTCAATTAATGGCTCCAACAGCTTGACATTGTATGTTTTGTTATTTACAGCAACATGTCTTTTAACTTGGCTCCAGACTAACTCTATGGGATTTAATTCGCAGTGATAAGGAGGGAGTCTCAGAACTTCGAGTTTATGCGTCTTAGCCATCTCGTCGATAACGTTAAGACTAAACAAATGCTTGATTTTTTGCACCTCGGCGAGCAGTTCTTTCTTCAAGCTGTCCGGTGGAAATGCTACATTTTTACTTAATAACCAGTTCTTTAAGTCTTCTTTTTTTGTTTTTGTGTTTGGTATTTTTTCAACCTTACGGCTATGGTACGGTGCATTATCAATCACAACAACAGTACCGGCTGGAACATTAGGGACTAATTGTTCTACAAACCATTTTTCGTATGTATCCCCATCCATTTCTGCGTGAAAATCGGCTGCTCCTTTTTTTGCTAAAAATACTAGCTGCGCTCCTTCAATAAAGCCACTTTGTCCTCCTGCATGTACAATTACAAAACGGGGACCTCGTTGAGTCGGGTCTTTCAATCCTGTCGTAAGCCCAGCTAAGAAAGCATCCTTCGGTGTTTTAATAGTTTTATCTTTTCATATTTTCGAGGTCGCTTGCCCAACATTCACCCAAGTTTCGTCCATAAAAACAATATTTCTCTTTTGTTGCCTAAACTTCCTCATTGATCTTAAGTATGAATGACGCCAAACAATCAAATCATCTCTTTCTAAAAGTAAAGACTGTCTTCTTCGTTTTTCAAAATAAAACCCATTTTCTTTAAGCAACCTCCACAGAGTAGTTCTTTTGAACTCGGGAAGATCTGGATCTTCTTTAACTTTTTCTAAAACTGCAGAAAGAGTTGGAGGTGTATTATTAGCGAAAAAAGAATGTACAATCTTTCGAATACTACTAACAACAAACCCATCATATTTCAACCTCCTACTTGTTTTGTATTCTACTTTACGCGGCGTTTTTCTTGGCGTCACAATGTTCCCTGTGGCCTCCTCTTTCCGAAACTTGTAAACAGAGCGCACACTGGTTGCTTCACTAGTTTTTTTCACCCAAAATGACACATTTTCTTCGGGAAAACCTTTTTGAAAGTATTTAAAAACATTCAATACAGTTCTACGGTCACCACTTTTAATAGGCTTTCCAGCAGATCTCGAAGCCATAACACAAAAACTATAAACGGATCAAATTTACACTAAGAATAAAAACTATAAACTTATTTTACGCAATGCAATTCCAGGTGATAAACACTCAAATTAGGAAAAAAATTATGTTTACTTAAGACTTATACGAAGCACGTCCACTAAGTCACGTTACTTCCACCACACTGATCAATAGTTTGGCTCAAGTTTACAGGTGGTCCGTCTTATCGGTAATCATTTTTTGTTATCGTTATGTTCCGAGAATGCTATTCATAGGATTGTTTACGTCTCCGATAAAAGACAACACAGAACAGACACTGTTCCTTTCGTTCCCACGTTCATAGTAGAACTTATCTGCAAGAGAAGTGGCGGATAAATAGTGTATGTATACATTTTCAACTTAATAAAGCTGTAATATGTTTAATTTTTGCAACAGCACAATGACGCATTTTTACATCTTTTAAATTTATATTAAAGACGCATGTAGGTTTCCTATTTCAATTATATTACTTTATTTCGCTGTATGTTGCTATAAAATCGGCGTGAATTAATTATTATTGTTTATATATTTTATCATATTTTCGTCACGTTTCATTTGTATTCTTTTACACTTTTGAAAAAAGCTGGTTAAAAATGACAATATATCGCGATATATAACATCACAAATAACTAAAACGCACATGTATAACCATGCGTACTGTTAGGGACAAAAAGTATAGAAATGTATTTCAACGCCATCAAGAGGGTCGCTAGGACAGTGAACGCAACCGGCATTGCAACAAACACAATGTTTCTAGTAAAGCTATTAGGATATCTATCTCCCATTAGACCTGTACTGCACGGTGAACGTGGAATTGAGTTTAGATTATTCCCGGTCTAGTGATCAGTGCATGACAACAGGAAATAATATATTTATCAGTGTGAATAAAACCTTCCAGTGAAAAAAGTCATGACCATCATAATATTGACGATCTCAGGGTTAAATTTAATTTTTTAAGTGACCTCTTACTCACAATCGATTTCTCAGCAAACGATTTTCTTTGAAAAAGCTGATTTATAGAAATTTTGATAAAATAAAAACATAATATGTATTTTCTCCAATATGCGAGCCTTTATCGAAAATTTCCATACGAGGTTTTGCAGTGTTAATTTTCTTCCACAAAACTAAGGGTCAGCCAGATAACATACAAATCAAACAATAAGTAACCGGAAGCGAGTTAACTTTGCAAAATTCAATGAATCAGGCATGTCACTCTTTCTAAAATGTCTATGTTTTTATAGAAACTATAGAATGCTCCGATACTACAAACTGTTGCTTCAAAACTATAAAATAAATGTGTGTACATGTGTCCACGCGCCTTCTCTTTAATCGTCGAGGTACTGCTATACGGATAGGTACTGGAAATATTCAAAACCTAAGATCAAAACCAGCAACAAGAAGACTACATATTTTGCGCATTCTATTCACACCGTAGAGCTTGCAAGGTGGAACAACGTGGCACACATCTCGCATGCTATCAATACTACATTCAAACCCCCTACTTTGAAGCATCATGTTTACTTTAAGGTCGAACCTGTTATAATCCTAGCAGCAATACAAACACATCTCACATTCCGTGTGTAGCTTTGTGCCACATCTCACGCTCATCATACGCGGTTATACGTTGAAGTTTTAGAGGAACAACATTTTATACAATCAATAATAATAATTGTAAATGGTTGTAAACTGAACAAGTATTTTTATGATTTGTGAGAAAACATATATGGGGAAATATTATTATTGGATTTATTAAATTTCTTTAATTTACTCTTCTTAATGATATTCAAGTTAAATCTAAAATTAAAAACATCAAATCAGTAATATAATTTTATTTGGGGACAATGCCTTTCATTTTTGTGAACAAAACATTGTCAGATCACAAATGGTTAGGTTACAAACATGTTTACCCTAAATAAAAAACATCAAACTTTGTTAAAATATACTAACATGGGATTTACATCTGGATAACAAAGGTAACAACATAGTTTTTATTTAGACATACTATACAGATATATAGGGTGAAGAACTTAACTGTGCCACCATTGGCATCTCGAAAACAATCAGATTTAGAGAAAACCGTAAATGGGGGACTTTGCCTATTTTTATGACAGTAAAAAATATTATTCCATTTTTTTAATGGCTGTAATTTTCCAATATGGCGGCCAACATTAAAATCTTTTAAGGAACACCATGTGTTTTATGATGTTTTAAATTTTACATACAATTTAAGACTTATTTGTTATTGAAATTTTTTCAAAAACCTAATAGTTTAGGAGTTACAGCATGTTGAACCTCGGAAAAGTTGGCTCGTCGTGTCATTACATGGTGAAAAATGTTTTGACATAAGAATAATATTCATTTACTTGATATTTTAAAATTAAATTATACAAAAAACTAAGGTGGCAACCAGAGCCACCTTCACAAGGGCTCATGCGGGCATTCATTATGATAGTGGACACTTTGAACGTGTACTTCAGTCAAAAGCCGATACCTATTGCAAGTATGTTTAATGTTACAATTGTTATGGTTAACTATGCAGTGCAATGTTACTATTAATTTTTTGGCCAAAGGGATTGTAATTATCTAATAAATTATAAGTACGTTTTGTTGTATCATTTAATTTTAAAATATCAACTAAACAAATATTATTCTTAAGTCAGATCATTCGACTTTATTACATACAAATCACATAATGACACGATGAGCCAACTTGTCCGAGGTTGAACATGCTGTAGCTACTAAATGCTGTTTTGGAAACAATTTCAAGAATAAATAAGTCTTAAAATTTCATGTAAATTCTAAAAACATCATATTAAACTTATCCTATGTATCGCCAGAATTCCCGTTGCGAAGAAGCCATTACCGTAAGTCTTAGATGTAAAACGTCGACCAGGAATGATAAATTGTTACCAATATTTTAAACCTATTATTTGTTCAGTGGATGTCCTTTGAAACGAACAATATTTATGTAACTTTTAATGAACAGCTGGTATGAACAAATTAGTAGGTTTTGAGTCCTAAGTATATTGTTTTAGTTGATCGAAGTATTCAATGAATCCTGCTCGTATTCATATTAAAAGTAAGTTATTTAAAAAGAAAAAACTTTTGGACAATTGTTTTGGAAACAATGACCGTCATTAAATTTAAGTGAAACACTGAAATATGATAGTGACCATAAGAATCAATAAAACAACTGTAAAAATAAAAAAAAACATATTGAATGCTATGTTTGTAACAGCGTTGATCTTCAGTATTTCTTAACTAAGTTTAGTGAAACAGATTTCGCATATACACTGCCGACGTATTTTGACATATATATTAGTATAAAGAAAATTAGTATAATTAATTAGCTGAGGATTAAACTCTGAAATTACTACACGAGGTATTATAAACTGTCGTCTGATGACACAAAACACGTACTGATGTCATCTGTCATTGACAGGACTGCGTTTCGCCGACAAGCCGATACCAAACACGGTGTCACCAGTGGTATTGCCTGCATCACCGGGCAACATGTAAGGCTGTCGTGGGATAACACTAAACACGTAGTGATGTCATCTAGCATTAACAGGACTGCGTTTCGCCGACAAGCCGATACCAAACACGGTGTCACCAGTGGTATTGCCTGCATCACGGGGCAACATGTGAGGCTGTCGTGGGATAACACTAAACACGTACTGATGTCATCTGTCATTGACAGGACTGCGTTTCGCCGACAAGCCGATACCAAACACGGTGTCACCAGTGGTATTGCCTGCATCACCGGGCAACATGTGAGGCTGTCGTGGGATAACACTAAACACGTACTGATGTCATCTGTCATTGACAGGACTGCGTTTCGCCGACAAGCCGATACCAAACACGATGTCACCAGTGGTATTGCCTGCATCACCGGGCAACATGTGAGGCTGTCGTGTGAAGACACTAAACACGTACTGATGTCATCTGGCATTGACAGGAGTGCGACTCGCCGAAAAGCCGATACCAAACACGGTGTCACCAGTGGTATTGCCTGCATCACCGGGCAACATGTGAGGCTGTCGTGGGATAACACTAAACACGTAGTGATGTCATCTAGCATTAACAGGACTGCGTTTCGCCGACAAGCCGATACCAAACACGGTGTCACCAGTGGTATTGCCTGCATCACGGGGCAACATGTGAGGCTGTCGTGGGATAACACTAAACACGTACTGATGTCATCTGTCATTGACAGGACTGCGTTTCGCCGACAAGCCGATACCAAACACGGTGTCACCAGTGGTATTGCCTGCATCACCGGGCAACATGTGAGGCTGTCGTGGGATAACACTAAACACGTAGTGATGTCATCTGTGATTGACAGGACTGCGTTTCGCCAACAAGCCGATACCAAACACGATGTCACCAGTGGTATTGCCTGCATCACCGGGCAACATGTGAGGCTGTCGTGGGATAACACTAAACACGTACTGATGTCATCTGTCATTGACAGGACTGCGTTTCGCCAACAAGCCGATACCAAACACGGTGTCACCAGTGGTATTGCCTGCATCACCGGACAACATGTGAGGCTGTCGTGCGATAACACTAAACACGTACTGATGTCATCTGTCATTGACAGGACTGCGTTTCGCCGACAAGCCGATACCAAACACGATGTCATCAGTGGAATTGCCTGCATCACCGGGCAACATGTGAGGCTGTCGTGTGAAGACACTAAACACGTACTGATGTCATCTGGCATTGACAGGACTGCGACTCGCCGACAAGCCGATACCAAACACGGTGTCACCAGTGGTATTGCCTGCATCACCGGGCAACATGTGAGGCTGTCGTGGGATAACACTAAACACGTACTGATGTCATCTGTCATTAACAGGACTGCGACTCGCCGACAAGCCGATACCAAACACGATGTCACCAGTGGTATTGCCTGCATCACGGGGCAACATGTGAGGCTGTCGTAGGATAACACTAAACACGTACTGATGTCATCTGTCATTGACAGGACTGCGTTTCGCCGACAAGCCGATACCAAACACGATGTCACCAGTGGTATTGCCTGCATCACCAGGCAACATGTGAGGCTGTCGTGGGATAACACTAAACACGTAGTGATGTCATCTAGCATTAACAGGACTGCGTTTCGCCGACAAGCCGATACCAAACACGGTGTCACCAGTGGTATTGCCTGCATCACGGGGCAACATGTGAGGCTGTCGTGGGATAACACTAAACACGTACTGATATCATCTGTCATTGACAGGACTGCGTTTCGCCGACAAGCCGATACTAAACACGGTGTCACCAGTGGTATTGCCTGCATCACCGGGCAACATGTGAGGCTGTCGTGGGATAACACTAAACACGTACTGATGTCATCTGTCATTGACAGGACTGCGTTTCGCCGACAAGCCGATACCAAACACGATGTCACCAGTGGTATTGGCTGCATCACCGGGCAACATGTGAGGCTGTCGTGTGAAGACACTAAACACGTACTGATGTCATCTGGCATTGACAGGACTGCGACTCGCCGACAAGCCGATACTAAACACGGTGTCACCAGTGGTATTGCCTGCATCACCGGGCAACATGTGAGGCTGTCGTGGGATAACACTAAACACGTACTGATGTCATCTGTCATTAACAGGACTGCGACTCGCCGACAAGCCGATACCAAACACGATGTCACCAGTGGTATTGCCTGCATCACGGGGCAACATGTGAGGCTGTCGTGGGATAACACTAAACACGTACTGATGTCATCTGTCATTGACAGGACTGCGTTTCGCCGACAAGCCGATACCAAACACGATGTCACCAGTGGTATTGCCTGCATCACCAGGCAACATGTGAGGCTGTCGTGGGATAACACTAAACACGTACTGATGTCATCTGTCATTGTCAGGACTGCGTTTCGCCGACAAGCCGATACCAAACACGGTGTCACCAGTGGTATTGCCTGCATCACCGGGCAACATGTGAGGCTGTCGTGGGATAACACTAAACACGTAGTGATGTCATCTAGCATTAACAGGACTGCGTTTCGCCGACAAGCCGATACCAAACACGGTGTCACCAGTGGTATTGCCTGCATCACGGGGCAACATGTGAGGCTGTCGTGGGATAACACTAAACACGTAGTGATGTCATCTGTCATTGACAGGACTGCGTTTCGCCGACAAGCCGATACCAAACACGATGTCACCAGTGGTATTGCCTGCATCACCGGGCAACATGTGAGGCTGTCGTGTGAAGACACTAAACACGTACTGATGTAATCTGGCATTGACAGGACTGCGACTCGCCGACAAGCCGATACCAAACACGGTGTCACCAGTGGTATTGCCTGCATCACCGGGCAACATGTGAGGCTGTCGTGGGATAACACTAAACACGTACTGATGTCATCTGTCATTAACAGGACTGCGACTCGCCGACAAGCCGATACCAAACACGATGTCACCAGTGGTATTGCCTGCATCACGGGGCAACATGTGAGGCTGTCGTGGGATAACACTAAACACGTACTGATGTCATCTGTCATTGACAGGACTGCGTTTCGCCGACAAGCCGATACCAAACACGGTGTCACCAGTGGTATTGCCTGCATCACCGGGCAACATGTGAGGCTGTCGTGGGATAACACTTAACACGTACTGATGTCATCTGGCATTGACAGGACTGCGACTCGCCGACAAGCCGATACCAAACACGGTGTCACCAGTGGTATTGCCTGCATCACCGGGCAACATGTGAGGCTGTCGTGGGATAACACTAAACACGTACTGATGTCATCTGTCATTAACAGGACTGCGACTCGCCGACAAGCCGATACCAAACACGATGTCACCAGTGGTATTGCCTGCATCACGGGGCAACATGTGAGGCTGTCGTGGGATAACACTAAACACGTACTGATGTCATCTGTCATTGACAGGACTGCGTTTCGCCGACAAGCCGATACCAAACACGATGTCACCAGTGGTATTGCCTGCATCACCAGGCAACATGTGAGGCTGTCGTGGGATAACACTAAACACGTACTGATGTCATCTGTCATTGACAGGACTGCGTTTCGCCGACAAGCCGATACCAAACACGGTGTCACCAGTGGTATTGCCTGCATCACCGGGCAACATGTGAGGCTGTCGTGGGATAACACTAAACACGTAGTGATGTCATCTAGCATTAACAGGACTGCGTTTCGCCGACAAGCCGATACCAAACACGGTGTCACCAGTGGTATTGCCTGCATCACGGGGCAACATGTGAGGCTGTCGTGGGATAACACTAAACACGTACTGATGTCATCTGTCATTGACAGGACTGCGTTTCGCCGACAAGCCGATACCAAACACGGTGTCACCAGTGGTATTGCCTGCATCACCGGGCAACATGTGAGGCTGTCGTGGGATAACACTAAACACGTAGTGATGTCATCTGTCATTGACAGGACTGCGTTTCGCCGACAAGCCGATACCAAACACGATGTCACCAGTGGTATTGCCTGCATCACCGGGCAACATGTGAGGCTGTCGTGTGAAGACACTAAACACGTACTGATATCATCTGGCATTGACAGGACTGCGACTCGCCGACAAGCCGATACCAAACACGGTGTCACCAGTGGTATTGCCTGCATCACGGGGCAACATGTGAGGCTGTCGTGGGATAACACTAAACACGTACTGATGTCATCTGTCATTGACAGGACTGCGTTTCGCCGACAAGCCGATACCAAACACGGTGTCACCAGTGGTATTGCCTGCATCACCGGGCAACATGTGAGGCTGTCGTGGGATAACACTAAACACGTACTGATGTCATCTGTCATTGACAGGACTGCGTTTCGCCGACAAGCCGATACCAAACACGATGTCACCAGTGGTATTGCCTGCATCACCGGGCAACATGTGAGGCTGTCGTGGGATAACACTAAACACGTAGTGATGTCATCTAGTAATAACAGGACTGCGTTTCGCCGACAAGCCGATACCAAACCCAGTGTCACCAGTGGTATTGCCTGCATCACGGGGCAACATGTGGCGATGTCGTGTGATGACACTCAACACGTAGTGATGTCATCTAGCATTAACAGGACTGCGTTTTGCCGACAAGCCGATACCAAACACGGTGTCACCAGTGGTATTACCTGCATCACGGGGCAAAATGTGAGGCTGTCGTGGGATAACACTAAACACGTACTGATGTCATCTAGCATTAACAGGACTGCGTTTCGCCGACAAGCCGATACCAAACACGGTGTCACCAGTGGTATTGCCTGCATCACGGGGCAACATGTGAGGCTGTCGTGTGATAACACTAAACACGTACTGATGTCATCTAGCATTAACAGGACTGCGTTTCGCCGACAAGCCGATACCAAACACGGTGTCACCAGTGGTATTGCCTGCATCACGGGGCAACATGTGAGGCTGTCGTGTGATAACACTAAACACGTACTGATGTCATCTAGCATTAACAGGACTGCGTTTCGCCGACAAGCCAATACCAAACACGGTGTCACCAGTGGTATTGCCTGCATCACCGGGCAACATGTGAGGCTGTCGTGGGATAACACTAAACACGTAGTGATGTCATCTAGCATTAACAGGACTGCGTTTCGCCGGCAAGCCGATACCAAACACGGTGTCACCAGTGGTATTGCCTGCATCACGGGGCAACATGTGAGGCTGTCGTGGGATAACACTAAACACGTACTGATGTCATCTGTCATTGACAGGACTGCGTTTCGCCGGCAAGCCGATACCAAACACGGTGTCACCAGTGGTATTGCCTGCATCACCGGGCAACATGTGAGGCTGTTGTGGGATAACACTAAACACGTAGTGATGTCATCTGTCATTGACAGGGCTGCGTTTCGCCAACAAGCCGATACCAAACACGATGTCACCAATGGTATTGCCTGCATCACCGGGCAACATGTGAGGCTGTCGTGGGATAACACTAAACACGTACTGATGTCATCTGTCATTGACAGGACTGCGTTTCGCCGACAAGCCGATACCAAACACGGTGTCACCAGTGGTATTGCCTGCATCACGGGGCAACATGTGAGGTTGTCGTAGGATAACACTAAACACGTACTGATGTCATCTAGCATTAACAGGACTGCGTTTCGCCGACAAGCCGATACCAAACACGGTGTCACCAGTGGTATTGCCTGCATCACGGGGCAACATGTGAGGCTGTCGTGGGATAACACTAAACACGTACTGATGTCATCTGTCATTGACAGGACTGCGTTTCGCCGGCAAGCCGATACCAAACACGGTGTCACCAGTGGTATTGCCTGCATCACCGGGCAACATGTGAGGCTGTCGTGGGATAACACTAAACACGTAGTGATGTCATCTAGCATTAACAGGACTGCGTTCCGCCGACAAGCCGATACCAAACACGGTGTCACCAGTGGTATTGCCTGCATCACGGGGCAACATGTGAGGCTGTCGTGGGATAACACTAAACACGTACTGATGTCATCTGTCATTGACAGGACTGCGTTTCGCCGACAAGCCGATACCAAACACGGTGTCACCAGTGGTATTGCCTGCATCACCGGGCAACATGTGAGGCTGTCGTGGGATAACACTAAACACGTAGTGATGTCATCTGTCATTGACAGGACTGCGTTTCGCCGACAAGCCGATACCAAACACGATGTCACCAGTGGTATTGCCTGCATCACCGGGCAACATGTGAGGCTGTCGTGTGAAGACACTAAACACGTACTGATGTCATCTGGCATTGACAGGACTGCGACTCGCCGACAAGCCGATACCAAACACGGTGTCACCAGTGGTATTGCCTGCATCACCGGGCAACATGTGAGGCTGTCGTGGGATAACACTAAACACGTACTGATGTCATCTGTCATTAACAGGACTGCGACTCGCCGACAAGCCGATACCAAACACGATGTCACCAGTGGTATTGCCTGCATCACGGGGCAACATGTGAGGCTGTCGTGGGATAACACTAAACACGTACTGATGTCATCTGTCATTGGCAGGACTGCGTTTCGCCGACAAGCCGATACCAAACACGATGTCACCAGTGGTATTGCCTGCATCACCAGGCAACATGTGAGGCTGTCGTGGGATAACACTAAACACGTACTGATGTCATCTGTCATTGACAGGACTGCGTTTCGCCGACAAGCCGATACCAAACACGGTGTCACCAGTGGTATTGCCTGCATCACCGGGCAACATGTGAGGCTGTCGTGGGATAACACTAAACACGTAGTGATGTCATCTAGCATTAACAGGACTGCGTTTCGCCGACAAGCCGATACCAAACACGGTGTCACCAGTGGTATTGCCTGCATCACGGGGCAACATGTGAGGCTGTCGTGGGATAACACTAAACACGTACTGATGTCATCTGTCATTGACAGGACTGCGTTTCGCCGACAAGCCGATACCAAACACGGTGTCACCAGTGGTATTGCCTGCATCACCGGGCAACATGTGAGGCTGTCGTGGGATAACACTAAACACGTAGTGATGTCATCTGTCATTGACAGGACTGCGTTTCGCCGACAAGCCGATACCAAACACGATGTCACCAGTGGTATTGCCTGCATCACCGGGCAACATGTGAGGCTGTCGTGTGAAGACACTAAACACGTACTGATGTCATCTGGCATTGACAGGACTGCGACTCGCCGACAAGCCGATACCAAACACGGTGTCACCAGTGGTATTGCCTGCATCACCGGGCAACATGTGAGGCTGTCGTGGGATAACACTAAACACGTACTGATGTCATCTGTCATTAACAGGACTGCGACTCGCCGACAAGCCGATACCAAACACGATGTCACCAGTGGTATTGCCTGCATCACGGGGCAACATGTGAGGCTGTCGTGGGATAACACTAAATACGTACTGATGTCATCTGTCATTGACAGGACTGCGTTTCGCCGACAAGCCGATACCAAACACGATGTCACCAGTGGTATTGCCTGCATCACCAGGCAACATGTGAGGCTGTCGTGGGATAACACTAAACACGTACTGATGTCATCTGTCATTGACAGGACTGCGTTTCGCCGACAAGCCGATACCAAACACGGTGTCACCAGTGGTATTGCCTGCATCACCAGGCAACATGTGAGGCTGTCGTGGGATAACACTAAACACGTACTGATGTCATCTGTCATTGACAGGACTGCGTTTCGCCGACAAGCCGATACCAAACACGATGTCACCAGTGGTATTGCCTGCATCACCGGGCAACATGTGAGGCTGTCGTGTGATAACACTAAACACGTAGTGATGTCATCTAGTATTAACAGGACTGCGTTTCGCCGACAAGCCGATACCAAACCCAGTGTCACCAGTGGTATTGCCTGCATCACGGGGCAACATGTGGCGATGTCGTGTGATGACACTCAACACGTAGTGATGTCATCTAGCATTAACAGGACTGCGTTTTGCCGACAAGCCGATACCAAACACGGTGTCACCAGTGGTATTACCTGCATCACGGGGCAACATGTGAGGCTGTCGTGGGATAACACTAAACACGTACTGATGTCATCTAGCATTAACAGGACTGCGTTTCGCCGACAAGCCGATACCAAACACGGTGTCACCAGTGGTATTGCCTGCATCACGGGGCAACATGTGAGGCTGTCGTGTGATAACACTAAACACGTACTGATGTCATCTAGCATTAACAGGACTGCGTTTCGCCGACAAGCCGATACCAAACACGGTGTCACCAGTGGTATTGCCTGCATCACGGGGCAACATGTGAGGCTGTCGTGTGATAACACTAAACACGTAGTGATGTCATCTAGCATTAACAGGACTGCGTTTCGCCGACAAGCCGATACCAAACACGGTGTCACCAGTGGTATTGCCTGCATCACGGGGCAACATGTGAGGCTGTCGTGGGATAACACTAAACACGTACTGATGTCATCTGTCATTGACAGGACTGCGTTTCGCCGGCAAGCCGATACCAAACACGGTGTCACCAGTGGTATTGCCTGCATCACCGGGCAACATGTGAGGCTGTCGTGGGATAACACTAAACACGTAGTGATGTCATCTGTCATTGACAGGGCTGCGTTTCGCCAACAAGCCGATACCAAACACGATGTCACCAATGGTATTGCCTGCATCACCGGGCAACATGTGAGGCTGTCGTGGGATAACACTAAACACGTACTGATGTCATCTGTCATTGACAGGACTGCGTTTCGCCGACAAGCCGATACCAAACACGGTGTCACCAGTGGTATTGCCTGCATCACGGGGCAACATGTGAGGTTGTCGTAGGATAACACTAAACACGTACTGATGTCATCTGTCATTGACAGGACTGCGTTTCGCCGACAAGCCGATACCAAACACGATGTCACCAGTGGTATTGCCTGCATCACCAGGCAACATGTGAGGCTGTCGTGGGATAACACTAAACACGTACTGATGTCACCTGTCATTGACAGGACTGCGTTTCGCCAACAATCCGATACCAAACACGGTATCACCAGTGGTATTGCCGGCATCACCGGGCAACATGTGAGGCTGTCGTGGGATAACACTAAACACGTAGTGATGTCATCTAGCATTAACAGGACTGCGTTTCGCCGACAAGCCGATACCAAACACGGTGTCACCAGTGGTATTGCCTGCATCACGGGGCAACATGTGAGGCTGTCGTGGGATAACACTAAACACGTACTGATGTCATCTGTCATTGACAGGACTGCGTTTCGCCGACAAGCCGATACCAAACACGGTGTCACCAGTGGTATTGCCTGCATCACCGGGCAACATGTGAGGCTGTCGTGGGATAACACTAAACACGTAGTGATGTCATCTGTCATTGACAGGACTGCGTTTCGCCGACAAGCCGATACCAAACACGATGTCACCAGTGGTATTGCCTGCATCACCGGGCAACATGTGAGGCTGTCGTGTGAAGACACTAAACACGTACTGATGTCATCTGGCATTGACAGGACTGCGACTCGCCGACAAGCCGATACCAAACACGGTGTCACCAGTGGTATTGCCTGCATCACCGGGCAACATGTGAGGCTGTCGTGGGATAACACTAAACACGTACTGATGTCATCTGTCATTAACAGGACTGCGACTCGCCGACAAGCCGATACCAAACACGATGTCACCAGTGGTATTGCCTGCATCACGGGGCAACATGTGAGGCTGTCGTGGGATAACACTAAACACGTACTGATGTCATCTGTCATTGACAGGACTGCGTTTCGCCGACAAGCCGATACCAAACACGATGTCACCAGTGGTATTGCCTGCATCACCAGGCAACATGTGAGGCTGTCGTGGGATAACACTAAACACGTACTGATGTCATTTGTCATTGACAGGACTGCGTTTCGCCGACAAGCCGATACCAAACACGGTGTCACCAGTGGTATTGCCTGCATCACCGGGCAACATGTGAGGCTGTCGTGTGAAGACACTAAACACGTACTGATATCATCTGGCATTGACAGGACTGCGACTCGCCGACAAGCCGATACCAAACACGGTGTCACCAGTGGTATTGCCTGCATCACCGGGCAACATGTGAGGCTGTCGTGGGATAACACTAAACACGTAGTGATGTCATCTAGCATTAACAGGACTGAGTTTCGCCGACAAGCCGATACCAAACACGGTGTCACCAGTGGTATTGCCTGCATCACGGGGCAACATGTGAGGCTGTCGTGGGATAACACTAAACACGTACTGATGTCATCTGTCATTGACAGGACTGCGTTTCGCCGACAAGCCGATACCAAACACGGTGTCACCAGTGGTATTGCCTGCATCACCGGGCAACATGTGAGGCTGTCGTGGGATAACACTAAACACGTAGTGATGTCATCTGTCATTGACAGGACTGCGTTTCGCCGACAAGCCGATACCAAACACGATGTCACCAGTGGTATTGCCTGCATCACCGGGCAACATGTGAGGCTGTCGTGTGAAGACACTAAACACGTACTGATGTCATCTGGCATTGACAGGACTGCGACTCGCCGACAAGCCGATACCAAACACGGTGTCACCAGTGGTATTGCCTGCATCACCGGGCAACATGTGAGGCTGTCGTGGGATAACACTAAACACGTACTGATGTCATCTGTCATTAACAGGACTGCGACTCGCCGACAAGCCGATACCAAACACGATGTCACCAGTGGTATTGCCTGCATCACGGGGCAACATGTGAGGCTGTCGTGGGATAACACTAAACACGTACTGATGTCATCTGTCATTGACAGGACTGCGTTTCGCCGACAAGCCGATACCAAACACGATGTCACCAGTGGTATTGCCTGCATCACCAGGCAACATGTGAGGCTGTCGTGGGATAACACTAAACACGTACTGATGTCATCTGTCATTGACAGGACTGCGTTTCGCCGACAAGCCGATACCAAACACGATGTCACCAGTGGTATTGCCTGCATCACCGGGCAACATGTGAGGCTGTCGTGTGAAGACACTAAACACGTACTGATGTCATCTGGCATTGACAGGACTGCGACTCGCCGACAAGCCGATACCAAACACGGTGTCACCAGTGGTATTGCCTGCATCACCGGGCAACATGTGAGGCTGTCGTGGGATAACACTAAACACGTACTGATGTCATCTGTCATTAACAGGACTGCGACTCGCCGACAAGCCGATACCAAACACGATGTCACCAGTGGTATTGCCTGCATCACGGGGCAACATGTGAGGCTGTCGTGGGATAACACTAAATACGTACTGATGTCATCTGTCATTGACAGGACTGCGTTTCGCCGACAAGCCGATACCAAACACGATGTCACCAGTGGTATTGCCTGCATCACCAGGCAACATGTGAGGCTGTCGTGGGATAACACTAAACACGTACTGATGTCATCTGTCATTGACAGGACTGCGTTACGCCGACAAGCCGATACCAAACACGGTGTCACCAGTGGTATTGCCTGCATCACCGGGCAACATGTGAGGCTGTCGTGGGATAACACTAAACACGTACTGATGTCATCTGTCATTGACAGGACTGCGTTTCGCCGACAAGCCGATACCAAACACGATGTCACCAGTGGTATTGCCTGCATCACCGGGCAACATGTGAGGCTGTCGTGTGATAACACTAAACACGTAGTGATGTCATCTAGTATTAACAGGACTGCGTTTCGCCGACAAGCCGATACCAAACCCAGTGTCACCAGTGGTATTGCCTGCATCACGGGGCAACATGTGGCGATGTCGTGTGATGACACTCAACACGTAGTGATGTCATCTAGCATTAACAGGACTGCGTTTTGCCGACAAGCCGATACCAAACACGGTGTCACCAGTGGTATTACCTGCATCACGGGGCAACATGTGAGGCTGTCGTGGGATAACACTAAACACGTACTGATGTCATCTAGCATTAACAGGACTGCGTTTCGCCGACAAGCCGATACCAAACACGGTGTCACCAGTGGTATTGCCTGCATCACGGGGCAACATGTGAGGCTGTCGTGTGATAACACTAAACACGTACTGATGTCATCTAGCATTAACAGGACTGCGTTTCGCCGACAAGCCGATACCAAACACGGTGTCACCAGTGGTATTGCCTGCATCACGGGGCAACATGTGAGGCTGTCGTGTGATAACACTAAACACGTAGTGATGTCATCTAGCATTAACAGGACTGCGTTTCGCCGACAAGCCGATACCAAACACGGTGTCACCAGTGGTATTGCCTGCATCACGGGGCAACATGTGAGGCTGTCGTGGGATAACACTAAACACGTACTGATGTCATCTGTCATTGACAGGACTGCGTTTCGCCGGCAAGCCGATACCAAACACGGTGTCACCAGTGGTATTGCCTGCATCACCGGGCAACATGTGAGGCTGTCGTGGGATAACACTAAACACGTAGTGATGTCATCTGTCATTGACAGGGCTGCGTTTCGCCAACAAGCCGATACCAAACACGATGTCACCAATGGTATTGCCTGCATCACCGGGCAACATGTGAGCCTGTCGTGGGATAACACTAAACACGTACTGATGTCATCTGTCATTGACAGGACTGCGTTTCGCCGACAAGCCGATACCAAACACGGTGTCACCAGTGGTATTGCCTGCATCACGGGGCAACATGTGAGGTTGTCGTAGGATAACACTAAACACGTACTGATGTCATCTGTCATTGACAGGACTGCGTTTCGCCGACAAGCCGATACCAAACACGATGTCACCAGTGGTATTGCCTGCATCACCAGGCAACATGTGAGGCTGTCGTGGGATAACACTAAACACGTACTGATGTCACCTGTCATTGACAGGACTGCGTTTCGCCAACAATCCGATACCAAACACGGTATCACCAGTGGTATTGCCGGCATCACCGGGCAACATGTGAGGCTGTCGTGGGATAACACTAAACACGTAGTGATGTCATCTAGCATTAACAGGACTGCGTTTCGCCGACAAGCCGATACCAAACACGGTGTCACCAGTGGTATTGCCTGCATCACGGGGCAACATGTGAGGCTGTCGTGGGATAACACTAAACACGTACTGATGTCATCTGTCATTGACAGGACTGCGTTTCGCCGACAAGCCGATACCAAACACGGTGTCACCAGTGGTATTGCCTGCATCACCGGGCAACATGTGAGGCTGTCGTGGGATAACACTAAACACGTAGTGATGTCATCTGTCATTGACAGGACTGCGTTTCGCCGACAAGCCGATACCAAACACGATGTCACCAGTGGTATTGCCTGCATCACCGGGCAACATGTGAGGCTGTCGTGTGAAGACACTAAACACGTACTGATGTCATCTGGCATTGACAGGACTGCGACTCGCCGACAAGCCGATACCAAACACGGTGTCACCAGTGGTATTGCCTGCATCACCGGGCAACATGTGAGGCTGTCGTGGGATAACACTAAACACGTACTGATGTCATCTGTCATTAACAGGACTGCGACTCGCCGACAAGCCGATACCAAACACGATGTCACCAGTGGTATTGCCTGCATCACGGGGCAACATGTGAGGCTGTCGTGGGATAACACTAAACACGTACTGATGTCATCTGTCATTGACAGGACTGCGTTTCGCCGACAAGCCGATACCAAACACGATGTCACCAGTGGTATTGCCTGCATCACCAGGCAACATGTGAGGCTGTCGTGGGATAACACTAAACACGTACTGATGTCATTTGTCATTGACAGGACTGCGTTTCGCCGACAAGCCGATACCAAACACGGTGTCACCAGTGGTATTGCCTGCATCACCGGGCAACATGTGAGGCTGTCGTGTGAAGACACTAAACACGTACTGATGTCATCTGGCATTGACAGGACTGCGACTCGCCGACAAGCCGATACCAAACACGGTGTCACCAGTGGTATTGCCTGCATCACCGGGCAACATGTGAGGCTGTCGTGGGATAACACTAAACACGTAGTGATGTCATCTAGCATTAACAGGACTGCGTTTCGCCGACAAGCCGATACCAAACACGGTGTCACCAGTGGTATTGCCTGCATCACGGGGCAACATGTGAGGCTGTCGTGGGATAACACTAAACACGTACTGATGTCATCTGTCATTGACAGGACTGCGTTTCGCCGACAAGCCGATACCAAACACGGTGTCACCAGTGGTATTGCCTGCATCACCGGGCAACATGTGAGGCTGTCGTGGGATAACACTAAACACGTAGTGATGTCATCTGTCATTGACAGGACTGCGTTTCGCCGACAAGCCGATACCAAACACGATGTCACCAGTGGTATTGCCTGCATCACCGGGCAACATGTGAGGCTGTCGTGTGAAGACACTAAACACGTACTGATGTCATCTGGCATTGACAGGACTGCGACTCGCCGACAAGCCGATACCAAACACGGTGTCACCAGTGGTATTGCCTGCATCACCGGGCAACATGTGAGGCTGTCGTGGGATAACACTAAACACGTACTGATGTCATCTGTCATTAACAGGACTGCGACTCGCCGACAAGCCGATACCAAACACGATGTCACCAGTGGTATTGCCTGCATCACGGGGCAACATGTGAGGCTGTCGTGGGATAACACTAAACACGTACTGATGTCATCTGTCATTGACAGGACTGCGTTTCGCCGACAAGCCGATACCAAACACGATGTCACCAGTGGTATTGCCTGCATCACCAGGCAACATGTGAGGCTGTCGTGGGATAACACTAAACACGTACTGATGTCATCTGTCATTGACAGGACTGCGTTTCGCCGACAAGCCGATACCAAACACGGTGTCACCAGTGGTATTGCCTGCATCACCGGGCAACATGTGAGGCTGTCGTGGGATAACACTAAACACGTACTGATGTCATCTGTCATTGTCAGGACTGCGTTTCGCCGACAAGCCGATACCAAACACGATGTCACCAGTGGTATTGCGTGCATCACGGGGCAACATGTGAGGCTGTCGTGTGATAACACTAAACACGTACTGATGTCATCTAGCATTAACAGGACTGCGTTTCGCCGACAAGCCGATACCAAACATGGTGTCACCAGTGGTATTGCCTGCATCACGGGGCAACATGTGAGGCTGTCGTGTGATAACACTAAACACGTACTGATGTCATCTAGCATTAACAGGACTGCGTTTCGCCGACAAGCCGATACCAAACACGGTGTCACCAGTGGTATTGCCTGCATCACGGGGCAACATGTGAGGCTGATAATCGTACTGGCAACGTGTATTTAAATTACGAAACTAAGTTCTCATGTCGTTATTACTGATTATATCTGCTTCATGTTACCAAAACTTAAAAATCCATGCTCTGCATGTTTGTTTATTAATGCATATCTAAAAACTGTTAACTGAAATTATTATTCCATGAATTTTCTCCTCGTAATAGGGTCATTCAATAATAAACCAACATCCTTACCTTGTAAACTAATTTTATCCTAATCCCAACGTTATACTAAGGGCTGTATCTCTGGAAGTCTTAAGGCCATGATCTCCGCATTTCTTTCGCTGCTTTATCTTCAAGAATTTTTAAACTGCCTTTCCTGATACCTTTTTTTATTAATTACTGCTACTAACTTTTTTGTCGATAGCTCTTATTTGTATCATGTAAACTACGAAACCATAACCATATTTTATATTGATAATGCTTTCTCATTTTAATTGCCAAACTAATTAGTGCTGATTACAAAAGGATGTAATTTAATCAATTAAAAGTCGGTTTTCCCGGTATATTATAACTTGGCGCGAGTTAATATTAACGTGAAAGCTATAGGTCAAGGAACTGATTGTCCCATTTAATTTTGCTTTCGCACGTCATGCAAAATAAATAAAAGTACTTCATGTTAAGTGACAAAAAGCAATAATGTTTAATTTGCTTTGTGAAGCACGAGACTGGAAACCGTGTGTTGGCTACACTGGTAACTGGTACAGAGAGAGAGCCAAACTCGTCTCGTCTTACTGTACTTAATATTGTACGAAGTCTCAGCATATGTTGTTTATGAGATATGTTCTAAGAAATTTAATTGAAAACGTAATAACACATCTATTTACAGCTTGTTTATTTGAGTGCTCTCCATTGAATAACCAGGTTTAAATCCAGGTAAATTTAGTAGTTTTGATATTAGCACGACAAAAGTGAGTGGTACAAAATTACATTTATAGCCATTTTCCCCAAGTACAGTTTAATTCAGGTTGAATTAAACTTAAGATTTTAAGATATTCCATTTTGCCAATGTGTTGTGGGAAATTTCAAACTGGTTTATACTAAACCAACAGGTCTAACACTGTTTAATGTTTTATTATATGATAACATAACCTGAAAACCTTTGAATTAAATATTATTTTATTTTTTTACCCTCAAGTTAATCTGGAAACAAAAATACTTCTCATGGTTTAAGATTATGTTATCAGAGAATAAAATGATTAAACAGCATAACATATCGGTAGTTTCAACATAAACCAAGTTTAAACTACCCACGTAGAAGTGGGTTGTAGAAGTGGATTTTCTAATAACCTTAACTTTAAACTAAAGTTTAAGTTAACCTATACTTGGATAAAGCGACCCTTAGACTATTTATAAAGAAACATACAAACCATACTATGTCTGATGTGGGATTAGGGATTCATCGAATGTTGTTCACTTTCTTTAAATAATATTAGCGTAACATTGTATTTCCTACTTATATTTTTCCATATAACCAAAATCCGAAATAAAAATATAGTAAACTGTTAAATATTTTTATGCTTTTAGGATTAGTTTACAATGGGTCAAAGGACTATTGATGCAAATTTAACAGTTTTATTTTATTTATTTAGTCAAAAAAGCTGTTTTTTCTTATTCAAGTTTACGAGTGTAAAAAGAAGTAATATATTTATATTGTATCGATGTAGGCCATAAGAGTGAAAAGCCAGGCCGTCCATAAACCCAATTTTAAAATTAACACTAGTCTTATGAACGGCCTGGTTTTTCACTCGTGCAACGCACTGTACTAACTAATTAATTTGACTTTAACAAATCTAATATCAGAATGATAGACTAAAATAAATTGACCTATTATTAATACAGTGGAATTTCTATATGTTGCTTCTCTTAGTTAGTTCTGTGTTTAACTTAACTTATTGTATTTATACTTGGTTTTTGTTATATACAAGGATAATTGCATTTCTTGCATTTCCAATTAATAAACCCTTGGTTACTTACCATATTGTATAACACGTCATTTCCTGTTTCCTATATTTTGAAAATTAATTAGTAATACATTAATAAAGGGGTTTACAAGACGGTTAACTTTTTAAGAAAGTTACAGTTCTACTGTACCAAGTTTTTGTTTACCTACTATTATAATCGTTTCTAAAAAGGCTAACATTATTACAAAAGTTGTTTTTGAGAACACATTTCAAACCCCTAAATATTCACTTAAACCACACATGACATACCCATTACACGATGTTCATACTCACTCAATCTCTCTCCATTGCAGCGATATTTGAATGACAGAAGTTTTAAGTGTTTCAGCAACAATGTTTTTAAAGTGCTTTTCCGCATTTCGCATTTCTACTTACACTTACGCTGCTTCTTAAAACTGTGACACCATTATTATTAAATACTTTTTATAATTGAGATTATCTACCTTAATTGTAAACAAATAAGGACAGTTTTTAGTTGGTTTATAGTTGTTTTAAGTTTGTCTTCAGAGGAGTTTGAACCCCTTATATAATACTTCGATCCACCAAAAGTCCTTCAAATAATGTTTTTTAAGCTAAGCTTTACAAGCCGTTGTTTTAATAATGTTCAAAAACCTAAAATTGTCAGTTTCAATAGTTATTTGGACTTTGCCAATGGAACGTAGTTATTACCGTTATACCTGTTACTAACACAATGCATTTTATAATCCTATCAATTATAGTATATTTACATTAGCGT
This sequence comes from Allygus modestus, assembly GCA_963675035.1. Classification (NCBI taxonomy): domain Eukaryota; kingdom Metazoa; phylum Arthropoda; class Insecta; order Hemiptera; family Cicadellidae; genus Allygus; species Allygus modestus. The sequence goes on along the minus strand of OY776115.1, from coordinate 29,303,398 downwards.
TAGTATTGACTATAATGACAACGTTAGGACTAGTAGAAACTATAATGAAGTAACGTCTTGCCCGGCCAATGACGGGACAGTTTTGACTGAACATAACCATAGCAACCAAATACATGCGCCCTGCAGTGTAAATTTCTTTTTGTTTACTGTTTTGTTTATTGTAATGATTTTTGTTAACCCGTAGAAGTTTTATTAAATGCACTAATGTCAGTTACAGTAAAATACAATTTTTTTTAGATCCCTTCACTGTTTATTAAAATATCTCAGGTATTTAATGTGCGTTTCCCATTGTTTTGGAAAGCTGAGGAAATCGATTCCATAATATAATTTCACCGTATGTAGCGTCGTCTCCTGTTGGTTTTAGATTTGGCAACATTGCACCACAACAGCTTTAGATAGCTGTCACTTGGGCGCTACAGTCAATCCTAAACTAACTTTAAATAAACTATATTATGTTTTATCATTCAACTAGGAACCAGTATTAAATAATCATCATCCTAAAATGTGATATACAAGCAGATTTTGTGTCGCTCTGAGATCTCAGGAACCACTGGACCGATTTCCATGATTGAAGTATCTGTAGAAAGGTCTCAATGCGTAGTCTTCGTATTAGGCTTAGGTGCGTAGGTTTGCAGAAAATCACTAACATATCCTTTGGTCATGGCTGCGCCCCACAGTTCTTCAAAGCTGCAAACACAATACAGAAGGAAGATCAGCTGTTTTAAGGAAAATTTATTTGTTCGAACCGTATTTGTTCGAATTGTAGCAGCTGGATTTGCTAGTACGACTTTGAATTGTCAACGTCCTTGCCTTAACCAAACTTTTTAAATATTTGTTTTTAATTTGTAGTTTAACTAACATTAAGATTAAGATGAAAAAAACATTTGTTATATCTTTTGGATAAAAAATAACATTCCATTAAATAGTGTTTTTATCACGTTACATGTTAATAATACTTAGTTAATATAAATCACAATGAACGTTGTTGGAATCCTCATATAAGCTTGTCAGTAAGTCCAAACAAACACAGCCAACTTGCACCTTACTTCTCACGTACTCCTCATGTAAGTTACACGTGCATCATCACGGCTTTGATGTAGAGCTTCATGTTTGTGCTGGATCGTTGTATGATTTACACATGTGCAATGCAAACTAATCAGTTATTCTCTGTCAACATCTTTGAGCTAACCTTTGCTGAACACTCGTTTAATATCTTCATACAACATTAAAACTGATGAATGGTTTCCTCGATGATGCCCTAAACCTTAAAATAATAACTACTACAATATCAATAACTTTGGGCATCTCACTAGCCTAGTGGTTAGCGTCTTGGACTCCGGTTCAAGGGGTCACGGGTTCAAATCCCGGGTTGTCAACAAAACTTTGAAGGGTTTGGACCGCTTTCCCTAAAAGCGTTTATGTACTATATAACAAAAATGTCGATGGCGTTAAAATACTAAAAAAGGACAATACAAAACAACTACTTTCCAATTTTTTTAAATTCTTAGTATTATCGTAATAATTATGTACACTGCATCAATAATGGCGCATTTAATAGGAGTATAAAATACCAAATCATAAACAAGTAATATGTTTCTAGTAAAACAAAATGTCATGCATCAACCGCAGGTGTATAAAGTGTATGGAAATTAAGGTCTTGGTTGAATATTTATTAATGGTATCACACTCTTTGAACGGCAAATATTTTTGAAAAGGGCCAAATTAACACGTTTATTAATTTTTAAAAGTTAACAGATGGTCAAATTATTTATTTAATCTTTGTACTAAAACCTTTTTAATATTATGTAAAGACATACAAATTCATCTAAACAGATACGTTAAAAACCTTTCACACAGATTACAAATTTCGTATAAATGGACCTTTAAAGATAGTGCATTTATTATTCATAAAATCTCTATTTATTTATCTATTTGGGTCATTTTAAAACATAACTATAGAACTACACCAATAGAAGGGACTTGAGAAGGGTCTTTAAGTAAACCAGAATAGTAGGACGACCCGCATGTTCAGCGTAGTAATTACCTACAGTGGTCTCGGGAGGGCTGGGTAAAAGTCATGTATGTATGTGTATGTGTATGTGTATGTGTATGTGTATGTGTATGTGTATGTGTATGTGTATGTGTATGTGTATGTATATGTGTATGTGTATGTGTATGTGTATGTGTATGTGTATGTATATGTAGGACTGACCGGCTTTGGGGGAAAGGATCTAAACATGTTTGCAATTAGGTGATCAAATATATTATTCAAAGTGTTATCAAATTAGTATAAGAAATCCACCACAACATAAACGTTTTATACAATTTTGACCATGCATTCGTTTTAATATTAGTTGTGACATTAAAATAATTGTTTTATGATAATTTGTATTGTATTGCATAGCACAATTGTCCGTTAACTATTATATTTGTTGTTTAATTTTTTAGCAGTTACTTTCTATTGTCTTATAGTACCGGGAAACCGAGCCATGCTTATAGGTATTTCATTAAATTTTTGAGTGAAAATATGTCTATATGCAATCTTTTTCAGTGGTTTTAGTTACTATCTTCAACAAATCATGTGTTGGTAATTTACCTCGTAAAATTTCTACTTTAACAGTTTACTGGTTAGTTTATTAACAGCTGTTATGATTCTTTTGTTTTGATTTGAAACTCCATAAGCTCAATTTAAGTTCCCAAATATCAAATGATTTTTTCAACAAAATTTGGATTTTCCCTGGGTTTGCCAATCGTATTTTTAGTCGAAGAGCTCCTAATTCCAAAGTTTGAACAAAATCGTTAAGCTAGATTCTGAGACAATATTTTCAGACTGACAGACATTGCTAGTACTTTTATTTTATTTTATTTTTGAGAGGAGGGACAAAGGCATTTACTCACAGAGGTGGCCAACCTTTAGTGTGTTGACTACCCACTAAAAACCCAAGGTCCATACACTTTTTACAGGTTTGCTGAGTCGATTTATTTAAGTCTTCTAGTTAACCGGAAGAGACCTCTTAAAAGCAGCTGTAAGGTCACGTGATCACAAATCCAATCTTCAGTGTTGCTGGAAACACGATATTAATCGTACGCGTACCATATTTTCTACATCGTTATAACTAAAATTAACATTGTTTAACATTCTATGATCAGCTGTTATTTCATGCTACTAATATATTGTTTTGATTTATTTGCATTATAAGATTAATGGATTAAGATATTAAATTATCTTTCTGCATGTCTAGTGATAATTTAAAAATAGCTGTACCATTATTATACCCTTAAGGTTGGCAACAATTTACAGTATGATGTTGATTTATGCATCAGCTGGACGCCCTCGTAAGACATCTTTGCTGCGAACATAACTCTTTTGGAAATAATCATACCTGGTCTGAAAGCTCTACGAACCTTGCTAAAAACCCCCTCTACTCTTTAGGACTCTAACCTGGGATTATTTGTCGCATTACTTCAGACTAGGCCTAAATTTGGCTTAAGGCCGCAGGGCTCGCTCCGTTTCCAGCCATCTGATGGTTCGATCTACTCCGTTTCCCGGTCTAGATCAGTCTTTTTTAGCGGAGGATGCCCTGTACCAAAAGAGACAAACAATGCCAGTTGTCCTCACCCTCCATAATTTGTTCACAGAACGTATCCACCGAACAGATATTGCTCGTATTAGAGTATAGGATGTTTATACATTAAGGTGATTTTTGTTAAGAGAATACCTGTTTTATTTCCAAACAGACTTTGCCAATTGAGTTATGAAAACAGTTGCCCTGATTCGCAGTTGTTCATAGGTTTTAGCGGATTTCTCCTAAAGGGAAGAAGCTATTCCCGTAGTCGGCATGGTAAGACCTAGGCCCGGAACCATGATAACTTTTCGTTTTGAGGTCCCCAGTCCCCAAATACACCATTCGTTCGAAATATTTTATATATATGTGTGTGTGTGTGTGTGTGTGTGTGTGTGTCCGTGAACACGATAACCCTCGTAAAAATGATCTGATTTTTATTAAATTTAGTATAAACGTGTAAAGCAACATTTATGACTTTATGTTCGAAAACTAGCCAGATGGCTCCATCCGAAGGGGGGTTTTGCACCCCAGAAATGGGTTTTATGAATTTCTTACAAATCATTTTTAAAATAGCCAAGTATTAATTTTTACCATTGTATTCAGCTTAAAAAGCACACACAATTTGGTATTTTGATAATTTCTCGACGACAATTGGTTACCGAGATATTAAAAGTGTTAAACACAGTACGTTGTCTAATGTTATTTTTATGGAGGAAAAGACACATGTTATATCTCGCTTATTTATAAACGTGTAATGATGAAACTTGGTATACGGCTTCATCTGGTTATGGTCTATTGATATTTTCTAAAAAAAAGCCAAAGTCTCCTGCAGCACCAAACTTGCGTCCTCAGCCTCCATGTTATTCTTAAGGAGAATAATTAAATTCTATGTCTCCCTTAATTATGAACATAAATGAATAATACTGGTATACGACTTCACCTAGTTGAGTTATATTGATAATAGTCATTGATAAACCATTTTTTGTGTTCTTTGTTGCAGCGAAACTGCGCACTTATCCCCAATCTTATTCTTATGGAGAATAATTAAAATTGTATACATCGCTTATTTGTGAATATATTTTTATGAAGCTTGGTAAGTGGTTTTATGTAGTATTAAGTCATTTATATCTCCATTGGAAATTCGCTGAGTAAGCAGGTTTGCTGTGACGGGGTATTTATTTTTCTATATTGTTATTCTGAAGAGCACGAAACGCCCTCAAACTTCGTTTTTGCCCATAAGATTAACATGAGAATAATCGTATTTTAATTTCAGCTGTTAAAACATTTTTGACAGGTTATTAGCAATGGCAGATGTTACTAGTAAGTAATAAAATTATAAATAAAAGGTTTTTTTCTGAAAATTCTAGATTCTTGATTTTCTGGTTACTTTTATGTTTCGTCCATTGGATAATCTGAAATTGGTGTTAAACCAAATTTTCCTGTATATCTGTTACCCTGATGGGGCCGATTTTTCCCACACAATGGAAACAACTGTACTGAGTTTGAAATTACTTTTTACATTGTCGTATGGACCTGGGAAAAAATATTGGTGATTTTACGTCATCGCACATAATTAGGGCTCTGTCCCACAGTCTGTCAATATTACAACGTTATGGTTATAAGTCCACCCCAATCATAATATTTCACTGCAAGGTGGACCATAATTGTATTTGTTATAAGTATTTAGTAAGGTAATTTAGACGGTATGCTACTCCACATGCAGTTTTGACTTAGTTATGTAACTTTGGGCACGGGACTCTTGCATCGCTGGGGAATAACGTTTTAAGCTAAATTGTCTAGATAATAATTGTGATATAATATATCTGAGCTAAATTTTGTTTTTTTCTCAGTCTATCACGCACAAACAACAAAAGAGATCGAGTAGATATTTTGTGGAAGACAGAAATAACTTGTTAGTCATGCCGTGCGGTGCCGTTCAGTGGCGGGTAGGCAATGTGAATGGGGTTTTCATATTGCGTCGCCCGGCCAGCAGGCGTTCTCAAGAATAGTATTTGAATTGAAGTGTTGAAACATTTACACTAACAGATATTACAAATAAGGAATTATCAATATATTATACAAATAAAAAAGTTTTGTTTCTACACCGCTTTGAGCATTAAACATGTATTATGCATCGGACGCATAGGGGTTATTAAAATAAGTGTTAAAATTTGTTTATCTGTCCTTTACGCTCATAAGCCATATCTTCCCATGTTTCACATAAGAAATACACCGAGTTAGATATTCTTTCCCCATTGTCGTATGGAGTAGGAAACATTTAGCCTATTTCAGATCATTGTACGTCATTTGGGTTTTGCCTTTATTCCCTTTGTTAACTATTACCCTCAATTATTGTACCAATATAGAGCTGAAATTTGGTGAGATGAGAGTAGTACAACATAATATTTTATAGTCATTCCCCAATTCAGAAATACTTCAGGGCTCTGGCCATAATAATTCCATACTAGTCTGGCAGTAAATATTTTCTGTACAGATTATATGAAATCTGGAAAGAGGATGGGATATGTTATACACCACAGTAAAACAATTTAAATAATCACAGAAAAACAGAAACTTTAAAATATATTGTTTTCTGATTTATATTATGAAATGACTAAGATGTCCTTGTTTGGTTGTTTAGTTTGCAGTTCTCATCTGAAACATGACGTGAACTATTTCCCCAAATGTTGGAAGTAACTAAATTACAGGTAAAATTTGGTTCTAAACAGGCCCCCCAAAAAATACAGCTTGAATAGAAACTTATTCGAAAAATTGGTGTTAAAAGCTGTAAATAAATAAAATAGTCATAACAGTTCTTCAAAAACAACCAGTCAAAGGTAACACTAACACTAAGACTCATAACACTAACTTGGTAAAGTATGACTGTTATGAGAAGGAATACAACTAATGTATACATTACTTAAATATATACAAAATTAGACTGTTTAAACAATGTTAGAAACTTAAACAACTAAGATTGCATATAAAGGGGACATGTCAACATTAAAAATTAAATAGAAAAAACAAAGCAATTGTGTATGGAGAGGGATCGTGAAAACGTATTTTAACCATTTTGAACAAACTGCCTGGCTTTTCGAGTAAAGCTCGATCCTCCAGGGGTATTCACAAGTGTAATTAGCTTTTTAACATACAATTGTTCCGGGAATGCCAGCGAAGGCGCGATGGGCAGCTATTAGGTTATACATTTTAAGTAGCCAATTTAATTATTTTTGTAAGAAGCTTTTAGTAGCCAATTCAACAATTTGAAAAACCATTTTTTATAAGTAAGACATTTTGATCAATAAGAAAACAACTGTGAGAGGGAGCGTAGGTTAGTAACAATATTATTCTTTAACTTTTTGAACTTAGGCTCCGTCTAATCAATCACTTAACGTTTCGCCGGATTCATTTCGTTTGACCTTGCGTGGCAATCAAAACTGATTCATACTTTATGCGAGTGTTGCGTGGACTCATACCGACAAATATTCACATTTGACTCCTATATTTTACGTGTCACCTTAGAGGGAATTATGACTACCCGCAGAACATATTGACGCAAAAATAAAGTCAAACTAAAACAGTTCCTAATAATATGTTTGCATTGCAAATTGAATGCTCGTTTTATTCCAAATATATTTTGCTGCATGCACAAATAAGAGAGAAAATGAACGAAAGATAGCTAAAATAATTATTTTAGGTTATTTCCTAGATCGTGGACACGACATCGGTTCGTTTCCGTTTCCGCTCATTTGTTTTTCCCCATGAAAAAAGCTATGAAATTATATTTACTTAGCAAATAGAGGATAATCTATTCTTCTATAAAATATTCTAATATTGCTTTGTGATTGAACTGTGCGTTCTGTTGAAGAAAGTTTTTTCAGTTGCATTGACCTTTCACAAATATATTTTTAATTCCAAAAAGTAGAACATTGACAAAGAAAATTGTAGGACAAAGGTCATATTGAAATTAGTGTAATGTTTCATTTCAGGCCTGCTTTATACTAAGGGTTGAATCTTAAAAGTTTATAAAAATTTAAAATATTGCACAAACTTAATTTCTGAAGTTTGAGACAGTTTAGTCACCGTGTATAGAGATTGACATACAAAGACATTGATTCCACAATATTTTATTTTCATATTTTTTTCATTATGTTGGTACCTTCTTGTACTGTGCATCTACCTTTCTTAAAGTTTCAAAACTATTTCTAATATAGTTTAAGTGATTGTTATGAGGCTATAACTTCTTTAACCATCAAAATGATATATTAACTGCCGAACATGATACAAGTGAAGGTATCATTGCGAATTTTAACTGCTTTTCAAATTCGTATAAATTATAGATCACAATACATAATAATAGTTTTTGTCGTATGTTTAGATACATATGCAAATACAAGATTAACAGTTGACCTTAATAACAATCAGTACGTCTGATAGCACTACAAAACCACATGTAATCCCATCTCCAAGGACCTCATTTGCATTTCCTCTACAGACTCCCCGAGGTGCACTCCACTTGATTACTGGCAGTGGGCAGTCAATTACCGTGTGGCTGCCATCACTGACCTCTACTGTCTACTATGGCATTTAACATATGTTTGCTTCTTTTAGACAAGACCATGGGCCAGAATAGTAAAAACAGTTTAATCGAGTTACCGTTTAGGTAAAGAAAAACATAGTCTGTTGAACTAGCTGGTTCATTCTCTTATATGGTAAACCCAAACCATCCCTGAATTAAATATTTTGACTGCGGCTCTAGTCTTTTTGAGTGAATTTTCAAATAATTTTCAAATTTATTAACTCTTTGAGAATTTAACTACCGTCTGTTTTGTTCTGTTTTTGATTTTTTATTACCCATAGTGTCCGTTCTTTGCAAGATTACTTATTGTATTCTTATTCAAATCACTAACTGGCAAGTACATGCTGAACTCATCAAACCTCTTGCCAGAGGTCCTGGTCCTCTAAAGTGTACAAACTGGCGTTGAACTTTGTCCCTCTCCAACTTGAGGAAGAAAAATCATTAACTAATCACTCTACCATATACAGTAAATTCCCCTGTAAACATAGGCTACACCAGGAGGTCTCTACATTATTACAGTTACAGTTTCTTTGTTTATAAAAGGAAGTTGCATTATTACAGTTAGTTGTACGATATTACTATAACTCTGGAAGGAAAATGTAAACTATGAATTTGTCTTAATTAATTGAGATTAATGTGTACATACTACGAAGTATCTAAGACATATATTCCGGGATAAGAGCTTTGTTTTACAAGCCTTGAAAGCTTAAGTGTTATTTTAATAGAAGGATGGAAATAAATTTAACTGTATATTGAACAGCTGTTGACTGATTTAAGAAAATCTGCTCGAGGGTCCTAGTTAATTGTTCAAACCATAATTAACACATTGTTACTAATCAACCATTTCTAACTTCTAGCACTATCCAAAGGGTTCATTTGTTTAAACCAAAATAATTTTAGACAAAAATATCTCTAAGAAATATTTAGTAATAATTCCCTTCGGGTAAATAATTCTCTTCGGTAGGTGGATTAGAGTTATAAATTAGTATATATTTACAATTATTACTTGGTTAAATATAACACAAATATATTGGTATCACAAACTTTATTACTTAAAATTCCCCCTTTATCTAATTTTCCACAATTTTATTTTTATTCATTTGTTGACGGAAAAAAATGTTGCATTATTTTGTATTACAATTAAAAACAATACATTTTGTAAGGTCCTTAAGATTCTATACAATATACATTAGCAATTCAATCATATACTACTAAACTGTTGGTAGGTTTAGATGTATGGTATATCTTACAATTATTGGCATCGTTTTTTTTCAATGAAGGCAATAAAATATAATAAGTTAAATATTAATAATTAATCAATACCCCAAAAAAAAGGTGAAAATCGGCTGATTGTGATGGCTGGTGTTGATTGGCTGGTTGTGATGTATGTTAAACTCTTACCAAAGGCAATACGATTAATTACCGGGAGTAAGATATCTACCACTGGATATTGTGTGGGTTAAATTAACCATTGTACTTTCAACACATTGATTGCCTGAAAAAATATTACTCTTATGGATAACTGACACGGTGTCAACGTACTGCTCCACGAACGTCGCCACAACACACGCCCTGTGGCTGGTAGCTATTTGCTGATTGCCTCAGCACTGTCCTCGATGTCTCCAACGTGTGTGTTTCTTGGAGTGCAACCGCATCAACGACATTATTCACGAGTTTTACTGTCGACATAAACATTTTCTAGATTAAATCCCGATCGAATCCTCGGTTTGAAAATTACATTTGTTTAAAACAAAATGTATAGACATATATTTTTATTTCTATGGTGGCTCTGAAAATGCCGTGTGAGGTTTTATAGGTAGATGCCATAGATTATATGTGTTAGTGATAGTCCAGCTACTGATATTGTTTTACGTTCCTCACGAAGCATATAGCAAAAAGTCGTTCGGAATTGCATTTCCATATAAATCCACTGTTAAAATCGCACGTTCTTCTAAAATCTAAAATGTAGAATAAAGCAAAACATGTTTGAGTAATTAATTTGTACATTCTTCAAACTAGTTTTAAATTTAAGAAATAATATTACAATTCCTTACTTAAATTTAATTATCAACTTATACCGTGGGGAAACAACATTTAAGTGAGATCTTATAAGTTTATATCTAGAATAACTCGATTTACAGTCAATGAATGGCCTCAGTGCTCCACGAGTCATTCGTCTTCTGCTTGACAAATTTCGAGAAGCTGTCTCAACCGCATCTTTCACTGTTAGCTCCAAATGAAATTTCCCTCTGCGTAGAATAAATATGTAATATGTTGTATTTTATACTAACAACCGTTTTTATCAAATTTGCCCGTTCTAATTACAAGGGGTTTCATAATAAATTATTCAATTAGTCTTTTGTAAATAATGAATAACTCATTAAATCCTTATTCTATTAATAAAACATTTGAATATGGATGGAGTAGTAAACGTTTATAGCATGGAAAACGTTTTATAGATTTGTAATAAATAAAATAAATTCATGTGTTTTTTATATCAGGAATTACGTTGACCATAAAGCTATTTTTAAGGGATCAGTCCAATCAAGTTCCATAGTGATTTACTCAGTAAAATTAATGTTTATAATTTTGCACTCTGTTTAAAAGGTAAACGTTATATTTAGACTGATTAAAGATAATTTATTCTGAATTTATTAAGGATATATTTCGATAAATTAAAAACAAATTTCCGGGTTTCATTTTATTAAATATTATTAGAAGTCGAAAACATATGTCAATACCCCCAAATGCCGTGTTTAATGATTTTTATGACTTTTGACCCACTTCTTCTTAGTATCCAAGCATTGTTGTATTTTAAAGATTTAAGGGTGCATAATGCTAGGAATACTGACCACTGTATAGCAGTAAATGTGTTAATTGTATTAATTGCTTTAGTAAATTAATTTGTTCATGAACAGGTAAAAATATAATTTAACTTATAATTACTATGCGTTTTATTGATTTAACCATTGATTAAGCTAATTTATATTAATTTTCTTTATTACAATTTTAAGTTATATAATTTTTTTAGTTTGGCTAACAATATTTTATAAACTTTATTCAAATTCAGCGTTTTATTTTTTTCATTTATAAACGGCCGACCATCCACGACTATGTAGTGTCGTCTGTTGTGAATCATTACACCTAGTACAACATAACACTACAAGCCTTTGTTTCTCAAGGTCCCGGGTCAATCTTCGCCAATCTCCACCGACTATTAGCCATGTGATGACGTCACATCCCAGGGATTTGGAACACAGTTTAAGCTCAGTTTAACCCAGTTGCTGCATGGCAGTCTACTAATTTGACCTACGCTTTTTTTGGACTGTCTTCGTACTCATTTAAACCGTAAAGAAATTTAACAAATTTACAACATTTTTTAGAAACTAGTATTAAAATCAGGTAAGTTTTTGCTTTTACAAAAAAAAATACTGAACATTTTCATTGGAATATAACTAAAAACCGTAATTGGTTACAGTGGTAAATCATTAAACAATAAGCTTCATTGGGAACGCCACATACACGATATCCTGATTAGCGGCTGGTGTACTGATAGGTCGGCAACTTGACACCAATGTCATGACAACATCTGTCAGTTCTAATAACAGATATTGTACGTGTCATGATCATTGGTTGATCTTTCGATTTCCAACCCCACGCAAACATTTCATGGCAGTACCAGTTTCACTGGCAGATATTATAGCGTAACCCCTGATACCACCTCTTAATTAGCTGATAATAGTGTCTAACTCATTATGAGACTAAACTTCTCCCCGGGTGTCTCTCCGGTCCACCAACCCCTGCAATCCGACTTATCCCCACTCCTCTTTGCCGCCCTTTTTGGTCCTTGGAAAGTTGTACTTGCAATACATGTTTTGATGATGTGTCTCCAAAAATAATAAAATGATCCGTTTTACTTATTACCGAATTTCCTATGGAAAATTTAACTATTAGCATGCCTCGCACGTTGAAACTTAAGCCCGGAACCACCATTTATGTTATATTTTTTTGTAAAAATATAAAACTACATACAATACGATCAATGAATTAAACCGTATCGCAAAAATAATGAAAAACAATACAACTTAACATTCCCACTCTGTCATAATGATGATTTTTATGAATATGTTGCATTAAGAGGTAGTTAACTTGTCCTAAGAGATAATTTATTTAATTATTTTTTAAAAAACTACTCACATAACTTACTGATAATCTGTTGATCAGTGAAAAATTTATTAAGTAGAAATATAAAAGTGGATTTGGCCAACTATCCTGTAATATCCTTTGACATTCCTTACAAAGCATTTCTTTATTTAATACGTAACATGTTAGTTATACCTCAAACTAAACGGACAATATGTGCGGTTGTAGCACGGATTGATAATGACAAAATAGTTGCCATTTTACTTACGTCGTCAATCCAATTTTGTTCGTAATGAACGCGTTTCGTTGCTAGGCCATCATCAGCATCCATACACTGTACACTAGATTATTAATGACATTTGTGTTGCGTAGGTCTAGTAGCAAACTACGTCATATTGTTAAAAAAAATATTTACACACATTGCTCAGAGGATTGTGCCATTTCTGTATTGGAGCAGTTACTCACCTGATCATCACTGAACACTGGCAATTTTCCTTCTAGTTGGAAGCAGAGCGTGGTAGTTCCTCTCCCTAAAACCCTGAACCCTTCTTTTGTTTCTGACTTCCGACCTATTTCAATCCTCCCTGTCATCTCCAAAATACTGGAAAAGGTTGTGGCAGAGCAATTAGTCTCTCATTTAGAATCCGAAGGATTGCTTCCTGAAACACAGTCAGGATTTAGGCAGGGGTTTAGCACTTGCTCAGCACTCCTTAATGTTATTGACGAAATTATCACAGCAAAAGATAAGGGCTTAGAGAGTGTGATGACTTCTCTTGACTTCTCCCAGGCTTTTGATTCGGTGAATTTCGATTTGCTGCTTGCAAAGCTAAGGTTTTATCAGTTTGATGATATCTCAGTTAAGTGGTTTTCATCATACTTGACCGGACGTACTCAACGTATAAAAGTTAACGGGCAGTTCTCGTCAGCACTTTCTAGGTTTGTCGGTGTTCCTCAAGGCAGTTGCTTGGGACCGATTCTCTTCCTTATATACACAGCAGACTTGAAAGATCATTTGAGCCACTGTGCTTTACATTCTTATGCGGATGATTCTTAACTGCTAATTTCTTTTAAGCCCTCAGAATCAGCTGAAGCTGTCCGTTGTATCAACACTGATTTAGAGAGTGTAAATAGATGGTCGGACGATCATGGTTTTCTATTGAACTCCAGTAAATGTTCCGTCTTGTTAGTAGATAGGTGCTTCTGGTGCTCAATCAACAAATAGTTGTGTTGAGCAGTGTTGACGGCCAACCACTGACTTCAAGTAATATTCTTAAGATTCTTGGTGTTACTCTTGATTCCCAACTTGATTTTTCAAAACATGTAAAAGCTATTTGTAAAACAATAACAATCCGTTTGAAAACCCTTCGCAGATTAAGCTTAATTTTGCCAAACTTTCTATGGTGGAAATTGTCCGTTCAACCATTTTTCCTGTAATATACTATGCTCTTCCTGCTTTTGCCTGTTGCCTTACTCAGGAAAATTTTACGATCCTTTCCCGGCTGCAGAACAGAGCGCTTAGATTTGTCTATAACCTGAAAAAATTTGATCACATTAGTGAGTACAGATTGAACTCCAAGGTGTTGTCAATTATGGGCTTCTCCGATATGCAAACTGGCAACTTGATTCACAAAGTTCCTCAGACGGGAAAACCTGAGTACCTTAGGAGGAAGTTGGTCATTAGGCACGAAATTAAGGAGCGTAGTACCCGACAGGACAGCCTATTGCACCTGCCAAAAAGACAAAACTGGAAACGGGGAAAAAAGGGTTTAGGTACTTTGGCCCAAAAAAGTACAATGCTTTGCCATCCACCTTAAAAGATTGCAGCTATGTTAGGTTTAAGGAATATGTAAAGGAAGTGTTCGTCTGACCTGGATATATACTTTTTCCTTTTTGGTTTTTATAGAATGTTATGTTATTTTATTTTCTTTTCTGACAAAAGTTGTAATGAAAAACAGAGTTTGTACTTTGATTAACGCTTGCCAAATAAAGACCTTATTTATTTATTTATTAAGAACATACACATGACTAACAAAAATACAAACAAACAAAAACTACAAAATTGGATTGACGACGTAAGTAAAATAACAACTAGTTTAACTGGACAATGGTTTTACAGGCATTACCCCCTTACATCCAGTTTATTTACTTTAACTTATTTATTTACGGCATATAATTTAATTTCATAATGTCTCATCTTTCTCTCTTTATGGTTTCATTCATGTTTTAATTTGAATATACATATTCAATGTGATTTTATGTATAATTTGATTTTAGCTTACTTATCAACCACCTGTCTCAACTTTAAGCCTTTATGTAGATTATGTAGACGTTTCATTTCCACTTTGCCACTGCACTTCATCATGGTCATTGTTTTTAAATAATCTCATGTATTTTAAAGATTAGTTTGATGTATGGGACATGGATTAAAGTGTTTTAATTAGATTACAAATACGAGGGTTGTAAATACATAATTAAATATTTTCTAATTATCTCGGTCAAATTGGTTTTAAATCCCAACGCCAACAAAACGGCGGATACAAAGCGCAAAGTAGTGAAGCGCAATTACAGCTTCCACAATTACAGCCATAATTGATTAGGTTCTGTGTTTTAATTAAAACATTCGTATCACATTTCGTAGGTCAATATGCATTACCTTGGACTGGTATACTTGGTGGAATGTCAATTTTTTCTATATTTAATTCGTTGGATTTGCTAAACATTAAAACCCTTGGAACCATTACCATTAGTTGAAAATGTAGACCTTCAACGAATTTTAAATTCAAAAAGGATACCCAGCTGGAAGTTTTAAAAATTATGTTTATTTGTTACAAATTGCTGCAACCAATCAGAATACTTATGGGCTAAGGCTAAATTCAGAACGACAATAACAATCAAAGTTTGCGCTGATTTCTTGGATTGACAATCAGTTGTACTGCTCCATACTCAGTAACACTCGGAATAAAAGGATTAGTCAAAATCCGAGGAGAAGCTTATGATTAAACTTATAATCATTAAGCTTATGATTATGGGATTATGGGATTAAGCTTATGATTATGAGGGTTATGTGTAAATATATATAGTCATTCATAGACATGTATATATATAAAACACACATATCAAATATATATATATAGATATATATTTATAGTATTTCAGAATTTCATACCCATAGTTACAAAAGTGGCTTCAACGGTGCCACTTGCAGCGGTTATTGTGAAAATTTGTGTTTTTAGCCACAAAAGTTGCTTATTGGTACAAAAGACTGTACCAACGTTAACATCTGTGTTCTAAAAATGTCGATGTGTAAAGGAAGGTTTACCTAGAAAGAAACTGGGACAACAAAATTAAACAATAGTGTTCATATCATATCATACTAATATTATAAAGCTGAATATTTGTGAATAATTTGGTTGTGGCTCAATCACGCTCCAACTACTGAACCGATTGAGCTGATATTTGGTAGTAAGATAGCTAATATTATAAAGTAACATATAGGTCTATTCAAGTTTCCAAATTTCTTTAAGGCTTTTCCCTAGTGGCCTCTAAACACCCCATGTTAACCTTATAGGTAATAACATTTACTGGTTCAGATGATAATTACACCAGGTGATCTGCATTTGAGATTGTCAACAAGATTTTGAGTTTATGTATTTCTTTATATTTTAGCTTACACCTATGTTGCACGTTTACCACAAAAGTACACAGATTACAATAATGCCGGGGAAACGTAAATCAAATTTGTCCTCAAAGTTCGAAAAAGCCCTATTTAATAAAGTGGATGGAAGTTAGGAAACTTCATCACAAATGTAAATTAGAAGCCTTCAAAAGCTTTATGGCAGGCAGCACTCAGAGCAGAAGAAAATCCAGAAGAACAGCACATTTAACGTTGTGCCGAGCAAGCTCAGCGGCAGACCAGTTTGAGAGCAACTGAAATGGTACCATGGCAGAGCAGTGATCTACAGGACTGTTGAGGAAGCTGAAGTTTGCAGATGAGCTATTGCTGTAAGGCGAAGGTTCACCAGAAATACGTGGTGAGTCTTTCAAATTGCTTCTTTGGATTACGACCCGACTCTTATTCAGTTAACATCTATCTTACCGCTATACAGTAATCGCGGACGAAGCTGCAACGGGTAACGGCTAGTCAAATATATTTTAGTAAGATTTTTTGTCTAAGTACACATAGTACAACTTAAATAGTTTAATTAAAACGAGCTGCTCCCCCGCAATATTTTGCGGATATAATCCTTATGACAGCTGTTTTTGAATTAAGTAAATGATATTTTAAAACTCGGAATGTAACTAAAATAAATGTGTAAATCAAATATTTAGTTTCACAGTAACTTAGAACTTGAAACTGTCTTTTAAATAACAAATAATCATAAAAATCGGTTAAGTATTAACTTTAGGAAGTGAGTGAATAAAATCAGGATTTTTAAATATATAGATATATATTTGATATAAGGAAATAATGAATTTATTTGTATTTATTGCCAGTTAAGTTTAGACAACCTACAAGGGTACACGAAATTCCTGTTCCGGTCCCGTTACATTCGCAATCATTGCATTCCACCTTCCACTTCTTGCCTGGAGTACATATCTGAGGACAAAAGCGAATCACCGTTGAAGAAATACATCACAAAAATACGCAGACTAATTATAGTAAAAAAACACAGTTTAAACAAAATGTTTAACCATATTTAGTATCTAAAATGTACGTTCCACAATAAGTATTCTTATTTATGTATATTACTACTCGTAAATAATATTAATATTTAAATTTACAAAATACGCATCCTGGAAGTCTTTGCTCAAAGGTGTGGCCATCAACATGTGTCCCCAACGTATGTTTAACATTAAAGGTGTCTAGTAGTTTTTTTTTTTTTTAACTATTTTAATAGACTTTGTTAGTTATTTTCATAGTTTTTAGGTATTTATTTGTTTGGTTAAGATTGTATTTCTGCATAGTGTTTCGTTTGTATATAATTTATTTTAATAATATTTATAGTATCAGAAATATCCTTAAATATGAATCAAAAATAGTTATTGTTCATTGCCACTTGACTTATTTGTCACCAAATTTGACTGAATTACGGTTATATAAATAGTTTTAACTGTAATCGTATTATTCTTAGTTATTGCCACGTTTTGTATTTGCAACCCGATTTGTCCTAAACACGGACAAATACCTGAAGCATTAATTATAATCATATTAGTTGTGGCTCGCTGAGGAAATTTCTATAGGGAAGCTTGTGGTATGAAACGGTTGGCCTCACTGATGCGGCTTAAACCGTCAAAATCGTCCCCGTTAATTTGAGAATTACATTAATAAGTGGTAGACTAGTGGATCTGTTAAGTAATCCTGATACGAATTAGCTTTTTCTAAGGATGATAAATCTTACCATATCATCGTTTTGTGAAAATGAACCTAGATCAGATCAGTAAATAAATATTTAAGTGTTAACAATAGTAACAATAATATGTATATACTTGTAATAAATTCACTTAACGGTCAACAAAACGATGGAAAATTGCAGTAGTAATATGATGAGCATTTAATTATCCTATAACGGTTAGCATCTTAGATTTCGGATCAAGGGGTAATGGGTTCAAATCCTTGGGTATCCACAAACATTTAAGGGGTTTGGACAACTTTCCTTAAATGCGTTTGTGTTTTCCAAACAAAGATGCCGTTGGAGTTGAAATACAAAACATTCTTTATTGTTAATTTTTTTCTCCCTAATAAAAACGTAGTTGATAAATTTGCTACATTTTATTGTGTGTTACAATTAACTTGCTACCCCTATGCACAGTATAGAGACCGTATTTTTTATCACTGTTTCCAAATTTGAATTCCACTATTATAAATATTAATTTTGATACTTCTAAAACTTAGTAATGTGATATTTGAGGCGATGAATTTGTCTGAAAAACGTTTTGTTTGTCTGTATGTGCACAGGCCTAAAAACAACACCACTGTTCCAATTTCGATTTAAATTGATTTTTAATATGATGAAACGGTATCTTCAGTCGTTTTGTATAAAATATTTTTTTAAAGTTCAGTATCCCCGAAACCGTCAAACAAAAATATATTTTTAAATATTAGCTGAAACGATTGTAATTTAAATTTAGTGGATTGCAATGCTCCAAGCCCGAAACAAAATTACACTAAACGCTTTTTTGTGAATTTCAGAGTCAGACGATTTTGGGCTCTGATGTTAAAAATATTCCATTTGATTTTTATTTATTTATTTTTGTTGTTTGCTCAATGCCGTAAACTTTATATTTAGTTTTTTAGTTAAAAGAGTACATGGTCTAAAGCTATTTTTACAGGGAACCTAAGAAATTACATACCTCCCTTATTTATCCCTTATTTAGGAAATTGATAAGTAGGTTAGGTTAGCTTTAATTAGTAAGTAGTCAATAGAAACTAATAACCAACAGGATTGTGGTGCAGCTTCGTACAGAATATGGTATTAAAATAATTCTTGAATAGGCTAAAGTATATGTTATACTTCCATACACCGAGGGATAAATTGAACGGATGAAACAAAATACCAAGGCGTTAGATGTCCTATCAGTCACGTATACTGCATTAGCTGCAATGAGATCTCATCAACACATTGAGCTATGTTTATTAGAGGGATTGAATGTCTAAAACAACGTGAGTGAGTGTTTTCTGTTATAGCTTTTTCCTCCTTTAGCTATAACCTATCGGCCAGTGAAAACAGAGATTAAAAACGAAAATATTGCAAGCAGAAATGATTATGCTAGAAAATGTGTACTAAGGTCTTCTGATTTAAACACCAATTTTTTTACCTCGGGTCAGTTGAGCTTTTACCGCTATATTGGAAAATGGCGGACATGATTTTTAATGTTTTATGCCATAAAAAGTTAACCTTCTCATCAATTTTTGCTAAAAATTGGATTAAACTTGAATAATTACCATATATTGGACTTGATAAAGCTATTAGGTCCCACATTTCAAGATCAAACTATTATTTCTGAGCGTTTACCCCTTTAAAAATGTGGTTTTTAAGTTTTTTGGCCATGTATTTTAGTATATTTTTAAAGATACTGCATTCATGTTGTAGTGCTTAAAATGACGAACATTATAGTGTTTTTAATCTTGACTTTATGTTGAGTAGTTCTGGAGAAAAGTAAATTAAGCCTGCTGATGCAAAATGCAATACGTTGCCTATCAATGTAATTCGTATTAGTAATTTAAAAAATGTCATACCAAAGTCAGTTGAACATATATTTAAATTGTTTCCTACAATTAAAACTCCTTGGTACTCATATACAGCAATCTAAAACATTTTCAAGACGTTAATAGGGAAAAGAAGATTGAGACAACGAATAACTGAATAAATTAATAAAAGCATTACGTACTGTATTTATCAAATATCTATTATTTTACTTTTCTCTGAAACCATTCATTGTATAATGATGATCTAAAAAGCATAATTCGTAGTTTATCAGGCTTGTTTTAATGAAAAAGTTATATTTGGGTAAATTATAACAAATATAAGGAAAAAACATAAAAATGCAGTGTTTAGGGTAATAATTCCTACAATTTGTGTACCTTTTAGACAGTTAAATTACTTTTTCTTGTATTTATGACAAGGTAATTAAGATCAACACATACTGATAAAATTTGGTCGAAATTGGATTAAAACTAATATTTATGAGCAATTTCATAAATAGGATAATACATTTCTATATAAAATTGAAGAAAAATCCAATATGGCAGCGGAAGCTCATTTCACTCGAAGTAGAAAACTTGGGGCTTGAATGAAGGGACCTCAATTAAAAATTGTCAGGAAATACAATTTTGCTTGTAATTTTAATTTTTATTTAATTTTGTATCCTAATTTCCTAGGCCTTTTAGGCCTTACAAGAAACCTAACGATTTTTCGTCACCGTTTCAATTTAATATTTTATAACATGGTGACATCTCTATTCATTAAAAAACTATTTATCTTTACTTTTCTGAAATACAATTACAAATACATATCTAGATAAACGAAGTAGTAATAAGGGTAAACAGTTTAGGTATTTTTCTATTTCATATTATTTTCTTATTTAAAATAAAAATACATTTAATTTGAGTCATATTAAGTTTTTAACGCAACTTTATTAATGCCTTCCAAGGAAAATAATCGTAGCCTTTGTATTATATAATTATAACAAGTGTGTTTCCCAGACATAGATTTAACCGTAATATATTTATGTTGGCATTGTAATATCCCCTCTTCAGGTCTTGTTCAAACAGCTAAGAGCTGAAGACAGAGGCGTATTTTTTAGATCAGCTTCGAAGGCTACATCAGCTATAAATATATGGTTTCTTTTGTAAAATATCAACAGCCCAATAAAACATTTAGCGATCCAAAGACCTTTTAGTTATTTGTTTAACTGATCTATTTTGAACAGAATACCTTTTTGTTTCACTTACACAATTAATAACTTATTTACAGGAAAATAAACAATAAACTTCAGTAATTATTCACCTGCTAACACTATTACCGTAAGACTCCAAGCAAGAATTAAAGCCTTCAACATTTGTTTTTGGAATAAAACACAAAGTTTCACTATCAAAACAGGAAAAGTCTGTTCGACTGTAAATTAGAAAAATTTTAACGGAAACATTACTATCTTGTAGATAACGGTTTACTACGCAGTATAGATCCGGGAATCAATTTATTCTTATCTCTTCAATGAATAATATATGTGTCCGAACAAAAGAATTCAATGTTTTAGCCTCTTAACCGTATATGAATAATGCAAAACCAATCAATTAAATATGAGTGAATTCACTACTAACAAATAGTTATTCGGATTTGAAAAACAGAAAATAACTTACACATTATTTTAATTTAATAAAGAGTGCTAAAATTAGTAGTATATTAGTTTAAGGTTCAGGCTAATAAACAGTTTTTATATAAGTTCTTAAGGCATTATTGTCTACATAAAAAAATAAACCAGCAAAGGTTGTTGATAGTCATATGTTTACGTAGTATAAAAGGACGTTTTCTTCAGTCCATTTTGTACCCAGGGCTTTATTAAAAAACTCACTGTTTTGTTGATAGTTTAACACATTTCCTCAGTTTTCTATATAAAATTGCAGTTAAGCTGGTTGATATTAAAACGTTTTATTATCATCAGACGATTAATTCTCAAAAACTGACTGTAAAAAATAATACATTAAACAATTTAAAAACATATTGTCATCAAAAATACAATAAATTGGTACCATTATAGGTCGTTTACTTAATCATGCTATCTAAAAAAAGGTCGACGTTGGATAGTAACGATTGTAAAGATAGTTCGACCAGGGTTTGGACCATTCCATATCAAAACGTTAAAAATTACATTACGTTGAAACACAAAAATAAAACAAAAATACCCCCGTAGCAGCAAACCTGCGTACTCAGCGAATTTCCAATGCATATATATGTATCTTACTATCACGCAAAGCCACATATCAAGTTTCATCAATGGTTTCATCAATAGTTTCATCAAACTATTTATGACATTTTAATTATTCTCCATAAGAATAACATGGTGGCTGAGTATGCAGGTTTGCTGAAGCAAGGAACACAAAAAATGGGGTTTTAAACAAATATCAATATAACTCATGTAGGTAAAGCCACATACCAAATTTCATTAATTTATTTTCATAACGAAGGGAGATAACACGTTACTTATTGTCCATAAGAATAACATGGGGCTAAGTACGCAGGTTTGCTGCAACGGGAGCCTTTGTAAAAAAAATTTTGTTTGAGCAAATATCAATGGTCCACAACCAGATGAAGCCGTATACCAAGTGTCGTCAGTATACGTTCATAAATAAGCGAGATATAAAATTTTTATTTTCCTCCATAAGAATAACATTAGACAACGTACTGTGTTTAGCACTTTCAATATCTCGGTAACCAATTGACGTAGAGAAATTATCAAAATACTAAATTGTGTGTTTTTTAAAGCTGAATCCAATGGGAAAAACTAAAATTTGACTATTTCCAAAATTATATGTAAAATATTCGAAAAACCCATTTTTGGGGTACAAAACCCCCCCAAAATACCCCTTCGGATAGAGCGATCTGGCTGGTTTTCGAACTTAAAGTCATAAATGTTGCTTTACATGTTTATACCAAATTTCATCAAAATCGGATAATTTTTACGAGAGTTATCGTGCTCACGGACACATATATATATATATATATATATATATATACAGTTTCAAACGAATGGTGTTTTTGGGGTCTGGGGACCTCAAAATGAAAAGTTATCATGGTCCCGGGCCTAGGTCTTACCATGCCGACTACGGTAATAGCTTCTTCCCTAGGGGAAATTCGCTAAAAGCATGGAAGTAAATAAACGTCACCCGATATTAATAGCTCAACCCCCTTTTAATGTGACTTAAGCATAATACAAAATAGGAGACAAGGGGTATTTTGTATAGTATTTCAATGGAGCAATGGTTATCTATTTTTGTTAGCTAGTGAATTAAACTCCACATTAAAAGCCAGGCTTTGACAATAAACAGGGGCATCGCGCCTTGCAAGTAGACTACTGTAAAGTATCCAAAACATTGAAGATATTTTAAATGGATGTCTCCAAAAGTCTGTCCGGAAGGTAATAATAAATTAAATTCAATTTCGATCTGTTACCTATATTCCGTTGTTAAATGCATAGGTTTGTAATATCTCTTATTCAAGAGTATAACTATGACACTATAAAACTTGCCAAAGTGAAATAAAGCCCGACACTTGATCCTTTGATATTCTGAAAAGAAATAATTCCTTAAAAAGGCAATAATGACATTGTAAAATTCTCCTCGGCGTGGCTGGGGCAAGATAAGCCAAGATATTTAACTTCATCTGAATTTTCACGTCAGCGTAAAAAATACTGAACTTGGACAACAAACACACATACACACAATATATGCATATGTTTTTTTTACATTTTACACGTCGCATAAACACCATATTTAAAATTTCACTTTTTACGGTGACCGGTTTACTACTATATAATGAGCTGCGTGTATTAAACAGTAGCATTTTGGTTCCTCTATGATTTTAAAAGTATAATTTAAAAGATTCTAAAATATTTTAAATATTTATTAAGTGCGATTTGTTGGTGAACAGTACAAGCGGATTAATCGATGTTTTTTCAAAGTCATCAAGCACGCAGAGGCAAATCCCATATCATTAGTTGACAAAACATGGAATAAATTAAACTGCAAATGTTAGTTATTTGTTACTATGCCATCAATCGTTGATGACTTTTGCAATCTGATGATACTGGTTGATATCGAAACAACAATACTTGTCAGCAAATACAAAATATAAATTGACCATTTAAACTGATATTAAACATTGAAAAGTGTAAAACCTTTAAGCTATTTAACCAAGATTCTGGTTGAATAAATGTAAAATAAAATCATAAATTTATGTTTAAAAACTTGAAGTAGCATTCAAAGATCCTTTTTAAAACGTTAATTAATGTTATCATGTAAAGTGGCAGAGGTTATTACCATTTCAACAATCTGTGCATGCTATTTGTGTAGGCTACATTATCAAGTATCAATTGCAGTAACTAGGCCGTATATATTATCTGGATAGCCAATCGGAACCCTATCAATCACCCCTTCTGCTAACAGACTCTCCGTGAGGTCCCCAAGGCGTCAATCGTCTCCAAAGTGATAAACCGCCCAAACCTCACTCATCCCCTGCCACCTTATTATGGAAAAAATTGTAATTACATTTTCACAAATATTTTACCAGAAATAATTTAATATCCAATTACTTGTTATTACCATTACTTCGAGCTCTTCGGTGTTTCAAATATAGTTGCTGAAGCCTCGTTCATATTTTCCTTAATTTATGCAATCTAATCAGATACCACCATAGAACTCTATGGTGTATTTATAGAGTTCTGTGGATACCACAGATTAACTTGCATTAGGTTTACGTGTTTTGATTTACTCGCTTCAACTCAATCATGCCCTTGGAAGTGCAACGAATATTTTTCAGATTTCCACACAAAGACCTGTCATTCAAGTATGTGGTTTATTGGTGACATTTACGAACTTCTCAAAATATCTTGGTAAGGTTTAGTTTTTACAGATTTAAAAAAATAACTTTCATCATTTATACATTAACCTTAAAATTATTAGTAAAACTCGACATTATTCATACAATATATTATTTCACAATCGTTCAATAGCAGTTTATTTTTATAAATAAAAAACACCATTATTTTTTATTTAATGAGGTTAACATGTTTATAAACTAGCTTTATTTAACCTCATAGCCCTTAAATATATTAAACGAATAGGTCATTTCTTGAGTAGCACGAAGCCAGTTGTTACAATTAAACAGGATAAACTGCGTCTCACAACAATGCGAAATATATTTACACCTATGCCGTAAACAGGACGATATAATGTAATATACATAAAGTGCGGTAGGTGACTTAGCTCCTACACTAACACAAGATGGCACACTATGTGTGATTAAGCGTTGTGTGAGTATTTAATACGTAACGTTAAATTGATTATATATATTTTTGTTTCCACAGGTTTATAGTGAACAAATGATTGGATCCGCGGTCGCCATACTGGACTCACATCTTCCTGTTTGAAAGGTATGAAATTGAGCATCGGCGAGAGGGGCATGTGACTCCCTGGGCAACGCTCGCGGCCCACATAAACAAATGGGCAGCACATCGAAAAGAGAACTCTATACCTGAACATGGGTGGGTTGTCCAATAACGTCAAGCTCTCGAAATTTATGGCTAATCTTGTTATTAAATATAAATTCACTAGTTTTCACGTGATTGGTTTTTATTCCAGTGGTTAATTTACGAGTATTTTGTCAACTAGTATTTATCAGTTTCCCTAAAACTATATGAATATTTGTAGGAAATATTTATATAGAGTTCATGTGGTAATGGATACAGTTACAAATTTATTATGTTAATTTATTTCATTTTGCTCTTTTAACTTGAGAGAAGTTTGGGGATAATTAACATTTATTTCAAATAAAGTCATAATAATCGAGTAACAACTGTAACTGAACTGAATTGACCGAACACAACATATTTTATTTTGAAGTTTAGTCCACCAGTCAACCAAACATCGCTTGTTCAGTTATTTATTAATAGCCGTTGTAATTTAAATGGAAGCTATTTCATATTTTCACCATACCCTTCAGTTATTTCTTTAAAATTTATTGTTGGTGATAGTGTGTTTATATTTTTTAATAAATTATAACGGATATTTATATTACTGATTAGTAACAACAAAGTTTCACACTCAGCATCTAGAATAATTATACTGCAGGTCTCATGCGCGGCTTTGATTCCCGTCTGTTGTTGGTTGGGCACCAGTGACGTCATATTGTTTACATTTTTGTTTTGTTTACATTCCAGATTAACACTTTTACCTCAAAACAGTTTGAGTCGTAAATTTGTATTCTTATATTGTAATCGTGACAAAGGTCATCCCATTATTCGCATTATATGAAATTATGTTGTTCATTATTAATCTTGTTATTTCTAGTAAGTATGGTTTTTGCACCAATTCACTATGTAACTAGGCATTTTCATACCAAAATCACTGTTTTATGTATATTTATTGAATTATAATGAACGTTGTAAAGTCAAAACAGCAGCTTCCAAAAGTCTGGTATGGACGGGTGGGAGCTTAGTTGTATTACAAACATATGGTGGGCACCACTGACGTCACTGATCTACTGCACATCTTGTTTATGACACTGTCATATGATTATTCTAGATACTGTGGCTTCACAGACGTTTCGGGAAATAGAATCTGATCCCGTCTTCAGCTGGGAAGAGCATCCAGTACTAAACAATGGGTGAGTTAAAAAAAAGTTTAATTCCTCAATTTACGAAGTCTATTTATAAATAATGGAGTAGGTCTGTTTACAAAATTCGCTGCAATATATTATAGGTATAGATGAAATTAAAGATTTGGTTAGTTTATTAGATAATTCAACAACAAATTTACCTTTGCATGTGGTTTTTAAGTGTTTTTTATAAAGGTATAATGCAACGCTTAAAAAACGGAAGATGATACGGAGAAGTTTTTAGATTTTCACAAGGTTCGCCTACACAGGATCTTATTATTGTAAGCTTGGCTTAGGTTTTTTACTGTATTTATCACATTAAATTTTATTGTATGATGGTTTATTATCAAACCATGACTAAGGCTACTAATAGAATTAGTTACTATTTCTTAAACAAATTAGTTATTTATCAGTAATACAAATGTTAAATTAATTAAAGCTGGTGTTTCAACCTTCGCAATAGGATCTTGGAAAAGTAAAACTCTAATGATTGGAAATGGAACTTTTTTCAATATTTACGGCTGTCAGTTATCTCTAGACAATTCAAAATCCGATCTTTTGAATACGATTTTCATAGATCATTGGACATTCGAAAACCATCTTTGGAGAGCCACATGACATGTTGGACCGTAAAAGCCCTCATGTAATCCATAACTTCCTGAATGCAAAATTCATCTAATTTGATCAGGCGTCTCTTTTTTATAATAGAGATGAAAAAATACATAACTCTATGTATAATTGTAAGGAGATAAATATATTTAACTTCTACATGAAGGAAATTAAAATCCATTCTGATTTAAAATCGTTCAGGCAGAAAGAAAGCAGAGAAGCAGAGAACGCAGTCACTGGAAACTTTTCCGCGTTTTCAATTAACTTTGTGTATCTCTTCCCCATTATTTATACTCCTTTTTGGAATTCAAAAGGGTTACATATGCTTTGATTGATTCAACTAAAGCATTTTGTAATACTAAGTAGTAATATTGTGTTAACTTAATCACAGTTATACATTTCATATTCTATGGATTACTTTTAAAACCCTTATAGTTCTATAACAAGTTCCCTTTAAAATTATTAAACATAAAAATCAGTTTAATTATGCCTATAGTTGATAATTCTTTTGTTTTACGAATTATTTTAGACAGTTCATTTTTTAGTCCAATTAACATTTATTTATTAGGATATCCAAAGAGTTTTAGACATGTTTAATCTTGATATTTGGATATGTCTTAGAACCAGAGACAATCCCTGAAACTAGTATCAGAGAGTTCAGGATCACCCTGTAAATGTTATATATTACATATATGCGTGTATAAATATTACTACATGTTATTACTTCAGCTAAGCTTCAGTAGTTTTTCCATTATTAGATTGTATGAATTATATTATAAATACTTATTAATATAACTACCAAGCGAAGTGCTTACCTACTTAGGTTAGTATAACTTTATGCAAGCCACTCGACCAGAGTGAGTTTATTTAGATGAAGTGCCCGTGAATAATGCAAGGTAGTAACGAATGACCGGGGCTGATATTCCATCAGAGGGAATGAGAGTTCTGGAACGGGCCATACATACATGCCCCTGAATAAAGAATTCCAGGTGAATACCTGACAAATATTTTACTGATGTATGTTATGGTTTACAATTTGTTGCTTATTGTAGCGGAATATTCAAATAGCATTAATTTGTCTATTTATTTCTTTAATTACTTCGTTATTGGCTTTATTATAAATAATATTACTGATTTATATTTTATCAGCTCAAAATAACTCACTACAAATGTATATGTTTAAAAAAAATTACAATACGCTTATAAACAAAAAAATAAATCAGTAAACTAATTGTAAATTCCTAATTGTATACTGTATTCCAAATTTGGGAGCAAAATAACAAAATAATCTTTCCGAATAATTTGAATATTTGTTTGGTTATTTGTTTTATTAGCGAATTTCCCCTAGAGGGGAGAAGCTATTACCGTAGTCAGCATGGTAAGACCTAGGCCCGGGACCATGATAACTTTTTATTTTAAGGTCCCCAGAACAACCAAAAAACACCATTCGTTCGAAACTGTATATACCGCGTGTCTCAAAAGTCCCACCCCCCTAGCTATTTTTTAAATGGCTCCAGGTAATGAGATCATATTTTCAGGATGTCTTAGGTACCAAATAAGGAAAGTTTTGATGTGTGTAAAAGTTTAGACCCCTCCCCCAAAATTGGGTTTTTGGTGGCCAACTTAAAAATTTTAAATGTAAACCCCTTTGAGTGTCACTCATTTTAAAGGTATCCGTAAAAGAAGAAGAATGGTGAAAGTTATAATACCCCATTTTGGAGACGGGGGCAAAATCATGGTACTAATAAAAATGTTTATTTTTACTTTTAGGAGGGTATGCTGAGTCTAAATTTCCTATTATAACCTGTTCAAAAGTTACAAGTTACTGTACGTCTCCAGCTAATTTTTGAAAGATTTTGATTGGCTGTCATTTCGGGCAGGGTTAAGATACAGACCTCTAACTTTCGCCATTCTTCTTCTTTTATGGAGACATTTAAAATGAGGTGTCACTCGAAGGGTGTTTACTTTTAAAAATGTGTAGTTGCCCCCAAAAAACCAAATTTTGGGGGAGTGGGTTAAAATTTTACATACATTAAACTTTCCTTTTTTGGTACTTAAGACTTCCTGAAAATATAATCTCATTATCTGGGGCCGTTTAAAAAATAGCTAAGGGGGTGGTACTTTTGGGACACACGGTATATTTGTGTAAACATGTTTAAAAACAGGTACTCTGGAAGTTTTCTTTTCAATCTAATGATAATTATACACATATATATATAAAACCAAAATTTGACATTTTTAAATATTACATGTGAAAACTTAAAAACAAAATGTTAGGGTACAAAATCCCCCCAAGATGCCACGGATGGGCCGATCTGTCTGGTTTTCGAACTTAAAGTCATAAATTCTGCATTACAAAATTTGTACAAAATTTCATAAAAATCTGACCTTTTTTCCGTGAGTTATTGCACCCACAGACACACACACACACACACACACACACACACACACACACACACACACACACACACACACACACACACACACACACACACACACACACACACAGTATATATATATATATACAATATACATTTTATATATCGCTTATTTATGGACGTATATGGAGTTATATTTTTTTTAGTTTATATGCAAAACTTTGTATACGGCTTCATCTGGTAGTGGTCTATTGTTATTTCCACAACAACAAAAAATGTTTACCGATTATTCCAGTCGCAGCAAACCTGCGTACTCAGCCCCCATGTTATCCTTAAGGAGAAAAAGTAAAAAGTAATGTCTTTCTCAATTATGGACATAAATTCATAAAACTTGGTATGTGACTTCACCTAGTTGAATTATATTTATATTTGCATAAACACCAATTGTTTACGTTCCTTGATTCAGCAAACCTAAGTACTCATCCCCAATGTTATGCTTATGGAGGTTAATTCAAATTTTATATATCGCTTATTTGTGAATATATTTTTATGAAACTTGGTATGCGTCTTTATGTGGTAATAAGACATATATTATGCATTGGAAATTCGCTGAGTACGCAGGTTTGCTGCAATGGGTGTATTTCTCTGTGTAATTAATACAGTTTGTATAACTTTTTTGTGTAATTTTATCAAGTTTTTAAAGTTTTACAACAGATAATTGAACTAGGGACGAAAATTTAATTTTAAACCACTTTATTTATAGTTATACCAGTTAAAGTAAAATCAAAATAAGTTAATTTATAATATTTCTATGATCATGGTCCATATATAAAACTATGCATCGATCCTGACTCGCTTCCGGGTCTTATGTTTTTAGGCGAATTTTTACTCATTAGTCAAACAAAATACAAAGAATTTCTAAGAAACAATAGGTCAAAGCCAACCAAGGTGGAAGCAACCAACCACGGTTGAATATGGGAAGATGTAAATGTGTAGCTACGGTTGATCAAACGCTTATACACTTTTATATATTGCTCAGAATATCTAGAATGAATTCTCTTCCACGTTGACAGCAGTTTATGGATTATTTTTATGTTGTATACAGTTTGCAGCACCGTACAGATAGGTTGTGCTTTGATTTAAACTTACCAATTTAAATAATTTGGACCATTTTAATTAATAATTTCAAATGTATCCAACGAGTTCTTAAATTTGTTTTATTTTACTATGCGACTTATAAAAATAGAAGGTTATTTATAACCCATTCGCCCAAATAGTATATGCCAATCAAATATTTGTTGTTACATATAACGCCATTTAAAATTTATGGTTTTAAACCTTTATGTCATGGGTTGTGTTTTTGAAGTATAGTTCAATATCATAAATTTAAAATGAATGGCTAAACGCAAGGTAAAAAATTTAAAGAAACATTGTATTAACCAATGTAACAGATATCTATACACGATACACAATTGACTTCACATATGCATCTTTTTTGCAGTCACTCCTGTCCGCCTGTTTTAAAGACACCGAATTATTCCGCTTACTAAGAGATGTTTCGCAACATATATTTTTCCGAAAATCTGGTGGCTTACATAACTCATAATGAAGATTTATAATGATGAGAATTACTAAAATAAAATTTAAGCTAAACATACCAATTCAGTTAATATTTATGTGATATTTACGCGTGGGTTTCGATTATAAGTGGTATTCAGGCTCAGGATAGCGCGAATACATGGAAGAGGCGGAGCAGACTTTGGAGTTCTGGCTTTAGAAGGCTTTGAAGCCCCAAGTTTCGACTTAAAGGTGTTCTTGTTTGAACTTACCCTCTGCAGTGCTAATGGTGTACATGAGATGGAGATACTATCCGCAGGATTGTGTAAACATCTGCTAATCAGTAGGGGGAAGTGGTGAAATATTACTCCATGTCATCAAAACAAACTTACGGACTTTACCCGAGCAAAGCTCGTCCCCCAGGTACCTCATGTAATTAAATCAACAATATTTGCTATGTTTTCCCAAAACAAAGTCATACTGTTGATAACAATAACTTCAAAAACAATCGTGTCGGATTACGTGTTTGCTGATGATATTAGCAGCAGTTGGATAAAGAATACCAGATGAGTGTGCACCTATAATGCATGGATACGTGATGGAATGGTTTAGGGTACACTTAACAGCAATGTGTGTGTTTGATGGTGTTTATGTGCAAGCAGTTTGTGTATTTATTAACTAATTATTTCCTTGACTCAATTCAAGTAAAGATAAAATTATAAAAACTAAACTAATAACAGCTAAAAACTACGAAAGACAGACAGACCTTCACGGTCTGGAAATTAAGTATATCATTGATGAATTAAACTTACAGTCCGCTTAGTTTTAATATAATTATACAACTATGATTTTTCAATTATATTTATATTAATCAGTCATTCGAAACAGTTGTTAAATACTAGAAAAATCACCCGCAGAAACTGCGTTGACATAGTAGTGAATACACGTAAATATGATATTTATATCGTTCATTTTGTCTCAAAACTAAAAAAACACTCTCATTCAATATAATATGTTAGCATTTAGTAAATAAGTTTGTGTTCGTAAGATTTACTTAAAGCTAACTTAAAATTAAGAGTTAAAGGGACGAAGCCATAAATACCCTCTCCTGTCTAACAAGGCCCAAATGTTAAGGTTTTAATCCTTGATGACATATGGTGGGTGGAACAACCAGTCGCACTATTTTGAATGTAACACCTTTTCAGTGTGTATAATTTAAGATTGAAATCGTCATTAATACTTCCATTAATTTTCGGTAGCTAATAAAAAATTACTAAAACAAGGCAGAAGTTCCCTCACAGGATTCCTGAGGGTGTGGGATAACACAGGCTTCCTAATCTACTTACATCAGTCAAAGTTTTAATCTCAATTGGTTCACCAAACATAGCTTAGGGTACAAATTAAGTACCACTAAGCTGTTAATATAAGTTACAATAATGTTCAAAGAGAGCTACTACGACTGAGGAAAGCCATACTTTAAACATCAAAGCTTATAACAGGAGACAGTTATAAGAAAACAGAATAGTAAAAAAAATTTACAGAATTAAAAACACAATCAAATACAATATTTACTTAATCAACCCACCAATATTCTAGACCTGTTATTTTCACGAAACATTAACTTTAAAAATGATTTATAATGGGTATCATAATCATCCCCTAATTAATGAAGACATTCTTTAAACGAGAAATAATTTCAGATATCTTTGTATCACCAGTATTCGAACCAAACAATGCAATGGCTTATCTATGCCATCGACACTACAGACAACGGTAAAGCTATTGTTCCACTGGCTTACTAAAGCTATACAATAGCTGAAAATTAAATGGGAACATAAATGATTCTACGTTGATCCTAGTGACAATGCGTCAGTTAATTGTAACTCTTTATTTTAAAACGCTGAAGGTAACACAAGGTAAAAGAAGTTAAGGATTTATGTGTCCAATCAAACATAATGTAAATGTTTGTTTTGTTTCGTGATGATATAAAAATACATAAAACTAGTGATGTTTTGTGGCTCGGCGAGTGACTTGACGAGTCATCTTACATTGTAAATAATCAGCAGGAATAACACGAGCGGAGGCAAACTACCCACCGCCCTCTCGCGTTCGCCTTCGCTCGCTTACACTCGGCCAGAGGCGGAGGTGGCAAACAAGGCTAGTAGCTGAATGTTTATGCTTTAATTAACCGACTATAAAAGTATCATAATAATTTGAACATAACATAATATTGGAAGGTCACTTTGATGTTTTATTGCTTCCTTGCACGATTATTTCAAAAACCACACGATCCTCCAAATGTTTTGGAGTTAACTAATTTCTGGGTTAAGAATGTGTTTTAGAAAAATCCCAGCCGCAGGAAAACTACAATATACAAATAATTGAGTAAACTTTAAAGTTTTAATATTTATTTTACAGAAAAATCGGAATAGCTGTTAAACAATTACCAGTAAAACTTAACCTTAACAGTGACATGGTAAAGTATAATTATTAGTAAAAACTGTAACATGGAGAACATTTAGACAAATTCTTCACCCCCAGGTACAACTGTAAATGAAGAGCCATCAAATCAAGTGTAAAGTTCGATCAAATAAACATACTATTTTATTGTCCTGTTGTAGAGTCACACAATACTAATTCCCCAGCATTATTTAAAACGAATATAATCCATTCGACTGCTGTATACTTCAATCACTAAGCGATTTAGGCAAGCTCTATTTCCTTCTAAAATCAAACTTTGAACATCGAGACCGAACAAGGGAAAGGCGGAGTCTAGCCGGAACACAGTTGAAAAGTCTTTGTGGCACTAAAGTTACAATGACCGCTCTGACTAACCTTACACACTGCCGACCTTGTACGTCACTTTATATTGTAGTTTTTGACACTTATAGAGATATGAGATATTTTTAAATTATGTAACTTAAGTAACATAAGATTTTTTCTTTCAATATCCGCTAAATTCTCATTGTCTAACTAAATATTTGGGTTAAACATAGTAAGACATTAACTGCAAGAGGTACTCTAGGAGAACTCAAGCCTATACTAAAATTCGCTCGGATATTTATTTTCATTAGGGAATATCCCATAAATTTCTCATAAAGAGAAAACGTTATTAAGTTATTAAGAAAGTTAGGACCAGGAATTGTGATGAATTTTTGGTTTATTACTCCAAACGATATGGCATTTATTTGTATATAAAGTGGCATCGTTTAATCGTATTTAACAATTTATTTTTTCTACAAGAAAATTGCTTTAATGTAACATTACTTTTTCTATGTGATTATGATATTTTGTATTACATGCTCCAAGGATTCGCTCATGTTCAAGACAATCTGTACATGACTCAAGTCCACCATTATGTCCATCAATTTATCTACTGATTGTAGTAGAAATAATTATTTTTCGCTCTCCGTGAATCATCTCGATGCAAGCGGAAACGTCGCAAGCGGAAACGCCGGGACTTTTAAAAAAATATTAACAAAATATTTATCTCATACATAAGAATGTTAGGAACGATGTGTATGTTTGTGCAAAAATTGCAGTTTAATCTAAAAAACTACAAGGACATTTTTACAACCACTGCTGATACTTTATAAAAGGGGATTAAACACTAGAAGGTTTACTCAAGCATAAGTTTCACCCTCATTTCAAAATATTACCAAAATTTGTTCAATGTAATTTGGATCTTGTAAAATTTGTTTATTAATAAGGTATTTTATTTGTATGTGATCCTTATAAATGTATTTTATTTGTATTGAATTACTAAAAATTCACTTGTAGACACTTGTAGTTTTAACTTCGGTAAAGGCTCTTTTAAAATGTTGAAAATTATGTATGAATGTTTTTTGCCCTTTAGATTAGTTGGATTTTATATTAAAATATCAGCCGTGTTTGCCATGGTAATTAAAGATTTGAATAATGTGTTAATATTCCAACTAATGAGCTTTGAATATTTGAACACTTTAGCTTGGTTATTGTTCAGAGGACGGTAACTATAATGTTTATCCGTTATCATAATTATAATAATTACAGAAAGTTACAAATACATAAACAATATAATACTCTTACAATGATTTACGTTATACGTTGTGAACTGTTGATTTTTCTCACTGTAGTCACTATGAATGATGCATTTTTAGTTGGTTGTTTTACATTGAGGTATTGTTTACGAATTTCAATCCACGGATTCAATTTTATCTTATACATACTGTAAAATTAATGCTAAGTTTCAAGAGTCGATTATACGTAATTCACAATTTATTTGTTTACTTATTGTTCAGCTCATATAACACCTTTTGGAATACATAAATGCATTTAAAGTGGAGATACGACACATACTAGAGATAAATTTACAATATAATTTGTAAATCCTAATAATAAAAATAATAACTTAAAACTGATCTTAATAAATTGCAATTTTATGTTGACAAATAAAATACCCCCGTAGCAGCAAACCTGAATACTCAGCGAATTTCCAATGCATAAAAATTTATCTTAATACCACATAAAGCCACATACCAATTTTCATCAATATACATTCATAAATAAACTATTTATGACATTTTAATTATTCTCCATAAGAATAACATGGGGCTGAGTATGCAGGATTGCTGCTACGGGAACTATCAGCTAAAAATGGTTTTTTTTGCAAGTATCAATAGACCACAATGAAATGAAGCAATATACCAGTTTCGTCAGGATAAGTTGATAAATAAGCAAGATATACAACTTTTCTTATCCTCCATAAGAATAACATTGGACAACGTACTGTGTTTGCACTTTCAGTAACCAATTGACTTAGAGCAATTATTAAAACACCAAATTGTGCCTATTTTTAAGTTGATTCCAATGAAAAAAAAATAAAATTTTACTTTTTCAAAAATCATACGTAAAAACTCAAAAAACCCAATTTTGGGATGCAAAATCCCCCAAAATACCCCTTCTGACATGTCGATCTGTCTGGTTTTCGAACTTCATAAATGCTTTCTAAAGTCATAAATGCTGCTTTACACGTTTGTACCAAATTTCATCAAAATCAAACCTTTTTTACGAGAGTTATCGCACCCACGGACACACACACACACACACACACACACACACACACACACACACACACACACACACACACACACACATATATATATACAGTTTGGAACGAATGGTGTTTTTGGGGCTGGGGACCTCAAAACGAAAAGTTATCATGGTCCCGGGCCTATGTCTTACCATGCCGACTACGGTAATAGCTTCTTCCCTATAGGGGAAATTCGCTAAAAACAGAAAACTCTTTACTGCTATAGAAAGAGTCAGATTTATTAGTCAGACTCAGACTGCAGACTGAGCGCCTAACGGTACAATCGCTTATGAAGCAGTAACAGTGTTTATTGATAACAGATTCAAAAGACGATATATCGGACCATAGCACTGAAAGGGTTAAATATCAAGTAGATTATTAAAAATGCCAATGCAGCTCCTAAATGGTTGTTTTTTCAAGTAAAGACGTTCTATGGTTTAAATATTGCAGAAGAGATGTGTTTCCGATAAAAAGTGAATAAAGATTATTATTGTAATAAAACCTATCCTAATTATAAAGTACAAACATTATGCAGTGAATTATATACAGAGAAGGATGAGAAAGAAAACTGAGCTCATGGAAATGTTTTTATACACGAGTCATTAAATGCTGAATGAGTCATAACTCTAACTATTTTCTCTTTTGTATAATGAAGAGTTTTGTTGATTCACTGGACTTCACAAAAAATATCAATCCATAGGATACATCTATATTATTAAAAGAGTTTCTTTATATTTGTTCGGCGATTTTAAACCACTAAAACTATTATTTTATAAACATATTAGATATCAGTCAAAAGTTCTTACCGTCTAGATGTGTCTTTTGGGGGTTTGAAAACATCCAACTTAAGGGCTCTGCCTCATTGGCTCTTTAGGTTCCAATGTTAATCTTAAGGAGTTATATATTTGATTTAACCAAACTGTTGATTATAATGTAAACGGTTAAAAACATCTGACCCTGTACCTGAGACTCCGAGCGGAGGACGGGACACCTGCTAGTAACAATTAAAATAATCACTGAGGCAATGATACTATTAAATAAAAGGCTCTGCTAAGCTTGTGAAGCAACTGGTAAATATATCTTCACCATATACGGTTGGAATCAATTCCGACTACAAACAATTTAGCCGACAACATCTAATACAACAACTAACTTGGTATCTAATAAGAGGTAAGTTCAATTATGTTTTGGAGATTTTTAATTTTGTTACATGAAAATTAATAATATAGGGGTTTAAAATTAAGTCCATCTGTAGAAGAGCAGTTGTTTATCTTTTTGATTTACCAAAACAAAAGTGGCTTCAGCGTACAATAACATGGTAACTGGTGATGACTTCAGGGAGGTCGTTTAAGTCAACGATAAATAATAATGACCCAACAAAGAGTCATGTGGCACTCCTGAGGTGTTTCCAGCCAACTGAGCTTTGCGGCACTATTAATTACGACCTTTTGTTTCCAATTACTATGTTTGTCGACCGCCAAGAAAAAATCCACTAAAGAAACACATGATTCGTGGTTTATAGTTCGTAGTACGGTTGTAGGCCTCGATACCATAGAACCTTAGCTTTACAACCAACATGGAAAAATGTACGCAGTCAAAGGCCTTTGATAGATTGCACAGAGCACTGATGGTGTAATGCAACCCATCCACAGCCCTCGACACGTGATCAAGAAATTTTAAAATTACATCACATGTACCTTTTCCCTTGTCAAAACTAAACTGGCAAAAATTTAACGTTCTGTTAAGCTGAAAGAAGTCATTAAACCTCTTTAAAACTAGTCTTTCCAAATACTTTAGAGAAAGATATAAATGAGAAGTTTTTTTTTTGGATGGGTATAAAGAGTGAGAACTTAACCATTTAAAATGTATATAATTAATTGGTGTAGCATTTCTTGAGTGTGATAACCATTAGCTATTATCGTGACTCATCAGTTGGCAGTGGTTTGTGAAGTCGTAAGAGCTGCGAATTGACTTTGGTCCACGAGGTCTCGGGTTCGAAACCCGTCAATCACCAATACCATGTGATTACACCACGAATTAGTGGTTTTGAACCCATCACAGCTGTAGTTCCACCTACTAAGAAAAACAATATGTGTCTTAAGTGAGGAGAGCTTTCTCTGTATTAAAAATCTCCCACCACAAAAAAAAAAAGAAAATGATATAACCATAAGGGATATTATCCATAGACTTAATTTTGTGAGAGACATTGTGGGTGTTTCCGAAAATGTGTCTATTTGTTGGATTTTTTTATTTAATTTTACCCAGAAATCAGAACAAATTGTTCCCATAAAAAACGCGGGAGCTGTTAAACAATGTTTTCAAAAAATTTCCACGTTTAATTTAAGCACCTGCTTTGTTTTAACATGTGGTCTTAGACAATAGCCCCTTAAATCCTCTAGAACGTATTTAACAACTTAGTTTAATTTAGGGATATCCGCATAAATTTCACACAATACTGGGTGTTTGACAAATAACTCCCTATTTTCAATAACAATTTTAATGGTGAAACATACAAAATCTTACATTTATGAATACATAGTGTGAAAAAGAATATCTTCAAGTAACATCGATGAGAGCAACATTAGTTGCTCTACACAGATCAATATGATTTTCCACTTCTCGCCAGGTATTCGCCAACATTGCAGGTGTGACTAACGCAACTGCTCCGATGATACTTTGTCCTGGCCACCTCAAAGCCCAGATTTAACCCTGCGGGTTTTTTTTCTTTTTCTTTTGAGGACATGTAAAGAATATGGAATACGCTGAAAATATCCGTGACATTGATCATTCAGGACCAAGGACCATAGGAGCAGTTGCGTCAGTCACACCTGTAATGTTGGCGAATACCTGGCGGGAAGTGGAAAATCGTCTTGATCTATGTAGAGCAACTAATGAACACGTTGAAGTTTACTAGGACAAAACCAAAACTTTAAAATATTCTCTTTTACACTATGTATACAGAAATGTGTGATTTTGCATGTTTCACCATCAAAATTGTTTTCGAAAATAGGGAGTTCTTTTTCTAATACCCGGTATTAGAAAAGACAAATTTGCATTTGAAATTTAATTTAAATCGGTCATGTGATTTTGTGTCACTTAACAGACACCAAACAAACAATTTTAAAACAGATGGTATTTTTTATTTAAAAGTAAAGCATCCCGAATACTCAACATCAGCAAATACGATAACCCAATATGTCAAACGTAACCTAATACAAGAAGACACCAGCAATCCATTACGGTGTCATATTCAAGACAGATCACTCCACATATCTGTCGTCATCGCATTGTTGAGTATTATTGAAGTTGAGGGTTACTGAAGTTGAGTAATGTGAACTGGTCTTGGAATAATGGAGTATGGATGGATTAATAATGGAATTATGGTATAACAATTATGAGTTGCGGATAGGCATATTCGTGATCCAAAAATCCCTTAGGGCCCATGTGGGTCTCTGAAGTTCAAATGTGTTTCGAAAAGATGTATACCATGTCCATGTCACCATGGCGACAATTTAAACATAACTAGGTTTTTTATCCCTTTGTATAGAACAAAACACTGGCAGTACACACTAGTAACTTTACGATTCTTTGTGCTTAAATTATAGCTCACGCAGGCGATTCAATGTTGGGTCTACTATCATACAAGGTGAACATAAAGTCCCGCACGGGTTTAATATTTTCTGATCGATAACAGATAAATCAATAAGATTTGGTACATCAACACTACACCTAAAAATCTACTTTTTAAAGGAACTATCAGTTTTCGATAATATCATGGGGACGTCCCGCAAGGAGTCAGAAGGAAATCTTAAATAGGAGCATAGGTCAATATGCACATCACTTTAAAGGGCTTATCTAGCAGAGTTGAATTCCGCAAATCGCACTAAAAATGGTTGATCCAGTAAAAAGTGGTGGCTGTTCAAAGGTTTTATTAAAAAAAGATAAGATCTTTCTAATTGTTACTGTTACCAGTTTTTCCCCGTTATCAATAGATTAGGGCCAAATTTGTAACCCTTGAGGATAACTAATGTCATAATTCACTTCTGTATTGACAGGCATAATGTAGTATTTAGCTGCAGTATTAAGCCGCAGTATTTAGCTGCAGTATTCATTTAGTTGCAGTTTTGCTTTAATGGGGTTGTGGCTACTAATAAAATGTAACCAAGTAAAACCTTTGAACAGCCGCCAATTTTTACTGGATCAACCTTTTTTAGTGCGGTTTGCGGCATTAAACTCTGCTAGATAAGCCCTTTAAAGTGATGTGCATATTGGCCTATGCTCCTATTTAAAATTTCCTTCTGACTCCTTGCGGGACATCCCCATGATATGACAGAAAACTGATAGTTCCTTCAAAAAGGAGATTTTTAGGTGTAGTGTTGATGTACCAAATCTTATTGATTTATCTCTTATCATTCAAAACATATTAAACCCGTGCGGGACTTTATGTACACCTTGTATATTTGCTACATCTAAATTCTGGGTTACGTTTTCGAAGAAACGTCCTGTATTTTCAAATAAAAAGTGACCAGAGCTATCATATTCTGCTCTTGCCGCACCCGCTTGATTTTTCCCGGTTGAATAGTTTACAGCCATAAACCGAAGCTGTGACTGCAATCGTGTGGTTCGTTATTGGTGTTTTTCAATAACCATTTTCCTAAACGTATATTGGTATATACCTTGGTAGAGAAGTGTACAGAGTGTAGCGAATGCATGAATAATGAAACCGAATATTCAGTTCTCCCAATATATTCAGTTCTAAATCCAGAGCCGTGGTTAGCGGGTTGGAACCCACATGAAACTGTCGATCCCTATATTAGTATTCGTTACGTTATCAATTAATGATTACGGCTTCAAAACTGTCTCAGCCATTGACCTTCACAAAATATATCATTTTCTTTCGCTCTTAGTTTTATATGGCTTGTACAATAAATAACCATTTAAGATAGTGGTAATTTGTATCCATGGTTTTAGCCCCTGAGCTGTACGAATAATTGTAAGACCAAAGTCTTTACATACACCGATAAAAAGCTCAAAATGTTTGAGAATGTTTTTAGAACATTTTGAGCTGTTTGACGGTGTACGAAAGTAATTTAGTCTTACAATTATAATATATTATAATTGTATTATAACACACAACTAATACGTATTTTATTCAGATTTAGTTAATTCTAAGTGTATAATTAGTAAGATTCCTTGTATAGCCTTGTTACTGAGTGGACTGACTGATTAATTATCCAGGACCATTCATTTATTAGTAGCCCCAAAGATCAATTGCAACTGGGAACCTTTACAACATGTTGGAGCGTGCCTTGATGACAGTTAGGCAATCCAAGGTTTGCAAGTGTATGAAGAATGACCATTGGCATAGAAGAACATTTCCAAATAATATTTATAATAATTTCTGGCAATTCCAACAACTTTGTACTGTATTCACAATATTTGGTAGATTTATTTAAATCTTTTATAAAAAATATATAATTTAATTTTGTCAATATTTTAAAAGCTGGAAGTAAAACTCGGTAAGCCAAGCCGTGACTTATTATGCCAGTATATACAGCATAGTAGATAGTAGCATTAGTAATCATCTGGCCTCTCTCATATCTCAAAATTAAAAGTATTTTGCTTAATCTAGTTTATGAGTAAATCTTGTTTTTGA
Source organism: Allygus modestus (assembly GCA_963675035.1). Lineage (NCBI taxonomy): Eukaryota > Metazoa > Arthropoda > Insecta > Hemiptera > Cicadellidae > Allygus > Allygus modestus. The sequence goes on along the minus strand of OY776115.1, from coordinate 29,261,968 downwards.
TTACATCCTTTATAAATGGTAAACGTTATATTAGTATTGTTTTAAATATTATTCTTGATATTTTTGTTGGTGTAAAGTTAATTACAGTCTGGCATTGATACTCCTTTTGTATTTTTATTTGTTGTATTGATCAAACATCACAGGGAGCAGCTTTACATGTTTAGCTAGACTGAAGTATTATTTTGTTTTTCATTAGCTTTATTTTAGTTTTACTGACCACACAACTGGTTAAAGTGGTCAGTTTATTTCCAACTTCTCCACTGTACTTGTTTTGTATTGCTTTATAAGGAAATAAAATAATTTATCATTTATCATTAGATCTTACAAATACCAGAATAGTAGAGAATTAAGTTATAAGACAAGAGGGGGTAACCCTACCACAGCAGGACTCCTCATTCAGAAGGTGGCGTTGGTGAGCTACTGGTCGGTGGGACTCCTCATTCAGAAGGCGGCGTTGGTGAGCTACTGGTAAGTGGGATTCCTCATTCAGAAGGCAGCGTTGATGAGCTACTGGTCGGTGGGACTCCTCATTCAGAAGGCGGCGTTGGTGAGCTACTGATAGGCGGGACTCCTCATTCAGAAGGCGGCGTTGGTGAGCTACTGGTCGGCGGGACTCCTCATTCAGAAGGCGGTGTTGGTGAGCTACTGGTCGGCGGGACTCCTCATTCAGAAGGCGGCGTTGGTGAGCTACTGGTCGGTGGGACTCCTCATTCAGAAGGTGGCGGTGTGAGCTACTGGTCGGCGGGACTCCTCATTCAGAAGGCGGCGTTGGTGAGCTACTGGTCGGTGGGACTCCTCATTCAGAAGGCGGTGTTGGTGAGCTACTGGTCGGTGGCACTCCTCATTTCGAAGGCGGCGTTGTTGAGCTACTGGTCGGCGGGACTCCTCATTCAGAAGACGGCGTTGGTGAGCTACAGGTCGGCGATACTCCTCATTCAGAAGGCGGCGTTGGTGAGCTACTGGTCGGCGGGACTCCTCATTCAGAAGACGGCGTTGGTGAGCTACTGGTCGGCGATACTCCTCATTCAGAAGGCGGAGTTGGTGAGCTACTGGTCAGCGGGACTCCTCATTCAGAAGACGGCGTTGGTGAACTACTGGTCGGCGATACTCGTCATTCAGAAGGCGGCGTTGGTGAGCTAGTGGTCGGTGGGACTCCTCATTCAGAAGGCGGCACTGGTGAGCTACTGGTCGGCGATACTCCTCATTCAGAAGACGGCGTTGGTGAGCTACTGGTCGGTGGGACTCCTCATTCAGAAGGCGGCGGTGGTGAGCTATTGGTCTGCAGGACTCCTCATTCAGAAGGCGGCGTTGGTGAGCTACTGGTCGGCGGGACTCCTCATTCAGAAGGCGGCGGTGGTGAGCTACTGGTCGGCGATACTCCTCATTCAGAAGGCGGCGTTGGTGAGCTACTGGTCGGCGGGACTCCTCATTGAGAAGACGGCGTTGGTGAGCTACTGGTCGGCGATACTCGTCATTCAGAAGGCGGCGTTGGTGAGCTACTGGTCGGCGGGACTCCTCATTCAGAAGGCGGCACTGGTGAGCTACTGGTCGGCGATACTCCTCATTCAGAAGACGGCGTTGGTGAGCTACTGATCGGTGGGACTCCTCATTCAGAAGGCGGCGGTGGTGAGCTATTGGTCTGCAGGACTCCTCATTCAGAAGGCGGCGTTGGTGAGCTACTGGTCGGCGGGACTCCTCATTCAGAAGGCGGCGGTGGTGAGCTACTGGTCGGCGATACTCCTCATTCAGAAGGCGGCGTTGGTGAGCTACTGGTCGGCGGGACTCCTCATTCAGAAGGCGGCGTTGGTGAGCTACTGGTCGGCGATACTCCTCATTCAGAAGGCGGCGTTGGTGAGCTACTGGTCGGTGGGACTCCTCATTCAGAAGACGGCGTTGGTGAGCTACTGGTCGGCGATACTCCTCATTCAGAAGGCGGAGTTGGTGAGCTACTGGTCGGCGGGACTGCTCATTCAGAAGACGGCGTTGGTGAGCTACTGGTCGGCGATACTCGTCATTCAGAAGGCGGCGTTGGTGAGCTACTGGTCGGCGGGACTCCTCATTCAGAAGACGGCACTGTTGAACTACTGGTCGGCGATACTCCTCATTCAGAAGACGGCGTTGGTGAGCTACTGGTCGGTGGGACTCCTCATTCAGAAGGCGGCGGTGGTGAGCTATTGGTCTGCGGGACTCCTCATTCAGAAGGCGGCGTTGGTGAGCTACTGGTCGGCGGGACTCCTCATTCAGAAGGCGGCGGTGGTGAGCTATTGGTCGGCAGGACTCCTCATTCAGAAGGCGGCGTTGGTGACCAGTAGGTCAGCGGGACTCCTCATTCAGAAGGCGGTGTTGGTGAGCTGCTGGTCGGCGGGACTCCTCATTTCGAAGACGGCGTTGGTGAAGTACTGGTCAGCGGGACATCGCTCGTCAGCTGGATAACTGGTCATGATATTTTCACCCTTTTTACAACAATTTGTATAACTTATAGTAGCGGAATTGTATAAATAATGTCATGTGTTTTCAGGTGCATTTTAATCATAATTTAAAACAATTTAGGTTTATTTCATAATAATTCCAGTCTGACTACAGAGTATTTTATACAGAAAATAAATGCAGGGAAAGTTGGGAGAAATAAAATTTTTAATAACTATAACTGAATAAAGGTTTTTGGAGCAGTTTTTGTAGCGCGGATTACACCTTTCTTATGTTAAAGGTTTGAAGTTTACGGGGAATGAGTTCCAGAACCTGAACGATGACTCCTAACCATTTCCTACCTACTCCGAATTTAATAAAAATATTGTATTAATAAAAGGGGGTAATTATTATTAATATAAAGGGGGTAATTATACATGTAATTATTTGTAGGCGACATCTCTGTAAAGCAATAGAAATGTTGTAATGTAATATAATGACAGGGTCGTTAAGAAGAAGTTTTAATTTTGTTAATTTCTATAAATGTCATATAAAATAGCCTTTGTAACAGAATAAATTAATATTAATTTTACTTTTAAATCCTCAACGAATTGTCTCTACCGGCCAGTTTTATAAAAGTTCAATTAAGGTGTGAAGGTATTAAAGTACTGGAGAAGTGAAATTCATGTGTTTTTATAGTCTAATGTAAAAAAAGTGTTTAGATGGCAATAAGCATGAATTTAAGTAGGGTACAACCTTAAGCTATTATTATCCTACAACGCTGCAGATCAACGGAGCAATCACAGATTTCCTTGTTCTTTGTGATAGTTTTCTTAAAGGAAAATACTCCAAGAGATATCCCTAATAATAATTTAAAAACTAGATGTTTTTATTTTTGAACATTTTTATAAAAGGAGTATGTTTTGAATTATTCATAAATAGTATTAAAAACTCAAGTTTTAGTAAAGATACGTTTAAATTCAAAACCAATTGGATTAAATAAAGGTAAGATGACTCATAAAAACCAGTAAACGTTTGAATACTTATCAAGAGACAGCAAAAACTGAACTAATTATCTTTACTATTGAATTCCTGAAAACAGGTAGGAAGATATATTGGAATGAAACAACGGTCTCGAACTTTAATTAAATTAAAGAGATCTTCACCAGTGTAAGATAGCGTACTGCTCTATCATCGCTTTCTGTTACATTCCAAATTGTAATTGGTAGTAATGTATCTTTTACCCTTGTGTATTTGCAGGTTATTCAAAAATAATATCGTACAGTGGATAAATTATTCAATGTGTGCACTTTTACCAACGTAACAACATTAAACACACTTCAGATTAAAAAACATTTTATTTTACAGCATCACAGCAGACTCACACGCCTGTGTTGCCTATGTCTGTTGATTCCCAAGACCATATTTTTTAAATATTTTATTACGACAGCTTATTTTAAATATTCTCTTTAGCTTTTCCACAGTTGCATAGATTTTAGTAATAATTTTGTGATATAAGTGAAATAGTAAAAGCTGTAACTTTTTTGGAATAAACGTTTTGTTCATTCATTCTTGTTTTACATAAAATTCTTTTTGTACATAAAATGTAATATTATACTAGTTTAAAAATACATTTTCTCATTGTGATTGTCCGTAAAGGTGGCAAGAATTCATTTCAATATAATGAAGTTCTATGGAGAAGCGTGGAGCAGCTTTTAACGTTAGCAGCTTTAACGTCAACAGTCTATAAACTTCAAGTCTCCAAAGTATTGCTGGATCAGGACAACTATTTTTGTTTAAAAATACCTTTTGAGGCTAATATTTCAAAAGTAACCCCCCTCTCCCCCATACGGAGATATCCAGTTTCCACTGTTTTAAAATTAAATTTAAATAGGAAGGCTTCAATTTCTACAACAACGAGTTAAAACGTATTAAGGATTTTAGAGCATTGTGAGCTGTATACATTCAATAGAGAGAGATCTATGGCAGTATATAACAGCTGCGAATTCAAGGATTAACTCTGTGCTGATAATAATCAGTGCACGTTAAAAACAAACATTTACAATAGGTATTACACAGTCAACCTTGTTAATGTAAGTAAAGTAGTTTAATTAACTTCTGCTCGAATAGGTGATTAACTATTAAAATTAATAAGCTGTGGCAGTTGAACAACTTAGCTATTCTTTTTTAGTTGCAATAAACAGTTATATCAATATTAATTTTTCACTATGATAAAAAGGTTACGGTAGTTTTACAGACCATCGTGTAACCTTTTACAACCTTTTTTCGTGTTAAATGGAGTGATAACTGCCTTACTAGGATATCAAACATAGCCTAGTGCTACAAACAATCCATTATAATGACACAGTGGCGGTCTATCCCAGACAACATAGTGTGATGCATGTTTCAATATCTCCGCTGTATGATCTATTGGAACCAGAAATCGCTCTTTGCTGGATGGGATAGTCAACGTCGTAATTTATTAGATTGAAAATATCAGTCAAATAGCAGACAATGAGCTATAGTTTTTCGTGATAGTCATAACTGTTTAACAGTTTAGGTCAATAACCATTCCTATACGAGGAATAGAAGAAGCAATTAAAAAAAATAATTTTAAGCTTGAAATACGTCCCCACGATAATAAGAATAATTAATTTATTGTCTTTGGGAGTCTTTACGCCTATATTCTATCAGTTTTGAAAGGAGACAGTCCAAACCCTACAATTGTTACTATATAAGCTCGACCTGTTCCAAGAAAGAGACATTATTATTTTTTTTAACAACTGGTTAATCGAGCCTTCACACCATTTTCAGATTCCACCCAAGATCCATCAGGTGAATTTCGGATTACGAGATGACTATTACGATACCCATTTTAATTTTCATTGTAAAATCAAATAATGCGTCGTAATACATTTTACAATAACATATACATAAAAATTAGGGTCATGCGAGCGATCTCCCGTCCCACTTTATCTATTTAATTTGTGTTATACAAAGCTGATACTGAAAATTGTGAAGCAATTTTTCAAAAACAGGAGAAATAAAAAAATGTTATTATATTAATAATTAAAATTTTAGTAATTATAGTAATAGTTATTAAAAATATAGTAATTAAAATAAAAATTTATCTAGTGAAATAAATTGATTAAGATTATATCGCTTCGAAAATCTATATATGAGATATTAGCTTCCTGCAATTACTAATGCTATGTACAAAATAAAATAAATACAATTTTCTGTATAATTTTTTTATAAATAAAAAGACGGTAAAGTTTGGTCCTGTAATTACATATCCACCCTGTATTTCAGCAAATAAGCTACTCGAATATTCACAACACAGCATAAATGAAGTTCTTAAATCATATTGTATTTCTAACAGTGTTACATGAGATCCTTTTGTGAACGGGCTACCGGAAAATCTATTTGTTTTAAAATTATGGTTGATGTGTTATTCGAAAGCTCTTGGCGTCTAGATTTGACTTTTGGTTGTTTGGAAGACTTCCATCTGCAGGAATTTGTCCCTTGGGCTTTCAAAGCCCCAATGTTAATCTTATGGAAGAATATAAATAAATGTAATTTAACATTTAAGTACAGCTGTTGATACTAACAAACAGTGCAGAAGAAAGATAAACTGTTTAATAAAACTTCTGGAATGGCATCTCCAAAATAATAAACTAATAAGACGGTATATGATATACTGGATATGCCTGGATATTCCCAAAATGTGAAAACAATTTGCTCGAATTTGAGCAGCTGGATTTGCTCTTCTATATTTAAAAAGTCAGTGGATTAAAAAACCCATGATCCAATCTGAAGGTGTTTTCTTTGCAAGCCCCAAACATGATAGAGCAACGATCGCAGATAATTATAATCAAGTGAAGACTTGTACAAAATATTCGACGTAATCACGCTTATTGGATCGTTTTATAGTGTTTACGGACATATTAAACCCGGTCGGCTGGTTTGAAACTTTTGACAATCAGTGGATTATTTTTTCATGTATTGTTTACAAAACAAACGTTGTTTTGGCATTTGATGGATTGAATGAAGCCCCTCATGGAGCCACGGAGAAATAATAGGCCTACGAACATCCGCACTATTGTTTTCTCTCAGCTCAAGGAGTGAAACTAAAAATGAATAAAAAGGAATTCACTACTAAAAGGATTATGTATACATTGTAGATTGTGTCAAATAATACCGTAATAATTGCAACATATGAGTAAAAATATTATCTTCTTCTTGTGGTCAGCCTGAATCTACTTTAGTAATTTCAATATATGTATCGTTGAAAGATACTTATGATTTTCTCAAGGCCAGCTGACTCCATTTGATATTTGTCTGTTCTTAGATACACAATATACGTGTGTTTTAATAATCAGTCGGTTGCTCGACGAATTTTCCCCTGTCCAGTTTGGCCTGATTCCAGCCAATTGGGTTTCGGGTACTGCATCTACGAGACAACTCGTTTTCTTCCAGAATTCTCTCCGTTCAGCGCAGGGCGGCTCTTAGGGTTGCCTGTGCGTATCGCACTGTGTCTGGACTGGCTGTAATGGTTGTGGCTGGAGTGTTTCCCCTTGATCTGCTCGCCGCTGAGAGGCAGAACATCTTTCACCGTGCTCCTGATCTCGGAAGAGACCAAGCTGCTGTGGAAGCCAGACTCGAAACTCTGCGAGTTTGGCAAGAGCGTTGGAACGGTGGACTGGAAGGGCGATGGACGTTTCGTCTCATCAGAGACATAAGCCCGTGGTTGAGCCGTGCATTTGGGGAAATTGACTTTTTCTTGTGTCAATTCCTGACGGGCCACGGGTACTTCAGGGAATACCTTTTCCGCATGGGGAAGGTGAGGTCACCTCAGTGTAGTTACTGCCCGGTGGAGGTGGATGATGCTCATCATACTTTCTTCCGGTGCAGTCGTTTCGCTGAAGACAGGAGGAGGCTCGTCTCTGCTGTTGGCGATCTGTCCCCGGACGTCGTGGTGGGGGCGATGCTTCGAAATGAAGACTCCTGGAGAGCGGTTGCGCTCTTCGTGCAATCCGTTCTTCGGGGAAAACGAGACGAGGGATGCTTAGGTGACCTCTAAGTTTCCCGAAACGGTGACGTGACCCGTCTGGGCGCAAGACACGCGGGCCAGTGCCGAAGTTGTCCGATAAGGGTTCCGGCCTGGTTTTTCCCCCGCGGCTCCGTAGGAGGTTTAGTGGGTATACCTCGTAAGAGGGAGTCCCACACTGTTCCTTTGGGTTCGCGCATTAAGCGTTCCTCCTACGTAAAAAAAAAAAAAAAAAAAAAAAAAATATATCAGTCGGTTAGAGAAACTTAAAACGAGTTCGCACGCAGCACGCTGACGTGAGGGAAGTGAATTCCCACATAACAACTTTTAAAACTCAAAATCAGTGTAAAAACATACATTTGTCCAATTTTTATTGAAATCTGGAAACACTGATTTTTTTGCTGTTCTGATACTCCTGGTTAAATTTACTTGCAAAGCTGGGAATACAATTTTGCCCAATATAAGGTTAGGAGAAGGTCCAAACAGGCTTTAAAGTAGGCGTGAGGTTGCTGGGGATGATAGAAGTACTCTAACAAAGGAATAACAGGCTTTTCTCGTGTAAAACCCCCATAAGACAACGTACTGTGTTTAGTCGATACACATTTTCTTTAATAACTCGGTAAATATTTATGCTAGAATGACGATAGAGGACTTAAAACTTTCACCTCTATAATTTCCATCTTTTTACATGCACTTATTTTACATCTGGGGCTTTTATGACCATTTTTGGGCCCAAAAACTCAAAATTTGAAAGATTAATCCCCCAAAAAAGGGGTTTATTGTTTTCCGATTGTTTTGCCCAAAGAACTTGTCCAACCGATTACAGAAAGAAACGTCCCTACCAAATTTGAAGTAAATCGGATAAAAATTGCGACCGCTAGAGTGCAAACACACATATATATATATATGTCCATATATATATATATATATATATATATAATTTTGAACTACCCCCCAAAACGTGTTCAGGGGGTCACGTTAGGAACTTCTATGGTGGTCCCGGGCTTAAGTTTCACTGTGCGGGTCATGCTAATAGTTCACTTTCCGAAGAAAATTTACTAATAATGATAAAAAAGGTTTTATTATTTTCTATATCCCAAGTGAAATTATTTCAAAAACGTAAGTAGATTGTGCAAATATATATGGACTTATCTTTCATTTAAAACAAACCGCGTGTAAACGGTTCAGTGGAAACTTCAAATGAATGACCAAATAGGTGCAAAGTTGAAATTTTACCCCATGTTAAATTGCCATAAGAAAACTCTTAATTACATTTTTTAAATAATTACAGACCAGATACCAAAATTTAAGGTAACATTTGCAAAAATAGGGGTTATTTCCTTTTATTTGACACCACCCGCGTGTAAATTGGTCCAGTAAAAAAGGAAGTCTCACACGTTCTTTTTGGGTTTGTGGACAATTTTTAATTTTGTGTTTTAATATATAGGATTCTCTTCGTGCAGTCAAACCTAATTCAAATAGCTCAATATGATCATGATGCGATTCATATTGCGATCAAATTCGCAATATCATGATGCGATGCGCATAATAGTCTGCAATATTTTTAATCAGAAAGATCCTTTGGAATTCATTGGGTTGTTAAGGAGTCATTGGGGTTGTCCAGGAATACTCACCCTCTCTGACTTGCTAGCGATAGATTTTATTAGTGAATTAATGGAGTATTCTCTTCGTGCAGTCAAACCTAATTCAAATAGCTCAAATCATGATGCGATGCGCATAATAGTCTGCAATATTTTTAATCAGAAAGATCCTTTGGAATTCATTGGGTTGTTGAGGAGTCATTGGGTTGTCCAGGAATACTCACCCTCCCCTCTGACTTGCTAGCGATAGATTTTATTTATATTTAAATATATAAATAGTTTATGTACAAAGTTGGGGTTTAATGAAAACGAGAAAAAATAATTTGTATAAATTATTTAACATTTGTAATGATTAAACCTGGCAGCATTCTGAGCTTGGTATCACAGAAAAAAAACATTTGCTTGGGATAAGTTAAAAACTGGGTTTAATGCTTTTACATGACATAATTGGTAAATCCAATAATGTTCAGGGTGATAAATTTTCAGAGATGTCTTTTAACTAGAAGTAATTAAAAATAGGAATCTTTAAAAATAGAATACTGCTATTAATTATACTGTGTGAAAAATACCGGTATGAATGTTGTGGATTGCTCTGTGGAGATAATGATACACGTAGGACCAAGGGGAATTGCGTTGTCCACCACAAGAAACAGTCAAACACGGTCCTGTATAATACAGGCTCGCACACACTCATGATGAGGTTTAAAACTGGGGGGAAAATTTAGAATTTATAGTTGTTATTTTTACTTCTAAGCTTATTACGTTAGCAAAATATATATATATATATCAGAATTTAAAAGTTCAATTTATGTTATTTGTTAAATGTGTTATACAGTGAAAATGAATAACCACATATTTGTCAGAATCCGGAAGTAAAGTTGCCATTTGGACAGAATCAGCAATTCTTGTGACCTTCGATAGAAGTTGAAGCACATTAATGTACAGTAGGTTGTGAACACTATATCCCTAATTTTTCTTAGATTGTACCTTTAGTTAATATTGTTCCCTTGCATAACCTATTTAATAAAAATTGGTTCGTTTGGTTAAATTAATATATTACCATTAATACATTAATAAATTAAATACATTTTAATTCAAAAGCTCATAATTCAGAAAAGCGTTCGTTCTTTGATATGAATTTAATAAAATTACTTATATTTTATGTATTGTTTATTCTACGTTTCAGTGATATGCCTCAGTTTATGGAAATAATATAAATCAAGAACATAAAACCCACAGGATTTCCCTTCACTCTCAGTTTTATTAGTGAGCCGGGTGTTAAAGCAGTATTGACGGATTTGGCTGGAATAACAAAGAGATATATTATAGTGCTAGCTGGTTTTTTGAGTGATTATTATAAACAATTGAAATATGCAATGTTAAACAGCTTAAATCTAAATTATTGTTCATATAGATCGCTATTTTTATTTACCTATATACAAGCTTCTGATAAATAATGATTACTTAATACTTCGATCTCCCAGTTTTCAACTAAAATAGAATAATGACATGACAATGGCATATGCATTGGTAAATATTGTATGAAAAAAGAAGATTAACATTCAAACAAACTCTTCTATTCTCAAATATTTGTTTTTACTAATCATTTATGGAAAATGTCTGCAATAATCTATTAAATAACTTAAAAAACTATTTTCTGGTGGCTTATTTTTACCTCCCATTTCCACCCAAATGGACCTTAATTACTGGGTGAACAGTTACAATACAATGTATGTTAAACATATGAATAACACATGTATAACATATTTATGACGTAAACATATGTCAAACATGTCAATTTAAACTGAGTTGAACAAATTATCTTGCTAGGGATTTAATTCCACAATCACTGACGTATTGACAATTACTCCCTATAACACAACTTATAGAACAGCATATAAACACAAACATATAAACAAATGTCGTACATTACCACCATAACCATTGATATAGCCCGCAATAAACTAGTCTCAGATATTTTCGCGTCCCATTATTAAATAAATAGATTGCTTATAAAAAAATTCTTCGACCACAATTTACAACTCGACGCTTATACTTGAAAATAAATCATACATTAGACTTATTCCTTGACCGATTTATTACTCACACTTTAAAGCTATTTTATAAAAATACCACTACATATAAACTATATTCAACCACCTTAAACACGACGACAAGTTAAAACTTCAGTAAAACGCCAGTCTGTTTATATATCCAGTGAATAATTCCCTCCCTTGGAGTCGTGTTCCAAGAGATTTTTTAATCTTAGCCCCAAGAAACTTCGGAGACTTATACATCACGGGTCGTTGACGATAACAATGTTCCTCCCGAGAGCCGTTGGAGCGATCATCGTGCAGCACGTTCCGCTATTAGGAAGCCAATTTTACTGTTATCTTTTATCCAACTCAATAAAATTGCACATAATAAAACAACCAATTGGTGGATACTGTACAAAATAATACCGATTAAGGTCACCTTGTGAGGGGTAAATTTGATTAAACTTACGGGTATGACCGTTTACCTTCATAATGTTTACCTGCAACTTTGACCTGTTTGGAGAATATTTAACGCTTTTACGCTGTTAAAACAAGAATATTAGAAGACTATAATATATTATCTGAGAAAAGTAATATAATTATATTTACATTAATTTAACGTTTCCGGTAATTAATACAAACACAAATTTTATGAACAGTAAATCAGGTGAGAGCTTAAACAACAGAAACTAAGCCGTATCAGCTAAAATACTAGTACCATCCATATCCATAAATACCCATTAATTTAGAATGGTGTTAGGAGTTGGAGGTAACACCTTTTGGGATGTTTGATAGCTCAGACACATCTGTGGAAATATGACAATACTTAAGGTTAGTTTATTACGTAATATAATTTTCCATAGATGTTTTACAGTACAAAATATATTAATATGGAGGGGAATTCAGAAATGGTCTTGGAAATGTATAGGTTCATATTTGAAAGACCAACAATCTGCAACCACATATGAAAATAAAAAATTATAAAATTCTATGCCATTATTTTAACTGTACAATATAATTTAAAATTGGTAATTATTTATATATTTGGAATAGAATGTTTGTGAATATAGTAATTAAAAAAAATAATTTAACTACACTTACGTTTTAGCGAATTTCCCCTATAGGGAAGAAGCTATTACCGTAGGTCTCATGGTAAGACTTAAGCCCGAGACCATGATAACTTTTTGTTTTGAGGTCCCCAGATGTCCAAAACACTATTCGTTCAAATTTATATATATGTATATATATATATATCTATATATATATCTATATTTATAATATATATATATATATATATATATATATATATATATATATATATATATCTATATATGTGTCCGTGAATGCGATAACTTGAGTAAAAAACGTCCGATTTCGATGAAATTTGGCTCAAATGTGTAAACTGACATTTATGACTTTAAGTTCGAAAACCAGAAAAATCGGACTATGGGAAGGGGGGTTTATGGGGGTTTTAAATTTTCCAAAAATCAGTTTTTTGCATTTTTTACCCTAACATTTTTAAAACACTTAATTTAGGTTTAGACCATGTTATAGAGCTTAAAAAAACAAATAATATGGTATTTTGAATTATTAACCTAGGTTAAGTGGTTGCGGAAAAAATCCAAAAAACCTGCTCATAAAATCTCCCATGTTAATCTTATGGGAAAAAGGTTTTTGGATTTTCCTCAGTTAATTTTACTTTAAACGTCACATTTTCTTTTACCAATCACTTCAGCTCCACAAAACAATCATTTTGGTGTTTAAATTGTGATTCTACGTCAAACCGTTGCAGAGATATTCAAAGTGCTAAACACAGTACGTTGTCCAATGTTATCCTTATGGAGAATAAATACAATTTGATATCTTGATTATTTATGAATGTATATTGATGAAATTTGGTATGTGGCTTCATGTTGTACTGGTATATTGATAATTGCACAAAAAATAAATGTTTTGTTGATTGTCCCCGTAGCAGCTAACCTGCATACTCAGCCCTAATGTTATTCTTATGGAGAATAAGTAAAGTTTTATATCTCCCTTAATTATGAACATAAATTAATAAAACATGGTAAGTAGCTTCACCTGGATCAGTTACATTGATAATTGCATAAAAACTCATTTCTTATATTCCTCGTTGCAGCAAACCTGCGTACTCAGTCCTAATGTTATTCTTATGGGGAATAAATAAAATGTAATAAATCACTTATTTATGAATGTATTTTTGTCAAACTTGGTGAGTGGCTTTATGTACTAGTGAGAAACATATCAATGCATTGGAAATTCGCTGAGTACGCAGGTTTGCTGCGACGGGGGGTATATATATATATATCTATATATATATCTATATATATATATCTATATATGTGTCCGTGAATGCGATAACTTGAGTAAAAAACGTCCGATTTCGATGAAATTTGGCTCAAATGTGTAAAGTGACATTTATGACTTTAAGTTCGAAAACCAGAAAAATCGGTCCATGGTAAGGGGGGTTTATGGGGGTTTTAAATTTTCCAAAAATCGGTTTTTTGCATTTTTTACGCTAACATTTTTAAAACACTTAATTTTGGTTTAGACCATGTTATAGAGCTTAATAAAACAAATAATATGGTATTTTGAATTATTAAGCTAGGTTAAGTGGTTGCGGAGAAAATCCAAAAAAACCTGCTCATAAAATCTCCTATGTTAATCATATGGGAAAAAGGTTTTTGGCTTTTCCTAAGTTATTTTTAATGTAAACTTCACATTTGCTTTTACCAATAAACTCAGCTCCACAAAACAATCATTTTGGTGTTTAAATTGTGATTCTACGTCCAACCGTTGCAGAGATATTCAAAGTACTAAACACAGTACGTTGTCCAATGTTATCCTTATGGAGAATAAATAAAATTTGATATCTCCATTATTAATGAATGTATATTGATGAAACTTGGCACGTGGGGTCACGTAGAACTGGTATATTGATATTTGCACAAAAAATTGATTTTTTTGTTGATTATCCCCGTAGCAGCGAGCCTGCGTACTCAGCCCCCATGTTATTCTTATGAAGAATAAGTAAAATGTAATGACTCCCTTAATTATAAACATAAATTAATAAAACTTGGTATGTGGCTTCACCTTGTTGAGTTATATTGATATTTGCATAAAACCCCATTTTTTTAGTTCCTTGTTGCAGCAAACCTGCTTACTCATCGCCAATGCTATTCTTATGGAGAATAATTAAACTTGTATATATCGCTTATATATGAATATATTTTTATGAAACTTGGTATGCGGCTTTATATGGTATTAAGACATATATTATGCATTGGAAATTCGCTGAGTACGCAGGTTTGCTGCGACGGGGGTATTTTATAATTCTGTCTCATTTTAAATGTCTCACTAAAATAATCTTACCTCAAGAATTATCCTTGCGTATTATTTAATAAGGTGACGCGCCAACATAACAAAACTATCGTAAACTTCACCTACCTTACATAAAGTTTCGTTAAACTTTATTTTTATCATGAATAAATAATCAGACTAATATAAATCGTTTAGCAACATTTAAGTGATACAAAGAGAATAGACACGATGCGACTTAAATGTTAAACACTGTTAAACATAAACCTTGCAAAGTTTCTTTTTTATTCGCCTGTTTTACTTTGTTACAGGTTTTATTACTGCGGATGACATGAAATAATACAGTAGGCTGTATACTTTAAGACTACGCTGATGTAAAAAAGTAGTTTCCCTTTAAGAGTAGTAATACAAATTATTTAACATTAGAGGAATGTTTAGACTAGAAAGAATTAATAAAACGTGTTGTCTAGTTCATGTAAACCTTTTATATACAACCTTTTGATTACAGTTTTTACCTTTTTTTACAGTTTTGATTACCTTACCAATTTCAGAGATTAGTTAGTTATTAAGATCTAATGCAATTTAAACCTTCATGTTACGTAAGCGATAGTTAAGATACAATCGATACTTTTTCATGTTTTCCTTTTTTTCTTATTTAGCTTGTTTATACACAGTGAATGGTAAACTATGAATAAAAATAAAACAATGTACTTGAAACATGTAAAATAAACTTTAAGTTTGAACAAGAATATAAATATACAAAATGTAAAAAATTGTAACAAACATTTAAATGTGTTGCAGTAACATTCCCTTACTACATTCTTACATCGAATATTAAATTTCCTGTTTTATTGTGTACAAAATATACTTTGTTATTATGTTACATAGTTATAAACCATTTGAGATGTCCGTTTAAATTACTTACACATATTATCGAACACATATCCAGTAACATAACTCCATCTCGAGCTATGCAGTTTATATGAGGCGGTCCAGTGTGCTATTTCACCTTGGAACGTACCAAACTAATGGATCGGGTTCTAACATTCGGCCAAGGTATGGACACTCTACGCTACGTTCAGCCAGAAGAATTATCACATCACCTGCCGTCCTAGCATAGTCGTTAGTTATGTTCGAATTTGAATAGGGACTTACAGCAAATACCTTAGAAAACTTAAGAAAACTTTCGAAACAGAATTATTTTATTTTAAACGTATTCAGAGTGTAGGCTTCTTATTTATGTTAAGCATGGTATGAATGATACATTCACTCAATCACTGCGTAAGACGCCAATAAAACTAGGGCGTATTTTAATGCAAATATAAATTAATTATGAGTGTAAATTGGGTTAGATGCCTTGTGTTATGCCTTGTTCCTGACTAATACCGACTGATTCTTAAAGCAGGATCATTAATCGATTATCACCCAATGACCAATATTAATGTATTATAGAACATGATGTTTTGTAATTCAGGAAGGAGGCGTGTATCAGTGAACACTGTACGAGAAACATAATTTTGTTAATCCCCGCCCTAATAGTAAAATGAATTATTAATAATATAGGTGTTTATAGATGGTTATAGGTGGTTTCCTTAGGGTGTTTTATATTATAAAAAATACCCTATTTCAATTCATTTTAATTAACATTAAAGTTTTTGGTATAAGCGATTATTTGGAGTACAGTTCGCAAATAACTAAACAAAAAGACTAAAGAAATTAACAGGAATATTTTATTATACATTATTGCAATTATAATAAACAGGACAAATTACTATGGTTAAAATAATGTAACAGCCTAGATCGTCATGATCAAGATTTTTTTATCTGAAATCTGAAGGTTTTGAATGCTGGAGGTTAATAAGTGTTTTATTAGTAACTATTTATATTTAAAATAGTGTTTGCAATTTGTTTGTGCAATATTCAACGTGATTGACCCCGGGACCATGGCCTTGTCGTGAGTTAGAATCCCGTCTTGGATGGTAAGTTTTATCAGTACTCTACGACTTGTACCAACAGCTCATCCATTGCCTTCCTAGATGCGTTCGCAACATTTCAAATTAAGATTGATTTAAGTCCATAGATATTTTAGTTCAAATAAGTTAGTATATGATACGTAAAGATTATAATATACAGAGGGAAACAAGTAGGAAAATAAATACCATAGTACTATACATATTTACAAATCAACAATAATTATTGATTTAGTTCAAAGATTGCATAAAGGTTTCATGTTTATACAAACCATCTAATGAATAATGTAGTGTATTAGCAAAAAAGGCGAAATAACACTTACATAAGCTACCAACTCCTTAGAAAATAAAATATATTGTAGATTACTTATTATCACTAATTAGTATAGCACACAAATATTGTTGTTTAAATGCATATTGGCGACAACGAAGCAGTTGCCTTCTAAAAAATATTGCAATAAAATGCTAACCCAATACAATATCAATTACAATCATTATAGTCCATTACGTTTTAAATTTCTTTCTCTTGCAAGACTAATGACTTTAAAATTTAATAGTGTTAGTAGCAGGAACATCTTCATAAAAATCGCAATACACCTAGGATAAAAAAAAACATCGAGCTAATTCGTATTCACTTACAATATTAATCAACAAAATAATTTATCTTATTTTGATATTATAATTTTAAATTATTTTATTAATGTTAAAATGTCACTCTAACACCACC
Organism: Allygus modestus; assembly: GCA_963675035.1. Taxonomy (NCBI): domain Eukaryota; kingdom Metazoa; phylum Arthropoda; class Insecta; order Hemiptera; family Cicadellidae; genus Allygus; species Allygus modestus. Next base: position 29,244,839 of record OY776115.1, on the reverse strand, counting down.
ACATAAATATACGATATCAATATTATACATATTATGTTACAGACACAGTGGTCGTATGATGTATTTTAGGCCAAGAGAAATTTAATTTAAAGTAGGCAGAGGCTACGTACACGTCCGACGTGAGCCGCTAGTGTTCACGTCTGTTCCATATACGTAACGGTAAATTTATTATATATATTTTTGTTTCCACAGGTTTATAGTGAACAAATGATTGGATCCGCGGTCGCCATACTGGACTCACATCTCCCTGTTTGAAAGGCATGAAATTGAGCATCGACGAGAGGGGCATGTGACTCCCTGGGCAATGGACGCGGCCCACATAAACAAACGGGCAGCACATCGAAAAGAGAACTCTATACCTGAACATGGGTGGGTTGTCCAATAACGTCAAGCCTTCGAAATTGATGGCTAATCTTGTTATTAAATATAAATTTACTAGTTTTCACGTGATAGGTTTTTATTCCAGTGGTTAATTTACGAGTATTTTGTCAACTAGTATTTATCAGTTTCCCTAAAATTATATGAATATTTGTAGGAAATATTTGTATAGAGTTCATGTTTTAATGGATACAGTTACAAATTTACTATGTTAATTTATTTCATTTTGCTCTTTTAACTTGAGAGAAGTTTGGGGATAATTAACATTTATTTCAAATAAAGTCATAATAATCGAGTAACAACTGTAACTGAACTGAATTGACCGAACACAACATATTTTATTTTGAAGTTTAGTCCACCAGTCAACCAAACATCGCTTGTTCAGTTATTTATTAATAGCCGATGTAATTTAAATGGAAGCTATTTCATATTTTCACCATACCCTTCAGTTATTTCTTTAAAATTTATTGTTGGTGATAGTGTGTTCATATTTTTTAATAAATTATAACGGATATTTATATTACTGATTAGTAACAACAAAGTTTCACACTCAGCATCTAGAATAATTATACTGCAGGTCTCATGCGCGGCTTTGATTCCCGTCTGTTGTTGGTTGGGCACCAGTGACGTCATATTGTTTACATTTTTGTTTTGTTTACATTCCAGATTAACACTTTTACCTCAAAACAGGTTGAGTCGTAAATTTGTATTCTAATATTGTAATCGTGACAAAGGTCATCCCATTATTCGCATTATATGAAATTATGTTGTTCATTATTAATCTTGTTATTTCTAGTAAGTATGGTTTTTGCACCAATTCGCTATGTAACTAGGCATTTTGATACCAAAATCACTGTATTATGTATATTTATTGAATTATAATGAACGTTGTAAAGTCAAAACAGCAGCTTCCAAAAGTCTGGTATGGACGGGTGGGAGCTTAGTTGTATTACAAACATATGGTGGGCACCACTGACGTCACTGATCTACTGCACATCTTGTTTATGACACTGTCATATGATTATTCTAGATACTGTGGCTTCACAGACGTTTCGGGAAATAGAATCTGATCCCGTCTTCAGCTGGGAAGAGCATCCAGTACTAAACAATGGGTGAGTTAAAAAAAAGTTTAATTCCTCAATTTACGAAGTCTGTTTATAAATAATGGAGTAGGTCTGTTTACAAAATTCGCTGCAATATATTATAGGTAAAGATGAAATTAAAGATTTGGTTAGTTTATTAGATAATTCAACAACAAATTTACCTTTGCATGTGGTTTTTAAGTGTTTTTTATAAAGGTATAATACAACGCTTAAAAAACGGAAGATGATACGGAGAAGTTTTTAGATTTTCACAAGGTTCGTCTTCACATGATCTTATTATTGTAAGCTTGGCTTAGGTTTTTTACTGTATTTATCACATTAAATTTTATTGTATGATGGTTTATTATCAAAACATGACTAAGGCTACTAATAGAATTAGTTACTATTTCTTAAACAAATTAGTTATTTATCAGTAATACAAATGTTAAATTAATTAAAGCTGGTGTTTCAACCTTCGCAATAGGATCTTGGAAAAGTAAAAGTCTAATGATTGGAAATGGAACTTTTTTCAATATTTACGGCTGTCAGTTATCTCCAGACAACTCAAAATACGATCTTTTGAATAAGATTTTCATAGATCATTGGACATTCGAAAACCATCTTTGGAGAGCCACATGACATGTTGGACCGTAAAAGCCCTCATGTAATCCATAACTTCCTGAATGCAAAATTCATCTAATTTGATCAGGCGTCTCTTTTTTATAATAGAGATGAAAAAATACATAACTCTATGTATAATTGTAAGGAGATAAATATATTTAACTTCTACATGAAGGAAATTAAAATCCATTCTGATTTAAAATCGTTCAGGCAGAAAGAAAGCAGAGAAGCAGAGAACGCAGTCACTGGAAACTTTTCCGCGTTTTCAATTAACTTTGTGTATCTCTTCCCCATTATTTATACTCCTTTTTGGAATTCAAAAGGGTTACATATGCTTTGGTTGATTCAACTAAAGCATTTTGTAATACTAAGTAGTAATATTGTGTTAACTTAATCACAGTTATACATTTCATATTCTATGGATTACTTTTAAAACCCTTATAGTTCTATAACAAGTTCCCTTTAAAATTATTAAACATAAAAATCAGTTTAATTATGCCTATAGTTGATAATTCTTTTGTTTTACGAATTATTTTAGACAGTTCATTTTTTAGTCCAATTAACATTTATTTATTAGGCTATCCAAAGAGTTTTAGACATGTTTAATCTTTATATTTTGATGTCTTCGAACCAGAGACAATCCCTGAAACTAGTATCAGAGAGTTCAGGATCACCCTGTAAATGTTATATATTACATATGTGCGTGTATAAATATTACTACATGTTATTACTTCAGCTAAGCTTCAGTAGTTTTTTCATTATTAGATTTTATTAATTATATCGTAAATACTTATTAATATAACTACCAAGCAAAGTGCTTACCTATTTAGGTTAGTATAACTTTATGCAAGCCACTCGACCAGAGTGAGTTTATTTAGATGAAGTGCCCGTGAATAATGCAAGGTAGTAACGAATGACCGGGGCTGATATTCCATCAGAGGGAATGAGAGTTCTGGAACGGGCCATACATACATGCCCCTGAATAAAGAATTCCAGGTGAATACCTGACAAATATTTTACTGATGTATGTTATGGTTTACAAGTTGTTGCTTATTGTAGCGGAATATTCAAATAGCATTAATTTGTCTATTTATTTCTTTAATTACTTCGTTTTTGGCTTTATTATAAATAATATTACTGATTTATATTTTATCAGCTCAAAATAACTCACTACAAATGTATATGTTTAAACAAATTTACAATACGCTTATAAACAAAAAAATAAATCAGTAAACTAATTGTAAATTCCTAATTGTATACTGTATTCCAAATTTAGGAGCAAAATGACAAAATAATCTTTCCGAATAATTTGAATATTTGTTTGGTTATTTGTTTTATTAGCGAATTTCCCCTAGAGGGAAGAAGCTATTACCGTAGTCAGCATGGTAAGACCTAGGCCCGGGACCATGATAACTTTTTATTTTAAGGTCCCCAGAACAATAAAAAAAACACCATTCGTTCAAAACTGTATATACCGCGTGTCTCAAAAGTCCCACCCCCCTAGCTATTTTTTAAATGGCTCCAGGTAATGAGATCATTTTTTCAGGATGTCTTAGGTACCAAATAAAGAAAGTTTTGATGTGTGTAAAAGTTTAGACCCCTCCCCCAAAATTAGGTTTTTGGGGGCCAACTTAAAAATTTTAAATGTAAACCCCTTTGAGTGACACTCATTTTAAAGGTATCCGTAAAAGAAGAAGAATGGTGAAAGTTATAATACCCCATTTTGGAGACGGGGGCAAAATCATGGTACTAATAAAAATGTTTATTTTTTACTTTTAGGAGGGTATGCTGAGTCTAAATTTCCTATTATAACCTGTTCAAAAGTTACAAGTTACTGTACGTCTCCAGCTAATTTTTGAAAGATTTTGATTGGCTGTCATTTCGGGCAGGGTTAAGATACAGACCTCTAACTTTCGCCATTCTTCTTCTATTATGGAGACATTTAAAATGAGGTGTCACTCGAAGGGTGTTTACTTTTAAAAATGTGTAGTTGCCCCCCAAAAACCAAATTTTGGGGGAGTGGGTTAAAATTTTACATACATTAAACTTTCCTTTTTTGGTACTTAAGACTTCCTGAAAATATAATCTCATTATCTGGGGCCGTTTAAAAATAGCTGAGGGGGTGGTACTTTTGGGACACACGGTATATTTGTGTAAAAATGTTTAAAAACAGGTACTCTGGAAGTTTTGTATTCAATCTAATGATAATTATACATATATATATATATATATATATATATATATATAAAAGACCAAAATTTGACATTTTTAAATATTACATGTGAAAACTTAAAAACAAAATGTTAGGGTACAAAATCCCCCCAAGATACCACGGATGGGCCGATCTGTCTGGTTTTCGAACTTAAAGTCATAAATTCTGCATTACAAAATTTGTACCAAATTTCATAAAAATCGGACCTTTTTTCCGTGAGTTACACACACACACACACACCCACACACACCTACACACACACACACACACACACACACACACACACACACACACACACACACACACATAATATATATATATATATATATACAGTATACATTTTATATATCGCTTATTTATGGACGTATATGGAGTTATATTTTTTTTAGTTTATATGCAAAACTTTGTATACGGCTTCATCTGGTAGTGGTCTATTGTTATTTCCACAACAACAAAAAATGTTTACCGATTATTCCAGTAGCAGCAAACCTGCGTACTCAGCCCCATGTTATCCTTAAGGAGAAAAAGTAAAAAGTAATGTCTTTCTCAATTATGAACATAAATTCATAAACTTGGTATGTGACTTCACCTAGTTGAATTATATTTATATTTGCATAAACACCAATTGTTTACGTTCCTTGATTCAGCAAACCTACGCACTCATGTTATGCTCATGGAGGTTAATTCAAATTTTATATATCGCTTATTTGTGAATATATATTTATGAAACTTGGTATGCGAGTTTATGTGGTAATAAGACATATATTATGCATTGGAAATTCGCTGAGTACGCAGGTTTGCTGCAATGGGTGTATTTCTCTGTGTAATTAATACAGTTTGTATAACTTTTTTGTGTAATTTTATCAAGTTTTTAAAGTTTTACAACAGATAATTGAACTAGGGACGAACATTTTATTTTAAACCACTTTATTTATAGTTATACCAGTTAAAGTAAAATCAAAATAAGTTAATTTATAATATTTCTATGATCATGATCCATATATAAAACTATGCATCGATCCTGACTCGTTTCCGGGTCTTATGTTTTTAGGCGAATTTTTACTCATTAGTCAAACAAAATACAAAGAATTTCTAAGAAACAATAGGTCAAAGCCAACCAAGGTGGAAGCAACCAACCACGGTTGAATATGGGAAGATATAAATGTGTAGCTACTGTTGATCAAACACTTATACACTTTTATATATTGCTCAGAATATCTAGAATGAATTCTCTTCTACGTTGACAGCAGTTTATGGATTATTTTTATTGTTTGCATACCGTTTGCAGCACCGTACAGATAGGTTGTGCTCTGATTTAAACTTACCAATTTAAATACTTTGGACCATTTTAATTAATAATTTCAAATATATCCAACGATTTATTAAATTTGTTTTATTTTACTATGCAACTTATAAAAATAGAAGGTTATTTAGAACCCATTTCCAAAATAGTATATGCCAATCAAATATTTTTTGTTACATATAACGCCATTTCAAATTTATGGTTTTAAACCTTTATATCATGGGTTGTGTTTTTAAAGTATAGTTGCAATATCATAAATTTAAAATGAATGGCTAAACGCAAGGAAAAAATTTAAAGAAACATTGTATTAACCAATGTAACAAAGATCTATAAAGGATACACAATTGACTTCACATATGCATCTTTTTTGCAGTCACTCCTGTCCGCCTGTTTTAAAGGCACCGAATTATTCCGCTTACTAAGAGATGTTTGGCAACATATATTTTTCCAAAAATCTGGTGACTGACTTAACTCATAATGAAGATTTATAATGATGAGAAGTATTCAAATACAATCTAAGCTAAAAATACCGAACCAGTTAATATTTATGTGATATTTACGCGTGGGTTTCGATTATAAGTGATATTCAGGTTTAGGATAGCGCGAATACATGGAAGAGGCGGAGCAGACTTTGGAGTTCTGGCTTTAGAAGGCTTTGAAGCCCCAATTTTTGACTTAACGGTGTTCTTGTTTGAACTTACCCTCTGCAGTGCTAATGGTGTACATGAGACGGAGATACTGTTCGCAGGATTGTGTAAAAATCTGCTAAACAGTAGGAGGAAGTAGTGAAATATTACTCCATGTCATCAAAACAAACTTACGGACTTTACCCGAGCAAAGCTCGTCCCCCAGGTACCTCATGTAACTAAATCAACAATATTTGCTATGTTTTCCCAAAACAAAGTCATACTGTTGATAACAATAACTGCAAAAACAATCGTGTCGGATAACGTGTTAGTAGTGTGGGTTTGTAGGTTTTGCGCCGGAAGTGACGTCACATCCGGTGAGTGACCGGATGCGCTGAGTCATGAAAGACGTCATCTGAGGCTGAGCCAGTGACGTAGGCGGTTTTGTGACGAAATGAGTAAAAGTTCAAAGTTCAAGGTCACGGTGAAGTTTTTTTAAAAAAATCTACCTCGCACTCGTAAAACGATTGTGATTCGATAGTTGTCATTCGATAAAATATCGAATGAAAACAATCGAATGAAGCAATCGTTTTACGAGTGCGAGGTAGAACAATTACAAATATTATTTTATTTACAATAATTCATATTACAAATATTACTTTATTTTATTTACAATAATTCATGTTTACAATAGTTCCCCGTTGTTGGTTGTCATCGATGTTGTTGATCCGGACGAGTTGCGGCCATCACTTTGCTTTCTAAAGAAAGACGGTAGATACTTCGTTCCCTGCGCAGAGTCCATGTTGTTTTTTGATGCGTAAAGTTCCAAAGATAAATCGTAACCGGACGCAATAAGAAGTCTTAACTCTTCACTAAACACCTCGAGGTCTTGGTAAGTCGCAAGATGAATAGAGTCATAATGAATACACCTAATTTTAATGGACATTTTAATATAATGTTTTACGTTTGTGAAGAGCACTCGATGTTCACCAGTCGAGAGCCGGAGGTGTACTGACTATTCGCTAGCTAGCGTTCTGGTATGAAACGAAATGGTGGGGGTAAAAGTGTGGTGGGGCGGAGAAGATGGCGGACAGCAGATGGCAGGCGGCAGGTGGTGCGAGGCAGATGGTTGCTACTACATTCGCCGCCACAGTAATGCAATCCTTCGGCGTAATTCTTGTATTTTATCTTGTCGGTTCATTTGATACGTTTTACATCTACATATGCAATAGCTGAAACACTTGCACTTACGACAAGCTTTCCCGTCAACTTGATCGCCTGGTATTTTAAAACATTGTAACTCGCAACAATATGTCTTCAAATTGTTATCGAAAAATAAATTGTTCATAGGTGGCACCGACATGTTAGCTGCAGCGTGTGTTAGACAAGACTGAGACTAACTTCACTGCTCCCTCTCTTTTATACCTCTTCATAAGTTAACCCTGAATGAAAGTTCAAGGTCATCCATTTGAAATTTAAAAAAAAGCAACACAGCAGTATATAAAATAATATACTGCTGTGTTGCTGTTTTATTTCTTTTTTTTTTTATATTTTCTTTATTAAACAAACATCTTACAATACAATAAGCTTAAGTCTAATATTGATGACTAGAAATACAAACAAAAAAATACAAACAGAGACATTATGTACAAGGATGCGTGAGGTGCAGAGTGAGTTCCGTAGAGTTGTTGCCGCTTACACCGTGTGATACCAAATACAACGTCCCCGGTTGAATATCTCGCAAATCTTCATTTTGTAGCAGTTGAACAAATCGTTTTGGAAGAAATACTTGAAACTTCGGCTCATCTCCTGGAGTGAAAGGTCCTTCGCTCAATGAAACTAGAATTGCTTCTCCATGTGTGGTTTCCACTTTCTTGATGTTATGAATAATGTAGTGTTTTTGTTCTTTTAATTCTGAACACTTTTTAGTTAGCAGAAGGTCGGATTTTGAATAAGTGTTGAATTGATCAACCAGTGTTTGTAGAAACTGTTGTGATGCCATCTTCGTCAGTGGTGGTTGCGATGTCTTCTGTGATGTTGCCTCTTCGGAGTCTCGAATAATACTCGTGCCGGAGTGGTGTTGGCTCCTCGTATTTATAGGCCCCGCTACCCCCACCACATTCCGGTTCTTCGCTACCCCCACCACATTTCTGCGTTTGTTCCAAGTAAGCAGCCAAACGATATGCGTTGTGCAATGCGCAGTTTGATTGTCCGTGTTTAGGATCTTTTGCAGCAACACAAATATTACCGAGATTAATGTTAAAGTCCTTACCGATAGTTATATCGAAAACATCACCGTGCGTGTACTTTTTTATCCAGTTCTTTTTTTCTAATCCTCTTGTGTATATATGTGAATATTGTTTGCAAAAGTTAAACATAATACTGTGCAGATTACTGTAGCTTATAAACCCTTCATACCAATGTATGTGATGAAAGTAGTTTGTTATCCATTTGTTTGTACTTTTTGCTTTGGCGTTAAGGTTGTTAAAAGAAAAAGGAGCTTCAAACGTGAATGGGTAAACTACAAATGTAAGCAAGTCTAAAATTACTAATTCCTTGATAATAAACCTATCATCATTATTTCGAAATGCTTGAAATTCTATTACACAAGGCTTTACACTCACTTCTTCATCCCCTCCGCTCATCATGACACCTAACGATCAACTAAACTGTTTTCCACACCACGGTAGGTTAAATACCAGGCCGTACAGTTGCAGGCGCGTTGGTGTATATTTAACGTGGGCACCGTCCCCAATAGGCCTACCCCACGTGTGTTCTTCTTTACTAAGTCAAACTTTAGTCTTTTTTAACTTCTTCTTCTTGTGTTTCGTTTTCTTCTTCTTGTTTCTTCGTTTCTTCTTCCCGTGTTGTTTCTTCTGTAGCTTCTGTAGCGATTTCTACAAGTGGTTCAAAATCCTTTAACTTTCTCCACATGCAAACTTCATGAGGTATTCTATTAAAAATAGATGTATCCACAGGTCCGTACACGATGGTGCTATCAGGTTGTTTTTCTAAGGTATCGACCAAATATTCTTTAATAATAGCGTTTGCAAATACCAACTGTCTCATGTACCTTGTAATAGGTTCCGTTGCGTAGTTTAAAACGTAGAATTCTTCACGTGATAGTAGAATCTTATTTTCATGTTGAGTCAAGTCTCTAATTCGCACTTGTAGTTGTCCGCGATGTTTAACAATATCAATTTCATTGTCACAATCCAAAAGTCGAATATGTGTTTTCCTTCCACACAAACTGTTAGTTAAATAACATTCTATTAAATGCACATGTTTCAAAAATGACTCCCAAGCATTTTGCGAAAATAAAACCTTTTTTGTTCCGTGGTGTAGTATTACTGTAGGGGAATAATCCAATGATTTCATCAATCCAACTGATACACTTTTACTGATGCATGCTGAGATGGGGTAAAAGATTCGCAAAAAAACTTCAGTTAAAATGTGAGGAGGAATATTTTCTTCAACTTTCTTCTTCCTTTTTGGTACTACCTTTGATGGGTCTGCATTACTTTCCTCCTCTCTATCTCTTTTACCAAACTTTAAAAATGCAGTTATTTCCTTGATAATTTCTGCTTCGCTGGTATTATCACGTTCCAATAACGGTGCTATTTCTGCATCACCTTGTACAACAGATGGAGAACTCATTTTGTAGAAGATGTTGCCCATGCGACGATAGACGATCAACTGAAGACCTGCATTGTTGCTCCGCTATTTATAGGTTAGCGACAGTGGCGGTGCCGGTGGTGGTACAACGTTTTACAATACCGTTTTTACGATACCAGTCAACGGTGTGTATGTAACAATTTTATCGTGCAAAATTAAACAATACGCAGATGTATTTGCAGGTACGTTTTCTTGAAATTCCATTTCTATCTTTATATCAACACTAGACGATTTTACAGATTCGTTTTGTTTGGAGCAATCAATTACAACAATCGGAGCTTTCGATTCAAACTGTACGGGAGATAGTAGAGGTGTGTTTGTTTTGCCGTAATATGAATTTTGGAACCTAGCGTACATATCGTATAAAACACTGTACCTTTTTTTATCAAAAGAGATATTAAAGTTGTCGTAGGGAAAGAATTGTGAATTCAGGAACACTTTACAGTTTGTTAATTTACAATGGTCAAATTCACCAGCATTTTCAGTTAATATACTTTTTTTCTTTGTTTGTAATCCAAAGATTACATATCTCGCTTTTTCCAAATGAGTAGAAGTTTTTACAGTCCATGTATGCCGTTGTGTTGAAGGTAAAACGGGGTATTCATGAAACTCCCAGCTTCTGAATGGCATTACAATGTCTCGATCTGATTTTAACTTTCTTAATAATGTAATCCTGTGTTCATCATTTAGTCGCACATGTGGTACTCTCCAAACAATCTTGTCTAATGTTAGTTTCCAGTCTAAATTGGCTTCAGTTGTTCCAGCAGATGCTTTAATAATATCATTATCGTTTGATGACCTTAATAAAACTAGTTCTTGTTTTACATTTATTATTATTCTTCTGTAATCTTCAGCAAATCCTAAAAGTAATCTTAAAGGTACGTAAAAATCAAAGTTTCCCGAAGCGTCAGGAGTAATTATACTTTTGTCTGGTGCAACCCATCCTGCAACAGCTAACAGATTCTTCTCATTTGGTGTTAAAGACGCTAATCCTTTTAATGTACTGGAAATTCCAACCTTTTTTGTTGAATCGACTGTAACTCCTGAAATTTCATATCTAATCTCGTCAAACAAAAATGCCATAGGATTATTTATGAACGGAACAGTGGTTCCAACAGTACCGTCAGCTTTTGTTACTTTTCCTTCAATATATAAATAACTTTCGCATGGAAGAGTATAAATGTCTTGTTGTTGTATAGGAATCCTAATTTCATCGTTATTGTTTAATTTGGACGAAGCGTAAGGGTTGTGCGTGTGATATTCCTTTTCCCATAAGGTCTCGTCGAATGTTGGGCCCTGCGCTATATCCAGTATATCCATTGTTAATGACCTTTAATCCAATTTCTTCTAGAAAACGAATGTTGTCACTTGTTAATCCTTCTACAGCTGATGAGCTACTGACCTCTTTGCTGGTTGGCTCTCTCTTTTTAAATGATAACCCCATTATCTAAGCGGATGATTTTATATGTATTCTTACAGTAATAGCTTCTCCTCGAAAGTCAATAAGGTTTCCGTCTTGATCCACTATGTTCAGCACGATGTCTGAAATGAAACTGGTGTTTAACGGTAGGTACACAAGGTTTTGAGGCTTTTCCACTATCTTGAAACCCGGTGCGACTGATGGGTAGAATGTGTGTAATATATGCCGATTTTCTCCATCTCTGTAGGATCCTTGTATAATGTTACATGTAATGTCTATGCTGTTTACTTTGATGATCGTCACAGTTCTATTCCCAGAATGAGTTGTATTAGGTTCTAATACCTTTGTTTCCTTAGAAAACCCCAATAAACTACCAATTGAACGTTCTTGGCCAAAATCAATATAATACTTAGAAGTAATTTCGGCTTTCATTGTATTGTTATTGCCTTTTATCGTTATATTTTCTTTTCCCATATGTTTTTGTATAACTTCATTTATATTATCAATTTCATAAGCTCCTGTTGGTAAACTGAATTCTTCCAAAGCTGAATATTTTCCTTTATTATCTTTTGTCTTGTAATAATGTATTTTGTTATTAATTCCTTCACTAACGTTTGGAATAGAGTTATATGTTGTTAAATCCAATAATGCGGCTTCCCATAGTCTTCCTTTTTGCAAACGTAGCGCTGGAAACAGAATACTGCGCAAAGTACATGAGTTACCGGTTAATGACACTGTATACGAAGACATCTTAAAGTTGACTAACACTTTTAGCTAAAAAGTCTAAACATAAATGACCGCAAATGGATGTATCATCAGGTTGTTTTCTTGTATAATTGTAAAAAACATTTTCTGCCGCACGAAAGTATTGTTGAAGTTCTTTCGGTGGTGGAAGGTTTCCAAAACTGTCGAAATAATAAATCGTTTCACCAAGTTTCTTGTAACACACCCAATGAGTGCCTAATCCTTCACTATTATCCAAATTTACTATACCAGTCTGATTTTTCCACATTTTAACCGGTAATTCATCTTTCATAAATACTCCTCTAAAAAATGGGATTTTCAAACAAGAAGCATATGTAATCAGTTCTTCATTGGTTAATTCTTTGTTTTTAATTATTAATTGCTCTTTCTTATTTAATACACACGATACGGTCTTAGGTATAGTCCTCCTCCCTTTTTTATCATTGACCATATTGTTGGTTTCTTTTTACCACTAGTAGATCGACGTTTTCTTCTGATATTACCTCCTTGTTTCTTAGCGGGTCTTTTCCCACGCCTTCTTCTCTTTCCTCCTCCAAACGTAGTTTTTGCTTTCATTGCTGCTGTTACTGCTAAAGACGCTGCTTTTTCACCAATACTCGCGTCACTAGATTTTACTCTTTGCCAAGCTTTCTCAGAAAGTGCTCTATCTGCTATTGATCTATTTTTTGTATCACCAAATTTGGAATACGCTATATCGTGCTGTTTACAAGCCTGATCAAGCTTATTTATTCCAGGATCTCCTCTAGCAAGCCGTTTCTCTAATTTGGTTCCAGGACCACAATATTGATATCCTCCAGGTAAATGTAATTCCACAGGTAATAAATCAATCGCCTTGTTAACTATAGCTCCAACCGGTTTACTTAATAGAGAAAATGCTGTTGATGCTATTCCCCTTCCTCTCTGTAATCTCTCTCGATTATGACTGATGCGTTTAGCCCTCGGCATGACTATTTATAGCCAAACTTACAATCAGTAGGTGCACTCTATAAATGTTTTACAATGAATGTAATATTAGTCTTGGCTTCTTGTATTATATATACTGTTTAAAATCCATTTATTATATAGAAATGGATTAATTAATTAAATGTAGACATAATAAATAAAAGTAGTAAAAATAGAAATAAGGTGTAATTGAAGATGTTTCAAATGTTTCTCCGCTGGTGATGGTATCGTTGTTTTCGGTAAAATGAATAAAATCTAAATAGTTGTCATGTTCCCTTAGAAACTTGCCACTTAATCGTTGGTAATTAAATAACACATTCCAGTCTAGTTTATCTTTAAAATTGTCAATGTAATTTTCAGAGAGATTTTGATATTTACTTATTACTTCCCAACAGTTATTAAAATTTGATGTCATCTCTACAAGGAAGTTTTCTGAAAACTGTTGTCTTTGTAAAATATGAATCCAGTTAACTCTGTGAAAATAAATTCTTAACATAGTCATTGTGAAGAGGTAGTGTATGGAAAGTTGTTCCCAATCCATATATCTATCAAACCGTTGAACAAAACCATCTGTCAGCACTCCTTGGGGAAATCTCGGCTCTTGAGATATTAAACTCCACGCAGTAATATTGGATTCCATCATCCTCTCTGTATCATCTCTCGAATATAACTGATGCTTTATCCCTTATCATGGGTATTTAAATTCTTTTTTCTCTTATATAATCTTCATCGTTTTCTGTTGGTTCATTAATCACATTCACTTTATCCCCCTTTCCTAATGTCTTGACTTTAGAAGGCTCAGACGGTTTATCTAATTGATTAGGTTTTTCTGGATTGTGTATCTTTTTCCAGTCTAAATAATTGTGGCTGTCAACATCTGAAGCTACAGCTCTTCCTGAAGCCCGATGGATATAATTAAATAAAGCTGCACCAAACCTTTCCATATGTTTTTCATATTCTGTAGTCCATTTCTTGTGTACTATATCAAATATTTTCTTATTTACAGCGTCTCCATCCTGCTCACAATCACCTACATTTGACAATTTTAATTTTTTTACATCATAGCTTGTATCAGTTTCATTCTTTTTGTAAATCGTTAACAATTTTAAAGTCGCTAAATTTACTGCTTCACCATCATAAATGGGATGTTTTATATTGCTTAACCTTTTACCGGAAAATCCCCAATGGTCTTCGTGTACAATCGGGGTTCTTTTATCCATGTATTGTACCGTAACCGCATCAGAAGACAAAAGCGGATCACCAACATTTTGAATTACTTTTCCTTCAAAATTATAATTACCATCAGGTGTTAACGGAAACCCAGCTCTTTTTTCACTATATCCAGATTTTACTCCAAACTCGGAATACCGTCCAAACTTGTCCACACTCATGATGTAACTGAATCGCTATCGTTTAGGTTCTTACTATATATACGTCTACTGAACAATTATTTCTTGTTTTCGCAGTTCATCAACCAAAGCTACCCATTCGTTTTCTAAACCAGTGTGCCCGGCTTCCATAGCTTCATGTAATAACCTCATTCGATCAACTAACTTATTTATATCGTTGTAATATATTATATTGGTTTTATACAAATTTTTTAATAATCCCCTTCCAGATGTAGTAGGATCAGTTGTTTTTCTTTTTTTATGCAAAACATTTAATTCAGCAGAAGATAAAGCTCTTCTTTTAATTGGAGCTTTATTTGATTTCGAGGGGAAAAGACTAGATATAATGTTTGTGTATTTTATTGACCTGTTTCTATGAATAGGTAGGTCTTTGGAATATTTTTTTCTATGTGCATTTGTATACTCTAGTATATTTTTAAACAATTGTAAATCCTTTTTAGTATATTTACCAGGATTATTTTTAAAGATGAGTTCAAACAAACCTGTTGTACCTTTATATTTCTTATCACCAATAACTATATCATCATTTTCGTTTATATCTAACTTTCTATCTCCAATCATTAATCCTTTATCCTCTATTCTAGCTCCATATGTATGATAATTTCGATTAGCATGTGTGCCATGTAACATTTTTAATGTATATTTTCTTCCAAGTGTTCCTTTAAACATAATATCTGTGCCTAATTTGCTTAAGTTGGATGGGTTGATATCCTCTTCTTCTGCTCTTGTATCTTCCGCACTTGTATCTTCTGTACTTGTATCTCCTGCAATGTTCTTTTCCCTTAAATCTCCTATATCTCCGCTTTCTTCATACTCGTCGCTTTCTTCAGATGTTTGTAACTGGTCAGAACTTTCATCATTCTGAAATTCTTCTTCATATTTGGAAATTGGTAGCATTTTGTCTCCTTCGAAGCGAATTGAAGGTTTTTCCATATTTTGTGCTAATCGCTTTAAAGGTTCAGTAACAGGTTTGAATGTTGTTTCTAAAAATTGCTCTCTTTCATTTATACCTGATTTTAAAGCTCGGTTTTTTTGTCTAATAGAATCACTAAGTGATTTTATTTCCTTTAATAGCTTTTCCTGGTTAACCATCTTCACACCTTGACGACTTGTACAGTAATACCGCTAATCAGTGTATTAAAACGAATTTATCAAAACCTATTCTATAACGACCATCTTTTATAGCTTGATCTTTCATAATAACCAAAAATCCATAATTTTCCGCCCATGCTTTTCCGCAAAGCTCTTTAAACTTTTCAAATGGCATATCCGCATTCACATGATCGTTATATATATGTTTTAGGTTAGTATCATCTTGTTTGAATACAATTAGAATATTTGCATTATCTCTGATAAGTTGTTTTGGGATTTTGCTATAAGTTTGTCCTATATATATGCTGTCGATGTTATTATGTCTTCCCATGGCAAAGTAGTTTCTAATAGTATCCTGATTTTCACAAGATACATCGTCAAATATAAATACAGAATACGGTTTTGCTTCGTTTGGTTGCATAATGCTATCACTAGCGTTAAATTTGTAAAAATTAACATCAGACACATCAGATAGGATTTTATCCAGCAATTGATACTTTGGTTGATGTAGAGACTTTGAAAAAATATATAGGTTACTAAACCTTAATCCCTGCGGATTAGTGATCAAATTAAAGACAACATTGGTCTTTCCACAGTTTGAGGGGCCACTTACTATACATCGAACAGTGTTTGGAAGTAAACTACCGTGTTTACCATTGTTGATTTTAACGTTATCCACAGTTAAATCATCTATGTTATTAATATTGAATCGATCTTTATGGTGAATAATCTCCATCCTGCTCAAAGGTTAACGATGAAATGAGTTGCTTGCATTAAACCAAGTCCTTTATAGGTATCCATGAATCCTCAGTTTTGTTAAACCCTAACCACCGCACTTTAACTGCGTCCTTTTTCCTTTGTAACACTTTTTCAACAAGATATACATCACCTACTGTTGACTTTAACATTTCATGTCCATAAAAAGCACCTTGTAACAAATCTCCTTTGTTATCTTTTAAGATATACGTTTCAGGTACAGTCGGTTGCACTTTATACACTGTAAAAACTTCATTCGTCCAATTGGGAAGGTATTTCTTGGTAAACACTCCCTTATATTTACTAATCCGTACTTTATCACTTACATTAAATTTTCTTGGCTGCATTTTTTCTACTTTAGGCTTTGTATTTTTCTTTATGCGTTTTAATACATCTTTTGCATTTCTTCTATTTACTTTGTTAGGTTTCATACCGATAGTTCTATGAAACCTGTTGTTATAATCATTTATTAATTGTGGTAAAACATCATACCATACGTAAGAACCTCTTTTTGAAAATTGTTTATACAGTGCTCCTTTTAAGGTTCTATTGAATCTTTCTACAATAGCTGCTTTTTTCTCTGAATTTGTAGAATAATGATTTATTTTATATTTATTCATTAACTGTGCAAAGTTTGTATTAAAGTATTCTGTTCCATCATCAGTTTGTAAATGTTTAATTTTGTTTTTATCTCTTTTTATGGCTATTTCCATGGCTTCTGTTACGCTTTTACCAGTCTTGTCCTTTAGAGGCAAAGCGTCTGCAACTTTTGTAAAACAATTAATAATTGTGAGTATATATTTAAATCCTTTGTTTATTCTGCTATGCGGTCGCATTTCAATTAAATCCGCTTGATATAGATCATTTATCCCTTTTATAACAGTATTTCTTCTTGGAAACTTTATTCTTGCAGGTTTGTGTAGTTCATTAATAATCTTCTCCTTCAGGTCTGACATGATGGTTTCACGAAGGCAGCTGATATGGTATTAAATATTCTTTTGTATAAATCTGCTTATATATATATACATATAGTTCAAGGTCATTCAAAACTTGTGTAAAAAAAGGGGAAACACAGCTTAACATTGCTGTGTTTCCCCTTTTTTTACGGAAAGGAAAAGGATAGAGGATCTAGGACGATGAAAGGGTTATTAGTCAATAGGGTTGAGGGAATAGTGACCGAATGGTAAAGTGTGGATGTTGTCTGGAAGGGTTTGTCTTTTGTCGTCATTACAGGATAGCGCCTTTTTAACTTCAGTCACGCTGTACAGCTGATGGTTAAAACTTCTGATGGTGTTGAATTTAGCTGTAATGATGTTATCCTCAAATAAGCATTGCTTGTAGTGTTCAAAATGCACTTTCTTCTTTAAATATAAACTCTTTACACCTTTAGCTTTCTTAATATAGCTATTCTTCTTTTCTTCTTCTTCTTCTTTTTCATTATAGAGTTTCAAAGAATATAGTTTAGACATCAGTGCAACAATCTCTTCAAGTAGAACACCATTAGCCTCATCCTTGAATTTGCCTAGTACTTTTTTGTGTCTGTCATTGTCGTAGTTTGGATGATCTTTTGGATAATCGGAGAAATCAAAGTCGTTCTTGTAAATAAATGTACGTAAATCTTTATACATGTCCAATGTTACTATGCGATATATAAAAGCGTCAGTGTCCATATATGTAATAGATATATTTTCTCTTCCGTAGAACGCCACCATTTTGTTGTAGTGAAAATCGTACATGTGTGTTTTTGAGATGTCCAAGATTGACATGCCTATATACAAAGGACGATCCATCTTCACACTCGTCTTCTTCATGGACACTGCTACAAGTTTTTCATTAATAATTATCGATGTTCCAAAATTTGGCTGCTGTACTAGTTTCTGTAATTTTTTTGCGTCGGTAACAAGTTTAACATTTTTATGTCTTCTTTTGTTTTCCAATGTTTTTCCAAATATCGCATTATTCATTAATTTAAAGAAATCTTTTTGAAAGTCTGATGTAGCTGCTGCTCTTCTGATGGTATTTGAATCAATGTAGGGTTTCAACCAGCATGATTGAGAAAATTCCAAAACTCTATTAATTTTTGTTAAACGTAGTCCTAATTCGATAGCTTGTTGAACCACCCAAAAGTGAGCCACGTAGCGTTGTTTATTATTTAATGTCATCATTAATTTGGGGTGTTTTCCAATTGGTGAAATTTCTGTTTTAGCAAGAAGTGGTAGGTCATAATGAAGATCATGTAAATTTTCTGGGTATTCAAAATCGCAGTCCAAAATATATCCAGTGTCACCATGTTTCGGAATTTGTAAAATATCTCCAATAGAGTCGGGATTAATCCATTTAAAGTTATCAAAAGGAAGTGGGTTTGACATTGCCCATCCGTACAGGTTATTTGCATCGAAATATCCTAAATAGGTTGACGGTTTGGTTTCATCGTAATCGGGAAGGTATTTGTTGTTGGCTTTGACATGTCTGGTAACACTTTGGGTCAATCCGCCTCTTACTCCAGCTTCAACCATTAAAACCATGTCAATGTCTGTTAAAAGTTGGAGCTTGCATTTTGTTTCTTTTAACATGGCTTGCCAAGCTAATCCTGGTGAAGTATACGAATGTAGAGGGTCTAAACCGTATGCAGCAAAACAGGTGTTTCGGAATTCTTCCATTACATCACAAAGAAGAGTTACATCTAATTTGACATAAAAGTCCGAGTAATCTCCTAAGGTCTTCATATCTAACTCGTTCCATACTCGACGTGCATGTTGATAGTCCTCAAGTGATATTTCCAAATCATTAAGTTTGTTTTTGAAGTGTTCTGGTGGAGGTAGTGATGTTTCATCAAATCTATGCAGTCCATCTATGTAATCATATGGGAATACTCCTTTTCGAAGAACCAAATCCATTTTACTGTTTGGTACAATTTTGCTTGTTTCGATCAAATCTTCTCTTCTTAAATTTTCTGATAATTTCATAAGGCTGAAAGGCATAAATCTATAGGAATCAATGAATCTAAGTTTTATATTACCGATCTTTTTAGAAAAGCTAATAAATTTTTCCATGGTTGTTGCCAAGACATCTATTGCTCCATTATCCCTCCCTAATTCCGGGATTATAAAGTGAGAGTCGTATCCACTAAGATTATGTAAAACAACGGGAATAAAATTTGGAAGTTTGTAGTTTAAGTTACAAGAGTTACAGGCTGCACCTCTGTAAGCTCCTGTAAGATGATCATGGTCTCGCACTTTAACATTATCCGGTGTAAAGGTGTTAGTACACAGATAACATGTTGTTGCTGAATCGTGTTGTTGAATTTCATCTTCATTCATAGGAATCATCGGTACCACATTTCTGTACATTTCTTCAACTTTCCCAGCTATGATATATAAGTCATCAACGAAGTGTCGAGCTGCTTCTTCACCACGATAAATTTTCGGCGTAGACGAAAGTTCGTATTTACAAAGATGATCTTCAGAAAGCGTGGACTTTACTATTAAACAATAGCTGTTCGGTGTGTGCTGCTGGTATTTGCTCCTTCTTGTTACGTTCTCTTCTTGATGTTCGAGTGGAAGTAAAGACGCTTCAAAATCAGCGTATACAGCAACAGGTACACGGTATTGTTGTATTACTTTGTCGAATTTTATCTGCGCTCTGCTAGGATGCGGCAATTTAATTCTTACTTCATAGTTTCCACTACATAACCTTTGATGTTCTACTAACCATTCTGAACCTCCTCTTCTTAATTCTTTGTTTACATGACAAAAACATCTTTTACAAATTGTTTTCTTTTCTTCATGTTTAGATAATTGTTTAGAAACAAGAGCTTTAAACTTTTTAATGTAGACATAGTGGGATATGTCCCCTTTAGTGATTAATAGCAAATCCGTATGATCTCTGCGCTCATTTGGTGTTATACGCAAGGGGTACACATTGTTTGACGAATCCAATCCAAATAGGTTGACAGAAGCTGAAGGATTTTGTTTTTCAAATTTTGAAACGTCTGTTATATCAACAGGGTAAGTCATCCCTTGAAAATTATATCTATGTTGTACTTCTTCATAATAGTGACTTGGTCTTTCCGGATGAATTGTTACATATTTGGCCAACATAGCATATTTAAAACACTCAGTATCTTGATTTTGTACGTTGACGCAGGATAAGGTATTTCTAATCTTTGTTGGTAGAGGGATGTAGCTACTTCCTCGAATTCCATAGCCGTGTTTGTGTACTCTTAAGTCTAGCCCTGTGATGCTTAACAAACTCCATCCAGAGCCTCTTCCTTCATGTTCTTGTATTTTTGTCATTAGCTCTTCAAAACATTCAGATACGATTGAATCAATATCTGACGAAAACATAATAGTTCGGTTTTTTGTTAAAAACCCTCTCGGTGAAGTTTCATTTTGAATGTTTGTAAATAAAGCATCTATTAATAGTCCAAATTTGATAAAATTTAATCTTTTTAATTCATTTTGCAAAGTGTTGCTTACCAATCCTTTTGCGTTATTTAAAAACTCTTTGAGTTGTAATTTTGCATTGTCAATTTTGAAGTGGGTTACTACATTACCCGGAAGTGCTCGGGCATGTAGTTCTACATTTACTGCTGTTGATGCTGAAGGACAGTGAAGTGTAGACAGAGCATGCGTAGAAGTCAATGCAGCTGATGATGTTGAAGGATGATGAAGTGTAGACAGAGCAGGCGTAGAAGTCGATGCAGATGATGATGTTGAAGGACGGTGAAGTGTAGACAGAGCAGAGGTAGAAGTCGATGTTGATGGTGCATATTGAATAACACTAGGTCTGGAATTTTGGTGTTGAGCTAACATTTGATCTATTTCTTTCAATTCTTCTTCTTCATATTCTTCATCTTGGTTTTTGTTATGTTTTAGTTCTTTATGAATCATTAAAATAAATTCATCCTTAAATGAAGACTTGCAAATATCGCAGCGATGCATAATGTAGGTGCGATCTCCACAAGGGTCAAGGCAATAATGAACAACACTGCAAATGACCCTCTATTTATACCCTAGCAAAAGTGGTGGGGGTACGTATTACGTTAAGTTTACTATTTTTTTTTTTTTTTTGCATTTTATATTTACTATTGTAGCTGGAGGCTACAAATTTCTGTATTTAGGTCAAGGCCATTGAACAAATTTGCCAAAACGGGGAATAGAGCAGTAAATGATTTCATATTAAACCACAAACTGATCTATTCCCCGCTCTGTATTTAACTAAGACAATTTTATCCAACAGGAACATTTGATAAATTTTAAACTCGGATGTGAAGTTGGATTGTACACATTGCATCTCGATCAACTAAAAATTTCATAAAACAATAGGGATCTTCAGTTGTAGATTCATCTTTAACATATTCAATAGTCAACATTGCCGAACGAAGATCTTGTGGAATTACGTCGACTTTTATGAGTCGCCTTTCGAGTTCAAACCGTTTTGTTATTGATGTAAGTTTTATCACATCATCGATATCGATGAGGGGAAAGCTGTAGCAAACGGAGTTTCCTGGTGGGTTCATCATGCCGATATGATAAATATACACTGTTGCATCGACATTAAATAGACGTTCCCCCACCATTAAATTTATAAGTTACCCCCACTTTTTCTAAACAAAAAAAAAAAGCAAAAAAAAAAATTGAAAGCTGGTAAATATTTTCTGTCTTGTAACTGGGTCAAGGTTATACAACGATATTACCAAAACGGGGAATAGAGCAGTAAGTAGTTCTCACTTTGACTACAAACTGATCTATTCCCCGCTCTGTATTTAAAGTTTGTCAGTTGACAAGAAAAAGACAACACTTAATCAGACTTATTTGATGAATCGGAATCAGTTGTATCAGAAGCATCGGAAAGAAATAGTCGTCGACGAATATGATATACCCCTCGTGCACTATCTAAAAATAACCCATCCAAACTACTACTACTAGTGGTTGGAGTTTCATCATGTATTTCTTCAGAACAGAGAAGATGCTGATAGATTCTATAGGTTTCAGATTCCCCGTCACTTAACGGTTCAATTTGTTCCATATATCCTGCTTCAAGATCATCACTGTTTATATCACTTAATAATTCAAAATCTTCCATTGCATCCATATCACTTAATAATTCAAAATCTTCCAATTCGTCTTCATTTTCATCCTCACTTTCAATCACAATATGTTTTATAATTCCTACGATTGATTTTGCAGAAGGAAATATATTATCCTTTGGTGACATAGCTGCTATATATTCTAGTGCTAACACAAGTAGCAGAATGAGATAAGCACTGATGAGAAATCTCTTTTTATATTCCCCGATTTAAGTGGTGGGGGTAACTAGTGATAAGAAATGGGTATTATTGTATCAAATATATGTAACAATGTTTATGAAACAAGGATGTTTAAGTCCTGTAAGTAGGTCAAGGTCGTTTTAACTTATTACCAGAACGGGGAATAGAGCAGTAAGCGATTCTCACTTTGACCGCAAACTGATCTATTCCCCGTTCTGTTTTCCCCCCCGTTCAGTATTTCCAAAACATCTTTAGTCAATTACGAATGCTAGAAGGTCTTCAGGAAGATCTTGTTGAAGTGATGCACCTTCTAACAACGTTTCTAACGCATTAATGTATTTTATCGCCTGTATCAAAATGGCATGCCTTGAACTTTTTTTATCCATAAACGGTAATTTTGATTGTAATAACTTATATGTTTGATTTATTTTTTCAATCCTTCCTCTTTCTCTAGCATTCCTTCTTCTTGCCTCATCATTCTTTTCCTTGTTATTTGTTGTAGGCTGCATCGATGTTGTAGGCTGCGTCGATGTTGTAGGCTGCATCAACTCTGCTGGGCTATTCATAGCTGAATAACTATACTCTAAAGCTGTACGCCTTATATATGTTTACCCCCACTATTAAAGTCAAAGGATTTAGATGGGGGGGGGGTGTAAGTGATAGGGAAAGGATATGTTATTTAACAATTACTATCCGCAAATTTTTTCCAAGTCTCGTCAGTGGGTCACGGTCACTTAAACATATTGCCAAAACGGGGAATAGAGCAGTAAGCGGTTTCACTTTGACCGCAAGAAATAAATACATTTTCCAATATCTTACCAAACAAAGATTTTCTAAGTCCCGAAGTGGGTCAAGGTCATCTGAACATGTTGCCAAAACGGGGAATAGAGCAGTAAGTGATTCTCACTTGGACCACAAACTGCTCTATTCCCCGCTCTGTATTAGGGAAGTGAATTTTGAAGAAAGGTCACAGTTATAGGCAATAAACCTGATAACAGAACCTTTTATTAATTTATCCAAACAAAAGGAAGTTACAGATAGTTTGCAGGGAGTATTTGCAAAAGTTTCTCGAGGGTAAGATGGGTAATGTCAACCGGTTTGCATGGCCGTATTGACAAAGGTCGGTTTTCGTGCCATACCTTTTTGTAAGGGGTTAGGAAAAGGATGAGAAACATACTGATCAGTTAAAGTTAATTTTACAAAGACCAACCAAGGTCGGTTTTACAAAGGTCAACAGCATCCTGAAACCCAGTCGGACGTTGGTCAGTAACGGGCGTCAGGCAACTGTGAACCAAAGTTTTGACCAAGGTTAGTTATAGCGTGTAAGAAAAGGACATACCAACCAAGGTCGGTTTTACAAAGGTCAACAACATCCTGAAACCCAGTCGGACGTTGGTCAGTAACGGGCGCCAGGCAACTGCGAACCAAAGTTTTGACCAAGATCAGTTTTAAAGCGTGAAAGAAAAGTACATATTTCATTAGTAAATAAAACACTTCAAAGACCAACACCACAAATAATTACAAACACCAACACTAACTACATTTTCTAGCAGCAAACTACAAGCTATAATCTAACAAACTAACATGCATAACATACTAATATGCTAAGGTAGAATCTTTAGTATACAGGGGTACCACCTATATACTAAAGATGCTATTACAGACAGCTAAGGCGAACAGCTAGCTAGGCTGTCAGCCTGAGACTGTGAGACCTCTGCGGTCAGCCCCCGCTTTTATAGCCGACGATCCGTGGTGGGAGGTAAAGGGAGGTGGGGGGGGGGGGTACACTGTTGTCGCGACGATATAAAGTGCACATTGATATATTCCAAGTTCGTTAACTGGGTCAAGGTCAAGTAAACTGTTTTGTAAAATAGCAAAGGATTTACCTTTGCTATTTTACTTTTTAAGAAACGCAAGATAGCTCTAAGATCAAACAAGGGTTATAGTTATCCGTTTTACACAACATTCATTGTACAATGATTTGATAAAATGGAAAATTTCCATGTTGGAAGGTGATTGCCATATCATCAAAACACAATACACATCATTTCTGTGTAACGGTCTAAGCTCCATCTCTACTTTTAAGTTAATCCCTCGATACTCAAAAGCAAGGATAGTGAGAAATGCTTCTGACAAAGCAAGCTCAGAAGGAACAAGCCAAGTGTTTACACCTACAGCTTCCATAGCGATGTGATGATTTTTACCACGCTGTTGCAGTATATAAAACATTTCCCCCTCCAGTATAATATTTCTCCTTTTTTTCCTTTTAAGTTTTATCTTTGACTTAGTGTAAAATATCTAAGTCCGTTATCTAGGTCAAGGTCGTTGTAACATTGTAAAAAAAGGTGTGGACAACCTATTTACACTCTGCAGCATATGCTACAAATTGTAAATAGGTTGTCCACACTTTTTTTTTTAATTTGGAAAAAAACTTTATTTAATTTGGAAAGAATGTTTTTTTTTTTTTTTTTTTTTTTTACAATTTTCTCCACACAGTGGTTCCTGAATCGCCTCGGATTAGATAGTGCTTTTTCGTAGGGTTTTTGGGATGACGCATGCCTTTAGGTAATCTTAAAATGTAAAGACGGTCTCCACATTTTAACATGACCTTCAGGAATCCCATTATTTTTACAAAGACGTATTGTTTGTTTTTAGCTAGCCTATTAATCCGAGTCTTAGCTGGTTTCACTGTCGGATGTGGTGAAGAAGGAGAAGCGGTATTTTTTAAATGAAGATTGCACAGTTCTTCATTTAAAGTACACTGTTTTGCACAGCGTTCGCCTTTCTTTGCACCTTTTTTGAACACATAATTACATAGTTGTGCAGGACGTATGCACCTCCTATGCAATGACTTTAATTGATTGAATTTCTCTGAAGGAGATTGAATATTTGTGCAAATTACTGAAGGTCTGGTTGAACTAGTGGAAGGTGGAATTTCAATTGGGGGTCTTGTAAATATTTTAGAGCTTGAGGTGGAGCTTGATCTTGAGGTGGGTGATAAGGAGGAGCTCGAAGAAGACCTTGATCTCGAGGTAGATGATGAGGAGGAGGAGCTCGACGAAGGCCTTGATCTCGAGGTGGATGACGAGGAGGAGCTCGACGAAGACCTTGATCTTGAGGATGATGGTGAAGGAGAAGTTGAACGTGAGCGAGATGTTGAACGATCCATGATGGGTGGTGAAGTTGTCTTTTCAGGGATGATCAGGGCCATTAAAAGAGCCTGACGAAGGATTGAACCAGCAGCCGAAGTCGAGGGTGATGCAGAAGTCGAGGGTGATGCAGAAGTCGAGGGTGATGCAGAAGTCGGCAGTGATATCGGGTGTGACTCCATAGTTCTGAGTGTGAGCAAGCACAAGCAGCAGAATGATCTTACCAGTGATGGGAAGCCTCTTTTATACCCAATATAAGTGGAAGGGGGGGATGGAGATAGGCTATGGTTTAAAATATTAATCTTTCTATATGTGACCAGACAAAAGTTTATAAGTCCTGTCAGTGGGTCAAGGTCATCTGAACTTGTTGCCAAAGCGGGGAATAGAGCACAAATTGGTGCTCTATTCCCCGCTCTGTATTAGGGGACAGGGAATTACAAGCAATGATTTTAATAATGAAAAATAAAGAAAAACCCAAAAAAGAAAAAATCACAACAGTTTCTCAGGCTAAGAAAGGTAATGTCAACCGGTTTACATGGCCGTATTGACAAGTCCGGTTTTCAGGGCCGAACCTATTTGTCAGGGGTTAGGAAAGGAGGAGAAACATGTTACTTTGAAACAAAAATAAAGACTTTACCCGCAAATATTTAAACAAATTGAACAGTTAAAGTTAAAGTTTATTTTTCAAAGATCAACCAAGGTCGGTTGTACAAAGGTCAACAGCAAACTGGAACCCAGTCGGACGTGGGTCAGTAACGGGCGCCAATCTACTGCGAACCCAAGTTTTGACCAAGGTAGAATTACAAGGACCGATTTTATATTTACAAGTTATTTTTCAAGGATCAAACCAAGGTCGGTTGTACAAAGGTCAACAGCACACTGGAACCCAGTCGGACGTGGGTCAGTAACGGGCGCCAATCTACTGCGAACCCAAGTTTCGACCAAGGTAGGATTACAAGGACCGATTTTATATTTACAAGTTAAACCCCACGGATAAAAATAGGGACACTTTACCCAGTTTGGATCAATATCCATAAGAAAAGGGAGCTGTAGGGAAGGTACATATTAGTAAATAAAACACTTCAAACACCAACACCAACACAAACATTAATTACAAACACTAACTACATTTACTAGCAAACTACAAGCGTTAATCTAACAATCTACCATGCATAACAAACTAACAAACACATGCAAGGGCGCGGATCTGTTAATTGCGCGTCGGGCCCAACGCACACTTAACAGACCTACGCTGCAGCAGAATGCAACCCAGTCGGACGTTGGTCAGTAAAGGGCGGCAAGCTACTGCGAAGAGACCGCGGACTGCTCCGCTTATAAAGGCGGCGGTCAGTGGTGGGAGGTGACTCCGCCCCGTGACGTCAGGGGGGGGGAACCTTGAACATGACCCAAAAAAGGGGGGGGGACCTTGGGGGGGGGGGACCTTGAACATGACCCAAAGGGGGGGGGAGACCTTGAGGGGGGAGACCTTGAGGAAGGGGGGGACCGGTTCTAGAACCTGTCTCAGCTTTCTAACCATATATGGATAGGGCAAGGTTTTACCTTGCGACTCGATTTACTCCTTCCGCCACCTCATTCCAGCTTCAACCATTGACTGGTACACTTCACAGCTCTCGCTCTCTCTCTTCTTACAAAATGACTTCGCCGATAACCAACGAGAAACTGAAAAGGATTAAGGAATCCTTGAAGAAGACAGCTCCGAAGACAAGCGGATTTAAACAACCTTCTTCCCTCAGAATGAGGCTAAAGAGGGATTTTAAAAACCACCCTCTTTACTACAAACAAGGTTCTTCTGGTTCGACTTCTTCATCAACAACGGAACGACACTCTGCCACACGGGATCATCTGGACGTGTTGCAGAAGATGAAGACCTTGACGGAAGACGAATTGGTATCTCCCATTGCAGTTACCAAAACAAAATTCAAACATTTGAGAAGAAACTTCCCGTACAGAGCGGTGCTGAAGAACGGAAGCACCTACTACTTAACTGCCGGTGAAGTTCTCTTTGAGGTGGAATTGCCACGATCAATTCCGGCACCACCAGAAGTGTCATACAAACAGACCTTGTCCTTGGTAAAAGAAGAGAGTAGAGTGAAGTGGACTGTAAAGTAAAATCCCTTACCATCCCACCCTCCCTCCACAAACGGTCCTTTTCAGGACCACCCTAAGCATTTCAAGTTAGGGACTTGGCCTGTACATAGGCAGGAGACTATTAGTCTTATGTTTGTGTGCAGCCCACTTTGTGAAAATTTCTAAGTCCCAAGGTCCTTGACCTTGACCTTGACCTTGAACATGACCCAAAAAAGGGGGGGGGTACACAGTTTGTGCAAAGTATGTCATGTGGGTACTCAAATTACGCGGATTGATCAGACGAACAAGTTGGCGCAAACAGAATTCAGATCCGACAAAGGGTATAGCAGCAACAGCGAAAAACAACTATTTTCAAGGGCAAGCCTAAATAACTTCTTTATTTACGGTTTAAAATATATTAAGTGGGTACTCAAATTACGCGGATTGATCAGACGAACAAGTTGGTGCAAACAGAATTCAGATCCAACAAAGGGTATAGCAGCAACAGTGAAAAAACAACTATTTTCAAGGACAAACCTAAATAACTTCTTTGTTTTTGGTTCAAGGTCTAACATGTGGGTACTTCAATTACGCAGCTTGACAAGGCGAACAAGTAGGTGCAATTTAAATTTAAATCTAACCAACAGTATAGCATCCGTGGCGTAAAAACGATGGTTTGAAGGACAAGGTAACGTTGTGGTGGGGGTAGATGCCTATTATACACGATAACGCTACATCATTATTCTTCCAGCTCTTGTCGTATGAACATCTACCTAGACGGTCTGAAAAATGTCGCAGTTTTACAGGAACATGAGGAAGGTGACCTTCAGTAGTCCCCTTGACACTACTTTCTACTTCCCTGACGATGAAGACAGAAGGTCTACACTTTTAGTGGACAATGAGCGGTTTCGTCGAAGAATAATTGAGGTTGAAACACTTTTAACCAGTTGTTTGCTACGCAAAAAGAACCATATGAATACATGCACCGGTTTAGATCATAGTAGCTGTTATACTTATACAGCGTTGAAGCGCAAACATTATTGAGGTTTTTAGTTACGGAGGTAAGGTCTTGACAGTCTAAGAGCTAAACCCTAACTAACACATGTAAACTAGTTATTGTGCGATGTAAAACTTGGTGGGGAGACTGGTGTAGTGGGGGACTACCATCTGCCGCACACTTGCCACCTGCCACCTGCCACCTGCCGCCGCCCATCTGCTGTCCACCATCTGCTTCGTTCTACTACACTTTTACCCCCACCATTTTGTTTGATACCAAAAACGCTAGCTAGCGAATAGTCAGTACACCTCCGGCTCTCGACCGGTGAACATCGAGCTCTCCGAGACGCTCTTCACAAAATAACAATATCATTTCACTCAAGGTCTGATAGATGTTTCTATTTCATTGCCGTCACGTATTCTTTCCTCCTGACAGCAATGAAATGCAAACACCTAACAGAACAGATAGGTGTCAAAAACACAACATGGACTCTGCGCAGGGATCGAAGTATCTACCGTCTTTCATCAGAAAGCAAAGTGATGGCCGCAACTCGTCCGGATTAACAACATCGATGACAACCAACAACGGGGAACTATTGTAAACATGAATTATTGTAAACATAACTTATTGTAAATAAAATAAAGTAATATTTGTAATTGTACTACCTCGCACTCGTATCATTCGATTGCTTCATTCGATTGTTTCATTCGATATTTATTATCGATTAACTATCGAATCACAATCGTTTTACGAGTGCGAGGTAGATTTTTTTAAAAAAACTTCACCGTGACCTTGAACTTTGAACTTTTACTCATTTCGTCACAAAACCGCCTACGTCACTGGCTCAGCCTCAGATGACGTCTTTCATGACTCAGCGCATCCGGTCACTCACCGGATGTGACGTCACTTCCGGCGCAAAACCTACAAACCCACACTACTACTGATGATATTAGCAGCAATTGGATAAAGAATACTAGACGAGTGTGCACCTATAATGCATGGATACGTGATGGAATGGTTTAGGGTACACTTAACTGCAATGTGTGTGTTTGATGGTGTTTATGTGCAAGCAGTTTGTGTATTTTTTGACTAATTATTTCCTTGACTCAGTTCAAGTAAAGATAAAATTATAAAAACTAAACTAATAACAGCTAAAAGCTACGAAAGACAGACAGACCTTCACGGTCTGGAAATTAAGTATATCATTGATGAATTAAACTTACAGTCCGCTTAGTTTTAATATAATTATACAACTATGATTTTTCAATTATATTTATATTAATCAGTCCTTCGAAACAGTTGTTAAATACCAGAAAAATCACCCGCAGAAACTGCGTTGACATATGAGTGAATACACGTAAATATGATATTTATATCGTTCATTTTGTCTCAAAACTAAAAAACACTCACTAAATATAATATGTTAGCATTTAGTAAAAATGTTTGTGTTCGTAAGATTTACTTAAATCTAACTTGAAATTAAGAGTTAATGGGACGAAGCCATAAATACCCTCTCCTGTCTAACAAGGCCCAAATGTTAAGGTTTTAATCCATGATGACATATGGTGGGTGGAACAACCAGTCCCACTATTTTGAATGTAATACCTTTTCAGTGTGTATAATTTAAGATTGAAATCGTTATTAATACTTTCATTAATTTTCGGTAGCTAATAAAAAATTACTAAAACAAGGCAGAAGTTCCCTCACAGGATTCCCTGAGGGTGTGGGATAACACAGGCTTCCTAATCTACTTACATCAGTCAAAGTTTTAATCTCAATTGGTTCACCAAACATCGCTTGAGTACAAATTAAGTACCATGAAGCTGTTAATATATGTTACAATAATGTTCAAAGAGAGCTACTACGACTGAGGAACGCCATACTTGAAACATCAAAGCTTATAATAGGAGACGGTTATGAGAAAACAGAATAGCAAAACAAATTTACAGAATTACAAACACAATCAAATACAATATTTACTTAATCAACCCACCAATATTCTAGAACAGTTATTTTCGCGAAACATTAACTTTAAAGATTATTTATAATGGGTATCATAATTATCTCCCAATTAATGAAGAAATTGTTTAAACGAGAAATAATTTCAGATATATTTGTATCATCAGTATTCGAACCAAACAATGCAATGGCTTATCTATGCCATCGACACTAAAAACCACGGGAAGCTATTGTTCCATCGGTTTACTAAAGCTATACAATAGCTGAATATTAAATGGGAACATAAATGTTTCTACGTTGCTCCTAGTGACAATGCATCAGTCAATTGTAACTCTTTATTTTAAAACGCTGAATTTGCATGTAATCAAAGGTAACACAAGGTAAAAGAAGTTAAGGATTTATGTGTCCTATCAAACATAATATTAATGTTTGTTTTGTTTCGTGATTATATCAAAATACATAAAAATAGTGATGTTTTGTGGCTCGGCGAGTGACTTGACGAGTCATCTTAAATTGTAAATAATCATCAGGAATAACACGAGCGGAGGCAAACTACCCACCCACCCTCTCGCGTTCGCCTTCGCTCGCCTACACTCGGCCAGAGGTGGAGGTGGCATTCAAGGCTAGTAGCTGAATGTTTCTGCTTTAATTAACCGATTATAAAAGTATCATGATAATTTGAACATAACATAATAATGGAAGGTCACTTTGATGTTTTATTGCTTTCTTGCACGATTACTTCAAAAACCACACGATCCTCCAAATGTTTTGGAGTTAACTAATTTCTGGGTTAAGAATGTGTTTTAGAAAAATCCCAGCCGCAGGAAAACTACAATATACAAATAATTGAGAAAACTTTAAAGTTTTAATATTTATTTTACAGAAAAATCGGAATAGCTGTTAAACAATTACC
This sequence comes from Allygus modestus, assembly GCA_963675035.1. Taxonomy (NCBI): domain Eukaryota; kingdom Metazoa; phylum Arthropoda; class Insecta; order Hemiptera; family Cicadellidae; genus Allygus; species Allygus modestus. The sequence goes on along the minus strand of OY776115.1, from coordinate 29,213,181 downwards.
AGTAAAACTTAACCTTAACAGTGACATGTTAAAGTATAATTATTAGTAAAAACTGTAACATGGAGAACATTTAGACAAATTCTTCACCCCCAGGTACAACTGTAAATGAAGAGCCATCAAATCAAGTGTAAAGTTCGATCAAATAAACATACTATTTTATTGTCCTGTTGTAGGGTCACACAATGCTAATTCCCCAGCATTATTTAAAAGGAATATAATCCATTCTACTGGTGTATACTTCAATCATTAAAACTTAAAGCGATTCAGGCAAGCTCTATTTCCTTCTAAAATCAGACATTGAACATCGAGACCGAACAAGGGAAAGAAGGGGTCTAGCCGGAACACAGTTGAAAAGTCTTTGTGGCACTAAAGTTACAATGACCGCTCCGACTAACCTTACACACTGCCGACCTTGTACGTCACTTTATATTGTAGTTTTTGACACTTATAGAGATATTTTAAAATTATGTAACTTAAGTAACATAAGATTTTTTCTTTCAATATCCACTAAATTATCATTGTCTAACTAAATATTTGGGTTAAACATGGTAAGACATTAACTGCAAGAGGTACTCTAGGAGAACTCAAGCCTACACTAAAATTCGCTCGGATATTTATTTTTATTAGGGAATATCCCATCGAATTTCTCATAAAGAGAAAACGTTATTAAGTTATTAAGAAAGATAGGACCAGGAATTGTGATTAATTTTTGGTTTAATGCTCCAAACGATATGGCATTTATTTGTATATAAAGTGGCATCGTTTAATCGTATTTAACAATTTATTTTTCTACAAGAAAACTGCTTTAATGTAACATTACTTTTTCTATGTGTTTTTGATATTTTGTATTACATGCTCCAAGGATTCGCTCATGTTCAAGACAATCCGTTCATGACTTAAGTCCACCATTATGTCCATAAATGTGTCTACCGATTGTCGTAGAAATAATTATTTTTCGCTCTCCGTGAATCATCTCGATGCAAGCGGAAACATCGCAAGCGGAAACGCCGGGACTATTTAAAAAAATATTAACAAAATATTTTTCTCATACATAAGAATGTTAGGAACGATGTGTATGTTTGTGCAAAAATTGCAGTTTAATCTAAAAAATTACAAGGACATTTTTACAACCACTGCTGATACTTTATAAAAGGGGATTAAACACTAGAAGGTTTACTCAAGCATAAGTTTCACCCTCATTTCAAAATATTACCAACATTTGTTCAATGTAATTTGGATCTTGTTAAATTTGTTTATTAATAAGGTATTTTATTTGTATGTGATCCTTATAAATGTATTTTATTTGTATTGAATTACTAAAAATTCACTTGTAGACACTTGTAGTTTTAACTTCAGTAAAGGCTCTTTTAAAATGTTGAAAATTATGTAGGAAAGTTGTTTGCCCTTTAGATTAGTTGGATTTTATATTAAAATATCAGCCGTGTTTGCCATAGTAATTATTAAAGATTTGAATAATGTGTTAATATTCCAACTAATGAGCTTTGAATATTTGAACACTTTAGCTTGGTTATTGTTCAGAGGACGGTAACCCTAATGTTTATCCGTTATCATAATTATAATAATTACAGAAAGTTACAAATACAGAAACAATATAATACTCTTACAATGATTTACGTTATACGTTGTGAACTGTTGATTTTTCTCACTGTAGTCACTATGAATGATGCATTTTTAGTTGGTTGTTTTACATTGAGGTATTGTTTACGAATTTCAATCCACGGATTCAATTTTATCTTATACATACTGTAAAATTAATGCTAAGTTTCAAGAGTCGATTATACGTAATTCACAATTTATTTGTTTACTTATTGTTCAGCTCATATAACACCTTTTGGAATACATAAATGCATTTAAAGTGGAGATACGACACATACTAGAGATAAATTTACAATATAATTTGTAAATCCTAATAATAAAAATAATAACTTAAAACTGATCTTAATAAATTGCAATTTTATGTTGACAAAAAAAATACCCCCGTAGCAGCAAACCTGAATACTCAGCGAATTTCCAATGCATAAAAATTTATCTTAATACCACATAAAGCCACATACCAATTTTCATCAATATACATTCATAAATAAACTATTTAAGACATTTTAATTATTCTCCATAAGAATAACATGGGGCTGAGTATGCAGGATTGCTGCTACGGGAACTATCAGCTAAAAAATGGGTTTTTTTGCAAGTATCAATAGACCACAATGAAATGAAGCAATATACCAGTTTCGTCAGGATAAGTTGATAAATAAGCGAGATATACAACTTTTCTTATCCTCCATAAGAATAACATTGGGCAACGTACTGTGTTTAGCACTTTCAATATATCAGTAACCAATTGACTTAGAGCAATTATTAAAACACCAAATTGTGCCTATTTTTAAGTTGATTCCAATGAAAAAAAAAATAAAATTTTACTTTTTCAAAAATCATACGTAAAAACTCAAAAAACCCAATTTCGGGATGCAAAATCCCCCAAAATACCCCTTCTGACATGTCGATCTGTCTGGTTTTCGAACTTCATAAATGCTTTCTAAAGTCATAAATGCTGCTTTACACGTTTGTACCAAATTTCATCAAAATCAAACCTTTTTTACGAGAGTTATCCCCACGGACACACACACACACACACACACACACACACACACACACACACACACACACACACACACATACACACACACACACACACACACACACACACACACACACACACACACACACACATATATATATATACAGTTTCGAACGAATGGTGTTTTTGGGGTCTGGGGACCTCAAAACGAAAAGTTATCATGGTCCCGGGCCTATGTCTTACCATGCCGACTACGGTAATAGCTTCTTCCCTACAGGGGAAATTCGCTAAAAACAAAAAACTCTTTACTGCTATAGAAATAGTCAGATTTATTAGATACTGAAATATAATAATTTTCTTTTCAAGGGATTGTTTTAATTATCTTGCTTTTAAATATCAAGTAGATTATTAAAAATGCCAATGCAGCTCCTAAATGGTTGTTTTTCAAGTAAAGACGTTCTATGGTTTAAATATTGCAGAAGAGATGTGTTTCCGATAAAAAGTGAATAAAGATTATTATTGTAATAAAACCTATCCTAATTATAAAGTACAAACATTATGCAGTGAATTATATACAGAGAAGGATGAGAAAGAAAACTGAGCTCATGGAAATGTTTTTATACACGAGTCATTAAATGCTGAATGAGTCATAACTCTAACTATTTTCTCTTTTGTATAATGAAGAGTTTTGTTGATTCACTGGACTTCACAAAAAATATCAATCCATAGGATACATCTATATTATTAAAAGAGTTTCTCTATATTTGTTCGGCAATTTTAAACCACTAAAACTATTATTTTATAAACATATTAGATATCAGTCAAAAGTTCTTACCGTCTAGATGTGTCTTTTGGGGGTTTGAAAAACATCCAACTTAAGGGCTCTGCCTCATTGGCTCTTTAAGTTCCAATGTTAATCTTAAGGAGTTATATATTTGATTTAACCAAACTGTTGATTATAATGTAAACGGTTAAAAACATCTGACCCTGTACCTGAGACTCCGAGCGGAGGACGGGACACCTGCTAGTAACAATTAAAATAATCACTGAGGCAATGATACTATTGAATAAAAGGCTCTGCTAAGCTTGTGAAGCAACTGGTAAATATATCTTCACCATATACGGTTGGAATCAATTCCGACTACAAAAAATTTAGCCGACAACATCTAATACAACAACTAACTTGGTATCTAATAAGAGGTAAGTTCAATTATGTTTTGGAGATTTTTAATTTTGTTACATGAAAATTAATAATATAGGGGTTTAAAATTAAGTCCATCTGTAGAAGAGCAGTTGTTTATCTTTTTGATTTACCAAAACAAAAGTGGCTTCAGCGTACAATAACATGGTAACTGGTGATGACTTCAGGGAGGTCGTTTAAGTCAACGATAAATAATAATGACCCAACAAAGAGTCATGTGGCACTCCTGAGGTGTTTCCAGCCAACTGAGCTTTGCGGCACTATTAATTACGACCTTTTGTTTCCAATTACTATGTTTGTCGACCGCCAAGAAAAAATCCACTAAAGAAACACATGATTCGTGGTTTATAGTTCGTAGTACGGTTGTAGGCCTCGATACCATAGAACCTTAGCTTTACAACCAACATGGAAAAATTTACGCAGTCAAAGGCTTTTGATAGATTGCACAGAGCACCGATGGTGTAATGCAACCCATCCACAGCCCTCGACACGTGATCAAGAAATTTTAAAATGACATCACATGTACCTTTTCCCTTGTCAAAACTAAAATGGCAAAAATTTAACGTTCTGTTAAGCTGAAAGAAGTCATTAAACCTCTTTAAAACTAGTCTTTCCAAATACTTTAGAGAAACATATAAATGAGAAGTTTTTTTTTTGGATGGGTATAAAGAGTGAGAACTTAACCATTTAAAATGTATATAATTAATTGGTGTAGCATTTCTTGAGTGTGATAACCATTAGCTATTATCGTGACTCATCAGTTGGCAGTGGTTTGTGAAGTCGTAAGAGCTGCGAATTGACTTTGGTCCACGAGGTCTCGGGTTCGAAACCCGTCAATCACCAATACCATGTGATTACACCACGAATTAGTGGTTTTGAACCCATCACAGCTGTAGTTCCACCTACCTAGAAAAACAATATGTGTCTTAAGTGAGGAGAGCTTTCTCTGTATTAAAAATCTCCCACCACAAAAAAATACGAAAATGATATAACCATAAGGGATATTATCCATAGACTTAATTTTGTGAGAGACATTGTGGGTGTTTCCGAAAATGTGTCTATTTGTCGGATTTTTTTATTTAATTTTACCCAGAAATCAGAACAAATTGTTCCTATAAAAAACGCGGGAGCTGTTAAACAATGATTTCAAAAGATTTCCACGTTTCATTTAAGCACCTAATTTGTTTTAACATGTGGTCTTAGATAAAAGCCCCTTAAATCCACTAGAACGTATTTAACAACTTAGTTTAATTTAGGGATATCCGCAAAAATTTCACACAATACTGGGTGTTTGAAAAATAACTCCCTATTTTCAATAACAATTTTAATGGTGAAACATACAAAATCTTACATTTATGAATACATAGTGTGAAAGAGAACATCTTCAAGTAACATCGATGAGAGCAACATTAGTTGCTCTACACAGATCAATATGATTTTCCACTTCTCGCCAGGTATTCGCCAACATTGCAGGTGTGATTGACGAAACTGCTCCGATGATACTTTGTCCTGGCCACCTCAAAGCCCAGATTTAACCCTGCAGTTTTTTTTCTTTTTCTTTTGAGGTAACGTAAAGATTATGGAATATGCTGAAAATATCTGTGAAATTGATCATTTAGGACTAAGGATCATAGGAGCAGTTGCGTCAGTCAGACCTGTAATGTTGGCGAATACCTGGCGGGAAGTGGGAAATCGTCTTGATCTATGTAGAGCAACTAATGAACACGTTGAAGTTTACTAGGACAAAACCAAAACTTTAAAATATTCTCTTTTACACTATGTATACAGAAATGTGTGATTTTGCATGTTTCACCATCAAAATTGTTTTCGAAAATAGGGAGTTCTTTTTCTAATACCCGGTATTAGAAAAGACAAATTTGCATTTGAAATTTAATATCAATCGGTCATGTGATTTTGTGTCACTTAACAGACACCAAACAAACAATTTTAAAACAGATGGTATTTTTTATTTAAAAGTAAAGCATCCCGAATACTCAACATCAGCAAATACGATAACCCAATATGTCAAACGTAACCTAATACAAGAAGACACCAGCAATCCATTACGGTGTCATATTCAAGACAGATCACTCCACATATCTGTCGTCATCGCATTGTTGAGTATTATTGAAGTTGAGGGTTACTGAAGTTGAGTAATGTGAACTGGTCTTGGAATAATGGAGTATGGATGGATTAATAATGGAATTATGGTATAACAATTATGAGTTGCGGATAGGCATATTCGTGATCCAAAAATCCCTTAGGGCCCATGTGGGTCTCTGAAGTTCAAATGTGTTTCGAAAAGATGTATACCATGTCCATGTCACCATGGCGACAATTTAAACATAACTAGGTTTTTTGTCCCTTTGTATAGAACAAAACACTGGCAGTACACACTAGTAACTTTACGATTCTTTGTGCTTAAATTATAGCTCACGCAGGCGATTCCATGTTGGGTCTACTATCATACAAGGTGAACATAAAGTCCCGCACGGGTTTAATATTTTCTGAACGATAACAGATAAATCAATAAGATTTGGTACATCAACACTACACCTAAAAATCTACTTTTTAAAGGAACTATCAGTTTTCGGTAATATCATGGGGACGTCCCGCAAGGAGTCAGAAGGAAATCTTAAATAGGAGCATAGGTCAATATGCACATCACTTTAAAGGGCTTATCTAGCAGAGTTGAATTCCGCAAATCGCACTAAAAATGGTTGATCCAGTAAAAAGTGGCGGCTGTTCAAAGGTTTTATTAAAAAAAGATAAATCTTTCTAATTGTTACTGTTACCAGTTTTTCCCCGTTATCAATAGATTAGGACCAAATTTGTAACCCTTGAGGATAACTAATGTCATAATTCACTTCTGTATTGACAGGCATAATGTAGTATTTAGCTGCAGTATTAAGCCGCAGTATTTAGCTGCAGTATTCATTTAGTTGCAGTTTTGCTTTAATGGGGTTGTGGCTACTAATAAAATGTAACCAAGTAAAACCTTTGAACAGCCGCCAATTTTTACTGGATCAACCTTTTTTAGTGCGGTTTGCGGCATTAAACTCTGCTAGATAAGCCCTTTAAAGTGATGAGCATATTGACCTATGCTCCTATTTAAAATTTCCTTCTGACCCCTTGCGGGACATCCCCATGATATGACAGAAAACTGATAGTTCCTTCAAAAAGGAGATTTTTAGGTGTAGTGTTGATGTACCAAATCTTATTGATTTATCTCTTATCATTCAAAACATATTAAACCCGTGCGGGACTTTATGTACACCTTGTATATTTGTTACATCTAAATTCTGGGTTACGTTTTCGAAGAAACGTCCTGTATTTTCAGATAAAAAGTGACCAGAGCTATCATATTCTGCTCTTGCCGCACCCGCTTGATTTTTCCCGGTTGAATAGTTTACAGCCATAAACCGAAGCTGTGACTGCAATCGTGTGGTTCGTTATTGGTGTTTTTCAATAACCATTTTCCTAAACGTATATTGGTATATACCTTGGTAGAGAAGTGTACAGAGTGTAGCGAATGCATGAATAATGAAACCGAATATTCAGTTCTCCCAATATATTCAGTTCTAAATCCAGAGCCGTGGTTAGCGGGTTGGAACCCACATGAAACTGTCGATCCCTATATTAGTATTCGTTACGTCATCAATTAATGATTACGGCTTCAAAACTGTCTCAGCCTTTGACCTTCACAAAATATATCATTTTCTTTCGCTCTTAGTTTTATATGGCTTGTACAATAAATAACCATTTAAGATAGTGGTAATTTGTATCCATGGTTTTAGCCCCTGAGCTGTACGAATAATTGTAAGACCAAAGTCTTTACATACACCGATAAAAAACTCAAAATGTTTGAGAATGTTTTTAGAACATTTTGAGCTGTTTGACGGTGTACGTAAGTAATTTAGTCTTACAATTATAATATATTATAATTGTATTATACACAACTAATACGTATTTTATTCAGATTTAGTTAATTCTAAGTGTATAATTAGTAAGATTCCTTGTATAGCCTTGTTACTGAGTGGACTGACTGATTAATTATCCAGGACCATTCATTTATTAGTAGCCCCAAAGATCAATTGCAACTGGGAACCTTTACAACATGTTGGAGCGTGCCTTGATGACAGTTAGGCAATCCAAGGTTTGCAAGTGTATCAAGAATGACCATTGGTATAGAAGAACATTTCCAAATAATATTTATAATAATTTCTGGCAATTCCAACAACTTTGTACTGTATTCACAATATTTGGTAGATTTATTTAAATCTTTTATAAAAAATATATAATTTAATTTTGTCAATATTTTAAAAGCTGGAAGTAAAACTCGGTAAGCCAAGCCATGACTTATTATGCCAGTATATACAGCATAGTAGATAGTAGCATTAGTAATCATCTGGCCTCTCTCATATCTCAAAATTAAAAGTATTTTGCTTAATCTAGTTTATGAGTAAATCTTGTTTTTGATTGTATCCTTTATAAATGGTAAACGTCATATTAGTATTGTTTTAAATATTATTCTTGATATTTTTGTTGGTGTAAAGTTAATTACAGTCTGGCATTGATACTCCTTTTGTATTTTTATTTGTTGTATTGATCAAACATCACAGGGAGCAGCTTTACATGTTTAGCTAGACTGAAGTATTATTTTGTTTTTCATTAGCTTTATTTTAGTTTTACTGACCACACAACTGGTTAAAGTGGTCAGTTTATTTCCAACTTCTCCACTGTACTTGTTTTGTATTGCTTTATAAGGAAATAAAATAATTTATCATTTATCATTAGATCTTACAAATGCCAGAATAGTAGAGAATTAAGTTATAAGACAAGAGGGGGTAACCCTACCACAGCAGGACTCCTCATTCAGAAGGTGGCGTTGGTGAGCTACTGGTCGGTGGGACTCCTCATTCAGAAGGCGGCGTTGGTGAGCTACTGGTAAGTGGGACTCCTCATTCAGAAGGCAGCGTTGATGAGCTACTGGTCGGTGGGACTCCTCATTCAGAAGGCGGCGTTGGTGAGCTACTGATAGGCGGGACTCCTTATTCAGAAGGCGGCGTTGGTGAGCTACTGGTCGGCGGGACTCCTCATTCAGAAGGCGGTGTTGGTGAGCTACTGGTCGGCGGGACTCCTCATTCAGAAGGCGGCGTTGGTGAGCTACTGGTCGGTGGGACTCCTCATTCAGAAGGCGGTGTTGGTGAGCTACTGGTCGGTGGCACTCCTCATTTCGAAGGCGGCGTTGGTGAGCTACTGGTCGGCGGGACTCCTCATTCAGAAGACGGCGTTGGTGAGCTACTGGTCGGCGATATTCCTCATTCAGAAGGCGGCGTTGGTGAGCTACTGGTCGGCGGGACTCCTCATTCAGAAGGCGGCGTTGGTGAGCTACTGGTCGGCGATACTCCTCATTCAGAAGGCGGCGTTGGTGAGCTACTGGTCGGCGGGACTCCTCATTCAGAAGACGGCGTTGGTGAGCTACTGGTCGGCGATACTCCTCATTCAGAAGGCGGAGTTGGTGAGCTACTGGTCGGCGGGACTCCTCATTCAGAAGACGGCGTTGGTGAGCTACTGGTCGGCGATACTCCTCATTCAGAAGGCGGCGTTGGTGAGCTACTGGTTGGCGGGACTCCTCATTCAGAAGGCGGCACTGGTGAGCTACTGGTCGGCGATACTCCTCATTCAGAAGACGGCGTTGGTGAGCTACTGGTCGGTGGGACTCCTCATTCAGAAGGCGGCGGTGGTGAGCTATTGGTCTGCAGGACTCCTCATTCAGAAGGCGGCGTTGGTGAGCTACTGGTCGGCGGGACTCCTCATTCAGAAGGCGGCGGTGGTGAGCTATTGGTCGGCAGGACTCCTCATTCAGAAAGCGGCGTTGGTGAGCTACTGGTCAGCGGGACTCCTCATTCAGAAAGCGGTGTTGGTGAGCTGCTGGTCGGCGGGACTCCTCATTTCGAAGGCGGCGTTTGTGAGGTACTGGTCAGCGGGACATCGCTCGTCAGCTGGATAACTGGTCATGATATTTTCACCCTTTTTGCAACAATTTGTATAACTTATAGTAGCGGAATTGTATAAATAATGTCATGTGTTTTCAGGTGCATTTTAATCATAATTTAAAACAATTTAGGTTTATTTCATAATAATTTCAGTCTGACTATAGAGTATTTTATACAGAACATAAATGCAGGGAAAGTTGGGAGAAATAACATTTTTAATAACTATAACTGAATAAAGGTTTTTGGAGCAGTTTTTGTAGCGCGGATTACACCTTTCTTATGTTAAAGGTTTGAAGTTTACGGGGAATGAGTTCCAGAACCTGAACGATGACTCCTAACCATTTCCTACCTACTCCGAATTTAATAAAAATATTGTATTAATAAAAGGGGGTAATTATTATTAATATAAAGGGGGTAATTATACATGTAATTATTTGTAGGCGACATCTCTGTAAAGCAAAAGAAATGTTTTAATGTAATATAATGACAGGGTCGTTAAGAAGAAGTTTTAATTTTGTTAATTTCTATAAATGTCATATAAAAAAGCCTTTGTAACAGAATAAATTAATATTAATTTTACTTTTAAATCCTCAACGAATTGTCTCTACCGGCCAGTTTTATAAAAGTTCAATTAAGGTGTGAAGGTATTAAAGTACTGGAGAAGTGAAATTCATGTGTTTTTATAGTCTAATGTAAAAAAAGTGTTTAGATGGCAATAAGCATGAATTTAAGTAGGGTACAACCTTAAGCTATTATTATCCTACAACGCTGCAGATCAACGGAGCAATCACAGATTTCCTTGTTCTTTGTGATAGTTTTCTTAAAGGAAAATACTCCAAGACATATCCCTAATAATAATTTAAAAACTAGATGTTTTTATTTTTGAACATTTTTATAAAAGGAGTATGTTTTGAATTATTCATAAATAGTATTAAAAACTCAAGTTTTAGTAAAGATACGTTTAAATTCAAAACCAATTGGATTAAATAAAGGTAAGATGACTCATAAAAACCAGTAAACGTTTGAATACTTATCAAGAGACAGCAAAAACTGAACTAATTATTTTTACTATTGAATTCCTGAAAACAGGTAGGAAGATATATTGGAATGAAACAACGGTCTCGAACTTTAATTAAATTAAAGAGATCTTCACCAGTGTAAGATAGCGTACTGCTCTATCATCGCTTTCTGTTACATTCCAAATTGTAATTGGTAGTAATGTATCTTTTACCCTTGTGTATTTGCAGGTTATTCAAAAATAATATCGTACAGTGGATAAATTATTCAATGTGTGCACTTTTACCAACGTAACAACATTAAACACACTTCAGATTAAAAAACATTTTATTTTACAGCATCACAGCAGACTCACACGCCTGTGTTGCCTATGTCTGTTGATTCCCAAGACCATATTTTTTAAATATTTTATTACGACAGCTTATTTTAAATATTCTCTTTAGCTTTTCCACAGTTGCATAGATTTTAGTAATAATTTTGTGATATAAGTGAAATAGTAAAAGCTGTAACTTTTTTGGAATAAACGTTTTGTTCATTCATTCTTGTTTTACATAAAATTCTTTTTGTACATAAAATGTAATATTATACTAGTTTAAAAATACATTTTCTCATTGTGATTGTCCGTAAAGGTGGCAAGAATTCATTTCAATATAATGAAGTTCTATGGAGAAGCGTGGAGCAGCTTTTAACGTTAGCAGCTTTAACGTCAACAGTCTATAAACTTCAAGTCTCCAAAGTATTGCTGGATCAGGACAACTATTTTTGTTTAAAAATACCTTTTGAGGCTAATATTTCAAAAGTAACCCCCCTCTCCCCCATACGGAGATATCCAGTTTCCACTGTTTTAAAATTAAATTTAAATAGGAAGGCTTCAATTTCTACAACAACGAGTTAAAACGTATTAAGGATTTTAGAGCATTGTGAGCTGTATACATTCAATAGAGAGAGATCTATGGCAGTATATAACAGCTGCGAATTCAAGGATTAACTCTGTGCTGATAATAATCAGTGCACGTTAAAAACAAACATTTACAATAGGTATTACACAGTCAACCTTGTTAATGTAAGTAAAGTAGTTTAATTAACTTCTGCTCGAATAGGTGATTAACTATTAAAATTAATAAGCTGTGGCAGTTGAACAACTTAGCTATTCTTTTTTAGTTGCAATAAACAGTTATATCAATATTAATTTTTCACTATGATAAAAAGGTTACGGTAGTTTTACAGACCATCGTGTAACCTTTTACAACCTTTTTTCGTGTTAAATGGAGTGATAACTGCCTTACTAGGATATCAAACATAGCCTAGTGCTACAAACAATCCATTATAATGACACAGTGGCGGTCTATCCCAGACAACATAGTGTGATGCATGTTTCAATATCTCCGCTGTATGATCTATTGGAACCAGAAATCGCTCTTTGCTGGATGGGATAGTCAACGTCGTAATTTATTAGATTGAAAATATCAGTCAAATAGCAGACAATGAGCTATAGTTTTTCGTGATAGTCATAACTGTTTAACAGTTTAGGTCAATAACCATTCCTATACGAGGAATAGAAGAAGCAATTAAAAAAAATAATTTTAAGCTTGAAATACGTCCCCACGATAATAAGAATAATTAATTTATTGTCTTTGGGAGTCTTTACGCCTATATTCTATCAGTTTTGAAAGGAGACAGTCCAAACCCTACAATTGTTACTATATAAGCTCGACCTGTTCCAAGAAAGAGACATTATTATTTTTTTTAACAACTGGTTAATCGAGCCTTCACACCATTTTCAGATTCCACCCAAGATCCATCAGGTGAATTTCGGATTACGAGATGACTATTACGATACCCATTTTAATTTTCATTGTAAAATCAAATAATGCGTCGTAATACATTTTACAATAACATATACATAAAAATTAGGGTCATGCGAGCGATCTCCCGTCCCACTTTATCTATTTAATTTGTGTTATACAAAGCTGATACTGAAAATTGTGAAGCAATTTTTCAAAAACAGGAGAAATAAAAAAATGTTATTATATTAATAATTAAAATTTTAGTAATTATAGTAATAGTTATTAAAAATATAGTAATTAAAATAAAAATTTATCTAGTGAAATAAATTGATTAAGATTATATCGCTTCGAAAATCTATATATGAGATATTAGCTTCCTGCAATTACTAATGCTATGTACAAAATAAAATAAATACAATTTTCTGTATAATTTTTTTATAAATAAAAAGACGGTAAAGTTTGGTCCTGTAATTACATATCCACCCTGTATTTCAGCAAATAAGCTACTCGAATATTCACAACACAGCATAAATGAAGTTCTTAAATCATATTGTATTTCTAACAGTGTTACATGAGATCCTTTTGTGAACGGGCTACCGGAAAATCTATTTGTTTTAAAATTATGGTTGATGTGTTATTCGAAAGCTCTTGGCGTCTAGATTTGACTTTTGGTTGTTTGGAAGACTTCCATCTGCAGGAATTTGTCCCTTGGGCTTTCAAAGCCCCAATGTTAATCTTATGGAAGAATATAAATAAATGTAATTTAACATTTAAGTACAGCTGTTGATACTAACAAACAGTGCAGAAGAAAGATAAACTGTTTAATAAAACTTCTGGAATGGCATCTCCAAAATAATAAACTAATAAGACGGTATATGATATACTGGATATGCCTGGATATTCCCAAAATGTGAAAACAATTTGCTCGAATTTGAGCAGCTGGATTTGCTCTTCTATATTTAAAAAGTCAGTGGATTAAAAAACCCATGATCCAATCTGAAGGTGTTTTCTTTGCACGCCCCAAACATGATAGAGCAACGATCGCAGATAATTATAATCAAGTGAAGACTTGTACAAAATATTCGACGTAATCACGCTTATTGGATCGTTTTATAGTGTTTACGGACATATTAAACCCGGTCGGCTGGTTTGAAACTTTTGACAATCAGTGGATTCTTTTTTCATGTATTGTTTACAAAACAAACGTTGTTTTGGCATTTGATGGATTGAATGAAGCCCCTCATGGAGCCACGGAGAAATAATAGGCCTACGAACATCCGCACTATTGTTTTCTCTCAGCTCAAGGAGTGAAACTAAAAATGAATAAAAAGGAATTCACTACTAAAAGGATTATGTATACATTGTAGATTGTGTCAAATAATACCGTAATAATTGCAACATATGAGTAAAAATATTATCTTCTTCTTGTGGTCAGCCTGAATCTACTTTAGTAATTTCAATATATGTATCGTTGAAAGATACTTATGATTTTCTCAAGGCCAGCTGACTCCATTTGATATTTGTCTGTTCTTAGATACACAATATACGTGTGTTTTAATAATCAGTCGGTTGCTCGACGAATTTTCCCCTGTCCAGTTTGGCCTGATTCCAGCCAATTGGGTTTCGGGTACTGCATCGACGAGACAACTCGTTTTCTTCCAGAATTCTCTCCGTTCAGCGCAGGGCGGCTCTTAGGGTTGCCTGTGCGTATCGCACTGTGTCTGGACTGGCTGTAATGGTTGTGGCTGGAGTGTTTCCCCTTGATCTGCTCGCCGCTGAGAGGCAGAACATCTTTCACCGTGCTCCTGATCTCGGAAGAGACCAAGCTGCTGTGGAAGCCAGACTCGAAACTCTGCGAGTTTGGCAAGAGCGTTGGAACGGTGGACTGGAAGGGCGATGGACGTTTCGTCTCATCAGAGACATAAGCCCGTGGTTGAGCCGTGCATTTGGGGAAATTGACTTTTTCTTGTGTCAATTCCTGACGGGCCACGGGTACTTCAGGGAATACCTTTTCCGCATGGGGAAGGTGAGGTCACCTCAGTGTAGTTACTGCCCGGTGGAGGTGGATGATGCTCATCATACTTTCTTCCGGTGCAGTCGTTTCGCTGAAGACAGGAGGAGGCTCGTCTCTGCTGTTGGCGATCTGTCCCCGGACGTCGTGGTGGGGGCGATGCTTCGAAATGAAGACTCCTGGAGAGCGGTTGCGCTCTTCGTGCAATCCGTTCTTCGGGGAAAACGAGACGAGGGATGCTTAGGTGACCTCTAAGTTTCCCGAAACGGTGACGTGACCCGTCTGGGCGCAAGACACGCGGGCCAGTGCCGAAGTTGTCCGATAAGGGTTCCGGCCTGGTTTTTCCCCCGCGGCTCCGTAGGAGGTTTAGTGGGTATACCTCGTAAGAGGGAGTCCCACACTGTTCCTTTGGGTTCGCGCATTAAGCGTTCCTCCTACGTAAAAAAAAAAAAAAAAAAAAAAAAAAAATATCAGTCGGTTAGAGAAACTTAAAACGAGTTCGCACGCAGCACGCTGACGTGAGGAAAGTGAATTCCCACATAACAACTTTTAAAACTCAAAATCAGTGTAAAAACATACATTTGTCCAATTTTTATTGAAATCTGGAAACACTGATTTTTTTGCTGTTCTGATACTCCTGGTTTCATTTACTTGCAAAGCTGGGAATACAATTTTGCCCAATATAAGGTTAGGAGAAGGTCCAAACAGGCTTTAAAGTAGGCGTGAGGTTGCTGGGGATGATAGAAGTACTCTAACAAAGGAATAACAGGCTTTTCTCGTGTAAAACCCCCATAAGACAACGTACTGTGTTTAGTCGATACACATTTTCTTTAATAACTCGGTAAATATTTATGCTAGAATGACGATAGAGGACTTAAAACTTTCACCTCTATAATTTCCATCTTTTTACATGCACTTATTTTACATCTGGGGCTTTTATGACCATTTTTGGGCCCAAAAACTCAAAATTTGAAAGATTAATCCCCCAAAAAAGGGGTTTATTGTTTTCCGATTGTTTTGCCCAAAGAACTTGTCCAACTGATTACAGAAAGAAACGTCCCTACCAAATTTGAAGTAAATCGGATAAAAATTGCGACCGCTAGAGTGCAAACACACATATATATATATGTCCATATATATATATAATTTTGAACTACCCCCCAAAACGTGTTCAGGGGGTCACGTTAGGAACTTCTATGGTGGTCCCGGGCTTAAGTTTCACTGTGTGGGTCATGCTAATAGTTCACTTTCCGAAGAAAATTTACTAATAATGTTAAAAAAGGTTTTATTATTTTCTATATCCCAAGTGAAATTATTTCAAAAACGTAAGTAGATTGTGCAAATATATATGGACTTATCTTTCATTTAAAACAAACCGCGTGTAAACGGTTCAGTGGAAACTTCAAATGAATGACCAAATAGGTGCAAAGTTGAAATTTTACCCCATGTTAAATTGCCATAAGAAAACTCTTAATTACATTTTTTAAATAATTACAGACCAGATACCAAAATTTAAGGTAACATTTGCAAAAATAGGGGTTATTTCCTTTTATTTGACACCACCCGCGTGTAAATTGGTCCAGTAAAAAAGGAAGTCTCACACGTTCTTTTTGGGTTTGTGGACAATTTTTAATTTTGTGTTTTAATATATAGGATTCTCTTCGTGCAGTCAAACCTAATTCAAATAGCTCAATATGATCATGATGCGATTCATATTGCGATCAAATTCGCAATATCATGATGCGATGCGCATAATAGTCTGCAATATTTTTAATCAGAAAGATCCTTTGGAATTCATTGGGTTGTTAAGGAGTCATTGGGGTTGTCCAGGAATACTCACCCTCTCTGACTTGCTAGCGATAGATTTTATTAGTGAATTAATGGAGAATTCTCTTCGTGCAGTCAAACCTAATTCAAATAGCTCAAATCATGATGCGATGCGCATAATAGTCTGCAATATTTTTAATCAGAAAGATCCTTTGGAATTCATTGGGTTGTTGAGGAGTCATTGGGTTGTCCAGGAATACTCACCCTCCCCTCTGACTTGCTAGCGATAGATTTTATTTATATTTAAATATATAAATAGTTTATGTACAAAGTTGGGGTTTAATGAAAACGAGAAAAAATAATTTGTATAAATTATTTAACATTTGTAATGATTAAACCTGGCAGCATTCTGAGCTTGGTATCACAGAAAAAAAACATTTGCTTGGGATAAGTTAAAAACTGGGTTTAATGCTTTTACATGACATAATTGGTAAATCCAATAATGTTCAGGGTGATAAATTTTCAGAGATGTCTTTTAACTAGAAGTAATTAAAAATAGGAATCTTTAAAAATAGAATACTGCTATTAATTATACTGTGTGAAAAATACCGGTATGAATGTTGTGGATTGCTCTGTGGAGATAATGATACACGTAGGACCAAGGGGAATTGCGTTGTCCACCACAAGAAACAGTCAAACACGGTCCTGTATAATACAGGCTCGCACACACTCATGATGAGGTTTAAAACTGGGGGAAAAAATTTAGAATTTATAGATGTTATTTTTACTTCTAAGCTTATTATGTTAGCAAAATATATATATATATATATCAGAATTTAAAAGTTCAATTTATGTTATTTGTTAAATGTGTTATACAGTGAAAATGAATAACCACATATTCGTCAGAATCCGGAAGTAAAGTTGCCATTTGGACAGAATCAGCAATTCTTGTGACCTTCGATAGAAGTTGAAGCACATTAATGTACAGTAGGTTGTGAACACTATATCCCTAATTTTTCTTAGATTGTACCTTTAGTTAATATTGTTCCCTTGCATAACCTATTTAATAAAAATTGGTTCGTTTGGTTAAATTAATATATTACCATTAATACATTAATAAATTAAATACATTTTAATTCAAAAGCTCATAATTCAGAAAAGCGTTCGTTCTTTGATATGAATTTAATAAAATTACTTATATTTTATGTATTGTTTATTCTACGTTTCAGTGATATGCCTCAGTTTATGGAAATAATATAAATCAAGAACATAAAACCCACAGGATTTCCCTTCACTCTCAGTTTTATTAGTGAGCCGGGTGTTAAAGCAGTATTGACGGATTTGGCTGGAATAACAAAGAGATATATTATAGTGCTAGCTGGTTTTTTGAGTGATTATTATAAACAATTGAAATATGCAATGTTAAACAGCTTAAATCTAAATTATTGTTCATATAGATCGCTATTTTTATTTACCTATATACAAGCTTCTGATAAATAATGATTACTTAATACTTCGATCTCCCAGTTTTCAACTAAAATAGAATAATGACATGACAATGGCATATGCATTGGTAAATATTGTATGAAAAAAGAAGATTAACATTCAAACAAACTCTTCTATTCTCAAAGATTTGTTTTTACTAATCATTTATGGAAAATGTCTGCAATAATCTATTAAATAACTTAAAAAACTATTTTCTGGTGGCTTATTTTTACCTCCCATTTCCACCCAAATGGACCTTAATTACTGGGTGAACAGTTACAATACAATGTATGTTAAACATATGAATAACACATGTATAACATATTTATGACGTAAACATATGTCAAACATGTCAATTTAAACTGAGCTGAACAAATTATCTTGCTAGGGATTTAATTCCACAATCACTGACGTATTGACAATTACTCCCTATAACACAACTTATAGAACAGCATATAAACACAAACATATAAACAAATGTCGTACATTACCACCATAACCATTAATATAGCCCGCAATAAACTAGTCTCAGATATTTTCGCGTCCCATTATTAAATAAATAGATTGCTTATAAAAAAATTCTTCGACCACAATTTACAACTCGACGCTTATACTTGAAAATAAATCATACATAAGAATTATTCCTTGACCGATTTATTACTCACACTTTAAAGCTATTTTATAAAAATACCACTACATATAAACTATATTCAACCACCTTAAACACGACGACAAGTTAAAACTTCAGTAAAACGCCAGTCTGTTTATATATCCAGTGAATAATTCCCTCCCTTGGAGTCGTGTTCCAAGAGATTTTTTAATCTTAGCCCCAAGAAACTTCGGAGACTTATACATCACGGGTCGTTGACGATAACAATGTTCCTCCCGAGAGCCGTTGGAGCG
The DNA here is from genome assembly GCA_963675035.1 of Allygus modestus. Lineage (NCBI taxonomy): Eukaryota > Metazoa > Arthropoda > Insecta > Hemiptera > Cicadellidae > Allygus > Allygus modestus. The sequence continues at coordinate 29,194,415 of OY776115.1, read as the reverse complement.
ATCATCGTGCAGCACGTTCCGCTATTAGGAAGCCAATTTTACTGTTATCTTTTATCCAACTCAATAAAATTGCACATAATAAAACAACCAATTGGTGGATACTGTACAAAATAATACCGATTAAGGTCACCTTGTGAGGGGTAAATTTGATTAAACTTACGGGTATGACCGTTTACCTTCATAATGTTTACCTGCAACTTTGACCTGTTTGGAGAATATTTAACGCTTTTACGCTGTTAAAACAAGAATATTAGAAGACTATAATATATTATCTGAGAAAAGTAATATAATTATATTTACATTAATTTAACGTTTCCGGTAATTAATACAAACACAAATTTTATGAACAGTAAATCAGGTGAGAGCTTAAACAACAGAAACTAAGCCGTATCAGCTAAAATACTAGTACCATCCATATCCATAAATACCCATTAATTTAGAATGGTGTTAGGAGTTGGAGGTAACACCTTTTGGGATGTTTGATAGCTCAGACACATCTGTGGAAATATGACAATACTTAAGGTTAGTTTATTACGTAATATAATTTTCCATAGATGTTTTACAGTACAAAATATATTAATATGGAGGGGAATTCAGAAATGGTCTTGGAAATGTATAGGTTCATATTTGAAAGACCAACAATCTGCAACCACATATGAAAATAAAAAATTATAAAATTCTATGCCATTATTTTAACTGTACAATATAATTTAAAATTGGTAATTATTTATATATTTGGAATAGAATGTTTGTGAATATAGTAATTAAAAAAAATAATTTAACTACACTTACGTTTTAGCGAATTTCCCCTATAGGGAAGAAGCTATTACCGTAGGTCTCATGGTAAGACTTAAGCCCGAGACCATGATAACTTTTTGTTTTGAGGTCCCCAGATGTCCAAAACACTATTCGTTCAAATTTATATATATGTATATATATATATATCTATATATATATCTATATTTATAAATATATATATATATATATATATATATATATATATATATATATATCTATATATGTGTCCGTGAATGCGATAACTTGAGTAAAAAACGTCCGATTTCGATGAAATTTGGCTCAAATGTGTAAACTGACATTTATGACTTTAAGTTCGAAAACCAGAAAAATCGGACTATGGGAAGGGGGGTTTATGGGGGTTTTAAATTTTCCAAAAATCAGTTTTTTGCATTGCTATTCTTATGGAGAATAATTAAACTTGTATATATCGCTTATATATGAATATATTTTTATGAAACTTGGTATGCGGCTTTATATGGTATTAAGACATATATTATGCATTGGAAATTCGCTGAGTACGCAGGTTTGCTGCGACGGGGGTATTTTATAATTCTGTCTCATTTTAAATGTCTCACTAAAATAATCTTACCTCAAGAATTATCCTTGCGTATTATTTAATAAGGTGACGCGCCAACATAACAAAACTATCGTAAACTTCACCTACCTTACATAAAGTTTCGTTAAACTTTATTTTTATCATGAATAAATAATCAGACTAATATAAATCGTTTAGCAACATTTAAGTGATACAAAGAGAATAGACACGATGCGACTTAAATGTTAAACACTGTTAAACATAAACCTTGCAAAGTTTCTTTTTTATTCGCCTGTTTTACTTTGTTACAGGTTTTATTACTGCGGATGACATGAAATAATACAGTAGGCTGTATACTTTAAGACTACGCTGATGTAAAAAAGTAGTTTCCCTTTAAGAGTAGTAATACAAATTATTTAACATTAGAGGAATGTTTAGACTAGAAAGAATTAATAAAACGTGTTGTCTAGTTCATGTAAACCTTTTATATACAACCTTTTGATTACAGTTTTTACCTTTTTTTACAGTTTTGATTACCTTACCAATTTCAGAGATTAGTTAGTTATTAAGATCTAATGCAATTTAAACCTTCATGTTACGTAAGCGATAGTTAAGATACAATCGATACTTTTTCATGTTTTTTCTTTTTTTCTTATTTAGCTTGTTTAGACCCAGTGAATGGTAAACTATCAATAAAAATAAAACAATGTACTTGAAACATGTAAAATAAACTTTAAGTTTGAACAAGAATATAAATATACAAAATGTAAAAAATTGTAACAAACATTTAAATGTGTTGCAGTAACATTCCCTTACTACATTCTTACATCGAATATTAAATTTCCTGTTTTATTGTGTACAAAATATACTTTGTTATTATGTTACATAGTTATAAACCATTTGAGATGTCCGTTTAAATTACTTACACATATTATCGAACACATATCCTGTAACATAACTTCATCTCAAGCTATGCAGTTTATATGAGGCGGTCCAGTGTGTTATTTCACCTTGGAACGTACCAAACTAAAGGATTGGGTTCCAACATTCGGTCAAGGTATGGACACTCTATGTTCAAACTAGTTGTTACTTTACTTACGTCGTCAATCCAAGTTTGTTTGTGATGAACTCATTTCGGCGCTAGGCCATCATCAGCATCCATACACAAACAACTTCATCACAAACAAACTTGGATTGACGACGTAAGTAAAATAACAACTATTTTGTCATTATCAATCCGTGCTACAAACTGCACATACTCTATGTTCAGCCAGACGAATTATCACATCACCTGCCATCCTGTCATAGTCGTTAGTTATGTTCGAATTTGAATAGGGACTTGGAGCAAATACCTTAGTAAAACTAAAGAAAACTTTAGAAACAGAATTCTTTTGTTTTAAACGAATTCAGAGTGTAGGCTTCTTATTTATGTTGACCATGGTATAAAAGATAATTTCACTCAATCACTGCGTAAGACGCCAATGAAACTAGGGCGTATTTTAATGCAAATATAAACTAATTATGAGTGTAAAATGGGTTAGATGCCTCGTGTTATGCCTTGTTCCTGACTAAGACCGACGGATTCTTAAAGCAGGACCATTAATCAATTATCAGCCAATGACCAATATTAATGTATTATAGAACATGATGTTTTGTAATTCAGGAAGGAGGCGTGTATCAGTGAACAATGTACGAGAAACATAATTTTGTTAATCCCCGCCCTAATAGTAAAATGAATTATTAATTATATAGGTGTTTATAGGTGGTTATAGGTGGTTTCCTTAGGGTGTTTTATATTATAAAAAATACCCTATTTCAATTCATTTTAATTAACATTAAAGTTTTTGGCATAAGCGATTATTTGGAGTACAGTTCGCAAATAAACTAAACAAAAAGACTAAAGAAATTAACAAGAATATTTTATTATACATTATTGCAATTATAATAAACAGGACAAATTACTATGGTTAAAATGATGTAACAGCCTAGATCGTCAAGATCAATGACGCACACGATTTTAACTATCATTGAAACTTGCAATATGTGGCTACTATTACTGAAACAAACTCTTTTTCTAAAATGTAGTAGCAGGTTTTAATTGTTATTTATTTATCCTAGATGTCCTTGTCCAAATGTCAAAATATATTTAAAGAAAATCAAATTATTATATTTGAATTCAATAAGTTAACTATTATTAGATGAAACAATACTTAGACGATAGAATCGGGGAAAAGATTTGCCACACTTGTGGGGAATTTTATGAAACGGATTTGGCTGGAATAACAAAGAGTCAGATGTTGCATTCGTACTAATCGAAATACGATTCACTTAGGCAAGTAACAAGATTTTAAATATTGTAAAAATGAATTTTTAATGTTGAAAATATTGACAAAATAACGTTAAATATTATTTAACTATAATAATACTGTCACTATTATCACCTGTAAATAGAATAATGATTTTTTTAAACCGTAATAAAATTTTCATTTTTAAAATAATAAACTAATTTTGACTTCCGTAAACATTTTGAAGAGAAACGTCAGGTAGCGTTTCCGTAAAACCGCACTTCCATCTTTTTCGTAATGCTTCATTACCCCCTCAAACTACCTCATCGCGACCTTGTGTCAAATAAAAAATAGTTAAGTTGTTTTAAATTATAAGAGCTGACATTTTCCACCTCTCGTTAGAGCAGAAACAATTACTAACGAAAGCTTTATGAAGTTTCGGGGTCTGGAATCTAGCCCGTCTGTAGATGGGAGGAACCTGAGCAATAATCTTTTGGCTGTTTTTTTTCTTAATGTATTGAATGCTGGAGATTGATAAGTTTGTTATTAGTACTATTTGTATTTAAAATTTGCTTTTGTAATTTGCTTGTGCAGTATTCAACGTGACTGACCCCGGGGACCATGGCCTTGTCGTGAGTTAGAATCCCGTCTTGGATAGTAAGTTTTATCAGTACTCTACGACTCGTACCAATAGCTCATCAATTGCGTTCCTAGATGCGCTCGTACAATTTCAGATTAAGATTAATATAAGTCAATAAATATTTTAGTTCAAATCAGTTAGTATATGACACGTAAAGATTATAATATACAGATGCAAACAAGTAGGCAAATAAATACAACAGTACTATACATATTAACAAATCAACAATAGTTGTTATTGATTATGTTAAAAGATTACATAAAGGTCTCATGTTTATACAAACCATCTAATGAATAACGTAGTCTATTAAAAAAAAGGCCGAAATAACACTTACATAAGCTACCAACTTCTTAAAAAATAAAATATATTGTAGGTTACTTATTATCACTAATTAGTATAACACACAAATATTGTTGTTTAAATGCATATTGGCGACAACGAAGCAGTCGCCTTCTAAAAATTATTGCAATAAAATGCTAACCCAATACAAAATCAATTACAATTATTATAGTCCATTACGTTTTAAATCCCTTTCTCTTACAAGACTAATGACTTTAAAATTTAATAGTATTAGTAGCAGAAACATCTTCATAACAATTACAATACACTTACGATAAAAAAACAACGAGCTAATTCGTATTCACTTACACGATTAATCAAAAAAATAATATATCTTATTTTGATATTATAATTTTAAATTATTTCATTAATATTAAAATTTCACTGTAACACCACCACATAAATATACGATGTCAATATTATACACATCATGTTACAGACACAGCGGTCGTATGTGGCGTTTTAGGCTGAGAGAAATTTCATTTAAAGGAAAGCCGTTTATACATAATTCACGAATTGTGCTCTTATTGTCTCCTTTGTGTTGGGAGGAGTGTTAACTTTCATGAACACAGAATCATTTTGTAAACATAAATGAACGACAATTACCCATATTCTAATTTGAGGCTTAATATATAGTTTATTATTTTACCAACCCAAAAGTTTTGCTTGTGTAAAATGTACTATTTTATTGCTATGTGTAAATGTCATAGTTATTACAATGGGTTGGATCCCATTGAATAACTATCCTACTGGAAAAATCATTAACTTGATGATCAATGTAAGCAAGTAAAATGTAATAAATATAAAAACTGCACTGCAATTCCAAACTGCGCTTATAATAATAAAATAAAACTCATACAAATCTCACAATGCAATTAATCTCTTCTAAGATATCTAAAAGACAAATAACGTTATCTTTTATATTTAACAACAGCATTACCGTCAGGTCAATCTCACTTTAATTTTGAAACACATATAATTAAGTACAATCCTTTTGTTGTCATTAAAATTACAACATGACAACATATTTTTTTGTTATGCGTACATATATGTGACAGGTATAAACCTGTTGTTGCCCAAAGTTGATGGACAATGATGACGTCACTTTGCCACAATTTGTTTTGGTTGAGAAACCAACCGTAAATATTTATATTATAAACTAATATTCTAAGGTTAAATTCTAGACATAGACGATTTCTTGAGGATGTATTTCGTTATGACTACAAGACCAAATAATGTCTTTGGGTGCTCAGAGGAAAACATCAGCATATTACACTTCACGCGGAATATCTTGAGCGGTGGCTTACTCCATTGCCGGACTGACTGAGCTAACCAGCTGGGCTACTGAATATATTATACTGACGAACAGTTATTTTGTTACGTATCAACGATATTATGATTAGTTGACTGAACAGATAATGGAAACAACAGATGACAGTTGACCGATGTTCAAATCTCGCTTTACTCCAACTGTTTGAACTGAAAACAGTTCCCACAGCTCAAGAAATTCTGCGTCAAGTGTGCATATCCATATAGCACATTATAAACATAGCATGTTATATTAACATTTGTAAATGATTTTTTGCTTGGAGCTATATAAACGTATAACAAACTATGAATAGTAGTTAATTAAATCGTGCATTACAAATGGGTCATTAATATCCACATACTTTTTAAATTATGTAGGGCGACAAGCAGCGTATAAAATGTGGCTCGAGATGGGAATGTTTTTAGTCTAACTAGCGCGGGCGTGTTTTGACTGGGTTGTGCTTAAATAACCAATACAAACACCAATCGTTGAATTTCGGGTTAGAAAACAATTCTTACGATGTTTAAAAATTTACAGTAAACGATATCTTAACTCTCACTTAAACACATTCATAGCATACACGAACATGATAACCACTCTTCTGATTGGTACTGCCAACTTTATGTAAAGAGGTTTTAGATTACATAATTCTTAAGCGTCGACTTGGAAAGTTTTTATTACGAAAGTTCTGCACGCATTTGTGAACATGTTGAAAACGAATCCGTCATCGGTGGTATTAATACCATATTTGGATAGTAAACTATACAAAATAATACTAAATACAACATTGGCAAGTTTCACTGACTACAACTAATACTTAACCTTAATTTATAAAATTAATATACATTAGAGAGCATAGTTCTTTTGACTTACTTTGTATAATCTATTTATTTTCATTTTTTCGAATTAAAATTAGTACTTATGATTTGGAATTTCTATGTATTGGGATTTATTAGTCAAAACTATTTTAGTATTTATGTAAGTACATTTTATTATATTTGGTTTTAAATGAATCGAGTATCCAACTAAATAAGGATAATCAGTAATGTCGTTAAAGTAACCTCAATCGCTACCATAACACGGTGCGACCGTGCGATCTAATCAGCTGTTATGAGATTGCTGAAGTTCTAGCTGCTTGATACGGCCACGAGTTGGTGCTTTGAATATGCAATTGAATGGTAAAGGCAATTATCATTAAAATAATTATGACGGGTTTGTTACATTAGTTACGAATATTTTTTGAGCAGGAATACAGGACTCAATATAAAGTTCATTGTTTGCTATGTGTTAACAGATAATTTCGCCATTAGGTCTACCTAGCTGGAAATGTAGTTGTTAAATTGATAAAGAAATTAATAAAGGGTTCACTTATTCTAATACTGACGAAATCAAAATCAATTAAGTTCAAGAGCTTAAGAGCTTGAAAATGGTAAAAATTAAGATGCATTTACTGATAGTCACTGTCAAATTATATTTGGCAAAACATATCACTATTCATACAAATTAAGTTAAAAAACAGCAGTGTCAAAACACACTGAAGCAATATTACTCCTTGCGTTTCACATGGACATCACCAGTCTATATGAGATTCCTAGTGTTAATTTATACTTCAACAACTATCCGAAGCCAAAAATAAATTGTATTCCTGATGTAATTTGTATAAATTACTATTAATCACATTTGCTATGGTGTATTAACATGTTGAAAATTATATTAGCGTAGTTTAGATACAGTTTATCAGAATTAGGTTAGCTAGAGTTATTGTGGAAAATAAGACTTATGCGATAACATGTTCTTACTTCGTATGAGTTTTCCCGAGATCATAACGTTCAGGTATTATGACTTAATGTTTCACTATGCTTATAATATTATACATTTGTGTATGCGGTAAGAAATATAATATTTGTTACGAGTATTGTAGGCTATACGTTTTTATTATTTATCTTCACGTTTTAAAGTAAAACAAAAATGTTATAACTATTATTACCCGTAAACGGTGACAATATATGTCCTCCAAGAGTTCAAGCATGTTTGTATGTGTGGTGACGTCTGGTTTTTTGACCAACCATTTTAATTTTAAACACCTATTGAGCCTGACTTTAATTCAGCCTACATGTAGGACCATTTACAGGAATTCTCCAGTTCTTTATTAATTGTTATTTTAAATGGCCCTTATTCCAAATATTTTAAGACAAAATCGTAAAACTGTAAACCGATTTCGTTAAAATTTAGTTATTTATCATTATTTAGAGTTATAAGAATACCACCAATTGAAATGGAATAAATGGAAGTCGGTAGCTATAGATAGATATGTAGAAACCACAGTTTTACAAAATGGCATTGGTTTGTTAAAGTTACTTGTCCGAATCAATATCGCTGCACTGTGTCTCATAAAAACCATCCAATAGGAAACAGTACTAGTGGAAGGGACAGCTTTACTGACTGGACACGATGAATCTGTTTCTACTAATGTACTTACCCCTTCATAACAAAATAGTAGTATTTTACTAAATTAAAACAAAAATTTCAAACTTCATTATTTTGTAAGACTAGATTACTTACGTACCGTCAGTAATCTCTAAAGTACATGTTTCGATGCAACTACATCATCATCAGCTTGTCTAAAATGAATTGATTGACCAGATGGTTTTGCCAAAATGAATTAAAAACACAATGCAGTACATTTCTTCTAATATATATACAGCCGCTTGTGTAACTCACTGACTCACTGAGGTAAACGAATTCTAGACCACTTCTAGACGAGCTAGAAACCTGAAATTTGGCACGCAGGTAGCTTTTACCTTGTAACCCCCAGGAAAATTGCCAAATTTGACAATTTTTCATTTTAACCCCCCCTAAAAAATATTTAAATTCCCCCAAAAAGGCTTATTTTAAAATTCCAGTTTTTGAGCTCTAGCGGTTAAACGAATTATCCTATCAAAAGACGGACACCACCACGTGCTACGGATTTTGCAAGATCTACAACTTTGGTCTATGACTTTTTGTCGTATCTCGTCTCCTTTATCCTAAGATAGCTATAGATTTTTTTTTTTTAATTTTGAGATTTTGTGGCGGTTTTTTATTTCCTATCACGTTCATATACTTGATGGAGGCCTAATATTGGGCACGCAGTATGTCTACACCACACTTAGTAAATAGCAGCAGAAATATGACCAGTTTTTATTAATTAAACCTGTCCAAAAATGAAAAAAATCTAAATATCTTTAGATATGACCGTTTTATTAGTATAAGTAGTGGTGTATTGGGGGTTCTGTGCCAATTTATATTATTGAACATACACGTGACACCAATAATACTTGAACTAGAGACGTGAGATTTGGCATGTATGGAAAATCGCCAAAACTGACGGTTTTGTATCTTAACCCCCCCAAAAAGGCTTATTTAAAAATTACAGTTTTTGAGCTCTAGCGGCCGAACGGATTGACCTATCGAAAAACGGACACGACCACGTGCCACGGATTTTGCAAGATCTACAACTTTGTTCCTGTGACCTTTTGTCGTATCTCACTCCCTTCACCTTTAGGTAGCGCTAGATTTTTCAAAATTAAAACAATTTCAACGGTTATTTTCGTGGTTTTTAATTTCCTATCACTTTAATTTAGTATTTAAAGGCTTGATATTTGGCACTCAATATGTTGACACATTACTCTTCACGAAACACTCGATAAACTAACATGTTTTAATAATTAAACATCCCAAAAAAATTAAAAACCCAAATTATTCCATAAATGACAAACTGCATTATCGACTTACTCAGGTTATTCTAGACAAGCCATAAACGTGGAATTAGGCCTACATGTAGCTTTTCCATTAAAACCTCCAGAAAAATTGCAAAAAGGCATAATTTTTAATCAGAACCACATAAAAAATTAAAAATGGAGGAAAATTTGAATATGTCCAAAATAGTGCTTTTTTATTTTAGCTCTAACGGACGAACGGATAGTCCTATCGATAAACGGAATACCTCCACTTCCCAAGGAATTTAGACGATCTAAAACTTTGACTTTTGTCGTATCTCGTATCCTTCACCATTAGATAGCGCTAGATTTTTCAAATTTCAACATTTTTTTAAGGTTTTGTGGTTTTTGCATTTTTTATGACGTGAACAGATTTTATGATGTACACCAATCGATCTAGGGGTGAAGCCTCCAACAATGGTCTAGGGATCTAGGGGTTGGGGAAGTGGATTGGTAGGGGAGGTCTAGGAGGGGAGAGGGTCGCAAATTATCTGTTTGGGTATATGAGATATAGCATGCATGTGCCTTGAAACCTCAAATATCCTTAAACATTCCCAAACTCTACTATTTCAATTTTAACCCCCTCATATTAAAATAACTGCTGATTTGTCTATTTTTTTGTATAAGTAGTAGTATAATGTCGGTTCTGGGTCCTTAATATGACACCACTTTCACTTGAGCTAGGTACCCGGGCCACTGCCACGGGAACTAAGCACCCGAAAACTACCTGGGGGCGAAGCCCCCCACAGGGGTCTGGGGGCGGAGCCCCCAGCGAGCGAAGCGAGTATACCTATACGACGTCACAAACGAACGGACACGATACATAAAACGAACAACAAATATTGACAGGCCTATCAACACGGGCATGATCACAGTGCGGGCAGGGGACAGACTCCCCTGATTGCATCAAAACATGTACCAAACGTTTTATCTCCAATTTTAGCTGACTGACTGTACGTAAGTAATTAGTCTTACATAATATATACAGCTTAGGGGCTAAAACCTTGGATGATTATCATTATTTTCTCTAATATATTATAGCCCATATGCGTTTTACTGGGAAAGAACTTTGTTTGACGACTTTAGGCCAAACCGTTCTCCCGTTATACATGCTGGACGGGTGGTATGACTTACCCTGTATATTACATAGCCTACAAATTTGTAACTTTATATTATCAACTACTTTGTTTATAAATTGATATTGTTGGTATTTGGTGGTAAAAGAGTTTGCGTACTAAACGTTAATAGGGTTCAATACCTTCAACTACAGCAAACCTCTCTGTGATGGCACAGCTTAGTATAAACTGACGATAATGTAACAACAACAGGCTAACACCACCAAAATCTCCGCGCCTTGGAGAAGCTAATCCCAGCTGAAGACTCCACCTGGGCCCACCAAAGTCTAGACATGTGACTGGTGGAAAATAGGCGAAACACGGGAGGCATTGGATTAGTTTTTATTTATATATTCCTGAATACATAAAAGTGATATGCTCTAAACAATAGTGAGCCGTGACTACTTTCCACCGACGAATGTCACGCCTCATTTAGTGTTTTATATAGTACCGATTGTAGTATCTGTGGTCTGACGTCCCCATTTGCACGGCCGTGAACCTCGTGTGCAGAGTCCTTGGGCGTTGACTTGAGAACCCCGAGGCCAATTTCCGTTGCTCAACGTGCAAAATTGCTCATAGGCTCCGTGGCTGTCAAAGGACGAACACTCTGCGAAGTTTTTCTGTCATAAAGTTGTGTTAGTGGAGTAATGTTGTGTTATGTTTTCTGTTGTTAATGTCATCGTAATGTTCGTCTAAACGATCCGTTACTGCCTGATGGGTATGTAATCTTTTCATTTCTGCATTTTAGGTTAAAACTTTGGATTTTCACTCGGCCTTAGGCCGAGTCTCACAGTAGGATTTATGGAAGCCCCTTGGGTTCTGTTAAACGTTCAACACTATTCTGTGCCTCAAATAGAGCACTGAACAGCATTTAAATGTGTTTTTTTCATGTTTATGGCCTAGTTGAACTTGAGCGTTTTCTCACTTTTCTTTGGCCTTAGGCCAAGGCTTGGTGGGCGTCAGACCAAATGTTATGTCATTGTTTTGTATTCTTCATTGCTGTGTTTAGTTTAAGACCTTTCCCGAGGTCCTAGAGCAAATATAACCCGAGATATAAGACTTTAAAAACCACTACTTGAGAGGTCCAACTCAGTTTGTTTTTTGTCTATTGTTTGTGTAATTTTAGGCCTAAGGCCTCCAAATAGCTTTAGTTTGTATTCTTGTGTTGGCCTACACCTTGCCGAGGTCAATCATTCATTTTGGATTAGGGTAAATGTGTTTTTGTAGCTGATAAAGCTAGGCCATTGTGACATATCTGATTATGCTGTATAAGTTGGCCTTAGGCTTTTCCCAAGGGCCAGTTTGGTTAATTTTAGTTGTAACTTATGCTCATGAATGTTTCCTGCAAGTTTAATCCAATTCGGTTAATAGTTAATTTAGTTATGAGTTTTTTTTAATTTTGATTTTTCTGATACTGAAGTACCCTTGGGTAACTTGTAGGCCAAAAGGCCTCAGGCTTTTAGTTAAGGCTCGGTTTAGGCTTGGAAAGCTGGGGGCATATTTCCCCCAGCTTTTAAGACTATTCCGAGTGAATTCGGTCAGTAATTTTTTATGTTATAATCAGAAATACATGTGAATGCTCCTCTAGGCCAAAATTTTGAGTTTTCCTTAAAACTGCCATTTTCATGTGTTTTTCTATGTTTATCTGTTAATGTCTCATTGTTTTACTTTATCTTTTGGCACTCTGGACTAGATAGTTTTGGGCTTTTTCCCTATTTTTGAATATTGAATGGTTTTAACTTCTCACCTGACCTGACAGTGAATTTATTTAAAAATAACTTCTTGTTTAATCTTGTACAGTGCTTTGTTTATTTTAAAAAACCAGTGTTTAGCTCATTTAATATTGTTTTCATGATTGCAAATTGTTAAAATCCCCTTTTGAAATTTTAATTTTTTTTTAATATTTTGTGAACAGTAGTAGTGGAGTTTGGGGACTTCTGACCCAAAAATTTTTGTTCTTGTTTTCATGCGGTAATTCATTTATAAGTGCAACTTTGATATTTTGGTTAGTATAAAACTTTTTTATGTGATTAGTAAATTTTGGTGGAATATATCTGACAAAGAACTTTGAAAGTGGCAGAACTGTTTTGAATTTCGACTAGTGTTATTGGGGCTTCTGGGTTGTGTTTCCCAGGGTCCCGGAGGAGCGCGACCACCTCAACAGCATGAGCGTCGGCGGAGAGGGATTTTCCACCTTGGCTGCCGTCACCGGATTCTGGCCCCCCTCTTCGCCCTGTTTCGTCGCCCCTCCGGTGGGCCGCTTTGACCCGCCCAGAACCGCCTGCCGCAAGTTACCATAGAACTTTTTTGTTATATGTCTATATTTATTTTATTATTGATTGTGTGAAAGCTGTTGCCACCATGGACTTATTATTTATATTTATATTTCTGTTATTTAGTTTTAGGCACAGTTTTTTTTTGTTGGTAAATTATTTATAACTTATTCAAAGGGGGCCCCTACCAAACCATTTGATCTATAAAAAAAAATTAATTTAAATTCTCTGTTGTGCTAATTGTTTCTTGTTATTTATTTATTTATTGATTTGTTGAATTATTTATTTAAATGTTAATCTATTTATCTACTGTTGGTTAGTTATATATTTTTTAAATTGATAATGTTGACTTAACTCAATTAACTTAACTTAACTTTTGAATAGACTGTGTTTTTAAATTATCTAAACTTTAAAACTGTATTTATTTTGAAATATTTTATAGAATGAAAAACACCATTATTTAAATATAAAAAAGGCCATGTAAGCTAGAAGGCAGGTGGGAACGTTTGTTATTTGCTGAAATTATTTAAAGTCACATGTATTTTGGGTGTTTCTTTGATTACAGTTTGTGCCTCTCAAATGGTGCGTTTTAATGATTTTTCCTCCACGGTCTTCCTATCATATTTAGGTAGGGCTGTGAGCCGCCCCTCGCCCCGCGTCCATGGGAGCACGCTTCCAATTCTGGTTCGCTTGGGTGCGGGTGCGGGGGCGTGGTTCAGATGGTAGCAGAGCGTGGTTTAGTGGTTGTGGTCCTGGCCCTTGGCTGTGGACCTTTTTCGGTGCATGACTGAGGGACTGGGAGACCCGATCACTGGCCACGTTCTGAATTTCTTTTGGAAGGACCGTGGATGGATTGTTTTCTCGGGTGTTTGTCCTAGCTGACTCTGGAAAAATTGTTGTTCTGGTGGGGAGAGACAAATTATTTTTTTTTCAATTAGGAGCTCGCCCTTAGCCGAGGCACCGGGTGGAATCTGGTTAATGTCTTGCTTCCGAGCTTAGGGGGCAAGAATTTTCTAAAGCATGGCCGACACTCAAAATTAAATCTTGTTGTGTGCTTTCCCCACCAGGCAAGTGTTAGGTGTTGTTGTTTAGCGTATGTATCTGTGTATGTATGTGTGTGTGAATCTTTGTTCAATTTCTGCGGTATTGGCGGTATGAATGGGCAGGTTCTTCTTTTGGGACCTCATCAGGTGGACAGGCATTTCAGTACTGTAGCCTTAGGAGGTTAAGTGGTTATATTGTTAAAATTTTGTTTTCATTGTTGGTTAAGTGGCATACTGGTTGAGAGCCATGGGGTCCATTGTTCCCGAACATTTGAGGAAACCGGAGCTAGTGTACGAGGTGCGGTCCCGGGGGGAGACTCCCGGAGCGGATGTACGCACGTTGAGAGCCCAGTTTAGGCCGCTGAAATTAGGCCCAGTTTAGATTGCAGGCACGCCTCAATCTTGGCATGAGTCACTCGATTTGAGTGAGGAGCTTGACGCATGTAGGGAAAGAATAGAAGAGCTGAGTGGCGAAATTGACAGTTGGAGTGCCTTGCCTACCGGCTCCGCCAAGGCAGCTTCCATCACACAGTTGACACATTGGTGTAACCGGCTAAAATTGTTAGCCCAAAATTCTGAAATGTCTGATGTAGATAAGGTTTGGGTGGATGAGAGAATCCCGGAACTACAAGGGATAATTGAGACTGTTCGGGAAGGCAAATCTGTCAAGGAGACGGTTAAAATTTTTGAAGGTCCCCCTCCAGCTCAGGTTTTGGCTGGGACTCCGGAAAAGCCTGAGGTTGTTGTTGCCGCTCTGGCGGAAGGTCCCCGGGAACAACCGTCGCCAAGTGCACTGCTCCGGTTGCCCGTGGTGGCGCTTGCGTCTCCTCCCCGCGCACCCACACTGCCCACTTTAGAATTGCATGCCCCTGTTCAGTTGGGTCCTCAATCCAACAGTAGCCATTCATTATCAAACACTTTCGCCAGACTTCCACATCCCCTTGCTTCAGTTCTCAGTGTTTTTCAACCGGTAGATGGGCTTGATGTGGACGGGTTGCTCCGTTTCCTGGAATGTGTGTTGCGCATGCGTGAGTTCCCTGGTATGTCGGACTCAACATTGATGGAGCTCATTGCTCCGTACTGCCTGAAACCTTTGGGCGACAGACTTCTAGATTGCTTGCGCAGAGGCGTGAGTTTCGATGATTTCCATAAGGAAGCCTTGGAGTTGTTCTTACCCCGGCGGGTTATGGAAAAATTGAAGGTGGAGAGGGTTTTCCGTCCTCAACACCACTCGGAAGCTCTCAGCCAGTATGTCGGTGACATTCGGACGGTGGAGCGTGTCTTGCGACTGGGAATCGGTGAGCAGGAGCTCATCGACATTATTCTGCAGGGGATAAAGCCGGAGGAACGCTCCAGGCTGGTCTTCTCCACTAGACCGTCATCTTTTGCGGACCTGGACAGACTCGCTATCCTTTCTAGGAGCGTCCAGGACGCGGATCTTCAGAGGAGCCAAGCTGCGGGGCATCTTCCCCGGGCTGGTCTTCGCCCCGTCGTAGCACCTGTGGGGCAGGGTCTTGAACCGCCGCAGTGGCAGAGGCAGCCTATTGTTTGTTTTGGTTGTGGTCAACCAGGTCACATCCGGCGGGATTGCCGCCAGAGAGGAAATTTTGGACGTGGTCCAAAAAACTGAGTTACGCGCAGGGGGATAGTTTGCCCAATCCTTCCTGTGGTTTTGCTGTCAATTGTAAGGGCAATAAAGTCAATGTTTCAAGTAAAGTTCAGCCTAAGTCTAAGTTAATGTCTAAACCAAAGTTAAAGTTGAATTCTGTTCCCAACTATGTTTCTATTGCCTCCCCTTCTGGGAGTGCCGTTTCTGTTTCTGAGCCTCTGCTGCGGGGGATGACGGGCCTTGCATCCATGGGTGTGAAGGCGGTGCGCTCAACCTGTCCACGACTCAACATCTTGTTAGGTGACACGGTGCAGAAGGCTCTCGTAGACTCTGGGTCAGCCCGTTGTCTCATTTCCTTATCTCTGTTTGAAAATTTAGAATCTTCAGGGCTAATTAAGCAGGTTGAGCGAAGTTCCCCTATCTGCTGGACTGCGTCTAATTCCCCACTCCCCATCATCTATGAAGCCCGCTTTAAATTTAAAATCGAACATTTTTCTTGGGTGTGGAGCTTTTGGGTGGCTAAGGACCTTTGTTTTCCTGTCATTTTGGGAGCGGATTTCATTAAGCACACTGGCCTGATTTTGGACTTAGGTAGAGGCCAGTGTTTCTTCCGATTCGCGAGACGGGTGTTAATTCCTTTTGCTGATGAGATTAACGGTGGTGCCGCTGTGGTGGAGCCTGAGTCACCCGGCAAGGCGAAGATCGATCCTTTAGGGCATCTGACTCCTGGTGAGGCTGAAGCGATTAGAGCACTGTGCATTCGTTTTCCTGAAGTGCTTACGCCGAAGCTGGGAGTCACCAATCTTCTGGAGTACGAGATTCGACTAACTGACACCCGTCCCGTGCGTTCTCATCCGTACAAATTAGCTCCACCCAAAATGGAAACGCTTCGCACCATCATTAATGAACTTCTTGAAAATGGGGTTATTGAGCCTTCCCGCTCAAGTTACGCCAGTCCAGCATTTCTTGTCCCAAAACCCAATGGCAAGTCTCGGATGGTCCTGGATTATCGCAAGTTGAATGCGCAAATTGAAATCGACTCTGTGCCTCTCCCCGATTTGCATTCGGCGTTCGATTGGTTCGGTAAGGCCAAGTATTTTTCTGTATTTGACCTAAATCAGGCTTACCATCAGATTCCTTTGAAACCTGAGTCTCGACCTCTCACTGCTTTCTGCGTCCCGTGGAATTTATACCAATTCACACGAGTTCCGATGGGTCTAGCTGTTTGGGCCCAGACTCTCACCAGACTTCTTGATTCCATATTTCATGACGTCAAATTCAAGTATGTGTTCAATTACCTCGACGATCTTCTGGTGTACAGTGAGAGTTTCGAAGACCATCTGACTCATCTAGAGGAAGTTATGAGTAGGTTGCGTAGGGCTGGCCTTACCGTAAATCCCGACAAAGTTAGTTTTGCTAAGCCAGAAATTTCCTTTCTTGGCCATCTTGTTTCTTCTCGGGGCGTCTGCATCGATCCAGCTAGGACCCAGGCCATCAGGGAGTTTCCTCCTCCTAAAGATGCCAAGGGTATTGCCAGATTCATCGGCATGGTAGGTTTCTACCGACGCTTCATCCCCAACGTTGCTGAGTTGGCGGCCCCTCTCAATGAACTTCGCAAGAAGGGAGCCAAGTTTGTGTGGGGTGAAGTGCAGCAGACGTCCTTTGATTTTCTCAAAGAGGCCATCATGCAGCCGCCTGTGCTGGCTATGCCGGATTTCAACCAAAAGTTCGTCCTGCAGACTGATGCTTCCTCCGTCGCGATTGCGGCTGTGTTGTCACAAGAGGTGGATGGGGTTAGGCAGCCAATTGCGTACGCCTCACGTACTTTGAATCCCTGTGAAAAGAAAAGCTCTTCTGTCTATGAACTTGAGTGTTTGGCTGTCGTGTTTGGTATTAATAAGTTTAGAAGATTTTTAGAACATAAAGAATTTTTGTTAGAAACCGACAACCAAGCACTCTCGTGGCTTCTCGCCCATCCCCGCCAGCTTGGGAAGATTGGTCGTTGGGTTGTGCAAATTTCGTCCCTTAAATTTCAGGTGCAACATGTCCGAGGCACACAGAATGTGATCGCCGACACATTATCTAGGATGTACCACTCACCCGACGACCTTCCTTCGAATCCAGAGCAGACGGGATGTGCCGTGCTCTTGGATTTTCCTCTGGCTTTTTCAGATTTCATTCCCCATCAGTTGAAAGATCCCGAGCTGGCAAAATTCATAGGTGAGCTTCAGAATGGGGGAGCCCACCCCCCTTATTTTCTGTCCCAGGGTGCCCTTTGCTGCCGAGCCCGGCAGCGAGGCAAACCAAAAGTAGTGCTGCCAAGTCTTCTAATTCCGATGGTCTTTGAGTACTTTCATTCTTCCCCTGTGGGTGGGCACTTAGGGATTCACAAGACCATCGCTAAGGTTAGGGAACTTTTCATCTGGAAGGGTATGGATCGGGACATTGCTGCGCGGGTACGTTCTTGCCAAACGTGCTCGCTTAGCAAGCCCGCTCAGCATACCAAGTTTGGACTATTGGCTTCTGAGGTGGCGGAGAGACCTTTGGAGAAGGTTTTCATCGACTATGTTGGGCCTCTCCCACGTAGCAAGTCAGGAAACAAATTCTTGCTTGTTTGTGTGGATGCCTTCTCCAAGTTTTGCTGGCTTTTTCCCTTAAGGAATGCCACTGCACAGCTCACCGTGCAAGTACTTCGCACCCACCTGTTCCAACACTTCGGTGTACCCGCCACCATTGTTTCCGACAACGGGACCCAATTCATTTCCAATCTTTTCAAGAAGATGTGTTTTGGGCACGGTATTCGCCATGTGACCACTTCCCCTTACTACCCACAGCCTTCTCATGCCGAACGGTTCAACCGAAATCTTAGATCCGCTCTCATAGCTTTCCACGCTGATAAGCAGACCACCTGGGATCAGGAACTACCCTGGCTCCAATTTGCCTTCAATACTGCGCATCATGAGAGTCACAAGGCGGTCCCTTTCGAGCTGTTCCTAGGCTATCCGCCTAACAACCCGTTAGCGAATGTGTGGGGAATTGGCGACCTTCTGCCACCTCCTGGCGCGGCTGATGTCAAGGCAACTTGGCAAGCGGCCAGGAGAAACTTGATAAGGGCTAGGGAATTGGTCCGGAGGAAGCATAACCGCGGTAGGGTAGACAACCCTTTCCAGGTGGGGGACTTGGTATTTTGCAAGGCTCATCCAGCCAGTTCGGCTGTTGACAAGAGAGCCGCAAAGTTGTGTCATCGGTGGTCAGGTCCCCACCGCATTCTGAGATTCCTGACTCCTGTTACAGCGCAGCTGGGAGACCCGCGGACGGGAGCAGTCTTCCGGAAGGCACACATCTCACACCTGAAGCCCTTCCGGGGAGCTCTCCCGTAGGTCATTCATGGTTACTCGTGTGTCTGGGTGGGAAGTGCACTGGCCCAGAGAGATTGATCACCTCTTCTGTCCTTTGTGCGCTGCTGATGTTTTTCCCTTTTTAATCTCCAGCTCTGGCCAGAGCAAATCCTGGGGGTGAGTATTCCCCCCAGTTTGGAAGTCCCTCGGCGTTCCCCACTCCAGACACTTGAGTCGTCTACTGGTGTCGTTGTTTTTCTGAAATGGGGAGAGGCTTTGTTTTGTCCCTTTGGAGAGGAGTGTCCTCTTTTGGGGGGGGAGGTTGAGCCGTGACTACTTTCCACCGACAAATGTCACGCCTCATTTAGTGTTTTATATAGTACCGATTGTAGTGTCTGTGGTCTGACGTCCCCATTTGCACGGCCGTGAACCTCGTGTGCAGAGTCCTTGGGCGTTGACTTGAGAACCCCGAGGCCAATTTCCGTTGCTCAACGTGCAAAATTGCTCATAGGCTCCGTGGCTGTCAAAGGACGAACACTCTGCGAAGTTTTTCTGTCATAAAGTTGTGTTAGTGGAGTAATGTTGTGTTATGTTTTCTGTTGTTAATGTCATCGTAATGTTCGTCTAAACGAGCCGTTACTGCCTGATGGGTATGTAATCTTTTCATTTCTGCATTTTAGGTTAAAACTTTGGATTTTCACTCGGCCTTAGGCCGAGTCTCACAGTAGGATTTATGGAAGCCCCTTGGGTTCTGTTAAACGTTCAACACTATTCTGTGCCTCAAATAGAGCACTGAACAGCATTTAAATGTGTTTTTTTCATGTTTATGGCCTAGTTGAACTTGAGCGTTTTCTCACTTTTCTTTGGCCTTAGGCCAAGGCTTGGTGGGCGTCAGACCAAATGTTATGTCATTGTTTTGTAGTCTTCATTGCTGTGTTTAGTTTAAGACCTTTCCCGAGGTCCTAGAGCAAATATAACCCGAGATATAAGACTTTAAAAACCACTACTTGAGAGGTCCAACTCAGTTTGTTTGTTGTCTATTGTTTGTGTAATTTTAGGCCTAAGGCCTCCAAATAGCTTTAGTTTGTATTCTTGTGTTGGCCTACACCTTGCCGAGGTCAATCATTCATTTTGGATTAGGGTAAATGTGTTTTTGTAGCTGATAAAGCTAGGCCATTGTGACATATCTGATTATGCTGTATAAGTTGGCCTTAGGCTTTTCCCAAGGGCCAGTTTGGTTAATTTTAGTTGTAACTTATGCTCATGAATGTTTCCTGCAAGTTTAATCCAATTCGGTTAATAATTAATTTAGTTATGAGTTTTTTTTAATTTTGATTTTTCTGATACTGAAGTACCCTTGGGTAACTTGTAGGCCAAAAGGCCTCAGGCTTTTAGTTAAGGCTCGGTTTAGGCTTGGAAAGCTGGGGGCATATTTCCCCCAGCTTTTAAGACTATTCCGAGTGAATTCGGTCAGTAATTTTTTATGTTATAATCAGAAATACATGTGAATGCTCCTCTAGGCCAAAATTTTGAGTTTTCCTTAAAACTGCCATTTTCATGTGTTTTTCTATGTTTATCTGTTAATGTCTCATTGTTTTACTTTATCTTTTGGCACTCTGGACTAGATAGTTTTGGGCTTTTTCCCTATTTTTGAATATTGAATGGTTTTAACTTCTCACCTGACCTGACAGTGAATTTATTTAAAAATAACTTCTTGTTTAATCTTGTACAGTGCTTTGTTTATTTTAAAAAAACAGTGTTTAGCTCATTTAATATTGTTTTCATGATTGCAAATTGTTAAAATCCCCTTTTGAAATTTTAATTTTTTTTTAATATTTTGTGAACAGTAGTAGTGGAGTTTGGGGACTTCTGACCCAAAAATTTTTGTTCTTGTTTTCATGCGGTAATTCATTTATAAGTGCAACTTTGATATTTTGGTTAGTATAAAACTTTTTTTATGTGATTAGTAAATTTTGGTGGAATATATCTGACAAAGAACTTTGAAAGTGGCAAAACTGTTTTGAATTTCGACTAGTGTTATTGGGGCTTCTGGGTTGTGTTTCCCAGGGTCCCGGAGGAGCGCGACCACCTCAACAGCATAAGCGTCGGCGGAGAGGGATTTTCCACCTTGGCTGCCGTCACCGGATTCTGGCCCCCTTCTCCGCCCTGTTTCGTCGCCCCTCCGGTGGGCCGCTTTGACCCGCCCAGAACCGCCTGCCGCAAGTTACCATAGAACTTTTTTGTTATATGTCTATATTTATTTTATTATTGATTGTGTGAAAGCTGTTGCCACCATGGACTTATTATTTATATTTATATTTCTGTTATTTAGTTTTAGGCACAGTTTTTTTTGTTGGTAAATTATTTATAACTTATTCAAAGGGGGCCCCTACCAAACCATTTGATCTATAAAAAAAAATTAATTTAAATTCTCTGTTGTGCTAATTGTTTCTTGTTATTTATTTATTTATTGATTTGTTGAATTATTTATTTAAATGTTAATCTATTTATCTACTGTTGGTTAGTTATATATTTTTTAAATTGATAATGTTGACTTAACTCAATTAACTTAACTTAACTTTTGAATAGACTGTGTTTTTAAATTATCTAAACTTTAAAACTGTATTTATTTTGAAATATTTTATAGAATGAAAAACACCATTATTTAAATATAAAAAAGGCCATGTAAGCTAGAAGGCAGGTGGGAACGTTTGTTATTTGCTGAAATTATTTAAAGTCACATGTATTTTGGGTGTTTCTTTGATTACAGTTTGTGCCTCTCAAATGGTGCGTTTTAATGATTTTTCCTCCACGGTCTTCCTATCATATTTAGGTAGGGCTGTGAGCCGCCCCTCGCCCCGCGTCCATGGGAGCACGCTTCCAATTCTGGTTCGCTTGGGTGCGGGTGCGGGGGCGTGGTTCAATAGTTATTATGCCAAATGCATTCCAAAAACTGGTATACCTAAAGTATTATATTAAAATAATGAAACGAATACTTAGTTACAAAATTACCTTACAAAATTGATATAAAACTGTATGTGCCTGCGATTCTCTGTCAAAAGCAACTGAAAGTTTCTCAGCATATTAGCACACAATTGGTTTAAGGCACCAGGATATTAACATCATCAGTGAAGAATTTGAGTTAGGTTCACAATAACATGTTAGAATAAGAAATTCATTATTTTACCCTGCCATTCGTATAAAGTCATCTTCACATAAAATGTTATTAACATTATGTCGTTGTTCCAATTGTGACTGTAGTCCACAGCAGTATCTAGTGAGGAGGAAACCAATGACATATCTTGCTATTCTTCTTCCTCTACTTCATTAACCAACATCTGTCTCAGCATCAGCATTAGCTTTTAGATTTGTATGTTTCACTCAATAATGCATTATACTTGGAACTAACATACAGAATTGTTTGCGTATTGGGAATTTTATTTGGTTCTACTTGTAAGCCTTGTAAATTAAATATATATTGTAAGCCAAATGAAATAATCCAAATATGTCAAGCGTTTTATTTATTTTACTTGAATTTTGGCCTTTTTGTAACAATTTATATACTTACAACAAGTTCAATTAGATGTTTAGAATTATAGCCGCAATATGTTGTAGGGATCAGATAGCTTCGTACTCCTACATAATTATCAATATATTTAAAATATGTTAATTATTCTGATTTAAGTTAGTCTAGATTTTAGTACCATAATATGATCAATATTGTATTACAATCTCTGACAGCATACACTTGGTTCGTTATTAAACTGAAGCTATATCAGTGATACCTTAGAGATTGGAAAATGATAACAAGAATATCACTACCGCTTGAGAAATCTTGAGATTACATTCTGTACTGTTCTGGTTCCATTATTGCAGACAATCCTGTAATGTACAAGCATCACATCATTTCACTACACTAGGGAAGATTGAATACACACCGTTACTTCATATTAATATAGGCAAAGACAAACTGAAGTTAAAAGAATGATACAGATTTTCGTTGTTCATGACATTCACATTGAATGTATTTTTATAAATTGAAACTATGTCAAAGTTGATAGTTGAAGAAACACATTAGTTTCTTATACTGGAATTAAATTGTATTTAAATAAACTGACAGCAACTTAGTAACATTATAAAGGCTATATATTGACGTGTCAGATGTTTTACGATGTTTATTTATTGCATTATGAAATTAGGAAGTTAATGTTTCTTACGAATGGTTTGTTGTTGACACGCTTAACAGTTAATCTTAAAATTAAAAGAATCAGAATAAACAAGTTTATCTTATGTAAAAAAATAAGATACTAAATACTTTACGTTCCTCGGTAGCTTCTCTTGATTTAACGTTCCATGGTAAACGTTGAATTATTATGTTTAGTTTTAGCTATTGAACTGGCCAAGTTTTAATTAATTTAAAAAAATACTTTTAATACCTGAACACAATTTTTTATGCAAATATTTGATTTAAAATCCCGTATTTGTATTAAGAAATATCTAAAGTTTGCTTTGTTGGGGCGTTGAATATTAAAAGAAAATAATTCTCAAAACAGTACAGATTAATATATATCATTGTATTAGTCCTCTGAACAGTTATTTTGCAACTGATCATCCTTTTATGAGCCACACTTGTTTTATGTCGTGAAAAGGATTAGCAGTTTAAATTTTTCATGTGCTGTTCTGCAAAATATATGTATCTGAGGAATACTCCAAATAATGAGATTTAGTATTTAATTTATTACTATTTGAGGAGAATGGCGGACTTGAATTGAACACTAGCAGTCAGACTTCTCGCACCAAATCATCCACCAATTCTGACCTGCAGATGGTTGGATTAAGGGAAAGTTCACGCCACTACTAGTCTTAGGAAACACTATATTAACACTATATTAAACACTATGTGTGCGTAATAACTTCTGGGTTACAATGAAATACGGTGTTCCAGAAATAAATGCTGGAGTATCCTTCAGAGCTGTAGTTAATTTGCTTCAGTAACCTTTTTCGTTTACAATATATCGTTATCAGTTATAATATATACCAGTAATATATCATCAAATTAAAATATGAGCTACTAATTTTGAT
The DNA here is from genome assembly GCA_963675035.1 of Allygus modestus. NCBI lineage: Eukaryota > Metazoa > Arthropoda > Insecta > Hemiptera > Cicadellidae > Allygus > Allygus modestus. Next base: position 29,170,291 of record OY776115.1, on the reverse strand, counting down.
TTAAGTAAAATATTTAACATAATTAAAATGTCTGCTAATGCATAAACATAGTTATACAGTATTTCGTACTTCATACAGTTCAAATATTACAAAACTGAAGTTTGGCTTTCCCTTTAATTCCCGTTAGCTTTAATCGTTTTGCATTCGTTCATCAAGTTGTTTTAATGCATTTCGCTTTCCTCTGATAGCTCATAAGGTTTGGATCACAACTGTTATCAACGATCCGCCATTATATAATTAAATGCTGGTGTTTCAATGATAGTTTATATAAATTGGTATAACAATAACAATTATTCAGACTTTTCTTGTCCTGCGTTTATGAATGATAAGTTTATTAGGCATTTACTAATTTCAAACAGTTCGGACAAATACAGAATCATTAAAATATATGCTTTAGCGAATTTCCCTTATAGGGAAGAAGCTATTACCGTAGTCGGCATGTAAATACCTAGAACCGGGTCCATGATAACTTTTCGTTTTGAGGTCCCCAGACCCCAAAAAACACCATTTGTTCGAAACTGTATATACATTTATACATATATATATATATATATATATATATGTGTGTGTGTGTGTGTGTGTGTGTGAGTGTGTGTGTCCGTGAGCACGATAACTCTCGTAAAAATTATCTGAGTTTGATTAAATTTACTGTAAACGTGTAAAGCAACATTTATGACTTTATGTTTGAAAACCAACCAGATCGCTCCATCCGAAGGGGTATTTTGGGGTGGTTTTGCACCCCAAAAATGGGTTTTATTAATTTCTTACAAATCATTTTTTAAATAGTGAAATGGTAAAAATTAAAATTTTACCATTGTATTCAGCTTAAAAAACACACACAATTTGGTATTTTGATAATTTCTCTGCGACAATTGGTTACCGAGATATTGAAAGTGCTAAACACAGTACGTTGTCTAATGTTATTCTTATGGAGGAAAAGAAAAATGTTATATCTCGCTTATTTATGAATGTGTACTGACAAAACTTTGTAAATACGTGTGGTCTATTGATATTTGCTAAAAAAATGTTTTGCCAAAGGTTTCCGTAGCATCAAACCTGCGTACTCAACTGCCATGTTATTCTTATGGAGGATAATTAAAATGCTATGTCTCCCTTAATAATGAACATTAATGAATAAAAACTGGTACATGACTTCACCTAGTTGAGTTATATTAATGTAAGCATAAAAACCCATTTTTTATGTTCGTCGATGCAGCAAACCTGCGTATTCAGCCCCAATGTTTTCTTATGGAGAATAATTAAAATTGTATATATCGCTTATTTGTATATATCGCATATTTTTATGATACTTGGTAAGTGGCTTTATGTAGTATTAAGACATTTATATCTTCATTGGAAATTTGCTGAATATGCAGGTTTGCTGCGACGGTGGTATTTTTATCCACTGATAGTCAAATTTGTAAAAGTGTATAGGGATAACAAAGACTGACAAAAACATATTTACCAACCTTCTCACTTCAAACTACCTAGTATTCCAATTTCCAAACAGTTAGATCTGAAAACAGGCCGATGCAACAGTCCTTGGATAAAAACCTCAGCTTTTAGCGAATTTCCCCTACAGGGAAGAAGCTATTACCTTAGGTTTCATTATAAAACTTATGGCCGAGACCATGATGAATTTTTGTTTTGAAGTCCCCAGATGCCAAAACCACTATTCGTTCAAATACGTATGTGTGTGTGTGTTCGTTAACTCAGTAGCTTTTGAAAAAAATCTGATGTCCATGAAATTTGTCACAAACGTGTAAAGAAACGTTTGTGATTTTCATGTTTGTGCATTTATGACTTTATGTTCGAAAACCAGAAAGATCGGACCATAGAAAGGGGGTTTTATGGGGGTTTTAAATTTTCCAAAATCAGTTCATCATGACCCTAAAATCAGTTCATCAGACTAAAATCAGTTCATAACAGAATTTTTTTACCCTAAAACCTTTTTAACACTCAATTTATGTTTAAACTATTTTATAAAGCTTAAACAAATAATATGGTATTTTGAATTATTAAGCTAGGTTAAGTGGTTGCGGAGAAAAACCAAAAACGTGTTCATAAATCCCCCATGTTAATCTTATGGGAACAAACTCTTTAGCTTTTCCACAGCTAATTTTTCTGTAAACTTCACATTTGCTTTTACCAATCGCTTAAGCTCTACGAAATAATCATTTTGGCGTTTAAATTGTGATTCTACGTCCATTCGTTACCGAGATATTCAAAGTTCTAAACACAATACGTTGTCCAATGTCATCCTTATGGAGAAAAAATCAAATTTTATAAATCGATTATTTATGAATGGATATTGATGAAACTTTGTTTGTGACTTCAACTGGTACTAGTATATTGATATTTACACAAAACAATTATTTTTAATTTTCCCCATTGCAGCAAACCTGCATACTCAGCCCTAATGTTATTCTTACGGACAATAAGTAAAGTTTTATTTCTCTCTTGATTATGAATATAAACGATTAAAACTTGGTACGTAGCTTCACCTGGTTGAGTTGTATTGATAATTTCTTAAGAAAAATATCTTATATTTCTTGTTGCAGCAAACCTGCATACTGAGCCCTAATGTTATTCTTAAGGAGAAGAGATAAATTGCTATATATCTCTTATTTATAAATGTATTTTTATAAAACTTGGTAAATGGCTTTACGTGGCAGTGAGAAAAATATACATGAATTGGACATTTTCTTAGTATGCAGGTTTGCTGCAACGAGGGTATCGTTCATGATTGCACATTTGCTAAGTATATTACTTCATTTCTAAAAAGAAATGTCTTAGTTTATACTTCAGACAAGATGTGACGGTTTTATGCTGTTGTAATATTATAGTAGAGAGGCCAAGCTAATACCTGTAATATTTAACATGCATAAAAATGTCTGCCAACACAAAACAATCCTCATTAACGCTAGGCCTCGTAAGGTTCGTGCATATTCCCCACCTCTGACAGCCGTCGCGTGATGATTACTCCATTAATACTGTTATCAACACCGGGTCACCATATAATACCGAGCTGGTATCATTTGGTAATGCCGTAATGGCGTAGAGAAGTATATTACTAATCACCATAACTCCAAGTGGCTACTCCATGTTTACATTTCTCTTGCTTACAAAGTATTTAATTAATGACAATGGTTCAGGCATGTGTAACAGTTGAAGCATAACTCTTCCTTAAAAACAATAGTTTAATAATAACTACCATTTTAAAATAATACCATTTTAATTGTGATATAAATTACCCAACGTCGTAATCATTAATTTTTCAATAGCTTATTTGCTTTATTATAAAAAAATAATTTTTGGGTTTGACTAAAACTCAGCGTAAGACTAAATTACCATTTTGGTGTTTTGTTATTCGACACACAAAAACAACTTATGACTGTTGAGAAAATCCAACACATGAATGTAAAGACAATTTTTTATAAATTTGTTACTTCTAACGTACATTTTGGATTTGTTTTGTATTAGTAATTCGAATTGATTTTTGAGCAAAATATATCATTTGAATACATTCTACGTGTACCAGGAATATATTAGCACAACTAAGATATAAATACTAACCAATGCTTATATTTAGTTAAGGTGACCAAACTAAAAGCAAAGCTGAACCTTCTTTTATTTATATAACAATGGTTTATTTTTAGTTTTTTTTCTGATTAAAAATTATATCGTTTTATGTACGTTTTTGGTAAATCCTGCGTCAATAATTTTACTGATTTGTTTTTATTATTAAAATAAAAATCTGAAACAAATTATGAATACAATACTAGTTGGCTTACAGGGTTTTATTGATTTAATGAAAGTATTTATTTTATTCCACGTTTGTATCACCTTGGTCATGTAAAGCTATATATATATATATATATATATATATATATATATATAATATTTGGTCGGTTTATTTAAGTGTACCTCTGAGCAAAACCAGGGAGAACTACCACATTATATTGTTGATGGATCACTTTACAAACGTTCTATTTATTCAGATACAAAGAATACCTGTGTGAAAGGCTGATTGGGTAGCCCCAAGTAAATTAAAGCATTCGAATCCAATAATTGATTTCTATCATTTAATAGGATTTAAAATCGGAAGGATGTAAATATAAGTAATCAATAAATATCGGCTAGGTTTATATATTTCTATAAATGTTATTTGCCCTGATTTTTGGGAGTTTGTAGGTTTTGTAAATAGGGAAACTACATTATTTAACTGTTTATTTGAAATTGTTTATAATCTCAAACCTAGTTTATGTAAAACAAAATAATTTCGATTTGTGACGTTAAAGAGTTTATTCAGCAAACAAGATATATTATCATTAATAAAAAAAATTGTATGTTATGTTTAGTCACAAAATCAATATTTTTCTAACTGATCAGGTAAATAAATGGGAGGACCACTAAAACTCCTTCTATCCTTCCAAGTACTTTACAATTATACATTATTGAGTATATACACATATACAAAGATACAAATTGTATTCAAGGCTAGAATATTTATGGATAGTAACAATCTGCTTATAACTCACAGTATATTTGTTTTCTTACATCTAGTGATATTATTACTTTAATATTTATGTTTATGCTTTTGCATTTTTCCTTTAAGGTTAATTTAAGTATATAATAAAAATGGATTGGGATTTTCAAACATTATATACAACTACAGTAATCAGCAAAATATTTAATTTGTAAATCAATAATAAAAAAAGGGAAATCATGTTAAATTTAACGGCAAGAACTTGATACATTATTCACAGCTTTGCAAGGCCTTCTAGGCCGCAGAGAACCAACTTGCACTGCCTTCTTGTAATTTGGTATTTTAAAGAAGCGTGGTAACAATATGCACGTAACAAACTGAAATTTTTTAGTCTTGCACTTTAGTAGTCCATTTAGCCAGCCACTAGTATAAGTGCAACTCCGTTTGTCTTCAGAGACAAACCAAGTGTCACGACTGGGTCCTCTTACACAAAACCTGATTTGATTATAAATGTTTCCAAAATTTAAATTTAAATAGGCCTACATAAATGTTTATTTGTCCCGTGCTCTTGTTCTGTGTTTTGCACTTTTAATCTGTGACGCAACCAATGTGCTAAGTAAATTACAAGTTTTGGTGCGGATCCGAAAATGACGATTATTCGTCAAAACGCCTAATCCATTCCAATGATAATCTAGGATCACGGGGCAGATCGCAGGTGTTTAACCTTTAATACATTGGTCAATGTATTCGGAAAATACAACATCAATATGAAACTAAATATTGAAACTATATGAATTAAATCGTTTTTGGAAAAATACACAGGTTTTAAAACACAGAGAGTGTTTATTATTTGTCGTTGAGCGTGAAAACCTTCTGGTAAGCTTTACTTGAACCGGGAGATACAAGATCTAAATTAGACGTAGGAAAATATATATCAGCGGTCTTAATAACCTCTGGAAGGGGAACCGAAGTAATGTGGTCATTACGGAGATTAGCGCATCTGACGACGGGCTGAGGTTTAGAACTAACAAGAATCCCGTTTTACAAAACAAATATAATAAAATATATTTATCACATTTTTACATATTAATATTAATATTATTAATAAGACACGGGTATTATAATATTCACGGGTATAATTGGGGTGTCTTAAAACCTTTAAAGGCTTTGGTCCATATTAATGTTTTTTTTGTTTGTAATATATTACAAATCTGCCGATTTCTTTGAAAGAAAAAAAAAACTTCAATAAATTCCAGTTAATATGCCTCTTACAATTGTATACAGTTTTATTGGGGTTATAAATTACTCCTCGATACAAGAGAGTTTTACAAATCCAATATCCCCTTAAATAAAAAAATGTATGATACAAATCCGAGGTCATAGGTTTCTAAAACAATATAAATATTTTTATATTTTCTGCATTCTTATTAGTTATAAGTTAAAGCCAATATAGCTGTCAAATCTGGTGCTAAAAGTGAAAGTACCGCTTAAACACATAACTGAAACGTTCCGGGCTTAAACTATTCCCAGTCAACACATAAACTTGCAAACTTCCCTCTTTATTGCACTATTCAGCTTTTGATTCAGTTTTATTACTGCAGCAGCGTTACGGTTTTATTTAAGATGCAAGTAATGGGGTGTTATAATAAAGTTACCTTATCCTATGTGTATAATAAATAATGTCAAATGCACTTTTCAGTATGTATTGATAGTAACATCAGTCAATTAATGAAAAATATATAATCACCTGAAAATAAGGAAATATTTCTCATATAAAAACCAAAGGGTCTGTAAAACGTCTATGTTGTTACTTTTCCACTCGTGATATAAGTATCTGCTTTGTTTACAAAACAACATGTGATCATACTTTTATATAGATTTATTATACGCAGAAAGTATGCAGAAAAAAATCAGACAAGGCATAAATTAGGGGCTATAGTCCTCACAAGCCACTAGTTGATACAAAAGAGTTTCTATTAAAAAAAAACAAATAAATTTATGACGACGCTAGGTGTGAAACATATTCGGTATCACAGAAGATAAATAAAGCGAACTGCTGGGAGGAAGCGCTTGCGATTTCTCTTATGAAAGCATTCATCTTTTGAATAGCATTGTCTCTTTTCATGTGAGATTGCCAAGCTTAGAAAATATTGCCATTTTGTAAGCTTTCCTTACTTCATTCTTGGAAAAAAGTATCATGTGAAGATAGTAAATTATTCAAATTCATCCTAGCTGCTTTATTTATTTTTATTGCTGATATTATTTTAATTTTACACAGTGTTTAAAAATAAAATGCCTATTAGTATACCATTAGAATGAAGTACAGTCCTTGTTTTTTGTCGCACTCTCAGTATGTGTTATTAATTGTGTCGCTATTTATAAACAATGCCGTCATTCAAGATATCGTGTTACGCAGTTATAGTGTTCTCTATAAGCTTTAGGCCTGGCAATTTTATTGAGTTAGAACGATTACAAAAAACGTGGCTGAAAATCCATTACTTAATAAAGACATTTATTTTCACTCAAGACAGTTGTAAATTTATTAAGTGAAATGATCTAAATACACCATCTCTTATACATACTATATGTTTATGAACTCGCTATTTTGGTCGTTATGAAAGGCAAGGTTTTCTGTATCTTTAAGTTAATTAAGTTTTAAAACACCAAACATCTATTATATTTGTGTGGTATGTGCTTATTATTTTGGTTAATTCAGAATATCTAAATCCATTTTGTCCTATACTTACTTGGACAGCCTTTCAAATTAGTTGATTTAAAAATCTCTGTTTTTATAATTCAGGTAAGTGTTTGTTTCAACATTGGCGTCTTTGGCTGAAAATAATAATTAATAGTAAAATTTATGAGTGTGTAAATAGTTAAATTAAAGGATTAAAACCCGAAACCATTGGGCTTTGATTTACTACCCTCCCCCCTCAGATGTATGGGCATTCGAATTTTCAAACATTATTTTGCAGTATATTAGTAACATTAACCATAACGTCGTCTAGAACTTAAAAAAGTATTGTTTGGGCTTATTCACACTGGTCTGGAGTTTATTTTTAAAATTGTATTCAAACGAGGTAACAGAAATTTGCTCATTACTTTTTCTGAGCATTACTTTCTCTTCGTACAGTCAAAACTATTTCAAATAGCTCAAATCAATAAATCAAGTACAATGTTGGAGTTAAAGGAAAAGAGAACAGATAATCTGTATAAATTATTTAACATTTGTAATGAGTAAAACCGGCAGCATTCTGAGACTAGTTCACACAAAAAAACATAATAACTTGTACAAAATTTAAAACTAAACATTTGCCTGATTTTAATTACCTCATTTAATAACAATACTTTAACTTTAATAAAGGCAAATACTGGGATAAGTTAAAAATTGGGTTTAATGCTTTTACTTGACATAATTGGTAAACTCAGTAATTTTCAGGGTAATAGATTGTCAGAGAAGTATTTTAACTAGCATTAGCAATAGGAATCTTCAAAAATCGAATACTGCTATGAATTATACTGAGTGAAAAATACCGGTATGAATGTTGTCGATTACACGGTGGAGATAATGATAAACGTACGACCATGGGGAATTGCGTTGCCCACCACAAGAAACAGGCAAACATGGTCCTGTCCAATACAAGCACGCACACACTCATGTTGACCTGACACAAAACTGGGAGGAACAATTTAGAATTTATTGATGTTATTTTTACTTCTATTTCAAATTCTAAGCTTATTACGAGTAGGGGGCCATAGCCGATTCAAAACCAGCACAGGCGAAAGTGAGGATGTGAGGATGCAAGGTCACCCCCCCCCCCCATGACGTCATCCCCCCCCCCCGACCTTGACCTTGACCCCAAGGTCACCCTCGAGGCCCCCCCCATGACGTCACCCCCCCCCCGACCTTCCCCATAGCCAAGCTCGGACCTCCCCCCCCCGACCTACCCCATAGCCAAGCTCGGACCCCCCCCGACCTTCCCCATAGCCAAGCTCGGACCCCCCCGACCTTCCCCATAGCCAAGCTCGGACCTCCCCCCCTGACGTCATCCCCCCCCCGACCTTCCCCATAGCCAAGCTCGGACCTCCCCCCCCCCGTCTGCAAGATTTTTCGTGATGAGGAAAAAACTTTCAAAAATTAATAACTAGCCTATTTACTCACCGATTCCCACGGGACTTTTTCCAGAATGTAGGCCTATCCCAGAGGAAGCGAATGACGTAAGAACCCCATAGATCCGCCATTAAACAAGGTCGCTATTAGTTTTTAAACGCGTTTTCCTTATGGGATCTCAGCTGTTTACCGACCGATTTTGATGAAATTTCACCACATGTCGGGCGGCGGCCTAAGTAAACCATCCTTTAAAGAAAATTGAAAATCCCCCGTTAAACAGGCCCGCTATTAATTTATAACCGCGTTTTCCTTATGGGATCTCAGCTGTTTACCGACCGATTTTGACGAAACTTCACCACATGCCGGGCGACGGCCTAAGTAAACCATCCCTTAAAGAAAATTGAGAATCCACCGTTAAACAGGCCCGCTATTAATTTTTAAACGCGTTTTCCTCATGAGATCTTGGCTGTTTACTCATCAGCGGTCTTCCAGACCCATCACGATGGTTCAAAACCAGCAAAGGCATGGTGAGGATGCAAGTCCCCCCCCCCCCCCGGTGAGCGGCTCCGCGGAGTCACGTGTCGAGGTGCGTGCTAGGGCCTACGTGACTGCCCGGGGCTGTTTACTCATCAGCGACCTCGACTCATTAGCGACCTCATTAGCTGTTATTTATAAGCGAGTCCTTGAGGGTTTCACCAGAAACCTCGCTTTCGTTTCTATTATTTCTTTTAGTTTTATAATGTGTATTTTATCATAGAAGAGGTAATTAAGGAAAGGGTTTAAAGGTATATTTATTATCGAATTTTTCCGCAATTACATTTTCTAATTGCGCTAGGAGGAGTTCGCTTTGCTCCTCCAGCCTCCGCATTTCCTCATCCATCTGCGCGGTTGCGGCGGTGTCCTCCTCAGGGTATCGGGGAAGGGCGGTGGCGTCCTCAACGGGAGCGGTGGCGACGTCCACAAAGGGGTAAGGCGGCGGCGGGGGTCGCTGCGGCTCGGGCGGAGTCGAGGTGGGTAGAATCGCCCGTACCTCAGCCACCTCGTGCGTTCGTGTGTGTCTCCTCGCCTCAGCCAGACTTTGAAAGGCCGATCCGCAGACGGAACAGTCATACAGCGGCGCATGACCGTGAAATCTCCGCGCGTGTCGGAGCAGGTTGTCTGTGCGGCTGCAGCGTCTTGAACAGTAGGGGCAGGGGTACATAGTGTCGGGCGGTTGCGGAGAGACTGACGACGGTGGCGGCGGGACGATTGCACAAATAAACAGTCAGAATTTTCCCTGGATAAACAACAACAACAGTCGGAAATTTCCTCAAAACAGATCGGGCGTGCCCCCCCCCCCCGGATCAACTGGTGTGAGGATATATCTGCCTCGCGACAAAGCTTGGCATGAGGATTCACCTGACACCCCCCCCCCTCCCCGGATCAACTGGTGTGAGGATATATCTGCCTCGCGACAAAGCTTGGCATGAGGATTCACCTGACCCCCCCCCCCCGACATCACCTGGTTTGAGAGGGCGGGCGTGAGCGCCTCTGGAGGAGTGCAATAGACCCTAGGTCCGACGGCGCACGGTCTCAGTTTCGTCCGAGACTTCTTCACGAGCGGTCACAGCAGCGGCATGAGCAACGCGGTTGAAGTGGATCGAACAATCCGCTGTTTTATGGAGGAGTGGAACGCGATCAACGAAGAGAACGCCAACGCTGCCACCCCCATACCGCCACAGCAACAACAGAGGACGGCTAAAAAGAGGAAGTCAAACGGCGGGTGGACCGCGAATAAAGAAGTGCCTGGTGATTCCCCTACACTGAGTTGGACCGCGGGCGAGCGTCAGTATACGGTGAAGAACCCGACCAACAATGGCAACGTCCTTCTGAAGATGAACGTTTTCCAAGGAGGTCGCTCGACTTGGGCCTGCGGCTTGTATTTGGACGAGCAGCGGGACGACGAGATCTGCATGATTCTGACGGATCTGCTGACTAGGCTGCAGAACCTATGGTTGACCAACAGCGAGACGGGAGAGCCTAGATTTGACGGAATCGTCAGGACCGTCAGTCCGCTGCCTACCTGGAGGAAGATCGCGGATCGGTGCGTTTCCACCGCCACTGCTGTCGCCATCCCTGAAAAGCGGAAAAAGATGAAAAAATAAATGAAATAAATTAAGTAATTCGATCCTTCCCTTTCCTACTTTTCCTTATTGTATACTATTGTAAAAATAAAATAAAAAAATAAATAACGTAATAAGGCGAATGAGCGTGTTCCTCAAGATACATATCCAACCTCACCACTCCTCCACTCCACCATCTCTCCACTCCTCCTCCACTCCTCCACTCCTCCTCCACTCCTCCTCCACTCCTCCTCCACTCCTCCTCCACTCCTCCTCCACTCCTCCTCCACTCCTCCTCCACTCCTCCTCCACTCCGCCAGTTGGTGTTTTCATCACTGCACCTCCTCCGCAGTTGCCTACAAAAGGCGACTCGGTGGCGAGAGCCGGTCATTCTGCATCCAACCGCTGTGACATGCTCAACACGGACCAGAAGATGGACCTCAGGACAGCCCTCAACAGCTGCAAGGCCGCGGGTTACACCCGCATCATAGACCTACAGGAGAACGTGGTGTATCCCATTCGCTCGTTTGAGCGAGTGGACACACCATATGGCGAGGCGGTGATGGCCACCTTGGAGGGTCTTGTCGGTGACGACCCGATCCGGATTTACATGCCCCGGCGGTACCTTGCAGTCCTGGACGATAACACCATCACGCAGTATAACGTTGGCGTGAGGCCGAGGATGAGCCTTGTGAAGAGGAGCAGCTCTCTAGGCAGTAAAAGTCCTCTCCTAGAATTTGTATAAATAAATGGTATTCCTTATTCCCTTATTTCCTTCAATATAAAAAAAAAAAAATAAAAAAAAAAAAAAGCGAGAAAAGAATTTAGTTTTAAGAGCCGAGGTGGTGGTGCATGGCAGTCAGTAGACGCCATGGACTTGAGGTGGAAACATCCGTTCACCGCCATCGTGGCTGGGCCCTCAGGCAGCGGCAAGTCGCACTTCGTGGCTCGCTTCATAGAGCACGCCGACCACATGTGCGATACGCGGTTCGCCCGCATCACTTGGCACTATGGCAGTGGCGGTGGTAAGAGCCGTGCGGACTCTGCCGTGCGCTACGTAGCCGGCCTACCAGACCTGGACGACTATGACGGTAGCGAGCCCGCCCTAGTCATCGTAGATGACATGATGCGTGAGGCTGGCCCCGGCGTAGCGGACCTGTTCACCAAGGGCTCACACCACCGCAACCTGAGCGTGTTCTTCATCACGCAAAACCTGTTTCATCAGGGCAAGGGCCAGCGCGACATATCGCTGAACGCCCACTACATTGTGTGCTTCAAGAATCCCAGGGACCGCGCTCAGATCAAACACCTGGCCCGTCAAGTATACCCGGAGAACCCCAAATTTGTGGAGGAGGCTTACGCGGACGCTACGCGTGATCCGCACGCCTATCTACTCATAGACTTGAAACAGTCTACGCCCGAGGAGATGCGCGTACGTTCAGCCATTTTCCCAGACGACCCGGTGAACTACGTGTACCTGCCCAAGAAGAAGTGATAAATAGGCCGAGCGCGCGCCAGCGTCAGTCATCATGTCACACCGCGTGAAGAAGGACGCGGCGCTGCTGAGGGCCCTAATACACGCTACGCCCAAAGAACGCAAAGCCCTGTTAAAAGCGTGCGACAAGAGTCGCATCAAGTCATTGTGCGAGTGCGCGTATAACGTGCTACGCGGAAACGTACCGCTTTCTCCCTGCCACAAACGCAAATTGAGCAAACACAAACAGGCGCTCAGACGGCTGGTGAAACGCGGCGAGGGTTGGACCAAGAAACGACACTACCTCGTCCAACGGGGCGGAGGGATCTTCCTACCTCTGCTGTTGAACGCTGTTCTGCCCATTCTAGCGCAGAAGCTAATCGGACATGGAGTACGCTAGGAAAATGGTGGTTGTACCGCAGGAGCTCATCGAGAGATTGCAAGAAGGACCGGGACCAGGACCAAGAGGAGGAGCAGGTAGCGCCAATAAGCCAGCCAGCCTGGACGCTGAGATGCATCGCATATTGAGCGACAAGCGGCTGGACGATACGGAGAAATGGAAACAATATCAGCAGGTGTTACAGCGGTTCCTGCACTTTTCCGCGGCTAAACGTCAACCCATAGGTCTGTCAATCATCGAGGGTGAGGAGAGGGAGGAGGAAGCGACGGGAGGTCCGAGTCAGATGAAGCGCGAGTCTAGCGCCTCGGCGGAGGAGGACATTGTGGAATCGTTCTCAAAAATCTACAGGTCGGTGGCGCGCAACTTGTTGCGATTCATGACCCGTCAAGGCAGCCCCATCTCCTGGGACGCCAGTGGGGCGGTGTACGTGGACAAGGTGAAGATCCCTGATTCCAATATAGTGGACATCGCGCACAGCATAGTGAGAGCGCGAAGGGCGGACCGATTGCCTACCGGCTGGCATCAAGTGATGGCCGCCTTGAAGGACATGAACGTGCCCAAAGAATACGTGAGCAATCCCACGGCGTTGCGTTACTTAGGCGTTGGGCTGGACTCGGCATCGAGCCCCTGGGGAGACACGACAGCCTCCTCAACACCCCTCTCACCGAGGTTGACACCGATACTGGACCGCCTGAGACCGCGACCTCCAGCAGCCAGGAGAAGGATAATAACCGAGGAACCCGACCGGGAATCGTCATTGGACAACTGGGAGCCGTTCCCACCGTAATGGAGAAGTTGTACTACGACCCGAGCCAGCCCGGTTCCCTCGGCGGGGTGACCGCCCTGGCCAGAGCCGCGCGCCTACCGAAACGTAGGGTAGCCGACTGGCTGCGCACCCAGGACACCTACACGCTGCACAAACCGGCGCGCAAGCGGTTTCCCCGCAACCGCTATGTCGTGTTCGGGCCTCGGGAGCTGTGGCAGGCGGACCTGAACGACATGCGCGGCCTGAGCCGGTACAACGACGGAGTCAACTACCTGCTGACTGTGATAGACGTATTCAGTAAGCGGCTGTTCGCGGTACCGCTGAAGAGGAAAAGCGGGCCTGAGGTGGCTGCTGCGTTCGAGAGGATATTCGCTGAGGCGACTCCTCGCTGCCTACAGACCGACAAGGGGACGGAGTTCACCGGGGCCGCGACCAAGCGAGTGTTCAAGAGTCACGGTGTCAACTACTTCACCACGCAGAACCCCGACGTGAAGGCGGCGGTGGTGGAGCGAGTCAACCGCACGCTCAAGAACCGCATGTGGCGCTACCTGACCTACAAAAACACGTATCGCTACGTGGACGTGTTGGACAGGCTTGTGGACGCCTACAACCGTAGTCCGCACAAGAGCCTGGGTGGCCTACGACCTGTGGACACGGACAGCGGCGATGGTCAAACGGTGTACAAGGTGTGGCGTCACATGTATGGAAAGGCGATCCGGCGACACAAGCCCAGGTTCGAGCCTGGTGACACGGTGCGCATAGCCAAGGAGAAGGGCACGTTCGCCAAAGGTTATGAGACCAACTGGAGTAAAGAGCTGTTTGTGGTGGATCACGTATACGGGTCGCATCCTCTACCATTGTACGTGCTGCGAGACCTGAACGGGACGCCGCTGGAAGGGCGCTTCTACGAGCATGAGATGCAAAAGGTAACGATGGCCCCGGACCGTCTGTACCAAATAGATAAAATACTGGACACTAAAGGGCGAGGCTCCAGTAAGCGCTACCTAGTCAAGTGGGTCGGTTACGGAGAGGACTTCAACTCGTGGGTACCTGCATCTGAAGTGCAACAGCTGCGATGACGAGGCACGACCAGTTTTACCTGACGTTGCCCAGTAACAGTTCAATGAAGTACTATCCCAACAACATGGTGACAAACTACACGACCCATCTACCCTCGACCGTTGATCTGTCAGACGGTGAGTGGGAGGTCGCTCTGGCGGAGGCGCACTACCCCTTCTCTTTTCTGACCGTCGGTGAGGGAACCTACATCAAACTAGTGCTGGGAATGAGGGACTCGAAAGGCGGGTTGGCCGTGGTGGACAAGTTGTTAATCAAAGTGGAGCCGGGCAATTACAGTAGTACCGAGGAACTCGTGCACGCAATCAACAACCACCCTCAAATGAAGAGTAACCTGTGCACCTTCTCGTATGACGAGAGGTCCTCCAGGGTGGAATTGATGTCGACGTCTTCAGCCGTTCAGAGCCTCAAACTGAGCCCCAGTTTGGCGCTACAGTTTGGCTACGAGGTGGATACGGATATCGTCAAGCGTCACAGGTCCGTGAGGCCGACTAACCTCTTCGCCGGTCTACCATCACACATGTACGTGTATTGCGACCTGGTGGAACCCCAACTGGTGGGCGACGCTGTGGCGCCACTACTGAAGATCCTCAACATCGACATCAGGAATTACACGTACGGTGCCAACACGACAGTGTATATAATAGACCCGCACTACGTGCCGGTGATTAAAACCTCATTCGAGAGCGTGGAAATCGATTTAAGGGACAACCAAGGGCGACACTTGCCATTCCACTTCGGGACCACGTGCATGAAGCTTCATTTCAGGAAAGAGAGGCAGCGGCAATGAATCCGAGCGATCCCTATCTGGCGTATTACCGCCACCAGCAGGCGGGCCATGGCGTATCCTCCGTATTCAGAGGAGCCGCTTTCCAACGCGGACACGGCATCGGCAGTTTCCTAGGCGGGCTGATGCGTACAGTGGTCCCGTTGATCAGATCCGGCGCATCGGCGCTGGGCAAGGAGGCGCTGAGGTCCGGTGTGGGCTTCTTGGGCGACGTGGCGGCGGGCACAGCCAACCCCCGAGTCGCAGCCAACGCTCGACTCAGACAGTTTACCGGGTCGCTGAAACGCAGGGCCGATGAAAAACTGGATCGCGTGCTGAGCGGTGGTGGTGCCTATAAGAAGAGGCGTGTACAGCAGGTTACTCCTCAGTCTCTAGCGAAACTCCTCGGAGCGAGGAAGAAGAGCGCTGCCCCCAAGAGGAAGCCCACAAAACGTGTCGCTAAGAAGAGGAGAAGCAAGAAGAGCAAGAGTACCGTGAAGGACATTTTTGGATAATGGCGTTTCTACATCAGAAGTCGTGCGAGTGTGTCAAGACCGAGTTGGACCTGTTCTCGCTACCGCCCACGCAGACCAGTATAGAGAGCGGTAAATGGGTGCAGTACAAGCCCATCTCCTCCCTGACAGACGACTCACCCGTTGAGTTCATAGTTCCGGGTCACGGGGACGAGTACACGGATCTGTCACAGACGCTACTGCATGTGAAGGCTACCATTAGAACGGCTAGTGGAGGCGCTGTAACGGGTGATCAAGCGATAAAAGAGGTGGGTCCGATTAACAACTGGCTGCACTCGCTGTTCAGTCAAGTGGACCTGTACCTGAACAACAAACTGGTGTCTCCTCAGAACAACACGTACGCCTATCGCGCCTACCTGGAGAACCTGTTGTCCTATGGCGGTGATGCCAAGACATCGCACCTCACCGCGGAGTTGTTCTACGAGGACTATGCCGGGTACATGGACAATACTGAGGAGGATAATGCCGGGCTCAAGAACCGGAGGGAGTTTGTCAAGGCCAGCCGGTACGCGGACATGGTCGGACATCTGCACGTTGACCTGTGCAACCAGGAGAAGTTCATGTTAAACGGCGTGGAGATGCGCTTTCGCCTGATCAGGTCAAAGAACTCATTCTCCATCATGTCTAAAACCGTGACAGACTACAAAGTGGACATCGCCGAAGTCAACCTGTTTATGCGCCGCTGTAAGATCAACCCGAGCGTGCTGTTGGCTCACAGCAGGACGCTGGAGTCGGGCACAGCCAAATATCCCATTACGCGCGTGGAAGTCAAATCCTTCACGCTACCCTCCGGTATTAGCAGCAAGACTCTGGACAGTGTGTTTCTGGGTCAACTGCCAAAACGCATTATAGTTGGCCTGGTCAGCAATCAGGCGTTCAACGGGGACTACAAGAAGAACCCGTTCAACTTCACCCACAGCCACGTGAACTTCTTCGCGCTGTACATAGATGGTGAGCAAGTACCATGTAAGCCGCTTCAACCGGATTACACGTTCGGTAAGGAGTTGTGCGTGCTCGCCTACCACACGCTGTACACTGGCACCGGCATCAATTTCTCAGACTGTGGTAACGAAGTCAGTCGCAACGAATACCCCTATGGATACTGCCTGATGGCGTTTGATCTGACACCCGATATGGCGGCCTCTCAATCCAGCCACTGGAACCTGGTGCGCAACGGTAACCTGCGCATAGAGATTGGGTTCTCCGAAGCCTTGGCGGAGGCGTTCAACTGCATAGTGTATGCCAAGTTGGACAACGTCGTGGAGGTGGACCGTCACCGCAACGTCACAGTCGACTTTGGCGGGTAAACGAGTTGCCGCGCGCTCAAGGTCACCGCGAACCGTGATGGCGGCGCGCGCACCCAAGGTTTTCCCGCTAGGCGCGCTCCCGCCAGCGCTCAGTCGAGTTCAGTCAGCCGTACGGGATGGACGTGCCGCCACCGATCTACAACGAGCCGCCGCCAGCGCGCTGTCATCACGGAAGCGTGGTGATGGATATGCAGTGTTTTAAAGACAGTGATAATGACTTTCTACTGAAAGAGGTTTGCGTGGTGGACGTGACTACCGGCACGCTGCTCCTACATCACATCGCCCGCCCACCCTTCAGTAAGGACCTCCTGACTTCCGAGAAACAGCGCGAGAGTGTCTGGGTCACTCGCCACTGCCACGGCTTGGAGTGGGACCAGGGGGACATCGCGTACGTCGCCCTGCTGGACAAGCTGCGCTCCTGCCTCATCCACCGCCCCCTGGTCTACGTCAAAGGATCGCAGAAGAGGGACTTTGTACAACGCCACCTCATAACCGAGCCCGCCGCCACCACCGCTCAGGACATGGAGGATCTGGGCTGCGGGTCGCTCAACGGTGCGCCCACCTACCGGACTCTGCGCTGTCGCCACCATAAGAGCTCCCACAACCGTTGCGCCCTTCATAACTGCATAGTATTGCGGGACTGGCTCGTGGCTAACGACAGTCCAGACCCGTCCACCTCGAGCTGCCTGTGCTGCTTCCGCCCACGATGAATACCGTCCAGATCAGAGAATGCCTGGTGAGGATCCCCGGACTGAGGAACGTTGCGGTCTACGCCTCTGACCAACTACCGGACGTGCCGGTCAAGCCTCTCACCGCCATCGTGTCCAACACGGTAGCACACACCGAGGGAGGCGAACACTGGGTGGCGTTTTACTGCTCGGAAGAGGACAGACTCGAGTACCTGGACAGCTACGGAAGGCCGCCATACCAGGCCGACTTTCAAATGTTCCTGAGGCGCAATCCTCATCACCGCCACTACGTCTACAACAGGTATCGACTCCAGGGCTACGATACTTCTGTTTGCGGCTACTACTGCCTCACTTACCTGTACTGCCGGGCTGTTCTCCGCACGTCACTCAGCGACTACGTCCAGCTCTTCGACCCTGCCGCTCCCGCCGCCAACGACGCTCTGGTCCGCAGGCTCTTCCACTCCATATTCGCTTAAAACTAATTTGTAAGGTTTTTGTAGTATGTGTATGTAACCTTATTACTGTACAATACATGCCTCATAATGATAAAGCTTGTGTTTTCATTTCTCCTTTCTCCTTACTAAATTTAAAAAAATTAGCAAAACTGAGGCAGCGGGGCTGGACCTCAGGTTTATATACCAGCGGCGCGTGTCACTGGCTGAGCCCCCGCCAAGCGGCAGTGAAGGTCGCCAAAGAGGGCGCGTCACGAGACCCCTCGGACATCAGCAAACCGCTGAGTAATTCGAGGGTGCAACCTTGAGCGTCAGCAAACCACTTAGCAACTCCTTCCTGGGCAACTCCTTCAGGGCCATCCCCCGACACGCGCCGCCAACCGCTCCCGGTTGGCGGGGGCTTTTTAAGCTGCACGGCTCGGGCCAAACGGCCCATAACGCCTTTCACTTTAGTTTTTCTGAGCCTACCGGCTTTTGAGTGAGCAAAGGGGAGGAAATAAACAACTCAGGTTCGTGCTGTACATAAAGCTATTATATTTTCTTACAAATACTATTTACAAATTTTTCTTAAAATTAATATTAAAACTAAACTGGGAATTCCTCTTCCTCGTCTTCATCCTGGGGCTGCCCCTCCTCCTCCTCACCATCCACCTCCATCCGTCGATCTCCTCTCCTGGCTGGTAGCGGCGGGACGTCCTTGTGTCCCCACGGCAGAGTGTGGATGCCGTCGGGGAGGACACACCGCTTGTCATCAGTCGGGCTGAGGCTCAGCTTGTCCACTTCCACGGTGTAGACCCGGTGTAAGTGGGACTGGAAGCGGACGTTGGTGGTGCGCTTTTGGACCCCCTCAAACAGGCACTCTCTGTAGTCGTCGGGGGTGAGGACGTTCTTGACAACGCCCTTAGCCACCCCCTTGGCCCGCTTGAGAGCCTTGCTGCCGCCTGTCGCTGCGTCCTCGATGTCCATAAAGTACAGCTTGGACCGCAGGCCGAGGTACTCGAATAAGGACAGGCCGTTGCACTCGTCCTTAAACTTTCCAATGACCTTGGCGTTGACGGGGCTGTAGCAGGGGTGAGACCTCGGATAGCCGCTGGTGTCAAAGTCGTCCAGGTGTTCCTTCATCTCAGCATAGACGTCCTGGGACACGATGTCAAAGACGAAGCTGTCCGTGTCCATATAGTCCACGGTGAGGCGGTCACCGTAGCGCTCCTTCATCTTGCGCAGGAACTCGTACATGAGCCACTTGCTCAGCTCCAGGACTGTCATGCCTACGTAGACGGGCTTGTCCAACACGATGTTGACCTTGGACAGATGCACCAGGGCCACGTCCTCCGTGTAGTACGTCCGGTCCAGGAAGTTGGATCTGGCGACGTACTTGGAAAACTTCTCCGGGGTGCACACCAGCTTCACGTTGAGGCGCTTCCGTACATTCTCAATGGTCTTGCCAAAGACCGCGTTGTTCATGAGCTTGAAGAAGTCCTGTTCAAACTTCGTCTTGGCCCTCTTCCGCAGCTCCGTGTTCATCAGGATGTACGGTTCCAACCACCGCGACTGGCGAAAGGAGATCGCCCGATGTACCGCGACCAGCTCCAACCCGTTTTGCAGCGCCTGCTGCAAGACCCTGTAGTGACTGATGTAGTGCGTCTTGTCGTCCAGGGTCGTCAACAGTTTGGGGAACTTCCCTGTTGGCGGACGCTTCGTCTCGCAGCAGTAGGGAAGGTCCTTGTGCAGGTCGTGTAGGCGCGCGGGGTAGTGGAGGTCCACCTCCAAGATGTAGCCTCGATCGGCCTCTGCGTCCAGCGCCGCAATGTCCAACGCCTGGATTTCCTCACGGCTGAGCCACTCGAAGTCTCCGGTCGGCAGGCACTGGGACATGGCCCAGCCGTACAGATTGTTTGCGTCCAGGTACAGGAGGAAGCGCGTGGGCTCGTCGGGGTGGTAGTCCGGGCACCTGTCGTGGTTGGCCTTGGCGTAGCGGGTGATGGCCTGTGAGATGCCTCCTCGGATCCCCTGCTCCACAAACAGGTACATGTCAAAGTCCTGCAGCGTGTCCAGCTCCACACCGCAGGTCTTGAGCATCACGTCCCACGCGTAGGACGGCAGGGTGGAGTAGTGGGCGGGGTCCAGCCCGTACTCTGCCAGCGAGGTGTCGCGGAACTGCTCAAAGACATCGGTGAGCAGGGCGATGTCGCATCGCAGGTACTTGTCCGCGTAGTCCTTGAGGTGCTGACACTCGAAGGCTCACCACACGTTGAGGGCGTGCTCGTACTCCTCGTCCTTGATGTCCTCCAGGGTCATGGAGTTCCTGAACGCCTCCTTGGGCGGTAACTCCCTGGTCCTATACACCATGTCGTAGGACGTAACGAAGTCGTAGGGGAACACGCCCTTCCTACGCACCAGGTCGAACAGCCGGTCGTCGGGGAAGCGCTTCCTCGTCTCACGCATCCTGTCCGTGGGAAGTCCCGCCGCCAGGTTGGCCAGGCTCATGGACAGGAACCTGTAGGTGTCCAGGAAGCGCACCGCGAAACTGCTCTGACGTTGGTTGTCCCCAGGCTGACCAAAGTGAAACCGCTTGGTAAAGGCGATGTAGCGCTCTTCGGTGTGCGCCAGCACGTCCACATCACCGGGGTCGATGGCCAGCTCCCGCACTACGAAGTGGGCGTCGTAGTTGGACAGGTTGTGAAAGTAGCAGTTGATGTGTCGCTGCTCCCGGTACCTGAGGTTGCACGAGCGGTGAGCGGCTCCTCGGAACTCGTAAGGCGGGGCGTGGTTGTGGTCCCGCACCTTAACGTCCTGGTCCGTGAACTCCTTCCCGCAGAGGTAGCAGTGAGTCGCCGCCAGGTACTCGTCCATCTCCTGCTGGGTCAGAGAAGGGTGTAGAGCTCTCGTGCTGAATAGGAACTCCCACAGCATCAGCACGTCCATCTTCAACCTTTCCATGAAGACCTTGGACGCGTCAGCTCCGAAGTAGACGCGGGGCTCAAACTCCTCCAGACTGAGCGAGTCCACAATCTGATAGGCGAAGGCGTATGGGACGTGCAGTTGCAGAGGCCTCGTGCCGGGCGGTGCTTCCGCAGGGTCAGCTGCGACGGGCTGTAGAGCACACTCAAAGTCGGCGTAGACGCAAAAGCGCTCGCGCCGAGTGTACTCGGGGTGGACGAAGCGGATCTGCTGCTTCTTCGACATGTCCAAGCGGAGGGGAGCCTTGGCGTAGCAGTATCGCATGTGCTCCTCCAGACGCTCGGCACCGGACAGTTGCAGCTTGTTGGGCTGGTTGTCAAAGTGAGCGAAGCATCGCTTACACACGTGGATGGCGTGACCGTGAGACGTCAGCTGGTGTCGCACAAGCCTGCTGACGTTCGCGATGTAGGCGTAGTGACTGTCCCCGCCGGTGGTCACGTACAGCAGGTCCCGGTGATCCTCCAACTCCCGCTTGCAGATCTTCAGCGGGAACACCCGGTCCTGGAACTTTGACGATCCGTCGGGGCGTCTCCCCACCATGGCGCGCTCGATCCCATACACATTGACGCTGATGGCGTTCCTCCTCTCAAAGACCTTGATGTCCTTCACAGCCACGGGGAAGCGTAGGCCGGTCCAATCATAGTGAGCCATGACGTCCGGTGTGTACGATGTGGGTCTCTCCGGGTGTCGCGCGACGAACTTGGCCAGGACGGCATACGCGAAGCACATGTCATCGAGGTTGCGCACGTTGATGACGGCGCGCGTCTCGCAGATGGTCTTGGGAAGCTGGACGAACCGGGCTCCGCGTTCTCCCAACGGGGTGTAGAGATTGACGCGGATCTCCAGGTCGCGTATCCGGAGATAGCTCCACCCGCTGCCCACTAGGAGGCACTGCTCCTTCTCTTCCTCCAGCTTGTGGAAGGACGCCGACAGGAAGTCCTCCAAATTGGACGCGGCGGTGAGAGGCACGTTCTTCGTCTTGAAGGCTCGCAGACAGGTGGCTCCGTGGACGTTGGAGAATTCACACTCCAGGAACATGTTGACCTTGATGTTTGGGTGTCGGGTCCTGACGTCAGCCAGCAGTTCCAGGACGCTGTCGAACAGCAGCACCAGCGCGTCCTCCACGGACAAGAAGTCCTCCATGGGCCGGGACAGACCGAAGGTCAGGAGGCGTCCGCGGAACCCCCGTTGGATGGTGCGGAACGCGGGCAGTCCCCCACCCACCATCCCGTCAGGTGCCGTGCTCGGTTCGGGCTGGGGCTCACGGCTGGGTCGAGGCTCACGGCTGGGTCCGGGCTGGGGCTCGTGGCTGGGTCCGGGCTGGGGCTCGTGGCTGGGTCGAAGCTCGTGGCTGGGTCCGGGCTGGGGCTCGTGGCTGGGTCGAGGCTCACGACCGGGCCGGGGCTCGGGTGATAGGACGGGCAGGTGCGGCATCTCGTCCACAACGAGGTTCCTCACGACGGGGCAGTTTTCAGCCTCGTGCTTGTCCCGGTTGTAGCGCCGGGTGAAGCCTCGGTCGCAGTAGGCGCACGCGAACCTCATGCCGCAGTGGGCGCTCGCCACGTGCTGCTGGAGATAAGCGGCCCTGCGGAAAAGGGCGCCGCACTCGGGACAGCGGACCCTGTTGGCGTGCACCAGCTGCACGTGACGCCGGAGCAGGTCCTCGCGGGCGAATCGCCGCCCGCACGCGTTGCACTCGGGCCGTGGGTCTCTGAGGGGTGGTGTTGCGGTGGAGGAGGTCGAAGCTGACGGGATCGCACCGTGGACCGCTTCCATGTGGTGGTGAAGATCCTCGGGGCTCGCCAGGGCGACGGAGCACAACAGGCATGGACGGCCTGCGAACAGGAAAACAAGTCCTATTAGTTACCTCGATAAACATGAGGGTGAGGAACTGGCGACCTCTTCCTCATCTCGTTCACCAGTTTGAGCCCAGTATAAACAAGGGTGAGGAATTGCACAGAGGCCTGGCGACCTCTTCCTCATCTCGAACGTCAGTTTGAGCCTAGTAATACAAGGGTGAGGAACTGACCATAGGCTGACAGCCCCTTGTTTACTACTTGAATCTGTTTACTCGACTAAAGCCGTTTACTCTCTCGAAAACAAATCATTAGTACTGACGGTTTCTTGTTTAACGTAAAAACCATGCCTGACGCTTGATCGTGAGGAACTGCACAGAGGACTGGCGACCTCTTCCTCATCTCAATTGCCAGTTTGAGCCCAGTATATACAAGGGTGAGGAATTGCACAGAGGCCTGACGACCTCTTCCTCATCTTGAACGCCAGTTTGAGCCCAGTAATACAAGGGTGAGGAACTGAACAGAGGCTGGCAGCCCCTTGTTTACTACTTGAATCTGTTTACTCGGCTAAAGCCGTTTACTCTCTCTCAAAAACAAGTCATTAGTACTGACGGTTTCTTGTTTAACGTAAAAAACCGTGCCTGACGCTTGATCGTGAGGAACTGCATATAGGACTGGCGACCTCTTCCTCATCTCAATCGTCAGTTTGAGTCCAGTAATACAAGGGTGAGGAACTGTGGATGAGGATATCGGAGAAATGCTTAACAAATCTACTGGCGGTTTCCTATTTAACCTAAAACCGTACCTGGCGCTTGGTCGTGAGGAGTGGGAGGATGAACTGCTGCGAGGTGGCGTCGCAGGTTGTCGCTTCGCCTGAAGCGTCGCCCGCAGACGTCGCAGTCGAAATGGCGGTCCCTGTGAGCGGCTGCCGTGTGACGAGCCAGGTTTCCAGCGTTCGCGAAGACGCGACCGCAGACCTCACACATACGAGGAACAGCCATCTGCAACATAGTAGCCCTTCTAATAGTAGACAGAAATAAATTACAAGAATAGCTCCTATAACATTCCTAACACTGTTACACACCTTTATCTTTGTTTCGCTCGCACATGGCGATTTTAATCTCGTCTATAATTCTACTAAGCAAAACCAAATTTTATTTTCCACTGTGATATATAAATTATATAATTTTAGCTAATTGGGATTTAGAGCATTGGTAAATCGGCTGATGAAAAGATAAATTAAATGTTACTTACATTTTAAGATATCCAAAGAGAAAACTCCACACAGTCGCACAAGCACAGGTTGTAAAGTGTATCTCGGAGACAGCAATACTTCGTCCGCGCAGTAAGAGCTCCAAAGACAAACTGATGAAACCCTCAAGGACGCGCTTATAAATAACACTCCTGTCGGGAGGAGGTCTCGCCGGAGGAGTGAGGGAAAGTCGCTAATGAGTAAACAACCCCGGGCGGTCACGTAGGCCCTAGCACGCGCCTCGACACGTGACTCCGCGGAGCCGCTCATCGGGGGGGGGGCCTGTTTAACGGTGGATTCTCAATTTTCTTTAAGGGATGGTTTACTTAGGCCGTCGCCCGGCATGTGGTGAAGTTTCGTCAAAATCGGTCGGTAAACAGCTGAGATCCCATAAGGAAAACGCGGTTATAAATTAATAGCGGGCCTGTTTAACGGGGGTTTTTCAATTTTCTTTAAAGGATGGTTTACTTAGGCCGCCGCCCGACATGTGGTGAAATTTCATCAAAATCGGTCGGTAAACAGCTGAGATCTCATAAGGAAAACGCGTTTAAAAATTAATAGCGACCTTGTTTAATGGCGGATCTATGGGGTTCTTACGTCATTCGCTTCCTCTGGGATAGGCCTACATTCTGGAAAAAGTCCCGTGGGAATCGGTGAGTAAATAGGCTAGTTATTAATTTTTGAAAGTTTTTTCCTCATCACGAAAAATCTTGCTGACGGGGGGGGGGAGGTCCGAGCTTGGCTATGGGGAAGGTCGGGGGGGGGATGACGTCAGGGGGGGGGAGGTCCGAGCTTGGCTATGGGGAAGGTCGGGGGGGGAGGGGAGGTCCGAGCTTGGCTATGGGGAAGGTCGGGGGGGGATGACGTCATGGGGGGGGGGGCCTCGAGGGTGACCTTGGGGTCAAGGTCAAGGTCGGGGGGGGGATGACGTCATGGGGGGGGGGGTGACCTTGCATCCTCACATCCTCACTTTCGCCTGTGCTGGTTTTGAATCGGCTATGGCCCCCTACTATTACGTTGGGCAAATAAATATCAGATTTTAAAAGTTTAATTTCTATTACATGTTAAATATGTTATATATAGACAATTAATAACCACATATTCGTCAGAACCCGAAATTAAAGTTGTCATTTGGACAGAATCAGCATTTCTTGTGACCTCTGATAGAATTTCAAGCACATTAATCTATACTTATTTAATAGGCGAGCAGATTTTTTGTGACAATCACTCCTCCTAAACTACTGAACCAATTTTCATGTTTTTGGTGTCATTGGAAAGAGCCTAACGTGAGTTTGTGCAGGAAACCTTTTTTATATAGAAATAATTTGTCAGTGAGGCCCTGGGGCCTCTTAAAGTTGAGTTTTTTCCCCATAAGCTTAGCATTGTAAAATAACTATAAGTTTCAAGCAATCAGCTGGATAGAGTAAACACAGTTAATCAGCAAGCCATGCTGGCTTTGGAACGGTAACACAATATTTATACGGGGATGTCAATATAATATTACGTTGTGATCGGCGAGCGAAGCCGCGACAGGCTACTAGTATAATATAAGCTGCAAACACCAGTTCCCTAATTTTTGTTAGATCGTACCTTTAGGTAATATTGCTCCCTACGTAACCCATTTAATAAACATTAGTTCGCTTGGTTAAATTAATACATTACCATTAATTCATTAATAAATTAAATACATTTAAATCCAAAAGCTAATAATTCAGAATAGCGTTCGTTCTTTGAAATGAATTTGTTTAAACCATTTCTATTTGATGTATTTTTTATTCCACGTTTCAATGGTATGCCTCAGTTTATGGAAATCATATAAGAGGTGAAAATAATATCCACAGGATTTCTCTTTGCTCTCAGTTTTATTACTGAGCCGGTTGTTAAAGCTTTGTTGGCAATTCAAACCATTGTAGTGCTAGCTGATTTTTTAATGTTTAATATAAATAAACGGTATCAGGAAACTGACGCATACTTTCTCCATTTTAGTCCAACTTTAATGAATAAATTACTTTTTATTTACTAAATATAGAATACAAAGCACGGTCGAATGTACAGAAAATCTTCTAAAGAAGATTTCTTTCAAAAATATCCACCCAAATCCCAGGTAGGAGGCACTACAAAATCCATCGCTACACACGTGGTTTTAAGAGGGGAAATGCCCCCTATTCCCCCCCACGAGGGTTATTAAGGGGCAAAATATTTCAAATTTCCTCTGTTGGTCAATGCTAACTTGACAAGCATATCAACTAAATATAAACTAACATATAACAGGCATATAAACTAACCAAATTGATTAATAAATAACGGAGAAATAGTAATTTTTGCATTCCCCATAAGAATAACATTGGACAACGTACTGCGTTTACCGCAAAATGAAAAATTAAAATTTTCTCCGCAACCAGTAATTGTAGAATAGTAATTCAAATTCTAAATTATTTAGTTTTTTGAGTTATTTTTAATGGTGAATAGTAATATTTGTCATATTTATGTTTTTTAAATAAAATTCAAAAAACTGAATTTTTGATATGTTAAGTCTTGTAATTTCTGAACCCGAATTTTTACAGACATGCGGGTGATGTAATTTTGTTGTAAAACTTAAGTTCTACAAACGACTAAAGTTTAATTAAAATCGTCATAGCTGTTATTGTGAAATCTTAATTTTTAATGTTTTTTGATGGTTTTTGGGGGATAATTACCCTTAAAAATAAAAAATTCAAAAAAAAATAAAAAAAACTGGAGATATCGTGGATTAGTACCTACATTATAAATTTCATAAAAACTGGACCATTGGTTACGGCTCTAGCTCTGTACACATCCATGCCGACAGATAGACAGATAGACAGACAGACATCACCTAAGAATCACTTTTTTGGGTTCAGGGAGCACCAAAACAAATATTTCCACTAACAACTCAAAAGTACAATAAGCTTCGGTTGACGTGTGAGGATCTTTGAATCTTTGGATCTCTGAATCCGTCTCTTCAACAACACATATACATAAACATAAACATAAACAACTCAAATTCGAAAATTTTGACGAAAACAATACTTTCTCCATATACTATGTATAAGGGGGTGACAGTAACAAGTTGAAATAAGTATTGTTAAAAGTTGTTTAACAGCTTAAAACTAAATTATTTTTCATACAGACCGCTATGTTTATTCACCTTTATACAACCTTCTGATAAATAGTTACTACTTATCAATTACATCTCCCCGTTCTCAACTAAAATATAATGGTGACATAAAGATGACATATGTATTGGTCAATATTGAATACAAAAATAAAATTAACTTTCAAATAAACATTTTTAAATTCTGGTGGCGTATTTTTACCCCCCTTTTTCACTGATATGGACCTCAACGAGTTGATGATCAGTTACATTTTATATTGAGCTGATCAAATTTTCGTGCTAGGGAATAAACCCAAGACCACTGCCGTACTTGCAATCACTCCCTATAACATAACATATACCACAGCATATAAACACAAACATATGAACAAACGGCATATATTACCACCATAACCATTAACATAGCCCGCAATAAATTAGTCTAAGTTATTTTGTGTATCATTATTAAATAAATAGATTGCTTATCAAAAAAAGTGATTTGATCACAATTCATATCCCGATACTTTTTAAATATAAAAAAATTAGATTTCTTCCTTTACCGATTTATAACTCTGTCATAAAAGCTATTTAATAAAACTACCTCTCCATATAAACTATATTCAACCACGTTAAACGTGGCGATAAGTTAAAACTTCAGTAAACGCCAATCTTTTTATCTATCCAGTGAATAATACCCTCCCAAGAGTCATGTTCCAAGAGATATTTTAATCTTAGCCCCAAGAAACTTCGGAGACTTGTAAATCCCAGGTCGTTGACGATAACAATGTTCCTCCCGGGAGCCGTTGGAGAGATCATCGTACAGCGCGTTCCGCTACACTTGTAATGTCTATAGTCCAATTGGTGCAAAGATATTATTGTTACCCGATGTATTATTTATAGTTTTAGCGTAAGGAAGAACAATCTGATTTTTAATTTCTTGTAGGGAGTATAAATCAAAATTTGGTCAGAATTTCAATCTTATCCTATATTTTCTGCAATTAAATTTAAATACATGAGTATTCAAACTTAAATGCGCTTTTCTTCTCTACCCATTTGAAATTCTTTATCTTATACGAAAAAGTGATTTACTGTGAACATGAATGCTCTGAAATATTTAAATTAAACTCTATGTGAGAAACTTTAATATTAACACTATTAAGAAGCCAATTTTACTGTTATCTTTTATCCAACTAAATTAAAACTACAACATTATAAAACAAACAATCGGTGGATACTATGCAAAATAAAACTGATTAAGGTAGCCGTGTGAGGGGTAATTTTGTTTAAATTGCGGGTATGTCCGTTTTCCTTCGTAATGTTTACCTGCAACCTTTACCTTTTTGGAGAGACTTTAACGCTTGGACGCTTTTTAAACAAGAATATTAGCAGGATACAATATATTGTCTGAGGCAAGTAGTATAATTAAATGTACATTTATTTAACGTTTCCAGTAATTAATACAAACACAAATTTCATGAATAGTAAATCAGGTGAGAGCTTGAACAACAGAAACTAACCTGTGTCAGCTAAAATACTAATACAACCCTCAACCAAATTAGTATAACAAGTTCAATATGCCTGAAAAGCATGAGGCCAGTTAGTCTCTTGTGGCCAGTGTGACCTTGCCATTGATAATGAAACTAGTAGTTCTATCCAATGTGACCTTTGCTTATCATGGGTGCATGGTGACGAGAAGTGTTGTAAACTAAAAAAACTGTCTTTAAGTGGATGAAGAAGGTGGACTGGGTGTGTCCTAAGTGCATTGAATTTGGAAAAAGTGCAAGACTAGAGACCAAGCTGGCCTAGTCTTGGGTTTAGCAGAGTTAAAAATTGAAATTAAAGAGGCCAGGAAATGCGTTCGACTTAAAGAACATCATTAAGTCAAATTTACAATTTAAATAAGTGACATTTAATAACTTTAGTCGCTTCCGTGATCAAATTTCTACCCAGACTAATGTAAAAATTGTAAACATACTTGGCTAACATTTAGAACAGTCTCTCTTAGAAAGTCGCTGTTTGATTTGTATATCATAACTGTTACACCAACCAGTACTACTAAACAGATACATCCCTGCAACAGGAGGAAACTTTAACTAAAACTAGTTTTGAATAGTTTAATTAAAGTATCCAATCCAAACCCAGAATTGTTGGGGCCCGCACGACACACGAACCCTACCAACCAAACTTCCTCTACCGTGCAGTGCGCTTTGTTGGACTCCTTAGTTTTTTGAGGTAGATCAATAATAAGCTAACTAAGTTTATGGAAATTCGTATGGGTTAGTTCTGTGGGAAAAGTTGACTTCATATGGAGAGTAGGGGGCATTAGATGGTTCAAAACCAGCAAAGGCGCGGTGTGGACGCGTGGACGCGAGGACGCCCCCCCCCCCGTGAGGATGCGAGGATGCAAGGCCCCCCCCCCGGTGAGGATGCGAGGATGCAAGGCCCCCCCCCCGGCCGCCAGCAGCACTTTTCGTGATGACCTTGAACATGAGGAAAAAACTTTCGAAAATTAATAATTAGCCTATTTATCCACCGATTCCCACGGGACTTTTTCCAGAGTGTAGGCCTATCCCCAGGGAAGCGAATGACGTAAGAACCCCATAGATCCACCATTAAACAAGGCCGCTATTAATTTATAACCGCGTTTTCCTTATGGGAAGTAGTAATGCCGCGCGCTTTGGCCCCAACATGGGGTCTTATGGAGAATAGAATAACATGGACTCTTATGGAGAATAGATTAACATGGACTCTTACGGAGAATAGAATAACATGGGCTCTTATGAGGAATGGAATTAGGGTGTAATTGCCTCCCTCTGTGACTCTTTTGCTACCCTCTTTGGCAACTATCTATCTTTTGCATCTCTCTGTGTTTAATTATCTACAGTTTTTGGTAATTAATTGATCCTCGTGTCCTTCTGTTGTTAATCATCTAGCCTTATGTGGTAATTATTTATCCCTCGTGTCCTTCTGTTGTTAATCATCTAGCCTTCAGTGGTAATTATTTGACCCTTTTGTCCTTCCGTTGTTAATCATTTAGTCTTCTATGGTAATTATTTAACCCACGTGTCCTTCTGTTGTTAATCATCTAGCCTTCAGTGGTAATTATCTGACCTTCGTGTCCTTCTGCTGTTAATCATCTAGCCTTCTGTACATCTAACCACAACATCCTCAACATAGTCTCTGTCAGCAAACTCGTTGTAACTAGTTGTTACCTGTGGGCTCTGTAATTGAAAGAGACATAACCCCCACCACAATACCTGCTATCTTGCCGCGCATTTTCTCTCTCTCTTTGCTCCCTGCTCCCGTCGCGATTGGACGTGTTTTTGCGCTGCTCCGTTCGCTGCGTTTTTGCAAAGATAAAACTTGAGCGTTTGCTCCCCATAGCGGCTTCACTTTTCCTAACCTCACTTTTTCTAACCTCACTTTTAATTTGTTTTATTCTGTGTAACATAACCTCACTTTGTATTATAGTAATCTTGCATGTCGTGTGATTTTAGCGTTATCTGACTTGCTAGTGTACAATAACATCAGTTTCTTGTTTGTTCTGGCTAAAGTAATGTTGTGTTGACTAACATAACCTCACACCCAGTAACCTCAGTTTCTTGTGTCAAGAGTTGTGTCGTACTTGTATTTGTTGACTGACATAACTTCTGTAACCTTTGAGAGTTACCATAACCTCACCTCCTTGTTCTTTTATACAGTAACTTCACCATTTTTGTTTTACTTGATAGTTTTGTGTTTGTATGTGTTGACTAACATAACAGTAACCTTTGAGAGTCACAAAAGCCTTATTTTCTTGTAAGAGTAGTTTTGTGTGTTGTATTTAATTGCTTGATTTGGCTAGATTAGCGTTGTGTTGACTAACATAACCTCACACCCAGTAACCTCAGTTTCTTGTTTGATTTGGCTATAGTGGTGTTGTGTTGACTAACCTAACCCCACCCAGCAACCTCAGTTTCTTGTTTGATTTGGCTATAGTAGTGTTGTGTTGACTAACATAACCTCACACCCAGTAACCTCAGTTTCTTGTTTGATTTGACCATAGTAGTGTTGTATTTCTATGTGCTGAGTAACATAACAGTAATCTCACGTTATCATGTACTTGTCTTGTTCATATCTGACTTATCTATGTTAAGAGCGCTGTATGACTTGGTAGTTTACAGTAAAGAAGGTAAACATACCCTCACCATTTTGTTTTACTTGGTAGCGCTGTGTTTGTATGTGTTGGCTAACATAGCAGCAACCTCAGTTTCTTGTTTGACCTAGCTAGAGTAGTGTTTTGCATTGTATTTAATTGTTTGGTTTGGTTAGAGTAGTGTTTGTATGTGCTGACTAACATAACCTCAATATCGACCGTCTGCTTACCATAACCTACACTCCAACTTTACTGTGTTATACTAATTTTCCGTGTATGGTGTACTTTATTTTATTTTTGAGTACTGTTCGTGGTTATTGTCTTGGCTAGAGTAATGCTGTGTGGTGTATCCATTTAATCTGACTTATTAGTTTACAGTAAATAAAGTAAACATACCCTCACTTCCTTGTGGCTAAAGTAGTGATGTGTTGACTAACATAACCTCCAGTAACCTGTTTTTGCCCTGGTTCTTCTGTACAGTAAATTCACCTCAACAACCTCACTTTCTATTATTGTTATTTTATGCAGTTTTGGTTGGATCAGTTTTTGTATGTATTGACTAACATAACCTCACGTCCTTGTGTCAAGAGTAGTGTTGTATTTGTATGTGTTGAGTGACAGTAATCTCACTTTCTATTCTTGTTCTTGGTTAGAGTAGTATCTGATACCTTCATTAGAGTTAACCTGTAGTTCTGGTTTGACTTGCGTAGTTTGTGTGTTAGTGTTTTTCTGACTTGCGTAGTAATACAGAGGTACTTTGCTCTCCTACATACTATATAACTCTTGGAACAAGCTCTAGTTCTTCAGTCTGATTTCAGTCGTGACACTGAGCAGACGTGTTTTGTGCTGCTCTTGCGTAAGTGTTCTCTTGCACAGATTATTATTGATTCTGCGTAATTCAGTTATATCCGTGTGAGTTTGACTCTGGTCGGTGTGTTTGCTGTTTTAAGCGTTAACACAGTTTAGCTTGTTTTCAGTATTAAATTCTGTGTTGAAGGATGGATGTTTCTAAAAAGGACCCTCAAAACCCGGTAAATTTAATTAGTAAAGATGAAACCTACGTTAGTCACTTTAGACTTTACGGGACTAACACTGTTTTCAAATTCACTAAACCTCCCAAAGGTATCTCTGAGTTTGATTGGATTCGTAAAGGTTTTAATCAAATTGTAGAGACATCCAAAGCCAACGTTGCACCCACTGATTATTTAGGGTTTAAATTACAGTCTATAAATTTAAAAAGTGCTGAACCGGGATACGTATCATTGAGACCGGTCTCTAAAGTTAGCTAAAGTTAGGTGATGTTCTCTGGGATATTTTCGGGGGCATAATTCAAAGCAATGCGCAATCTATAACCTCTAGTGACACGTTTAGAGTTGATGTTACGAGGATTAACGTCCCCATAGGTAAAGGAAGGGCAAGACCCGACTTTTACAATACCTTTGATGAAGAATCTAAAGCTAGGAAGGGTATTGTAGTAATTAATAATAAAGACAATTTATGTTTGGCTAGAGCGTTGGTAGTAGGCAAAGCACTTGCAAAAAATGATCCCCAGTACAAAGCAATACGTCAGGACAAGGGAAAAAGACAAACTTTCAGAGCTAATAAACTCATAGCAAAAGCCCGTGTAGAAATGCCCGAGGAGGGTGCAGGAATCCCTGAGCTTGTAAAATTCCAGTCCCATCTTAAAAAATACAAAATTACCGTCTACAACTACGACAAAAAAGGCCGGGATGTTTACTTTGAGGGAGGTAATGAGGACGCTAAGTTAAAAATTAACCTTCTCTTTCACAACAGTCATTACAATGTAATTAGAAACTTAACTGCCGCATTTGTTTGTAATTTCTTTTGTGAAGCCTGTCATATTCCCTATAGCAACAGACATGAGCATCGATGCTCTAACAGATGCACCTCATGCCATACTATCTCCCCGCCCTGTAAACTAGAACACGGTGGCATCACATGCCGTTTTTGCAACCGTTTCTTCAAAAATGAGCGGTGTTTAGTAGCCCATCAAGGGCAAATTTGTAAAACTGTAAAACTCTGCCGTGACTGTAAGAAAATGATTTATCCAAAAAGACGTAAGACAGCTCATGTATGCGGAGAAGTTTTCTGTAAACCCTGCGAAGCGTTCAAAGACCCCGCACATCAGTGTTTCATGAGGGTAGATAGGAGAACACCGAAAGACCGTGATTTTTTGTTTATTTTCTTTGACTTGGAAACAAGGCAGGACGAGTCTCTTCCCTCAGACCCTGAACAAAAAGTACATAAAGTCAACTTGTGCGTTTCACAACAGTACTGCTTTAAATGTATTAATGGGGGTGAGTGTGAAACTTGCTCGGAACGGCAAAGGGTATTTGAAAAAGAACCGGTAAAACACTTCATGGACTATGTAATGGAAATTCGAAAAAAATTTAAAGATGTTTGTGTAATTGCCCACAACGGGCAGGGTTTTGACTTCCAATTCATACTACAGTATATTATGGAAGAAACTAAATTTACACCAAAAATAACTCCTCGGGGAACTAAAGCTATATTGATTGAAGTAGCCAACGTAAGGTTTGTGGACTCTCTTAGCTATTTTCCCATGGCCCTCGCTGCACTCCCTAAAGCTTTTGATCTACCCCCCGAGAAAAAGAAGGGCTACTTTCCCCACCTCTTCAACACCCTGGCGAACCAAGATTATGTAGGCCCTATGCCCGACAAAAAATACTACTGCCCCGAATCAATGTTTGAGAAACCACACAAGGCCTTTGAAGAATGGTATGACGAACGAGTCGCTGAAGACTACGTGTTTGATTTTAAGAAGGAAATCTTGGAGTACTGTATTTCAGACGTGGAGATTTTAGCTCAGGCATGTATTAAATTTAGAGCCTTACTTCTTCAAGAGTGTAACGTAGATCCTTTTCTCGAGGCTATAACAATCGCCAGTGCATGTAACTTGGCCTTCCGCCGTAACTTCTTAAAAGAAAATACTATTGGACTAATACCAAAATCAGGGTACCGACTTGCAGACAATCAGTCAGCCGTTGCTTTACAGTGGTTAACATGGGAGGAGGAGAAACGTGGAGTAAAGATTCAACATGCGGGCCGGGGCAGAGAAGTTAAAATTAATGGACTAAAAGTTGACGGGTTTGACAGGGAACGAATTTATGAGTTTCACGGGTGTTACTGGCACGGCTGCCCAAAATGTTATCAATACAGCAGAGAAGAACCTCTGCCGGATGATCCCTCAGACAGTTTGCATCTCCGTTACGAGAGAACCAAATCCAAAATGGCAAAATTTAACGACTATGATGTTGTAGAGATGTGGGAGTGTGAGTTTAAAGCTTTGAAAAAGGACAAAAAACTAAATCACTTGAACAAACTGTCCATTCTAAACACACTTCCGCTTAATCCTAGGGATTCCTTCTTTGGAGGCAGAACGGGTAATACTAAAACGTATTGTAAATGTGAAGAGGGAGAAACAATCCAATACGTTGATGTCTGCTCCCTTTATCCGTTTGTGAATAAATATTGTAAGTATCCCGTTGGTCATCCTACTGTTTACGTTGGAAATGACTGCCGAGAGAGAGGCCTTGAAGTAGAGGGCTTGTTGAAATGTAAGATTCTACCTCCTTACAACTTGTATCATCCCGTACTCCCCGCTAAAATGAATAATAAATTGATGTTTGTTTTGTGTAGAACTTGCGGTGAGACTTTAAACCAAGGGGAATGTTTTCATGATAGTGAGGAAAGGGCAATGGTAGGAACATGGACTATGGATGAAATTAGAAAAGCTGTAGAAAAAGGCTATGTGATCTTGGACATGTACGAGTTGTGGGAGTATGAAGTCGCCACATACGAGAAAGATGGACTTTTTACAGACTTTATTAATAAATTCTTGAAAGTAAAGCAGGAAGCCTCAGGGTATCCCGCATGGTGTAAAACAGAGGAAGATAAAGACAAGTATGTTTCTGATTTCTTTGAGCGTGAGGGTATTCAAATGGAGAAAGACAAAATTGCTAAAAATGGAGGACTCAGGTCAGTAGCTAAATTAATGTTAAATTCATTCTGAGGCAAGTTTGGTCAACGAGAAAACATGACAAAAACTGAAATCGTGAGGGACTCTAAAGAATTATTCAATTCGTTAACTCAACCAGGAAAGGAAGTAAAGTTTGTTGAAGTAATTAACCAAGAGGTTTTATTAGTTAATTGGCAGAATGTTGATGATGCCGGTGAGGCTCTAAAGACTGTAAATGTTGTTATTGCGGCCTACACCACAGCCCAGGCGAGGCTTAAACTGTATGAACATCTAGATGCCCTTGGAGGTCAAGTCCTTTACTATGACACGGACTCGTGTATTTATCTATACAGGGGAGGATTGTACAAGGTCTCTACGGGAGATTACCTCGGGGAAATGACAGACGAATTGGCAAGTGAGTACGGGCCCGGCTCTTATATCTTGGAGTTTGTTTCTGGGGGACCTAAAACGTACGCTTACCTTGTCTGGTCAACCAAAAAGCAAAAGCTACAAACTGTGTGTAAAATCAAGGGCCTCACCCTCAATATGAAGACTTCCGAAACATTAAATTTTGAACAGTTAAAAAAGATGGTCCTTAGTGAAGCTGCTGAAATTTTAGAAATTGAAGAAAACAGAATCAGGAGAACAAAGAGACGGGAAGTCGTTACAGTAAGTGAAATTAAAAAGTTTAAAATTACAGGGCCAAAGAGAAGATTTAATGATGATCACGACACCCTGCCTTTCGGCTTTAAAAAACAAAGAGTTGCTTAATGGAGCTGTCACTCACACGGGTACTGAGCGTATATACCTCTAAACATCAGCTCTATTAACTCATTCTGTTCTGAGACGTGGTAGTGAACGGACGTGTCTGTGTCTGTTACTGTTTTATCTTGTTTGTCTCTTTTTGTAGAATGTCTGCTGAAAATAATACACTCCCTATTCAAGGGGTGTTTTTGAAGTTTATATCTAAAAGGAAGTTAAATGAAAATTCAAAGTTTCGCATTAAATCCTCAGAGTATGAGTTCTTTCTTACTGGGCCAATAAACGTATCGGAATGGCCTTTAGTGTTTTCGGAGTACATAGTAGATAAAATAACGGAGAACTCCTCATCAAACACCTACATTGGAGTATCAATAAAGTACGGTGATATCTCAGGAAATATACCATTCTTTCCTTTAGGGAATCTAACACCAACAGTCTTTGATGATCACTTTGAAAACATATTTTGTAACATTAAGAAACTATCTGGTGTTTTACGTCTTGAAGTAACACTTGTCTCAATTCCGTGTTGCTACCTTCGATAAAGGTAGCACCTTTCCTTACGGAGCAATGTTACTCCTGTATATACCAAATGTCACTAGTACAGTTCATCATTCTGCTTCAAGTCGTGATACTGATCAGACGTGTTTTGTGCTGCTCTTGCCTGTACTATTGAGTAAATTGTGACATGGCTGCCAAGTTCTATACATTCAATAACAAACCAGTATTGGTTCTGTTTGATAGTGAAGGAAAGCCGTGGTTTAAAGCTAGAGACGTAGCTACTGCTCTAAAGCATGTTAATGGCTGGAGTGCAGTTCGGAAACATGTAGATGACAGTGATAAATTAACTGTTGGAAGTTTTTCCGACGCCCAAAAACAGGGCGTTGGACCGATTGAGAAAACAACGGTTTTTATAAATGAAGCCGGATTATGTTCTTTGATGTTAAAGTCAAGTACTCCTGAAGCAAGACTATTAGTAAGAAGTCTGTTGCCGGAGAAGTTTTACCTTACTTACACAAATATGAAAGATGAAAGTTCACTTTAAATGTAGTTTTTCTTTAAAATCACAAGTTCCCACTGTATGTGTGTGTGTGTGTGTGTGTGTGTGTGTGTGTGTGTGAATGAAGGTCACTGGCGTGGGTGACTAAAAGCCCCGTAAACCTGAATGAAGGTCACTGGCGTGGGTGACGAAAAGCCCCGTAAACCTGAATGTGTGATGAAGGGTTTAGTAGATTGAGGCGCCGGGCTAACACCCCGACTACTCCTTCGAACAACCCGGTGTGAATGAAGGACTTTGTACATTGAGGAGCCTGGCCAACACCCTGGCTACTCATTGGAACAGTCCGTACGGTGGGACTTGTAAAAAAAGTATAAAAAGTAAAATACAAAAAAAATAAACGGAGGAGACAACTATTTTGTTTTGGCAGGTCTCCACGAGTCATGGCGGTGGAGGGGCCATGACTTTACTAAACATTCTCTGTTTATCTTAGTAAATGTAGAGTTTAAAGGTGTTAAAATGAACGGACTTTGTCTTAGTAAATGACCGCCTTCCTCATACACAATGAACGGATTGACAGAGAATACAAAAAAATATAAAAAGGAGGTAGCATTTTGTTATGGAGTGGCTACCACAGTGAGAGGCGATGGTCGGGGCCTCTCACCCCAGAGGTTAGGCCTCCAGGGGAAGCTCTGGGTAACCAAAAAGAACGCGCCGACGCTCCTACGGCCTAGCCTAAAGGCTTACCGTGGTGTGGAAACGCGAGCGTTCAAAATTATTTCATTGAGGTTAGTTTTCTTGCCTATCCATTTCTGCTAGTGTTCTGCTAGTATTCTCTCCTTTAAGTTATTATAGGTTTTCCAAAATAATCCTGCTACCATAAGTATAAAGTTCCAAATATTCCTCAACGTAGAGTTTTTAAAGCAACTAATTACACCAAAAAGTCACATCTGAACTCTAAAATGTGTAATCTCTGTACCTTTTAACTTTACAAAATACCCTACTGTCTCTTTTTACACATTAGTTTTAATTGATAATCAGCGGACCCTGCGTGTAGATAGGTCCATCCCATAGACCATCTACACGTGTAATTTTATCAAGGGGTACGGGGTAATGTAAGACCAAATTAATAGGAAAAATCTAACTCCACCATTACGGTGGGGTTTGAAAGTAATACCATTACCACACCCTATCATACCATACCATACAATACCATACCATACAATACAAAACCATACCCTACCCTACCATACCTCACCAAAGCCAAAACATCCTATACTAAAGTCACCATATCCTAACACCCCACCCAAATACCATACAATAACATACCCTACCCTACCATACCTCACCAAAGCCAAAACATCCTATACCAAAGTCACCATATCCTAGCACCCCACCCAAATACCATACAATAACATGACATACCACACCCTACCATGCCTCCCAATACCCTACCATGTCATACCATACCATACAATATCAATACCCTACCATAGCTCCCAACACCCACACCATATCAAACCATCAAATCCCATACCATACCATTACCCTGCCATACCCTACCCTACCATTCCTCCCAATACCATATTCTACCCTACCATACCTCCCAATGCCCTATCATACCATACCATACAATACAATACCCTTACCACACCATACCATACCCTACCATACCTCACCAAAACCATAACATCCTATACCAAAGCCACAATACCAATACCCCTACCAAAGTCACCATATCCTTACACCCCACCCAAATACCATACAATAACATGACATACCAAACCAATACCCCATCATACCATACAATACCCTACCCTACCATACCTCCCAATACCATATTCTACCCTACCATACCTCCCAATACCCTATCATACCATACCATACAATATCAACACCATACCATACAATACAATACCACACCATACCGTACCATACAATACCCTGCCATACCATAGTAATGTTATAGAAAGGGTACGGGAATTGCTCACCCTTGCTGGTTTTCATACTTTCGTTGGGGTAAAAAATGTAACCAAAATACCTTCAGTTTATTTTTATTAAAAGAGAGTCCCAATTCCAGACCCATGGAGTGAGGGTATAGTTTTCTTGCCTGTCCATTTTCTGCTGGTGTTCACAAGCCTCTTCTCTAATTTAATAGAGGTTTCTAAACAATTAAATACATAGAAGGTTTCCCAAAGTAACGCTTAATTTACAGGCATACACAACAGCTACAATTATTCACTCATGAAGCTAAAATCCTGCTAATTCCCCAATGCCTCAAGACAATGTCCCTAAATAACAGGTAAAAGTCAACGTACTTTATTAACAATTACTTTTCTTCATAACAGCTAAAAATATCCATAGGGTCATTTTAGCGAAGGGGGTGTATTGACCCCTTCAGTACCTTCACGTTAAACAGTCAGTCAAAGTATAATTTATTTTGTGTTGGTTTTTAACCAGTTTTCTTGTATGTGAGCTTGTTTCAATTACATATATTGTACAGTAGTATGATTTAAGAGTAGCTGAGATCTTGGATGATGTAGAGAAAACAGTGATAGAAGGTCGGGGGTAAGGCACTGACCCCCTTTAAACTATCAATCAAACACAGTTTACACCAATAAACCAGGCCTTTACTATATTTAACATAAAAAACATAAGCTAAAACTTTCTAACACCCTGAAAAACTAGTACGACAGAGCTTGTAGTCTGTCCAGTTTTTGTAATGTTTCTTCTTTACAGAGTTTAAATTGTAGTGTGGGTTAATAAGTACCAACAAATCTCAAGATATTACATTTTAAAGTATAGCAGCTGTCTTGATACTTACCCACAGTACAGGGTTTAGGGTTTGGTAAGATGTAGTGGAGGTTAACAGGTACGTACATTACAAGTTTCATGTAAATCGGCCCTGCCGTTCTCAATAAATTACATTTCAAAGTATAGCTCCTGCAATTGTTTTGATGCTTACCTGCAGTACAAGGTTCAGGTTTTGGTCAGATGTAGTGGGGGTTAACAAGTACATACATACCAACTTTCATGAGAATCGGGCAAGCCATTCTCAAAATATTACGTTTTAAAGTTGTACACCCTCCATCATCCCTTAAACAACCCTTTCCTACCCTCCAACAATATTGAAATTTAGAGGAGGTTAACAAGTACCCGCATACCAAGTTTCATTAAAATAAGCCCAACGGTTCTTAAGATATTGATTTTTAAAGTATGGCTCCTTCAATTATTTGGATACTTTCCCACAGTACAGGGTTTAGGTTTTTGTAAGATGTAGCGGAGGTTAACAGGTACCCACATGCCAAATTTCATTCATATCGGCTGAGCCGTTCTCGAGATATTTAATTTTGAAATTTTGCCCCTTCAATTTTTGAGATGCAACCCGCAACATTTTTGTTAATATTTTTCATCTGGGTAGGTGTCCCTCGCGCGCGCCTACACGACGTAGTAGGCGAAATCTGTTATCAGAATCGCTCTAGGACTTACCGTTTTCGAGATATTAGCGATTTTAGGATAATCAGACTCAAAAAAGAGAAGAAGAAGAAGGAAAAAGAGAGAAGCAGTGGTACGGAGTGGTGAGGGGGAGAGGGGAAGGTGAGGGGAGTAACATAGCATACAGAAGAAGAAGAAATAAATCAGAAGATGGCTGAGGGTGAGTGGGGAGGGGGATGGTGAGGGGTGAGAAGAAGAAGAACACGGAAGTGCTAACAGAAGTGATCAGTAGTCTACCCAATGATGAAGGCTAACATGTTTTGTTCTTTTATATATGTTCATTTGTTGGGAAGTGTTCTTACACTGCCCATGCTTCAGCGTGACGTAATTTTCGGTTGGTCACGTTAGCGTGACGTAAGTAGCCAACAGGTATTTTGTTTTCTTAAGTTGGTACCACTGGTATGTAGGTCATGTTTTTTGTTTTGAGATTTTCTTAGGTTGGCTACACGTTTCTGCATAAGAAACCCATGTTAAGACTGAAACATTGCCTGGACTACTGATCACTTCTGTTAGCACTTCCGTGTTCTTCTTCTTCTCACCCCTCACCATCCCCCTCCCCACTCACCCTCAGCCATCTTCTGATTTATTTCTTCTTCTTCTGTATGCTATGTTACTCCCCTCACCTTCCCCTCTCCCCCTCACCACTCCGTACCACTGCTTCTCTCTTTTTCCTTCTTCTTCTTCTCTTTTTTGAGTCTGATTATCCTAAAATCGCTAATATCTCGAAAACGGTAAGTCCTAGAGCGATTCTGATAACAGATTTCGCCTACTACGTAGTGTAGGCGCGCGCGAGGGACACCTACCCAGATGAAAAATATTAACAAAAATGTTGCGGGTTGCATCTCAAAAATTGAAGGGGCAAAATTTCAAAATTAAATATCTCGAGAACGGCCCAGCCGATATGAATGAAATTTGGCATGTGGGTACCTGTTAACCTCCGCTACATCTTACAAAAACCTAAACCCTGTACTGTGGGAAAGTATCCAAATAATTGAAGGAGCCATACTTTAAAAATCAATATCTTAAGAACCGTTGGGCTTATTTTAATGAAACTTGGTATGCGGGTACTTGTTAACCTCCTCTAAATTTCAATATTGTTGGAGGGTAGGAAAGGGTTGTTTAAGGGATGATGGAGGGTGTACAAATTTAAAACGTAATATTTTGAGAATGGCTTGCCCGATTCTCATGAAAGTTGGTATGTATGTACTTGTTAACCCCCACTACATCTGACCAAAACCTGAACCTTGTACTGCAGGTAAGCATCAAAACAATTGCAGGAGCTATACTTTGAAATGTAATTTATTGAGAACGGCAGGGCCGATTTACATGAAACTTGTAATGTACGTACCTGTTAACCTCCACTACATCTTACCAAACCCTAAACCCTGTACTGTGGGTAAGTATCAAGACAGCTGCTATACTTTAAAATGTAATATCTTGAGATTTGTTGGTACTTATTAACCCACACTACAATTTAAACTCTGTAAAGAAGAAACATTACAAAAACTGGACAGACTACAAGCTCTGTCGTACTAGTTTTTCAGGGTGTTAGAAAGTTTTAGCTTATGTTTTTTATGTTAAATATAGTAAAGGCCTGGTTTATTGGTGTAAACTGTGTTTGATTGATAGTTTAAAGGGGGTCAGTGCCTTACCCCCGACCTTCTATCACTGTTTTCTCTACATCATCCAAGATCTCAGCTACTCTTAAATCATACTACTGTACAATATATGTAATTGAAACAAGCTCACATACAAGAAAACTGGTTAAAACCAACACAAAATAAATTATACTTTGACTGACTGTTTAACGTGAAGGTACTGAAGGGGTCAATACACCCCCTTCGCTAAAATGACCCTATGGATATTTTTAGCTGTTATGAAGAAAAGTAATTGTTAATAAAGTACGTTGACTTTTACCTGTTATTTAGGGACATTGTCTTGAGGCATTGGGGAATTAGCAGGATTTTAGCTTCATGAGTGAATAATTGTAGCTGTTGTGTATGCCTGTAAATTAAGCGTTACTTTGGGAAACCTTCTATGTATTTAATTGTTTAGAAACCTCTATTAAATTAGAGAAGAGGCTTGTGAACACCAGCAGAAAATGGACAGGCAAGAAAACTATACCCTCACTCCATGGGTCTGGAATTGGGACTCTCTTTTAATAAAAATAAACTGAAGGTATTTTGGTTACATTTTTTACCCCAACGAAAGTATGAAAACCAGCAAGGGTGAGCAATTCCCGTACCCTTTCTATAACATTACTATGGTATGGCAGGGTATTGTATGGTACGGTATGGTGTGGTATTGTATTGTATGGTATGGTGTTGATATTGTATGGTATGGTATGATAGGGTATTGGGAGGTATGGTAGGGTAGAATATGGTATTGGGAGGTATGGTAGGGTAGGGTATTGTATGGTATGATGGGGTATTGGTTTGGTATGTCATGTTATTGTATGGTATTTGGGTGGGGTGTAAGGATATGGTGACTTTGGTAGGGGTATTGGTATTGTGGCTTTGGTATAGGATGTTATGGTTTTGGTGAGGTATGGTAGGGTATGGTATGGTGTGGTAAG
Organism: Allygus modestus; assembly: GCA_963675035.1. Taxonomy (NCBI): domain Eukaryota; kingdom Metazoa; phylum Arthropoda; class Insecta; order Hemiptera; family Cicadellidae; genus Allygus; species Allygus modestus. The sequence goes on along the minus strand of OY776115.1, from coordinate 29,127,043 downwards.
GGTATTGTATTGTATGGTATGGTATGATAGGGCATTGGGAGGTATGGTAGGGTAGAATATGGTATTGGGAGGAATGGTAGGGTAGGGTATGGCAGGGTAATGGTATGGTATGGGATTTGATGGTTTGATATGGTGTGGGTGTTGGGAGCTATGGTAGGGTATTGATATTGTATGGTATGGTATGACATGGTAGGGTATTGGGAGGCATGGTAGGGTGTGGTATGTCATGTTATTGTATGGTATTTGGGTGGGGTGCTAGGATATGGTGACTTTGGTATAGGATGTTTTGGCTTTGGTGAGGTATGGTAGGGTAGGGTATGTTATTGTATGGTATTTGGGTGGGGTGTTAGGATATGGTGACTTTAGTATAGGATGTTTTGGCTTTGGTGAGGTATGGTAGGGTAGGGTATGGTTTTGTATTGTATGGTATGGTATTGTATGGTATGGTATGATAGGGTGTGGTAATGGTATTACTTTCAAACCCCACCGTAATGGTGGAGTTAGATTTTTCCTATTAATTTGGTCTTACATTACCCCGTACCCCTTGATAAAATTACACGTGTAGATGGTCTATGGGATGGACCTATCTACACGCAGGGTCCGCTGATTATCAATTAAAACTAATGTGTAAAAAGAGACAGTAGGGTATTTTGTAAAGTTAAAAGGTACAGAGATTACACATTTTAGAGTTCAGATGTGACTTTTTGGTGTAATTAGTTGCTTTAAAAACTCTACGTTGAGGAATATTTGGAACTTTATACTTATGGTAGCAGGATTATTTTGGAAAACCTATAATAACTTAAAGGAGAGAATACTAGCAGAACACTAGCAGAAATGGATAGGCAAGAAAACTAACCTCAATGAAATAATTTTGAACGCTCGCGTTTCCACACCACGGTAAGCCTTTAGGCTAGGCCGTAGGAGCGTCGGCGCGTTCTTTTTGGTTACCCAGAGCTTCCCCTGGAGGCCTAACCTCTGGGGTGAGAGGCCCCGACCATCGCCTCTCACTGTGGTAGCCACTCCATAACAAAATGCTACCTCCTTTTTATATTTTTTTGTATTCTCTGTCAATCCGTTCATTGTGTATGAGGAAGGCGGTCATTTACTAAGACAAAGTCCGTTCATTTTAACACCTTTAAACTCTACATTTACTAAGATAAACAGAGAATGTTTAGTAAAGTCATGGCCCCTCCACCGCCATGACTCGTGGAGACCTGCCAAAACAAAATAGTTGTCTCCTCCGTTTATTTTTTTTGTATTTTACTTTTTATACTTTTTTTACAAGTCCCACCGTACGGACTGTTCCAATGAGTAGCCAGGGTGTTGGCCAGGCTCCTCAATGTACAAAGTCCTTCATTCACACCGGGTTGTTCGAAGGAGTAGTCGGGGTGTTAGCCCGGCGCCTCAATCTACTAAACCCTTCATCACACATTCAGGTTTACGGGGCTTTTCGTCACCCACGCCAGTGACCTTCATTCAGGTTTACGGGGCTTTTAGTCACCCACGCCAGTGACCTTCATTCACACACACACACACACACACACACACACACACATACAGTGGGAACTTGTGATTTTAAAGAAAAACTACATTTAAAGTGAACTTTCATCTTTCATATTTGTGTAAGTAAGGTAAAACTTCTCCGGCAACAGACTTCTTACTAATAGTCTTGCTTCAGGAGTACTTGACTTTAACATCAAAGAACATAATCCGGCTTCATTTATAAAAACCGTTGTTTTCTCAATCGGTCCAACGCCCTGTTTTTGGGCGTCGGAAAAACTTCCAACAGTTAATTTATCACTGTCATCTACATGTTTCCGAACTGCACTCCAGCCATTAACATGCTTTAGAGCAGTAGCTACGTCTCTAGCTTTAAACCACGGCTTTCCTTTACTATCAAACAGAACCAATACTGGTTTGTTATTGAATGTATAGAACTTGGCAGCCATGTCACAATTTACTCAATAGTACAGGCAAGAGCAGCACAAAACACGTCTGATCAGTATCACGACTTGAAGCAGAATGATGAACTGTACTAGTGACATTTGGTATATACAGGAGTAACATTGCTCCGTAAGGAAAGGTGCTACCTTTATCGAAGGTAGCAACACGGAATTGAGACAAGTGTTACATCAAGACGTAAAACACCAGATAGTTTCTTAACGTTACAAAATATGTTTTCAAAGTGATCATCAAAGACTGTTGGTGTTAGATTCCCTAAAGGAAAGAATGGTATATTTCCTGAGATATCACCGTACTTTATTGATACTCCAATGTAGGTGTTTGATGAGGAGTTCTCCGTTATTTTATCTACTATGTACTCCGAAAACACTAAAGGCCATTCCGATACGTTTATTGGCCCAGTAAGAAAGAACTCATACTCTGAGGATTTAATGCGAAACTTTGAATTTTCATTTAACTTCCTTTTAGATATAAACTTCAAAAACACCCCTTGAATAGGGAGTGTATTATTTTCAGCAGACATTCTACAAAAAGAGACAAACAAGATAAAACAGTAACAGACACAGACACGTCCGTTCACTACCACGTCTCAGAACAGAATGAGTTAATAGAGCTGATGTTTAGAGGTATATACGCTCAGTACCCGTGTGAGTGACAGCTCCATTAAGCAACTCTTTGTTTTTTAAAGCCGAAAGGCAGGGTGTCGTGATCATCATTAAATCTTCTCTTTGGCCCTGTAATTTTAAACTTTTTAATTTCACTTACTGTAACGACTTCCCGTCTCTTTGTTCTCCTGATTCTGTTTTCTTCAATTTCTAAAATTTCAGCAGCTTCACTAAGGACCATCTTTTTTAACTGTTCAAAATTTAATGTTTCGGAAGTCTTCATATTGAGGGTGAGGCCCTTGATTTTACACACAGTTTGTAGCTTTTGCTTTTTGGTTGACCAGACAAGGTAAGCGTACGTTTTAGGTCCCCCAGAAACAAACTCCAAGATATAAGAGCCGGGCCCGTACTCACTTGCCAATTCGTCTGTCATTTCCCCGAGGTAATCTCCCGTAGAGACCTTGTACAATCCTCCCCTGTATAGATAAATACACGAGTCCGTGTCATAGTAAAGGACTTGACCTCCAAGGGCATCTAGATGTTCATACAGTTTAAGCCTCGCCTGGGCTGTGGTGTAGGCCGCAATAACAACATTTACAGTCTTTAGAGCCTCACCGGCATCATCAACATTCTGCCAATTAACTAATAAAACCTCTTGGTTAATTACTTCAACAAACTTTACTTCCTTTCCTGGTTGAGTTAACGAATTGAATAATTCTTTAGAGTCCCTCACGATTTCAGTTTTTGTCATGTTTTCTCGTTGACCAAACTTGCCCCAGAATGAATTTAACATTAATTTAGCTACTGACCTGAGTCCTCCATTTTTAGCAATTTTGTCTTTCTCCATTTGAATACCCTCACGCTCAAAGAAATCAGAAACATACTTGTCTTTATCTTCCTCTGTTTTACACCATGCGGGATACCCTGAGGCTTCCTGCTTTACTTTCAAGAATTTATTAATAAAGTCTGTAAAAAGTCCATCTTTCTCGTATGTGGCGACTTCATACTCCCACAACTCGTACATGTCCAAGATCACATAGCCTTTTTCTACAGCTTTTCTAATTTCATCCATAGTCCATGTTCCTACCATTGCCCTTTCCTCACTATCATGAAAACATTCCCCTTGGTTTAAAGTCTCACCGCAAGTTCTACACAAAACAAACATCAATTTATTATTCATTTTAGCGGGGAGTACGGGATGATACAAGTTGTAAGGAGGTAGAATCTTACATTTCAACAAGCCCTCTACTTCAAGGCCTCTCTCTCGGCAGTCATTTCCAACGTAAACAGTAGGATGACCAACGGGATACTTACAATATTTATTCACAAACGGATAAAGGGAGCAGACATCAACGTATTGGATTGTTTCTCCCTCTTCACATTTACAATACGTTTTAGTATTACCCGTTCTGCCTCCAAAGAAGGAATCCCTAGGATTAAGCGGAAGTGTGTTTAGAATGGACAGTTTGTTCAAGTGATTTAGTTTTTTGTCCTTTTTCAAAGCTTTAAACTCACACTCCCACATCTCTACAACATCATAGTCGTTAAATTTTGCCATTTTGGATTTGGTTCTCTCGTAACGGAGATGCAAACTGTCTGAGGGATCATCCGGCAGAGGTTCTTCTCTGCTGTATTGATAACATTTTGGGCAGCCGTGCCAGTAACACCCGTGAAACTCATAAATTCGTTCCCCGTCAAACCCGTCAACTTTTAGTCCATTAATTTTAACTTCTCTGCCCCGGCCCGCATGTTGAATCTTTACTCCACGTTTCTCCTCCTCCCATGTTAACCACTGTAAAGCAACGGCTGACTGATTGTCTGCAAGTCGGTACCCTGATTTTGGTATTAGTCCAATAGTATTTTCTTTTAAGAAGTTACGGCGGAAGGCCAAGTTACATGCACTGGCGATTGTTATAGCCTCGAGAAAAGGATCTACGTTACACTCTTGAAGAAGTAAGGCTCTAAATTTAATACATGCCTGAGCTAAAATCTCCACGTCTGAAATACAGTACTCCAAGATTTCCTTCTTAAAATCAAACACGTAGTCTTCAGCGACTCGTTCGTCATACCATTCTTCAAAGGCCTTGTGTGGTTTCTCAAACATTGATTCGGGGCAGTAGTATTTTTTGTCGGGCATAGGGCCTACATAATCTTGGTTCGCCAGGGTGTTGAAGAGGTGGGGAAAGTAGCCCTTCTTTTTCTCGGGGGGTAGATCAAAAGCTTTAGGGAGTGCAGCGAGGGCCATGGGAAAATAGCTAAGAGAGTCCACAAACCTTACGTTGGCTACTTCAATCAATATAGCTTTAGTTCCCCGAGGAGTTATTTTTGGTGTAAATTTAGTTTCTTCCATAATATACTGTAGTATGAATTGGAAGTCAAAACCCTGCCCGTTGTGGGCAATTACACAAACATCTTTAAATTTTTTTCGAATTTCCATTACATAGTCCATGAAGTGTTTTACCGGTTCTTTTTCAAATACCCTTTGCCGTTCCGAGCAAGTTTCACACTCACCCCCATTAATACATTTAAAGCAGTACTGTTGTGAAACGCACAAGTTGACTTTATGTACTTTTTGTTCAGGGTCTGAGGGAAGAGACTCGTCCTGCCTTGTTTCCAAGTCAAAGAAAATAAACAAAAAATCACGGTCTTTCGGTGTTCTCCTATCTACCCTCATGAAACACTGATGTGCGGGGTCTTTGAACGCTTCGCAGGGTTTACAGAAAACTTCTCCGCATACATGAGCTGTCTTACGTCTTTTTGGATAAATCATTTTCTTACAGTCACGGCAGAGTTTTACAGTTTTACAAATTTGCCCTTGATGGGCTACTAAACACCGCTCATTTTTGAAGAAACGGTTGCAAAAACGGCATGTGATGCCACCGTGTTCTAGTTTACAGGGCGGGGAGATAGTATGGCATGAGGTGCATCTGTTAGAGCATCGATGCTCATGTCTGTTGCTATAGGGAATATGACAGGCTTCACAAAAGAAATTACAAACAAATGCGGCAGTTAAGTTTCTAATTACATTGTAATGACTGTTGTGAAAGAGAAGGTTAATTTTTAACTTAGCGTCCTCATTACCTCCCTCAAAGTAAACATCCCGGCCTTTTTTGTCGTAGTTGTAGACGGTAATTTTGTATTTTTTAAGATGGGACTGGAATTTTACAAGCTCAGGGATTCCTGCACCCTCCTCGGGCATTTCTACACGGGCTTTTGCTATGAGTTTATTAGCTCTGAAAGTTTGTCTTTTTCCCTTGTCCTGACGTATTGCTTTGTACTGGGGATCATTTTTTGCAAGTGCTTTGCCTACTACCAACGCTCTAGCCAAACATAAATTGTCTTTATTATTAATTACTACAATAACCTTCCTAGCTTTAGATTCTTCATCAAAGGTATTGTAAAAGTCGGGTCTTGCCCTTCCTTTACCTACGGGGACGTTAATCCTCGTAACATCAACTCTAAACGTGTCACTAGAGGTTATAGATTGCGCATTGCTTTGAATTATGCCCCCGAAAATATCCCAGAGAACATCACCGCTAACTTTAGAGACCGGTCTCAATGATACGTATCCCGGTTCAGCACTTTTTAAATTTATAGACTGTAATTTAAACCCTAAATAATCAGTGGGTGCAACGTTGGCTTTGGATGTCTCTACAATTTGATTAAAACCTTTACGAATCCAATCAAACTCAGAGATACCTTTGGGAGGTTTAGTGAATTTGAAAACAGTGTTAGTCCCGTAAAGTCTAAAGTGACTAACGTAGGTTTCATCTTTACTAATTAAATTTACCGGGTTTTGAGGGTCCTTTTTAGAAACATCCATCCTTCAACACAGAATTTAATACTGAAAACAAGCTAAACTGTGTTAACGCTTAAAACAGCAAACACACCGACCAGAGTCAAACTCACACGGATATAACTGAATTACGCAGAATCAATAATAATCTGTGCAAGAGAACACTTACGCAAGAGCAGCACAAAACACGTCTGCTCAGTGTCACGACTGAAATCAGACTGAAGAACTAGAGCTTGTTCCAAGAGTTATATAGTATGTAGGAGAGCAAAGTACCTCTGTATTACTACGCAAGTCAGAAAAACACTAACACACAAACTACGCAAGTCAAACCAGAACTACAGGTTAACTCTAATGAAGGTATCAGATACTACTCTAACCAAGAACAAGAATAGAAAGTGAGATTACTGTCACTCAACACATACAAATACAACACTACTCTTGACACAAGGACGTGAGGTTATGTTAGTCAATACATACAAAAACTGATCCAACCAAAACTGCATAAAATAACAATAATAGAAAGTGAGGTTGTTGAGGTGAATTTACTGTACAGAAGAACCAGGGCAAAAACAGGTTACTGGAGGTTATGTTAGTCAACACATCACTACTTTAGCCACAAGGAAGTGAGGGTATGTTTACTTTATTTACTGTAAACTAATAAGTCAGATTAAATGGATACACCACACAGCATTACTCTAGCCAAGACAATAACCACGAACAGTACTCAAAAATAAAATAAAGTACACCATACACGGAAAATTAGTATAACACAGTAAAGTTGGAGTGTAGGTTATGGTAAGCAGACGGTCGATATTGAGGTTATGTTAGTCAGCACATACAAACACTACTCTAACCAAACCAAACAATTAAATACAATGCAAAACACTACTCTAGCTAGGTCAAACAAGAAACTGAGGTTGCTGCTATGTTAGCCAACACATACAAACACAGCGCTACCAAGTAAAACAAAATGGTGAGGGTATGTTTACCTTCTTTACTGTAAACTACCAAGTCATACAGCGCTCTTAACATAGATAAGTCAGATATGAACAAGACAAGTACATGATAACGTGAGATTACTGTTATGTTACTCAGCACATAGAAATACAACACTACTATGGTCAAATCAAACAAGAAACTGAGGTTACTGGGTGTGAGGTTATGTTAGTCAACACAACACTACTATAGCCAAATCAAACAAGAAACTGAGGTTGCTGGGTGGGGTTAGGTTAGTCAACACAACACCACTATAGCCAAATCAAACAAGAAACTGAGGTTACTGGGTGTGAGGTTATGTTAGTCAACACAACGCTAATCTAGCCAAATCAAGCAATTAAATACAACACACAAAACTACTCTTACAAGAAAATAAGGCTTTTGTGACTCTCAAAGGTTACTGTTATGTTAGTCAACACATACAAACACAAAACTATCAAGTAAAACAAAAATGGTGAAGTTACTGTATAAAAGAACAAGGAGGTGAGGTTATGGTAACTCTCAAAGGTTACAGAAGTTATGTCAGTCAACAAATACAAGTACGACACAACTCTTGACACAAGAAACTGAGGTTACTGGGTGTGAGGTTATGTTAGTCAACACAACATTACTTTAGCCAGAACAAACAAGAAACTGATGTTATTGTACACTAGCAAGTCAGATAACGCTAAAATCACACGACATGCAAGATTACTATAATACAAAGTGAGGTTATGTTACACAGAATAAAACAAATTAAAAGTGAGGTTAGAAAAAGTGAGGTTAGGAAAAGTGAAGCCGCTATGGGGAGCAAACGCTCAAGTTTTATCTTTGCAAAAACGCAGCGAACGGAGCAGCGCAAAAACACGTCCAATCGCGACGGGAGCAGGGAGCAAAGAGAGAGAGAAAATGCGCGGCAAGATAGCAGGTATTGTGGTGGGGGTTATGTCTCTTTCAATCACAGAGCCCACAGGTAACAACTAGTTACAACGAGTTTGCTGACAGAGACTATGTTGAGGATGTTGTGGTTAGATGTACAGAAGGCTAGATGATTAACAGCAGAAGGACACGAAGGTCAGATAATTACCACTGAAGGCTAGATGATTAACAACAGAAGGACACGTGGGTTAAATAATTACCATAGAAGACTAAATGATTAACAACGGAAGGACAAAAGGGTCAAATAATTACCACTGAAGGCTAGATGATTAACAACAGAAGGACACGAGGGATAAATAATTACCACAGAAGGCTAGATGATTAACAACAGAAGGACACGAGGATCAATTAATTACCAAAAACTGTAGATAATTAAACACAGAGAGATGCAAAAGATAGATAGTTGCCAAAGAGGGTAGCAAAAGAGTCACAGAGGGAGGCAATTACACCCTAATTCCATTCCTCATAAGAGCCCATGTTATTCTATTCTCCGTAAGAGTCCATGTTAATCTATTCTCCATAAGAGTCCATGTTATTCTATTCTCCATAAGACCCCATGTTGGGGCCAAAGCGCGCGGCATTACTACTATGGGATCTCAGCTGTTTACCGACTGATTTTGACGAAACCTCACCACATGTCAGGCCATGACCTAAGAAAACCATCGCTTAAAGAAAATAAATATCCACTGTTAAACGGGCCCGCTATTAATTTTTAAATGTGTTTTCCTTATAGGATCTCGGCTGTTTACCGACCGATGTTGATGAAACTTCACCACATGTTGGGCAGCGGCTTAAGTAAACCATCGCTTAAAGAATATTGAAAATCCACTGTTAAACGGGCCCGCTATTAATTTTCAAACGTGTTTTCCTTATGGGATCTCATCTGCTTGCCGACCGAATTTGATGTGACTTCGTTACACGTTGTATGCCGGCTTGACTAAACCAACCTGCAAGCGGCTCCGCGATGTCACGTGTCGAGGCGCGCGCTAGGGCCTACGTGACTGTCCCAGACTGTTTACTCATTAGCGGCCTTCAGGACCCCTCCGTTCTAGAAGGTTCCGGCAAGTGCGTCGCATGAGGCCTCCTCCTGACTGGAGTGCTATGTATGAGCATGTCACGTGTCGAAGCGCGTGCCAGGGCCTACGTGACTCTCCCAGCCTGATACTCATTAGCGGTTCCGAGAATTGTTTACTACTTTCACCGCTTACTGTACGGTACGTAGCTATGTTACTTCAGTGATTGTCATTGCTTCCTTCATTCAGTTTGTGTTTGGAGCTCAGTGTATGTAGATGTTCTACTTCAGTGTTGTGCTAGTCTTTACTGAACCATATTCCGAGATTTTTTAAACGTAAGTATATGTAGCTCTTATAAGTTGTAGTGTGGAAGACTATTACATTTCCCTTTATAATAAGATTCTCATTTAAGGTATGATCGTTCAGCAATTTTGAAGTCATAATGTGTAAAGAGAGGTCTGGCCTATTAATAGAAGTTGAATAATTCGCATTATGTTTTAGGGAAAACGATTCGTTAAATGTTTGAGCGAAATAATTATCTAACATTAATATTTAAACTTTTACATATCCCAGTACACTGAGCCTTGTCGTTGTTTCTTTTCAGATGGAGACGAGTGGATTTGTAATGACCTTAGAACAGTTATGTTTTATAACGATTAAAATTAATGAGTCAAACTTTAAAAATTTAAAAATAGATTCATTTCCACTCTTCTAAAATTTTTTGAGGGAAATAAAATTAGGTTTTTGCTTTCCAAGCCTTTGTGGTGGGTGGAGAGTATAGATACCCGATGTTGCAGATGGCTGTTCCTCGTATGTGTGAGGTCTGCGGTCGCGTCTTCGCTGGAAACCTGGCTCGTCACATGGCAGCTGCTCACAGGGACCGCCATTTCGACTGCAACGTCTGCGGGAGACGCTTCGGGCGAAGCGACAGCCTGCGACGCCACCTCACAGCAGTTCATCCTCCCACTCCTCACGACCAAGCGCCAGGTACGGTTTTTATGTTAAACAAGAAAAGGTGGATTGCTAGCCTCTGTGTAATTCCTCAACTTTGTATTTACTGGACCTAGGTAAACTGGCGATTGAGATGAGGAAGAGAACCGCTAGTACTAATGACTTGTTTTCGAGAGAGTAAACGGCTTTAGTCGAGTAAACAGATTCAAGTAGTAAACAAGGGGCTGCCAGCCTCTGTGCGATTCCTCACTCTTGTATTACCGGGCCCGGGTAAACTGGCGCTCGAGATGAGGAAGAGGTCGCCAAGCCTCTATACAATTCCTCACCCTTGTATTTACCAGGCTCAAACTGGCGATTGAGATGAGGAAGAGGTTGTCAGTTCCTCACCTTCGTGTTTATCGAGGTCACTAATAGGACTTGTTTTCCTGTTCGCAGGCCATCCGTGCCCGTTGTGCTCCGTCGCCCTGGCGGGTCCCGAGGATCTTCGCCACCATATGGAAGCGGTCCACGGTGCGAGCCCGTCAGCTTCAACTTCCTCCTCCTCCTCCGCAACGCCACCCTTCAGAGACCCACGGCCCGAGTGCGACGCGTGCGGGCGGCGATTCTCCCGCGGGGACCTGCTCCGGCGTCACGTGCAGCTGGTGCACGCCAACGAGGTCCGCTGTCCCGATTGCGGCGCCCTTTTCCGCAGGGCAGCGTACCTCCAGCGGCACATAGAGAGCGTCCACCGCGGCATGAGGTTCACGTGCGCCTACTGCGACCGAGGCTTCACCCGGCGCTACAACCGGGACCAGCACGAGGCTCACAACTGCCCCGTCGTGAGGAACCTCGTTGTGGACGAGATGCCGCGCCTGCCCGTTCTGTCACCCGAGCCCCGGCCCAGCCGCGAGCCCCAGCCCGGACCCAGCCGCGAGCCTCAGCCCGGACCCAGCCGCGAGCCCCAGCCCGGACCTAGCCGCGAGCCCCAGCCCGGACCAAGCACGGCACCCGATGGGATGGTGGGTGGTGGCGGACTACCCACGTTCCGCACCATTCAACGAGGGTTCCGCGGACGCCTCCTGACCTTCGGCCTGTCCCGGCCCATGGAGGACTTCTTGACCGTGGAGGACGCGCTGGTGCTGCTGTTCGACAGCGTCCTGGAACTGTTGGCTGACGTCAGGACCCGACACCCAAACACCAAGGTCAACATGTTCCTGGAGTGTGAATTCGCCAACGTTCACGGAGCCACCTGTCTGCGAGCCTTCAAGACGAAGAACGTGCCTCTCACCGCCGCGTCCAACTTGGAGGACTTCCTATCGGCTTCCTTCCACAAGCTGGAGGAAGAGAAGGAGCAGTGCCTGCTAGTGGGTAGCGGGTGGAGCTATCTCCGGATACGCGACCTGGAGATCCGCGTCAACCTCTACACCCCGTTGGGAGAACGCGGAGCCAGGTTCGTCCAGCTTCCCAGGACCATCTGCGAGACGCGTGCCGTTATCAACGTGCAAAACGTCGATGACATGTGCTTCGCGTACGCCATCCTGGCCAAGTTCGTCGCGCAACACCCGGAGAGGCCCACATCGTACACACCGGACGTCATGGCACGCTACGACTGGGTCGGCCTACGCTTCCCCGTGGCCGTGAAGGACATCAAGGTCTTCGAGAGGAGGAACGCCATCAGCGTCAATGTGTACGGGATCGAGCGCGCCATGGTGGGGAGACGCCCCGACGGATCGCCAAAGTTCCAGGACCGCGTGTTCCCGCTGAAGATCTGCAAGCGGGAGTTGGAGGATCACCGGGACCTGCTGTACGTGACCACCGGCGGGGACAGTCACTACGCCTACATCGCAAACATGAGTAGGCTTGTGCGACACCAGCTGACGTCCCACGTCAACGCCATCCACGTGTGTAAGCGATGCTTCGCTTACTTCGACAACCAGCCCAACAAGCTGCAGCTGTCCGGTGCCGAGCGTCTGGAGGAGCACATGCGATACTGCACCGCCAAGGCTCCCCTCCGCTTGGACTTACCGAAGAAGCAGCAGATCCGCTTCGCCCACCCCGAGTACACTCGGCGCGAGCGCTTTTGCGTCTACGCCGACTTTGAGTGTGCTCTGCAGCCCGTCGCCGCTGACCCTGCGGAAGCGCCGCCCGGCACGAGGCCCCTGCAACTGCACGTCCCGTACGCCTTCGCTTACCAGATCGTGGACTCGCTCGGCCTGGAGGAGTTCGAGCCCCGCGTCTACTTCGGGGCAGACGCGTCCAAGGTCTTCATGGAGAGGCTCAAGATGGACGTGCTGGCGCTGTGGGAGTTCCTATTCGGCATGAGAGCTCTGCACCCTTCTCTGACCCGGCAGGAGATGGACGAGTACCTGGCAGCGACTCACTGCTACCTCTGCGGGAAGGAGTTCACGGACCAGGACGTCAAGGTGCGGGACCACAATCACGCCCCGCCCTACGAGTTCCGAGGAGCCGCCCACCGCTCGTGCAACCTCAGGTACCGGGAGCAGCGACACATCAACTGCTACTTCCACAACCTGTCCAACTACGACGCCCACTTCGTAGTGCGCGAGCTGGCCATCGACCCCGGCGACGTGGACGTGTTGGCCCACACGGAGGAGCGGTACATCGCTTTTACGTCGCGACGTTCATGCATCCCCAAACCTAACTTAAACCTGCGTCGCGACGTTCATGTATCCTCAAACCTAACTTAAACCTGCGTCTGTAAACCTAACCTAAACCTGCGTCTGTAAACCTAACGCACGCATTGGCCTACCTTAAGTAGTGAAGTCGTGGACCGCGGTTACGTCATCACCCCGTGCCTACGTGACTGCCCCAGGCTGTTTACTCATTAGCGATAATTGCCGCGATGTCGAGAATTGTCCACCGCCTTCTACTGTACGGTACGTAGCTATGTTACTTAAGTGATTGTCATCGCTTCCTTCATTCAGTTTGTGTTTGAAGCTCAGTGTGCGTAGACGTTCTACTTCAGTGCTGTGCTAGTCCTTACCGCACCATACTCCGAGATCTGTTAAACGTAAGTATATGTAGTCTTATAAGTTGTAGTGTGAACCACCTCAGGCTGTTTACTCATTAGCGATAATTGCCTCGATTTCGAGAATTGTTCACCGCCTTCTACTGTACGGTACGTAGCTATGTTACTTAAGTGATTGTCATCGCTTCCTTCATTCAGTTTGTCTAGTGATGTTGCAAAGTAAACACAAACATGGCTAGTGCAATTGAAGTGGATGAATCAGTCCAGACGTTGTTGAAGGAGTTGGAAGCGATGGAAGGCTACAGCACCATGTACTTTTCTCCACGAAGTCCTGAACAACCACCGCCAGCACCATCACTGAAACGGTCAGTCGCCACACCATCGAAGCTGGCGACCTGGAAATGTCCATACTGTGAGGAGTCGTTCACGTCGCGAGATGGACTTCGTCTTCATCATCGTCAGCACCACCTCTGTGTTAGAAGGAAGCGAAGAAAAGCTTGTGTTTTCATTTCTCCTTTCTCCTTACTAAATTAAAAAAATTAGCAAAACTGAGGCAGCGGGGCTGGACCTCAGGTTTATATACCAGCGGCGCGTGTCACTGGCTGAGCCCCCGCCAAGCGGCAGTGAAGGTCGCCAAAGAGGGCGCGTCACGAGACCCCTCGGACATCAGCAAACCGCTGAGCAATTCAAGGGTGCAACCTTGAGCGTCAGCAAACCGCTGAGTAATTCCTTCCTGGGCAACTCCTTCAGGACCGTCCCCCGACACGCGCCGCCAATCGCTCCCGGTTGGCGGGGGCTTTTTAAGCTGCACGGCTCGGGCCAAACGGCCCATAACGCCTTTCACTTTAGTTTTTCTGAGCCTACCGGCTTTTGAGTGAGCAAAGGGGAGGAAATAAACAACTCAGGTTCGTGCTGTACATAAAGCTATTATATTTTCTTACAAATACTATTTACAAATTTTTCTTAAAATTAATATTAAAACTAAACTGGGAATTCCTCTTCCTCGTCTTCATCCTGGGGCTGCCCCTCCTCCTCCTCACCATCCACCTCCATCCGTCGATCTCCTCTCCTGGCTGGTAGTGGCGGGACGTCCTTGTGTCCCCACGGCAGAGTGTGGATGCCGTCGGGGAGGACGCACCGCTTGTCGTCAGTCGGGCTGAGGCTCAGCTTGTCCACTTCCACGGTGTAGACCCGGTGCAAGTGAGACTGGAAGCGGACGTTGGTGGTGCGCTTTTGGACCCCGTCAAACAGGCACTCTCTGTAGTCGTCGGGGGTGAGGACGTTCTTGACAACGCCCTTCGCCACCCCCTTGGCCCGCTTGAGAGCCTTGCTGCCGCCTGTCGCCGCGTCCTCGATGTCCATCAAGTACAGCTTGGACCGCAGGCCGAGGTACTCGAATAAGGACAGGCCGTTGCACTCGTCCTTAAACTTTCCGATGACCTTGGCGTTGACGGGGCTGTAGCAGGGGTGAGACCTCGGATATCCGCTGGTGTCGAAATCGTCCAGGTGTTCCTTCATCTCTGCGTAGACGTCCTGGGACACGATGTCAAAGACGTAGCTGTCCGTGTCCATGTAGTCTACGGTGAGGCGGTCACCGTAGCGCTCCTTCATCTTGCGCAGGAACTCGTACATGAGCCACTTGCTCAGCTCCAGGACTGTCATGCCTACGTAGACGGGCTTGTCCAACACGATGTTGACCTTGGACAGATGCACCAGGGCCACGTCCTCCGTGTAGTACGTCCGGTCCAGGAAGTTGGATCTGGCGACGTACTTGGAAAACTTCTCCGGGGTGCACACCAGCTTCACGTTGAGGCGCTTCCGTACATTCTCGATGGTCTTGCCGAAGACCGCGTTGTTCATGAGCTTGAAGAAGTCCTGTTCGAACTTCGTCCTGGCCCTCTTCCGCAGCTCCGTGTTCATCAGGATGTACGGTTCCAACCACCGCGACTGGCGAAAGGAGATCGCCCGATGCACCGCGACCAGCTCCAATCCGTTTTGCAGCGCCTGCTGCAAGACCCTGTAGTGACAGATGTAGTGCGTCTTGTCGTCCAGGGTCGTCAACAGTTTGGGGAACTTCCCTGTCGGCGGGCGCTTCGTCTCGCAGCAGTAGGGAAGGTCCTTGTGCAGGTCGTGTAGGCGCGCGGGGTAGTGGAGGTCCACCTCCAAGATGTAGCCTCGATCGGCCTCCGCGTCCAGCGCCGCGACGTCCAACGCCTGGATTTCCTCTCGGCTGAGCCACTCGAAGTCTCCGGTCGGCAGGCGCTGGGACATGGCCCAGCCGTAGAGGTTGTTGGCGTCCAGGTACAGGAGGAAGCGCGTGGGCTCGTCCGGGCGGTAGTCCGGGCACCTGTCGTGGTTGGCCTTGGCGTAGTGGGTGATGGCCTGTGAGATGCCTCCCCGGATCCCCTGCTCCACGAACAGGTACATGTCAAAGTCCTGCAGCATGTCCAGCTCCACACCGCAGGTCTTGAGCATTACGTCCCAGGCGTAGGACGGCAGGGTGTAGTAGTGGGCGGGGTCCAGCCCGTACTCTGCCAGCGAGGTGTCGCGGAACTGCTCAAAGACATCGGTGAGCAGGGCGATGTCGCACCGCAGGTACTTGTCGGCATAGTCCTTGAGGTTGTGACACTCGAAGGCTCGCCACACGTTGAGGGCGTGCTCGTACTCCTCGTCCTTGATGTCCTCCAGGGTCATGGAGTTCCTGAACGCCTCCTTGGGCGGCAACTCCCTGGTCCTGTACAGCGTGTCGTAGGACGTCACGAAGTCGTAGGGGAACACGCCCTTCCTGCGCACCAGGTCGAACAGCCGGTCGTCGGGGAAGCGCTTCCTCGTCTCGCGCATCCTGTCCGTGGGGAGTCCCGCCGCCAGGTTGGCCAGGCTCATGGACAGGAACCTGTAGGTGTCCAGGAAGCGCACCGCGAAACTGCTCTGTCGTTGGTTGTCCCCGGGCTGACCAAAGTGGAATCGCTTGGTAAAAGCGATGTACCGCTCCTCCGTGTGGGCCAACACGTCGACGTCGCCGGGGTCGATGGCCAGCTCGCGCACTACGAAGTGGGCGTCGTAGTTGGACAGGTTGTGGAAGTAGCAGTTGATGTGTCGCTGCTCCCGGTACCTGAGGTTGCACGAGCGGTGGGCGGCTCCTCGGAACTCGTAGGGCGGGGCGTGATTGTGGTCCCGCACCTTGACGTCCTGGTCCGTGAACTCCTTCCCGCAGAGGTAGCAGTGAGTCGCTGCCAGGTACTCGTCCATCTCCTGCCGGGTCAGAGAAGGGTGCAGAGCTCTCATGCCGAATAGGAACTCCCACAGCGCCAGCACGTCCATCTTAAGCCTCTCCATGAAGACCTTGGACGCGTCTGCCCCGAAGTAGACGCGGGGCTCGAACTCCTCCAGGCCGAGCGAGTCCACGATCTGGTAAGCGAAGGCGTACGGGACGTGCAGTTGCAGGGGCCTCGTGCCGGGCGGCGCTTCCGCAGGGTCAGCGGCGACGGGCTGCAGAGCACACTCAAAGTCGGCGTAGACGCAAAAGCGCTCGCGCCGAGTGTACTCGGGGTGGGCGAAGCGGATCTGCTGCTTCTTCGGTAAGTCCAAGCGGAGGGGAGCCTTGGCGGTGCAGTATCGCATGTGCTCCTCCAGACGCTCGGCACCGGACAGCTGCAGCTTGTTGGGCTGGTTGTCGAAGTAAGCGAAGCATCGCTTACACACGTGGATGGCGTTGACGTGGGACGTCAGCTGGTGTCGCACAAGCCTACTCATGTTTGCGATGTAGGCGTAGTGACTGTCCCCGCCGGTGGTCACGTACAGCAGGTCCCGGTGATCCTCCAACTCCCGCTTGCAGATCTTCAGCGGGAACACGCGGTCCTGGAACTTTGGCGATCCGTCGGGGCGTCTCCCCACCATGGCGCGCTCGATCCCGTACACATTGACGCTGATGGCGTTCCTCCTCTCGAAGACCTTGATGTCCTTCACGGCCACGGGGAAGCGTAGGCCGACCCAGTCGTAGCGTGCCATGACGTCCGGTGTGTACGATGTGGGCCTCTCCGGGTGTTGCGCGACGAACTTGGCCAGGATGGCGTACGCGAAGCACATGTCATCGACGTTTTGCACGTTGATAACGGCACGCGTCTCGCAGATGGTCCTGGGAAGCTGGACGAACCTGGCTCCGCGTTCTCCCAACGGGGTGTAGAGGTTGACGCGGATCTCCAGGTCGCGTATCCGGAGATAGCTCCACCCGCTACCCACTAGCAGGCACTGCTCCTTCTCTTCCTCCAGCTTGTGGAAGGAAGCCGATGGGAAGTCCTCCAAGTTGGACGCGGCGGTGAGAGGCACGTTCTTCGTCTTGAAGGCTCGCAGACAGGTGGCTCCGTGAACGTTGGCGAATTCACACTCCAGGAACATGTTGACCTTGGTGTTTGGGTGTCGGGTCCTGACGTCAGCCAACAGTTCCAGGACGCTGTCTAACAGCAGCACCAGCGCGTCCTCCACGGTCAAGAAGTCCTCCATGGGCCGGGACAGGCCGAAGGTCAGGAGGCGTCCGCGGAACCCTCGTTGAATGGTGCGGAACGTGGGTAGTCCGCCACCACCCACCATCCCATCGGGTGCCGTGCTTGGTCCGGGCTGGGGCTCGCGGCTAGGTCCGGGCTGGGGCTCGCGGCTGGGTCCGGGCTGAGGCTCGCGGCTGGGTCCGGGCTGGGGCTCGCGGCTGGGCCGGGGCTCGGGTGACAGAACGGGCAGGCGCGGCATCTCGTCCACAACGAGGTTCCTCACGACGGGGCAGTTGTGAGCCTCGTGCTGGTCCCGGTTGTAGCGCCGGGTGAAGCCTCGGTCGCAGTAGGCGCACGTGAACCTCATGCCGCGGTGGACGCTCTCCATGTGCCGCTGGAGGTACGCTGCCCTGCGGAAAAGGGCGCCGCAATCGGGACAGCGGACCTCGTTGGCGTGCACCAGCTGCACGTGACGCCGGAGCAGGTCCCCGCGGGAGAATCGCCGCCCGCACGCGTCACACTCGGGCCGTGGGTCTCTGAAGGGTGGCGTTGCGGAGGAGGAGGAGGAAGTTGAAGCTGACGGGCTCGCACCGTGGACCGCTTCCATATGGTGGCGAAGATCCTCGGGACCCGCCAGGGCGACGGAGCACAACGGGCACGGATGGCCTGCGAACAGGAAAACAAGTCCTATTAGTGACCTCGATAAACACGAAGGTGAGGAACTGACAACCTCTTCCTCATCTCAATCGCCAGTTTGAGCCTGGTAAATACAAGGGTGAGGAATTGTATAGAGGCTTGGCGACCTCTTCCTCATCTCGAGCGCCAGTTTACCCGGGCCCGGTAATACAAGAGTGAGGAATCGCACAGAGGCTGGCAGCCCCTTGTTTACTACTTGAATCTGTTTACTCGACTAAAGCCGTTTACTCTCTCGAAAACAAGTCATTAGTACTAGCGGTTCTCTTCCTCATCTCAATCGCCAGTTTACCTAGGTCCAGTAAATACAAAGTTGAGGAATTACACAGAGGCTAGCAATCCACCTTTTCTTGTTTAACATAAAAACCGTACCTGGCGCTTGGTCGTGAGGAGTGGGAGGATGAACTGCTGTGAGGTGGCGTCGCAGGCTGTCGCTTCGCCCGAAGCGTCTCCCGCAGACGTTGCAGTCGAAATGGCGGTCCCTGTGAGCAGCTGCCATGTGACGAGCCAGGTTTCCAGCGAAGACGCGACCGCAGACCTCACACATACGAGGAACAGCCATCTGCAACATCGGGTATCTATACTCTCCACCCACCACAAAGGCTTGGAAAGCAAAAACCTAATTTTATTTCCCTCAAAAAATTTTAGAAGAGTGGAAATGAATCTATTTTTAAATTTTTAAAGTTTGACTCATTAATTTTAATCGTTATAAAACATAACTGTTCTAAGGTCATTACAAATCCACTCGTCTCCATCTGAAAAGAAACAACGACAAGGCTCAGTGTACTGGGATATGTAAAAGTTTAAATATTAATGTTAGATAATTATTTCACTCAAACATTTAACGAATCGTTTTCCCTAAAACATAATGCGAATTATTCAACTTCTATTAATAGGCCAGACCTCTCTTTACACATTATGACTTCAAAATTGCTGAACGATCATACCTTAAATGAGAATCTTATTATAAAGGGAAATGTAATAGTCTTCCACACTACAACTTATAAGAGCTACATATACTTACGTTTAAAAAATCTCGGAATATGGTTCAGTAAAGACTAGCACAACACTGAAGTAGAACATCTACATACACTGAGCTCCAAACACAAACTGAATGAAGGAAGCAATGACAATCACTGAAGTAACATAGCTACGTACCGTACAGTAAGCGGTGAAAGTAGTAAACAATTCTCGGAACCGCTAATGAGTATCAGGCTGGGAGAGTCACGTAGGCCCTGGCACGCGCTTCGACACGTGACATGCTCATACATAGCACTCCAGTCAGGAGGAGGCCTCATGCGACGCACTTGCCGGAACCTTCTAGAACGGAGGGGTCCTGAAGGCCGCTAATGAGTAAACAGTCTGGGACAGTCACGTAGGCCCTAGCGCGCGCCTCGACACGTGACATCGCGGAGCCGCTTGCAGGTTGGTTTAGTCAAGCCGGCATACAACGTGTAACGAAGTCACATCAAATTCGGTCGGCAAGCAGATGAGATCCCATAAGGAAAACACGTTTGAAAATTAATAGCGGGCCCGTTTAACAGTGGATTTTCAATATTCTTTAAGCGATGGTTTACTTAAGCCGCTGCCCAACATGTGGTGAAGTTTCATCAACATCGGTCGGTAAACAGCCGAGATCCTATAAGGAAAACACATTTAAAAATTAATAGCGGGCCCGTTTAACAGTGGATTTTCAATTTTCTTTAAGCGATGGTTTTCTTAGGTCATGGCCTGACATGTGGTGAGGTTTCGTCAAAATCAGTCGGTAAACAGCTGAGATCCCATAAGGATAACGCGGTTATAAATTAATAGCGGCCTTGTTTAATGGTGGATCTATGGGGTTCTTACGTCATTCGCTTCCCTGGGGATAGGCCTACACTCTGGAAAAAGTCCCGTGGGAATCGGTGGATAAATAGGCTAATTATTAATTTTCGAAAGTTTTTTCCTCATGTTCAAGGTCATCACGAAAAGTGCTGCTGGCGGCCGGGGGGGGGGGCCTTGCATCCTCGCATCCTCACTGGGGGGGGGGCCTTGCATCCTCGCATCCTCACGCAGGGGGGGGGGGGCGTCCTCGCGTCCACGCGTCCACACCGCGCCTTTGCTGGTTTTGAACCATCTAATGCCCCCTACTATGGAGGTTTATTTCACATGTTCTATTTACGTTAGGCAAATTAAATCGAAATAAGCTTATTCGAATAAATATATAAATAATAATTAGGTATTCAATGTCAATACCAAAAAAAACACTTCATATTTGTTTAACACTTTTATAACTAGAATATTATTTTGTTTTATATCAGGATCACACATATGTTGACATATAAGTTGCTCTATCTATAATCATCTTTATTAAAACGATTTTGATTGTTCTTTGTCACCAAAAATTTCGTATTTATATTTAATTAAAATATAATTTAATATTTAATATTTAATTAATATTTATTAATATTTAATATGTTTCAGGGCTTCAGTCACTAAATTAGGTTTCGTATTTCAAACAGGATATTTGTGGGTAATACCAAATATCGGTATACGGAAAAGTAGCGATATTTGTACTAAGATTTTTCATTTGAAATTAGGACTAAAACTAAATACTAATAACCAGTATTTCAAATTAGTATTACAAATATTTGTTTTTAATTATTTAGTATTATTAGTATCGTTATCTCTAGAAACTGGTATTAGAGCTCAAAATATAAATTAGTACCAGTCAGTATTGAAAACTTATCTTAACTGTATTCTTTATTATAAACATACTAAACTAAAACTAATACTTAAAAACAAATTACTAAATGCACTTTCATATTAGTATTTAGAAAACAGTTTTTCTTTTAACGGGGAGATGATAAAATAACACTAGGAGAGTAGTTAGCGATGCTTAGGTTTATTAGCATTATACAATGTACATAATGTTTTCTAACCAAAGTTTATGTGTAGCTTACTATGCAAATCTTAAAATGTAAATATCCACACAAAACCTCGTAGTATTTATTTGCTCTAAGTCAACGAATGAAGTGTTATTTTATTGTTTTAAGTTCTATTTATCACGAGGACGACCTAGTCAAAACACGTCTGCGCTAGTTAGATTAAAACCATTCCCGTGTAGAACCACATTTCATACGCTGCTTGTCGCACTCACCCAACTTAAAAGTATGTGGACATTAATGACTTATTTGTAATGAACTATTTAATCAACTACTACCTATAGTTGTGTATTCATTTATATAGCTCCAGTTATAAAAAATCAGTTTCAGTATTTAATCTGCAAATTATATTTTTATGTAATATGTGCCGTGTCACATCACTCTCATACATATCGCCCTTTTCGCCAACCCATAATTAGCTTGCTTTGGCAGACAGCTGACCCGGAAGTAAGGTGACGTCATTGGTTGCCCCTTTCCGCCAGCATCAACGGTTAGCGTCTGTCTTGGACATCGAGCTTCACGAGACACACCCCTTTATTCATCGGAGCAGATTGCAGAATTTTGATCCGGAACCATCGCCTTGCGATGGCTAGATAAGTACTATTAGTAAGTGGAGGGAAGCTAGGGCGAGACAGGCAAATGTGGAATTAATATAAGTAAGAAATAATAGTTTCAGGCATGTGATATTAGGAATATTTACGACGCTACAAGATTTACAACAGTATTACTTAAATAGTTGTCCATATTTATTGTTATTTAGTTTTTATCGTTATGTTTATGTGGAGAAATATATCATTACGTTTAAATGTTATTTAAGGTTAGCCTCAGATCAAATAAGTAGTTGAGGAAATTTGGCAGTTCACCAGTTTCACTTTTACGAGCTGTTTAATTAACTCATTGAGGCTGGCTACGGCAAGGCATTAATCTGGCAGATCGATCGGGTTCTGGGTAATTCACTCTTCCAAAATAGTCCAGCACGTATTCCAAATAGTTAATCCATGGTAGCAGAGAATCAATGTAATTCATTCCGTCCCCTCAGTTCATACATCCAGCTAATCGCTTCAGAACAGTAGCAGAATCATTTAATTGGTTCAAATATGTTGCTGTTTCATTATCAATATTTTTGTGGATTAGGTAACCCCAACATAGTTGCTTGGCACATCTTCCACAGGTGGGAATATTGCGCAGGTTACCGGAAGGATAGGATATAGCAGGAAAGGGAAGGGTGGGGTGGGTTGGCAGCCAAATCGACCCTTCAGAGTGCCAGCTCCCATGCCCATGTGACAACTGGAATGAGGCTCTCAAACAGAGGAGCCGCATTCTGCCCTCCAACTGGTCAACTCAACTGACAGGGTATCCATGTACAATAGCCAGGGACCATCCATTCTCAGGTTGGCAGGT
Organism: Allygus modestus; assembly: GCA_963675035.1. NCBI lineage: Eukaryota > Metazoa > Arthropoda > Insecta > Hemiptera > Cicadellidae > Allygus > Allygus modestus. Next base: position 29,104,335 of record OY776115.1, on the reverse strand, counting down.
TGGGGACCAAAGGCGAAAGGGAAGTTTTTCGTAAAGGACAGCCAAAAGACCATACATAATGACAAATTCATTTGCTGTACCCAATGTCAGCCTCAATATGTATAGACTAGTTTAACCGTAGTCCTGGGACATGTAATATGTAGTTGTTTTTCCTCTGAGCTCCCAAAGGCTTTCATTGGTCTTCGAAATGTCACATTAGTTACAGCGAAATACGTTCTAAAGTAATCATTGATGTCTAGACTTTAACTTTAGACTACCTACTTATAACATAAATATTTACAGATGGTTTCTCAAACAAAATGTAATGTGGTACAGTGACGTTATATATCTGTCCAACAACTGTGATCGACAACAGTTTTAAGGCTGTTACAGACATGTAAGCATATATGTTGAAAATGTAATTACAATAATAAAGCTCATAATAAATTAAAAGAGGAAACAGTAAAAACGAGATTAGACTAACGGTAATGCAGTTTTTAAAATATTAAATGATAACTTTGTTTCTCTATTAGATAATTTAGTGTTTGCTTGATTGCATTGTGAGTTTTGCATGAAATTGTTTTGTTATTATTGCAGTAACGAACCGCGGAGTAGTTCTTAATATGTATTAAATTTGTATCGTTTACATCGACGGTCAAACTAATGATTTTCCAGTCGTACAGTTATTTACTGGGGGTCTTGCACATAGTAATAGTACATTTTATACAACCAAACATTTTGTGATACAAAAATAAATTGTACATTAAGCCTTCGGAGAAGAATATGGGTGGTTTGTAGTTCATTTATGTCGACAAAACGATTCTTTGTTCATGAAAGTTAACACTCTCCTCCCAACACAAAGGAGACAATAAGAGCACAAGTCGTGAATTATGTATGAACGACTTTCCTTTAAATACGATTTCTCTCAGCCTAAAATACAACATACGACCGCTGTGCCTGTAACATGATATTGCATATATTGACAATATATTTATACTTATATGGTGGTGTCACAGTGACATTTTAACATTAATAATAAAATGCAAATTAGCAAATTATAATAAAAAAATATGATATATTATTTTGTTGAATAATCTTGTAAGTATATAGGAATTAGCTCGACATTTCTTTATCCTATGTGTATTGTAATACTTATAAAGATTTTCCTGCTACTAAAGCTATTAATTTTAAAATAATTAGTCTTGTAAGAAAGGAATTTTAAACTGGACTATAATTATTGTAATTGATGTTATATTGAGGTAGCATTTCATTCAAATATTATTTTAGAATGTAACTGCTTCGTTGTCATCCATATTCATTCAAACAATGTTTGGGTATTATGCTAATTAGCGTCAATTACAAATTTTTTTAAGAGGTTGGTAGCCTATGTAAGTGTTATTTCGTCCCTTTTGCTAATAGACTGTATTATTCGTTAGATGGTTTGTATGAATGTGAGACGTTTATAAAATATATTTACTAAATCTATTTTATCGTGGATTTGTAAATACTACTATCTACTACTGCATTAATACTACTATCGTATCGTGTCTATTTGTTTGAATGATTATATTATAATCTTGATGTGTCATGTACTAACTTATTTGAACTAAAATATTTAAAGATTTATATTAATCTTAAACTGAATTTGTGCATGTAACGCATCTAGGAATGCAATTGATATGCTGTTTGTGCGATTCGTAAAGTACTGATAAAACTTTCTATCCAAGACGGGATTCTAACTCAAGACAAGGCCATGGTCCCCGGGGTCAGTCACGTTGAATACTATACAAACAAATTGCAAACACTATTTTTAATACAAATAGTACTAATAAAAAACGTATCAACCTCCAGCATTCAATACCTTCAGATTTCAGAAGAAAAAAAAACAGCCAAAATTGTAATGCTTATATTCCTCCAATCTACAGACGGGTCAGATTCCAGACCCCAAGACTTCATAAAGCTTGTATTAGTAAATGTTTCTGCTCTAATGGGAGGTGGAAAATGTCAGCTGTTATTATTTACGATAACTTAACTTTTTTTACACAAGGTCATCGATGAGGTAGTTTGAGGGGGCAATGAAGCATTAGGAATAACATGAAAGTGCGGTTTTACGAAAAACCTATCTGGCGTTTCTCTTCAAAAGGTTTACTAAAGTCAAAATTAGTTTATTATTTTAAAAAGTAAAATGTTATTACGATTTTAAAAATTCATTATTCTATTAACAGGTGATAATAGTGACACTATTATTATAATTCAATAATATTTAACGTTATTTTATCAATATTTTCAACGGTAAAAATAAATTATTACTGTATTGAAAATCTTGTTACTTGCCTCAGTGGATTATATTTCGATTAGTACGAATGCAACATCTGGCCCTTTGTTATTCCAGCCAAATCCGTTTCATAATATTTCCCACAAGTGTGGCAAATCTTTCCCCCAATTCTATCGTCTAAGTATTGTTCCATTTTAAAATTGTTTAATTTAATGCATTGAAATATAATAATTTCAATTTCTTTATACATATTTTAATATTTGGACAAAGGCATCTAGGATAAATAAATACAAATTAGAAGCAGCCACTAATAGTACCAGTAACAGTAGCTACAGGTTCCACGTTTCAATAATAGTTAAAGTCGTGTGCGTCATTGACCATGATGATCTAGGCTGTTACACTGAAAAAGATTATTGTTATATGAACCAGAATATGGTATGTGGAACAATAAATTATTGTAAATATGGTCCCAGCAATGTGTTTGGTAGCAGCTACAATCCTGTTATTGTCAATATTTTATTGTAGTGTGCAACATAAATTATTGCAAATATTACAATAATGAAATTGGAGCCCAAGCAATACATCTTGCTGTCAGAGCAATAATTATTGTCAATAATACTATACATTATGAGAATCGTTACTAGAGTTTATAGTATTTATAACAATAACTCTTATTTTTACTTTTACAATAAGTTATTTCTGCAGCTATAAGTTCGGTTGACCCTCCTCTCAGAATGTATAGTAGCTATGGCAATACCTTTTTTTATTTCTACAATAAGTTGTTTTTGTGGTTACTACAGTGGAGTGGTTACGTACAACCCTACAGTTTAACGAACATAACCTGAAAACTAACCAAAATCAGTTACATAAAATTGCTTACATGAAAGCTGCAGAAGTATGGGGTTAATAGACCACCGTTCGCTTTGCTTTAATCATATTTTTGATTATTGTGATTATTTAAGGCTTAGTAACTTAATGTCAGTCTCTTTGTTACTTTTACTTTGTTAATATCCAACCTAGGCTATTGAAAGCCTAAATAAGATTCTGAATTCATGTTGAAACTGCTGGATTTTACTTGATAATACTTTACTGGATAATACTATACCTGTTCAATATACTTTTTGAGGTTATGCCATTGCATGTTTTGTGGCTACAGCCACATCTTCAGTTAATCCTTAGGTTGATTCTTCATTTTATTAAAACATTACTGAGACAGTGAGATACTTAACACATACATATTGGCAGTATAACACCTTTAGATTCCTTTGTCTGTGATAAAACATTCCGATACCGATCACACGATAAACTATAACATTGCTTGTCTCGGTGCATTCACGCTTCAGGGCAGGCCGGTGACGACTCATTTCCACTTTGAGACACTGTTGTGTAATCAAAAACAGAATCTGGTATAATATAACAGAATATTCTCGCTAAGCATTTCTACTTACTATACTACTATCGTTATGATGTATTAGCAACAATAATATGTTGATGCAATTACCAGCCTCATTGCAAATAATTTAGCAAGAATATTATTGTAGTTTTGACAGACGCGATGGTAGGACATGACCATAACTATTGTGTAAATTAAAAACTACCAGAATTGCATTTACTATTCAATATTGTTTGCATTACTATAATATTTCTTTCAGTGTACATTATTTAAACCATAGTAATTTGTACTGTATATGATAATTTTAATATTTTATAATGAAATACTCTTGTTCATTTCTCATGTTTAATAGTCCTTTTGTTTAATGTCCGAATTGTTCTCCGAATAAACGCTTAAGCCAACAACTTTATTGTTAATTAAAATAAATCGCAATAAGTAAGAAATGAAAACAGGCTAATAAAAAATAAACTTTGCATGGTTTATGTTTAACTGTGTTTAATATTTCAGTCCCATCGATTTGATTCTCTTTGCATCACTTTAAACGAAGTTAACCGATTTATATTAACTTGCAAACCGTATGTTTGTATCTTTAATCCCAGCTGTTCTGCTTCTTTTGTTTTGATTTTCTGTCCAATGTTATTTAAATGGGCCAAAACCGTACTTTGAGGGCTTCCAAAGGGTTTCTGGTTCCACGCGCTGTACTGAAAATGTTGGTGCTTATTGGTATTTGGATGGATTGGATACTGAGTTGTGGTAAGCTGATTGACATGGGGGGAACCTATTGGGGGCTACAGCTACTGACCAGGAACTGGTAAGTCCCTGGTATGTCTAAATCCTAACCTGCGTCCAAGATACCGGAACCAAACTGAGCAATTTTAAAATGGAAACGTTGCTGGGGACCAGAGGTACGGAGATCTTTTACCCAGACCAAAAAGTTCGCTTAGTGAGCTTTGATTTAATTGATTCTGAGAGACATTTACAAACTAAACCTTCCAATTACTATATCAAAAACTGTGTTAATCCAAGGGTACTAAAAATGATTGGTAAACTGGTGAAAACTACAATTTGAAGCTAAACTGACTCTAAACATTTTCTGGGGAACTTTAATATTTACGGAAACGTGGTGCCAATCGACATGTCTATGACAGTTACCGACACCAAGCGTCGGTGCCCGTAACCCCTTAATAAAGTAATTAGCCTGCCATACCTTAATATCTTAAACAGCTTAAAACTACAACTTATCCATCGGAATCCAAGATTGTATGGAGACCAAAAGGTGGGCGTGCCGCGGCTTCGAGAGACGGGGGAAAGGGAAGAGCTTGAGGAGGGAAGGTAAAAAACTGCTAACTCGATTGACGACAAAGACAGTTCTGTCACTCGAGACAGGCAGACTGTCAGGACCAAGAGGCCCGGCGTACCCGCGCCACCCGGTTTATTACACTATATGAAAAGGCATGCCACTATGCGTCACAGCACTGTCTTGAGACCCCCAAAAGGCACATCTAGACGTTAAGGGCTTTTAAACGACACGTAAATCATCAAAATCGACCCAGTAGTTTGGCCATAATCTTCTGCACTAAAATCGCTAAAATTATTTTAATATAATGATGATCTGATTATTTTTTAATAAAAATAAAGTTTTAACGAAACTTTATGTAATGTAGGAGAAGGTTATGATAGTTTTGTTATGTTGGCACGCCACCTTCTAAAAATAAGACACAATATTTCTTAAAGTATACAAATAAATACAACTACATAAATGCATAAAAAATAAGAATAAACACCATCAAACAATAAAACTGTTTTTTTTGTGTTTACATATAAATTTGGAGAAAAATACAATCTCATACTGTAACATGGACGGGGTCTGTAAAATATCACCATTCATAAAAAATACAGGAAAAAAGACCAGCGTTAAAAATCGCATTGAACTACAACATGTGTTCCACACGGGTACAACCAATATAACTTGGTTTAAAATAGTATTTTAGAATTAGGTAGGCCAGAGTTATTGTTGGAAATACAAGTTATACGGTAAAATGTTCTTTATATATATATGCGTTTTCCAGCACTCATAACGTTTAGGTATTATGACGCACTTATTACGTAATGCTTATTATTTTTTTCCACAAATTTGTATGCTATAAAACATATTTGTGTGATAAATGTCGACAAGTATTGTAAGCCGCGATTAATTACTTTTAAATCATTTCTCTACGCGTTTTACACGTTCTAAAGTGTTATAAAGTTGCTATTACTATTATATATCGTTAACGGTGAAACTATATGTACTCCAAAAGTTCAAAAATGTTTTTCTGTGTGGTGTCGTCAGATTGTCTGGCAACCCTTATTATATATATCTAGCAAGTCTGATTAGAATTCAGCCTAAAGGTAGGTAGATCCCTTTCCATGAATTCTCCAGTTTTTTGGTGATTAATACTTTAAAAGTCCGTTATTCCTAAAATATATTTGAAGAAAAAACCGTGAAACTACAAAAGCGATTTTGTTCAAATTTAGTCACTTATGATTAATTAGAATAATAAGAATGTCACCAATTAAAATGTAATAAATGGAAGTTGGTAGCCATTTATGGATATTTGGAAATCAGAGTTTTACAAATTTGCGTTGGTTTGTTAAAATTGCATGTCCGAATCAATACCTCTGCACAGTGACTCATAAAAACCATCCAATAAGAAACGGTGCTAGCGGCAGGGACTGCATTGCTGACTGGACACGATGAATCTGATTCTACTAACGTGCTTTCCCATTTATTACAAGATAGTAATCTTGAAATAAAGATTTAAATGATAGTAATCTAGTATCATTTAAAAGATAGTAATCTTTTTATAAATAAAAAAAATTTCTAACACAATTATTTTCTATGTATTATACGTTACATAATAGATAAACTTGTGACTTTATATTATTACTTCTTTTAAAACTTACTATTATTAGTATTTGGTGGTAACGAAGTTTGCATACTAAACGTTAATAGGGTTAAATACGTTATATTACTGTAAACCTCACCGAGATGACACAGCTTAATATAAACTGACGATAGTGTAACAACAACAGGCTAACACCACCCAAATCTCTGCTCCTCGGGAGAAGATAAGCCCAGCTGTAAAGTCCACCTGGGCCTAGCAGAGTCTAGAGATGTGGCTGGCGGAAAATAAGCAAAACACGGGAGGCTTAGGATTCGCTTTTTCTTGATATAATCCTGTATAATAACAATGCAATGTTCTAAAAATTTTGTCTTCTGTAAAAAATATTTCAAGATCCGTTTAACCTCAAATATTACAGTAAATAAATTAAATGGACACTCAGTATAAGCCTTACAAAACTGGAAAATAAAATTGTTTGTGTCGGCAATTCAATGTTAAAAGCAACTCACGATCCTGAGCACATCAGAACACAATTGGTTTAAGGCACCAGGGTATCGTTAACATCATAATCATCATCATCATCATCAGTAATAACATATGGTTAGCTTCAAAATAATATGTTAGAATAAGAAAACCATTAAAAATTTAGTAATTTAATCATTTATGTTAAAAATTATTTTACACTGTCATTTGTATAATGTCATTCTCACATAATATGTCGTTGTTACAATGTGACTGTAATCCACAAACTAACTAGTAAGCTAGTAAGCAAATAATGACATATCTTGTTAATCTTCTTTCTCTTCTTCATTAACAATTATCTGCATTAGCTTGTGGATTTGAATGTTACACTCAAACTGTTGTTTCTTCCTTTTTGTAACTTAAATACTAACAACTAGTGTAAATATATCTTTAAGATACTTCACATTTATAAAATTATAAATTATAAACATTATTGCTGTAATATGTTTTTGGAGTCAGATACCTTTGTACTGATTATATATTATTATTCTAATTTAAGTTGATCTACGTTTATTATAATACTATGATCAATCTCGAATTAGAATTTTCGATAGCATACACTTGGTTCATTATAAAACTCAAGCTATATTGGTGATACCCTAGAGATTGGAAAATGATAACAAGAATATCACTACCGCTTGAGAAATCTTGAGATTACATTCTGTGCTGTTCTGGTTCCATTGTAGCAGACAATCCTGCAATGTAAAGTTATTTCGTAATTCTATTACACAATGTAAGATTATATACACACCGTTACTTCATGTTAGTCTACGATAATACAAACTAATAAATAATAGTTTGCCATATCAAAATCAAATGTATAATTCTAAGAATTAAAATGATTAATAACATTTGTTAATAACATTCACATTAAATATTCTGTTATCTATTAAAACTAAATCAAAGTTAGATAGTTGGAAAAGCGTATTTAAATCTATTGGTAGTAACTTAGTGACATTATAAAAGCTCTATATTAATTTATCAGGGATTTCATGATGTTAATGACTTGTTTACAAACATTAAGAAGTTAAAGTCCCTTGTTAGTTTTTTGTTGTTTATAAACTTAACTGTAAACTTTAAACATGAAATAATCAAAACAAAATGATCTTATTTGATAAAAATACACTACATTAAACTCCATAGCATTTCTTGTTAAAACTATCGATGGTAAACGTGGCATTATTACGTTAAGTTTTAGCTATTGAACTGAACACAATTAAATTCATATATACCAAATTAATTTAATCATTCAACAAAATTGTAAAAAAAGTTTATTTTAAATATATTTTCTTAGGGAAGAAACCCCTAAAGATCGCTTGGCTGGAGCTTTAAACATTAAAACAAATTGGAACTCTCAAAAGCAAGGCAGATTATTATGCAATTGTATTAGTGCTACAGTTATTTTTCTACTGATACATAATATAATAACCTGATGAGCAAAATTGTTCTATGTCTTGTAAAGGATCAGCAGTTTAACTTAATGCCATGAGTTCTTCCACCAAATGTGGATCTGAGAAACGCTCCAAATAGGGACATTTAATATTTTATTTGTTATTTGAGAAGAATGGCGGACTTAAATTAAACACAATCAGCTAGATTACTGACCTTTTTCCATGAATTATAACCAGTGATAGTGATAGTGACCTCTTGCCCTCATTATGTTATAGGGCACGCCACTATTGGTCCCAGGTTAAACACTAAGTGTTTGTCATAACTTCTAGATTACACCGAAATAGAGGAAACAAATGCTTTAAGTTCATTTGCTTCAGTAACCTTTGTCGTGTAATATATGCTGTTGTAAATGATGTAATATAATGGTATAATATAATGGAATTAAAATATAAGATACTAATTGCTTTATTTAAGTAAGATTTAACATAAATAAAGTGTCTGCTAGAGTATAAAAAAATAATATTTTGTGTTCGAAATAGTTCTATAAGTATTACAAAACCGAAGTTTGGATTACCCTCTAATGCCGGTTGGCTGCAATCGTTTTGCATTCATTCATCGCCCCTGTTGTATTGTTAATGCATATGGCTTACCTATGTTAGCTCATAGGGTTTGGATCACGACTGCATCACTCTGCACTTGCAATACTCCACCATTGTATAGTGGAATTCTGGTGTTTTGGTGATTTTTATATAAATTAGTAACAAAATAACGATAACTCATATTTTTCCTGTCCCACATTTATGATTGGTGAGTTTACTAGACATTTATTAATTTAACAAAGTTCGGACAGGTACAGAATCTTTTAAATACTCGTATATAACAGTTATCTGCTTCTCCTAACAAAGAGCGATACAAAAATAAATTAAAGATCTTCTCACTTAAAACCACCTAATGCAAATTCAAAATAATTAGATTTCAGAACAGGTTGATGGTCCTCTTATGAAAACCACAGAGTTTTTTAGTTCCTGATTGCACATTTGCTAGATGAATAAAACATTATTTCTATTAAAAAATGTCTTAGTTTATGCTTCAGTCAAGTTATGATGCTGTTATGCTATTGTAATAGCATAATGAAGAGGTCAAATTAAGATAAGTAATATTTAACATAAATTACAGTGCCTGCTATCACAAAACAATCATCATTCACGTTAGGCCTCGTAAGGTTCATGCATATTCCCCACCTCTGATAGCCGTTGCGTGATGATTACTCAATTAATACTGTTATCAACACCGGGTCATCATGTAATACCGAGCTGGTATCATTTGGTAATGCCGTAATGGCGTAGAGCAGTATATTACTAATCACCATAACTCCAAGTGGCTGTTCCACGTTTACGTTTGTCTTTCTTGTAAAGTATTTATTTTATGACATTGGTTCAGGAATGTATAACAATTAACACATGATTGTAAAATAATTACTTATTTTACATGTACTGTTAACTGTTTCTCCTCCTTTAAAAACAATTGTTTAACTGTAAACTAATACAAATTAAATTATAAAATGAATTGCCTAACACCATAATCATTACTAATCAGTGCTCCAAAATGTCCGCAATAATCTCTTAAACAACGTCATAATCAATTATAATAGTTTATCTATTTATTTGTTATTGAAAAAGCCTTGACTAAAACTGAGCGTAAGACTAAATTCCCATTTTATTGATTTGTTATTCGACCAAAACACCAAAACAACATATCAAGAACACACACTATATGAGCGTAAAGAAAATGTTGTATACATTTGTTACTTCTAATGTGCATTTTGGATTTCTTTTATAATACCAACTTGAATTAGTTTTGAATAAAATACATTCTATGTATTATTTGAATACAATCTATTAATACCAGACAAACACAAGCATAACTAAGACTAAGTACTAACCTGTACTAATAATTAGTTCTGGTGAGCAAACTAAATGCACAGCTAAACCTATTTAAAATTTATTCAACGAATAATGTATTTTAATTTTATAAGTTTTGTCCAAAAACGCTATAGTTTTATTTAAGATTTTGGTTAATGTAACGTCAAAAATTCTACATGATTGTTTTTGTTATTAAAATTAAAATCTGAAATAAAATCTGAATATACTGGTTACTGTTCTTTAATATTTCTTTTTAGGGGAAAATACCACATTATGTAGTTGATGCACCAATTCACATACGTTTCCTTTATACAGACAAAAAGTATTGGTAAATTAAAACAATCTAATCCAATACTTAATTTCTATAATTTGATCGAGAGTATGCAGAAATAGTCATTCAATGAATATCGAATATGTTTATATATTTATAAGAAGTTTAATTGTCTTGACTCTTTGGGTTCTGTAAATAAATAAAATACATTATTTAACTGTTTATTTTGATTAATTTGTAATCTTAAACCAAAAAATAACTGCGATTTGTCATGTTAAAGACGTTAGTTAAAAACTTTAAGTTACTCCAAAATCTCAATAAGGTAAATAGAAGGTTATCTAAGGAAAAACAAACAAGAGAATATCTGTTTGCATCTAATTCTAAATAGTTTACTAGAATGTACAACCCAAAGTGGGGGAGTAACCATTACCCATGACCTAGAAAACAATAAAACACATGTCAAATCATACTCGCTACTGCTATTCTTGTCTGGATGTACAAGGGGGGAAAGATTGTGTATACGTGTTTGAAGTAAGTTATTTCTTTAATTTTTTTTATTTTATTTAGTTATTATATTTTTAATGCCTATAGAGAATAAGAGGAAGTATGTTATAACTTGTTGCTATATAAGTATAATGCCAAATTTAAGTATATAATTTTAAGAGAGAGCTTTAAGCTCCTTTTAAAGATATACATATCCGCATTAGCACATTCATAAATTTCTGTATAAAATTCATTTATCTAACCATTTAATATACTAAATAACGAGACGATAAGAACAAAGTTGTTTATGAAAAATACAAAGATTAAAAACACAGTGAGTGATTATATTTGTTGTTGAGCTTGAATGCTTTCTGGTAAGATTTACTTTAATAAGAACATCACAAGATTTAAATTAGATAGGAGGAAATAAACATCAGCATTCTTAATAACCTCCGCAAGGGGAACCGAAGTAATGTGGTGTAAACATTATGAACTTTATTGGTTAATAAAATCCCTAAAATAAAATCATAAAAATATGAGTACAATTAACTACGAAAAGTAAAGCTGAGGTCAAAGACTTGGAATTGGGAACAACAGGAAATGACAGAGTAACAAAACAGGAAATAAACGGTCAAATTACACAGGTAAATGACCTAGGGTTCAAGCGACAAAATCAAAGTAACTCACCAAAAATTCCAATGATGGCGGCGGAATGCTGACCAGCTACGGACACGAATCACGGCGGGTGTAGGAGTCCAGAATCGACGTGATTGGTTGACGTGGGCGTGGTCGACCGAATTTGGGGGAAACACGATATCGGGGGAAACATATCGAGGAGAGAGGATGGACAGTCAGGAAAAGAGAGGCAAGAAGTGAAGTGTTGGGAAGTAAGGGGGGCTGGATCGAGTAAGTCCCGCAACACTTAGGTTATAGTAAAATACCGGGTGTTGTCGACCTTCCAACCAAGTCCACCAACGCAGGGCCAAGAAAAGCACTACAGCGACCACAACCCAGAGGGAGAAGAGGACGGACCGTGTCTGCGACCGGAGGAGCCTTGGGAGAATTCTTCAAGACAACCACCGACAAAGGGACGCTGGACCACTCCTGGACACCTTGACCACTGGACGGGACCACGGAGAGGCCAAGGACCGACCGACAACGCAGGGAGACCACCTGACAGCCAAAATTCCGGACTGCGTGGTATGTGATCTTCACTAAATTGCACCTCTAGTTAAAAGGGAAAAATTTGAGAGAACAGTCGAAGGTTAAGGGAAATGATTTGATAATAATAATGATTAAGCAATGATGAAGATATTAAAAGTTAAAGATTACTAAGACAAGCAATAAATAATCCAAACAGAAAGGGGAAATATATATATATATATATATATATATATATATATATATAATTAAGAAGCCTCAGAATAAATGACAGGGTAAATTGTTAAAATAAATTAAAGACGGTAGGCATAACCGGAATGGCCCATAGGCCAAGTTGAGGTGTAAAATAGTTGTACATAAAGATAACAGTAGCTCGATGTCATTAACCATCGTTCAATTAATTTAATAAGTGTTAATGAATAACTGTTACATGAACGAATTGATTATTGGAATATAAAGGCCCACATGGCTTAACATTTTAATGTAATATAATGTGACAATGTTTAATTTGGAAAGGTTTAAGGGTAATTATTTTGATGTGTAAATGATGGATGAAATATAAAGGACTAAACTATTAATAAAGTGAATTGAGTAAACCTTTAATGGTAGATTAACGGCTACATGCCCAACAATGTAAATTAAATGTTAAATATCGAGTTAAGGGTGTGTATTCATATGGAAGGTGTGGACTGTGACGTATAAGTTGCCTTAAAGAACTTTGGCCATGCCAGAACAGAGTGATCTTTATTAATGATTTGTTAGCTTAAGAGAGTATTGATTTATATTGTGTTTGTCATTTCAGTTGTATTTTATAAATAGGAGTTAGGGCACAGAGGCCTCTATTTAAAGGGTTGTCACGAATATTTATCATTATATAATAAGGAGGAAATAGTCATCTGATTTATGAATATTAAAAGGTATATGTTATTACAGACGCTGGTGTCATTTCAATCAATTTCCTGGTTTCCATCTCACTAAGCTAAGCGAGTTATGATTCAAACTTAAGAGAGAAAGAAATAATCTTACATGGTGGAGATCGCTGAATTGGTTTAATTACCATAAAATTGATTGAATTGACACAGAGTGAGTGATGTTTTATTAGCATAAGATGATTATAGAGATAAGAAGGTATTTATGAGATAGGATAAAACTGCATAGGGACAGAAATAATAAATTGAAGGGAAGTAATCGACTAAACGGTTAATACTGTAGGGCACTTACAAATAAAAATAGCCTACAAAACATTTAATCAACAGATATATCGCATAAAATAATAAAAGTCGTCAGGGTTTAATAAAACATAAAAGACAGGTTGTATAACAGTAATAAATAAATACAAATAAAACTGTCTAGGGTTTTGTTAATTTAAAATGAAATGAAATGCCAATAAACCAAGTTTCCTTGCCTTCGGATATTTATAGGGTAAAGAAAGAACAGCTACAAGCAATATTAGTGAAGTTTAACATTAAATACAAAGACGAGGATACGGTTGCCGAATTAAGACCCATTGTAGCCGATCTTAAAGCTTATTTAAAAAAGCTTTAAATCTTACAGTGGTCATTAGGGAGATTAGCGCATCTGACGACGGGCTGAGGTTGAGAAGTAACAAGTGGTCCGCTTTACAAAATAAACATAATCAAATCTATTTACCACCACGTTTAAATGTTAATATTAGGTGCATGATGTTTTATTTATTATTTTATACTTTAAGAACTAGAAAATGTTTTATTACTTCAAAATAAAATAAAGTATGTAGGAACTCATCTCGCTATCAAAACGGTTCTGGGGGATGTGGGTTCGATTAGGTTGTCCAAAAATAATTGAGGGATTTGGACCGTATAAAAGTAATGGTTTTATGAGATATTATTACAAAATCATTTAGTTTTCGTAAAATAAATTACCGTAGTCTAATTTCTAGATATTAAGATAACTTTTAAGACAGTTTCATTGTGGATAAACATTACTCCTTAATACAAGGATAAAAACAAAATCAAAATCAATGTTTGTCTAGGAACATTTTAAAATTCCAGTAACATTGTTTTCTAGAACAATTTAAATGTGTTTTTTATATTTCTCATTCTTTTTATTTAATAACTTAAAGCCACCTTTAATGTCCAAATGTGGTGCTAAAAGTGAACTTAGTACTTAAACACGTAACTGAAATATTCCGGCTTAAACTATCCCCAGTCAACACATAAACCTGCAAACTTCCCTCTTTATTGCACTATTCTGCTTTTGGTTCAGTTTTATTACTGCAGCAGCGTTACAGTTTTATTTATGATGCAAATTATCGGGTTTTATAATAAAGTTACCTTAACCTAAACATGTAATAAATAATTAAAAAGGCAATATTGATAGTAAAATCAGTACTTTGTTTCAAAATATATATTCATCCATAAATAAGGAAATTATTCCTATATACAAATCAAGCGGTCTGAAAAACTTATTTTTTTACTTTTCGGCTTATGATTTAAGTGTTCGCTTTGTTGAAAAATTTACTTATGTTCATAATTTCGTACAAATTAATTTTACGCAGCAAGTAAACAGAAAATAAATCAAACAAGGCAGAGTAGAACAAAGTTAGAGCACATAGTCTATGCAAGCCAATAGTTTGTACTGTAGTGCTTCCTACTAAAAACCAAATACATTTATGTCGGGACTAGGTGAGAAACATATTCAGTAAAACAGAACATAAATAAGGCGAACTGCTGGAAGGAGACGCTTGTGGCTTCTCTTAATGAAATCATTCATCTTTTAAATAGCATTGGCTCTTTCATGTGAGATCGCTAAGCGTAAAACGGATTGTCATTTTGTAAACTTTCCTTACTTAATTCTTGGTAAGATGTATCGTCTGGTATTGTCTGAAGGTAGTATATCCTAAATCATTTCAATTTATCATAATAATATTAAATAAAAATGGGATGGTATAACACCCATTAACAAAACAAAATTAGTGTTCTGGTTTAAGGTCTGTCTGTCTGTCTGCTTTTTGTTCCTCAATTACTCAAAAACTACTGAACAGATTGGCATGAAAATGTACATAAATTTTCTTATTTATCAAATAAACACATAGATCTATTTTACTTTTCAAAATCCTATAGGGCTTTGCCCCATGGGAGTTCAAAGTTCCTATGTATTCCTTATGGACATTCATTATTGTTTGAGCTGATAAAATTACAAAGAGCTGATAGTAGTGTGGGTTTGCTGGTTCTGGGCCAAGTGATTTATGGCTTCCGGTCACGTGACCGGAAGCGCTGAGTCATTAAACACGTCATCTAAGCCTCAGCCAGTGACGTAGGTGGTTTTGTGACGTAATGAGGGAAAGTTTAAAGGTCAAGGTCACGGGGAGGTTATTTTAAAAAAGTACTACCTCGCACGCGTAAAATCCGATTGTGATTCGATAGTTTTCATTCGATAAAATATCGAATGAAAACAATCGAATGGAGCAATCGAATGATACGAGTGCGAGGTAGTACTATTTCATTTATTACTTTAATGTTTACATTTCTTTTTATTTACAATAAGTTATGTTTACAATAATTTATGTTTACAATAGTTCCCCGTTGTTTGTCGTCATCGATGTTGTTGATCCGGAGTCGCGACCATCACTTCGTTTTCTGATGAAAGGCGGTAGATACTTTGACCCCTGCGCAGAGTCAATGTTGTTTGTTGCGATCAGTTCTAAAGATAAACTGTAGCCATTCGCTAGGAGAAGTCTTAACTCCTCTTTAAAAACCTCCAGGTCCGTAGAAGTTGATAGATAAATAGAGTCATAATAAATACATCGAATCTTGAGTGACATGACAATGTTATTTTGTGAAGAGCGCGGAGAGAGGATGATGTTCACCAGTCGAGAGCTGGAGGTGTACTGACTATTCACAAGCTAGCGTTGCAATCGTACCAAATGGTGGGGGTAAAAGTGTGGTGGGGCGGAGCAGATGGCGGACGGCAGATGGTAGGCGGCAGATGGCAGGCGACAGGTGGCAGGTGACAAGTGCGCGGCAGATGGCAGCTGACGTGGGGAGGAAGACTTTGGATAAAATATCCATTAGTTAAAACCCTGGTCTGCACGTTGAAGTTCCTCCTCTAGTTTAGTAACCAGCTGAAAATCCGCTTCCATTTCATCCTCCTGCTCTGGACATTGCGGCTGCGCACACCACCTCTTGCAAGCATAATCATACGCGTTCTTATATTCCTCCAGGACTTGTTCATATGTCCTAGGCTGCTGAGATATAGTTTGCATCGCCGCTCCTTGATTAACCTCGGTAGTCTCAAGAGTTACCACCAACTCCTTCTCACTAATCACACCTCCCCAAATAATGTTATTGCCACGGCTTATGATGTTGCTTGTTGGCTGCTGAGATGTAGTTTGCTCAACCTCGGTAGCGTCAAGAGTTGCTATCAACTCCTCCTCACAAACCGCATCTCCCCAAATATTGTCGTTGACGCTGCTCATGGTGTTGTCTGTTCCAATGATTGTATAGTAATGCAGCGTTTGAGTGTAGGTTAGGTACTCGTCCCTTCCCCCACCACATCACTCCCCCCACCACACCACTTCCCCCACCAAGTTTTTACATCGCGCACTAACTAGCATACACGCATTAGTTAGGGTCTGACTCTTACACTGTCAAGACCGTAGCTCCTTAACTGAAAACTTCAATTAATTTGTCTCAACACTATATGTGTATAAATATTACAGTCACTATGATCTAAACTAGTGCATGTTTCCATGTGTTGCTTCTTGTGCAGCAGACAACTGGCTAAGAGTGTTTCAACCTTGGCTATTCTACGATGGAACCGCTCATTGTCCGCTAAAAGCGTAGACATTCTATCTTCATCGTCGGAGAAGTAGAAGGTGGTGGCAAGCGGGCTACTGAAGGACACCTTACTCATATTCCTGTAAAACTGTGACATGTTCAAACGTTAAAACAAACTATATAGGTAGATGTTCATCCGACAACAGCTGGAAGTATAATGATGTAGCGCTAGCTTGTAGGATAGACACCTATCCCCACCACAACGTTTCCTTGTCCTTCAAACAGTTGTTTTTCACTACAGTTGCTATACCCTTGGTCGGGTCTGAAGTCTGTTTGCACTAACTTGTTCGTCTGATCAATCCGCGTAGTTTGAGTACCCACTTGATATATTTTAAACCGTAAATAAAGAAGTTATGTAAGTTTGACCTCTAAAATAGCTGTTTTTTAGCTATTACTGCTATGCCCTTGGACGGATCTGAATTTTGTTTGCACAACCTTGTTTGTCTGATCAATCCGCGTAATTTGAATACCCACTTGATATATTTTAATCCGTAAATAAAGAAGTTATTTAGGTTTGACCTCCAAAATAGTTGTCTTTAGCTATTACTGCTATACCCTTGGTCGGATCTGAATTCTGTTTGCACCAACTTGTTCGTCTGATCAATCCGCGTAATTTGAGTACCCACTTGATATACTTTAACCCGTAAATAAAGAAGTTATTTAGGTTTAACCTCCAAAATAGTTGTTTTTAGCTATTACTGCTATACCCTTGGTCGGATTTGAATTCTGTTTGTACCAACTTGTTCGTCTGATCAATCCGCGTACTTTGAGTACCCACATGACGTACTTTGCACAAACTTTGTACCCCCCCTCCAAAATGGGTCATGTTCAAGGTCAAGTCAAGGTCAAGGACCTTGGGACTTAAATATTTTCACAAAGTGGGCTGCACACAAACATGAGACTGACAGTCTCCTGCCTATGTACAGGCCAAGTCCCTAACTTGAAATGCTTAGGGTGGTCCTGAAAAGGACCGTTTGTGTTTGAAGGAGATGGTGGATAAGGAGCGGTGGACAGTGTTTACTTTATTTCTTCGTAACCCACTTTACTTGACCCTTCTGCCGTACCAAAAACAAGTCGCACTCGGTCTCAGGAGGTGGCAGAGTAGACCTTGGAAGGTGGACCTTGACGTAATGGCCGCCAAAGAGGTGTTGGAGTAGGTACTCATCACCGATCTTCCCCACAAATAAATATTCAATGTCCAATTTCAACTGGGCAAACTTGACGGTGACAGACTCCAGCGGCGTTACCAACTCGGTAAGTTTCACCGTAGCCGTCCTCTTCATTATTTCCTCAACAGTTGGAGGCGGCGATGAAGGTCAAGACGATGAAGGGCGAGGCGTTGTCGTTGGCGGAGATGCAGAAGACGTCGAAGGCCGTTGATCAAAGTAAAGTGGGTGGTTCCGAAAATTTCTTTGTATACAAGACCTAAAAGAACTAGGTCTTTTGAAACCGCTCCTTTTCTCCGAAGACTTCTTCAAAGTCTCCTTCAAACGTTGCAGTTTCTTGGGTGTGATGGGAGAAGACATAGCGCAGAGGTGTATACAGTTCGCAAGGCAAAGCTGGAATGAGGTACCAGACGGAGCAAAGCGGGTCGCCAAGTGTAACCGTGACATTTCCATATACGGGTAGAAAGCTAAAGACCGGTCTAGATCCTGTTCCCCTTCCACCGTGACGACACAACCCCCCCCCCCATTTCGTCACGGGGCGGAGCCCCCCCCCTGACGTCACGGGCGGAGCCCCCCCCCTTGACGTAACCCCCCCCCCTGATTTGGGTCATGTTCAAGGTCACACCCCCCCTTCGACCTCCCCCCTTCCGCTTCGGTGACGTCACTTTGCCTTTATAAGCGGGAGCAGTCCGCAGTCTCGTCGCAGTAGCTTGCCGCCCGCTGTTTGGATATTCGTCCCAGTGGGTTGCACTCTGCTGCAGCGTAGGTCTGTTAAGTGTGCGTTGGGCCCGACGCGCAATTAAGAGATCCGCGCCCTTGCATGTTTAGTTAGTTTGTTTAAGCATGTTAGATAACGCTTGTAGTTTGCTGCTAGGTAATGTAGTTAGTCTAATATATATGTTAGTGTTTGGTATTGGTTTGAAGTGTTTTATTTACTAATAACATATGTACTCCCGGCCCTACAGGTCCCTCAACAACCTTGGTCAAAACTTGGGTTCGCAGCAGCCTGACGCCGGGTGTTTGGGTCTACGTCCCACCGGGTTTCAGTGATACTGTTGACCTTTGCAAAACCGACCTCGGCTGTTTTTGTAAAAATAACGTTAACTGATTAATTTGTTTCTTTTACATAGTTGCTGGTAAAGTCTTTATTTTCAAAGTAATGTATCTTGTTTCTCATCCTTTTCCTAACCCCCTGACAATAAGGTTCGGCCCTGAAAACCGGCCTTGTCAATAAGATCAATACGGCCATGCAAACCGGTTGACACCACCTATCTCACCCATGAGAAACGTTTGTGAAATATAAAATCAGTCTCTTGTTTGTTGTCTTTTGTCCCCTTCCCAAATACAGAGCGGGGAATAGAGCAGTATGTTATGCTCTATTCCCCGCTTTGGCATTATGTCAGATGACCTTGACCTACTGACGGGACTTAGAAAAACTTTCGTTTGATCAAATATTGGAAGAAATATACTTTTAAAATAACCTTTCTCAATCACCTCCACTCCCACCACCTACATCTCCCCACCATTTACATCTCCCACCACTTACATTGGGTATAAAAGAGGTTCCCCATCACTGGTAAAACATTCTGTTGTTTGTGTTTAACCATGGCGCATATCAGGAAGCAGACCAAGCCTAAGAAGATGGTCGTAGCAAAACCAGCTCTTGTGTCACCTACTACCTCTTCTACTGCTTCTTCATCATCTACACCAACTACTTCTGCACCGTCTCTACTCCGCCAGGTTTTATCTTCGCCAGCTTCTTCATCGCCTGCTTCTTCATCGCCTGCTTCTTCATCATCCGGTCCTGCGTCCATACTCCGCCAGGCATTACTGATGTCCTTGATAATCCCGGAAGAGTCGCAACCAAGGTCTCCATCTTCTCCACCACCAAGACCCAAGTCACCAACAAAATCATCTCTATCTTCCCCATCACCAAGGTCAAGGATAAGGTCTTCTTCGTCATCTTCTTCTTCGTCATCTTCGAGCTCGAGGTCCTCTTCTTCTTCATCTTCGAGCTCGGGATCATCATCACCGAGTTCAAGATCTTCAACACCCACTATACCGCAGATCATTTCTCCAATCATCACTCCACCTTCCACAAGTTTTCGTCCGTCAGTAATCTGCATAAATGATCAAACTCCTTCAAAGAAATTTAATGAATTAAAATCCTTGAGAAGGGAGTGCTTACTTCCTGCACAACAATGTAAATACAGTTTTAAAAAAGGTGCAAGGAAAGGGGAACGTTGTGCTAAATCTTGTGTCTTAGATGAAGAATTATGCAGTTTTCATTTAAGACAAAAACACAAGGGTACCGTTTCTCTTTCCACACCACATCCAACAGTGAAACCAGCCAAAACTCGGATTAATAGGCTTTGTAAAAACAAACAATACTTCTTTGTCAAAATAATGGGTTTCTTAAAGGTCATGTTAAAATGTGGAGACCAACTCTACATTTTAAGATTACCTAAAGCCATGCGCCATCCCCACAAACCCACAAAAAAGCACTATCTAATCAGAGACAATTCAGGAACCACTGTGTGGAAAAAATTGTAATAACCTTTTTCCAAATTAAATCAAGTCTTTCTTTTCCAAATTAAAAAAAAGTGTGGACAACCTATTTACATTTTGTAGCATATGCTGCAGAGTGTAAATAGGTTGTCCACACTTTTTTTTACAATGTTACAACGACCTTGACCTAGATAACGGACTTAGAAACATTTCGCTCTGTTTAAATTCCTTTTCAAACCAAAACATTGATCTGTTCACCAACCTTTTAGGTGGGGGTAAGCGGGTATATAAGCGTGGCGTCGTAGAACATATTCATTAGTCAGCTATGGAGACTCCAGCAGGTTCATCCAACTCATCAGCTACTGATATGGAAGTAATCTGGGAACGTAGAGCGAAACAACATATAGATCGTTCGCGAAGAAACGAAAATAAAGTAAGAGAAGGATTCAAAAGATTACAAGTCGCTGTACCATTTGCTAATCCTAGTGATTCTAGGATTTCAAAAATTCGACAGGCAATACAATATATTAAGTTTCTTCAAACACAGCTTCAAGAACCTTCTATAAAAGCTGAACTGCCTGAGGAACCGCTGCCCCCCTTAATCTCACAAAAAGAATTAGGGAACGTTTTTGTCGAACCTCCGACCCTTAAAAAAGAAGATGACTAAACTCGTTAAAACAATGAGAGGGGTTAAAAAAAAAAAAAAAAAACAAAGCGGGGAATAGATCAGTTTGTGGTCAAAGTGAGAATCACTTACTGCTCTATTCCCCGTTTTGGCAATATGTTCAGACGACCTTGACCCACTAAAAAGACTTAGAATATTTGTGTATAGTAGTGACTTACACTCCGTGTGGTAAAATAATGGAAGATATATTTATTTCTTAACACGATATACCCCTTCTCTAACCCTTGTACTCCCACCACTAACCCCCACCATTTAAACGTAGTATAAAAGGGTTTCCCTATCACTGGTAAAATCATTCTGCTGAAAATGAGTACACCCGCTCTCCCTATCGCTGCAGCAACACTAGTAGTAAGCAGAAAGGTTGAAAATCACGATCAGTTAATTGTCTTAAGAAGATTACTGCACAAGTTTCTCGATTGGGAGGTTGGTTGTGATTTGTATATGTGGAAGCCTACGGCTCCAGTGTATAATAGTGAACAGGAAGCATGGAAAACAAGCTATAAAAACAATGTAAAGTTACTTAAAATGATTGGTATAATGGAAAGGTTACTCCGGCAGAAATGGATCATCAATACAACATTTTATATTAAACCAAACCATTGTTGAATCAATAAAAAGGAGGGAGATTAAAAACAGAGCGGGGAATAGATCAGTTTGAGGTCTAAGTGAGAACCACTTACTGCTCTATTCCCCGTTCTGGTGGTATGTTCAGACGACCTTGACCCACTTACAAGACTTGTCATTCTGCGACATCGATGTTTGATATAAAATGTACTTCCTACAATAATATCCTTGTCATTTACCCCCACCACGTAAACTTGGTATTTAAGCGACCGCATCGAAATATCCCCAGTAGTTAGCTATGGATTCCCAAGCAAGCACATCCAAAGAGTATAAAGATGAACTATCAGAGTTTTTGAAGTTCAACAATTGCTTGCGGAACCGAAGAGCCGACAACGCATTAAGAACAAAAACATATAAGCTGACAATGCAAAAAGCCTACCGGAGATTATCAAGTAAAGTCCCGGGCGTTAAATCTACTACTAAAACAAAGGACATGATATATCGGGCAATAGAATACATAAAACATCTGCAGGAAATAGTTGCAGAAGTTCCTTCTGAAGAACCGGTCTCTCTTGAACCGATAGAATGCGTGTTCCTGGTGGAAGATAGGTTGGCGAAACATCATTTTCTTGAGGAAGAACCGTCAGCCTACAAACAAATCTTCCTCATGGATGAAGACCAGGATGAATAACTGGGTTAACAAAATTAAAGACGTCTGGAATACAAAGCGGGGAATAGATCAGTTTGTGGTCCAAGTGAGAATCACTTACTGCTCTATTCCCCGTTTTGGTAACATGTTCAAACGACCTTGACCCACTTCAGGACTTGGAAACAACTTTGTTTAGTACTAAATATATATTTAACAACAATATCCCCTCCCCAACGCTCCCCCCCTAAATATTGTGGTATAAAAGGCGAGTTTGTATCAATGGTTGAATCAGTCTAGTCATGGCACCAAGAGACATCATCTTTCCTCATCCACGAGAGGTAATTCTAATGTTAAAAAACATTATGTTAGAAGATGAAGATGAAAATGAAGATGCGGTGTTGGAAGATGAAGAAGTTGATTCCGTAGAGATGGAAGCCGTGAGTTGGATGGAACAATTGGAGAGTGATGAGGATATCTCTAGTGTAGCGGATGACGTGGAGGAAAACTCGAATTCGGACGATGCGGAGTGTTACCAACAGTCACTCTGTTTGGAACACATGGAGGCAACTCCGAGTGGTAGTAGGACCCTTTTTGAGGGTACCTACGTCACTAGATTTCTCCCCCGTCGCTTATTTCCGTTTGATGAGTCGGATGTGTCAGATGAGTCTGATTAGTTTTCTTCGTTAACCTTCCAACTACAAATACAGAGCGGGGAATAGATCAGTTTGTAGTCAAAGTGAGAACTACTTACTGCTCTATTCCCCGTTCTGGAAATATCTTCAGATGACCTTGACCTATATCTGGACTTGGAAACAACTTCTTTTGATACAATAATTATTACTAAATCAAACATATGCTCCAAGAGGGGGGTACTCTAATGGTGGGGGTAAGCAGGTATTTAACCATGCACTTTGGAATACACGTATTAGTCAGCTATGGATTCGCAAGCAAGCACATCCAACTCCAGATCTGGCTACAATCAGAGAAACGCTGAACACTCAAAGAAATGGAGAGTGAATATTAACACTGGATATGAGAGATTACAAAGTGTAATCCCATTCGCCAATCCTCGAGATGCAAAAATTACCGTTTTGTATAAGGCCATGGAATATATCAAAAGTTTACAGTTAAAACTCCAAGAACCGCTGTCAGCTCCCTCAATCGACCAAAAACTGTTGGAATCATGTCCTCTGACTGAAGATGAAAAACTCCAAGAACCACTGTCAGCTCCCTCAATCGATCAAAAACTGTTGGAATCATGTCCTCTGACTGAAGATGACTTGGCGGTTCAACATTTCTTTGCTGAAGAACCCTCATACAAACAACTTTTTGAAGATCAGGATAATTAAAAGAAAACTTAAAGATCTGTTAAATAATACAAAGCGGGGAATAGATCAGTTTGTGGTCCAAGTGAGAATCACTTACTGCTCTATTCCCCGTTTTGGCAACATGTTCAAACGACCTTGACCCACTTTGGGGACTTGAAAACATCTTGGTTTGATGCAAAATGTACTGCCTGCGTAAAATTTGGTATTTCTTCACTAACACATATACTCCAGCATGTATACCCCCCACCACTGTTCTTTTTCGGGTATAAATAGAGGTGAATTTTGGAGTGTTATTAGTAGCTGGTTAGCCTTTGAGGAAGACACAGTTATAATATGTATCGGTGCGATATTTGTAAAGCCTCATTTAGAGATGATTGGCTTTTAGCCATTCATAAAGAACTAAAACATAATCCCAACACAAATACAAAAGAAGAACAAAATGAACAAGAATTAGATTCAATCGACCATCAATTAGCACAACATCAATTTGCAAACCTAAATCAAAAAGAACAAAATGAAGTTTTAAGACCGAGTGTCATCCATTATGCACACTCAACGCCATCAACATTGACTTCTACGCCTGTTATGTCTACACTTCATTAACATTCAACATCAACACCATCGACTTCTACGCCTGCTATGTCTACACTTCACCATCCTTCAACATCAACACCATCAACATCGACTTCAACGCCTGTTATGTCTACACTTCACCGTCCTTCAACATCAACAGCTGCTATGTCTACTCTTCACCGACCCTCAACATCAACAGCAGTAGATGTGGAACTACACGCTCAAGCACTACCTGGTAAGGTAGTAACACATTTTAAAATTGACAACGTAAAATTACAACTTGAAAACTTTTTACATAACGCCAAAGAATTAGTAACCAAAACACTAAAGAATGAACAAAAAAGATTAAATTTTATCAAATTTGGACTGTTGCTAGATGCCATATTCACTAACATTCAAAACGAAACATCACCAAGAGGTTTCATGACAAAAAACCGAACCATCATGGCTGCGTCAGATATTGAAAAGATCGTAACAGAATGTCTTGAGGAACTTTTGACGAAACTACAAGAGCATGAAGGAAGAGGATCTGGATGGACTTTATTAAGTATAACAAGTCTGGATGATAGAGTTCATAAACACGGTTATGGAATGAGAGAAAGTAGCTATATCCCTCTACCTCAAAAAATTATGAATACCAAATCCTGTATTAACGTGCAAAATGAAAATAATGAATGTTTTAAATATGTTATGTTGGCCAAATATGTAAAAAACCATCTGGAAAGACCAAGTCAAGCATATGAAGAAGTTCAACACAAGTATAATTTCCAGGGAATGACTTACCCTGTTGCAATTACTGATATATCGAAATTTGAAAAACAAAACCCTTCAGCTTCTGACAACATTTTTGGCTTGGATTCGTCTAAAAATGTGTACCCCTTGCGCATAACACCTATTGAGCGCAGAGATCATACGGATTTGCTATTAATCACTAAAGGGGATATATCCCACTATGTCTACATTAAAAATTTTGAAGCTCTTGTTTCTAAACAATTATCTAAGCATGAAAAAAAGATTACAATTTGTAAAAGATGTTTTTGTCATACAAACAAAGAATTGAGACGGGGAGGATCAGAATGGTTAGTAGAACATCAAAGGTTATGTAGTGGAAACTATGAGGTAAGAATTAAATTGTCACATCCCAGCAGAGCGCAGATAAGATTTGACAAAGTAAATCAACAATACCCTGTTCCATTTGTTGTGTACGCGGACTTCGAAGCATCTTTACTTCCTATTGAACAACAAGAAGAGGATATCACAAAAAGAAGCAAATATCAAAAACATGCACCAAACAGTTATTGTATACTAACAAAATAACTGTCTGAAGAACATCTTCAAGAATTTGGACTATCATCTGCTCCGAAGATTTATCGTGGTGAACAAGCAGCGAAACACTTTGTAGATGAGTTGTATTACATTGCCTCTAAGGTGGAAGAAATCTACAAAATTAAAATACCGATGCAACCTATGGATGAACACCAACTTCAACATCACAATTTGGCAACAACATGTTATCTGTGTAATAACCTATTTACACCAGATAACGTTAAAGTGCGTGATCACGACCATCTTACAGGAGCCTACAGAGGTGCAGCCTGTAACGCTTGCAACTTAAATTACAAAGTACCATCTTTTATACCCGTTGTTCTACATAACCTTAGCGGATATGACTCTCATTTCATAATCCCGGAGTTAGGAAGAGATGATGGAGCAATAGATGTTTTGGCAACAACAATGGAAAAATTTATAAGTTTCTCTAAAAAGGTTGGCAAAATAAAACTTAGATTTATTGATTCGTTTCGATTTATGCCTTCTAGCCTAATGAAATTAACTGATAATTTAAAAAGAGAAGATCTGATAGAAACAAGCAAAATTGTAGCCAGTAGTAAAATGGATCTGGTTCTTCGAAAAGGAGTCTTCCCCTACGATTACATCGATGGACTTCATAGATTTAATGAAACATCACTTCCTCCACCAGAACAATTTAACAACAAACTTAATGATTCGGAGATTTCACTTGAAGACTATCAACACGCATGTCGAGTATGGAACGAGTTGGATATGAAGACTTTAGGAGAATACTCAGACTTTTATGTAAAACTTGACGTGACTCTTCTCCGCGATGTTATGGAAGAATTCCGAAGAACCTGTTTTGCAGCATACGGCTTAGACCCTCTACATTCATATACATCTCCAGGACTAGCTTGGCAAGCAATGCTGAAAGAAACAAAATGCAAACTCCAGCTGTTAACAGATATAGATATGGTTTTAATGGTTGAGTCGGGTGTTAGAGGTGGATTAACTCAAAGCGTGACGAGACATGTTAAAGCCAACAACAAATATCTACCTGACCATGATCAAGAGAAACCTTCAACGTACTTAGGATATTTCGACGCGAATAATCTGTATGGATGGGCCATGTCGAACCCACTTCCATTTGACAACTTTAAATGGGTTGATCCCGACTGTATTGGCGATATTTCACAAATTCCAAAACAAGGAGATACCGGATATATTTTGGATTGCGACTTTGAATATCCAGAACATTTACACAATCTTCATTATGACCTTCCACTCCTTGCAAGAACAGAAATTTCACAAACTGGAAAACACCCCAAATTAATGATGACCCTTAACAATAAACAACGATACGTAGCTCACTATTGGGTTGTTCAACAAGCTATCGAATTAGGTTTACGTCTTACTAAAATTAATAGAGCTGTAGAATTTTCCCAATCGTGCTGGTTGAAACCGTACATAGACTCGAATACTACCAGAAGAGCAGCCGCTACATCAGCCTTTCAAAAAGACTTTTTTAAATTGATGAACAATGCGATATTCGGTAAAACATTGGAAAACAAAAGAAGACATAAAAATGTTAAACTTGTTACAGATCCGAACAAACTACAAAAACTCGTACAACAGCCAAACTTTGGAACATCTATAATTATTAACGAAAATCTTGTAGCTGTATCTATGAAGAAAACAAGTGTGAAGATGGATCGTCCTTTGTATATAGGTATGACAATCCTGGATATCTCCAAGACTCATATGTACGATTTTCATTACAAAAAGATGGTCACCTTTTATGGACGAGAAAACATCGGCATCTCCTACATGGATACAGACGCTTTTATATATTGGATAATTACTAACGATATGTATGAAGACCTTCGGACATTTGATTACAAAAACGACTTTGACTTTTCCGACTATCCAAAAGATCATCCAAACTACGACAATGACAGAAACAAAAAAGTGCTTGGCAAATTTAAAGATGAAGCCAATGGTGTTATACTTCAAGAAATTGTTGCACTAATGTCAAAATTATATTCTTTACAACTAAATGAAAACCAAGTCATTAAGAAAGCTAAAGGAGTAAAAAGTTTGTATTTAAAGAAGAATGTGCATTTTAATCACTATAAGAAATGTTTATTTGAAGATCAAGATATAACAGCAAAATTCAACACAATCAGAAGTTTCAACTATCAGCTGTACAGCGTGACGGAAGTAAAAAAAACTCTCTCTTCAAATGATGATAAACGACACATCCTTGCAGACAAAATCCACACTCTACCATTCGGCCACTATTCCCCCAACCCTATTGACGAGTAACCCTTTCATCGTCCTACATCCCTTTTCCTTTTCCTTTCCGTATAAAAGGGGGAACACAGCAGTATTTTGCTGTGTTCCCCCTTTTATACATTAGTTTAGAATGACCTTGACCTATATGAGCAGATTTATACAAAAGAATATTTAATATCATATCAGCTGTCTTCGTGAAACCATCATGTCAGACCTGAAGGAGAAGATTATTAATGAACTACACAAACCTGCAAGAATAAAGTTTCCAAGAAGAAATACTGATATAAAAGGGATAAATGATCTATATCAAGCGGATTTAATTGAAATGCGACTGCATAGCAGAATAAACAAAGGATTTAAATATATACTCACAATTATTAATTGTTTTACAAAAGTTGCAGACGCTTTGCCTCTAAAGGACAAGACTGGTAAACGCGTAACAGAAGCCATGGAAATAGCCATAAAAAGAGATAAAAACAAAATTAAACATTTACAAACTGATGATGGAACAGAATACTTTAATACAAACTTTGCAGAGTTAATGAATAAATATAAAATAAATCATTATTCTACAAATTCAGAGAAAAAAGCAGCTATTGTAGAAAGATTCAATAGAACCTTAAAAGGAGCACTGTATAAACAATTTTCAAAAATAGGTTCTTACGTATGGTATGATGTTTTACCACAATTAATAAATGATTATAACAACAGGTTTCATAGAACTATCGGTATGAAACCTAACAAAGTAAATAGAAGAAATGCAAAAGATGTATTAAAACGCATAAAGAAAAATACAAAGCCTAAAGTAGAAAAAATGCAGCCAAGAAAATTTTATGTAAGTGATAAAGTACGGATTAGTAAATATAAGGGAGTGTTTACCAAGAAATACCTTCCCAATTGGACGAATGAAGTTTTTACAGTGTATAAAGTACAACCGACTGTACCTGAAACGTATATCTTAAAAGATAACAAAGGAGATTTGTTGCAAGGTGCATTTTATGGACATGAAATGTTAAAGTCAACAGTAGGTGATGTATATCTTGTTGAAAAAGTGTTACAAAGAAAAAAGGACGCAGTTAAAGTGCGGTGGTTAGGGTTTAACAAAACTGAGGATTCATGGATACCTATAAAGGACTTGGTGTAATGCAAGCAACTCATTTCATCGTTAACCTTTGAGCGGGATGGAGATTATTCACCATAAAGATCGATTCAATATTAATAACATAGATGATTTAACTGTGGATAACGTTAAAATCAACAATAGTAAACACGGTAGTTTACTTCCAAACACTGTTCGATGTATAGTAAGTGGCCCCTCAAACTGTGGAAAGACCAATGTCGTCTTTAATTTGATCACTAATCCGCAGGGATTAAGGTTTAATAACCTATATATTTTTTCAACGTCTCTACATCAACCAAAGTATAAATTGCTGGATAAAATCCTATCTGATGTGTCTGATGTTAATTTTTACAAATTTAACGCTAGTGATAGCATTATGCAACCAAACGAAGCGAAACCGTATTCTGTATTTATATTTGACGATGTATCTTGTGAAAATCAGGATACTATTAGAAACTACTTTGCCATGGGAAGACATAATAACATCGACAGCATATATATAGGACAAACCTATAGCAAAATCCCAAAACAACTTATCAGAGATAATGCAAATATTCTAATTGTATTCAAACAAGATAATACTAACCTAAAACATATATATAACGATCATGTGAATGCGGATATGCCATTTGAAAAGTTTAAAGAGTTTTGCGGAAATGCATGGGCGGAAAACTATGGATTTTTGGTTATTATGAAAGCTCATGCTATAAAAGATGGTCGTTATAGAATAGGTTTCGATAAATTCTTTTTAATACACTGATTAGCGGTATTACTGTACAAGTCGTCAAGGTGTGAAGATGGTTAACCAGGAAAAGCTATTAAAGGAAATAAAATCACTTAGTGATTCTATTATAAAAAAAAACCGAGCTTTAAAATCAGGTATAAATGAAAGAGAGCAATTTTTAGAAACAACATTCAAACCTGTTACTGAACCTTTAAAGCGATTAGCACAAAATATGGAAAAACCTTCAATTCGCTTCGAAGGAGACAAAATGCTACCAATTTCCAAATATGAAGAAGAATTTCAGAATAATGAAAGTTTTGGCCAGTTACGTACATCTGAAGAAAGCGACGGGTATGAAGAAAGCGGAGATATAGAGGATTTAAAGGAAAAGGATATTGCAGAAGATACAAGTACAGAAGATACAAGTGTAGAAGATACAAGAGCAGAAGAAGAGGATATTAACCCATCCAACTTAAGCAAATTAGGCACGGATATTATGTTTAAAGGAACACTTGGAAGAACATATACGTTAAAAATGTTACACGCCGCACATGCTAATCGAAGTTATCATACCTATGGAGCTAGAATAGAGGATAAAGGATTAATGATTGGAGATAGCAAGTTAGATATAAACGAAAATGATGATATAGTTATTTGAGATAAGAAATATAAAGGTACAAAAGGTTTGTTTGAACTTATCTTTAAAAATAATCCTGGTAAATATACTAAAAGGGATTTACAATTGTTTAAAAATATATTAGAGTATACAAATGCACATAGAAAAAAGTATTCCAAAGACCTACCTATTCATAGAAATCGGTCAATCAAATATACAAGTATTATATCTAGTCTTTTCCCCTCAAAATCAAAAAAAGCTCAATTTAAAAGAAGACCTTTATCTTCTGCTGAATTAAATGTTTTGCATAAAAAGAGAAAAACAACTGATCCTACCACATCTGGAAGGGGATTATTGAAAAATTTGTATAAAACTAATATAATATATTACAACGATAGAAATAAGTTAGTTGATCGAATGAGATTATTACATGAAGCCATGGAAGCCGGGCACACTGGTTAAGAAAACGAATGGGTAGCTTTGGTTGATGAACTGCGAAAACAAGGAATAATTGTTCAGTAGACGCATATATATATATATATATAATAAGAACCTAAACGATAGCGATTCAGTTACATCATGAGTGTGGACAAGTTTGGACGGTATTCCGAGTTTGGAGTAAAATCTGGATATAGTGAAAAAAGAGCTGGGTTTCCGTTAACATCTGACGGCAACTATAATTTTGAAGGAAAAGTAATTCAAAATGTTGGTGATCCGCTTATGTCGTCTGATGCGGTTACGGTACAGTACATGAAAAAAAGAACCCCAACTGTACACGAAGATCATTGGGGGTTTTCCGGTAAAAGGTTAAGCGATATACAATATCCCATTTATGATGGTGAAGCAGTAAATTTAGCTACTCTAAAATTGTTAACGATTTACAAAAGGAATAAAACTGACACAAGCTATGATGTAAAAAAATTAAAATTATCAAATGTAGGTGATTGTGAGCAGGATGGAGACGCTGTAAATAAGAAAATGTTTGATATTGTACACAAGAAATGGACTACGGAATATGAAAAACATTTGGAAAGGTTTGGTGCAGCTCTATTCCATTATATCTATCGGGCTTCAGGAAGAGATGCATCTTCAGATGTTGGCAGTCACAATTATTTAGACTGGAAAAATATACACAATCCAGAGAAACCTAATCAACGAGATAAACCGTCTAAGCCTTCTAAAGTCAAGACATTAGGAAAGGAGGATAAAGTGAATGTGATTAATGAACCAACAGAAAACAATGAAGATTACATAAGAGAAAAAAAAATTTAAAATACCCCCCCATGATAAGGGATAAAGCATCAGTCATATTCGAGAGACGATACAGAGAGGATGATGGAATCCAATATTACTGCGTGGAGTTTAATATCTCAAGAGCCGAGATTTCCCCAAGGAGTGTTGACAGATGGTTTTGTTCAACGGTTTGATAGATATATGGATTGGGAACAACTTTCCATACATTACCTCTTTACAATGACTATGTTAAGAATTTATTTTCACAGAGTTAACTGGATCCATATTTTACAAAGACAACAGTTTTCAGAAGACTTCCTCGTAGAGATGACATCGAATTTTAATAACTGTTGGGAAGTAATAAGTAAATATCAAAATCTCTCTGAGAATTACATTGACAATTTTAAAGATAAACTAGACTGGGATGTGTTATTCAATTATCAACGATTAAGTGGCAAGTTTCTAAGGGAACATGACAACTATTTAAAGTTTATTCATTTTACCGAAGACAACGATACCATCACCAGCGGAGAAACATCTGGAACATCTTCAATTACACCTTATTTCTATTTTTACTACTTTTATTTAATATGTCTACATTTAATTAATAAATCTATTTCGATATAATAAATGGATTTTAAACAGTATATAATACAAGAAACAAAAACTGATATTACATTCATTGTAAAACATTTATAGAGTGCACCTACTGATTGTAAGTTTTGCTATAAATAGCCATGTCGAGGGTTAAACGCATCAGTCATAATCGAGAGAGATTACAGAGAGGAAGGGGAATAGCATCAACAGCATTTTCTCTATTGAGTAAACCGGTTGGAGCTATAGTTAACAAGGCGATTGATTTATTACCTGTGGAATTACATTTACCTGGAGGATATCAATATTGTGGTCCTGGAACCAAATTAGAGAAACGTCTTGCTAGAGGAGATCCTGGAATAAATAAGCTCGATCAGGCTTGTAAACAGCACGATATAGCGTATTCCAAATTTGGTGATACTAAAAATAGATCAATAGCGGATAAAGCACTTGCTGAGAAAGCTTGGCAAAGAGTAAAATCTAGTGACGCGAGTATTGGTGAAAAAGCAGCGTCTTTAGCAGTAACAGCAGCAATGAAAGCAAAAACTACGTTTGGAGGAGGAAAGAGAAGAAGGCGTGGGAAAAAACCCGCTAAAAAACAAGGAGGTAATATCAGAAGAAAACGTCGATCTACCAGTGGTAAAGCTAAAAAGAAACCAACAATATGGTCAATGATAAAAAAGGGAGGAGGATTATACCTAAGACCGTATCGTGTGTATTAAATAAGAAAGAGCAATTAATAATTAAAAACAAAGAATTGACCAATGAAGAACTGATTACATATGCTTCTTGTTTGAATATCCCATTTTTTAGAGGAGTATTTATGAAAGATGAGTTACCGGTTAAAATGTGGAAAAATGAGACTGGTATTGTAAATTTGGATAATAGTGAAGGATTAGGCACTCATTGGGTGTGTTACAAGAAACTTGGTAAAACCATTTATTATTTCGACAGTTTTGGAGACCTTCCACCACCAAAAGAACTTCAACAATACTTTCGTGCGGCAGAAAATGTTTTTTACAATCATACAAGAAAACAACCTGATGATACATCCATTTGCGGTCATTTATGTTTAGACTTTTTAGCTAAAAGTGTTAGTCAACTTTAAGATGTCCTCGTATACAGTGTCATTAACCGGTAACTCATGTACTTTGCGCAGTATTCTGTTTCCAGCGCTACGTTTGCAAAAAGGAAGACTATGGGAAGCCGCATTATTGGATTTAACAACATATAACTCTATTCCAAACGTTAGTGAAGGAATTAATAACAAAATACATTATTACAAGACAAAAGATGATAAAGGAAAGTATTCAGCTTTGGAAGAATTCAGTTTACCAACAGGAGCTTATGAAATTGATAATATAAATGAAGTTATACAAAAACATATGGGAAAAGAAAATATAACGATAAAAGGCAATAACAATACAATGAAAGCCGAAATTACGTCTAAGTATTATATTGATTTTAGTCAAGAACATTCAATTGGTAGTTTATTGGGGTTTTCTAAGGAAACAAAAGTATTAGAACCTAAAAAAACTCATTCTGGGAATAAAACTGTGACGATCATCAAAGTTAATAGCATAGACATTACATGTAACATTATACAAGGATCCTACAGAGATGGAGAGAATCGTCATATATTACACACATTCTACCCATCAGTTGCACCGGGTTTCAAGATAGTAGAAAAGCCTCAAAACCTTGTGTACCTACCGTTAAACACCAGTTTCATTTCAGACATCGTGCTGAACATAGTGGATCAAGACGGAAACCTTATTGACTTTAGAGGAGAAGCTATTACTGTAAGAATACATATAAAATCATCCGCTTAGACAATGGGGTTATCATTTAAAAAGAGAGAGCCAACAAGCAAAGAGGTCAGTAGCTCATCAGCTGTAGAAGGGTTAACAAGTGACAACATTCGTTTTCTAGAAGAAATTGGATTAAAAGTCATTAACAATGGATATACTGGATATAGCGCAGGGTCCAACATTCGACGAGACCTTATGGGAAAAGGAATATCACACGCACAACCCTTACGCTACGTCCAAATTAAACAGTAACGATGAAATTAGGGTTCCTATACAACAACAAGACATTTATACTCTTCCATGCGAAAGTTATTTATATATTGAAGGAAAAGTAAAAAAAAATGATGGTACTGCTGGAACCACTGTTCCGTTCATAAATAATCCTATGGCATTTTTGTTTGACGAGATTAGATATGAAATTTCAGGAGTTACAGTCGATTCAACAAAAAAGGTTGGAATTTCCAGTACATTGAAAGGATTAGCGTCTTTAACACCAAATGAGAAGAATCTGTTAGCTGTTGCAGGATGGGTTGCACCAGACAAAAGTACAATCGCTCCTGACTCTTCGGGAAACTTTGATTTCTACGTACCTTTAAGATTACTCCTAGGATTTGCTGAAGACTACAGAAGAATAATAATAAATGTAAAACAAGAACTAGTTTTATTATGATCATCAAACGATAAATATATTATTAAAGCAGCTACTGGAACAACTGATGCCAATTTAGACTGGAAATTAACATTAGACAAGATTGTTTGGAGAGTACCACATGTGCGACTAAATGATGAACACAGGATTACATTATTAAGAAAGTTAAAATCAGATCGAGACATTGTAATGCCATTCAGAAGCTGGGAGTTTCATGAATACCCCGTTTTACCTACAACACAACGGCATACATGGACTGTAAAAACTTCTACTCATTTGGAAAAAGCGAGATATGTAATATTTGGATTACAAACGAAGAAGAAAAGTATAATAACTGAAAATGCTGGTGAATTTGACCATTGTAAATTAACAAACTGTAAAGTGTTCCTGAATTCACAATTATTTCCCTACGACAACTTTAATATTTCTTTTGATAAGAAAAGATACAGTGTTTTATACGACATGTACGCTAGGTTCCAAAATTCATATTACGGCAAAACAAATACACCTCTACTATCTCCCGTTCAGTTTGAATCGAAAGCTCCGATTGTTGTAATTGATTGTTTCAAACAAAATGAATCTCTAAAATCGTCTAGTGTTGATATAAAAATAGAAATGGAATTTCAAGAAAACGTACCTGCAAATACATCTGCGTATTGTTTAATTTTGCACGATAAAATTGGTACATACACACCGTTGACCGGTATTGTAAAGACAGTATTGTAAAACGCTGTACCACCACCGGCACCGCCACTGTCGCTAACCTATAAATAGCGGAGCAGCAATGCAGGTCTTCAGTTGATCGTCTATCGGCGCATGGGTAACATCTTCTACAAAATGAGTTCTCCATCTGTTGTACAAGGTGATGCAGAGGTAGCACCGTTATTGGAACGTGATAATACTAGTGAAGCAGAAATCATCAAGGAAATAACTGCATTTTTAAAGTTTGGTAAAAGAGATAGAGAGGAGGAAATTAATGCAGACCCATCAAAGGTAGTACCAAAGAGGAAGAAGAAAGTTGAAGAAAATATTCCTCCTCACATTTTAACTGAAGTTTTTCTGCGAATCTTTTACCCCATCTCAGCATGCATCAGTAAAAGTGTATCAGTTGGATTGATGAAATCATTGGATTATTCCCCTACAGTAATACTACACCATGGAACAAAAAAGGTTTTATTTTCGCAAAATGCTTGGGAATCATTTTTGAAACATGTACATTTAATAGAATGTTATTTAACTAACAGTTTGTGTGGAAGGAAAACACATATTCGACTTTTGGATTGTGACAATGAAATCGATATTGTTAAACATCGCGGACAACTACAAGTGCGAATTAGAGACTTGACTCAACATGAAAATAAGATTCTACTGTCACGTGAAGAATTCTACGTTTTAAACTACGCAACAGAACCTATTACAAGGTACATAAGACAGTTGGTATTTGCAAGCGCTATTATTAAAGAATATTTGGTCGATACTTTGGAAAAACAACCTGATAGCACCATCGTGTACGGACCTGTGGATACATCTATTTTTAATAGAATACCTCATGAAGTTTGCATGTGGAGAAAGTTAAAGGATTTTGAACCACTTGTAGAAATCGCTACAGAAGCTACAGAAGAAACAACACAGGAAGAAGAAGAAACGGAGAAACAAGAAGAAGAAGAAAACGAAACACAAGAAGAAGAAGTTAAAAAAGACTAAAGTTTGACTTAGTAAAGAAGAACACACGTGGGGTAGGCCTATTGGGGACGGTGCCCACGTTAAATATACACCAACGCGCCTGCAACTGTACGGCCTGGTATTTAACCTACCGTGGTGTGGAAAACAGTTTAGTTGATCGCTAGGTGCCATGATGAGCGGAGGGGATGAAGAAGTGAGTGTAAAGCCTTGTGTAATAGAATTTCAAGCATTTCGAAATAATGACGATAGGTTTATTATCAAGGAATTAGTAATTTTAGACTTGCTTACATTTGTAGCCTACCCATTCACGTTTGAAGCTCCTTTTTCTTTTAACAAACTTAACACCAAAGCAAAAAGTACAAACAAATGGATAACAAACTACTTTCATCACATACATTGGTATGAAGGATTTATAAGCTACAGTAATCTGCACAGTATTATGTTTAACTTTTGCAAACAATATTCACATATATACACAAGAGGATTAGAAAAAAGAACTGGATACAAAAGTATACGCACGGTAATGTTTTCGATATAACTATCAGTAAGGACTTTAACATTAATCTCGGTAATATTTGTGTTGCTGCAAAAGATCTTAAACACGGTCAAACAAACTGTGCATTGTACAACGCATATCGTTTGGCTGCTTACTTGAAACAAACGCAGGAATGTGGTGGGGGTAGCGGAGAACAGAAATGTGGTGGGGGTAGCGGGGCCTATAAATACGAGGAGACAACACCGCTTCAGCACGAGTATTATTCGAGACTCCGAAGAGGCAACATCACAGAAGACACCACCACTGACGAAGATGGCATCACAACAATATCTACAAACATTGGTTGATCAATTCAACACTCACTCAAAATCGAACCTTCTGCTAACTAAAAAATGTTCAGAACTAAAAGAACAAAGACATTACATTATTCATAGCATCAAGAAAGTGGAAACCCCACATGGAGAAGCAATTCTAGTATCATTGTGCGAAGGACCTATGACTCCAGGAGATGAGCCGAAGTTTCAAGTATTTCTTCCAAAACGATTTGTTCAACTGCTACAAAATGAAGACTTGCGAGATATTCAACCGGGGACGTTGTATTTGGTATCACACGGTGTAAGCGGCAACAACTTGACGGAACTCACTCTGCACATCATGCATCATTGTATATAATGTCTCTATTTGTTTTTCTCTGTTTGTATTTCTAGTCATCAATGTTAGACTTAAGCTTATTGTATTGTAAAATGTTTGTTTAATAAAGAAAGAAAAATAAAAAAAAGAATAACATTAAAATAAAAAACAAAAAAACAAAAAAAAACAGCAACATAGCAGTATATTATTTTATATACTGCTGTGTTGCTTTTTTAAAAATTCAAATGGATGACCTTGAACTTTCATTCAGGGTCAACTTATGAAGGGGTATAAAAGAGAGGGAGCAGTGAAGTTAGTCTCAGTCTTGTCTAACACACGCTGCAGCTAACATGTCGGTGCCACCGATGAACAATTTATTTTTCGATAACAATTTGAAGACATATTGTTGCGAGTTGCAATGTTTTAAAATACCAGGCGATCAAGTTGACGGGAAAGCTTGTCGTAAGTGCAGGTGTTTCAGCTATTGCATATGTAGATGTAAAACATATCAAATGAACCGTCAAGATAAAATACAAGAATTACGGCGACGGCTTGCATTACTTTGGCGGCGAATGGAGTAGCAACCATCTGCCGCGCACTTGCCACCTGCCGCCTACCATCTGCCGCCTGCCATCTGCCGCCTGCCATCTGCCGTCCGCCATCTGCTCCGCCCCACCACACTTTTACCCCCACCATTTAGTACGATTACAACGCTAGCTTGTGAATAGCCAGTACACCTCCGGCTCTCGACCGGTGAACATCGAGCTGATCGTCCCGACTGTGTGTTCCCTGCGGTCACATAAATAGGCGATGAACACACAGTCGGGATGGACCGATTGGACAAACAAGCGCAGCACTTGAAAACTGCGTCTGACGGCCGCGACTCCGGATCAACAACATCGATGACGACAAACAACGGGGAACTATTGTAAACATAAATTATTGTAAACATAACTTATTGTAAATAAAAAGAAATGTAAACATTAAAGTAATAAATGAAATACTACTACCTCGCACTCGTATCATTCGATTGCTTCATTCGATTGTTTTCATTCGATATTTTATCGAATGAAAACTATCGAATCACAATCGGATTTTACGCGTGCGAGGTAGTACTTTTTTAAAATAACCTCCCCGTGACTTTGACCTTTAAACTTTCCCTCATTACGTCACAAAACCGCCTACGTCACTGGCTGAGGCTCACATGACGAGTTTAATGACTCAGCGCTTCCGGTCACGTGACCGGAAGCCATAAATCACTTGGCCCAGAACCGGCAAACCCACACTACTGCTGATCTTGATTCGATGTAGTTCCACGGGCTAACCACAGAATGCAGCACACATAGCTGCTTAGTTGTTCTACTCTGAATTACTTTCCACGTTACGAAGTACGGGATTAGCAGCAATACGAATTATTACAAGAGGAATGAAGAAAAGTACAATCCTTCATTTTATATGCAATCATAATACATTATTATTATTTGTGTAAACAATGCTACGGTTCGAAATATCGTGCTACGAATTTTTAGTAAGGTCTATGTGTTTCCGGCCCCACCAATTTATTGTGCTAGAAGAATTGCAAACATAACGGCAGTAATAAAATCTCTTATTAGGGACATTTAATATCAATACAATTGTAAATGTACCGTAATCAAGTGAAATAACATCGTTTTACACATACAATTTCTTCCATATAATATTAATTACATTCTAGCAAATGTATCTATGAATAGAAGGAAAAGCTTTATAAATAGGCCAATTACTTTGTATATTTAAAGTTACTTAAGCTTTATATACCAAACATGTACCTATATATCACTATATATGTACTATTATATAGATGTGTTTTTTGCTTATTACTTATGTTAGTTCAGAATTTTTAAAGACATTTTTCTTTACTAGACTTCCTTGGAGAGCATTACACTTTAAGGATAAGCTTCTTTTGGAAACTCTGTTTTGTTAATTCAGGAAACTTTTGTTTTGATACAAATACGTTTTTGTCCAAAAATGATAATTAAGTTTTCACACAATTGAATTAAGGTGTTGAAATCCAGAAAAGTTTGGCTATAATGTTTTTTTCTCATACACATATGTGGGTTGTTGGATTTTAAAGCACACTTTTGCCAGATTTTAGTGAAATTAATTTTATCGTAGTCTAGGTTGTAAAACATCGTGTTACTTGGATCATGTTTCATTTTCAAAAGTCCACTTGGACCTCTAGAAAAGTAAACTCCTTGGTCTGGAGTTTATTTTTTGTTCATTGTAGTCAAATCAAGTAACAGCGACAAGCTCATTAATTTTTCTACGAAATAAAGGAGGACCACTTCGCGCAGCCCTATTTCAATTATATGGCTCAAATTGTCATGCGATACGCACAACAACAGTCAGAAATATCTCTAAACAGTGAGATACAATAGAATTCATTGGGTTATTAAGAAGTCATTGATTACACACACAGCATTTTCCGGTGAAACTGAACCTCATGTCTGATTTGGCTATAAATATTAACTATTTTTAATTCTTTAAACAGTTTATAAGTACAATGTTTGAGTTATATAAAATATTTAAATTACTAAAAAAATGTTGAGTATACCTAGCAATACTCTGAGCTCAATATCTCACGGAATATAAAATAGCTTTAAAAAAGTTATTTAAATCCAAATATTTGCTTGATAACATATTTAATAAAAATATATTTCCTTATATAAACCGCAATAATGTGAGGGATAAGTTCTACATTCGATTTAAAGGTCTGAGGTTACATTACATTACATAATTGGTAAATGCAATAAATAATGTTAAGGTTAATATATTACCGAAAATGCTGTTTCACGAGTATTAAAGGAAAGACAAGACTATTTAAAAACTGTTAAAGTTATAAATAATTATATACCATCATTACACTCTAATAATAAATTAATGTTACAAAGTTTACTTAAATCTTACTTCCCCAAGTTCAATTACCTCCTGTTGACCTGATGGACCTCCTCTAACGAAGGAAAACATGATTGTTGTCGTTTACACGCTGGGAATAATGAAACACGTTCGACCACGGGGAATTTCGTTGTCCAACACAATAAACAAGGCAAACACGGTCCTGAACAATACAGACACACCCACACTCTTGTTCTGACGGGCCACCGCTAACGAAGGGAGACATAAATGTTGTCGTTTACACGCTGGGGATATTGGAACACGATCGACCACGGAGAATTGCGTTGTCCACCACCAGAATCAGGTAAACACGGTCCTGTACAATACAGACACGCCCACACTCCTGTTGACTTGACGGGCCACTGCTAACGAAGGGAGACATAAATGTTGTCGTTTATACGCTGGGGATAATGAAACACATTCGAACACGGGGAATTGCGTTGTCCACCACAAGAAACAAGGCAAACACGGTCCTGAACAATACAGACACATCCACACTCTTGTTCTGATGGGCCACCGCTAACGAAGGGAGACATAAATGTTGTCGTTTACACGCTGGGGATATTGGAACACGATCGACCACGGAGAATTGCGTTGTCCACCACCAGAATCAGGTAAACACGGTCCTGTACAATACAGACACGTCCTGTTGACTTGACGGGCCACCGCTAACGAAGGGAGACATAAATGTTGTCGTTTATACGCTGGGGATAATGAAACACATTCGAACACGGGGAATTGCGTTGTCCACCACAAGAAACAAGGCAAACACGGTCCTGTTCAATACGGGCACGCACACGCTCCTGTTGACCTGACGGGCTACCGCTAACGAAGGGAGACAGGGAGAAATAAATATTGTCGTTTACACGCTGGGGATATTGAAACTAATTTAAATGTGGGGAATTCCGTTTTCCACCAAAAATAAAACAGAAACAAATGATACTTTACAGTACCTGCATGCACACACTCGAAAACACACTGCAGGGAACAAACTACATCTAATGTCCTTAACCCACACATAAATAAGACGATAAAGTACTTGTATTTGAACCCACAATAATATTAACGTGTATTTCGCCTTTTTAGCTATATCTATATTAAAATAGGTTAAAGAAAAAAATATTGGTTGAAGTTTGAAAATGCAATTTTATTTAAGTTTTAAGGTTGATATTCCAGTTTTGATAATGGCCTTTTAAAAACCGTTCACTAATAATGTATAATAGTATATAAACACATAAATGGAGAATACAAGTAATATTGTAATAGAACACTTGCAAGTTAAAATAAATTAATAAATATTATTATGTTTTATTTAAGGAAAAAAATGATTTATGTGTG
The DNA here is from genome assembly GCA_963675035.1 of Allygus modestus. NCBI lineage: Eukaryota > Metazoa > Arthropoda > Insecta > Hemiptera > Cicadellidae > Allygus > Allygus modestus. The sequence goes on along the minus strand of OY776115.1, from coordinate 29,062,349 downwards.
GAAAAATTAAGAGAGCTTCTTCATTTGCAAAGCTTTACGTACACGCTTTAAAACTGGACTGGGAGGAATAATACAGAATTTTCTGTTTGTTTTCTTAGCCAATTACGTTAGAAAAATATGTATCAGACTTAAAATGTTTAATTTATATTATTTGTTCAATATTTTATACAGTGAAAAGGAATAACCACATATTCGTCAGAATCGAAATTAAAGTTGACATTTGGACAGAATCAGCATTTCTTGGGACCTCTGATAGAAGTCGAAACACATTAATATATATAAGCTGCAAACACCAGTTCCCTAATTTTTCTTTGATTGTACCTTTAGGTAATATTGCTCCCCAGATAACCCATTTAATACACATTAGTTCGCAAAATTACATTAATAAGTTACCATTGATTCATTAACAAATTAAATACATTTAAATCCAAAAGCTTATAATTCAGAATAGAATTCGTTCTTTGATAAGAATTTAATCAAACTATTTCTATGAAATGTATTTTTTATTCTACGTTTCAATAACATGCTTCAGTATATGGAAATCATATAACACGTGAGCATGAAACCCACAGGATTTCCCTTCGCTCTCAAGTTTTATTACTGGGCCAGTAGTAGTAGTATTAGTAGTAGTATTACTACTAATTAGTACTCATTAGTACTAAATAATTATAATTAGTACTAATTAGTAGTATTAGTAGTAGTAGTAGTATTACTGGGCTTTGTTGGCAATTCAAACTATTATAGTGCTAGCTGTTGTTTTATGTGTTGTTTGAAATAAGTATTGTTAAATGTTGTTTAACAGCTTAAAACAAAATTATTTTTCATACAGACCACTATGTTTATTCCCCTATATACAACCTTCTGATAAATATTTACTACTTAACAGTTGGATCTCCCCGTTCTCAACTAAAATAGAATGGTAACATGAAGATGGCATTTGTATTGGTTAATATGGAATAAAAAATAAGACTGACTTTTAAATAAACATTTTTAAGTTCTGGCGGCGTATTTTTACCACCCTTTTTCACTGACATGGACCTCAATCCGTGGGTGAGCAGTTACAATACATGTTAAACTGAGCTGATCAAATTGTCGTGCGAGGGAATTGAACCCAAGACCACTGCCGTATTGACAATCACTCCCTATAACATAACCTATACCACAGCATATAAACACAAACATATAAACAAATTCATATATTACCACCATAATCATTAACATAGCCCGCAATAAATTAGTTTCAGTTATTTTTGCTTACCATTATTAAATAAATAGATTGCTTATCAAAAACAGTTATTTGATCACAATTTATATCCCTATACTTTTTAAATAAAAAATTACAATTCTTCCTATACCGATTTATAACTCTGTCATAAAAAATGTTTTATAAAACTACCTCTCCACATTAACTACATTCAACCACCTTAAACACGATTATAACTTAAAACTTCAGCAAACGCCAAACTTTTTTTCTATTCAGTGACCCAAGAGTCGTGTTCCAAGAAATATTTTAATCTTACCCCCAAGAAACTTCGGACACTTATACATTACGGATCGTTGACGATAACAATGTTCCTCCCGAGAGCCGTTGGAGCGATCACCGTGCAGCGCGTTCCACTATGGAATGCAGCGCGTTTGATATATGGAATGTCGATAGTCCAATTGGTGCAAATGTATTATTGTTACCCGATGTTTTATTTATAGCTTTAGCGGAAGGAACTACAATCTTTTTTTTTAATTTCTTGTAGGGCGTATCAATCAAAAGATAGTTAGAATCTCTATCAGAATATTTATTCTCAAACAAATAAATTAAAATATCTTATATTAAGGTGTGTTTAAGGTCAATATGAACGGGAGCATGAGTGAGATGCCTTTTCTAGCCTGGATGCAGACTAAGACCGACTTATTCTTCAGCCATGACCATTAAATGTGACAGGTCAATGTCCAATGACCGCTAGATCCAATATCAAACCTTCACAAAACCTTCTTACGTTTGTGATCTTTACCCATTTTCAATTATTTAGCCTTTATACAACAAAGTGGATTCCTGTGATGCTTTGTGCTTTGTGATGCTGTGTGCTTTGTAATGTTTAAAACTCTTTTTAAAAACTTTAACACTGAGAATATCAAGTAGCTATTTTTACTGATATAATTTATCAAACCTGATTAATATATCATTACAAAACATTGAGATCATTACAAAACATTGAGATCATTGCAGAACATTGTATCCGATTGTGGATATTATAATCCAATAAGGCCAATCAAGGTAACGTTTGAGGTGTTACTTTTTTAACCTTACTGTTAAGACCGTACACCTTCATATTCTATCTTTGAATTTTTTACACTTGGATACATTTAAATAAAACCAGAATATTAGCAGAATACGATATATTGTCTGTGGCAAATGATAAAATTAAATTTACATCCATTTTACATTGCCCGTAATAAAAACAAACGCAAATTTTATGGACAGTACACTAGGTGATAGCTTGATTCCCGGAAACTAAGCTGTATCACCTTAAAGACTAGACTTATATATACACCATAAATACCCGATAATTTAGAATGGTCTTACAATTTGGATGTGACACCTTTTGGGATAAATCTGATACAGGAGTTCTTCTGTGAACATTTTACAATACTTAAGGTTAGTTAATTATATGATATAGTTTTAAATTATTTAATGTTGTATAATACAAAAGATATTAATATGAAAGGGAAATCAGTAATGTTCATTAAAATGTAAAGGTTCAGTTGTGCAAGACCAACAGCATGAAAAATATATATCGTATGCAATTCTTTAAACTATGCAATGTCAAATTATAATCAGCGTATAATATATGCATTATAAATTTTTTATAGAAAATTTGTGAATACAATAGTTTAAGCACACTTACATTTTGTATTATTATAGAAGTCGACACAAACTAATCTTACTGTCCTGCCTTACTTCTTTAATCAAGTGGAGCGCCTACATAAAATAACTTATAACGGGCGTAACCTACGTTACATAATAACTTTCTTTTTATTTATTTTTGTTATAAAATATAAATCAGTATAATATACATAATTTTAAACGTTTAAAGTGATACAAAGAGAATAAACTCGATGTGAATTAAATATTAACAGCTAGCAGCTGTTAAGCATAAACCTGCGAAGTTTCCATTTTATTCGCCTATTTTCCTTTGTTACAGGTTTCATTACTGCGGATACCATTGAATAGTGCAGTAGGCTATGTACTTGACTACGCCGATATAAACAGTAGTACCACTTTTAGAGTAGTAATGACAATTATTTAACATTAGAGGAATGTTTAGACTGTAAAGAATTAATAAAACGAGTTGTTAGTTTATATAATACTCTTTGATTATAGTTATAAAGTTGTAATTATCTTTAGTATTGGTATTGTAAGTATATGTTTTAGGATTTTTTTCATGAAATATGTTTGTATCTTACGATAATGATTTTAAGCTTAACAGTGACTTACCACAATCATTTCTCTTACGCTTAGCTTATTTAAAAAAAATCAAAACTATGCCCAATCATATACATAAATAATAACTAATTTCAGAGACAATAATAAAATTTAGATCCGAATATTATATGAGCAATAGTTATATGGACGATTGACAACTTTTTTATGTTTATTTGCTTATTTAGTAATTTTTTACTTATTACAATTTGTACGGTTTTTTGACAATATTTGAAACATTGAATATTAAGATATGAATTAACATGAAACAATGTACTTGGCAGATTTAAAGTAAACTCTAAGTGTGAACATGAATGTAAATAGAATAATGTAAACCAATTGTAATAAATAACACTACAGATTTTACTTATTTTTTTTAAACTTACTACAGGTATTCAACCAAATCTTAAAAACATGTTAATGTATTACAGTAACATTAGTGTATAGATTTTTACGTCGAATATTATATTATTCCTGTTTTATAGTAAATAAATTCGACTTCATTACTGTGTTAAATAACTATAAACAATTTCACGGTATTGTAATTTACATACACGTATTATAAAATATAAATAGAATAGGCTATCCATCTCAAGCTATGCAGCGGAGATGAGGCGGTCCAGTGTATTCCACCTTGGAACGCAAAACACAACTGTAATGGTTTTCATTCGGCCACGGTATGGACGCCCTATGTTCAGTAGTGGAATTCTCCCATTAGATCACATCCCCTGCCTCCCTAGCGTCGTCGTTAGTTATGATCGTTTTAAAATGTGGACTAACTACTAAATACATTAATAATCCTTCAAAAACATTCAACTCAGAGTTATATTTGTTTTAAACGTATTCAGAGGGTAGGCCTTTAATACATGTTAACTACAGTATAATTCATATTTTACTAATGAATTCAAAAACATTATTTTTGTAATTCAGGAAGAATACATCCATTAAAAACAATCTGTCTTAGAAACTTAATTTTGTTAAAACAAAGCCCTAATATTACAATGTATAATTAATTATAGGTTTTATAGGTGACATGTTCTTTAATATAAGAATACCCAATTACACGTGATTTTAATTAACACCAAAATTGTCGGTATACGCGATCATTAGAAGTATATTACGCAACAAATAAAGGGTGTAAATCAACAAGAATATTTTATTATACTTGAAAATATAATAAGCAGTATAAATTACTGTGGAATGGATAATGTAACAGCCTAGATTGTCATGATCAATGACGCACACGATTAAAAATATTATGGAATCTTGCAATCTGTAGTCACTATTACTGTAATATAACTCTTATTCTTAAAAGTAGTGGTAGCTTTTAATTGTTATTTATTTATCCTAGATGTCCTTATCCAAATATTAATATTATATTCAAATAAATTAAAACTATTATATTTGAACTCAATAAGTTAACTATTATTAGATGGAACAATACTTAGACGATACAATCGGAGGAAAGATTTGCCACACTTGTGGGGAATGTTATGAAACGGATTTGGCTGGAATAACAAAGAGTCAGATGTTCAATTCGTACTAATCGAAATACGATTCACTGTGGCAAGAAACAAGATTTTGAAATATAGTTAAAATTAATTTATATTTTTGAAAATATATTAAAATAACAAATAATAATTTAGAATTATAATGTAGCACTCTTTTCAATTGTTAATAGAATAATGAATTTAAAATCCAAACTATTTTAAATTATAAAATAATCTAGACTCGAGTAAACCTTTAGAAGCGAAACGTCAGTCAGAATTTCCGTAAAAATATACTTCTATCATATTAGTAATGCTCCATTGCCCCCTCAAACTACCACTTTACACCCCTTCTACATACAACCCCTGCCCCTCATCGGTGACTTTACACCCCTTATACATACAACCCCTACCCCCTCATCGGTGATATCATGTCAAAATAAAAAACCTTCCTTGGAGTAACTAAGGGTGTTTTGTTTTAAATAATAACAGCTGACATTTGCCACCACCAGTTTGAGCAGAAACTGTAAGTTACTAATAAAAGCTTCATGAAGTTTCAGGGTCTGGTGTTTGACCCTGCATGGAGATGGGAGGAAATTAAAGTATTAAACTGTTGGTGGTTTTTGTTATAAAATCTGTGTTTATCTATTTTGTAAATTGCATCCTTGAATTGTTTTAAATACTCGTCCTCAATATAGAAGACAGGTTTCGAGGTTAAACCCTTATCTGCAGGCTACAATTAATAATTTAATTTTATCAAAAGAGATTGAGAGAAAAGAGAAATATAACTAAAAAATGAAATTGTATCCATGATTGCCTTACATTTGTATGTTACAGTGTTCTTAATAAATGTAGCAGGAACAATCTGCATTAATATTTAAATTCACAAAGGATTAAACAAAAATATCAAGCGAATCCCTATACACTTGCAAGGTTATTGAACAAAATAACAAGTTAAAATTTTGTTATTATAATTCTCATTTAATTATAAATATTAATAAGCCACTGTGGTGAAATTATCATATAAATATAAATGGAATGTCAATATTGTAAATATTGTGTTACAAAAACAGCGGTCGTATGTGGCGTTTTAGGCTGAGAGAAATTGCATTTAAAGGAAAGTCATTCATACATCATTCACGACTTGTGCTGTTATTGTCTCCTTTGTGTTGGAAGGAGAGTGTCAACTTACATGAACACAGAATCATTTTGTCAACATAAATGAGTTACAATTATCCATAGTCTTGTTTGAGGCTTAATATTGGTTTTTACTAACCTTAAACCTTTTGCATTTATAAATGTACTATGTGTAAGAGTTATAGTTATTATTAAGTGTCGGATCTGATTTAATAACTATACGACCGGAAAATCACTAGCTCGATGATAAATGTAAGCAATACAAATTTAATTCATAATCCATGTTTATAGCCCCGAGATGTAGGAAAAATGATTGTAAGACTATACTATACTCACGTCAAAACAGCTCAAAATTTGGTAACTGGTACGTCAGAACATATTTCAATATAAATATATCATCTTCAGCTGCTTCTGATGGTAATTATAATTAATGTGAAGTTGTCAACCGTATGGTTCCGTCAAAAAACACATAAAACACAAACAGACGGACAAACGGACGACAAAACATAATTTAAAAACAAATTGAATACAAATTAAAACTGCCCTGCGATTCAAGGCTGTACTTATAATGAAAAAAACTCACATTGCAATTAAGCAACCCCTTATTATCTAATAGAGAAATAACGTTATCATCTAATATTTTATATTTAACAATTTCACTACCATTAGGCTAATCTAACGTTACTTAGAACCAATAATAATTCTGCAAAATATTGTTGCTGCCATTACAACTACAACAGATATACGTTCATATCTTAAACAGCTTTAAACCTGTCGTTGCTCAGAGTTGTTGGACAATGATGACGTTGTTGTGCTGCAGTATGTTTTTAATGAGACCAACTGTGAATATTTATATTATAAATTGGTAGTCTAAAGTTTAAGTCTAGATATCGATGATTTCTTTAGGATGTATTTCTCTATGACTAATAATAAACTTGCAAGACCATTTGGGACGTCTTTGGGAGCTAAGAGGAAAACAACTACATATTACATATCAATATAGTTTTTAATTAAATTATTTTAACATATTTGTTGTAACTTTAGCTATATAAATAAATAAACAAAATTTGAGTAATAGTTCATCAAATCATGCATTGCAAATGGGTCATTAATGGTCACATACTTTTAAGTTAAGCATTGCAACAAGCAACGTATGAAATGTGGCTCGACATGGGAATGGTTTTAGCCTAACCAGCGCGGGCGTGTTTTGACTTGGTTGTCCTCGCAATAAATATAACTAGGCTGAAACAGTAAAATGACACTTCATACGTTAACTTTACGGGAAAAAAACTTTACGAAGTTTCGTATAGATATTTAACTTTTAATATTTGCATAGTAAGTTATATAACCTTTGGTTAGTAAACGTTATATGCATTGAATAATCCTAATAATTTTAAGCAGCGTTATTTCCAAAATATTGTTATAGTAATTCCACGTTAAAAGAACAATTGTTTTCTGAGATGAAAATAGACTTAGTATATTGTAACTAAAACAATATACTAAACTGTAACTAAAACTCTTTTAGTTTAGAATGTTTACAATAATAAGCAATACAGTTAAGATAAGTTTTGATTACTAATAAATACTCAGTTATATTTCTGGTTTCTAATACAATTTCTAGTATTAACTTTCATCTATCTATGATTTATAGTTTCTTGTACTAATTTATATTGGTAAGTTCTAGTAATATTTTATAAAACTAATAAAAACTAATGATTTATAATACTAATTTAGAGTACCTGTTTATATTTTTATAGTTATATTGTTTTTAATAAAAACAAATTTGAAAACTAACTTCCTTACTTTTTCAAATACTGATATTAGGTATAAGGCATACCCACAAACATCCTGTTTGAAAGACGACAGTAAAACTATCTAATGACAAAAGCCCTGATACGTATTTGGCGACCAAGAATAATTAAAATATTAACATAAAAATACAAATAGAGCAATTTAAATGTGAAGACTTTTGTTCTGTGTAGTAAACAAATCTGTTTGTAAAAGTTTAAAAAATAAAAATTGTGATTGGTTTTGAGAATAAGTTGATTTCAATTTAATTTACTCTATGTAACTAAAACGTGAAAGATTAGCTTTTCCCACAGAACTAAGCCATACGAGCCATACGAGTTTCCAAAAACTTTAGTTAGCTTCTTGTTGGTCAACCTCAAAAACCCAAGGAGCAACCCAACAAAGCACACTGCACGGTAATGAAGAGGGAGTTTGTTTGGTAGGGTTCGTGTCTCGTGCGGTCCTCACCCCTGGGTGTGGGTTGGACACTTTAATTAAACTATTCAAAACTAGTTTTAGTCAAAGTTTCCTCCTGTTGTAGGGATGTATTTGTTTATTAGTACTGGTTGGTGTAACAGTTTCAGCGACTTTCTAGGATGGACCAATCTAAATGTTAGCCAATTATGTATTTGATGTAGGTCAGAATATAAATTTTATTAGGACGTCCCATGCATTACCAAATGTCACACATTTAAATTAGAAAATGGATTGGAAACTATGTCGCATAAATATAGAGTTGTACGATTATTATGGCATTATAATTTGTTTTCTATGACGGCATGTCTTTACAAGTTTTCTATTTGAATTATAAACTAAAATCTAATTACTAAGAAGCCACCTGGAGCAATACAATTTAACGTTTAACGATATTTGAAAATATTTCTTAACATTTTGTATTAGTAGTGTTTATAAAAATGAAGGAAAATATTATGTTTCATACAATGTATTTCATTCTGTAATGAACCTTATAGTAATATTGTATACACAATGTTAACAAAATGTATGTATATATATGTATGTGGAGCCCAATTACTAATTAAAATGTTATTGTTTAAGTTTTCTGCTTGCAGGATTTTATTGATAGTATTAATAAAGATTAGTTACAGTTCATTATATTTAATATCAAATCGTATATATAGGGAAGTGAATAGGTTTTAATATTTTGTCTTTTATCTATAAAATAACTTACACTGATTTAATTATCATGTTCTAACATTTTTGTTTCTAAATGCATGCATAAACATTACTTAGATCTGAACTAAATCCATGTTAATTAACATATAAAATCGTACAAAAGCTGCATAATACATTAAACTTCAATAATATTCGTGCTCGTTCTGTCTTTCCTTGTCAATCGAATCTGAAATTGAAAAGCCTCCCATCCACTGACTCTGTTGAGCTGACGGGTGACGTTCCTTGAAAGAAGACAATTCACAAAATGAAGGATTGTGTTGAAAAATAATCTTTCGTAGTGAAAATCTATACAATGTTGCTATATTAATATGATAATTGTGGTATCAACTCAGGATTCAATTAAATCTGAAATAGTAACACTAAATCTTGGAACATGTACTTTAACATATTTCACAAAAAAACTATGTTAATTTTTATTTTTTTGTATATTCCAAAGATCTCTGTTTAGCAAATGTTAAATAAAAACGTCAGTAGTATATTTAATTTAAACCATTGCATTCTTAATTTTCATGTTTTATATATTAATTTGTTTATCTATTTTATTTTTTTAGAAATTTTGTATTTTAATTGGTCCCTTCTAAACAATCAAACGCAATCTGTATTAAAGAAAACAATGTATTGTAGTAATACATCTTTTGTTGTAATATATCATTAAATACTATGAAATCATAAATGTTAGAGTTTTTTCAGTTATTATTTGGCCGAAATCTATACCTAGTTTAAAAATATAAAATTAAATATAAAACACATTTTGTGAGCTAGCATAAAATACATATAAAACAACCCAGCCTTTTAGCTATTACAGATAGTGCCTTATGATTACACTGTAATGTATTGTGTAAAATCCTATGTCTCATATTAAAGCGGTCACTGTGAACATTGCCATAAGCATAGTTTAAATATAGTAGTAAACATAGTTCTGCTTTAAAGTCTATTGGTTAGTGACTATAGAATAACTATACGTATATAAGACACTATCTGTAATAGCTAAAAGGCTGGGTTGTTTTATATGTATTTTATGCTAGCTCACAAAATGTGTGTTATATTTAATTTTATATTTTTTAACTAGGTATAGATTTCGGCCATACGTGTAAGTGAAGGAATATTTTAAAATGATTTTGGTTTTACGTAATTCTGATAATTACAAATGCTGTTTACAATAATATGTTTCGTACTTAGGTGTTTTCAAAGACCTATCGTAATATCGACACCAAACGGTACCAACGATGACGGTACTTTAATATATTTATAAGTTCACTTTTTAAAGAACGTTATAACTATGATTGGTTTCATTTTTCATAGATGTAGTTTAATTTTTGTGGTCTCAATGGAATACGTAATCACGATACGTTAATTAAATTAGAGTGTTTAGGAGTAAATTTTTCTTTTTATTTAAATCATAGTTTAAGACTTTATTTGTTGGTTTATTTTTGATACAGAAATTGATCTACTCTGAAGTCCAAGAAACATATTTGTTTTGTATTAAAAATAAATAACAAACCGTGACAAATTTAATTAGGGTTCTTAGATTTTTATTAAATTAAAAATAAACAGTCAAATTAAATTGAAGAAGATGTGTATGTGAAATCTTAATTGATATATAATTTGTGATTGCATTTCATCTTCTATATCTATAATACGCTGGGCCGATTTTTTGAAACAGAACTCCTCCATTATTTTTGAACCAATTTCGATGATTAAGGTATCAACAAAATGGCCCAGATTCATAGTTGTGCAAAGTGGTTTTTAATTTTCGACGTGTTTAATGTGAAGGGCACGGGCCGCCCTCAAAGTTTGTTCACATACAATTAATATGGGGAATAATTTGAACTCAGTTGCATTCTAAAACAGGTGATGATACAGTAAAATACAGGTAAACAGTAAGAACAGCTGAACAGGTCCACTAGTTATATATATTATAGGTACAAACAATTTCAAAGTAAACATTTAAAAAGAGTTATTTTCTAACAAAGGAGCCTTTTAAAATGTGATGACAGTTAAATTTATACAAGCATATTAGATTATTTTAAGACGAGAATTTAAGTATCAAGGAGTAACATATAATAAGTAAATAGAAATAATATTAATTTCTACAGTAAAGCGTATAGAGAAATACCCCCGTCACAGCAAACCTGCATACTCAGCGAATTTCCAATGTATGTATATCTCACTACCATGTAAAGCCCCTTACCAAGTTTCATAAAAATATATTTATAAATAAGTGATATATAGCAATTTATATATTCTCCATAAGAATAACATTAGTGCTGAGTGCGCAGGTTTGCTGCAACAAGAAATATAAGAAATGTGTTTTTATGCAATTATCAATATAACTCAACCAGGTGAATCTACATGCTAAGTTTTAATAATTTATGTTCATAATTAAGGGAAATATAAACTATACTTATTGTCCATAAGAATAAGATTAGGGGTGAGTATGCAGGTTTGCTGGTACGGGGACAATCAACCAATTTTTTTTACAAATAAAACATATTAATACTAGTTGAAGCCACATATCAAGTTTCATCCATATACATTCATATACATTCAATCGAGATATCAAATTTGATTTATTCTCCATAAGGATAACATTAAACAAAGTACTGTGTTTAGCACTTTGAATATCTCTGCAATTTTTGGAAGTAGAATCATAATTTAAACACTAAAATTATTGTTTAGTAGAGCTGAACCTATTGGTAAAGCAAATGTGAAGTTTGCAGTAAAATTAACTGAGGAAAAGCTAAAAACCTTTTTCCCAAAAGATTAACATGGGAAACGTTATGAAGAGGTTTTTTTGGATTTTCTCCGCAACCACTTAACCTAGGTTAATTATTCAAAATATCATATTATTTGTATTTTTAATCTATACAAAATGGTCAAAACCAAAATTTAGTGTTTTAAAAGTTTTTTGTGAAAAATTAAAAAAATTTTGAAATTTTGAGTGATTTTTGGAAAATTTGAACCCCCATAAAACCCCCTTCCCTTGGTCCAGTCTTTCTGGTTTTCTAACTTAAAACCATGAATGTCACCTTTCACATTTGAGCCAAAGTTCATCGTAATCAGTCTTTTTTACTCAAGTTATCGAGTTAACGGACACGTAAATATGTATATATATATAATATATATATATTTATTTATATATATATATATAAATTTGAACGAATAGTGTTTTTAGCTTCTGGGGACCTCAAAACAAAAAGTTATCATGGTCCCGGGCTTAATTCTTACCATGAGACCTACGGTAATAGCTTCTTACCTATAGGGGAAATTCGCTACAAATAAATTACTTTTGCTGTTTCTTAGTAAAAGTAAACAAAATATAGCATTCGGCAGGATTTATTAAATGTTCAATTACCAAAACAATAACATCATGACTCCACTGCGGGTGACAGAGAGGCGTGAAGCACCCTCGTAGCTGCCGGCGGAGGGGCGAGTCACACAACGCTGACGTGGTTACCGAGGGGCTTTTGTTCTTCAACATTTGACAGCTATTGATTTACCTTGTACAGTAGATGGGTGATTTCCCTGCTATTCCATTGCCCGTGTGTTTTATAACAGCAACATAAAATGTTTGTAAATATTTGTTTAAATCTTAAAAACAAGATCAGAAGTTCTAACTATTAATAATGTCTGTAATATTAAAATAAGGTTAGTGTTTTAGATAGAATTAACACTAGGCAGTACAACAAGTTTATAATATTTTTATTATAAGGTTTTAGCGAACTTCCCCTCTATTACCGTAGGTGGCATGGTAAGACTTAAGCCCAAGACCATGATAATATTTCATTTCAAGGTCCCCAGATGCCGAAAACACAATTCGTTCAAATTTGTATGTATGTATTTATATATATATATATATATAATATATTTATATATATATAATATATATATATATATATATATGTGTGTGTGTGTGTGTGTCTGTGAGCACGATAACTCTCCTAAAAAAGGTCCTATCTTAATGAAATTTGGTATTAATCTGTAAAGTACCATTTAATTGAACGAGTTCGAAAACCAGACGAATCGCACCATCGGAAGGGGGCTTTTTGAGGGGGTTTTTACCCCAAAAATGGTTTTTTTGGGGTTTCCTCATGAAATTTGTATATAAATCAAATTTTAAATTGTTACCATTGAATTCAGCAAAAAAAAAACAATTTGGTATTTCGATCATTGCTCTACGTGAATTGGTTACAGAGAAATTGAAAGTGCTAAACACAGTACGTTGTCTAATGTTATTCTTATGGAGAAAAAGAAAAATGTTATATCTTGCTTATTTAAGAACATAAACTGACAAAACTTGGTATATGGCTTCATCTGGTTGTGGTTCATTGTTGTTTTCACAAAAAAATTTTCGCATAAGGTTCCTGTAGAACCACTAAAAAAAAGTGAATTCAGGTAATCTAGGTTATCTTTCTAAAATCTAGGTTATCAGTCCCCATGTTATTCTTATGGAGAATAATTCAAATGTTATGTACCGCTTATTTGTGAATGTATATGGATGAAACTTGGTATGTGACTTCACTTAGATGAGTTCTATTGATATTTGCATAAAAACCCATATTTTGTGTTCCTTGATGCAGCAAACCTGCGTACTCATCCCCAATGTTATTCTTAAGGATAATAATTGATATTTTAAGTATCGGTATCGCTTGTTTGTGAATATATTTCTTATGAATCCTGGTGAGTGGCTTAGTGTGTATATATTCATTGAAAATTCGCAGATTATGAAGGTTTGCTGCGGCGGGGGTGTTATGTTATTGCTATACGATTTATGTTAGCTTGAACAAATAGAGTTTCATCTATTCCAGTTGACCTTATGCCAGAAAAAACGTATTAAACGTAAACGTAAATCATTGTAAGCCGAATGTAGTTGATATTATCTATCATTTTGTGCTGTTATCAACATAGCATTTCTTACTTACCGGCTGTAGCAAATGATAATTATCTGACTTGGAAAGTAGTTCCGAAGAACTTCAGCTTATTTAATTTTGGTCATATTTAAACTGAAAACGTCTATGATATATCTATTTACATATTTAAATTATTAAAACTTCTTGTCACACTTTTCTTAAACCACAACTGAGTAGCACTGTTTTTCAGTCAGCTGTTTGTGAATTCTTCATACTCACATGCCATCTAGATCGAATGCTGTTGTTCTTGTACTGTTATAGTTTGGCTACGACACTGTTCATAAAACTGGTAGTGGTATTATTTTGTATACGTAACTGTATTGATTGGTTGCAGGTTATGAGGTTATCCTGTTCATTTTATTTGTTCAGTAAGTAACAACATATATTACACACCATCAAAATGTTTCCGTGCTAAGTGCCAAGCTAAGTGCCCGTGGAACGGGACGTCTTCATTTATGGAATTGAATGAATGCTTATTGTAAAATATATGAGGAGAATCTTTTTCTACTGTACTTCAAATACTCGTATATTTAAGCCTAGTATGTTATGCCTAGTTTGAAGTGACAGTCCTGTATGTCCAATATAAAATGATACACAACACACAGTACGGATTAAAGACATATTCTTTGTTTACTATTTCGTTGTTGGTGTTAGTGAGTTCGTATTATCTAGAAATAATTGCGGAAATATGACATCACCACTTAAAGAAATAAAGTTTCATGACTTTGTGGAACTTTGGATCTGATCTCATCTCCAGGTCAGGTCATATGTTAGAACATAACAAAGATAGTGGAATAATTAAGGCAAAGCTGGTTCTAATCTTTGGAATACTGATATTTTTGTTTTTTTGATGTTTTTACAGTACTCTTTTTACCTTTTTTGTGTGAATATTTCCAGCTTTTCATGGATTTTGCTACTAACTTTGTTATGTTCCAGGTATTTTTAACCTGAAGATGGAATCAGATTCCAGATACTGAAATATTTATAACTTGTTTCTCTACTGGAGATGGAATGTTACCGCAATAATCACTTAAACAACATACTATACACCTTGTTTGAATAGCAAGGAAGAGAACTATTCCTGATATCCGATAGAACTTTCCTAAACTCTCACTGGTGCTATGGTCGTTTTAAAAGGAGCATTCTTATACACCTATTTTTAGTAAGTTCTGTGGTTTTCTGTTCTCGCTCGTTACTAACAGTTGTTATCGTTGTGCTCTATTGTATTTGTGAATACGTTTAAAAACAAACTCGGTTGATATTCATTACGTTTGGTTGTGATTTACCTTTTTTGGGCTTATAATTATAAACTATTTACTGACATAGAAACATTCAAAACTCGGTGTATTATTATTAGTGTATCATTAAGATTGTTTGTGTTTATGGATGATTTAAACTTGAATCAATTATCTGATAGGTGTAGTCGATTTTCTAATAGATTTTAATATTTGTTTTTCTTCCTTCTTATTGTCAAAACCTGAAATTTTTCCTAGGTGTTTGTAAAACAGCTCATGTTTTAAAACAGCAGTTTACTGTCTGCAAAGTACCCTAAGAAGCCCTTAAAAAGAAATTACTCTAACAAAACCTTATGAATGATGCAAACACGAGGTGAACTGGCAAACAACTCTCCTTACCACCCAACATTCCCTCAATTTGGGGTTCATAAAAAGTTTGTTGTTCGTTTAGCCTCTAGCAGCTATTTAATTTTGCAAGAGTAAAGTTCTTTTTTTTCTCTTGATGAAGTACCATTGAAAAATGTTTGCTTATAATCACAGTAGCAAATAAAAACGCTTTAGCTGTATATGATTATTATTGTTTATCTTGTTGAATGAATTATCCTAAGTAAAGTATGTTAAAAAAAAAGTTACTTATTTTAAAAATTGACAAATAGAACCCTTAATGGTATTACACTGTTTATTTGATTTGTATTATGCCGGTCGTAGCGTGCAATACATTGTACGGAACATTAGTAGTGGTGAAACCACAAAGAGGCATCACTTCCGGCGCTTTTTCCCCATGTTATTCTTATGGGGAGCCGTTTTTGCGCCGACGCCAGCTCCCGCCCTACACAAGTTTCCTTGTTAGCCTATACTATTGTCCAACCCTTGCCTATATTAAATATATTGTCCCCATCCCCATCCCTCCTCTATATTTTTAAAAACTAATTTTCAAATTCAGGCTAAAAAACTATCTTTGGTGTTTACTGTCCGATTTGTCTGCAATTTGGATATGTTATTGTCCTAGGCAAGTGTTTTAATAAATTTCACTTACATTTCCCAAATTCACTATAACGGTCAAAAATATTTTTGAAAAATACTGCCAATTGCCAACTTCTTTATTTACTGTTCGATTTGTCTTCAATTTGGATATGTTATTGTCCTAGGCAAGTGTTTTAATAAATTCCACGTACATATCCCAAATTCACTATTACGGTCAAATTAAAAAATATTTTTGAAAAATACTGCCAATTGCCACCTTCTTTATTAACTGTCTGATTTGTCTGCAATTTGGATATGTTATTGTCCTAGGCAAGTGTTTTAATAAATTTCACTTACATTTCCCAAATTCACTATAACGGTCAAATTAAAAAATATTTTTTGAAAAATACTGCCAATTGCCACCTTCTTTATTAACTGTCTGATTTGTCTTCAATTTGGATATGTTATTGTCCTAGGCAAGTTGTTTAATAAATTCCACTTACATATCCCAAATTCACTATAACGGTCAAATTAAAAATTATTTTTGAAAAATACTGCCAATTGCCAACTTCTTTATTAAATGTCCGATTTGTCTGCAATTTGGATGTGTTATTGTCCTAGGCAAGTGTTTTAATAAATTTCACTTACATATCCCAAATTCACTATTACGGTCAAATTAAAAAATATTTTTGAAAAATACTGCCAATTGCCAACTTCTTTATTTACTGTCTGATTTATTTAAAATTTGGATATGCTATTGACCTAGGCAAATGTTTTAATCAATTTCACTTACATATCCCAAATTCACTATTACGGTCAAATTAAAAAATATTTTTGAAAAATACTGCCAATTGCCAACTTCTTTATTTACTGTCTGATTTATTTAAAATTTGGATATGCTATTGACCTAGGCAAGTGTTTTAATAAATTCCACTTACATATCCCAAATTCACTATTACGGTCAAATTAAAAAATATTTTTGAAAAATACTGCCAATTGCCAACTTCTTTATTTACTGTCCCATTTGTTTAAAACTTGGATATGTTATTGTCGTAGGCAATTGTTTTAATAAATTACACCTACATTTCCCAAATTCACTATTACAGTCAAATTAAAAAATATTTTTGAAAAATACTGCCAATTGCCAACTTCTTTATTTACTGTCCGATTTGTTTAAAATTTGGATATGTTATTGTTGTAGGCTAGTGTATATACACCATCCACATTTTACAAATATTGCGGTTAAATTTTTAAAAATTTGGATAAATACTGCCAATTGGCAACTTCTTTATGGTCTGATTTGTTTAAAATTTATATCATTATTCTAGGCTAGTGTATATGTACCATCCACATTTGACAAATTAACTATAATGGTCAAATTTAAAAAATATACTAACAATTTCAAACTTCTTTATTTATGGATATGTTATAGCTCTTATATAGGTAACAAGACCACACTACCACACGTTCCACTACCCATTTGTCTTTTTTGTTTGTTTATTTTGCTGTAATCCCAAAACTGACTGTTTATTGTCCGATTTGCCTACACTTTGGATATTGTCCTAAGCATTTATTGTCTGATTTATTTTTGGATATGTTATAGCCCCCAACTATATCTAAAATTACAATATTATTTCCACCTATAATACTGTTGTTTGTTTTGCCGCAACCTAAAAACTAACATTGGTATTTGTGTTTTTACAAAACTATATTTTGTAAATTACTACCAATAACTCCTTTATTTACTTTTCGACTTGTTATATCCCCCTATATCTAAATTTACCGTATATTTTGTCCCTTTAGTGCTGTTTTGTCGTAACCAAACTTTGGATGCAATATATTACTGGCCATTGCATAAGTAAATACCCCATTTCCAAATTCACTATTACGGTTGGATTAAAAAAAATAAATACAAGCTTATTATATACATCCAGCTGATAAGTAATATATATCCACATTTATGGTCAGAACAAATTTTGGATATGTTTTAAGCCAATGCAAAAATAAATTTTTAAAACCCAAAACAACTAATCTTTCTTTGTGCTTGTTTGGAGTAGTCTTTATTTTATCCAACTTAATTTTGTAGTTAAAATCAAACTTCCCACATTCTAGCTCCCTTTCCAGCCAGGGAGACATAAAGGTTACGAATATTTTCAAACAATATATCTTTTTCTACCCCTATGTTGGACTTGTTTAATAGCGCACCATATTCCAAATCCTCCAGTCTACTACATTCTTTAAATTTAACATTGCCTTTAATATCTCTATGTCTTCTTGTCCATTGTTACGGAAACTTTCTATTTTTGGAATCGCCACAAAATGTTGCGGTTCCGTTAGTGTTAAAGCTTGCAAGTGGCTCGTTGGTAGGTAGATAAATAATGTCCATAAGACTGTAATAAATATCACTGCATTAACACGGAGGTGACGATTTCAGAAATGAAATATGAAACATATTGATCAGTCCAGCGACGATTCATTTTCCAAATAATCCGCAGATTAAAATCCACTCACTCAAACTATGTCTATCTGTAAATTAATGCATTTCAACGTAAATATTTGGGGTTATAAAATTGATAGCCACCTCTTTATGAAGACATTGCAGATATTTATTAATGAGATGACCGAGCTGCTTTCATTACAGTTTAAAATGAGCCTTTGCGGTACCGATAAAACAATGTGTTGGCTTATTCATGATGAGTTGTTGGCTTATTCATGATTGTTGGATTTTTATAAATCTATTTTGTGAGGGAAGACCTGTTCGAAGGAAAGCCATTAAAATTGAACTTAAAATCAAATGCAGACTTTGACAGGATAGAAGTTGAATTTTTGAGCGGTAAGGCTATGCTAAATAGCGGATTCTCTAAAGAAATGGTTATAAAAAAGTAGCTAAATTCTCCACGATGAATTAGAATATAACATTTATTTTGACGATACTTTTAGCGCTCTTTATTCTTAAACGTTAACTTCACTCTACCTCGGTCACTTTTGAGGTAAGACCTTACGTTGCTCTGATCTGTTCTATTGCACGATACTTGATATAAAATGTCTAACTTAACCTCTTATATATTTAATGATCAATCTGTTACTGTACTGTTTGACAGTGAAAATAATCCTTGGTTCAAAGGAAAGGATGTTGTTAAAATCCTGGGCTATCAAGATTAAAAACAGGCATTGCGGATAAATGTTGATGAAGAAGACAAGTGTAAGGCTATAAATATACTCTCTAAAGGGGGGTGTATCGATACACCCCCCCCTTTAACTTCCAATATCAGTCTAACTTCATCAATGAATCTGGTTTGTATTCTCTTATTTTGCGCTCATTGAAACCAGAAGCTAAAGCATTCAAAAGATGGGTTACAAGTGAAGTCTTGCCTTCCATTAGAAAGTATGGAGTGTATAAAATCAAACATGAAAATAATCAGTTAAAAAATCAAAACTCTCAACTCTTGGCTGAAATTACAAGGTCTCTGGAAGACAACCAAAAGCTCACTCAAATTAACTCAGAATTTAAAACTAAAAACGACATATTGTGTAAAGAGAACCGGTCACTGAATGAGTTGTTGAGTTAAAGTTTTCTGTAAGATATTGGCACATTTCCTCTTTATTAAATATTCCAGCCAAATCTAGTGTTATATCGAAATCCATAAGATCTTGCAGTATCTTTGGAAGGTCTTCCAACAAATCCTTAATTTTAACATTTGCAAGCTCTATTTTATAGGGAATTGCTATAGGATCATCATACTTTTGTTTAATTTGGTCAATATCTTTCTTTATTATTTGTAACACACCCTCGCTTTGGGAGAATGGTAGTTTGTCCACAACACCATGTCGAGCTAAAGAGAACTTTTTAAATATTCCTCATAAGTAGCTATTAAACGAGCCACATATTTCCTTCTTAACTTTAAATTTATTCCGAACGTCCCCATCACAATCCGTAACATTGGTTATCTTAACTAACATTATGTTATCACAAAACGCATCCGTTATAGATGTTATTTAATTTTGGTTCGCCCCCGCAATAGTTTATATTACCCATGTCTGTAAGAAGGTTATTATTACGTAGATTTTCTAATAAAAACCATATACCGAATCTTTCGTTAGTAGGTTTAATACAATTCCCCAATAAATGGCTAACAGAGTACATTTCTTTTATACAAAAGTAGCGGAAACATGTAAACAGGACAGATTACACTATAGGCATATAGAGGTTGTAAATATATTGTATATAAACATAGGTGAGCGGTAAGTGTAACATGTAAGTGGACACCCACATGCAAATATGGAATATCCACAAATTCGACTAAATAAGTTTATAGTCTCAATATAATTAACATATTAACATTAGTACCCAAATTGTCGAAATTCTATAATTCTATTCTTAGTCCTTGTATTAGGTTTTGTACTATTAAACCCTACATCCTGTGCAGTAGAGTAATATATGTATTTAATACAGATACGCACATTCTACAAGACCTATGCATCTGTTGTATAAGCAGCAGAATAGACGCCTCATTGTGTTGTTGTAAAGTAAAACATAAATGTGCTGGATACAACCGCCAGACATTAGACAGGAAATGTGTTGGAAGTGTATTGCCAAAGACAAACACCACATAGTGCAGCATGTAATCAATCCATTACCATTAGCCAGTATTGGTACAACATCCGATATATTAGCGAAACCCACAATCAAACTTGGAAAACAAACAGTAAAAAATTAATATTATAATAACAGAAATAGTAAGAGTATAAGGACATAGTAATATTTAAAGTTTATAAAACAACACAAATGCAGAGACACAACAAACAACACACTCTAACGCATTAAAACACAGGCACAGATACTGGTTTACAACCATTTTACACAACTTTACACATTCTGTCAACTAACACAAAAATAGTTTGTAAATTGTGTAAGAAATACATGTAATATAAACAAATTTAACACAATCATAACAGTGGACACTGTTATGATTGTGTTAAATTTGTTTATATTACATGTATTTCTTACACAATTTACAAACTATTTTTGTGTCGGTTGACAGAATGTGTAAAGTTGTGTAAAATGGTTGTAAACCAGTATCTGTGCCTGTGTTTTAATGCGTTAGAGTGTGTTGTTTGTTGTGTCTCTGCATTTGTGTTGTTTTATAAACTTTAAATATTACTATGTCCTTATACTCTTACTATTTCTGTTATTATAATATTAATTTTTTACTGTTTGTTTTCCAAGTTTGATTGTGGGTTTCGCTAATATATCGGATGTTGTACCAATACTGGCTAATGGTAATGGATTGATTACATGCTGCACTATGTGGTGTTTGTCTTTGGCAATACACTTCCAACACATTTCCTGTCTAATGTCTGGCGGTTGTATCCAGCACATTTATGTTTTACTTTACAACAACACAATGAGGCGTCTATTCTGCTGCTTATACAACAGATGCATAGGTCTTGTAGAATGTGCGTATCTGTATTAAATACATATATTACTCTACTGCACAGGATGTAGGGTTTAATAGTACAAAACCTAATACAAGGACTAAGAATAGAATTATAGAATTTCGACAATTTGGGTACTAATGTTAATATGTTAATTATATTGAGACTATAAACTTATTTAGTCGAATTTGTGGATATTCCATATTTGCATGTGGGTGTCCACTTACATGTTACACTTACCGCTCACCTATGTTTATATACAATATATTTACAACCTCTATATGCCTATAGTGTAATCTGTCCTGTTTACATGTTTCCGCTACTTTTGTATAAAAGAAATGTACTCTGTTAGCCATTTATTGGGGAATTGTATTAAACCTACTAACGAAAGATTCGGTATATGGTTTTTATTAGAAAATCTACGTAATAATAACCTTCTTACAGACATGGGTAATATAAACTATTGCGGGGGCGAACCAAAATTAAATAACATCTATAACGGATGCGTTTTGTGATAACATAATGTTAGTTAAGATAACCAATGTTACGGATTGTGATGGGGACGTTCGGAATAAATTTAAAGTTAAGAAGGAAATATGTGGCTCGTTTAATAGCTACTTATGAGGAATATTTAAAAAGTTCTCTTTAGCTCGACATGGTGTTGTGGACAAACTACCATTCTCCCAAAGCGAGGGTGTGTTACAAATAATAAAGAAAGATATTGACCAAATTAAACAAAAGTATGATGATCCTATAGCAATTCCCTATAAAATAGAGCTTGCAAATGTTAAAATTAAGGATTTGTTGGAAGACCTTCCAAAGATACTGCAAGATCTTATGGATTTCGATATAACACTAGATTTGGCTGGAATATTTAATAAAGAGGAAATGTGCCAATATCTTACAGAAAACTTTAACTCAACAACTCATTCAGTGACCGGTTCTCTTTACACAATATGTCGTTTTTAGTTTTAAATTCTGAGTTAATTTGAGTGAGCTTTTGGTTGTCTTCCAGAGACCTTGTAATTTCAGCCAAGAGTTGAGAGTTTTGATTTTTTAACTGATTATTTTCATGTTTGATTTTATACACTCCATACTTTCTAATGGAAGGCAAGACTTCACTTGTAACCCATCTTTTGAATGCTTTAGCTTCTGGTTTCAATGAGCGCAAAATAAGAGAATACAAACCAGATTCATTGATGAAGTTAGACTGATATTGGAAGTTAAAGGGGGGTGTATCGATACACCCCCCTTTAGAGAGTATATTTATAGCCTTACACTTCTTCATCAACATTTATCCGCAATGCCTGTTTTGAATGTTGATAGCCCAGGATTTTAACAACATCCTTTCCTTTGAACCAAGGATTATTTTCACTGTCAAACAGTACAGTAACAGATTGATCATTAAATATATAAGAGGTTAAGTTAGACATTTTATATCAAGTATCGTGCAATAGAACAGATCAGAGCAACGTAAGGTCTTACCTCAAAAGTGACCGAGGTAGAGTGAAGTTAACGTTTAAGAATAAAGAGCGCTAAAAGTATCGTCAAAATAAATGTTATATTCTAATTCATCGTGGAGAATTTAGCTACTTTTTTATAACCATTTCTTTAGAGAATCCGCTATTTAGCATAGCCTTGCCGCTCAAAAATTCAACTTCTATCCTGTCAAAGTCTGCATTTGATTTTAAGTTCAATTTTAATGGCTTTCCTTCGAACAGGTCTTCCCTCACAAAATAGATTTATAAAAATCCAACAATCATGAATAAGCCAACAACTCATCATGAATAAGCCAACACATTGTTTTATCGGTACCGCAAAGGCTCATTTTAAACTGTAATGAAAGCAGCTCGGTCATCTCATTAATAAATATCTGCAATGTCTTCATAAAGAGGTGGCTATCAATTTTATAACCCCAAATATTTACGTTGAAATGCATTAATTTACAGATAGACATAGTTTGAGTGAGTGGATTTTAATCTGCGGATTATTTGGAAAATGAATCGTCGCTGGACTGATCAATATGTTTCATATTTCATTTCTGAAATCGTCACCTCCGTGTTAATGCAGTGATATTTATTACAGTCTTATGGACATTATTTATCTACCTACCAACGAGCCACTTGCAAGCTTTAACACTAACGGAACCGCAACATTTTGTGGCGATTCCAAAAATAGAAAACCTAAGTTTCCGTAACAATGGACAAGAAGACATAGAGATATTAAAGGCAATGTTAAATTTAAAGAATGTAGTAGACTGGAGGATTTGGAATATGGTGCGCTATTAAACAAGTCCAACATAGGGGAAGAAAAAGATATATTGTTTGAAAATATTCGTAACCTTTATGTCACTGGCTGGAAAGGGAGCTAGAATGTGGGAAGTTTGATTTTAACTACAAAATTAAGTTGGATAAAATAAAGACTACTCCAAACAAGCACAAAGAAAGGTTAGTTGTTTTGGGTTTTAAACATTTATTTTTGTTGGCTTAAAACATATCCAAAATTTGTTCTGACCATAATTGTGGATATATATTACTTATTAGCGTATATAATAAGCTTGTATTTATTTTTTTTAATCCAACCGTAATAGTGAATTTGGAAATGCACTTATGCAATGGCCAGTAATATATTGCATCCAAAGTTTGGTTACGACAAAACAACACTAAAAGGGAAAAAATGTTCGGTAAATTTAGATATAAGGGGATATAACAAGTCGAAAAGTAAATAAAGGAGTTATTGGTAGTAATTTGCAAAATATAGTTTTGTAAAAACACAAATACCAATATTAGTTTTTAGGTTGCGGCAAAACAAACAACTGTATTATAGGTGGAAATAATATTGTAATTTTAGATATAATAGTTGGGGGCTATAACATATCCAAAAATAAATGCTTAGGACAATATCCAAAGTGTAGGCAATAAACAGCAAAGTCAGTTTTGGGATTACAGCAAAATAAACAAACAAAAAAGACAAGTGGGTAATGGAACGTGTGGTAGTGTGGTCTTGTTACCTATATAAGAGCTATAACATATCCGAAAATAAAGAAGTTTGAAATTGTATATTTTTCAAAATATTTTTTAAATTTGACCATTATAGTTAATTTGTCAAATGTGGATGGTACATATACACTAGCCTAGAATAATGACATAAATTTTAAACAAATCAGACCATAAATAAAGAAGTTGCCAATTGGCAGTATTTTTCCAAATTTTTAAAAATTTAACCGCAATATTTGTAAAATGTGGATGGTGCATATACATTAGCCCACAACAATAACATATCCAAATTTTAAACAAATCGGACAGTAAATAAAGAAGTTGGCAATTGGCGGTATTTTTCAAAAATATTTTTTAATTTGACTGTAATAGTGAATTTGGGAAATGTGGATGGTGCATATACACTAGCCTACAACAATAACATATCTAAATTTTAAACAAATCGGACATTTAATAAAGAAGTTGGCAATTGGCAGTATTTTTCAAAAATAATTTTTAATTTGACTGTAATATTTGTAAAATGTGGATGGTGCATATACACTAGCCTACAACAATAACATATCCAAATTTTAAATAAATCGGACAGTAAATAAAGAAGTTGGCAATTGGCAGTATTTTTCAAAAATATTTTTTAATTTGACCGTGATGGTGAATTTGGGATATGTAAGTGAAATTTATTAAAACACTTGCCTAGGACAATAACATATCCAAATTGCAGACAAATCGGACATTTAATAAAGAAGTTGGCAATTGGCAGTATTTTTCAAAAATAATTTTTAATTTGACTGTAATAGTGAATTTGGGATATGTAGGTGGAATTTATTAAACCAGTTGCCTAGGACAATAACATATCCAAATTGAAGACAAATCAGACATTTAATAAAGAAGGTGGCAATTGGCAGTATTTTTCAAAAATATTATTTAATTTGACCGTAATATTTGTAAAATGTGGATGGTGCATATACACTAGCCTACGACAATAACATATCCAAATTGCAGACAAATCGGACAGTAAATAAAGAAGTTGGCAATTGGCTGTATTTTTCAAAAATATTTTTTAATTTGACCGTAATAGTGAATTTGGGATATGTAAGTGTAATTTATTAAAACACTTGCCTACGACAATAACATATCCAAGTTTTAAACAAATCGGACAGTTAATAAAGAAGGCGGCAATTGGCAGTATTTTTCAAAAATATTTTTTAATTTGACCGTGATGGTGAATTTGGGATATGTAAGTGAAATTTATTAAAACACTTGCCTAGGACAATAACATATCCAAATTGCAGACAAATCGGACATTTAATAAAGAAGTTGGCAGTTGGCAGTATTTTTCAAAAATAATTTTTAATTTGACTGTAATAGTGAATTTGGGATATGTAAGTGGAATTTATTAAACCGCTTGCCTAGGACAATAACATATCCAAATTGAAGACAAATCGGACAGTAAATAAAGAAGGTGGCGGCAGTATTTTTCAAAAATAATTTTTAATTTGACCGTTATAGTGAATTTGGGAAATGTAAGTGTAATTTATTAAAACACTTGCCTACGACAATAACATATCCAAATTGCAGACAAATCGGACAGTAAACACCAAAGATAGTTTTTTAGCCTGAATTTGAAAATTAATTTTTAAAAATATAGAGGAGGGATGGGGATGGGGACAATATATTTAATATAGGCAAGGGTTGGACGTTAGTATAGGCTAACAAGGAAACTTGTGTAGGGCGGGAGCTGGCGTCGGTGCAAAAACGGCTCCCCATAAGAATAACATGGGGAAAAAGCGCCGATTGTGGGGCCTCTTTGCTGTTTACCCACTACTAACATTTTACTGTATATACAGAGAGCAATATTTTTCCAATAATTTGTAATAAACTTAGTCATAATTTTTAATTAAGGCATGTTACGTTACATTTGTAACAAAACAAACTTTCCAATTTTCATGAAATTCAGCTACACCTCTGTGATATCAGAGGTATGAAGTCTTTAGAGGTCTGGAAGGTTGGTTTTGTTGCCACAGTCTAGCAAGTTCTTGATTTGTTGCCACAGTCTAGCAAGTTCTTGAGGGTAGGGAAGTAAATAACTTGCATTTATTTGACTCTAATAAATTCTTTAGTCATCTAATTTCTTCTATGAGGTCAAAGTATAATTCTTCGTGCTCTTTTACCCAAATAATGCACCTGTTGTTACTATAACTGCATGCCATACTTTCACGCAGTGTTCTTACCCCTCAGCACATTAAATGTATATTTCGGAATGTTACCGAACTATTTAGTTTGTTTTATAAAAAAAGTAAGCTTCTAAGAGATAAGTAAGCATGTTTTTTGTTTGATAAGGTTTGTTGATAAGGTGAGGTTTTTTGTTGTAGTTGTTATTTAGTTTCACAATCTATAACGAAATTCTTGAAAAGAGAAAGAAATTACAGTCGTGCTTATTACCAATCAGACATCAGTGTTAGATTTCATACGCACATGCATACTTTTATATTTACATCATCTAATACTATTTTGTTGGGGAATTCATTACAGCCCTCAGCTAATCCGCCTATTCCGTGTGTTACCATTGGTTGGTTAAAAATATCCCACCAGGCAAATAGCTTGTAAGGGAACAACAGCAGGCTTGTTTGAGCCGCGTTTGCAATCGGATTTCATCAAATAAGTTGTAGTTGTCCTGAGCCAGATAGCGAATTATGAGACTTTTGAGGAGTAAAGTACCATCTGGTAAAGGCGGTCCCACGAACAGGCTAGAACATTCGGCCGAACATTCTCCTGAATGTTCACTGAACATTCCGTCCCATATGTTTCCATATGTATTAAAAAGTTCATGCATCTCCCACACTTCTCGCAAATACTCCAAACATTCGGAGTTCGACCGAATGTTTGGGCATGTTCGCGAGAAGTGTGGGACCGTCTTAAGGCAGACGATCGAATACTAGCACTCAACAAAGCGCACTGCGTGATAATAAAGTGTGTTTTCCTAGAAAGGATTAGTGTGTCTTACATACCTCAAGCCTGAGTATGTGTTAGACACATTAATTAAAATATTCCATAATAGTTTCGGTCAAAGTCTTATAACAAAAGAAATTCCAAGGGACGCTTTGGAACATACTCTGTAGGTGGGAGGATTCCTAGCAATATATTCTAGTCCACTGTTTCAAGAGATGTTTAAATTTATAGACTTTAGGTGTATCATTATAATCTTTAATTATAATCTTTAAAACCACGTTACATTATCCTTAGTCGGTTTCCACGTTAATTGTTCTAAACATTGAATGCAAGAATTTAAATCAACAAATGTTTTTACTTTTCACAATTACTTTGATTCCTCTTATTATACATCATCTGTGAAATTAAAGGATAAGTATGACTGCAAATACATATAATAGAAGGAAAATAATAGATCTATTAAGAAACAATCACAAATTTATTTAAACAGAAATTTACATATTCCAACTATCACAATCGATTCGAATTCCAAAAATGTTTACTTAAATAGCATTTTATTTATCAATTTGAATTTGAATAATGAAAAGAAAACTTTTTGGCACGTCTAAAAGTCGATTTGATTTCATTACATAAAATTAAAACGTTATGACAAGTTAATGTATAACACGAAAGATACATTTCAACTTAAACATCCTTACTTAACAAAAAATACCAGTCAAGTAAGAACCAATATGAATTAACGACTGTTAATAATTTAAAAAATTGTATCTATTCTAAAATGAAATAGGTGTTTTAAAATTTAAAATTATTCCATCGTACATTTGTCCATCCGGCTCAGACCCATTTTTATTTACAAGTCCTTATAAATAATATATACACATAAAGATAAATAGATGAAGTTACGATTCACAAAATTACGGATGAGATTTTTTACTTAAATACTGTTGTACTGGATATATTGTTTGGTGTTATTAGTTTTATGATGACATCCGGTTATAAATAACGAAGAAAAAGGTAAATTAATGTTACAATGTACAATTGATGACTACAAAAAATGTTAAATATGATGGTTTGTTAAGAAATCTCACTATATTGAACGGGTGTCGTCGTAGTTTTGTATTTAGTCATTAGTAAAATTATAGTTTTCGTGATGATATTACAGTATGAAAATGTAGAAGTTATATTTAAACTAAAACAAAGGTCTATTAATTAATTGGAATACTTAAATATTTAACACCTTTTAGATGTAATCTTAAATTTGTAATAAACACAGAATGTTTTATTAAGTTTCTAAAACAACGCCTTTTTAAAGTTTTGCGTTTTTTTTGTAGTAATGGTATCAGTTGTCAAGTACATTCTCTATTAATTAGTAAATGTCCAATTTAAATTGCCTTAATACAATACATAGATTTGTTCAGCAAAGTACGTTTTATGCTCATTTCAATATTGGCCGAATTATAACAGTAATTTCAAAACCTTTTGACAACAAATATCTAAAATTTAGACCACACTTTATCTGAAGAAGTACTCTAAAAGTAAATTAATCGCTTACCTAATCAAATAAAAAAAGTATAAAACGTATCAGTACAAAAGAGTCCGCACTGGACGGTGTTCAGTTCAGTGCAATGTTCAATGGTTATTGTCCGCGTCACTCGCCAGATCCCGCCACGTGATAGTGTCTTCGCCCACCGTCGGGGAGCGCCTGCGTCGCCGCGAGCTGCTGGCGACCTCTATGCAGAGCACCGCGAACCTGTGGCTACAGGACAGCGACTCTTGCCCCAGCAGCCGCCCCGACAGCAGCGACGACGCCAGACCGACCTTGTCCGGCGCATCGGTCTCCCAGGCGCCGCAGAAGGCCTGGGGGGAGCGCTCTCCCGTAGCGTGGGACCCGTGCCAGATGTACTTCTGGGGCCTGAGAAAAGATATTAATAATATAACTAAACATTTTAAAGTTTATTTTTAAATCATAGAACTGAAGTCTAAATACACCTTATAATTAGCTAAAAATGAGAATCAACATTATTTACCCGTCACCCAAATTTCGATATCATCGATGTCATTTTCATTTTCATCAATCTAATCTAATCTGAATTATTGTGTAGACGATAAAAACTACATTAATTGTGTTGAAAGGTGTCTCGTCTCAAAAACACTTGTTTCTCATTCTCTCACTCAATCGTGTTAAACGATGTCGCAAATAGGTAGTTTTTTAAGGCAAATATGAATGAATGATGAGTGTAGAATGGGTGAGGTGCTTTTTGTAGCCTTATTACTGACCAAGGCCACCTGATTCTTTTAGCCATAATCGATTATTAATAGCCCAATGACTAATGACAGCTAAATCCAGTATCGAACCTTCACAACATTTGGATTTTGCTCAGGTTCGATCTGGTGGGAGTCGGTTAGTTATAAGGTACGTGTCATGCTCTATTAATTGCAGAATGCCTAATTATCTTTTGGTTTTAGGTATCGGAAAATTTTTTTTAAGTCCTTGTTTTTTTATCAAAGACTACATGATTTAAATATGCTGGTTATAATCGAGAAAATAAGCTACATTAAATAACCATTGAGGAATTTTACGATATAATCTCTAGGATCCTGATGTTGTTTTAGATTTCATGAAACATTGTAAAATAGTTACTACATGCTTACGGTGTTTTATAATTTAAAACGTTTACAAATTAAATCTTACCAAGCGTGGTCTGTAAGTATATTTTTGCCATTGAAGGCGTATATTCTAGGAGGCTGTGAGAAATATCCACCGTCTCCCGTGAAGATCTCCTTCCAAGAGTTGAACAATACATCTCCCTGAACAAAAAATACAGGTTTAGAAACAAGAAAACAATCAAAACGTTTCAATGCCGTCAACCCTCTGGTAGGTTTTAAAGATAAGACTTCTAGCAATATCCACTTTACTAAAATACCTATTAAAATATATCAACTGAGTGGCACCTAACATACGAAAGTGATGGATATTTTATAAAATTTTCTATTATCTGGAAATATTTAACCAATGATTGGTTTTTTGAGAGTTAGAATCTACTTTAGTTTTCAAATAAATTTAACATACATTTCAATATCAACAAATATTTAGGGTTTTATTGCTGATTTGTTGTTACTTTTTTCATAGTGATGTCCGATACATCCAAAATGGTTAAACGTGAGTTAGTGGAAGACAAGAAGCTAACAAGGCATAACTAAAATAATAAACAGGGATCACCCAATAAGGGGAGGGCTTTGACTATCTTCCGAAATTTGTCTTTTGCATATTTGAAGTGAAATAAATTTATATCGAACCCTCAATA
The DNA here is from genome assembly GCA_963675035.1 of Allygus modestus. Taxonomy (NCBI): domain Eukaryota; kingdom Metazoa; phylum Arthropoda; class Insecta; order Hemiptera; family Cicadellidae; genus Allygus; species Allygus modestus. The sequence continues at coordinate 29,031,477 of OY776115.1, read as the reverse complement.
GGTAATATGATAAGTTAACAAATCCAATTGAACAATAGTGTTAACCAATTTAACATATGACGAAGTAAGATTGATGTATTTAAATATTCACCTATTATGGTATCTACTTAGCGTAGTTTTACAACATTGAAACTAATTATAAATGTGAGGAAATATGTTGTAATATAAACATAAACCTTAAAATTACATTCACTAAAATCAAAATTGGAAGGACTAAAATGGTTTTCCTCTTAGTACCATTTGTAACTTAACAATAGCTAAAAACCAGTTAAAATATTCAAAATTATATTCCAGATACACTACCGAGCGCCAATCCTTACATTCAATAGCATTATTAACTATCGCAATATATGTTGAAAATTGTGTACTTCTATTACAATCTAAAGAATACAGTAGTTGAATAAGTAAAATAGAAATTTCTCGAAACCCACTATTGGATACGTCCGGGATCTCACCTTGATGTTGACAACGGGCAAGTCTCTGTCGGCGGCGCGCACGATGGACTCCACATCCTGCACCCTGGACGCCAGGAACGCCCTGAAGGTGCCGCCCAGCTCCGCCCGCCGCGCCTGCCGGTAGCATGCGTAGTCCGCGCCCCGCTGACCTCTGAGCGCCCCCGACCACGGCTCGTTCAGTGCCGCCAGGCGCAGCTGAGACAGAGGATTACTTAGCTCGAGGAGAATTTGATGTAGGAAACGTAGCTTGGGGAGAAGATGATACAGGAAATGGACATACCAAATGGATGTAGGATGAAATACTAGATTTATTTGTGTAACACATCTGTTGGTGATTTTGTATTATTTTAAAAGGTTAGTGCGGGCACTTCCCGCACTGATTCAAGAAAAAATAGGGTTCTTGACATATCGAAATCCAAAGTCTGGTCCAATATGTTCAAATATGATCTAGAACGTAAAAAAGCTAGTGAACAAAAAACACAAACTTGGGGTGAGGATCCAAAAAGACCGAAAGCAGGAACTTGTTAAAGTAGTAAATCAAATATAATAAACCAGTTAAACATGAAGAAATAAAAATACAAAGAAACATGTCGAACATTGATCTTGTGAATGTAAATGAGAGATTGATGTAAATCTCATTTCAACATTATTTATATTTATAATAGACAGTTACGTTAAAATAATTGATTTATGATAGATATTGATGATAGTTACGTTTTTAGAAAGCATAGAAACAGGGAACACGTACTGGTCAGTTCATATTAATCATAATGCCAGTTGTACTGCAAGCTTACAATATACCTTTATTTTGTAACACTTTAAACCTTAGTTTTGTAACAAAGTTTTATATACATTTTGATACTTACCATTCTTGGTTCCGTCTTTAGCAGCACACAAAAACAAAATAATTAGCAAATGTAAAAATAAAAAGCACTTATTTGAGTTATACAATCGAGAACAATTCATTTTAAATATAGGGGATGAAAACACTCCATTGGGGAAAAAATTTATATTATAAAAAGTGATTGATATGAACATTGATAAAATTATTAAAACACACATAAGACTTTTTTTAAGGTCACTGCGTTTTTTTAACTGTAATAAGGTAATGTTTACGTAAAATTCAAATATTCCTTTGAGCTCATGCTAAAGCAATATTTCCTGGCATAAGATTTAAATGTTTGATGTTAGGATTTCAGAACTGTCCTCTCTGGCCGAACTCTTCCTTGCTGAAAATATTTGATTACATTTTTTAGATAAAAGCAGTTGTAAGATTACTCTTTTACTCAAGCAGGATTTATAAATTTAGGTAAAAGTCCTACAACATTTGAAATTTATTAGTACTTTTATTTTTAAAGCAAAGTTATATTTATGGTATTTTATATTCCCTATGTAATTTTCAACTCAAAACGTGTTATAGGCTAAGTATATAGTGCTTCCATTCAAAGTATTTAACAATGTAACACTTAAACACTCAAACTGAATGAAATTAATACATCCAATTTAAATTTCAATTGATTTACTAACGGCACAACCATATTATAATATATATCGTTATAAAATGGTTAAGTTATTTCCAACAATTAGGAACACCTGGATTTACAAGATATCATTAAAATCGCTTGAAACTTATAGTAACAATTTCCACCCAAGTTAATGCGGTTGAAAAATTATACAAAGCATTCAATCAAGCTCAAGAGAAAAAAAGTCAATAGAATTAAAGCAGAATTGTAATATCTTTTAGAGTAAACCATGAATTTTGATTTAATAATAGTTTCTTATAGTACTAACAAGGGCGATTGCAGCAATAACTTAGTTAAGCTGAGTTCGATTTTTGACTCTCATTAGATGTTGTAAAGTATAGTCTGGACAAAAACCGAACTCCTCTCGTACCCTCCCCGACCTGTGAAGGTGGAGTGTAGGGAGAAGCCAATATCTGACTGCCTGAGGCCTGTGACACTTACCACGCTGACGTCGGGGCTGTCCATGGGCAGGTTGTGGTAGATGAGGTTGGACGCCTCTAGCGGAGGTCGGGGGTGGTCCACGGGGGGAGAGGGTGGCGGTGGGGTAGGCGACTCCTGGCTAACCGGCACCAGCTGTCCAAGCTACACCCAGGGTGGAAAATCATAATAGAATAAAGAATCAAGAAGCCTTTATTGCCATATAATATATTAAGCATGGAAAACTAGTCAAATTATACAGTTAAAAACAAAGAGTTATAACAATAATAGTCTAAAAACAAAATACCCCCGTAGCAGCAAACCTGCGTACTCAGCGAATTTCCAATGCATATATATGTATCTTAATACCACATAAAGCCACATACCAAGTTTCATCAATATACATTCATAAATAAACGATTTATGACATTTTAATTATTCTCCATAAGAATAACATGGCGGCTGAGTATGCAGGTTTGCTGAAGCAAGGAACACAAAAAATGGAGTTTTATACAAATATCAATATAACTCATGAAGGTAAAGCCACATACCAAATTTCATTAATTTATTTTCATAATGAAGGGAGATAACACGTTACTTATTCTCCATAAGAATAACATGGGGCTGAGTACGCAGGTTTGCTGCTACGGGAGTCTTTGGTAAAAATTAGTTTTTTTGAGCCAATATCAATGGTCCACAACCAGATGAAGCCGTATACCAAGTTTTGTCAGTATACGTTCATAAATAAGCGAGATATAAAATTGTTATTTTTCTCCATAAGAATAACATTAGACAACGTACTGTGTTTAGCACTTTCAATATCTCGGTAACCAATTGACGTAGAGAAATGATCAAAATACCAAATTGTGTGTTTTTTTAAGCTGAATGAAATGGAAAAAAATAAAATTTGACTATTTCCAAAATTACATGTAAAAAATTCAAAAAACCCATTTTTGGGGTACAAAACCCCCCCAAAATACCCCTTCGGATAGGCCGATCGGGCTGGTTTTCGAACTTAAAGTTATAAATGTTGCTTTACACGTTTATGCCAAATTTCATCAAAATCGGATAATTTTTACGAGAGTTATCGTGCTCACGGACACACACATATATATATATATATATATATATATATATATATATATATATATATATATATATACAGTTTCGAACGAATGTTGTTTTTGGGGTCTGGGGACCTCAAAACGAAAAGTTATCATGGTCCCGGGCCTAGGTCTTACCATGCCGACTACGGTAATAGCTTCTTCCCTATAGGGGAAATTCTCTAAAAGGTCTTTATGCACACACTTGTCATGTTACTTCATGCTAAAAAACAATACTTTTGTTGGCAACCACTGTCGACACAGAACTCCCGGACGCTGTAATATTTTTTTTCCATCAAAAATTGTTTGAGCTTGTTTATAAGTCTACACTCATCTGATTCTCTATTTAGGTCTTGAGGAAGTGAGTTGAAAACCTTTATGAATGAAAGATTGGCGTGTTTATTATAGTTGGCAGTCTTATGATGGATAAGGTTCCAGTGTTTCTGAAATTTTAGTGAGTAGTGTCTCGGGGTTGAATAATTATTTTGCACTTAATATAGACGGAGAGACATTCAAAAATATACAAGAAAAAAACTTAAGTATTTTTTTTTTTTAGAATATACAGAGTCTGTACTTTTTATGCCAAAGATTATTTTTATTGTTTTTTTTTTAAGGCAGAATATATCATTTGTGCTTGTGGTTTTGGCTCACAAATTAGCAATTGCATAATATATGTGCGGATATAGGCAGCCATAGTAAGCTGTCATAAGGACATGAGAACTAGCAAATTTAGAGGGTCTAACAAACATATTTGTCTCAATGAAAAATTGGGACAGTTTGCCAGGACGCTTTGTCAAGTAAATTTGCATTATTAGTTTTACAACTATAGGTATTTATGCCTAGACATGTCAACACATCTACACTGTCATATCTACCAAGGGCTTCGTCTCGATAGCTTTCACAGTGCTCGCGATAATCCTACGGAGAATTATTGAAACTAATGTTCATTAGGTTTACAAAGGATAAAGCACATTTACAACTTTTTTATTCCCAGGAGGTCGATTTTACGTAAACACAGATTTTAGGCAGCGAAGTCACCCATTTTTACGCTCACAAAGTGGACGATTAATTGAAATACATCGATTAATTAAATGTTACAGTAGATCAAAACACACGAACTAAAAGAGAACCCACATTTACTGTCGTCTCTGACTAGTAAGTATATGTATTATATAATCGGATAAAGTTTTCTACAATATTGAATAAATTATTATGGTTATACTTAATACAAATCGTCACTTATAATTTTACTGAAGAGTCGATGGTATAAGTCTAAGTGAAACGAAAGAAGTGTGTATCACAGAAACTTAAATGTAATAGTAAATAAATTGTTACTAATTTAACAACAGTTATTTAAAATCAAACGAATTAATGTTTACTTCAATATTATATACAAACACTTACAAAGTAAATGACTCCTATATTTAAATTCAAATTATATGATTTTAGAATAATCATTGATAATTTTAATCTTTAAACAATAGTGGAATATTTTACAGTACAATATGCAATATGTATGAAAAACGCATTCTGATTAAATCAAGTTAATAAGATAGATAATACCAGTAACAATTTGGTTAGCTAGAGCTAACTTAGAGTGGTTAATATTTCAAAATAGCATATAATATTGCTAACATAGTAATAAAACATTTAAAGCTCTATTTATTTAAAACTAATGTTTATAATTACATTCGAAAGTCTTCTTCTGACTTTTTAAATATAAAGATACTATTAATGTATTTGTTAGTTGTGTGTTGCTTGATACGCACCAACAGATACTGCCATCCATTGTTGACTCGGACTAGGAGTGTCTCTTCTTCTATGAGGTAGGCCAGAGTGCCGACTGGCGACATCAGCGTCGACTGCAACAGGCGACATGTTATGTGGTGCCAAACTCGAGAACCACTGTGGTAATAGCCACTGAATGGTGTAATACTTAATATATTAATATCTCTGTTAGACGCTGACGCATCTAAGAGTATTTTAAGGCAAATATGAATGAGTGATGAGTGTAGAATGGGTGAGGTGCCTTGTGTAGCCTTGTTACTGATTAAGTCTGACTGATTCTTTAGCCAAGATCATTAACTAATAGCCCAAAGACCAATATCAGCTGAATTCAGCTTCGAAACTTCACCAAATTGTATTATGATTTCTTCCAGGATCGATCTGGCGAACTTCAGATTATGAAGCGAGCACGCTAACCACTGTGTTACTTAGTGCTACTGTACTAGTGACTTCTTGAAGCTATAAAATCTAACTTACAGTTTACGTTTTACTGGATACACCAACGAGGTCAAATATATCTAGAGGTATCGTCTCGTGTAACAGGTGCAGCCTACATGGTTGTAACTGTTTCAATTCTGCTTCCATAGCAACCAAAATGGTGACCAATCAAATCCTCTATTCACGAGTTGTAAGACAGTCTTGATTAACTACCTGATGATACTGGAGGTAACGTGAAGGCTTCACTTTTATACCCTAGGCGAGACCTATAAACCAACTAGGTTTCTGGTGTTTGTCATTATTGACATGCCAACATACCATTTATTAAATAAACAAATAAATAAAATAATCTTATAGCTGCGAAAGGAAAAGTTGTCAATTTCTGTCTATTTGATAGTTTCTGGAGCCTTAGTACGACCTATAAGGCTGGAGCTTGGAGTATTCATGAAAGTTAGATGGACAAGTTATCCATAGCTTTTGATTTTTTGCCTTATTTTTTTCTTCTTAAGCGTTACCTTAAATTACAAAACAAATTAACAAAAACTTCAAAATAAACGAATGATTAGCTGAAATTATTTGTTATACTATGTTTGTAATACGAGGTGCAAAATATAAACACAGTATTGATTTATTATCTAGTAAAACAAAAGCAAAACAAAAAGTATCTGGTGGGATACCTGGTGGTTTTTGGTATTTAACCTAGTTGGGACAAATTGTTTAATAGATAATAAACCAATACTAGTGTTTATATTTTGCACCTCGTATTACAAACATAGTATAACAAATAATTGCAGCTAATCATTCGTTTATTTTAAAGTTTTTGTTAATTTGTTTTGTAATTTAAGGTAATGCTTAAGAAGAAAAAATAAGGCCAACAAATCAAACTCTATAGAGATCTTGTCCATCTAACTTTCATGAATGCTCCAAGTTCCAGCTTTATAGGTCGTACTAAGGCTCCAGAAACTTTAAAATAGACACAAATTGACAACTTCTCCCTTTCGCAGTTATAAGATTATTTTATTTATTTGTTTATTTAATAAATGGTATGTTGGCATGTCAATAATGGAAAACACCAGTTGACTGCAACTCAGTGGGAAGTAACTAAAACAATTTTTTACCACTGGAGAACCCATGTTGAGGAATATACCTGTTTAGCCTTGATTATAACTAAAAAAGGGTGGTAAAGCTGTAATAAACTAAACTGAAATACATTAACGCATTTTGTTCAATTGAATTGTATGTAATTCCTTAAACTAAGAGATACATATTTAAAATACCTAAAGTTAACACCATTTGTAAACAAATTTCACTACAAATAGTCAGCTTTTCCTTACTCTGGATTAAGGCTTAACATAACCCATACCAATGTCACTCTCTGGGAATTAATACTAGTTCCATTGTCCAAACAGTTCGTAATACTACTTACAAAACAGATCTCTCATATCATTCATGCAGTTTCATGCTGTTTATAACTAGTTTTTGTTTCACCACCAATTCCTCTCCATGTAATACCTTGGACATGTCCTGTAATGTTTTGAAGGTGACGGCTCCCGGTACTATTCTCACGGTCTCGTCTCTCTCAGGCTCCGATGTTTTGTACGAGCCTGTAAAATGATTGTGGGTATTAACAAAATGTTTTGTTGAAGAATTACCTACACTTTTTGGTTATTTTTAAATGACTAACCTCATTTGACAGACTTCAACCTCTTACTTTGAACGACCGATTTGTAAGAGCATGAACGGTTTTTAGAATGGTTGTTATTATTTTATATACTGTATATTATTTTATGTACTGTATTTCATTTTATATACTGTATATTATTTTATATACTGATTATTATATTATATCTCTTATGGATCTGTGAAAGGTATATCAGAAAATAATTTATGTCAACACGTGATTGGTTTATTAACCTGAAGTATATATTTGGAAAGTTATTTTACACAACAGATAAAACATAAGTCTCTAGATAAATTGAGAAAAATATATAGATGTAGAGAAAAAATAAAATAAAAATACAATAACTAAAAAATGTTTTTCTAAATATTAAACACCCTTAGAAATACCATTGAACTTACTTTCGAACTTTTCTCTCGCTCCGTGGAGGTTATTCAGTGCCTTGAGCTCATCGAGACTCCCACGGTGTCCTTGCAGCATGTAAAATAGTTTAAGTTTTAATAATTTAGTCTATTGAAATGTTTTAACTGGTGGTCTAGTTGAAAAACATTTCCCAGTAATATATTTTAATTTTTTTTATAACGTCATATTTGTAAGAGAGTATTTCCTAAATTATTTTTAGGGGAATGAGGGGAAGCAATCCAAATGTATTGAACTGTTTTGGAAACCTCGTGAATTGGACCCGTGATTCCTTCAACCAAGTCCCATAACACTACTAAGTTAGCGAGATGTCCCGTATCGTCAATACTATTGGTCAATAGCCTACCTTGCCTCGGGTGGTGGACTGCCTCGCCATACACATGTCTTCCCCCGGGGGGGCCAGGTGGGCCGGGCTCCCCCTTGGTGCCTGACCCTGGCATCCCTGGTGGACCCTGAAAAAGAGATTAATGTACAGATTTTTTTTTAATTGTTTACTTGTTTATTTAATAACTGACCTTTAAACAATGTACAGTCTTTAATTTGTTTGGTGTAAGATATAAAAGTAACAGTTAATAGCTGTTTAATTTAATTTACTTCTGGATAAGTACTATCATAGATTAATGAAAACGGATGGCGATTACCACAATATCTAGCAAATATTTTTACTAAACATTTTTTGAAAACATGGAGTTATTATATGCATTTCTTTTTAGTATGTAAAGGAAGTTTATGATTAGTTTTGCTAAAAAACAGTGGTGTAGTTCAACTCACACATGGTGCAACATGTCCCTTGTTACAGGTGATCAAAATATTTTTTTTCTTTAATGATCTAAAATTAAAACTTTGGCGTGCTTAAACTATGTTTTTCACACCTGCACACAAAAAATGTCAAATGGAGTCAGGTGAGGGCTCCTAGGAGGCCATGATAATGGGTTACCTCTACTTACTCACCTTGGCATGGAAAGGTAGAAAGTAGATAACTGTAACCTTTGCAAACATATTTTTAAAGAACATAATGTACACAATCAAAGAGCTGTTTTATTGTTAATTAAAACAAAACTACTTCAGTTGTAGAATCCACTGTTATCAATTTGGATTTTCTAATTTGCTTAACACTTTTTTATAAGCAGTCAAAACAGCACCATTATTTCATGAAAACCCTGTACTGTATCTTAGACTCTAGGGTATATTAGACCTTTTTAGTTTAAAATTAAGTAATCCTTCATTACAAATTATACATTCCCTTTCAACGATGATTACATATAGGCTTCCGGTAGTTGTGACTTTTAACCATTTTCGATCAATGCCGATTCTTCCCCGATCAAAAGAGGGATATTCCTTAAATCTCTAGATTTACAAAGGAATACTTCACTAAGAACTGAATACTCTCCAACTAACACCACCTACCGGAGGACCCGGGGGCCCGGGGGGTCCAGGAACAGGGAGGTACTGCGTGTGAGGTCCCGCGGCGGGCAGACCAGGGGGGCCAGGGGGTCCTGCCTTGCCGTCCACTCCTGGGTTGCCCTTCTCGCCCTTTATCTGTAAATATATTTACAAACCGTTAATCCAAGGAAGATTATTTTTATACAGGGCTATTTTACATAAAACATATTTTATTAAAAAAAAGTTACATTTTAATAATTTTAACAATTAATGTAACAAACTATACAAGACCTGTGCTGAGTCAGGCACAGGATGTAAGGATAAGTGAAGATGCCTGTGCAAAGAATAAATATGTTTTTTTACAGAAATGCATTTGAAATACTGCTTACCACATCCAGTATCTGGCCGGGATCGCCCTTCTCTCCTTTAGGCCCAGTGATCCCCTCCCCTGGCAGTCCCGGCCGGCCTGGCAGACCCTGCAACAACAAACCCCTTGTTACTACATGTAATGCAAATATACTACAGCTAGACATAATATATCTCAGTAATAATTTGTAAGCATTTCATTTCAATTATTCATTTCTACGGTAATACACCATTTTACAATGGTTGAATACAAAGATGGACTCATAAAATTGCATAAAAGTGCATGCAGATTAGGTATAATCAAATTAATAATGAAGTATAATCACACAGTTATTAAAATGTGAATGTTTCCAAATTTGAAATGTCTACAGGTGACAGCTAAATGTGAGTTCCAGATTTCTGGATTAGTCAGTAAACAGGTTGTACGAAGGGAAATAAAACGTTAAATAACGATTCCGTCCACAATCAGAACATCCAAGAGTTAAGCAAACATAATCATAATTTATAAAATCTTACATTGTTACATACTTTCTTACATTGTTGTTTTAATTTATAGCTATATATTTATGTATCGTATATAATTTTTTCTAAACCACTATTGGTGTCAAATTTTAAGGAAAGAAGAAAATTATAGTTATTTTAAAATAATTTCTGTTGATATCTGCTCAGTATACTTAATATCTAGTTTAAAATACATGTTTTTTTAAACTAGTTTTAATTCCCAAATGCTTACAATCACTTAAGTTTAATTTCAAATACAAAAACTTACATCACTTTTCTTCAGTCCCAAAGCAGCGTGAAAAGTGAAATATTCGTTATAACATTCACAGCATTAATTGATTAATTAATTAATGATTAATTGTGTATCTGCATGATATTTCGTTCATTTTAGAAATAGTACTGACAACAATCATCTTATCCTATAGTTGTTTTCAGTCAGTTTAATTTTTGAAGTAATTAACATTGGATAAAGCATATCAAAATCCATCTCGCCTTTTGAATATTGTTTTTTGTTTTCTTTTAAACTGAAATTTTTCATTTATTGAAATAAAATAATTCTATATAAATGGAATCTAAAAACTATACCGGTCTTCCGAATTTTTAGTACCCTAATACTGTTTTATTTATTTGTCAGTCTTCAAGTAATTAAAATACCTGACACGATAAGATCTCTGCTGGAACCAAACATAGATAAGATGGCACAAATTGTAACAAACTAGTAAATATATACAGTTTTATAAATTTTAGTAGTGTTAATACTTATACTTACATTTATATTTAAAAAATTGTACGATTACAGTTTAAAATTGTATAAGTTAAGGTATAGTTGTGAGTTTATTTTATTACCCCATTTTACTCACCGTAAACCCAGGAATGCCCATCTCGCCCATCGACCCTGTTTTGCCGGGTGGTCCCATCGGCCCCGGAGGCCCGGGTTTTCCCCTCCTCCCCCTCTTGCCTCGGTCCCCCTTCTCCCCTTTGACGGCCAGGAAGTCTCCGTCGTCCCCCGTCAGGGTGGCGGTGCCGGGGGGACCGCGCTCTCCCTTCTCCCCTTTGGACCCCCCTGGACCCACAGGCCCAGTCAGTCCTTGGGATCCTGGCTCTCCCTTTTCACCCGCTGCTCCCTGAAAAACAGTTTGAGATGAAATCAGCTGTTCTGTGTACTTATAGGTAATACTATATACAATCCAAAGACTGATAAAGGCCACTATTGTAAAAGGTACAAATACGCTTTAAATAATAAAGTAAACTACATAACATTGTGTAATCTACATCCCTTTACTCAAACCGCTCTTTATATATACATATATATATATATATGTGTGTGTGTGTGTGTGTAAACCGTTCCAGGAAATTTAAGAAAACCGTTAGTCTCACTCCCTTTTAATTAAAGCCAGTGAGAAAATTGGAGCCTTTTGTATTTTTATAGAACCCCTCATAAGGTTTAATTTAATTAAAGTGACAAGTTAAAACATATTTTTAAATATTGGAGTTTGATCAAGTGTGTGATTTAAATTGAAGTTGAAACTGGAATCAGATAAATAAGCGAGGCTATTGGGCAAATCTGCTATTACAAACAGCTAAGAGAGAATTCCACCAATATACCCCGCTTATAAAACTTACTATAAATTCTGCCAACACATAAGAGCCACGTTAAAATCCAAAACACATATAGAGGTGACCAAAATTTTGATTATAATTAGTACTTAACAAATTACTGATAATCATTGCTTAGTTATTTTACTATTTTTGTATCTAACATAATTTACACAAAAATCTGTAAGAATCCTACAACATGGATTAAGAGTTTAAATGTACATTATTACACAAATTATCAAAATGGTCAAATTTAAAACCCTTATTAGTAGTTTATAAAAATTAAAAAACTTCATAAGCATTTACAGTGAACATAATCAACGATATTAAGATAGAGGTTAGAGACTCGCTCAAACTAAATTAACTCGTAGCATTTCATGGATAAACAACTTTCCAAATTAATTCTTCTCTAAAACATTTTACTCTCGAGTTTAAATAAAGAATGATATTCCAATATTTTTTCATACCACTCTTTGAAAATGTAAAATGTGACAAGGCAAAAGAATTGGTACGGGCACATGTGCTGCGAGAAATGAAGTTGGAGAGACGATTGGCAGACTGCATTGTGCAGCTCTCTGATGGGTTCGAGATGAGAGAGGAAATGCTTTGATGCAACTCGCAAGGATAAAGGAGACTCGCCTCGTCAGCAGCCAGCCCTGCCTTATCTCCGAGTTATTCCAATATCAGCAAATTCTTGTAATAACTTCCAGTTTCAGATGAGGGTAAATAAAAAGTTTCCTTGAGAAAAGATTTAGAGACTTGTAAATATTTAATTAACTCTGAAAACTTTGTCAGCCTGTTTTGGTCGGTTCGGGGGCTATAAGTAGGATTTATTAAATTCTTGTAAGAAAGATGTGTTTAAAATACTTAGCAGCAGATTTTGGTGTAGTTTTAAGGTTTTGGTTGTATTGGACACAGTTAACCGCTATACCAGCACATATATCTTACACATCTTCAATGTATCGGGGAACATAAACTACAAATTATGTTTATGACTTTCTCTTATCTATAACATTCGGTGTCAGTTTAATTAATGTTACAACTTCTCTTATAAAACTAATAACGCCACTAACATGCTTCTCCCAAGGCAAATCACTGAAGTTATTTCCCTTCCCGTGAAAATACTTTGTAATACAATTTTAGATTAAAACTGTAAAATGTATAATAATAATAATGTATAACTCTAATAATGTATATACTGATATATTTTCACCTTATTACAACCTGCTTCGATTTGTTCGGAAACCTTGTATTGTATAAAAATGCTACAATGTGGAAACAGTAATGACCATGTCCATAATTGTAAGATAGCAACCCCCCCCCCCAATTAATACAAAGCTTTCCTCGATTCCAAATTCTCAGTAGTGACTAGCTCTTTCAATTTTAAATCATGCCTAGTTAACCCCTAGAGTAATTTCCATTTAGCTATAACAGTTTTCATTAAAACTATAAAATCGGAAACATTAAAAAAGCAATGTTTCCATGTGAAATAGATACATTTATTAATGTTGTTTAGAGCGAATACATTAAAATGTTTAAAATTTTATAAAACTTTATCAAAATTAACCTATTTGTTTTCGATAGCTAAATTTTGTTCCTTGTATACAATATTTTTAATCTAAATATGAATGCTTCAGTTTTTAGGTTTTATAATGTATATAACTGATAAATTGCCCGTTCTATAGTTTGTATTGATTTGTATTAAACTATTGCAATTATGTAGCTGTTAGTTTTGCAACACACTAAGATATTATTCTGGTCATGTCATCACCGAATAAGAAAAAAAACTGTTTCTCCATGTTTCGGGTTCTGTTCGATCACCTTATTAAAAGACTTTAATTAATTACTGCCTTACTGACCATACGTACAAGAGAACTGTTATAAATTTAGAATTTATATTACAAATATTTTAATCATAAATTACATTGGTGACAGTATTTATTAGTTGGACAAATAACACACGTATATGTTCAGGAAGAAGGGATTTTTTATGGAAATGTTTTAAATCCTGTAAATGACATAACTGATGCATCTGCTATTGCATTACCACACACTGATGAACAACTTATCACATTACTCTGTGAATTGCCTTGCTTTTTCAGCACAGACGGAACATTTAATTGTTAGGTAATAATAATGAGGAAGACATAATGTAAAAAGGACCAACTCTAAGACCAGAATCATTTCGGTCGGGGATAATCCCGTATTATATACTCCTACTATTCAAATTTAACACAGATATTAGTGACTATACAATGAAATAAGGGTATTATATATTCATCTTTCGTGTCCATTACAAAACAATATTACTGAAAAAATATAAATAACTATATCGAGCCCTACTATTAACTCCTAGGTTCATGAGAAATTTTTTCAAAGTTAAAATTCAAAATAAAATGTAATGAGAGCATGGTATAACCCCATAAAATAAACGTGATATGGACCTGGTGATAAGTGATAGGCTGTCATTTTTGAATTATTTTAAAAATTAAAATGACTGATAATATACTGACATCGGTGTCTGTAGAAACCTACTGAACCTTAAGCCTATTGAATGGCATTCACTATTGAGTGTTTTCTTTATGTTATTTGTGACTGCAGTATCTCTAGGGTACCTACTGGAGAACCGACGGATCCTGGCACGCCCGATGGGCCGCTTGGCCCCAGGTCACCTTTGTCACCCTTGTCTCCAGACTCTCCCTTCTCTCCTTTGGGCCCCGACTCCCCCTTCATTCCAAACTCTGGAACATGAAAGTACTCTTATGTAAAACTAACAGCAGGAATATCAATATTACGACTAAGGCGCTTAAGTACTGTTTATACAATCTTTGTTTATAGTTAGTTATTGTGATTGTGAGTTTATGTTATTTAAGAAATTATTGTGGACATATGACGTCACTAAATGAGAAAAAAACAGTTTCCCCACGTTTCAGAATCTGGAAACTGATTTCGTTTTCAAGTGAGAAAAAATACCTGGAATATAGCAAAAGTGCACAAAAAATATTGCTTGGTTGTAACTAATTGTTATTTTTGTTTTAAAAATAATTTTCTTGTACTATAAAAGTTTGTAAAAAGTGTTATTTTTAAAATTACACATAGAAGTCGGTTTTTAAATCATATAGTTAATTTTTTGGTAATTGGTCTTAACGGTATCAAGTGCCGGTAACGGTAGTTTTTACGACATACATATCACATAATGTCTTGAAAGCGGTGTTCAACGATAACAAGACAATACTGTAGTTATTTTTGATTTGATACTAAAAGACTAAACATGAGGAAATTTTCAGTTTTAAGCTAGTTATGACCTTGGTATGTCTAAGATATGTTTAATAACATGAAAACAGACTGCCACAATACCTGCGGCGGATCCGAGCCCAGAGCCGGTCAGCTCTAGGTCGAATCCTGCGGGGACGACGCCAGGGGGGCCGGGCGGTCCTGGGGGTCCTGATGATCCTGAGTCACCTGCAAGTGGTACGGCATGTTTGTGATATAACATTCTCAACAAGTGTATACGTAGCTATCTTACATTTTACCCGGTTTAAACCTTGAATACAACAGCTGTGTGTGCTGCATTCTGCAGTCAACCATGGAATTACTACGAATTATGATGAGCTGTTTCAATTTTAATCAGCTCAAATCGAAGTAAATGGTTTTAAAAATAACAGAGGATTGTAACTTTGAAGCCCCGAGGGTAATAGCCCTAAGTAAATTGATTAAAATCCCTTCTTAGTTGTTACCACGTTATGGAACGAGTATATATACCACGTTTCGTGGTTGGAGTTGTAGTTTTGGCTTGGGGGATGATGGGGTTTTCGTATTTTTAGATATAGATAAAATGAAAGAGTTAACATATTAACTGTTCATTAATTGACAACATTATGTATTTTCAGTACACGTTAAAAACCCTGTGCCCATAAAATGCGTATGTTACAATTTGTGGCTTCAATTATTTGTTTAGCTTAAATTGAGTCCCTCCCGATGCTATTAATAATTATGTTATTCAATTTCAGAATGGTACACAATAATGTTTTATGAAAAGTTTTGATATCAATTTAGTTTTGATATAAACAGTTACATTCCTGACATTAAATACTCCAATTAATTACTGGCCGTTTATTGATGTTGAACTTAATTTTTAAATATAGTATACAATGTTCCTAAATCACTTTTTTGACATAACTTTTATCGGTAAAGTTTGGAATGATGTAATATATTTTCAATTTGTTATATTACTTTATGTTGAAGACACCAATATCAGCTCTTATATTTGATTGATTATTTAATAAAGACAAATTTCTTAATCGGTTTAACAACGTTTATTCTTTATTATATAGAATAACATTGTAGCCATAGATTTTAACTTACTGTAGTGACAAAACACCGCATAACGTTAGTGAAAGCTCCCAATATTAAATTACATCTGGATATCTTCATTATAATACCGTAAATATATTTAACCAAACTGATTAATTTCCTATCAAAACAAAGACTTTGGTAAAAACACAAGTATGTATGTAAAACTTAGTAAAAAAAACTCATATATGTATGAGACATTAAACATAGAATACAAACAATATTACGTGTTAGTTTAAAGCAAATTCGTAAATAATAATTTCCCAGAATATATTCAAAAACATGGACCATCACTTGGGAATAAAACTCAACAAATTAGCATTCCATGGTGATCTTAGTAGATAAACAGACTTAGATTTGATTAATAATTTTATCAAATATAAAAAGCTAGGGAGGTTAATTAGACATAGATGAAATAAAATCCTGAATATAAGCCTGTAAAAAATAAAGTAATTAAGGAAAAAATGTTCATAGGATAAAAAAACCAGTTTACACCGACAGGGAAATACTACATATTCAAAATGGAGTATGATTTACGATGAACTTGTATCAATAATATAGTCAAACTTAGATATTGTTGGAACTTGGAATTGTTTCAAACTATCAAACAAAGTGTAACAGTAATATGCATACTTAGGTAAACATATGAAACATAATTAAAAGACTACAGTTTTAGCCTTTCTCCTTTGCCACTAGTCATATAGGCGTTATTAGTTTTTAGCTATGGCCTTTTTGACTATTTACACTACCTTTACACTGATTATACATGTTTGTATGAACATCTTTTTAAATAATTTATAAAAAATGTGCCACTCTCTAAAAACCTGTACCTTTCTCCCCTTTGCTTGCAGGCCGGCCGTTCTCCCCGGGCATTCCCTGTCTCCCGTCTGTTCCCGGCGTTCCCGGTTCACCTTTGAACCCTTGAACACCCGTTGGGCCCTGGTGCCCCTATAGTGCATACAAATTTGTCGTACAATTTAGTTTATAAAAGATTATATATATTATAATTTTTGACTCTTATATAAAGTTATAAAATATAGAAAATACCAGTGAAAATTTCATTAATTAATTGAGCCTTACTGGAGCCTACTTACTCTTTCTCCCTTTTGGCCCTTCTGTCCGCCCTCTCCTCGCTCGCCCTTGTCCCCGGGGAAGCCTCTGTCCCCCTTCAGTCCTGGAGCCCCATCCACCCCCGGCTCTCCCTTAGGCCCTGGGGTCCCCGGCCTTCCTACAGACGAGTCGAATCCGGCACCCATGAGAGTCTCCTGTCAGAAAAACATGTTTAACTCAGTAAAAGAGAAAACGTAAAGGAATCTATACCAAGTGGAATAACATTATTAATTACTTTTAAAATTTACTTAAATAAAAATAATTTTTTGTCATGTTGTAAATATAATTCCCACATGAAATTTACTGTAAATTCAAAATATATCCTGGCGACAATTTGATTTAACTTATCAAAATGTCAAAAGAGTTACAGTGAAGGGAGCGGTTTATAAATCACGATGCGGTGTGGGACTGCAGGGCAAGGCTTTATGTTTTGTGTGGGATTGACCACATCAATGGACATGGTGGGATTGGCACTCTAATTAAACTATTTTTAGCTCGTGACTATCACCGCACAATTACATCCTTTTTGATATAATTCTCGCTTTACATTTCGTTTCTATATCTATTCTAGAGGGATATTTTTGAAAAGATTATTAAATAATTTTAGAGAAAGCGGTTGGATCCCATACAGTAGTGGGTTAAAAAGTTGATGAAGTAATTTTCTGAATAAAAATAACTGTAATAATAAAAACTGAGTTAACTGAGTGGTTAATTAATTGTGTAAAATAACGGTAAAGTAAGAACACAAAATAACGGTCAAGTAATAACACGGAGAAGGGTATATGGTAAGAACAGCTCGTATAATAAATCAATATTTTTATGCGTATAGAATTTAACATATGTTGAACAAGCTACGCAACTAGCTGTATTTTATCAATTTACATATTGTCAATACCGTTTTTGTGCAGTAGCATAGCTTATAACATACACGTACAGCTCTTAATGAGATAAGAAATGTTTAGAATGGTTGTATTACTATTTTTTGAAGACATTACCTTGAACATTGATCTTGGCTTCCAACTAGGCTGTGGCATGAAACAAATATATCACATCTAAAAAAGAATATAACGCTTTTCATTCTATATAATGTATTTTAGAGAATTTACAAAACACAATAGCTACATTTATTTATACTCCAGAAATTATTTAAGAATTTAATATCTTAACAAAATTACAATTTTGAGGCAAAATTATAGTAACGCAGTTTTAAAGCCATCCTACAGAAAAGCTGTAAAATAAAAATAGTTATATCTCAGAAACAGAATTTCTATTGAAACTCAAGAAAGCCTAAACGTCCTTAAGTACAGTATATTGCTTAACATGAACTGTAAGATTAAAGATAAAAAACTAGATGTTTACTTAGTTGTATACTATTATGAGGTGAAAGTATAATATATGTTACAATAAAAATTACAGGAAATATTTATGTGTGTGGCATTTATTTTAGGCTACTGTGTAGTCATATGTGTAATATTAGCTGGTTGATACATTTTTAATTATAAATACATTTGCTGTAAGGCAATTTTTTGGAGTTCCTTAATAAATATAAAAAACGAATCTTTAAATCGCAAATGAAATCGCCAGTAATATAGCAATACCATCGATTTAAATCAAAAAAATCCATCGCTTATGATAACACAAATTGAAGCAAATTGCCAGATGTTATTTTCAATTACATATAATATAAATTAATTTACGTCCAAATTGGAAAACTCCGAGGGTCCTGGGGGTCCAGGAGGGCCAGGAGTCCCGGGCGTTCCTGGAAATCCTGGCAACCCTGGGTCTCCTGGAAAATCACATTTCATTCGTCAGAACTAAATTGTTGTGTTTTTTAAATAGATTTATTCTAGTGTTATGAATATTTAAGACAGTAGCAGAACTATTTACTAAACTCTAATAATCTAGGAGTTCGTTTGAACTAATATCAAAGTTTGTATATATCACTAACACATTTTGTTTGTTTTTAATAACGCTTTAAGTATTGCATACAATACAAAAAATAAATAAATTTTGCAAAATTTGGTGTCGAGAAAAAATATGCTGGCATGTATCGTTGAAAGTGCAACATTATCAAAGCCTCCAATTCATAAAAACATAATACACCCGTCGCAGCAAACCTGCATACTCAGCGAATTTCCAATGAATATATAACATAACACTTAACAGGATTCATAAGAAATGTATTCACAAACAAGCGATATTTAAAATATTAATTATTCTCCATAAGAATAACATTGGGGATGAGTACTCAGGTTTGCTGCAACAAGGCACGCAAAATAATGGGTTTTTATTCAAATATCAATAGAACTCATCTTAGTGAAGTCACATACCAAGTTTCATCCATATACATTCATAAATAAGCGATATATAACATTTTAAGTATTTTCCATAAGAATAACATGGGGACCAAGTACCTAGGTTTGCTGCTACAGGAACCATAGGCGAAAAATTATTTTTTTGTGCAAACAACAATAAACCATAACCAGATCAAGCCATATACCAAATCTTGCCAGTTTATGTTCATAAATAAGCGAGATATACAATTTTTCTTTTTCTCCATAAGAATAACATTAGACAACGTACTGTGTTAAGCACTTTCAATATCTCGGTAACCAATTGACATAGAGCAATGATCAAAATACCAAATTGTTTGTTTTTTTAAGCTAAATTCAATGGTGTAAATTAAAATTTGATTTAAATTAAAATTACATGTGAAAACCCCAAAAAACACATTTTTGGGGTACAAAACCCCCCCAAAACCCCCCTTCAGATGGTGCGATTCATCTGGTTTTCGAACTTGTTCAAATAAATGGTACTTTACACATTTGTACCAAATTTCATTAAGATCTGACCTTTTTTACGAGAGTTATCGTGCTTACGGACACATATATAAATATATATATATATATATATATATAAATTTGAACGAATGGTGTTTTTGGCATCTGGGGACCTCAAAATGAAAAGTTATCATGGTCTCGGGCTTAAGTCTTACCATGAGACCTACGGTAATAGCTTCTTCCCTATAGGGGAAATTCGCTAAAATTAAAAACGGACTTAACAAAAAAATTAAAACGTATAAGAATAAGACTTGTTGTATCCCTTTTTAATTTTGTGTTTTGAATAATTGTAAGGTTGATAATTGTTGTGCTTGCAACGAGACTTGTCAACATAAATTATTTTTGCACATTTGGACAATTGACTGAGGTAAGATAACCTATTCAAGTAAACATGTTTTAAGAATTACACTATTTTATGGGTTCAGTATGTATACAATACAACTCACTACACATCAGTTTATATAAATATTCCCTTTCCTTGTGAGTCTGACGATGATTTGTGTGACTATCCTGTATCAAGTTATTTGTATAATCGTGATATTTTATTTGTATGTGTGGATCTTGAAGTGTTATATGACATATTTTATTCAATTATGTACCTCATTTACGTATCAATCATATCTATAATGCTAAGACATAAACTATCTTAATGTTAATACAATGGGCACAATCCTAGGTGTTTATTATCTTACGACCAATGAGATGTTTACCTTTAGGTCCCTGTAGCCCCTCTGGTCCTCGAGGTCCCACGTCTCCCCTATCCCCCTTCTCTCCCACAGGACCTGGTGCCCCTCTCTCGCCTGTACTTCCGGGAATACCCTGTCAAAACATAAATGTCCTGTAATGAGATTTTACTACACTTTCAATACAAATTTGTATATTCAAGCCTTAAATACGATGGGATTTGTTCTTAGTATGTTTAATGTTTAATGCGTTAGGAAAAGAGTGGATACATTTTAAATATACAGATTGCAATAATGCAGTACAGTTTTACACACTGACAGGACTATTCTACATTAGTGTATGTAAAACGAAAAGTATAGTCATGTAAATATGTGAGCTCAATTTAAAGTATGCCCTAATACATTAGAAAGATATAATTTCTTTATATATTCTTTTGGACAATCTATAAGCCTTGGTAAATTAAACTAATTTTTTTTCTGAACAATAATGTTATAAATATTTTTGTTCCTTGTAATACAAATATATCTGATAACTGAACAGTTTATTTTGAAATTGAAATTAAAATTATATCTTCAGAATATGCAAGTTACAACTCTACATTACAATAATAGAACTCTAACGACGTTAAACAAAATTGTATATTAGTAGAGTACAACAACATGGTGCAGTTTAACAAGTATATTATGTCTGTATCATATTTCTTCCTAATTTATTTACTAGTTTTGCCTCCTGTAGGTATTAAAAGCGCCCTATTTAATGATAAAACTAAATTGTAATACATCGTATTAGTAACTGACATATTAGTTGCCGACCAAAACTAAATCTCTGGTCTACAGTTTGTGTTTCATTTAGTTACCACGTGTTGTATTTGTTTTTAAGATCTTTACACCGTACCGACAATCTACGTCCTCCCTATGACCCTACCGGCACACCAGGAGCTCCCTGCTTGCCGTCGATGCCTGGGATGCCCGGAGGCCCAGGGATAATATCCGGGTGGCTGAAGGAGTTCAGCATCTCCGTCAGGTTGCAAGTGCATATCCCGGGGGGTCCTGGGGGGCCAGTCAGCCCGTCACCGATACCGAATATCTGCTAACAGATAAACGTTCATTCTAGCTTGAATTTTACGAGAGAGTATTTATGTTATTTATAATTTACCTTCTGAATGTATAAAAAACCCTTGGAGTAATAGGTTACGTACCTTATCCGTCGTCAATCTATTACTAGTTAAGATAAGTTTCGGGAGAGATGTCCCATTTTTAAGTTTCCTCGTCGAATTTAACTGAAGAACACCTGGTCATAGTTAAAATTGATTTAAAAACAGATCACATATACACATGGATGGGGACACGAACACAAAACAAAAATGTATGAATTTTAGCGTGGCAGGCCAAGGAAAAATCCAGACTGAGGTGATAGTTCATTATGAATGTTCTGTTAAACAACAGGCTTAGAAAAAAAGTAAAAATATACAATGTCGGTCTAATAGAACTAGTTTCAAAGGGACTACAGAAACAGAACTTCGTAATATTTTGTAACAAGTGGATAAATAATATTAAAATTAATTGTTTGTTGAACATTATACTAATAAATATTAATAATTCATTTTGGCCAACATGCTTAATTATTAGAAAAAAATCATTTATGAGTCTTATCAGCCACTTACTTGCGATCCGAACGGCTGGTTGCATGCAAATATGAAGAATCAATTAATCATTTATAGTCATGGAAAAGATAACAGATACATTAAAAATAGTCTAACTAACATAGTTTTCTACCTAAAACTATGATATTTTAAAAATTACTTCAATGGAATTAATAAATACTTGTAATACACATTTAGTTTTAGATTGATGGGAAATTTTTTAAACTACTCACCCCGTCATCTCCTGAACCGCTGAAGTCCGTTCCATAGGACAGCCGACCCCCACCTGAGAAGGGAGGCCCAGGGGGTCCAGGGGGACCGGGGGGTCCTCGTATCGACTCACCGGGTGGCCCCTGGGTAAACAATGTATCAGTATAAAGCACAGGGATGATACTGAAAAGTGTAGTGTGGGACTCTTACTACAAATTTAGACTAACCACTAAATACTCACTCAATTTTAAGGACTCTAGCCTAGGATTGTTTGTCACATTACTTCATGATAGACCTACATTTAGATTAAGCCCGCAGGGCTCACTCCGTTTCTAGTTTACCTCCCGGCCTCGATCAGTCTTTTTTCTGCGAATGATCCCGACAAAACGAGACAAACAGTCCAAGTTGTCCTCACCCTCCATCATCTTTCCACAGACCGTGTCCACCGAGAATTCACCCAATGAACGAATGTCCCCCAGGTGGGGCATTTCCAACGCGGACTGCGGAAGAAAGTCGGAACACACTTTTTGTCCGCGTATGATAAAATCAATAATACTAATACAAATTAGAGTTATTATCGTTTAGTATTGAAATCCTAATCACTACTATTATAAAAATGAGGTGGTGTCTGTCTGTCTGTCTATTGTTCCTTGACACCAAAACTACTGGACCAATTCTGCTGAAATTTTGCACAAATATAGTCTATGTACCAAGCAGTGTCATAGGCCTATTGCCGTTTAAAAAATTCCTCCAGAGCTCTGCCCGACTAGACTTCCAACTCCTCATGTTATTCATATGGGGGAGAGTTTTATTTGGTTTATGTCACATGTGTTTTTTTCTGAATTCAATCAATTCATTTACAAAAACAGCTGTAAGGATTATATCTAACTTCAGACTGACATTGTGTTGTTTACATATTCTGAATTTTACCCCGCTGCAAAGCATGGACAGAGCAGCAACTCATTTATAATGAAGTTAACAAACTTTATTTGGTTAAGATTTGTTCTTCCCTTATCTTTAAATGGATTCATCATGTTATAATAGTATGACATATTTATAGTTATTATGAATAGGAATACATAATGGTGTGATGGAATGGTTATAGTTTGAATAACTACAGCCTTCGTGATGTGTTCAATTAAAGTGTACTCAATTTTATGTTCATAAACCTATTTCAACTTCAAACTTCTAACATGTCGATACAAAATAATGCTCAACAGTGTTAAGGTAATACTCAGTAAAATCAATTAATAGCGATGCAAGTAATAAAAAAAATCTCAGATATTGCTTAAATGAAATACTAGTAATTATGAAATGCTGGAAACAGTTGCAGGCAACTTAGCTGATCAACAAAATACTCTGAAGATAAGCGAAATAGATTTACCGTAGTGAGTATCATCGTGGGCTAGTGATCATGTTTCTCTAGCTTACGAAACCAATCCTTCTCCAAAACATCTTACTTTAAGCCAGAATAAAACTGACTTACCCTTGGTCCTTTTTCCCCTTTTTCTCCTTTAAAACTCCTTCTTGGACTGTAATCTGTAAAGCGTAAGGCAAATTCAATGATAAAATATATGAGAAGTGCTTTATGAGGATGGGAAATTATTCTTAAGACTATAATTTCTATTGCTCAGTGAAATCAATTGTAGTCGGCTTATAAATCCGTTGGTAATTTTAACTTTATCTTATCTATGCTAAAATATCGTAATCTTAGCCAACTAAAGATATAAAAAAAACTAAACACCAGAGTAACATGCTTAAAAACACGTCTATTATTCATCGGAAAAGTCTAAATAATATAAATCATTAGTAGCTTCATCAATTGGAAGACAGTGGACGATAGTGGACATTGACTGTTTATTCAGCTGTATAATATGAGTACTTTTTCTGAAAAATGGACATGCATTTTTAGTTGTCAAATTTAATTATGGGAACTTAAGTAATACTGTACGAATCTCTTTAAGTGCACGAGGGGAAAATCTATTGTTAATGAGGAATAACGTCCAGGGATTTTCCCTAGGTAAGTTGTTTTTTGGTCACACATAACGCTACTTTAAATTTTAATACAAAAATAATTGCTTTAGGTTTTAAATTCATGATCAGAACATTTAAAACCTACCTGTTTCAGGAAATGGAAGAACCGGAGGGTAGGCCTCAACTCTTCCGCTTCCATCTTCCTCTCCACCACCATAGACATCCCCTCCCTCCTCTTGGTCAATCTGGGAACAAAACAAAACAAATTGATTTGTAAACCAGAATATTCCATTATCAGTATTAATCACACGTCGAACATCATTTCTCCTTGATTGCTCTCTTAATATTTAACGTACTTCTCCCGTAAAACAAATATTATAATTAACAAACCAATAATATACAAACAACTAAAATATTTTAAGTTTTCTATAAATTGTTTTTAATGATGGAAGTTACACTTTAACTGCAGTTACTATCATGATCTTTTCCTAATCGGATTTACTAATATCTTACTATGCATTTTTCAAATTCAATTCGCTTTGTAAAATAATCTTTTAATCTTGTTATAGAGTTGTGACCAACCAAAAAGTTTGAGGTATTACATAATATTTATTCATGGTATTATTATGTTAGTGAAAGTGATAAAGTAAAATTTATCAGGGAAATTATACGAATAAATCTATATGTGAAACGCTAATGTTGAAATACATATAATATGATGGTGGTCTCGTCAGACCGTAGAGATTTGGAAGATTGTATCGTCATTAACCTATTATATTAACAAGATTGTCAAGTTCTTAGCTAAAGAATTTGTTTTAAAAGTTATTAGGGTTCCACCCCGTTTTTTTGGAGTTACAATTTTCATCTATTTTATATGATGATTTGATTTAGTCAAGTGATTAAATCTCTCCACCAAAGATTTTAATATCAGATATACAGGGATTATTTTAAGAGATTAAAGGAATAGTTTTCTTTAATGATTTATCAATGTTAAATCTGTTAAATTGAATCCAAGAAAAAACTCAAAAGTCACAGCTATGATTGATTCGGCTGCCATCAATTTGTTATTAATGCCGTCAGAATACCACGAATTGCAAATCAATAATGTATTTCGTCAAATGTCGATTGGAACGTCTGGTACTCCTAACGTCATTTATTTCAGTGGCGTTGTTTTAAAACCTTTCTCGCTGAAAATGTAAAAATACAAATTTAGATTTGTACTTCATATTACATAGAATTATTTACCACGTGCCTAATATTACTGTTTCATACACTTTTAACCAATAATTGTTTTATAACAACTTCCCACACCTCTGTAAAAGATAAGTTAGGAAAAAATCGTCATCAATAATTTGTATCTATATATATATTTTTCATAATTATTGTGTTTCAAAATAAACCCTTTGACTCATAATGACACAGTATCGTTGTTGAGTGATAATTGTTATGTTGATATATCTACCTGAGTATGAACAATACAATACAATACAGATAGACGGTTTCAATGTAGCTAACAAAATTATCTATAAGGGCGATACCTTTTCCGT
Source organism: Allygus modestus (assembly GCA_963675035.1). NCBI lineage: Eukaryota > Metazoa > Arthropoda > Insecta > Hemiptera > Cicadellidae > Allygus > Allygus modestus. The sequence continues at coordinate 29,005,452 of OY776115.1, read as the reverse complement.
TCACACTATTATTTTCCCCTCTCAAAATTATAATATTATAAAAAAAACTAAAATGGTTAAAACATCTCAGGAAGTAAACGAATAAATAAAATCTTCGATTGGTAAATGTAGTCACGGATGACTTTAAGTTGTCGATTATTACTCAAATATGTGTTTTTGTGAAATTTTGGCTTTGTATATCTTTTAATAAAAATTAACAAACCGTATTACAACTCAACATTTATATTAGTTGATAAGCTCTTCAATTTTCATTATAAATTCCTATTTAACTTTGGAACTAGATTTCTTTTAAAAAGTCTTTTAGAACCAATAATGAAAACGTTTTTAGCTAAATCATTAGTTGTTCAAAGTCCCAGTTTATATTAACTGGACAAAAGCGTAGCTTATCGATGAAAAATCCTATGGAAAAGTCCGTCACATAAGACCACTAAGATATATTTCAGCACTAAGCATACCTCTAAATATTTAAGTTCTTTAAATCGAACATTAGTACGGGAAACTGACTCCATTCTGTACTGTAGCCGGGGGAGGGTAATGTTATGGTACTTGGGGTGGCTAATTGGGCTGCTAATTGGAATTGACATAACTATACGGGGGAAAGAGGGGCGTACTAATCTGGGGTAATAATTGGGTAATACAACTGTATGGTAACTACAAACTGGAATCTGGGCGTGCTGACTCTGCTACTGGTTGGGCTACTTTAGGACTAGCCAACTAATTAGGCAGGCCAAGGTCTGGCCAAGCCATGTGGTGCTAATAAGTACTGAAAACTAATTGGGGGTTGGAAAACGTGACTGGGTGTCCAGAGACCTATGGATCTTTACCAGACCAGAATGCTATACCAGCCAGCTCTGATGATGGGTTAAACTATTAATAACTAATAAATATCCTTCCAGACCTAATAGTGAAATTATTACAAGTGTCTAAACCTGATAAACTGATAACTGTATTGGATAATATATGAATAACTAAGTTCCTGAATCTAAGCAATGATAGTTAATTAATTAATTGTCTTCTGAGTAGAGGAAAAAACCTGAATCTAACTTGTTAAACCAAATGCGGTCGAGACACGAGGTCCCGACCGATCTGCAAGTCCTACATATTCCTGTTGTTTGGGGCTTCCCTAAGGGATTGCCCCTTCTAATTGTAGTCTAGCCTGCCATTCCTGATACTAAGGACTTATAAATTAAGGTACTTAAGCTTTTGACGGTGTATTAATCCTGACAAGGGGCGGGGATGGTGCCAACGCTTCAAGGCTGCATCGACGAAAGGGGGCGAGGGACGCCACCGAGAATCGCCGTTAAAGGTTCAAAAGATCAGCCGGCTCGACACCGCTGATGGCGTTTGGAGCGGTTATGAAGGACGCCTACACTATATAAAATAGCGTGACGCTTAGCGTCACAACCACCCCCCCTAAGGCCAAAGTGAAAACAAAAAGTTTGTTGGAAGGTGGGTGAAGGTGTGGGTTAGATGTAGGAGTTTGAGAAATTCGCTCGGTTTTGCTCCCTCTGTCATGCTCGTGGTCCCGAGATATCATGCTCCCGGTTTTGATTCAGGGGAAGCCGCGAGCAGACGAGGAAAGCCAAAAAGCCAGCACCAGTCCGACTTCGTCTTGGAACCTCGGTCGCCGCGTTTCTTTTTTTGGGGAAGATTGCTATTGTTTATTTTGACCAACCACGGCAGGGATCGGGATCCACCCCCCCCTGCAAAAGGAGGATGGGTTGTAGGGGAACGACAGTTGAATTTGGCCTAACGTACCTGACTTTACTTGAGAACAAAATTGAAAACTGAGTGAAAAAGATTGAGTTAATTGGTGTAAAAGGGACGGACATCTGCACGCACAAAAATTTTGTATTTTTTTTTTTTTTTTTTTTTTTTTTTTTTTTTTTTTTTCTATTTAGTTGTTGAATGGATTAGAGTCTTTTTCTTACTATGAACACTTCATCGGAGAACTTGAGGTGGAGATGTGAGGTGAACTGAATCAAAATGTTGAGGTTGCTGTGATGACCGAGAGGAGGACTTGATGAGGTTGAGCTGATGGAGCAGGTGGGCTCTGGTCCGGTGTGGGCAGCAGCGTTGGTGGCTCGCAAAACGTCCGGATCACCGCGCTGTGGTTGAAGGTGGAGCGCTGTTGGTGAGGATAGTGTTGCGGTTCTGTAGGGCATCAGGGTGTTTTGTTGCCGCTCTCCCGGTATCGTCAACTGGGTGTCTAAGGTCTATTTGTAGCTGTCATTGGGGAATCACTATTCACTTTAATTCACTGGGAGTTGTCCGGAGTCACTGAGTTTATTCGGGTTATAGTATTTTGCTTTAAAAAGTTTGGCTTAGATTTGATTGGTTGGGTTTAAATTATCATTTTTTTTTTTTTTTTTTTTTTTTTTTTTTTGATTGTGCAGGTGTCTAACTATGTAAAAAAAATACTTGGGGAGAAATATATAGTTGAAAAGAAAGATTTAAGATCATTGGAGTTGTAAAAGGGAACTGTCGTGTTGGAGTTGTTTGACGGTGGCTTGCAAGGCGGCGGTCCGATCACTGACGGGTTGGTCGGTTCCTAAAGGGAAACCGAGGGATTGACCCATGAGTGGCGCCGGGTAACCAAGGTTAGACTGGTGGGGCTCGCGGAAGCCGTAAGAAAACTGTGAAGTAAGGAGGTTGGAAGGATGTAATTAATTTAATCTTGAAATGAAACATTCTTTTTTTTTTTTTTGAGAATTCGCATGCGAGACTTTTTGGGCAGGCGATTGCTTGCGCAGGGAGAATGGCGCATTTGGTAGCTGTGTTGAGCGGTAATATTTCAGGAAAGGGTGCTTGGGTCTAAAGAGAGTGCACTTTCCTTTCCTGACAACTTGTCGGGTTCAACCATTATTGGTAGGTGGTCCAGTTCGGTGTCTACTTAATATATGTAAATATTGGAAAATTCTGAAACTTAATAAATTGTATCACCTTGTTTACATAATCTGAAGAATTAAATATATCTAGCATTTCATTAAAATGTGAGTTTTCCCTAAACCTAACTACTACTACCTTAGCGACTAATTAAGCTAAGAAGGCTGAAAATGAAACAAGGGTTACGACAGGAAAGAAATAGAGAAGAGTTTTGTCTCTCAACACACGACTGATCAGGTTGTTCAGCAACTGAGGTACAAATGAGTGGAAAAGCTGTTGGGGACATTGGGGATCCATAAGGGAAACTGAGAGTGTGTGTGAACATGTTAATAACTGCTTTAGTTTTTGTCAAAAAATCGGAGCCTATTAATAGGGGAACTGGCAAGTTATCCGTTACAAAAAAGGGAAAAGTCCAAGAGAGATGTTGAATTTTAAAATGGATCCTAGTAACAAACTTGAACCTGATGGGTTCACCCGCGGCAGATATGGCAGAAAAAGATGTCGGTTGTTTATCCACCACTGCTCTAGTATGGCGCTTTAGGAGCTGGTAAGTGTCGGAGGACAACAAACAAAACGAGGATCCGGTATCAATTAGCGCGTCTTTAAATAATCCCTTGAAATCGAGTGTGACGTAGCATAAGTCGTTAGCCGGTATACTTGGTGAACCCTTGGGTTTGTTAGTTAAGGTTCGGTTGACAGGCACCTGCTTTACCGTTTGAGCCAAGGGAGGCGCTAAGGCACCTAACGGCGCCCCCCTCTGGCGTTTCCCTGTCCCTGACTTTGTGGAGTGAAGTTGCGTTGAGGAGTAAATTGGTTTGGAGCTTGAAAAGATCTGAATGGCTGCAGCTGGTTTTGGTGATATGGAAACTGCGGAATGCGGGGTGTGTATGCTTGTCTAGAAAAATTGGGAAAATTCCTATTATCTTGGGCTGAGGGCCGTCGGTTGTCATGTCGAGAATTATTGTGATATGTGTGGGAAAAATTTGGAAAATTTTGCTGCTGGTGCCCGGCACTGTGGTGCGCGGTGTTTGGTTGCGAGAAGGCTTGGCCCTGCTCCAGAGCGCGGACCACCTGCACCCTGGGGACCAAGGCCAGGAGGTCTGTAAGACTACACGCTGCCGGAAAGGCCGCAAGAGCCGCCCGCGTTGGTGCATTGAGACCGTTGACGACTGTGTCGAGCACATCACGTTCAGAAAAATCGGGCATTAACAAGGATGAAGACGCAGAGATGCCCTCAATGAATTCGGAAAGGGACTCTGACGGACGTTGAACCCTGTAGACCATAGTGGTCACGATCGTGTGCCTAACTTGTGCGGGCAAGAAAAAGTCCCTAACGCCTTGCACCACCTGAATGAGCTTGCCGTGATCGGCGATTCCCTTTAGCCAGAAGGCTCTCAATTGTTCCGCAGTGCGGGGAAGAATCGCCAACAAAACATCTTGGTCGGCAAAGAGGTTCAGATTGGTGATTTTGGAGACCGCTATAAGAAACTCCGCCAATTTGTGGGGGTCGGCACCAGTAGTCACTGGCAAGGCCCTAACCATATCATCTAACACCCTCATGGTACTGTGATTTGCGCGCGGAGGTGAACGGCAACTGGTTATAGCAGCGGCCACCTGTTGGCCCACGGCTAACGCGGTGTCCTGGACTAACTGGGCCCAATTCACAGCAGGTGAACGTCCGCTGTCAGAACTGGTGGTCGCGATATCGTGGGCGGTACTAGCATTACTACCAAGCTGTTCCTTGGTAGCACCAGGTGTCGTTGCCGGCGCCGATTGAGTTAATGGGATGGTAGCCGCGTCAGGGTTCGAAGCTGCGTTGGGGGCCAGAGAGGATTTATCTTCTGGTTCCAACTGCTGGGCGGTGCTTGGGGAGGTTAGATCTGGCCTAGAATTTACGGGTAAGGGTTCGGACCCACCATTCATTTGCAAGGTTTTAAGGTAGTCGCTCAGCAGGGTCCTGTTTATAGACAACGTCGTAGAAGGTGTGATCCCTAATACGTGGCACTGATTGGTGGCATCCTGCGCATTGAGGGTGCAGACCCAGGAAGTGCCGGTAGGCAGCTCCTCGGGGGAATACACCTTAGAGGGCATTTTTCTAAAAAATTATGAACAGGTATGGAGCTGCGAGAAAGAAAAAAAAATATTTTAACTACAAGTACAAATTTTAATTACAAGAACACCGAAAGTCTAGAGGTTTTACCTCTTAAGCAATACTCACTGAAAAAATTCAATAGTAGTGCAAAGGAGCACCCGAGGTAACGCACCCAACACAGAAAATGAGGAATTGTCCTAAAAAAAATTTTACAAAATTTCTGTAAATGCAAAATTTCATTGAGCTAGAGGAAAGAAAAGCAAAAAATTTGACCTAGGCCAAGCATTCGGATGAGATTTCCCAAGAAATGACTTCTCTGGAGCATAAACAATCGTTGCGTAAGACAAGGATGCGAAAAAACTACGTGGGTGACTGTGAAAGGGAATTTTCTATTACAGGAATTAACTTTCTAAATGCGTCGTTGTTGAAATGGATGCAATCACGACGCATAGAGTTCCCATAATATGCATGAAAAATCTTCATCAGATTTCATTCGTCGGGGAGTTCTATCACTCTTACTGAATCAGAACGTAGAGTAAGCAAAAATCTATTAACTTTGTGCAAACGGGCAAGTGCTGGGGTTGAGTTACTTAACCTCGGATAAAACGGCAAAGTCATGAAAACGATTGCCATTCCAGGATAAGTTCGACGTAATATTCTCAAAAATGACAGAAAGGAATTCTTAAATACTGCTACATCTACATTGGCTAAAAATCGTTGGTACCTAAGAAAAACAGTAAGGGAATACGTGACTGTATTGCAGAAATATTTAACTTCACAAAAACCTTGAGGTCACTTATCCTAGCTCCAGAGATGCTCTTAATTAAAATTGGCCGTAAAGTCCCGGTTAATGCCGGATTTGCTTGTGAAAAATTTAAAAATCTCCTGGCGTAAGAGTCGCCAAGGACCTGGACAACTATTAATTTGCTTGGCTGGCTCATATTTAAATTAAACTGAAGGGGAAATGCAGAAAAAGTCCGACCGACACCAGAAGTGTCTATTTGAGAAATAAAATTGAGGTCGGTCCCGCTAATCCTATACCTAACAAAAAATTCGAATAACAGACAGGGTCACACGTAATCTACACTAAAATCAAAATTGAATCTAAATGTGGGTCACTCTTAAGTCAAGAGAATCTGTACACTAAACAAAAACCCACTAAGTCGAGTATTAACGCATTTAAGCGTAGAACAAGAAAACCCTAGGTATTACTGGAGTAAAAAAATCAAGACTAAGTTTCAAAAATGAAAAACTGAAGCTAATTTTGACTCACTGTTTAACTAGCAAAAGTACTGTAGAAGCGTCGAGCGTCGAACAAACCGTTAACTTCAGGTAAGCTAACCGAAGAAGTTGCGAATGCATGATCGCCCACCGTGTGACGTCAGCTGTGATGTGTCGTTATGGGATAACTATTGGCAGATTCAAAGCTCGAGCAACAATGCAATAATAAAAGCCCAATGGACAAAAAACTTTAAAACTGGCTTGCTTTAAAAAAGGGGAAGTAGTACTAGCAAAAATAAAGGCCAGAACTACTTTATAACTGTACATAAACCCAGAAACCCGGATGGTATTTCAGATAAACAGACAAACTATAAGTGGCTGAAAGCTATAACTGAGGTTTTTATCCCTACAAAAGAACTACATTTGTACTCATACCTAACCTCATTCTGTTTTAATTTAATTAAAAACAATAGGCTAAAGTCATCTAAACCTCCAAAAGATCCAAAATACAGCTTGTTGTACCAGGTCAAGTATTGGCTAATTCACAGCTATTGGCTAAAACAAGCCTTGAATTATAGCGCTACTTTAATAGTGGTAGTGAAGGTTACTTGAATTTAACTATGTAAAATTAGGCAGAATGAAATGTAAAATCCCTAATGTATTATAGTATTAGCCAAAAATACAAAATCTATTTCACTGCTGGCCAATTAATAGCTTGCTGTAAGACCTATGGCTGGTATTTGGCTGGGCGGAAAAACTGACTTAAAAACCTGTTAAGAACTATATATGGGTCTGACTTTCCTACAAAAACCTACTTTGTCACTCACATATGACCCTATCAAGTATTTCTACATCCTAAAGTAGTAGCCTAAAACCACTTTACAGCTCAATACAGGTTAAAAACTGACTGCAGTACAATGACCGCTAGGGCCTATAAATGGGTTTCCCTATTATAGCTTTCCTGCCTGAATATTGTTTTGCCAATTAGGTTTTGAAGTTAATGTGTCTAGGGATGGCCAATATATTATACTAAACAACTATTTAAACTTAACACACAAAATTTACAGCACAAAATAAATTAACATTGAGACAATGCACAGCACAGAAAATGGTACAGCACAGACACTGCAATAGTGTTGGTAATAACCACTGGTGAGATGGAAATATACTTTATTTAGGGTATTATAATAAACAATCACTGAATTTAACACTTACAAGGTGTGATTTTACATTAAAATAAAAATGGTCATTGCTAGCAAAGAAAATACACCTTGTATTGCCAAATGCATTGGATTTAATGAAAAACTGGGGAGCCTTTAAACCACTATACCTGGGACTCTCCACAGTATATTTTTAAGACCATATTTGCCACTTGCTTTAGGCTTACACTTTAATCACTAAAAACACTGAAACACCATACACTGTAACATTGCAGGCTGGAAACTAGATGGATGCCACTTGTACCTATGCTGCAACAAACATAAACAAGAACAATCTGTACCCACAAAATTGGCCATCCTAGAATTTAATTTGGAAAAATAATTTGCTTAAAGCTAAAGTCCTAACAAACCCCTAGTGTCGGCGGTGCAAATTTTAAATTGTCCTCTACTCAGAAGACAAAACCCTAGCAAAAGCAATTGTTTTACACCCTGCAGAGCTGACTGAAACACCAAATGGTCTGGGGTGTCTGCTACCATATGTAGCAGGGGGATAGGAATGGTACATATAGTAGCTAAAGCTGGGTAAGTTGCCCGGGAAGCATTGACTGGTTATTGTATGGCTACAGGGGTGGCTAATTGGGCTGCTAATTGGAATTGACATAACTATACGGGGGAAAGAGGGGCGTACTAATCTGGGGTAATAATTGGGTAATACAACTGTATGGTAACTACAAACTGGAATCTGGGCGTGCTGACTCTGCTACTGGTTGGGCTACTTTAGGACTAGCCAACTAATTAGGCAGGCCAAGGTCTGGCCAAGCCATGTGGTGCTAATAAGTACTGAAAACTAATTGGGGGTTGGAAAACGTGACTGGGTGTCCAGAGACCTATGGATCTTTACCAGACCAGAATGCTATACCAGCCAGCTCTGATGATGGGTTAAACTATTAATAACTAATAAATATCCTTCCAGACCTAATAGTGAAATTATTACAAGTGTATAAACCTGATAAACTGATAACTGTATTGGATAATATATGAATAACTAAGTTCCTGAATCTAAGCAATGATAGTTAATTAATTAATTGTCTTCTGAGTAGAGGAAAAAACCTGAATCTAACTTGTTAAACCAAATGCGGTCGAGACACGAGGTCCCGACCGATTTGCAAGTCCTACATATTCCTGTTGTTTGGGGCTTCCCTAAGGGATTGCCCCTTCTAATTGTAGTCTAGCCTGCCATTCCTGATACTAAGGACTTATAAATTAAGGTACTTAAGCTTTTGACGGTGTATTAATCCTGACAAGGGGCGGAGATGGTGCCAACGCTTCAAGGCTGCATCGACGAAAGGGGGCGAGGGACGCCACCGAGAATCGCCGTTAAAGGTTCAAAAGATCAGCCGGCTCGACACCGCTGATGGCGTTTGGAGCGGTTATGAAGGACGCCTACACTATATAAAATAGCGTGACGCTTAGCGTCACAGTACAGAGGTTAGTAACTAATAAGATCTCTGATATCACTGCAAAAGAAAACATCTCGTTCTTGCAGACTCGATAGTCCTTCCTCATCTTTTAGACAGTTTAACCTTAAGCTAGTAGAATTCAGGTGACGTTCAATTAATTATCCAATAGTGGTTTTCAAAGTATTTCCTCCTTTTAAGCAGGCAAATGACACGTACACCTTCTACTGAACATCTTTAAAGGTTACCTCGTTATATACTACTATGTCGTTATTAATCGTGTCAACATATATTTTTAAAGACATCAAAATATATTTATATTTTAATGGTTATTTTTCTATTAAATATAAAACATTTAGAAACAATGAAAACACGAGCGGTTCAAATTGTTCTTTCGTCAAAAGAACCCCAATATGAGTCCGCGTGTGCACCGATCGCTGTATCAACATCATTTCGCCGCTGATGCATAATTCAGAACGTGTGTTCTCATTGTGCTCTTTGCCAAGAGGCGAAACTTTATTTTTAACGTTTTCATTTTCTGTGGAATAGAAATTACCGTGTTTTCATTACATTTTAGTGTAGTTTAGTAGTATTTTAAAAAGACAAATGTTATATCAAATTAAATTATCATTAGTTATGGATTATATCACATATTGTTTAAATTTTTGAATCCGAAAATCATCTACTATTTAGGTTTTTTGTTTTACTTAAATTCCTTGCTGGTGATTTTACTATGAGTACATTAATTACATTTCTAATGTAGAGGGGGAGAGGTGTAGGCAAAACAATAAACAAAATATACAAATTTAACCTAAATTTAACCTCTTTTACACTTATCAGTAACTTCAATAGTTTGTGTCTGACTTAAATACGCTTAACATAGTAAGCATTTAAATAATTACTTAACGTACTGAATAATACGTTAGTACTTCATTTTGAAGAGTTTAAAGGGATTAAAAATCAAACTTTACATTGAAATATATTTAATCGAATATTATTTATCAAGGAAAGAGTATACTATGCACACAAACTGCGTATTTTGTTCTACTGCTAATTATATCCGGGCAAAAAGGTATTTTCTTTTGTTTTTATACAAAATGAAATATACACATATTCTGTCAACTAGTAATTGAACAAATTGAAAAGGATTTTCAGGGCTACACACTATTTGCTTATTTAGGTGTTGAAGTACAGAATTTGAAATGATGTAGGCCAAATAGTTTACAGGTTATTTAAAATTATCTTCAGAAATGTTAGAGTTGTTTTATGGGAATACTAGGGTGTTGAAAATATGTTGTAAATTATGTTTAAATTAGTAGTAAAGCGATCAATGAAGTGAGAAATAATTTAAATAATATCATTTATATTTCAAATGTAATTAGTTTATTTACAACAAGTGTGTTGCTGTTAATTAAAACAGAAAAATGTGTTCAACGCCGAAGTTGTTTGGGGTGGCAAAGACCGGGTACACCAATTGAGTAATTCGAAATGTCTTAACAGTCCCGTTATTACTTATCGGATAACATTCAATGATGTATCGACATGTTTCTGCTAAGAAGGACTAAATGTTTTGCACTTAATATTTTAGTATAACATTTTTTGTTTTTAAGATATTACAAATTTTAAATTTTCCACCGTTTTTACACCGGAACTGATATAAAAAAGTTTACAAAATGTGACTCACTTAGATAAGCAAAGTTTTAATTATATATCTCAAACTGTTAACAGAGATAACACATTTCATGTAAAATCACATACATACAGACTGACAGAAAACCAAGCGAGATAGGATATACTTTATATAATGCATATTGTTTGTTTTAAGTTACATAATAACCTGGTGAAGTTGTATCTGGTAATTTATGAATACCCTTTATAGACTTGGTAAGAGTTGTATTCTTAAATAGTCCATTAATGTCGCTTCAACAAAGTTTTAAGCCTGAAACGAATAATTTATAATGGAAACACTCCATCAGTCTCTGAATAAGGAATAAGGCCGAGAGGCATTAAGCTACAGAGTTTCCTCTTTATTGTACTATTCTCCTTTGTTTACAGTTTACTACTGCGTCCTACATCAATGTTTGAGGTAGCGAAGAATTCTTACCAAAGTAAATACCGTGGTGTTAAGAAAGCTAACGTTTATGATTAATTTTGTCTATTACCGGTGTTTCTAATAGAGCTATAGTTGTATAGCGTGTATGTAGGGTATAGTGGTTAGGTTGTTAGGGGTTTGGGGGTTAATATATAGGTGGTAAGGGATCTGGTATACGGCGTAGGGGGTTAGGTATTTAGGGGGTAGGGGATATAGGAAGTTGAAAGGTAGGACCGATTTACTTCCATACCGAAATGCCTCCCTTTAGTAATTGGATTTTTACTAAATCTTACTTACCCTTATCAAATAATAAAAATAATACTACTTTAAAACAAGTGATAAAAACAAAGTCTTATGGTTAGTAAGTGAGTAAATATAAACAATAAGTAACTTTGCGCAATCAATTTTAACATTAAAAGAGTTTTTTTTATAAAATTACTTTAACAAGCAAACAAAATATATTTTAAATAACAAAATTAAATTCACATTTAATAACTGGATTTTTAATTCTTATTTTAGCTTACAGAAAACAAGAAAGTTTAATATAGATAACCATTTACTTACAAATAATATTAGTTCGTTCAAGAAAGTAAATTACCATCTTTGTATTTCCCCTTAGTTTATTTCTGTTTTTGTGCCAAATTTAGTGCATTTACCCTCTTTTTCGTGATTTAAGTTAAATTGTAAATATAGTGTGTTTTGTTGTAATATATGTTAAATACCCCGTCGCAGCAAACCTGCATACTCAGCGAATTTCCAATGAATATATAACATAACACATTAAAACACTTAACAGGATTCATAATAAATATATTCACAAACATTCAATATTTAAAAATTAATTATTCTGCATAAGAATAACATTGGGGATGAGTACGCAGGTTTGGTGCAACAAGGCACACAAAATAATGGGTTTTTATCCAAATATCAATAGAACTAATCTTAGTGAAGTCACATACCAAGTTTCATCCATATACATTCATAAATATGCGATATATAACATTTTAACTATTTTCCATAAGAATAACATGGGGACCAAGTACCTAGGTTTGCTGCTACAGGAGCCATAGGCGAAAAATTGTTTTTTTTGTGCAAACAACAATAAACCATAACCAGATCAAGCCATATACCAAATTTCGCCAGTTTATGTTCATAAATAAGCGAGATATACAATTTTTCTTTTTCTCCATAAGAATAACATTAGACAACGTACTGTGTTTAACACTTTCAATATCTCGGTAACCAATTGACGTACAGCAATGATCAAAATACCAAATTTTTTGTTTTTTTATGTTGAATTCAATGGTATAAATTAAAATTTTATTTAAATTAAAATTAAATGTGAAAACCCCAAAAAACACATTTTTGGGGTACAAAACCCCCCAAAAACCCCCCTTCGGATGGTGCGATTCATCTGGTTTTCGATCTCGTTCAAATAAATGGTACTTTACACATTTGTACCAAATTTCATCAAGATCGGACCTTTTTTACGAGAGTTATCGTGCTTACGGACACACACATATATATATATATATATAAATATATGTATATATATAAATATATATATATATATATATATATAAATTTGAACGAATGGTGTTTTTGGCATCTGGGGACCTCAAAATGAAAAGTTATCATGGTCTCGGGCTTAAGTCTTACCATGAGACCTACGGTAATAGCTTCTTCCCTATAGGGGAAATTCGCTAAAACATCTTAAAATATTATAAAAGAGGTACACATTGCAATATCTGGATTGCTTGGTCTTTCCTGGATTCCTAACTGATGATCTTTCGATCCTAAATCGATTTTAGAATCAAAATATAAAACTAGGATTGCTAAGGTAAGACAGTAATATATAAATTATAAATAACACATTTTATATTTTAAGCCTGGCTAATATTAAATGAAAATAATTAGAATGACTTACAAGTCAACCGCCGAAGTTGTGAACCAGTTAGAAGATAAGAAGCATTGCCAGAGACTGTCTATTGGCAGTTTGTCAGTTAGCTAGTAGTGGATAGGGGATGCACCTTTAGGATATTGGCTTTGTGCCTTTTGGAACTTGAGAGAAACATATTATATACTATCACAGTATTACGATCTGTATGGAACAATAAACCGTACTAGAAACAAAAAAATAAACCCTGGGATTTGGACTTTTATCAACCGCATATTTAAACTAAAGGTCTTAGCGAGACAATTCTGAGGAACAATTTTGTTTTGGTAAATCCTTATCTTTAGAAAACAAACTGTCAGTAAAATCGTAAATTTAAACACTTTTAAAAATATTATTTTAGAAAGCTGTGCTATTATACTTTATTGTAAAACTGATAAACAGTTGGAAAAACAGGACAATCGATTTGCTTGTGATGTTGATTAATTTAAATATAATTAGAATAACACTCGAAATATTTGCTCTCACTACTAAACTTCATAATAAGAAAGTTTGTGTAAGTAACACAAAAACAGTAAACGTATTAAAATTACGGTTTTAAATATATTATCTAATTTTGTAATCAACAATGTTGTTGGTTAAATAATTTATTTACCAATCACAATCAAATGATGAAAACACATCTCAAGAAAATAAAATGTTAAAATTAATTTGAATATTAAACACTTAATTTAAAGGTGTATACACTTTTATCATTCTTTTTTGTAATCCTTCTTAAGTAATTATGCGTAAAAGACTAATGGTAAAATGTATTTTAATAATCTAAAATATAAACATTCATATTTTTAAATTTCACTTCTGTATATTTTCAATCGTATGCATTGTTGTTTTGATTGCTGTTTGTTCGAACGTTATGAGTAATGTTGCTGAGGGTACCATATTTTAATTTCCCCCGTTAACTTTCTTAGTAGTGCCTTGAAAATATCATAAGATACGTAAGTGTCACACGCCTCATCAGTGTTCAGCTTTAATGGGCTTAGATATGTTTGTGTTTGATAAACTTAATAAAGTCCTATCGTTTTAGTCACGTTACAGGCTTAGAAGGGTATGCACGGATGTGTTGAGAATATAATGTTATACAGTATACAATAACGATGTAATATTCCTAATGTCTTTAAGTCATAGTAAAAGTAATTCATTACATACAATTTTCTAAATCCTCTTTAACAACCACTTAAATACTTTTGAAAGGCTAGTAGAAATGAAATAATATCTGTGAAATATGATATTCTCACCAATAATTTTAACCTTAGCCAACCCCTACCTTCTTTCTGATCCTGACAATTTTGTTCCCAAAACGAAAAATGGGGAAAGTTAAATTTTTTGAACGATGTACCTTTGAACTTTAGGGATCATTATAACTGGTTTATGAATACATTGCAGAAAAATATAACAAGAATAGTAATGTTAACAAAATACACAAGAAAGAAATATTAATGACGTTGGTAATTGGCTGAGAAACAAATAGCTCTTCTCGGAAGCCGCTACATCGCTGATAGCTAATGTTGATAGCCAGTGAAATATCGTGGCAATTTACTGCTTTGTACTTCCTCAGCCGAGTTATTACAACGTTAAAACATATTATCCCACAGTGGTAAATTAAGGCCTTTATCGATCATATTGTAACTTTATGTCACGAAATCAGTTACTAACAAAACATTTTGAACGTACAATTATTAGTTGCTGAAAGGATTGCAACTTTAAATTGCAGGAACTAAAAGGCTAGGATTTTTGCCTAATAATCATTAACCTTTCACGTTATTATGTTTATTACAGTTCTAAGCATGATTTTTACAAAATAATTAAACTCTGTGTTTTGTCATTATAACAATCTATCTTAATATTTCTGTAACACACTTACACGGCTAGAGCGTGTTTTAAGGCAAGAATGAATGAATTATGAGTGTAGAATGAGTGAGATGCAATGTTTAGCCTTGTTACTGACTAAGACCGATTGATTATTTAGCCTAGATCGTTAATTAATAGCCCAATGACTAGTGGAAACTAAATCCAGTATCGAACATTCAGAAATGTAAAATAGGTAATATTACTACCAATATTATTCCTGTTTCTGCCACAAGGTTTTGAGGGACAAACTCGTAACCGTCAGACACCGCCTTTTTGTGTATAGTTTGTTTTAATTTTTTTTGTTATAAAACATAAAAACTTATTTGCTCAGCATTATTCCTACATGAGCTTATTGCAAATCATGAAAGTATTTAAATATTCCGTGCTGCTTACAAAGCCGTTACACATTTAAACGTATCCAAAGGTCGAAGGTGAAGAGTGCAGACAGCTTTACATGAAACTTAAAACAAATTACACGGTAACATCGTTATTTTTTTAGTTAAAAATAACATACACTTTATTTTTATAAATCTGTACTTATTTAACAGGCGAGCAATTTTTTGTGTCAATCACTCCTCCTAAACTACTGAACCGATTTTCATGTTTTTGGTGTCATTGGAAAGAGCCTAACGTGAAGGTGGGCAGGAAACATTTTTTATAGAGAAATAATTTGTGAGTGAGGCCCTGGGGCCCTTAAAGTTGAGTTTTTTTCTATAAGTTTAACATTGGGAAATAACTATAAGTTTTAAGCAATCAGCTGGATAGAGTAAACACAGTTAATCAGCAAGCCATGTTGGCTTTAGAACGGTAACACAATATTTATACGGATTTCATTCAATTGCTCGATTTCGAGCAACAGGTTTACTAGTACCTCTTATCCTGAAGCAGTCTTCCAAATGAAAATGAACCATTTTCAACCCGATGAATAACAAACCTCAAAAACAATGCCAGATCCAATAAATACTTCTCAGAAAGAAGTACCTTGTGTTGTATGGTTTAATCGATGAGGAACCAACTACTTTATAAGTTACATTTACTGTTACATCGTTACAGCTACTGTATACAATTTGACTTATTGTTACAGCCTATGCCCTGTATCTAGTTGTGTATAGTTACCACTATAACGGCAATTAGCTATAGGCCAATTAGGGATTTCAGAGTAGGATAAGGATTCAAACTGTATTCTAAGGGGAATTCTACATATGCTCTAGGGAACTGTTACTATTACCAATGATTTTATGTATAATCAAATAAATATTAAAGTGCTACCATGAAATTATACCTTATGCATTTTTCGGGCACAACGCTACGATATTTGAACATACACTTTTTAGGTTTTTAAATTGAATAAGTATATAAAAAAAACTACTTACGTTTGACAGGCGTATAGAATAAAAAACAATCAGTGCTTTCATAAATGGTCATGTCTCTTACGTGGGACTTAAATAAGATTGGATTCCTCATTTCTCGTCACATTATAACATCCATTTAATAACTTATCTTCTCTTATTTTTTCATTGGTTGGTTTTTAAAAGACTTCGGTCACGAAAGGTTGTATAGCTGATGGTAGTATAATAGCCGGGTTCGTTTATATATAATACTTTACACAAGTTTAAACACGTTCACACGTTTTGAATATTGTGAACTAATATTATAATAAAATAACAATTATAGTGAACAAATTTTAGGTATTCGCGTGAATAATGATTTGTAAGAAGGAAAATCTCAGATTTATTTTTCAGTCATGAAAACAGTATGTCTAAAAACTGGCTTAGTTAAAAATAAAAGTCGTTTGTATTAACTATTTATTCAAGTTTTTTAACATAGTTTGAACTTTTTATAAACTGTTGATAGGTATTTCACTAACTTTCTTCTTCCTTCATTTGATTTTTATGAGTCGTTTAGGCTATAATAAATAAACAAGTTTAAATCAAACCGGATGTTAGGCTTTAAGCTGGTTTTTGCTTATAAATATAGCTATCTATTGGGATGTAAGCAACTAATGAATTGCGAATGTTATTAACATTTCTAAGTATTATCTGATAAAGCTAAAACTCAGGCTTAATGTTACACATATTCTAAGACATTATAGAACAATACTAGTAGCTTGAAGGGGCCATAGCCATAACCTTGCTCGAATACCCTCCCTCGTCAGATTTTGTTTACTATTTACATGCTAAGGAACACATGGCAGTTTAAAAACAAAGTATAAACTTAATAACCTCTTTTAACTTACATAACGCAACCATTTTTAAATCCCCATGACATTTAAATGGTAAATATTTTATTCCGTAGCAAATGTTCAGTACATAGTTGGAATAATGAATAGTTTTCCCCAACATTTCATGCCCAGACCTTTAAAATGACTCCCAGCTTCCTAAAAAACCCCGTTCGCTTACAATTTCAGTTTAAAATTTGAGCTTACGGAATTAAATATATAGATATGCATTGTTGTATTGGCTACATTCACTATAACAGTAACGGGCTTCTCGCTAGCTTAACGGTTAGCGTCTTGGACTTCGGTTTAAGGGGTCACTGGTTCGAATCCCGGGGTGTCCACAAATATTTGAGGGGTTTGGACCGTTTTCCCTAAAACGTTTGTGTACTATGTTAACAAAAATGCCGTTGAGCGTTGAAATGAAAAAAAAACCCGTTAAAAATGACTGGGAGAGGGTAACTCGTCGAATAATTATAGATTATCATGCAATATTTATAGGTAGACTACACTAGTTTCAGATTCACCCGCATAAACTATGATAGTTGTGTGTGCGCATTCTGTGGTTAGCCCATGGAACTACTACGAATCAAGATCAGCTTTTAAAATTTTCATCAACTTAAACCAAAGTGAATGGCCATAAGGAATACATGAGAACTTTGGGACCCAGCGGGCGGAACACAAGGGGAATTTCGTAATACCGGTTTTTAGGGCCAAAAAGGAACCGATATGTCAAATTTAAACTCTGTAGGTCTTACACGTATAGATATTTCGTGATAGGTCAGTCAGTCAGTCATCTGTGAAAAATATGTGATTTAAAAATACGTGTTACAGAACATAATTCAAAACTTAGTTATTAAATCTCTTTTGATAAAGTAGAAAGTATTTCATAACATCTCCTTCGGTGGTGTTTTCACCTGTAGCATGACTTCAAAGACAATTATAAGTTCGTCAGCGAGAGCAAGGTGCACAAAGGGAACACATCATGAATGTATCATGTATCGGGGGCAAAATTATGTTGGAACAGTTGTTGCTCTTTATCTCCTTTCCATATAGAATAACCCACTTTTCTTTTAACATTTTTCGGAATTTTTTATTCTTACAATTGTTGTGGTTATTTACTTAATTTTTTATCCAGATACAATTACTGTTTAATATTAAAATTTCTATTTTTCTGTATGATAAGAATATTTTGTATAAGAGAATTTCAAATGTGTAAAGAAAATATTACCGATCTTTATTCCTAATTAATATGTGATTGTTATTTGTGTACAATAAAACTTTAGGTTCCGTAATAATATTACGATTGCTCTTATTATAAAATATCAAAAAAACTTGTTATTGGGTTTCACGGTTTTGCGTCATGGAACAAATGTATCACTATTTGTTCCCTAATAAGGGGGTATTTAAGACACTAACACCACGGTGTTTTTTATAACTTTTTTTATTATTTGTTTTCTCATATCAATAAAAAACAAGTTTAATAGTATAGTAAAATTAACTTTTTTAGAGATAACAGCCTCCATCCAAATGTATAAGTTATGCAGAGCTTAATGTTTTGCCTTGACGCAAAATATGATGTATTTATAAAGTATTGTCAAGGTATGGGAAATTCTTTTGTTAGTGACAGTACTTAGTTCTTGTCAGTAGTCATTTAAAAAAATGTTTTTTTAGGGTATCTTGTGACACCAAAAATTACTGTGTCAATCATGAAATCAATCATCGTTTGTTGTTTCCTTGTCCTAATTTGTAAAACGACAGTTTACAGGAATTCCATCTCAGAAAACTTATCACGCCATTTGTTTATTAAAAATACACTTAAACTACCTAAACCTTTTATATATGAATTATATAATGTATAATTATTTGTACTAATATGACAATCATCCAATTTTACCTGCAATAATATGTACATTTACTTATCGCACTTTGCGTTATCTTACGATTTAAGTACCCTGTATAAATATTAAAAATATTACGGTAATGACTGATTGCACTTTGACGCAATCAAATTAATACATTTGTGCAGGCTGTACCGAATGAATATGCAAATATACGTATGCATAATAGTACAAACATGTTACATTTCTGAATAAAATTTAATTCCTTGTTGCTTTCAATATACTAAAGGGAAACACAATTGATAAAAATTATTTTTAAATTAAATTCTAAGGGTTTATAACATGTTTGAATGTATGGGCTTAAATTATGATCCTTTAAGTATGTTTCAAACATTAATTATCAATTTGTTTTAGTCGTATAATTGGCTGAACTATTCTTGTGTGTGCTGCAAGATATTTTTACAATATACCTGACAACCGTACAATAAACCTGACAACCGTATCCAAACAGTTGAAAAACGAAGGGCTTCTATTCTTCTGCTGCTTTGTCTCGTTACCAATCCTTTACAAACCGTAATATTAGTGCAAGGCACAAACATTTCATACTATTGCTGGTTGCTTAGAATTTAAAGATATTTTTATAACATCATGTTTTTATTATGAAATAAAAGAATATTATGTCAAACAAAATAAGTGGAAATTGGTATTGAGTTAATTTTGAGTTTCCGATCTTGGGAATAAATCATTGACAGATGTATCATCATTCTTTAATTTTATTATATTGACTATAAAATTAAATAGTGGACTGACATTTCAACATTTAACGATGCAAATCATTATTTCCTGTTATAAATGTCTGCTGTCAATAATACTTTCCTATGATCTTTTAATTTTATTTATTTCCTCACTAGAGATATATTGCTCAGAGGCATCAAGAAAATGTCATGGTTTGGATTTTCAAAACATGACTTGAAAATATATTAAACCAAATATTCAACAATGAGACCAACTAATTAATAATATTAAACATTATGAAATACTGTTTAGGTTTCTTCGACAATACGTAGCGTGAGGATTTTGTACAAAAGACAACAGATAGCAGATATGTTGTTCAATTTATGGTTAGTTAATTTTTTTTACTTTAATAAGCTATTTGGAAATTACAATGATTTATTGTAGAAATACGTGTTTTGCCTTTTATACCTCATAAAAATAAGAAGCCTTTTTCTTTTTAAAGAACAAAATTTTCTGAAAAATAAATCGTTTAGATATTATAGAATTCATAAACTAGTAACAATGCCATGATATTATTTAAAAGTTACTTGATTCTCACACTTGCTATTCTGTAAAAACAGTAATAGGCGTTCGATTTTTTTATGATACTCGATATCAGCTCACTTTTGGAAGACACTAAAAAACGTATTTGCGATGAAACAATAAAAACCATGACAGTTCCACTAAGCACAATGTTTAGGATAATTTACATGTATGTTTTACGTTAATTATTTATTACATGTTCAAATAAAACTGACCTATCATGTTTTAGAAACGTTTTCTAATATAGGGCTGTTATTTTCACTAAACATTTGTTAAGTTTTTTTAATGTTTTTGAAATCATATAATAGATTTCCACTGTGACTAAATGACAAGGCTTTTAGACAATGCTGAAAGACAAAGAGTTTACAATACATAAACGTAATGATAGCTCAGAAAATGTTCCAACGCAAAAGCAAATAAAAAAAATAAAACAATAAAATCAAAGAAATACAAGACAAAATTTAAGCTTTAAAATTGAGACTGGGTAGACAGGAATGTCCACAAGTTAATCTTTGACTTTACAATTGCACTTATTAATATTTCTGATTAAATAAAAGACATTAAACTAATAATAAATCTAATACAAAATATAAATCTACTTCCCAATGTTTATTATTTTGTTATTTATGCTTGCATAAGGTATTCAACTAATTGAAGTATTTAAGAACTTAGATCAAGATAAAACCAGAAACAACAGCAACGTTTTTAAACTAAACTTTATCTTTCAATTCAAAACAACATATCCATTTCGTGAGGATACTAAAGTTATGTTGTAGTTAGGTGAAAGAAAGAAGATTTTCACAGCGTCTTCCTGAATGATAGCAGTTTATGATCTAAGTAATATCCAAACAACTTTTTGATTAGCATATTACGTGTTGATCTAACTTACGGTACGACATAACAACGTCTTACATTAAAAAACATATTTACATGTATACTGAATTCGCTTAACAGACGGTAAACATTTATAACAGATGGTACGAGGCTATCGATTTCGTCCAGTATAGCCTTCAGAATGTAAATCACTATGAAGAAATACTAAACCCCAAGACAGAAGATTGTAACAAATTCGACATGCCCGTCGTTTACAAAATTTATTGTAACAAATATGATAATTGTTATATTGGTCAAACTTGTAATTTTGTTAAAAGATGTAGAACCATTTATCAGCTTGGAAGAATAGGAAACCAGAAAGATCAATCAATACGAAATATCTTTTAGAAAATGGCCACACTATAGGGAAAATAGAAGAAAACCTCAGCATCCTAAAGAATTGTAAAAACGGAAATTAAATTAATTCGTAAGAAAAATTTTATATATTTAAGGGAAATGGAAAGGTAGATATAAATTGATAAATGAACAAGTCAACCTCGACTCTGGTGGCACATTTAGGAACTTGCATCCGGAACTTCAGGTAACCAATATGATGTAAGCAGGGACGCCATTTTGGTTCTGTAATTTTTATCATTGGCCTGATGACCGGTGTGACTGGTCGAAAACGATAGCCTTGTCCCATCTGTTATATATGTTTACCGTCCGTTATGTGAATACTGTATAAGTGTAAATATATTTTAAGTGTTGTAAGACGTATTTTTACACCCCGTAACTAATATCATTGAACACACTCTTCTCCTAAAAAAATTAGAGTTGTCTAGAAAAATATAAATTTTTTCAATAAAACTATAAAAAGTGCTTATAACTATTTTATAATCTATTTTTTAAGTAACTCAACATTATGTTTATAATTTACATCGGTGATGGTGTTAGCTTATGTATACATTAAAAGAATACGAAGTTTTTAATCTTAAAAACCTGTCCATAATTAATATTGATCATGCTTACAATTTCATGACTATTATACCATGTTTATTCAACATATATGTCGGGTAGGTTAATAGCTGATCGATTTAATACAAAATTTAGAACACAGATTTGTACAAAATAAAACTAATTAGTAATCATAGGGCTAATACTAGAAAAACGATTATAGTTGGTATACAATAAGATATGAATAAGTTGTATTGTATTTTAATATAAAAGCAACTTCATTTTCTTTGCTATACAATATAAGCGATGTTTTGAGACTTATTTAACTGTTATTAGTTATCAGTATTTTACTTTTTTATATTGTAATTTATAATGAACTGTAACAGTAAAATTTGGATTTTATAAATATTTAGAATTACATGTTGACAGTTCCTATCCACTGTAAGGAATGGTTATAACAACATATATCCGATTCTTAGCAAGAAACATTTACGATGTTGGCAATTATCTAAGGTACAAGTTTATCCCCCGCCCCCGGAGTTGCCAACATCATTTCTGATATAATTTTGATAACGGGTGAAATATTGTTGTAATTTGCTGCGTTGTTCCTCCTGAGACCGAGATGTAACTTTCAGAATGTTTTAGATACTGAAAATTGACCTTTAAGTAATAAAGTAATGTTATTTTTTATTGTGGTTTCAATTAGTATTAAAATGAAGACAAATTTGACACAAGTTTCTCATAAATCCTTCCCGTGTCAAATGCTATAAACTAAATAAACGGACGTAGACGTTAGCGTTTAGGACAGTGTATTTCCCATTCCACGAGTATAACACGGCTAGGTAAGAAGAAAAATATAAACGGTTTTATTTGCACAATAGTTTGTGTTAACAATTTTCAGGGGATTTTATTTATTTAGCTTTTACAGTAGATTATTTAATAATTACCTGTCTTTATTAAGATTAAATCATGCAATTAAGGAGAACAACTCCACAAACCCCATCAGGACAAAGGTTCTGATGTATCGTGGTAAGTTAAGGGTTGAAGTAAAAGATTAGATAACAGGGGGTGAAAGAATCGGCCTATTTATCGTTATAAGCCACTGTTGTACATATTGATCTGGAGATATATCATGTTATATTCAAAACCCATCAGGGAAAAAGGTTTGATAAATTCTTAGACTATGCATGATGGTGAAAATGTATATGATTATAACACTAAAGGCCAGTGTATTGTTAGTCTACCCTGAACGACATTGCGAACGACCCAGTGCATTGTGTTTCGTTATCTCCCCAATTACCGCCCCGTGTATGTTGGTTAACTTGATACGTAACTCTGAGCCTTAATTACGACTGGACTTTGTAAAGACTCTTCAAGACTTGTAGTAAGTAATACTTTGTTATTATTAACGGATGCATGATTATTCGTTAAACATTTTCATTGATGTTTTTGAACCACGTCAGCTTTAAACGTGAGTTAAAAACCGCACGTCTACTACTTGTTTTTAAAGGTTTATACATTTTTGTTATGGTAAATGTTATTTATACAAACAAACAGCACCCTTTTATCCTACGGTTTTTGGTAATTTTTTACTCATTTTGGAGGTTTGTTATTTTTAAATGGATTACACTTTGTATTACAAAATAAATGTAAGTCTTACATAATATCTACAGCTCAGGGGCTAAAATCATGGATAATTACAAAATAAATACTAAACAAAATGACTGACATACCATAAAAATGAAAAAGAACTGAATATGGCTTAGGGAAATATAGGCTAAGCGCATAAGTTTCCCTTACAAAAAACTATAGCAAATCGTGTTGATATGAAACATGAAAACTCGTCAAAACATGTTGCTATAAACATAAAAACAATTACAATGTCTCTAGATTATTTAGAAAATTAGTTTAACCTATGTTTTATAAAACTTATTTCTTACTAAACGTATAATACAATAATACATATCGTTAACAATGAATCGTCCTTGTGTCATGAATCGTGAAAGCGGAAAAACTTATTCAACATGTTACAATATTATTATTTTAATGATTTGTATTTCAGAATAAATAAACAATTATGAACCCTTTAAAGTTTCCAATAACTACTTAAAAAGGTCTAAAAAAATGCATAGTAAATTCCAGTTTCCATTTTTAATGGCTACCATATTTTGTACTACATTTTTAAAGCTCATCGCGGTTTTAAGAAACTGTTAACATATTATTTAAGACATTTTCTAGAAACTATTGGAACATATTAAAAAACATAGTAATATGTGTAGCTTTACTTATAAAAAACTATGTACGAAAATATATTTATTGACATTATGTAAAATATGTATGTTTAAAGTTGACAAATGCAAGTTCACTGAAAACGGAAAGGAAGATTATAATAATCAAGATACTCCGCATTATAGTGAATTGGAGTATAATAAGTTTGAAATAAAAATACCGCTTTTCAATGTTCCACCTGATTTTCCACGTGCTCACCCTACATGCCGCAATGCACAACACAACAACGCGCGGTTGGGTGTGTTTCACTTACTCTAGAGCGTGTGAAACAATAACACTCCCGTCTGTTATAGCATGGTTTGCCAGCGAGAACAAGTGTAGGGGAAAGGAAATGTCTGCCTAAATATCTGTTTTTTGTTTGTTCGTTGTTTAAACCTTCATTGATGTTCCTTATATAACCTCTAATAAGACATTGCATGTTTGAGGCTTTACGTGAGGGTAGAAATTACGAAATGATTGCATCTACCTCTTAATTGAAAGGCATTGGACCCGTTACGAGCATGGAAGTTGGAAATAGATAATAGTAAATACAAACTCACGTAAGCAGCCACAAGAAAGCCAGTTGAGATACCTTTAATTACCATTGTTCATATGGAAAAGTGAACTATTAACATGACCCGCACGGTGAGACTTAAGCCCAGGACCACCATAGAAGTTCCCTAAAGTGAACCCCTGAACACGTTTTGAGGGGTCTCTAAAAAATGTATATATATGTAGGTGTGTGTGTGTGTGTGTGTGTGTGTGTGTGTGTGTGTGTGTGTGTGTGTGTGTGTGTGTGTGTGTGTGTGTGTGTGTGGGTGTGTGTGTGTGTTCGCACTCTAACGGTCGCAATTTTTATTTACTTCAAATTTGGTAGAGACATTCATTTTTATAATGAGTTGGACAAGTACTTTTGGAAAAACAATCGGAAAACTCTAACCCCCTTATTTGGAATTTAAGTTTTCAAATTTTAAGTCTTTGGGCCCAAAAAGGGTCAGAAAAGCCCAAATGTACATTTATTGCGCATTAACTTATTGTACGTAAAAAAACCAAAGATTTTAAGCCATTAACATTATTGCATATTAAATTATTGTATGTGCAATTCCAAAAAATGTTAAGCCCTCCCTCATCATTCTAGCACAAGTACTTACCGAAGTTATTAAAGTAAATGTTAATTGCCAAAATACAGTACGTTGTCTTATGGGGATTTTACACTGGAAAAGGCTGTTTTTCATATCTCAATATCGTTTTACCATCCCCCATAACCCTATACCAACTTTTTGTCCCGACAATACCTCCTTCCAACTTTATAATGTACAACATTGACAAACTATTAGTGAATTTAAATATAACCAGGAACATCAAAACAGCCAAAAATAAAATTTTGCAATTTAAAAGAAAAATTAACATGTGTTGGTTTAAACCCTTTATTTGATCTTTTTAAGGTTTTAATGTGGAAATTCACTTCCCTCACGTCAGCGTGCTGCGTGCGATCTCGTATTATTTATTTAATAGAAATAGATTATACATAAAAAGTGACTGTTTTAAGTCTTTAAGGAAATACGAGTACACACACAATTAAAATCATGTTGTAAACCATACACTTAAACAATCTTATATAGCTACTGTGTGTCGGTACTTATTTATTTACGTTTGCTCGTCCAACGGATGATTGGCAAATTAACACTTGTAAAACGGAAACTAGAAAGCGTACACTTCAACATTAGTGGTGTAGCTGATTTGTTGGGCCCCCCCTGCAAACTTATTTTCACCCCCCCATTTAACATAATCGTATAGTTTAACCCTATCCCCATCTATTCACTAGATTTTGGGAAGGTTGCTTGAGCCAGACGTTTCCTAACCTCCAGATACATAACGTTAGTTCCAGCATTGTTTAATGTAATTGATATAATAACGCAAAAATGTTCTTAATTCATCTATAATGTTTTAAATAAAGTTTCATCACGTCATTAAAGTACCTAAGAATTAAGTCGACAAGTGTCAAAACACATAAAGCTTCGCAACGCTCAGGTCAGTAACTCGCTCTGTTCCTGTCCACATGTGGAAACGGGATTTGGAGTAGATTCATAATTAATTCAGTTTGGAGTGAAATCGCCACTATAGCGTTTGGGATTGTACGCCTTGAGTTATTGAAACGGATGCTATCATGAGCTGCCGATTTATCATTTATCACTATCCTATACTTATGCTGATTCACCCTTAAAAGTAAATCTACATCAAAGAATTTTCACTAAACAGTTCAAAAACTTTACTGACTCTAAACTGTTTTAAAATTGTTAGACTATACAAAATGGTGAATATTTGTTAACATAGCTTACTCTAATGTTTACTTTTAATGTTATTAGAATTGAAATAACAAAGTAGTAAAACTTATTAAAATAGTAAAACTTATATTCAGTTTTAAAATGTCTCATTTATTAAATACTATAAGCACAACGAATGAAAGATTAGGCCCACTAGGCTAAAAATAAATAAATTTTTAAACCTTAGATTTTTGCCAATGTTAAGAAGAGAAAAGATATTTATGATTATTTATCTTTTCTAATACGTTTAAAATGAATAATCGCTGAGGACCTCAAAAAACTTATTTTTTATGTTTATACAACAAACAAATACGTATAACATTACTATTTTTTCCGTAATTTGAAAATTACGACTCGAGTATTTTATAAAATTAAGCTCTTTGAATGGATGATGAAAAAGTGGATTTTTTAACAGCACAATCTCTATTTCTATACAGCACGTAAAATGACCCGTGTTGGTATTTTGATTATGATTTATAAATAAACGGTATCAGGAAACTGACACATACTTTCTCCCTTTTAGCCCAACTTTAATGAATAAATTACGTTTTATTTACTAAATATAGAATACAAAGCACGGTCGAATGTACAGAAAACCTTGTAAACAAGTTGTTTTAAAAACATTCACCCAAATCCCTGCTTTGGAGGCCCTACAGAATCCATTGTTACACTCATGGTTTTAAGAGGGGAAATTCCCCCTATTCCCCCCGGTTTTTAAGGGGCAACATATTTTGAATTTTCTCTGTTTTTCAATGCTAACTTGACAAGCATATCAAGTTTGAACGAAATTGATCCGTAAATAAGAAAGAAATAGTATTTTTTGTATTCCCCATAAGAATAACATTGGACAACTTACTGCGTTACCGTAAAATTTAAATTTAAATTCACTCCGCAACCAGCAATTGTAGCATAGTAATTAAAAATACTAAATTATTTAGTTTTTTGAGCTCTTTTTAATGGTGAATATTAATATTTTTTTATATTTATGTTTTTCTATGAAAAATCAAAAAAACTGAATTTTTTATGTTTTAAGTCCTGTAATTTCTGAACCTGAATTTTTACAGAAATGCGGGTCGTGTCATTTTGTTGGAAGACTAAAGTTCTACAAATGACTAAAGTTTAATTAAAATCCTTAGAGCCGTATTTGAGAAATTTTGATTTTTCATGTTTTTTGGCGGTTTTTGGTGGATAATTACCCTTAAAAATCAAAAATTCCAAAAAATGAAAAAATAACGCTTGGAGATATTGTGGATTAGTACCTATACCAAATTTCATTAAAATCGGCCCATTGGTTAGGGCTCGAGCTCTGTACACATCCACACAGACACGCACACACACACACACACACACACGAATGATTTTGTAAAATATTTTGGAAATGAAATTCAGTATAAAACTCTGTCTGTAATTAAATCTAAAGCATTGCAATATTCAATGCAGTATCATATTGAGTGAAGTTGTTCAATATTTTTTATTTTTTTTTTTGTTGTTGTTGTTAATTTAGTTTTCTGCCTAGTCTTCTCTAGTCATTTCATCTTTCACTTGCTAGCATTATAAGTTTGGATGAATTGTTATGGAAGCCTGATAATTATTGTATCTAATATAGTCTATTTCTTGTTATGAATTTAGAGTTTAGTATTTTTTAAATTTTTGAATATACGTAACATATTTATACTGGTGAATCTTGCTACCAGAACATGATTAATAAAAATGGTGGCCGTTGTCTGTGATTCTAAAAATTCTGAAATTTGTCATCATCATGCATGAACTGTTCCTGAGAATGTGATTCAAATCAAATCAAATCAAATATCTTTATTGCTGTAAAACAAAATACATTGCATGATTGAAGGGTAAAAGAACTGTACAGCTGTCAGTAAAAAAGTAATGTATTAAAGAAAATGTATATTTTTCTGTCCCGCGCGTGTCCTATGACACACA
This sequence comes from Allygus modestus, assembly GCA_963675035.1. Classification (NCBI taxonomy): domain Eukaryota; kingdom Metazoa; phylum Arthropoda; class Insecta; order Hemiptera; family Cicadellidae; genus Allygus; species Allygus modestus. The sequence goes on along the minus strand of OY776115.1, from coordinate 28,977,072 downwards.
CACACACACACACACAATAGTAACATAAATACACATAGTAACACACATAGTATCATACATCACGTAAAAACCACTTTTTTGGGTTCAGGGAGCACCAAAACGAATATTTCCACTAACAACTCAAATTCGAAAATTTTGACGAAAACAATACTTTCTCCATATACTATGTATAGGGGGAGAAAGTAAAAATGTAGGGTCACCAGTCTTTTAATTACAAACTAACTAAACAACTATTAAGTTTACAAGTTACAAGTAATATCAACAAATTTTTATCCAGTATTTATAAATCAGTTTAACTATGCTTCCAACAGTAAAATAAGAAAGTATTAACTACCAAACTATTACATAATTGAATATCAGTTTATTTCCATGAACATTTTGTTTAGTCAAGCTCTGACCAGCAATCGTGTCTACGCACAGGCTGCTTGCCTATGTAGACTGTTTCCTAATTATTACTATATCATCTCGTGTAAGTACTTACAGTAGTGATTTAAAGATGGAGACATTTATTTTTTGGTTTGTATCTGTACAGAGCAGTATTTCGTACAGTACGAAACATTATTACGAAAGTGTAACGGGCGCACAGGCTTGCCGGTTAGGTGTTAAAGTAGTAGTAAATTAATGTGTTATGAAGATTTTCGTTTATATAGTATATGTTTACTTTACGAAATATGCTTTACTTTTTGGAATGTTTTAGGTTAGGTAGACTGTGATTGAAGATGGTTTGTAAATAATCTGATACGGTCACATGTACGAACAATAATGACACACATTAAACCACTCATATTGCTGACAATAAATGGGTTATTAAATTTCGAACAAAGTTTCTTAAACACCATTACGCCATCCGCTAGGGACGCTTTGAAGGGAGATATTTCCCAAAGTTATCTCCGATGATGTATTACAGTAATTTGGAACGGAGCTAATCTTAAATAATTTCCCAAGGTAATTACTGTAATTTTGTGGTTCTCTGAATAAATAATTGTTTGGTAAATTTTAACTTAGCTTTTTGCATCAAGAAGTATTTGAATTATTTTGTGTGTTGATTTAAATCTCTTTCCTCTTGTATAACAATACTGTTTATATTGTATTATCTAACTCGAACCCTTAACATCCACACTGTTTTTGATGTACATTCATTGCAGTAATATTTCTTATAGTAATTATGTTTAATTTTTATTAATTAATCTGTACGAAAGTTCTTACTTTGAACCACACATGGGAAAAACACATACATGGTGTTTAGAATATTCCAAAAGGTAAGCACATTTTGTGTAGACACAAGTGCTACTGGTGTGTTAGATGATGGTATTTAATTCATAATAATTAAAACTACACATCAGTTTTTGTGCTGTTATTGGATGGTATTTATAACTATGTTAAGGTTTACGGTACTTATTAGTGAATTTCCTTTGGAAAGTGAACTATTAGCATGACCCGCACGGTGAAACTTAAGCCCGGGACCACCATAGAAGTTCCTAACGTGACCCTCTGAACACGTTTAGGGGGTCGTTCAAAATTATATATATATATATATATATATATATATATATATATATATATATATATAGAGATATATATATATGTGTTTGCACTCTAGCGGTCGCAATTTTTGTCCGATTTACTTCAAATTTGGTGGGAACGTTCCTTTCTGTAATCAGTTGGACAAGTTCGTTGGGCAAAACAATCGGAAAACTCTAAACCCCTTTTTTTGGGGATTAATCTTTCAAATTTCGAGTTGTTGGGCCCATAAAGGGTCATAAAAGCCCCATATGTCAAATAAGTGGATGTAAAAAGATGGGAATTAGAGAGGCGAAAGTTTTAAGCCCTCTCTCGTCATTCTAGCATAAATATATACCGAGTTATTAAAGAAAATGTGTATCGACCAAACGCAGTACGTTGTCTTATGGGGGTTTTACATTAGAAAAACCTGTTATTCATTTGTTGGTGTACTTTTACCATCCCCAACAACCTCACGCCTACTTTAATGCCTGACTGGACCTTCTCCTAACCTTATAATGCACAAAATTGTATTCCCAGCATTGCAGGTAAATAGAACCAGGAGCATCAGAACAGCCAAAAAATCAATATTTTCAGATTTGAATAAAAACTGGAATAAATGTATATTTTTAACTGATTTTGAGTTTTTATAGTTTTTTATGTGGAAATTCACTTCCCTCACGTCAGCGTGCTGCGTGCGAACTCGTTTTATTTTATAGTTTATTTGTATGATATGGTTTGGAAAGAAATCAATTTTCATATTATTACGTATTTTTATGTACTATTTCCTAAAAAAATTATCTGTAATTACCAAAATATGACTGTTTAACATCCCCACCTTGTATATTAACCTAATAGAGTGTAATACATATTTGATATATTTAACGCATTTTTTAAATATTATAACGAGTTTAAACGAAGACGAATATGTTTGTAGAGGCTCTCTTTTTACTACAGTTTTATGTTCGGGCCGCAAGGGCCGGACACACACATATGAGTATAGCTTCACGTTTTATTAGGTCACCCTCATAAGCCCGTTTTATGGAGGCGGTTTTAACTTAACTGTTTATCCTTTAACGTCAGCAATTGATTATGGTTTTTAATTATAAATACCTAACATATATGTTTGAAAAATAACAAAATTTGTTTTATCTAATATTTGTAGGTAGAAGAGTTTTGTAATGTAATTAATATAAATTATTTAAAAAGAGGAAATTGTATAATTATATATTAAATGCTTCAATTAAGGATTACGATTAAGTTTAAATATATTTGAGTGAATACTATTTCAGTTAAATAGACTTTTAATTCATTGAAAATTTAAAAAAACTTGAAGGGTTAATTTAGTTTGAAAATAGTAAGTAAACGAGTTTTTTTATAAATTTTAAGAAACTCGTTTACTATTTTCAAATAAAATTAACCCTTATAATTAGATTAAGTTAAATTAACCGACTTTTATTAAATGACACACTTTATCAGTTTAAAATTCCCAATTTATAATTCAACAACATATACTTTCAAAATAGTTAGTGAACAAACTTAGGTGTTTGCTAATGCAAGAAGAGAAAATATATTTATGATTATTTATCTTTTCCAATACGTTCAAAAGAATAATCGCTTAGCACCTCGAGAAAAACATATTTTGTTAAAGTTTAATAAACAAACAAATTCCTATTACATTATTATTTTATCCGTAATTAGCAAGTTACGACTCGAATATTTTTTTTAAATAAGTTTTTTGCCTAGATTAAGTACAAGTTGGTTTTTATTACAGCACAATCTATATCACTATAAGGCAAGTAAAATGACACGTGTTGGCATTTCGATTTTGATTAAGAAATAAAATATAGGGTCGCCATTTATTTAAATTACAAACTATTAAAAACAAATTAAGTATACAAGTTCCAAGTATTATCGTCAACGTTTCAACCAGTATTTATTACTCAGTCAAAGTATGCTTCCCCCAGAAGCCATAAGAAAGTAGTAAATACCAAACTATTACCCAGTTAAAAATAAGTTAATTTCCAAATTCCCATACATTTTTGTTTAGTCAAGCTGAACAACCGTGTCCACGCACAGGCTACTTCATGTAGACTTTTTCCTAATTATTATTATATCATCTTGTGTAAGTACTTACACTAGTGATTTATAAGATGGAGGTATATTTTGTGTTTTGTATTTGCACATTGAGTTTTATTTTTTTGAGAAATAACATGTTTTTTCATTTAATTTAATTTCACCTCTGTTCCAATTAATTTTGTATGAGTATATATTATTTTGTATATATTATTACGTAATAAAATAACAATTTCTATAAATGTTATAAAGTAACATGCATTGTGCGATGTAGTTATTTTATAAAATTCTTTCTTAAGATTTTTTTCTGGTCGAAGTCATGATAATATGAGTGGATTATGTGGTTATTGGGAAAATAAGTATTTGGGTGTTAATCCACATACGACTAGTGAGATTAACACAAGTTTGTATGTGGATTAACACCTAAATACTTATTTTCCCAATATCCACATAACCCACTCATATTATCACTACTGGTCGAGACGGTTAAACAAGGTTATATGGAAATATGGTTACATTTCGTTAAACAAATGGTAGGTTTAGTAAATCTAGAGGTTTCGTACAGTAAGAACCATTATTACGAAAGTGTAACGGGCGCACAGGCTTGCCGGTTAGGTGTTAAAGTAGTAGAAAAATTTAATGTGTTATGAAGATTTTCGTTTATGTAGTAAATTCGTACTTTACAAAATGTGCTTTAATTTTTGGAATGTGTTAGGTTAGCAAGACTGTGATTGAAGATGATTTGTAAATAATCCGATACGGTCACATATACGAACAATATTGACACATATTAAAAAACTCATAGTGCTGCTAATAAATGGAAAGTCAAAATGGCATTATAAAATTTCAAACAGTGTTTCTTAAACACTTTTACGTCATCCGCTTGGGACGCCATGAAGGAAGATATTTCCCAAAGTTATCTCCGATGATGTATTACAGTAATTTGGAATGGAGCTAATCTCAAATAATTTCCCAAGGTAATTTAGGTAATTTGTTAGTTCTCTAAATAAATAATTGTTTGGTACATTTTAACTTAGCTTTTTTCATCAAGACGTATTTGAAATATTTTGTATGCTGTTTTAAAGCTCTTAACTCTTGTTATAACAATACTGTTTATATTGCATTATCTAACTCGAACCCTTAACATCCACACTGTTTTGTGTGTACATTCTTTGCAGTAACCTTTATTATAATAATTATGTTTATATTTTATTACTTAATCTGTACGAAAGCTCATAAGTCCTTACCTTGGATTACTCATGGGAAAAACACATACATGGTGTTTAGAATATTCCAAAAATAAGTCCATCTTGTGTAGACACAAGTGCTATTGGTGTGTTAGATGATGGTTTTTAATTACAAATAATTACAACTGCACATAGGTTTTCGTGATGTTATTGGTTGGTCTTTATAAATATGTTAAGTTTTAAGGTCCTTATTTCGTCTTTTAGTGTATTTGCATGACATAGTTTTTAAAAAATAAATTGTTATACTTTTACGAATTTGTATGTACTATTCCCAAACACAATTATCTTTAATTAGAAAATTATGACTGTTTAACCCCCCCCCCCTCCTTTAATATCGACCTAATAGGGTGTAATACATATTTGATCTATTTTACGCATTTTATTATTTATTATAATGAGTTTAAACGAAGGTGAATCCAATTGTAGAGGCTCCCCTCAATTCACAATTTCTCCTATAGGGAATACGCTATTACTGTAGGTCTTATGGTAAGACTTAAGCCCGAGACCATGATAACTTTCCATTTTGAGGTCCCCAGATGCCAAAAACACCATTCGTTCAAATTTGTATATATTGTTGTAAGCACGATAACTCTCGTAAAAAAAGTCTGATCTTTATTAAATTTGGTACACAAATGTGTAAAGTACCATTTATTTGAACAAGTTTTGAAAACCAGACGAATTGCACCATCCGAAGGGGGGTTTTTGGGTTTTTTGTACCCCAAAAATGTTTTTTTTAGGGTTACCACATGTATTTTTTATTTAAGTAAAATTGAATTTTTACCATTGAGTTCAGCATAAAAAAGGAAAAGTTTGGTATTTTGACCATTCCTCTCCGTCAATTGGTTTCTGAGATATTGCAAGTGCTAAACACAGTACGTTGTCTAATGTTATTCTTATGGAGAAATAGAAAAATTGTATATCTCGCTTATTCATGAACATAAATTGACGAAATTTGGTATATGGTTTCATCTGGTTGTGGTTTATTAATGTTTGTACAAAACAAAAATTTTCCGCCTATGAAGCAAACCTAGGTATTTGGACCCCATGTTATTGTTATGGAAAATAATTCAAATGTTATATATAGCTTATTTATTAACTTATATGGAAGAAACTAGGTATGTGACTTCCCTAAGATGAGTTCTATTGATATCTACATAAAAACTCATTATTTTGTGTTCCTTGTTGCAGCAAACCTGCGTACTCATCACCAATGTTATTCTTATGGAGAATAATAAAATACTTTAAATATCGCCTGTTTATGAATATATTTCTTATGAATCCTGTCAAGCGGTTTAATGTATAATGTTAATATTCATTGGAAATGCGCTGAGTATGCAGGTTTCCTGCTACGGGGGTATTTTATTACAGTTTTATGTTCGGGATACGCACATATGAGTATAGCTTCACGTCACTCTTAAAAGTCATATGAGTATAGCTTTAGGTCACTCTTAAAAGCCCATTTTATGGATGGAATTTTTACTTTAACCTTTAAATTCAGAAAATGATTAGTGTTTTGAATTGTGAACCTATACAGCATATATTTGAACATATATTGTGTACATATGTTTGAAAAAGAACGAAATGAATATTATTTTCTTCAAGACTTTTAGATAGAATAATTTTTAAATTGTAATAAATATGAATTATTTTAAAAGAGGAAATTAACTGTATAACTATATATTTAATATATTATTTTAAATAAAATACTCTAATGAAGACATAATTAGATTCGATATAAAATAGGTATAAAAAATTAATTTCCGTCAAATATGTCCCTTAGTGCACGTTGCTCACTGAAAAAAATGGATGGTATAGAGAATAAAATTTTAAAAGGAAGTTTATAGAAGGACATAATACATATACATAATACATAATACATAATACATAATACATAATACATAATACATAATACATAATACATAATATACATAATTTCTAAACTAATTAAATACAAAAATAATTACCTATTACATATATATTTTTTTCATTTAATTGAAAACAAACATTTGATAGTCCTTTTATGTTTAAAACTGTTCCAGTAACTGGCAGTGTTATACAATTTCTTATGCCTCTTATTATATATAATTTTATAATATTTTTAAACTGTTTTTAAAATATTATCCTTACATTTCTAATTATTATACCAATACTGTAATTATTTCGATAAACATATCTGAATACAAAGTTACTTTAAAATATGTTTAGCTTTAATTAAAAAATAAATGCTTACAGAAAATTATTTTGAACATATTTATATCTTGATCATTTGGCATACTCATATTCTATAAAATTACATTAATTAAAACAATTTAAACATTTAATATTATTTAATTTTATAAGAAATGAGAATGCGAAAAAAAAACAATAAATAAATAATTTACCATATTCAACAAGTGAAATATTCAGAAAAAACTATGTTATACCTGCCAACTGATTACTGTTACTAAAACATATCGTTTAATAATACTTTATATTTTAAGATGGTACATATTTGTTATAAGTCAGAGTCGGTAGACACAAAGCTGGTAATGAAGGCAATACTTCATCACGTTATCATCTCCAGCTCTCAGAAAGGATGTTAGCGTCGTTTGGGGCAGGATTTATTTACGTAAGCAAAGTGATTATTAACACCGCTGAATGCTTATCTGTAAACTATTCTTTATAACTGTCAGTGAAACCTACGTGAACAGTGAACTAAGGTGAACAATAGTTACTGCTCTTTGTGTATGATCCAATTAATACTCAATTATGTCATTTATTATAGAGCTATAAATTCACAATGACGCCTTTGAGATTGTCAATGGAATTTATACAAATTAAATATGTTAGAAGAAAAAAATTTGTCTACTAAACTAAAAAGGAAAATATGATATTAAATTATTCTTATTTTTTGCACAATTTAATAGCTATCAAAAATCTGCAACCGCTTTCCTACTTTTTTAGGGCTCAAACTTATAATTTGACATAAACCATATTCAATTGTTTACCCGAGTTTAAATTTGTACATAAATATCAGTTTAGTTTTATTTTCTTATAATAAAAAGTCTGTTTAACACAAGCATGAGTAGGTGATTAATTGTTTTCCTAGGTCGGATTTTTTATAACCATGTACCGACTTTCAAGACATTTTAACTAAATTCCATCTAAGTCAGCCTTCTTCCTCAGTTCCCATTAGTCATGTCGAGCGATCAATTAACTATGAATATTGACGCTTTTTCCACAGCCATGTCTTTTTTGTTTGTGTAAGTAAATCAATTTAATGGAAAAGCTATTGCAAAGATGTAAACTCACTATTAAGTCAAGTTATTAGCTCTTAATAGACTGGGGAGAGTTTATGACTAAATTCCCTTCTCGTGCTACCGATTACACTCCGCACTAACCACCATATTTCTAATAATTTTAAGGCTTTGATAATAAAAATAGTGGATTTTAACCTGATAAAGTGCGTTGTTCACTCAAAATCCGTTAAACGATAGCAAGTTCGTTTATTATTTTTAAATTAAACTAACTCTTCAAGTTTCCTCGATTTTTCAATGAATGCTTGGAAATGTAATTAATCTAAAATAGTGTTTAAACATAAAAAATATATTTTAAATTTAATTACAACCCAAAAACCTTGGAGCTATGGAAATAACATATATCTTAAAACTATCGCCTCGATATGAAACTTTGCAATTTACTGTAATGTGTATTTATAATCTTAATATAAATATAAGAGTTAGTATAACATATAATCTATTTAATAACATATAAGCGCTTTGGGCGGTATTAGTCTAAAGCTTAATTATGAGATTGCATTGTTAAAAATAAGACCAACAGAAGTGCTGCTCTGGTTTTCATTATTTACAACCACTTTCATAATAATTCTAGCTCGGAACATCCCACACAATATGATGCTGTATCGTAGGGATGCTATTCAGCAGTGGTTCAGCAGTTATCGGTTTAATGTGGTGTTTCATTAGCCTGTACAATAACACTTAACACTTAACGCGATCTCGCTAACTGTTGGGTCACTCGCTTACTGACCAGTATAATATCTGTTTAAACTATTTTCATTAATCAAGTAGTCATTAAAATAGCTTTTTATACTTTATTTTTAATTTTAACGAAAAAATTAGCCACTAAGAACACATCAACGTTATCGATTGCAAAAAAAGAGGAAAATAATCATAGCCCGCGGAGAAATGGAACGATGAGAATAGAATACGTCTTAATGGACCTCTAAGGAACCTCATTAAAAAAAAACAAAAAACCATAGTTTATATTTAACTACTAGACTATGTGTTATATTCGTTTATCTGATCCTTCACTTAGTTATATATTTATTTTATAAGCAATAATAACATATTTATACTGAAAAGCAATACGATACTTAATATTACTGCTTATTTATTCCCTTACGAAAGTAGAAACACAATTTCAAAGGTATGCTACTAAGTTGTTAATGTACTTACAATTTAAAGGCTTCACAATCATAAATAATTACCTGAAATAAATAAAGCAATAATTAGTAAAATGAAAAACATATGAATCATGGAAATTGGAACCATCTCCAGAAATAGTCATTAACTTTATTGCTTATAGAGAATGTACTAGTTAGATTTTGTTTATTTTTTTAAAATCACCAATAATACTAATATTTATTGTTGTACATTGGATTTCTATGGTACATCATAAACTTCCAACTTATTAACTTATGAATCGCATATAAAAAGGAAATACAATTTATGTTTACTGTTTGTGTTACTATAAGTAACACAACCATAATATTAAACACATTACATGTTAGTATCGCCTCTTTATTTTACCAAGGTTAACCGATTTTTGTGGAATTAAAATATTTTAAATGGAATTTGACTTATACCCATTACTTTATGGTGCTAATTTTATTGACTATTTTCCAACAACTGTTATTGTAACCTATAGTCTGATAAAGTGTATATTTTCTTTCATTGATTCTAGTATTAAATAATTGCAATAATATATTTAATATTTTACTTCTTTCTTAGTATTCAACCCTCAACTCATATACATGGTTTTTATGTAATTTATACTTATTTAATACGCTAGCGGTTTTTTTGTGACTGGAACTCCTCCTACAGTTTTCTACAGATTTTGGTCATTTTGGTGTCTTTGGATGTATTTTAATCCGAAGTTGATTGTACTCAAATTTCATAAATAGTGGACATAAGGAGAGGGCCCTAGCCGCCCTTAAATTTCGCAATTTGTCCATAAGATTAACATTGAGAAATAATTGTTTTGAACTGCATGATCAATCAGCTGAATAGAGTAAACACGGTTTATCAGCAAGAACACACGTTCACTACTGGAAAGGTAACGCAATTTTTGTTCGATTTACTTGAAATTTGGTGGTAACCTTTCTTTCTGTAAACAGTTAGACAAGTTCGTTGGATAAAACAATCGGACAACTCTAACACAGTTTTTGGAATTTAATTTCAAATTTTGAATTCTTGGGCTCAAAAAGGGTAAGGAAAAGCCTCGAATGTAACATTATTGCATATTAAATTATTGTTTGTAAAATGCAAAAAATGTTAAGCCCTCCCTCGTCATTATAGCAAAAGTCTTTACCGAGTTATTATGAAAATGTTAATTGTCTTAACACAGTAGTCAAACTTGAAAATGCTGTTTTTTTATATCTGGATGTAGTTTTATCACCCCCAATACCCATATATCAACTTGTTATCCTGACTATACCTCCTCCCAACCTTATAATATACCACATTGCCATCCCAATAGTCAATTTAAGTATAACCAGGAACATCAGAACAGCCAAAATTTAACATTTTTTAATTTTCCAAAAAGTTTTACCAATTTTGTTCTAAACCCTTTATTGGATTTTTTAATGCGGAAATTCACTTCTCTCACGTCAGCGTGCTGCGTGCGATCTTATCTTTATTATTTGTTGTTAAAATATATGGTTCTAGCTGGTACCCGGGGGTTTTTGTTCACGTTATCTTCCTTTATTACCACTGATTTCCGTTTATTTTCCCCCTGGTAAAAATACTGTTACCATTGAAACTAAAATTAAATCACCACCCCATGAGGTTAACTGTGACAATTTTAAGCATGCACATGTTGAATGCCAGTAGGTTGGAGCCTCAAAAGACTTTCAGTATGGGTCTGTAGGTTATATTCTCATCTACCTATCATCCTAGCAAATTTTATCAACATCATTCGATAATTATACATTTGTTACTAAACATAACTGCGTATAAATTCCAGTGGGGTGGAGCCCCATAGAACTTTCGGAACGGGAGAAGGCCCATGGTTCAAATAGAATTTTAAGATCATCTGTTCTGTGGTTTTTTGTGATAGTTAACATGGGGTTAACGCCAGTGGGGTGGAGCCCTAAATTTTGGAGGCTATTCTATCATGAAAAAATTAGTTTTGGAAAATTATGAGTTATCATATATTGTATTTGGAAAATATATGGCACAATTATATACAATCGGAATACCAAAACCTGAGTTGCCACACGCCCATCAATTAATAGGCTGAGGCAAGAATTACTGAATTAGCGATACATATGATAATATTGTTAAAATTAATTCTCATAAAAGCAAAATATTGCTCGATTTCGAGCAATGGGTTTACTAGTAATAGTAACTTTTAATAACATCATAATGGGTTCTAAATCAAAATGAGAACCAAAACGATCTTAACCAACAAGCCACTATGTTCTTAATATAAATAATTTCTTTAATTTCCCTTTTAGCGAATTTCCCCTATAGGGATGAAGCTATTACCGTAGTCAGCATGGTAAGACCTAGGCCCGGGACCATGATAACTTTTCGTTTTGAGGTCCCCAGACCCCAAAAACACCATTCGTTCAAAACTGTATATGTATATATACAGGGTGTCACAAAAATGTGTGATGGGCTATACAGGATCTAACTCTACATGCAAAAATAAGTCAAAATTGAAGAATAACATTTTTTGGATTTCGGCTTAGTTTAGCCGTAATCCGCCATTTTGTTTTTTTAGGAAAATATTTATTATTTCAAAAACCCAATGAGATATTTTTACGAAACTTGGCAAAAATGTTTACACTAAAGTAAGTAACATTTGTAAAAAAAGATATTTTTTTTAACTTTCCAAATTTCAAAATGGCGGCCGTTTGAATTTTTTTATGCCAAATTTCATGAAAACCGGTACCTAAATCAAAATTTTTCATGACACAAAATCTTTTGTATTTATTATAACAAATCCAACAAAACAAAAATGAATAAAATCGGTTCATAAATAAAGAAGCTGTGTTTATTTTAGTAATTTAGACTGAAATTACTTAATTACATTACATAAATTATTACATTACATTTAATAAATTTTAATATTAATAATAATCATTTGTTGTTTAAAACAATGGAATGAAGAGGATACACCACATGTAGGTAGGCAATCAATCTACTAATCAATCTTGATTAATTTTATTTCTCCTTTTTACTCCACATTAACAGCTGATATGCATTTAATCAGCTGTTATAACAAATCCATTGTTGACCTGCCACACATTATTGCTGTTTTGTTCACATCCAATTGCTGCTTAGACGTTTACGTAACTAGCTCATAATGCCAGTAGAGTTTACAAACGCGGAACTAGCTGATATCCACTGTCAGATTGTAATCGAGCGCTAGCTCGACGTTTGTACTCTGAACGTTTTCCAAATCGCCGACTGCCTAGTGAAAATACGTTCTTAACAGTGCACGACCGCCTCACACAGTATGTTTCATTTACCACTCCGCCTTTAGGTCGAGGTAGACCTCGAACAACAAGAACGTTGGAATTGGAAGAAAGAGTGTTGCAAGCTGTCGAAGACGATCCTTCATCAAGCACAAGAAGAATTGCATCTGCCGAGGGAGCTGACCACTCAACGGTATGGAGGATTTTGAAAAGCAATCTACTTTATCCTTACCATGTCCAACGGGTTCAAGCTCTTTTAGAAGAGGACTACCCAAACAGACTGCATTTTAGTCAACAGATAGAAAATAAATGTACTAGGAGTCCGCAGTCTTCAGTACTTTTTACAGATGAAGCTGGGTTTAACCGAAATGGAATCTTGAACTTCCATAACACCCACCAATGGGCAGACGAGAATCCTCATACAATAGTGCAGTCGAGGTTCCAGCATAACTTTTCATTGAATGTTTGGGTGGGCATTATTGGGAATAATTTTATTGGTCCAGTGTTTTTACCAGCAAGGCTGAATGGACTTACCTATTTGCACTTCCTTCAGAATGATTAAGATGATGCCATGGAAGAAGTGCCCCTAAACACACGTCGAAACATGTGGTTTTTGCACGAAGGTGCACCTCCTCATTTCAGAAATGAAGTAAGGAATTACCTGGACCATAGATTCAGAAATAAGTGGATCGGTCGTGGTGGCCCAATAGCATGGCCAGCAAGATCGCCCGACTTGAATCCCATAGATTTCTTTGTATGGGGACATTTGAAAACAATGGTGTATGCAACGCCTGTAAACAATGTTGAACAGCTGAGGGAGAGAATTGAAGATGGATGTCGGAGGATAAGAGAAATGCCTGGATTGTTGGAGCGGGTACGAGAGTCAATGGGACGACGATTACGGCAGTGCGTGATCGCCAATGGAGGTCACATTGAACACCTACTATGAAGGGCAAGTGCCTACCTACATGTGGTGTATCCTCTTCATTCCATTGTTTTAAACAACAAATGATTATTATTAATATTAAAATTTATTAAATGTAATGTAATAATTTATGTAATGTAATTAAGTAATTTCAGTCTAAATTACTAAAATAAACACAGCTTCTTTTTTTATGAACCGATTTTATTCATTTTTATTTTGTTGGATTTGTTATAATAAATACAAAAGATTTTGTGTCATGAAAAATTTTGATTTAGGTACCGGTTTTCATGAAATTTGGCATAAAAAAGTTCAAATGGTCGCCATTTTGAAATTTGGAAAGGTAAAAAAATATTTTTTTTTTACAAATGTTACTTACTTTAGTGTTAACACTTTTGCCAAGTTTCGTAAAAATATCTCATTGGGCTTTTGAAATAATAAATATTTCCCCAAAAAAACAAAATGGCGGATTACGGCTAAACTAAGCCGAAATCCAAAAAATGTTATTCTTCAATTTTGACTTATTTTTGCATGTAGAATTAGATCCTGTATAGCCCATCACACTTTTTTGTGACACCCTGTATATATCTATATATAATATATATATATATGTGTCCATGAGCACGATAACTCTCGTAAAAATTATCCGATTTTGATGAAATTTGGTATAAATATGTAAAGCAACATTTAAAACTTTAAGTTCGAAAACCAGCCAGATCGCTCTATCCGAAGAGGTATTTTGGGGGGGTTTTGTACCCCAAAAATGGGTTTTTTGAATTTTTTACATATAATTTTGGAAATAGTCAAATTTTAGTTTTTTCCATTGGATTCAGCTTAAAACAACACACACAATTTGGTACTTTGATCATTTCTCTACGCCAATTGGTCACCGAGATATTGAAAGTGCTAAACACAGTACGTTGTCTAATGTTATTCTTATGGAGAAAAATAAAAATTTTATATCTCGCTTATTTATGAACGTATACTAACGAAACTTGGTATACGGCTTCATCTGGTTGTGGACCATTGATATTTGCTCAATAAAAACAATTTTTTACCAAAGGCTCCCGTAGCAGCAAACCTGCGTACTCAGCCCCATGGTATTCTTATGGAGAATAAGTAACGTGTTTTGTGCCTTCATTATGAAAATAAATTAGTGAAATTTGGTATGTGGCTTTACCTACATGAGTTATATTGATATTTGTATAAAACCCCATTTTTTGTGTTCCTTGCTTCAGCAAACCTGCATCCTCAGCTGCCATGTTATTCTTATGGAGAATAATTAAAATGTCATAAATCGTTTATTTACGAATGTATATTGATGAAACTTGGTATGTGGCTTTATGTGGTATTAAGATACATATATATGCATTGGAAATTCGCTGAGTACGCAGGTTTGCTGCTACGGGGGTATTTTCTTAATAAAACTTGAAACTCATATATGGGCAAGTGCATCAATAAATGTTAGCTCAAAATTTTGAATAAACTTGTGAATAAAAGACTCACGGATCCACTGAATTTTAATAGAACCCTTTAAAACCTCTTTAGAATGAGTCCCTTTGGTAATCATCTTGAACTTTAAATTTAAAAACTAAATCCATTACCACTGTTCAGATAATGTATTTTCATAATAAAACACTTCTAAAGGAAGAATGCTTAAGGTATGAATTTTATTTTATCAAAATAACTCCAATGTAAGACTCTAAGTTCGCGCCGATCGCTGTATCAACATCATTTCACCGCTGATGCATAATTCAGAACATGTGTTCTCATTGTGTTCTTTACCATGGAGTGAAACTTTTTTTAACGTTACTATTCTTTGCGAAAGTAAAAATGCCGTATTGTTATATTGTTATAGCCTCATGTGACTTTATCAATGATTGCTACTCTACATTGAGCTCAGAGGTATTAAAGGCCTAACTTCGGTCCATATTGTTTTTCATAGTTTTAACCTCTAGGTTTATTATATTTTATTATATTATATTTATTAAATTCATTATATTAATTTCCTATTTTTTTATTGAGATTTTTGTAATTATTTACATAAAATAATAAAATAGCGAGTTTAGGAGATATTACAAGTTTAGAATCATAAAAATATATAACATAATTCAAAATAAATGTGTTTAAATTGTTGTTATAACATAATTTATAAGCTTTATTTGAATGCCAGATTGTGTATTATATAATATACAGATAGTTTTGTTGGTAAACTTGTTGTTTTAAGCATGAAATTCAATGAAACTTATAAGTACTGGAAGATAACATTTAATAAATACAAACTACATCCAGTTTTTAAGGGTTGGTAAGGTATCCATAGGTTTTTATATTTAGAAACAATAATATGTTAGACATTGCGAGAGTAAGACAGTTAATCTTCAACTTGGAAAATGGAAACCCGATTTGCAACATATTTTGTTTAATGATCCGTAATCTATAACATTTTTAGGAACGCTACAAAATGTTAGCCTTTGTTTTTCAGCCAACCATGCAGGTATCGTTGACAAATAAAATTAACCGGCCGGTTCGTCTGTCAACTGTCACGTACAAGAAGTGAGGTTAAGTTAGAGGTGGAAAATTACAATTTTCAATGTTTGAGTGTCGTGTTTTGCGCGTGTTTGTCCTATATGTTTCAGTTAACATTTGACATAAACTTCACGTTCATCGTGTTTTAACCTTGAAGACCCCGTGCTGATGATGTCCCTGGGATATAGGGGCGAACAATTGTTCACAACCCATAAACTTTAGGATTGCTGTTAACGGTAAGTTTTTAATACATTTATACTAACAATTCTTGATTTGCCATAAACAACAATAAATAAAAAAAAACATGCTTTCGGTACAGCATTTACAAATACTAATGGTAAGAAGTTGTTACATATTTAAAGCTAAAACAAAATTACACTGACGTAATAAGAATTATATTTTTATCAAAAATGCGATGAATATAATCACACAGCATTATATATTTTCTTTTTAAGCAGGCTCGTTTAAATTTATTCTTAACGAGTCCATTATAGTGTCTTCAAAAGAGGTATTCCTTAAATGTATAGTTTACAATGAAACACTCCATCAGACATTGAATAAACATTAAAACAACAACAAAACTGAAAATTACAAAGTTACCTTTTATGTTGTATTCTCCATATTTAATTTTCATCTTAATAAACTAATATATGAGGTAGCAAATATGAATTGTTACTATGCAAATCGTATTATAAGGTATATGGCCTTAAGATTGCTTTATTGTGTAACATGTTTATATTTTGATAATTGTAAGCATACTAATTAATCTATATTTAGCAGACATAAACACTTACTTATTAATACCAAACTTTTCACCGAAAAGAGTATCACTATTCATAAAATATGTGCTTGGTTATAAAGGAGTAGACTATAACGCAGTGCTGCTGAATAAATCCGGAAAAAGTTTTGATTTAAGTTGTTCAAAATTGGCTAAGTAGTTGAATCATTAATCATTTAATACAGTTATTCTATTGTGATACGGTATATTATACATATCATAAATTCTATCTAGAATAAAGAGAAAAATACACTTAAACCCAATAGTTATGTGTTTTTTTCTGACCATTAGGTTATTAATTTTTCGTACTATACAAACTTAAAGGGACACACAATGTACAACTACCCAGTACCCCTGTATTTGCCAATCACCGGAGAGTGGGTAGGCAAGAATTAAAATTTTGTTTAGTGTCACGCTAACCTTGCATCGACAGCCGAGGTGGTGATGGCTGCCTATGCCCAGAATGGTGATTTTCCCTCGGATGGTATGGTGGGTAATTCATTCACTGCTATCATTTCAGTAACAAGGTGATTTATTGATTCATGTGCAAGATATCCATTTGTTATGGTCAACAAATATAATAAAGAACATTCTTACTTGAGTGCTGATTATGTATGTGCTGATTCCCAACTTAGTATTTGAAATAAATCCTTGATATTAAGTATTTGAATTTGTACTTGAATTTGTACTTGACTTTGTACTTGAATCATACATTGGAGTCACATATCTGGTATTTGAACTCGTCTGCAACAATACAAAGAAAATAATAATAGGTAACTTAACTAAAACTAATTTAATACCGAATTGAAGTCAAAATAATTAATTAAAAGAGAATTTATGATTTTGTAACATTTAGAAAACATGTGCTTTTCAATCCAAACTATACATGAAAACTCAGTATTTAATATTTGACCATTATAAAGTTATTAGCTGACCTACATCTGAAATAATTACATACAATGAAAGATAAAATCATGGCAAACAATATTATTTACAATACAAATTATATAAATCAGTTTTCTTATAATTATAAAGGTTTTCAACTTACATTTCACGAGTTTTATACAAGTTATATGGGAATCAGCCAAACTAATGAGTAAAGAAGCTAATTACAAAGATAATTGAGTTAATTTGCTTGACTGACAGCTGTTCTCCAGTTCTGCCAACAAGGTAAAATGATATTCTTATAACTAATACATCCTTTGGTTATGAGATTTTGTATACATTATATATTCTGGTGAATTAAAATAATTTAAATTTACTTAACATTTCTCTTGCTCAGTACAACAATAAGTTTCGGTTGACGTGTGAGGATCTTTGAATCTTTGGATCTCTGAATCCGTCCCTTCAACAACACATAAACATAAACATAACTTAAATATTAATTTACTATTTTTAATAATATCAATATTAATAAATAGTTATTTTGATGGATTGTTGACTCTCATCATATTCACTATTACATTTCCTATCCATCTTATTTATTTCACTTAAACCTGCCCTTAGCTGGGATAAAATATAGTATTGGAACAAGTAAAAGCAGGGTGACAGTTTGTCTGCGTAGCTTTTAAAATGATTTTAGTGGATCATCAGTAACATTAAATTGTTATTAAAAGTGTAAATTTAATTCATCTATAAGTAGTACTTAAGCTATTTACAAGAACTATTAACAAGTTTAAACATAACTTTAACCTGCATTCAAAATGTATCATTCAAATATAACAAAACTATAAGAACATGTACAATTATATGGCTTCGGATAAAAATCATACTGGTTTTACAACAATACAACATCTTATAGTTGTTGGTAAATACGCATTTTACAAAATCAATATTTTTCCCCTGTTTTTTTTATTTCCAATTATATTTGATATATATTCACCCTATTGTCACTATATATTCTTAAATCTATTTAACTGTGTCGTAATAGTACATTGTATCATATAATTTAAAACTAGACAATAATAAAAGCTTTGTAGTTTTTAAGTATCGAAACAATGGATGTAGTTAGGGTAGAGGGAGCTTTAACAGAGAATCATGCAGTCTATTTGCACTTTGTCAATTAACTATTATTAAATTACGTTTATACTTCCTGGAGAATACTTCCGGACTCATCTGTAAGTTAACAAAAAACATGGTACACATTGTGAAGTACGTAAACTTTCTATAAATGTTCGGAATTCAGTTGTAATCATTTGAATATTCCTACATCCCCACTGCATTATGATTCAATTAAAATTAGGTATTTAAAATCTACTGTCAAAATAAAAGACAAATACCGTAAAAAATCACTTATATTTATTAAATATTATTTTTTTAATTGCCGCTCTATCAATAACTTGAAATACTATTTATTTCATTCAAGCCGAATGGTCGGGATATGAGGATGTCAGATGCAAAGAAATAAACTCAAAAAGTAAAACAAACTACTCTTCCGATAATGTCTTAGACTAATGTTTACTGTGAATAGTTCTATAAACCAAGTGATTCACCATCAGTTAATTTAATATTTGATTAGATGTGATTGATAATATTAACACATTCTTTTTTCTGTTTCTTAAGTAACCGAATAGATCATGATTAAACATGTCTTGACGACATGTCTTGATTTCCTAAAATTATTTTCCGTCGTATATCTAAAAAGTAACATGAGTATGTGAGTATTCATTCACACACACATATCCCATATACACGTATATTTCATTTTAAAATAAGAAAATCCTAACGTTTGTACAGCATCGAAATAGTTATTTATGTATTAAGAGCTTAAAGAAACATGCAACTGGAATTAAAAATACAATTGTTCAACAACTGCAATTTTAGACACTACAAGACTACAAAAATTCACTTTTTTCATTTTTGCTGAATTCACGAGGTTGAGGTTATAACCACCAAGTCAGTTAGCTTGGTCCAAAGAAACAATCAATTAGCTGTTTTAACTGTCAACAAGCGAAAAATAAGGCTCATTGAACGAATAGACTTTTTTGCTCGCTAAAGAAAAATAGCTGTTTTTAGATGTATTTTTAGATCGTAAAAAAGCACTTTAAACATATTTGTAACCAACATTTTAAAATTAAAATTAAATTAAAAACGTATACTTAACGAGTATATTCATTATTTTAACTAGTTGTAGGATGTATAAAAAAATATTGAATGGTTAATGCAATCAAAATAGTTTAATTTCCAACAAATATTTGCATCCACTGAACTTTCGGGTGCAAGTTTTAATTTATGCAACACATCTAAATCAGATTATAATATGACTATTGAAATTGTTTAAATTTATTTGTAGAAGTAATATTATGTTATTAAAGACCAGAGGAACAAGTAACCTCCTTTGGAGTTGCTACATCGCTGATAGCTAATGTTGATAGCCAGTGAAATATCGTGGCAATTTACTGCTTTGTACTGCCCTGAGCCGAGTTATAAGGAGCCTTATAATATATTTCCTACTGAAAGATAAATGTAAGTATTAATCATGATGAAACTTCTTATAGTTAACGGTTCAGCTAGTTAAGTAAATTGTGCAAAGGGGGTCAAGGGGTTTGAGGCTGACAATTTTTTTTTTATTTATTATTTCAAATGTCTACTTTAGTTATTTTGAAATTTACTTACTATCCAGGACATTACTTTGTTCCATTCATTGAAGGTTGCAGGACTATGTGAAAAAATTGAACAGAATACGTTGAAATTTACACAACAATTATATGAATTGAATGGAAAACATAGTGAATTTTTCTGTTCCAGTGAATTTCTTCGAACTTTGGACAAACCTCTTAACCAAAAGGTTCAATAACTCATAGTTCGAATGATTTTTTAGGGATTCTAAACATAAAAAAAAATACCGGAAAAATCAGACAATAGGAAAAGAGGTTTGTGGGGTTTAAAAATCTTTCAAAAATCAGTTTTTTGTAAGTTAGCACTTTTACCCTGACATTTTTAAAACACACAATTTTTGTTTTGACCATTTCATAGAGCTTATAAAAGCAAATAATATAGTATTTTAAATAATTAACCTAGGTTAAGTGGTTGCGGAGAAAATCCAAAAAAACGTATTCATAAAATCTAACATGTTAATCTTAAGGGAAAATGGTTTTTAGCTTTTCCTCAATACATTTTTATGTAAACTTCACATTTGCTTTCACCAATCAGTTTAGCTCTACAAAACAACCATTTTGGTGTTTAAATTGTGATGCTACGTCCAAACATTTCCGATATATTCAAAGTGTTAAACACAGTACTTTGTCAAATGTTATCCTTATGGAGAATATTTAAAATTTGATATCTCGATTGTTTATGAACGTATATTGATGAAACATTGTATGTGGCTTCACCTAGTACTGGTACTAGTATATTGCACAACAAATTGATTTTTTGTTGATTATCCCCTTAGCAGCAAACCTGCATACTCAGCCATAATGTTATTCTCATGGAGGATAAGGAAAGTTGTATATCTCCCTTAATTATGAATATAAATTATTAAAACTTGGTATGCAGCTTCACCTGGTTGAGTTATACTGATAATTGCTTAAAACACATTTCTTATCTTTCTCGTTGCAGCAAATCTGCGGACTCAGCCCTAATGTTATTCTTATGGAGAATAAATAAAATACTATATATCACTTATTTATATTTTTATGAAACTTAGTAGGTGGCTTCATTTGGTAGTAGGAAACATATGCATGCATTGGAAATTCACTGAGTGCGCAGGTTTGCTGCGACGGGGCTTTTTATCCCTCAGACTACCTATGGTTAGAAAACAGACTTTGAGGTTATATACTTTAAGACCTTCCGAAAAAATATACAAATAAACATTAAAATAAATAGACAAACAAAATAATAACAATAGCGTTACAGATAAAGTCATATATTTTTATTTTTATTGAAATCATGCTATGTATTCAACTGCTATGAATTACAATTTTAAAATTTGAGTTATTGGTGTAAATATTCGTTTTGTTGGTCCCTGGACACAAAATTTAGTTTTTTAAGTGATGTCTGTGTGACACCTAGAGACCACACCAATGGCCCATTGTGGTAGCAATGGTGTATGTAGGGGCTAATTTACTATATCTCTAGTAGTATTATACTTTTTGTAAGGGTATTTATTCAAAATATTGGTTTAAACACGGTACTTTGTAGAATGTTATTCTTATGAGGAGTTAAAAAACCTACCATGTATCTTTTATTTACTGATAAATTTCGTTAACGCTTGGTATTTGGGTTAAGTTAGCATAGAAAAATAAAGGGTATTTGGATTACGTTACTAATAGGCGTAAAATTAAGTTATTAATAGGCATTTCCCTCCTTAAAACCACTGTATGTCGCATCTGATTTAGTAGTGCCCCCAAAATGGGATTTGGGTAGATAATTCCAAACAAAAATTAAATTAAAACATTGGTTTAGATATGATACTATAATTCATATTTCTAAATTTACTAAACATTAAGTAATTTATTGATTATCATTGGGCTAAAAAGTAGAAATTATTTGTCAATTTCCTGATCTTTATAATAATAGGCAAGCACGGGGTGTGTAACCGTCCACTGCAATACCAATAAGCTCTGCAGCTGATTATCTCCTCAGCTAATCCTTATCAGGATATTGAGTGAGTGATTCAAACAGTATCCCTAGAGGAAACCTGAATACCCAGACAAGATGTGTTAATAGATCAACGGTCTCACGTCCTAACCCTTTAAATATTGAGCCGTATGGACGATAATTTAATGTAAGTTTAATTGTAATGTGTCGGTATAATTTTCTTCACTCATATACATTACATTAGTAAAGGTACATTTTCACTCATGTAGGGAAACTGAACTGAAAAATGTACCTTTCATCTTTGTAAAACGAGTAAACTAAATGCATTTTCTTGGAAATATAAACGACAATGAATTCAGAGTGAGCGTTAACTTTATTGGTTCAGCGGTGCAATTCAAATACACTTAATGGCGTTTTATTCAGGTTTAAATTTAAAAAAAAGGTTTTATAGGTTTATAGCCTCAGGGTAAACGAATTCCCTGTGTTAACATTAACAAAGTGGGAGAGAACTGTGAGGTGTTATAATTACACCTTACAATGGCACGGCCACCCGCTGACACTACCTGTGGGAGAGAACTGTGAGGTGTTATAATTACACCTTACAATGGCACGGCCACCCGCTGACACTACCTGTGGGAGAGAACTGTGAGGTGTTATAATTACACCTTACAATGGCACGGCCACCCGCTGACACTACCTGTGGGAGAGAACTGTGAGGTGTTATAATTACACCTTACAATGGCACGGCCACCCGCTGACACTACCTGTGGGAGAGAACTGTGAGGTGTTATAATTACACCTTACAATGGCACGGCCACCCGCTGACACTACCTGTGGGAGAGAACTGTGAGGTGTTATAATTACACCTTACAATGGCACGGCCACCCGCTGACACTACCTGTGGGAGAGAACTGTGAGGTGTTATAATTACACCTTACAATGGCACGGCCACCCGCTGACACTACCTGTGGGAGAGAACTGTGAGGTGTTATAATTACACCTTACAATGGCACGGCCACCCGCTGACACTACCTGTGGGAGAGAACTGTGAGATGTTATAATTACACCTTACAATGGCACGGCCACCCGCTGACACTACCTGTGGGAGAGAACTGTGAGGTGTTATAATTACACCTTACAATGGCACGGCCACCCGCTGACACTACCTGTGGGAGAGAACTGTGAGGTGTTATAATTACACCTTACAATGGCACGGCCACCCGCTGACACTACCTGTGGGAGAGAACTGTGAGATGTTATAATTACACCTTACAATGGCACGGCCACCCGCTGACACTACCTGTGGGAGAGAACTGTGAGGTGTTATAATTACACCTTACAATGGCACGGCCACCCGCTGACACTACCTGTGGGAGAGAACTGTGAGGTGTTATAATTACACCTTACAATGGCACGGCCACCCGCTGACACTACCTGTGGGAGAGAACTGTGAGGTGTTATAATTACACCTTACAATGGCACGGCCACCCGCTGACACTACCTGTGGGAGAGAACTGTGAGGTGTTATAATTACACCTTACAATGGCACGGCCACCCGCTGACACTACCTGTGGGAGAGAACTGTGAGGTGTTATAATTACACCTTACAATGGCACGGCCACCCGCTGACACTACCTGTGGGAGAGAACTGTGAGGTGTTATAATTACACCTTACAATGGCACGGCCACCCGCTGACACTACCTGTGGGAGAGAACTGTGAGGTGTTATAATTACACCTTACAATGGCACGGCCACCCGCTGACACTACCTGTGGGAGAGAACTGTGAGGTGTTATAATTACACCTTACAATGGCACGGCCACCCGCTGACACTACCTGTGGGAGAGAACTGTGAGGTGTTATAATTACACCTTACAATGGCACGGCCACCCGCTGACACTACCTGTGGGAGAGAACTGTGAGGTGTTATAATTACACCTTACAATGGCACGGCCACCCGCTGACACTACCTGTGGGAGAGAACTGTGAGGTGTTATAATTACACCTTACAATGGCACGGCCACCCGCTGACACTACCTGTGGGAGAGAACTGTGAGGTGTTATAATTACACCTTACAATGGCACGGCCACCCGCTGACACTACCTGTGGGAGAGAACTGTGAGGTGTTATAATTACACCTTACAATGGCACGGCCACCCGCTGACACTACCTTTCTTTTTTTCTAGATTGCATAATACTTGCGACACGCTACGGACTGCAATAATGTAATAGAATGTTACATTTACTTATCATATTGTGGCTGTTTTTTGCCAATTATGAACCTGTTACGTTTACTTATAGTGATGTTACTGTGTTTGACATTTTATAAGCCTGTTACGCTTACTTATCGTGTTTTGACTGTGTTAGCCATAAACTGAGCCTGTAAGTTTACTTATCGTGATGTATCCGTGTTTGGCATATTATGAGCCTATTACGTTTACTTTTAATGATGTAACTGTGTTTGGCATGTTATTAAACTGTGATGTAACTGTGTTTGGAAAATTGTGAAAAATTTTTACACATTATTTTACTGTAAAACTATACTATACGTTTTGAACGTGCGTTGAGTTAGAAAGTAATAGTAGTTTCTCAAATATTGTTATAAGTAAAACTACGAGAAAATATTGATTTATTTAGAAACCTCAGATACCTTATGGGAAACGCGGCATATAAACCACTAGGACTGTGGTTCATAAATGATTGTGTTCCCTTGTGGTTGTGTTTTGGTTTTCTGAGTTTCAAGGTAAGCAACACGGATACGACCCAACAACTCACTGGTATGGTTTTGCAATTGTCACAAATCAAACATACAAAATATTACGAAATCCTAAATATTATAACATTATGTTTAGCGTTCCAGTAGGCAACAATCGTAGAAATAAATACAAATTGAGAGCCGTAAGAGTTAATTAATTTGTAAAAAAATCGTTTATAGATTTACCAACCAATCAGGTTTCTTTATTAGGATTGTTGCACATTGAAAACAAACTTTAACAATGCAAACGTTTAACAATGCATCAAAACAGCATATCAACTAGTAAAATGAAAAACTGGTCTATGCTGTTAATATTTACATGATTCCAGAACAATTCCAGCATCAAGCTTTTATTGCAACTCTTTTACGTGTTTTGGGGGGTTATAGCAAGAGTAGCATCTGAACAACACATATGATGTTCAGATAAAGTAGTTGTACTTGGTTAGGTTACAACACCATCTGCAGAAAGAGCCAATAGTTCTTAATTTATTTAAAGTAATTCAAGAAAAATATATTCGTAATAAAAATTTTGTAACCTTACCTTTTGCTTTTATGGCCTCAACAATTGTGTATGAGTTTGACTTAGAACAAACTAAATTGAATATTTGAGAACATATTTTAAAGCACTTCTTTTGGTACTGTTCTAAAAACGAGGATGATTTTAAAGTGAAATAATACGTTTGACAGTGAGTGCAAAGGGCACAAAGGGAACACACATCGTGAATTATTTATCGGCGGGCGAAATTATGTTGGCACAGCGTTACCTTTTTATCACCTCTTCTTATAGCACTACCCACCTCTTTTTTGCCTCATAGTATAATATTTAATAAATAACTTGACTATCAATATATGTTAATTTATTTATTTTTATTTGGATTTTTTATCACTATAATTAAATTTTTGTTAGTTTAATTTTGTTGTGTTACTGCGAGATATAAATAGTTATTACATAGGGAAATATAATTTTGTTAAAATATAATTTTTTTTATTTAAAATGAATTAAAATGTAGAATACAAAAAATACTTAGGCGATTTATACTTCCATTATTGTACTAATATTAAGTTGTTTTGATAATATTTGATGTATGTGTAATTAATTTACTAAATGTGGTTTCACATAACTGGTTTCATCTCCGTGTTTTATTATAGCTGTACAATCATTTCAATTATAGAGTGGTAATATAAACTGTGAGAAGTTGTTACCACAATTTTCATATACCATTATGTCTCTTATAAATTATACAACTTAAAATATATATATATATATATATATATATATATATATATATATATATATACATAACTAAATAAACAATACACTATACTTGTATGAAAATAATAACTCTCATATTAATATTGGTTTTTGTACAACAAAATTAAACCGATGCAATTTTAGGCGATGAAAATGAAGACTAGAACAAATACTGATGGTCAGCAGTCACTGTTTTATTAAAATCCAATTATAAAATCTTCACTTTATTACGTTTCATTTGTATACGTACGCAATTACATAAATGCTGAATGTTCAGTCTATACATTATGAATACGCAGATGATGATGAATACGCAGATTATGTATGCAGGACAGTACAAACATGTTAAATTTATAGGCTATTCAATGTAATAAAGGTGACATAAATGATTCTTGCAGTTGGAATTCCTACATTTAATGAAATTCTCAGCTTATCAATAATTTTGTGTTTTTCAACTTTGTATTTCTTATTTTACACTTGTTGTATTATCGTGTCGTTTCATAAAGTTTGCTAAGATATCGACATAATAATTAGTTAATGAACAATACTATTTAAGTTTTAAAACTTACTCTTCCGTTGTTGCTTTTCACAAACAATCTGTTATTGCAATAGTGCATAACTACAGTTACATACCGAAAATAGTATTATTAACATTAGTAGTCTGAGTAAAAAATCTGTAAAACTAATTAATTTACTTATGGAAACAATAAATACATTTTTAGTTAAAGACTTAAATCTGACATTGACAAGAAATCGTTGACAGCTATATAAAACACTCTTTCATGACATCATATTTATTTATCTGATAAAATACAAAATTGACATTTCAACATTAATCGATGACCCTTACTAAACATTTGTAACAACTGTATACATTTTAATTATTTTATTGAGTTCTTAAGTATTAGATTATTTATCTTTAGGATAATAGCATAAAACAAAACTTTGCATTTCAAATGTATAAAGTATTTGACCAAAGTGATAAAATTGGTTCTAATAACTTTATCAAATATAAATTAATATTTAGAGTTAAATAAATAATCATACCTCATCCGACCAACATCTATTCCAAGATTCTATGGTCCAAACCTTGACATCTTGCCTGACTATTGCTATGTTTCTTGAAAAGCTATTGTGGAGGATTCTGCTGCACAGAACATCCAACCACCCATCGACAATATTGCATATTTGGTTTTCGATGCGTGAGCAACAGAAAGAAGAGGGAATGAAGTTCAAAAGATTGTTACATTTCTTTACTGTAATTGTGTAAACCAAGTCTTGCATGTTATATAATATATTACAATTGTATTTATTCTACAATGCATAATAAATTTGTATATTTTAACTTTTAACACTCAAACATCTTCATTCACAGTTACGTTATATAATAATTTACTAAAACTAACACCCATTCCGGAATACCTGTAGAAAATAAGGAGTTACAATGATAACACTAATAAACCGAAAAGTTAATAGAAGTTACAGTTTTGAAAAATTAATAATAAACGTTAGATATTTAAATAAACAAATTAATTCGATAAATTATTTTAAATTTATCTCGGTATTAATAAAACAAAGATTGTTTTAGACTCTACTTATATATCTTAAAAAAAAACTATATAATAAGATATTAATACGTAAGAATTTCGCTTTATTTCTTTAAAAAATTCAGTTAGTGGTAAAACTGTTAACAAGATTTTAAAAATGTTTATCTTACATTTAAATGTTTCTAAAACTAGTTTAAAAAGGCAACATGTAGTTGACCCTTAGCAATTTCAATTATAATTTTATAACCAAGAATAAGGAAAAATATAAAGAAAAATATCTTGAGTTTTGTTTTAATTTGTTTTATTAAAGACAAAAACTGGACTATGTGTGTAGCATATTTTTTGACGTAGCATTCCTTTGAAGTAATGCCTTATGAAGAGTTTCCATTAACATTTAACTTAAACGACAAAGGACATAAATTATGACTAGATAAAAGGTCAAGTTCTGGCTTGAAATAGGAATGTTTCTAAAATTTCCAGTTAAAGTACTGCATATGGTTTATCTGAAGGATTCTCCTCATTGTCACGCCAAGGGCTAAATATTTTGCAAAGCTTAGTGTTTCTGATAACCCAAAATACAACATCCTAAATCCAAAATATAGGCTATTTTAAATATTTCACTTGATAGTAGGGGGCAATAGCCGATTCAAAACCAGCAAAGGCAAGTGAGGAGCAATGAGGAGCCCCCCCCCCCGGACCGAAATCAGCATGTAAGTGAGGAGCCCCCGGTGACATCATTACCCGGAATCAGCATGTAGGTGAGGAGCAAGTGAGGAGCCCTCGGCTGGCAGCATGCAAGTGAGGAGCCCCGACCCCGGTGACG
Source organism: Allygus modestus (assembly GCA_963675035.1). NCBI lineage: Eukaryota > Metazoa > Arthropoda > Insecta > Hemiptera > Cicadellidae > Allygus > Allygus modestus. The sequence goes on along the minus strand of OY776115.1, from coordinate 28,948,402 downwards.
TCATCACCCAGAATCAGCATGTAGGTGAGGAGCCCCCGGCCGGCAGCACGCAAGTGAGGAGCCCCGACCCCGGTGACGTCATCACCCGGAATCAGCATGTAGGTGAGGAGCCCCCGGCTGGCAGCACGCAAGTGAGGAGCCCCCCCTCCCGGACCGAAATCAGCATGTAAGTGAGGAGCCTCCGGTGACGTCATCACCCGAAATCAGCATGTAGGTGAGGAGCAAGTGAGGAGCCCTCGGCTGGCAGCATTCAAGTGAGGAGCCCCGACCCCGGTGACGTCATCCCCCGGAATCAGCATGTAGGTGAGGAGCCCCTGGCCGGCAGCACGCAAGTGAGGAGCCCCGACCCCGGTGACGTCATCACCCGGAATCAGCATGTAGGTGAGGAGCCCCCGGCTGGCAGCACGCAAGCGAGGAGCCCCGACCCCGGTGACGTCATCACCCGGAATCAGCATGTAGGTGAGGAGACCGGCGGTTGTAGCGTCCTCGCCAGGACCGGCGGCGTCCCCGACGGGACCGGCGGCGTCCCCGACGGGACCGGTGGCGTCCCTGACGGGAACGGCGGCGTCCGCGAAGGGATAAGGCGGCGACAGTGGTTGCTGCGGTTCGGCGTCCGCGTAGGGATGAGGCGGTGAGGGTCGCTGCGGCTCGGGCGGAGGCGGTGGCAGGGGTTGCTGCGGCTCGGCGTTCGCGAAGGGATAAGGCGTTGATAGAATCGCCCGTACCTCAGCCGCCTCGTGCGTTCGTGCATGGCTCCTCGCCTCAGTCAGCCTTTGAAAGGTTGTTCCGCAGACGGAACAGTTGTATAATGGCGCGTGACCATGGCGTCTCCGCGTGTGGCGGAGCAGGTTGTCCGTGCGGCTGCAGCGTCTTGAACAGTAGGGGCAGGGGTACATCTTGTCAGGCGGTCGCGGAGAGACTGAGTACACAAATAGTCGGAACTTTCCCTAGAGAAACCAGACCGTTTTGGAGAGAATGACGACAGCGACGAGTACACAAATAAACAGTCGGAACTTTCCCTAGATTGACGACAGCGGCAACGACGATTACACAAATAGTCGGAATTTCCCCTAAAGGACCCCCCCCCCCGACTGAAATCAGCATGCAAGTGAGGAGCCCTCGGTGACGTCATCACCGGGAATCAGCATGTAGGTGAGGAGCCCCCCCCGTCCTGGAACCAGTAGCGATGACATATTCCGAGAACTGTTTACCACTCGGACCTGTTCACTCATTAGCGAGCTTCTAGAAGCTTCTCCGATATGGAAAATCCCCAGCTTATTGCGCAATAGACCATCTCCCACGCTTCTAGAAGCTTCTAGAAGGTTCGCTAGAGTGTGTGCGTGACACGGTGTAAAACCGAGGCTTGGTCGCGACCTCAGTGTTATTCGAGACGTCACCATGAACGGAAGCGGTACCAGCGTAGTAAACGTGGACCAAACGATCCGCTCTTTCCTAGAGGAGCTGGACGCAATGGACGAGAACGCTAACATACCGTCAGTACAGCAGGGATGCGCGTCAAAGAAGAAGCCCGATGGGTGGACTGTAAAGAGGAAGGAAGTGCCTGGTGATTCTCCTACACTGAGTTGGACCACGAGTGAGCGTCAGTATATGGTGAAGAACCCAGCCAACATCGGTAACGTCCTTCTCAAGATGAACGTTTTCCAAGGAGGTCGCTCGACTTGGACCTGCGGCCTGTATTTATACGAGCGGCGGGACGACGAGATCTGCATGATTCTGACGGATCTGCTGACTAGGCTGCAGAACCTATGGTTGGTCAACAGTGAGAAAGGAGAGCCTAGATTCAACGGAATTGTTAGGACCGCCAGTCCGCTGCCCGCCTGGAGGAAGATCACGGATCGCTGCGTTTCCACCACCGCTAGCGCCATCCCTGAAAAGCGGAAAAAGACGAAAAAATAAATGAAATAAACGAAGTAATTCGATCCCTTCCTTTCCTACTTTTCATTAATGTACACTATTGTAAAAAAAAATATAAATAAAAAAAAATACCCCCGTCGCAGCAAACCTGCATACTCAGCGAATTTCCAATGAATATATAACATAATACATTATAACACTTAACAGGATTCATAAGAAATGTATTCACAAACAAGCGATATTTAAAATATTAATTATTCTCCATAAGAATAACATTGGGGATGAGTACGCAGGTTTGCTGCAACAAGGCACACAAAATAATGGGTTTTTATGCAAATATCAATAGAACTCATCTTAGTGAAGTCACATACCAAGTTTCATCCATATAAATTCATAAATAAGCGATATATAACATTTTAAGTATTTTCCATAAGAATAACATGGGGACCGAGTACCTAGGTTTGCTGCTACAGGAGCCATAGGCGAAAAATTGTTTTTTTGTGCAAACAACAATAAACCATAACCAGATCAAGCCATATACCAAATTTCGCCAGTTCATGTTCATAAATAAGCGAGATATACAATTTTCCTTTTTCTCCATAAGAATAACATTAGACAACGTACTGTGTTTAGCACTTTCAATATCCCGGTAACCAATTGACGTAGAGCAATGATCAAAATACCAAATTATTTGTTTTTTTAAGCTGAATTCAATGGTATAAATTAAAATTTGATTTAAATTAAAATTAAATGTGAAAACCCCAAAAACCTCATTTTTGGGGTACAAAACCCCCCAAAAACCCCCCTTCGGATGGTGCGATTCATCTGGTTTTCGAACTCGTTCAAATAAATGGTACTTTGCACATTTGTACAAAATTTAATTAAGATCGGACCTTTTTTACGAGAGTTATCGTGCTTACGGACACATATATATATATATATATATATACATATATAAAAATTTGAACGAATGGTGTTTTTGGCATCTGGGGACCTCAAAATGAAAAGTTATCTTGGTCTCGGGCTTAAGTCTTACCATGAGACCTACGGTAATAGCTTCTTCCCTATAGGGGAAATTCGCTAAAAACATAATAAGACGAATGAGCGTGTTCCTCGTGGTATATTTCTAGCCTCGCCACCCCTCCACTCCTCCACTCCGCTGTCCCTCCACTCCTCCACTTCTCCACTCCAATGTCCCACCACTCCTCCACTCCTACACTCCTCTGTCCCTCTACTCCTCCACTCCGCTGTCCCTCCACTCCTCCTCCACTCCACTGTCCCTCCACTCCGTTGTCCCTCCACTCCTCCACTTCTCCACTCCGATGTCCCTCCACTCTTCCACTCCTACACTCCTATGTCCCTCCACTCCTCCACTCCGCTACCCCTCCACTCCGCTGTCCCTCCACTCCTCCTCCACTCCGCTGTCCCTCCACTCCGCTATCCCTTCACTCCGTCAGTTGGCGTTTTCATCACTACACCTCCTTCGCGAGCACGTGGTTGTTGCTTACAAAAGGCGACTCGGTGGCGAGAGCCGATCATTCTGCATCCAGCCGCTGCACCATGCTCAACACGGACCAGAAGATGGACCTCAGGACAGCCCTCAACAGTTGCAAGGCTGCGGGCTACACTCGCATCGCAGACCTACAGGACAACGTGGTGTATCCCATTCACTCGTTTGAGCGAGTGGACACACTGTACGGCGAGGCGGTGATGGTCACCTAAGCGGGTCTTGTCGGTGATGATCCAATTCGCATCTACATGCCTCGGCGATACCTTACAGTCCTGGACGATAACACCATCACGCAGTACAACGTTGGCGTGGGGCCAAAGATGAGCCTTGTGAAGAGGAGTGGTCCTCCAGGCAGTAAAAGTCCTCTCCTCGAATTTGTATAAATAAATGGTATTCCTTATTCCCTTATTTCCCTTAAAAAAAAGCAAGAAAAGAATTTAGTTTTAAGAGCCGAGGTGGCGGTGTATGGCAGTCAGTAGACGCCATGGACTTGAGGTGGAAACACCCGTTCAGCGCCATCGTGGCCGGGCCCTCAGGCAGCGGCAAGTCGCACTTCGTAGCTCGCTTCATAGAGCACGCCGACCACATGTGCGATACGCGGTTCGCCCGTATCACATGGCACTATGGCAGTGGTGGCGGCGGTGGCAAGAGCCGTGCGAACTCTGTCGTGCGCTACGTAGCCGGCCTGCCAGACCTGGACGACTACGACGGTAGCGAGCCCGCCCTGGTCATCGTTGACGACATGATGCGCGAGGCTGGCCCCGGCGTGGCGGATCTATTCACCAAGGGCTCACACCACCGCAATATGAGCGTGTTCTTCATCACGCAAAACCTGTTTCACCAGGGCAGGGGCCAGCGCGACATATCGCTGAACGCCCACTATATAGTGTGTTTCAAGAATCCCAGAGACCGCGCTCAGATCAAACACCTGGCCCGTCAAGTATATCAGGAAAACTCCAAGTTCGTGGAGGAGGCTTACGCGGACGCCACGCGCGACTCGCACGCCTACCTGCTCATAGACTTGAAACAGTCCACGCCCGAAGAGATGCGCATACGTTCGACCATTTTCCCAGACGACCCGGTAAACTACGTGTACCTGCCCAAGAAGAAGTGATAAATAGGCCGAGCGCACGCCAGCGTCAGTCATCATGTCACACCACGTGAAGAAAGACGCGGCGCTGCTGAGAGCCCTAATACACGCTATGCCCAAAGAACGCAAGGCCCTGTTAAAAGCGTGTGACAAGAGTCGCATCAAGTCATTGTGCGAGTGTGCGTATAACGTGCTACGTGGAAATGTACCGCTTTCCCCCTGCCTCAAACGCAAATTGAGTAAACACAAACAGGCGCTCAGACGGCTGGTGAAACGCGGCGAGGGTTGGGCAAAGAAGCGGCACTACCTCGTCCAACGGGGCGGAGGGATCCTCCTACCTCTGATGTTGAATGCTGTTCTACCCGTTCTAGCGCAGAAGCTAATCGGGCATGGAGTACGCTAGGAAAATGGTGGTTGTACTACAGGAACTCGTAGAGCGGATGCGCGAGGGGCCCAGCGACAGTGGTGGTGGCGTCGCTGCCAGTGTCACCAAACCGTCCAGCCTGGACGCTGAGATGCATCGCATATTGAGTGACAAGCGGCTGGATGACGCCGAGAAGTGGAAACAGTACCAACAGGTGTTGCAGCGGTTCCTACACTTCTCTGCGACCAAGCGCCAGCCTATAGGCCTACCCATTTTTTCAGGAGGAAGAAACGAGCGAGGGGCCCGGCCGCACGCAACGCGAGTCCGTCGCCCTAGTGGAAGAGATCGTAGAGACCTTCCCCAAGATCTACAAGCCAGATGCGCGCAGTCTTTTGCGAATCATGAACCGTCGAGACAGTCCCATCACCTGGGACGCTGACTGGGGCGTGTACGTGAACGGTCAGAAGATCACCGGCACTAACATAGTGGACATCCTACACGCCATAGTGAGACTGCGAAAGCTCGATAGCTTACCTCCCGGTTGGGAAGAGGTGATGAGCGCGTTGAGGGTCATGAACGTGCCTAAGCAACATGTGGGCAACTCCGCGGCGTTAGCGTTTCTAGGCGTGGACACCACGTCGAGCCTCTCGGGAAGCGCTTTAGCTACGTCCACACCCATACCGCTGAGGACCACACCGATTCTTGAACGCCTAAGACCGAGGTCCTAACCAGCTGCCAGGCGAAAGATATTAACTGGAGATACCAGCAAGGAGCGGTCATTGGACAACTGGGAGCCGTTCTCAGGGTAATGGAGAAGTTGTACTATGACCCGGGCCAGCCCGGTTCCCTCGGCGGGGTGGTCGCCCTGGCCAGAGCCGCGCGCCTACCGAAACGCCGGGTAGCCGACTGGCTGCGCGCTCAGGACACCTACACGCTACACAAGCCAGCACGCAAGAAGTTTCCCCGCAACCGCTACGTCGTGTTTGGGCCCCGGGAGCTGTGGCAGGCGGACCTGAACGACATGCGCGGTCTGAGCCGGTACAACGACGGAGTCAACTACCTGCTGACTGTGATCGACGTGTTCAGCAAGCGGCTGTTCGCGGTACCGCTAGGGAAGAAAAGCGGACCCGAAGTGGCCGTAGCGTTTGAGGGAATATTCGCTGAGGCGACTCCTCGCTGCCTGCAGACCGACAAGGGGACAGAGTTCACCGGAGCCGCTACCAAGCGGGTGTTCAAGAGTCACGGCGTCACGTATGTCACCACGCAGAACCCCGACGTGAAGGCGGCGGTGGTGGAGCGAGTCAACCGCACGCTCAAGACCCGCATGTGGCGCTACCTGACCTACAAGAACACGTATCGCTACGTGGATGTGTTAGACAGGCTTGTGGACGCCTACAACCACAGTCCGCACAAGAGCCTGGGTGGCGGTCTGCAGCCCGCGGACGTGGACAGCGGCGATGGTCAAACGGTGTACAAGGCGTGGCGTCACATGTACGGAAAGGCGATCCGGCGGCGTAAGCCCAGGTTCGAGCCGGGTGACACGGTGCGCATAGCCAAGCAGAAGGGTACGTTCGCCAAAGGTTACGAGACCAATTGGAGCAAGGAGCTGTTCGTTGTGGATCACGTTTACGGGTCGCTTCCCCTACCCCTGTACGTGCTGCGCGACCTTAACGACACGCCGCTGGAAGGGCGCTTCTACGAGCACGAGATGCAAAAGGTGACGGTCGCCCCGGACCGCCTGTACCAAATAGATAAAATACTGGACACTAAAGGACGAGGTCGCAGTAAGCGCTACTTGGTCAAGTGGGTCGGTTACGGAGAGGACTTCAACTCGTGGGTACCCGCATCCGAAGTGCAACAGCTGCTATGACGACAAAGCGCAGACAGCTGTACCTGACGTTGCCCAGCAACAGCTCAATGGACTATTATCCAAACAACACCGTGGCTAACTACATTACCCATCTACCGTCAGTCATGCGATTGGGTGGCGAATGGGAAGTCGCTTTAGTCGAGGCCCATTACCCATGCTCGTTTGTCACAGTGGGGGAGGACGCGCGCGTGTATCTCTACACTAAGTATGACACCGACAAGCCTGCACTGACCGCTGTAAAGGTGGAAGCTGGAAACTATAAAGACATCAATGAACTGGTCAACGCCATCTTCGCCATTCAAAAATTGGACTTATATCAATGCCAGTTCGAGTACGACAAGGAGACTGGGAAGGTGGAATTGATCTCGATAGACCAGACTGTGGTGCAACTGGAATTTAGCCCTACCCTAGCGTTACAGTTAGGATACGACGTGCACAACGTGGATTTGATCAAACATAGAAAAGCTATAAGACCACCCAACTTACTGGCAGGTATCCCTTCACACATGTACGTGTACTGCGACCTGGTGGAACCCCAGCTAATAGGCGACACTGTTGCGCCCTTGTTAAAGATTGTGGACATCGACGCAAAAAACTACGTCTACGGCGCGAGTACCACCGTGCACTTCACCGACCCTCACTACGTGCCGCTGATGAAGAGCTCCTTCGATAGCGTGGAAATCGATTTAAGGGACAGCGTCGGGCGACACCTGCCATTCCACTTCGGGACTACGTGCATGAAGCTTCACCTGCGCAGAGAGCAGCAATGAACCCGAACGACCCCTATCTGGTGTACTACTGCCAACAGCAGTATGGGCACGGAGTGTCCACGGTATTCAGAGGAGCCGCTTTCCAACACGGTCACGGCATTGGTAGTTTCCTAGGTGGGCTGATGCGTACAGTGGTCCCGTTGATCAGATCCGGCGCATCGGCGCTGGGCAAGGAGGCGCTGAGATCCGGTGTGGGCTTCCTGGGCGACGTGGCGGCGGGCACAGCCGACCCTCGAGTCGCAGCCAACGCTCGGCTCAGACAGTTTACCGGGTCGCTGAAACGCAGGGCTGATGACAAACTGGACCGCGTGCTGAGCGGGGGCGGTTCCAGCACCTATAAGAAGAGGCGTGTACAGAGGGTCACTCCTCAGTCTCTGGCTAAACTCCTCGGAGCGAGGAAGAAGGGCGTCACGCCTAAGAGGAAAAGGAAGGCTGCAAAACGCGTCGCTAAGAAGAGGAAAAGCAAGACTGTCGTGCGACGTAAGAAGAGCAGGAGTACCGCGAAGGACATCTTTGGATAATGGCGTTTCTACATCAGAGGTCGTGCGAGTGTGTCAAGACCGAGTTGGACCTGTTCTCGCTACCACCCACGCAGACCAGTATAGAGAGTGGTAAATGGGTGCAGTACAAGCCAATCTCCTCCCTGACAGACGACTCGCCCGTGGAGTTCATAGTTCCGGGTCACGGGGACGAGTACACGGATCTGTCACAGACGCTACTGCGTGTGAAGGCTACCATTAGATCGGCTAACGGAGACGCTGTAACGGGCGATCAAGCGATGAAAGAGGTGGGTCCGATTAACAACTGGCTGCACTCGCTGTTCAGTCAAGTGGACCTGTACCTGAACAACAAACTGGTGTCTCCTCAGAACAACACATACGCCTATTGCGCCTACCTGGAGAACCTGTTGTCCTATGGCGGTGATGCCAAGACATCGCACCTCACCGCGGAGTTGTTCTACGAGGACTATGCCGGGTACATGGACAATACTGAGGAGGATAATGCCGGGCTCAGGAACCGGAGGGAGTTTGTCAAGGGCAGTTGGTACGCGGACATGGTCGGACATCTGCACGTCGACCTGTGCAACCAGGAGAAGTTCATGTTAAACGGTGTGGAGATGAGCTTTCGTCTGATCAGGTCAAAGAACTCATTCTCCATCATGTCCAAAACTGTGACAGATTACAAAGTGGACATCGCCGAAGTCAATCTGTTTATGCGCCGCTGTAAGATCAACCCGAGCGTGCTGTTGGCTCACAGCAGGACGCTGGAGTCGGGCACAGCCAAATATCCCATTACGCGCGTGGAAGTGAAATCCTTCACGCTACCTGCCGGTATCAACAACAAGACTCTAGACAGCGTGTTTCTGGGTCAACTGCCGAAACATGTTATAGTTGGTCTGGTCAGCAATCAGGCGTTCAACGGAGACTACAAGAAGAACCCGTTCAACTTCACCCACAGCCACGTGAACTTCTTCGCGCTGTACATAGACGGTGAGCAAGTGCCATGTAAGCCGCTTCAACCGGATTACACGTTCGGTCGGGAGTTGTGCGTGCTCGCCTACCACACGCTGTACACCGGAACCGACATCAATTTCTCAGACTGTGGTAATGAAGTCAGTCGCAACGAATACCCCTACGGATACTGCCTGATGGCGTTTGATCTGACACCCGATATGGCGGCCTCTCAATCCAGCCACTGGAACCTGGTGCGCAACGGTAACCTGCGCATAGAGATTGGGTTCTCCGAAGCCTTGACGGAGGCGTTCAACTGCATAGTGTACGCCGAGTTGGACAACGTCGTGGAGGTGGACCGTTACCGCAACGTGACTGTGGACTTTGGTGGTTGACTCCGCCACCGCTAGGCAGCGCGCACACCCAAGGTTATCCCGCTAGGTGCGCTCCCGCCAACGCTCAGTCGAGTTCAGTCAGCCGTACGGTATGGACGTGCCGCCGCCAATCTACAACGAGCCACCGCCAGCGCGCTGTCATCATGGAAGCGTGGTGATGGACATGCAGTGTTTCAAGGACAGCGACAACGACTTTCTACTGAAAGAGGTCTGTGTGGTGGACGTGACTACCGGCACGCTGCTCCTGCATCACATCGCCCGCCCGCCCTTCAACAAGGACCTCCTGACTTCCGAGAAGCAGCGCGAGAGTGTCTGGCTTACGCGCCACTGCCACGGCTTGGAGTGGGACCAGGGAGACATAGCGTACGTCGCCCTGCTGGACAAGCTGCGCTCCTGCCTCATTCACCGCCCCTTGGTCTACGTCAAAGGATCGCAGAAGAGGGACTTTGTACAACGCCACCTCATAACCGAGCTCGCCGCCACCACCACTCAGGACATGGAGGATCTGGGCTGCGGGTCGCTCAACGGTCCGCCCACCTACCAGACCCTGCGCTGTCGCCACCATAAGAGCTCTCACAACCGTTGCGCCCTTCATAACTGCATCGTCTTGCGGGGCTGGCTCGTGTCTAACGACAGGTCGGACCCGTCCGCCTCAAGCTGCCTGTGCTGCTTCCGTCCACGATGAATACCGTTCAGATCACAGAATGTCTGGCGAGGATCCCCGGACTAAAGAACGTCGCGGTCTACGCCTCTGACCAACCACCGGACGCGTCGGTCAAGCCTCTCACCGCCATCGTGTCCAACACGGTAGCACACACCGAGGGAGGTGAACACTGGGTGGCGTTTTACTGCTCGGAAGAGGACAGACTCGAGTATCTGGACAGCTACGGGAGGCCGCCATACCAGGCCGACTTTCAAAGGTTCCTGAGGCGCAATCCTCATCACCGCCACTACATCTACAACAGATATCGGCTCCAGGGCTACAATACTTCTGTTTCCGGCTACTACTGCCTCACTTACCTGTACTGCCGGGCTGTTCTCCACATGTCACTCAGCGACTACGTCCAGCTCTTCGACCCTGCCACTCCCGCCGCCAACGACGCTCTGGTCCGCAGGCTTTCCACTCCATATTCGCTTAAGAACTATATTGTGAGGTTTTAATAATATGTGTATGTAACCTTTTCTTTCTGTACAATACATGTCTTGTTATGGTAAAGCTTGTGTTTTCATTTTTCTCCTTTATCCTTACTAAATTAAACAAAAAAAAAAAATTTAAATTATCAAAACTGAGGCAGCGGGGGCTGGACCTCAGGTTTATATACCAGCGGGGCGTGCCACTGGCTGAGCCCCCGCCAAGCGACAGTGAAGGCCGCCAACGATGGCGCGAGACCCCTCGGACATCAGCAAGCCGCTGACTAACTCGAGGGTGACCCCTCAGACATCAGCAGACCGCTGGGCAACTCCTTCAGGGCCGTCTCCGACACGCACCGCCAACCGCTCCCGGTTGGTGGGGGCTTTTTAAGCTGCACGGCTCGGACCAAACGGCCCATAACGCCTTTCACACACACTTTAGTTTTTTCTAAGCCTACCGGCTAGTGACTTTTGAGTGTGTGAAGAGGAGGAAAATAAACAACTCGGGTTCATGCTGTACATAAAGCTATTATCGTATATTTTCTTACAAATACTATTTACAATTTTCTTTTCTTAAAATTAATATATAACTAAACCGGGAATTCCTCTTCGTCCTCTTCATCGTCCTGGCGCTGTCCCTCCTCCTCACCGTCCACCTCCATCCGCTGCGGCTGATCGCTCCTCCTGGCTGGCGGTAGCGGCGGGACGTCCTTGTGTCCCCACGGCAGAGTATGGATGCCGTCGGGCAGGACGCACCGCTTGTCGTCAGTTAGACTGAGGCTCAGCTTGTCCACTTCCACGGTGTAGACCCGGTGCAAGCGAGACTGGAACCGAACGTTGGTGGTGTGCTTCTGGACCCCGTTAAACAAGCACTCTCTGTAGTCGTCGGGGGTGAGGACGTTCTTGACAACGCCCTTTGCCACCCCCTTGGCTCGCTTGAGAGCCTTGCTGCCGCCTGTCGCTGCGTCCTCGATGTCCATGAAGTACAGCTTGGACCGCAGGCCGAGGTACTCGAATAAGGACAGGCCGTTGCACTCGTCCTTAAACTTTCCGATGACCTTGGCGTTGACGGGGCTGTAGCAGGGGTGGGACCTCGGGTAGCCGCTGGTGTCAAAGTCGTCCAGGTGTTCCTTCATCTCGGCGTAGACGTCCTGGGACACGATGTCAAAGACGAAGCTGTCCGTGTCCATGTAGTCCACGGTGAGGCGATCACCGTAGCGCTCCTTAATCTTCTGCAGGAACTCGTACATGAGCCACTTGCTCAGCTCCAGGACTGTCATGCCTACGTAGACGGGCTTGTCCAACACGATGTTGACTTTGGACAGATGCACCAGGGCCACGTCCTCCGTGTAGTACGTCCGGTCCAGGAAGTTGGATCTGGCAACGTACTTGGAAAACTTCCCCGGGGTGCACACCAGCTTCACGTTGAGGCGCTTCCGTACATTCTCGATGGTTTTGCCGAAGACCGCGTTGTTCATGAGTTTGAAGAAGTCCTGTTCAAACTTCGTTTTGGCCTTCTTCCGCAGCTCCGTGTTCATGAGGATGTACGGTTCCAACCACCGCGACTGGAGAAACGAGATCGCCCGATGCACCGCGACCAGCTCCAATCCGTTTTGCAGCGACTGGAAGTCTCCGGTCGGCAGGCACTGGGACATGGCCCAGCCGTAGAGGTTGTTGGCGTCCAGGTACAGGAGGAAGCGCGTGGGCTCGTCCGGGCGGTAGTCCGGGCACCTGTCGTGGTTGGCCTTGGCATAGCGGGTAATGGCCTGAGAGATGCCTCCCCGGATCAACGGACAGGTACATGTCAAAGTCCTGCAGCGTGTCCAGCTCCACGCCGCAGGTCTTGAGCATCACGTCCCAGGCGTAGGACGGCAGGGTGTAGTAGTGGGCAGGGTCCAGCCCGTACTCTGCCAGCGACGTATCACGGAACTGCTCAAAGACATCGGTGAGCAGGGCGATGTCGCATCGCAGGTACTTGTCAGCGTAGTCCTTGAGGTTGTAACACTCGAAGGCTCGTCACACGTTCAGAGCGTGCTCGTACTCCTCGTCCTTGATGTCCTCCAGGGTCATGGAGTTCCTGAACGCCTCCTTGGGTGGTAGGTCCCTGGTCCTGAATAACGTGTCTTAGGACGTCACGAAGTCGTAGGGGAACACGCCCTTCCTGCGCACCAGGTCGAACAGCCGGTCGTCGGGGAAACGCTTCCTCGTCTCGCGCATCCTGTCCGTGGGAAGTCCTGCAGCGAGGCTGGCCAGGCTCATGGACAGGAACCTGTACGTGTCCAGGAAGCGCACTGCGAAGCTGCTCCGTCGCGGGTTAACTCCGGGTTGGTCGAAGTGGAATCGCTTAGTAAAAGCGATGTACCGCTCCTCCGTGTGTGCCAACACGTCCACGTCGCCGGGGTCGATGGCCAGCTCGCGCACTACGAAGTGGGCGTCGTAGTTGGACAGGTTGTGGAAGTAGCAGTTGATGTGTCGCTGCTCCCGGTACCTGAGGTTGCACGAGCGGTGTGTGGCTCCTCGGAACTCGTAGGGTGGGGCGTGGTTGTGGTCCCGCACCTTGACATCCTGGTCCGTGAACTCCTTCCCACAGAGGTAGCAGACGGTGGCCGCGATGAACTGGCGCATCTCCTGGTCGTTCAAGACGGGCTGTAGTAGGACCATGTTGGTCAGGAAGTCCCACAGCGCCAGCACGTCCATCTTCAACCTTTCCATGAAGACCTTGGACGCGTCAGCCCCGAAGTAGACGCGAGGCTCAAACTCCTCCAGGCCAAGCGAGTCCACGATCTGGTAGGCGAAGGCGTACGGGATGTGCATTTGCAGGGGCCTCGTGCTGGGTGGCGCTTCCACCGGGTCAACAGCGACGGGCTGTAGAGCACACTCGAAGTCCGCGTAAACGCAAAAGCGCTCACGCCGAGTGTACTCGGGGTGGGTGAAGCGGATCCGCTGCTTCTTGGACATGTCCAAGCGGAGGGGGGCCTTGGCGGTGCAGTATCGCATGTGCTCCTCCAGACGCTCGGCACCGGACAGTTCCAGCTTGTTAGGCTGGTTGTCAAAGTGAGCGAAACATCGCTTGCACACGTGGATAGTGTGACCGTGAGACGTTAGCTGGGGTGGCACCAGCCTGCTGACGTTCGCGATGTAGGCGTAGTGACTGTCCCCGCCGGTGGTCACGTACAGCAGGTCCCGGTGATCCTCCAACTCCCGCTTACAGATCTTCAGCGGGAACACGCGGTCTTGGAACTTTGGTGATCCGTCGGGGCGTCTCCCCACCATGGCACGCTCGATCCCGTACACGTTCACGCTGATGGCGTTCCTCCTCTCGAAGACTTTGATGTCCTTCAGTGCCATGGGGAAGCGTAGGCCGACTCAGTCGTAGCGTGCCATGACGTCCGGTGTGTACGATGCAGGCCTCTCCGGATGTTGCGCGACGAACTTGGCCAGGATGGCGTACGCGAAGCACATGTCATCGACGTTTTGCACGTTGATGACAGCGCGCGTCTCGCAGATGGTCCTGGGAAGCTGGACGAACCGGGCTCCGCGATCTCCCAACGGGGTGTAGAGATTGACGCGGATCTCCAGGTCGCGTATCCGGAGATAGCTCCACCCGCTGCCCACTAGCAGGCACTGCTCCTTCTCTTCCGTCAGCTTCTTGAAGGAAACCGACAGGAAATCCTCCAAGTTGGACGCGGTGGTAAGGGGCACATTCTTCGTCTTGAAGGCCCGCAGACAGGTGGCTCCGTGGACGTTGGCAAATTCGCACTCCAGGAACATGTTGACCTTGATGTTCGGGTGTCGGATCCTGACGTCTGTCAACAGGTTCAGGACGCTGTCGAACAGCAGCACCAGCGCGTCCTCCACGGTCAAGAAGTCCTCCATGGGTCGGGACAGGCCGAAGATCAGGAGCCGTCCGCGGAACCCCCGTTGGACGGTGCGGAACGTGGGCAGTCCGCCGCCACCGCCCACCATCCTGTCGGGTGCCGTGCTGGGACCGGGCTGAGGCTCGTGGCTGGGTCCGGGCTCGTGGCTGGGTCCGGGCTCGTGGCTGGGTCCGGGCTCGTGGCTGGGTCCGGGCTGGGGCTCGTGGCTGGGTCCTGGCTGGGGCTCGGGCGACAGGACGGGCAGGCGCGGCATCTCGTCCACAACGAGGTTCCTCACAACGGGGCAGTTGTAGGCCTCATGCTGGTCCCGGTTGTAGCGCCGGGTGAAGCCTCGGTCGCAGTAGGTACACGCGAACCTCATGCCGCGGTGAGCGCTCGCCATATGTCGCCGGAGCAGGTCCTCGCGAGCAAACCGCCGCCTGCACGCGTCGCACTCGGGCCGTAGGTCTCTGGCTGGTGGCGTTGCGGAGGAGGAGGAGGTCGAAGCCGATGGGCTCGCACCGTGGACCGCTTCCATGTGATGGTGCAGATCCTCGGGGCTCGCCAAGGCGACAGCGCACAACGGGCATGGACAGCCTGTGAACAGGAAAACAAGTCCTATTAGTTACCCTGATAAACACGAGGATGAGGAATTATACAGAAGGCTGGTAACCTCTTGTTTTCCCCTCAAGTCTGTTTCCTCATCTCGATCGTCAGTTACCCGAGCCTGTTATATACAAGGGTGAGGAGGTAGCGGTGAAGAACTATACAGAGGGCTGACAACCTCTTGTTTACCCCTCGAGTCTGTTTTCTCGTCTTAATTGTCAGTTTACTCAGTCAAGGCCGTTTACTCTCATAAAAACAAGTCATTAGTTACCAAAGTCCATGGGCGCGCCGTGACGTCATGAGTGAGGACACCGGAGAAGAAAGTATACTTAATAAATCTACTGGCGGTTTCTTACATAACCTATAACTGTACCTGGCACTTGGTCGTGAGGAGTAGGAGGATGAACTGTGGCGAGGTGGCGTCGCAAGTTGTCGCTTCGCCCGAAGGGTCTGCCGCAGACATGACAATCATAATGGCTGTCGTTGTGGGCAGATGCTATGTGTCGGGCCAGGTTTCTAGCAACCCCGAAGGTGCGTCCACAAACCTCACACATATGAGGAACAGCCATCTGCAACATTGAGTATCTGTATTAGAGTGATAGTGAGACTCTTTTCCTGTTTTTTTTTTTTTTTTTTTTTTTTTAGTTTTAGTTTGGTTCGTTAATTTTAATCGTTATAAAACACAACTGTTTCACGGTCATTAAAATTCTACTCATCTCCATCAGAAAAAGAAACAACGACAAAGCTCAGTGTAATGGAATATGTAAAAAGATTAAATATTAATGTAGCTAATTAGATTTTAGAGCATTGGTAAACTGGCTGATGAAAAAAGTAAATTACATGTTACTTACATTTTAGAATATCCAAAGAGAAAGCTCCACACAGTCGCACAATCAATGAACAACAGGTTTTATAAGTGTATCACAGAGACGGCAATACTTCGTCCGCACAGTAAGAGCTCCAAAGACAAACTGACGAAACCCTTGAAGACGCCCTCATAAATAGCACTCCGATCGGGAGGAGGCCTCATGTCGGAGGAGTGAAGGGGTAGCGGAGTGGAGGAGGAGTGGAGGGATAGCGGAGTGGAGGAGGAGTGGACAGGCTAGGACAGTCACGTAGGCCCTAGCACGCGCCTTGGCACGTGACGCTGTGGAGCCGCTCGCAGTTTGGTTTAGTCAAGCCGGCATACAAGCGTGCTGCCAGCCGGGGGCTCCTCACCTACATGCTGATTCCGAGTAATGACGTCATCGGGGGCTCCTCACTTACATGCTGATTTCGGTCCGGGGGGGCTCCTCACTTGCGTGCTGTCAGTCGGGGCTCCTCACTTGCTCCTCACCTACATGCTGATTCCGGGTAATGACGTCATCGGGGGCTCCTCACTTACATGCTGATTTCGGTCCGGGGGGGGCTCCTCACTTGCATGCTGCCAGCCGAGGGCTCCTCACTTGCTCCTCACCTACATGCTGATTCCGGGTAATGATGTCACCGGGGGCTCCTCACTTACATGATGATTTCGGTCCGGGGGGGGCTCCTCACTTGCGTGCTGTCAGTCGGGCCTCCTCACTTGCTACTCACCTACATGCTGATTCCGGGTGATGACGTCACCGGGGTCGGGGCTCCTCACTTGCATGCTGCCAGCCGGGGGCTCCTCACCTACATGCTGATTCCGGGTAATGACGTCATCGGAGGCTCCTCACTTACATGCTGATTTCGGTCCGGGGGGGCTCCTCACTTGCATGCTGCCAGCCGAGGGCTCCTCACTTGCTCTTCATCTACATGCTGATTCCGGGTAATGATGTCACCGGGGGCTCCTCACTTACATGCTGATTTCGGTCCGGGGGGGGGCTCCTCACTTGCGTGCTGTCAGTCGGGCCTCCTCACTTGCTCCTCACCTACATGCTGATTCCGGGTGATGACGTCACCGGGGTCGGGGCTCCTCACTTGCATGCTGCCAGCCGGGGGCTCCTCACCTACATGCTGATTCCTGGTAATGACGTCATCGGAGGCTCCTCACTTACATGCTGATTTCGGTCCGGGGGGGGGCTCCTCACTTGCATGCTGCCAGCCGAGGGCTCCTTACTTGCTCCTCACCTACATGCTGATTCCGGGTAATGACGTCATCGGAGGCTCCTCACTTACATGCTGATTTCGGTCCGGGGGGGGCTCCTCACTTGCATGCTGCCAGCCGAGGGCTCCTCACTTGCTCCTCATCTACATGCTGATTCCGGGTAATGATGTCACCGGGGGCTCCTCACTTACATGCTGATTTCGGTCCGGGGGGGGGGCTCCTCACTTGCGTGCTGTCAGTCGGGCCTCCTCACTTGCTCCTCACCTACCTTGCATGCTGATTCCGGGTGATGACGTCACCGGGGTCGGGGCTCCTCACTTGCATGCTGCCAGCCGGGGGCTCCTCACCTACATGCTGATTCCGGGTAATGACGTCATCGGGGGCTCCTCACTTACATGCTGATTTCGGTCCGGAGGGGGGGGGGGCTCCTCACCTACATGCTGATTCCCGGTGATGACGTCACCGAGGGCTCCTCACCTGCATGCTGATTTGGTCTCAAGGTCACGGGGGGGCTCCTCACTTTCTCCTCACCTACATGCTGATTTGGGGTCAAGGTCATGGTGGGGGGGGGCTCCTCACTGCTCCTCACTTGCCTTTGCTGGTTTTGAATCGGCTATTGCCCCCTACTCTTGAGTTGTAATGCAAATATGAAATCACGACATTAAGAAATAATGTAATATATTAAGACTTTCACACAAAATAACGTGTTAAACCTAAATTTACAATCCTCTATCTTTATTAATTTGTTTTACACATTACTTTCTGTCTATATTTATTTTATAAAACAAGTTAGTTTGGCGTATTAATACAAAATGTTGATTGGATGTGGACACGCCGTGCCGGACAAAAGCACCAATTTTAGCGAATTTCCCCTATAGGGAAGACGCTATTACCGTAGTCGGCATGGTAAGACCTAGGCCCGGGACCATGGTAACTTTTCGTTTTGAGGTCCCCAGACCCCAAAAACACCATTCGTTCGAAACTGTATATATATATATATATATATATATATATATATATATATGTGTGTCCGTGAGCACGATAACTCCCGTAAAAATTATCCGATTTTGATTAATCGGTTTTTGGTATGAACGTGTAAAGCAACATTTATAACTTCGAAAACCAGCCAGATCGCTCTATCCAAAGGGGTATTTTGGGGGGTTTTGTACCCGAAAAATGGGTTTTTTGAATTGTTTACATATAATTTTTGAAATTGTCAAATTAAAGTTTTTACTATTGGATTCAGTTTAAAAAACACACAATTTGGTATTTTGATCATTCTTCTACGTCAATTGGTTCCCGAGATATTGAAAGTGATAAACACAGTACGTTGTCTAATGTTATTCTTATGGAGGAAAAGAAAAATTTTATATCTCGCTTATTTATGAACGTATTTGGACGAAACTTGGTATACGGCTTCATGTCGTTGTGGTCTATTGATATTTGCTCAAAAAAGGTTTTTTGCCCTAGCAGCAAACCTGCGTACTCAGCTCCCATGTTATTCTTATGGAGAATAATTAAATGCTCTGTCTCCCTTAATTATGAACATGAATGAATAAAAACTGGTATACGACTTCACCTAGTTGAGTTATATTGATATTAGCATAAAAACCCATATTTTGTGTTCCTTGTTGCAGCAAACCTGCGTACTCAGCCCCAATGTTATTCTTATGGAGAATAATTAAAATTGTATATATCGCTTATTTGTGAATATATTTTTATGAAACTTGGTAAGTGGCTTTTTGTAGTATTAAGACATTAAATCTCCATTAGAAATTCGCTGAGTATGCAGGTTTGCTGTGACGGGGGTATTTTTACATGCAAGGTATATTATAAGCAACGAGTTTTGATTAGGATCCACTCAATCCCACCAACTAAATGGCGTCCATCTTGAAATGTACAGAGTGAGTCAGACCATACCCGTCTAGCATGTATAACGGGAGAACAGTTTGGTTTAAACTCATAAAACAAAGATCTTTCCAAACTAAAACGCATAAGAAGATATCTATTAAAAATATTTTTAATAGATATATCCTTATGCGTTTTAGTTATCATTATTGCGTTTTAGTTATTTTAGTTATCATTAGTTATCATTTTGTAATATTGTTATCATTATTTGGAAGTGTAAGTAGGATTCAAAATTACACACTTAGACTAGGATTCAAAGTTACTGTGATTACTCTGCAAGCAACTCACCTTACGCTATTAATAAATACAAAACATTTGAAGGATACTTCTTTGGTTGATAATCGATAGTTCTAAATAAGTGTTATTTTAGGCTAAATAATTTGATAAACTATAAATAAATACCCCCGTAGCAGCAAACCTGCATACTCAGCGAATTTCCAATGCATATAAATTTATCTTAATACCACATAAAGCCACATACCAAGTTTCATCACTATACATTCCTAAATAAATGATTTGTGACATTGTAATTATTCTGACAATAGAGAAATCTGAGAATTCTGACAATAAAAATCTTTTTGTGTAAATATCAATAAACCACAACCAAGCAACATACAAAGTTTTATCAATATACAATCAGGTAATAGATATAAAGACTTAACTCTTAACCCATTGGCTTAGAATGACGTACTGGTGCCGTTCCTGACCTGTAATTTTTAAAACCTTTGAAATGGAATAGAAAAATCATGTTTTTAAATGGATTAATGGTGTATTTTAGTTAAAATATTGTTTTCTTTCAGTTTAAATATTGAAATTGGGATACACACAGAATAGACATAAGTAAATACACCCGTCGCAGCAAACCTGCATACTCAGCGAATTTCCAATTAATATATAACATAACACTTAACAGGATTCATAAGAAATGTATTCACAAACAAGCGATATTTAAAATATTAATTATTCTCCATAAGAATAACATTGGGGATGAGTACGCAGGTTTGCTGCAACAAGGCATGCAAAATAATGGGTTTTTATGCAAATATCAATAGAACTCATCTTAGTGAAGTCACATACCAAGTTTCATCCATATACATTCATAAATAAGCGATATATAACATTTTAAGTATTTTCCATAAGAATAACATGGGGACCAAGTACCTAGGTTTGCTGCTACAGGAACCATAGGCGAAAAATTGTTTTTTTGTGCAAACAACAATAAACCATAACCAGATCAAGCCATATACCAAATTTTGCCAGTTTATGTTCATAAATAAGCGAGATATACAATTTGTCTTTTTCTCCATAAGAATAACATTAGACAACGTACTGTGTTTAGCACTTTCAATATCTCGGTAACCAATTGACGTAGAGCAATGATCAAAATACCAAATTGTTTGTTTTTTTAAGCTAAATTCAATGGTATAAATTAAAATTTGATTTAAATTAAAATTACCTGTGAAAACCCCAATAAATGGTACTTTACACATTTGTACCAAATTTCATTAAGATCGGACCTTTTTTACGAGAGTTATCGTGCTTACGGACATATATATATATATATATATATATATATATATATACATATATAAAAATTTGAACGAATGGTGTTTTTGGCATCTGGGGACCTCAAAATGAAAAGTTATCATGGTCTCGGGCTTAAGTCTTACCATGAGACCTACGGTAATAGCTTCTTCCCTATAGGGGAAATTCGCTAAAAACTAATAGTTGACATTTTTATACACACCGAAGAAGTTGTACATATATATTTCTTTGAATTAAACATTTAATTTGTAACGTAAGCAATCAGCTAAAAAACAAGTACAGCCTGACTCCGCCTAAGGAGTTGCCAACATAATTTCTAATATCCGAAGTTGATAGCGGGTGAAATATTGTTGCAATTTACTGCATTGTACCTCCTCAACCCAAGCTATTGCCTTCCCGATGATACAGTCCCTGAAAATTAACCAGAGAGATATAGAATATCTAATATTCTTATGATATCAATTTGCCTTGAGGAAGAATGTGGTACCATTAAATTAAATTTGACTTAATTTATTTATCGAAAAGTTGAGCCTTCAAGAGTTTACTATTTTGAGAATAATATATCTTAGTACCACCTTTCAATAAAAAATATGTTTATATATTTACAGTAAAAAGAAAATCGTATAAAACTTGAACAATTAGAGACAGTAAAATACTTGGAAGCAAAAATAATTTATACAAGTGGGTGTTGGTTTGAGGGGTTTTGGACAGTTGAAACATTGCAATGTTTTTAATAATTGTGCACTAGCATAGTCAAGCTGGCAGTGAAATAATTTCTGTGATAATGTACTCGTATGTAACTACCTTATATTACAAGTTTTAGTTTATGTTTTATTAATATCAACATTATTTCATGTTATGTTCAGAAAACTATACTAGATAACTATTTTTGTACAGCAAAAACTTTTAATAAAAACCCTAATCAATGGTTATTGAGTTTAGAATATGATATTCCGAAATGAAGGAAATATACGGCAATTAAGGCATCAGACTTAAGGATAATTTTTCGTCCATTCAATCATTTAGTTATTCTATTCTGAGTTATTTACTGCACATTTATCATATATTTTTTAAATATTAACTTAAGGGTGTACAATGGTATTAAACTTGTCTGCTCTGAGCACCTTTCCGTATTAAGTAAGGGGAAGCCTAGTAGCAATGACATCTGGGAGGGCACACGAGAGAAATGTTTTTAAAATTATAATTTATAGCTTCCTTTCCAACTCATTTTGTAAAAAAGGTTTCTCAAATCATCGCGTTGAAAAATTAACACGAAGACGTCACAGATACCCATGACAATGTACTGCAATCATCTGAAGAATGAATTACAATACTATATACAATAATTTAAATCATACAAAATATTAAGGGTATTGTTTTACTTATTTGTTACGACAGTGTGATCCAACGAGTTGTAAATAAGTATAAAGGTCTCGTCTCGTGTTAAAAAGTGAAGCCTCACGGGGGGATATTTTTGTAAAAAAACATCTGGCCAAAGAGTAATAACGACTAAACATATTGTTGCCATGGAGTCCGGAGGGTATAGAGGGTCAAAATGGCGGTCAGTATGTAGACACAGTTTTTTACCCCAGATGAGACCTCTATAGGTATATACCTCGCTTTTGTGAACGACCTGGGTAATGAGTTTCATTAGCTAGCCAATAGCCGTTATTGTGTGTTAGTCAACTAGCAGTTACCTCGTTACAACCTCACTTACCCTCTTTATCACAATTGGGTTGGATGTCGTTTATGAAAATTAACAAACGAGAGAGTCGCTGACATAGTGATTAAGGCGTTGGACTTTTGAACAATGGTGGCGACCCTGTTGTGGGTTCAAAACCATACATTATATATTTTTTTAATACTGCCCAGATTGTACTGTAGCGGCTCACCCATCGCTTTGCTTGATACGTTGCAAGCAGAGGTGTGGGCGGGCAAAGTACCGAAAAACAGTCTTCCATTATATTTATACTGCTTTTACTCGTATTATTGATTTATTAACCTAAATATTTTTTTAGTTTTTTTAGGTTTTTAGTTTAAAACTGCATTACGTTTCTGGAGGTAAGGGAACTTCCCCGTTATCAAGTGAACACTAATCACATCTAAATAACAGTTACACCTAACTCACTAACACACTTTCTTTTACCCAATGTTCTCATTCCTTAATTCGTAATAATTTTAGGTCTATTGTTAAATATAACTCGTTTGTGAAGAGAGGAACATACAATATAAAACTACAACTTTCTTTGATTCTTTCTTTTCAAACGTCGTTGTAATTAATTATAGTTTGTAGAGATACTTATGTAAACTGCACCTTTCTGTATTCATACATTCCTGCGAACTGTTTATTCAGTGTGTATTTCATTATCAGGGTTTACTTTTAACTTATAGTTTAGTGGATTATAGTTTAATTTCGATACATGTTGCCTTGCTAAGTTAGTAAGACTAACTCAAGTGTATACAAAGTACAACTCTCTCTCTCTTATGTATGATACACCATAGGTTAAAACCAGAGCTTACTGTATGGTGCCCACTAAAGACAATTTCATCGCTGGATTCGAGTTACTAAGAACCCAGTTTTGATTATTAGGAGAAAAAACTGGCTGCAACAAATTAATATGAAAGGTATAAGAATGACTGCATATGTATAATAATCATTTGAAAGTGCACAGACCTTTACAAGTTTGTAATTAAAACAAGGGATACATCAGCATAGGGTAGTTTTTAACGTTTATGATCTGAGTTAATGATAGTTTTACCTCACAACAAGAAAGTCACAACAATATCGGGTGATTTAAAAATAACTGTGCTAAACTAAACATGTGCATGGTATTTCCGTTTGCGCTAGCTAAAATAGCAAACTGTTGCAACAACAGCAAGAGTACGTTTATCAGTTTGTTTTGATAAGGTTACGTTCTGTCTCGGTTGCTTGGTTAACTAACACTGACTTGTTTATTAAATAGCTACGGAAAAGAAAGAAAACATGTATATTAGTGAAAAAAGACAGGCCTCTATGTTTATCTGGCCCCCACGAAATTAGTTAATAGGATTAATAGGTTTGCGATTTTTTTATAGGGTTTCATCAAAGATTCAGTTTAGAACCGATCCAAGTCTCAATACTTGTATGACTTAAAATATTATATAACCGGATAAGTGAAATCCATAAAACACAACTTGTTGCAGCGTGTGGGCGGAATTTGAATATCACCTGGCTGTATGCAGGGTTACCAAAAGCTGTCATATCAAGAATTAGTAGTGTAAATGGCACAATGTTTTGTATATACAAATTTGTTAAAATAATGAACTATTTTACGATGTTTTCATATTGTTTTGCCATTTCGTCTTCTAATAAACTAACCTTATTTTTTGACCATTATTTTTGAATCACCCGGTACTTAATTATTGCAGTTTTATACGCTTTCCGTGTATAACAAGGATTTATAAATGTTGTTCTTATAAAATGGAAGGTATACTAAGAATCAATTTAGAAGATCAATATTTAGAATTAAATATATTTTAATTAAAACTAAACAGAGAAAGATAAACTGCATGTGTCCATGAAAAACAATTTAAAACATCGTGTGATTATTTACGTTACACTATATTAAAATTGTTTCTTTTGCGTTTTAAAAAGAAGGTATTGCGCTTACTTTTTTTAATTGTTGTACTATTTCCATACTTTATAATCAATGTTATATAAACAAATTTTATGAAATAATATAAGAAGAATACAACTAAACACTTTTTCAGCACCCTTGCAAACATGTTAAGACATTTTTTGCATCCTGGTTATAAGATTGACATTAAAAAACAATGAACTCTATGAACTCTATTGTAGTATTACTTCAATAAAGGTAAAGCCTTCCTCTGGAGATACGAGATGAAGAAGTTTTCCTGGAAAACAGTTTACAATGCCCCATTAGGTGGAGTACAATAGCTTGAGGAGTGTTAACTCTAAATTGCTTTAGTTTTCATTGTTTCCTTGTAAGTGTGAATACGTTATGTTCCTTATATTAAACTCACTTACTTCAACCTAAATAATGGCTATTATACGTTACTTTACAAGATTCTCATTAAATACTTTTAACCAGTTTGGTACAAATTAATAAAAAACCGGCAGTATGATAAAGTAATTCAGTTTTGTGTTTTTATTGAAAATAATTAAACAGTTTTACAGAGAATAAGTAAGACTAACTATAGAAATAAAATTAGATTTTTGTCTGTACATTGTTTGGAATTATGAAATTTATGCATATTTTTACGTTTCATACCATAGGAAATCAGAAACGTGTCTTATCCCAATTTCTGTCTGTCTGTCGGTGACGCTCAAGGACGTTTTTTTCGCTTTTCACGGGAAAACGGGTGCACTGACATTGTTGAAACTTCGTTTCTTTGTTCTATGCATGTGTGAAAAGGTTTTAGGTTACTTTAAACCGACATCCACCTTTTGGAAAACTAATGGCGGCCGCTCAAAAACGTGATTTTGTGCGATTTTGGAAACGTTTTGCTCGCTTTTCACAGGGAAACGGGTGACCTGATTTCGATTAAACTTTTTTCTATGTTCTATATGTGCATTAGAAGGTTTTAGGTTAATTGGATTTTTGTAAATCACCTTAGGACTCTGTCCTAAAGGGTTCTATAACTTCAAATATTGTAAACAGCTGTAAACCCCCCGATTTTTAATTTTGCCCCCGTCCTCCGCGATTTTATATTTTACTCCCTCCCCGATTTTATATTTATGCCCCTCCCCCCTTCACCGATACTTTTTATTTATTTTTTGTACTTGAGTTCTTTTATTTTTTAAAGAGAATCCAAAGTGTTACGTGTACCGATTTAGAGTCGCAAACCACCATGCCGTTTACTACCCGACAGATTTCCTAGACTTAGTAACAGTACCCGAACTATCTGCCAGTATATTTCGTTAACTTTGATTTAACTGTACATTAAACGTGTACAATGTAATGTTAATATTGTAAAATCGTGTGGATTGTTATTTGCTTTAGTTAATCTACCATTTATATACAACCCGTACGAAGGACGGGTACACAGCTAGTTACATATAAAAAGATAATTTATGAGTAGCCTAGTACGTTTGTTACAATTAACAGAATAAATAAACTACGTCTCACAACACTACAAAATATATTTACACTTATACTGTACTAATATACAAGATGGTAAATATACGAAAAAGGAAGCGATCGATTTCAACCAGTCACACCGGTCATCATCAAGCCCAATCAGATAAATTCTCTCATTGGGCCTGATGATGACCAGTATGACTGGCTGAAATCGATCTCCTTGTACCACCTTTGTTGCATATTTACCGTCTTATATGTAATTACAGTATAATTGTAAATATATTTTGTAGTGTTGTGAAACGTATTTTATTTAATCCTGAAAAAAAACTTTGGTCAAGAAGATTCATCCAGTATTTTATACTACGTATTAATTGATAAAAAATATTTTAAGTTGCATTTGCAGTGTATAATCTCTCATCAAACCAACAACCTGAATATGGTACTATCATTCCCAGAAAAAGCGTTGTCAATTAAAAATTTATTTTATAATTTTGATTCATTTAGTTCAAAATTTGTATTAATTAAAACAATAAACTCTTTACATAGTTTACTTATATCTTTTAGAGGGATCAAAGCACCTGTAGCGACATTTGTAACAAACTCTGTTTCAGATTCTGATTATTACCGTAAGACATTCCAAGAATCCGAACCATTTGTTTTATTCCTTTTGTCAAAGCTGTGGTTTATAAATTATTTTACCTTTAACATTTATTATGTTGGTAGAATAATTCTTTTCTAATACCTCTGTTTTATATTCACAAACTTTCAATAATAATCAGATTTTAATTGTTAATAATACAAAACTGGCGAGGTCGGTCGTTAAAAAACGTATTATTTAATACTCACTGATAACTCATATTTGATATAACATTTATTTTAAGGCATTAGATTATTTAAATTTAAAAACAAATCAATAAATCTTGAAAATCTGTTACGGTTCGCAAACCCGTTTTTGCCACAGTCCTTTTAATTTATCGTAGAATACGGATCATAATTTTTCGTGAGTAAAAGCAATCCCCATCGTAATCCAATTTTGCTTCACAGTTCTGATGGCTTGTTGATATTGAATAATCTTTACTATGCTCGTACAGTTACAGGACAATGTTGGCGTGTACTTCACATTAAAACTAATTTTTAATAATAACAAAAATCTCTGAAAATGAGTTTTAATTTAAAGCAGAATAATTTTTACACAGTCAAAACTTAAAATTAAACTAAATATAGAGAACATAAAACTACGGTGTGTAAATTAGGCCATTATAAAAGGAAGCAAGAAGTGTTAACATTGGCTTTGTTTCACCTTGTTGTTTACATGTGTTCACCTTGTTTGCCGCAATGCACAACGCAATGACGCTTGAAGGTCATTTCGTCAACCACAGAATGGGTAAAACAATACACCCGCTCTTGTTTTGTCTGAAGAGCTGGTAAGAGCAAGGAAAACATCAAACAGTTTTAGTTTTATGTTTTCCTTTAAACAAGAATCGTTTTGTTTTTCTAAGAGTGAAAATAAATTAAATTTGTGTTACCTCAAGAAATAAAGTTTTGAAATTACCTAATAAATACCACAAGATTATACGAATCCTAAATTTGAACGTTTAAATTTAAAAAATCATTTTTAGCAAATATCTCCTGTATGGAAGAAGCTGTTACCGTAGTCGGAATGGTAATACATAGGCCCAGGACCATGATAAACTTTTGTTTTGATGTCCCGAGTTGTCAAAAAACACCATTCGTTCAACACACACACACACACACACACACACACACACACACACACACACACACACACACACACACACACACACGCACATATATATATATTATTTTTAAAAACATTATTAACAAGTACCCTTTTTTTGAAACATTTTTATTTTGACTGACTAGTTTCAACCATAATGGCCATCTTCTGAGTCCTATGGTTGAAACTAGTCAGTCAAAATAAAAATGTTTCAAAAAAGGGTACTTGTTAATAATGTTTTTACAAATAATAATATTAGTAGCCCTAATATACAACTCAAGCAATATATATATATATATATAATCCATATTAAATAACATATATAATACATCAGACGTATTTAATATGTATATATCTGTATATATGAGTCCGTCAGCATGATAAATTTCGTATTAATGGTGCAATTTTGATGAAATTTGGTTGTTAAAAACATGTAAAGCAACATTTATGACTTTAATTTCGAAAATCAAACAGATCAACCTATCCGAAGGGGTATATTTGGGGGGTTTTGTGACCCAAGAATTTATTGGTTTTAATTGTTTAGTTACAATCTTGTAAAAGGACAAATTTTACTTTTCACTATTGAATTCAGCTTAAATAAAATTACAATTCGGCGTTTCTATCATTGCTCTACATCGATACATTAAAGAGATATTGAATGCGCAAATCAAAGTACTTTGTTCAATGTTATTCTGATAGAGAACGATTTTATATCTCGCTTATTTATGAACTTATACTGACGAACTTGGTATGTAGCTCCACCTAGTTTAATTCAATTGATATTTTCATAAAAACAAATTGTTTGTGTTCCTCGTTTCAGCGAACCTGCTTACTCATCCCCAATGTTATTGTCATGAAGAATTATCAAAACGTTATTTATCGCTTAGTTGTGATTATATTTTAATGATACTTGGTAAGCAACTTTATGGGGTAGTAAGACATATGTATGCATTGTCTATTTGCTGAGTACGCATGTTTGCTGCGACGGAGGTATTATATGTGGTTTTGGTAGCTCTGGAAGGTTACCAAATTTACTACATAAATTGTAGTATTTAATACGATCAACCAACAAAATAATATTTTTGTCGATTATAATATAACGACATAATCTATTTATATGTTTCTAAGAATAAGTGGAACAAAACATTTTACGCGATATCATGGAAAAAACACCTTTAAACACTTCAAAGCATGATTACGCTGGTTTTGAATTTACATAAAAACATTAAATCAATATCCACAAAAGTGATACTATTTTATTATTTGTATCTTGCAGAGATAAATTAATAAAACAGAGATGAATAAAATACGTTGATAAAGCTTTTACACTAAGCTTCACCAATAGGTGGTACGACCAGGTGATTGTTATATCACCATAATGCTCCCCAGTGATGTATGTTTCACGTCGTATGTTCTTTGTTCGCTTTCCACTCTGAAACTTAATGCTTTCTAACTCCTAAGGAAAATATATACTACAAACTTATGAACAAATAACTCATATAAACGTAAAACACTATATTAAACCTGTAAATTATGTAACACAAGTTTTTTTAGTTGTAGATTATTATTGAAATTTGCAATTGTGGATAATGTGCTTGCATGACAATCCTAAAAATACCCCCTTCACAGCAAACCTGCATACTCAGCAAATTTCCATTGGATATATAAATAACTGAATACTACATCACGCCACTTACCAAGTTTCATGGAAATATATTCAAAAATAAGCGATATATACAATTTTAATTATTCTAGATAAGAATAACATTGGGGCTGAGTACGTAGGTTTGCTGCATCAAGGAACACAAAAAATGAATTTTTATGCTAATATAAATACAACTCAACTAAGTGAAGTCATATACCAGTTTTTATTCATTTATGTTCATAATTAAGGAAGTTACAGCAATTAATTATTATCCATAAGAATAACATGGTGCTGAGTACGCAGGTTTGCTGCTACAGGAGCCTCTAGCAAATATTTTTTGTTAGCAAATATCAATGGAACACAACCAGATGAAGTTGTATACCAGGTTTTGTCAGTGTTCGTTTATAAATAAGCGAGATATAAAATTTTTCTTTTCCTCCATAAGACTAACATTAGACAACATACTGTATTTAGCACTTTCAATATCTCGGTAACTAATTGACGTAAAGGAAATATCAAAATAACAAATTATGTGTTTTTTAATTTGAATCCAATGATAAAAACAAAAATTTGACTGTTTAAAAAATAATGTGTAAACAATAAAAAAAAAAAACACTTTTGGGGTACAAAACCCCCCCAAAATACCCCTTCGGATGGAGCGATCTGGCTGGTTTTTGAACTTAGTCATACATGTTGCTTTACACGTTTATACCAAATTTCATCAAAATCGGATAATTTTTACGAGAGTTATCGTGCTCACGGTCATATATATATATATATATACACATTTAATAAATTAACACCATTTTGTTGCAATATTTCGAGATATTCTCTTTATCAAGCACAATAAATTAATGACAAACAAAAACAACAGATCATATGTTATTTACACATTTGGTTAAGATCAGATGATGTGTAATAAAACTATTTTGATACTTTAGAAAGAATAAAAAACCAAAAATTATCAAATTAACGAACAGTTTCGAACGAATGGTGTTTTTGGGGTCTGGGGACCTTAAAACGAAAAGTTATCATGGTCTCGGGCTTAAGTCTTACCATGCCAACTACGGTAATAGCTTTTTCCCTATAGGGGAAATTCGCTAAAAAGCAATCGCATGGTTTATGTCACCAGAAAAGCGTGCCCCATTAATGCCCCATTAATTATTAATTAATTATTATTATTTTGTTATATATTTCTTTGTGTCAGACTACGTTACGGGTTTAAATAACTTGTCAGAAATGGACTGGACAGTTTCTTACCAATTTTAATATCTATATATTAATTAGCTTTAAAAACACTTAGACATTTGGCTGTATTTATGTCTACATTTTACAACTGAATTTTGTTTCGCCTTCAGTTCTGTTTCGGAAAATTCAATCGCAAAAGTGTTCAATACAGTAAACTTGTTTGAATACAAAAGTTATTATTTTACATTTTTTGTTCCAAGCATGAAACTATTTTAACTAGCATTTGTTTACCACTAGAAATAATCAACATGTTTAACTTTAAAAACCGTAGGCAAGTCGTGAAAAATACCATTACGTAAGACCTTTACAGTGATCACAGCAACTCCTGTAGTTTATCAAATTTCGTAGTACTGATTGTATGATGCAAGTAAGTTAGCAACAAATTAAATTAATCTAAAGTATTATATTTTTATAGAATAAAATTCAAAAAGTGTTCTCTACACATTTTACGACTTGTTAAAATAGATAAGCATATTTATATAATGTAGTAAAATAAAAATTCGCTAATCATTACAGTCGTACAAGGTGTTTTATTGTAATGTAAGAACTTATTTTTCAAATTTTTCAAGTATAAAAGTTGTTGAAACTAATAACACTAAAAGTTGCCAACTATCTTGTTTTGTACTGTAAATAATGTCTCTTGCTAAGGGACTCTTTAACTATTATCACTTATTTATGAAGGACAGTTTGTCTTATAATTTATTTAATAAAATTAAATGTATCATTCTAACTAAGTGCAATTTTTTGGATGTTATTTACACAATTTGATGCCATTTCTAATGTACACAACCGGAGCTACAGTATATTCTATAGCCCCGGTGTACACAACTACATTACCTGGTAAAAAATTAGATATCATAATTATTCTTTAAAAACAAAATGTTTGGTTAAACTCGTAATGATGCGTGATAATTTATTATTACAACAATATCAGCTTTGAGACTTAGAGACAAACAAGTATTATAGTATAGTCCAGCCTTATACGAACCTTTGTTTGCTAACGTAGATGCAATATTTTAAACGGTTTACCTACAAATAATACAAATGTTAACCGGGGATAGTTACAATACCTGATCAGGAGGCGGGGAAGTGAACCCCGCCCATACAGCGATAACATCCTCTCTGAGAGCTGGAGATAATACCGTGATGAGGTATTGCCTTCATTAACTACGTTGTTAACCGGGGATAGTTACAATACCTGATCAGGAGGGGGGGAAGTGAACCCCGCCCATACAGCGATAACATCCTCTCTGAGAGCTGGAGATGATACCGTGATGAGGTATTGCCTTCATTAACTACGTTGTTAACCGGGGATAGTTACAATACCTGATCAGGAGGGGGGGAAGTGAACCCCGCCCATACAGCGATAACATCCTCTCTGAGAGCTGGAGATGATACCGTGATGAGGTATTGCCTTCATTAACTACGTTGTTAACCGGGGATAGTTACAATACCTGATCAGGAGGGGGGGGAGTGAACCCCGCCCATACAGCGATAACATCCTCTCTGAGAGCTGGAGATGATACCGTGATGAGGTATTGCCTTCATTAACTACGTTGTTAACCGGGGATAGTTACAATACCTGATCAGGAGGGGGGGAAGTGAACCCCGCCCATACAGCGATAACATCCTCTCTGAGAGCTGGAGATGATACCGTAATGAGGTATTGCCTTCATTAACTACGTTGTTAACCGGGGATAGTTACAATACCTGATCAGGAGGGGGGGAAGTGAACCCCGCCCATACAGCGATAACATCCTCTCTGAGAGCTGGAGATGATACCGTGATGAGGTATTGCCTTCATTAACTACGTTGTTAACCGGGGATAGTTACAATACCTGATCAGGAGGGGGGGAAGTGAACCCCGCCCATACAGGGAAAACATCCTCTCTGAGAGCTGGAGATGATACCGTGATGAGGTATTGCCTTCATTAACTACGTTGTTAACCGGGGATAGTTACAATACCTGATCAGGAGGGGGGGAAGTGAACCCCGCCCATACAGCGATAACATCCTCTCTGAGAGCTGGAGATGATACCGTGATGAGGTATTGCCTTCATTAACTACGTTGTTAACCGGGGATAGTTACAATACCTGATCAGGAGGGGGGGAAGTGAACCCCGCCCATACAGCGATAACATCCTCTCTGAGAGCTGGAGATGATACCGTGATGAGGTATTGCCTTCATTAACTACGTTGTTAACCGGGGATAGTTACAATACCTGATCAGGAGGGGGGGAAGTGAACCCCGCCCATACAGGGAAAACATCCTCTCTGAGAGCTGGAGATGATACCGTGATGAGGTATTGCCTTCATTAACTACGTTGTTAACCGGGGATATTTACAATACCTGATCAGGAGGGGGGAAGTGAACCCCGCCCATACAGCGATAACATCCTCTCTGAGAGCTGGAGATGATACCGTGATGAAGTATTGCCTTCATTAACTACGTTGTTAACCGGGGATAGTTACAATACCTGATCAGGAGGGGGGGAAGTGAACCCCGCCCATACAGCGATAACATCCTCTCTGAGAGCTGGAGATGATACCGTGATGAAGTATTGCCTTCATTAACTACGTTGTTAACCGGGGATAGTTACAATACCTGATCAGGAGGGGGGAAGTGAACCCCGCCCATACAGCGATAACATCCTCTCTGAGAGCTGGAGATGATACCGTGATGAAGTATTGCCTTCATTAACTACGTTGTTAACCGGGGATAGTTACAATACCTGATCAGGAGGGGGGGAAGTGAACCCCGCCCATACAGCGATAACATCCTCTCTGAGAGCTGGAGATGATACCGTGATGAAGTATTGCCTTCATTAACTACGTTGTGTTTTCCAAATCTGGGTTGTTACACTTTTTACCATCTAAGAAAATTTAAATATGAAGCATAATTATTTATTTATTATAAATGATGGAAATTAACCACATTGTTACCATACTGATGAGGGTTTAAATATATTTAAAAAAATCCGCTTGATTTCTGTATTTGTCTGTTGATTCCTTCTCAACGAATTTACTCGTCGGGTGTGTTACAAATCCGTTTTACAGTATTAATTGTTTTTAACTGGAAAGGTTTTAAATAATGAACTAAATTTTATAATGCACAGTTCAATGAATTATTGCTGTCTTGAAAATTACATAGTTCATCAATTAGGTATCAATTAGGCTTGTATTCTGGGAGTCTAGTATCATTTTATAAGACAAAGTCTATTTTAATTTTTGTAAATTACATAAAGATTAATATATGATTATCTGATGTATTAACAATGAATTAAGAAAATATTTTTACTCTTTCGTTTTATCACTTTAAATGTAATCATTGTAAAACAAGGTTTGCGGGAATTTCCAAAACCTAATTATAAATAATATTACTTTTGCTTTAAGAATGAAATCCGCAGTAAAGTTGCTTGGAAACAAATTCAAATGAATGCAGTAGGATACATTCATTTGTAGAAATTAATTCTTTATGGGTCTTTATAAAACTCTCAGTTACTCAAACAATTTTCAAAACTTTTGGCACCATAATGCATCCGGTTAAAACAAACAGGAAATTCTACGCAATTAGAGAATGGGACGTGTGATTTGTTGTATTTGCTTTTTTGAGCAATTAAAATAATTACCCAATTTAATTACTGTTTTCCATACAACATTGCTTTCTTCCAATTCTTACTAGCCTTTATTATTATTCTTATTTTTATTAAACCATAACATAAAATATGTTTCAAAATTGTAATTAACTTTAGTAATATTTTTCCTTGCAGAATACATGAGCTTATATTATACAAAACAGAACATAAAGTGTAGTTTTGGTTTTGACAATTTACTACAGGTTTAAATAACTATGAACGTAAAGTGTATTAAATAAATAGCACACAGTTGATTGGTAGCGATACTGTTCAGCAGTGGTTCAGCAGGCAGCGGTTTAATGTGGTGTTTCATTAGCCTGTACAATAACACTTAACGCGATCTCACTAACTGTTGGGTCACTCGCTTATTGACTACTGTCACAATTAGAAGCAATGACTTTTAAATCCCCAATTTATGAAACTAATGATCAACTTAGTTATGGTTCATAACTATTTTACTAATAAGGTTATAATCTGAGCCATTTATTAAAAACTTTATTTTAAAATACTTTTAGCCAAAAGAGAAACCCAAGGAACAAAATATAAATGTTTTATCGTGACAAAATTCTTCTCGCATAGCAATATTTTTTTTATAATTCCTACAAGCATCATTATGTTCAAAGTATATTAATTATTATAAAAACATGTTTATACTCCAACAACTTTTTAGCACATAAAACAATGGCAGAAAACTTCGAAATTAGAATGATCTTTCTAATATGAATAATGTTTGTTTATAGTAATTCGATAATGAAAAAAAGTGAAAATAAACTTACAAACAAGGTATAATTCTAGCTATAATCCTATGTGTATTCTAGTTTAGATACCTCGAAAATGTAATTTAGTTGCAAACACTGGTAGGGACGGGTAAGGACTGGGACTAACTAAATTAATATTAAGTTACTTAAACAAACATACATTTTCACTTGCAATATTATCTATGGAAATAACTAGCTGGGACCCCAGATTATCATGGAAAACTTATACACTCCGATCGCTTGACTTTCAGAAGTTTACCAAACATTTTATCTGATGATAATGTTGAACATAAAAGACATAACTTAAGTTGAAATCTGATCGAATCATCCATTGTCATTAAGGGATCACCAGGCATCTGATAAAATCACCAATAATGATCATCAGATCACTAGTCATCCAATCTAATCCACAGCAGATGACAATTCGTCTTATTTAATAATAATTAATCTCCATATGATAATCATTGGAAATTTGAAGGCCAGTAGGGCTGAGTATAGAATGTAAAAAAACCCTACCGTACAAAATTAGTAATAATAATCAAGAAAACGTTTTATTAGAAGAGAAAAGGTTAGTTAATATTGCTAACGAAATTCAACAAATTAATATTTGTTATTAAAAAGATAAGTTGTATAAAATGTTTAAGCTTTTATTTTAGACTGTGGATGTGGGAGTTATGTTGCGTAGTAGGAAAGTTACATTGAATGGGAACTTTTTATTCGGGCAAAAAAAGCGAAAACGAAATTTTGGAAAGTCAATACCCTAACTCCGTCTCCCTAACTCTGCAAAATCTGATTAAAAACTCGAATCTTAAGCCATGAATTCAACCTACTTTAACGCAGTATAATATAAAAAACACCTTCGAGATTAGTGAAGTGGAAGTTTAAATAATGAATTTTAGTAGTAATTTGAAGTCTTTCGAAACAAATCTCTAGCCTTTCGATCCGAAGTGCAATAGATTCGTTCAGCTAGAGTAATATTTAGTCTGGTCTTTCAATACATTTTGGTGGCTTAGGAAGTCACATTTAGTGTTTGTATGAAAGTATGTGACGTGCTTAAGTAATTTATAGAATATTACAGTATAATCGTTACGGCATAGAACATTATATTTATTATATGCTTGAGTGGCCAGTGGAGGAAGTAGGCTACTACCACAAAAAGTAAGTGTTACTTAATAAGCAATAAAAATAGAGTGACTGTACAATGAACACTATTCCAGAAAATAAATAATGTAATTGAAATTATCCTTGCAAATTTGGTGTACTTAAATTGTTAAAATTAGTCATTACAATGATACAAAAACTATAATTGACTTACTATTTTTACTTAGCACAACAACAATCCAGTACCTGAAACAAACAAAATAATCAATGAGAAAGGAAACATAACGTTTTTGTAATAATATACCTAACAAAAATACCATAGGCAAACAAAAAACTAATTTTGTATCTGAAATTTTGTTTATATATATAAAACCAAATGGGTGGATTAAAATTGTCTAAACTGTGACTAACGTTGGGGATTTTACCACTTCGCAGTACCGTCCGTCGGTATGAAAATCCAACATATTAGGAGGCTATAGTTTGCAAACAACATTGTTAGGATAAATTATATCCTAACCTAAAGCTATCCTAATACCGTTAAAACACAATAGTTAATATTTTTCTCGTACATTATTTGCCGAAAATTGTATAATGCAATTATCTTTCACCTCTGTAAAAGTAAAAGTTTGCATACCTAGTATAAATCGTTGTGATGACCTTTTGTTTACAGTAATCTTTGTCACATAACGACATCAACAGTTGCAATGGCCGACTTGGTGTATATAACCAGGTGGGCATACCTTATTGAAGCTCTTTGACATTTCCTACTCAGGAGATGTTGTGGTCTCGTGGGTAAAAAGCTAGTATTGTAAATCATTTTTTTCCCTACAGTTACCTAACAATGTACATGTTCTCTCACTGATTTGAGAAAGCAAAGTGGCCAATTCGCTCATCAGTGAGACAATGTTAACATTGTCTCACTCTAATTACTTTGTCTCACTCCAGATTTGCAACGTGAAGGCACGAAATAGTGAGCGCGTAACATGCAGACAAGATCGTATGCGCGCGAAATACTTTGGCAGCACTGGCTGTAAATCAGCTGGTCAGCTGTTGTACTGTTGTATTTGTCACAACACTTCCGGTCACGGCAGAAGCCACCATTTCATTGATTTGCCATTTGTAAACATTGAAGGTGGTTTTGCTGTCGCAAAATGGACGTTAATGACGATTTTAGTAATAATAGTTCACCAGAAGAATCTTGTACTCCAGAAGAATTAAATAATGTGGCGAGGAATGTGTCTCTAAATCTTCTTCCAGAGAAATCAAAACATAAATATGAAAAAAGGTATGAATTGTTTACTTCCTGGTGTGAAAGTAAGAATGTAAAAAGCCCAACGGAAAAATATGTTACGTTTCTTTACCAATTTATTTGTTTTATGGTAACTGTAGGAAATATATAATGTGCAACTCGAGTGCAAAGTGCAATCGCCTCACTCGAGAAACCATTCCTCACTCGCCTACGGCTCGTGAGTAAGGATTTCTCTCGAGTGAGGCAATTGCTCACTTTGCTCACTAGTTGCACAAATAACTATTCAACTAAAATATAACTATACATTTTCTTTGTTCCTATGATTAATTTGGAATTTATAACTGAAA
The DNA here is from genome assembly GCA_963675035.1 of Allygus modestus. NCBI lineage: Eukaryota > Metazoa > Arthropoda > Insecta > Hemiptera > Cicadellidae > Allygus > Allygus modestus. Next base: position 28,911,160 of record OY776115.1, on the reverse strand, counting down.
AACCAAAAAAATATAATTAAATGTTAAAAGTGAAGACATATCATTTAATTATCTGTTTGTGTGATTTCAATTGAATAATATAGAGGGTGTTTTTTTACTTAAACTTTGATTAATTAAAAGCTAAAATATCTATATATATACTGCCGGGTGCGCGAAACGTATATTTCTAAATAAGTAAAACCTTTTGAGAGTTAAAAGTAAGTCCTCCTTGAACCCCCCCCCCCTTCCAACAAACAGGGAACCACCCCATATGGTGTTTATAAAACGAATGTTACTTTTGTCTTTTATGATCATTAGTTTCTGTGCTGTCGGGTTCCTGTAGAAGTGCTACACAGCCATCTAGTAAATCAGATAATGATGATTTTCTGTATATAATTAAAAATATAATGGTTAGACTTTCATTAGTGGAACGATATAAAAAATTAAATAAAATTTTTCGATACGGTATAAATATTATTTAGGGTTTGCTTCAGTTGTGTTTTGAAATTTGTCCAAATAGTAAACGTTGATTCCACTAAATTACCTACACAAACGTGTATTGCCAGAAACAACATTATCATTTCGTGTGATTGTTATGTTTATTTATTTTTTATTTTCAGTTGTAGTTTAAATGAAAGAAAACTAAACAAAAGAAACATGACGTAATAACTAATATACAAACGAGAAAATATGTTGCAATCGATAAAAATATCGACTTAATCGATATACCGTATTGAACAATTACATATTTAATAAAAATCAATTACAATCTTTAACTTGCTATCATATTCAATTATTTTCCATTCAAGGAATTGGTTGTAACTGTCGATACAATATTTACTTTGGATGAAAAATCTAAAATACAAAAATTACGTTTTATTAAATTCTAACAAGACTGCGTTTGACACTAAACAAGTTTTCTCTTGTGTTTCAAGTTTAACGATTACAGTTAAAGGATTATTGATATCACATAGCATACTAGAGTTTATACTTTTTGGGGGAATTTCAAACTAGATCGAGTACAATAAGATAAAAGACAAAAGTAAAAATAGTTATTTTATGTAAAAAACTATATCCAATGGTATTTAAATGTTGTAATATTTGTTGAAAAATCTATGTTTTTGGTTCTGTGGAAGTGGATACACAAACTCTTGTGAGAACAACTCAGGTAGGTGAACGTGGTTACATAGGTTTTACAACAGCCACATGCAATTTATTTAAAGAGTATTTATAATTAGTTATGTTTTTAAGTCAGGGTAAAAGTTGTGCCCTTTTCTTATTGGAAATACCGTATATTCTTAATATAGCAAAATAAATTGCATGTATTAGCTTTCTATAAAAGAGTATAAAGTACATTTTATAGTATGTAACTCGTATCTAGTTTTAAAATATTTTTAGTTTTTATATCTTATATTTTATTTGGGTCTTTTTAGTTTCAAGAAAATATTAGTTAAAGGAAGTCAAAAAGTGTATAATGTAAAAATCTGTTTGTTCAGTTTTGCGGGGAACAAAACTAAACAAGCCAGAGTTGAAGGCCAAGTTCTCGTTCATGCACAAAGACAAGTTAATGTTTGTCTCAGTCTGTTCATGCTAATGTTTGTCTGTTCATTTTGACTTGTTCCTTCTGTGCCCCATACGGTCGAGCCGACTAGTTTGCAGATTCAACAGCCTAGAAGCTCTTCCCTTTGTAAACACGTGTAAAGGTTTGTCATAGTATTTTTTTTGTACATTACAAAGGACTTTGTTTTGTTATTGTTTTACATGTTTTTACAAAAAAAATAAACCTAACTTAAGATTCCGTGGGATTTTAGTGATCCCATAAAAAAAAATAATTTCAAAAATATAATATTTAAAAAATATCTCAATTTAAATTTACTTCTTAACTCTATGTTTAGGTAAAACGTGTAAAAAGTTTAAATTTGCATATACATATTTTAAGGGATTAAATGGTACATTAAAATAAACACCATCCTGGCTTCTTAGTTTTACCAAGTTATTAAGGCCATAATTGCTACATTAAAATGACAAAGTGAATTTCACATGATATATTTACTTACATCTCGCCTATAACAAGAGAATGCTGATGAAAGTATCGAACATATTGTTAACTTAGTCATATGGTTATCTTTAACTCTGCCCAATCCTTACAAAAATCTAGCAACTGAATAACAGAGTATAAAATATTAATATGTACTTACATGCATCAAGTATTTATCATATTACCAACACTGACGTGTACCTGGAAAGACGTGAAGCTAGAAAACTAATTCTAGAATATGTCAAACGTTTATTGACAGCTCGGCAATTTAATTTTGCAGCAAAACTCTAAGAAACAAAGGTTAGATATATGGGGACGTTTTTAAGGTAAGTTATCAAATATAAAAATGGACTTGCCTTGAGAGTTTAATACTATTATACCTTCGAGAATACGTTTATTCACAGCCACGTCTTAAGAAACGTACACTTAAAAGGTTTAAAGAAAGAGTTGAACCTAAACTGTCTACATATTGAAATCCACACAAAGACATGGAGGTTATTTTTGTTTGTTTGTATACATTTAAATGCATAGCGCTGATAAAAACCTGAGAACAAACCCGATTTGAGAAAAAAACCTCATAATTTATGAAACCGGGATATAATATATATTTCGTATAAGTAATTTAATATAGCTAATAACACATGTACCTACTTAAAAATAAATATTCTACTACGTGGTTTTGTAAAATAAATACGAAATACATCTTTTTAGAAACCCAATATTAAACATGTCTGGTAATTATTTAAACTTAGACGGGAAAAATAGAGGAAGATATAGCACGCTATAATCGCTTAAAAACTCGCTCAAAGCCATCCATTTAGTAACGATATCAATAGATCAGAATATGACTTACATACCACCGTATTTAACTAAATAAAACTGTCTATGTCACAAAAAGTAATAGACAAATGACAAATTGCATGTAGTTATGTTCTTCAACCTATCGTTCGGTAGATGATATTATACAGTAAAATAAAATCATGTATTTAACTTAAACACGGATCAAATAGTGACATTTAAATTGGTTTTCCGAAACAAAACGCATAAACATACATCTAAGAACGATACTTCGAAGTATATTTCACTGCTATATATGAAATTATTATTTAATATTTAGAGAGGTTAGTTATTTTCATTAAAGTAGTCTTAATTTAATTACTTAAGCGCATTTCTTACTTTTCATGTCGAAAATGTTGTTAAGTAGTTACTTTATAATTTAGTTTTGAGGTAATATTAGAGTTAATGGACCGTTGCACATTATAGACTAGGTTCATTCTCATTTACAAAGAGCGCCGCTTTTGTTTGCCAATGCCGTGTGCTCCGCGCTCCGTTTGTGTCCTAGCGCTCCTGCCGCTCCGTTTGCAAATTTAACAGCCTCTCTGTGTAAACAGAAGAAAAGACACCTTTGGTCCACTCGACTAGAATATAAATAAACCGAACGAAGAATGGTATGCAGTGTGCGATCCCCACCTCACTTTGGTTATCAAGGAATTTAAAATAATAACTACTATGAACATTTTAATATTTGTTACTAAGTTAATTGGATAAAAAATTTTAGTAAGTATGACATACAATAATTATCCTCAGTTTAATTAAATTTATGTATAATAATAGAACCATAATTCTAATTTGTTTCCAGTTCAAACTTTGACGTGAGTTTTAAGTGTTGATGCTCAAACACATACATATTACGTTTAGTTTAGTTAAAATCGTGATATTGCAATGATCCCATTAAAGATCGAGAATTTAATGTATACGATATGTTTTATGACATGACAATTATTAACTACAGTAGGAATATTTTGGTATGTATTTTTACGATAAATTATCAATACATATACTGAATTCGGAATTGTTATAGTGGAATAACGTATTACATAATTACTTTTTAAAATTGTAAGCTAAAAAATTAAAAAGGATAACAAATATTATGAACTTTTATCTGCTTTTACACTAAAAGGCAGGTGTGATATGAACATTAAGTTGAGAACTGGTCACATCTAGGATAGATATATGAGGGTAATTATTCAGATTGGGGAGCCTTTTAAGTCTGTTGCATGAGAGCGAGCAAAGCTAGTGGTGACAGGGAGGCCCCAACGTGTTCAATCTACACTCTTGTAAGTTTGTAACTCTAAAGAATTAAAACTTTAAATTTATGTTGTACTTTGGGTAAGTTGTCGATAAAATGTAAAATATAGATGTTTAGTCAAGTGCAGTTGAAATAGCTCACACCAAGGAGGTCACGTATCTTTTAACATTTTAAGTTATTTTGTTTCTATATGTATTAATTAATACGTACCTGGGCGTGTAATAATTTCTACCAAATGGGATCCCGGAATCGAAGAGGACATATGATTGGGGGACTAATGGGAACCGAGCGAATGCATATTTATTTGTATGGTTGAATGGCTGAGTAAATGAAAAATTTCAGATATATGAAAACTACTGACCTTTGCAATACAATACAATGCAAAATGGAGTATATCATACTACAGTTAAAGATATAATCACTATCAAACATAATACAAATGCGAACGTACTTTACACTGGGGGCATGTTATTTAACTATTTTATATTTTTTTTTGGGAAGTTAATAGCTGCAAAGATAGGTTGTATTGTAAAAATACAGTTTATAAAGTTAAGCAATCAAAATAGTCAGAAATAACTAATATTAAATATTTACAGTAATTTCAATAAGAGAAAGTAATTATTTTAATCGTTATTTTCCAACATCGTTAAAACAATTACCAGAAGTCTAGAAGTTCCTTAACCAATCTATAAGTCAGAAATTCAAGCACCAGCTAAGAATATATAGTTAAATGTAGATATTATTGTAAACAGCCTAAGGCAAACTTTGTCACCTCACTTTATATTTAACCTTAAAAGCGTAGTTATAATGTGCACAGTAGTCCTGCAGGCTCGTGTCAAGTTATGCAGCTCGGGGCTATCTAATTAGTACGAAAATGTTGTTTCCTTAACATTAACGCCTGGTTACAAAATCAGGCTCTTTAATATGGGTTTAAATTGGGGTATTAAATATATTTTATTATGATTGTATATAACATTACATGTTTAATTGTTACTTTGTAATTTTTACACTAGTCCAAGCATATCAAGTGATTTTCAGATAAAAATTTTGCATGAGTGTAGACAAAAATATTCCGGACCCGTTAATTCAGAGATACAGTTGACACAGAAGTAAGATGAATATTAAATAAACTTAAATTAAACGTTATTTATAAACGTTACCATTTCGTGCCATTACTTTAACTTCATAGTATTGGAGGTATTAATCTTGAAATTAGATCCATTAATTTTTAAAAGAAAATAGTTTAACTTGCGTGACCTTTATATAATAACCCACTAAGCCTTAGGAATAGAAAAGTACAAGATTTCGTAAATTTACGATTAAATTATTAAATTATTAAAACACTATAAAACGTGTGGGCTTATGTTTAAAGTTTTGAAATATTCACCGTAGGCTATTGAAAAATGGCGTTGAATACGAAATGTTAAGTATCACTAGTGAATACAAAAATTGAGGGGAGTTAACTTAAACAAGTTTTTCATACCTTCCAGTTTAAAAATCAGTTCAGTTCAGAAAGTTCAGTTAAATAAATCTTCCTTGATAAATACTGGTAGTTTAAGTGATGAATTGGCTATTAAAACGTTCTGTCACATAAAGGTTAGTAAACTGTCAGTACTATAGTGTAAAGCTCTAAGTAAATAGTTATTTATATGTAAAGAGTGCAAAATAGTTCTTTATCGTTTGTAAAAAAGTAATTATGTAATTTTTGAAAAGTGACCAAGACACATGACACTAGAACCTGTACCTGTACCTGTACGTAACCTATTACTTCCAATAACTTACATCACTTCATCTATCTGGGCTGTATTTACGATACTGAGGATAAAAACACAGAGTCAGTTTAACTTGGATCCAAAGCAACGATCAATCGGCTGTTTATTACTACTTCATTGAGCGAAAAATTAAGGCACAACAAGCGAAAAATACGTTTTTGCTTGCTAAACATAAAACAGCTAAAGAAACACTCCAGGCGCAGTGTTAGGAAAATTAATGTTCTGTTAAAAATCTTGTGAAATGTCTAACTTTGAGCGGGAGAGAACAAATAAACTCTCACGGGGAACTTCCAGCTAACAAACACTGTTTAACATTTTACAGTAGGAAAATTGATTTCATTACAACTGACAAGGGTTTGATTAGTTGTTTATTTAATGAATACTAAAATACATATTTTACTTTATTTCATCCGGGATTTCATTATTCGGTGTAAGCGTGGTAACGAAACTGTAAATTAATTGCCTGTTACTTAAGTTCGGTAAAAAAAAAACGTTACTGTGAAACCTAAAAATGTAAAAAATAATCTTTATATACGATATAATTATATTTAAACGAATTTTTATCTATAAACTATATAATTACGTTTATGCAATGGTCCAACCTTTGCACAACCTTTCCACAACCTTTCGAATGTGGGCTCCCGTAAATCTATTTCTAACCTTTTACACCAAACTCCAGGAGGCTAATCATTAGGCTACCAAAGCACTCAGTTATAATTAAATTTTATTTCTGTGTCAAATAATAAATCTCTCTTCAATTATAAGTGTACAATAGTTATATTTATGTGATCGTAAATGAAATATTCCTCGTTTGAAGAAAACTGTTACCGTGCGACGCAAAGCGTCAAGAAAGACACGTAACACTTGAATACATGCAACTTGTGTCCTGTAACTGCCATTTTCGATACCACACAACATAAAATAATTAATTTCCATCCATTTGTATTGAACTCAAGAGATTTATGTTATAAACACCGATTCAGTTAGCTTGGTCACAAGCACCAATCAATAAGCTGTTTATTACCACCAGAGAGCATAAAAGTAAAACCTAAATAATAGTTAGGTGTAGTTAAAGGAAAATTATAATTTTTCACATATTTTACTTTAGTTATAAATGGCAACAACGGTTGTTCTTAAGAGAATATCTGCAAGAGTAAACAATCCAAAAACAGGACGAACGAGTTAAACTGTTGAATATTTCATGGCTGATGGTTTTTGCATTTATTTACTCAAAACTTGCTCAAGTGAACACAAATATAATTAGCTTTATGAATTATTCATGCCTCTTTAAATATCTGAGTTTTAGCTTTAATTTCTGGCTTTTTAGCCAACAATTTCATGCGACTCTATCGAAAATCAATAACTAATTAAATATATTATCAGTATCACATATAGAACACAATAGAAAATATAAAAATGATCAAGCAGATTTTATTTTTAAATAAATATAATTTACACTATAATATTTTACTGTCTGACGTATAAGCTAATTGTTTAAAAACTAAAGAATTTAAAAAGAATATATCTTATTTGTTGAACGTTTAAGTTTAGACTTTGTGTTGTATATTAAGCAAATTGACTTGTAAATTTTATAAATTACAATATTCTTTGCAAACAAGTTAAATTATTTAATGTTTCGAATGTTTTGTGCAGACAATGAAGTCAATTAGTCATTTAATTTTTCTAAGTCAATATATTTAAAGGAACGTTTGCCGAAATGGTTTTGAGTAATGGGCATTTGCCTGGATAATAACTTTATTCTCTTTGGTTCTGGAAAATTATTTTTGTAATTTACCATTATTTACCAGTCGGGAAAACTACCCTTTTTTCACTATATTTATCAAGGTTTGATTATAGTTTGGTTTCCTCTTAAAATAAATTAAAATACAAAGAAAACAAAACAAAATGTTGTCACGCTCTTTGAGAAGTTTCAAATGTCTTATTATACTGGTTGAATCTGGATGCCTTTTGGAAAAATGTGTTTATTTTACTGTACACTTAAAACTGGTATTGAAAGAAATATTCGATTCGGCCAAAAAACAGTAAATAGTTTTTGTAGCCTAATATAAAGAAACCTTTTACCGTCCACTCCCAAAGGTGAAGTGAAGCATTAACTGTGCCGGTGTTTATCTTCCGGCCAATAGCCTCCAGTGTTTGTGGTTCCCTCGGCTGCTATTGTACTGCGATACTTTTGTGTTGTGCCTCTAACTAACGCCAAACCAAAATTATGTTTAAAATGTATAGTTAACCTTATTTCCTAACTAGGGAAGATAGTTTTAGTTTAAATATTTTTTTCGAACAGTGCATGAGACTAATAAAGTTTGGTAAAATATAATATTAACATAAACTATGATTATGGAAGCACCGTCAAATGACAACGATAATAAATCGTATATAATATAATATAATGTATAAAGACACCTGTACAATGATGCATGGACACCACTGTGGACGTGATCAAACAAAACCTTTTTCTCAGCAATACATTTTGAATTGGCTATGCATTATACGTAATTAACTAATCTTAATAGCATTTTCATTTCAAATTAAAATGTTACGAATAAACAGGGTACCTTAGGAGGCAGAGAAAAACGAAAACCAGCCTCTGAGGGACGAAGACAGATGGGAAAGTGACGCGACGACATTGACCCCATAGTAAGGGTGGACCACTGTTGTAAGGGAGTTGATGTTTTCAGTCACACGTCTTATATTCGGGCAAGTTTTACTTTTATAACAAGAATCGTAAGGTAAAATATCATTACTGCTAATTGAGCAATCATTTAAATTTACTACGATTAAGTTCAAATTTATATTAAAAAAAAAAAACAATCTATTGCGGTTGAATACAACTTTTTAATAATGACTTTATAATGGGTAACAATTATATATTAGAACAAGGTTTAAGTTTTAACTATCGCAAAATTACAACTGGGCTATTAATGCATTATAATTAAATAAGTTAATACATGTTAATTATTTTATAAAATATCAAACAAACATACCGAATTAGGTTTATTATGTTTAATCCGATGGGAAATTTCGTTATATGCTTGCAAACAATTAAGGCTATTATTACCACACTTAACAATACCTAATGGAAATACAACTGTTTTTATTGTTATTAAAATAAAAATTCTTTTCTATTTTTTATCCTGTCAGTTACTTCATAACAATTATAATTTGATTTTATAAATGCAAAACTATTATAGTGTAAAACATGTATCAGTTTAATGTAGCTCATTAACTATGAGACGAATTAAACAATGTTTTCCCGAATTTAAATGATGCAATGTTTTTTCACAAACCTCAATGGTTTTAAACTGAATTGTTTCGCAAATTAGTAGACACCTTGAAATAAAAAAAATAGTAAAACGTATTGGTAGATGACAAAAATCACAGAAAAGTGTACATTAAAAATTACAAAAGCTTTGTTTTGTATAGAATGTTTAAGTGGAAATTTTGAGCTAAAGATTTGTTAGATTTTTAAATAAACAAAAATAAATTAACATAAACAAAGCAATTTATGATATTCTTATACATTTATGGTATTCGTATTTTATATAAAATTATTTTAATGACACGTTATCTGTTTTGGTTATAAGACCCTGGAAACTATTCTTATTACACATATTTTTATATTTATTACTAAAAACAGCCCAATATTGTTCATCTGACTAGTATATTTTAAAATATAACTGTTTATTTGGGAAATATAATGAAATACTTGGTACTTTGTTTATCTTATTATATAAAAATGAATCTCTATTTCCCTTGGTCACGCCATAACTTGACAATGAGTGCACCAAATTGAATATTTTTTTCTGTTGTGTTTCTTAATGTCAGAACAAGGTTTTTATAAATGCCGATTGTTTTTCCGACCTAAGAGCTCTGCCCCACTAGCCTTCTAAGTTTTCATTGATTTTCTCAAAGTTCAGTTAGTTACACCAAACACCTGTTAACAAGAATTATATCTAAACATACTTTAAATGCATAAACAAATGTTCATTACGGAAATAACAAATCTACTTTAATGGCATCTCAAACTATTTTTTCGATGCCGAAGTTAGCACGATATAAAAATAGGCGAGTGGGCGAAGCGAACGTGCTCATCTTGAAAATGAACGAGTATTTGACATAGAACAGATTCAATGACATTACGACAGGACAACGTCTGTCGGACCAGCTAGTTTATCATAAAGATAAAATAAAAGTGAACAATGCCATAAGCTGTTCTCTAACGTGATGCGGGGTTGTTTACTGCTGTGTTTTATTCCCTCAGGGTCCATGGCGGCTTGTGTGTGTTCTTATAATGTCCCTGGGAATTCTGGCTACGAGCTGTTTTGTGTAAAGTATTGCCTTTTACATTGAAGAAAACTGAACACATCGTAAGCATTGCATTACAAACAATCACCATACATGAAGTCTGCGAATACATTAGCCATTTTAAAATGCAGCACAATCAACTAAACCTAGCTTACATATTTTTAGCAATCTAAACATTATACAGGGTGAGTTTTAAATGAGTCCCCCCCGAAATTTTGTATACATTTCTTAAGATATCGACTCCGGACCACCCCCGATCATTGTCGACCAACTTATATTTCATTTTAATATATTTAATATTTCTGACTGCCATTTAGGATCCGCCATATTGGATCAAACTATTTGTTTTTATATGTAACGGTGGCCCATAATTTTGAAGTACATTTTTACGGTGAAAACAATGCTGCAAACCGATTTTGAAAATCATTATTTGTTCTCAAGATAATGTCAAATTTAAAAAAATGGATTTTTAAGAGTTTTTTAGGTCCTAACCTTAAAACTTGCTCATATTATTATCATTACATTAAATAATTACCATAAAATACTAACAATCATTATTGAGGGGCATTCGCTTCTTTTTTGAGAAAATTTTAATTTTCGGCCGTCATCTTGGATCCGCCATTTTGGATTAAGATATTTTTCAAAAGTAAAGGAAGGGTTGTGACCCATCATTCCTAACGATTTTTCCTCGCTGAAATCAATGACACAATCCGTTTTCAAATATCACCTTTCATTCCCATGATATTGTCATTTTTTAAATGTTAAACATAAATATTTCCATATCAAGAAAACAAAAGGTAATTTTAAAACGGAAGTAGTGGTGAAACCAGAAAGAGGCATCACTTCCGGCGCTTTTTTCCCATGTTATTCTTATGGGGATCAGTTTTTGCACCGACGCCCGATCCTACCCTACACAAATTTTCTTTTTGGCCCCTGCCTTATTTTCCCCCATTTAAAATTTGCATTAATTTTAATACATCCTTTGCAGAAATCCACGAGTTCAAAAATAACTCCACACTAAATAAACAACACATGTAAACAACTTAGAAGTTATTGTGTAGTAGTGGTGAAATGATGGTTTAACCCCACAATCGGCGCTTTTTCCCCATGTTGTTCTTATGGGGAGCCGTTTTTGTGCCGACGCCAGCTCCCGCCTATAGAGCTCCCGCCCACTGGCCTATATTAAATATACCCTTGCCTTAAATATATTGTCCCCATCCCCCCTCTATATTTTTAAAAATTAATTTTCAAATTCTAAAAAACTATCTTTGGTGTTTACTGTCCGATTTGTCTGCAATTTGGATATGTTATTGTCCTAGGCAAGTGTTTTAATAAATTTCACTTACATTTCCCAAATTCACTATTACAGTCAAAAATATTTTTGAAAAATACTGCCAATTGCCAACTTCTTTATTTACTGTCCGATTTGTCTGCAATTTGGATATGTTATTGTCCTAGGCAAGTGTTTTAATAAATTTCACTTACATTTCCCAAATTCACTATAACGGTCAAAAATATTTTTGAAAAATACTGCCAATTGCCAACTTCTTTATTTACTGTTCGATTTGTCTTCAATTTGGATGTGTTATTGTCCTAGGCAAGTGTTTTAATAAATTCCACGTACATATCCCAAATTCACTATTACAGTCAAATTAAAAAATATTTTTGAAAAATACTGCCAATTGCCACCTTCTTTATTAACTGTCTGATTTGTCTGCAATTTGGATATGTTATTGTCCTAGGCAAGTGTTTTAATAAATTTCACTTACATTTCCCAAATTCACTATAACGGTCAAATTAAAAAATATTTTTTGAAAAATACTGCCAATTGCCGCCTTCTTTATTAACTGTCTGATTTGTCTTCAATTTGGATATGTTATTGTCCTAGGCAAGTTGTTTAATAAATTCCACTTACATATCCCAAATTCACTATAACGGTCAAATTAAAAATTATTTTTGAAAAATACTGCCAATTGCCAACTTCTTTATTAAATGTCCGATTTGTCTGCAATTTGGATGTGTTATTGTCCTAGGCAAGTGTTTTAATAAATTTCACTTACATATCCCAAATTCACTATTACGGTCAAATTAAAAAATATTTTTGAAAAATACTGCCAATTGCCAACTTCTTTATTTACTGTCTGATTTATTTAAAATTTGGATATGCTATTGACCTAGGCAAGTGTTTTAATCAATTTCACTTACATATCCCAAATTCACCATTACGGTCAAATTAAAAAATATTTTTGAAAAATACTGCCAATTGCCAACTTCTTTATTTACTGTCTGATTTATTTAAAATTTGGATATGCTATTGACCTAGGCAAGTGTTTTAATAAATTCCACTTACATATCCCAAATTCACTATTACGGTCAAATTAAAAAATATTTTTGAAAAATACTGCCAATTGCCAACTTCTTTATTTACTGTCCCATTTATTTAAAACTTGGATATGTTATTGTCGTAGGCAATTGTTTTAATAAATTACACCTACATTTCCCAAATTCACTATTACGGTCAAATTAAAAAATATTTTTGAAAAATACTGCCAATTGCCAACTTCTTTATTTACTGTCCGATTTGTTTAAAATTTGGATATGTTATTGTTGTAGGCTAGTGTATATACACCATCCACATTTTACAAATATAGCGGTTAAATTTTTAAAAATTTGGATAAATACTGCCAATTGGCAACTTCTTTATGGTCTGATTTGTTTAAAATTTATATCATTATTCTAGGCTAGTGTATATGTACCATCCACATTTGACAAATTAACTATAATGGTCAAATTTAAAAAATATACTAACAATTTCAAACTTCTTTATTTATGGATATGTTATAGCTCTTATATAGGTAACAAGACCACACTACCACACGTTCCACTACCCATTTGTCTTTTTGTTTGTTTATTTTGCTGTAATCCCAAAACTGACTGTTTATTGTCCGATTTGCCTACACTTTGGATATTGTCCTAAGCATTTATTGTCTGATTTATTTTTGGATATGTTATAGCCCCCAACTATATCTAAAATTACAATATTATTTCCACCTATAATACTGTTGTTTGTTTTGCCGCAACCTAAAAACTAACATTGGTATTTGTGTTTTTACAAAACTATATTTTGTAAATTACTACCAATAACTCCTTTATTTACTTTTCGACTTGTTATATCCCCCTATATCTAAATTTACCGTATATTTTGTCCCTTTAGTGCTGTTTTGTCGTAACCAAACTTTGGATGCAATATATTACTGGCCATTGCATAAGTAAATGCCCCATTTCCAAATTCACTATTACGGTTGGATTAAAAAAAATAAATACAAGCTTATTATATACATCCAGCTGATAAGTAATATATATCCACATTTATGGTCAGAACAAATTTTGGATATGTTTTAAGCCAATGCGATAACAAAAAATAAATTTTTAAAACCCAAAACAACTAATCTTTCTTTGTGCTTGTTTGGAGTAGTCTTTATTTTATCCAACTTAATTTTGTAGTTAAAATCAAACTTCCCACATTCTAGCTCCCTTTCCAGCCAGGGAGACATAAAGGTTACGAATATTTTCAAACAATATATCTTTTTCTACCCCTATGTTGGACTTGTTTAATAGCGCACCATATTCCAAATCCTCCAGTCTACTACATTCTTTAAATTTAACATTGCCTTTAATATCTTGCATCTCTATGTCTTCTTGTCCATTGTTACGGAAACTTTCTATTTTTGGAATTGCCATAAAATGTTGCGGTTCCGTTAGTGTTAAAGCTTGCAAGTGGCTCGTTGGTAGGTAGATAAATAATGTCCAAATCACCACTGCACGGCAACACGCCTTCCCTATTCTTATTTATCTCTATAAATACAGTTTTACAGACACCTTTAACATAGTATACACCCCTCCATCCTTTTCTGCCAACACTCCCACAAACTTGTTTACTACAAACGCATACACATAATGCTCGCAGGAAGTAATCTTTTAATTTATCCTCTCTTTCCCTTATTTCTTTAGCCAACTGTACATTCCTCTGCAACAGTATTTTCCACATATTCCAATGTCTTCTAATTCCAGTTTCCTCTCTAAGAAAGGCTTGGAAAGTGGCTCTATTTCTTTAATAGTGTATGGGTACAGTTTATTGGTCCGGCTTCTTAAAACGTAGGGAGTAAGGTTAGGACTTTCCACTAAGAGGTATAGTGGAGAAAGGTGTATTTGATGTGCCCCCAGATTTGATGTAACACTTATGCTTTACACATACGGCATCCTCCTCTATTACCTCTACATAGTTGGTAAACAGTTAAAGCTAAATGCAGATAGAGCATACTTTATTAACTTTTCCCTTTGTGTACTATCTTTTGGCAGTTTTAGTTGTACTCCAGTTATCTTCCCCCAACATGCATCGTTAAACACTAAACAACAACTGTTTTGTAATTGATTGGCAACTTTCACCCACATGCAGAGGTACAGCATAGAATGGAGCATTTTGAAAGTACCGTTTGTTGTCTTCTATTAGACAAACCCTTTACCAAAACCTCCACAATAGATTGTTGCCTCTAACCTTGTCATTCTCTCTAGCTAGTTTAGACGAGAACGTTTCTTTTAGTCTCGCATCTGGACAGTTTACAAAGTTTATTATATGGTTTCCTATACTTTTAATTACTCCAGGACTTGTAATCTGGCATATAAATTTATTATATATTTTTACCCTGCTATTTACATTAAACCATGTTAAACAGTCTTTACTAACATTATCTACAATAACATTATGGGGGTCCATTCGCCCCCCCCTGGTAGCAAAAGTTTTCTGTAAGATATTGGCACACTTCCAGCCAAATCTGGTGTTATATCGAAATCCATAAGATAGTACATTTCTTTTTCCAGATCTTGCAGTATCTTTGGAAGATCTTCCAACAAATCCTTAATTTTAACATTTGCAAGCTCTATTTTATAGGGAATTGCTATAGGATCATCATACTTTTGTTTAATTTGGTCAATATCTTTCTTTATTATTTGTAACACACCCTCGCTTTGGGGGAATGGTAGTTTGGCCACAACACCATGTCGAGCTAAAGAGAACTTTTTAAATATTCCTCGTAAGTAGCTATTAAACGAGCCACATATTTCCTTCTTAACTTTTAAATTTATTCCGAACATCCCCATCACAATCCGCAACATTGGTTATCTAACATTATGTTATCACAAAACGCATCCGTTATAGATGTTATTTAATTTTGGTTCACCCTCGCAATAGTTTATATTACCTATGTCTGTAAGAAGGTTATTATTACGTAGATTTTCTAATAAAAACCACATACCGAATCTTTCGTTAGTAGGTTTAATACAATTCCCCAATAAATGGCTAACAGAGTACATTTCTTTTATACAAAAAGTAGCGGAAACATGTAAACAGGACAGATATATAGGCATATATGTGTTGTAAATATATATTGTATATAAACATAGGCGAGCGATAAGTGTAACATGTAAGTGGACACCCACACCCAAATATGGAATACCCACAAATTCGACTAAATAAGTTTATAGTCTCAATATAATTAACACATTAACATTAGTACCCAAATTGTCGAAATTCTATAATTCTATTCTTAGTCCTTGTATTAGGTTTTGTACTATTAAACCCAACATCCTGTGCAGCAGAGTAATATATGTATTTAATACAGATACGCACATTCTACAAGACCCATACATCTGTTGTATAAGCAGCAGAATAGACGTCTCATTGTGTTGTTGTAAAGTAAAACATAAATGTAAATTGTGCTGGATACAACCGGCCAGATATTAGACAGGAAATGTGTTGGAAGTGTATTGCCAAATAGTAAGACAAACACCACATAGTGCAGCACGTAATCAATCCATTACTATTTAGACAAAGGTCAGTATTGGTACAACATCCGATATATTAGCCAAACCCACAATCAAACTTGGAAAACAAACAGTAAAAGATAAATATTATAGTAACAGAAATAGTAAGAGTATAAGGACATAGTAATATTTAAAGTTTATAAAACAACACAAGTGCAGAGACACAATAAATAACACACTCCAACACATTTGGACACAGGCACAGATACTGGTTTACATCCATTTAACACAACTTTACACGTTCTGTCAACCGACACAAAAATAGTTTGTAAATTGTGTAAGAAATATATGTAATATAAACAAATTTAACACAATCATAACATTGTGGACAATGTTATGATTGTGTTAAATTTGTTTATATTACATATATTTCTTACACAATTTACAAACTATTTTTGTGTCGGTTGACAGAACGTGTAAAGTTGTGTTAAATGGATGTAAACCAGTATCTGTGCCTGTGTCCAAATGTGTTGGAGTGTGTTATTTATTGTGTCTCTGCACTTGTGTTGTTTTATAAACTTTAAATATTACTATGTCCTTATACTCTTACTATTTCTGTTACTATAATATTTATCTTTTACTGTTTGTTTTCCAAGTTTGATTGTGGGTTTGGCTAATATATCGGATGTTGTACCAATACTGACCTTTGTCTAAATAGTAATGGATTGATTACGTGCTGCACTATGTGGTGTTTGTCTTACTATTTGGCAATACACTTCCAACACATTTCCTGTCTAATATCTGGCCGGTTGTATCCAGCACAATTTACATTTATGTTTTACTTTACAACAACACAATGAGACGTCTATTCTGCTGCTTATACAACAGATGTATGGGTCTTGTAGAATGTGCGTATCTGTATTAAATACATATATTACTCTGCTGCACAGGATGTTGGGTTTAATAGTACAAAACCTAATACAAGGACTAAGAATAGAATTATAGAATTTCGACAATTTGGGTACTAATGTTAATGTGTTAATTATATTGAGACTATAAACTTATTTAGTCGAATTTGTGGGTATTCCATATTTGGGTGTGGGTGTCCACTTACATGTTACACTTATCGCTCGCCTATGTTTATATACAATATATATTTACAACACATATATGCCTATATATCTGTCCTGTTTACATGTTTCCGCTACTTTTTGTATAAAAGAAATGTACTCTGTTAGCCATTTATTGGGGAATTGTATTAAACCTACTAACGAAAGATTCGGTATGTGGTTTTTATTAGAAAATCTACGTAATAATAACCTTCTTACAGACATAGGTAATATAAACTATTGCGAGGGTGAACCAAAATTAAATAACATCTATAACGGATGCGTTTTGTGATAACATAATGTTAGATAACCAATGTTGCGGATTGTGATGGGGATGTTCGGAATAAATTTAAAAGTTAAGAAGGAAATATGTGGCTCGTTTAATAGCTACTTACGAGGAATATTTAAAAAGTTCTCTTTAGCTCGACATGGTGTTGTGGCCAAACTACCATTCCCCCAAAGCGAGGGTGTGTTACAAATAATAAAGAAAGATATTGACCAAATTAAACAAAAGTATGATGATCCTATAGCAATTCCCTATAAAATAGAGCTTGCAAATGTTAAAATTAAGGATTTGTTGGAAGATCTTCCAAAGATACTGCAAGATCTGGAAAAAGAAATGTACTATCTTATGGATTTCGATATAACACCAGATTTGGCTGGAAGTGTGCCAATATCTTACAGAAAACTTTTGCTACCAGGGGGGGGGCGAATGGACCCCCATAATGTTATTGTAGATAATGTTAGTAAAGACTGTTTAACATGGTTTAATGTAAATAGCAGGGTAAAAATATATAATAAATTTATATGCCAGATTACAAGTCCTGGAGTAATTAAAAGTATAGGAAACCATATAATAAACTTTGTAAACTGTCCAGATGCGAGACTAAAAGAAACGTTCTCGTCTAAACTAGCTAGAGAGAATGACAAGGTTAGAGGCAACAATCTATTGTGGAGGTTTTGGTAAAGGGTTTGTCTAATAGAAGACAACAAACGGTACTTTCAAAATGCTCCATTCTATGCTGTACCTCTGCATGTGGGTGAAAGTTGCCAATCAATTACAAAACAGTTGTTGTTTAGTGTTTAACGATGCATGTTGGGGGAAGATAACTGGAGTACAACTAAAACTGCCAAAAGATAGTACACAAAGGGAAAAGTTAATAAAGTATGCTCTATCTGCATTTAGCTTTAACTGTTTACCAACTATGTAGAGGTAATAGAGGAGGATGCCGTATGTGTAAAGCATAAGTGTTACATCAAATCTGGGGGCACATCAAATACACCTTTCTCCACTATACCTCTTAGTGGAAAGTCCTAACCTTACTCCCTACGTTTTAAGAAGCCGGACCAATAAACTGTACCCATACACTATTAAAGAAATAGAGCCACTTTCCAAGCCTTTCTTAGAGAGGAAACTGGAATTAGAAGACATTGGAATATGTGGAAAATACTGTTGCAGAGGAATGTACAGTTGGCTAAAGAAATAAGGGAAAGAGAGGATAAATTAAAAGATTACTTCCTGCGAGCATTATGTGTATGCGTTTGTAGTAAACAAGTTTGTGGGAGTGTTGGCAGAAAAGGATGGAGGGGTGTATACTATGTTAAAGGTGTCTGTAAAACTGTATTTATAGAGATAAATAAGAATAGGGAAGGCGTGTTGCCGTGCAGTGGTGATTTGGACATTATTTATCTACCTACCAACGAGCCACTTGCAAGCTTTAACACTAACGGAACCGCAACATTTTATGGCAATTCCAAAAATAGAAAGTTTCCGTAACAATGGACAAGAAGACATAGAGATGCAAGATATTAAAGGCAATGTTAAATTTAAAGAATGTAGTAGACTGGAGGATTTGGAATATGGTGCGCTATTAAACAAGTCCAACATAGGGGTAGAAAAAGATATATTGTTTGAAAATATTCGTAACCTTTATGTCTCCCTGGCTGGAAAGGGAGCTAGAATGTGGGAAGTTTGATTTTAACTACAAAATTAAGTTGGATAAAATAAAGACTACTCCAAACAAGCACAAAGAAAGATTAGTTGTTTTGGGTTTTAAAAATTTATTTTTTGTTATCGCATTGGCTTAAAACATATCCAAAATTTGTTCTGACCATAAATGTGGATATATATTACTTATCAGCTGGATGTATATAATAAGCTTGTATTTATTTTTTTTAATCCAACCGTAATAGTGAATTTGGAAATGGGGCATTTACTTATGCAATGGCCAGTAATATATTGCATCCAAAGTTTGGTTACGACAAAACAGCACTAAAGGGACAAAATATACGGTAAATTTAGATATAGGGGGATATAACAAGTCGAAAAGTAAATAAAGGAGTTATTGGTAGTAATTTACAAAATATAGTTTTGTAAAAACACAAATACCAATGTTAGTTTTTAGGTTGCGGCAAAACAAACAACAGTATTATAGGTGGAAATAATATTGTAATTTTAGATATAGTTGGGGGCTATAACATATCCAAAAATAAATCAGACAATAAATGCTTAGGACAATATCCAAAGTGTAGGCAAATCGGACAATAAACAGTCAGTTTTGGGATTACAGCAAAATAAACAAACAAAAAGACAAATGGGTAGTGGAACGTGTGGTAGTGTGGTCTTGTTACCTATATAAGAGCTATAACATATCCATAAATAAAGAAGTTTGAAATTGTTAGTATATTTTTTAAATTTGACCATTATAGTTAATTTGTCAAATGTGGATGGTACATATACACTAGCCTAGAATAATGATATAAATTTTAAACAAATCAGACCATAAAGAAGTTGCCAATTGGCAGTATTTATCCAAATTTTTAAAAATTTAACCGCTATATTTGTAAAATGTGGATGGTGTATATACACTAGCCTACAACAATAACATATCCAAATTTTAAACAAATCGGACAGTAAATAAAGAAGTTGGCAATTGGCAGTATTTTTCAAAAATATTTTTTAATTTGACCGTAATAGTGAATTTGGGAAATGTAGGTGTAATTTATTAAAACAATTGCCTACGACAATAACATATCCAAGTTTTAAATAAATGGGACAGTAAATAAAGAAGTTGGCAATTGGCAGTATTTTTCAAAAATATTTTTTAATTTGACCGTAATAGTGAATTTGGGATATGTAAGTGGAATTTATTAAAACACTTGCCTAGGTCAATAGCATATCCAAATTTTAAATAAATCAGACAGTAAATAAAGAAGTTGGCAATTGGCAGTATTTTTCAAAAATATTTTTTAATTTGACCGTAATGGTGAATTTGGGATATGTAAGTGAAATTGATTAAAACACTTGCCTAGGTCAATAGCATATCCAAATTTTAAATAAATCAGACAGTAAATAAAGAAGTTGGCAATTGGCAGTATTTTTCAAAAATATTTTTTAATTTGACCGTAATAGTGAATTTGGGATATGTAAGTGAAATTTATTAAAACACTTGCCTAGGACAATAACACATCCAAATTGCAGACAAATCGGACATTTAATAAAGAAGTTGGCAATTGGCAGTATTTTTCAAAAATAATTTTTAATTTGACCGTTATAGTGAATTTGGGATATGTAAGTGGAATTTATTAAACAACTTGCCTAGGACAATAACATATCCAAATTGAAGACAAATCAGACAGTTAATAAAGAAGGCGGCAATTGGCAGTATTTTTCAAAAAATATTTTTTAATTTGACCGTTATAGTGAATTTGGGAAATGTAAGTGAAATTTATTAAAACACTTGCCTAGGACAATAACATATCCAAATTGCAGACAAATCAGACAGTTAATAAAGAAGGTGGCAATTGGCAGTATTTTTCAAAAATATTTTTTAATTTGACTGTAATAGTGAATTTGGGATATGTACGTGGAATTTATTAAAACACTTGCCTAGGACAATAACACATCCAAATTGAAGACAAATCGAACAGTAAATAAAGAAGTTGGCAATTGGCAGTATTTTTCAAAAATATTTTTGACCGTTATAGTGAATTTGGGAAATGTAAGTGAAATTTATTAAAACACTTGCCTAGGACAATAACATATCCAAATTGCAGACAAATCGGACAGTAAATAAAGAAGTTGGCAATTGGCAGTATTTTTCAAAAATATTTTTGACTGTAATAGTGAATTTGGGAAATGTAAGTGAAATTTATTAAAACACTTGCCTAGGACAATAACATATCCAAATTGCAGACAAATCGGACAGTAAACACCAAAGATAGTTTTTTAGAATTTGAAAATTAATTTTTAAAAATATAGAGGGGGGATGGGGACAATATATTTAAGGCAAGGGTATATTTAATATAGGCCAGTGGGCGGGAGCTCTATAGGCGGGAGCTGGCGTCGGCGCAAAAACGGCTCCCCATAAGAACAACATGGGGAAAAAGCGCCGATTGTGGGGTTAAACCATCATTTCACCACTACTACACAATAACTTCTAAGTTGTTTACATGTGTTGTTTATTTAGTGTGGAGTTATTTTTGAACTCGTGGATTTCTGCAAAGGATGTATTAAAATTAATGCAAATTTTAAATGGGGGAAAATAAGGCAGGGGCCAAAAAGAAAATTTGTGTAGGGTAGGATCGGGCGTCGGTGCAAAAACTGATCCCCATAAGAATAACATGGGAAAAAAGCGCCGGAAGTGATGCCTCTTTCTGGTTTCACCACTACTAACGGATTACGGCATTGATTTCAGCGTGGAAATGCGTTTTGCGTTTTGGAAATGCAGCGAACGGATCAACACGTGGATGGATTCAACTGGAGTCTATAGCGTTTTGGAAATGATGGGTCACAATCTCACCTTTACATTTGAAAAAAAAATATCATTCCAAAATGACGGATCCAAGATGGCGATCGACAATTTTAATACGGAAAAAATTAAGCGAATGCCACTCAACAATGATTGGTAGTAGTTTATGGTCATTATTTGATGTAATTATAAAAATATGGTCATGTTTTGAGATTGTGACCTTAAAAACTCTTTTCTACATTAATTTTTTTAATTCGCAATATCTTGAGAACGAATAGTGATTTTCATAAACGGATTGCGGCATAGTTTTCACCGTAAACAAATACTTCTATATGATGGGTCATAACCCCACCTTTATATTTAAAAATAAATAGTTTAATCCAAAATGGCAGATCCAAGATGGCGACCAAAATATTAAATAAGTCAGAATGAAATAAAAGTTGGTCAATAATGGTTGGGGATGGTCCGGAGTCGATATATTAATAAATGTAGAAAGAATTGGAAGGGGGCGGGCTCATTTAAAATTCACCCTGTACAATTAATTTCATAGAATTACAATTACAATTACAATTATAAAAATGCATACATGCGCATAATAAAAAAAATCATAAATTCCATGGAAGGAAATATCGGTATAAATCTTTGTAGTTTATACACCCCGAGGGGAATTCAAATGAAAAGTAAATAACCTTTTAAAATCAAAG
This sequence comes from Allygus modestus, assembly GCA_963675035.1. Taxonomy (NCBI): domain Eukaryota; kingdom Metazoa; phylum Arthropoda; class Insecta; order Hemiptera; family Cicadellidae; genus Allygus; species Allygus modestus. The sequence goes on along the minus strand of OY776115.1, from coordinate 28,888,575 downwards.
GACAAGCCCCCCCCAAAAAAAATAAATAAAAACGTAATACATGGTGATTATATTGAGTAATGTCTATTCTTCGATTTGATAAAGTTTAATCCTTATTTATCATCTGAAATTGGTTACAAATACCTCACCCTGAAAAGGCCATGTACGTTCTCTTTACACAACCCAGAATGTACTGGTGTAAAATGGCGGTGACATCTCGCTACAGGAACTCAGTCCCGCCCACGTGTAGAAGACCTTGTCCAACGCAAATTGGTTAGACAAGTGTTTACAATTTTTTTACCATATAAATTTCCAGAAAAAGATGACTTCACTTTTTTGTTAGTCTAATCGGTTAAGGCCGACGTAATGTTTGAAATGAAAATAAACTTACACACAATTATCATATGCCACAATACACTCTATTATTATTATATTTACAAGAAAACATGTAAATTATTCTAAACTAAACATCATATTAAGCAGAAATATGTATAACTTTCTTGATTTTCCGTAGTGTTACTCCTACGGTATAAGACTTGTTAAATTAAAGTATTAAATCTAATCAAACAAAAAAATCAAGAACCTTATTGATTGTTTGAACAAGGTAAGTGGATTTAGGCTCTTGTCATTTAATATCCTACATTCCAAGCAGCACAGTGTAGCGATAGGGAACAATAAAATTCCCTAAAAAATCAGTTTGTTTACTGCTTAACCGTTACCATAATATAGTTTCGCTTGTGTTTCTAAAGTCTGAGCAAAACTGATTCTAAGGTAAAAACTGTAAACAAAAAACCGGAAAGAACGAGACAGTTAAATAAACACATCTTTTAAAATACATTTTCATCCCTTAAAAAAGGAAAAGTCTCTAACAGATGTTCCCAAAGGTGAAGAGAAGCACCAACTGTTCCGGGGCTGTTTGTGTTGCTGGCCGATAGCCCCAGTGTTTGTGTTTTCCTCAACTTCGTTTTGTACGGCGAAGTCTTTTGGGTTACTTTTTGTTGTTACATTATATGTTCAATAATCGTTAATTGTTACTCCGTTACACACAAACGGACTAGCTGGTCAGAAACTATATTGCTACGTAGCTAAAACCATTAAACAGAACACATTGACAAATTCCAAACTCGAAAAATTATTCAGGTCTCACTAGGGATCACAGATCCTAGTTTTAATATGAATGTTTTAATTAGCTTTTATTAGTTTTAATATTTTTTTTTGTGTACACTCATTAACCTTAGTCTTAGTGATAAAAGGTATTAATAAATTATAAAGATGAATACGCAAAAATCAAACGTAAGGCCTACCATGCCAGCAAAATATGCATTTGTAGAATTGTATATCTATTTGTAGTTTATAATTATGATAGCTTTACTAACTTTTCAAGTGATAACCATTATCATCAGTTAAACGGTGTTTTACTAACATAATTACTATATATTAAAAGAAACTGGCGTGTTTTATTCAGATTTTCAGCAAACCATTCGACGTATTTTCCTACTTTTTTCTTTTTAGGTTAAACTAATGTTGAGTATGAGGGAGTGTTGAAGCCATAGTTTTAGCTTTTTACAATATATCCTTTTTTAAAGTCTATCCAACAATTGTATCTGTTTTTATATAAAATTTTTAATTAAATGATGTAAACCATCACTCACATAAAACTTGATTCGTGGAATAGAAGTAGAGGAGCGATAATGGTTTGCAAACAGAGGAGGCAGAGGAAATGCCCCGTGTTAATAATATAATCTGTTTTAGTTTATGCGGGAAAGACCACAAAAAATCAATAAGTCACTAAAAGACAACATGTTATTGTAAAAGTATGTACGTTTTAGAGTAAATATATTTCGTGTCTATTGTTAAATATCCATTTAATGTAAACAATTTAGTGATTACTGTTTTAGTAACTAACATTAGTTATTTTTTTTAAATGATTAAACAGCGTATATATAGGGGATAGCTAAACACCACTCTAGTAACTAATCATAGTTGTGCTCACATTATAGTATCAAACAATGTCTTGTGTATGGGAAGAAGAGTAGGTTACACCACGATAAACAGGGAACTCATTAACTGAGATGCAAATAGCCTTTGGAAATCCAAGCTAGTTACTGTGCAGTCTTACACATTAATGTATCCATGATCTATACTCGATTATGTTTGTAGGTATTTTTAACTCGTAAGAAAGGCTGCATCTTGAACCGATTGGTGTAGCTTTATTTATTTTGTTGTATAGATTGTAATACACTAAATAAACACTAAAATACGATTTCGTGTATTGCAATATAATTGTAAAGGTTATTAATAAGCTGAAGGTGCACTAAGGAAGTAGAGAGGACAAAATAGATCCTCTAAAGAAAATTAATGATGATAATGTAAAACGTAGTTTTTGAGTTGTAATTTTATTATTTTAAGGAAATAAACACTTTCAAATAATAAACTAATGAAATGCTTGGTTGAACTGAAAATATGTATTTAAGTGTACTGAAATAGCAGTGAAGCCTTGAATATACAGTCTAAGGAATTTTATAATATACACATTAGTATATTGCCTATGCCGCAGTGGGTAGTCAAGCTTTTAAAAATGAATATAACTAAACTCAAAAAAATTGTTAATTTCATTCATATTTACGTAGCTATATGACGGGTAGAGATACAAATAATTGCATTATTAACTCTCAACAATATCAAATGTATTTCAATTGTAATCGAATTGTTTAACTTTAAGTTGATTAAAACAATTGCATTAGGATTTATCATTTTACGATAGCAAATAAATTAGTTAATTACCAACGCATTTTTAACAACTACTGTTGTAAATGAATCAACACATACTTGATTATAAGTTATTGTTTTCTCGGTATCCCCTGTATCATTATTGGTTAGATTTATCAGCACAATTTGTAATTTGTTGTTTACCTGCATTGTTAATGTTTAATTGGTAAAATGGAAGATGTTAATGACAGGTAACTAGGTTACGAAATCATAGTATTATTGAGAAATTGACAAATACTAGTGGTGTAGCATTTGTAGGATCAATAGGCTGTGTTTCTCTGTGTATAAATTTAATTTCATATTGAAGTTGAATATTTTTGAAACAGGCCCCACCAACAGCTCAAGAGAGGAAACGTAAATTAAATTACGTAAATTAATACTGTTTCACAACTAAAATAAATATTAGAATTCCATGAGGAAAATCTGCTTACAGAAACACCCATTACACATAACAATTACAGAGTAGTGTCGTTTCTGGCTAAACAAATGTTGAAGCAATTAAATTCGTACTGGGGAGACCAAGCAATGCTCGGTGATATTTGCTTAATTTCGTGAAGTAAAAAAAGTCTATAGACAATCTTAATTAATAATTATAGTAACTGTTTTCAAAAATCACTTTTTGATATATTATTGTGTTTAAGTGATCTATTTTTCAATCTATGTTTTGTAAATTCATAACTTCTAATTTATTTCCTGGGTATACTAAACTTTAATTAATTGATCAATTTTTGTGTACTTATGTGTTATTATGACATGTATATCCTGCCTAATTGCTGCAAATAACAAATCGATGGAAAGGACAACGTTATACAGACACCATTATGTTATGTTCCGAAAGATTATATTTGACTGTGACAGCGTTATTGGATTCATTATAGTCTCAAACGCCAGCGTCAAGAGGGGTAACTTCACGTCAAGTTCTCTTAAACTAACACTTGGTCAGCAACATCACTGTAGATGATTTGTTCTAACGAACAATTATTTAATAAATATATATTTTAATTAACTTTAATATGATAACTGTAAAATCGTCTTCAAACATAACGTACAATTTGTATCATTATATTGTTTGGCCGTATATTATAGAATACTATAAATTGAATGTGGGCGTTACCAGCTAATGTCGACTAGAAAGAGTTTTATTTTGTATGAGTGAATTGACTTGCAATACTTCACTCAACAGTATCTATGAAAATGTTTAATTATATTTATTTGTTCAACAAATGTTAATTTATTAATGCTACTATTGTGACACAAATGCGTTTGTGACTTAGGTTTAACATTGTCAGGGTGTAGAGAGGCAATAAAAAATATTGCTAGTAAATTTTTAACGGTGCATACATATCTTATTAATTTTACCTAATATACACTAAGGCAAAATAACACAATAATGCTTTTGATCTAATATTATTATTTTTATATAATAAACATTACTGCTAACATAAAACAAATGACACAATTATAATTCTTGGTAGTAAAATAGCATTATTCGCAAAACCCATTAGCGTCAAATAAACAGGAAGATTAAACAGCCTCACAACGGAAAACTCCTGTTTCATGTTTGATGAAAATCAAACCTGCTGCGTGATGTTAATAAATAAGGCAAATCCATTTAATTAAAACTTAATGAAAGCTTAAAAATGATATTTATGATTAAAAAAATTATGCATTAAATATTTTATCACAGTGGCTGATAAGATATCAGGAAAGCTTATGCTATGATATCAAACAATTATGTATTTTGCTTTTAGAAAATATTGGTAAAAATAAAAATAAGTGGTTATAATAAGATATATGAGCAAATAAAGAATTCCTCAAAAATAACCATTGCTCCATTGCACCTTTTTTTTTTGCTATTAACTAAACTATGAAGACATATATAAAACATACTGATATGTATCAAATAATGCCTTAGGTAAAGGTGGACAGAATTAACTAGTGATTTTCAAAAGTATATGACCATATTAATGCTTATATTATTCGTTGTTTAATTACAACGAAGTAACTTTTTTGATTTTTTAAAGAAAGGGGTGGGATACTCAACAATATACTTGATAGATACTACATGATACAACATGATATATACTAACAAACCCATGAATATTAACATTGAAGTCCATGAGTTGGCAAATTAGAAAAACACATAAATTAAGGTTCATCCCCAATTCCCGGTTATTCTTAAAACTTAGATTATTTTAGGTTTTAGGAATTTGTATTTACAATTTTGCCTGAAGGTTGTTTTTCAAATTTCTAAAATAACATGCAAAGTTTTAATTTAATTACGTGTTTCATGTTCTGCATTTATAATTGAAAAGTGAAAGAAACCATAATAACAAATTATACTTATTTCATAAATTTTATAGATTTTTTTTAATGTTGGAAACTTTAAATGAATAGGGCTTCTGTGGTAATGGAAGCTTTCTCTTAATTAGAAGAGTTTATTTTCTAGACAGGTAAACAATTTTAGTATCTTCGACTTCGTAAGAAAGGGTGACGAAGTCAAATTCCCAGGATGATCGATTTACTTTGTAGGGGTTAAGATCGACTCACCAAACAAAGTACATGTTAAATGCAGACATTACAAAATTAAATATTTGTCAAGCCCATGACGTGTAAGTGAGTGTAAAATAACAAAATACCCCCGTCGCAGCAAACCTGCATACTCAGCGAATTTCCAATGAATTATAACACATTACGCCACTGAACAAGATTCATAAGAAATGTATTCACAAACAAGCGATATTTAAAATATAAATTATTCTCTATAAGAATAACATTGGGGATGAGTACGCAGGTTTGCTGCAACAAGGCACACAAAATAATGTTTTTTTATGCAAATATCAATAGAACTCATCTTAGTGAAGTCACATACCAAGTTTCATCCATATACATTCATAAATAAGTGATATATAACATTTTAAGTATTTTCCATAAGAATAACATGGGGACCGAGTACCTAGGTTTGCTGCTACAGGAAACATTGGCAAAAAAATTGTTTTTTTTTGTGCAAACAACAATAAACCACAACCAGATGAAGCCATATACCAAATTTCGTCAGTTTATGTTCATAAATAAGCGAGATATACAATTTTTATTTTTCTCCATAAGAATAACATTAGACAACGTACTGTGTTTAGCACTTTCAATATCTCAGTAACCAATTGACGTAGGACAATGATCAAGATACCAAATTATTTGTTTTTTTATGCTGAATTCAATGGTGAAAATTAAAATTTGATTTAAATTAAAACTACATGTGAAATCCCCAAAAAACACATTTTTGGGGTACAAAACCCCCCAAAAACCCCCGTTCGGATGGTGCGATTCGTCTGGTTTTCGACCTCGTTCAAATACTTTACACGTTTGTACCAAATTTCATTAAGATCGGACATTTTTTACGAGAGTTATCGTGCTTACGGACACATATATATATATATAAATATATATATAAATATATATATATATATATATATATATATACATATATAAAAATTTGAACGAATGGTGTTTTTGGCATCTGGGGCCCTCAAAATGAAAAGTTATCATGGTCTCGGGCTTAAGTCTTACCATGAGACCTACGGTAATAGCTTCTTCCCTATAGGGGAAATTCGATCAAATAAAAATTATTTTGTCTTATTTAAAAGAAGATCAACAGTCAATCTCTGAAAGCAAAGAATGATGAGAACTTAACGACATCGGACGCTAAAAGGGGACAGGGGAAGAATATATATGAACTGGTGTCGTCGGGGTGTACGTTTGATGAATACGTACTATGATTTTGTTACTTGAAACGTGGACAGAAAAGCGAACATTTTAAACTAAAAGTTTAGTTAACTAATTCTGTCCCATGATGATGATGATGATGAGACGATGATTGTTGATTGATTGTTGATGATAGATTGATGATGACACGAAGTTGTTATTACTACTTTAACTTTATGAACTTTATTACAATATTTATAGACAAAGGTTCGCTAAGAGAACATAACTTTATTCGAGCAAAAGTTGTGTTTATATTTATAGCCCTTTTTTAATGGAGATAACCATAACAGTGTAAGGCACTTTGTTAATAAATTAATCTTTAAATAACTACTCATTAAATTTAGAATGTTGTGTTCATCATGGGAGTTTAAACATAAGGATATGTCGACTTCAAACAATTATTTCGGGGTCTGCCATTGCACAATTACAAACAGAGTAGTTTTCAATTGACATAAGTTGTAAATTTGTTTGATATAAAAATAAAAGTATTTACTAGCGAACCCCTTAGTTAATGTTGTTATTTGACTTAATTTTCCAAAGTTAATGCTTTTTGCGGTAGTCTCCCCTATCGGTAGTGAAGTGGCTTTGCCGTCTTACATTAAGGTTATTAGGATTATTATAGGTGTTTCTGCTACAACAACTTTGTGTGAGAGATTATCCTTTTTAGGTCAATAAATCTTAACTAAAAAGCAAATAATGAAGAATAAAAAGTAAACTTGCAATGGCCCTCCATTTTTAAGGAAAGAAAAACCGAAACTTTTTCAAATTGTATTAAATTATACATTAAATCCAATAGGATTTAATCCTTAAACAATCCTTGCATCAGATTTAGTTTTTAAAGTAAGGCCATTCGGGACCAATTACCAATACACTGTTTATAGGGAGCCATGCACGGTTTATGTACAACCGCGGCTGGTGGTTGTATACTGGGGGAACAATGATGACATCTCGGTACAAGGGTTCAGTGCCCGCCCACATGTACGCAATCGTGTGCCGTGTAAATTGATCAAGTAAGGGTTCACTGTTCGTTTTCAAAAAGAAATCTTACTAATAATTTAGTTTACAATAGTGAAGTTGGTTGAGGATTTTACTCAAGCACCGTCAGTGTGACATCTTTGGATGGAGGATTATCTCTATTCTCTATTACTACTATAACAGCATAGTAAACGAGTGAAAGGTGTAGAATTATAGTCAACCTATGATAATAAGTTTTGTCCTTTAATAAAATTATAACAATTAAAAATTGCATTTAGATTAATTCAATTTTTTATTCATGGCAAACATCTGACATTACAGTATTTGTATTTTAGATATATTTTTTGCAAAATTCGGTAGTGGGCATATATTATTTCGTCTTATCAATGTTCATATTTAATAATTCGAATTTTGTATTATTAATCTGTGTAATTATAAATCTTTTTTGTTTCTGACTTTAATATCAAACAAAGTTAAGTTTAATAAGAACAGTTTAGGAATTTTTTTATGGTTTGGTTTTGATTTAATTTAGGCTGCCTTTTTAACACTAAATATACATTTTGCACTTCGAACTTTTAGTTTTACCGTGGTTTCTTATGGACAGTAAGAATCATTATTTATCCGACTTTATTGCAACAACTTTGTTTTCAATTTATAAAAAGGACACTTATTCTATTTGTAGCCGCAGCCGAATTGTTTTATACTATTTAATTACGATGCCGCAGTAATCGATAAAGTGATTGACTCTAAAGTTGCATTATAACGACATTAAGATGATGCTGATATTTTTAATTCGAAATTACTTTATTTTATATCGTTAGTGAACTTATATCGTACGATTAATCCTATTATACAGGGTGTTTCCAAATTAATGTTGCTAACTTCGGGATATTGTTCCATAAGGGACAGTATCCCGAAGTTAGCTACATTAATATGGAAACACCCTGTATAATCTTAATGAATAATATAATTCAGAACGCGTGATCATGTGCTACATAATATATAAATATTTAATGAAAGTTTAATTATTTTTAGACGTTATTGCTCAAATTTTTTTACTGCGTTAGTTTCTATTTTAATGCAGTATGGTCAGATTTGAGATATTCAAATGCCTACAGGCATGTTGAAATCTTGCTGGCCAACTGATTAGCGTCTTGGGCTTTGCCTCAAGAGGTCACGGGTTCAACTCCCGCTATATCAACACAAGCTGGGGGATTTAGACCACTTTCCTTTAAACAGGTTATGTGCTCTTAATAAAATGCATTTTATGTTCAAATAAAAAAAGGTTCACCTAGACGTATAGTTTGTTATTATTATAAGCGGTCACGACGGGTATAATATAATAAAAGTGCATAATACGGCGTACAACTATCCGTTTTGTGATCGAACATTATTTAGAAATCTTTAGATAAATCAATCTTTAGTTTTACTTGAGACTGTTTTTAAACAAATATGGCAATGATGATTACTAAGAGAACGCCGTATTTAAAAAAGTAACCAATCCAAAAACAGAATGAGTTCAACTGTTGAATATTTCATGGCTGCTGGTATTTAAATTTCTTCACTGTAAAGTTGTTTGAGCGTTAACACAAATACAATTATTTTGTGAATAATTCATGTTGTTTTACATAAGTGAAGAAAACCTTAATTTGTGTTAAAATTTTCTTTTCTTGGTTTTGTAAAATATTTTCCCGGTACCATGATAAAAAATTGCCACTCGTATATGAGTGATTAATTACCAAGTGTACATTTTTTAAATTTACCTAAAGGTAATATAAACATAAGATAGATTATATTAGTTATCTCATTTGAGTTGTATTTGTATTAATAATTTTACCTTAACTGAATATTAATGTAATAGGTAAGGAATTGCCATCAAAGATGTTTAGCATCATAATTTCTCATCTTTGTTATTGTGAAAAAAAACAAAAGGCAAGAAGAAAAATGTAGTAACTATTTTTGTACAGAAATAAAATAAAAACCTTTTGACCATAGTGAATACAAATTGTTTTGACCATAGTGAATAGCACGAGATTGTTTTTCTTGTCAACGGTATTTTGTGTTACGGTTCTTACTTAATTGTGCTGTCATGTGGGCGACCAGGGAATCGAACCCGCGACCTACTGCATTGAAATAAATGACGCTAATTGTTAGGCTAGCAAGGTCACTAGATAGATATAAAAGATAAAATTTTAAGAATGGAAATACAAATAATCCACTTAACAATATACTATGTACGATAATAATGAACCTGTATCGGAGTTTGTGGTTTTCCTTATTGGCTTTGGGCTTGTAATATGTGATGACATATTGTTTAATATAATGTTCATAATATTAAACATGTTGTATAGTAGGCAAACATGACACAGTGTATGCAACTAAGGGCATTATTATTAATGCATATCCTCATGTTGGTGCGTAATGTGAAACTAGACAGAACATTCTGTTAGGTAAAAGGAGTATACATATTTAATTTTAAAAAACTATTACCGTAATACTATTTTTCACAGTATTGTATATGTTTAAATATACATTAAATGTTTTAAATGTAGTTCAATATAATTTTTTTAAACTTTGATTATTTTTATACATTAGATAATAATCAACTCCAAAGATTATACTTTATATTTTATATTATAATTATATATTTTAACCATACATTGCTTTTATCTTTACATAAAATACGTTATAAGAATATTACACGTCTTGTTAAGATACATTTTTGTTATGTCTCACAAATAATTGAAATGTTCCAATAAAAATCCGATTGTGGAATCCTGTACGTGAGTTAGTATTAATCTGTACAGCATTAATATAAAATATACCAGTGTTAACCTGAAGAAGATTGTTTGTTTATAGAAGTTGCAATCTGATGCACAAGACAGTCCAGGCTATTGCTGATCGAAGAGGGAACATAAATGCACTACGTCTTTTAGGGTTCTTACACATGTAGAAATGTATTTACAGTCATACCTTGATTCCGGTTATCTATACAAGGTTGTTAATACTGCTTCTTTAATTTACTCCTTTCGCGATAAAATGTCCACATTCACCAGAATATAACAGGTGGCGAAAACCTTCCTGTGTAATGTAACTAACTTTACATCCCTGCTTGGTGTTTGTTTAATTCTATACTTAGTAGACTTTTGGAAGAAACAAAAGACGACATTTAAACGAATTAAAAAAGAACAATTACTAATTTTTAACTACAATTGGTATATAAATTGGTGTTTATATTTTGTACTAATATCTCTCATAAAACCTGAAATTTTTTCTCCGCACTGTAGAGTTAAACCACGAAATATTTTAATCAACCAGTATCTTAACAACTAACTTTTGTCTCATAAAAAGGAACAACCTCCAACGTCCATTCCCTAAGGTGAAGTGAAGCATCGACTGACTGTGCCGTTGTTTGTCTTCCGGCCAATAGCCTCTAGTGTTTGTGTACCCGTCATCTCCTTCTTGTAGGACAATGCTTTTTGGGTTATGTCTTTGATGGAATTGTTGTTTTTTATTTTCATGAAATCAATAATACACTAACATTATATTGATCTCAACTCTAAAAAAGAATTCATATATTCAAAATAAAATAATCTTAAGGGGGGTTGTGGCTCGGGCTAGGCAATCTATTTTATTTATTCCTATTTATCTGTTCTCTAGTTATATAATTGTAACTTTCTTGGAATAGCAACATCTTTTTTCTTGTTTCATGAGCTATCTTTGGAATGGATAGTGCTTGAGATATTAGTAGATAATTTGTTGACACTACTTATTATTCTTTAATGATTTAGTATTTACTACTAATTCTTCATGCTGTTTTATATGCTTGTGTACACAATTTCGCTTATTCAAAAGGCATTATTTTAGAAATTATACTGTGTGGAGTTTTTTCTTATCGTGCGTCAAAAAATGTGTTATGATTTCTTTAAAAACAATTTTTTAAATCTAAGATATATCATCTCCAATCCACATAGAAGTGTTCCCGCGCCAAGTATTATTAAATTCAGTCGTTATTTTATAATTATGTAAAATTGTAAATTTAAGTTCTATATATACAAGAAAATACTTCTCATCCTAATAAAGCTCATGGATTTCGTAGAGGATTTTAAACCAAACAATAGGTTGCATATTGAATATATTATAAAAATCATCCTACTTATCAGTGTTCTATACATGGAATTAAATCTCCCTCGCACAGACTAACGGCTTTCAGCTTGAATAATTAAAATCATAGGTATCACTTAATAATAAACTCATTATAATTGTAACCCTCTAATATTATATGTATACAATTAAATAAAGTAATTCTTTTTATAAAATATCAAATACGAGTAAAATAAAATTCAAATAGCTTGTTGGTTACTTGCAAAGCTGAGTTGTTATTAGGTTACTCCATCACGTTGCCGCAGTAATTACAAAAGTGGCCGTCTCCGGAATATGAGTTATCTCGGCAGTGAATAAAACATTACTGCGAACTTTATTTAAAAAGTACATGGCTTTATTATTATTAACAAGTTTTATAAACAAAACTATGTTAAATAGTTCTGGCTGTGTATGTTTTATAAATATCTTATATTAAAGAACAACTGACTACTCACCAGAGTCAAAACTAGTTTACATACTATAAATATGAAAACACTTACTCAATTTATTTACTGAACTCTGTATTGTATTGTACTATCGAATAATAATAATAGTAATACTACAAACAGATACAAAATAGCAACTTACATAGTGTAAATGGAAACCGTCTCTCAGTGAATACAAACCTGAAACAATAATTAATAATGTTTAGTTGTAACATCATTTAATGTTACAGGTTTCTATTAAAAACAAAGATGAGACAAAATCCGACGACCTTTTAATAATGTGTCAAATTAACTTTCATTAAAAGAACAGTTTTTTTACGTATAATATTAAATATCGTAGAAAAGAGTTGCCAACTAACCAGTAACGTAACACTTGTTTGGTAAAATGTGTAATCATTTATCATATTTCAAGTTTGTTGGAGAAATAGTAAAGGTGGCGGACTTTGAAACCACAGCAACGGCCGGTTTTGCTCGAATCCCACCCAATCCTGGAAATAAATTATTATCAGTACTGTACAACTTGTGCTGTAACGGCTCTCCACTTTATTTCCTAGATATTCCACTTTCACCTGTTATATATTTAGAAGGGCAAAGTAAGATTCAATTGTTGTTTTCTAGATGGGTATGTCCAGACCACCGGTCCGAGATGAATTCGCATGGCTCATAGCGGAAAGTCATCCTCTTTGAACACTTTCTGACCTGATATCACTCTTGAAATATTAACCTAAATTTATGTTATTAATTTGCAATAAAAATGCTTTGGCCTTATAACAAGTTCGTGGGGAACTATCCACATTATTATAAATATCCAATTGCATAACGTCACTTTATAATGGTTATGACAACAAGATATCCAAAAGGTTATTAAGTCAACCAGATATGTTAATAACAGTGATGGTGAAATATTCGTTTGAGTCAAATGTTACACCTTTCATGTTAATATGTGTCAATTCACTAATAAACTATTTAAACTCCTGGGATTTGATTACTATATTAAGCAATTTATTTTGTGGAATACCGTAGATATCTTTTTATAATACATCCTATTGTATTATTTGTTTAATAGCTTGATCCTAAAGCATACTCTTTTATTTTGTATCATATTTAATCGAATTATAAGAATAAACACATTGCAAACGTTATTTTAGTGTTCTTAATTTATTTGTATGTTTATTTTTTTTTTACAATCATACATATCATACAACAATCGTATAGGGTTAAATTTCTTGTACTGTCATAATTTGGGTTCTATATGGTCGAGCATAAAACCAATATGAATAAAAAACTTCTAAGACAATATTTAAAGCAAATTAATGTATTATTTCTATGTAAATTCGTTTCTTAAGAGATTAAGTAAGTTCATTGTACAAACAAACACACAACAATCTCTAGACTATCCAAAACAAATATTTTACCAATTGTTTGTTTAAATCAAAACCAATCTATATTTTGAAGCCTTCTTACAATGGTATTTATTCACTCAATATTAGTTCCCAGATGGATCTATGCCAGTTTGGAGCACGTGAGAAAACTTGTTGTGACAATATTGGTAAGTCTTCTTAGCTAACCAGTGTCACCAGTTTACCTCTTAAATTGGTATTCCCGGTGCTGGTTTCTTGGAATACAAAACTCCCGGTTGAGCCTCGATACCAGCCCTCAGAGGGAGTAATGTATCATCCTTCTCTGATGTCACTCCGTAGGGGGCAGTGGAGGCAAAGGGGAAGTCTTCCTGGGAGTCCTGCTCCCGTTCCACACACTTTTATATTCTTTAATATAGTACCTGATATGAAATTCATTAAATCTCCTTGATTTAACTGTATACTTGTAACTAAACCCTGTGCAAACTACCATGAAGTGATATATCGGTCGTAAAACTTAAATGCGGCCTCATTATGTAACTTGTGACGTCATGCATTAGCACTTCGTCAACACGACATATCACCTTCGCCACAACGTTATTCAACTACTCAGATAGGAAGGTGGAGGAAGATTATACGGTTTGTTGAAACCCGGTTTGTTGATTATACGGTTCTGTTTTAATTTAGTTCCCAATTTATATTAGAAATATAGGTTCACAAGGTAAAAGACTATACATCAAGGATTTCAATCTAAAATGATGTATTACACATTCGAAAAAATACAACACATGCATGCATGCCACACATGTATAGTATAAATTCTGTGTAACCCACATTTAATAAAATCCTAACAATTCGGTACTGTCAAGTATAACTGTAAACACATTTGTCTAAGAGGTCATTGGAAAAACCTACAACGTGTATTTGTTTTACGAGCTCAGGATTTACCGTCTACTATTTATTGTATATTGGAAGGAACAACTTTCATCTTCCAATCCCGAAGGTGTTTTCACAGAGTCAACCGCGGTGCGTTTGCTCTTTCCACCAATAACTTCCAGTGTTTATGTTTTCCTAAATTTGTTGTTTCCTGACAATGTTTTACTAGAGAAGTTTACCTTTTCCTGGATCTTACTACTTCAAAAAGGAAGATTCATAGACGGATTAAATTCTAATAAATACCAGTTTGGTTAACAGTAGTTTCATTCAATTAACAAATTAAGCTTTGAAATTTCTTTGATTGTATAATAACTAAGTTAGCAAATATGGTTTTTGATTAAAACACCAAAGATTTGCACAGTGTAGGAACTCTTTCACTTTCATCACCTAAACATTTAATTTCGTTAAATCTTTAGTTAAAACAAAATTAAGTTAAATTTAAATTGTTTAGTAAATTTTTAGTTAATTTTTAGTTAAATAATGAACTAAATCCATAAAACCTTCGTTCACTTTATTCAGATCATTACGATATCTACAATTATTCCCATGGATACAATTTTAAATCAGAAAAGCACAAGAACAATAAATATTTGTAAGGTTGGATTTAAAATAATATTAGATGCGAAATAAGAATTGCAGTTCCAAAATACTTGCATACCTAGTTAAATTGGACCAAATTAAAACACACAGTGAATTAATACGTATTTTTAAACATTTATGAATATCACAATGCGAAACTATAGACATACAACAATTGTTTTATAGGATTTTATTTTATTTGACGGATTAAATTAGATCAACGTAAATCTCACACGAAATTATCATGCCTGTGTTAGTCAGTTCTGCCAAACTAAATAATGGGAAACGGAAAATTTATAATTAGTATTACGGTAATTATACAAAACAGAGATATTTCAAATTATGTTTTTACAATTGTAGCAAAACATGGTTTCGGGATTAGTTACCGTAACGATTTCCATGAACTCTATCAATCCCTGAATATGGAGTTCAAAATTTTTGCATTTGTTACACTCTAAATTGACCATCAGTGTTTCAGTACCGTATAACATTGAGTATTTCTCTAGAGGAGGTACTTCCCATTGTTTAAATCAAACCCGTCTTTCAATATGTTTAACTAAACTTCCTACGAAATCCGTTCAGTCTTAATTAGACGGATTTTTTTAATCCATAACTGTATCATCTAGTTTATATCACCAGCTTACATAGCATAAAATGAAAAAGTGATACAGCAGGAAAGTTTCACAACTGTACATTTATATAAAGTCTCCCTTCAATCACGTTTTACCAATTCAAGGCAGCAAAGGAGAAACGGTTTGACTGAAAACGGAATGTTTAAAAACATTATGCACATGAAAAAAGGGCTAGGCCTTCAAAGTACTATTGGTGGTCTCGTACGATGCCGTCCACCTGAGCAAGTCTCTGTTGCCTTCAATAGGCAGCATTGCATGGACTGCATCTGCACTAGTAGTAGATAAATCAATCATAGGTAGTCGTAAATTAAATCAATCGTTATCTGGTATTTTTTTTAGTTTCAATCTGCAGGCTGTATATAAACTTTTGGTAAAATCGATCCGCAGACAGTCGGCTATATGTGCAATTGGCTTATGAATGTGAAACCTTATATTTTATAATCAGAACCTGTTCTAACGTGGTTTGTTTATAACAATAATATTTGGAAATGTATGTAATTTAAATGTCAGCAGTACCTGTACAGAATTATGCCCACACGTAAGCCAGTTGTACATATAAATGTGTCATTGCTTTAAAAATTAAAATTAAATTTATTGTGTAGAAATGTTCACTTTTGCTCACAACGGTTTTAAAATTTCGTAATGGTAATAGGGGAGGCAAAGCTAACAACGTTAAGGAAGGGGTGGGTGCGACGTCATTAGTCGGTGATTAGCGTTTCCGTCAGTGAGCGCTGACAACTTGTTAGTCGAGTAATAACTGTCAAGTAAGTGGAGGAGTCCATATTATCATTACAGAAGGATTTTACCTACTTTAAGATAAGTATTGAATACGATAAAAAGTAAGGATTAGAAGTGTTATAGCTGAAAGTAATTTACTATGTTTAGAATTCACTTTGACTTAATTTTCTTTTAACTTTCGTAACATTATTTTGTATATCCTTAGGATTAAATAGTAATCACTTTATATTATTTAATCTATCATTCCATAACGGGTAAATATCTTCAAATGACTTCCTGATCATCCAACGTGGTTCAATACCCATCGATGATTATAAAACATGTTCCATTAACGCTACGTTTGAATTGTGTTATATTTAGAAAGATTCTATGTTCACACATATATTTGAAGTACGTAACTAGCCAGTTACTAGTAGATTCATTTGTCATCTGCATTAACCAAAACAGTAAATCCCGCCCTTTATCCTAGTCTTCTCCGGCAATGATTTGTTTTTAAGTGAAGATATTGCTAGAAATCCTAAAACAAAAAATTAAAATTGTATATTTTATTTCTATATATTACCTCCACATGCCTTTAACAAATAACTAGATGATTGCTTCCTTTGGTAGTAACTAAATAAAAACAACGAAACAAATTTTCTGCCTGCAACTTAATATGCTTGTTACTATAGCATACCAAAATATGATATAATTTATACTTTGTGTTAAGACTGTTGTAAAACCACAAGTAATTATTTTAACTTCTTCAAAGTTTTTGTCTATAAATAGTTGGAAAAGTGTATAGAAGTAGTAATATTATCTATAGTTTAATAGCATGAACTACCATTTAAATATAACACATATAGTTCTAAAAGACTGATGTTTGCGATGTTGAAAGAATGAGGTTTAATAATCTATAATGACAATAAAATTCTATAATAATAGTTGATAAACCCAGAAACGATATAGCCAAGCAGCGTTTTCAGTAGGATTCGAGACAAAAACAATCTGAGTCATCACAATGCTCGTGAATAATATTATCTGACGTCACCTGCGCGTGGTATCCAGATAATAACAGGAGGGTTGTGACGTCAGAGCTCCAGCCGGGTGACCTCGCCGAGACTGATTATTACCGTTGAGCTTAGGTCATCCTACAACTTAGGGTCTATTTTAGAAATGGATGGCAAGTAGATGCGAACTGAGTCACTCACTTCACCAGTTAAGTTTTTTTTAATTTGTTGGATTACTAGAATTACCTCATGAAGTGTCCATCAACTAATTAAGCTCCGTCAATCAAAAATGTGCGTCGTGTTTGTCATTAATCCACTGAACAACGGGTGATTACTATATTTAATGAAAAAGCTTGTGATAAATTGTCAAATGTTCGTAAAAAAAAAATTATGGATATAAATTAAATGTCTCACGACAAGCAATACCTAAATGCTTAGCTTTTTCTGTGTTTATACATGGTGTGTAATTTATAATGAATTTAAATCGCCCAAAAACTTACGTCTCTTTTAAATAGTTTTAACAATGCTTAAGTAAATAAAAAGAAGGTTGATTGGTGAGAACTGAGTTACTAGACACCCATTTAAAAAAATGCTTCAAATTAGTTAATCTAACTCTCCTTTCCCCTTACCCGGAGTATACTGAGTATATTATGACGCCTTTTATTTTCCGTAAATCTCGTTCCGTAATAACTCTAAAAAAAACATATTTAGAGCAAAATTAATTATCATAAGGAGTTACTTTTAACTCCTTATCGATTTTATATAGAACGGTTTTAGAGAATAATTCAATGGATAACACATTAAAATGTAAACGACTGTAGTGGAAGCTGAGGCAGAATATCAAGTTGTTAGAGACAGTGACTTCGTGGTACAAGGGTTCAGTCACCGCCCCCTCATGAATAACCCACGTCCTACACTAATTGGTCAAGTCAATGTCAGGTCTTTCAGTTAGTGTTAATGCACTAGTCCGTTACAGTTGTTGACACAAGTAGTAGTTCCCGTATCAGTTGCAAGTATTAAAAGAGCTTGTAGAGCATGTTTGGAAATCCAAGCTGAAATTTAAATTTATATGTAAAATTTGGAAATCCTAAATTCAAACAGAGAGAAAAGTTTTTAATAGCAAGGCAACCTTCATAACTATTTTATAAGTCTTAATACAAATCTAATAAAAATCTCTATACTTGATAAAAGTCATAAACAAACTGCACTGGTAGTTTTGTGGATTTATTACTTAGTTTGAAAAAAATAACAACACCTGACGTTTCCATTCAGTTTACTGCATTTATATTTTCATCAAGTCATTGGTTGCGTTAAATATATTTTAAGAAGCATCCTCTCAAAGGAACATGAAATTTAGCATACACACATGGATTAGAAGATATACGATTGTTATGTACATTTATTACTCCTGGAGACATATATTTAAGATTAATTAACTTGAATCGATTCCCCAAAAATAGCAAGAGTTTTCTATGAATCCTGAGAATGGGTTAACGTTTTATTTAAAACTCTAGTTACTAAATTTATTATTTCACTCATACGTTACTGGTAACACGGTCGGGCTTTACTTTATTTTGACTTTCCCAGTCACGCATGGAACATCTGTTTAAAGCCTCCCATCACAGGGTCCCCAAAGAGCGATAGCTCTCGATGATATATGTTCTGGGAACTGCAACAGTGGAGTGTGTTTTATTTTACTCTGGACTTATTCAGTGGGCTTATAAAATATAAACTTTTCCAGTACAATACCCTATTTTCTTTTGAAAGAAAATTGTATACATTGAATTTTCTAAACTTTAATGTAAACCCTTTGGGACTAACTTTGATTGTAACACATCACACACATGAACACATGTAACACATGAAATGCATGAAATGAATTAATAAATCGTAAACAATTTTATTAAATTTTGCAAGTAAACGATTAAAAGAGACTAAATAGCACGGTTTAATTACGACAAATTTATCAATAGTTCATATAAAAAAATCCTAATAAGGTGACCCAGTGTGGTTGGAATTCACATTAATGTCATAGCAAATTGTTGCAAAGGACTTTTTGTGGCTCTGAGTGACTCAACGAAAACAGGGACCATCTTTACCAAGCACGTGACTACGGTGACTCCATTGACTACGATATACTTAAAGTCACTGAACAGAAATTGAAGGTTCTGTATTTTTTGCGGGTGTCTCTGTCTCAAAAAAAAACTTTCATGACTTCCGGTAGACCAACAGATTTAATATACATAACTGTATGATCATCGACAGTTTTTTCTATAATTTTTATGTTGGATAGTAAGAACACATTTAGGCTTTTGTTATGATGTATTTATTCATGATTTACATATGACGAAGCATAAAAATGTCCTGATAACATAATAAACCTGAAATTTTGTTCCATCATCCTAACAATATTAGAAACCAGTGAATTATAACATGAACTACATAATTTAGTCAACGCAAAATTCGTAATACTCCGGTTGAAGTCGCACTAACCTTTAATTAGTATACTAACATTAAAGATTTTATACCGACAGAATTATTGGAAATAAATCTTAATTAGAAAAATTATAAAGACTTGTATATGTATTGTGAGCATATAAACATAAGTATCATCCATACTATTCCTATACCTGTTGGAAAACGACATGTTTTGAATTATTTAAAATGCATTCATGTTTTAACTTCCCTTTAGTTTACATTTATGAAAGAATAATATTTTAATGCTCCAGCATCATCATTAGGGGATGGACAAAGTAAACAATATCATACAACTGTGTTGGTAAAGCTATACTTTCTTTTACGGTCAAACATAAACCCTGAACTGTCGTTCTAATTTTTCCTTTTAAATTTGTTAGCATTATATCTCACTTCCCTAAAGTAAAGCGAATTATAAATAATTTATATTTATTATTTTGTGATAATTGTTTAAGAGTTGCATATAGCCAATTTGTTAGTGATTATGTGATTTCACCTTCGTCTTCATTTTGATTAAGCAAATCCAGTTGTGGTGTTTGTAAAACAATATTATTTAATTCCTTGACTTTTTCAACGCTACAATTCAGTCTCTGACCTGATTTAATCTAGTTTGCTGACGGCTTAGAGATACTAAAGCTTAGATAATTAATTATGGAAGTTATACTACATAATCCGGAGTAATACTAAGCGCTATAGTTTACCATCTCGTAATTAGTACACCTAAGTATCCAGCCACGGATTACTTTAGGCCAAATGACCTCAATCTTCGTCTGAGATCGCCAGGGGATGATGTAACTTTGTTGAGGACTTTAGTCTCTCCCGAAAGACTCACAACAATATCGTTTATCCCCCCTCCTAATTATGTAAAACCGACTCCCTTAACAACATATTTACAAGTAAAATAATATTCAGTATGACCAAAACTTGTTTATCAATATGCAATTTTAAACTTACTATTGTGGTCCACTTGTCTGTGGATGCTGACCATGCTGAATCGTTGATATTAACCTCAGCATATCACACAGCCAGGAGAGGCGCCCTTCTAAGAATCACCTCAGCTATTAGACGGGCTTGTGTAGTTTAATGGAATATCACGTCAGCATGTATTTAAGATATTCAAAGACTAAAACATTGACACCCATATCTTTAAACAGTCACATATTCAATTATTTAGCTTCATTCTCTCTGGATCTACACAGTCATAATAAATGCAAATTTGACGTATAACTTACAATATAATGAAACATAACACTCTTCCATGGGAATTTGTGCGCGTTCAAATGTTATTACTAGAATGATACAGTACAGGGAGTTTGGCATGAAATATTCCTCGGTTGAATCAATACTATTAGGGGAAAGTATTTGGATTTAAATATTGGCATACAAATAAATATAAAGACGGTCTTAAAAATATTAAATATTACTTATCACGTGTTGGGTTTAACACCAAAGCCAAGCTTCAAAATCGTATTAAGAGGCTGTTAAGTAGTTTAGTAGGATCAGACATGAACACATTTTAGATTTCCAAAGAATGTTTGCGTGGATAAATTCAGCATGAATACAGCTTGCGGATCACATATCAAAATTTAAACCATTAAATTACAACTATTACAAGCCTTGTAGTAATTGTAATTAAAAAAGTGTCTAATACAGGCTAAAAGACATATCGTTTGAGAATTAAATATATCAATACTTTAAATACTGAGCGTTATATATTAATACAATTTACTTGTTTAAGATTTATCAAACATCGTAACTAATAAAATATTAAACTTGTTACAGCCTCTTCGAAACTTACTTTAACCCTTCTTAAATTCCAATAATAAGCAGAAATAGTGGTAAAAGTCCATAATAACTCCCAGTAATAATCCATAATAATTTGTACCTGTAATGAAGATATGTTTACCTTTATCAGATTATTTTATTTACTTTTATATTTTGTAGTAATAATTTTCTTATGGCTCAGTGATTTTTAATAAAGGGGATATTGGAAAGTCAAATTAATAGTACAAAACTAATTCTGGTTCAAATAAAGTAAAATAACACTAAGCAATATCTGTATTCACTATAGCTACGGTTCAGGTAAGTAACCGTGAGATTACCTTCTACTAGCGTGCTCTTAAGCACGTCCGCAACATTTGTTCAGATCTTCCTATCACTTTTTGTTCTCTTGGGTGCAATACCTTACTGTTATTTATGTTCTTAGACCTTCACTAAATAAAGTAATTTAAGTGAAAACATAGTAGTTTTGTTACTTTATTTATTTTATGATCGGTAAGGATTTGAAATATAGGCTATACTATTGTAGAAACAACTAATTAAATTAGCCTAAAAAACAAACACAGAATTTACCTTTTTTATGGTTCAGTCATTATAAATGTATTACAAACATGACCCTCTTTGATCATAAATGTAATTACAAAACAAGTAAAGTTGTATACAGTGAAGAAATTTAATAAAATAGAGTAAGTAGGTCAAAGTCGTATAAAGGAAAGGACTGCGTTGTACACTGACGTCGGCGTCGTTTGTACATAACCTGATAGCGCCTTAGGTAATGTTCCTACAATGAAACAGACAAAGCCATCAGCTGTGCAGCTAATGTATAAAAACATTCCAGATACATTTTAGTATCACATAGGCTAGATTACTTACCCTCCAGTAATTTAGCTATAACGTAAATTTGCTTTCATTACTTGATCACTTAATCAGTACATAAGAAGCTGAGGCAACTAGGGCATATTTTAAGACAAATATAAATAAATGCCGAGTGTATAATAGGTGGGATGTCTTGAGTAGCCTTGTTAATGAAACCGACTGATTCTTCAGTCATGAAAATTAACTAACCCAAAATTACTAGTGGCAGTTGGATTTGTTTCCAACATTCACGACATTTTCCCAGGGTTTCCCTCAAGATCAATCTGGTGAACTTCAGGTTATGAAGCGCTGCTCGCTAGCCACTGCACTATAATAAATTATCCGATTAATAGCTAACCTTAACTTTCTTTACAAAGTAAATATTTAATACTGTAAACACATATGTGGACCTCAATAAAAATAATAAATATGAGAACGACGTTAAGCATTGTCCGAGGTTTTAGACTACGATGTTTGTTATTGTCTTGAAATAAAAATATAACAAAATATTATGTGTTAATTGTTTCCAACATTTAAGTCTAAGCTATAAATCTAAGTAACATGCGAACAAATATTATATTCTTACAAGCACAACATATTTGAGACCGAGATTTAGCTTTTAAGTTTCAAGATGTTCTCGGTGGCTTAATAGTTAGTAACTTACTATTATGATTTATTTGAAGTTGCGAATTCTTGTTATTTGTTGCAAAATTAGGAAATAAATTGATTGTAGCTCGTGATGTAGTGTGTGATGAAGAGAAAATTCCAACTCCAAATGCTTTGGTTAGTTTTAGGAGAGTCTGTACAAAACCAAATATGCGATCGATACTGTCAGTCTTTTAAATTAATATAACACTTTCTCAACGGAGAGGAGTCAGAAATGCATTGTAACTGTGAGAAGTAACTTTTAGTAGGGTGTACATTATTCGCCAGTACAACTAATGTAACTGAATCCTAATGCACCTGCTTACAAATGCAACCACTCACAGTAAGGCTTAGTTATAGTTGTAAGGCTTTGTGTACATCACGATTCTCTTGGTACATATAACTTGAACATGGTAAATCCGCTTTAATTACACAGACACTGTAGTAAACTCTGCTTTGGTGGCCGTTTATAGTGCATTACCCTTGTAATTCCTATGCAGTGCTACATAGTAGTAAATACTATTATGATAGCTAAGTACTGATGGTAATTACTGCAACGCAACTTGTAGTAAAAGGAGTGTGGCGTGATGCAATGGCTAGAGAATGGGACTTTTTTGTGAGATCCTGTAATTGATCCAATCCCCAATCAACAATTGTCATCAGTTATACCAGATAAACTTGTAAGCAAATTAATCATAAGTAGTAGTAGTATTAGGCTGGAGATGTTTAGCTCGCCACCTGTGAGGAAGCTTGGGTTTAGAAGAAGGGGCGAAGGACATACGGTTAGAGGAGGGGTGGGGCGGGGTTATTGTAAATACTTCCCTAAAACATCGGCCCTTGAACCTCCAATGACTCTGCGTCTAGCTAGTCTATTTTTGCTCTTCAAGGAAAGCTGGTCGCTCTAGTTGATGTTTTCAAGGTGGCGAGTACAGCATTTCTACTCCAAAGCCAAGTTCGTCATACAAGGGACCAGCTGTACAAATAAGAGAACCAAAATAGATGGTTTGCGGTCTTGCATTCTCTGTTTTTGGATAACGTTGCCAAAAATTATAAGTGAAACTCGATCTTTAAATATAAATTTTTTGCAAAGTGAAACCAATGAAACAGAAAACATAGTCTGTAATACAAAAAAAGTTGTTAATATTACTAAATAAATCAATTTTAACTTATTACATAACATAATTTAAAAATTTTAAGTGCACTAGCTCTGAACTTTGAGGACCCTCAATGTCGGTTACAAATCTTTGATACTTCTTCAATCGTTTAAACATGTTCTTCAATCATAAACGTAATTATAAGCTTATTCAGTGATTTATGCATTATTATGGACAAATATTAAATCTCTTTTAGGTAAGATCATGTCATACCTACACATTTAGCATTTTCCGAGAGTATATTTATGAACAGTGTAATTGGCCAATCATGTTTACAATTAAATAATTGAGATTATTCTGACATTGAGGTTAGTTCTAAAAATATAACAACATGATAAAAAGTATATTTTCAAATCGTGTATCACACACACACACACACACACACACACACACACACACATATATATATATATATATGTTAATACAAATTTACATATTTTAATTTTCAAATATTTAAAATGCTATTGATTCCGAACAAAAGAAATATTCATATGTCAACAAGAAAAGCTTTTGTAAAAAAAATACAAATGTAGAGGCTGTTGCCTGTTTTTGTACTGTTACTGTAATCACAGGAATCAGGAAATGCTTTTGTAAAAACCAACCAAAGAATATGCCATCAGTTCAGTGTAACCTACACAGATCACACTACACACAAACCCCCCGGCTCTCCAAACCGCAAACTGTTTTTTGCTAACGTCGGTTTCATGCTGGGCCGGCCACACGGGAATTTCTTTCATCGCGTAAGGTTACGTTATATATCGATAAAATGCTGTTTTATTTGGTCATATGAATAAGTTTTATAAGACTGGTTACTTGGAGAATTGGTTACAAAAATATATTTCGAGTTGGCTAATTGTAAAATTATTTCTACTTCAGAGGTATTATAAGCCTTTCCCATAAAATAGAGTGTTGTATAACTCTCTTCTATAATTGTTACAAAAATTATCTTTTTAAACCCAAATAAATATAACCTGCAAAGAATAAATTAAATGCACGTTAATAACCCCTTATAAGTTTTAAGTCATTATCAGTGTGATATGTTCATAAATATACTATAAAATTTACAGGGTATAAAATAAATAATTTACGTGCTAAAACTTAATTGTTATATAAACTGGGATGTGTATTTAATTACGAACAGCAAGTAGTTAATGCAAACCACTAAATATGTTGTCCGTATCTCAACAAACAACTAATGAAACAAGGTACTGGAGTTAATTTTGAATAGTTATTGATATTGCCACTATGCTTACTAAAAACCCACAAAATTTGTAATCCGAATCGATTTCAGTTCCGAAAAGTCATCATCAGTGGATGCATAGGAAACCAAGTTACATATGTTAAATACCCCCGTAGCAGCAAACCTGCGTACTCAGCGAATTTACAATGCATATATATATATATATATATCTTAATACCACATAAAGCCACATACGAAGTTTCATCAATATACATTCATAAATAAACGATTTATGACATTTTAATTATTCTCCATAAGAATAACATGGCGGCTGAGTATGCAGGTTTGCTGAAGGAAGGAAAACAAAATACCCCCCGTCGCAGCAAACCTGCGTACTCAGCGAATTTCCAATGCATTGATATGTTTCTCACTAGTACATAAAGCCACTCACCAATTTTGACAAAAATACATTCATAAATTAGTGATTTATTACATTTTATTTATTCCCCATAAGAATAACATTAGGACTGAGTACGCAGGTTTGCTGCAACGAGGAAGATGAGAAATGAGTTTTTATACAATTATCAATATAACTGAACCAGGTGAAGCTACTTACCATGTTTTATTAATTTATGTTCATAATTAAGGGAGATATAAAACTTTACTTATTCTCCATAAGAATAACATTAGGGCTGAGTATGCAGGTTAGCTGCTACGGGGACAATCAACAAAACATTTATTTTTTGTGCAATTATCAATATACCAGTACAACATGAAGCCACATACCAAATTTCATCAATATACATTCATAAATAATCAAGATATCAAATTTTATTTATTCTCCATAAGGATAACATTGGACAACGTACTGTGTTTAGCACTTTGAATATCTCTGCAACGGTTTGACGTAGAATCACAATTTAAACACCAAAATGATTGTTTTGTGGAGCTGAAGTGATTGGTAAAAGCAAATGTGAAGTTTAAAGTAAAACTAACTGAGGAAAAGCCAAAAACCTTTTTCCCATAAGATTAACATGGGAGATTTTATGAGCATGTTTTTTGGATCTTTTCCGCAACCACTTAACCTAGGTTAATAATTCAAAATACCATATTATTTGTTTTTTTAAGCTCTATAACATGGTCAGAACCAAAATTAAGTGTTTTAAAAATTTTAGGTTAAAAAATGCAAAAAACTGATTTTTGGAAAATTTAAAACCCCCATAAACCCCCCTTCCCATGGTCCGATTTTTCTGGTTTTCGAACTTAAAGTCATAAATGTCAGTTTACACATTTGAGCCAAATTTCATCGAAATCGGACGTTTTTTACTCAAGTTATCGCATTCACGGACACATATATAGATATATATATATATAGATATATATATATATATATATAGATATATATATATATATATATAGATATATATATATATACATATATATAAATTTGAACGAATAGTGTTTTGGACATCTGGGGACATCAAAACAAAAAGTTATCATGGTCTCGGGCTTAAGTCTTACCATGAGACCTACGGTAATAGCTTCTTCCCTATAGGGGAAATTCGCTAAAATGGGGTTTTATACAAATATCAATATAACTCATTTAGGTAAAGCCACATACCAAATTTCATTAATTTATTTTCACAATTAAGCGGATAACACGTTACTTATTCTCCATAAGAATAACATGGGGCTGAGTACGCAGGTTTGCTGCTACGGGAGACTTTGGCAACAATTTTTTTTTGAGCCAATATCAATGGTCCTCAACCAGATGAAGCCGTATACCAAGTTTTGTCGGTATACGTTCATAAATAAGCGAGATATAAAATTTTTCTTTTCCTCCATAAGAATAACATTAGACAACGTACTGTGTTTAGCACTTTCAATATCTCGGTAACCAATTGACGTAGAGAAATGATCAAAATACCAAATTGTGTGTTTTGTTAAGCTGAATCCAATGGTAAAAACTAAAATTTGACTATTTCCAAAATTACATGTAAAAAATTCAAAAAACCTATTTTTGGGGTACAAAACCCCCCCAAAATACCCCTTCGGATAAAGCGATGTGGCTGGTTTTCGAACTTAAAGTCATAAATGTTGCTTTACACGTTTATACCAAATTTCATCAAAATCGGATAATTTTTACGAGAGTTATCGTGCTCACGGACACATATATATATATATATATATATATATATATATATATATATATATATATATATACAGTTTCGAACGAATGGTGTTTTTGGGGTCTGGGGACCTCAAAACGAAAAGTTATCATGGTCCCGGGCCTAGGTCTTACCATGCCGACTACGGTAATAGCTTCTTCCCTATAGGGGAAATTCGTTAAAACAAATAGCCTAGGCCTAACTAGTGATGTGGCTAGCAGTGATTTTACACTCAAGGTCAAACTGTGATTGCTACTAATAAATCACTGTGATTTATGACTGTGATTGTGATTTTCATCAGCTGTTGTGTTGGGTGAGAACTTGCAAAGAGATTTGTGAACTGTGAACGGGTGGTTGCTCAGGTTGTTGTGCTTCCCGTATCATTAACTTAAAAAGAGTTTTTTAGTAGATTGATTAGGTTATTGTGATCCTACAGCTTAGGAAGAAGTGAATACGTTTATAATGTAATAATTGAGTTACTGTTTTATATAGTTTTCTTAGAAAAGTATATATTTGTAACTACTTATGAAGGGATTGAGAAAATAACACTTAGTCAAATCAGGAATACTGGTAGTTATTTGTTAGATGTGTATGAACAAAAATAGCTATATGTGAGATTACATATATTTACAATTAAAAAATCCAACCATAATACCGACATACAATGAAAATAACATACAAAACATAGTTAACAATAAACTGGTCGACCCGTTCTTGCTAGACGCTCGGACTCTCGACTGTGATTGAGATTTGACAGATTTGAGTGGCTGTGTGATGAGGAAATTACTAACCCAGAGCACTGAGACCAGTCCGCTACAGCGAATCGAATCACAGTTAAGACCTACTAGTCCGGCTCGGTCAGTAACAGGTCGATCTGTGATTTCAGAATCACAGTGATTACATCACAGGTTCGCAAATCACGCCCCATCAGCGACTGACGCTCCTGCACCCCGCACTCGCCTACCTCGAAGCCGAGGCAAGCGACTGGAGGGTACAGCGCTTCAGCGCCGGGAGAGAGAGGCGAGCCAACTGAACTCGCTCCGTGGAGCCAGAAGGGCTACACGGGGCTGTACGTTTTATTTACAGCAAGCCGGGTTTATATACACGGCCTCGCAGGGCCTTTGGGCTGAACATCCCAAGTCATAATGACACATAGATAATGGTTATAAAGTAAAGTCGGAGAGTGTAGAAGTCAGCAGCTGAAGAGGCGGAGGTCGACGGTCATGAGTGGTTGGGGCCCAGTACTCTGCCCAAGACCCGTAGTCTCTGGATCGTTGTAGGCGGTCAGTGGAGTGGACTGAGGAGTGGAGTGTGTGAAGAACATCTCTGGATGGTCCGTCTGCACAGTTAGCCACTGATGGAACAAACTCTACCTGCCAAGCATTATCAGCTAGAAGGGGAAGGACCGACAAGAAAAGAGTTTTGACATCATGGCGGTGAAAGACTCGCCCTTTACCGGAGCGCAGAGCACCAACAACAGAGCATTATCTGACTTAATCACTATATGCACTTCGGTGAAGTGAAGGGTAGCCCACCGGAGGCTGAGGATGGCGGCCACCATTTCAGCGTGGCTGATTTCAGCTGGATGGAGGAAAGCCTAGGCAAAACCATCACGCAAGGCAGGAGCATAGGCCGCGACAGAGTGTGGAGTGGCCTCCGTGTAAACCTCGAGCCGAATGGGGGCGTCATGAAAACGGTAGG
Source organism: Allygus modestus (assembly GCA_963675035.1). Classification (NCBI taxonomy): domain Eukaryota; kingdom Metazoa; phylum Arthropoda; class Insecta; order Hemiptera; family Cicadellidae; genus Allygus; species Allygus modestus. The sequence goes on along the minus strand of OY776115.1, from coordinate 28,859,312 downwards.
GTTGTGAGATGTTGAAATGGTCAAGGGCTGCTGAGAGCCAGGGTGGATTGCCACGAAGAATATCGGCGGCGAGGAATAGGGGCTATCGGACATTAAAGAGGACCCAAGTGGCATAGCCATGAATGCGCTCCAGGTCTTTAACAGAGCCGGGGCGAACAAATGTAAGGAGGCGACGGAGACGCTGTAAGGCCTGTTCCTCTAAGGTGAGCGTGCAATCAGAAGCACAGACACGGAAGCCGAGGTACGATAAGGAGTGTGCGGGTTTGAAAGAAGATTTAGAATCGTTAATGGTAACCCCAAGTGAACGAATGAGTGCCACGGCGTGGTAGAGGACTGGGTAGTCACGGTGATAAAGAAGCCAATCGTCGAGATAAGCGATAAAACCACAGCCTGTGGCGGATTGGACATGGCGAAGTAGGATGACGCAGGCCCTTTGAAAAACTCCTGGGGCCACAGCATGCCCCATAGGTAGTCGAGTCAGAGTGAGCTTCTCGCCCTTATAGAAAATGAAGGATTAATGGGCCGGATTAATTCGAAGTTGGTGGAAGCCTGATGTGAGGTCAAGTTTTATGAGAAACCAGCGTAAGGGTATAGACCGCAGGGCAGCACCCGCTGTCAGAAGAGAGAACCGGGGGGTGTCAATAAACTGGGTCCAGGGGCTGTAATCAATGATGGGGGCGAATGCCTCCCCCGGGCTTAGGAACCACAAACATGGGCATGGCATGTTTTAGTTGGCGGTGAGGCACCAACAAACCCGCAGTTTTCCAAACAGAAATGACGCGGTCCATAATGGGTGAAGGACGGGTTGGTATGAACGTGTTGGGGGCATCGAAAGGGCGAGGCAAGTTAACGCCCTGAGTAGTAACGGCCTTGAGCCAGCCCGTAGTGTCCTCAGGTAAAGCCATGGGGGGCCAGGGGGCCACCGAGGGGTCAGGGACAGTGAAATCGTTACGAAAATGGTGTACAGGCGGGTCAAGTAAATTAGTTGTACCTGCAGGAATGGCGTAACGAGGAGGACAGGGCACTCCGGAGAATCCAGGGTCCATGTCAGGTTCCGACGGACCATCGGGAGATCAAGGGCGATCCTCAAGGTCGGACTGGTCCACAGATGACGAGGCGGAGGACGGCGGAGGTGTGGGCGGGACGTCCAACTCCCAGTCATCGACGCCCCACGGAGCCGTCCGTAGTCGGAGATCCCAAAGGAAGCCATCGTCCGGGTCCGGCGGAGGAGGAGAGAGGTCGTCCTCCGGGAGGCCTGGATCGAATTCAGCCCAGAACCGGGCGAGGGCCCCAGCCCCAACCCCTCGGAGATGGACGTCGAGGGGTAGTTGGAGCACGCCACCCGCCGGGGTGCCGACAGGAGATGAGGGTGGCGAGCTGGCCGGAGAAGGGGAACTACGCCTTCTGCAGAGGTAGTCCCATGCCGCAGCGTAGTCGGCCGGGGCCAACTCGGAGGCCCGACGACGATGATGGAAATGCATCGCACCGCGGCACACAGAGCACAACACAAACATGCGAGAAGGGCAAACGCACAAGCACACGTACACGTTGTTGCGTCCAGCACTCGCGGCTCCCTGACAGCGACTGACACTCCTGCACCCCGCACTCGCCTACCTCGAACCCGAGTAGGCCTAACTTACTTTATAATATTTCAAATACCGATACATGTCTAATATTTTTCATTTAAGATGTAAGTTCTGTAAACGTTGGTGCCTCAGTGTTGCCAATTCATGCCATGATCATGAATCCCAACACATGATTTTTAATCTAATCACACTATTCCAGTCTCACATTTGGCAATAATGCTAAATCCCTCACCCACCTAGATTTTTCCTCTCGATAGTAAACATAATAAATAAATAACTAGGTAACTACCAAAATAATATGACATAAAAAATGTAGAAACATGAGAACCAACAAAAATGTTACTGGTAGGCCAATTTGGTTAAATCGTAAGTAAAATCTAGCTGCTAGTTAATTTTGCAATTTTCTGGTGATACTAACTCATGGCAATGATATGGACAAGAGACAAGGTCAGTTCAAGCGCAGGAAGCTACAATACCCTACAGAAGGCCAACTGGGTTACGAGAAGGGTTGTACTTCTGTTGCAGCGCCATGAGTTGGGTCACCGTGAGGGGGGACAGCGGGTAGAATGGGGAATAAGTCGAGTTGCCGGTAGGGATGGCAGCGGATGTACCCTCTGAGTGACCTAGCGCCAGTAGCGATCAAAGCGGCCGGTGACCGAACTAACCTTTTCAAACGTAACTGCCGTTAACATGGTGTTAACTAGCCTTCTCTAGTGTTTTCTGTGGTTCAAGATTGCTATGCTCCACTCTGTCAGCGACCTGCTGCGTGCCATCGCAGCCACAACCGCGAGCTTCGTCTACTAAAGTTCTAGCTCAGTGATTTTAGTTTTTAAATTAAATAACTTGTAACCAGGGTGCAGATAAAATAGCCTACATGATTTTGGGTTTGATAAAATAATAATACCTAATAATTTATTTTCCAGATCTGTTTAAGGACTATGCAATGAATCATCATGAAGAGGAATTAATATCCATAATGAAAATCAAAGACGACACCCGGCATGTCTCAGTAACTGTCAAGTAAGCAGTTTGTTTTCTTTTTGGTAAATCGTCTATACCTATAACGCGCTAAGGAAAATGTTTTCAACAGTAGGTGTACTCCTCCATTATTTCTAACCCGATTTTCTGATTGAGGTGTACAAAAAATGGCCTCGATAGGTAGTTGTGCAAAGTAGTTTTCAATTTATTTTTTGTTAAAACAATTGTTTTACTAATAAGACGTTTTGGTGAGACATGATATGAATATGGCTCATAAAATCATTTAAAAAAAATATAAAAATAAACATAAAAATTTTTTGTTAACTCATAAAATATGGCTTCATTTGGTTTTGGGTGATATTTTATTTAAATGTTGTTATTCCGTTCTAATTCCATTGACTTATAATTTTTATTCTGCAGTTTTGTCACGTTGTTTGAGACCAGCACAGAACTCGGGGATGGGATACTGTCCAGTCCTTCGGTAGTGTTGCCCCTCTGTGACAGACAGAGCGCTTGCGCAGGCACAATCGGAACTGAAGGATCGACAAGAGGATAAGGATCTGCTCACCGTGAAGAACAAAGTCCATGCTAGGATGACAGGTAAATCTATTTTTCGAGTTATGTTGTACGAGTTACGTGTATGTGTTGTATTATACTAGTTATGCATTTTATTTAATATGTTTTACATAGTATTGCACGTTAAATTTGTATAAGAATGAAAATTATCAAAAAGGTTTTGTTGGCTAGGTGATGTAATAAAAAATACCCCCGTCGCAGCAAACCTGCGTACTCAGCGAATTTCCAATGCATAATATTTGTCTTAATACCACATAAAGCCGCATATCAAGTTTCATACAAATATATTCACATATAAGCGATTTGAATTATTATCCATAAGAATAACATTGGTAATGAGTACGTAGGTTTGCTGAAACAAGGAACATAAACAATTGGTTTTTATGCAAATATAAATATAATTTAACTAGGCGAAGCCACATACCAAGTTTCATCAATATTCAATCATAAATAAGCACCATATAACATGTTAGTTATTCTCCATAAGAATAACATGGGGGGTGAGTAAGCAGGTTTGCTGCAACAAGGAACAAAAAAAAGGGTTTTTATGCAATTATCAATATAACTCAACCAAGTGAAGCTACATACCAAGTTTTATTAATTTATGTTCATAATTAAGGGAGTCATTACATTTTACTTATTCTCCATAAGAATAACATGGGGGCTGTGTATGCAGGTTTGCTGCTACGGGAATAATCAACAAAAAATCTGTTTGTTGTGCAAATATCAATATACCAGTACTACGTGAAGCCACATACCAAGTTTTATCAACATACATTAATAAATAATCAAGATATCAAATTTTATTTATTCTCCTTAAGGATAACATTGGACAACGTACTGTGTTTAGCACTTTGAATATCTCAGCAACGGTTGGGCGTAGAATCACAATTTAAACACCAAAATGATCGTTTTGGGGAACTGAACAGATTGGTAAAAGCAAATGTGAAGTTCACATAAAAATAAACTGAGGAAAAGCCAAAAACCTTTTTCCCATAAGATTAACATAGGAGATTTTATGAGTAGGTTTTTTTTTATTTTCTCCGCAACCACTTAACCTAGGTTAATAATTCAAAATACTATATTATTTGTTTTTTTAAGCTCTATAATATGGTCTAAACCAAAATTAAGTTGTTCAAAAATTTTAGGGTGAAAAATGCAAAAAACTGATTTTTGAAAAATTTAAAACCCCCATAAACCCCCCTTCCCATGGTCCGATTTTTCTGGTTTTCGAACTTAAAGTCATGAATGTCATTTTACACATTTGAGCCAAATTTCATCGAAATCGGACGTTTTTTACTCAAGTTATCGCATTCACGGACACACATATATATATATATATATATATATATATATATATATATATATACATATATATAAATTTGTACGAATAGTGTTTTTGTCATCTGGGGACCTCAAAACAAAAAATTATCATGGTCTCGGGCTTAAGTCTTACGATGAGACCTACGGTAATAGCTTCTTCCCTATAGCGGAAATTCGCTAAAACTAAAGAAAGAAACAAGATATAATTTGGTATCAAATAAACCGGCTAATCCCGGACGGGGGGGGGGGGTGGGTTCCCGGACACGGTCTACATATTTGTAAACATAAATATTTCTAAACTAACCTGCAAAGTTGAGAAGTCAGTCGTTATACATTCGTTTAGAGCAAACACAGCTGTAAAAGTTAGAAACGATTGTTTTTGTAGTTTTATTTTGCAGGTTTACCAATTTACGACTTTAAAAAAAATGTATGTCTAACTAAGACATGTTATTTTCGTCAAGTTGTCCGATTTTTTCCCGAAGGCATATTTTTATTCAAAATGTAAGACCGCATAATGCCATGCTATTTAAAGCTATATACAACATATATTTAAAAAAAATATATAACATTTACATATTCCATTGTAATCCCGGACACTAATAATACTCCGTGGATGTGACTGTTGGGCCGGCTGTTGCAACTAGCCCCTGACGTAAAAAGCAGATGTCCTGCCGTAACTAATAACAACACTATGGTGTTTAGCCCTGATACAGTACCTATCTGTGTTTGTTATTAAAATTTGTGCTTTTAATTTTTGAAAAATTGTTTGTACAGTCTCCAAGATGAACGAAAATTAATCAAGACCCAAGATGTTAGAGCAGGCAGTAAAGGAGGAAAGTTAATGTCATGATCGTGATCTATGATTATGTCTCATGATCAATGATGACGATCAATTATCATGTCTGTGGAAAATATAATGGGCCCCATGGAAAGCAGACAGTTTCCAGCCCAAAGGAAGAAAATATCATCGCTGATCATGTTGAACAAATATATATAAGTCGTATTATTCTTTGTTTCATTTAAACTCCTTTTCCCCTTATGGTTCTTTGTTTAGTTTCATGTTAGTTGCAAATAATAAACAGCTGAAAACGTGACATAAGAATACTTTTATTTATCCCCAACCCATTAACAATGTTTATTTATTTGATTTTTAAGCCTTTGACTGCTACAAAGGCATCTGCAGACCTCAAAACACCGTCCAATACGGACAGGAGAGATTAGTTTATACTTTATAACGTTATTTAGGTGGGTGTCAAGTATTCTTTGCCTAAATCTACCATAAGTGATCATGTCAGTGGAAAATATAATGGGCCCCATGAAAAGCAGACGGTTTTTATCCCACAGGAAGAAAATATCATCGCTGATCATGTTGAACAAATATAATATATAAGTAGCATTGTTCTTTGTTTCAAACTGTATTTTAAATGCCTTTCCCCTTACGGTTCTTTGTTTAGTTTCATTTTAGTTGCAAAGAATAAACAGCTGAAAGCGTGATGTAAGAATACTCTTTATTTAACCCCAACCCATTAATTTTTTTTTTAAATTTAATTTTGTGCATTTCAAAAAAAGCATTCAAAAGTTCAGTTTTAGCGAATTTCCCCTATAGGGAAGAAGCTATTACCGTAGTCGGCATGGTAAGACCTAGGCCCGGGACCATGATAACTTTTCGTTTTGAGGTCCCCAGACCCCAAAAACACCATTCGTTCGAAACTGTATATATATATATAAAGTATATATATACTGTATATATAAACTGTATATATATATATATAAAGTGAGATATCAATTTGTCTTTTCCTCCATAAGAATAACATTAGACAACGTACTGTGTTTAGCACTTTCAATATCTCGGTAACCAATTGACGTAGAGAAATGATCAAAATAAAAAATTGTGTGTTTTTTTAAGCTGAATCCAATGATAAAAATTAAAATTTGACTATATCCAAAATTATATATAAATACCCCCGTCGCAGCAAACCTGCGTACTCAGCGAATTTCCAATGAATATATATGTTTCTCACTACCACATAAAGGCACTTACCAAGTTTTATAAAAATAAATTAATAACTAAATGATCTATAGCATTTTATTTATTCTCCATAAGAATAACATAGGACTGAGTATGCAGGTTTGCTGCAACAAGGAGCACAAAATATGTGTTTTTATGCAATTATCAATTTAACTCAACCAGGTGAAGCTACATACTAAGTTTTATTAATTTATGTTAATAATTAAGGGAGATATAAATCTTTACTTATTCTCCATAAGAATAACATTAGGGCTGAGTATGCAGGTTAGCTGCTACGGGGACAACCAACAAAATATTTGTTTTTTGTTCAAATATCAATATACCAGTACAACATGAAGCCACATACCAAGTTTCATCAATATACATTCATAAATAATCGAGATATCAAATTTTATTTATTCTCCATAAGGATAACATTGGACAACGTACTGTGTTTAGTACTTTGAATATCTCTGCAACGGTTGGACGTAGAATCACAATTTAAACACCAAAATGATTGTTTTGTGGAGCTGAAGTGATTGGTAAAAGCAAATGTGAAGTTTAAAGTAAAACTAACTGAGGAAAAGCCAAAAACCTTTTTCCCATAAGATTAACATGGGAGATTTTATGAGCATGTTTTTTTGGATTTTTTCCGCAACCACTTAACCTAGGTTAATAATTCAAAATACCGTATTATTTGTTTTTTTAAGCTCTATAACATGGTTAAAACCAAAATTAACTGTTTCAAAAATTTTAGGGTGAAAAATGCAAAAAACTGATTTTTGGAAAATTTGAAACCCCCATAAACCCCCCTTCCCATAGTCCGATTTTCTGGTTTTCGAACTTAAAGTCATAAATGTCACTTTACACATTTGAGCCAAATTTCATCAAAATCGGACGTTTTTTTACTCAAGTTATCGCATTCACGGACACATATATATATATATATATATATATATATATATATATATATATATATACATATATATAAATTTGAACGAATAGTGTTTTAGTCATCTTGGGACCTTAAAAAAAAAATTTGTCATGGTCTCGGGCTTAAGTCTTACCATGAGACCTACGGTAATAGCTTCTTCCTTATAGGGGAAATTCGCTAAAAAGTAATTATATAATCCTTTGCTGGGGTTTGTCTACATTTTAGACGTTGTTTCACATTCATAAATACATACAAGTAGATTTGAGACACTATAGTGGTAAACCATATTTTATGGGAGCTCCTAACCTAAAGCAAAACTTATCTTAATGTTTACACGTAGACGTCAACAACATAATAACAGTTATTCTCGTTTTATCAATGATGCTACAAATGTTAATTTTTCGTTGTCTATGTGTTTTCCACAGCATAATGAATGGATTATTAATTTATTTCTACAATTTGTTTTATGTTTAAAATCAACAGTTGTATTATAAGGGTCGCTACAGACCTTGACGGATAAATCGGTGATAGTAGCCACTCTAAAAACGAGACTGTTTCGACGTCACGCTGACTATTTTCTTTTACAAAATGTTTAGCTTTTACAAGACCTTACACACGCTTTTGTAAGCCGTCTAGTCAGCGCGACGTCGAAAGAATTCAAAATGGCTAGTAGCGATTCACCCGTCAAGATCTGTGGCAACCATTATAGCGGAAACATTGTTTCTGGCCGTTTAGAATAAGAGTGGGATGAATTCAGGGCTGTCATATATTTGCAATTGCATAATTATTTCTAATTTATTGCTTTTGGGAAATGTTATGGATTATGTCTAAAACCATATGTTGTAATTATCTGTGGTAGATTATGAATGTTGCTCATCAGTGTGTTTTGATGAGTTGTTTATTTATTTGAAACTCATTATACATGTAGGCTGCTACCATCCTTCTTCTATAAAATAAATTATTTTCCCTTTTTCAAATTAATAAACAAAATTAATAAATGTAAAGTTTTTTTTAACAGTAAGACAATTGTACTGTAGTACAAGTACTGTTTTACAAGTACTGTAGTTGGTTTTCAGCATTTGAATCAGATATAAGAAAAAGCAATACTTATATTTTTTTCGCTCAAAGTAATATTATGTTACATATTTTTCTTTCAATTTAAATTGTTCATTGAGAAGTAGTAATATGTCTTGATCCAGAATCATGAATCAGCCAGTTTGATCCATCAAACATTCATAACAACGCGGCCTGCATTTCGCCCTAACAACCAGCGTTCCCATTCGCACGCCTCGAGCGAAACAACTGTTATCACGCATAGTTCAAACTTTCGCTGTTGAAGAAAGTTGGATTAATAGAATTATTGAGCCACAGGAACTGTAAAAACGTTGAGTAAACAATGACATTATACTTTTACTTTTTACTGTAAAATTAGCAGAATTTTATACCTTTTGTAAACAAACTACTGTAATTTTCATAATTTTAAATGTCATTAGAGCCTTAAACACTCTTTAATAATAATTACTTTTGACCACTAGCTGCACAAAACAAGATTTGGACAGGTTTATTTAAAACTGTTTGGTTTAAGAAAATGGGTTCACACTTCAATAATAGAAAAGCACGGCTCGAGATTTTATTGAAAATATTAGTTTTTCTTAAATGGGTATTTCTTTGTCAGACAAAGAACCTCATAAAAGAGGGAAACACAATTTCACAATAAGTATTTAAAAATGGTTGAACTATTCTTAAAAAAAAACGGCAAGCGTAGCTGAAAGAATACATTATGAGATCAAGCGTTAATGTGGCATTGCTCATTAAGTGGGGTTGAACGTTTTATAATGGTTAGTTTTCGTTTATGAAGCTAGAAGAAATAATTTGTGAAGTTCAATTAATTCAGGCTTTGTCAATATTTAAATAGATATGATTTAAAGTTTATTTTTGCTTTTTCAAAGATCCGTTTAGTTTAGGGTTTTTTCACAAATTTATTTTGTGAAATTCCGATTTCAGTAAAAAAAAACTGTTTTGGCTACCGCCCGGTTTCGAGTAAAAATGACGTTTGTCACTTTTAATCAGTTAATAGCCTGAGCCGGGAAAGAGCGTAGCTTTTTGTGTTATTTCATTCAGCTAAAAATAATAGAACAATTACGTCTTAAATATGCGCTTAGTTCAAGACCCTAGAGGCAGGCAGATACCAGAAGACAAATACATTTTAAATCCACTACATAGGAATATGAAGCATTTTATCGATAGCCGAAGATATTTCTGTTTTTGATTCTTATCGATTGGTTAAAAATGCACTGATTCTTAAAAAATTGTTACCGTATAAATGTAATAAATTGGTGCTTGTTTTACTAACAGATTATCCATTTTGAGCGTCTATTTCATCTGATGTATATTTTTTCACTTTTGGTTCACTGTGTTTTGGCCAATTTTGAGATAATCATTTTAAATAAGCAAACAAAATAAATTTTTTTTATTTACCAACATTTTATACTTATTAAATGTTTGCTGTGGATTTTCACCTCTACGACAAGCTAGCCCTAACAAAATAGTCCATGAGAGTTTAGTGGGCTCACTAACGTTTTATGAACAATAACAAATACATTGCACATTAAAATTTGTCAATTAAGTGATGACAATAAAGATATTGCTAGTTTTTATTTTCAATACCCAACATTACGTAGCACTGTAAAATTAATATAGGCTGTGATATTTTAGGGTGTTTAATTTAGTATTTTCCCTTAAAAATTGCCCACTGTTGTCGAAATTGTTAAATGCACTGTGTTATACCAACGAATAAAAATAATACGCTTAGTAATTCCATCCGCTTTATAGTTTAAATATAAAATACCATTTCAGGTTTATATCAATTCCAGGCCGTATCGTATTAATATAGCTTGTGATATTATAGGACGTCTTTAATTGAGTATTTTCTCGTAAAATTTCCCACTGTTGTCGAAATGTTATAAATGCACTGTGTTATACCAACGAACTGAAATAAAATACGTATTGTGCTTTCCATCCACTTTATGGTTGTAAATAGAAAATATCATTCCAGGTTTATATCAATTCCAGGCCATATCGCAGTGTAAAACGGTCGTTTTCACGTATCGCCCGTACGGCAGGTGCTGCAAAATGGAAGCTCACAACATAATCCAGATATTTTCACTCCGTTAAGGCCAAAACAAAATTGTTTAATATGCAGTTATTTACAGCAATGATTACAAATATTCTAAAACTGTTATACACATTCTATAATATTACAAGTAATTTTAGATATTACAAATATAACATAAAATTGTATAATATTTCCATCAATATGGAGTTGCTTTTAATATATATATAAATATATATATATATATTTCCTTACATGCAATTAGTTACTATGAGGATCCAATTAAAACTTAGAGGATCAGGTAAAACTGTGATTTATCTATGTTTACTATTATCAGTTTACTGAAAAGACGTATGCAGATATTTTTGTAAAACCGACACACACTGGGTGAAAAATCGAATTATGAAAACTAAATATACCGGTATTTATGAAAATATACCGTTGTAAGGTATAATGGTAAATAATTTCAATTTTTAATTTTTAATAAATACAACTCGACAAACTATTAATTGTTAAGTAATAGTTACGAGAGGTAAAATATAGTTTATTTTAACTTAAATTGAAAATTGAAAATCTTTAATATAGCCTACTTTAATATTAAACCGTAACTAGTTATATTCTGAAACAGCTAGTTTAAATGTGTAAAAGGCTCAGAGTCATTATGATCACTGGTTTAATAAATTACTTGCTTTAGCTGTAACCTTATATGCGGGAGGTACCTTTTTCAATACAGATAAATCATAGACGGATTCAATTCGTTATCAATAATCTAGGGCCGTGAATCAAATATTTAAATTGAAGACACTAATTGAAAACCAATTAATGATGATTGACGTCTTAAAGAAAGTAGTAACTGACAGGTTTGTCAGAGACCAAAGTTTATACGATTGTATTTAAAATACAGGAATCAATAGCTTTTGTATGTTTGTATACATTTTGACGTCATGTTATAGTTAATTAGGATAAGTATCAAGTAAAGAAGTTTTAAGGCAGTTTTAACATGGTAAATTTCTATTATCGAACGAAAGCTCTTTAGATTTAAACAGTTGTGTAAGCATTTAAGTAAACATATTTTCTTAGTGAAGTAGAAAACAAGTTTTCATTTCAGTAAAGTGCAACCATTTAAGAAGTTTAATTAAATTAATATTACTAAAACAAAATCACTCTTTACATTAAGACATTGAATTTGATGTACATCTCGACTATGCTGTCATTTAAGATTTTCTTCTTACTCATAGTGAGCCATCCACCTGACGTAATAAAAACTCCATAGTTGCTAAAAAAACAAGATTTTTATGAGTAGTATTTATAAACCAAACATATTTATATACGATTAAAAATGTATCAAACCGTTCCAGGACTTTTCTACCTCACTGTATAGCTTTCTTTTCAAAAATAGTTTTCTGTATATTGTATTGTTTATTATAGTATTATAATATATAGCAATACATTAATTAAAGCATAGCCGTATACTAACATATGAATCCTTAGAATATGACATAACCTAATACTACTTCGTAAACACAGATAATTGTATACACATGTAGAGTTCCGGATAAGATTATTTGTAAGATGAAGCCGCACGTGCCATAGGCAGAGGCATCCACGTGTTCCGTGTCACGGTTTGACGCGGCGTTATAGCTGGTAGAGCCCCACGACATTTATAGCGTGTGGTTCGTGGTAAGGGGAATGGTACTGTTGAACCACGACATGCCGCTTGTCTGTGTTGTAAACAATACTTCCGAAGACTTGTTTCTTTTTTGCGCTCACCACTTACAACAGTTTAACTGAAGAATGCTCGTCTTGTAAGGTTACACATAATCAAAATAAAAGTTCACGTTAAAGTAAAAAAAAACATGAATGCACAAACAACCAAACAGTTCTTCCAATCCGACGTTTTGCACACCACGGTATTTACTTGCGGAATTTTCAAGGACACTCTTAATGTGCCGGTCACGTAGAATCGCATAACCACGATAACGTTATCACCGTAATGAAGCCAAACGTAGGCGTGGGAGAACGGATTGGTTGTTTGTGCAAACGTATTCATGTTTTGTGTATCTTAAAGTAGACAGTAGGGTGCTATGGCCGGTTCTGGACCACTTTAGCAAACTGAGGAGCCGAGGAGCCCCCCCCCCCGGTGACGCCATCCCCCCCCGTGACGTCATCCCCCCCCGTGACGTCATGCCCCCCCCGTGACGTCATCCCCCCCCCGTGTTGTTTACTTTCCTTGTTTGTCACCGGTTTTTTCCCCATTACGGGATGTTTACTGCTCCTCCGCACGTTAACGCTCATTCCACAAGCAGAATGTCGACTGCCACGTACACATTGTGGAACCACCAGGTCATCCAGGACGTGATTGGCCTGGTGGAAATTTCAGTCTTGGACCAGTTGGTCATTTTGAGATGGGGGTGCCTGGGCCCGGACGGGCGCAATCATTTTATGAGGCGGCGATACGTCGCCAACCAACCCGGTCACCTGGAGGAGGTGCAGCAACGCCTCCACAACTTGATTGCAAATGAGGAGGTGGCCCTCCTCTGGGTTAAAGTTATTCCTTTAGTTTAAGCTTATCATTATATTGTATTGTAAGTTTTCATTCTTCATATATTGTATAACATTCATGAATCATCTTAGATTTAAGCATCACATTTATTGTATTGTATCAATGAAATAAAATTATAAAGACAAAAAAAAAAACAAAAAAAAAACAAAAAAAAACAAACAACAACAAAAAACAAAAAGTGACAAGTTTAGCAAGCTGATGATTGAGAGGACCAGCCCTGTGCCCCCCCCCGACCCCCCCCCCCCGACCCCGACCCCCCCCCCGACCCCATCATCCCGGTTTTATTATTTTGTTTATTGCATTTTATTTTTGTTTTTTTTTGTTTGTTTTTTTGTTTGTTTTTTTTTTTTTTTTGGACAAAGGAAGCATTTATTTATCAACAAAAAACTTATAACTATTCCTCGTTATCGGCCGCCTCCTCTTGTTCCTCCAAGCGGTCCAATTCCTCATCTAGTTCACGCAGCCTGGCCATGTCGGCCATGTACCATCGCCAATGTGTTTCGTGCTGCGGCTCAACCACCCACACTCGGTCAACGTCGTCCTGAAGCGCCTGTCAATCCAGGTACACTTGTCTCGCAGTCCTCGGTGGTGGTGGTGGGTCCTCAGACGAGTCGGACTGAGGCGATGGAGGCGGTGATGGAGACGGTGTGGGCTGAGGCGATGGAGGAGGAGGAGGCCGCTGCAGCCCGCTAGGCCCAGGCTGAGGCGATGGAGGAGGCCGCTCCAGATCCCGTATTTGCTGCGCAAACGTTTCTTCTAATAGAGCCTCTTGCTCCAACTCATCTACGAAATTTGCATTTGCAAGTGCAAACTCGTAGTCATAGTCTGTCATATCATCCTCCCACGGAGCAGCCATGCTTAACGACTGAGCGAGAGCCTGTTTGTGTAGGAGATAAATCGGACTTGTTATTGTTGGGGAACTTCCCTAGTAAACACATTTGGACCCCCCCCCGACCCGACCCGGACCCCCCCCCACCCCCCCCCATATTTTCCAATACATGCCGTTTGCTTTCCTTGTTTATCGCCTACGTGATGTTTACCGCGCGCGCCTCCGCTTTCACCCGCCGGTTTCTCCAGGTCTTAATCATTCTTACTACAGCCGCGATGGAGTACACTTGTATGTATTGCGACAAGCGTTACTCGCGTAGCGACCATTTGCGCCGGCACATGCTGACGCATGTGGATTCGCCACTGTACCCTTGCCGAATTTGCGGAAAGCAATTCGGCAGAAAAGACAAGGTGGCCCGGCACCTTGCCACCCACCGATATGCCCCGGCAGCTGCTCCAGCTGCCCCCGCTGATGCCCCGGCCGCTGCTCCAGTTGCCCCCGCTGATGCCCCGGCCGCTGCTCCAGCTGCTCCTGCTGCTCCTGATGCTCCAGCTGCCACGAGGTGCGCCTCCACCCAGACGTGCACCCTGGCTGCTCCTGGCCCGAGGCGATGTGGTGACGCAGCCACTCAGACGCCCACCCAGATACCTATCCCCAGGACACAGGAGGGAAAACCAGTTGGTGAGTAGCAATCCTCAGTTTCTCATTGTTATAATATCAATAAATCTCATTATTATAATATCAATAAATCTCATAAAAAAAGAATATTAATGTTGGTTCGTTATTTACAGCTATCGTCAAGCCGTCAGCCGTACCGCAGGGATGGTGGACCCCAGAGTTCACCGAGCAACAGCGGCGGCGGGAGGAGGCGGAGGCCAACAGGGTCCACCGCGAGATTCGCCGGGGGTTGATCCTCCAACAGTACCGGCCTCGCCCAAGACCCCAGCTCCAGCGCAGACCACAGCAGCCGCAGCAGCAGCAGCCGCAGCAGCAGCAGCCGCAGCAGCAGCAGCCGCAGCAGCGGCCCGAACCAGAGGCGGGGCCGAGTGGAGAACCGAGGCCCGAGCCAGAGCCCGAGCCAGAGGCGGGACCAAGTGGGGAACCGAGGCCCCACGTTGTATATATAAACTCCTCGGATTCAGATTAAATAAAAAAAACCTATTTCCTTTTTCCTTATCCAAAATAAATAAAGAAAATAATTACACAACAAACAAAAACAAAGTGACAAAGTTTAGTTGAGGATTGAGAGGATCAGCCCTGTGCCGACCCCCCCCCCGTTCATGATTTCTCTATCCTAACCTAACCAAGCCCCCCCCCCGCTCATTCCATTATTTATGTTATTTTATTATTTTTGTATGAATTATAATTTTATTTTCTTCATCTTTATTATAAATTAAAAACTTAAAATTACTTTTGTGAAGAAGTCTCAGCCCTCTCTTTCGCTTGAAACTCCTCCATTGCAATCTCAAGAGCACGAAGACTCTCCCAGTCTGCATTATATTGTTCCCATTCTTCATCACATGTAGGTTGGGAGCAACAACACGTAGTTATCCGTTCCCACATTGTTTCATATTCCCTTCGCAGTTGGAGAGCATATTCCTCTTCTATCACCTCAACGGTAGCGAGGAGTTCTTTATCAGGGATATTACCTTCCCATACGCTATTAGCATACTTTTCTTCAATTCCCTCAACGATCTTGATGAGGTCCTCATCAGGAATACTGCTCTCCCATACATTATCAGTGTTCATATTGATGGCAATAGTTTGACTCTCTGACTTAAACTGAAACTTAGAGAAACTCAATCTGTTTACTCATTAGTGGACTTGTTGTTCACGGAGGAAAAATCCTTCATTAAATAATTTGTTTACTCATTAGTGGACTTGATGTTCACGGAGGAAAACCCCTCATTATATAACTTGTTTACTTACTAGACTCCTCAAGCTAAGTGCTTGACCAGTCTGAATTTTGAGTTAGTCATGGAAGCATACAACCCACTGTCACTAGCTCAGCAATCGTGTATTGTAATAAGAAAGAATAAATACATTCTGTGTCAGGGGATTGCACAATTGCCAGTGCCTATACAGCGATACGTTGCATCTTGCCTCAAGGGGTATGTTCGGGAACATGTGTTAGTGCTTAACAACCCCGAAACGGATCCTCAAGTGTTAGACTTGTATAATAGAAACAATGGCAAGAGAGTCTATCAATGCCGCTACTGCCAGTACACTGAGCATTATTGTAATAGAGTTCTGTATCCTGCAAGAATTGTTAAAGTGTATCGCTTTTCAGACTCTAATAATTTGCAGCACACTTGTTTTTGCTGTGGTAAGAGTGCTTGGGAAGCGGATTGGCCACAAAACAATGATTACCTATCTACTTTGGTGATTTTAAAGTCAATGACCATAAAAACAGTTTGGGAGGGCTCTAGTCACTCTAAATTCTTTTTCTTCTTTCAATAAAGAAAAAAGAAAAAATAAAAAATAAAAGGAAAAAAAAAAAACATAAATAAAATACTCCCTTCCCCATCATTTTCTAGTATTACATGTTTTGGTAAGGACTACGTGACTGCCTGAGGTTATCTCATTAGTGAGAGTTCTCCAGTTATTTATGTTAGAATCATTTGCTCACAAGCTCCTACACTGACTAGACCTAACAAAATGTTTAATGTTGGAATTGATGTGTCACTGGAAGGTGAATATTTTCATACAAAACCATTTACAGTTAGATCTACAATTGAAGACATTGAGTCAATCGATGCGGAGATATTCCTACAGACGGTGAAGTATTACACAACGGGTCACTTTGCCGAATTGTCCATCAGGATGTGGATTAAGAAGCGGTTGCCTGAACAAAAACGCCTACAAGTTCAAGCTGCTTTGGATGGCATCAATAAACCGCATGTTGCTTGTCAACGTGTGATTAATTTACTTCTTTTAGAATCCGACCAGGTCTTTGCAAAGGTTATTGTAAACGGGGGTTAGGTAAAGATTATAATAAAAAAGTTGTAAATAAAGAATAAATATAAATAAACAAAATTTCCTTTATAAAAAAAAACTATAAAAATAAACGATATTCCTTTATGAAAAACTATATGGTCCCCCCCCCCCGGCCGATTCAAAACCAGCAAAGGCGCAGTGAGGATGTAAGGCCCCCCCCCCGGCCGATTCAAAACCAGCAAAGGCGCAGTGAGGATGCGAGGATGTAAGCCCCCCCCGGTTTGGTCTACATGCGGCTTAAAAAGCCCCCGCCGACCGGGAGCGGTTGGCGGCGCGTGTCGGGGGACGGTCCTGAAGGAGTTGCCCAGGAAGGAATTACTCAGCGGTTTGCTGACGCTCAAGGTTGCACCCTTGAATTGCTCAGCGGCTTGCTGTCGTGACGCGCCCTCTTTGGCCGCCACCGCTCGGCGGGGACATACCCGGTTGCGCGCGCTGCCGGTATATAAACCTGAGGTCCGCTACCGCGGCCTCAGTTTTGCCCGAGACGCCATGAGCAGCAGCAACAGTGCAACCGAGGTGGATCGAACCATCCGCTCTCTGATGGAGGAGCTTGATGCCATGGATGAGAATGCTAGACCGCCTACCATAACTAAGAAGAGGAGCAAGAAGCCCGTTGTTGGATGGACAGTGGACAGGAATACACCTACCGATTCTCCATCATGCAGTTGGAGCGATGCTGAATGTCAATATACAGTAAAGAACCCTACCAACTTAGGAAACGTTTTATTGAAGATGTCGGTATTCAAAGGCGGACGCCCTACGCATAGTTGCGGCCTATACTTGGACGAGGATAGAGACGATGAAATTTGCATATGCCTCACGGACCTGTTAACGAGACTAGAAAATATGTGGATTAATAGCGATACCGGAGTGCCTAAAATTAACGGAGTTAGTAGGATCGTGACTCCACTACCCGCCTGGCGTAAGACCCGCGATTGCGCAACAGTTTGCGAGGGAAAACGTAAGGCTGGAGGCAATTGCGTCATCCCAAAGCGCAAGAAGTAAACACCACAACGACCCGGAAAACACACACACAATGACGTAAACAACTTGTTGACGCAGTGAGCCTATATAATACGACTCGGTGGTGAGCCACAACCATTCCACATCAAGACACTCAACGAGCAGCATGGACCAAACAGGAGACCTCAAGTCAGCCCTCAACAGCTGCAAGGCGGGGGGTTACACCCGCATAGCCGATCTACGGGACAACATAATTTACCCCATCCGGTCATTTGAGCGGGTGGATACTCCTTATGGCGAGGCGATAATGGCCACTTTGGAGGGGCTAACTGGTGACGACCCGCTGAGGATCTACATGCCTCGTAGATACTTGGCCGTCTTGGGAGACCATGTCATCGGCCAGTACAACGTGGGTGTGGGGTCGAGGATGAGTTTGGTCAAGAGGAGCGGTCCCCCCGGCAGCAAAGGAGCTCTTCTGGAATTTGTTTGAATAAATAAATAAAAAAAACCTTATTCCTTTATCCTTATTAATGTAAAATAAAAATAAATATAAAAAAATAAATATAAAAACTCAATTAATTATAAGAGTCGAGGCGGTGCGTGGCTGTGTTAGTAGCCACCATGGACTTGAGGTGGAAACACCCGTTCACCGCCATCGTAGCTGGACCTTCGGGCAGCGGCAAGTCGCACTTTGTGGCTCGCTTCATAGGGCATACCGACCGCATGTGCGATACGCGCTTCGCCCGTATCACCTGGCACTGCGGTAGTGGCGGTGGAGGAGGAGCCGATGACCCTACTGTGCGCTACGTAGCCGGCCTGCCCGACCTGGACGACTACGATGGTAGCGAGCCCTCCCTGGTTATCGTCGATGACATGATGCGTGAGGCTGGCCCCGGCGTGGCGGACCTGTTCACCAAGGGCTCCCATCACCGCAACATGAGCGTGTTCTTCATCACGCAAAACCTGTTTCATCAGGGTAGGGGTCAGCGCGACATATCGCTGAACGCTCATTACATAGTGTGTTTCAAGAATCCCCGGGACCGCGCTCAGATCAAACACTTGGCTCGCCAAGTATACCCAGAGAACCCCAAATTTGTGGAGGAGGCTTATGCGGACGCCACGCGCGATCCTCACGCCTATCTGCTGATAGACTTGAAACAGTCTACACCCGAGGAGATGCGGGTACGTTCAGCCGTTTTCCCAGACGATCCAGTTAACTACGTGTACCTGCCCAAGAAAAAGTGATAAATAGGCTGAGCGCGCGCCAGTGTCAGTCATCATGTCACACCGCGTGAAGAAAGACACAGCCCTGCTGACTGCTCTGGTGCACGCTACACCCAAAGAACGCAAGGCCCTGTTAAAAGCGTGCGAGAATAGCCGTATCAGGTCAGTGTGTGAGTGTGCGTACAACGTGTTACGCGGGAACGTACCGCTCACCACCTGTCATAAACGAAAGTTGAGAAAGCACAAACAGGCGCTCAGACGGCTGGTGAAACGCGGTGAGGGTTGGGTCAAGAAGCGACGCTACCTTGTACAACGGGGCGGTGGGATCCTCCTGCCCTTGCTGTTGAGTGCGGTGTTACCTGTGTTGATGCAGAAAGTAATTTGAAAAAATGGAGCACGCTAAGAAAATGGTAGTTGTACCGCAGGAGCTCATCGAGAGATTGCGAGAAGGACCAGGACCAAGAGGAGGAGGAGGAGCAGGCAGTACCAATAAGCCAGCCGGCCTGGACGCTGAGATGCATCGCATACTGAGCGACAAGCGGCTGAACGATACGGAAAAATGGAAACAATATCAACAAGTGTTACAGCGGTTCCTGCACTTTTCCGCGGCTAAACGTCAACCCATAGGCCTGTCAATCATCGAGGGGGAGGAGGAGGGAGAGGCAGGTCCGAGTAACGTGAAACGTGAGTCTAGCACCTCGGAGGAGGAGGGGGTGTTGGCATCATTCCCAAAAATCTACAAGTCGGTGGCGCGCAACTTGTTGCGGTTCATGACCCAGCAAGGCAGCCCCATCGCCTGGGACGCCAGTGGGGTGGTGTATGTGAACAACGAGAAGGTCCCCAATTCCAATATAGTGGACATCGCGCACAGCATAGTGAGAGCGCGAAGGGCGGACCGATTGCCTACCGGTTGGCAACAAGTGATGACCGCCTTGAAAAACATGAACGTGCCTAAAGAATACATGAGCAATCCCACGGCGTTGCGTTACCTAAACGGGGGGCTGGACACTGCATCGAGCCCCTGGGGAGACACGACGGCCTCCTCATCACCCCTGTCACCGAGGTTGACACCAATGCTAGACCGCCTGAGACCGCGACTTCCGGCAGCCAGGAGAAGGATAATAACCGAGGAACCTGACCAGGAATCGTCATTGGACAACTGGGAGCAGTTCTCACCGTAATGGAGAAGCTGTACTATGACCCGAGCCAGCCCGGTTCCCTCGGCGGGGTGGCTGCTCTGGCCAGAGCCGCGCGCCTCCCGAAACGCAGAGCGGTGGAATGGCTGCGTGCCCAGGACACCTACACGCTGCACAAGCCTGCGCGCAAGTGGTTTCCCCGCAACCGCTACGCCGTTTTTGGGCCTCAGGAGCTGTGGCAGGCGGACCTGAACGACATGCGCGGTCTCAGCCAGCACAACGACGGGGTCAACTACCTGCTGACTGTGATCGATGTATTCAGTAAGCGGTTGTTTGCGGTACCACTGAGGAGGAAAAGCGGGCAAGAGGTGGCGGCAGCGTTCGAGAGGATATTCTCCGAGGCGACTCCTCGCTGTCTACAGACTGACAAGGGGACGGAGTTCACCGGGGCCGCTACCAAGCGAGTGTTCAAGAGTCACGGTGTCACATACGTCACCACGCAGAACCCCGATGTGAAGGCGGCGGTGGTGGAGCGAGTCAACCGCACGCTCAAGAACCGCATGTGGCGCTACCTAACCTACAAAAACACGTATCGCTACATCGACGTGTTGGACAGGCTTGTGGATGCCTACAACCGCAGCCCGCACAAGAGCCTGGGTGGTGGTCTGCGACCTGTGGACGCGGACAGCGGCGATGGAAAAACGGTGTATAAGGTGTGGCGTCACATGTATGGAAAGGCGATCCCGCGACGCAAGCCCAGGTTCGAGCCTGGTGCCACGGTGCGCATAGCCAAGGAGAAGGGCACGTTCGCCAAAGGTTACGAGACCAACTGGAGTAAGGAGCTGTTTGTGGTGGATCACGTATACGGGTCGCATCCTCTACCATTGTACGTGCTGCGAGACCTGAACGGGACGCCGCTGGAAGGGCGCTTCTACGAGCATGAGATGCAAAAGGTAACGGTTGCCCCGGACCGTATGTACCAAATAGATAAAATACTGGACACTAAAGGGCGAGGCCGCAGTAAGCGCTACTTGGTCAAGTGGGTCGGTTACGGAGAGGACTTCAACTCGTGGGTACCTGCATCTGAAGTGCAACAGCTGCTATGACGACAAAGCGCAGGCAGCTGTACCTGACGTTACCCAGCAACAGCTCAATGGACTATTATCCAAACAACACCGTGGCTAACTACATCACCCATCTACCATCAGTCGTGCGATTGGGTGGCGGTGGTGAATGGGAAGTCGCTTTAGTCGAGGTCCATTACCCATGCTCGTTTGTGACAGTGGGGGAGGACGCTCGCGTATATCTCTACACTAAGGATGACACCGGCAAGCCTGAACTGACCGCTGTAAAGGTGGAAGCTGGAAACTATAAAGACATCGATGAACTGGTCAACGCCATCAACGCCATTCCAAAATTGGACTTATACCAATGCCAGTTTGTGTACGACAAAGAGATTGGGAAGGTGGAATTGATCTCGATAGACCAGACTGTGGAGCAACTGGAATTTAGCCCCACTCTAGCGTTACAGTTGGGATACGACGTGCACAATGTGGATTTGATCAAACATAGAAAAGCTATAAGACCGCCCAACTTACTGGCCGGGATCCCTTCGCACATGTACGTGTATTGTGACCTGGTGGAACCTCAGCTAGTAGGTGACACTGTTGCGCCCTTGTTAAAGATTGTGAACATCGACGCAAAAAACTACATCTACGGTGCGAGTATCACCGTGCATTTCACCGACCCTCACTACGTGCCGCTGATGAAGAGCTCCTTCGATAGTGTGGAAATCGATTTAAGGGACAGCGTTGGACGCCATCTGCCATTCCACTTCGGGACTACGTGCATGAAGCTTCACCTGCGCAGAGAGTAGCAGCAGCAATGAACCTGAACGACCCCTATCTGGCGTACTACCGCCAACAGCAGTCTGGACATGGAGTGTCCACGGTATTCAGAGGAGCCGCTTTCCAACGCGGTCATGGCATCGGCAGTTTCCTAGGCGGGCTGATGCGTACAGTGGTCCCGTTGATCAGATCCGGCGCATCGGCGCTGGGCAAGGAGGCGCTGAGGTCCGGTGTGGGCTTCTTGGGCGACGTGGCGGCGGGCACAGCCAACCCCCGAGTCGCAGCCAACGCCCGACTCAGGCAGTTTACCGGGTCGCTGAAACGTAAGGCTGATGAAAAACTGGATCGCGTGCTGAGCGGTGGTGGTGGTGGCACCTATAAGAGGAGGCGTGTACAGCGAGTGACCCCTCAGTCTCTGGCTAAACTCCTCGGAGTTAGGAAGAAGAAGCGCGCTGCGCCCAAGAGAAAAAGGAAGCCTGCAAAACGTGTCGCTAAGAAGAGGAGGAGCAAGACCGTTGTGCGACGTAAGAAGAGCAGGAGTACTGCGAGAGACATTTTTGGATAATGGCGTTTCTACATCAGAAGTCGTGCGAGTGTGTCAAGACCGAGTTGGACCTGTTCTCGCTACCGCCCACACAGACCAGTATAGAGAGTGGTAAATGGGTGCAGTACAAGCCCATCTCCTCCCTGACAGACGACTCACCCGTTGAGTTCATAGTTCCGGGTCATGGGGACGAGTACACGGATCTGTCACAGACGCTACTGCATGTGAAGGCTACCATTAGAACGGCTAATGGAGGCGCTGTAACGGGTGATCAAGCGATAAAAGAGGTGGGTCCGATTAACAACTGGCTGCACTCGCTGTTCAGTCAAGTGGACCTGTACCTGAACAACAAACTGGTGTCTCCTCAGAACAACACGTACGCCTATCGCGCCTACCTGGAGAACCTGTTGTCCTATGGTGGTGATGCCAAGACATCGCACCTCACCGCGGAGATGTTCTTTGAGGACTATGCCGGGTACATGGACAATACTGAGGAGGATAATTATACCGGGCTCAAGAAAAGGAGAGAGTTTATCAAGGGAAGCCGGTACGTGGACATGGTCGGACATCTGCACGTTGACCTGTGCAACCAGGAGAAGTTCATGTTAAACGGTGTGGAGATGCGCTTTCGTCTGATCAGGTCAAAGAACTCATTCTCCATCATGTCTAAAACCGTGACAGACTACAAAGTGGACATCGCCGAAGTCAACCTGTTTATGCGCCGCTGTAAGATCAACCCGAGCGTGCTGTTGGCTCACAGCAGGACGCTGGAGTCGGGCACAGCCAAATATCCCATTACGCGCGTGGAAGTCAAATCCTTCACGCTACCCTCCGGTATCAGCAGCAATACTCTGGACAGTGTGTTTCTGGGTCAACTGCCAAAACGCATTATAGTTGGCCTGGTCAGCAATCAGGCGTTCAACGGGGACTACAAGAAGAACCCGTTCAACTTCACCCACAGCCACGTGAAATTCTTCGCACTGTACATAGATGGTGAGCAAGTACCATGTAAGCCGCTTCAACCGGATTATACGTTCGGTCATGAGTTGTGCGTGCTCGCCTACCACACGCTGTACACTGGCACCGGCATCAATTTCTCAGACTGTGGTAATGAAGTCAGTCGCAACGAATACCCCTATGGATACTGCCTGATGGCGTTTGATCTGACGCCCGATATGGCGGCCTCTCAATCCAGCCACTGGAACCTGGTGCGCAACGGTAACCTGCGCATAGAGATTGGGTTCTCCGAAGCCTTGGCGGAGGCGTTCAACTGCATAGTGTATGCCGAGTTGGACAACGTCGTGGAGGTGGACCGTCACCGCAACGTGACTGTGGACTTTGGAGGGTAAAACGGGTTATCTCCTCCGCCGCTGCCGCCGCCGCCCTCCCACCTACTTAAGGCCGAGGCAGCGCGCGCTCGCTCTCAGTTCAGCCGACCTCGCGAGATGGACGTGCCGCCACCAATCTACAACGAGCCTACCGCCACCGCCACCGGCCTAGTGCGCTGCCATCATGGAAGCGTGGTGATGGACATGCAGTGCTTCAAGGACAGCGACAACGACTATTTGCTGAAGGAGGTCTGCGTGGTGGACGTGACTACCGGCACGCTAATCATGCATCACATCGCTCGTCCGCCCTTCAATCGAGACCTCCTGACCAGCGAGAAACTGCGCGAGAGCGGCTGGCTCACGCGTCACTGCCATGGGCTCGAGTGGGACCAGGGCGATATCGCCTATGTCGCCCTGCTGGACAAGCTGCGGGCCTGCTTCATCCACCGCCCCATCGTCTACGTCAAGGGGTCGCAGAAGAGGACTTTCGTTCAGCGGCACCTGATCGTCGAGCCTGCCGCCACCACCGTGCAGGACATGGACGACCTGGGTTGCGGGTCCCTCAACGGACCACCCTCCTGCCGGACCCTGCGCTGCAGCCACCATAAGAGCGCCCTCAACCGTTGCGCTCTGCACAACTGTATCGTCCTGCGTGATTGGCTGATGGCCAATGACAGGTCGGACTCGTCAGCCCTAGAGTGTTGCTGCTGCTTCCGCCCACGATGAACACCACACAGATCGAGAGGAGCCTGGCGCAAGTCCCCGGACTGAGGAGCGTTCTGGTCTGCGCCTCTGACCGTCTGCCTCACTCACCCGTTCAACCCCAGACCGCCATAGTGGCCAACACCATGTCACACACTGAGAGAGGAGACCACTGGGTGGCATTCTACTGCTCTGAGGACCGGCTGGAATACTTCGACAGCTACGGCAGGTCCCCATACCAGGCGGACTACCAGAGGTTCCTGAGGCGCAACTCGCGCCGCCGCTATGTCTACAACAGGTATCGACTCCAGGGCTATGGTACTTCCGTTTGCGGCCACTACTGCCTCACCTACCTGTACTGCCGGGCGGTCCTCGGTATGGCGCTTGGTGACTACGTGCAGCTCTTCGATCTGGCGTCCCCCACGGTCAACGACGCTCTGGTCCGCAGGCTCTTCCACTCCATCTTCTCACCACTACGTTACTGATACTTTATTTTATTCTTTTTAATTGTGTGTTTGTATATTCTTATTATGTTTTTGAAATAAATACGATATATTGCAATCACTTGTTGTTCATTTGTCCTTACTTCAATATTTAAGAAAAGTACATGTCCAATATCTCGATTTTTTATTTAAAATTTTTTTAAATTATTAAATTTTATAAATTACATTTTAAATTATTTTAATTTGAAAAAGTTATAACTTGGACATGTTGATGATTTTGAAAATATAATGAGGAAATACGGGTGAGGTAATAACAACACAGATATCTGCTGTGAACTAAAACTTTTAGAATATAATTGCTTACAAATACTATTTACAAATAAATTATAAACGCTATTTACAAATAAATTAAAAAATACTATTTACATATAAACATAAGCCTACACAGGAAACTCTTCATCAACGTCCTCCTCCTCATCCACCTCCATTGGCTGCTGTTGCTGTTGGTTATTGAGGTGGTCTCGTCCTCCTCCAGCCAGTGGTGGGATGTCCTTGTGTCCCCAAGGCAAGGTGTGGATCCCATCCGCCAGGACATAGCGCTTGTCATCTTTCGGGCTCAGGGAAAGTTTCGGGGGTAAGGATGTTCTTGACGACCCCCTTGGCGACTCCCTTGGCGCGCTTGAGAGCCTTGGATCCCGTCTCCTCGCTCGGGTCCTCGATGTCCATGAAGTAAAGCTTGGAACGAAGCCCGAGGTACTCAAACAGGGATCTGCCAGCGCACTCATCCTTGAACTTGCCGATGACTTTAGCGTTGATGGGGCTGTAGCAGGGGTGGGACCTGGGGTAGGCGCTGGTGTCAAAGTCCTCCAGGTGTTCCATCATCTCCCTGTAGATGTCCTGAGAGATGATGTCAAACACGAAGCTGTCCGTGTCCATGTAGTCTACGGTCAGGCGGTCACCGTAGCGGTCCTTCATCTTGCGCAAGAACTCATACATGAGCCACTTGCTCAGCTCCAGGACAGACATGCCGATGTAGATGGGTTTGTCCAGAACGATGTTCACCCTGGCTAGATGGATGAGGGCTATGTCCTCTGTGTAGTAAGTGCGGTCCAGGAAGTTGGACTTGGCCACGTATTTGCTGAACCTCTCCGGAGTGCAGACCAGCTTGACGTTCAGGCGCTTGCGCACGTTCTCGATGGTCTTGCCGAAGACCGCATTGTTCATGAGCTTGAAAAAGTCCTGCTCAAACTTGGTCTTGGCCTTCTTCCTCAGCTCGGTGTTCATCAGGATGTAGGGCTCGAGCCATCGAGACTGGTGGAACGAGACGGCCCTGTGCACAGCCACAAGCTCCAGTCCGTTGTTCAGCGCCTGCTGCAGGATCCTGTAGTGGCAGATGTAGTGCTCCTTGTTGTCCAGGGTGGTCACCAGCTTGGGGAACTTGCCTATTGGAGGCCGCTTGGTCTCACAGCAGTAGGGGAGGTCCCTGTGCAGGTCGTGGAGACGGGCGGGGTAGTTGAGGTCCACCTCCAGTATGTAGCCCCGGTCGGCTTCCGCGTCCAACGAGGCGATGTCCAAGGCGTCAATCTCCTCACGGCTGAGCCACTGGAAGTCTCCGGTGGGCAGGTACTGGGACATGGCCCAGCCGTACAAGTTATTGGCATCCAGGTACAGGAGGTGGCGTGTCGGCTCGTCGAGGCGTCGGTCCTCAGGGCGGCATCGCTCGTGGTTGGCCTTGGCGTAGCGGGTGATGGCCTGGGAGATACCTCCTCTGATGCCTTGCTCCACGAAGAGGTACATGTCAAAGTCCCGTAGCGTGTCCAGCTCCACGCCGCAGGTCTTGAGCATGACGTCCCAGGCGTAAGAGGGCAGGGTGTAGTAGTGTGCAGGGTCCAGTCCATACTCAGCCAAAGAGGTGTCGCGGAACTGCTCGAACACATCGGTGAGGAGGGCGATGTCACAGCGCAGGTACTTGTCGGCATAGTCCTTGAGGTGGTTGCAGTCAAAGACTCGCCACACGTTGAGGGCGTGCTCGTACTCCTCCTCCTTGATATCCTCCAGGGTCATGCTGTTTTTGAACGCGGCCCGAGGAGGAAGCTGTCTGGTGGAGTACAACGTGTCGTACGACGTGACAAAGTCGTAGGGGAACACGCCCTTCCTGCGCACCAGGTCGAAGAGCCGGTTGTCGGGGAACCGCTTCCTGGTCTCACGCATCTTATCCGTGGGAAGCCCCGCCGCTAGGTTGGCCAGGCTCATGGACAAGAACCTGTAGGTGTCCAGGAACCGCACCGCGAAAGATGACTGTCGTTGGTAGTCCCCGGGCTGGCCAAAGTGGAACCGCTTGGTGAAAGCGATGTAGCGCTCCTCCGTGTGCGCCAGCACGTCCACATCGCCGGGGTCAATGGCCAACTCCCGCACTATGAAGTGAGCGTCATAGTTGGACAGGTTGTGGAAATAGCAGTTTATGACCCGCTGATCCCTGTACCGTAGGTTGCACGAGCGGTGCGCCGCTCCTCGGAACTCGTAAGGTGGGGCGTGGTTGTGGTCCCGCACCTTGACGTCCTGCTCGGTGAACTCCTCACCGCAGAGGTAGCAGCGAGTCGCCGCCAGGTACTCTTCCATCTCCTGCCGGGTCAGAGAAGGGTGCAGAGCTCTCATGCTGAACAAGAACTCCCACAGCATCAACACATCCATCTTGAGCCTCTCCATAAACACCTTGGACGCGTCGACCCCGAAGTAGACCCGGGGTTCAAACTCCTCCAGCCCCAACGAGTCCATGATCTGGTATGCAAAGGCGTATGGGACGTGCATGCGCATAGGTCTGGTCCCGGGTGGTGGTTCCGCAGGGTCGTCAGCGACGGGCTGAAGGGAGCACTCAAAGTCCGCGTAGATGCAGAACCTCTCTCGCCGGGTGTACTCGGGATGCGCGAACCGGATCTTCTCCTTTTTTGGCATGTCCAAGCGGAGAGGAGCCTTAGCGTAACAGTAACGCCTGTGCTCCTCCAAGCGCTGAGCACCCGTCAACCCGAGCTTGTTGGGCCGGTTGTCAAAGTAGGCGAAACACCTCTTACAGATGTAGATGCTGTGGTCATGGGTGGTGAGCTGAGGGCGGACCAGTCGGCTCAAGTTCCTGATGAACGCGTAATGGCTGTTACCCTCAGTTGTCACGTACAGCAGGTCGCGATGGTCTTGGAGCTCCCGCCTACATATCTTCAACGGGTATACCCTGTTCTTGAACTCAGGTGTTCCACCAGGCCGTCTCCCCACCATCGCGCGCTCTATCCCATACACGTTCACGCTGATGGCGTTCTTGCGCTCAAAAGCCTTGATGTCCTTCAGTGTGACGGGGAAGCGCAGGTCGGTCCAGTCGTACCGGGCGATGATGTCCAAGGTGTACCTTGTGGGTCTCTGCTGATGCTCCGGGACGAAGGCGCCCAGGATCGCGTACATGAAGCACATGTCATCGTTGTTTTGGACATTGATGACTGCGTGCGTGGCGTCAATGTCCTTTGGCAGCGGAATAAACGCCCTGCCTCTGAGCGGTATGTACTCATTCACGCGGATCTCCAGGTCACGTATGCGCAGGTAGGTCCATCCACTGCCCACCAACTCGCACTGCTCCTTCTTATTCTTGATCATGTCGAACGTCACGGAGAGGAAATCCCCCAAGTCAGAGGCCTCGGTCAGCGGGACGTTCTTCGTGTTGAAGGAGCGCAGGCAGGTGGCCCCATGGATGTTGGTGAACTCACATTCCAGGACCATGTTTACCTTGATGCTGGGATGCCTGCTCCTCACGTCAGTCAAAAGATCAAAGACCTCCTGGAACAGGAAGACGAGCGCTT
Organism: Allygus modestus; assembly: GCA_963675035.1. Taxonomy (NCBI): domain Eukaryota; kingdom Metazoa; phylum Arthropoda; class Insecta; order Hemiptera; family Cicadellidae; genus Allygus; species Allygus modestus. The sequence goes on along the minus strand of OY776115.1, from coordinate 28,830,380 downwards.
CCTCAACTGTCAGCAGGGCGTCCATCGGTTGGGACAGTCGAAAGGTGAGGAGGCGTCTGCGGAAGGCTCGATGCACGAGCTGGAACGCTGGGAGACCGGCACCCTCCATCGGCTCCTCCTCTTCCTCACTAGACCCCAGTTGTGGCTCCCTGCTGGGCCCCGGTTGCGGCTCCCTGCTGGGCCCCGGTTGTGGCTCCCTGCTGGGCCCCGGTTGCGGCTCCCTGCTGGGTCCCGGTTGAGGCTCCCCGCTCGGTCCGGGTTGAGGCTCCCGTGGCTCCGCGATGGGTGATGGTGGTGGCCCGAAGTGGTCTCGGATGAGGTTCAACGCGATAGGGCAGCTGCGCGTCTGGTGGCGGTCCCGGTTATGACGGCGCATGAAGTCCCTGTCGCAGAAGGCGCAGCGGAACCTGGCTGCCCGAGCCTCCAACTCTGCTCCTCCGTCTACAACATATAACGAGAGTTACTACACTTATAAAACGATGGGGGGGGGCTGCTTGGTTGGTTAGGTTAGGTTGGTTAGGTTAGGATAGAGGAAGCATGAGGGGGGGGGCTGCTTGGTTGGTTAGGTTAGGTTGGTTAGGTTAGGATAGAGGAAGCATGAAGGGGGGGGGGCTTGCTTGGTTAGGTTAGGTTGGTTGGTTAGGATAGAGGAAGCATGGGGGGGGGCTTGCTTGGTTAGGTTAGGTTGGTTAGGTTAGGATAGAGGAAGCATGGGGGGGGATTTACAGTTTATTATGTAAATTAATTTAAAATTAAAAATTTAAATTTCTTTAAATATTTATTATGAGAAGCATTTTATAAAAAGGTAGTCATGATTATAGTTACTAACCTTGGAGCTCCTCCACAGGCTGTTGGTGGGCAGTAGTAATGTGCCGATTGAGGTTGTCCCTTCTTGTAAATCGTCTACCACAAACGTTACAGTCATGGCGTCTGTCGTTGTGGGTAGACTCTGCATGCCTCCTCAGGTTTTTGAAAAGGCTGAAGGTGTGACCACAGACCTCACACAAATGTTGGTTGTTCATCTACAACAACAACAAAGGATACTTAATAACGTTCTAGACGAATGAAAAATAAAATATTAAAAAAGAAACAACCATGATACGCTCAGAATAGCTTCACTGATTTATGTATGCCTCAAACATTGTAATGTCAGGTTCGAAATCAGTTAACTGGAAATTATCATTCGTTGGAAAGGCATAATACATTTAATAAAGAGCTGTTTTAAAACAGGGTTTAATTAAATTTGAGAGTACGTCCGAAATAAAATAAAATTTAAAATGGTTTAGTTAATAAAATATTTCTACTTACGTTTAATTAATGAAGGTAATCGAAGCAGGAAGAAGTCACTGGTTAGGAGCACACAAATGAGCACTCAAGTACATTCACAGATAAACTGAGGAGGATCATTAGGCACCGCTCATTAAATAACATAGGAAAACCACAAGTAAACAATCGCTTGCCTCGAGGTATAACGGGGGATGGTGACATCATGTGGAGGAGGGCTTTGTGTAACTATTTACTTCAATTAATATTCATTTTAGTTCTTAAATTTTACAAAAAAGGATTTACTGCAAACTGTTCCCCGTATCTGTTCCAATCGTTCACCAATAGTAAATACTGCTGTTCATACCGGATCCATTCCCAGTACTCCTTCTCGAATGGATAGTCCTCCGCGAGGTACCTTCTACCCTCCTCTACCACCCACATCTCATAATCATCACGCGGAAAGGTATGGATGTTCTTGTACCGCTCCGCTCTCCACAGCAGGTCGCTCTCGTACTGTTCCAAGTCGTAATGGATCCTCGGAACGCACTCTGCCGTAAACTTCTTGTCAATACGTCGAACGCGCTTCCTCCACTCGTACCGAGGTTCAAATGGTCTCCACGCAGACTGGTATCTCACTCGCCTAACTTTCACAGTCTTTCCCTCCTCACCAACACTCACTTCAACTCGCTCAGTATCGCTGCTGCTGTCAGAGGACATGGTGCTGCGACTCTCGACCGTTAACTGAAGACAAGAGAGGAGTAAACAAGGTCGACCGTTAACTGAAACGGGGGGGGGGGTATCCTCATTCCTCCTCACACGCCTGTGCTCACCAGCCTATGTTAGGTTTCCGCCAGGTCACGTGATTGGGGGGGGGTATCCTCATTCCTCCTCACACGCCTGTGCTCGTCAGCCTATGTTAGGTTTCCGTCAGGTCACGTGACGGGGGGGGATGACGTCACCGGGGGGGGAATGACGTCACCGGGGGGGGGGGATGACGTCACCGGGGGGGGGGGCTCCTCGGCTCCTCAGTTTGCTAAAGTGGTCCAGAACCGGCCATAGCACCCTACTGTAGACTTGTATTGTGATTTTGAATAACCTAACAGGACCAGCATTTTCCGGTTCAACTGAGGTGAGTGGCACCAAAAAACAAATTATATTAATAAAAACTTCAACCAAAATGCATGTCTTTCAAAAATAAAAGTAGTTTGATGTAAATTATTTTAAGGAGTATTCGAAGGCTGATAAATCAAGAATTGATCACTGAAAGACAACATGACAATAAGTTTTTATTTATTATGTTTTAAGTGTTCCAACTGACGAGAAATTTCTATTGAAGAGTTTCTACAGTGCAATTCTCACCAAATGAACTTTAAGAACCAATACTGGTTTAAAAGAAATACGTGTAAAGTAAATTCTTGTTCCAACTTTTTTGGATAGTACTGTGTATAGTTGTTTTCCGTTTGATTCACTAGCATGTCTCATTGCCAGTGATTATTACAAATAAACTATTCTAGATTTATAAAAATTTATAGTTAAACTTATCTTCAAGCTGCATTGAAACGTTTTCGAATTTTGCAATGACCCACCTGATTCTTGTAAGACATTCAGATGTTCTATTTCCGTATTTGCAGGATTACGCACGCTTCGACGATAAAATTGCCATCTTCATAGCCACTATATAGATCGTGTATGTGTTTATGTTCGTGTTTTGAATTTAAAACTTTCAACAAACCTGTTAAAGGCAAGATAAGTTCTATAGAGTGGATCTGTAGATAGCAATGTAATTGTTGACACGTGCGTAATTCTGCAAGAATAACCCTTGGATCAGATGGCGGACTATCACGTACGTTAACCTTTTTCAAATTGACAGTAAAAAATCCTATATAATCTGTAAAAATAGTTAGTAATTTTCTCGAAAATAGCTGTGCCATTATCTTTAACAAACTATGTTATATTTTGGGGCTTAGTTTATTAAAAGAGTCCGAAAAGCATATTTCCTTGCTAAAGGTATTAATATTAATTATACATTATCATGAGACACCTAAAATGTTCACCGGTAGTCACTAAAAACTAAAAAATATTCCTTAAAACTTGAAGACATATCATTTACATTGTTTACATTTATTAAATTACATAACAATTCTAAAATTTAATTTGTTTGAATTTTAATGTCTAATTTAATTAGGATTAAAAATATTTATTTAGGTGGAATTTATAGCTGTTTGTAAGATGCTCCTGACCGTCATAGTTATCACCGATCGTTGATGTCACATTCTCGACGATAATGAAAGTCAAATGTTAGTCAGAGTATGCAGATGACATTGACGTCACGACCTGCTTGCGAAGCGCGACCGTATGTTAGGTATGTATATTAGGCAGGCTCGACCGATACAGATTGCTGTGTAGGCAGGCTCCACGCTTGTCGACCTACTGCAGTTCAATTGTCACAGCTCACATCTAAGATTAGCTTTGCCGGATCCGTTTATGTTGAATACTTATAGACCCTATGACTTTGTTAACTTATAGCACAATAATATTTAAATTACGAAGCATTTTATGCAAAGTAGTTCCATAATTTGGTCAATTTAAATTTAATTTATTAAAATTCGTTTAGTAAACAGATGAAATGGTATCCTACGAACATTACATCGTACAGCGTTATCAACGAGGGATGAATAATTGAAGTAAGTTTGAAATATTGTGTAAGTTGTAAACGATAATGCAACTAACATGTGACTTTTTTCTAGGGATTTTATTTGTATACACTACTATAATATATAAGTAACTACTAACGACAGACATTAATGTTTGATGTATTAATGTTAATGTATTTAAATAGGTTGACTAAAAAAGTTAACTTTAGCAATTAGTGTGAAAACATTTTTACAATTTATAATCAAATAAAACATGACGATGTAAGTTGTTGGGCAATATTCTTCGTATTCATACGAACTCATTTAATAAAAATATTGTTTAACTTTTTACAGGTAGGGAATCTTTCATAGTATGATTTTTTTTTAAATGTGCACAGTTATTTTAAATTACTCCCCATTAAATGTATCATTATGTCAGTTCCGGTTAGTTAGTGTAGGTTTACTTCTGTTATATAGATCAAATGACTCATTAAAATTACAGTTCTATAACCTTTGAGTTCTATATGCCTTGAGTTCTATATAATGCCTTTGAGTTCTATAGAGAGGGACTTATTTTGTTTCGCTGTCCTTAAATAAACGGAAACATTACTTTGGTTATTAGCCTTCCAACGATTAAGTTATAATTTATGTGAACTTTATGAATGTTCTCGGTTTATGAACTCATTTTCAGATGAGTAAAATTATTTACAATCATTAGACTGGAACCAAGGCCAATGGTGTGTAGTTCAAAGGAATTCGTAATGCTTCCCGGATTTCGATAAATATATAATAAACGACGAGCAAGTTTGCTTGCTAATTTAAAAAGTTCGTCTAAACAAAATAATCAAGTTTGGTAAATGTTTTAAATATGCCCTTTTGAGTAATAATGATTACTTACAATGTTAGCAATGCCAGCTTGTATAGTTGTATACTTTAAACTTCATTGACCAAAAAGTGATTAAACGTGTTTATTTGTGTTTAAATCAAAATGTTAATCGACTTCTCTTTAAATTCTCAGTTCAAGAACAAAGCTGGGGAGCCATTGGGTCAGAGGTTCGTCGTCTCACCGTGAAATGGAATGGTTGGCCATCCGATCCCAAACACGTGTCCGTCTAGCGCTTTACGAGACCATTTCGTATAGTACTGACGTTCACAAAACAATTTAATAGAAATGCTAAAAAATAACCTTGGTCTAATGAAAGACAGTAGTTTAGTCTTAAAGATAAATAATGATATTTGTAAAAAGAGTAACTATTGCTAATTTTTATTACGTTAATTATTCAAACAACTGGTTCAAACAACTCGCGTTTTAATTTGTTAAACTGGTTACAACCAAGTAAACATAAAATCACATATAAAACCACTAACAAAGTTTAATTACATTTGAACATTTTTTCATTTACATACAGTTTGTTATTACACTCATAACATGTCTTTACCTTTGAAATTATAATTGCACATTTATAAAAGTTTGAGATGAATAATGAATTACTCCTAGTATATTATGATTACTACCAATTAAAAATACTTTCTCGATATAACCATCCGGATGGGGTAACTTATAAAACAAAGCGTGTATAAAATTTGTTAACTTTTTTATTAATGAATTTCAACATTTAAGTATGAAATTTTTATCATCGTTTCCACTCAGCAGTAAAACATATTCCACACACTGATACAACAAATCCCACTTTATCCCACACTATCCTATATAATATCCCTCATAAATCCCACACTTTCCCACTGATTTTCCACCAATACAACATTCAACGTAATAATTTAAAACATTTAATAATACATTATTAGAATATTTATACCGTTAGACAGAGCTTATTTAGATTTACTAATTACCTATATTTTAGATTTTAGTACTTACCTCAAAGGATTTTGAGTAATGCGACATATATGGTACGGTTTGCCATAAGGCCCCTAAGAATTAGAAACAGATAATTAAAATCTCAAAAATAAAATCATCGCTACCTGAGTCTTTAAATCCCCTGAAAACACTGCCATAACTAAAAAAATACCATACATAAATACCCCCGTCACAGCAAACCTGCATACTCAGCAAATTTGCAATGGAGATAAAAATGTTTTAATACTACTTAAAGCCACTTAACAAGTTTGATAAAAATATACTGAACAAGTTTCATAACAATATATTGACAAATAAGCGATATATTACATTTTAACGATTCTCCATAAGAATAACATTGGGGCTGAATACACAGGTTTGCTGCATTAACGAACACAAAAAATGGGTTTTTAATATCAATATAACTCAACTAGGTGAAGTCATAAACTATTTATTCATTTATGTTCATAATTAAGGGAGACATCACATTTTACTTATTCTCCATAAGAATAACATGGGGGATAAGTATGCAGGTTTGCTGCTACGGAAGCCTTTAGCAAAAAATTGTTTTTTGAGCAAATATCAATAGACCACAACCAAATATACCAAGTTTCGTCAGTATACGTTCATAAATAAGCAAGATATAAAATTTTCCTTTTTCCCCATAAGAATAACATTAGACAAGTACTGTGTTAAGCACTTTCAATGTCTCTATAACCAATTGACATAGATAAATTATCAAAATATTAAATCGTTTGTTTTTTTAACCTAAATACAATGGTAAAAACTAAAATTTTACTATTTAAAAATTATATGTACAAAATTAAAAAAAAAATTTTTGGGGTACAACCCCCCCCCTCAAATACCCCTTTGGATGGAGCGATCTGGCTGGTTTTCGAACTTAGTCAAAAATGTTGCTTTACACGTTTATACCAAATTTCATCAAAATCGGATGATTTTTACGAGAGTTATCGTGCTCACGGACACTTACACACAAACGTATATACTGTATATATATATATATATATATATATATATATATATATATATATATATATACAGTTTTGAACGAATGGTGTTTTTTGCATCTCAAAACGAAAAGTTATCAAGGTCCCGGGCCTAGGTCTTACATGCCGACTACGGTAATAACTTCTTCCCTATAGGGGAAATTCGCTAAAAGGTACACACTTTACACCTTTAAAACTCATAAGAGGAACTTTATAATAACAACTAATAAAAGAAGGAAATCTATATGTGATTTATGATTAATTTCATAAATCGGTTTCAATTTACGTAATATTTAACTTCCGATTAGTATTTAGGAACGTTAAAACACATTTTGATGAACTTTGAAGGAGAAAAAACCAACAGAGTAAGTATTAAAACATATTAAGCCTAATACTAAACCTGATTAGTTATTTGGTTCAAAAAGGTTTTCCTTTTTAATCGAGACTGGATAGATAATGTATACTGCAACAGCCATTTCGGTATGAAATGGTCCTCTTTGAATCCCTAGACCACCTATTGTAATTAATATTAACTTGAATGTAAATACATACAAATATGTCGAAGTAAGAGCTGCAACTTTAGTATATTACTCTGTGTAAGAAAGAATAAGTCACAGTGTATTATCATTGACTATAAATACTGAAGTAGACTTCTCACTGCCATTATAAAATGTGTCCCTAGTTTTGTGTATGCCAGGATTGAAAGAGGTCGTAGTTTACACCAATCACCAACAGAGTGTACTGCTGTCAACTATTACTTATCCTCTCAAGGAGGGGATAATACAACAGTTGGTGTGTCAGGAAGCAAACATAAGTTGATTATCACTTGCTTTTTGGGGTGGAGATATTTTAAAAGTTAACGTAAATAACTAAAATAAAAAGTTGACAGCAGCACAATCTGTCGGTGACCCAATCGAACTACTTCAATTTTAAATTCTAGCATACACTAAAAGTGGGACAGCTGGGCCATATGGATGGGATGTCTCCTTCAGTATTTATAGTCAATAGTATTATACTATTGAAAATAATAAATTCTAAATTTTTATTGTTAATCGACTAGAATAAACTATTGATTTGATGAGAATCCGAGTAGCTGTAATGGTCATCGAAGGCGAGACTTATCTTACGATCAATAAGGTCCCAGTCTGTCAATCAGTCAATATGGCCGGTCTTGTAGTAGTTAGGGTATTAACAATCGGCCTACACATAATTACGTTCTGGGACAAGGTAATTACTGCAGACAAATCACCGTGCGTGACCAGTGTTACCTGATGTTTGTTGTTGAGCTGTTTAATTACTCGGGTTGTAACTGTTAGCTGAGCTGTTGAGCGTGTTCAATTTATATTTGAATTATACTGACGAGAAATGTTTGCGATTCAAAAGAGGTTTATAATAACAAATAATGCAAGAAGGAAATCTAACTGTGATATATAATTCCATAAATCGATTTAAAACTGTAAACATTATTTTTTTCTATTTTATTGGATAATAGCTTTTAGGTTGTACCAAGATACATAAATATAAACATACCTTGAGTCTAATAAAACCACTTAAACATATATAAATTACGATATTAAATAAAATTAATGTAATGTACTTAAAATTTTAAAAAATTAAGTGATGCAGAACGTAAAGTAAATAAAGCTGTTGTAGCTTAAAAACTCTAAATTACCGCCATTTTCTAATATGACGGCAGTGTATGTGGTCTCACATAAATATAAAATATCCCCGTAGCAGCAAACCTGCGTACTCAGTGAATTTATAATGCATGTATATGTTTCTCACTATCACATAAAGCCACTCACCAAGTTTCATAAAAATACACGAATAAATAAGTGATATATAGCATTTTATTTATTCTCCATAAGAATAACATTAAAAGTTGAGAACGCAGGTTTGCTGCAACAAGGAACACAAAATATGTGTTTTTATGCAATTATTAATATAATTTAACCAGTCGAAGCTGAATACCAAGTTTTATTAATTTATATTCATAATTAAGGTAGACATTACATTTTACTTGTTCTCCATAATAGTAACATGGGGGCTGAGTATGCAGGTTTGCTGCTGCAGGGAAAATCGGCAAAAATTATGTTTTTTGTGGAAATATCAACATACCAGTACTAGGTGAAGCCACATGCCAAGTTTCATCAACATACATTCATAAACAATCGAGAAATCAAATTTTAATTATTCTCTATAAGAATAACATTGGTCAAGTACTGTGTTTAACACTTTGAATATCTCTGCAACGGTTGGACGTAGAATCACAATTTAAACACCTAAACGATTGTTTTGTAGAGCTGAACTGATTGGTAAAAGCAAAAGTGAGGTTTACAATAAAATGAACTGAGGAAAAGCAAAAACCTTATTCCCGTAAGATTGATATGGGAGATTTTATGAGCACGTTTTGTTGGGATTTTCTCCGTAACCACTTAACTAATGATGCAAATGATGTTAATGATGCAAAATACTATATTATTTGTTTTTTAAGCTATATAAAATGGTCGAAACCAAAATTAAGAGTTTCAAAAATCTTAGAGTGAAAAATTCAAAAACTGATTTTTGGAAAATTGTAAACCCCATAAAACCCCCTTCCCCATGGTCCGATTGTTCTGGTTTTCGATCTTAAAGTCATAAATGTCACTTTACACATTTGATCCAAATTATGTCGAAATCAGACGATTTTTATTCAAGTTATCGTGTTAATAGACACACATATATCAATTTTAACGAACAGTGTTTTTGGCATCTGGGGACCTTAAAATAAATAGTTATCATGGTCTCGGGCTAAACTATCACCACGCCACCTACGGCAATAGCTTCTTCTCTGTAGAGGAAATTCGCTAAAACACAAAAGTTGTAGATATTGTCATGACAAACAACTTTTATACTCGCTACTTCAACAATTAAGCTGTGACAGCTTAAAAAAAAACTAATTATTTTCTGCCATTTTCCAAGATGGCACCTCCATGGTTGGAAATATCAAAATACAGCTAGGACTAAAGTTGTACATAATAGTTATAGATACAACTGTAATTCACTTAAAGTACTTCGTGTTAAACCCATGAATAAAGCAGTTATAGCTTAACAACTCAAAACTACCAACATTTTCCAAGATGGCGGTTCTGAAGCTGGTCGCACATAACAATTATAAACACAAATGTTGTAGATAACTGCAAGACAAACAACTTTTATTTCTTACACTTCTTCGTAGATCCACCAATTAAGAAGTTACAACCTAAAAACTAATTCTTGGCCGCCATTTTCTAAGATGGCGGCTTGAGCACAAATTTGTTTTTTGAGGAATTTTGAGATATTAAAGAGAAGGTAACAGGTAACATGTGTACAATGTTTTTGAAAATATTTGTAATGACTGGTCACGTTGGACTACATGAATAGATTTAAAATAAACAAAGTGTAATAAACAAAGTTATAATAAACAAAATAAAAAAAGTTTCATAATGCCCAAGTGGGCATTGGTTAAACCATCATGTATGCCCTGCACTGTTCTTGTTTGTCAGTCTGCTCTTGTCCTTGGCCGGCCACACATGGGAAATAAAGTGTACACTTATAGTGAATTTTTAAATGTTTAATGTTTTCCATGTGTCAGTACAAGTTTGTGTTTAGTGTTGAAATGTTTTTAAACTCAAGACGATGACAGTTGTTTATTCTGTGATACAGCAAGATTTGATAAAGGGGAAAAACTAGTGCCAAAACTAGTAATCATATAAACTAGTGGATTGATGACGACAAGTTATGTAACCTTATTTTTTAAGTAAAATAAACACGCATCATAATAGTAAATCGGTATTAATTTTCGTCACATTGTTGTTCTGAAGTCATGACAATATTAGAAAGTCACATAAAAAGGGGTTTTGCAGAATATATTTCTCATAGTAAGTATTAATTCATAAAGCACACAAACTTTGTTTATTAAGAAATAAATTGCCACATAGTTCTAATTACTAGGCACTAGTAATTACCCAATATTAAAAATCTTATTTCATTATCATTATGCAAAGTGGTTATACAAGAACCACTTTGCGTTGCCATCAAATAGTTTTATTCAACAGTTACAAGTTTATTACAACAGCTCTTGTCTGCAGGTTCTCATTTATCAAGACGTTATGCAAGATAAATATACTTGAGCGGAGTTATTGTACCACTTTGTAACTTAAATGATCCATCTCCGCCTAGAAATGAAGTCCGGATGTAAAACGAGCTTCCTGAGAGTTAGTGAAACATCTTTTGACTGACGTTTTAATAAGATAAGACTGATGTATACAGATGGTATTTTGTTGGAGATTATGTTGTATGTTTCTCAATTATTAAAACCGATTTTATTAAAAAAAATCATAAATCTAGATTAAGAGCTTTGTAAACGTTATATGAATTTCATTAATTTTCTTTGAGTTAACTATTTATTATATTTGAAGGACGATCCAAAGAGTAAAACACGGAAACAATAAATGTAAAAAGGAACAATATTTTAGCTGATTTTAAATTTTGTCAGTTACTTACTCAGAATTGACAGCTTGTTAAAGTTTGTATCAAAATAATTTAAAAAATTAAAGAATATAATGCCTGTTGAGGAAATTGTATAACAGAGTTTGAATGCAAAGGAAATGTGACAAGCTTATTTTCCACGATTCAGTAAAATTCTCCTCTCTCTATCCCATATGATGTACGAAGAAAGATACGAAGACTACTTCTTTTGTCTTGAGTAATGCCTCTTAGTTGTACTGTTTATGAATCAATGCATTAATGTTCTTGAGCAAATTGCACGTAAATAATTAGTAAATAATAAATAAATAACGGTGTTCATAAATTAATAAAATAAAAATAAAATAGTGTCAATAGAAATAAAATAAAATAAATTTGTAATCAAGGAATAACTAAAGTATAAAACTAATAATTTCCACTATTTGAAACATAAGTAATACTCAACCTAACTGCCATGTCATGGTCAAACAACAAACTAGTCAGTATAAGAGGTAACATTTCCTAATAACCTAAGAACATTAAATTATATCTACAAACGCGTAAGTAATAACCAAAAAATTGTTTCCAAATAAAAACTCTTGGAAGTGGGCCCTTTCGTCACAATATTGTAAAATCATGTCGGTGTTTGTAATCACATTAATAAATTTAGTTCCTAAGCAATAGATAAGAAAAATTAACTAATATTACATTGCGCACCTAGGTCTATGTAATATATCAAGTAAGGCGAATTTACAACTAATACACTTATTCATGTTCTTAGAATAGAATTAACGTGCATATAACAAATAGACATTACTATATCAAAACAATGATTTAAAATGTATTAAATTATAACCACAATTTATTCATTTATTATATATAACTGATACAGCAAAATATTCAGTGTTTTAACTATTTTATAATTGTTTTTATTACTATGTAATATAAAGGTTTTGTTGTAATGAATAAATTGTAGCATGCATTAATCTACAGTTATAAAGTTCGATTGTTATACTGCCAACATACTTAAAGAGTTTAGTCACAGATGTATATAATATTTCCCGCACTAATTAGTTGAACGTTTAGGCATTCGATTCACAAAATAGAATATTCTTGTTTGAATTTGTGTTTATTAACTTGCATAAGCAAGCTAGTTAAGGTTATTTATGTGGAAAGTCATTACAATTTTTTTTGTATCATTTTGATTTTAATAGGCGGACTTCTTCTTGAATATAATTGCTTAAACTTCAAAAAGCATTTTTCAATAATAATATTTAATTGTATTTACCAATTATATGAATTATTTTAATTTGTATTATTACTTTTTTCCAAGCCCTACGATGTAACTTAATTGTTAAGAACATCAGTTTTTATGGATTGTCTTGTAATTATAAACACTAGAATAAAGATTTTGGTTATACATTTGTAGAACTATCGGTTATGGTTTAATATATATTGATACAATTTGCTGGATGAAAAATACAAATAATGTCTTAGTGTTGCGCATTCTGTGCCAATGATTAATAATTATATTATACTGAACACATAAAATACGGGTAGTTAACAAATGTAAAATTATACTACTTTGATTTTTTATAAAAATAAGAGTTCATTATATTTAACGAGAAAAAAGTAAATGCAACTCAAAAGTTGAAAAGGTGAGAAAACTGGAAAACCAACTTTGTAACAATTATTGTTGCTTCAGCCGAAAATGGTCAAACAGGAGTAACTTTGTTTAATTGATTTTAGCGCTAATTAGAACTTCTGTAATATTGGAAGTTCTTCTCAGTTGGAAGTTGTGATTGTTTGCATAATTAATTGCTTTTAAATATGACTAACGAAATATTTTGTTATACTCTCGTACCAAAAACCTTATATGCAATGTAAATACCAACACAAAACTGTACACACTTTAAGGCAAGTTTTAATTAATTATGAGTATATGTCGAGTGAAATAGATGCCTTGGGTATCCTTGTTACTGACAAAGACCATTGGGTTTATATCTACTAGAGGGGACAATCAATGCAAATTAATGGGAGAGATTTGTCGACGTAGTTCCCTACTTACACCGCCAGGGATCGTCGCGGTTTTGTTCATCATATTTGTTAGGAATGTTTTCGTAGGGATTTTAAAATGTTTAAATAAACCTTTTTTGTGATGGTCATCAAAGTGATATTTTGTTTACACGGGTCGGGTACAGTGGACGAGTTAACTCGGCCTAACGACGCCGCAGATCAAGTAGTTATCTTAACATGATGCTAGATTGCAGCAATGATTTTACTCACTCTGGCTCCCATAAGGTGTACCCTGTAGTAGATATAAAACCAATGCTAAGACCGACTATTGTTTTATCTAGAATCACTAATTATAGTATTACAACCAACGACAGCTGTTTCCAGTTTTGAACTTTCACAACAATTCCAGTTTTCTTTAGATGTATCTAGTGAACTCGCTAACCACTACGCCACCCCAGTATAATACGGAGCGCTAAGTTTGTGGAACAATTTCAATTTCAAAGAAATGGGACAACAACAACAATTTTAAAAGGAAACTAATGCTGTGGTTTATTGTTGGTTACACCAAAATATTTAATATTAAGTAATACATGTTGTTAATATTACAACCCCAGCGACCCACTTCACCCGGGTATTTTGCAGTATTTTGGAGAGTGTTTTGTTGCGTTCATTAATTTTGTGTTTGATGAGGCATTTGGCCCTATGTTTTTACAAGTGGATTGTGAGCTGCATTATGTTATGAATATAGGTTTAACTAAGTCCCTTTGGTTTTACTTTTATTATAACGGATCTAGCGAAATTGCATGGTGTTGTGACAACGCATAACTATTATACACGTATCCCCGCATCTTTTTATCTCTGTAAACGTTAATAACAAAATTAAACCACTGAAGTTAAAGGCTGTTATGGTGGATTGAAAATAAGATTGCAAATTAATATATCAAAAACCTGATGTGAGGTACCGCTTACTTTATGCAGAATATGTTTTAGTGGTCATCAAGACCCCGTCATCAAGACCCCGTCATCAAGACCCCGTCATCAAGACCCCGTCATCAAGACCCCGTCATCAAGACCCCGTCATCAAGACCCCGTCATCAAGACCCCGTCATCAAGACCCCGTCATCAAGACCCCGTCATCAAGACCCCATCATCAAGACCCCGTCATTATTTTTAATCGTGCTATTATAAATTTACGTTTTCTTGGAACAATTTATACATAGCTGTATATAATTGTGTAATAACATCTGTTTGTAAATTTTAAAGACCAGGAATTGGACCGTTCCCTATCAAAACGTTAATAAATGGCGCTGGTACAAGGGGATTAACAATACAATTTTAGCTTTGAAAAGTGTTGAGTAAATACCATTTTATTGCAAGTAAACAATTAATGAATTAAATAACACGGGCTTTATTGACTCGAGATCAAAAATAAACACAATACAGCTGTTTAAACTGTAGCTATTGACTTCGATAAGTGGTTGTATCCAGGGGCTGAACGTTAAAAGATAACATGGATATATGACCACATCTGTTATAGTAATAGGCCCATCGATCTCAGAGCTGTTTAAAAGGCTCAATATCGATGCGCATAAAACAAGTTTAGTATATGTTATCGTGTATCACTCGTTTTGTTGTGTCGTAATTTCAACGGCGTGCTGTTGGAGTGAAAATAAAATGAAATAAAGACATGTATAAATATAGTGAGTGATTAGAGACAATATACAAAAGTAATAGTATATGTTAAATTAATAAAATATTAATACAAATGTATTAGTTTATGAATTATTGGAAACAATGCTATAGAAAAGGCACAGAATAACGTTATATTAAGGGTGTATATTTATATTTATAATTATATTAACTTTATTATACTATTACGGTTATAATACGGTTATATTCATAAGTCTGAAATTTTTGCTCAATACGTATTTTCCACAACAAACCACTATGTGGTATAAATTTCAATAGATACTTAATTAATGATAAAGTAATCAACACTTACCCTCAAATATTTTAAGGGGATACCCGAAATTAAATGTTTATTAATTGGACTTATTATATTAAATAGTACATTGATGTATAAAACGATGTAAATAACAATGGGTGGCGTACCTATGTTGCCAGAATAAATAGAATATTTTATAGCAATGCACACAATGAATTAAATGTTTTAATCGTTTGAAACGCATGGTTAACCACGTCCTATAGTTGCATCATAACTTAGCATAGAATTGTACAGTTGGACAGACATAAATACAACATTAGTTTCTGTCATTAAAAATGATTATATTATTATCACTGTAACTAAATAATTTAAAACAATTAATATCACTATAAAACATGATTAAAATATGCAGTACCGGTATAAAAGTTACGATTTGATCCTAATTTCATTAAAAGTATTCGGGTATTTCATTGCTATATAACATGGATATTATGTTGTACATTAAATATAAACCAAACAATTACAATATATGATAAATTAAAATTAGTGGTAATAATTATATTTGAATGTACTCTATCAGATCAACAATAAATCGTATAAAATGATTTAAAAGAATTCAAATAAATAACTAACCTAAGATTTTCAGTTTTATACTAAAAACCGGATTGCTCAAAATAAAAAATCTACCTTTATAGAAAATAGTTTTATATTTCAATTAATTCAAACATTGTAAACTTTCATTCATTAAAATTATTTACATCTACTTAAAACTGAAATGGTTTTAATTTAATTATCAAGTTATTTACTAACAAAACACAATACTTTAACGTTAAAGAAAACCGAATACTTTCAAAGTTCAAGCAAGTATATTCGATTCAAATTTAATTATAAAAAACGGGTATCAAATTTCACG
Organism: Allygus modestus; assembly: GCA_963675035.1. Lineage (NCBI taxonomy): Eukaryota > Metazoa > Arthropoda > Insecta > Hemiptera > Cicadellidae > Allygus > Allygus modestus. Next base: position 28,814,260 of record OY776115.1, on the reverse strand, counting down.
GAAATAATATTCCTACAGCTTATGCAGTCTATACATTTTCGTACAGTAATATCAGATTGAATCGACCACATATTTATTTAATTTAATGATGGATGAAAGCCGTTTATGGATACATCATATAAAATATTATTGTTATCGCTTGTTTAAGATCGTTATTCTTTTAATCTCAACATTAATCAATATTTTATTGTAAATGTTCTAGTAGAAATAGTACTTCAAAGCCACTATACTATGTATATACTATGTATATACTATGTATATACTATGTATATACTATGTATATACTATGTATATACTATGTATATACTATGTATATACTATACTATGTATATGATATGTAGTTTTTTCTTCAATTAAAACTACGTTTGAAAAATAAATACTAATTAGTAAAACCTGTTTTAATCGCAATATACAATTATCAATAAGAGCGAAGTTTATGAAATTAAATCAGGAAAATTCTAATTTTTTTTAATAGACCATCACTTTTTAACTAACGGAGAGTAAAAATCATATGTAAATCGATTGTTATTACTTCTGAATAAACAACAGTTATTAATGTAGAGATGATTTACCTTAGATTTGTTTGTTAAAAATGATGATTTAAGTAGCGCAAATATATTATTAAAGTGTCAAGTCCAGCTTCGTACTTTGCTTGAAAGCAATACGGGTATTACTACGTATGTGAGCAATATGTACTATCGGGTTTGCATTCTGTACTTCCTGTCCTCTGAGTTAGATATCCTAAGAGAACAATGCTCACGGGAGGGGAATAGAGACGTAGGCTGTGAGTGAGAAATCACACCCGGGAACTATAAATAGTCCTGTTTTACGAGCGATGTGGGTTTCAATCCATTCAGGATATGCCCATTAAATAACTGTAAAACGGTTTACTTGCTTTACGTCTATTAGTACCCGTTTCAAGCAATACGAAATTGATAGCTTACCTTCATTAACTACAATCCCTACTACTACTATGCCCCTCCCCCTACTACTATGCCTTTGTTATTTAGGCATTATCAACTACTTTGAGTGAAGGTGTATAGTAATTTTATTACCTTTTAAAAGGAAATAAAAATAAAAATTTATAAATCTTTTTGACCTAACTGACACAATATGGTTAAGTTGTCGTTGTGGTTGCACTCCTCTTCGGGTATTTTCTAATCGTGATTAGTAAAATTATTTACCGATACAAAACAAACCGTACAACAGTCGTTTTAACGATCGTTTTAAATTATTTTATTGTTTTAAAAAGATAATAGTTAAAATCATTTCATTTTAGTTTTCAAAATGTTTTGCTAAGGATTGTTCGCAACAGTATTGAACGGTATTAAAACATCCTCCCCTCGTCATCAACGTCCTGCAAGTGAAGGGGTTCTGCAAATTGGACTTATTTTTGACGCCTCGTTCGTAGTGACGTCATCAACATGGGTAACGTGGTCCATGGCCAGACCTTCTGCATTTCTGTCAGATTTTTTCCTTACGTTTATGTTGCAGGATTGTGACGTAACTGGTGTCGATATTTTTTACAATTGTGTTCCGCATCTGTAACAGTAGTTCTATGTTAAATTGCACCCGTTCATAGGGTATTCTGAGTTTTTGTGTAAAAGTTATTGACCCGTTTAAAACCAGTGGTCGTTTATACTGGGTGTGCGTTATACATTTGTGTAGATTCCCAGATATCGCACTTTAGAGTTAGGTTAAGTTAAGAACAAAACACAAAGAAGTTTGTTAATTATCATAATTAACCACGAGTCAAGTCTTTTATGTATCTTATATAAAAGTTATATAACCGTTCCGGGACTTTTGGGATAGCATTTTTACTAATTCAAAAGCAGTTTCAACCAAAGAAGCCGAGAAACATAGTTTAGTAGCAGGATAAGGAAAGCATTAACTCCAAACTCAGATCTACAATCGCCCACGTCTCAGAGCGGCAGCGGCGCGGCGGCGGAGGTGAGGTGCCACTCCCCCACGTGGGTCGCTAACTGCTGTAATCTGTTGTCAAACTGTCAAACGGAACTTCGGATATCCGAGCCACGCGCGCCTGTCCGGAGTTACATGTGTTGGTTAGGACTCACTCTCTCATGGTACAAGAGTCAACTTTGTTATTCAGGCGCTTTATTAAAATGTTCTAAGATAATTCGTTGATATAAATAACAGTTTTACGTACGTAAGGAAAATATTGATGTTACAAACTGTCTTTGCAAAATAAACTTAAAATTGTTCTTTTGTGGATGAAGCGTCAGCTATAGTATAGTATTAAATAACACGCAGGGAATAAATTATTGTTGTAGTCCAGTAAAATTAGCCAAACAAACTGCCTAACCTGAAGTTTATTGCAACAGCAAGTTTCTTTATTGTTAGTTAATGAAAAAGATGTAATAAAACGATGGCGAAAAGTCAAACAAATAAACGGTATCAGGAAACTGACACATACTTTCTCCCTTTTAGCCCAACTTTAATGATTAAATTACTTTGTATTTACTAAATATAGAATACAAAGTACGGTGGAATGTACAGAAAATCTTGTAAACAAGTTATTTTCAAAAACATACACACAAATCCCTGTTTTTAAGGCACTAAAAAATGCATTGCTACACACGTGGCTACACACGTGGTAGGGGAAATACCCCCTATTCCCCCCCCAAGGGTTATTAAAGAGCAACAGATTTTGAATTTCCTCTGTTGGTCAATGCTAACTTGACAAGCATATCAAGTTTGAATTAAATTTTTCAGTAAATAAGAGATAAATGGTAATTTTTGTAACCCCATAAGAATAACATTGGACAACGTACTGCGTTTACCGCAAAATTTAAATTAAAATTTTCTCCGCAACCAGTAATCGTAGAATGGTAATTCAAAATACAAAATCATTTAGTTTTTTGAGCTCTTTTTAATGGGGACTAGTAATATTTTTTATATCGATTTTTTCATGAAAAATAACACAAACGGAATTTTTGATGTTTTAAGTGCTGTAATTTCTGAACCTGAATTTTTTAAGAAATGCAGGTGGTGTCAATTTATTGGAAAACTAAAGTTCTACAAACGACTAAAGTTTAGTAAAATACAATTTAGCCGTTTTTGAGGAATTTTAATTTTTAATTATTTTTTGGCGGCTTTTGGGGGGTAATAAAAATTACCCTTAAAAATCAAAAATTCAAAAAATGAAAAAAATTCCAGGAGATATCATGGATTAGTACCTACATACCAAATAATAAAAATCGGATCATTAGTTAGGGCTCTAGCTCCTATACACATCGACAGACAGACAGGCAGACACACAGACACACACACAGACATCACGTAAAAATCACTTTTTTGGATTCAGGGAGCACCAAAACGAATATTTCCACTAACAACTCATATTCTAAAATGTTGACGAAAACAATACTTTCTCCATATACTATATATAAGGGGGAGAAAGTAAAAACTGGTTTTGAATTGTTCTACTTTACATGATTACTCAGATTTATGAGCGACGTTAAAAATAACTCTGTAACATTTTAATCCTTTCAATTTACATTTTTATTTAAATTAAAATCAAACTGAAGTTTGTGCATCTACGTGAACTTTCATGTTATTTCAATTTACATAGCAAATTTTAATTACTATATCTGTTAATTAGTAATTATTTGTTTACCTCTGATTAAAATAATCACTGTTAAATTTTAAGTGCTATACAAGTATGTAATGCTGAAACAAATAAATGTTTAAAATATATTTACTTATTTAATAATATGCAATACAACTATAACGAATACCCCAATAAATGAGTAATGCAGATCCAGAATAACAAAATAGTTTTTAAAAGTTACCTCAAATACGAAATCTCCACTTCCACTCCCGGAGCTCTCTTGGTCATCCATGTGACTCCAAGAATTGGTCAAAAGCCCGGCGAGAATAACCACGCTTAGTATCCACATCATTAAAACCACGTTTGATCACAAATAACACCTGTTTCAGTAAATTTTAAATTTAATAAAGGTTACACAGCGCACAGTGATGTGTATTAGAACACAACTAAACTTACAAGTTTTACATTCAAAACCAAATTATAAAAGTAAAAAGTGAATCTATTTTTACGGACGAGGCCTACGACACGACGGTAGTGTTGCTGACAGGCCGGGGGCACGGGACATACTGTGTGTTGTAGGCGAGTGACCGTCTGTTCCCCACGTGTGATCCTCGTCCTAGCCAACCAATCACGGCCGTGACAGCTCCAGACCGCGGTGTGCTGTTGTCTAGGGCAAGGACAGAAGGGTCTGGGCCCGGTCCAGAGGGCAGGTCTCAAAGTTTATTACGTAATGGAGCAGATGTATTACTGATTTGGTGAAAATTTGCCTTAGATTTAAAGTTGGCGTGGTGAGGTGGTTCGCATAAAAATCGTGTTTAATTCAAAGGCCTTACTGAGAGCATTGACTGAAGATATTAAAGACATCCCACCTATACGGCCCAGCTTCCCCTCGTTTAGTGATAGCCAGAATTTTAAGTGGACGTAGTTTGATTAAGTCACCGACAGAGTGTGCTGTAAATTATTTATTTTAGCTATTTAAGTTAAATAGGAAACAAATCTACCCCAGAGAGCAAGTCGTAATCAACATATGTCTGCTTCCTGACACAGCAACTGTTGTATTATCCCCTCGTGACAGGATAAGTAATAGTTGATATTGGTATATACTGTCCGTGATTAGTGTAACTACGTCTTCTTTTAATCCTGGCTCACACAAAAATAGAGACAGCTTTTACAATAGCAATGAGAAGTCTAATTCAGTATCTATTATCAATGTTGAAAGTGAATGTTTAACATGGGTATAACGCAAAATTAGGTATTTTAGAAGCTAATTCAGTCTCTGATAACTTCAGTATATTAAGCGCTTTAACACACACATTTGAATGCACTAATACTATATATGTGTTAATGATTTTGATTAAAAAACAAAATTATGTCTTGGTTTCAATGTATTCCAATGTTTTATAGTATTTACTAATGAAAAACACAATAAAATATATATTTCCCAAACCATTTTGTCATACAATTTAACAGTATTTTATAAATATAAAAGAGTTTCGTAAATAAATAAAAGATGTTTACAACTCATGTTAGCCTCTGGATTGCTTAAATTTATATATTACGGTACTGCCTTACCTTAGCAATCCTAGTTTTATATTTTCAGTCTAAAATAAATTTTGGATCCGTAGATCATGAGTTGTCGTTAACGTGCTCCCGTGAAAGTGAGGTTAACCCAAGAAGGATCCGAACTCTATTTTAGAATCATAATAGAAAACGAGGATTGCTAAGGTAAAGCAGTATTATACAATATGTTTTAATTTAGAAAAAATAGGAGACCTGTTTATCAAAATAAAAATAAAAATGCAGAGCCCACAACGTCTAGGGTTATTTTGTTGTTGTTATAATTAAACAACAATAATTGTACACTGTAGTGGGTCTTCCTAGTGGTGCACCTGTGCTTCGTAGGCTAACAAACTGTCGCACGTGACTGGAGTTGCTTAGTTGTTGTTTATTGTTATTGTTTCTTGTTCGGATGTTTCATTAGTTGGAATTATTACTGTTTGTGGAACTGTTTGCTGTAAGCATCTTTGATCTAATGCATCAGACTTAAAATAGAAATACCTTTTTTCTAGGAAACATCTTTAGAGAGATTATAAAACAACTAAACAAATAAATATTAAAATCTTATTTCCTCTTCATTCGATGTTTACTAAAATTGATTGAAACAGATTTTGAACTGTAAAACGAAAGCTAAAACTTGACTCCCGTAAAAATTTAAGTACGATTAGTGAAAAACAGGATAACATAGATCAAATTATATGTGATTATAATAATATTTAATTAGTTTAATGTAGATGAAAATACACATTATTTACTGACCTACAATCGAATGGCTATTATATTATTTAAATTATAATTGTTTTATACATTTACTGCATCACCATAAACAGTATTAATTTAAAAAGGAAATTATTAGAATTTATTATAAATTAGTTAATATTTTTGTGTTATTTTTGTGTTATTGTTGTGTTATATTTTATTTCATATAAACATTTTATTCTTAAGCCCAGCCTTACTCCTGTCATTAGTGTCGAGAATCATCCAATTTCCTATTTCGATAGAACCCGGAAATGGGGCAGTACTTGCCTTTTATACAGATTAGTGCGATCAGTAATTCAACATTACTGTCAATAACGGAAATATTGGGCATGTTAAGTTAAAAATGTTTGCAAAAATACATCTCAAATAAAGAATTCAAACTCCTTCATTCAATAACAAGTACAAATATCATAACCGTGTAATTTCGTTTTTATAAATTCCTCTGCAGTACATTTACGTTTAGAAAAGTGGAACGAACAAGGTATATGTCCACTTTAAATTAGGAGGATCAGTAAAACGTAAAAACAATTCTCATAGGAAGTAATAATCAATTATAATAGCGAATATAAATTATACATAATGCCATTTTAATTAACCACCGGTATATTACATCAAGAATATAATAAATCGCATAATTATTTTTAATTCCGATTAGAATAGGTAGTTTAAACTATTACCGTCTAAAAAATATAATTAATATTATTACATTTAGTTGAAGTAATGTAGATTAAGATGTTATTTCAAACAACTTATTTATAAATTTCCTATGGAAAGTGAACTATTAGCATGACCCGCACGGTGAAACTTAAGCCCGGTACCAACATAGAAGTTCCTAACGTGACCCCATGAACATGTTTTGGGGGTCGTTAAAAATTATATATATATAATGGAACGGCCCTACCAAATTTGAAGTAAATCGGACACATATATTATATGTGTATATGTGTATATATGTGTGTATATACAATATATTATATATATTGTATATATATATATGTGTGTGTGTGTGTGTGTGTGTGTGTGTGTGTGTGTGTGTGTGTGTGTGTGTGTGTGTGTGTGTGTGTGTTTGCACTCCAGTGGTCGCACTTTTTGTCCGATTTACTTCAAATTTGGTAGGGCTGTTCCTTTTCATAATCCGTTGGACGAGTTCGTTGGGCAAACAATCCGAAAACTCTAATCCCAATTTTTGGGGATTAGTCTTTAAAATTTCGAATTTTTGTGCCAAAGAATGGTTAGAAAAGCCCGTATGTAAAATTAATGCATGTAAAAGGATGGGGATTAGTGATGCGAAACATTTAAGCCCTCTCTCGTCTTTCTAGCATAAATCTTTACCAAGTTATTAAAGAAAATGTGTATCGACCAAACTCAGTACGTCGTCTTATGGTGGGTTTACATTAGAAAAGCCTGTTATTCATTTGTTGGTGTACTTACTTGTATCATCCCCAGCAACCTCGCGCCTACTTTCAATCCTGACTGAACCTTCTCATAACCTTATAATGCGCAAAATTGTGTTCCCAGCATTGCAGGTAAATGAAACCAGGAGCATCAGAATAGCCAAAGAATCAATGATTTCAGATTTAAATAAAAATTGGAATAAATGTTCGTTTTTACCCTGATTTTGAGTTTTAAAAATTTTTATTTAGTAATTCACTTCCCTCACGTCAGCGTGCTGAGTGCAAACTCGATTCTTAATAGCTTGACCAATTAAATAAACTGAATGTTGCTGTTTAAATTTACAAGAATAGTGTAGTAAAACTGAGTGTCTTCAATTTTGACTTCATTTAGTACATTACAACGGCCGACTGCTATCAATAACTACAAAATCACCCCTTGTAGAATGAAAGTAAATTTTATTTTAGTAATATTGACATGTTTTATTTTTCATACTTTTAACTTACAAGTCGCACATAGTGTAACCAATTACAACAACAATGAACTACAGAAATTATGGTAGCCATGGGATTGAAGAACAATCCCTGAGAGATATAATCCCTTAACAATATAAACGTGAAATTTTAATTCTTTAACTTTTTCTAGTTTCGGGGGACTGGCGAACGTGTTGTTTGGGACCGGTCTTCATCCGACCCGGGCTGTGGTCCACGGCAGTCTGGTCAACCACTGCTGCACCGTGGCTGCGTGCACCTTCTGTTGGTGGCCAGTGTCAATTACAGACGGCTTGGTTCGCGGTTTGTTTCATTTTCCACTTATCAGTATTACTTGAATCCCGCATTATTTTAATTATTGGTAGGGTATAACAGTAGCATTATGCTCGCTTCATAACCTGTAGTTCACTAAATTGATCCCGAGCTAAATCCTGAGAAAATGTTGTGAAGATTTCAAACAGGATCCAGTTGCAATTGGTCATTGGGCTGTTATTTAATGATCCTGGCTAAAGAATCAGTCGGTCTTAGTCGGTAAAAAAGCTACACTAGACATCTCACCCATTATTCTACTCATCATTTATTCATATTCGCCTTAAAATACGCCCTAGTTGCGTCGGCGTCTTATTCAGTGCTTAAGTGATTAAGTAAAGTTTTTTCATTTGCGCTTCGAGTTTGTTTAAGCACTATAACTCTTTTTCAGTCCTAAGTAGTTTCACCATCGTTCTTGTTAAAGTTAGGATAAGCAGTTGATGAAAAATATAATATTATAAGTTTTATTTAATGTTGTTTAGTTAAATACTAATTTCGTTAAAAATAACATCCGATATCAGACTTTAGCATCTAATCGAAAACTGACAAGCATAAACAACATTATTAGGCTAAAATAAACTGCATACATTATAGTAAGCTATCCTTTTCGTTTAGCTTAAATAGTGGCCTTCATAGGATTTTGATCATATTAATAAAACATAAAATAATACATTGTTTAACTATTTGACAGTACAACAAATTACAACCTAAAATAAATGGTATCAGGAAACTGACACATACTTTCTCCCTTTTCGTCCAACTTTAATGAATAAATGACATTTTAATTACTAAATATGGAATACAAAGCACGGTCGAATGTAAATAAAATCTTGTAAACAAGTTGTTTTCAAAAAACCACCCAAATCCCTGTTTTAGAGACACTACAGAATCCATTGCTACACTCGTGGTTTTACGAGGTGAAATGCCCCTATTATTATTATGCTCCAGGGTTATTAAAGGGCAACATATTTCGAATTTCCTCTATTGGTCAATGCTAACTTGACAAGCATATCAAGTTTGATTTAAATTGATCAGTAAATAAGAGAGAAATAGTAATTTTTGTATTCCCCATAGGAATGACATTGGACAACGTACTGCGTTTACCGCAAAATGAAAATTTTAATTTTCTCCGCAACCAGCAATCGTGGAATAGTAATTCAAAATACTAAATTATTTATTTTTTTGAGTTCTTTTTAATGGTGGATAGTAATATTTTTTATATTTATGTTTTTAATGGAAAATCCAACAAACTGAATGTTTGATGTTTTAAGTCCTGTAATTTCTGAACCCGAATTTTTAAAGAAATTCAGGTGGTGTCATTTTGTTGGAAAACTAAAGTTCTACAAACGACTAAAATTTAATAAAAATCGATTGAGCCGTTTTTGAAAAATTTAGATTTTTAATGTTTTTTGGCGGTTTTTGGGGGATAATTACCCTTAAAATTCAAAAATTAAAAATAATTAAAAAAAACACCTGGAGATATTGTAGATTAGTACCTACATACCAAATTTCATAAACATCGCCCATTGGTTAGGGCTCTAGCTCTGTACACATCTACACACACACACACACACACACACACACACACACACACACACACACACACACACACACACACACACACACACACACACACACACACACACACACACACACACACACACACACACACACACACACGCGCGCGCGCACACACACACCCACACACACACACGCACACACACACACGCACACACACACCCACACACACACAGACACACACACACACACAGACAGACACAAAATCAATTTAAATTTTCTTCTAAAAGGAATAAACTACAAGATAAAAAATATGTGTAAAATTGTGTCATCTATATTTATTTCTATTTACTAATTTAATAAGTTTTGATATTTTGTATTTTTTATGTTTATTTATTTTTTGTTTATTTAAAAACAACATATGAACGTTTTATTGTTAAAAATTAGCTATTACAATGATAAACTAATATAAACTCAATTTATTTTATCAATTTTAAATTTTAGGTAGTTGAAAACTAAATTGAATACAGTTACAAATGGTATAATATATTTTTTAATTACCAGTCATTAATATTAGTCTTTATCCTAATTGTTACAGAGTGAAGTCTGGTGCAGTTACTAGAGCTTGTGGCTTTAGTCCCTGATGGTCCTATTAGCTATGTAATAATGCCGCTGACCACTGGTTCAGAACGAACCTTTAACCATATTTTCACTTTCATGAAAAAATAAATATTTTCTGAAACAAAGAGAGTAACTGTATTTGAAACCTCTGTCCACTAGAGACCTCTGGCATAAGAGTATTGCGTTCTCGATTTAATACAAAATATAAGGTATATATGAAAATGTATGTTATAGGGAAATTCAAAGTAAAAAGTGAAATACCTTTTTTTTAATAAAATTAATTTTAATAAAACAGATCAAAGAAAATGTGATAATAAATTATCAAGCGAGAAATTGTAATCCTATCAAAGTGTTATAAAAGCAATAATGCAATTATTACTTCAAAGGGTCTACCCATTATTCTCTTAGAGAAAGGTGCACAAGAGGTAATTGGTTATAAAATCACCCTAGTAAAGCAATTACAGACAACAATGACACATTCAGTTGCTACAGTATAATTATCGAACAATGTTACTAATATTTTCTTTTTACTGTAACACAGAAAAACATAATGTACTCTAATTTAGTAATTATGAAAACTTAGTGTCACATTATTGTTTTCTATATAACCTCAAATGAAAAAAAAATAAGAGTTTACTGTCATTAAAATATAATAAAGTTACACTAGTATTATATCATACGTAACGTATTGATGGCTTTACGTCGAACCTTAAGGGTTTCTCGTAGAACGTAAATAACATAAGACTACAAACACGTTTGAAAGCGTATTGGAATAACATTCCGTCTCAAAGAAAAGTAGTAATCGTTTAATCCCAGGCCTGACTCCTGCAGTGTGTTAGAGAAGACGTTATTCAATAAAAGTCTCCGCCCAGCTGTCTGTTATATTTGAAAGCTCTCTCCCACGGGAGCGCTGGTGGGGCCGCGCCTAAACCACCACATTACCACGTCAGTCTGTGACGAGGACCATCTTACGGTTGGGGAGACAGACAGTACAGACGATTAATATTTATAATAGCCCCGTCATAACAAGCATGCGTACTCTCACACCAAAACATTTATGAACAATTTAATAACTTAAAACAGCAATAATTTAATTAAGGTAGTGATACAAGAATTTGGAAAAGTTATAATTAATTAATTTCAAGTTTAAGTAATATTTATGTTTTATATACAACAGAATATGGTAGTCAAAACATTCATTTATATACGGTCTAAATTACTAATATGTAAATAGAAAGAGGGAAAAATGTTGCTCAGATCACAGTCTCTAAGGCGAACTTGTCCTAAATCCTGCCTTAAGTCATTAATCAGCAGTCCAAGTTTCACAACTTATGGTTCGAACTGCTATGATCAGCTGCTACCAGTCTTGGGATGTACCGGTATTGTAAGGAGTCTCGCTTCTAATAAAACCTGTTTGAAACAACACTGCTTGAAATATCTCAAAGTATTTTAAGTCTACTATATTTAAGGTTTTAGGATAAAAAAAATTATTTTATGTTTAAAATTATTCATTTATTAATTGATAATCAAGAAGCTGTTTCTGTTTAATATAATTTTAAAAATATATATGAGTTACACTAAATAATTTTACTGGAGTATTGGATATAAATTGTATTTTATTAAAATATTAAATTTCATATCAATAAAAACATAATAAAAACCTAATTCCATAATATTTATGAGGCTAACATAGATGGTTTTATATCCATAGTTTTATAATATATATATATATATATATATATATATATATATATATATATATATATAGTTTATAATGTTTAGTTAGGATATACTACCTTGTTTTTAATCAACCCCTTAAAATCGTTTTTGAGTGAAGCTCGTAGTAAAAGAAGCTTAAGAAAACGTTAATCTGCTGCATATATTTCATTACATTTTGTGTAATGCATTGTACAACTCTCTAGTAAAAAACGGTAGAAAACATTACGTCAAGTTATATTGACTTATCTTTTATTAACGGATTATCATTTAAATGTTTATTGTTAAAAATATTTATTATAAATGTACGTCGCTTATTGTTGTCGAATGCATATATAAACATTAAAGATGATATAATGTTTGAATACATCCCTGGGACAATAAAACAATCTATCTAAATTCTTTATTGAAATCAGGGTTTGAATCTATCTACAAACTGTCATGAGACAGTTATTTTACTAAAATATACAAACTGTCGTAATGACTTTGTTTCACTACTTCAGTTTTTTGCGATGCACGTCGCATTGTATGTATAAAATAGTCACGTTATATATGGGATATTTGAAAAGCCATTCGACAATTTATAATCGTTAATTACACCAGCACTGTTTTTATGACATAAACAGGTTATTTTCCGTTGTTCGTAGTTTTCAATTTGATATCGATTCTTAGTACTTATATCTTAATATCTCTTTATGACCCCGACGCAACCTGGGCGTAAGTAAAGCGAATGTGAATAAATGATGATAGTAGAAAAGGTGAGATGACTTGTGTAGCCTTAGACGGACTGAGTAAGATGCCTTGTGTTACTGACTAAGGCCGACTGACTCGCTATGTAAAAATGAATTAAAAAATGATCGTTAATTAATAGCCCAATGGGTTGCACTTCCGCAGACGCCCGGTGGATCAATCGAATGAAAATAATCAATATAAAATATCGATGTACATAATTGATTATTTTAATTCGATTATTAAGGTTTCGCAATAAATACAAGTGCATTTATTATCTTGAAACAAACAAATGCAACTAACATAAATAAAATGAAACATTTACAATGTTAATTTCCCGGATCTACGCTTTTAGCTGCTTTAAAACAATTTAGAAATGAATCTTTCCCCGACATTCTCACCTTATTTTTTTTTAGAGGTATCTTGATAAATCATATGATCTGCGTCGAGTTTTTGAAAAATCATCGTTTAATTACAATGAAATGCAGAGTTTTTAATGACGATATGAAGATGAAAATCAAGGGAGAAAATTAAGTGTTGTTTTGGTGTTGTAAACATATATTATTACGGTTATAACATTAACGTATATCGATAATTTATATCGATTATTTTAATTCGATTGTTCCACCGGGCGTCTGCAGATGTGTAACCGCCCAATGACCAATGACAGCAGGATTCAGTATCGAACTTTTAAACAATTTTCTCAGGATTTTGGTCAGGATCGATCCGGCGAGCATAAGATTATGAAACGAGCACGCTAACCACTTCATATCCACATACACAAGTTGTAAACTACTGACAACTGAAATACAAATTGTCAGTCTATCTCTCATTCAGCCTACCAAGAGACCAAGACCGACCGAAACGGAAAAACAGGAAAACTATTTACATACCTTAATCGAGGTTACTGCACAAACTACAATCAAACTGCAACAACACCAATTTCTAGCTTTCGAAAATACATAAAAAAACACTTGTACATATAATACAACTTATCACCGAATCTTATTGCTAACATAACCTGCATCTGTAATTGGGACTATATACCTGATTAAAGTATGCAACCAGTTTTATTTTGTCAAGGTTAACAGGTTTGGACCTACTGGTAATGTTTTTGTATCAAGATACGTAATAACTAGCAATTTATTTAACATGAAATTTGGCTGTATTGTATTGGAATATCATTTTTTAGACGGAAATAATCATTATTTTAGTGTCTTGATGATAATAAATCCTAGTGCATCTATAAAAAAAACATAACCATTCAGTATCCGTAAATGTATGATTAAGATAATAAACCATCATACGAATGAATCAACCCATTAACACCAAAATTAAAATAAAGACCACTTAAGTCATGTTTTATCGTGCTCTGCCAATAACCAAATAATCTATACCATATAAATTACTATTTAACGTATTATCTTTATAAAAATAGTACACAATGAAATATCAAGAGCAAAAAATAGTATTACTTAAAGGTTTTGGTAGTATGATTTTTGTTCTTGATCCATCACAAAGTTAACAAAGCCTAAACATGAAAATGTGATTTTTTACGTGGAAAATTCAACTATATTAATATTAAAAACGCATATTCTAATTAATTAAGTCCATTAAAAAGTGTCTATATATCCATAAATGTATTTAGTATTTTTCAAAGTCTGAACCGGGTTTTATGTGTTCGTGTTGCATTTAAAGAGACGTTATTCACAATGAAAGTGTGATTGTAAGCCAAACAAACGCGTTTTCACAACTAAAACTATGTAATCAGTCAAATCGTAACCAACCCTGACAACCATTTATCGCTCTTGGTTTTATCTTTAAAACCAAAACTATCTGCTAACATATTATCTCCTCAGGATTTCAAAGAATTAAATATGAAAAAATAAAACTTCTTAACTATATATAGTTTCGAGAATAAACATACATATTCATGAAATTCGACTGTTCCAGATTTTTATGAGCATCCAATAAATTCTCTCTTTTGGTATATTTTTTTATTGTGCACACATATCATCCTTATACAATGAAAATATTCACTAGTTCAAACAATAATATTTATTGTTATATAATTCATAAGTTTTACTTAATTTAAAGAGCCTTATCATTCATTTTTTACTATCATGTATAGTCTGGATTAAACTATTACGGAAACTGTATTATAAAGGCTTCATTCAAATCAACTATTTCCTTCATTATTCTCCTTCATTTTTCATGATGATTATTTTACCTTCCAAAATCAAGCAATAGCGTTTTGTTTATCGAGAAATTTGATTTAAAACTAAGTTAAGGTCACTTATAAATATATTTATTTATAATATATAATAATGTATTTATATATTTATAATTATATTTTGAATTCTGTATTTATTTTAAACCTTGAATATGTAAATATGTATGTTCGCGTATTTAGAACTTTTCCTAGGCCTGCTGTTAGTAAGGCCCAAGCTGGAATTCGCTGTATAACCTTAATTAATTATTTTGATTATGTTATGGTACATTAAATCATTATGTTTATCTTTAATTAAAAATTGCGTTTTGAGACCAGTTTACGAGATATACTTTAACAAAGAAAACATATTAGTTCCACTTACTCCATATACAAGTTTACTTATTATTACTTATATTTAATATTTATTATGTAATGTGTTCTATTGCACTGTTCTTATGTAAAATTAAAACAATGATTAACTTAATTGTAAACTTTAGGTTATTACAAGAATAATGACTAAACTATAAAATCGTCCTGTAGAGAACCTGGCCTAGGGTATAGGATTTTAATCCTTTATTAGTAGGAGGTATTAAAATAAAAACTAATATAGGTCGGTGGTGTCTGTTTACAAAACAATGAGTATAAAATTGATGGTGTTGAAAATCGAGAAGATTATTAAAGGCCAATAAGCAGGTTTGAGATTCAATAAATCTTTTTTTTATATAAAAAATTACCGTGCTAAAAAGCAACACGAAAAACGTCAGTAGTAATGGTAATACTAAAGTATTACAGCATTTTAAGATGATTTGCTACAGCTTGTAAGATGTTCTTGCACCCGAACCAGCTTATCATAGGGGCTGTAAGGCTTATCATAAAAGTATATTTATTCATACCCGTTTACAAACGTGTGATCATTCTGGTCAAGCAGTAACGGAAAATAGGTACTCAAGGAGAGATAATACGTCGGACTTTGTTTGCCATAGAATCAGAAGTGGTCAACGCTGCAGTGACGGTAGCGAGGCCGGGTTGAAACATGCATGAACGCCAGATTCATATATAACATTTTATCTTTGTTTTATTTTTAAATAATATCAATACAAATAAAAGAAATACGTAAATATCATAAAGCCTCTAAAATTTGTTTATGATTTGCCTCTAAATTATTAAGTTTTTTATAGATAAAGGAGAGTTGTAATTTTGTGATGTAGTCGATCAAAACAATTTAATTTGCAAATGTAATAAACAATGTGTTTAATTTGTCAACAGTCTACGATTATGAGATCCAAATTTTAATAATTACTAGTGGCTTGAAGGGGCAATACCCCTAACCTTGCTCCAACAAGCAGAAACACATGTCAGTTCATAAACAAAATAGACACTTAATCACATGTTTTAATGTAAATAAAGCAGACGTTTTTTAATCCCCATGCTTTTATTATGGGATGTTTTACGTTATTTCTCGTTTGGTGGTAGCTTTTTTGAAATACTGCTATTCCTTCCGGTCCCTGGGATCGAGACCGTTAAATTTGAGCCGTCTCCCATTATCCTGCGATTTTCCAAACTCCCACAGTTTTGACACACAATGTTCTCTTACAGAATTATATATAAAGATAGTTCATATATCCAAAGTTCTATTCTGGCAGACTAGATGGATAAAGTGCAAAGGGTTACATTGCTTCTTATCGGAACGTGTGCAATGCTAACTAATAAGTTATTAAGTAAGCAAATGTAATTTAAAAGTTGCTAAAATCATTTATTTGGTAAAGTTGTATTAACTATATGGTATCTTATAGTGGTGATTTAAAGGGAATCAACTTTGAGAATTCAAAAATTTTGGGTCTGATAATTCTAGTAATAATGGTCTCCATACCATTTATACTTTGTCAAACTTAATGGGGAATAAACATTTAGAATTCTACGATTAAAGGTATGAAAAGTCTAGTAATAATGGTCTCAAGGGAACATATACTCTGTCAAGATGTAAAACGGATTTCTCTGTTTCAAGTATGGAATATATTTTGTCCTGATTTTTTGCGTTTATTGGAAGTTTTCAATCTCTAGACTCTATCTGCTACAAAAGGAGCTTTAACTTTGTAGCCAGTAAATGGAGCATAAACTACCATTGTTACTTTGGGTTAAGTCGGGTGCAGATTTCAGTCATCACTCAACTATTTTGTCGCATTGTTTACTTTGGCAACTATAACCTTTATCTTCGAATACAATCTTAAGCGATACTTTACCTAGATAACTCATAATAAAGCATAATTTATCATTAAAGTATATGAATGACTCGAGGAAATGTATGAAACATAAAATGATAAAATTTTGTTGAAACTTGCATATTTAATAATAGATGAGCACATATGGTATCTATAGTCTTCACTCTCTCCAATAATTTAATCAAACATAATTAAGCAGTCTTTAGTATAAAACTAAATCTAAATTTAAGACAACTACTTAAAACATGAGTACTAATGTATGCAAGTTACAAGGTACTCTAAAAGAATAGTATAAATTTACGGGTTTTATAAGTTAAGTTGTTTATGGTTAATATTTTTTAGTATACAAAACTGGTTAGGGTTTTTGGGATTGATAGCAGCTTGTTTTTTTACTTAAAAAATAATAAAATTAGCTACATCTTACAACACGACAAAATAGATTTACTTTTGTACTGTACTTTCATACAAAACAGTGAATTACGTAATGACTGAATGACTGTACAGGGTGATCGATTTCAAGCAGTTACACCATTCATCATGCCCAATCAAAGAATTATTTTTTCCCTGTCAAATTGAAAAAAAAAAACACATACCTTAATTCAGAAAATATGTATTTAATTTTACACACAAATCCCATCGCAAAACCTACCACTAATGTCTTTAAAATCTTTTCGTCTCTCTAAGACGCCAATAAATTTGTAATATAAGCAATTCAAATCATCTATAATTTGACCAAAGTATAACAGATGAATGAGATTTCTTATAAAGTATTGCGTAATGGCCAAAACAAGCAGTTTATTATCCTTTGGCATTATTTAAAATAAATTACAGTACTATGACAAATAAGTAATGGAATCAGGAACTACATACTTTTACTGTACTTCTGGATGCGTTTGCCTCGGAGTTCAGATAACGTCAAATAGTGTGAAGACGAACTCTGATAATATAGCGATGGAATATTATAAATAAATATATGTGTTCACTTTATCAACTACTGTATACTCTATGTCACACGTTGTCAAGATGTCCGTGTTATTCATATTAAGTTTATTCAAAATGTTAGTCGTGTCTGAATGCCATGAACCATTATTGTTATTAAACTTTGTTTAACAGTGAACTTATTACTTTCTGTCAGAAGAAGTTGTAGATATTTAACTTATTAATTAAATTAAGTTTTGCGTGCTGGTCAGAAATTATTCTGTTTCTTCGTTGTGTAAGTGAAAATATAAAATAAAAACTACAGTGCACTGAAGAACAGCAGAGTTTTGATTGTGTCGTCCAAAATCGCTTATGAATTTCTGTTAAGGTATTTCTGACCAACTTCAATTATTTATTATGCCTATATTACCTCCGCAAAAACCTGTCCCACTGTCATCCAGTGTAAATGTGTCAGATAACTGTAAAAGTTGAAGCAACGCTCTAGTCTACCTTTGAGTGCAGTAAGCCTGGATAGTAAACATGATAATTTAATACATAAGTTTTCCGAAAGGCAAAAAGTACGTAGATGTTGATTTACATGGTTGTTAGATTATTTCATAATTTAATATAACTTTTTTAAAGTATATCATTTTTACAAACCAATTACGGGTTCAGTCGATGGGGTGATTTTAAGCTTTCTCTGTAGTTCTATAGTGACGCTGTAGTAGTATAACACTATGTAGTATTAACTTGTGATAATACTTGCAATTGTTAGTTTTAAAAACAATGTTATAGATTAGCTGTGGAAACCAATTAAAACAAATTCAATTAACTGTTATTTCAAGTCTCTTATCAGACGTAACCTGTTCAGTCTTCGAGAATTACACTTTTAACCCTTATAATATTGTTCAACTACATTTTATATACGCTTATTGAAGATTAGTTGATGGTTGACAATTCAACCATCGTGTGTTTCAGAACAATGAAATATTATATGTAATGTGTTGACGTGACTGTAGGATGTTTATTTTCGGTGACTCTTTTTCAACACTTAAGTAGATATACTTATTTTTAAGACATGTCTTAGGATCTCAAGTAGAGACGTCAAACACCGCAAACTGATGACACACCCCTACATACGTAATGTTCATAAGCTACACTCTACCGAACTGAAAGGAATGTCGATATTATGACTAGTAATGCGGTTATAAGGTATTTGGAATAAAATTTCCATCATGTGGACAAAACTCATTGCCATGCCATTCTTTTATCGGTGTGGTCTGACTCCTGCAGTGTATTAGAGAAGACGTTATTCAATAAAAGCCTCCGCACAGCTGTCTGTTATATTTGGCAGCTGTCTCCTACGGGAGCGCCAGTGGGGCCGCGCCTAATCCACTACATTATCACGTCAGTCTGTGACGAGGGCCATCTTACAATAAGGAAGAAAAGTGGTACATACGATGATTATACAGTTGAATATTCATAAATTTAACAATATAATTGTTTATAAGTACGTGATTTTATTTAAAAATCTAAATTCCAAAATGTATTCAAATTTTTTGTGTACAAATCCAAACCAATAATAGTTTTACTCATTTGCATTGCAATACGGTAAATATAATTATAACAAGTTTGGTACTAGGCAATGGATTTTGAAGGTCACGCAGATCATTTTCAGGCCCAGTGAGATAATCTTTTAATTGGGCTTGATAATAATCTGGGTGACCAGTCGAAATCGATTGCCTTCTCGTATATATTTACGGTTTGTTAAGTGAATAAGTGAATAAATGCAATTTATTTCCACAAGTTCATACAGTATAATATGCTATATATAAACTTGGAAATTGAATGATCACAATACAAGTTGCCTGAACAATTTTTAAATAAAAGATAATAAAAAATTAAAATAAATTTGAGTCTATCATCAACAATAACAAGTAATAACAAGTTAACAGTCGCCACCTCCAGTGTTTTTATGATTACATAAACTAAAACAAAAATACAAATAGTTTACAAGTTTCTTATCAACTAAAAGAAAAATCATATCGAGTAGGAAAAACAAAAGCAAAAGAACACAGCTAGAATATTAAGAACTATCAAGATAATACATTGCTCATTAAACTAATATCATGATTAGTTAAGAGCCATTCTTTAGGGTTTTGCAAAAGGAATTAAAAGATGGGATTTCTCTAATGGTGGTAGGTAGCTTGTTAAAGGTACGAAATAATGAAATGACTGCCGAAATAAATATTTTTTTACTTTAGGTGTTCTAAAATTACCACGAGCTGTGTTTCTCAAGTATACAAGTATGATTGTATACCTTTAAGCTGTGTACGTTTTTCAGTTACTTCCCGCAGTTATGAAAAACGTGAATATTAGTAAAAAGGTTATTAAAAAAAAGTAATGTCGTTCAAATTTGAAAAGTGTAAAAACATTTCTACGTAACTAAATTAATATTGTTAATGTTATCTGCAAATGTGGTGTAATACGACAATTTGTTTCGTCAATCAAAAATAATACCCGATACAAGTTGTGTTTCTATAATTTTATGACTGAATAAAGAAGTAGTAAGTAGTGGTTGTATTTATTATATCAATATTTGTCGTTGAAGAAACAATTGTTTCAAATTACGATATACATTTTGTCTTGTAAGGGAGTCTGACATGAGACTTATTTATTTTCGAGATGGTAAAACGGAAAGACAGAGATCTATGTTGTACGGATTACAAACCCTAAGGCTAACTTGTCCCACACTCTCCCTTGAGTCATTGAACAGCAGTCCAAGTTGCCCAACTCGTGCCTGGAGCCACAACCACGTGATCTAGTGCAGCCAACTGCTGACGTAGCTCATGCTCAGACAGTTCATCTACGGGTAATCCTTTGAATTGATCTATTTCTGAGTAATGACTGTGTCAATAAGTCTTAATTAGTTTACAATTTTAAAATGTGTGACGAAATGTTCATCTAACACTTTTTCATGTATTGACACTGTTTTCTAAGATGGTGTTTTCTATAATATCTGCGACGCTTCTATCAGCTGTTTTAAAAATTTGTAGTATCATTAATAACCTGTTTACAGGCTGATAGCGTTATGGAAAGTATTTTATTACGAATATTTTCCTACAATTTATGTTGATAGCAGTTCGAAGTCAAGGGGAAGAACGATAAAAGAACGTTAAAAAACGCAAAAGCATTAAAATTCTACAATGAAAACAAAAAAATAAGATACTATAAAACAGTTATGGAAAGTATTTTATTACGAAAATTTTCCTACAATTTATGTTGATAGCAGTTCGAAGTCAAGGGGAAGAACGATAAAAGAACGTTAAAAAACGCAAAAGCATTAAAATTCTACAATGAAAACAAAAAAATAAGATACTATAAAACAGTTTTAAACTTATTTTAATAAAATACTCCTAACTTTAATTATATTTGAACGTTACTAAACCCTCGTAGACAGATAACAAGTTCTATTCACCATAATCACATAAAACTACATAGTTACATAAGGAACTGTTTTATTTTTGACCATTAAAATAATTTTAAGTATAGTTGTTTTAGCTTTCATTATTTGAAACCTTACCTAGGTAACATTTACATAACGAAAACGGATTATATTTGCAACGGATGTAGTAAAGTTCCAGTTGGATAATAATTTCTGAGATAGTCAAAGCATTTGTTAACAATTAAATATAATTTTTACGAACGAATAAATCTTAATTGTTTAACATTCACGGATAAGAAATGTAAACAGCTCTTTTACAAAATCCCCTACATTCTTTTGCTTAATTGATGAAAATATATAATTAAAAGCAATATATGTTGTAACCCGGTTGTCCTTTAAATTAGTATGGTGTGATCAATTTATTTGATTTTGTTTACATTTATTTACAACCTGACCATTGAACCTGCACCTAAATAATTTTGTTAAAATGTACAATGCTGTGATTATGCAAATTTTAACGTGTGAAATATCCCAGTGGATAAAACAATGAATTTACATATTGTGATTGAAATCGTGTTTGCAACTCTCTACACCCGTATATTGGAATAACACTCTAATACGCAGTTAACAACTAAACCAGATGTTTATAAATTTATTTGTAAGATTTATTTGAACACTTTTTTTAGTATTAATTTTACAATAACAATATAATGATTATAGAATAAATATGCAATTGTTGCTTCGATTAAAAAACAATTAAAGTAAATAAACTTAATTCAAAAATATTAGAATTTTATTAAGTTAAGTTGGAATTTATAGTCTTTGGTTTACTATTTAAAGTTTAAGACTCTAAACATGTCATTATTAGCGTGTAACTGAAAACGCCTTACGTGTCACTTATCCACTAGCCATTATTTAACTTATACATTTTAGGAAGTATGGGAGCAATGTGTGGATTTTAATGCAAACAAATTCTTTGATCAGATAATAGTCAGTGTAACATTTGAATCTTTATTATTTTATTATATTTTAAAATCGATCAATTAAAATTACAGTTTCTTCTATTAAAGAACTGATTCAATAATTAGTAATTTGTTTTTTGTTTACTTTTAAGTTTACAAAAGTAGTGGTTTACCTAAATGAGTGGTTTACCGTCCAAAATGAGCGGTTTACCTAAGAATTGGTTAATTATTTAGACATATACTTGGATCAAAATAAGCATTAACTATTGGTATAATGAACAATATTATTTAATGACGAATTTTTACCTTGACGTTGATATATAGTATGGTAAATTAAAGCCATTTTATAAAGTTGTAAATTCGGAATCTCACATGCAATTGAATTGGTATACTACTTTAATGATAACTGAGACAACAACTTATCTGTTTTAGACGTATTTAGCTGTAGTACGATTATTTTTACGTTGTATTTACTCTCCCGATTAGAAGATATATCCACGATTTATATGTTTTTTTACAAACAAATCTTTACAACCTTTAGCATGGAAAATATAACGTTCTGCACACGTAAAAAAGGTATAAAATTATGAATCATCGTACGAATAAACCGATGTTTTAATTAGGTTGAGTTTAAAATCGATGTCTTTTGAGTCGAGCTACCACGCTTTCTATACAAACCTCAATAATTATAACTTCAAAGTGAATATTTATGTATTCTCTTTGTGAATATTCAACGAAATATTAAGAGCTATCAAGATCATTATACCACTTTATTATTATTTTTGGTTGTGAATATCTTATCGCGCCGTCATAAATTTCTAGAACATTTTTCACTATACGTTATTAAAACATTGGTATTTTTATAACACTGGAATAAATAACTTATAATTTTAAGTTGGAATATTTTAACACATTCATAAATAAACGGTATCAGGAAACTGACACATACTTTCTCCCTTTTAGCCAAGCTTTAATATTTGTTATATACTAAATATAGAATATGAAGTATACATAAATGTACAGAAAATTGTCTAAAATAGTTGTTTTCAGAAATATCACCCAAATCCCTTTTTGGGAGGCACTATAGAGTCCGTTGCTACACACAGTGGTTTTGAGAGGCGAAATGCCCCCTTGCCCCCCCAGGGTTAAATAGCAACATATTTCGAACATCCTCTGTTGGTCAATGCTAACTTGACCTGCATATCAAATTTTAAGGAAATTGATCAGTAAA
This sequence comes from Allygus modestus, assembly GCA_963675035.1. Lineage (NCBI taxonomy): Eukaryota > Metazoa > Arthropoda > Insecta > Hemiptera > Cicadellidae > Allygus > Allygus modestus. The sequence goes on along the minus strand of OY776115.1, from coordinate 28,790,610 downwards.
TAAGAGAGAAATAGTTATTTTTGTATTCCCCATAAGAATAAAATTGGACAACGTACTGCGTTTACTGCTAAATAAAAATTTCAATTTTCTCTGCAACTGGCAATCGTATAATAGTAATTTAAAATACTAATTTATTTAGTTTTTTGAGCTCCTTTTAATGGTGAATAGTAATATTTTTTAACATTTATGATTTTTTATGAGAAATCCAAAAAACTGAATTTTGGACACACACACACACACACACACACACACACACACACACGCGCGCGCGCGCGCAGACGCACGCACGCACGCACACGCACACACACACACGCACAAACACACACACACGCACAAACACACACACACGCACAAACACACACACACACACACACACACACACACACACACACACACACACACACACAGACATCACGTAAAAACCACTTTTATGGGTTCAGGGAGCACCAAAACGAATATTTCCACTAACAACTCAAATTCGAAAATTTGTACGAAAACAATACTTTCTCCATATACTATGTATGGGGGGAGAAAGTAAAAACACATATAATTAAATACGTCAAATTTGTTTAATGTTTACAGAAAACAAAATGTGAGAGCCTACGCCATATGTATGGTTTGTGTTTTATGTGGACGTGTTTTATTTATAGAAGCGTAACTTACAATAGATGTGTGTTTGAAAGCAAAACAAACGTGTTGTCACTTTTAAAACAATGTAAAAGGCTGACTCGTAACTAACCCTGACACAAAACGTTTGTCACTGTTTGTTTCATCTCTAGAATAAAGCTTGCACTCACTAATCCTTGTCACGTCCTGTACATTTTTGTGAAGCCAATAAAAAGTGCAAAGATTGAAATTTTTCCCAAGATCACTGTATCTTGTCTTGTAGTTTTACATCGTATAATGTACACATTAGACGGACTTATCATAAATAAAACTAAAACCAGCGAAACAATAAGTATATATTAATATAGGTAAAAAGAAAACCAAAACCTTAACATCGGTTGAAATCTTTTATCTCTTAAGATCGGATATAATCAGGCACGTACGGGATTTACCCAAGCAATGCAAAACATAGTTAACAACTTAAAAACTAAGTTGAACCCATTAAAATTCAGCTGAAAATGATATTAAACTTGTTCTCAGTTTTTACACAGATTTATCACAGTAAGCACTTTATCACAGATTAGCTATGCTTTTAATAATTTTTAAACCTAATGTTGACAAATTAAAATTACTAATTTAAATATCTTATTAGGTTAAGCAAGCTTAGTTATTTCAGTTAAAGGATTACCATAATAATTTATGTTGTTAGTCATGGACTTTATTATAAAAATTAAAAGTAATTAACTAAGTAATATAAGTTTATTTTATATTGTATTACTTACAATGTACCTATTCTTGATGTTCTCACACGTAAGGAATGTTTTGTGCAATACGTCTAAGTATATCTCAAAATTGCCTAATGGTAATTTGTCTGTCTCAATAAACTCTTACAGCATTTACGGTTTATAGAACACCTGAATTATGAAATGTACTTTTACTTTTTTTCTTCAGATTTGTATTTACATTTCCATCATATATAACATAAATACTTATGATTAATCTATGAGTTCGTAGCGCCTCAAAGTTTACTGTTTCATTTAAACATACGATAACAAACTTTAAAAAAGGAGATTATTGCTTTTCCGGTTTAGCTACATTTTACACCCATAAAAGTAAATAATTTCATGAGCTGTGAAAAAAATGTCCAATATTGTCTAGTGATACACATTAGTTATTGATATATTTTTTCAATTATAGCAACCATGCTCTCATGGCGAATGATAGCATGTTAAGTTTATTATTAAAATTATTATAGATTCAGAATACATATCTTCATTCAGCTTTAGCTAGAACAAAACCTTAACCGTAAGGCTGAGGTTGACTGAATTTGTTGATTCCATCAAGCGTCTGAGTTTATCTGGTTTTGAAAGCATATGTTGATCTGCCGCGGGCTGCTGCGAGCACTGAGTGAGTTACAGTTGAATATGACCGCACCTCATGTTTTCAGACATTTAATAATATCTTGATATTAGTATACATACATTTATTTACTGGGTTTTGAACCCACGACAGGGCCCCTTTCGTAGTTTTGAGTCCGTCACCTTGACCACTACGACAATTATTCACCAACACGCAAGTTTGTAATTAATTAATCACCTTTATCAGATTAAGAAAGTCACAAAGGATATTGAACAATCAAACAATACTAAATAATATTTAAAAAAATACAAATCAATTTCGACTTCAGAATAAGGAAAATAACAGGTTGAAAAGGTCAACTTACTTAGCTGCAAGCCTATTCAACTCTCGTGACCCGTTGAATACAAAACATAAAACGTACGTTAAGTAAAATTATTACATAACGTGCGTTAAAACGTTTGTTTATGTTTTGTCATTAACTATGCGCAATGTTGTTCGACATGAATACTAATTCCATCACAACTAAATAACCCGAAGTGCTCCGGAAATACCATTAGTGGCTGTGCTTCCAATAACTAGTGGTTTGTGCTATAGCAATTTAGACCGAGAAAGCGCTTAGACGAACCTTCGATTATATTCCACTGATTTAATTCCGTTTTAATAACCATTATGTATTTGAATATTCAAATTCCACATTTCTGCAAACTGTTATACGACAATATTACTCGTGTTATCTGCCGTACTTGTAGATAATTAGCTAATAAATTTAGATAAACCAGTTATTTATCTTTTAAGTAGTTTTCGTGGCATGGAATGAAACCACAAGAGTTCATATTGCGTATAAAGTTATATTAAACCTATTTTTATCTTGTCATTTAATAAGGTGCAATATTAAACGACAAAGGATAATCCTTTAATGTACAACTAGATGTCATATTAATTCTACAATGAATAAAGCTGCAAATTCTGTTTGCTGTTTTTACTCAGTGGTAACTAATTGAGAAAAGCAATTGATGTTTTTTAGCGAATTTCCCCGATAGGGGAGAAGCTATTACCGTAGGTCTCATGGTAAGACTTATGCCCGAAACCATGACAACTTTTTTTTTGAGGTCCCCAGATGACTAAAACACTATTCGTTCAAATTTGTATATATGTATATATATATATAACATATATATATATACACATATATAAAACACACATATATATATACACACACATATATATATATATAAGTGTGTGTGTGTCCGTGAATGCGATAACTTGAGTAAAAAACGTCCGATTTCGATGAAATTTGGCTCAAATGTGTAAAGTGACATTTATGACTTTAAGTTCGAAAACCAGAAAATCGGACTATGGGAAGGGGGGTTTATGGGGGTTTCAAATTTTCCAAAAATCAGTTTTTTGAATTTTTACCCTAAAATTTTTGAAACACTTAATTTTGGTTTAGACCCTGTTATAGAGCTTAAAAACACAACTAATATAGTATTTTGAGTTATTAAGCTAGGTTAAGTGGTTGCGGAGAAAATCCAAAAAAACCTTCACATAAAATCTCCTATGTTAATCTTATGGGAAAAAGGTTTTTGGCTTTTCCTAAGTTAATTTTAAAGTAAACTTCACATTTGCTTTTACCAATCAACTCAGCTCCACAAAACAATCATTTTGGTGTTTAAATTGTGATTCTACGTCCAAACATTGCAGAGATAATTCAAAGTGCTAAACACAGTACGTTGTCCAATGTTATCCTTATGGAGAATAAATACAATTTGATATCTCCATTATTAATGAAAGTATATTGATTTGGCATGTGGCGTCACGTAGTACAGGTATATTGATATTTGCACAAAAAATTGATTTTTTTGTTGATAATCCCCGTAGCAGCGAACCTGCGTACTCAGCCCCCATGTTATTCTTATGGAGAATAAGTAAAATGTAATGACTCCCTTAATTATGAACATAAATTAATACAGCTTGGTATGTGGCTTCACCTTGTTGAGTTATATAGATATTTGCATAAAACCCCATTTTTTTAGTTCCTCGTTGTAGCAAACGTGCTTACTCAGCTCCCATGTTATTCTTATGGAGAATAATTAAAATGTTATATAGTGCTTACTTATGATTGAATATTGATGAAACTTGGTATGTAGATTCACCTAGTTAAATTCTATTTATATTTGCATAAAAACTATTTTTTTAGTTCCTTGTTTCAGCAAACCTACGTACTCATCACCAATGTTACTCTTATGGAGAATAATTAAAATTGTATATATCGCTTATATGTGAATATATTTTTATGAAACTTGGTATGTGTCTTTATATGGTATTAAGACATATATTATGCATTGGAAATTCGCTGAGTATGCAGGTTTGCTGTGACGGGGGTATTTTATTAACATAACCCAATGTATTTTATTAAAATTGTATCATATTTTTGAATCCATTCCAAACAGGACAGCATGGGGCAGGTTTTCTTGGGTGTAAAATTGCATTTATTTAAAATATAAAGATATTATAAATTGTTATGTATCATTTAAAAATATATTTAAACCTTAACTAATATAGATCGTACTTATCTGGGTTGTAAAATAATATTTGACATTTAACTCAATGTAAAATTATTAAAAAAAACATTAATTATTGAGTTAAAAAACTAAAAGGTTTTATAAACTTTTTAAAATCATACTGAACAAAAAAATCATACTTAAAGTGAAAACCTTTTTTTGTTCTCATTTCGAACGTGCGGCATTTGTGCTAGCTGTATGAATACATTGTTGTTTAATTATTTAAAAAAATAATGTTTTTAACTTTTAATTGGACCAGAAATATCATAAATAATGTTTATTTTAAATTTAAATTATTTTTGTTATTTAAATTGTATTTGTGTGAGTATTGTTGCAGTTAGTAGATTTTAATATGTGTATCGCAATCTATTGGTACTATTTTCCTATGTAACATTATGAGCATTCATCTACAATCTTTCAAACTTTCCATGTTTCCGTGATGTGCAACTGATGTTTGGCATTCAAAGAGAGATAATGTGTCACAGTTTGTTTGTGATTCAAACAAGCATTTCGTCAACGCTGGAGTGATGGCAAATGCTGAATCGTAACTTGCTTTGAAGCCAGACGAACAAAAAATTACTTCTCTTTGTTTTATTTAAAAATGAAAATACCCAGTTTGTATCACAGACAAGCATCGTGAAACCATTATTTTCGAGATAAAGTCATAAGATTATTTGTAAATGAAATAAAAGTATTATTAATTGTTTAACATTTTACAAAATAGCCCAAAATAAATTGAATACGGTGTGATTCAAAAATAAATACTCAACATTATACATCAGTAAAATGTTTGCATAATAATTTGAATTGATTAAGTTGGTAACTATAGTAAGAAAATAACCTTAAAGATGATTTACAACAGCTGATTGTTGTCAACAATGCTAATAAAGAATTTGACAACTTTTTTACAGTTTAGAAAGTATATAGGTTTAGAAAGTGCCATTCAAGGATGACATCCCCCTAACTTGAAGCCTTGATTAGACTTAATGTGATTTATTTCCTTGATCTATTGCAGATAACGTGTGAAATTACAATTGCAGTAAAACGTGTCTATTAGGCCAAAAAAGAGGCATTTGTTCATAGCTTGGTTGTAGTACTGGTGCCTGCCACATTACATATACACACTGAAAATTTACAGTGTATGTAACTAATGTGATAATGTCCTTTTAGCGAATTTCCCCTACAGGGAAGAAGCTATTACCGTAGTCGGCATGGTAAGACCTAAGCCCGGGACCATGATAAATTTTCGTTTTGAGGTCCCCAGCCCCAAAAACACCATTTTATCTAAACTGTATATATATAAATATATATATATAAATATATGTATATATATATGTGTGTGTGTATGTGTGTGTGTGTGTGTGTGTGTGTGTGTGATATATGTGTGTGTGTCCGTGAGTACGATAACTCTCGTAAAAATTATCTGATTTTGATGAAATTAAATAAACACGTAAAGCAACATTTATGACTTAAAGTTAGAAAACCAACCAGATCGCTCCATCCGAAGGGGTATTTTTTGGGGGGGGTTTTGAATTTTTGACATATAATTTTATAAATAGTCAAATTTTAGTTTATACCATTGCGTTCAGCTTAAAAACCCATATAATTTGGTATTTTGATCATTACTCTACGTTAATTGGTTACCGAGATATTGAAAGTGCTAAAAACAGTACGTTGTCTAATTTTATTCTTAAGGAGAAAAAGATAAATTTTATATCTCGCTTATTTATGAACGTGTAATGACGAAACTTAGTATTTGGTACTCAGCCCCCATGTTATTCTTATGGAGAATATTTATTAAATGGTATGTCTCCCTTAATTATTATCATAAATGAATAACAACTAGTAAACGACTTCACCTTGTTGATTTATATTGATATTGGCATAAAAACCCATTTTTCGTGTTCCTTGTTGCAGCAAACCTGCGTACTCAGCCCCAATGTTATTCTTATGGAGAATGATTAAAATTGTAAATATGACTTATTTGTGAATATATTTTTATGAAACTTGCTAAGTGGCTTTATGTAGTATTAAGAGATTTATATCCATTGGACATTTGCTGAGAATGCAGGTTTGCTACGACGGGAGTATTTTGTTGTGTAAGTTAAATTTACCTTGCGATTACAACTTATTTGTAATTTGTTATTTGTCAAAACGTCTCCCTTATCGAAACACCCTGTTTGGTGTCTCGTTTATCAAAATGTCTATTAGGTTTACAATATCCAGGGTCATTCAATGTTTGTTCATACAAATAGCCTATTCATACCACTAGATATGAATGAATATATAAATAAATTATTTGTATTGTAAAAATAAACCAAATAAACTTGGTTCTGTTGCTGAGCAGCAACATTTTCTTTTCCAAATGCCTGTAAAAATATGAATTATTAAAACATGCTTAAGGAATTCGCTTATTATTAAAGCATATTATTAAAGCTTATTATTAAAGCATCGCGCAGGCATCTACCCATGTGGGGAAATAATTCATTGACTTTTCTTTGTATTTTTTTTACCAATGTACTTATACTGAATACATAATTTCAATTTCAATACTGATGGTATCAAAGGTCTATCAAACAACAGTGAAATTGGTTTGTATAATAAAATGTACAGCTAGCAATTAAGTGATTAATGTATAAAAATATCTTAATATAAGATTAGTGATACAATAAGCATTAATTTATCATCTGAAATTATTAAAACATCCAATTCATACTAATCCCAATCACAAGAAAATTCATAATGTTGTGGTATAATAAATTAACAATTACAATATTTCATCTGATATGAATTTTAAAAGAATTTCAACCGAGCATTGCTTAACAGATTAATCTTTACAAAATTAATGTTATCATGTACTGCTTTTGAGCATTTGAAATGCGTTTTCAATCTGCAGACGCTATCTGTTTCAAAGCAATCCCAACATTTCCATCTAAAGTAAATGGTGCGTAAATGATTAATACCGTTCTTAGGGTTAGTCTTTTAAGTTTTGTGTGAGTTTAGCTATTGTTAAACACTTTTATAAATTTCGATAAAAGTATTTCCAACCCATTTTCAGCCTCCTCATGTTTTTGAGTTATATCTAAATGTTACAACAAGATGAGTTTCCACTGGGTTCATCTTGAAACGTAATATTTCTGTGTGTCTCCCAACGAAAAAAGACACAACAAAATCCTTAAGTCCCTTTTTTAACAACCACATTCCCTATTTCAATTAAAATGTTACTTCCGCATTCTACTTTTAAAGATCTCTGTTCAAACAGAGTTTTGATCTCTAATTACTTCAAAATAAATTTAAATAATTGTTATTCCATATTTTAAGTAATTGATGGCAAACAGACCAGGTGTCAAAAATGAATAAGAACTAAAAATGTATTTCTACTGGATATTTTATACAGTTGTGTATCTTATAATCAAAAACTTAATATTTATTAGTTTATTATAAAATAAATGGAAGCTTATAATGTTGCTTTTACTGCTACTTTAATTTTTAACGATGTTTCAGGGTTTGGAAATGGATAACACCTTCCTTCTTGTTTTCAACAATCCCGACCTCAAACCTACGATAAGCCACCAGCAACCTCATATTGGTCGTGCGAACGAATGCAATTTGACGGTGGTGCAATTTGTTAGCTCGATTTGACAAAATGGTTTAACTCTTAATTATGTTTCAACTTTGGTTGAACTATATGCCTCTGAGATCATATAGTTCATGGTGGTAATTTAGTCTTAAGTTAGAAAATTTAGTCCTTGTGAGAAAATATAATAATGGTTATTTTATTTTCATGATAAAAGGAATCAAATGTGAGATGGTTGAAGACAGTGTAAAGATAAATTTATTTTTTATGAAAGGAGAAATAATTTAGTAAACTTATTTTGGCTTAACGAAACTAGATTCAAATGAAGAGATAATGAACAATTGAAACTTTCTATTGGTTGGATATTATAACTTAGCCTATATACAAGCTTTTATTTTACTCTATTTCAAATAATGATATAGGTATTTCTGCCATAATGTCTATGTTAACCTCAAGCAGGGTATCGTAGTGATTATCGTGCTTGCTTCATAATCTGAGATTGCTAAACCATCCTGAACAAAACCTTGAGAAAATGTTGCGAAGGTTCTGAACTAGATCGAGCTGCCATTGGTCATTTGGCTATTAATTAATGATTCTGGCTAAATAATCAGTCGGTCTTACTCCGTAACAAGTGACATCAGGCATCTCACCCATTTTCCACTCATCATTGATTCATATTCGCCTTAAATTATGCCAAAGTTTCGTTGTAGTCTCATACAAGTGACGTGTACTAAGTGATTAACTGAATGGCAGAAGGGTTTACAAATCCGAACCACACTTCTCTACCAAGGAACTATTAATATTCTGAAAAAGTTTATACAATGTAAAACCAAGCAAAAAACTATGAACTATGGCAAGACACGATAAAGGTACATGTTACTCTAAAACATATGCTAGTTATAAACATATACCAAATATATAAATGTACTAGGTATATTGTTATTAATTTAATAAGAAGTGTTTTAAATCAAAACTGAATCATAAATTGGGAATATAATGTTTTTGTGAAAATGTTTGAACTACTTCAGCCTTATTGAGTTTAGAGGTTTAAATAAATTAGTCAATCAGTTAATACCATCAGTATGCAGGATTCTGTCATTAACACCGAAAGCATGCCCAGGTTATATGTCACCTCACAACAACATGACAGACTGCGTATGATAGAACATTACAATACTATGTATAATTTATCCAAGTTGTATGAGTTATAGTCACTTCTACCAACTTGTTTTACTTTATTTAATTCATATACAGAACAATATATATATATATAGTTTGAAATAATTTAAAATACGGAATTACAGTTTAAAACGTTAACATAAAATAGCGAACAACATAAGGTTAGATTAAATAAATTCTTAGTTATGATACGTGTAGTTATAATTACGGGATTAACATTTTTTAAATGTATTACAACACTTCAAAATATACTTACTCTTATTCCATATTCATATAAGACGAAAAATACATAAAAGGTGATAAAAGGTTTCCACCATTTTGTTTATATTCACTTGTGTATGAATTCAGTATATGTGTAAATATAATTTAAGTGATGAAAGACTGTTTTATTTAACAACTGTATTTTAGATTACACCATATAGAAATTAATGATTTTGTACAACCTATATATTTTAAACCGTCCTTAAACACTGAAATAACAGTAAAAGCATAAAAACTCAAAAGACTCAATAGCCTTGTTTTGTCTGTTATAGTTTACCCTAAAATAGGTACGTATCTCGTCGTCAACAGTTAAAATTGTAGCGATGAAATCCACTCCGTGTTTTCCCTTGAATGCGGCATTTTCAAGTGGTCCACAGAAAATGACGAGGTATGTACCTATTTTAGTCTAATACGCGCAGTTTAGGGGCTAAAATATGAATTAAAATATGTTTACCGTCTTTTAGCGAATTTCCCCTACAGGGAAGAAGCTATTACCGTAGTCGGCGTGGTAAGAACTAGGCCTAAGACCATGATAATTTTTCGTTTTGCTGTCCCCAGACCCCAAAAACACCATTCGTTCTATACTTTATATATATATATATATATATATATATATATATATATATATATTGTAATACACCCTTTCTATTATCAAAGAATAATTATTAGATATAAGGGTGATTATCTCACAAACAATATTTATATCTAAGTTACATAAATACAGATGATACGAGTTCTGGGGCTAACAATGAACAGTACAGGCAGATGGGAAATTTAAAGTGTTAAAAAATTAATACAATTAAAATGGTGGCAATGCACTTCTCTTAAATCTCAGGGGTGGTTGATCGAGCTGGCTCAAAGGTTATCGAACATTTGATAAAATTAAAATACATGAGAATGAATACCAATTATTTAAGATTTGTGCTGAATAAAGCTTTACCAATATGGATCTCTGAATAAAGTTAATTTAGGTTAAAGTCCACTTGATTCTTGGTCTAGTAAAGTAGGCCAGGCACAAAAATTTGTCTTTGGAAATTACTTTTGACTTACTATGATAAATAGCTTGCTTCTATTGAAATTGATTTGAATAATGATAATAAAATTTAATCTTGATGAATTTGTTTAAAAAAAGTCCAATAATTTTAGTTCTTCCTTGAATTTCTTAGTTGTAAGGCCGAAAGTATATGGAATGTTCTTACCAACTGGATACTATTATATTCTTCACTCAGTAATAAAATTTAGCTTGAGGTGGTAAAAAGGGATGGATAATTTACTGAGCTCTAGTAGCCTATTAAAGATTAGGTTTTTGGTACCTAATATACTGATTTTTATTGAGAGGGGAAGAAAAATAATGAGCAATGCTCTTACTGGTGTGCTTTCACTGCCACGGTTGGATTCAGAAAAAGGAGGAAGAGGTCTCTGGGCTTGGTGATGGATCTTCAACAATGCTGATCACATGTTCTTGAAGTGTTTCACTGTTATACACTGCACTTTGGTTTTGGAATAAAATTTTAATCAATTAAAATAAATTTTGAAAATTATTATATATCAAATTATTAATCTGAGACAACCTTTTACCTAAAATTGATAAATTGTATTATTTGAGATAGTGGCAGATCTGAGGGGTGATGGGTGGAGGTGATATAGGCCTATTATAATAAATGATCCTTTAAGGAAAAGTAAGTATTCAGGTATAGCCTATTTAACATAATTAACATAATTAACATTTAAGGAACAAATTATGAAAGGATTATTAAAAAATTATAAACCTAAAATGAATATGAATGTATAGTTATGTTTATGTGACATTGCAATATATATATATATATAAAACTCTCAATAACTCTCGTAGAAAAGGTCAGATTTTTATGACATTTTTTACAAACGTGTAAAAAAAATGTATGACTTCAAGTCCGAAAACCAGATAGATCGACCCATCCTAAGTGGTATTTTGGGGGTTTTTGTACCCCCAAAATGGGTTTATATTATTATGTATTATTATAAATGTAGTATGTATCATTATGTGAATACATTTTTATGAAACTTGGTATGTGGCTTTATGTGGTATTAAGACTTTGTAAATTCGCTGAGTATGCAGATTTGCTGCGACGGAGGTATTACGTGAATACAACATAAGTTTAAATATATTTTTAAATGTTGTAAGACGTGTCTTATTACATCCTTTAAGTAAAAGCTTCTATTATTATTACAGAACATTAATATAAATTGATTGGTAATATAACAATCCAACTTTAAATAATAATTAAAATTCTCATTTTGGTTGCAGAATAAAATGCCATCCCCTAAAATAAAAGTTTTTGATTTTATTCGTGGTGAAAAACATTAAAAGCGATGTAATTTAGAAAATATGTCAACTGCCAGAAGGAAAAGTGGACAAACTAATTAAAATTACTAAATGTTTTACCTTTCCAACAGCTTTGTGATCATATTAAAAGTGTTTTTATATCTCAGGAAAGTGGGAGTTTTATAAAAAAAAACAACTAACCATGAGCTACAAAAATATCAACAAAGTAGTGTATCAATTTGAACAATATTTATTTACATAGTTGAATCTGAACCAAAGCCAGTTTCAATGTATGGTTATAGAATATAGAATCCATGTATTTTACAAATAAAAAAATAAAAACTGTAACCTTAAGTTAGATGATTAATTGGATGAACGAAGTGAGACACTATACTCAAAAAAATTCATTTAAATTTGTTTATGTGTTGGCAAAATACCTCAAGAAAGATTTGGTCTATTTCAGTAAAATATAGCAAAAGAATTTGGTATTTAGGTCATATTCGTCAACTTGCATCCTTTCTGTATGGTGACCCTTTGAAATCTGTGAAAAATACAACTACGATACCGTAGCTCCGATTGAAGATCTGATTAAACCATTGAATTCCTCGTAAAATTCTACTTAAGACAAGATTTGAAACCACCTTTATGCGACCCTCCGTTGCATAACAAACAATAATATAACCTCTTAGATCATAGTTGTTTGGGTTGTCTCTTAAGTATCAGGAGAACATGGAGTATTAGGCGTTTTCTGGATTTCTTGAACGAAAAAAGAATCATTATTGTGTAAAAAGTGAGTTATTCTCAGTAACAAAAATGTATTTCAATTGTATTGTATCTTGCTATCACAATCTGGTTAATTGCAAAATTATACACTTACATTTTTAAAATACAATTTATAACACTTTCATATGCCTCCCTGTTACCGCAAAAACATTAAATAACCTACTTCATGAACCTTTTTTTCAGTATGTTTGAAGTTATTAATTAATTAATTGAATTATTGGCTCTTTCTTACGTTTCAATGTATTGTCATGTCCCATTCCTTTCTGCTCAGAGCAAGTATTTGCAAGAATTATATTTAAGACGGATTTATAACCCCAAGAAAAAATGTGATATTGTAGTAAGTAACAAATACAGCGTGTTCTTTAGGGTCTTAACAATTTAATTTGTTTTAGTAAGCTATTATTCAACTTTATTTAAATTATATTAATTAAATATATAATTATTATCTTCAATTAAAAAAATCGCAAGGTTGTAACATATTTTTATCAACGGGTTAACGGAAATGTTCAAAGCTTCTTATTTTTAAATTCCATCAATATAAATTTACACTAAACACTTTGAAATATGAATACAAGTGTATATTGTTGAAATCATCAGTATTTGAACATTCGCAAATATTATAACTTTTTGTCAGTTTATAAAGTAGCAAAAAATATAATTATCTATATATGTTGTATAAGGCATTAATATTTATTGACCTATTGTAAAAGTGTTTGGCTAAACAGTTATATGGTAACAAAGTTATATAACTAAAATGCCTACTAAAATATATCTTTAAAATGTCAAGTTTCGTTCAATTTCGAATGAGTGTGAATCCTAGTTTACTTAACGTGTCTTTATCGTTTTACATATAGCACCACAAAACCAGTTTTACACTGATGTTTGGTCAACAGATAATACGGGTATTATCCCCAACGTTATCATGATCACTGGCGAACTGTTTAACTAGATATGTAGGAGTTTAATTGCCACGTAGTTTGAGGCAGCCTAATCCCCAATTATCAAACATAAATTGCGTCTGAAACTACACGGATTGGCTGTTAACTCTCTGGAAATGGTATTTAGGAATCCTACTTAAGTTACAGGACTGTTTGTTTGTATAACTAAATAAATTATATCTTTAAAAAATGCGTGTTTATGTAAAGCTTTGCCTATGTAAGATTCGTAATTTATTCTACTTTGATGAAGATTTTTAAATTTTTAAAATTGCATTTTATGAAAGGCTTGAAGCTGTCAAGAGTCACTATCAAGAGGGTTGAAGCTGGATATATCAAGTCAATTACTATTGGAGCAATTTTACACTATAGTAAAAATTGTGCAATTCAACTCATCAGCCAGTAGAAGATTGTGAAACTTAATTACAAAGAAAATCAATGTGGATAAATATCATAATTTATTAGTTGCCTGTAGTTCATAACTATTATACTTGAATTTACGGACCTGTTATTTCAAATTGGATAACAGCTTCGCCTTATAAAATAAAGAAGTTCTTGTTTATTAAATATGTATTTTGCAAATACTTATTATTTGTGGTTGATGAAATGTCGTGCATGGGTGCTTAATGGGTGTTTAAAAATTTCAAACAAGTTGTATTAAGATTTTCAATTTGCTTTTACAAGTCCTCCAGTGGTAGTTAATGCCTGGTTTGTGCAGTAATGGCTTATCCCTTCCAAGCGTTAATAGAGTCACCTTGCCAATCAACAGGTGTATGATGATTTTGGTAATTGTTAAAAAATTAGTTTATGTTGTATTGACTAAACGCAACCAATATTGGAAAGGGATAGTGGTTGGGGATATTACCTATCCCTCTCGCTCTATCTCCCCTGCACGCTAAATACCATGGAAGGACCTGCTTTACCCTCCAGACCAAACCAATTTTGCGATAGAGGTATTAACAAACCACTATGGTTTAACCTAATAATTTAAAAATGTTTCACATAACATTAAATTTAGTATAATTCTAACTAATTATCTTGGCGTACTAAGCGTGCAGGACACTTATAATAGGTTGATAATTAGAAAACAAAGCATTGTTTCATAATAAAGCAAAATCAGTTTATGTTTACTTCGCAAAAAACGTTGCCACGACAGTGGGTATACACATCATTAGTTTCCAGTACCACAATACAAGGATAATTTGTAGTCATGTAAGCTGCAGTAATCATGTGTATAACCTTCTAACGGAATAAAAAGTACGAAGTCTCCTTATAATTTATTTCAATTAGGTAACAGATGATAGGTTAAGAAAGTGTGGTGTTACAGCATTCGTTATACAAGTAAAAGTCACTAATGCAATAAAGATGGTATCTTTACAGAAACGTAATTATTTTCCTCTAATTAGCAAAAGGTTTTCACACAGGAGACTACGAGTAGTTCTATATAAAAATAAACTGCTGTATCTTATTTAGCTAGATTTTGAACCTGTCCTCCGGTTGAATCACATCAGTAAAGGTTAGTGATTAACAAGTGGTAAAGGGACGGACTCCAATACAATATCAGGATATGATTTTAGTTTAAGTTACTATCTTTGTACCAACGGTTTACCAGTACTACACAGATGCGCTTTGTAATACCTGAACTTTTACTTAACTGGATGATACACACGTTTTGCAATTATTGCAATTTATATGCAATTAAGCTCAATTTAAAG
This sequence comes from Allygus modestus, assembly GCA_963675035.1. Taxonomy (NCBI): domain Eukaryota; kingdom Metazoa; phylum Arthropoda; class Insecta; order Hemiptera; family Cicadellidae; genus Allygus; species Allygus modestus. Next base: position 28,775,329 of record OY776115.1, on the reverse strand, counting down.
GTATATTACGAGTTTTAAGACTGTTAAGAATGGATAAAATGTTAATGTCATGAACACCACGGTATTGTTGGCGGTTGTAACAAAACCCATTCCACAACTGAATAGAGTTGAGGGGAACTAAAGCAATTCATCTCGGACTGTCCTAGCCGCTCCAACTCCGCACCCTACCGACCATCAGTCAATCTGGAAGCACTTTACAAACATTTGATACTTATCATTAAGTATTTATTGTATATTTTTATAGCATTGCTTCTATAAATCAATACAAATTTGGATTTTCTTTCTTAGAAATTTTCCAATTTACATAAACGAAATAGTTTTTTATCACAAAAACAATTAGCTGACTAAGTGAGTCGGTTTTATAATGTATCCATTTTAGCGAATTTACCCTATAGGGAAGAAGTTATTACCGTAGTCGGCATTGTAAGCACGGACCATGATAACTTTTCGTTTTGAGGTCCCCACATGCCAAAAACACCATTCGTTCAAAACTGTATATATATAACAATAAAAAAATCAAAAATAATTAATCATATTTAGATAGAAAATTTAGCATATGTTAACAAAATTATCATATTGTTTTGTTTATTTACGGATTATTTAATTTCAAGTTTAAGGTTATTAGCTGTACTGTGATCATTAGGTAAACCTCGAAACACGTGTCAGTGAATAACAAATTAATTTTGAAAGGTACTCGGGTAATTTTCTTTTAAAAATAATATATATATATATATATATATATATATATATATATATATATATATATCTGTGTGTGTGTGTGTGTGTGTGTGTGTGTGTGTGTGTGTGTGTGTGTGTTAGTGTCCGTGGGTGTGATAACTCTCGTAAAAAACCCCGATTTTGAATAAATTTGGTACAAACATGTATTACAACATTTATGACTTCATAAGTTCGAAAACCAGCCAGATCACTCTATCCAAAGGGGTATTTTTGGGGGGTTCTGTACCCCAAGAATGTTTTTTTTTGAGTTTTTTATATATAATATTTTAGTAAATCCACATTTAGTTTTGCCCGTTAAATTCATCTTTAAAAAACAAACAATTTGGTGTTTTAATCATTATGCGACAACAATTGGTTTCCGATATATTGAAAGTGCTATACGCATTACGTTGTCCAATGTTATCCTTATGGAGGATAAGAAAAATTGTACATCTTGCTTATTTATAAACTTATCCTAGCGAAACTTGGTATATTGCTTCATACTGTTGTGGTCTATTGATATTTGCACTAAGATACATTTTTGCCAATAGTTCCCGTAGCAGCAAACCTGCGTACTAAGCCCCCATGTTATTCTTATGGAGAATAAGTCAAATGTTATCTCCCTTAATTATGAACATAAACAATAAAATTTGGTATATGGCTTCACCTAGTTCAGTTATAAACAAATTTAATAAACAAATTTTGTGTGCACCTTGTTTCAGCACACCTGCATCCTCAGATGCCACGTTATTCTTATAGATAATAATTAAAATTTCATAAATGACTTATTTACGAATATATATTAATGAAACTTGGTATGTGGCTTCAAGTGGTATTAAGATAAATGTATATACATTGAAAATTCGATGAGTACGCAGGTTGTTGCTACGGGGGTATTTAACTTTATACCCACAAGTGAATGTCTTGTTTATTGTAAGTAGGTATATTATAAAGCAACTAGAGTGCAACAAGTAGTAACACACTTTAAGTAATATATACATAGAGGTTTCCCCGTTTTAAATGCTAAAATAAACATAGGAAACCCCCAAGCGTGCTAGTTTATTTTAAAACAAAGTCTGAGTTGCCATGCAACAGACAGTTGGCCAAGTTTAAACATGCATAAACCATAGACTAATTTGTGGTTCGATTATTTGCTGCGAAGTATTTATTATCAGACAGTTAAAAGGTTGTAAACGTATCAATTATTTATTAGTATTTTAATAAATAGCTTAAAAATAAATATCCAGCCTAAATTAATTAATCTACAATACCGTTGAATACTGTTTTATCTCTAAATAAAGATCGTAAAACAAAAATGTACTACTAGAAATGTATTGCAATTTAACTATTGCATTATGTTAAGGTCTAGCTCAGCAAATAAAATAATATCAGAATTTCCAATGAAAAATAAAATATTAACCACCATTTTTATTTATACATTGCCTCACATTTTGGGGAAACATTTTGATTTGTATACAAAAACTCTATAACAATTTGTAATGTCATAAATAATTTATACCCAAGAATAGTTCTTATACTTGTTATCAATTAGCATAGCACAAACTTTACTTTAAGGTAATTCAAAGAAATACATTTAGTTATATGTAAGTAACAGAAGAAAGTTATAGTATCAAAGCTTTCTAGCTTGTATATGGACTCTGCATATGATAAACACAAACATAGTTTTGGACTTTGAAAGAGAGTTGTAGTTGTGATTAAGCAACCTTAGCCGATCTTTCTTTAGAAAGTAAACAGCAACTTTTAAACCCTTTAAGAATTCCCTGCTTACAAATCTTTTTTACACATGAACTTAACTTTAAAAATTAAAATTACAAAAATTAAGTGGGGATTTTTAGTGCTTGGATAAAATCGGATGTGAATAACTCTTTGGGGGAACTTTCTTTCGGCATTTAAACTAGGGGTTGATTTTATTTATCATATTTTTCTAGAATACTTATTAAGATATTTGCAAATGCACACGATTAGTTTTATTTGTTTGTGTGTGCTGTATATGGATACAAATTGTTTCCAATACTGATTTCACTGCCTATATAATCTTAAAACGTAAGGATAAAGGATGAGTAAATAAATGTAATATATTGATAAATGAAAATTTAAAAACTAATAGTTCAAGATAAATATATAATAGATAAAATAATTAAACTATTAATTAAAAATAGAGTTAGCAGTAAAAAACAAAGGAAAAACATTGTCAATAAATCATGTGTTTAATAATTAATAATTATCTATTTAAATTAACACAAAATCACCCGTTTAGCTACAGTAGAATCTTCAATCAATTAATAAATTTTGTTTATTGTTCTGAACAAATGGTATTCTATAGTAATTTAGAACTAAATGTAAAATAACGTGAACCACAAACTAATAATACAAACCGTGATTGCCTAGTTTGCAACACAATAATGTTATTTAAATAAGCAGTTGAAATTCAGCAAACAAGGAAAAACAGGACAGAATAGCTGATGCGTAAACCATTTCGAACGGGCTATTTCGATTTAGCCATTAAAATTATGTGTAACAGTGGACGACATTTGGTTATTCTGAATGTCATACTGAATACGATATGCATCATATCATCTATATTTTTATATGCATGTTTCGTACAAAATGAATAAAACACTTTTGATTGTCGGTGTCTGGTATGCTATGGTACCTAGAAGTCCTTACTAAATCATATTAATTATAAAAGGTAATGAAGAAGGTTATACGGTTAAGTAAACATTTTATATTGATTTTAATGCCTTACATTGAAAATAAATATGACGAAGACACCAGAAACTAATCTAAAACACAATTAGTAATCCATTGTTTTTATTTTAGAATATATATTTACTCAATAACATTTAATAATTATTCATGTATACAAATTGCACTTTCGGCTACAGATATAAATTAATTGGGCGTAGATATAAATAAAGCAATACCTTCGCTGAGGTTGTGTCTACATGTCTACAAATTTCAAAAGCTGTTATGTTTATTAATGTCTGGAATCCCAGTCGGTTACAGCGGATGTGCTTAAGAAACATATTATACTTACAAGCTAGCTGATCAACAAAAGCATACTCTCCTTACCTGGAACAAATCATCAATCATAAAAAATATATATATCTGAGCAAGTTATTCAAAAAATAAAAGTGCTGAACTTAATATTAATAGTATTTGTATTTTTTATTATTGTCTTAGTTCTAAGAAAAATTAACCTTTTCATGTAACACAGAGGGGAACTATATTTTCAACAGTATTATGTTTGTACTTTATTTAATTTAAAGAAGACAAACTGTTCACAAATGTTAACTACTAAAGAGATTACTTAAAAGAGTTTCAATTACCTGCATTACATGCTGATATAACCCAGAATTACTATTTTTATTAGTTTAGGAATAATAGAAATACTCGGAAACAATATAACAAATTTCTCTCTACTGCTCTACTATTAGAACAATTCTATTTAGGCCATCTCAGATAAACGGTGTAAAACTAACTGACGCTTTTTTGTCAGATAACTTGTCAAGTTAGGAGTAGTATTATAAGAAGTTAGTACACGGAGGGCCAAGCTTTGCTCGGGGAAGGCCAGTCAGTTTGTTTAGATGACTTAGAGTAATAGTTCACCACTTTCCCCTACTGATCGGATTTGTAGCTCATTTGCCACTTTTCTGCATTTTTAAGCCTATTCCACTTGTTATTTATAGTTCAATGTCCCTTTGATTTATTTTTGTTATGACCAATTTTTACATATGTAATCTTCACTCAATGGTTTTAGTCACTGCTCTCAGGAATCTAGCCTACATGTTAATTATAAACAATACGATTATTACTGGTTGATTATGAAGAGCTGTCACAATTATTTTTATTTTATTTTAAACTCCATAAGCCCAATTTTAATTTGCTTAACTTTTCATTTTAGTCTTTTACATTATTTGATTATTACTGGGGATGAGACATGTCTAAAACTTAATTTCATCACAGAAATTATATTTTTCCAACATTTAAAGGAAATCGTTGGAGCCGTATTTGATATCAGAGTTGCAAGCAAACAAACTTTACTCATATTAGAGTATAGGATAGGATAAGAGAAATGCAGGGAGATATAAGAAGAATGGCAAAACTAAACAGCTAGTGTTTCAGTTTTCATTGGTTATAACTGTTGATGGTTACAACAATTAAAAGTTCATGTTTATAAGTTTGGTTTTATAAAGTTTTGTTATGCATTGGTTGCTTGGTTGACTTAAAATATCGAAGCTAGGACGAAACAATAAAATACATTTTGCTTCTTAGAGTTTGCTCAAACTGGAGATTCTGGGAGATTCGAGCAAAGTCCAGACTCCTCCTCATCGTAAAAGTAGCTTCCCATACACTAAAAATCTGAAGGTGAGTTTTTAAAGCGAAACTGCCAGACCGTTTGTTACGTTTGTTCACATTGAAAACCAAGAAAGGTTTCTGTTTCACTGCAATTTAATTTTGTGGGGGGTAAATAAAAGGTTAGTTTACTACTCACACTTGTGTCCAAACCTGCATGATATAAGATAGCTAACTGACGGATCACAGCAATCCATAACACAGGGCAAGACTGGTTATTTTGCATCTATGTGGATGGAGTGGGATTACCACCTTGATGTGTTCAGGATTACTAACGTCGCCGGCTCAATATCGGGCATTCGTAGAACCTTCAACCTGCATTCAAACCATATTAGAAGCATATAAACCTGTTTTGATCATTTGATTTCATGTGTATGCTTTTTGTTTCTTTTCTATGTATTTAATAAAGAATTGTTGCAGCAATTCTTTGAATTCCCTGTATTCGTAAAAAAATAAAAATAAACTACTAGCTCATTTTCTCTGAAGGGAAGACATAATAGGTTATATAATTGCTAAATGATACATTTAAAAACCACTTAGTTTGTGGCATCATGTTGTAGTCTATGATATTAGTTAAAACACGATATTTGTCGTCATTAAGTAAATATTACTCCTAAGAAGAAGTAAAGAAAATGTGAATGAAATGGGGAGGAAGATAAAATTGTATGTCTAGCTTACATGTAAACATTATATAATGAAACTTTGTAACTGGCTTCATGTGGTAGGGAGGTTTAATATGCAGTGAAAATTAGAATGCCCAGGTGTGCTATGGTGAGAGTATTTATTCTAATTTTCAACAGGCAAATATAGTTCAAATAAATCTTTATAACTGAAGGTTCTACATTGTTTAATCACAAATTTAACGACAGCTACTCAAATCATAAAACGAGTTCGCACGCAGCACGCTGACGTGAGGAAAGTGAATTTCCACATAAAAAACATTAAATACTCAATACCAGTGTAAAAACATACGTTTATTCAAATTTTTATTGTAATCCGAAAACGAAAATTTGTTGGCTGTTTTGATGCTTCTGGTTTCATTTACCTGCAATGCTGGGAATACAAATTTGCGCATTAAAAGGCTTGAAAGTAGGTGTGAGATTGCTGGGGATAATAAAATACTCCAACAAATGAATAACAGGCTTTTCTAATGTCAAACCTCCATAAGACAACGTACTGTGTTTGGTCGATATACTTTTTCTTTAATAACTCGGTAAATATTCATGCTAGAATAACGAGAGAAAGTTTTGCCTCACTAGTTCCCATCTTTTCACATGCATTACCTTTACATCCGGGTCTTTTCTGACACTTTTTGGGCCCAAAAACTTGAAATTTGAAAGATAAAACCCAAAAAAGGGGATTACAGTTTTCCGATTTTTTTGCCCAACGAACATGTCCAACTGATCACAGAAAGGAACGTCCATACCAAATTTGAAGTAAATCGGACAAAAAATGCGACCGCTAGAGCGCAAACACATTATATATAATTTTGAACGACTCCCCAAAACGAGTTTATGGGGTCACGTTAGGAACTTCTATGGTGGTCTCGGGCTTGATTTCCACCGTGCGGGTCATGCTAATAGTTCACTTTCCACAGGAAATTCACTAAAAAATGTATAAAAACAATGGCATATTTAACAAGAAACGTTATTTCTGTGATCTCATCGTAATGGAATGTTTAAATGCGAGGAAGATGTTTTAACTGTAAACTGAATTTTAAATACATAATTTTTATAACCAATCTTACAAGTCATCAAAATACAAAAAAATACAACTTGTTTCAACCGAATACAATTTGACAAACATGTATGTTATTAGGCACTAAAATGATGTTCACTTAAAGCATTTAAAATTAATTGTATTGTAAAATTAATTGTTGTGAAGAAAAATATTTGAATCAAATATACTTTATTCCTTTCAGTAATTAACTTTTTTCAAGAAGTGAAAATTAAATTCAGGACATGAAAACAGTCCCCAAGGCGACATTCCATCAGTGTTGGAGGATGAATCCTTAACAGGAGTCTGAAACTTTATGCAACAACAACACACTTTAGTTACAACTAAATGTAGGTCAACTGAGCTTTCCTTACAAGCTGTAAGTTGAGAGCAAATCTCCACATGTTTGTAACTAACACAATTAGACCATGTCCCTTAAGCATTTATCAGCTTAACAGTTGTACATTGTGACACACACACACACACACACACACACACACACACACACACACACACACACACACACACACACACACACACACACACACACACAAACACAAACACAGATGTATGAATTTATTAAAGATTTGAAAATAGAATCATCACAGTTATATACATGAAATTACTATATTGTAAACTGTATTAGGCCTATATCTATTAGGTAGTTTTCGGTGTATGTTTTTTTTATCAAATCATAAGATTCTCTTGTTTTCGTAATCGCACGGAACGACAGTAGCTTCGCAGATGTCATTCAATCCCCACGTACGTTTAATCATTTTGGGTAACTTTAAGCAAGAAGGAGATTTAATATATCTAGGCATCGCACAACGCAAATATATGTTTTAATCTCTTGTGCACTTACTTTAGGAATACAAAAACCACAATAGATCTTATAAAAACTGTTATAATTTCTATTTAACCTTTCTTCGTAATCCAGCGAAGCAAATAATAAAGTATATATTTCTCAGAGATATATATCTCCGTTCTCTTTAAATTTAACTATTCTCCACAACAGAACGAGTTACATGATTATTTAGTAAATATTTTCCACAACAGAACGAGTTACATGATTATTTAGTATCTATTCTCCACAACAGAACGAGTCCAAGGACTACTTAGTATCTCTTCTCCACAACAGCCTGAGTTGAATGATTATTTAGTAAATATTCTCCACAACAAAACGAGTCACATGATTATTTAGCAACTGTTCTCCACAAGAGTCCGAATCCAAGGACTACTTAGTATCTGTTTTCCACAAAAGCCTGAGTTGAATGATTATTTAATAACTATTCTCCACAACAGAACGACTCACATGATAATTTAGCAACTGTTCTCCACAAGAGTCCGAATCCAAGGACTACTTAGTATCTATTCTCCACAACAGCCTGAGTAGAATGATTATTTAGTAACTATTCTCTACAACAAAACGAACCCAAGGACTACTTAGTATCTATTCTCCACAACAGTCTGAGTTGAATGATTGTTTATTAAATATTCTCTACAGTAGAATGAATCCAAGGACTACTTAGTATTCTCCACAACGCCTGAGTTGAATGATTATTTAGTAAATATTCTCCACAGCAGAACGATTTCAAGGACTACTTAGTATACATTCTCAACAGCAGCCCAAGTCAAATGAACAGCAGCCCAAGGCAACTCTTCTCTACAACAGCCCGAATAGAATGATTATTCAGGTAAATATTCTCCATAATTGGTTGAGTCTATCATTATTTAGTGACTGTTATCCACAACAGCGCGATCCGAATGATTATTTAGCAACTATTCCCCATAACAGCACGATTGGAATAGTTATTTTCTCTGTTGTTAAATGTTTGTAAACAAATATTTCGAGAACAATTTTAACTCTGCATACGAATTCCCTGGAAAATACTATAATTTTGGTGGATGGTATTTTAAATTATCTGTCTATTATGATTTATTTATCATTGTTGACGAGCTGTCTTTCAATGCTATATTTCTTTAAGTATTAACAGCCAATGCCGAAGGACATAAATATGGGAACCTGAAAACATAATTACCTTTTAACGTATAAAATATACATTATGTTACTACATAATATTTGAATGATATTATAATATTTGTTAACTATGTTAACATAATTTTTAACCATGTTTAAGAATTATTGCAAATCCAACCTTTGTTTATTTTTCCTTGCTGAACGCATCAAAGCAGGTAATTATCCCAAACACGACCCTCACCACCTCACATATGTTTGGCCTAGGATTACCCAGTTAGTGTTACCATCATTACCATTCTCTCTAGAGGAGAATGTAACTAGTTATGCAATTACCGCGTAGTTTGGAGTCACCTAATCCCCCGTTACCGAACCCCGTACACCATTAGCTATTGCAGTTAAACGGAGTTACCCAGTTATACGTTTGCATTTTACGTTTGGTTTAGGATAAGGGCAGGTTTCACAATTTGTCCATTGGTTTGCGGTGTTTATTTTTATGTATGCATAATTAACGTTGTATTAAATAAATAAATCGTACCTTAATTATGGCTTTAGCTTCAGGCGTAGAAGTTTACACATTTATGATTCTTACTTATTTTTCTAGTAATATTTGTTTATGGTGACTTGATTTTTTTTTAATTCTGCCATGAAAGCCATGTAGTTTATTTGTAAAACTCAACTGCCCGTCACCATAGGCTATTTACCTGTGCGGTGAACTAAAGACAGCGAGGTACAGTAACAGCCTTAGTCACATGGACAAGCCAGAGGTGACCGCTCATGATCTTACAGGAGTCGGTCGGGACCGGGATTGAACCGGCCACGTCTGACTTGCTAGTCAGGCACTTTACCTCTGATGAGCTACCGCATCCAGTGTATTATTTCATTTACTGTATTTTAATCTTAAACTCAACATGTACTACCAAGTGTGAGTGCAGTTTGACGGAGGATGACGCCAGCAAATATACTATCAAGATATGCCCAGCAGAATGATCATCATAAAAGATAAATACACATTCAAAAATACCTGCTCTAAAGGTAGATTTGTGTTTTCCTCCATGAAATGAAACCTCCTTACACTTAGCTACTAGATTGCACGGCCACGGCTCCAAATTTTTATTTCTAATTATTTTCTAATAAAGCTGAATCACCGGCAAGTTGCAAACCAACGGGTCCCGAAACCATGTCAGCTGTACTGGCATAGGTTAAAATAATTACAGTTATGGCAAGTAAATGTTATCGGTACCCTCCATGCGTTCTTAAATACCCCACCTTTTGCTTTGTTTGTATAATTTAAAATCGTGTTTGCTAACATTTAGTTGTATAGAGCACATGACCAATACAAAAGTTAAATTTTAAATATATAATAATGGTGCTAAGAGGCTATTAATAACGAATAAAAGGTTAGTGTAATGAACACTACGATATTGTTGGTGACTGTAACTAAATCCATTCCACTGACTAGAGTTGAGGGGAAACTCAAGCAATTTATCGTGTACTGTCCGCCCCCTACCGACCATCAGTCAATCTGGAAACACTTTTAACAAGCGATCATAACAAAGTGTCAAATACAACTTTATATCCTAATAATATGGCTTTGAAAATCGTCTTTATCTAAATAGAAATAAACAATCCATATTTGTATTGCCACTATTGAAGCAATAGTATTTTCTAAATAATATGTTCCAAAATAATTTTTTTAATAATTAAATTGTTTGGTTTTTGAGTACTTCTCATATATAAAATACCCCCATTGCAGCAAACCTGCATACTCAGCGAATTTTAAATGGTACCTCACTACATCAAGAAGCCACTTACCAGGTTTCATCAAAGAATATTTATAAATAAGCGAGGTATGACATTTTATTTATTCCCCACAAGGACTGATTAAGCAGATTTTCTAAATCAAGGACCACAAAAATCAGGTTCATATGCAAATATCACCACCACATGAAGCAACATATAAGAATAAGAATAAGAATAATTTATTTTCTCCAAAAAATATTACATTTTTGTACACTTTCAAATTTTGCACATAAGAAATAATAGTCTAAAAAATGCCCATTCTTTTAGCAAAAAAATTAAAAGTCCACAAAATGTCTATATTCAGAATGACTTAAAAATACAACAATACAGTTTAATGCATAATAATTAACACTAAAAAAATAAAAGGTTGTACATTTTTGCTGCGCATAAAACTAAGGAGAAAATGTAGGGCCTCCAAGGCAAAGCCTGTTAGGAGGTTCCTTTCCTTTAAATTATCAAAATAAAATACGGCGATCAGACAGAATTGAAAATATTTAGAATAAAATATAGCGATCCCTTAAGTATTTTTGCCATAAATTTTACTAATCCAAAAAAATACATACAAAACTACTTCAACAATTAACAATGACTAAACTATGGTTTGATCTTCAAACCGCACACCGCACTTTGCTACCAGGCGGCTCATGGCACCAGCCCAGGTGCCGTCACAGCTCATAGCATGCAATGCTTAGTCCCTGAGTATCAAAGCTCTCCATAGTGTGCCCTTATCATGACCCATTTTCCTATCTACCTTTATTTTAAAATTAAAAACATAAACATTATTTCTTCCAAACTAAAAAGCCACTTCTTTAACTTGTTTGCAAGAATAGCTGCGCCTTTGGATTTTTTATTTCATCAGGCAACCTATTAAAAAATCTAGGTGCCATAAAATTATAAGTTTTTGTGAAAAATGTATATCTTGGTTTTGGAAAATTATATTGCTCTGCATTTCTAAGTTTGTTTCTGTACAAATTTGCATTCGGAATCCTATTTCCACTTCTACTAAAAAACATTTTCAGCACTTTAAAGACAAACAAATATTTTAATGGTAGTATTTTTTTAAAAACAAAGAGAAGAATGGACGGTTCAAATTTACCTTTATATGGAATTAATCGTACCAAATGTGTTTGCTGGATATTTATTGCATTTAGATGGGTTTCATAAGCATTTCCCCAAAAAATTATCCCATATTCCAAACGACTTTGTACAATAGAAAAGTACAATGTACGTAGGACATTTTCACTAGTCATATCTTTCAAAAAGTAAAAATATCTTAAAATGGAATTAATTTTGTTTTTTAATTTAGAAATATGTATTTTTCCAGCTTATTTCACTATCTAAAAAGATTCCCAAATATTTTATATTATTGGCTTGCGCCACAACTTTACATGTATTAAGACAAAAATTTGGCTTACTGATACATTCTGCGCTGTGGTATTTAATGTCATTTGAAAAATTAATATTCTTTCGAAGACTAAAATTTATAAATTTAGTTTTTTCGGCACTCAGTAGCATGTGGTTTGCAGTAAACCACCACTGAAGTGCTTTGAGGTCATTGTTCATAGCCAATTTAATCAAATCCAAATCTTTTTCTATGTAACAGAGAGCAGTGTCGTCAGCAAAAGAAGTTAATTTTCCTTGGAAATTTGCTTCACACAGGTCATTTATGTATATAATAAATAGTACTGCCCCAAGCACTGACCCTTGAGGGACCCCATTCGTAATTACTCCCATTTCACTATATACAGAATTGATTTTTACACATTGCTTTCTCTCAAATAAATAGCTTTCAAACCATTTATGACCTACACCCCTTATCCCACCATGGTATAATTTATTCAACAAAATGTTGTGGTCAACTGTATCAAAAGCTTTTTTTATGTCCAAAAATAACCCGATTACATTTTCCCCCTCATTTAAACCATTATATACATTTTGCAAAAAATTTAAAAGAGCATGTTCAGTGTTTAATTTAATTCTGAATCCAAACTGATTATTACTAAAAAAATTTGTTGAATTGAAAAATGATAATAACTTCTTTTTCATGATCTTCTCAAAAAAGCTTGGAGAAGCAAGACAACAAGGATATCGGACGGTAATTATTGCAATAAAATTTAGAATTGCCTTTGAAGATTGGTATTACAACAGCATTCTTTAATTTGGTTGGAAAAATCCCAGTTTGAAAACTGAAGTTAATTCCACTCCATCTATTCCAGGACTTTTGTTATTTTTTAAATTCAATTAAATTTAATTAAATTTAAATTCAATTGCAGCAGATAGTTCTTCCAGTGTAACCTCATCCAGGAAAAAAGATTTTACTTGACTTTTGGTAATAAATAAATTTTTGTAGTTCAATGATAAAAATTCTTTCGATACTGAACTATCCAATTCCAATATCAAGTGTTACCAAGCGAGATATAAAATGTATCTTAGTCTCCATAATAATAACATTGTAGCTGCTGATTACGGAGGTTTACTGTCACCGGGACCACACGAAATTGGTTTTGTATAGAAATACCAATAATCCCCAATCATATGAAGCTACCTACCAAGTTTCATTAATATATTTTAATTAATAAGCAAGATATACAATTGTAGTTATTCTCCATAACATTGGACAACGCACTGTGTTTAGCACTTTCAATATCTTAGTAACCGATTGACCTAGAAAAATAATTCAAAATAGTAAATTGTTTGTATTTTTAAGATGAGTTCAATAGTGCAAATAAAAATTTGGTTTCAAAAATAATTATATGTAAAAAGCTCAAATAACCTATTTTTGAGGTACAAACATCCCCGCCCCCAAAAATCTTATAATGGTGCGACATGTCTGGATTTTGAACTCATTAAAAGTTGCTATATATTTGTGCATTTACCGTCCTAGTTATTGTATGTAATATATTGTAATATTCAGAGCAAAATGAGTAATTAAATATATGTAACTATAGCAAATACTAATATATATCACGATGTTCGTATATTGAATTATGCTATAAAATTAAGCCACTTTTTAAGACTAATAATCCTCATAAAGTAGAAAATTACCGACCCATTTCGTTAATTTCTTCTTTCTCCAAAATTTTTGAAAAAGTAATGGCTAACCAGTTAATATCTTTTTTGGAAAATAATGGACTCTTGGATAATGACCAGCATGGCTTTAGGCCTGGTAGGTCTGTAATTAGTGCAGGCTTATTGAATCAATTATTGAATCTCTAGATAAAGGGGAAAAAGTAATAGGGGTGTTCATGGACCTAACCAAAGCCTTTGATAGTGTCTGCCACACTGAATTACTCGAAACCCTTTTCAAGTTGGGAGTAAAAAGCATAACACTCTCATGGTTTAGGTCCTATCTAATTAATAGAAAGAGCTTTGTAGAGATAGATTTTTTGAATGACTACAATCAGTTAATGCCGATCCGTTCGCAAGTAGGTTCTGTAAAGTTTGGAATTCCCCAGGGTTCTATATTAGGACCGCTGTTGTTTCTGTGTTATATTAAAGGTTTGCCAAAATTAGCTCAATTCGACAAAATCACTTTACATTCGGATGATATCAATTTAAAAGTGTCTGGACAAAATTATAATCGAATTGAAGTATCTAGTTTTTGTGAACTAACAGTAGTCCAACAGTTTTTGGCAGATAAAAATCTTTTGCTCAACACTAACAAAACCAAATAGGTTGAATTTTCCTTAAGACAAAATAACAGTACTACCCCAGATACTAATACAGTAATTAATGATTATTTTCTCGATAAACAAGGTGAATCAAAATTGTTAGGCCTAATAGTAGATAAACATCTTAATTGGGACTCCCATGTGGACCAGATATGTAATAAGCTGGCATCTGGTTTGTTTGCCCTTAAAAAATTATCATCAATTTGCGATTTAAAAACTTTTAAATCAGTTTATTTTTCCCTAATTCAATCACACATCTCCTTTGGAATCATTTTGTATGGCAGTACCTCAAACAAAAATTTGTGCAGGATTTTGACGATCCAAAAAAGGGCAATAAGAATTATACTAAAGATGGGATGGTCAGATTCAACCAAACCCAGAGTTAGGTATACTGACAGTATTTAGTTTGTACATTTTTGAGCCAATTTTATGGATAAAAGGTAATATTAGTAGCCTGAGTACTCTGGGTGATTACCATAAGATTGATACTAGACACAGGAATGAGATTTCTTATTGTAAGCATAAACGGAAAATATTTGAAAAAAGCCTAGTTATGCTGGTATAAAATATTTTAACTTTCTGCCCGCTGAAATAAAAAAAAATAATGACAATGTTAAATTTAAAAATAAACTAAAGGAATACATGTTAACTAAACCACTCTATTCATTGGACGAATGTTTTGTATGTGAATAATAGTTATTTGATTTGATAAGGAAGTTAAGTTAGATTCGTAAATTATGTTTTTCTACAATATGTATGCATATGTGATTGACTCCATTCTGTACAATGCATGTACTCATTGAATAAAGCATGTTTGACTATTGACTATTGACTATTGACTATAATCCGACACCATACTCCCATATTCATAACGTATGAAACGTATTTACGTATGAATATCATCTAAAAAATAGTTTGATGAATGAAAATAACTAAACAATTACTTTGACAAAATAATTACTAGAAGGAAAAACCGATAAAATAATACATACAGTACACCTGTATTACAACACCGACACTTTGTTATACCTATGGCAAACGCTAAAAATATAAATATATGAAGAAAATCTGATAAAGTTACAAGTTAGGTACTGACATAAATAACGCGTAACATTAATGTAAGATATTATTTCCAATATTTAAACAACAGAGTAATAATTACTATAATCCATTCAATGTAAAAGGATTTTAGTTCCTCACCGAATTGTATTTTGTATGAAAAATACTAGCTTTATATTGTTTACTAACATACATGAATATAGCTGATGTTTTTTTAATAATAATAAGAGCCATAGAAGATGACAAACCCATTGTTATACAAAAGAGAACGTTACAAGTAATTATTAATTGATAATAACAACATTATATTAATTAAGGCTTTTCCCTAGCCTACAAACTTTGATTCCGATAAAGTGAGGTAAAGTTTTCGACTTTGGATTAGAGTTTGAAATAAGCAAGGGTAGAAGTTGCCTCTTCAAAGAGTAAACGGTAACTTCCCGGCCCTTTTTTAGTCCCCTCCGTTCTCGCATTTTGTTATTCTCAAATATAATCTTAAAAATAGCATTCAAATAATTAAATAAGTATTATAATGACAAAGTAAGAGATAAGTAACTACGTTTATTAAAAAATATATATTTACTACAGGTTTAAACAACTTAAAGTTATTTCTTGAGTATGTTTTATTAAACTAACACACTTTGCACACTTTTAATGATTTGCTTTTATTAGCATTTAATTGGTTATATTACTCTTTATATTTACTTAAGAAAGTAATAACATGAAAAATAGTAGTTTTAAACTCTACTGGATAAAATAATTGATAAGTTCAATGTATTTATAATTATGACATTAAAGTTCAACCAATGAATTAAGTTAAAACATGAATTATTGACAAACCCAATCTTTTTTATTTACAAATGATGTACTGACAAAACCAATTTTTATTAGCTAACTGTTGCATGGTATTAATACTTATACACGGTAAATATAAAACCATAGTTATTAAATAATTCACTATCGTAAAATGTAAATGTAATAATTAGCCTACGTTACAAAAGTTAATACTTTTATCATAAATATTTTTGATCAACTAATTTAGAAAATGTTATCAAAATATTATGTTGTTCGCAATAACATAGCACCATTAAAAAATGTAAATATATGTATTATTCAAATATTCCATATACGGTTTTCTCAAAACTTCCTGTTGCAGTTTGGCTGTATACAGAGAGGTAAAAATGAAAAACACTCAGATTAAAATCTTACTTCATGCAATAATTTATAAAATCATTATACTACCTTTTTAGAATGTTGGTTTTTGACATGCAGGTGTCTGTATGGCAAGGCCAAATTATCACTGTAGGCAACACCGAACCAATTTGAGGATATCCCCACAATTCCAGTGACCACTAGACCCAGACACGTCACTATCACTGACGTCACTATCTTAGACCGCGTTGATATCACTATCGCCATAACCTTGTATCACTATCACTGCTTTTGTTGACACACATAGCCTCCCAATAATCACATTCCCGAGTAATCAGAAGCATCTTTATTCATTTGTTGGAAGGTACGGGAAACAGGAATATAACGTGGCCAATGTAAACCGACGACATTTGTACATTCGTTGTACTGGATTAACCCAACAAAAGCGAGTTAATTTTAAAGTTTAAAATCGTAATAGCTCATTCAAATTGTTTAATGAATGTGAAGGTCACAAACATAAATATTACATCACCTACATATTTTTTTAAATATACACAATCGTCAAAAAGAACCAAAATCAAAATATAGAATCGAATGCATTTGAAGCACTTTGTTAACTCTTGACATAGAGCTCTTTAAATATTAAATATTTTTATATAACATTTACACTACTTAAATGTTAAATCATAATCACTATAGATATTTAAACATTAACTCGCACATTCGAGGACGCACACATTTAAGACATTACCATAATTTAACATCGAAGCGTGCCACATGCCCGACGCGCGGCAACTGAAGATAAAAACCACCCCTTACCTTCCACCCCATCACCCACCACCCCACACTACCCCCGACACTAAATGCCACCCTCAGGCTACTTGGAAACTTTCCGAGAACTTTTTACATTCTGTTATCATGCATTCACCACCGTATAAAGAAGCGAGTTTACCTCTAAGAGATTTTTAATGCCATTTCACCGTAATAAAATGCATTTACTCATATTATGTGTTATAATATAGTTACCAGAGTTAAAATAAATAACTATTGTATATCGTAAAAGTAATTTAATAGTGTACAATATATTTATGGGAATCGTACAAAACAGCTGAAGAATTATTTTGTAGTATTTTTTTTAACTAATGGTGTGTAATTATATATATAGATTAAAAGTTTTTTTTTAACTGCAATAACAAAATTATTCTTAATATGTTATTATACTCTGTTATTTTAATGATTATCGTTTTACAGTTACAAAAAATGAAATTAGATCGTTATACCTTTTTTTTTAATGTGCAACTCTTTGAAGAAGTAATAATCCAACTAATTTCAGCCATTAATTAAGTAATTATAATTAATAATTAATTAACCATGCTCTGGGAGGCTAATCAACCAATAGGACATGGAAATTGGGATTGAAAAGTAGACATCTAATTTTTCTAAAACTATTGTTTTTACGATATTACGTAATATAGAAATACAAAAGTGATTGTATGCTGATAGCAGAGTTTATTGTAAAAGGTCATTCATCAAGCAGTAAAATTTCTCTTTTGTGTTCTATAATTTAACAGTTCTGAATGATATCTTTGATTTGTAGTATATTTAATATTTCTCATATTTAGTACCAATCTCCCACATTAGTTAACTGTTTACCTCACTACAGACCCGTGTCAGATTTGCCAGTGTGACTCCACCACAAAGAAATAACGAGTTCGCACGCAGCACGCTGACGTGAGGGAAGTGAATTTCCACATAACAACTTTTAAAACTCAAAATCAGGGTAAAAACATGCATTTGTCCAATTGTTATTGAAATCTGCAAACATTGATTTTTTGGCTGTTCTAATACCCCTGGTTTCATTTACTTGCAAAGCTGGGAATACAATTTTGCCCATTATAAGGTTAGGAGAAGGTCCATACAGGCTTGAAATTAGGCGTGAGGATGCTGGGGATGATGAAAGTACTCTAACAAAGGAATAACAGGCTTTTCTAGTGTAAAACCCTCATAAGACAACGTACTGTGTTTAGTCGATACACATTTTCTTTAATAACTCAGTAAATATTTATGCTAGAATGACGAGAGAGGGCTTAAAACTTTCGGCTCTCTAATTTCCAACTTTTTACATGCATTTATTTTACATCTGGGGCTTTTATGACCATTTTTGGGCCCAAAAACTCGAAATTTGAAAGATTAATCCCCCAAAAAATGGGTTTAGAGTTTTCCGATTGTTTTGCCCAACGAACTTGTCCAACTGATTACAGAAAGGAACGTCCCCACCAAATTTGAAGAAAATCGGAAAAAAATTGCGACCGCTAGAGTGCAAACACATATATATATATATATATATGTCTATATATATATATATACATACATATATATATATATATATAAAATTTTGAACGACCCCCCAAAACGTGTTCAGGGGGTCACGTTAGGAACTTCAATGGTGGTCCCGGGCTTAAGTTTCACCGTGCGGGTCATGCTAATAGTTCACTTTCCAAAGGAAATTCACTAATGACTAAACAAAAGCGTTCTTGCAGATAACGTTAAGCTAATACATACTACATGATAAGTCAAAAGAAATACAAAAAAAAACCTTTCAAAAAAAAGGAGTACAAAGGAAGCCTTTCTTTAAATCTGCTTCATGCAACATGATTAGTTCGACTATGAGCTTCCACGCATATTAACCCAAACACCTAAAACCTCATTCTAACTCTAAAGAGAAATTAATTTTCGGTTTTATTTGATGTTGCTTTATCCGTATACATGGGTCTGTAAAGAAAGGAATTAGCTGTTGTATAAACACTGAAGTAGACTTTCCATTTCCATTGTAAAATCTGCCCTAGTTTTGTGTGTGCCAGGATTCAAAAAGGAGTTAATTACACAATTACTGACAGAGTATACAATTGTAAAGTATTACTGATCCTCTGAAGGAGGGGATAATACAACAGTTGGTGTGTCAGGAAGAACACTAAGTTGATTATCACTTGCTTTCTGGGGTGGAGATATTTTGCAAGTTAACGTAATTGACTAATATAAATAAATAAATGACAGCAGCACAATCTGTCGGTGACCTAATCAAACTACGTCCACTCCAAATTCCGTCAAACACTAAAAATTGAGCAGCTGGGTCATATAAATGGGATATCTCCTTTACTATAAATAGTCAATCCCGTAAATTACAAGTAGGTCAATACTTGTAGGATTTCCTTGCCAGGATTGGAACCTACATGTGATTTATCACATAGCCATGATTCCGAAGTCTGTTACCTTAAACATTACGCCAAAAAACCTCAATTAGCTACCACAACTGTTCGTTTGTAACCTATACGAAACGCTTGGTAAACTTCGTAAAAATAAATACAAAGGTATAGATATTTTACAACGATATTTTTACAACGTTGTAACGTTGGTACACGTAATATGATACTTTAATAAAGTTATTTTCAAAACGAAACTTTCTAGCCGAATATCGTAAATTGATCGGTACTTTCTTTAATTACAGGTTCCCAGTTAATTAATGTTCAAAGTAACTTTTCTGTCCCGTAGAACCAACTTACTGAAGTCGGAGCAAACAATGAAGTTGAAGAGAGAACAAGCAACACGAACTTCACTTACAGAAATATCAACAAAACTCTTCTCGTACTGCTCTACCTTTAGGAGCTGTAAGTCTGTCAAAAACATGCCAACCCTAGTAATGAAGATATTATTAATTATGTTCTCTTACCATATGTAAATGATTTTATTACTTGTAAAGAATTAAAAAAAGATTTTTGGATAGGTGGTAATTGGAACATAATTTTTTACACAATACTAACATTCTAAATTTACTTTTATAAACTTTCTATTAACAATCACTATAAATACAAAATAATATGCGTAAGTGATTATAATTTCCAAAACTATCTAGCATTTGTTTATTTATTCTCTGGCCATTCGTTTGTTAATAAGAATAAACTATTCTAAACATTTATAAAATGACTGCTCACTAATTACGCCATTACTAATTATGCATAAATACTACTTATATTTACCAATAGAAATGTATATATTTTATCCATTTTAAATAAATTAAATGAAACAAAGTTTAGTTTCAGAAATAAAACAAAAGTTACGATGGGAAAAAACTAGGATAAACTCAAATAAGTAATTACAAATTCTTTATTTAGAGATGTTATGTTATTCAACTAAGTAAACGATAACTTGAAATTGTATAAAAATGTATTATAAATTAAAATACATTTATGCTAAATTAAGTAGTATCATTTAATATTGTATTCTTTAATTTAAACCATAGCGAGGTTATAATATAAATTAAATGAATAAATGTCCCTAAGTACGATTCCATAGTGTAAAAACTAGACTAAATGTATTTTATATGTATATATAATTTTTACAAATGAAAATGCATGTATTTTATTTCTATGAGAATATACCTTTGAACTAAGAGATGGTATCAGTTATCCCACTAGGTTCTATTGGTGTATAATAATCGGTTTAACCATTCCTACACTAAGGACTGATATTTTGGTTATAGATGATTCCAACCGTGGGTTGTAAGCCAATTATTGTTATCTTTGAGGAGACAAGACAACAATTTAAATATAATGGTATCATGCAAGTATGTTATATTAAATACGCATGGTATATTCGTGTTGTAAATAATAGTTATACACACCAACCATGGGTGGTGCAGAGTGTTAAAGCCTTTATATTTAAAAAATCCACTTAAATTATAAAGCCATTATTATTTATAGAAAATTTCTAGATTGTTTTGCAAACACGGGCTGCTAACAATACAAATGACGCTGAAATATTCTGAATGAATTTATGCATTCAAATTTATATGAACAAATACTAAAGTTTAACTATATATAGAGATTTAAAAGGGCTACGCTATAGTTTATTAGGAACTACGAAGAGAACTTAAAAACTGAGAAGTTTTTAAACTAACTCCAAGTAATGGGTAAAAAAGTAGCCACTCTGACGTCTCCAGTGCTCTCCAAACCAGAGGGGCCGTAAATACCTCTTTAAAAATCAAAATCAATGAGTGAAAGCAAGAAAACCATATCTAAATTTTCATTATATGATCATTGTACTATAAAGATTCCTCAGTGTATAATCCCTTCTACAAACATTGCAGAAACCTTGGTTAGTTGAACAAGATGATTAACCAAACAAAGTTCCCCGCAGCAAGCTTTGTCCACTGTACGCCGTTGACGAGTACACCAAAGATTGGACCTTCTCCTCCTAGATAGGGTCTGTGTGATTATGTCCTCAAACATTAACTCGGAATAATCCGATATATAATCCTGATAGCTTTGTCACACGTAACCACTAAAACCTGAAATGTTCATGGGATAGCATTTCCCATTGAATCATCTCGTCTTATTTAAATCCATATTTTATTAGCGATCTAATGGTGTTCTAATGGTTAGCTGTTAATGGTGTTCAAATACTTTTCAGTTTTGTTTATTTTGCAAGAAGTCCACTATTAAAGGATATTTATTTGAATATGTTTGAATATCTGCATAAATTGTAAATGTTTACCTTGAGATATATCCTAGGTAGAAAATCAATAATTTGAATTTGAGTACATACTAGTAGTTTTTAATACATACCAGTAAATAAGTATAAATATGCTTATAAAACAGCTGAAAATTTTGTTTTTTTTTTAATTTTTCATAAAACTTATTTTATAAATTTGTTTTATTTCCAATTTTAGTTTTATAGTATTTGTAATTTACTAGAGTCCTGATAATCAAATGCGAATCCCAGATATCGATTCAATGTTACAAAACTATAATTTTTCCTAGCTCGAACAAAATATTTTAATTTAAATAAAATTACAGATTTGAACACCCACGGAATGGAGTTCGAAGGATTTACAAATAGGCCTATTGGTGTGTAGCCCAACAACTTGAGAACTTAAAAACATACCAGAAGTAGACTTCAATACTCTTACATCAGGAACTAAGAGAAGGTGTGAGCTGGAGCTCGGTTGTCTGGCGGTGTTTAAATAATCGGTTTAAGCTGTCCTACACATTGAGCTATTCTCCTAATGCTAAGTTACACCAAGTGAGTCTCGCACAATATTTCAACAAACATTAACACAAATACACTAGGTATAAACCTGAAAAAGGAGGAATAAAATCAATTTTGTTTATGGGACCCAATTTTCTTCTAAAAAATTGTTATCTAGGTAATGATTCTTTTAAATTCAACTAAAGCATAGATATATTTTACTTTAATTTATTTTATTCTTATCTTTATATATCCATATTTATTTTCCCTATATTTTTGTACACATAGATTTGACAGTGATGCAGTTATAGTAGCGAACTATACAATATATATATTGTTAACACATATTTTGTCTTTAGCATATATCTAAAGTTGTACACATAAGCAATATTTATAACTAAATTATTTTAATTTTTGATGTTGTTCATTAAAACATTTATGTATTAACTATAAACGCTATATACATACATAATATTGTTTAGAATCAACTTAACGAAATAAAATTATATCGTTGAATCTTGTGTACAAGGCCCACACTACGTATATTTTATTTTTTCCCAGTTAATGTCTCTACAATATTGAGTAAACTTTGTTATACCAGAACTGTTAAGGGTGAATATGAATTTTACATTATTTAAGTTCACATTAACAGCATGCAGACTTTAGTATATAACAAATCATTATTATATGATCACGTATCTACATGAAGACATAAAATGTAGAAACAAAGCAAGGTTTATATTTACGTAAACTATTGCTCATTTCAAATGTATACTTGGTTTACTCATTTTTAAATTAAATCTGCAACTATACGTCTTTATTAAATTTCATATGTACGCAATGAAAGTGTTAAGGACTTCAGAAAAAGATTTAAGACTAAGATTCATTTATGTGCAGGGATATGTTGTGAAGATAGTGTTAACAGTTTAAAACGAGTTCGTACGCAGCCCGCTGACGTGAGGGAAGTGAATTTCTGCATTCAAAACTTTTAAAACTCAAAACCAGAGTAAAAACATACATTTATTCAAATTTTATTGAAATCTGAAAACTTTGATTTTTTGGCTGTCCTGATGCTCCTGGTTTCATTTACCTGCAATGATAGGAATAAATTTTTGCACATTATAAGGTTAGGAGAAGGTGCAGTCAGGCTTGAAAGTAAGCGGGAGGTTGCTGGGGATGATACAAATACACCAACAAATGAATAGCATGCTTTTCTAATTTAAAAACACCAAAAGACAATAGCCGATATATATTTTCTTTAATAACTCGGTAAATATGTATGCTATAATGACGAGAGAGGGCTTAAAACTGTCGCTTAAATAATTCATGCATAAATGCATGTCCATCTTAATACATACATAATTTTACGTCCAGGGGTTTTCTGACCCTTTTTGGACCCAAAAACTCAAAATTTGAAAGAATAATAACCAAAAAAGGGGTTTAGAGTTGTCCGATTGTTTTTCTTAATGAAATTGTCCAAATGATTATAGAAAAGAACGTCCCTACCAAATTTTAAGTAAATCGGATAAAAAATTTGACCGCTAGAGTGCATACATATATATACATATATATATCATTTGGAACGACCCACCAAAACGTGTTAAGGAGGTCAAGTTAGGAACTTCTATAGTGGTCCCGGGCTTAGGTTTCACCGTGCGGGTCATGCTAATAGGTCGCTTTTCATAGGAAATTCACTTATAAGGGGTTCATATAGCACTTAAAACATCAGTCATGTTGTTTGGTTTTATAAAAATATTGAAAGATGTAATTATTAAAATCAGCTAATAGCCCTTGAATATAATCCAAACAACCTAAAAGTCCTGATTATAAAGTCAATAAAATTATTGTATTAAGTAATGGGATTTTTATAGGGTTGAAGGGGATACACGACTATCGACTTTACTGTAGCAATAGATTTTGTATACGTTTCTTAATTAGTTCGCGGAAAACAACTTGGCTTGGGTGTATATTCAACTTAGCGTGGAAAATACATTACAATTGAATAATACATTACAATTACAGAAACATCCATACAAAATAAGATAATAATAATTCAAAAAAACACTTGCAGAGTGCAATAAATAGTATGTCCCATTAACAAAATATTGTTGATTTGGGACACACAAAATAAATATCCTTATATTTAGAGAGAACGCAAAACACTCAATAAACTAATAATTGTAAATACATATATATTAAAACAAGTACCAATAACAAATTATAACATTAAAACACACGTATACTAAAAACATACATAAAATGAAGGTTAATACAAACAAAAGAAAGAAAATCTTTGCAGTATACAACACAGCAACATAATTGCTGTGTTAAGAAAAATTACATGTAACAGACAACAGTACATGTACAGTAGACAAAAGGGACATGTATTGCCTTAATGTGTTAGCAAACTGTATCTTAGATAAAGCAGAGGTAATTTCTAATGGAAGGAGATTATACAATTTTGTGGCACAAAAAAAAAATAGATGTTTATAGAATTCAGTTTGAGGTTGAGGAGTCAAAACAAAATTCTGCAGCCTAAGCCTATTTGAAAAAAAATCATTGATATTTCTAGAAATATTATCACTTCTATTAAAACCATACAAAGAACTCTAAACACATACAAGTACCTTAAAGGAGAAATAAGCAATTCTTTAAACATTGAAAGCGTTGATTAGAATTTATACCCACCACTATAGAGAATCTATATTGGAATCTATATTGGAATCTATACCCACCCTAATTACGTTTTTTCTGAGCAACTATACCATTATTTAAACTTGCCAAATAGGCTCCACCCCAGCATGTCAATCATACTGTAGTTTAGACTCAAGCATGGAAAAACAAATAGTTCTTTAAACTGACATAGGGCATACAATCCTAAGCATATGCCTTGAGAAGGTTGTATATTCAACTTTCTTAAAACCAAGTTATTTACCTACTTGTGGATAAAACGTTACGAGTTAGTATTTTATGCTACAACATGTTAACTTGAGTTAGCTAAATATTAGTTCATGTTTTATATTTAAACTTACACGATATGATACGCCTTATGTGATCCATACCGTATAATTACTATTAATATATATATATATATATATATATATATATATATATATATATATATGTACTAACACATTAAAACAGATTAATGTTAGTATATAAAGTCGTTTGGCATCTATACCGCAAGAAATGTATATATATATATATATATATTAAACATTATTAGTTCTATATTATTTTTTTACAATGGCTAGCCATCGCTTAATGTTTTATAAAACAGAAATTACCGGTCATTTTTTTTATAATTAAGTAAGGCGGTTTTTTATCAAACAATTGTGAATGAAGGGATTTTGTTTAACTTTAGATTTCCTACTGAAATTTCCTGGCCAAAAAAGAATGAACAAAAATGCGAAGAGACAAACACAACTTTGATTACTTTCCGTCTACTTAACAAACCCAAAAGTTGCTAAAAACACGCTTTATTCTTAAGTTGACTTCTCTCCCAGCTTACTTGATCTTGCGGAATACAAATATTACTCCATTTAATATAATGTAAACCCTTTAACTTTTAAATCCATTTTTTAAAGGACCAAGAATAAAGCAGTTACAGATAAAATACTACCTACAATTTTACTGTGAAAGGTGTAAAGATAATCCTCACAAAGCGAAAGGGTCAACATCTAAATGTTTATAACTTGAATAATTTATCTTTAGATTGAACACAAAGTCATTAATTCCGCTATTGAATGTAATTAATCACTCAGTGTCTGCCCATGTCCCCTTTACACTCCAACTAACATGTCCATTAATCCAGCCTTCTAATGTTCAACCGGAGTTAGGATTCAATTAAATCAAGCCTTATTAAAATGTTACTTAACAAATTAAATGGTTTTATTTTAACGAATTTAATATTTTACCATGATTTACTTAAATTCTATTAATATGAAATCAGTGAGACAGGATAAAATTAAATGTTATACTAAATTTGAGCAGTTTTTTAACGCCGTGATAAAATATGTCTTTATTCAACTCTGACTATGATGGATATATTTGGGAATTTGGAACTGAAAAACTCGAATTCGTGCAATAATAACGTCGTTTATCCTAAGAATGAGATTAAAATCGATCCAATCAAGCCAATTGTTTTCGTAATCTATCACTTTTTCCTTTTTGTTTATTCAAAACCATAAATAATTACAGATATTTGTGTCAACGCTTTTAAAAGTTGAAGTTTAAAAGCAGTCTAATAACACTAGGAATCAAATTTACAGTACGAATACCCACTAATATTTTAAAACATTAATAATAGAATACCATGACAGACGTCATCAGTAAAACTTTAGCTGGTAGAAAATAAAAGGCAAAATTAAAAATAGCTGACCAACTTTATTTTCGTTTAGATTAGATAGATTATTTCTCATCATTAACTGCTGGAGAAATTTAATAAACATATTTATATTTTCCCTTAGATTCCTTCCCCGCGACCTTTCATCCTTGTACGTGTTTGGCGGTTGCGTTAGACGTAAGTTACAGGTCTCTATAGCTACATAGAGCTACAGGTGTCTCTAAAGTTCCTGGTGTAGTTTAACGTTATATGTGAGTCAATATTAAAACTGGCTTGTAAGTTAAACGTAATAGATTGCTCAGGGGTTTGAATCTTTTTCTAATTTACTGGTTACCTTAGCTAGTCCGATAAAACAGATCATAATAAGGAAAAGTAAGACATATGTTGTAAAATGAAAGGGTTATAATTCAATGTTCATGCCATTATAAAACTGAATAACGCTATCCGGATTAGTCGGATAATATACGTGTGTGAAGAGTAAGAGGATTGAAACATGGCGCGAGGCAAAAAGAAGATAACCCACCATCATATTTCATATCATTGCTACCTAAAATTGAAACTGTCTAAAGGTTATCCAAGGTGTTAGTAGATTTTGACTCTGTAAATGAACCGTTTTTACTTTTTAATTCGCATTTATAGTCCGACTTAGATCCAATAAATAATAGAGAATAACTAAACGCCCATCAATTGTCAAAATCTTGGTGGGTTAAATTTGAAAGTTTTGCAATTTTTTAAAATTATTTCCTACATATTGATCAGGTTAGTTAAAATTATTTTAAATTCCTGATACGAGACCAAAACAGAGTTTATTGAGTAACCCCAACAGCCAAATACTGATTTTATTTTAAATTAACATAAATCATTCTCCACCATGTTATTACTTACGCAGGTAATGAATCATTCATATTGAGAATGTATAAGTTAACGAACAAAAAAATATAAATATGTTAATTGAATGGAGCATCGCTTGGTAATTGGGTGTGAGACATAGGGTTAAATTAAACCCTTCTGGAAATAATTGTGTTGGATAAATGAAATGGCTAACCGTGAAATGGCTACGTTACGTCTAGCAAACCTTATAAACACTGAGTTTAGCAGATTACTATAGGCTAACTACCAGCAGAAAATGTGGATTAAATAATATAACTATTTAAGTTATTAATTGAGCAAATAAAAAAATAAACCTCATTTTGTAAGCTTACGTATAGAGAACAATCAAAACGCATTTTTTCGCGCACGCTAGAGCATTTTATGTCTTAGACGCAATTGAAATAAATTAATGTATGCATGAAGTATCATAGAAACGGTGTGTCTATTTTTTTACTTGTTGTTCACACTATGTGCAGCTTCAATATTGCAGGTGCTAGTGTCCCGATCGTGACTTGTAAGATTTTATAGTAGCTTCAGATTATCCGGATCAATATTCCGGATAATCCGAGGTTTACAGTACCATCGTTGCCCTCATTATACGTATTATTTACTCCTCGTCGTGTTCACAAAAATCTAGTAAATTTAAATACTAACGACTTTTTAAAACTATAACACTACGAATAAATTTAACTAAGGGTAAATCAGTAAAACTATAGTCAAAAACAGAAAGATTGGTGCTATGTGTCCGAAGAAAACTATTCAAATTTATCTCTGTACATTAAAAAATTGCTAAAAGTGAAGTTTAAGAAAATACATGAAAGTGTTTAAATGTCTGAGTACCTTTGTTGCTGATGACTTTTATTCTATTGATTAGTTATTTTTTTATTTGTAATGTTGATTGTTTACGGAATTTAATATTAGGCCTTGGCTATTTTATTATTATTTGAAATTAAGTTAGGTGGCATATATTCCTGTAGCTTTAGTCATCTATGATCCACCTCTACTATAATTTATTCAAATTTAGACATAAATTATTTCTATAATGTGTATTCACCATCCATGGGTAGTTTATAAATTGACGGAGGTAACGTACTTTTGTAATGTTTAGTGGCAAATAAAATATATTGTCTGTTGTTACAGTTCCAAGAAGCTTGGTTGGGGGTCGGAGATATTTTTGTTGGATCAGATTAAGGAAAAAACTAAATTTGTTATGGAAATATATAAATATAGTGCAACGTATTACATCGCAATATCCTACATAGTTTTTAGAATGAAATTTTAAAAAGCTAAAATATCAGTTTGGTTATCACATTATTAGAAACACAAAACCGTTATTGCAGGTTGAACATGGTGGTTTTATGATGCTGTTATCAACGACACACAATCCAGGGTGTAAAATAAAATACGTAATATAAGCGGTAACAATATAAAGGTAACGCAATCATGCCGGGATATCATTATTCTCTGGACAGTAATAAAACACAATATCGACTCCAATTTAAGTAAAATATATCCTGCGTTTTATCTGTTTACTTGACATATTATTAAATAACCAAGCATATTGACTGTAGAATTCTAGATTATGACTCTTAAATGTGTGTGTATTTCTATTTGTTTGTTTAATGTAAACCAAATTTTTTTTAGTAAAGATTCAAGTAAAATATTCAATAATTTGTTACAAAAATTAAAACACATACATTACAAATATTGCTTCAGTTAGGTTTGATAAATAGTATTACATAGGTATGGCAGTTTACTTATTCAAAACGTCACTCGAAAATATTCTGTTAATGTACTTATATTTTAATAAATATTTTGCTCTAAGTACGATACAATTAAGCTTACTAATAACATTTGTTTTTAATGTTTTTAATAATTGATTGACTGCAATACTTGTTAATATAACGGTGCCTATTGAATACGTGCAGTGAATAATGGTTACGTGTCACTTCCCATATAGTTAACATGAAAATATTAATAGATAAACTTAGATATGTAACAATTTAACTAAAGGAACTTACGTCGTAGTTTCTTTTATCACTGCATACAGCTGCAATTACCTGAAACAAATAAACATTTAAAATATATTAAAATTGATGAGTTGTACTCAACAGGTAGTTTTTAAATTATCTTTCCGTTTCTGTACAATAAATATGTCAGCAAGAAACATTCCTTAAACTTTTGTATCTTGAGGCTTTCTGATTAAACTATTTAACAAATTTAACTGGATACGGATGTAATATTCTTTGTTAATTTGACTTTTTAACTGTGCCAATATAAAAGCATAAACAGATACTTAAGAGAATGTTCCATGTTCCAACAATCAAACTATAACACATTGGAGCATATTAAAGTATATAGTAAATGGAAAAAACAATTTGACTTAAATCTTAATGAATTCCGAGAAAACATTAGATTATATAATTACCCTTTTACTTTCTCCCTTTATACATAGTATATGGAGAAAGTATTATTTTCGTCAAAATTTCCGAATTTGAGTTGTTAGTGGAAATATTTGTTTTGGTGCTCCCTGAACCCAAAAAAGTGATTTTTACGTGATGTCTGTATGTCTGTCGGTCTGTCTGTCTGTCTATCTAACCAATGATCCGATTTTTATGAAATTTGGTATGTAGGTACTAATCCACGATATCTCCAGGCGTTTTTTTAGTTTTTGTAATTTTTATTTTTAAGGGTAATTGTCCCCCAAAAACCGCCAAAAAATATTAAAAATCAAGATTTCTCAAAAAGGCTTCAACGATTTTGATTAAACTTTCGTCGTTTGTAGAACTTTAGTTTTACAACAAAATAACACTACCCGCATTTATGTAAAAATTCGGGTTCAGAAATTACAAGACTTATAATATAAAAAATTAATTATTTTCATAATAAAGAGAAAGAAAAAATATTACTATTCACCATTAAAAAGAGCTCAAAAAACTAAATAATTTGGAATTGATAATTACTATTCTACGATTACTGGTTGCGGAGAATATTAAAATATTAATTTTGCGGGAAACGCAGGACGTTGTCCAATGTTATTCTTATGGGGAGTACAAAAATTACTATTTCGCTCTTATTTATTGATAAATTTCGTTCAAAGTTGATATGCTTGTCAAGTTAGCATTGAACAACAGAGGGAATTTGAAAGATGTTGCCCCCTAATAACCCTGAGGGGGAGGGAATAGGGGACATTTCCCCTCTTAAAACCACGTGCCTAGCGATGGATTCTGTAGTGCCTCCTAAACAGGGATTTCGGTGGATATTTTTGAAAACAACTTGTTTACAAGATCTTCTGTACATTCGACATTGCTTTGTATTTTATATTTACTAAATAAAAATTAATTTATTCATTAAAGTTGGGCTAAAAGGGAGGAAGTATGTGTCAGGTTCCTAATACCGTTTAATTTATGTTTATGTTGATACGTTTTAGCGAATTTCCCCTATAGGGAAGAAGCTATTACCGTAGTCGGCATGGTAAGATCTAGGCCCGGGACCATGATAACTTTTCGTTTTGAGGTCCCCAGACCCCAAAAACACCATTCGTTCAAAACTGTATATATATATATATATATATATATATATATATATATATATATATATATATATATATATATATATATATATATATATATATGTGTCCGTGAGCATGATAACTCTCGTAAAAATGATCCGATTTTGATGAAATTTGGTATAAACGTGTAAAGCAACATTTATGACTTTAAGTTCGAAAACCAGCCAGATCGCTCTATCCAAAGGGGTATTTTGGGGGGGTTTTGTACCCCAAAAATGGGTTTTTTGAATTTTTTACATGTAATTTTTGAAAAAATCTAATTTTAGTTTTTATCATTGGATTTAGCTTAAAAAAACACACAATTTGGTATTTTCATCATTTCTCTACGTCAATTGGTTACCGAGATATTGAAAGTGCTAAACACAGTACGTTGTCTAATGTTATTCTTATGGAGGAAAAGAAAAATTTTATATCTCGCTTATTTATGAACGTATACTGACGAAACTTGGTATATGGCTTCATCTGGTTGTGGTATATTGATATTTGCTCAACAAAATTATTTTTTGCCAAAGGCACCCGTAGCAGCAAACCTGCGTACTCAGCCCCATGTTATTCTTATGGATGATAATTAAATGCCATGTCTCCCTTAATTATGAACATAAATTAATCAAATCTGTTATATGACTTCACCTAGTTGAGTTATATTGATATTAGCATAAAAATCCATTTTTTGTGTTCCTTGTTGCAGCAAACCTGCGTACTCAGCCCCAATGTTATTCTTATGGAGAATAATTAAAATTGTATATATCGCTTATTTGTGAATATATTTTTATGAAACTTGGTAAGTGGCATTATGTAGTATTAAGACATTCATATCTATTGGAAATTCGCTGAGTACGCAGGTTTGCTGCTACGGGGGTATTTTAATATGTTTAAGGTACGTTCTATGCTATTGTTGCTTTGTACAATCAACAGTTTTACTTGTTATATAAAAAATATTAACAAAAATATATAATTTGAACTAAATTTAATTTTCCATCATACAAAAGTTAGAAGTTTCAACATCTTTTAATCGGTCAAAATTAACGGTACTTATCGGTCAGTCACATTAGTGGTAAAATAAAATCTACAAAACTTGAGCCAATATTCCTCCTCATTAAGTTCAAGGGAAAGTTAGGAGTAATGGATTGATTGCGAAACTTTACAAAGATTAAAAAGACAAACAATTTGGTATTTTGATCATCGCTCTACGTCAATTGGTTACCGATATATTCAAAGTGCTAAACACAGTACGTTGTCCAATGTTAATCTTATGGGGAAAGAAGTAAAATTTGATATCTCACTTATTAATAAACATATTACATATATATTACATATATATATATATACATATAATATATTATTTTTAAAATCATTACTAACGAGTACGTATAATATAATAAATATATTAATGAAACTTGGTATGTGGCTTCATATTGTAGGGGTTTACTGATATTTTCATACAAAACCCATCTTTTGTGGTCCCTATGGCAGCAAACCTGCGTACTCAGCAGCTATAAAGTTATTATTATGGAGAATATGAAACATATGAAATATCTGGCTTTTTTATGAACACAAATTGATAAAATGTTGTATGTTACTTTATCTGGTGGTGATCCATTGGTATTTTCATAAATCCCCGATGTTTGTGGTTCTTGATGAAGCAAACCTGCATACTCCGCCCTGATGTTTTTCTTATGGAGAATAAATAAAATGTCATATATCGCTTATTTAATGAATATGCTTTGATGAAAGTTAATGACGTGGTGAAGTACCATTTTAAATTCGCTGAGTATGCAGGTTTACTTTATACTTTGAATATTAATCTTAGCTTTAAGCGACGAATCTTTGCAATCCTCCTCCTTGTTCATTTACAATATTTGTTTTTCTGATTAAAAGAGTTTTCATATTGAAATCGCGTTTGTTAACGGTTGTAAAAAAGCTTTACATTTGTATAATTGAATAAGAAGCCAATTTAGAAAATGATACTCTTTAAGGTATTCAACAAAATAGATTATCAAAGAATGCGAAACACAATCTGAGGCAGATTGTTTCCTGTTGTTTGGTACCAATGAAATTTACATTGCGTTGCTATTAAGTGTATTAAATAATAAAACCAAGAAATTTTAAACGTTATATCAAAAAGATCCTGCCTTTGTAAATCAAGCTTTTATATGTTGGAGACTGAAATTAGCGTTGCCTAAGTGTTTATAATAGAAACATAACCTCCTAGTAAGAGTGGATTGCACGACAAAGACTTTAAGGAAAGGACTTCATGGAATAATGACCTTTGATAATTGAAACATGGGGAGACATTCCTATTCGTTATCTGCACATTAACAAGGACATCTCCAAAGGTTTATTTCAGAAAAACATCCAATTAGAGTAGAATTTGGGGCGTTTACATTAAATTATTGATTTGAGGGAAAGTTAAATGGTATATGAAATACAATATACAATACAGTTTCTCAGCGTAGCTACGTTGGTTTTTTTAGGTTTTCTAAATGTTTTCTCATATTGGAATTAAAACTAAAAAAAATGTTAATGCTCTTATAAACATGGAATATTTCATCTTGTTTTGCTTTAAAAATACAATTTCAAATATACAAAATCCAATAATATTTAGCAAGATTCAATCATTTTTATTGTTTAGCCCCCGGGTTACTCATTACTGCTTAAAAATAATTCTTATTGTAGCAGAAATTATTTACCAAAGTACAGATCGAAACTAAATTGAAATTTAAACGAAATGATATTATGACTTTATAATGATGAACCCAGTTAGTCAGAAATCATGTTGACACGTTACGAGATATATTTGATAACTTTAACTAGCTTCTTTGTCAGATCAAGTGACTTACAGAGCCCATCTAAAGCTAAGCTACAGAGGTAATGGCCCCGGGCTCACGATCACTGAGTAATGGCGACCATTGATCTTTGGAATGTTCACCCCATTAGGAACAGCAATTCCTTTTGTGTTTGCGATGAAGCGACATCGTAACATAGTACAATATAGATTCACCCGTCCAAATTTCTTTGGATATCATTGAAAACGATATCAAATTATCATCATTAAGACTGCCTTACACCTGCCTCACCTTACACCTTAAAATAAATACCTTTATCCCCTTCAACGATTATAATCCTTTGTTTAAATTATACCCAAAGTTTAAGTTTTGTTTCTCTTGTGTTTCTGTATATAAAACTAAGTCATTCCTGGACCTTTTGAAAAATCCATTAGTCTGACACCCATACAGTTAAACGGAAGGTCTGAGTAAGGATAACAATTACAATTTTTTTATTAAAACACTCCTAGCGCATTAATGTAAATTGAAGTGCCAAGGTAAAACACGTTTTTAAATTATCTTATTTGATAAGCTGTGTGATTTAATTTGACTATATATTGAATATATATGAATTTCTGTCGCCAGCTGAATTTTATCCTTTCCACTTTGCATAGTACATGGAAAAATATTTTTCTTAATCGATGTTTAATCCTTTTGATGCTCCCTTGACTAAAAATTATTTTGAGGTTATGTCAATCTATATAAATGTGTATAGACCTAGATTAATAAAATATGTGTTTAATGCTAAGATACAAATTTTAAAAATTGGATTTGGGTGGGTGTTTTATATTCAGTAAATATAGAGGGTTTTTTTAAGGTTAAAAAGGATAACGTAAGTTTCAGTCCCTTTTACAGGGTTTGTTATTTGTACAACGGTACAAGACTTGGATTGTTTTTGGTTATGTTAAAATTCTGGTATTTAAGAGCACATTACCTTAAGTATTGTCAACTCAGTGAATACTTCACCACACATTTGTTATCAAACATGTGTGTTTATAGTGAATTACACATTTGATATATACCACCATAATCTAGCATAACAGATGGTTATACCAATCACTGGTTGGCAGAACACAAATGAAGCTTAATTCTCCAAGATAGTCAAGGAAGCTGATGATGCATTCTGCATGTGCCTGCTACCTCGGTGATTGGAAATTAATGTGTTCCAATTTTTAAAAGCAATCAGCATTTGTTTGACAAAGAGAATAAAAATTATAATGTAAATAATACTTTCATCTATCCACTTTATACTTTTACATAACTAATCAAAATTATAACAACATTTAGCCATGTGATCCATTTTTCAGTCATAGTTCAGTTAATTTAAACCCGATTTTTAATGTTAAAGCAAATATGGATTTATAATTACATTTTCTAACTTGCTTTACTCTAAAAGGTTTTTCGTAAAATTTCTAGTTTCTTAGATATTTGAGGTTAAAGATTTTCAATGGCCGCTATTTTTAAACGGAAAGATAATATGAAAAAAATATTTGTTATAAAAACCTACTAAGAAGAATGTTTAACCAAAATTTGGTTGAATTTGGTCAAACCATTTTTAAAATATAAATTTTCTAGTAAAAATCACATACAGATAGACAGTAAATGAAAATAAATAGACCCCTGGTTATATGATGATTTACGTTCCTTTTTACATAAGGAACAATATCCCGAAGTTAGCAACATTAATTTGAAAACACCCTGTGTATAAACCAAAAATTGTTTACTGTAATTCCTGGCCGTTTTATCATACTATGGCCTTTGCTTTTAGACACCAATTCATAATTTCAGACCATGTTTACTAGAACAGCAATCTATTCTTCACTGAAACAGGAATCAGACTCAGAATCAGGACTTATATGCCTCAATCTAAAAAAAATATGAAACCGGTTTGTGTTTAGACGTGAATACATGTAAATATGTGTAAACGAAGACACATAAGGAAACATGTATAATTTTAAGCCTGAGCAGATAATACTCCCTTTAGTTCATATATTTCTCAGAGTTTCATTGAGTTAGGTTATTTAAACACCTTTATGTTACCAATACGCAAGTCTGTATATGGATGTGAATTCCAAATGTTCTGTAATCGAGTTTTTACATAACATTGTAGTTATTGCAGTTTATAGCGAGTGCCAATAGATTGTTACGTTATATGCATAAATCTATGTTAATTTATAATTTTTGATCAATGTATCATTTTGCCACGGCGATACCAATGTAAATGAGATCTCTTCAAGATATTGTAACTGATAATTTTTAGTTTTCTGTTCATGCAGTCCGAATTCCTATCCTTGAATTAAGGTTGCATTGGACATTGCTAGTGGTCAGTTAGGTCCCTGAGCCACTGTCTCTTTCACATTTCAGTTTAGTAGCTTAAGTAAGATATGTTTCACTGCTTTAAGTCCGAGCCATAAAATGTAGATAATTGTTTATAATGTAATGTAATTGATTTATCCGTAAACGAAGAAAGAAAGAGATAAAATCGCATCTGCACTTTTATCTGCATATTTAGGGTTACTAAGTAACTGTAATAAGTTGATTGGTGATTTAAAATATTAGAAATTTATTTTTTGGGGGAAAGGATTTTAAAACAGTTCTAATAATGTGCCGTTTTTAATTTACTTCTTCAAAAAAAAAATAGAGTGTAATTAGCACTCACGATTTGGAGCCTTTCCAAACACAACAGAGAGTTGCCAAGCAGACAGCATTGTAACAAGATTTATTTTCTTAGTACTGGTAAATAATGTAATGTCTAGATAATCTATAGACAGAATACAATGTTTCTCAATTAGTTGTATCGTTTTGGTAGCTCCCCTTTTAAACAGAATTCTGAAATTTAGCATTGTTGTTTACAAGTTTAATTACAGATTGCATAATAATCGATACATTAATAAATATGAATTTCCTGGAATAATTATTTTTTCTGGATATTTCAGTTCTGCAAACAGATTTACTCAAGAATCAGGTGTGCCTAGAATACAAAGCGCTTGCTTGCACAATCTAATTACCTACATCGCCTCTAGATAAGGGCAGTCCCTTGGTGTCCACTAACTTGCTGCTAGACGTTTTATCAGTCATTATTACAATCATACCTAAGAAGTTAAGAGTTTCATCCAAATTTGTTAATTAAGTTTTACCAAGCTCAGGATAATAATAATATTATATTCTATTTTAACGGGAAATCTAAGTAAATCTATAGAGTATTGTAAACAAATATATATACCAAAGGAAACGGTGATATTAATAATGTCTGAATTATTATTTGGATATTTGCCTTAATGCTGTATTAGTAGTAAGACCCTTTCCAAATACATATTTAAAAATCGATATATTACAAGACCTAATATTTTACTCCTTCCATTTGAGGACATTAATTTAAATAATATTTTAGTTAACATGAAGAAAACAGCAGTACATTAAAATATGTTAGTATGTATCTTTGTTCAGTGATCCATGCAATAATTTGTATCATTCTGCACGTAATCCACATGTTTTTTGTTCTGTAAATAGTACGTAAAACGTCATTTTGTAGTCCTAGGACCTAAAAAATCAGCTGTGATTGTTTTTAAGTCCTAGGACGTAAAAGGTTAGCTGTTTGCTAAATATTATTATTGTTTCAAGATCTACACATGTTAGAAGCGTTCCTTACGACACGATGTAAAAAGTATTGTTTGTAAATAACAGAAATTAAAACACTGTAAATTAGTTACTTTGTAAACATAACCTCAAAAATACTACTTTATAGTTAAAATTTTCAACAATTAAAAGTCTAATTCCACATTATGGTAAAAAACGTTGTTCATCACTCGGAGAAAAAGTGTCTTTTTGGTGCTTAATCGTTTTTAAATGCTCGGCTGCGCCTTGCTTTTAAAACACGATTGCGCACCAAAGAGAGCCACTTTTGCTCCTAGCGATGAAAACTACTATTCAGGCTGGTTCCTCTACTAAATAGAAAAGTATTAATAAAAGGTTTGTTTACACTATGGATTAAATTGGACGCACTGTATTTGTTAAAACCGTAGGAATAAGAACATTATTTACTTATACTTATTTAAGTATTCATGTTGATAAATGTTACTTACATTTTTATATTATTTTAGAATACCAATAAAAAGTATAAAAAAATTAAATGATCCTGACTATATGCTTGACAAATTTTCTAATTAATTATCTTTATTATTTATTCTGTAAAATCTTTGGTTATCAAAACAAATCTAACATGAACAAAATTTTATAAATTAGCAACATACGGAGGTAAATGCAAAAAGGAATCATGATTATAGGAGTCTTGGTGCAATCTTTAGTTATGCAATATTTTGTAAAAGTAGATCGTGTTAAAAAAGCATATAGTTTTCTTAAAAAAATATAATAAATAACTGTTACAATAAATAACCGAGTCATTTCCAGTTTGCTGACTGGAAATACAAATGACGATAAATAATTGAAAGCAGTCCAACGCAACGAAACAATCACGCCTTGTGCCGTGCGTTGAGTACATCACGTAGCTATTGTCGTTGTTTGATGTTCTGAAGTGTATTGAATTTTGAATTTTAACCAAGCAGTTTTTAGTCTGTTTTTTATTCGGTGATGAAATTGTATCTGCTATAACGATGTATTAACAATTATAAAAATCGATTTTCTATTAAAAAAATCGTTATTGCTCATGAATTGTTGATTTGTTGACCTCACCACCTTTTTGTCAAATTTTCTTAAAATAATAACCTATTTTATAACTTAACGTTACGAGAAATAATTGCAAGTGAGGTATAGTAGCTATAGTGGTCTGGTCTGGGGTAAGAACTGTGCCTATAATAGCGGCCAAATAAATTGCCAGTTGAGGGCGTGGTTTACCGGGCTATCAAATAAGCCAATAGTAGACGTGCTGCATTTCCAAAACTCCACACCAGCTCGGAATTACATTCGAGTGATATTTTTATATGGCAAAATGGCAACATTGACAGCGGACGGCCATACTATTGGCTACAGCTGAACTGTAAATTTATTTGGCCGCTATTTTACATGCTGAAAGCCATTTTAACCTTCTATACCCTCCAGTCCCCATGGCAAAAATATTTTAATCTATCAAATCCCTCTTTACAGCCTAGTATTTAGTACTATTTGGCCAGATATTTTGTTTTAAAAAAATACTCCAGTGAGTCAGTGAATGTTTTAACACGAGGCGAAAGCTTTATATTTATTTACACCACATTTATTTTGTATCGCATATTGGCTTTTGATCTAAACAATTTAAACCATTCGTCAAAACATATGCTAAATCAGTGTTAATATTTGACTTGTTTTATCCTGCAAACAAATTACTTAACATACAAATGAGTTAAATATTTTTTAATATTTTACTGGCCACACAATCGTTTTATGACACAATTAAAGCACTCAAATTGACATTTATCAAAATATCAAGATACATAACGTCTTTGTCGTTACATGGCAGGAAATTATATTCGTCATAATATCAGCGAACACATTCGTCCGGTTGAATGGAAAGTTTGTATTGAGAGGATGGTGTTTTTGATTATAGTACTTTAAATACGCAACCACAATTATAATTTATTTATGGTTACAAATCGTTATTTATAAACTGCTAACATTGTCACAGCTCATAAGGAATCATTTAGTTTTAATAAGTTTCTGACAAAAGCCTTTATTATTAGTTTATGATTATCCATAGGCAATTTACGTGAAAGATTTCAAATATATAGAAGCTGGTCTGTAGCACACATCAGGATCACTGTGACTGAAACTTTTTGTTAGAGCAGCGTTTCTCACCCTAAGATGACGACGACAAACAAGGAAGTAAAACTTTGTATTTGCCGTCTAAAAGCTAAGAAATTCAAGTTTATTTTGACTTTTGGTGTTTGACTACTGTTATTTATATCTTTATGTTTTAAGTTTGGTCAATGTTTTAAAGTTTAATTTAGTAAGACAATTTTTAAACATACAGGAGTATATAACTGCAACATTAACTCCACTCGCACTAAACTTGGAACGTTTTAGGATACTCAGTTGTTTGCATATATTAAACAGTTTAGAATTACTTACATTATCAGTTTCCGAGGTAAGATTATAAGATATTTGTCCATTTTAGTGAATAAATATGGAAGTATGTAAAAAACGGTTTGGTTTTCCACCGCAGTTACAAACAATAACTTCTCGCCCGTAAGTTTTTTTATACCGTTTTGCGTTGTTTTAGACCGTTGCTGAACTTAGCTTTGTATTGCCACTGATTTAACTGATGGGGAGCCGTTCCGCAAATCAATGGCAGCTGTTAGCAGCAGAACGTGGTTCTTGGTTTTTTTTTACAGTATCTTAATTTACCTTTGTGCAGTCAATTGTTGTAGAACAATTGACCTTGTTGTCTGATTGTTTTTATAATGTGTGGTTAGGTAATTTTTCCTACATGCAGTACGAATGTCCAAATTAGTCAACAACGAGTCATTTACATTTCCTTTACTACAGACCCGTGTCATTTTGGCCAGTGCGACTCCACCTGGTAGAAATAATGACTATACGAAGAGTTTTTGCAGATAACGTTAAGCTACTAAATTACACGTCAAATGGAAAGCAAAAGCACGACCCATGTGTTAAACCCCTTTTCATCTATGAAGCTTTACTATAAATATGCTTTATTATGATAATTAAATGAAATTAAATTTGGAACGAAACTATCTAGCCAAATATCCTACAATTGATTGGTACTCTCTTTAACTGCAGGTTTCCAGTTAATTGATGTTCAAAGAAACTCTTCTGTCCCGTAGAACCAACTTGCTGAAGTCGGAACAAACAATGAAGTTGAAGAGAGAACAAGCAATCACGAACTTCACTTTCAGAAATATCAACAAGACTCTGCTCGTACTGTTTTACCTTTTGAGGCTGTAAGTCTGTCAAAAACATGAAAACCCTGGTAATATAAATATATGTTTTAATAATTTACATTCTCTTACTAAACACAATTTATCTTAATGTTTGTTATGAAATTTAAATATTTTGGGGTGGGAACGAACAAATTAAATGTATAATTTTTTACATAATAATATATATAAGATGTATAATTGTTTACAAACTTAAATTGTCTTTAATTTAATTTTTACAAACAAAAAATATAAATAGAAAACATACTTGTAAGTCGGCATTGTTTACACAAGCTGTCCAATAATCATTTGTTTATTTAATCTTTGGCAATTATTTAGTTATTAAGATTCAACGATTATAATTATACCTGAAATAACTGCTCGCTAATTACAGCCGGAAGTCTTATGAATAAATACTACATTCATTTACCAATGGATATAAATTTAATTTATACATTTTTAATAAGTGAGGTGAGCCGAAAGTTTGTTTTAATTAATCAAACAAAATGTTCTTTAGGGGACATAAGAAATGTCTTTATTAAGTAATTTAAAATCAATATTTTTAGAGTTTTTGTGTTACTGAACCAAGTGAAAGATAACTTGGAATTATATATACAATAATTAAAATTAAAACACATTCATTTTAAATTATTCAGCATCTAATTAAATATTATTCTTTAATATAAAACATTACGAGGCCATAATACAAATATATTTAGGGAAATAGTAATTGTCCCGAAGTACGTTTCCATAATTTTAAAATGGGCTAATTATATTTAAATAAAATATTTAATTTTTGTATTGAAAGTTTTTTTTCACACTAGAATAAGTATTTGAACTAAGAGATCGTATCAGTTATCTTACTCGGGTCTGTTGATATATAATAATCTACCTACACCTAGAGCTGAGCTATTGGTTCTAGATGATTCCAACCGTGGGTTGTAAGCCAATTATTAATATCTTCATGTCTGTAACATACACGCAAATGTGCGCTTTGTACATAATAGATACCAGCTTTAGATGGGAGTAGCGGCAAAGCATTCATAATTATAAAATCCTCTTCCAATCCAAATTTAAACCCATTAGGAATTTCTAGATTGTTTTGCAGACACGAGCTGCTAACAACCAAATTTACGATGAAATATTCTGAATGAATTCCCGCATTTAAATTTATAAGAAAATATATAAACTAAGGATTGAAAATAGTATTAATGACTACTTATATGAAGAGAATGTAAACGGACTACGCTATAGGCAACTATGAAGAAAGAGAAATTTAAAACTGAAAAGTTTTTTAATTGACTCCAAGTAATGGGTACAAAAGTAGCCATTCCGAAGCCTCCCGTGATCTCCAAATAAGAGGGCCCTATGAGA
The DNA here is from genome assembly GCA_963675035.1 of Allygus modestus. Taxonomy (NCBI): domain Eukaryota; kingdom Metazoa; phylum Arthropoda; class Insecta; order Hemiptera; family Cicadellidae; genus Allygus; species Allygus modestus. Next base: position 28,732,984 of record OY776115.1, on the reverse strand, counting down.
AGAGGGTAGTTAGATATGTAAGTACCTCTTTAAAATCAAAATCAGTAAATAAGTTTAGTAAAAAAGGACACAAACTCGATATTCTTATCACATAATAATTGTACTATGAAGATTCTTCGGCATATAATCCCTTCTACAAACATTGCAGAAACCTGGGTTAGTTGAACAAGATGATTAACCAAACAAAGTTCCCCGCAGCAAGCTTTGTCTATTGTATACCGTTGACGAGTACACCAAAGATTGGACCTTCTCCTCATAGAGAGGCTCCGTGCGATTACGTTATCAAACATAATTCCGGAATAATCCGATATATAATCATCATAGCTTTGACACACGTAACCATTAAAACCCGCAAGGATTATAGAATAAAAATGACCATTGAATCATCTATTGTTATTTAAATCTCTAATAATGTCAGTGATTTAATGAATGTCTTTCAAAGTGTTTTATATTTTATATAGCTTATTTTAGCGAATTTTCCTTATAGGGAAGAAGCTATTACCGTAGGTCTCATGGTAATACTTAAGCCCTAGACCATGATAATTTTAGTAGTGGTGAAATGGCAAAGAGACCCCACAATCGGCGCTTTTTTCCCATGTTATTCTTATGGGGAGCCGTTTTTGCACCGACACCAGCTCCCGCCTTACACAAGTTTCCTTGTTAGCCTATATTAATACCCAACCCTTGCCTATATTAAATATATTGTCCCCATCCCCCTCTATACTTTTTAAAATTTTCAAAAACTATCTCTGGTGTTTATGTCTGATTTTAAAATTTGGATGTGTTATTGGTGTTTTAATAAATTCCCCCAAATTAAAAAAAATACTACCGCCAATTTCCTGATTTAAAATTTGGATGATTGTCGTAGTGTTTTAATAAATCCCAACTATTACGGTCGAATTAAAACTGCCAATTTTGACCCTATTTTAAAATTCATTTTAACACATCCTTTGCAGAAATCCATGAGTTCTGGCTACTTGGGAACCCGAGCCATTTGACATATAATAAATCACCCTTCCTCCTAATTACCTTCTCTACCAAATACATGTCTTTATATTTAGTTTTTAACAATTCTTCTGTATAAAATCCTCCTTTGATTATATTGCCATTCTCATCTTTCAAAATATAAGTCACAGGCTTTGTTTTCTTAACTTCTGCTATTGTAAAAAGCTCTCCCGTCCAGTTAGGGGTATATCCTTTACTAAATACGTGTTTATATTTAGATATCCTTACACTATCCCCCACCTTATATCTTGGCTTTTTAACTTGTACTTTAGATGCTAACCTTTCATGTACATCTTTAGAGTTCTTAGCACTTACTTGGTTAGGCTTCATCCCTATGGATCTATGTACTTTATTATTATATATCCTTATTAACTTTGGAAGTAAATCCAACCACTTGTAACTCCCCTGTGCACTAAACTCTCTATACAACCAATTCTTTAAAGTTCTCTGGAACCTTTCCACAATAGCCGCCTTAGTTGTAGAGTAAGTGTGGTAGTGATTAATATTTAGAATTTTCATTAGTTTGGTAAAATGTTCATTAAAAAATTCTTTTCCGTTATCAGATTGAATATTTTTAACTCCCTTTGGGAGAATAGTTTTTATAGCTTCTGTGACTACTAATCCAGTTTTATTCTTTAGTGGAGCAGCATAAGCTTTTTTAGAAAATGTGTCTATTAAAGTTAAAATATATTTATTCCCAGAATTCTCTCTAGCATAATTCCGCATATCTATTAAATCTATTTGAACAGTTTCGTTTATACCCAACACCTTAAAAGACCTTCTAACAAAGTTCTTTCTCGCGGGCTTATGCAATTCGTAAGCAATTTTTTCCATTTTTTATTCTTTATTTTTAATGTTAACGTATCTGCCAGTCTCTGTCGTTTCAAAAACACCTCCATTGCTACCAATTAACATACCATCACTCATTCTTTGATATACATAGTTTTTTGGCAAATATGCCCCTCCATCTAAAGTCTTAAATCCGCTTAAAGATGTAGGGTCTGCAACCAACAATTTAGGATTGTACATCACCAAATCGATTTCATTATTGTCTTGCATAAATTTATTAGTTTTATTGTTAAACCTTAATGCATGTGATTTTAAACAAATATCAAATTTAATATTGTCTTGTCTAAAAGTTTTAATATTATCGTCATACCTCAAAACCTGTGACATTAAACAAATATCACTCCTATCTTTGCCTTCAGGTACATTCTTTATTAATTTGTCCTCTGCATCCCACATATCGCTATCTAATGTTAATACATTATAATATTTATCCCCCTGTTTTATTATGCTTTTCTCACCTTTTGTTAATATTTGATTAACAACAGCCACATCATTTGGCAATGTTCCAGGTAAAATGTTTGTTAATTGCTTATTTTTACCATCAAATTTAAGACCGTCTAAAGTCACAGTCTGATGTTTTGTAACACAATCGTTCTCATCAACAGCGGGTTTAACACGAACTAGCCTTTTATTATTAAAATCCCAAAAGTTTAGATCCATTTTTGGTACTTGAGAGACGTTTACAACATCATCGCTTTCTTTACCAGCCAACAAATTACTTATTTTTCGCTTTTTGGCATTCCAAATACCATTCTCCGATTCCAAAAATTCATAATTATTTTTGTCTTGTACAAAGACACCATCTTTTCTTATTAAAGTTTGCTCTAATGTGGGTACATCGGTTGAGCTTTCACCTCGTTTAACATTAGTAATTTTGCGTTTATTAGCGTTCCAATTATTACTCTTGGATTCTAAAAACTTATATTTAGTATTACCTTGTACAAAAACATCACCTTTTCTGGTTAACGTCTGCCCCAAAGTCGATACATCGTCAGTAAACTCCCCACCTTTAACATTACTAATTTTATAATTTAAAGCATTCCAACCATCATCTTTTAGATTTAAAGTAGTTTCTTTAAAACTTCTAGCTTCTGGTTTACTATACGGGTTATATACGCGATAAAATTTATCTATCATCTTTTTATTTAATAAACAATTCCACTTTCCCTCAATTCTTCTGTGATAGAATCTATCTCATTTTCCACTCCAGAATTTCCCGCCAATCGGCTTAACCAAAGCAGTCTTAACCTATCTACAAGCTCATTAGGATCATCCCAATAAACATAGTCTATTTTATTACCAGTTACCTGCCTTAAACCTTCACCAACAGTCTTAAACAGGGGTTTAATTATATTAAGATATTTAGTGTGTTTATTACCTGACATCGCCGCACCTGTTTTATAACCCTTTAAATGTGCATTTGTAGCTTCCAAAATCTCTTTATAATTTTGCAAATCAACCTGACTATAGTTTACGGGTTCTTTTAAAGTTAACAATTCCCACAATCCCTTTGTCCCCTTATAAATTTTTTCTCCAACTGTAACATCATCATTGGCAATTTGAACTTCCTGATTCCCAACAAAAAATTTATTTCCTTCTCGCCTAATACCATATGTGGTGTCTGTCATACTACTTCTACTAAGGTAATTTCCTAAATAGTCTGATGCTAAAAGACCAAAATCTAATTTGTGTGGTGTTATCTGTGTTATTCTTGGTATTCTAGACGGGGTCTTTTCTAAAATCATTGGGAGAACTGGCCTCTCTGTTTTTGTGGCTAATTTTTTTAATTCTTGCAAAGGCTCTATTAACGGTTGGAATGTTTGGAACCTCTCTTCAGCCTCTAGAATTTTACCACGTTTTAACGCCCTATATTTTTCTCTTATTTGTTTTGCAGACTCTACCAATTCTTGTTGAATATTTGTTTTCATTTTATTTACATTTTATTTATCTCATTTGTCAAAGGATTATACTCAAACACCTTATCGTGTATTATTAGGCAATATGCAGATGTGTTTGAAGGGACATTTTCTGCAGTTTCAATTTCTAATTTAATATCTACAACCCCCTCTTTGACTGATTCATTCTGCCTAGAACAATCTATTACAATTAGAGGATATTTCTTTATAAAGTCAGCTCTGTTAAACATAGGATCGGGGACGGTGTTGTAGTAACTCTCCCTAAACCTCACAAACATCTCATAAGCTTTAGAGGCATCTCCATTTTCAAAGTCGAGATTTAAATCACTATAAGGATAATATTCAGAGTTTAAAAACACTTTGATATTTTTCAATTTACAGTGATCAAATTCATCAGTTCTTTTTCGTGCACTGTTGTCCCTACCTGTTTGGAAACCAAATATAATATACCTGGGCTTCTCCAAACTCGAAGACGTCTTAACTGACCATGTATGTCTCTTGGTTTCGGGGTTTGATGGGAGTTCGTGTAGCTCCAAACTTCTAAATGCAATTTGCAAATTTTTATTTTGCAATAACATCTTTTGTAATTGAAGCCTCTCCCCATCAGATGGTACCACATGCGGCATCACCCACTGAATCGATTTAAGTGTAATTTTAGGAATAGGATCGACCCAAGTTGGAGCATTAGATGTTGTTAATATACAATTTAAGTCATTTTTGGATCTTTTCAACACCAATTCTTGTTTAACATTTACTAAAACCTTATTAAAATCCTCAAACACACCCATTAACAGCTCTAACGGGACACAAGTACTAAACTTGCCGCTTTTATGGAACTCCTTTAAATTTTCATCAGAATCAAATGCTACATTTGACAATTTAGTTGTTTTATTGTAAGAGCACAATATTTTCATAAGACTGGAAATTCCCGGATTTCTTACAATATCTATTTCTTTACCAGCAACTTCGTATCTAATTTCGTCAAATAAGAATGCAAATGCATTATTTATAAAATGTCCTTTATCATGATTCTCTATTTCTCCTTTAATATACAGATAACTCCTACATGGGAGTGTTAGTAAATCTTGATTATTTATGCATATTCGAATTTCATCGGAATTATTTATTGCCAAAGTGTTGTGTGGAACATAGGAGTGATTTGTAATTTTAACCAGGCTATCGTCGTATTGGAATTTTCCTGTAACGTCTAGAAAATCTTCCATTTTTATTAATAGAAAATTTTAACTTCAACCCAATTGATCGCAGAAACCTGGCATTTTGCACACTCAGTCCGTTCTTGTAAATTCTCATATCTTTTTTATATGACAAGTAATTGTAGTTTCTTCTTTATTAAAGTCAATTGGCTTGTCGTGTTGATCTGCAAATGTAATGCTAACAACATCTAAACTTCTCTTATTTACAGGGAAGTATATAATATTTCTGGGGACCTCAATAATTTTGTAGCCGGGAGGAGCTTCTGGGTAAAAACTGTGTATGTTGTGTGATTTGTCACCATTTAAATAAGACCCATTCGCAATATTACATTTTACTCTAATCACATTTGCATTATTTATGTTGATTTTATTTACAGATTTAAACGCAATATCTGGAGTAGAAAATCCTTTAAATCCCAATAATTCAGACCCTAAACACGGTTTTGTAAAATCAAACACATGGCTAGAATGTAATGTGGCTTTCATAGTTTTATTATCGGCTATAAGTACAAAATCTGGGAGTTGCTTTTGAATTTCCTTCGCAAGCTCAAACACTTCGTATGTACCTTCAACAATTTCAATTACATTTGGAGCTTTGTGATCGTAATAATACACATCCTCACCCTCGTCTATAGTTAATTTTGTGTCTTTAAGTTTATTTAATTTTGGAACTAGCCCTTTGTAAAATATAAGTTTGACTTTTGTATTAATTAATGCTACTTTATTTTGTATAATAACTTCAACTTTACCATCTAATGCCCGGTTTAATTCGTCAATTGTGACCTCCCCTTTTGGGGTTGTAATTTTGTGCATTTTGTAATATGTCAAAGTATTTAGAGGTTTTTTAACATTAAATATAGAATTATAACTTTGAAAATCTACCAGTCCAATTACATAATCACCATTTAATTCTATAGGAGGAAAGAACACAGACTTCAACTCTGGCTCTGTACCCGTAAATGTTATAGTAAATGAATCCATTTTTATAAACTAAAATTTTTCAGAAATGATAAACATAAAATTCCACAAATGGAACTGTTTAAATCTTGTATTTGATCAGTTGTATAGTAAATTTTAGATGGTACAAAATATTCAATTACCTCTTTTGGAGGCTGTATTCCGAAAGGGTCAAAATATATTACAATATCTTTATTTTTACGATATGCTGTCCAATGTGTGCCCCTGTCACTGTCTAAATTAATAATTCCACATTCTCTTACTTTTGGCCTTAGATGTTTTAGCTCGTTTTTTAGGTACACTCCTCGAAAGCGAGGCACGTCTCTTGCTGCCTCTAACAGCTGAAAGTTGTCCATCTTTTTTATTAAATTTTAATCCCATTCCCATTTTTGCCTTGGCCTTCATCAAATTTGTCACTGCATAAGCTGCTGCTTTTTCGGCCAGACTGGCGTCCTTTGCCGAAACCCTAGTCCAAGCCTGGTCCGCTAATCTCATATCTGCCTTGTTCCGGGCGGCTGTATCAGGATTATTCATGTAGAATATGTCGTGCTCTTTACAATAAGAGTCTAGCTTATTTTTTGAAGGTACATTTCTGGCTAAATTTTCACGCACGTTAGTTCCAGGTCCGCACCACATATACGACGGCATGTGGAGAGGGAAAGGAAGGTTGTTTATAAGGGTATTTAACAAGCCACGGCCTCTATATGGCTTTAAGAATAATCCCTTACCTTGGACCTTTTTACACTTTCTCTTTGCCATTTTTTATTATATAAAAAATGTCATTTATTCAACAAAAGAACAAATTTAAAATAGCACATAAAGAAAATACACCATTTTTATTATGTAAAAAATGTCATTTATTCAACAAAAGAACAAATTTAAAATAGCACATAAAGAAAATACACCAAAGAAGTTGGGTCTATTTCCTAATAATATTCGCTGTCTTATAATAGGGCCCAGTGGTTCGGGGAAGACCGTTGTAATTTATAACTTAATTGTAAAAAAACAAGGATTAAAGTTTACAAATTTATATATAATATCCAAATCTTTAGAACAAGAAAAATATAAAAAAATAATTGAAATATTCCGTCTGTGTGATGAAGTTAAATTACACACATATTCAAACTGTGAAATCACACCAAATGATGTAGAATCACACTCAATAGTTGTATTTGACGACATAAATAGTCCAAATATCACACAATTTTTCTCAATGGGCAGACACAAAAATATTAACAGTTTTTACTTGTGTCAATCTTACAGTAAAGTAAACAAACATTTACGTGACAATGTTAATTTTCTAATATTATTTAAACAAGACGATTTAAATTTAAAACATGTGTATAACAATCATGTGGGAAATGATTTTTCATTTAACCAATTTAGAAATCTCTGCCATCAATGCTGGGACAGGTCTAAATATTGCTTTTTTGTAATAGACAAGGAAAGGCCAAAGAATAATGGGAAATATAGATTTATGTTTGACCAATTTTATAATGACCAAGGGCAAGAGTGTTGATGCCATCCAGAATAAACCTCTTGTCGTCATAAAAAGAGAGTACCTTTTTGTTCATCGTTAATGTTTGAAGATGGTGGTTTGTGGATTTAATTCTTGTAACATTCTCATAGTAATCTTCCCCGGTTGCAAGACAGTGTAAGTAATGTTGGTGTCTTAAGAGATGTTTAACTGTAGCGTTGTCAGCTCCCTTTGCCTTTTTAACCTCTAGCTCATTTTGATTTTATTTTTCGTATAACCATTGTAAAGGAATGAAAGAGTATAATTTTGGCCTTAAACCACAATATTCATACATAATTTGACCATTTAATTCGTCTTTAAACTTGCCCGTAACTTTTTTATTTTTATCAGAGTATAAGAAATGATCTTTACTATATGCAGAGGTGTCGAAACAGTCCAAGTCACTTTGTATTTCCTTGTAAAAGTCCTCTGTTACTATAGAATAAACAAGGCTGTCTGTGTCTGTCATTAAGAACTTTTTATTCTTAAATTTTGACATATAATTATAGTGGAAATCATACATTATTACTTTACTGATATCCAAAATGGTCATTCCTAAATATATTGGTTTATCAAACTTTACAATTAATTTATTTAAATGCACAGCATGCAAATTGTTATCGAACATTTTGCTACAGTCAAACCTTGGCTTTGTAACGTATTTTGTTAACTTAGACTCGTCTACAAGATGTATATCACGAAACTTGCGTTGGTTCATAATTGTTCGACCAAAGAGACTGTTATTTAACAGTTTGTAAAAGTCTTTTTCAAAATCATGTTTAGCTTTTTGTCGCTTTTCAATATTAAAATTAATATAGGGCGCGAGCCATTTTGATTGTCTGAATTTTAAAATTCTGTGGTATTTTGTAACTACCAAACCCAGTTCTTCGTATTTTTTTAGTGCTTTATAATGCAAAATATATTTAGTTTTGTCATTTAAATTTGGTATTAATTTTCCATTCATTTTTTCTGGTGCGAGCGGGTAGTCATTATGCAAATCATGTAAACTTTTATCGTATTTTAAATCAACTTCCAAAATAAATCCAAAGTTTTCATTTTGATTGTATTTATAATCTTTCTCATTTGTCCATCTAAAACCATCAACGGGCAACGACTCGCACATTGCTGTAGAGTATAGCGAGTTGCAGTCTAAATATACAAGATAGGTGCTTTCTTGATTTAGGTCATAATGTTCGCCCATGTACTTATTATTGGCTTTAGCGTGGCGCGTGGAAATCATACTTACACCGCCTCTAATGGCATGTTCTATAAACAAATGCATGTCAACGTCTTGAAATAATTCTAATTTTATGCCGGTCATTCTAAGACACGCCTCCCATGTTAGTCCAGGCAGTGAGTACATGTGGACAGGGTCGAGTTTATAATCCTTTAAACACAAGTCCCTAAATGTCTCAAACACATCAGCCAATAACAACACATCTGTTTTAAGGTATAAATCGTGATATTCTTTTAAATTCTTTATATTAAAATGATTCCATACGTTTTTAGCATGTTCATATTGTGCAGGAGATATACATTCTTTAGTTAGACTGCTGTAAAATGCCTCTATGGGTGGGAGGGGCTCTAAAAACTTTTCTGGTCCTGTCATGTATTCGTACGGAAATTCGCCCTTACATTGTAGTAGTGGATTGTCTATAAATCTAAACGTATTTAAATTGGAAGCTAATTTGCTTAAGGGAAGAGACAGAAAGTTGTAGGAATCCAAAAATACCAAATCATCAACAGAGAACGAAATATACTTTTCCATGTCTTTGGCTATGCAATTCAATTTGCGATTGAATTTTCCCAAGTGTTGCATTATTAAATGACCGTCATAGTTTTTAAGATTTTGGAAGAATACTGGAATTTTCTTGGTTACTTTATAGTTTAAATTGCAAGAGTTATGGGAGGGTCCTCTGAACTCGCCTGTTAGGTGGCAGTGGTCGCGCATTTTATCACACAGTAACAGCTGTTGGCATATGTGGCAGTGTGTAGAGTTTTGGAATAACATCTCTTGCTCTGGAGTCATTACAAGGGGAACATATACTCCCATCTGACTTTTAATAAAGTCATAAGTTTTAAATAACTTTTCGAAAAACACATCCATCACATTTTCACTGCTGTACAACTCTTCGTAAATAATGTTAGAATCTCTCACCACAACATAAGCAAATCCAGAAGGCGTGTGTTTGCCACAGTTTATAAAACATTCGAAATCTGCATAAATCACAAAGGGAGCTTTAAGTTGATATTTTTAATTCGTAAATTGTAGTGTATCTTTTTTAGACATTTGTACTCTTTGGGCATCAAAGGTTTTACAATATGTTGTGTGACGTTCCAATATATCTTTGGTGCAAAAATGTTGCAAACAGAACTTGCAAAAATATTTCTTATGGTCGTGTTTTGTAGACCGTAGCATTAACTTATCAAAATCACGAATTAAACAGTAATGTGATTTCCGACCTTGTTGTAGAAGCAGCAGGTTGACGTGCGTATTACTATTTAGTTTAGTTATTCTCAGTGGATATATTAATTGTCCTTCAATTCCATATACAATAACACTTATGTTGTTTTGTTTTTCAAATTTATCAATGTCGGATATTTTTACGGGATATTTTATATTTGACATATTCAACTGACCTTCATAGGGTTCGTAGTAAAATACTCGATTTGCATGTTTACAATTCCTTGGTTTCAAGCTTGCTAAAACACTCCACACGAAACATTTATTATCACTATTTTTAATATTTAAAACAGCGTGTTTTGATTTTATATTTTCTGGTGTGGGTATGTATGAGTTGGGAGTTAGGGGTTTATACTTGTAAACATGCAGCTGCCAGTATTTAGTATGGTCATATATCCATCCACTGCCTTGGGCTTGATACTTGTGCATGGAGGTATCGATCTTAAAAAGTGCTTCTTTAATTTGAGTTTTTAATTGTGCTTTCTCAATTGATAAAGTAGTTAAACTTCGAAAATCAGCAATACATTCTTTGTCAATGATTAAATCACCATTATTGTCCACCGAGTGTTTGATGAACTTTACCCTCCTAATAAGAATCCATTTGATAGGTAGGGGACAAGATTGAAGAGTGTCTAATACTTCCACAGATTCACCGTTAAAAATATACAACTTGTAAGGTCGTTTGTCACATCGTAGGTGGTGTCGGGGTTTGTTCCGAGTGATGACTCTCTTACACACATTACAACTATCATGTTTTTCTAGCATATGCGCTTTAAAATGATTGTTTTTATCAAATATTTGATGGCATTTTTTACAAATTTTAGGAATAACTTTGTGAATGTTACGATAGTGTCTGATTAAATTACCTCTTTTGGAGCAGGGCGCGGAGCACATCGCACAGGACAACATGTTGGATGTAAATATGTTTTGAGATGACATTACTCTGCTTTTTATAAACAAAAAATTACCATTTTTTAAATTAGACAAAAATTATTTAACAGCGGTTTTTAAATTATATTTTACAAGTTTATGAGAGTTCATATTCGAAATGCAGTCACATTCGAAATATGATTTACAAATGGATATTTAAATATGGAAACCTTAAAATTTGGAAATGGTGAATTGGAGATTTACAATATTAGACTATTTCAAAATTTTCGGATGGATTAACGGTTGTGATTGTCCCTGAAGACACCACCTTAGCTACAACTACCGTCGCTAACACTCCCAGCTAACCGGAGTCCTGGGTGTGAGATGTGGAGAGGCCGTGGCGCCGAGACGTCTGGTGGAGAGGCCGTGGCGCCGAGACGTCTGGTGGAGAGGTGAGCCGTGACGTCATCTGGTGCCGGTGGTGAGGTGTCAGTGGTGAGATGTCGTGTCACTGGTCTTGTAGAACAATGGTGCTGTGTCTTGTCGATGGCTCCTTATATACACGTCGAGAGGCTGGATTTTTCAATTTAACCAGGAAATTACCTCACATTGGCTGGACTTTCAACCAGGAAATTACCTCTATGGTAAGTGGAAATTCTGGTCAATGTTACGCATGCTTGCACATGACCGACTTTAGTGTGTTAGTATGTCAGTGTGTCAGTGAGCGGTGGATCGTTGCGTGTGCCGTGGCGTCATGGTTGGTGGGCAGCGATGTGGATCGTTGCGTGTGCAAGCAGTGGTGCGGATTGTTGCGTGTTTTAATTAATCAGTTGGCAGTTTTAATTCGATTGTAGTTGGAATTTATTAAAACAATACGACAATAACACATCCAAATTTTAAATCGGACAGTAAATAAAGAAGTTGGCAATTGGCAGTATTTTTCAAAAATATTTTTTAATTTGACCGTAATAGTGAATTTGGGAAATGTAAGTGGAATTTATTAAAACACTTGCCTAGGACAATAACATATCCAAATTTTAAATAAATCGGACAGTAAATAAAGAAGTTGGCAATTGGCAGTATTTTTCAAAAATATTTTTTAATTTGACCGTAATAGTGAATTTGGGATATGTAAGTGAAATTTATTAAAACACTTGCCTAGGACAATATCATATCCAAATTGCAGACAAATCGGACAGTATATAAAGAAGTTGGCAATTGGCAGTATTTTTCAAAAATAATTTTTAATTTGACCGTAATAGTGAATTTGGGAAATGTAAGTGTAATTTATTAAAACACTTGCCTACGACAATAACATATCCAAGTTTTAAACAAATCGGACCATAAACACTAAAGATAGTTTTTTGGCCTGAATTTGAAAATTAATTTTAAAAAATATAGAGGAGGGATGGGGATTGGGAAAATATATTTAATATAGGCAAGGGTTGGACATTAGTACAGGCTAACAAGGAAACTTGTGTAAGGCGGGAGCTGGTGTCGGTGCAAAAACGGCTCCCCATAAGAATAACATGGGAAAAAAGCGCCGATTGTGGGGTCTCTTTGCCATTTCACCACTACTAATTTTTTTTGAGGTCCCCAGATGACTAAAACACTATTCGTTCAAATTTATATATATATATATATATATATATATATGTATATGTGGGTGTGTGTGTGTGTCCGTGATTGCGATAACATGAGTAAAAAACCTCAGATTTCGATGAAATTTGGCTCAAATATGTAAAGTGACATTTATGATTTTAAGTTGGAAAACCAGAAAATCAGACTATGGGAAGGGGGGTTTACCAATTAAAACAGCTCCACAAAACAATCATCTTGGTGTTTAAAATTGTAACTTGCGTCCAACCGTTGCAGAGATATTCAAGGTGCTAAACACAGTACGTTGTCAAATGTCATCCTTATGGAAAATAAATAAAATGTTATATCTCCATTATTTATGAATGTGTAATGATGAAAACTGGTATGTGGCTTCACGTAGCATTGGTATTCTGATATTTACACAAACAGTTAATTATTTCACCATTATCCCCGTAGCAGCAAACCTGCATACCCAGACTTAATGTTATACTCATGGATAATAAGTAAAGTTTTATATATCCCTTAATTATGAACATAAATTAATAAAACTTAGTATGTTGCTTCACCTGGTTGAGTTATATTGATAAATTGCACAAAAAGATATTCCTTCCCTTTTTTTGCAGAAAACCTGCGTACTCAGCCATAATGTTATTGTTATGGAGAATAAATAAAATGATATAATTCTCTTATTTATTTACGTATTTTTATGAAATCAGCTAGGTGGCTTTATGTCGTAGTGAGAAACATATGCATGCATTGTAAATTCACTGGGTACGCAGGTTTTCTGCGACGGGGGCACTATATTTTGCAAGAGGAAATCTACAAACCTACTGAAATTAACTCTAGAAGGCTTATTTGCTGCAGTGTATTATAGTGGTTTGTATGTATTGCATGAATATATATGTTTTCATGTTATATAACCCATGAGGAAAATGAATAACGTGAATTTAAATCAAATGCATACTAGTAATTAAAAGAGTATAGTTTGTTGTTAAATCAATAATTATTCAAAGTTTTCAAGAAACGTGTATTAAAGATTTTGTTTATAATTCTATTGTATTAGCGAATTTCCCCTATAGGGAAGAAGCTATTACCGGAGGTCTCATGGTAAGACTTAAGCCCGAGACCATGATAACTTTTCATTTTAAGGTCCCCAGATGCCAAAAACACCATTCGTTCAAATTTTTATATATGTATATATATATATATATATATATATATATATATATATATGTCCGTAAGCACGATAACTCTCGTAAAAAAGGTCCGATTTTAATGAAATTTGGTAAAAACGTGTAAAGTACCATTTATTTGAACGAGTTCGAAAAACAGACAAATCGCACCATCCAAAGGGGGGTTTTGGGGGGGTTTTGTACCCCAAAAATGGGTTTTGGGGGTTTCCACATGTAACTTTTATTGAATCAAATTTTTATTTTCACCATTGCATTCAGCATAAAAAAACAAACAATTTGGTATCTTGATCATTGCTCTAGGTTAACTGGTTACTGAGATATTGAAAGTGCTAAACACAGTACGTTGTCTAATGTTATTCTTATGGAGAAAAAGAAAAATTGTATATCTCGCTTATTTATGAACATAAACTGACGACATTTGGTATATGGCTTCATCTGGTTGTGGTTTATTGTTGTTAGCACAAAAAAAATGTTTCGCCTATGGTTCCCAAAACAGCAAACCTAGGTACTCGGTCCCCATGTTATTCTTATGGGAAATAATTAAAAAGTTATATATCGCTTATTTATGAATTATATGGATGAAGATTGGTATGTGACTTCACTTAGCTGAGTTCTATTGATATTTGCATAAAAACCCGTTATTTTGTGTTCCTTGTTGCAGCAAACCTGCGTATTCATCCCCAATGTTATTCTTATGGAGAATAATTAATATTTTAAATATCGCTTGTTTGTGAATATATTTCTTATAAATCTTGTTAAGTGGCTTAATGTGTTATGTTATAATTCATTGGAAATTCGCTGAGTATGCAGGTTTGCTGCGACGGGTGTATTATTTCCAATTTTGGTTTTATATTGGTTTCAATTTAAATACGTGTTAGAGTTATCTTACAAAAAAGGAAGTCTTAGAAGGTACTAAACCAATATATTGGTACAATTTAAGAAATATATTTTTGCTAAGATAAAGATCAAACAAAATAATTTGCATATAAATAACGTTGCAGGGTTGAACACCCACGGAATGGAGTTCGATGGATTTACAAATAGGCCCATTGGTGTGTGTAACCCATTGGTGTGTAGCCCCTTATTGTGTAACCCAAAACTTGAGAACTTAGAACATACATACCAGAAGTTGACTTCAATAATCTTATATCAGGAACCAAGAGAAGGTGTGAGCTGGAGCTCGGTTGTCTGGCGGTGTTTAAATAATCGGTTTAAGTTGTCTTACACATTTAGCCGTTCTCCTGCTGCTAAGTCACACCAAGTGTGTCTTATTAAATATTTCAACCTAAATAATAAATAAACCAGGTTCAAACACAAAAATAAAGGAATAAATAACTTTTTTCTGCAGGACCAAAGTGTTTTTTCTAAGAAAAGGTTATATAGGTAATGATTATTTTTTACAATGTTAAATCATATATACGATATATATATAATTATTATTTGAATGTAGTTCATTTGTTTATTATCTATTTATTTATATGTGGTGCAGTTGTATCAGCAAACTGTATAATATATGTATATTTGTTACACATTTGTTGACAGTAGCATACAACCACACTTGTACACATAAACAATGTTTATAACTAAATTGTAAGAATGTTTATTTTCAATTAATAACTGTGTTCATAAAAAATAAATAAGTAAATAAATTAACAATAAACGCTACATAGATAAATATTAGTGTTTAGAATGAACTTAAAGAAATACAATTATTTCGTTACATATTGAGTACACATTACGTATATTTGAATTTGTCCAGTTAATGCTCAATAGCATTAAGTAAACTATATTATACCAGAACTGTTAAGGGTTAATGTAAATTTTAAATTATTAAGTCACATAAAAAAGTAAACTTTATTTAGTACATAAACGCCATTATTACATGATCACATATTTACTTTAAGGTTACTACATTATTCCATACCATACAAAGTACAAGGTAACTTTAATATGTACGTAAAAGTAGCTCAATTCAAATCTATAACTTGTTTGTCTTTTCGTTTATAAAATAATTCTGAAATTAGTGTAACCTATGCAAACAACAGCTTTAAACAAATATAATTGTAGAAAAACGCCTTTTAAAATTTAAAAGTTACGCAATAATAGTGTTAAAGACTTCAGACAAAATGTGCAACTAAGATTCTGTTTCGTGCGAGGATGTATTATGAAGATATTTTTTACAGCTATAAAAAATAGGTAGATATGTAAATTGAAACATCAGTCATGTTATTCGATTTTATAAACATACTGAAATATGTTTAATTAATAAAACAAGCAAAAAGCCATCGAATAAAAACCAAACAATGTTATATACCTGATTGTAAAGTCAGTAATACGACTATCGTCTTTACTGAAGCTATAAATTTGGTTCACGTCAGTTATTTAGTTCTAGAAAACAACTTTGCTTCTTTTATTTGACCTGCTTGTGCATAAAACGTAACAAGTTACTATTTTAAGCTGCAACCTGTTAACTTGAGTTATTAGGTTTAAGGTTATACAATATAACATGTCTCGTGTGTGTGATTGATATCAACACCTAATCGGATATACCTATTTTTCTCTTCATTAATTCTAGGTTCTTTTTTAAAACGGATAGTTATTACTCAATAATCTGTGTCACGGAAATGACCTTGTAATATTTTTTATAATCAGGGATTTCTATCAATCAATTATGAATGAAGAGTTTTTTTTACTTTTTATTTCCCACTGAAATTTCCTGGCCAAATAAGAATGAACAAAAACGCAAATAGACAAACACAACTTTGATTACTTTCCGTCTACTTAACAAACCCAAAAGTTGCCAAAAACACGCTTTATACTTTCATTGACTTCTCTCTTGGCTTACTTAATCTTGCGGAGTACAAACATTACTCTCTTACTATGAATAATGCTATAATGCAAATTCTAACTTTTAAACTAATATTTTAATTAAGGAATGAAGTAATTACGAATAAAAGATTACTTAAAATTGTATTGTAAAAGGTGTAAAGATAACATTTACAAAGCAAATGGGTCATCGTCTCAATTTTCTTAACTTAAATAATTTCGCTTTATATTGAACTCAGTCATTAATTCTGCTATTGAATGTAATTAATCACTCAGGGTCTGCCCAGGTCCCCTTTACACTCCAACTAACATGTCCATTAATCTAGCCTTCTAATGTACAACTGGCGTTAGGATTAAATTAAATCAAGCCTTTAAATGTTACTTAACAATTAACAAGTTTTATTTCTTCAAATTTACTATTTTAATAAGACCTATTTAAACTCCTTATAATAATATAAAATCAGTGCTCGAGGCGGGAAGAAATTAAATGTTCCAATAAATGTTACTAAATTTTAGCAGTGTTTTTTCGTCTTAATAACTAATAACATAGTAACTAATATAATGGATATATTTAATAATTTAGTACAAAAAAACTGGAATTCGTGCAATAATAACGTCGTTTATCCTATGAATGAGATTAAAATCAATATTCTGCCAATAGTTTTCGTAATCTGTTACTTTTTTCTCTGTGTTTATTTAACTAAATAGTTACTCATATTTGTGCCAAAGCATTTAAACGTTGCAGTTTAAAAGCAAACTAAAGAAAATACCAGATGTTATCAAATGTACAGTAGGAATATGCACGAATGTATTTAAACATGTATGACATAATACTATTATAGACGACGTCAGCAAAACTACGTTGGTCTAATATAAAAGGCAAAATTATATAATAGCTTACCAATTTTATTAGTGAATTTCCTTTGGAAAGTGAACTATTAGCATGACCCGCACGGTGAAACTTAAGCCCGGGACCACCATAGAAGTTCCTAACGTGACCCCCTAAACACGTTTTGGGGGGTCGTTCAAAATTGTATATATATATATTGCTTGACTTGTATATTAGGGCTACTAATATTATTATTTTTAAAAACATTATTAACGAGTACCCTTTTTTTGAAACATTTTTATTTTGACTGACTAGTTTCAACCATAATGGCCATCTTCAGAGTATATATATATATGTGTATGCACTCTAGCGGTCGCATTTTTTGTCCGATTTACTTCAAATTTGGTAGGGACATTCCTTTCTATAATCTGTTAGACAAGTTCGTTGGGCAAAACAATCGGAAAACTCTAAACCCATTTTTTGGGGATTAATCATTCAAATTTTGAGTTTTTGGGCCCAAAAAGGGTCAAAAAAGCCCCAGATGTAAAATTAATGCATGTAAAAAGATGGGAATTAGAGAGGCAAAAGTTTTAAGCCCTCTCTCGTCATTCTAGCATAAATATTTACCGAGTTATTAAGGAAAATGTGTATCGACTTAACACAGTACGTTGTCTTATGGGGGTTTGCACTAGAAAAGCCTGTTATTCCTTTGTTAGAGTACTTTTATTATCCCCAGCAACCTCACGCCTACTTTCAAGCCTGTCTGGACCTTCTCCTAACCGTATAATGCGCAAAATTGTATTCCCAGCTTTGCAAGTAAATGAAACCAGGAGTATCAGAACAGCCAAAAAATCAATATTTTCAATTTTCAATAAAAATTGGACAAATGTATGTTTTTACACTGATTTTGAGTTTTAAAAGTTTGTATGTGGAAATTCACTTCCCTCACGTCAGCGTGCTGCGTGCAAACTCGTTTTTATTTCGTTTTAATTAGATTATTTTAAATCATTAAATTTTGGAGAGATTGTATTAAAAATATTAATATTTCCCCTCAGATTCCTTACACGTGACGTTTCTTTATTGTATGTCGTTGGTGGTCGTAAGACGTTAGGGTCTCTCTAGAGTTGCTGGTGCAGTTTAACGTTATATGTGAGTAAATATAAAAACTGGCTGCTACAGTTAAACGTGATAGATTACTTAGGGATTTGAGTCTTAATCTAATCAACTGTTTACCATAGCCAGTCCAATAATACCGTTCGCAATAAGGAAAACGTATATGCTGTAAAATAAAAGGGTTTCCAATAATTCAATGTTCACGCCATTGTAAAACTGAATAACACCAACCGGATTAGTCTGATGAAATATACGTGTGTGGAGAGTAAGAGGATTGAAACATGGCGTGAGGCAGGAAGAAGATAACCCACCATTATATTTTGTATCATCGTTAAAAGATTATCCAAGTGTTAGTAGAGTTTTGCTCTATCAATTAATCTTTTTATAATTTTTAATTCACTTCTATATTCCGATTTATTTCGACTAAATAAAAGAGATTTACTAAACGCCCATTAATTTTCAGAATAATTTAACTTGACATGCAAATGTTTAAGTCTCAAACATGTTATTCCTAAATTATTTCCTAAATATTGATTATGTTGGTTTAAATTGTTGTTAGTTCTTAGTTCGGGACAAGCCCAAAGTTTATCAAGTGACTCCAACAGCCAAACACTGAATTTATTTGAAATTATTAATGGAATATCATCCTCTACCATGTTATTACTTACATAGGTGATGAGTAATTTATATTGATAATGTATAAGATAACTAGTAAAACAGAGAGAAGTAAGTTACTAGAATGGAACACACCTCACTCAGTTCCTCAGTTTTGTGGGACGTGGGGTCAAGTTAAACCCTTTTAGAAACAGTTGTGTAAAATAAAATTAAGTGGCAAAACATTCAAATGACTGAAAGAGATGTTATCTATTGTATTGCGTGTCCAATACAATGTATAAAATGGAACACAGCAGATTATTAGAATAACATTACCAACAGTGACTGTGGATTAATAAAACTATTTAAGTAATTATTTAGCTGATAAAAAAACATAATTTTGTTAGTATAGGTAGAATATCATTATCCTCATTATATTTATTATTAAATTTTTTTTCTGTTGAAAAAAACCTAATAAATTTAAATATTAACAACAATAAAAAAACAAACTATACCACTAAGAACGAAACAAACTAAGGTTACAATAGTATAACTATAGTCAAACATAGAAAGATTGTTGCTATATCTCTCGAACAGTTCAAATAACAATTAAAAACCCTCACAATTGCCCTGAACAATTAAAAACATAGCTAGAAGTGCAGTTTAAGAAAATAATTAAGTGCCTTAATCTCTGAGTGCCTTTATTACATTGATGCCTTTATTCTATTGATTAGTTATTATTTAGTTGTATTGTTAATTGTTTACGCAATTTAATTATTATATTAGATATTTTATTAGGCTTAGAATATGTTATTATTAGTTTGTAATTAGGTTAGGTGGCATATACTCATGCAGTTGTAGTCATCGATGATCTGCCTCCGCAATAATTTATTAATATGTAGACCAAACACATTTTTATAATTTGTATTCACATCCGTGTGGTTTATAAATTGACGAAGCCCAATTAATTTTGTAAATACTTAGTGGAAAGTAAAATCTATAGTTACAGTTTTCTAGAAGCTTGGATGAGGATCGGAGATACTTTTGTTAGAATGGGTAAAGGAAGAACCAAACTGTTTGTTTTAACAAATACACGACGTATTATATCGCAATTTCCCACATAACGTTGTTAATGGTGCAGTATATTTACTCGTTAGATTTTTTTACATATAATGGAATGTTAACAAAGCTATAATATCCGATGGGTTATCGCATTATTACAAACACAAAACCATTATTGTAAGTTGAACATGGTGTTTTTATGATGCTGTTATCAACGACACACAATACAGGGTGTGAAATAAATTACGTAGTATAGCGGTAAAAATATGCAGGTAATGCAATAATGTGGGATATCATTATTCTCTGGACAGTAATAAAACACAATATCGACTCCAATTTGAGTAAAACATATCCTGCGTTTTATCTGATTGCTTAAGTTAGGCCATTATTAAATACAATAATTACGAGATTATGTAAATTATTTTAAAAGTAAGTATCCTTAACTGTCTATATACTGTCTTGAAGTATTTTCCTGTGATACAAAAAATTTAATTATATCTACCGATATGTTTTCAACGTTGCAAATACTTTTAAAATTAATTGACTGAAGTACGAGTCAAGATAACGATGTCTATTGAAAATTTGTTATGATTAACGGTTAAGAGTAATTTTAGTCATGGTTTACAAGAAAATGTAAATAAATAAGCTTGAATATATTAGAATTTGACTAAAGTAACTTACGTGGTGGTCCTCTTAAAACCGTATACAGCTGAAATTACCTGAAACAAACCAAGATTCAAATTATACATTTTTTAACGAGTCGTTATACTCAACAGCTATTTTTTAGAGTGAAATTTATTTACCATCGAAAAACTGTGTATGAAAGTATCATTACTTAAAATTGTTCATCTTGTGACATTGTAATACAATTATTTAATAAATTAAACTGTATACATTTGTAATATTCTTTGATACCTTGATTTTGAACTGTGCCGATATCAAATCATATACATATATTTAAGTGTATAAACCATTAAACTATAATGCATTGGAGCATATAAAAGTATATAATAAGAAAACACAGGGATACAACAGTTTGACTCAAATCTAAATGCATTCCGAGCGAACTGTCAGTGATAGCCTTTTTCAGGTATGTTTTTTTAGTCTAGATGTTTATAAGGCATTTTCGATGCTGCTGTTTCTTTGTCCAATCAACAGTTTTATTTTTAAGGTAACAAATATTGAAAATAATTAATTAGTTTGATCAACATTTAATTTGTCATCGTACAAAAGTTTAAAGTGTTCAACAAGTTTTAATCGGTTAAAAGTAACGGTACCTATCCGTCGCTTACATTAGTGGTAAAGTAATATCTGCAAGGGAAAGTTAGATGTATTGGGTAGGAAAGACTAAAGTCAAAAATGATAAACTTACTTATGATTAGTTGGAAGTAATGTTTTTCAATTATTTGCATAGTCTTTGAAATTCATTTTAGATTTTACACCCAACTATAAATGATTTATCAATGCCTTTAAATAATCTAATTACATGGAAAATGAATTTTAGTTAGTTTAACAGTTACTGCCATTTTTGCGGAACTTACTACATATTTAGCATAAATTATTGAAATGTTCTGCGACAAATTTTTTTAAATTTAATCGTGGAACAGAAGTGAAACTATAATTCTGTCTGGACAGAAGAAAGTCTAATAATTTTTGGCCAGACAGAAAATAAATAGTTTGTTGCGTAAAGCGGTTTACGCGTAAAACTACGTAAAGCGGTTTTACCTTTAAGATAGATTAAAACATCTTTAACATCCGAAATATAATGTATGTCAAAGTAAAAGAATTTTCTAGCTTCATACTTTGAATATTAATCTTCGGTTTAAACTATGCATTTTCGTAACCCTCCTCAATTTAATTTTTCAATATTTTTTTCTGATTAAAGGAGTTTTCATGTAGGAATCGCGTTCGTTAAACGTTTGTAAACCAGTTTTAAGTTTATATTATTGACTAACAAGTCAGTTTAGAAAAGGATTTTTTTTTTAAAGTATTCTACAAAATAAATTATCAAAAAATGCTAAAAACAATCTGAGGCAGATTTTTACGTGTTGTTTAGTACCAAGGAAATTTACATTGCGTTGTATAACCAAGAAATTTTAAACATTATATCACAAAGACCCTGTCTTTGTAAATTAAACTACTATATGTTGGAGACTGAAATTAGCGTTGCCTAAGTGTTTATAATAGAATTACTTCTCCCAGTAAGATTGTGTCGCACTACAAAGGGACTTTACAGAAAGGAAAGCACTTCATGGAATAATATTCATTGAAAATTGGAACATGAAGAGACATTATTAATCATTACCTGAACATTAAAGAGGAAATCGCTGTTAAAGTAAATTAGTATAAACTAAGGTTTATTTTACAACCATGCAGTTAAGGGTAACAATTGTTGGTGATTGAATTATTGATTTGTGGGAAAGTTTAAATACTTAAAGTTTTATGTTTTAAATAGTTTATGTAATACAGTATAGACAACAGTTTATCAGCGTATATACGTCGGATTTTGTTTGGGTTTTCTGATTTATTTATTATAAAAGAATACTATACATAGTAAAAAATAATTAATTTGCATTGAAAATTCTCAAAACAATAGATTTCATACCACGGTTAAAAACGTATTATCTAAATTTATGGTATGAATGTAATGGTACATAATTGGATTATACTCTTTCATTTTCTATTTCAAATACTTTTGTAGTTTATATTTAATTTGTATTAAATATAATAATATATCCGGGATATAAATTAAACGATTTTAATTTAAAATTGTATGATCTATGCGTTTGATCAAACCATCTGCACCGTGCTCTGAAAGTTTAAAAAACCTATCAAATGCATTATTATTTCAATTTGTTTTTGTCAGTAAAAATAAATTATAGTTAATCCGTGATTTAAAAAACTGATTGAAAAGTATTGTTTTGTTTATTTATTATGTCCCAAGGACAAAAAAAACCGGTTTGATCACACATTTGTTTCGAAATCAGTTTCTGTTACTCCCAAACATGAATTGATCAAATCGTTCAACGGCTGTAAATATATTAGAAACTTATCACTTATTGGTAGAAGTAGTCTAAAGGTGTAAACTTTCTGGCTTTTGCGAGACCGGTTTCAGATTAATTATAATCCGTTTTATTAATTCAGATTGAATAATAATCCATCTTCAGTCTCAATCCTTTCTAACCTAGTGCATTATATTACTGAGGCACACTTTCGTGGTTGTCGGGATGTAAAAATGTACTTCACAAACAAACAAAACGCACAAAATCGACATTTACTACACTGACTCCGAACCGGAAGGCCTCCGCGCACATTTCACTTTGAATTGTAGTCCGTGCCGTACGAAACCTGTAGACCTACTATATCTTTCCCAGTCGATAGTTCGTCATGGTAATTGTTCTTCTTATCGCCTTATATTGAATGGGAAGTTGTTTTTCAAGCTATTGTATAGTTTGAAAGTAATTTTTTCCGTATACTCATCTTTTAGCGAATTTCCCCTATAGGGAAGAAGCTATTACCGTAGTCGTCATGGTAAGACCTAGGCCCGGGACCATGATAACTTTTCGTTTTGAGGTCCCCAGACCCCAAAAACACCATTCGTTCGAAACTGTATATATATATATATATATGTCTATATATATATATATATATATATATATATATATATATATATATTCCTAGCCTTGGGCTTTTGGGTATTCTGTGTACAAATGGCATTTGGGATGTCCATTTGTTAGTGTTATACTTCAAATATGGGATGAATTCGTCATATTTCTATTACTTATATAGCTTATATGGTAATATTCTAGCCTATATATACCATAATTTCATAATAATTGGCTTTGACAATAAATTTACGGTTTTATATAGTTTTTTACATAGACGATACTTTGAGTACTCCACAAAATGGCGAGCTTATATAAAACTTTACAAATAGGACTGTTAGGGTACTCCTTCTTCCTCAGTTAAAGATGGAGGCGTGGCCTAGCTTCTGCGCAACCGGAGTACCCTAAGGTGTGACTGTGCGAATCTTGCACAACCGGAGTACCCTAAGGCGTGACTGTGTGAATCTATTTATAAACAATTTACAATTGCAGTAGTGTTGTAGCTCATTTGTCTTTTTGATATTTGTGTTTTTTTCCAATGACTTGACTGTATTAATAATTAGTTTCATATGTATGTGCGTTGCACAAATTCACTTAAAAGTAAATACTGTCTGCCACTCTGTAGAATCTTTTCACATACCTAGGAGAACCGCCTTCAATAAATAAAAAGGTAAAACTTAGTGGAAATCCCTAATAATAACACCAATCTAGATTCGTGGTGAACACAGTAAAAAGAAGTGATAAACCAAATTAAATTCATGAAAGTGAAATAATAATCGTATTTTAAAGTAAAACATTGACTTTTGCTAGTATCTTAAAAAATACTATCTTATTTAAAAAGTCTACATGCAATCTTATAAGTTTTATTGTATCAAACTTAAAAATGATTGACATACAATAATTATACTCTACCAGCCGGCACTAAGCTGGGGTTTCCTAATCTAACAACAATGGCTGAATTAATTAATGACAATAATTATATGATAATTATATTACTTTATCAAAAAAGTATGCTAAAGTTTTCCCAATAAAATATTTGTAATTTTCCCTAACTTTTTTCATTTTTCCATAACTTTCCCCTGACCTTTTTTAGTACTCTCTGACTCTCCCTGACTTTCCAGAAAGTGTGAACCATTAAAAACATGTGATTTAAAAAGGCACTGGTAAACAAAGAACATAAATATGATCTTATTCACTGGTAGCCGATGGCCAAATGAGCTCAGGGGGTGGAGGAATACGGCCGCGCCGAGACAGGCCTTTGATGTTTACCGACTTTCCACGGGAAAGCCCGCGCCAGCCCGGACGCGCCTGATGGACCGCGGGCCTCGTCGGGCCGAACTGATACACGGCCTGTTTTGCAGCAGGTTTTATGGCCTGGCCTGACAGATCAAGGGCCGTGTATCATAGGCTTAAGCCTCGTTCTCACGACGCGTGGCTTGTCCAGTCACAGATGGCCTTGATCTGTCAACGGTTGTCGAGTCGTCTGAGTATATTTAAGCCTTACTGTTCTAAAGTCGTGTGGCAGCCTGTTGATTTGAAAAGCCACCGACGGGCTTGGAGAAAAAGACCGAGCCAGAAAAAATATTGGAGAAAATCGAGCTTGGAGAAAAATTGTTACAAAAGAGATGAGAAAACTAAGGACCTATCCTACTAGCATTGAATACAAATATTTTCATACATATATTCGATAATAATGTATTTTTCTTCGTTTCTCTTTAAATATGTAGTCTACAGTTATATTTATCTTTTGGTTTTAAATGTACCGAAAGTAGTTTGAGCCCGATGAACAAACTTTTAAACATTTAGGCCTAATTAAATGTAACTAGTTTTAAATGTTTTACGGTTGATTCCCATTTTATGCAAGCGATTCAAAATTAGCTTTTGAAATGTACATTTCTAAATAGCAAATTTTAAGCTAATTGAAATTTATTTCATAACTTAATAGTTTTTTTCTACCAGTAATTTTTTATTGGTTGTAAGACCTAGTATTTATCAAAGAAACTGTTTCAAAGACTTGATACATATCTTGGACTTTGTACACTTTAGTTTTTTAAGAGTTATAAAATCAACCGGTTTAAATGTATTTACAGTCCTAGTATAGGCATTGACGTGTTGCGTGGTTGGATTAAAAGTGTAGCTATTGCCTGATTTATATGTTTTAGTTAAAATATACATATATCAATAAACAAATAAACAGAAAGTGACACCAAATGTACTCCAGCGCTCGGCTCGACGACTGAACAGGCCGTGAGAACAGTGTATCGAGCCAAACCAAGGCTGGCGGTCTGACTATCCACAGGCCTTTGATGTTTCATGAGTTTACCGATTCGGGCGGGAACGGCTCGAGACTTAACACGCCATCTCGAGCTAGCTGGAAAGTCACAGACGAGCTGTTCTCACGACGTGATACTCGACAATCGGCAGATCAAGGCCATGGGTAACTCGACAAGCCACACGTCGCGTCGTAAGAACGAGGCTTTAATGCGGTCCCACACTTCTCGCGAACACGCCCGAACATTTGGCCGAACTCCGAATGTTCGGAGTATACGCGATAATGTGTGGGAGCTGCAGGAACGTTTGAATACATGCGGAAATATACAGGACGGAACGTTCAGTGAATATTCGGGAATGTTCAGGCCTGTTCGCTAGAAGTGTGGGACCGCCTTCAGGTGTGCGCAGCGTAAAGCCACGGAAACGGCGACGACTGTACCCTTCGGGTGTTTTTGGAAACTGTATCGGTTCCGTTGGACCACATGGTCTATTCACTGTACAGTTGTTTTTGTTGTTGCTTGGTCATCTTTTGATTTTTTCTCGTAACTTGAATATAACTATATGTTATGCTCAGGCCTATCAAGTACCTCTCTGCCGAATTTCAAATCAATCAGTCCAGTGGTTAGAGCGTGATTGAGCCAAAAATATCTAACCTACAAACAAACGAGTATTAGTAGGAAGTATGATGTTAAAGGTTGTAAGTTTGTTTCTATGTTCGTGGCTCAATCACGCTCTAACCACTTGACTGATTGAGCTTAAATTTGCCAGAGAGGTACATGATAGGCCTGAGTAACACATAGGCATATCAAATTAGCTTTCATATTAAAATACTGAACAAAATTTCTTTCATCAATTAACAAGTCACTAAACAAATTATGGAATTCTCCATATTGTTGTCGATCCTTGTTTATTTCATGTATCCAAAAACGCTTTTGACGTTTTTCTTCCTCCTATGCTTGGGGTAAACAAGATTAAAATATATTTTCTTCTTCTGAACTTTAAGAAGTTAAAATCGGCTTTGAAATAACGGAGGAGTCCTTTTAATACAAATTTAATTCACGTATTATTATATAAGGTACAAATAGGCCTATTGCACCCTTATACGCCTTAAATTTGGTTAATATTTGAATAGACTTTTGTTTTTTCAATCACCTGCTTCCCCCATAAGGCCAATCTAAACTTTCCGTCCATTAGTTAATTGTAAATGCATAGTTTCAAAGTTTGTTAGGAATGTTGTACTGCTTATTATCTAGCGAATTCAGAAAACCTTTTCGATTTACGTTTTAAAAATCGATAAAGCCCCGTTTCCTTTCTAACAGTTTCTGCTCAAAACATTGTTTTGAGCTAAACTCAAAACAAAAAAAAGTTCAAGTAAAATGTTTAATGAAAACGCTCGCAAACTGTTTTGAACATTGTTGGCCAACAAAATGTGTTTTGAGCTGATGCAGCTGACAACAAATGTTTTAAGATAACTCAAAACATAATGGAAACGGTGTCCCAACACCCAACACTGTTGTGAACGAGTTCACGCATGCGCAGTGACCGGTAGCAGTCAACGCCACGGACCCCGAACCGTCACGCCTTTTGTCGCCGCGTCCTTTACGTATTGTCCTTCAGCCTGTTAGATAGTAGTTGGACATTTATTTTGAAAATAATTAAATCGTTCTACATATGTAGTTAAAAAAGGTTAAGCACAGTAAACCAATATATATTGTATTGATTTACTAAATATTTTGTAATAATCGTCAAAATTTTAATTTACTTAAACATTGTAAAATAAGACTGATATTTTCTACTTTTTTGTTATATAAATTACAACAAGTGATTTAAAGCTTTGAAAATCCGTAATATAAAAATTGATAATATTTCCGTTAATTTGATAGGTCTCTCGTTAAAATCGCACTTTGGCCGTTTCGGAGGTGTCATACCGGAAACTCGAGTATCCACAATTTCTGTGCGGACACTAGTGTAGTTCATGATTATCCTCATAGATTGCAGCATTCCAGCATATGGAATTTTTCATCCTTTGTAAAAAATCAATTTAAGAAATCTAATAAAAAATAAGGCATTTCCGTGAACGGGCAACCGGCGAAACTATTATATAGGTTTACAATTATGGCTGATGTGTTATTTGAATGTCCTTGGCATCTATATGTGCCTTTTGGGGGGTTTGGATGACATCAACCTTCAGCCTTCAGGCCTTTGACCCCTGGGCACCCAAAGTTCCAATGTTAATCTTATGTAAGAATAGAAATAAATGTAATTTAACCTTTAACAGCTGTTGATACTAAGAAACAGAACGGAAAAAAGATCAGCTGATTTCATGCCTGGAATGGTATCTCAATGTAAAATAATAAGACTGTATGAGCTGGATATTACCGAAATGGAAATAAAATTTGCTCGAATTTGAGCAGCTAGATTTGCTGTTCTATATTTGAAAAGCTAATTTTTGTATATATGTAATCAGATGAAAAATCCACGTGCCAAACTTAAAGGTGTTTTATTTGCACACCCCGAACATGATAGAACCACGATTCAATGTAATCACGGTTATTTTATCGTTGTATAGCCTTTACAGGCATATTAAATCCAGTCACTTGGTCTGAAACCTTTGCCAATTGTTGGATTTGTTTTTTATGTATTGTTTACAAAACAAACGTTGTATTAACATTTGATGGGTTGAATGAAGCCCTTCATGGAGCCAAGGAGAAACAATAGGCCTACGAACATCAGCGCTATGTTTTACTCTCAGCTCAAGGACGGAAACTAAAAATGATTAAGAAGGTATTCACTAATTGAAGGGTTATGTATACATTGTAGATTGTATCAATTAATACCATAATAATTGCAACATAAAAAAAAATCTTCTTCTTTGGGCCAGCCTGAATCGAATTCAGTAATTACAATATATGTATCGTTGAAATATACTTGTCACTAATGATTTTCTATAAACCTGATAATTCAATTTGATACTTGTCTATTCTTAGATACACAATTTACATATTTCAATAATCAGCTGGTTAGAGAAAGTTAAAATAGTGATAAAATCGGTTTTACAAAATTATTTTGTTGTATTCAAAATTAAATTATTTACAAAATATAAGTAGATTGTGCAAATATAGAGGGATTGATCTTTCATTAAAAAAACCGCATGTAAAACGGTTCAGTGGGAACCTCAAGTGAACTGACTAAAGGATTGCAAAGTTGAAATTTTACCCCATGTTAAATTTCCATAAGAAAACTTGCAATTTAATTTTAATAGTTATTGACCAGGTGAAAAAAATAAGGTAAAATGTGCAAATATAGAAGTTATTCCCTTTCATTTGATACCACTCGCGTGTAAATCGGTTCAGTGGATTTCTCACACGTTCTTCCGGAAACTTTTTAATTTTGTGTTTTAATATATAGGATTAGGGCCTATACACAACTTCTATTTGGTTTGTCAGGACAAATTACAAGGATAGTTTATTTGAAATCAATGTATGGAAATAGTTTGTTGTTGTAAAACAGTTTTAACAAGCGCTGTAATAATTTTTGCGTTACATGGCATTAACATACTTGCGGGAAATGTTGGCACAAGTTGGGAGAATGTAAACGGCCTCCAACAATGTTTTGAGCTCAGCTCAAAACATTGTCCGAGTAAAAGTTTAATGGAAACGGGGATTAAGAAAATTTTGTTTCGTATTTTTAGCTGAAATTATCTATAAAACAAATTGGAAACTTTGCACAGGGAAATAGCTTTGTTATTTCCTTATTTTTATAAGACAAACCATAAATCAACAATATCTGACCACCGTTTTAAGCTCGATAGAACTTGAAAGATGACGTTGCTCTAATGGGCGTAGAAATCTACCTAGATTTACTGGTGCCCCCTATAAACTGCGGTTTGTTTTTAAAACGCAGGAAAATTCCCGGACGAAGCATCTCGTGTGAAAGGCCTCATCTGCACCCACACCCGCGGTCGTATGATGTGGCCTTACAATCATTATAAATGTAACAGGCCCAATGCAATAAATATTTTAACTTACTTCATGCATCTTGGTTAAGGCTTAATTTTGTTGTCGTAGTTAGCCGATACTTTTGAACAGTGTTTTATTTAAAATTCTAAATAAAGTTAGGCTAATTTGTGGGGGCCCGTCAAAATTCGACGGATACAAAATTAGGTTTGAGTAATCTGACGGTATCCTATAGGAACAATCATCGACGGTAAAATAATTATCTAAAATATCACCAATTAAAATAAACTAAAAAGTCACAAAAACACAAACTGAACAATAAAAATTATTAAATTTTAAAGATTATATTTGATGTTTACTATACACGAAAATAATTCAAAAGCTTGATGAGCTCATCAGCTGTTTGATGAAAATCACCGAGTCAGGATTATAATTAGCTGATTGTTGTAAACAAAACATACTATAAATCCCACCAAAATGGGTTTTAGACATAGACATTTTGTATCATTTAGCAAGTATCATTTAGCAAATTTAAAAGGAGAACGTTATAAATCTGAAAATATTTGGGAGTATCAGAATGTTTCAGCTTTGAATTGGTACAAATCCCATTATCACACGTTAGGGTGCGTTCACGTAGAACGCTATTTACAAGCAACTAGTATCCGGCGGCTTGCCACAGGCGCCTTCAAGCGCGTGCAAATGCTTAGGGCCGCATGGCTTATGGCGTGCACATACAAAGCCGGAAACAAGGTCGATCCCTCAGTCGTCGAGATGTCTTCCTCAAGTGTCGATGACATTTTTCTGGTAGAGAATGTTGAGTTGACTGGCAAGAAAGAGAATAGGAGTTCATGGGATTAATTAAGGATATATACTGTGTACAATAAAATTGGCCAATTTTGCAAGAAACACTAAATAGTTGTTTGAAATAAAAGGTTATTAAAATTAATAGTAAACAAGGCTCAAACTATATTCAATTAATAGTTAAGTGATAAACGTAATTTATAAAAGGATTTTAACATTAAAATCAGGCGTTTTTACCTACACAGTATTTTTTAGTTTCCACAACAATCTAAATGTAATTTCCCTTTGCAGATGAGAAGGCCTGTATGTAATTTATTTAGTAGGGTACAGGTGCAATTGTCAATTAAATGAATGTTAACAGAAGACACACATGTTACCTGCAACTTTCATTTTAGGATATATCTCCTTCCAGCACTTTTCAACAGCGATCTGTTACTGTGAAGTTTAAATATTTTGTTCCATATGGCTGGTCTTTGAAAAACGGGATATATCAGTTCTTGTGTATCAACTATTTTGACAAAAACTCGAAAAAAAACAGTAAAAATCATCAAAACTGCACCCCAATCATACATATTTGGAATCTTCCAGAGCAATAAGCCCTGGAAATAATGTTTCAAACATTCTTGTTCACCGGTCGGTGCTTGCAGCTCGCGCTTATACGTCCAGACAAGCTTTGTCTGTGAACGAACACACTAGAAACAACGCAGACTGTTACTCGCACCTATTCGCGTTTGTCGGCGCTTAGCTCCAGGCGCTTATAACCAGCGTCCTACGTTAACGCACCCTTACCTGGTTTTCTCAAACTAAGGCCGAGTTTTTGGTAAAACATTCTCCATATGAATAACATGGAGAAATTCTACAACCTTATACTTTATATGATTTAACAAACCTACAAGGACAAAAATATAAATCTGATAATAACTAAGGCCAAGTTCCAAATATTCTCACATATGAATAACATGGAGCATTTTTTTTATTTTCATATCAAAAAAGCGATATTTTTTGGTTTTTATTTTTATGTTAATCTGGAGTGTACAAACTTTAAAATGACACATCGATTGTCCAAATCGGTTGAGAAATAACGACGTAGTGGTCCTAAAACTAAATTCCTTAGCGAAATAATATATAAGATTATGCCTACTTTCAGTCACTAATATATGTTTTTTCTTCAAATTATTGAAACCAGTGTGTTGTTTTTTAAAACAGTAACAAAATATTTAACTTATAGGAGTAAGTGGAAACCCGGTTATTCAAATGCTAATATGCGTTTTGTATTATAATATAGGTTTAATTTTAGGCCTACTCAAATTTGTTTTAAGACTCATTTCTTAAATATATAGCCCAATTAAAAGCTTAAATAAAAATAGGAAACTTAAAAATAATACTAACTTGTACATTAGAGCCTAACTTAAACAGTAGGGGTGCCTATTTTAAGTTGTGTAAACAATAAAAACCTTTACAAAACCTACTACTGAATGTTGTAAAACATAAACATTACAATCTGATAAACACTGTTACGTTGCTACAAACTTTAAAATCGAATCTTTAACATGATCCCTTGCAAACATAATTTTGATGGTAATTATACCGACTTTATTCAAAATTGATAGCTTTATATATCGTACTTAACCTTCCATAATTGATCAAGGGGAATTATAGACATCATCTGGGAAATTTAACTTACTTTAAGCCTTTTTATGCTACAGATTTTCGAATGAAACAAGAGAATAGGGTACTATTATTTTGGCTAATTATTTTGATGTTGACAATTTTTTTATTACAAAGAAAATAACAAACAGGAGACTACACAAGTTAAATAAATAAATACAATGAAAATGGAAAAAAATACTTATTTATTTCTGTGATCGCATGTAACACACCGAGCATGTAACGCACCGAGTTGTTTAATATCAGTGAATAAGCACATTTATTCACCAATGAGGGGGGGGGGAATGCGCACTTGTTTCCTATTGGTTGGATTCCAGCGGATTGCTTAAATATTCAGGTTTGTATACAATTTATGTTTATTTCAACAGAGAGTGGACAAGTGTGCACCATTGTAAAAACAATAGACTATATAAGTATAAGAAGTTAGGTTAGGATGTTTACAGTGATGCAGCTTTGGGATATCCGGAGATCCCTAATACGGGCTGGAGTACCCAAAGAGCAACGGATATCTCCAATACGCAACTTTTACACAGGTGGATATCCCTAAGGCCCAGGGCTGTACCTATATATATATATATATATATATATACATATATATATGTCCGTGGGTGCGATAACTCTCGTAATAAAGGTCCGATTTTGATGAAATTTGCTACAAACGTGTAAAGCAGCATTTATGACTTTAAGTTCGAAAACAAGACGGATCGACTTATCCAAAGGGGTATTTTGGAGGAGTTTTGTACCCCAAAAATGGGTTTTTTGAGTTTTTTACATACAATTTTTAAAAAAGAAAAATTTTATTTTTTCCCATTTGAATCAACTTAAAAGAACGCACAATTTGATGTTTTAATCATTGCTCTACGTCAATTGGTTACTGAGATATTGAAAGTGCTAAACACAGTACGTTGTCCAATGTTATTCTTATGAAGGATAATAACAATTGTATATCTCGCTTATTTATCAACTTATCCTGACGAAACTTGGTATATTGCTTCATTTCATTGTGGTCTTTTGATATTTGCACAAAAACCCATTTCTTGCCCGATAGTTCCCGTAGCAGCAAACCTGCATACTCAGCCCCATGTTATTCTTATGGAGAATAATTAACGTGTTATCTCCTTTAATTATGAACACAAATTAATAGAACTTGGTACGTGGCATTACCTAGTTGATTTATATTGATATTTGTATAAAAGCCCATTTTTAGTATTCCTTATTTCAGCAAACCTGCATACTCAGCCGCCATGTTATTCTTATGGAGAATAATTAAAATGTCATAAATCGTTTATCTATGAATGTATACTGATGAAACTTGGTATGTGGCTTAATGTGGTATTAAGATAAATTAATATGCATTAGAAATTCGCTGAGTATGCAGGTTTGCTGCTACGGGGGTATTTTATTCAGCATGCAGTCATTTTTATTATGCGAGAAATGTTGATATATGAAATAATCTTCCCAGATTTTAGCTTTGGCATTGTTATTATATTGTTTTAGAATGTTTAAGGAAGTGCCAAAACCCACATGGTGATCCGGATGTGTCTTGAAATGTTGTCAGCCTTCAAGGTTGTAAATAATCAATAAAAACTGACACTATCGATTTGGATATTTTTTGTATTCTGAAGTATCGATATGACAATCAATTTCTTAATCGATAGTCAGAAGTAATCAAACAGGCAATCATTAGTTGCCAATACTTCAAACAAACTAAACAGTTGTAACAGCTGTTTGTTTAAAATTATGAAGATCAAGATGGAAGTAAACTTTAGAAGGAAAACAGATAATATCATTTTAGTATTTTTTTAATGTGTATCTTTGTTAGTGAATTTCCTATGGGAAAGATAACTATTAGCATGACCCGTACGATGAAACTTAAGGCCGGGACCAACGTATAAGTTCCTAACGTGACCCCCTGAACACAAGGGGTCACTAAAAACGTTTTATATATATATGTGTGTATATATATATATATATATATATATATTTGTGTGTTCGCACTCTAGCGGTCTAATTTTTGTCCGATTTACTTGAAATTTGGTGGTAACCTTCCCTTCTGTAAACAAATTGATAATTTCACTGGACAAAACAATCGGACAACTCTAACCCAATTTTTTGGGGATTTTTATATTTCAAATTTTGAGTTGTTGGGCTTGATAAGGGTCAGACAAACCCTGAATGTAAAATTAATGCAAGTAAAAAGATTGAGATTAGTAAGGCGAAAGTTTTAAGCCCTCTCTTATCATTCTAGCACAATTATTTACCACGTTATTAAAGAAAAATGTTAATTGTCTGAACACAGGATGTTGTCTTGGTGGATTTTACACTGGAAATGCTTGTTTTTCATATCTTCATGTAGTTTATCACTCCCAATATCACTATACCAACTTTTTATCCTGACCAAACCTCCTTCTAATCCTATAATGTACAACATTGCCATCCTAATAGTCAATTTAGGTATAATCAGGAGCATGAGAATATCAAACAAATTTAATTTTTCAACTTTAGAAAAAAAATGTTATCAGTGTTGTTTAAAACCCTTTCTTTGATTTATTTAAGGCATTAATGCGGAAATTCACTTCCCTCACCTGAGCGCGCTGCGTGGAACTCGTTTTATTATTTTCATTTTCACGCGAGTCAAACTTGAGCTCTTATCGAAAAGCTTCACTAGTTTCTAGTGATGAAATATACTATTCCAAAACGGTTTATTTAAGTTTTTTACATTTAATACGATCCTAACAAACAAGTTGTTTCTTCACCAGACATCATCGTGAGGTAGTAATCCACCTCACGCTCCGGGGTCACTGTTCCAATTCTGATTGGACATTCCTACAACATAGGAATACAATTTTGTTCTGTGTGACTTTTATAATCGTTAATACTTGTATTAATTTGGCCTTAAGAAATATTAGGCAACTAAAAATATCTGTATTTTTTCGACTTCATAATAAATATTTTTAAACTGAGTATTTTACTAACTGGCTACTAAAAGTACGAGAGGAGTTTTACGACTATTCCGACTATTATCAATAATTTAACAGGAATAAATCAACCACGTAATCAGTTACGTATTGATTAATTATCAGTCACAACTAAACATTCTTTGAGGTTATAAATGGCTGTAAGACCTTTCTGCATCATTCAAAGTCGCTAAAAAGACCTAAATTAGGGGCAAATACAGAGCATTAAAGCCAACATTTATGACGAGACTTTGAAAGACGGATTATTCGCTACGATTTGTTGGATCTAGTGGTTGTAAATGAGGATGAATATGTTTCACTGCATTTATATTTATTTCAAACCGGAGTAAAACTACCTCTGTTTTTGAACCTTAGTCAAATAACTTTGACATTAAGGACTTTTTAGTTACATAAAATATTAACGTGATTATGTAAAACTTGCTTGTGAATTTAATTGTTAACACCCAGCGATCGGCAACTAGGTGACTCCCAAGATTGGGTCGAGACCGCAGAGGCGTGTAACAGACAAGAGTGGTGGAGATCCGCTCACTCACAAGCTTCTGAGTCTCAAGATCTGGGGCTTACTTTATTATGATGTCGTAGAGTTACTAAATAAACTGTGAGTGCATTCCCTCGTTAGTCCAGAGTCCTTGCGTTCTAATGGCTAGCTTGATAAACACCAAATTACTCATTTTTATAGGTCAGAAAAATTACTAACTGATCTGACAAAACGATTGAAAATCCATAGATCTATGGATATTTTTAAATTCAATGGTTATTATAAAAAAAAATTAAACTGTCTGTAACTGATGTTATTTATAATTCTAAAACAAATATTTAAAGAAAATACATAGAATAAACACCCTTTGTTTGGTTGGCAACTGTAAAATTTATGTTTGTAAATTAAAATCTCCGCTTGAATATTCCCTTTCAGCATGATAAATAAAATTATTGAATAAGTATGAAGTTGATGGAGTTGCATATATTTGAAGATGAAAGAGTAATTATTATTCATTTATGAGTCCACACCTCCTCATCCTGGTTGTTTTAGAACGTAATTGACATTTGAAGAGAATGTATTAATACAAAATTCCTATTGTATTTTGTTTGAAGATACTTGTTTCCATTCCATGAATTCATTTTTAGCAGCTTGAGCTGGGTCAGTTTTAATAGAAAACTTACAACATTCTTGTTCAAATAATTTGCATTTATTTTTGTTCCTCCTCCGTATGCAGTTATTTGCTGTATTTTCTAAATATATCTTACCCCATTGTGTCACGTTTCACCAATTTGTTTTGACGAGTTAATAAACATATAAAATATCTTCATATTTTAGTTTTCCAAGACATTTTTGTACCTGAAATAGTGAATTTACACATTACATTTAAATAAATGAAAATCCTTAATAGAAATGGTTAATTGTATGTTCATCGTGCCATGGAACCTTCTTTTTATTTAAATAAAGTAGATGATCTATAAACATAGTAATCATTGGTAATGATATAAAATAATTTGACTATGTATGTACAGATTTACGAACTCTTGTAGATGATGCAGACAAAATTGTCATAAAAGAATCCCTAGTGTTAGGTGGTGCTATTAATTAAAGAATAATTTATATAACATTATTGTTTTAAATGTATTATAGCTCCATCTTTTTTAACCCTCGATGCTGCATCATACTTACTGTAATACGAAGAGCAACGAAACTCAACCCAGCTGAATCGTATAGTACATGGAAAATATTTTTCTTAATAGATTTATAATTCGCTTTGATGCTCCCTGGACTAAAAATGTTTTGATGAGATGTATGTCTGTATAGATGTGTATAGACCTAGATTACTAAAATATTTTCTCGATACAAAGATACAAATTTGAAAAATTAGATTTGGGTGGGTGTTTTTTATACAGTAAATATAGAGGATTGTTTTTTTATAGGTTAAAAGGGAGAAGGTAAGTTCCTGTCTTTTACTGTGTTTTTATATTTATAACAATACAAGACTAATATTGTGTTTAGTTAT
The DNA here is from genome assembly GCA_963675035.1 of Allygus modestus. NCBI lineage: Eukaryota > Metazoa > Arthropoda > Insecta > Hemiptera > Cicadellidae > Allygus > Allygus modestus. The sequence continues at coordinate 28,695,698 of OY776115.1, read as the reverse complement.
TTTAAAATGCTGGTATTTAAGATCATAATGCCTTAAGTATCGTCAACTCAATGAATACTTAACCAGATATGATTTACAAATATATGTGTTTTTTATTGAATTATACATTTGATTTAAACCACTACGATCCAACAGATGATTATAATAATGACGGGTTGGCAGAACAAAAATGAAGCTTAATTCTCTAATTTGTCAAGAAACTGACAATACATTCTGCATGTGCCTGCTATCTCAGTGGTTGGACATTTAGGTGTTCCAATTTTTAAAAATAAATCTCCATTTACTTAAAAATTAAATAACAATTATAATGTAAATTATGCTTGTATATATACACTTTACATGTTTACAATATATCTAATTAATTCAGTATTTATTCCTTCGCCTTTCATTGGTATAAATATACTACCTTGTTCTAAATACCATCATTGTATCTAAGGGCCAAAAATATGTTTAAAAAATCATCATATTCCTTTTTTCATCTCAAAACAGTAAATATATGGATAACAAAAATAACATTCTGTAATACCAAACGGTTTAATGCTATGTCTATAGCCTTTGGACACCTCTTCATAATATCAGGTCATGTTTACTAGAACAGAAAATCCCTCGGACTCAGGTCGTCATTTGCATGCATTTATGTTAAAATTAGTCATTTTTTCCCAACGTACCTCACCAATGCTCACTTAGTGAACGATAACTATTCATATATTTTATTATATATATTTGTATTTGGTTTTCAGTCCATGCAGTCCGGATTCCAAACTTTGAATTAGGTGAACATATTGTTAGAGGCCAGTGAGGATCATGCCGTCAACCACTTTCTCTTTCATAATTCAGTTTAGTAGCTTAAGTAGGATGTATTTCACTGCTTTAATTCCGAGCCTTAAATGTAGATTATTTTTATCATGTAATGTATTTGATTTATCCGTAAACGAAAAAATAAATAAATAAATCAGCATCTGCATATTTATTGTTAATAAGTAACTATAATAAGTTCTTTGGTGATTTAAAGTATTTAAAATAGCACTTTTTATTTTTGGTATTTTTAAAACATAACTAATAAAGTACCGTTTTTAATTCGCTTCTTTAGACCAAATAGAGTGTAATTAGCACTCACGATTTGGAGCCTTTCCAAACACAACAGAGAGTTGTGAAGCTGACAGCATTGTAACAAGATTTGTTTTCTTAGAACTAGTAAATAACGTTATGTCTAGATAATCTATAGGCAGAATACAATGTTTATAATTTGGTTTTATTATTTTGGTAGCTTTCTTTTCAAACAAAAGACTAATTTTTTTTGATGTTCTTAACAAGTTTATATTATAGACTAGCTGGCCCGACAGACATTGTCCTGTCCTAATGTCATTGAATTTGTTTTATGTCAAATACTCGTTCATTTTCAAGATGAGCTTGTTCGCTTCGCTCACTCACCTCCCGGATGAGCTCGTTCGCTACGCTCACTCGCCTATTTGTATATAGTGCTAACTACGACATCGAAAAAAGTTTGAGTTTTGAGTTTGAGTTGCCATTCAAATAGATTTGGTATTTCCGTATTGAGCATATGTTTATGCTTTTCAAGTATGTTTGAATATAATCCTTGTTAACAGCAGATTGGTGTAACTAAGTGAACTTTGATCACATAAATTGGAACTTTGAAGGCCAGTGGGGCAGAGCCTTTGGGTCGGATTAAACATTTTCTTTTATAAAAACCTTGTGTTGACATTAATGAACACAACAAAAAGAAGAATTATTCAATTTTGTGCACTCATTCTCAAGTTATGGCGTGACCAAGGGAAATAGGGATTCATTTTTATACATTAAGATTACATAGTAATCGATTCATTAATGCTTACGAAGATATCGAAATATTTGTTCTGGACATTTCAGTTCTGCAGATAGAAAGTAGCTATCGAAATGCTTACTTTGCGAAACTGAGAACAAGATTTAATGCAGAATCAAATGTGCCTAAAATACGAAGGACTTTCAAATATTTGCTTGCACAATCTAATTACCTACATCTCCTCGAGATACGGGCTGTTCCTTGGTGTCCACTAACTTTATTCATCTTTATTAAATAATACTTCAGAAGTGACGACTTTAATCCAAATTGTTTAATGAATTTTTACTAAGCTTAGGAGAATAATAATTTAATGTTACTTAAAAGGGGATTATAAGTAAAATTATCCAGAAAACAAATATATATTTATTCCCACCAATGGAAACTGTGGTTTTTTAATATTTGATTTATTATTTGGTTATTTACCTTAATTTTGTATTAGTAATACCCTTTACTATTACATCTTTAACAAATCTGTATATCACAATACCTTCTACTTTACACTCCTTCCATTTGAGAACAGAAATTTAAATAATATTATAGTTGACATGAAGAAAGAAGCAGTACAATAAAAGTGACGTTCATATGAGTCTTAGTTCAGTGGTTCATGTAATGTAATAAAATAATTTGAGGCTGGTTCATCAACTAAACAGAAAAGTATTAATAAGAGTGTAATTCTCACCAGGGATTAAATTGAACTCACTTTAGTTATTAAAATCTTTGTGATGAGAAAATCATTTACTACTTGTTGGTATATTCATTTTGATAAATTTTACCCAAACAAAACCTGTATATAATAAAAAATCAAAAAATAAAGGTTGAAATAGTTCAATAATTTAGAAGAAAAATCGTCTGTGCTTGACAAATGTTTTAACAAACTTTATTCTAACATTATACAAAATTGTATAATTTAAAAATACAATTATAACAGGAATCATGATTAAAAGGAAAATAATTTTTCATGTACCCTTGTGTTAATAAATACTTTGTACATTGCATGGCATGTAAAAAAGCATATGGTTTTCTTTACAAATAAAAAATAAATAACTGTTCCGATAAATTACTGAGTCATTTACACTTGTATGATTGCAAATACAAATGACGATAAATAATTGAAAGCAGTCGAACGCAACGGGACAATCACGCCCGGTATCAATCTACTGCTCGCCAAAGCCTCGTGTCGTGCGTTGAGTACGTCACGTAGCTATTGTCCTTGTTTGACGTTCTGAAGTGGATATATTGCATTTTAATCTCAATAGTTTTTAGTCGGTGATTTGATTCGGCGATGAAAGTGTATCTGCTATAACGTTTTAATAACAATTACAAATTTATATTTTCTTTTAAAAATTTCGTTATTGCTCATGTATTGTTGACCTCACCTTTTTGGAAAATTTTCTTGAAATAAAAACCTATTTTATAATTCAATGTTACGGGGAAAAAATACCAAGGAGGTATATATGCATAGAGATAAAAACTGGGGTAAAAACTGTGCCTATTTTAATAGCTGCCAGTTGAGGGCGTGGTTTACAGGGCTATCACCTGAGATCAGCCAATAATGGACGTGCTTCATTGCCAAAACTTCACACCAGCTTGGAATAACATTCTAGTGATACTTTTCCATGGCAAAATGGCAACAGTGGCAGCTTACAGACATGCTATTGGCTATAGATCAACTGTCAATTTATTTGGCTGCTATTATAGATGCTGACAGCCATTTTAACCTTCTATACCCTCCGGTCTCCATGGCAACAATATTTTTACCCATCAAATCCCTGTTCACAACTTAGTCCTTATTACAAAGATGTTTTGTTGTGTTGATTTGATGACCTTTCCACCTTTTTGGCAAATTTCCAAAAATAATAACCTATTTTATAACTAAACGTTAGGAGAAATAATTGCAAGTGAGGTCAAGTAGCTATAGTGGTCTGGTCTGGGGTAAGAACTGTGCCTATAATAGCGGCCAAATAAATTGCCAGTTGAGGGCGTGGTTTACAGGGCTATCACCTGAGATCAGCCAATAATGGACGTGCTTCATTGCCAAAACTTCACACCAGCTTGGAATCACGTTCGAGTGATATTTTTCTATGGCAAAATGGCAACAGTGACAGCGGACAGCCATACTATTGGTTACAGCTCAACTGTAAATTTATTTGGCTGCTATTATACATGCTGACAGCCATTTTAACCTTCTATACCCTCCGGTCTCCATGGCAACAATATTTTAACCCATCAAATCCCTCTTCAAAACTAAGTCCTTATTACTAAGATGTTTTGTTTAAGAAAACCTACTCCAGTGAGTCGTCACTTTTTTAACACGAGGCGGAAGCTCTACATTTATTTACACCACACTGTGTATTGCATACTGGCTTTTAATATAAACAATCTACAACACTTTGTCAAAACAGATGCGTGATCAGAGAAAATACTTGTTTTATCCTGCAAAAAATTACAAAAATATAAATTAGTGTAATAGTTTTTAATATTTTATTGGCCACACAATCATTTTATGCCACAGTTAAAGCACTCGAATTAACAATTTATCAAAATATCAGGAAGCAAAACGTATTTGTCATTACATGACAGGAAATTATATTCGTCATAATATCAGCGAACACATTCGTCCGGTTGAATGGAAAGTTTGTATTGAGAGGATGGTGTTTTTGATTTAAAGTACTTTAAATACGCAACTACAATCATAATTTTTTATGGTTCCTAATTATTATTAATAAACTGTTGAAATTGTCACTGCTCACCAGGAATTAACATTTAGTTTTAATATTTTTCTGATAAAAACCTTTATTATTAGTTTGTGATTATCTACTTTGCCTTTACTTTAGGCGATTTACGTGAACGATTTCAAATTCATAGAAGCTGGTCTGTTGCGCATACAGGACCACCGTGCCAGAAACTTTATAAAATATAAGAGCAGCGTTTCTCACCCTACGATGACGAAGACGAAACAAGGACGAAAAACTTTGTATTTGCCATGTAAAAGCTAAGAAATTAAAGTTTAATTTGACTTTTGGTGTTTAACTACTGTTTTAACTTTACGGTCATGTCTTTATGTTTTAAGATTAATGAATATTTGAATGTGTAATTTATTAAATTAATTTGTAAACAGGAACAGGAATATATAACTACAACATCAATTCCACTTGCACTAAATTTGGAATAAACGTTTTACAATACTCAATTGTTTGCATATATTAAGCAGCTTAAAAGCACCTACCTCATCAGTTTCCGAGGTAAGATTATAAGTTATTTATCCATTTTAGTGAATAAATATGGAAATATGTAAGAAACTGGTTGGTTTTCCACTGCAGTTACAAACAATAATTTCTTGCGCGTATGTTAACTAATTGGTACCATATTATAATAAGATAGCATGTTTAAACATAGTTATTTAACACTGATCTATTCATACATTTATTGCAATAGTGACCCTTGATAATTATTACAACGTTCGTTCGTTTTAATAATCATATTATTTTGTGGTATTTTAAAATTGTTATTGTTGTAATTATATTTTCCTTGACATATATTAGGGTAATGGTTGTTTAGATTATCTTATAAAGTATACAATGATGTTTTACATGTATCAGATCCTTTAAATACATTCTCAATAACAAAAATACTCTGTATATTCTACAACAATTGACAATACAAAGTTAAAATTAGGTACTGTACAAAGAAACTCAAGACCCACGTTCTGCTGCTAACAGCTGTCATTGATCCTTGGAACGGCTCCTCATCAGTTACATCAGTGGCAATACAAAGCTAAGTTCAGGAACGGTCTAAAACAACGCAACACTCACGTTTTTGTTGACTGAATGTTTTTCGTAATTTGTGGTTAAGTAATTATTTCCCACATGAAGTACGTATGTTTCAATTAGTTAACAACAGGTCATTTACATTAACTTTTACTATAGACCCGTGTCATTTTGGCCAGCGTGACTCCACCTGGTATAAATAATGACTATACGAAGCGTTCCTGCAGATAACATTAAGCTGCAGACTACATTAAAAGTCAAATGGAATATAAAAGCACGACCCATGTGTTAAACTCCTGGTCATCAATATAGCTTTACTACAAATATGCTTTATTATGATACTTTAATGAAATTAAATTTGAAACGAAACTTTCTAGCCGAATAACCTTAATTGAATTGGTACTCTCTTTAACTGCAGGTTCCCAGTTCATTGATGTTTAAAGTAACTCTTCTGTCCTGTAGAACCAACTTGCTGAAGTCGGAACAAACAATGAAGTTGAAGAGAGAACAAGCAATCACGAACTTTACTTTCAGGAATACCAACAAGACTCGTACTTTTTTTACCCTTTGAGGCTGTAAGTCTGTCTAAAACATGCCAACCCTGGTAATATATATATTAATAATTTACATTCTCTTGCTAAACGCAATTTATCTTATTGTTTGTTATTAGTTTTAAATATTTTGGGATGGGAACGAATAAATTAAATGTATAATTGTTTACATAACACTACAAAGATAAAGTTACTTTAATTAAATTATTAAAAACAAGAAATATAAATAGAAAACACATTTGTAAGCCAGCATTATTCACACAAGCGGTCCAACAATCATTTGTTTATTTAATCTTTGGCCATTTTTAAGAAGTCTTATTAAGAAATTCTACTTTCATTTACCAATGTAATTTTATTTAATTTATAAAGAGTTTTTGTGTTACTGACCAAAGTAAAAGATAACTTGGGATTGAATAAACAATAATTAAAATTAACAGACATTCATGTTAAATTATTTAGCATCTAGTTCAATATTATTCTTTTATTTAAAACATTACGAGGCCATAATACAAATATATTTAGGGAAAAAGTAATCGTCCCTAAGTACGTTTCCGTAATTTTAAAATGGGCTGATTATATTGCAATAAAATATTAAATTTTTGTATTGATTTGTTTCTTACTAAAATAAGTGTTTGAACTAAGATATCGTATCAGTTATCTTACTCGGGTCTGTTGATATATAATAATCTACTTACACCTAGAGCTGAGCTATTGGTTCTAGGTATTCCAATTGTATGTTGTTAGCCAATTATTAATATCTTCATGTCTGTCATACATACTGATCAAGCACCTGTTTTGACAAAGTGCTGTAGATTGTTTAGATTAAAAGCCAGTATGCAATACACAGTGTGGTGCATATAAATGTAGAGCTTCCGCATACATACTCACATATGTTCGCTTTGTACATAATAGATACCAACTTTGGATGGGAGTAGTGGCAAAGAATTCATATTTATAAAATCCACTTCCAATCCAATTTTAAACCCATTAGGAATTTCTAGATTGTTTTGCAGATACGAGCTACTAGCAAACAAATTTACGATGAAATATTCTGATGGAATTCCCGCATTTAAATTTCTAGGAAAATATATAAAAACAGTGTTGAAAATATTATTAATGACTACTTATATGAAAATGATGTAAACGGGCTACGCTATAGGCAACTATGAAGAAAGATAAATTTAAAACTGAGGAACTTTGAATTGGATCCAAGTAATGGGTACAAAAGTAGCCATTCCGATGCCTCCAGTGATCTCCGAATAAGAGGGCCCTATGAGAAGAGGGTAGTTAGATATGTAATCACCTCTTGAAAATCAAAATCAGTAAATAAGTTTTGAAAGAAAGGACACAAACTCGATATTCTTATTACATAATAATTGTACTGTTAAGATTCTTCAGTGTATAATCCCTTATACAAACATTGCAGAAACCCAGGTTAGTTAAACAAGATGATTAACCAAACAAAGTTCCCCGCAGCAAGCTTTGTCTATTGTATACCGTTGATGAGTACACCAAAGATTGGACCTCCTCATAGATAGGCTCCGTGCGATTACGTTATCAAACATAATCCCGGAATAATCCGATATATAATGATCATAGCTTTGTCACAATTAACCACTAAAACCCGTAAGGTTCATGGAATAAAAATGACCATTGATTCATCTAGTTTTATTTAAATCTCTAATAATATTAGTGATTTAATGAATGTATTTCAAAGTGTTTTATATTTTATACAGCGTGTTTTATATTTTGCAAGAGGAAATCTACAATCCTACTGAAACTAACTGTAGAAGTATTATTTGCTGCAGTGTATTATAGTGGTTCGTAGGTGTTGCATGAATGTAAATGTTTTCTTAATATATAACCCATAAGGAAAAATCAATAAATTGAAATTAAATAAAAAGTATAATAGTAATTAAGAGAGTATAGACATGTTCATTCAATAATGAATAATTCAATTGTATTTCCAATTTTGGTTTTATATTGGTTTAAATTTAAATACAGGTTAGAGTAAACTTACACAAAAGGGAGTCTTAGAAGATACTAAACCAATATATGGGTACAATTTAATACAATATTTTTGCAAAGATAAAGATTAAACAAAATTATTTTAATGTTAATAAAATTGTTGATTTGAACACTCACGGAATGGAGTTCAAAGGTTTTACAAATAGGCCCATTGGTTTGTGTAGCCCAACAACTTGAGAACTTAAAAACGTACCAGAAGTTGACTTCAACACTCTTACATCAGGAACCAAGAGAAGGTGTGAGCTGGAGCGCAGTTGTCTGGCGGTGTTTAAATAATCGGTTTAAGTTGTCCTACACATTGAGCTATTCTCCTGCTACTAAGTCACACAATGTGGGTCTTGTTCAATATTTCAACAATAATTACAACAAACTAGGTTCAAACCCGAAAAAGTAGGAATAAAATCACTTCTGTCAATGGGACCTAATTTGTTCCTAAAAACAGTTTATCTAGGTAATGATTATTTTTAATTCAATTAAATTGTATATCTATTTTATTTTTGTTTATTTTATTCTTGTCTATATATCTAAATTTGTCTTTTCATTATTTTTGTACACATATTTTTGGCATTGAAAAAGTTATAAGAGCGAGCTGTATGATATTGTATACCGTTGCAATATTAAGCAACGGTTGCAATATTAACCCATATTTTATAAATATGAATGCTTTGGCACTACTCCCATCCAAAGTTGGTATCTATTATGCACAAAGCGAACATATGCGTCAGTGTTACAGACATGAAGATATTAATAATTGGCTTACAACCCACGGTTTGAATCACCGATTGACACATATTTTGTCATTAGCATATATCTTCAATTTTACACACAAGTAATATTAATAATTAAATTGTAAGCATGTTTGTTTTTAAATTTTTGACCGTGTTCATCAAAACTTTAATTTATGAATCAACTACAGGGTGTTTTTTTAACACGCAACCCAATGTTAAAGGACTGAAAGTCACTGTTTAGGGAGAAAACAAGTTCATATGTTGGCAGCCCGGTTTCCGTTACTTCAATATCTATCAGCTGATATTCATTGTTGTATTGTTGTTTAAATAATTTAGGGTTACTGCGAAGTTATTTTGAGTAACATAGAAAATGGATTTTTCCCAAGCTCAGAGGGTGTGTATGGTAGAGAAGTATATTAAAACGAAATCATTCGTTTTATGTCAAGAGAGGTTTTCGGCTACGTTTCCCGATGTGAGTATACCTAAAATATCAAGCATTTATAGATTCATTTAAAAATGTAAGGAAACTGGATCTGTAGAAAAGAAAAAAACACAACAGAAAAAGAACAGTCCTTAATGAGGAAACTAGAAGATGTTAGGAGTACTCTTGAAAACTCACCAAACAAATCGTTGAGAAAGTTAAAGCAACAAAAGAAAATATCTCTATATAGTGCTTTTACAGCCACATAATTATTAGGTTTGACTCCTTACAAGATTGATAAATCTCATAAACTTGGCCCCAACGATTTTCCTGCTAGACCACGCTAATGCCAATGGCTCAAGTGGTTCACGCGCAACTCGTAACAGTTTTGGACAGTGTGTTTTTTCTGATGATGTTTGGTGTCATCCGAGTGGCTACGTAAACGGTCAAAACAATCGTTGTTTGAGTGCTCAAAACCCTCATGTTGTACACCAACAACCTTTACATAGTTAACAGATTGGCAGATGGTGTGAAATTTCTCGAAAAATGATTATAGGACCAATATTTTTTGACTTTACATTGAATTCTGTCCGATATCAAGATATTAAGCACGAGTTTGTGGCTTTATTGAAAGAATACGAAAGGTACTGCTGGTTTCAACAAGATGGAGCAACGTGCCATTCATCATATGAAACTGCGGATCTATTAAAGAGATTTTTTGGAGACAGACTCATTAGCAAGGGGCTGTATCCACCAAGATCCCCAGATTTGAGCCCACCAGGTTATTTCCTGTGGGGATATTTAAAAAGTAAGTCATTTTCAAACAACCCGCAGAACATCCAGCAGCTGAAAACAAACATTAAAGATGTGATAGGAGAAACTGAAAGAGCTACTTTGAAAAAAGTGTTCAGAAATTATAAGAAGAGGGCTCAACTATGTATAAATCATTATGGTGGTTTATTATAACACTTAACTCGGTGGATGCGGAGGACGAAAATTCCCGCCCTCTAATTAACATTGAAACTTATGTGATTTTCATGTTTAAACATGTTTGTCAGCATTGAACGTGTTAATGTAGGTTAAAATGTGGTAAAATTTAAATAATATATCATACAAAATGTAAATACCAATAAACAAATTCGTATTTATTCTAGATACTTATAGTTTTTTTTTTTTCATTTTAAATATGGGTTGCGTTAAAAAAACACCCTGTATAAACGCAACATTCATACATATTAGTGTTTAGAAATAAATTATTTCGTTGAATCTTGAGTGTCAGACCCACACTACGTATATTAAAATTTGTCCAGTTAATGCTAAACAATATTGAGTAAACTTTTTATACGAGAACTGTTAAGGGTGAATATCAATGTTACATAATTTAAGTCCACATAACCAGCATGCAGAATTTATCATATAACAAATGAATATTATATTATAACGTATCTATATGAAGGTTACTTAATTGTTACATACAGTGTAGAAACATGGTAACTTTAATATTTACGTAAAACTTTGCTCATTCCCAATGTATACTTGGTTTGCCCGTTTGCTTATCAATTAAATCTGCAACTATACGTATTTATTAAATTTCAAATATATGAAATTAAAGTGTTTAAGACTTTAGAAAAAAGATTTTCAACCAAGATTCTTTTATGTACACCAATGTACTGTGAAAATGGATTTACAGTTTAAAAAAAATTGGTTGATAATAGACATACTTAAATATTTGTAATTGATAAAACAAGCAAATTCCCATAGAATTTAATAACCTAATACACCTGATTGTAAAGTCAGTAATACGACTATCGACTTTACTAAAGCAATAAATTTTGTTTACGTCAATTAATTAGTTCTAGAAAACAACTTTGCTTCTTTTATTTGACCTACTTGTGCATAAAACGTAACCAGTTACCATTTTAAGCTACAACATGTTAACTTGAGTTAGCTTTGTTTGCTTTGTTAACTTTGTTTGGATAAATTTTAGTACGTGTTTTATATTCAAAGTTACACATGTACATATCTTAGGTGTGTGATACCGTTGATAAATACTAACAAAATATATGTATATATTTAACATAATTAGTTCTAGGTTATTTTTTTCAATGGCGAGCTATAAATTAATGATTTATTCAACGGAAAATACCGTGTCATATTTTTAGTGAATTTCGTTTGGAAAGTGAACTATTAGCATGACCCGCACGGTGAAACTTAAGCCCGGGACCAGCATAGAAGTTCCTAACGTGACCCCCTGAACACGTTTTGGGGGGTCGTTCAAAATGTTATATATTTATATATGTATATGTATATGTATATATATATATATATATATATGTATATATATACATATATATATATATATGTGTTTGCACTCTAGCGGTCGCAATTTTTGTCCGATTAACTTCAAATTTGGTAGGGACGTTCCTTTCTGTAATCAGTTGGACAAGTTCGTTGGGCAAAAGAATCGTAAAACTCCAAACCCCTTTTTTGGGGATTAATCTTCCAATTTTCGGGTTTTTGGGCCCAAAAAGGGTCTTAAAAGCTCCAAATGTAAAATTAATGCATGTAAAAAGATGGGAATTAGTGAGCCAAAAGTTTTAAGCCCTCTCTCGATATTCTAGCATAAATATTTGCCGAGTTATTAAAGAAAATGTGTTTCGACTAAACACAGTACGTTGTCTTATAGGGGTTTTACACTAGAAAAGCCTGCTACTCCTTTGTTAGAGTACTTTTATCATCCCCAGCAACCTTACACCTACATTAAAGCCTGAATGGACCTTCTCCTAACATTAAAATGCGCAAAATTGTATTCCCAGTTTTGCAGGTAAATGAAACCAGGAACATCAGAACAGCCAAAATATCAATGTTTTCAGATTTCAATTAAAATTGGAATACAAGTATGTTTTACACTAATTTTAAGTTTTAATAGTTTTTATGTGGAAATTCACTTCCCTCACGTCAGCGTGCTGCGTGCGAACTCGTTTTATATTTAAGCTAGGCGGATTTCTATCAAACAATTTTGAATGATGAAGTTTTGTTAAACTCTTTCCACTGAAATTTCCTGGCCAAATAAGAATGAAGAAAAACGTAAAGAGACAAACACAACTTTGATTACTTTCCGTCTACTTAACAAACCCAAAAGTTGCCAAAAACACGCTTTATATTTTCATTGACTTCTCTCTTGGCTTATTTGATCTTGTAGAAAGCAAACATTACTGTATTACAATAAATAATGTTATAATGTAAACTCTAGCTTTTAAACTAATATTTTAACTAAGGAATGAAGTAGTTACGAATAAAAAATTACTTAAAATTATATTGTGAAAGGTGTAAAGCAAAGGGGTCATCGTATAAATTTTTATAACTTCAATAATTTCTCTTTATATTGAAAACAAAGTCATTAATTCCGCTATTGAATGTAATTAATCACTCAGCGTCTGTCCAAGTCCCCTTTTCACTCCAACTAACATGTCCATTAATCTAGCCTTCTAATGTAAAACTGGCGTTAGGATTAAATTAAATCTAACCTTCTTTAAATGTAACTTCGGTCTTAGAAATCCTAACAACTTTCTAAATTTCATCAAGCTTGTATCTCTTTTGATTTTTTAGCATCAACAAAATTATCATTTCCTTATTTGAAATACATGTTATATTTACATTACTCGTTTATAAAAGATATCTCGGAGTATTTGGAAGGATCATGTAGAAATAATATATATTTTATATTGGGAAATGATGAATTTGTTGATTGCTAAAAAACAAAAAGAGATACGAGGTTGGTATGAATTAGAAAGTTTTTAGTATTTCTATGACTTTTAAAATTATATACTTTTTTATATTCCTTACTATTTGCCTTTTTTAATTTTGGGCATATAAACATTTTCAAAAATAGTATTTTATAATTTTTTACCATGTTTTAAATACTGGCATGTAGCATATCAGGAAAAAGCTGAGTTAAATACAAGTAGAATCAGAAAAAAATATGTCTTGTGGTTTATCAGATACAGGTTATTCCATAAATGTTAAAATTTGTTTGTAAAAATGGCCGCCATTTTGAAACGGGTAGCGATAAGTGAGTTCTGTTTTCACCAAAATGTTTGTCTATTATAGGGCTTTAAAATCGAAAATAATATGACAAATAATTATATTTGAAAATTCCGAGATTCAAACTATTGACCGTTCGTTTTTGGAACACCCTGTATTTTAAACAATTAAAACTATTTTTACGTTAATTCTTGCAGTGTATTTAGTAGGAAATCATTTTATTTCATCCTTCTAGGTCAAATGGTTCATAAGCAATCGGTTTGAGACATATTACGTGAGACACCTGTATATTGTAAAAAGAAAGTGATACAAATAATTCAATGTTCACGCCATTATAAAACTGAATAACACTATCCGGATTAGTCGGATGAAATATACGTGTGTGGAGAGTAAGAGGATTGAAACATGGCGCGATAACCCACCTCATATTGTGTATCATCGTTACCTGAATTGAAACCGTCTAAAGTAGATATTTGCTCAGTAAATGAACCTTTTTTCTTTTGAATTAAAATTTATAGTCCGGTTTAGATTTTCTAAATAAAATATATTTACTAAACGGTTATAAATTTTCAGATTAATTTAACTTGGAGTGTTGGAGTGTCGGTCTCAAAAATGGAAAAATATAAATTTCTTAAATATATAGGTCAGTTTACATTATTGTAAATTCTTAATGCGAGACCAACTCAAAGTTTCTCGAGTAACTCCAACAGCAAAATACTTATTTTATTTGAAATTAACATAAAAATCATCCTCCACCATGTTATTACTTACATAGGTGATGATTAATTTATATTGAGAATGTATAAGATAACTAGTAAAACAGAGAGAAGGAAGTTACTAGAATGGAACACACCTCACTCAGTTCCTCAGTTGTGTGGAACGTGGGGGCAAGTTAAACCCTTTTGGAAACAGTTGTGTAGGATAAAATAAAATGGCAAAACTTTCAAATGACTATGCTAAGTCCAATACAATTTATAAACATGGAGCAGATTATTAGCAGATTATTAGAGGAACATTACCAGCAGCGAATGTGGATTAATAAAACTATTAAGTAATTAATTGAGCAAATAAAAAATCTCATTTTGTTAGTTTAGGTATACTGTCATTGCCCTCATTATATGTGTTTTTTGATCTTTCTAGTGTTCATAACAACCCAGCAAATTTCAATATTAACAACGATTTTAAAAACTATAACAGTTGAAAACAAAAAAAAACTGAGAATAAAACTAAGTAACTATAGTCAAACATAGAATGATTGGTGATTTGTGTTTGTCAATCTGTTCAGCTTTATCCCTGAACATTTAAAAACATTGCCAGGAGTGCAGTTTAAGAAAATAAGTGGATGTGTCGTAATCTCTGTGCCGATATTGCATTGATGACTTTTATTCTATTGATTAGTTATTATTATTAAGTAGTATTGTTGATTTTTTACGGAATTTAATGTTAGGCTTCGAATATTTTATTATTATTTAAAATTAAGTTAGGTGGCATATATTCCTTTAGATGTAGTCATCTATGATCCGCCTCCGCAAAAGCTTATTAAAATGTAGACATAAATCATTTTTACAATGCGTATTCAACATCCATGGATAGTTTATAAATAGATGGAGGCAACGTACTTTTGTAATTGCTTAGTGACAAATAAAATATATTGTCTATTAGTAGGGGGCAAAGACCGATTCAAAACCAGCAAAGGCGTGCGAGGAGGAATGAGGAATCACCCCCCCCCCCCCGGTGACGTCAGCCCCCCCCCGTGACGTCAGCCCCCCCCCGGTGACGTCAGCCCCCCCCCCGGTGACGTCAGCCCCCCCCCCGGTGACGTGAGCGCCCCCCCCCGTGACGTCAGCCCCCCCCGGTGACGTCAGCCCCCCCCCGTGACGTCAGCCCCCCCCCCGGCCGCCAATGGCACTTTTCGTGATGACCTTGAACATGAGGAAAAAACTTTCGAAAATTAATAACTAGCCTATTTATCCACCGATTCCCACGGGACTTTTTCCAGAGTGTAGGCCTATCCCCAAGGAAGCGAATGACGTAAGAACCCCATAGATCCACCATTAAACAAGGCCGCTATTAATTTAAAACCGCGTTTTCCTTATGGGATCTCAGCTGTTTACCAACCGATTTTGACGAAACCTCACCACATGTCGGGCCGTGACCTAAAAAAACCATCGCTTAAAGAAAATTGAAAATCCACTGTTAAACGGGCCCGCTATTAATTTTTAAACGTGTTTTCCTTATAGGATCTCGGCTGTTTGCCGACCGGTTTTGATGAAACTTCACCACATGTTGGGCAGCGGCCTAATTAAACCATCGCTTAAAGAATATTGAAAATCCACCGTTAAACGGGCTCGCTATTAATTTTCAAACGCGTTTTCCTCATGGGATCTTGGCTGTTTGCCGACTGAATTTGATGTGACTTCGTTACACGTTGTATGCCGGCTTGACTAAGCCAAACTGCGAGCGGCTCCGTGGAGTCACGTGTCGAGGCGCGTGCTAGGGCCTACGTGACTGCCCGGGGTTGTTTACTCATCAGCGGCCTTCCAGACCCCTCATCACTCCCACACTCCTCCGTTCTAGAAGGTTCCGACAAGTGTGTTGCATGAGGCCTCCTGACTGGAGTGCTCCCCGTTAGCGAAGGACCACCTCTCACGTTTCTGGAAGCTTCTAGAAGGTTCGCTGAAGCGTGCAACCTGGGTATAAAACCGAGGCAGAGCCGCGCGCGCGACCTCAGTGTTGTTCGAGACGTCACCATGAACGGAAACGGAGTCAGTGCAGCCGAAGTGGACCAAACGATCCGCTCCTTCCTAGAGGAGCTGAACGCAATGAACGATGAGAACGCCAACGCACCGCCAGTTCAGCAGGGATGTGCGTCAAAGAAGAAAAAGCTCGATGGGTGGATTGTAAAGAGGAAGGAAGTGCCTATCGATTCCCCGACACTGTGCTGGTCCGCTGGCGGATATCAGTACACTGTGAAGAATCCTACCAACAGCGGTAATGTACTGTTGAAGATGAATGTGTTCAAAGGAGGTCGCCCCACGTTCAGTTGCGGCTTGTACTTGGACGAGGAGCGAAACGATGAAATCTGCATATGTCTAGAGGACCTGCTATCCAGATTACAAAACCTATGGTTGGCAAATAGCGAGACGGGAGAGACAAGATACGACGGGATCACTAGGACCGCTACTCCTCTACCCACCTGGCGAAAGACCGATTGCGTCATCTCAGGGAAAACCAAGAGGAGCGCACACTCCAAGCGCGCTACCCAGTAAACGAGAGAGCGTGGAAAATTCCACTAAGCAGTTAATAACCGAGATGCTTCTAGAACAATCCACTTGTTTACGCAGTAAAGCTTTCCATTACGTCATCCTTCCTGGAATTGAGCGTGGAAACTTCCACTAAGCAGTTAATAACCGAGATGCTTCTAGAACAATCCACTTGTTTACGCAGTAAAGCTTTCCATTACATCACCCTTCCTGAAATTGAGCGATTAACTATGTCATCATGTTGTTGATACGCGCGAGTCGGCACGTAGACACCGCTAATAAAAGGTGACTCGGTGGCGAGAGCCAGTCATTCTGCATCCAGCCGCTGCGCCATGCTCAACACGGACCAGAAGATGGACCTCAGGACAGCCCTCAACAGCTGCAAGGCCGCGGGTTACACTCGCATCGCAGATCTGCGGGACAACGCGGTGTACCCGATCCGCTCATTCGAGCGGGTGGACACACCGTACGGCGAGGCAGTGATGGCCACCTTGGAGGGTCTCGTCGGCGATGACCCGATCCGGATTTACATGCCCCGGCGGTACCTCACGGTCCTGGACGACAACGCCATCTCCCAGTACAACGTTGGCGTGGGGCCGAGGACGAGCCTTGTAAAGAGGAGCGGCCCTCCTGGCAGCAAACTTACTTTCCTGGAATTTGTATAAATAAATGGTATTTCCTATTCCCTCATTTCCTTCAATATAAAAAAATAAAAATGAATAAAAAGAAGCAAGAAAAAGAACCTTTAGTTACAAGAGCCGAGGTGGCGGTGCATGGCAGTCAGTAGACGCCATGGACTTAAGGTGGAAACACCCGTTCACCGCCATCGTGGCCGGGCCCTCGGGCAGCGGCAAGTCGCACTTCGTGGCTCGCTTCATAGAGCACGCCGACCGCATGTGCGATACGCGGTTCGCCCGCATCACTTGGCACTATGGCAGCGGTGGTGGCGGTGGCAAGAGCCGTGCGGACTCTGCCGTGCGCTACGTAGCCGGCTTGCCAGACCTGGACGACTATGACGGTAGCGAGCCCGCCTTGGTTATCGTCGATGACATGATGCGTGAGGCTGGCTCCGGCGTGGCGGACCTGTTCACCAAGGGCTCGCACCACCGCAACATGAGCGTGTTCTTCATCACGCAAAACCTGTTTCACCAGGGCAGGGGCCAGCGCGACATATCGCTGAACGCTCACTACATAGTGTGCTTCAAGAATCCCAGGGATCGCGCTCAGATCAAACACTTGGCTCGCCAAGTATACCCGGAAAACCCCAAATTCGTGGAGGAGGCTTACGCGGACGCCACGCGTGATCCGCACGCCTACCTGCTCATAGACTTGAAACAGTCCACGCCTGAAGAGATGCGCGTACGTTCAACCATTTTCCCAGACGATCCGGTGAACTACGTGTACCTGCCCAAGAAGAAGTGATAAATAGGCCGAGCGCGCGCCAGCGTCAGTCATCATGTCACACCGTGTGAAGAAGGACGCGGCGCTGCTGAGGGCCCTAATACACGCTACGCCCAAAGAACGCAAGGCCCTGTTAAAAGTGTGTGACAAGAGTCGCATCAAGTCATTGTGCGAGTGCGCGTATAACGTGCTACGCGGAAACGTACCGCTTTCCCCCTGTCTCAAACGCAAATTGAGCAAACACAAACAGGCGCTCAGACGGCTGGTGAAACTCGGCGAGGGCTGGGCCAAGAAGCGACACTACCTCGTTCAACGGGGCGGAGGGATCCTCGTACCTCTACTGTTGAACGCTGTTTTGCCCGTTCTAGCGCAGAAGCTAATCGGACATGGAGTACGCTAGGAAAATGGTGGTTGTACCGCAGGAGCTCATCGAGAGATTGCGAGAAGGACCGGGACCAGGGCCGGGACCAGGACCAAGAGGAGGAGCAGGTAGCGCCAATAAGCCAGCCAGCCTGGACGCTGAGATGCATCGCATATTGAGCGACAAGCGGCTGGACGATACGGAGAAATGGAAACAATATCAGCAGGTGTTACAGCGGTTCCTGCACTTTTCCGCGGCTAAACGTCAACCCATAGGTCTGTCAATCATCGAGGGTGAGCAGAGGGAGGAGGAGGAAGCGGCGGGAGGTCCGAGTCAGATGAAGCACGAGTCTAGCGCCTCGGCGGAGGAGGACATTGTGGAATCGTTCTCAAAAATCTACAGGTCGGTGGCGCGCAACTTGTTGCGATTCATGACCCGGCAAGGCAGCCCCATCGCCTGGGACGCCAGTGGGGCGGTGTACGTGGACAAGGTGAAGATCCCCGATTCCAATATAGTGGACATCGCGCACAGCATAGTGAGAGCGCGAAGGGCGGACCGATTGCCTACCGGCTGGCATCAAGTGATGGCCGCCTTGAAGGACATGAACGTGCCCAAAGAATACGTGAGCAATCCCACGGCGTTGCGTTACTTAGGCGTGGGACTGGACTCGGCATCGAGCCCCTGGGGAGACACAACGGCCTCCTCAACACCCCTCTCACCGAGGTTGACACCGATACTGGACCGCCTGAGTCCGCGACCCCCAGCGGCCCGAAGAAGGATAATAACCGAGGAACCCGACCGGGAATCGTCATTGGACAACTGGGAGCCGTTCACACCGTAATGGAGAAGTTGTACTACGACCCGAGCCAGCCCAGTTCCCTCGGCGGGGTGGCCGCCCTGGCCAGAGCCGCGCGCCTACCGAAACGTCGGGTAGCCGACTGGCTGCGCGCCCAGGACACCTACACGTTGCACAAGCCTGCGCGCAAGTGGTTTCCCCGCAACCGCTACGCCGTGTTCGGGCCCCGGGAGCTGTGGCAGGCGGACCTGAATGACATGCGCGGCCTGAGCCGGTACAACGACGGAGTCAACTACCTGCTGACTGTGATAGACGTATTCAGTAAGCGGCTGTTCGCGGTACCACTGAAGAGGAAAAGCGGGCCTGAGGTGGCTGCAGCGTTCGAGAGGATATTCGCTGAGGCGACTACCCGCTGCCTACAGACCGACAAGGGGACGGAGTTCACCGGGGCCGCGACCAAGCGAGTGTTCAAGAGTCACGGTGTAAACTACTTCACCACGCAGAACCCCGACGTGAAGGCGGCGGTGGTGGAGCGAGTCAACCGCACGCTCAAGACCCGCATGTGGCGCTACCTGACCTACAAGAACACGTATCGCTACGTGGATGTGTTGGACAGGCTTGTGGACGCCTACAACCGCAGTCCGCACAGGAGCCTGGGTGGTGGCCTACAACCCGTGGACGCGGACAGCGGCGATGGTCAAACGGTGTACAAGGTGTGGCGTCACATGTATGGAAAGGCGATCCGGCGACACAAGCCCAGGTTCGAGCCGGGCGACACGGTGCGCATAGCCAAGGAGAAGGGTACGTTCGCCAAAGGTTACGAGACCAATTGGAGTAAGGAGCTGTTCGTGGTGGACCACGTATACGGGTCGCATCCTCTGCCATTGTACGTGTTGCGCGACCTGAACGGGACGCCGCTGGAAGGGCGCTTCTACGAGCAAGAGATGCAAAAGGTGACGATGGCCCCGGACCGCCTGTACCAAATAGATAAAATACTGGACACTAAAGGGCGAGGCTCCAGTAAGCGCTACCTAGTCAAGTGGGTCGGTTACGGAGAGGACTTCAACTCGTGGGTACCTGCATCTGAAGTGCAACAGCTGCGATGACGAGGCACGACCAGTTTTACCTGACGTTGCCCAGTAACAGTTCAATGAAGTACTATCCCAACAACATGGTGACAAACTACACGACCCATCTACCCTCGACCGTTGATCTGTCAGACGGCGAGTGGGAGGTCGCTCTGATGGAGGCGCACTACCCTTTCTCTTTTCTGACCGTCGGTGAGGGAACTTACATCAAACTAGTGCTGGGAATGAGGGACTCGAAAGGCGGGTTGGCCGTGGTGGACAAGTTGTTAATCAAAGTGGAGCCGGGCAATTACAGTAGTACCGAGGAACTCGTGCACGCAATCAACAACCACCCTCAAATGAAGAGTAACCTGTGCACCTTCTCGTATGACGAGAGGTCCTCCAGGGTGGAATTGATGTCGACGTCTTCAGCCGTTCAGAGCCTCAAACTGAGCCCCAGTTTGGCGCTACAGTTTGGCTACGAGGTGGATACGGATATCGTCAAGCGTCACAGGTCCGTGAGGCCGGCTAACCTCTTCGCCGGTCTGCCATCACACATGTACGTGTATTGCGACCTGGTGGAACCCCAACTGGTGGGCGACGCTGTGGCGCCACTACTGAAGATCCTCAACATCGACATCAGGAATTACACGTACGGTGCCAACACGACAGTGTATATAATAGACCCGCACTACGTGCCGGTGATTAAAACCTCATTCGAGAGCGAGGAAATCGATTTAAGGGACAACCAAGGGCGACACTTGCCATCCCACTTCGGGACTACGTGCATGAAGCTTCATTTCAGGAAAGAGAGGCAGCGGCAATGAATCCGAGCGATCCCTATCTGGCGTATTACCGCCACCAGCAGGCGGGCCATGGCGTATCCTCCATATTCAGAGGAGCCGCTTTCCAACGCGGACACGGCATCGGCAGTTTCCTAGGCGGGCTGATGCGTACAGTGGTCCCGTTGATCAGATCCGGCGCATCGGCGCTGGGCAAGGAGGCGCTGAGGTCCGGTGTGGGCTTCTTGGGCGACGTGGCGGCGGGCACAGCCAACCCCCGAGTCGCAGCCAACGCCCGACTCAGACAGTTTACCGGGTCGCTGAAACGCAGGGCTGATGAAAAACTGGATCGCGTGCTGAGCGGTGGTGGTGCCTATAAGAAGAGGCGTGTACAGCAGGTTACTCCTCAGTCTCTGGCGAAACTCCTCGGAGCGAGGAAGAAGAGCGCTGCGCCCAAGAGGAAGCCCGCAAAACGTGTCGCTAAGAAGAGGAGAAGCAAGAAGAGCAAGAGTACCGTGAAGGACATTTTTGGATAATGGCGTTTCTACATCAGAAGTCGTGCGAGTGTGTCAAGACCGAGTTGGACCTGTTCTCGCTACCGCCCACGCAGACCAGTATAGAGAGCGGTAAATGGGTGCAGTACAAGCCCATCTCCTCCCTGACAGACGACTCGCCCGTGGAGTTCATAGTTCCGGGTCACGGGGACGAGTACACGGATCTGTCACAGACGCTACTGCATGTGAAGGCTACCATTAGAACGGCTAACGGAGGCGCTGTAACGGGTGATCAAGCGATAAAAGAGGTGGGTCCGATTAACAACTGGCTGCACTCGCTGTTCAGTCAAGTGGACCTGTACCTGAACAACAAACTGGTGTCTCCTCAGAACAACACGTACGCCTATCGCGCCTACCTGGAGAACCTGTTGTCCTATGGCGGTGATGCCAAGACATCGCACCTCACCGCGGAGTTGTTCTACGAGGACTATGCTGGGTACATGGACAATACTGAGGAGGATAATGCCGGGCTCAAGAACCGGAGGGAGTTTGTCAAGGGCAGCCGGTACGCGGACATGGTCGGACATCTGCACGTCGACCTGTGCAACCAGGAGAAGTTCATGTTAAACGGCGTGGAGATGCGCTTTCGCCTGATCAGGTCAAAGAACTCATTCTCCATCATGTCCAAAACCGTGACAGACTACAAAGTGGACATCGCCGAAGTCAACCTGTTCATGCGCCGCTGTAAGATCAACCCGAGCGTGCTGTTGGCTCACAGCAGGACGCTGGAGTCGGGTACAGCCAAATATCCCATTACGCGCGTGGAAGTCAAATCCTTCACGCTACCCTCCGGTATCAGCAGCAAGACTCTGGACAGTGTGTTTCTGGGACAACTGCCGAAACGCGTTATAGTTGGCCTGGTCAGCAATCAGGCGTTCAACGGGGACTACAAGAAGAACCCGTTCAACTTCACCCACAGCCACGTGAACTTCTTCGCGCTGTACATAGATGGTGAGCAAGTGCCATGTAAGCCGCTTCAACCGGATTACACGTTCGGTCAGGAGTTGTGCGTGCTCGCCTACCACACGCTGTACACTGGCACCGGCATCAATTTCTCAGACTGTGGTAACGAAGTCAGTCGCAACGAATACCCCTACGGATACTGCCTGATGGCGTTTGATCTGACACCCGATATGGCGGCATCTCAATCCAGCCACTGGAACCTGGTGCGCAACGGTAACCTGCGCATAGAGATTGGGTTCTCCGAAGCCTTGGCGGAGGCGTTCAACTGCATAGTGTACGCCGAGTTGGACAACGTCGTGGAGGTGGACCGTCATCGCAACGTCACAGTCGACTTTGGCGGGTAAACGAGTTGCCGCGCGCTCAAGGTCACCGCGCGCGGACCGTTAGGTTTTGGCGGGTAAACGAGTTGCCGCGCGCTCAAGGTCACCGTGCGCGGACCGTTAGGTGATGGCGGCGCGCGCACCCAAGGTTAACCCGCTAGGCGCGCTCCCGCCAGCGCTCAGTCGAGTTCAGTCAGCCGTACGGGATGGACGTGCCGCCACCGATCTACAACGAGCCGCCGCCAGCGCGCTGTCATCACGGAAGCGTGGTGATGGATATGCAGTGTTTTAAAGACAGTGATAATGACTTTCTACTGAAAGAGGTTTGCGTGGTGGACGTGACTACCGGCACGCTGCTCCTACATCACATCGCCCGCCCGCCCTTCAGTAAGGACCTCCTGACTTCCGAGAAACAGCGCGAGAGCGTCTGGGTCACTCGCCACTGCCACGGCTTGGAGTGGGACCAGGGGGACATCGCGTACGTCACCCTGCTGGACAAGCTGCGCTCCTGCTTCATCCACCGTCCCCTGGTCTACGTCAAAAGATCGCAGAAGAGGGACTTTGTACAACGCCACCTCATAACCGAGCCCGCCGCCACCACCGCTCAGGACATGGAGGATCTGGGCTGTGGGTCGCTCAACGGTCCACCCACCTACCGGACCCTGCGCTGTCGCCACCATAAGAGCTCCCACAACCGTTGCGCCCTTCATAACTGCATAGTATTGCGGGACTGGCTCGTGGCTAACGACACACTGGACTCGTCCACCTCGAGCTGCCTGTGCTGCTTCCGCCCACGATGAATACCGTCCAGATCAGAGAATGCCTGGCGAAGATCCCCGGACTGAGGAACGTTGCGGTCTACGCCTCTGACCAACTACCGGACGTGCCGGTCAAGCCTCTCACCGCCATCGTGTCCAACACGGTAGCACACACCGAGGGAGGCGAACACTGGGTGGCGTTTTACTGCTCGGAAGAGGACAGACTCGAGTACCTGGACAGCTACGGAAGGCCGCCATACCAGGCCGACTTTCAAATGTTCCTGAGGCGCAATCCTCATCACCGCCACTATGTCTACAACAGGTATCGGCTCCAGGGCTACGATACTTCTGTTTGCGGCTACTACTGCCTCACTTACCTGTACTGCCGGGCTGTTCTCCGCACGTCACTCAGCGACTACGTCCAGCTCTTCGACCCTGCCGCTCCCGCCGCCAACGACGCTCTCGTCCGCAGACTCTTCCACTCCATATTCGCTTAAAACTAATTTGTAAGGTTTTTGTAGTATGTGTATGTAACCTTATTACTGTACAATACATGCCTCATAATGATAAAGCTTGTGTTTTCATTTCTCCTTTCTCCTTACTAAATTTAAAAAAAATAGCAAAACTGAGGCAGCGGGGCTGGACCTCAGGTTTATATACCAGCGGCGCGTGTCACTGGCTGAGCCCCCGCCAAGCGGCAGTGAAGGCCGCCAAAGAGGGCGCGCCACAAGACCCCTCGGGCATCAGCAAACCGCTGAGTAATTCGAGGGTGCAACCTCGAGCGTCAGCAAACCACTTAGCAACTCCTTCCTGGGCAACTCCTTCAGGGCCGTCCCCGACACGCGCCGCCAATCGCTCCCGGTTGGCGGGGGCTTTTTAAGCTGCACGGCTCGGGCCAAACGGCCCATAATGCCTTTCCGAGCCTAACGGCTTGTGACTTTTGAGTGAGCAAAGGGAGGAAATAAACAACTCGGGTTCATGCTGTACATAAAGCTATTATATTTTCTTACAAATACTATTTACAATTTTTTCTCTTATAACTAATATATACAACTAGACGGGGAATTCCTCTTCTTCCTCGTCTTCGTCCTGGCGCTGTCCCTCCTCCTCCTCACCGTCCACCTCCATCCGCTGAGGTCGATCTCCTCCTCTCCTGGCTGGCGGTAGCGGCGGGACGTCCTTGTGTCCCCACGGCAGAGTGTGGATGCCGTCGGGGAGGACACACCGCTTGTCGTCGGTCGGGCTGAGGCTCAGCTTGTCCACTTCCACGGTGTAGACCCGGTGCAAGTGAGACTGGAAGCGGACGTTGGTGGTGCGCTTTTGGACCCCGTCAAACAGGCACTCTCTGTAGTCGTCGGGGGTGAGGACATTCTTGACAACGCCCTTTGTCACCCCCTTGGCCCGCTTGAGAGCCTTGCTGCCGCCTGTCGCCGCGTCCTCAATGTCCATAAAGTATAATTTGGACCGCAGGCCGAGGTACTCGAATAAGGACAGGCCGTTGCACTCGTCCTTAAACTTTCCAATGACCTTGGCGTTGACGGGGCTGTAGCAGGGGTGGGACCTCGGATAGCCGCTGGTGTCGAAGTCGTCCAGGTGTTCCTTCATCTCTGCGTAGACGTCCTGGGACACGATGTCAAAGACGAAGCTGTCCGTGTCCATGTAGTCTACGGTGAGGCGGTCACCGTAGCGCTCCTTCATCTTGCGCAGGAACTCGTACATGAGCCACTTGCTCAGCTCCAGGACTGTCATGCCTACGTAGACGGGCTTGTCCAACACGATGTTGACCTTGGACAGATGCACCAGGGCCACGTCCTCCGTGTAGTACGTCCGGTCCAGGAAGTTGGATCTGGCGACGTACTTGGAAAACCTCTCCGGGGTGCACACCAGCTTCACGTTGAGGCGCTTCCGTACATTCTCGATGGTCTTGCCGAAGACTGCGTTGTTCATGAGCTTGAAGAAGTCCTGTTCGAACTTCGTCCTGGCCCTCTTCCGCAGCTCCGTGTTCATCAGGATGTACGGTTCCAACCACCGCGACTGGCGAAAGGAGATCGCCCGATGCACCGCGACCAGCTCCAATCCGTTTTGCAGCGCCTGCTGCAAGACCCTGTAGTGACAGATGTAGTGCATCTTGTCGTCCAGGGTCGTCAACAGTTTGGGGAACTTCCCTATCGGCGGGCGCTTCGTCTCGCAGCAGTAGGGAAGGTCCTTGTGCAGGTCGTGTAGGCGCGCGGGGTAGTGGAGATCCACCTCCAAGATGTAGCCTCGATCAGCCTCTGCGTCCAGCGCCGCAATGTCCAACGCCTGTATTTCCTCACGGCTGAGCCACTCGAAGTCTCCGGTCGGCAGGCACTGGGACATGGCCCAGCCGTACAGGTTGTTTGCGTCCAGGTACAGGAGGAAGCGCGTGGGCTCGTCCGGGCGGTAGTCCGGGCACCTGTCGTGGTTGGCCTTGGCGTAGCGGGTGATGGCCTGAGAGATGCTTCCCCGGATCCCCTGCTCCACGAACAGGTACATGTCAAAGTCCTGCAGCGTGTCCAGCTCCACACCGCAGGTCTTGAGCATTACGTCCCAGGCGTAGGACGGTAGGGTGTAATAGTGGGCGGGGTCCAGCCCGTACTCTGCCAGCGAGGTGTCGCGGAACTGCTCAAAGACATCGGTGAGCAGGGCGATGTCGCACCGCAGGTACTTGTCGGCATAGTCCTTGAGGTTGTGACACTCAAAGGCTCGCCACACGTTGAGGGCGTGCTCGTACTCCTCGTCCTTGATGTCCTCCAGGGTCATGGAGTTCCTGAACGCCTCCTTGGGCGGCAACTCCCTGGTCCTGTACAACGTGTCGTAGGACGTAACGAAGTCGTAGGGGAACACGCCCTTCCTACGCACCAGGTCGAACAGCCGGTCGTCGGGGAAGCGCTTCCTCGTCTCGCGCATCCTGTCCGTGGGAAGTCCCGCCGCCAGGTTGGCCAGGCTCATGGACAGGAACCTGTAGGTGTCCAGGAAGCGCACCGCGAAACTGCTCTGTCGTTGATTGTCCCCGGGCTGACCAAAGTGGAATCGCTTGGTAAAAGCGATGTACCGCTCCTCCGTGTGGGCCAACACGTCCACGTCGCCGGGGTCGATGGCTAGCTCGCGCACTGCGAAATGGGCGTCGTAGTTGGACAGGTTGTGGAAGTAGCAGTTGATGTGTCGCTGCTCCCGGTACCTGAGGTTGCACGAGCGATGAGCGGCTCCTCGGAACTCGTAGGGCGGGGCGTGATTGTGGTCCCGCACCTTGACATCCTGGTCCGTGAACTCCTTCCCGCAGAGGTAGCAGTGAGTCGCCGCCAGGTATTCGTCCATCTCCTGCCGGGTCAGAGAAGGGTACAGAGCTCTCATGCTGAATAGGAACTCCCACAGCGCCAGCACGTCCATCTTCAACCTCTCCGTGAAGACCTTGGACGCGTCAGCCCCGAAGTAGACGCGGGGCTCAAACTCCTCCAGGCCGAGCGAGTCCACGATCTGGTAGGCGAAGGCGTACGGGACGTGCAGTTGCAGGGGCCTCGTGCCGGGCGGCGCTTCCGCTGGGTCAACAGCGACGGGCTGCAGAGCACACTCAAAGTCCGCGTAGATGCAGAACCTCTCCCGCCTAGTGTACTCGGGGTGGGCGAAGCGGATCTGCTGCTTCTTCGACAAGTCCAGGCGAAGGGGAGCCTTGGCGGTGCAGTATCACATGTGCTCCTCCAGACGCTCGGCACCGGACAGTTGCAGCTTGTTGGGCCGGTTGTCGAAGTAGGCGAAGCATCGCTTACACACGTGGATGGCGTGGCCGTAAGACGTCAGCTGGTGTCGCACTAGCCTACTCATGTTTGCGATGTAGGCGTAGTGACTGTCCCCGCCGGTGGTCACGTACAGCAGGTCCCGGTGATCCTCCAACTCCCGCTTGCAGATCTTCAGCGGGAACACGCGGTCCTGGAACTTTGGCGATCCGTCGGGGCGTCTCCCCACCATGGCGCGCTCGATCCCGTACACGTTGACGCTGATGGGGTTCCTCCTCTCGAAGACCTTAATGTCCTTCACGGCCACGGGGAAGCGTAGGCCGACCCAGTCGTAGCGTGCCATGACGTCCGGTGTGTACGATGCGGGCCTCTCCGGGTGTTGCATGACGAACTTGGCCAGGACGGCATACGCGAAGCACATGTCATCGACGTTTTGTACGTTGATAACGGCACGCGTCTCGCAGATGGTCCTGGGAAGCTGGACGAACCGGGCTCCGCGTTCTCCCAACGGGGTGTAGAGGTTGACGCGGATCTCCAGGTCGCGTATTCGGAGATAGCTCCACCCGCTGCCCACTAGCAGGCACTGCTCCTTCTCTTCCTCCAGCTTGAGGAAGGAAGCCGATAGGAAGTCCTCCAAGTTGGACGCGGCGGTGAGAGGCACGTTCTTTGTCTTGAAGGCCCGCAGACAGGTGGCTCCGTGAACGTTGGCGAATTCGCACACTAGGAACATGTTCACCTTGATGTTCGGGTGTCGGGTCCTGACGTCGGCCAGCAGTTCCAGGACGCTGTCGAACAGCAGCACCAGCGCGTCCTCCACGGCCAAGAAGTCCTCCATGGGCCGGGACAGGCCGAAGGTCAGGAGGCGACCGCGGAACGCCCGTTGGATGGGGCGGAACGTGGGTAGTCCGCCGCCACCCACCATCCCGTCGGGTGCCGTGCTTGGTCTGGGCTGGGGCTCGCGGCTGGGTCCGGGCTGGGGCTCGCGGCTGGGTCCGGGCTGGGGCTCGCGGCTGGGTCCGGGCTGGGGCTTGCGGCTGGGTCGGGGCTCGGGTGACAGGACGGGCAGGCGCGGCATCTCGTCCACAACGAGGTTCCTCACGACGGGGCAGTTGTGGGCCTCGTGCCGGTCCCGGTTGTAGCGCCGGGTGAAGCCTCGGTCACAGTAGGCGCACGCAAACCTCATGCCGCGGTGGGCGCTCTCCATGTGCCGCTGGAGAAAAGCGGCCCTGTGGAAAAGGGCGCCGCAATCGGGACAGCGGACCTCGTTGGCGTGCACCAGCTGCACGTGACGCCGGAGCAGGTCCCCGCGGGAGAATCGCCGCCCGCACGCGTCGCACTCGGGCCGTGGGTCTCTGAAGGGTGGCGTTGCAGAGGAGGAGGAGGAAGTTGAAGCAGACGGGCTCGCACCGTGGACCGCTTCCATATGGTGGCGAAGATCCTCGGGACCCGCCAGGGCAACGGAGCACAACGGGCACGGATGGCCTGCGAACAGGAAAACAAGTCCTATTAGTGACCCCGATAAACACGAGGGTGAGGAACTGGCAACCTCTTTCTCATCTCAATCACCAGTTTGAGCCCAGTAAATACAAGGGTGAGGAATTGTACAGAGGCCTGGCGACCTCTTCCTCATCCTGGCTGGGCCAGTTTACCCGGGCCCAGTAATACAAGAGTGAGGAATCGCACAGAGGCTGGCAGCCCCTTGTTTACTACTTGAATCTGTTTACTCGACTAAAGCCGTTTACTCTCTCGAAAACAAGTCATTAGTACTGGCGGTTTCTTGTTTAACATAAAAACCATGCCTGACGCTTGATCGTAAGGATGAGTGAGGAACTGTATAGAGAACTAACGACCTCTTCCTCATCACAATCGCCAGTTTACCTAGGTCCAGTAAATACAAGGGTGAGGAATTACACAGAGGCTAGCAATCCACCTATTCTTGTTTAACATAAAAACCGTACCTGGCGCTTGGTCGTGAGGAGTGAGAAGATGAACTGTGGCGAGGTGGCGTCGCAGGTTATCGCTTCGCCCGAAGCGTCTACCGCAGACGTCGCAGTTGAGATGGCGGTCGCTGTGAGCGGCTGTCGTGTGGCGAGTCAGGTTTCCGGCGTTTGCGAACACGCGGCCGCAGACCACACACATGCAGGGACCAGCCATCTACAAAAACATCGGGTATCTGTATTCCCCGTTCGCTACAAAGGCACAATTGTCGCAGCAAAAACACTTTGGTAGCGATACCCCTGGGAACGAGGCGAGTCTAACCCTTTTAATAATGTTAGATAGAAATAGATGACATGAATCGCTCGTATGACATTCCCAACACTGGTACACGTCTTTGTCTTTGTTACGCTCACACATAGCGATTTCGCTCTCGTCTGTAATTCCACTAGGCACTTGAAAGTTCGATTTAAAAGCGAAACCAAATTTTATTTCACTCAAAACGTTTTTAAAAAGGAGTGGAAGCGAGTCTATTTTGCTTTTTAAATTTGGTTCGTTAACTTTAATCGTTAGAAAACACAACTGTTCCAAGGTCATTACGGTTTCACTCATCTCCATCTGAAAAGAGACAAGGACAAGACTCAGTGTACCGAGATATGCAAAACATTAAATATTAATTTTAGCTAATAAGATTTTAGAGCATTGGTAAACTTTCTGATGAAAAAGTAAATTACATGTTACTTACGTTAACTTTTACGGGAATCCAAAGACAATGAACAGCAAGTTGTGTAGATGTATCGCAGAGACAGCACTACTTCGTCCGCACAGTAAGAGCTCCAAAGACAAACTGGTGAAACCTCTGAAGACGCGCTCATAAATAGCACTCCGGTCGGGAGGAGAAATCGGTCGTGGAAGTTTCCACTGGAACCGCTAATGGGTAAACCGACTGTGGCGGTCACGTAGGCGGAGGATGACGTCATGGCAGTTTCCTCCGAGTTGCCCTCCGAGTTGTTTACACCTTCGGTCCTACCCGTCAGTCTCCTTCTAACGGTACTGGCAAGCGGTGCACCATGTTTCATTTATTCACAATGGTTTCGGAGCCGGTAGGGTCCTATCCAGCGACAATGCCTTTCCATATACATTCCACGATATCAGAGGTGGATTCGATAGACGCGGAGGTATTTCTGCAAACGGTTTATTACTATACGAGATGCTTCCTCGGAAAATTACATGTTGAATTTTGGCTAGAAAGACCGTTGGCCCCACACAAGTGTCGGCAACTCAGGGCTGACCTGGGAGACTTTAATGTGATACCGTCACACGTCTTATGCCGCAACGCCATAGTTTGGCTCCTTCGGGAGGTTAATCCCCCGATATATGCGAGGGTTGTAGTAAACGGAGGGTAAGTCAGGGGGGGGGGTGATTCCTCATTCCTCCTCTCACGCCTGTGCTGGTTTTAGTCAAGCCGGCATACAACGTGTAACGAAGTCACATCAAATTCGGTCGGCAAGCAGCCGAGATCCCATGAGGAAAACGCGTTTGAAAATTAATAGCGGGCCCGTTTAACAGTGGATTTTCAATTTTCTTTAAGCGATTGTTTTCTTAGGTCACGGCCCCACATGTGGTGAGGTTTCGTCAAAATCGGTTGGTAAACAGCTGAGATCCCATAAGGAAAACGCGGTTTTAAATTAATAGCGGCCTTGTTTAATGGTGGATCTATGGGGTTCTTACGTCATTCGCTTCCTTGGGGATAGGCCTACACTCTGAAAAAAGTCCCGTGGGAATCGGTGGATAAATAGGCTAGTTATTAATTTTCGAAAGTTTTTTCCTCATGTTCAAGGTCATCACGAAAAGTGCCATTGGCGGCCGGGGGGGGGGCTGACGTCACCCGGGGGGGGGCTGACGTCACCGGGGGGGGGCTGACGTCACCGGGGGGGGGCTGACGTCACCGGGGGGGGGGGCTGACGTCACGGGTGGGGGGGGGCTGACGTCACCGGGGGGGGGGGGGGGGTGATTCCTCATTCCTCCTCGCACGCCTTTGCTGGTTTTGAATCGGTCTTTGCCCCCTACTTCTATTGTTACAGTTGAAAGAAGCTTGGATGGGGGTCGGAGATATTTTTGTAAGTAGAGATTAAGAACAAACCAACATTTTTTTATGAAATATAAATATAGTGCAACGTATTACATCGCAATTTCCCACATAATTTCGTATAATGGAATGTTAACAAAGCTACAATATCCATTTGGTTATCATATTATTAGAAATACAAAACCGTCATCGTAGGTTGAACATTGTGTTTTTATGATGCTGTTATCAACGAAACACAATCGACGGTGCAAAATAAAATACGTAATATAAGCGGTAACCGATATGCAGGTAACGGAATCATGCCGGGATATCATTATTCTCTGGACAATAATAAAACCCAATATCGACTCCAATTTGAGTAAAATACATCCTGCGTTTTATACCTTTATTTTAGGTATTATCAAATAACCAAGCGGTCTTCACTGGAAGAGTTCTTTACACTCTTAAATGTGTGTCTATATTTATTCTATTTTTTATGTGAATACAAATGTTTCACTATAAATCCGGGCAAAATATAAATTACTATTTGACACTAATTACAACATATACATTATATAAAGCTTCAGTTAGACTTGAGAAATCGTACTACATAGGTATGTCAAACATAGGTATGTTACATAGGTATGTCAAACATAGGTATGTTAACTTAGTCAAAACGTCACTCGAAAATATTTGTCTTATGAACTTGATTTAAAAAAAATTGTTTTTATTTTTGTAATAAATACATTTATTTTTGTCGCGTTACGTAAAAATTAAGCTTACAAATAAAAAGTGATCTTTATCATTGCAAATACTTTAATAATTGATTGACTGTAATACTTAACATAACGATCCTTACTTAACGATGTTTTTTTGATTGAATATTTGCAATGACTAATGGTTAAGTGCCATTCACTATATGGTTAACAAGAAAATATTAATAGATAAACTTAAATATATTAAAATTTAACTAAAGGAATTTTTACGGTGGTATCTTTTAACACTGCATACAGCTGCAATTACCAGAAAAATGTAATTAAATCAAAATGAGGCGTTGTACTCAACAGCTAGTTTTTCAAGTGGCATTCCTTTTCTGTAAGATAATCATATACGCAAGTAACATTTCCTAAACCTTTGTATCTTGTGGAGTTCTGATTAAATTACTTAACAAACTAAACTGTATACTTATTTAATATACTTTGTTGCATTGCTTTAGAGTTGTTCCGATAGAGAAGAATATACAGATATTTAAGCAAATAAACGATGTTCCAAATATCAAACTATAATACATTGGAGCATATTAAAGTATATAATTATAAAACACAGGGTAAACAGTTTGGTTGATATCTTCATGCATTCCGAGCAATATGTCTGTGATAGACACCCTTTTTTATGTAAGTTTATACGATTTTTCTTAGTTTAGATATTTCGAAGGCTTATTCTATGCTATTGTTTCGTTGTCCAATCAACAGTTTTATTCTTAATGTAACACATATTGAAAACAGTTAATTCATTAGAACAAATTTAATTGTTTATCATTCAAAAAGTTGCAAGTGTTCAACATGTTTTAATCGGTTAAAACTAACGGTACTTATCGGTCAGTCACATTAGTGGTAAAGTAATATCTGGAAAACTTGAACCAATCTTCCTCCTTATTAACTTAAAGTGAATGTTAGGTTTAATGGATTGATTGAAGAAAACTACCGTCCAAAACTATCAACTGTTAAATTACATTATTTTCAATCTTTTCCAGAGTCTTTGAAATTAATTTTATATTTTATACCCAACAGTAAATTATTTATAAATGTATTTGAATAGTCTCTAAATACAATTCGAATGACATTTGGCCAGTTTAATTGTTACTGTCAATTTTACGGAACTTACAACATGTTAGCATCAAGTAATGAAACGGCCTGCGCTAAAAATTAGTTAAATTGAATCGTGGAAGAGAAGTGGAACTACAATTCTGCCTGAACAGAAGAAAATGTGAATAATCTTTCGCCAGACAGAAAATAAATAGTTTTCGCGTAAAACTGTGTAAAGGAGTTTTAACTAAAGTTAGATTAAAACATCTTTAACATCTGAAATAGAACGTATGTGAAAGTAAAAATTGTTTAGCTTCATACTTTTAATATTAATTATCGGTTCAAACAATGGATCTTCGTAATCCTCCTCATTGTTCATTTACAATATTTGTTTTTTTTTCTGATTATTAGATTTTTCATGTTGGAATAGATTTCGTTAAACGTTTGTAAAAAGGCATTAGTTTATATTATTAAATAAGAATTCAGTTTAGAAAAGGATACTCTTTAAAGTATTCAAAAAAATATATTACCTAAGAATGCGAAAAACGATTTGAGGCAGATTTTTCTGTTCTTTAGTACCAAGAAAACTTACATTGCGTTGCTAATGAGTGCATTAAATAATATAACCAAGAAATTGGAAAAGTTATATCCCAAAGACCCTGCCTTTGTAAATTAAGCTTATATATGTTTGAGACTGAACTTAGCGTTGCCCAAGTGTTTATAATAGAATTACATTCTCCCAGTAAGATTGAATCGCACTACAAAGACTTTAAGGAATGCACTACATGGAATAATGTCCTTTGATAATTGGATCATGGGGATGCATTCCTATTCGTTACCTGCACATTACTAAGGGCATTGCTGTTACATTAGTATACACTAATATAAGGTTTATTCCAGAAAAAAAATCCAGTTAAGGGTAAACGTTGTAGGTGTTTGAATTAAACTATTTATGTATGGGAAAGTTTAAATACTTTAATTTAGATGGTTTATGAAAGACAATATATAATACAGTTTCTCAGAGTATATTTATAGATTTTGTTTAGATTTTCTCATTTTTTACTATCAGAATACATAAACGCGTTAAAACAAATTAAATTTAGCGTTACAAATTCTTAAAGTAAGAGTTTTTATAACACGGTTGAAAGTGTGTAAGGCATAAATTTGTAATAGT
Source organism: Allygus modestus (assembly GCA_963675035.1). Classification (NCBI taxonomy): domain Eukaryota; kingdom Metazoa; phylum Arthropoda; class Insecta; order Hemiptera; family Cicadellidae; genus Allygus; species Allygus modestus. Next base: position 28,661,320 of record OY776115.1, on the reverse strand, counting down.
AGCAAATGTGATTTATACTCTTTCGTGTTCCATTTTATGTATTTTTGTAGTTTATGTCTAATTCTTATTGTTAAAACCAACAGAGGGATAATGTGACAACTTCTTTAAAGTTCAGCTTAACGCCACATGAATGTCTAACAATAATGACCACGGTTCAAAATGAAAGAGTCAAGCAAACTGAATGTTTTCGTAGCGTCCAATAACTTAGTTATCTAATTAGGCTTTAATGGTTTAGAAAAAAATAAGATTTTTGCAATAAAGTGTCTAGTTTGATGAGGTTTTATTTCCTCTAAGTCCATCACTAGTCGTATTTCAGATTTGTCATCATCATCGAAGTTATAATGACACGTTTGACTAACAAACACTCTTGGAATATTGGAATTCAAACTATAAAAGTCAATGCTTTATAATCATGGAATATTTTAACTTTGTTCGCTTTCAAAATACAATATGAAATATACTAATTACAATAATTTTTAGCAAGATACAATCATTTTAGTTGTTTAGCTTCTGAATTACTTATAACTGCTTTACAATAATTCTGATTGTTGCAATAGCAACTGATTACCCATGTAGAGTTGAAACTATATTTAAATGTAAACTAAATAACGTTATGACTTTAAAATGATGTACGCAATAAGTCAGAAACCATTTTAATACTGGATTAATAGCCTCCGGATCACCAGTGAATACATTTAGTGGTTTATGTATTTGTGTATGTTTATGTATTTATGTATGTATTATGTATTAGTGGTTTATGTAAAATGTATAATTGCATTTTAATACGTTACGAACTATCTTTGACAAGTTAAAATAGCGCCTTTGACAGATCTAGTGACTTATAGAGTCCATCTGGAGCTAAGCTACGGAGGTAATGGCCCCGGACTCACGATCACTGAGTAATGGCGACCATTGATCTTTGGAATGCTCACCCCATTAGGAACAGCAATTCCTTTTGTGTTTGCGATCAAGCGAAATCGTAACATAATACAATATAGATTCACCAGTTCAATCTTCTTTGGAAACCATTTAAAAACTACATAAAATCATGATTAAGACTGCACTCACCTTACACCATAAGATTTTTTTTTAACCTCAACTATCCGTCACCATATGCTATTGACCTGTGCGGTGAACTAAAGCACCCCATAAAATTATCTTACCTTTATCAACTTCTTTGGTTATAGTCCTTTATTAAACCTAAAGTTCAAGTTTTGTTTCTCTTGTGTTTCTATATACAAAGCCAAATCATTCCATGAACTTTTAAACAGTCCATTAGTCTGACACCCGCATACAGGTAAATGAAAAGTCTGACTTACGATAAGATTTAATTTTGGTAATTTAAACACTCCAAATTTAAATTAAAGTTCCAAAGTAGAACACATATTTTATTTTATTATTTTATCAGCTGTGTGATTTGATTTGACTAAAAAACTGAAATCAGGTGACCAAGCAAAGCTTTTTAACAATACTAGTCTTTGTAGTGCTTTCCTCTTCGCATTCAATTTCTTCAAACGAATTTGGTTTCACCTGGTGTGCCTATTTCCAAAATTTTGGTTAAAGTAAAATTAAACTATCCTTAGGTAACCTAAACTAATAAATACAATTATTTGGATTAACTAGTTCGAATAGTTGCATTTACTTTAAATATTTTTTTTACTTAGTATAAGCACAATCAATAAATATTCATCCATCCAGCACTGCTCCTGCAGTCAATTTAAACATATGTAAAACTCAAAAAAATATAAAATAAGGTAAAAAGAACAACGATGTTGAAAGCCCACCATGACAAGTTATATTTGTTGACTATCCAGCTTAACAATGAATACTTTGAACCATTATAATAACTTTAGTACATTGAAAGTTCCAATAATTCACTAAAAGAAATAAACCATAGGAACTACTGCAAACAAATCCAATATAGATAGATTAAACAAATATGCCTTTTCAATTTGAAGAATAGATGAATTAAACAAATTTACTTCGAAAATGTTGCTTTATAATAGTGGATTAAATCACCCATCCATTTCTGATTGTATACCTAAACACAAACTGACAGCACAGTCATAATTTAAATATGAAATAGTATTTTCCAAGAATTAGGCTGATGGTTAATATTATTAACTCCCTCTCGGGACATGAATACGACGTTTTTAATTAAAAAATTTACGTATTGCAAACGTATTTGCAAACAATCTGTACCGTGCTCTGAAAGTTTTAAAGAGCCCTCACATGTATTTATTTACCTTCAGCATGATTAATCGAAATTGTATTGCAAGAAAAATATGTTTTCCTGCTTTTTTCCTGCTTCAAAAACAGATAAAAAGTATTACTTTGATGATTTCTTTCGTTTTAAGGATAAATCACCTGAGTTTATGACACATTTGGGTCGAAGTTATTTGCTATTACTCCCAACTATAAATTGATAAAATTGTTCAACGGTTGTTAATAATCAATAAAAACTAATACTATCGATTTGGGTTAATTTTGCTATGCCGTACATGACAATCGATAGTTCGAAGTAATCAATCAGGCAATCATTAGTTGTCCCTACCTCAAACTAAAAAGTTGTAACAGCTGTTTGTTTAAAATATCAAGATCAAAATGCAAGTAAACTTTAGAAGGTATACCGATAATGTAATTTTATTTTTTGTGAAATTTGCACCGGGTGTCCAATAAAGTGCACCACTCTTAAATTTTTAACGACTTTACATTTTAAAACAATCTATGGTAAATAATTTAAGCATAAGTAAAAACAACATTTTTTTAGAAGTTAATGGTTTCAATCCTCACCCATAATTAGGCGTTGCTGCGGGTGGTTTTTATTTTCAAAATAGCAACCCCTAACAACTTTCACATCATTTCAGAGAGGATAGAAAAAGAAAACGAATGCCACAAACTAAACCTCTCTTTATTTATTATTTAATAATGTAATGTTATGGCCAGCAAAAGAAGTATTTTTTTTAATTTGTACTGCTAAGATAAAGCAGTACCACAAATCAAATACGGAGTGGGAAAATCCACTTTCCCTTGTTCGGACCTTTGAACGAAGATCTTTTAAAGTGAAAGAAAGTCATTTGGAAACCGTCTTTATTTTTGCCAAGAAGTGAGTGGAGGCATTTTTTAAAGCAAGAGGTAAGAATTTTTTAATATATTTAAATTTTATAAATGGTGTACGATTAAAAATAATGAGCCATACTCTGTTACTGACATTTTCTCCTGACAAGGGTCAGTCTAAACATTGGTTGTTAATTATTTTATTGTTTGTGGTATTTACAGCAGGGGTAGTTAAAAAATCAATATGATGATAACTTTTTTACCTTAACGTTAATTAAAATTACAGACAGATATATTTTGCGGCATTAATTTTTGTATCCTCTTTAAAATTATGTGCAACTTGTTATGCAAATAGAAAAATAAAATCACCCCCAGCAACCCCTATTTAGCGGTCAGTGTTAAAACCCTTAACCACCTAAAAAGTATTTTGAATTATGCTAGTAACCTTTATGCAACATTCGCTATATTTTCAGTATGACAACAAATATATGGCATCACTTGTACCGATTGTGGCTTGTCGATCCTCGCTTATTTTCATTCTCATGAGAGTCAAACTTGAGCTCGTATCGATAAGCTTCACTTCTGTTCCTAGTAATGAAATATACTATTCCACAACAGTTTCTTTAAGTTTGTTTACATTTAATACGATCTTAACAAACATGTTGTTTCTTCACCAGACACCATCGTGAGTTAGTAATCCACCTCACACACCAGGTCCACTGTTAAAATCCTTATTTGACATTCATACAAAATAGGAATACAATTTTGTTTTGTGTGACTTTTTTAATTATTAAGACATGTAATAATTTTGCCTTAAGGAATTTTAGGCAACTAAAATTATCTGTATTTGTTCGATTCCATAATCAATATTTTTAAACTGAGTATTTTACTAACTGGCTACTAAAAGGTCAAGAGGATTTTTCCGACTATTATCAATAATTTAAAAGGAAAAATCAACCACGTAATCAGTTACTTATTGATTAATCATCAATAAACAACTAAACATTCTTTGAGATTAAATGGCTGTAAGACCTTTATACATTATTCAAAGTCACTAAAAAGACCGTAATTAGAGTCAAATACAGAGCATTCAAAGCCAGCATTTATGACGAGATGTTGAAAGACGGATTATTCGCTACGATTAGTTGGATCTAGTGGTTGTAAATGGGGATGAAAATGCTTCACTGCATTTATATTTATTTCAAACCTGAGTAAAACTTCTTCTATTTTTGAATCTTGATCAAATACTTTTGACATTAAAGACTTTTTAATTATATAAAAAAACTAACATGATTATGTCAAACTTGCTTGTGAATTTAATTGTTAACACCCAGCGATGCGCAACTAGGTAACTCCCAAGATTGGGTCGAGACCGCAGAGGGGTGTAACAGAAAAGAGTGTTGGAGACCCGCTCACTCACAAGCTTCTGTGCCCCGACATCTGGGTCTTACTTTATTATGATGTCGTTGAGTTCTAAATAAACTGTGAGTGCATTACCTCGTTAGTCCAGAGTCCTTGCGTTCTAATGGCTAGCTTGATAAACAAAAATTACCAACCAATCAAAATACGAATACGAATGGGAAAATGCGAATGGGAATGTTGAATATTCCCTTTCATTGGGATAAAAAAATTATTGGATTAAAATTAAGCTGAAAGAGTTGCATATATTTGATGATGAAAGAGTAATTATTATTCATTTATGAGTCTACACCTCCTCATCCTGGTTCTATTAGAACGTAATTGACATTGGAAGAGAATGTATTAATATTAAATTTCCTTTGTATAATGTCTGAATAAACAGTTTTCCATTCCATCAATTCCTTTTTAGCAGCTTAAGTCGTTGGGTCGGTTAAACTTACAAAATTCTTCCACAAATAAGTTTACAAACATTTAAAAATATTAAACTATACTGCAATCTAAAAAAAGTCCCTATAAATATAGATTCGTCCCTATTCATTTTACATTCATAACAGGTTTTAAACCTGTTCTTAATCTTAAGAACTGGTATAAAATTAAGCTTAACAAACCATATTAGTTTAAAAAATCTTTGTTTATAACTGTCTCTAAAAATTTGGCTTATCAATAACGATATTAATTACGTAATTATGTTTAAACATTAACATCCTTTTCCATGTCCCTGGTCAATTTTTCTCTATTTCAATAAATAAAACATCAAAGTTGCTTTATTTTACTATTATATAGGCCTATTAATATGTTTACAAGCTTCGTAATCCTAATCTGTCCCAATTGTTTACACCCTATAAACTGTGAATAGGCGGATTGAATTGAAGACAGTATATATAAACTTGTCTTTTACTATTATTGTTATAGCACGCGCTTTTGTGAATTGCAAATACTTTTATAGTGTATATGAAATTTGTCTTCCTTTTTTTTGTATAGTCAAATATATTGTTCCACTTATTGATCATGATTATGTCAAAACAACTTTGATATTTCATTGATATTTATGTTAAAATAGGAAAATAAGTTTTTGGAACGTACAGGTTGTTTGCATTATTTATACACATTGGTTATAAACATATTATGATACAAGCATAAACAGCATATTGTTTTAGTTTCTTCCGACTTTGTAATAGCTTTGGAATTTTCTAGTGATCAAATGACACTTGTGGAAGAGAAAAGCAATCATAACTTTACTTCCAGGGAAGTCAACTATACTCTCCATGTATTACTTGACTTGTTCTATTTCACTTATTTGGAAACTATGAACATTTTAAGTTGTGAAGGACGTCTGATTTGCTTTATTGTTTAAATATATTAATTGTAATTCATATAAAGATAACATTTAGGATAATATTACCATTTAATAATTATGTTAAATATATTAATATGAATATAGTTTATATATTGAAAAATTACAGTTTATGTTGTAGTATAATTGTTTTGCTCGGTTAAAAATAGTATCGTTTTGTAAATATAATCGATATTTAGCTACTTACATCATGTTTCATAAATAGTAGCATATGAATTATTTGGAGTTATACTTGTTACTCTTTGAAAAAATTTGTAAAATGGAGTAAAAATTCCGATACATTGCATAATATAAAACAACAAAAAACACTTGATTAACTCATTTTTAAAGGGGTGTTTTCAACGCGTCGGTTGTATTTAGACTTCACGCATGAACGGGCTAAGCCAGAGGGTGCAAGGGGGTGTATAAGGCCTAGGGCAAATAGTAAAGAAACATAACATATTATTTAAAATGTTATGTGGTTGATTATTATGCACATAGCCAGTAACACCAATATATTCAATAGTGTAGTGTTTTACACATCTTTTAAGAACTATGAACATCTACGACCGCATAGCTTTAGTTATACTTAAAGAATTACTCAAAAACAATATTTATTTTGAGTTATGTATTTTTTGTTGTTGTAAATACTGTATTCCGGACAACCATAACAATTTATATTAAAAATAAATATGCACAAATTGATGGTAAATATTCAAATCTTGTTCCATGTGTCTATTAAGTTAGTATCAACTTACAATACAGTATTTAGAAACAAAAAAAAGGTCATTTACATACAAATCTATTAAAACAAATGTAATTATTTTGGTATACAATGAAAAACCGCACTTTACAAATTTTGACATTTTTCGGTGTATTTTCAGCATATGTTTTTAGTTTGACTCAATCATATAAAAATGGATATTCGTGTGAATCAAATATAACTCCGAACTTCAGAAGTCCCCCGCGGCTCGTTAGCCAGTTTAATTGGTTGATATCTCGCTGCAACTTTCCACCGGCGAATCTCTTTGGCTTTGGATACTTGGATACTCTTGGCCGCAAAAGTCTTATGGATAATAATAATAACTAATAATTGCTAGCCGTGTTGGTTCTACTGGGAAAAAATAACTACAAGTAGTACTGCATCACAGTAAATAGTTTGATGAATTTATTTGTAGGATGTGTTGAGTTCATTTTATTGTGATGTATCGGTTATAAACCAAATATGTGAAATATTTACGCAATTGAGTTTGAGTAAAAATCTGTATAAAGGAAACTGTATATCTACAAGTTTTTTTTGGCTATGTGTCTGGAGTCATAAATCAAAATTAGTACTAGCCTTAAAGTTAGAGTATTACTTAAATAATTTCACGTTTCAAAAGTAGTCGATTTTATGTTTTCGAATCTTTTGCAGACTTTATAAAACAATTTTATATTGTATTTAAATATTAAATTACCAGCCTAATGTAAAGTTACATGTTTTACATTGATATCCCGTGTTGTTTAAAACAACAGGGTTATTATAAATTGAGGAAAACAGACTAATAACTATAACGGATAGTTTCCTAAAGCTCTATCTACCTACAACATCGTTAAGGTCAGGAAATATTTTATTTTCGTTCATTTTTAAATTATCTGCTACTTATTTCAAATACTATTTAAAGGATGTACAAAATATAATCTTGTAAACAAATTTTTACAGTTGAGGTAATCATTCTTTTTCATAAGTATACTTGCATAAAGCTAAATTAAAATGTATATGCTAAACTACTGACTAAATTGTCTACAAATGATTTAAATGACGTACTGTCATTTAATATTGGTCGCAGCTACAATGTTCTGTTAAGATGCTAGGTCTCTTACAGCCAAAAAAGTCTATATATTTAAATATTAACAAAGTATTAGTTACAACACATATATTATTCTTATAAAGCAGAACCACCTTAAAATAAAATTGTACACAAAAAGGTAGTGTTTGAGCAAAAGGTTCATGAATAATAATTTATGAATGTTTCTTTTACTAGCAAGCACATTGTATATTGATGAAAACGTTAATGTATTGTCTACATAATACATAAAGCTTTCACCCAGAATATTCAGTCATGATTTCAATACAGAGAGAAACCTATTATTTTTATTGTTGAACAATTATGTTATTGCTGATATAAAAGTAACATGCGGGATTAAAATGTCTGCTGAGCTCTCTCTATGTCATTTGGAAGAATACGTTTCACTTGCTAATCGCCACTGCTTCTTTTAAAGAACTGTTATAAAAATTTCATACCGCTGGCTTCTTAATTTGTTTATATATTTAACTAATTGTAATTTACCAAAGTTCTCACTACTGTAAACTAATTATAATATTTAACAGGTTTTAACAGTAGCTCCAAAAGTTTATCTTGTTTCGCAGACTTGTCCAACGATTTCTTTCATTCAGCTAACGTTAGACAACACGGTAGTCTAGTACCATATTACGTTTCCTCCATTTTCTTGGTACGTGTTAACGTTTTCCTCAGATTATTGTGGATTCGTTATAAGTAAGAGTAGGAATCTGACTGGGATAGAAAAATATGCAACCCTAAAATATTTTAGTGTATTTGTCATAGTAGAAGTTGCGGTACATAATTATTAAACATATAGTTTTATTAAAAGGATTATCTGTTTCATTACACAACATGCAATACATACAATACATGCAATACACAACACGATTTTTGTAAACACTCTATCTTTAACTCTGGTGAAATAAGTTTATTTAAAAAATATATATATAAACAATAATGTTAAACATATTTCCACACTGACTTAGCATATATTGTTTACATTCCGCTGCTATTTTTTTATGTTTATTATATTATCTTAAAAGATCACTCCCAGTCATCAGTTCAGGAAAATACATTTAGTAATGTAATTATTTTTATTTTTGTTAGTATGTCAAACCCCTTTGTTAGAGTTACATTTGTCTAATTTTAATTTATATAGTATAATCAGTTGTCTAAAACTTGAGTACATCGTTGTTGTTTTTAAATTCGAAATATACAATTTAATTAAAGATAAATATATTTTGTTTATATCTTACATAATAAACGGTCAAGGGTTTTATATTTAAAACAAGGTAATAAAAAAGTGCTTATCTTTTTTTGACTAACGTAGTGAACATGTTTTAAAACAAAAACACAAATCTAACATAAAATATAATATTTATTTTAAATAACAAACAAACGAAATCCCATTGAAATAATTTTTAATTGATAACAACGTGGAACGTATTTTTAGAAACACAGAAAATAGGTTAAATTTTTAATTTGTTGTCACTTAAATCGTTCCTTATTTAAAAAATGTAAGAGTATTTAATAGTTAAACTGTCTTTTGTTATTTATAGTACAAAAAATATAATTTTTAAATAACAGTTCTTACAAACACATAATTTAAAAGTACTGAAGTTGTATATCATATATTATTTACAGATATCAACCTAAAAATAGCTTTAGAGCTTTTGAATGTGTGGGTAGCTCTTTTTTTAATTACGTGAACCTATTTTGAACGAAAGAGACGCTATACTATAGGCCTATGTGGAACTACTTATAAAAACCCAACGAAAAAGATGCAATAAACGTATATATATATTTAAAACCAAAAAGGGTACTCTGTTTTTAAAATTATGCTTACAACTAATATATATATATATATATATATATATATATATATATATATTAACGTTTAAACCACTTACCACGTTAATGTTTAGATAAGTGCTTAGTTCTATTGCTTTCCTGCACTATCCAAACAACTGTAAAAAATATTAGTTTTTTAAAATTGTTTTGAGAAATACAATAATCACTAAAAGAATTTGAAAGGTCAATAGGCTTTTTTAATTTCCTTAAAGGAACATTTCTTGAGTTCTTGGTATTTAATAATAAGATTTAGGACACATTTAACTAGTACTGTCCGTTATTTGACAGGGCGTTAGAATGAGGTCAAATGGCTTGGTTATGGTTATTTAATTTTTCATTAAACTCACCGAGTTATATAAGGTGTTGAAAGTTGTAGTTAGTTAAGCCTCCCTCTCTCTCCTACAGGTTCGCTGGTCCTCCCACTAACATTAGTTATCAAACATTGCACAGTAAGCCAAACTAGGTTTATAATACCCAGTAGACTTTAAACTTGCAAAAGAGAAAAAATCATAATCCGTTGATATGTCTCTTTGGCAAGTATTTGTGCCTATCACTGTAAAAGTAATTACGAAGTTTTTTGTCTCTTGCCACAGGATCTATTTATTTTATTATCAACGCAACGGTAATGTCAATAGATACATACATTTAATAGATGGATAACAACACAAATACATTATAAATTCTTATGATCAACCATAAATTGTGAATAATGGAGCAATAATAAAAAATGTATAATAACAATATAAACACAATAAATAACAAAAATATACTACAAATGCATTTATATTTGAGAACATAACAGCATATTTGGGAATTGGTAACTATCTGCCTGTTACAAGTGAATTTCAACGTGTGAATGTGCAAGTGATGTGCATATGTGTTAGTGAAGGATAAGTGCACATTGTGTTGGTTTCATGTAAGGCGAGGAGCTAGAAAAGAATTGACTTTGGAGTGTTGAAGATTGTCGAAGAATAAATCGATCTTAACAGCCATTCAATCTATTACCATTGATGATTTCCCAATTGTTTAATGTCCACAGATACATTTATAATGTAAACAAGTACAATTTGACTATTTGACTGCAGCATGAATTACGTAAATTAATTTTTTCTTTATCGTAGCGTTGAAGGTATAAAATAGCTTTTAGTTTTAAGAGTATTTGCCAAAAAAGGTGGGTAAGTCTACATGAGCAATAACGATATTTGTAATATATAATCTATTTTTGTAATCTATTCTTTAATACACGAGAGGTTTTTCTTCACAGTCATAACTCGATAACGGCTGGATTGATTTTAACGATTGAGGTGTAAAATTAAATTAATTTAATTATTTTTGCGTAGATTTGGCAATACGTCTCAGAATTTTAAGAAATGGCATAAATTAAATACAGTAAAGGGCTGAATTTTTGGAACAGTGGCGCTATCCGACGGCAAAAGTCTAAATTATGTTTTGATTGATAGTACCTTATTATCATCCGTTTTAATATCAGTTGTTTTATTATGTTTTTTTTCAACTGAAGTAACCTTCCATTGGATTCAAACTTTCTCGGATTGGAGCAACAGGACATCTAGTTGTTATTAAAACGTTATAGCAGATACAATTTCAGTGTCGAATCAAATCACCGACTAAAAACTATTTTGGTTAAATGCAATATTCAATACACTTCAGAACGTCAAACAAGGACAAGCTACGTGACGTACTCAGCACACGGCACGAGGCTGTGGCGAGCAGTAGATTGATACCGGGCGTGATTGTCCCGTTCCGTTGGACTGCTTTCAATTATTCATCGTCATTTGTATTTCCAATCAGCAAATTGGAAAGGATTCAGCAATTTATTATATTTTTTTGAAAAAAAACTATATGCTTTTTTACACGACCTACAATTTACAAAATAGTTATTAACAAAATATTACACAAAGAATTATATTCCTTATAATCATGATTCCCGTTGTACTTATATTGTTCATTTATAGCATTTTGTAACCTGTTAGACATTTTTTTAAACAAAAGATTTGAAAGAATTAATAATCAAGTTTATTACAAAATATGTCAAGCACAAACGATTTGCCTTCATAATTGTTGAATTATTTCTACCTTTCATTGGTTTTCTTAAATTATATACAGGTTTTGTTTGAGTAAAATCTATCAAAATGAATACATCAACAAGTAAGAAATAATTGTATCGTCACAACGATTTAAAAAGTTACAGTGCAGTGCGTCCAATTTAATTCCTGGTGTGAAATTTAACACTTATTACTATAGATCAGTGGAACCAGCTTGAAAATATGTATTTCAATAAATAAGGCACTGAACGAATACACACGTTAACGTCACTTTTAATGTACTTCTCCTTTCTTAACGTCAACTATATGATAATTTAAATTCATGTCCTCAAATGGTTGGACTGCAAGAGATATGTAATGCATTGATTTTTAAGGATGTATTTGGAAAGGGTCTTACTAATACAGCATTAAGGTAAATAAACAAATAATAAATCAAAAATTATTAAAAATCACAGTTTCTTTTGCTGTGAATAAATATAAATCTTTTAACAACTCTGGACAATTATTTGACTTATAATTCCCTTTTAAATATCAATATATTATTATTATTCTGAGCTTAATAAAAATTCATTACCCAATTTGGTTTAAAATCGTCACTTCTGAAGTATTATTGTGATATAGATTAATAAAGTTAGGGGACACCAAGGAACAGCCCGTATCTAGAGGCGATGTAGGTAATTAGATTGTGCAAGCAAATATTTGAAAGCCCTTTGTATTCTAGGCATACCTGATTCTTGATTTAATCTTCTTTCGGATGCAAAAGTAAGCATTTAGATAACTACTTTCTGATTGCAGAACTTATATGTCTAGAAAAAAGTATTATTACAATAATTTCGTATTTTTTAATATATCGATTATTACGTAATCTATAATATAAACTTGGGATCGTCAGCAACAAAATTCTTACTTTTTTAAAAAAGAGAGCTACCGAAACGATGAAACTAAATTTAAAAAATTATATTCTGTCCATAGATTATATAGACATTGCAATATTTACCAAAAATAAATCTTGTAACAATCCTGTCAGCTTCGCAAATCTCTGTTGTGCTTGGAAATGCTCCAAATCGTGAGTGTTAATTATACTCTACTTGTTCTAAAGGAAGTGTATTAAAATTGGTATTTTTATTAGAATTGTTTAAAACGATATTTAAAATACTTTAAATCACCAAAGAACTCATTGAAGTTATGTAGTAACAATAAATATACGGATAAAAGTGCAACTGCATATCTTTATTCGTTTACGGATAAATACATTACATTACATGATACAAATTCTTCAGCGTTTGATAGTTTGGAATTAAAGTAGTGAAACAAATCCTACCTAAGCTACTGAACTGAATAGTGAAATGTAAAGAGGTTGAGGTCATGATCTGGCTGATCAACAAAGCAGATCAGCAATACCAGTGCAAACCTTACTCAAATATTATAATTCTGACTACATGAACAAATACCCCCGTCGCAGCAAACCTGCGTACTCAGCGAATTTCCAATGGAGATATAAATGTCTTAATACTACATAAAGCCACTGACCAAGTTTGGTACAAATATATTCATAAACAAGTGGTGTATTCAAATTTAATTATTCTCCATAAGAATAACATTGGGGCTGAGTACGCAGGTTTGCTGCAACAAGGAACAAAAAAATCGAATTTTATGCTAATATCAATATAACTCAACTAGGTGAAGTCGTATACCAGTTTTTATTAATTTATGTTCATAATTAAGGGAGACATAGCATTTAATTATCCCCCATAAAAATAACATGGGGGTTGAGCACGCAGGTTTGCTGCTACGGGAGCCTTTTGCAAAAAATTGTTTTTTTGAGCAAATATCAATAGCCCACAACAAGATGAAGCCTTATACCAAGTTTCGTGAGTATACATTCATAAATAAGCGAGATATAACATTTTTCCTTTCCTCCATAAGAATAACATAAGACAACGTACTGTGTTTAGCACTTTCAATATCTCGGTAACCAATGGACGTAGAAGAATGATCAAAATACCAAATTGTGTATTGTTTTAAGCTGAATCCAATGGTAAAAACCAATTTTTGATTTTTTCTAAAATTATATATACAAAACTCAAAAAAACCATTTTTGGGGTACAAAACCCCCCCAAAATACCCCTTCGGATGGAGCGATATGGCTGGTTTTCGAACTTAAAGTCATAAATGTTGCTTTACACGTTTATACCAAATTTCATCAAAATCGGATAATTTTTACGAGAGTTATCGTGCTCACGGACAAATATATATATATATAGTTTCGAACGAATGGTGTTTTTGGGGTCTAGGGACCTCAAAACGAAAAGTTATCATGGTCCCGGGCCTAGGTCTTACCATGCCGACTACGGTAATAGCTTCTTCCCTAAAAGGGAAATTCGCTAAAACACAATGTTATCAGTTACAATACATGATTTGATATTATTAACATGAAGATTGGAGTAGTAAAACAATATGTTGAGCAAAAATTCATGCGAATGACACAACAATCCATTGACACTGGCTATGAACTGCAGTAAGTACAATGTAATGAAATAAAATCGATGAAAGAGCATTCGGAAATCCCATCCATATACTGGTGTTAGCCTAAATAAAATAAATTAAACTTTGAAAAATATGTGAATTATAGTATATGCTCCTACTTAAAATTACACATTTTCTCTTTTATATCGTGTACATTCGACGTGATTGCGTGTAGGCTCGAACGTTTAAAAACGTAGATTTCTTAAATTTTAAGTTTTTTTCCATATGAGTCATATTTAAGTGAAGAATACATTTTGCTGTTTAGTAAACATGGCCTGAAATTGTAAATTGATGTTCAAAAAATTGGTGTAAACGCCATATAATAAAATGGCCAGGTATTAATGTTAGTTATTATTGTTTCTATATAATTACTATTGTTTATATGTATACAAAACTTAAATAATTGAAACTTAATAATTGCATAAAATATGTTTAAATATGAGGTACAATCAAGACATTTAAAGAAGGTACTATATTTATTTTAATGGCAGGCGAAGAAATAAATAATTTAAGTAATTGGATATTTTGTTAATTTGTAAGGTGGATATATAACATGATTAGTATTGCTTTCATTAATTGCTTTTTGTTTTTCAAACAAATGCTGATTTATTTTTAAAAATTTGAACACATAAACGTCCAATCACCGAGGTAGCAGGCACATTCTGTGACTACTTGGATGCATAGCCAGTGACGTATTTTATTTTGGGACTGATCACCCCAATTTAAATAACATTATCCCAGCAGAATTGCTAGCTTCTGCAAGTTGGATGAAACTTATTGATGCATCTCATGCTGGTTCAACAATTACCGTTTAAAGATTGAAGGAATTTATCAAAACTCATTAATTGGCATAAATATAATAAATTATATATAAAAGTGCATGTAACTTATTGGCCTTGACAAAATTAAACATTTTCCCAACAACTAACAACAGTTTTAAAGCAATTACACATGTGTTATAAAATTAAAGACTTTCAGAAATGATTCAAATGCAGCAGCTGATAGGAACTATTTTATTGGCGAATTTTTTTTGGTTTTGATGTACTACGGCTAATGTTTGGAAGATTTAAAGATTACTACATTGGAAATGCCATCAAGACTAGAAGTGGAACACAAAAAACCAACGGGAAGTCCTGACGAGAATCACAACGGATTTGGCACATTAGCATGTGCGAAGAGGTATGGCAGTTGTTTATTATTAAATAATTTATATGTTCCATCATTCGCATATTTCATAACTTTTGAAACACTCTAACTATTTTAAATCCAGCAAAATTGGAGACAGCCTTTGACCTTTTATTCATGTTAGATTAACGAAATTTATTACCAAATGTGGCATAAAGACATAATAAAACATGTCAGTCTTATCATGTTTGTTGATGATTATAGTGAATTATGTTCAAACATTGTCCTAATAACTATATATAACTTGAATGTATTTTTATTGCATTTAAAAACTATTATACGATTTGAATTGTTAATTACTTTCTTTAAATGCCATGTAAGTTATGTAAAACAACTGAATTTACGTTATTATTGGTTGTTATGTCCTATGAAAACTGTGTGTACGTATATTATGTAACGAATTGTATCAGGAGTGTTTTTTTGAATGTAAGATACATAGTTAGAACCAATACTATTATAAGATGTAAATTACAGGACTTTCTTTGTACCACCATCCTTGGACCATGTTCCTGTTGACCGCCCGCTAGACTGAGAGGACACCCTCTAAAACAGCGGCTAAACTTCTAGACGGTAAATCTCCTTCTTCGTGGTGAGTGACGAAAATTGTATAAAAACTATTACTGGACGATTTTACCTGCATACATCATTCCCATTTATAAACAGTGTTTTATTTAAACATATTTATGAACAAAGTGTTAAAAATAAAACAATAACAAATAAGGATAAAGACATGTAAATATGTAAAGCTTTGTAGTTTCATAATGAATCTGATAGTTGACTTTTGTGATTAATTACTATAACAACTGTTGGATGTTTTAAATATAAATGAATTTGTAAGGTAATAAATTTCGTTCTTTGTTAAATTCAAGAATAATTATTTGTCTCAATCCATCATCTAGTTGACAAAAGTAAAGTATCTCAATTTAAAAACTGCCATATCAAGTGTCAATGCATATAGCCCCTTCCAACATAAAAGAAGAACCACCCCAAAACCCTGAGCTAGACTGGAGCCGTTGGAAGGTTACATTTTGGCGCCTGAACGTGGGGCTGAATTTTAAATCCTCTAGTAATCGTAATATTTGAAACTAATGGTCCAATTTTAGTCTAATATGAAGGAGTCATGAAGAAATAAATGATTTTGGATTGAAGATATGTTTATGTGTGTTATATTTGCTATAAAATGTTTTCAGCATATGAGAATGTGAAAATATTTTAATTCGCATTTTGACTATTGATGTTATTATTTTCCTAGATGTTTAACCTGGTTTTCTATTGTATAATTGCTGTGTTTGTTGGATTTTGTGTGTTGGACATTTAATGTTTTGTGAGGTCCATGTAACTTATATGATTGATTGATAGACCCATTTTAACCTGTTTCATATATTGAATAGCCATGAGTGTGAATACAAAAATGAATGTGTATTACCTACGTAAGTCAGAAGTTAGATATGAATTAATGATTAGAGGTCAAGTTACTGAGGGTTCTGCTGAAGACCTTAGGAGACGTTTGTCGAAATGTTTTAGAGATGGATTAGCAATAGATGATGTCGTAGTAGCTTCAGTGTCTGTCGATGAGGAATTATTCGCTTGCGAAGAAAATTTGAAGGAGTTGTCAGTTTTAGTGGAGGAATTTGAGGGAAATCTTCATAACTCGGAAGGTCGACGAATTAGAACTAGATTATTGCATAATTTTCAAAGAGTTGAACGCATTCCTATAGGAGCATCTGAAGATGAGGTAGTCATATCACAGCACGTGAATCTTTTGAGTAGGAGTAAGACATTATTAGATTTATTCCAAATGAATGAGAATAGGGAATCTAGTCCAGAAGAACGAAGACAGGAGTTGGTCCAGAAGGCAGAAGGGAATCAGGATGTTGAAATACAGTTTGATAAATTAAATGTAGGAAAATCAGCTTCATCAGCGATTGGGAGTCTTGCTGCAAATAACAATTTCAGTAATAGTCATAACAATGTAGTTGGTAAATTAGATACATTTCCCCTATCTTCTCTTCCGATAAATCAAAATGAAACCGCTAACAACTTTAGTACACACCCTGTGACACATGAATCAGTTTCGCGTACAAAGGCCATACCAGTCTATAAGTGGGGACTAAAATTTGACGGTCAAAGTCAAAGTATAGGAGCTTTCCTTCAGAGAGCAGAAGAGTTGCGGAGAGCTAGAGGTGTTACAACAGTAGAGCTCTTTGACTCAGCAGTAGATTTATTCTCAGGCCAAGCACTTGTATGGTACCGTTCTACAATTGGTAGAATCTTAACGTGGGAGTCCTTATGCAGTGAGATGAAAATAGTTTTTCAATCCCCTGATTATGATATTCGATTACAACAGGAAATTTTCAACCGAGTACAGGGTGAGACCGAGTCGATTGACTTATTTATTGCGTCAATGGAAGGTTTGTACGGGAGATTAGCAACACATGTTCCTGAAGAGGTTAGGTTAAAGCAAATTTTCCATAATCTTCATCCGCAACTTCAAGATCGTTTGGCACTAGTTGACTTCACGTCCATCGAACAGTTACGTAAATTAGGGAGAAAAGCTGAGGCCGGTCGGTTTCGATCAACTATCCCACGTGGAACTTCAAAACATTTAGCTGCATTAGAGCCCGACCTAGCGTTTGAATCCGTACGACGCAGAACAACCCCAGTCGCCACCATAGAAACTACCCCAAAGAAGGTAATAAGAGCAACTTGTTGGAATTGTGAAGAAGTAGGTCATCGACACAATACTTGCCAAAAGGAAAGACGTAAATTTTGCTATGGTTGTGGGACACCTAATGTATTCCGAAACTCATGTATGAGATGTTCAAAATATTCAAGTAACGCTAATGATCCAAAAAACGTGTAATGCCGGAGGGCGATCAGGAAATTTGTATCGACCCTCCTAATAATAACAAACAAACCATAATGCCAGTCAATTATTTGTTAAAATCTAAAGAACAGGACCCGAGACCTTACTTAGATATTAGAATATTTGGCAAATCATTTCGTGCATTATTAGATTCCGGTGCATCACAAACTATTTTAGGCGAAGACGCTCTTTGGATTTTAGATAGGTTTCCTGCTAAATTAATTGATACACCCAATCATTTTGTAGAAACAGCTGACAGACAAACACATGTTGTAAAAGGACTTTTAAATTTACCGATTACCTTAGAAGGGAGAACTAAAAACTTACCTGTACTCGTTGTACCATCACTTAAGCAATCTATCATACTAGGAGTAGATTTTTGGGACGCAATGCACATTGTAACTGACTTACATGACCGAACTTGGGATTTTTCCTTTGAAAAACATAAAGTTTATTCCTTAGAGTCCAAGGAAGGCTTGTTGTCTAAGAGTAACCTTTCGGTAGAACAGGAAAAGAAATTGATTTGCTTAGTTGAAAAACATTTTCCTGAGTGTGAAGACCAGACGATAGGTAGGACTGACCTTGTCATGCACACTATTGATACAGGCGATGCTAAACCCATCAAACAACGATATTACACCATGTCCCCTGCTAGGCAAAAATTAGTTGAAGAGGAATTGGACAAAATGTTAGAATTAGGAATTGTCGAACCATCAAAAAGCCCATGGTCATCACCCATAGTTCTATTAGACAAACCCGATGGAAGTAAACGATTTTGCATAAATTTTAAAGCTTTAAATGCAGTCACAAAACCAGATGCGTATCCTTTACCTAAAGTCACACATATCCTAGATAGACTTAGAGATGCTCGATACCTTTCATCATTAGATATTAAATCTGCATTTTGGCAAATCCCTCTCGACCCTTCATCGAAAGAAAAAACTGCATTTACTGTACCAGGACGAGGATTGTACCACTTTAACGCTATGCCTTTTGGTTTACACAATGCTCCTGCGACATGGCAAAGATTTATCGATACTGTACTTGGACCGGAATTAGAAGTAAACGTATTTGTTTATCTTGACGACATTGTAATAGTTAGCTCTGATTTTGGAAAACACTTAGAAGTTTTAGACAGGGTATTGAAAAGGTTAAAAGATGCTAAACTGACCCTTAATAAAGCTAAATGTAAATTTTGTAGACCTGAACTCAAATACCTAGGGTATCTAGTTGACAGTAACGGCCTTAGAGTAGATCCTGAGAAAGTAGAGTTCATCTTAAAGATACCTACTCCCAAAAATGTGAAAGAAGTTAGGCAGTTTGTAGGAACAGCAAGTTGGTATCGTAGATTCATCCCAGAATTTTCTACTAGATTGTATCCTTTGACCACCATACTGAAGAAAGGAAAGAAGTTTGTATGGAACGAAGAAGCACAGAAATCATTTGATGATATTAGAAGTTGTCTAATAAAATCACCCATCTTAACTTGTCCTAACTTTGATAAACCGTTTACTATCGCCTGCGACGCATCTGCAGTAGGTTTGGGCAGTGTCCTCACTCAAGAATTGGAAAATGGAGAAGTAGTTATTGCCTACGCCAGTCGCACACTTACTCGAGGAGAACAGAAGTATTCAGCTACTGAAAGAGAGTGTTTAGCCGTCATTTGGGCTATAGAAAGGTTTCGACCCTATGTAGAAGGTACAAGTTTTACAGTTATTACCGATCATTATAGTCTACTGTGGTTGTTCAACCTAAAAGATCCTCAGGGACGACTAGCTAGATGGTCTTTAAGATTACAGCCTTACGATTTTAAATTAATTCATAGAAAAGGAAAGGAGCACGTAGTCCCTGACATGTTGTCACGATTGCCTCACGGAGAAGAAGAAGGAGAAACGCAAGTTATAGATACGGTGTATCAACTGAAGAACGTCACTGGTCAAGAAGTCGAAGATAAATGGTACAAGAAAATGATTAAAACTGTGGAAGAAATGCCTGTTAATTATCCTCTTTGGAGAGTTGAGAAAGGAACACTTTGGAAACTGGTATTGGACAAAAACGAGAAATCAAATGGAGAAACCTGTTGGAAGGAAGTAGTACCTAAAGAAAGAAGATCTGATATCCTATCACAATATCACGATGCAAAAACAGCTGGTCATCTAGGAGTTTTCAAGACATTTAAAAGGATTCAACAACGATACTACTGGCCTAAAATGAGACCAGATATTGCCAGATACATTAGAAACTGTACGGTATGCCAACGCACTAAATACGATCAAGATAGACCAGCTGGGTTTCTGGGAGCCCGTAGAAGTTGTGATACACCTTGGACGATGTTAAGTGCCGACTTAATGGGACCATTCCCCAGGTCTACTAAAGGATTTAAGTACCTTTTAGTCGTTACTGACACATTTACAAAGTTTACTTTGCTTTTCCCCATGAGAGCAGCGACAGCAGTAACTGTAGCGCGACATCTTGTAAATGATGTATTTATGATGTATGGTGTACCTCAATATATAATATGCGACAATGGATCTGAGTTTATTGGTTCAAGTTTTAAGAAGATTGCGGAGGAATATCAGGTAAAGATTTTGTTGAATGCCAGTAGACATCCACAAGCTAATCCCACTGAGAGGACAAACAGGACAATCATTAGTATGTTAAGGGCATACATTACAGAAAACCATCGATTATGGGATCAAGATTTACCCCAACTTGGATTTGCATTGCGGTCAGCCGTAAGTGAAACTACAGGGTTCACACCAGCATATCTAACTTTTGGTAGGGAGCTAAATGCTACCGGTAAGGGATTTAACTTACTAAAAGATTGGGAAGAGGTGCCTGAAGCTGTCAATAGGTCTCCACATATAAGAAATCTAAAAAATTTAGTTAAATTATACAATACCGTGAAGAGTAATTTAGAGAAGTCTCATCTGAAGAATGAAAAACATTATAATCTACGGAGAAGAGAATTATCACTTAAAGTAGGAGATTGTGTTCTTAAACGAAATTTTGTGCAATCAAACGCAGTCAACTATTTTTCATCAAAACTTGCTCCCAGATTTGTGGGACCCTATCGAATTAAAGATAAGATTTCCCCTGTGGTCTATCAATTAGAAGACTCTTCTGGAAAACCCATTGGAAATTGGCATATTTCAGACCTAAAACCATATCGTTCATAGTTTGAGAAAATTTCGAGGAAATTTCCTTCAGTTGGGAGGGTATTGTGACTACTTGGATGCATAGCCAGTGACGTATTTTATTTTGGGACTGATCACCCCAATTTAAATAACATTATCCCAGCAGAATTGCTAGCTTCTGCAAGTTGGATGAAACTTATTGATGCATCTCATGCTGGTTCAACAATTACCGTTTAAAGATTGAAGGAATTTATCAAAACTCATTAATTGGCATAAATATAATAAATTATATATAAAAGTGCATGTAACTTATTGGCCTTGACAAAATTAAACATTTTCCCAACAACTAACAACAGTTTTAAAGCAATTACACATGTGTTATAAAATTAAAGACTTTCAGAAATGATTCAAATGCAGCAGCTGATAGGAACTATTTTATTGGCGAATTTTTTTTGGTTTTGATGTACTACGGCTAATGTTTGGAAGATTTAAAGATTACTACATTGGAAATGCCATCAAGACTAGAAGTGGAACACAAAAAACCAACGGGAAGTCCTGACGAGAATCACAACGGATTTGGCACATTAGCATGTGCGAAGAGGTATGGCAGTTGTTTATTATTAAATAATTTATATGTTCCATCATTCGCATATTTCATAACTTTTGAAACACTCTAACTATTTTAAATCCAGCAAAATTGGAGACAGCCTTTGACCTTTTATTCATGTTAGATTAACGAAATTTATTACCAAATGTGGCATAAAGACATAATAAAACATGTCAGTCTTATCATGTTTGTTGATGATTATAGTGAATTATGTTCAAACATTGTCCTAATAACTATATATAACTTGAATGTATTTTTATTGCATTTAAAAACTATTATACGATTTGAATTGTTAATTACTTTCTTTAAATGCCATGTAAGTTATGTAAAACAACTGAATTTACGTTATTATTGGTTGTTATGTCCTATGAAAACTGTGTGTACGTATATTATGTAACGAATTGTATCAGGAGTGTTTTGTTGAATGTAAGATACATAGTTAGAACCAATACTATTATAAGATGTAAATTACAGGACTTTCTTTGTACCACCATCCTTGGACCATGTTCCTGTTGACCGCCCGCTAGACTGAGAGGACACCCTCTAAAACAGCGGCTAAACTTCTAGACGGTAAATCTCCTTCTTCGTGGTGAGTGACGAAAATTGTATAAAAACTATTACTGGACGATTTTACCTGCATACATCATTCCCATTTATAAACAGTGTTTTATTTAAACATATTTATGAACAAAGTGTTAAAAATAAAACAATAACAAATAAGGATAAAGACATGTAAATATGTAAAGCTTTGTAGTTTCATAATGAATCTGATAGTTGACTTTTGTGATTAATTACTATAACAACTGTTGGATGTTTTAAATATAAATGAATTTGTAAGGTAATAAATTTCGTTCTTTGTTAAATTCAAGAATAATTATTTGTCTCAATCCATCATCTAGTTGACAAAAGTAAAGTATCTCAATTTAAAAACTGCCATATCAAGTGTCAATGCATATAGCCCCTTCCAACATAAAAGAAGAACCACCCCAAAACCCTGAGCTAGACTGGAGCCGTTGGAAGGTTACAATTCAGAATGCATCGTCAGCTTCCTTGACTATCTTAGATAATTAAGCTTCATTTGTGTTCTGCCAACCCGTAATTTGTATAATCGTCTGTTACATCATAGTGGTTTATATTAAATGTATTAATAAAGGAAAAATACATATTTATAAACAAATATCTGATACAGCATCATTGAGTTTACAATACATAAGATATTGTACCCTTAAATACCAGTGTTTTAAATAACCAAAAACAATATCAGTGTTCTGTCGTTATTATAAATAACAAACAGTATAAAAATACTGGCACTCACCTACTCCCTTTTAACCGTTAAATGAAATCCTCTATACTTAATGTATAAAACGCCCACCAAAATCTAATTTTTCAAATCTGTATTAAGAACATATTCTTAATCTACGTATATTCATATATGTATATAATATTATCTGCAGACAGACACCACCTCAAAATCTTAAGTCGTTCAGGGATCACCAAAAAGAATTATAAATATTTTACCTAAAAAGTTATAATTTATAGGATAGAAATACTGTACAGTTATTCAAAATAATCGACAACAATTCAGCTTCATTGAGTGTCGTTGCTCACCATCACACCGTGTCATACAGCATCGAGGTTAAAAAGATGGAGCTATTATACATTTAAATTAACAATGTAAATAAAATATAGGTTATAAATGAATTTTTACTTTAAAGGTCCCACCCAATACTAATACATTTTGTCTGCATTATTTGAAAGAACCTGTAAATCTCTACACGCACATATATAGTGAATGTATTTTATATTATTTACCGATGATTACTATTTCTATAGATCATGCAATTTATTTAAATAACAATAAGCTTCAGTGACGCAATTTAAACATAGTTAACCATTGCTATTAAGGTTTTTTGATTGTTTTAATGTAATATTTAATTGAACAATTTCAGGTACAAAAATTACTGTGAAGATTAAAACGCGAAGGATAGTTTATATGTCTGTTAACCCTTCTAAACATATCAGTACAACGTGAAACAGTGGGGTAAGATGTACTACATAGAACTCTGAATTTCTGAAATTGAAAGGGACAAGTAACACTCAAATGGTGTGAAGAAGGAGGGGGAAGCTTTGAATTGTAACAATCAAATTTATCGAAGTTTTAACTGATAGGTGGAGCAATTTATTACTTGTGATTGACAAACAACTATAGGAAGCGCTATAAACTAAAAATTGCTCTCAGCTCATCCACATATTATAAGACATTTGGAATAAAAATTTCACTTGCAAGATTGTATATTCTGCTATTTTATGATTTATTACTAGGTCAGAGAAAACGATAATACCTTCAATAATTCACTTTAGAAGTTTGTTTCTTCCTCTTGAGCTATTTCGAAGCACCAATCATCATGGTCGAGGCCTTTACCTTAGTTAAACTTTCAGACTTTACCCTTGAGTTCAGAGAGTTTTCGTCGCTCGTTTTCCGCTAATCAACTTCAACTCTCCCTCCAAGTTGACTATCACGACACTTGGTTCTGCCGGAAATTGTGCCGAAAGGGAAATCGTAACTGAAAATTTGTTGAAACCTAAATTTGAAGTGAAATACAATCCAAGACCCATTTCCCTCTACTGGATTACATCCGAAAGCAAACAACTGTAGTAATAATAATACATTTACAATAAAGATCAAAAGTATCTATATTTTCAAGTATTCTGAACTTGGCCCTACCTCTGGTAACAGAATTGAAAGATTATAAAATTTTAATTTGGTGTAAGATAGTTTATATGAAGCATTAATTAATTAAACTAAAAAATAATAATAATAGTAACTTACCTTACATATAAAGAAGTATGTAATACAACAGCAATTAAAATATCCCCGCAAAATAATTCTAATAACGGTCTAAATAGTTTAATGATACTTTAATAAGCATCAAATATAGAATATGTTACTACACTTATTCTTTAATATTGAAACTAAAAGAAAACTTGGGTTCTTTTTTCAACTTAAAAGTAACATTTTACAAGGTAACCACACACTCCCTATGCCACGCATGTTAAAATGCACAACTTTTGGTACACTTTATAAAAAAAACTGTTATTCACAGGATCCTGAATATTTTTTTATGTATTTTAAACTATTACCTATAATGTTTGCCTATTTTA
Organism: Allygus modestus; assembly: GCA_963675035.1. Taxonomy (NCBI): domain Eukaryota; kingdom Metazoa; phylum Arthropoda; class Insecta; order Hemiptera; family Cicadellidae; genus Allygus; species Allygus modestus. The sequence continues at coordinate 28,636,291 of OY776115.1, read as the reverse complement.
AATTTAATACCATAAAAGCAATTTAAACAAATTATTTTTAAAAATAAAAAAAAATTGAAATTAAGATTTTAGCGAATTTCCCCTATAGGGAAGAAGCTATTACCGTAGGTCTCATAGTAAGACTTAAGCCCGAGACCATGATAACTTTTTGTTTTGAGGTCCCCATATGCCAAAAAACACTATTCGTTCAAATTTATATATATGTATATATATATATATATATATTCTACGCCCAACCATTGCAGAGATATTCATAGTGCTAAACACAGTATGTTGTCCAATGTTATCCTTATGGAGAATAAATAAAATTTCATATCTCGATTATTTATTAATGTATGTTGATGAAACTTGGTATGTGGCTTCAAGTAGTACCGGTATATTGATATTTGCACAAAAAATTTATTATTTGTTGATTATTCCCGTAGCAGCAAACCTGCGTACTCAGCCCCCATGTTATTCTTATGGAGAATAAGTCAAATGTACTGACTCCCTTAATTATGAACATAAATTAATAAAACTTGGTATGTAGCTTCACTTGGTTGAGTTATATTGATAATTATATAAAAACCCATTTTTCTGTTCCTCGTTGCAGTAAACCTGCTTTCTCAGCCGCCATGTTATTCTTATGGAGAATAACTAGAATGTCATATATCGCTTATTTATGATTGAATATCGATGAAACTTAGTATGTGGCTTCGCCTAGTTAAATTCTATTTATATTTGCATAAAAAACAATTGTTTCTGTTCCTTGTTTCAGCAAACCTACATACTCATTACCAATGTTATTCTCATGGAGAATAATTAAAATCGCTTATATGTGAATATATTTTTATGAAACTTTGCGACTTTATGTGGAATTCAGACAAATATTATGCATTGGAAATTCGCTGAGTCCGCAGGTTTGCTGCGACGGGGGTATTTGTTATGATTTTAATTACCATAGCTACATATTAAATATAGGTTAACATTGTAGGTAATGCTACATAGTGTGCCAGTTATGGATTTCAAATTTATAGTGCAAGTAATTTAGGAGAAAAGTCTACTTACGTTTGAAAAAAGGTAAGTTTTCGCTAGAGGCAAAAAAACGTCACCGACTCTTTTTTAACACTAAAACTCTCCTGCACCATAAGAAACACAGTTTTCTTCTTATTGATAGTTTTTTCTCTTTAAATTTCTTTTCTTCCTTCTTTTAATTTTATTTGTAATAAACAAATTTAATTATATTAATTTTAATGTAATTTTTTTATTTTTTAGGTATTTAAATTCACCGCGCTCAACCAAATAAAACAAATTTGTACTACCATTAATTTAAACCAAATATCAATGTATTATATATAAAAATGTTCAAAAAAAATAGAGAATAAATTAGATCAACACAAAAATTAAAAAATACATAAATATGTTCATACATGGGTACCAAACACGTATTTAATATGTTTCTCTTTACATTTTTCAGAGATCATATTACTTAGTTTGAAAAAACTTTAAAAATACGCTCGGAATACATTAGTCTTAAGTAACTGCTTAATTTCATCATCTATTGTTATAAAAATGCTGTACAAAAGCTTGTTGTTTGTCTATTTGAGGTAACTTCAGAGAATATTAAATATCAAGCTAACCATACAGAAATTTATATAACAAGACAAAATGCTGCTTATTAGAATATGATCCTGAGGCATTAACACTATCAGAAAACTAATTAAGAAATGTTTACTTAGTCTTTCACAACCTAATTAATTTCCAAGTCACATGGCTCGTGTAAAAATGAATTGGTTTGAAAAATTATATTTACACGTAAATTGTTATACCTACAACCTTTTGCTACATGCGTTGTAAATTTTTTTAAGAAATAGATGGGATCTAATCAATATATAAGATAAAAGCAATCTTACCATCGCAGCGTCAACAGAAACCCAAATACCAGTTTATTTGCCTTATTAATATAAATGTATACGTCTTATTATTTAAGTAGCATTCCATCATATTAGTTTGTAATATACATTCAGTACTCTTAAACAAATGAAAAACTGCTATGTGGGTTCTGACGTACATACTTATTCTAATATTTAGCAGTTCAGTAAATGTTCGCTGCTAGCACCAATGAAGATGGACCGTAATACAAAAGTTTATTTCTAATTAATGGTGTTTTTGTACAAAATCCTTAGGCAATAGACTTTTTCATTATTTAATAACTTACCGTAACTACTATCTAAATACTTAATGTTAAAAGTATTTACAACTAATTATTGAAAGTACGGGTTTATTTCGGTAATGGTTTAATTGAAAGCTGTATTCCTGTGATAAGTTGAACTTCAGAGGCTCCTTTGAGACTAGTTTCCCAGTTTTAATTGGTTGGACCCTCACCGGAACTTCCTGTCGGTGAATCTCCTGGGTCACAGAGGCACCTTTTGAACTTTACAATTTGAGCTTATTTGGAATTTACTTCTATTTAATTCCAAGCTTAAATTGTAACCCTTTCTATGTTTTCTTTCAATTTTGATTTTCAATTGTTTGGACTTATGTTTGTTCAACATTTATTCAAAGTAATTTGTTCAAGAAATGTATTAATCCTGTTGATAAATAATAATGATTAATTAGATTCCTTGTTTGATTATTATGAATTAATTATTTCATTCAATTTAATTAAATGTTTTATTGTAAATTTTTGTCTAGAGTTAGCTGCTGTATATATGTAAACAAACATATATTTTCTACAACTCAGCAGGTAAAACAACATTTAGGGAACTAGTATCTGCAGATATAGTTATTGCATGAGTTGAGGAACAATGGAACTTGTTACACGTAATCCGTGCAGTTTCATTCAGTTTAATGTATATGAAAGGGTGATTATTCGGGTTTTATACCATAGTTGAAGTTGGCTTCGACATCAAAATTCGCTAATGCGAATACAAATTTCGAATAAACCTTAAACATAAACCTAAAAAGTAGGGGTGATAATTATTGCCTCATATTTTAAATTACTTATCTTTGCGTTCTTTTAGAACACAATTCACAGATACACTTGCAAGTAAGAACATGTGTAGCTATTTTTTCTGTACGAATGAGGGGAATTTTACCTAACTATATTAATTGTATCTTACAAAAGCTATTTTCTTCTATCTTCCTATACATAGAGGGACAAGTGGATATCCTAAAATGATTTGTGTTGACTTTAGAATAAAATGTTGGATCACGTTTTTTTTTAATAAACAGTAAACATTTAAAACCATGAAAAATGCTAAATACATAATCCTAGTTTTTGGTTAGTGATTTGTTTTAATACTAGACTTATATTGTACGCTGTAAAATTAGCTCCCACAGCTTAATGCGGCTGAAACAAGCATGTGATACTTGATTTGCACCAAAATATTATTCACATACATATGATACCAGTATAAAATTAATTATTTTTTTAAGTAATTGTATTTTAATTTGTGCCTTTTATCAAAAAAACTAAAGTGAACAAAAGCTCGGAAAGTCAAATAAAACTTCCATTACTTTCTATTTACATAACAAATACAAAAGTTTTCAAAATTACGGTTTCTACTTTTGTTGGCTTACTTGGAGTTGGTAGAAGCAAACATTACTCTCCAAAACGAATTTGTAATTTAAAACCTTGTATCAAGGCCTTGATACACCTAGTGTTTTCTTTTTACTATTAAATTTAGAAGTAAAAGGAACAATATTATATTTAATTATTATGTTTCGTATGATTTAATAGGATAATAACTTATCAAAAAAACAATATTTTAATGTATCTTAAAATGTATGTACTTTTTATGTTACATTATTTTACACTACATATATTACATAAAAAAAATAATTCAAGCCAAAAATGTGAAATATGTAATATACATTTTAATTTACCAGTACCTAATAGAAATGTAAATACTTAAGTAAAGATATATAAATGGGGAGTTTATTTTACAAAAATAGCCATGGAAAGTCACTACATATTTAACATCATTATTTTAAAACGATAAGCAATGGAAAATTGTGGATTAATATTAAAACTACAAATGTATAAAAGTAAAACGAAAACATACTTTCGCAAAGCAAAGGAAGCAATCGTCTAACTTCTTAATTTTTATTTTATTTGAAGTAAAATTACCTAATACCTATATTGAAAGTAATTTATCTCTCAAAGTCTTGCCCATGTCTCCTTTCACTTTGAATACGAGGACATTAATCTAGCCTTGTAGCATTCAATTTGAGAAATCTGCAATAGGATTCAATTAGTACAGGTTGTCCTTGAGACAAAAGTAAATATAGAAATTTTATTATCCTTAAAGCCTAGTTTTATGTATTATTTCGAATTTAATTTTAGTAAACTTCTCTACTATAGTATAAATTACGTATGCTCTATAATTATTAGAATATCTTTGAATCTTAAAATATTTTAATATTTATAAATAACATTAAACCAAACTATAAGGTAATTTTTAATGGAAATTGATTAAAGTAATAAGTAATTATCTTTTATAAGAAACCAGTAAACTGTAATCAATATCCAGCCAAAACTCCAGGATCAGTTGTTTCTAATAAATACATTCATGCATTTCATTCATAAATAAGAAAGTGCTACTGAGATAAGATTAAGTTAGAGGTTTAAAAACATTAAATTCACACAGATATTTGATCAAAAAGTAAGAGGTAATATTAAAAAAATAGCATCTACCCAAACTTTGTCCTCCTCTTGGATCTCAGAGTTGCTGGCTAACAGTTTTAGCCGATTTTGCCAATGAGTTAATTGCGTGAGTGAAGAGGTTTTGGCGGAGCCAGTAGGTAAGGCACTCCAACAATTGATCTCACCGCTTAGTTCTTCGACTCTCTCCTTGCAAGAGTCAAGTTCCTCACTGATATCCAGTGACTCATGCCAAGACTGTGGGGTGAAGCGCAGCAGACGTCCTTTGATTTTCTCAAAGAGCCCATCATGCAGCTGCCTGTGCTGGCTATGCCGGATTTCAACCGGAAGTTCGTCCTGCAGACTGATGCTTCCTCCGTCGCGATTGCGGCTGTGTTGTCACAAGAGGTGGATGGGGTTAGGCAGCCAATTGCGTACGCTTCACGTACTTTGAACCCCTGCGAAAAGAAAAGCTCTTCTGTGTATGAACTTGAGTGTTTGGCTGTCGTGTTTGGTATTAATAAATTTAGAAGATTTTTAGAACATAAAGTATTTTTGTTGGAAACCGACAACCAAGCACTCTCGTGGCTTCTCGCCCATCCCCGCCAGCTTGGGAAGGTTGGTCGTTGGGTTGTCCAAATATCGTCCCTTAAATTTCAGGTGCAACATGTCCAAGGCACACAAAATGTGATCGCCGACACATTATCTAGGATGTACCACTCACCCGACGACCATCCTTCTGATCCAGAGCAGACGGGATGTGCCGTGCTCTTGGATTTTCCTCTGGCCTTTCCAGATTTCATTCCCCATCAGCTGAAAGATCCCGAGCTGGCAAAAATCATAGGTGAGCTTCAGAAAGGGGGAGCCCACCCCCCTTATTTTCTGTCCCAGGGAGCCCTTTGCTGCCGAGCCCGGCAGCGAGGCAAACCAAAAGTAGTGCTGCCAAGTCTTCTAATTCCGATGGTCTTTGAGTATTTTCATTCTTCCCCTGTGGGTGGGCACTTAGGGATCCATAAGACCATCGCTAAGGTTAGGGCACTTTTCATTTGGAAGGGTATGGACCGGGACATTGCTGCGCGGGTGCGTTCTTGCCAAACGTGCTCGCTTAGCAAGCCCGCTCAGAATACCAAGTTTGGATTATTGTCATCTGAGGTGGCGGAGAGACCTTTGGAGAAGGTTTTCATCGACTATGTTGGGCCTCTCCCACGTAGCAAGTCAGGAAACAAATTCTTGCTTGTTTGTGTGGATGCCTTCTCCAAGTTTTTGCTGGCTTTTTCCCTTAAGGAATGCCACTGCACAGCTCACCGTGCAAGTACTTCGCACCCACCTGTTCCAACACTTCGGTGTACCCGCCACCATCGTTTCCGACACCGGGACCCAATTTGTTTCCAATCTTTTCAAGAAGATGTGCTTTGGGCACGGTATCCGCCATGTGACCACTTCCCCTTACTACCCACAGCCTTCTCATGCCGAACGGTTCAACCGAAATCTTAGATCCGCTCTCATAGCTTTCCACGCTGATAAGCAGACCACCTGGGATCAGGAACTACCCTGGCTCCAATTTGCCTTCAATACTGCGCATCATGAGAGTCACAAGGCGGTCCCTTTCGAGCTGTTCCTAGGCTATCCGCCTAACAACCCGTTAGCGAATGTGTGGGGAATTGGCAACCTTCTGCCACCTCCTGGCGCGGCTGATGTCAAGGCAACTTGGCAAGCGGCCAGGAGAAACTTGATAAAGGCTAGGGAATTGGTCCGGAGGAAGCATAACCGCGGTAGAGTAGACAACCCTTTCCAGGTGGGGGACTTGGTATTTTGCAAGGCTCATCCAGCCAGTTCGGCTGTTGACAAGAGAGCCGCAAAGTTGTGTCATCGGTGGTCAGGTCCCCACCGCATTCTGAGTTTCCTGACTCCTGTTACGGCGAAGCTGGGACACCCGTGGACGGGAGCAGTCTTCCGGAAGGCCCACATTTCACACCTGAAGCCTTTCCGGGGAGCTCTCCCGTAGGTCATTCTTGGTTACTCGTGTGTCTGGGTGGGAAGTGCACTGGGCCAGAGAATCTGATCACTTCTTCTGTCCCCTTGTTCTGCGGAGGTACTTCCCTTAGTAAATTCTCCAGCTCTGGCCAGAGCAAATCCTGGGGGTGAGTATTCCCCTCAGTTTGGAAGTCCCTCGGCGTTCCCCACTCCAGACACTTGAGTTCTACTGGTGTCGTTGTCTTTCAAAAATGGGGAGAGGCTTTGTGTTGTCCCTTTGGAGAGGAGTGTCCTCTTTTGGGGGGGGAGGTTGAGCCGTGACAACTTCCACCGGCGAATGTCACGCCTCTGTTAATTAAGTTTTATATAGTACTGTTTGTTATGTCTGTGGTCTGACGTCTCCATTTGCACGGCTGTGCGCCTCGTGCACGGAATCCTTGGGCGTCGACTCGTGAACCCCGGAGCCAATTTCCGTTGCACAACGAGGTGGCTCGTCATAGATTGTGCGGCTGTCAAACTGTGAACATCAGAAGTGATTTTGTAACTAAGTTTTTGTGTTAAGTAATTTTTGTGTAATTTTTTCGTTCGTTGTTGTCTTCACTATGATGTTCGGCTAAACGCGCCACTACAGCCTGATGGGGTCCCGGAGGAGAGCGACCACCTTCCACACCATGAGCGTCGGCGGAGAGGGACCTTTCTTTCTTGGCTGCCGATTGTGGACTCTGGCCCCCCTCTCCGTCCAGTTTCGTCGCCCCTCCGGTGGGCCACCTTGACCCGCCCAGTTACCGCCGCCTTGCCGCAAGTTAAAGAAATAAAACAAAAGTCTATATTGTTGTTAATTAATTTATTAATTTATTTATTTGTTGTTTAAAAGACTGTTGCCACCATGGACTGTAAAATTTATTAGTTGTTATTTAGTTTTAGGCACAGTTTTTTTATTCGTCGTTGTTTATTTATTTAAGGGGGCCCCTACACAAATTAATTTATATTGTTATTGAAATGTCTGTGTGTACTTCTGTCTCATTGTTATTTATTAATTCGTTGATCAATTAATTCATTTATTTGTTTATTTATTAATTCATTTATTGTTGATTTTTTTTTAATATCATTTATTTATAACTTTGATAAATTTGAACTGAACAATAAAATCACGTGAATAATTGGAATTTAAAAAAAAAATTGTTTTAAATACTATTTTTTGAAATAGATTTACTTTTGTTTAACTTATAAGGGGAAAGGAACTGTAAGCTAGAAGGACAGGTGAGGAAATATTGAGGCAACCTGTCATTTTTATTTATACTCACATGTATTGTTGTCGTTTTTTGTTAATTACAGTTTGTGCCTCTCAGCAGTGTGTTGTTCTTGAACTCTTTCCTCCACGGTCTAGTTAGGTAGGGTTGTGAGCCGCCCCTCGCCCCGCGTCCATGGGAGCACGCTTCCGCTTCATGGTTCGCTTGGGTGCGGGTGCGGAGGCGTGGTTCAGATGATGGACGCGGGGCGAGGGGCGGCTCACAACCCTACCTAACTAGACCGTGGAGGAAAGAGTTCAAGAACAACACACTGCTGAGAGGCACAAACTGTAATTAACAAAAAACGACAACAATACATGTGAGTATAAATAAAAATGTCAGGTTGCCTCAATATTTCCTCACCTGTCCTTTTAGCTTACAGTTCCTTTCCCCGTATAAGTTAAACAAAAGTAAATCGATTTCAAAAAATAGTTTTTAAAACAATTTTTTTTTTAATTCCAATTATTCACGTGATTTTCTTGTTCAGTTCAAATTTATCAAAGTTATAAATAAATGATATTAAAAAAAAATCAACAATAAATGAATTAATAAATAAACAAATAAATGAATTAATTGATCAACGAATTAATAAATAACAATGAGACAGAAGTACACACAGACATTTCAATAACAATATAAATTAATTTGTGTAGGGGCCCCCTTAAATAAATAAACAACGACGAATAAAAAAACTGTGCCTAAAACTAAATAACAACTAATAAATTTTACAGTCCATGGTGGCAACAGTCTTTTAAACAACAAATAAATAAATTAATAAATTAATTAACAACAATATAGACTTTTGTTTTATTTCTTTAACTTGCGGCAAGGCGGCGGTAACTGGGCGGGTCAAGGTGGCCCACCGGAGGGGCGACGAAACTGGACGGAGAGGGGGGCCAGAGTCCACAATCGGCAGCCAAGAAAGAAAGGTCCCTCTCCGTCGACGCTCATGGTGTGGAAGGTGGTCGCTCTCCTCCGGGACCCCATCAGGCTGTAGTGGCGCGTTTAGCCGAACATCATAGTGAAGACAACAACGAACGAAAAAATTACACAAAAATTACTTAACACAAAAACTTAGTTACAAAATCACTTCTGATGTTCACAGTTTGACAGCCGCACAATCTATGACGAGCCACCTCGTTGTGCAACGGAAATTGGCTCCGGGGTTCACGAGTCGACGCCCAAGGATTCCGTGCACGAGGCGCACAGCCGTGCAAATGGAGACGTCAGACCACAGACATAACAAACAGTACTATATAAAACTTAATTAACAGAGGCGTGACATTCGCTGGTGGAAGTTGTCACGGCTCAACTGTAATCAATATCCAGCCAAAACTCCAGGATCAGTTGTCTCACATAAATACATTCATGCATTTCATTCATAAATAAGAAAGTGCTACTGAGATAAGATTAAGTTAGAGGTTTAAAAACATTAAATTCACACAGATATTTGATCAAAAAGTAAGAGGTAATATTAACAAAAAAATATTTTCGGAATCTAAAATAAATGTATGTTTATATTTGTAGAATTTTAACCCTTTTAAAACTAAGTAATTTTATTTTTAAGATGAAGTTATAAAAATAAATTTGTATTTCACTGGGAAGAAAATATTCCTTTCTGGTAACTCTCCTATAAAATTAATAACCAGCACAACTAATTGTTCGAGTTATAACACGGATTTTTAAAACAATTTAATTTTAAAATAAGTTAGAATTATTGGTAAAATCTCTTCTTTAAAATTATTTAACTCTTTTCTTAGGAGAGTAAATAAATTTGCTACTAAACAAGGATAAAATAATAAAATGTTAAACATATTATAAGAGTGAAAGTAACAAAGTAAATACGTATAATGTAGTCTTTTTGTGTGTAGATTAAGATGATTGTTTACTGGTATGAGGCAGGGTAAAACAGGCTGGTATAATTTGTCATCATTGGGATCGTTTATTTATTTACTACAACGGAAATTGTCTGACAACGTCATCATAGTGTATGAGCTTAAAGATCGGTCCTACGTAATATGAGACGACAACGCATTAATGTGAATTACAACTTATTTTCTTTTTTAAGTCTCTATCTCGTAATCTAAAAATGTTATATTAGGTAAAATGAGGGATCTAACAAATTTTAAAACACATGTACTTTATTAATGTTTCCAATTTTGAATTCAAAATGAAAATTCTAATATTCAGACAATTATCAAAATCGTATTTTTCAAAGATAGCAAAAGTTTTTTCTACATGCTATAATAAGATTGAATGATAATAATTGATTTTATAATAATAATTTTAAATTCGTTTACAAATTTAGAATTAGTTTACAAAACCATCTCATTATTTTCCTCAACGTTTTGCTTACAAAAACGACTTTTAAAAGTCGCCGTATAGATACGGGCTCTACTTAGTACATGTAGTTTATTTCTTAATTTTTTTTATATATATGATATAAAAACTAAAGAGAAAATAGTTGTAAAAGAATATAATTTAAGTATTTCGTTACTTCCCCTTGATAATAGGAATAATCCATCCAACGTTTACAAGTAAACGAGGTTATTGTTGATATACACTCTTTAAATTGGAGCCTACTATGACAAAAAAAATAAAAATCCAAATTAAAGAATAATGTTTTCACTGCACCCGTTTAATCATATATCTATGAACATTGCACGATTCGAGTCCATTTTAAAATGTAAATACAAGATTTTAAGCTTCCTTGAGTAAAGGCTAATTAATTGAAAACGTGAAAATTTTTCAGTTGATAATCTTTACATGCTTTGTACGGCTTGTTCTGCGATCGAAAAAGTGAAAAATTGTGCTCTACCCGATCTTATAATACACGACTAAAAATAAAGCTTCAATCGTGCAAATCAAAATAAAATACTTTTTTTAAATATTTGACGATTTTAATTGTAACGTTTCATATAAAAGGTATGAATAGAGCTAAATATTAACAAAGCTTCGAACCTTCTCTGTGATATCGAATTTAGTAGAAACATAAAACCGGTATTTCGGTTGAATATTCCTGCTTTGTAAAGCTAATATTATCATAACATGATGCTAAGCATAAAACAAAATACGTAATAAAACGTAAAGCTATTCAGGTAACGCCATCATTCTAGAGGGTTATTTTCCACTGACAAATACCAGACATTACATTGTCACCAGTTCGAAATAAGGACATATAACACATTATGTAGTTTTTTTATTTTTCGATAGTAACGTTGACTTTGATATAATAAATAACTGCCTTAACTGATCACATTCAAACAATACCCACTAAAATTTCTATTTTCACTTACAACGTGGTGTAAAATTATATAAATAGAGTACGCAGAAAATACGTCGTAAATATATTAAAGGAACTCACTTAAATTGTCCCTGCTCTGAGCTCTAGTAATGTAATGATTACCAGATTAAATAAATTAGGTTGCATCAAGAGGCATGAAAAGCATGATTGTTAAATTATGTTTTTTTCCACAGTAACAATATTATTTGCAAATACGACTCCTTAAACTAAGTAAAGTGATGGATGGAATAAAAAAGTACTATTTTTAAATAATCTATTTACTTCTAAGAGGATATTTTTATGTAGCTGTTAATATACTTTAAACTGTTGAATGTTGCACTCTAATACATCTTGAATGTGTATCTTTAGCTTTATAAATCATTCCCTTACAGATAAAAATGAAATAGATATATTTCAAAAATGTTACAATGCAGATATCGTAGCATATTAATTTGTCCAACCAAGCAAACTACGTTTCAAAAATCCATCCCTAAGTGGCTCATAATAATTCAAAAGATCAACCAAAATGAAATTCATAAACTGGATAACTTAAATGTAAATGGTATTGAATGTTCCACTCCATTTAAAGAAGTAGTTTTTTATAGGTACATGGGTCTTTTACCATCAGTCTACCTTTTATTACAGTGGCATGTATTATAAATTAAAATAACTACTGATATAGATCGTTATACTAAAAATATACTTGAAATATAACCAAACAAATAAATATTTATTATTATGTTTTTATTGTAGTGCAGTGATTAAGGATTAAATACAACACATTTGTTGTAATTGTTCAACCAGACCAGCTTTATAACAGAATTTGACTAAATGCAAACTTTTAAGAAATGAAAATTAGCTTTAAGCAGAAGGAATTCGTTTACGTAATTTAAAGTAAGGTAGGGTAACTATTACAAGCTCTAATTATTGCAGTCATACACCAAATGTAGGTGGAAGTTTCTCATGGGCACTCCTTAACTCTTCTTTGTAAAAATACAAAAAAAATATTGCCATTCTGTTTAAAACATTAAATTATTTTAAATCCTTCATGGTTTGGATCATTGACCTTTATTACCCTCCTCCCCCAATTTTACAATAAATATAATAAAGTTAATTTCCAGAATAAGTACTCTGCTACTCATTGACTATTGGTTGCAGTTTTCTGGTTGGTTTTTTATCCTGCAAGACAATGAGGTGATATAAAGGTGGTTTTAGGTAAACCATTGAATCAGTTTGTTCTTTCTAACAATTATTTAACGAGTTATACTCAGCATTGAAATCATAATACAGTCTGCGATAATCTGGGGTCATAATAAATAGTTTCTTCTGTAATTAATATACTACAAACGGATCATCAAGAATCTTAGCTTTTCTCTAACCGATTTTTTACCGGCAGTTTGACTACATACCTGCCACCTTCAGTCCATTGTTCAGTAGAGTTGATTTCAAGTGCTCTTTACAGGCTCCAATTGATTTAAACATGTAAGAACCATTATATTTGGAAAGCCCCTATGGGTTCCAGAAGGTCCGAATATTTTTTTTTTGTGTTGTTGTAAAGTTTAAAACGATGGACATAGTAATGGTGGCACAGCCACTGGTCCCGGAAATGGTTCAAACAAAAATACGTGATTGTAAAATAAGACAGCCCCTCCACCATAAGAAAGAACGGGAGAGGAGACCCATTATCTAAGCAAGGGGGTAATTGATCCATAGTTGTCAGCACCAATTCTAAGATCGATAAAACCTGGATTTATGTTCTTTAAATCAGCAAGAATTTTACTCTCAATAAAGCTTTGGAAGAAGAACCCTCGTGAATGATAGGATAAATGTGAGCTTCGAAGGTATGTAAGGGGCTGCGGAACAAGTTACTCTCATTTAAAAGATTGGGCTAAATGAGATGTGTCTAGTCTTTGAATAGAAGGTGTTTGTGGTTTTCCTATTCCGACTGACTTCACAGACTCTGGTGGTAGTTTTATACGAACAGTTTGAACGATGTATTCACTGATGAATGATCTTTAAGAACTTGAATACATTTAATCTCTTGCTGTGACACTACTCCCCTTTGGACCAGACACAGTTCATACATCGTTCATTTGCTGTAATTTTAACATTTTGCTTAATATTAAAATTAAAAGTTGCGTGCCTGATACATTTACTAATAATATTACTACTCTTGGTACATTCATTAGCTTTCTGTGATTACGAGTCCCTATATTACTGGTTGGATTGTGAATGTGGTTTAGAAACTGACATTGTATAATGCGGTAAATTGTAAACATTTATAATAATAGTAGTGTGATGACCCGTGTTAAATTTTAAGCGCCACCTCTGAAAGATGCAGTCCTGTGAGACTTGAGGACCAATAATAGTTTTGAAACTATAAACTATTGTACCAGTGGTATTTTTTTGTATAATTTGTTTAGTTGCAACCTTTTTGGTTATTTAGTGTAGTTAAGTGATAGTGTGAAGGTATCTAGGGAATTGACCAATGTTGTTTTAGTGACCAAATATGCTTCCTGTCCGATGCTCTAATGCTATTCTGCGATGTTCACAACTTCTGGTTTCGTTTGAGATATCCGGTCGTGGTCACGCTAAAACTTAGTCAACGTAACTTCTATCGTCCCGAGTCTGTATTGCTCTTCTGCCTCGGTTAGTACAGACCACAAGTCATTGAAATGTTTCAGTGATTTTTCATAACGAAAATGCGTAATTCTTTTAAATTTAGTTTTGATTTGAGGAAAATCATCACGATAATACTTTTTAAACAATCTAAATTCAAAGTAAAAACAATATTGGTCAAAAAATCTGATTTATAGAAAAATATCCAAAATTAACTGTTATATTATATTTTATTTTACAGTTTTTAAATTTTTAAAGTTCAAGGGATATTTAATAGAGATAGCTTAATTAAAAAATATGTAAATACAAGTTTTATGTTTAATTCAGTCAAGACATTTTATTCAAATTTAATTATAACTAAAATATATAAAAGAACTATAACAATAACATATGTTTTAAAACTGACAATTTTTATTCCCCAATCGAAAAGGACTTTTATAATAACTATATAGTGTTGTGTACCCGAGGTAAATACTTCGGTGTTTCATTTTGCCGTAATATTTCAAAAGTAGTTTGGAATTTTCTAGCGACACAGTGATGTTGAGAAGAGAGGAAAGCAATCACGAACTTTACTCTTAGGAATGTCAACAAGACTGCATATCTTGTTTTGTTTGTCTTGTGTGGAATCTGAGATGTTTTTAGGTCGAAAAACATAACTTGTTTTTCTTATTCTTCTTATTTTGTATGCTTCTTTTTCTTGAAAGTATTATTAAACGTGAAGCGTCGCAAGTAGTTGAAGAGGGAAGAATACATTATTATATTTTAAAAATGTAATCAAAATAGAATGTACTATTCTTTACACTGTATTAATATCTTCAACATTCGTATTAGTCAAAGATTGGTTAAAAAGTTCTCCTGTTACTCGTCAGATAAACAGAATGTCCCAGAACTCTTTGAAAAGAATCAGTGAAAATACTACTTTGTGTCGAGATAAAAATATATTACAATCCAAAGCTGGGATTCTGGTGCCTATTTTTTCATCTGTCTGTCTAATTGCATTTTATACAAAGTTCTTGATGGATTTTTTTATCAAACTTTTGAGGTAAAAGGTTGGATTGTAGTACGATAATGGCAAGATACAAATAACAAATCATTATACAAATTTCAAGTTCAAAACATTTTTAGGTTTAAAAAGTACGAATCTAAAAAGGTGGCTTTATAAATAAAAAAGTTAACATATAAAAAGTAGTAAATAAACAGAATTATGAACAAGTTGATTTTAAATTTTATTGTTTATGATTCAAACTTTTGAAACTAATGCACTTAGCTTTTAACGGATACAATTAAGCTAAACTTAAAACTGTGACATTTACATATAGAAAAATAAGTAATAACTAGCTGTGTACCTATGGAATAACTAGCAGTGCAACTGGTTTAATAGCTAGCTGTATAACTAGTTCAATAACTATATACTCAATAACACCCAGATGTTATGTAAATCCTACATACTATTACCATTAAAAAATATCTAACAAGAAAACCTTTTAACGTTTGATTCCAGCGGGATGGAGCCGTAGCTGAATTTTGAAACCCGAATAGGCCTAACTATCCGGTGTTCATAAATACAACCTTCATGCTTAGTTTGACCAGAACATTCCTGACTACAGGCACCATCGAATTTGTATATGATCAAAACTTAACTCGTTTCTCATCACTATTTGATTATATGAAACCATCATGAAAAACACATGCCGAATTTAACAAATGTTTATAATAGTACAGATTAACAAATTGTTATGCTTAGAATAGTTAATTTAGCTTCTGCATGTGGTTAAGTAGTATATTTACTTTTGTACAGACACATATTTTAGTCTGTTTCCTTATGAGTTTAACTTTTTATTCGCTTACACCTCAGCTCCTGTCCATTACATCTGTTTATCCCACAGGGTCCATCGCTATTGCTCTTCCTTGTTGAAACACTGGTAGCCATCAAGATTGGAGTCAAAGGGAAGTTGTGTAATTCTCAAGTTCCTAACTCCAAAACCAGACCGCAAGTACTACTGAACTATCTAGTGTTCTCCTGGGTTACTGGATTGAATCGTTAACTCTAATAGGCTTGGCATACACTGAACACACAAAGCAAACCAAATTGCCACGCATATCGTTTGATCTATGTTCCCCTTCAAAAAGCTTTATACGGGTGTAACTTTGAAACTTTCACTAATGTTATTTGTTTGTATAGTAGCAGCACGTTAACTTATAAAAATATTCTATTGGATAAACATGCTATGTGTCTGATAAACACAAATCTTGATTTTGTGCGTGACTGACAGATTGATCCATACATAAAGCCTTGAATTCATAGATTTTCTGTCCATTATGTGATATTGTATTTTCTTGGAACCAAGCCTTTTGTTTGAATAAGTTGTTAAACTAATAGTTACTGCCATTACCAAATACTAGTATTAAACTATTAATTAAGTTTGTTGCGATTATTAAAGGTATTTCCCTTTTTAATATGTCTTTGATATTTACTTAGGTTAGATTAAAATCAATATAATTAATTAGGAGGGTAAAAATATATGATTTATGTGTCCCAAAATAAAAAATAAAATAAAAACATCATTCAAGATAAAAAATAACGACGAACTTCAAAAGTCTCTCGTGGCTCGTTAGCCAGTTTAATTGGTTGATCTCCTGCTGCTGCTGCTTTCCACCGGTGAGTCTCTTTGGCCACGGAAACTCGGACACTCTTGGCCTTAACGAGTCTAATGGCTTACCGTGACCTTTTTTTTAATAGGCAAGCAAAAAACTGTCTCTCCTTTTCTCTCGGATTGTGTACATTGTAGGAGAAATGCATGCATACCGTTAGAAAGGTCTTGTAGATGAGCAGAGGCCCATTATAATTTACATCGGCCCTCAGGGTTACGCCCCTCGGGCTTTCAAATTGTCAATGTTAATGTTATGGAAGAACAGTAATTGGTTGAATTGTATATTTGACAGCTAGTGATATAAAAAATGCCTGTGAAACAGAATGAACAAATGTTTGAGACATATCTATATGTTAACAAGCTAAGGTTTTTGTGGAAAATGATTTCTCAGATATGGCATCGTTGAATTGTGAAACTTGGCACACTTATTTAGTACTATTAGGGGATGTGTCAAATGCAAATAATTTTATGTTTAGGTGTGTAGGGCTATGCCCTTTTGACTTTTAAAGTTTATATTTTATCCCGCAAACTTGTGTTCTGATTTCTATTATGCTTTTCATTGAATACACAGCTGCGAAATTCAAATAAATATGTAGCACAACGGCAAAAACAGATGATTCATAAATACAAAATATTACTGACTGCTGGAATGGTAACATCCTTCTCTTAACACCTTCTCCGTTTCATCTCCACTTCAAAGCAATTAAACCTGTTTGTGCGGGGGGGGGAAGAGGGACGGAAAAATGATGAGGTGGAGAGATTTAAGGCAGAAATAAATATTCTACTGATTACTGCAATGGTACCACCCTCATGCGATCCGCTTTAACTCCACGTTAAAAACGTTTTTACCTAGAGGTGAGGATGGGGGAGGGTAAAAAAGAGGTAGAGAGAGAAGCGCAACAGAACCCATTAGATATTACACTTTTCTCATATATTGGTCGACTTTAATTTTTAAAAAAATTTGGTCGAATTTCGACCATTGGGTGGTTTCTAGTATTCGTTAATCCAATGCAGTCCTTTCACTGAGTTCGTTGGCCGGACCAAAGAGAGGCTATGACGTGCTATCGGGATCAGTCACTTGGTGTTTGGTCCACTTTCTTTGGCCGGTCAAACTAAATGAATGCATGTTCTATTCGTACCGTAATTTTGTCTTGCGTTAATTTGCTCTTACAATGTGTTTTAATTTTAATTTTGTTACTCCAGATTTGGTAATAGGACAGTAGTCCTGAAACTAGCAGTCTGCTAGTGAACCAAGGATTTTAACGACGGAAAGTTTTGTAAACCTGCGTTATATTGGATTGAGCATATCTCTTTTGTTAGTAGGATTTAAACAAAGGATTGGAACATCTTGATTTTCTGGTGTTAATGGTGTAATTTTCTGTCCACCACTTTGGATGGCATCACATACAGTATTTAAAATAAATAAATTAAAGTCGTTTGCCATTTGTTGTGGATTATATTATTCTATTATAGTTCTCCCAGTATATCAAGTTGCAGGGACAGGTTATCTTTCTTCTCTATTTTTTCTATCCAAGTTCATTACGCTCTAGAGGGCATCAGATTTATTTTATTTTCATTCTCCTCTTATAAATTAATTGTTATTGTTTTCGGCTAAGATATTTAAGGCTTAGTTTATATTACATTTTTAAGCAGTGCTGTATTTCTCTTCCTGTTTCACTAAACCGGTCTTGAGCTTCAGCCACTGATCTTTTCATCTAAGTTGCTTTAGAGGGAGTTAGGGCTTGTCTATTTTATTTGTTAACTGCAGGACATGTCAGGTTTATTATATTTGAAAGGGTGCTGCTAAAATTGCTACAGGCCTCATTCACACCACTCAAGTCATAGACATCTGTCCAAAGTACCTCACTAAGGTGTATCTTCAGCTGTAACACACATCTTCCTATGCTTGGATAAAAGTTGTGTTGAAGGCTGGCTATTTTGCTATGTATGGTAGAGATTTGTCCTGTGTGATCTGTGATTCCGGCGTTAATTACTTCAATGTACAGTTACGGTTGCTGAAAGGTGCTACAGACTCAGTCTTTGGAGGTTATGGAGACGGATTGAACCTAGTCTGGGAGTTCAAAGCTGTGAAAATTACGGCTTAACAGAATGGCATTTATAATAATGAGGAGTCTTTACTTTTGTTTAAGAAGTGAACACTATACAATTTCATATTTAAAAATATTTAACAAATTTAAATTTTATAGATCTCCTAAAAACATGTGACAAATACTAATAATCTAATATTTAATATAACTTTTGAGTAAATACAGAACATGTTTACGAAATTGTGTTAGTCGTTGTTAAAATAAACGCCTTTAAAATATTATTCAAGTAAAATAAATTGTGTTTTTTTTAGGCCTGGTAATACATCAGCAAGAATATGAAGCGACAGTTGACACAACTACTTTACCGTTGATGTAGGTTTATTGATGTTAAAATATTACAGACATTAAAATCCCTCCACAGAGATGTTATTACTTGCGTTATATTGTGTACTTCGAATTCAGATTTACTGTAAACTAAACAATCAAACCAGACCTTATAGCACTGGTTTAGTATCTGAAATAAACTAGATGCTATTATAGAAACGTAGAGTAATAGGTTTTGTTTAGATTTATTTATAAAACAACATTTTATAGCAATAAACAACTTAAAATTGTAAATCATTAATTTTATTTAACAATATATATTAATAAATATATTTCAAACAATAAAAATATAAAACTACGTAATATAAATATTTAATAATTAATATTAAATATTTAACAAGAAGACAATATAAATTTAGTCGGTATACAAGATAATTTAATTAAATAAATGAATGTAGAAGGAAGTGAGTATGAATAAATATTCACACATTATTTTTAATACTGTAATATTAAAATTCGTTGTCAAAAATATATACAACATAGAAATAAATTCTGAAACCACACGTTTACGTTAATGATTTAATAAATTTATGCCAAATATCTCTTCTAAAAATGATATATTATGTTAAATACGTAAATTATAAAATCCATTAGTGATGCAAGTCCAAGATTACAGCTTTATTTGATTATAAGCATTTTTTAACTATACTAAATAAGCGCTTTCAATTATATAGACCTAAAATTGTCACAAAACGTTTATAACAGTTTACGCTTTTGAAATATGTTACATTAAATTATTGAAGATAACAATAAGTAATGATATACTCTTTTGGACCTCTTTAATTTCAATATGTTTCATTTTACAATCTACTTAAATAACATTACCTGCGTTTTGAGAATGAACTCAACACAAAACACTTGAAGGTGCTCTTTGTTTAGGGTCTTTAAGTAGCTTAGTTATTTCCAACCCGTTACACACTAGGGTGAGGTTCTCCAGTCTGAAAACGTTTTAGTGACTAATAGGTTTATTTCGAAAAAGAATTATATGTTTTTAAAATAAAATAAAAAAATCTAAAATAGTAACAGTTGCTGTTTATTACGATAGTTTGTTGTAAATATAGTTAGTAATACTTTTGTCAAAATGCAGAATTCACTCGAACGGTGAAGACTAATTACTGTTCTTAAGTAACTTTGTTAAACTAAATAAGTAATTGGTTTTACTTAGGATTTCAGTTTTTATTTACCCTCAAACGTAGTGAATTAAGGAAGAACTGTATATGGTTAAAACTTACTTCTACGATAAAAGTTGTTAGTATTCATAACCAGAAAAACACCTTATATTAACTAGATTTTGAAAATTATAATTTACAATACATTTGGGGTCCCCGTTGTACTGAACTTTGGTTTATATAATGTTCACTTTTCAACGTGTGTAAGTGCAACAATATTTTTTATCATCTTCTTATGACTTATCATCTTTTTACTAGTTATTTCATTAAACAAACTCTCCCACAATTCTGACTTTAACACAAATAAACGGTTGTAAATTGGTGAAGGAATGGTCAAGATTGTCATTGGTTTATTGTTGCAAATGTTTTGTAGAGTACAACAACATTTGTTATTTTACCTCTGACGCATAATCAAGGAAAACAATATAATATTAATTTCTTTGTGTTGTCAGCTAATCTGAATAATGGTTTACAACGCCAGACCCTAGATCTCTTACTAATAGCTGCCATTGATTGTTGTTTATCGTCCCATCACATCTGCAATTAATATTTTCTTTTCTTTTCTCAGGTTACAAAGTAGTGGGGTATTTATATATTTCAAATAATTTACCGAGCAACTGCAGTATCTATAAGCATTACAAATACGATGCGAATTAAATAGTGAAATAACTACGTAATAAGAATTAACAACGTCACGGAGAGGAGGATTCGAACCCTAAATCTATCGGTTGTAGTCCGTATTGAAATGTTTATTGAACTTCATAACAAACAAGCTTGGTTACAAAACTCTTGATAATATTTTCTAAAAGAAAATAATTATGGAATCGTCATTTAAACCAATTAAATTGCTTATATAACTAACGTTATTGTTAACATTGTCTTTTGAAAATTAATAATTGGAGGTATAAACATTAATTAATATTGACGGATGTTAGCCTCCGGATTACTGTATAATACTTAAAAGTGTAAAAGTGTTAAATGCAGGTATATATATACCTGCATTTAAGTAATTCAATTTGTTGCTTCATGCAACCGGTTTCAACTCCGTTGAGTCTAGACTTCACTTCCGCCCGGTACGCGTCGCACCCTCCCTTTTGTGTTCAGTGTTTTTTTTATGTTTGTGCCCGTTGTCCGTTCGATGTCCGTATGTGTTTTCGTTCGTGTGGTGAACGTCTAGACGACCTTCAAATGAAGATATTGTTTTATCCTTGTACCAACGGACTGATGATGACTCCACGGAGTTGAAACCGGTTGCACGAAGCAACAAATTGGATTACCTAAATGCAGGTATATAAACCACTTTTAAGTTTAATTAATAATTAGTCCTATTCTGACCTAGCAGAACAATCAAGTCCGGATATTAAGGCCATGTTCACCGTGTATTTGGTGATATGCACTGTATATATTGGACTAAATAAACAATATAGATTTTGAACATTTTATTTACATTATTGCCAATAACTCCTAATAACATATAAAATCAAATGTATTGATTATAAACGAATAATGTTTCGAGAAAAATCAAAAATCAAATGTATTGATTCATGTATTTGCTAATTTACGATTTTATAATCAATAAGAAGAGATATAGAAGATGTCAACAAATAGTTGACCTTCAAAATATTAGGAGTACCCGTACACATATTTAATATAGACTGTTTTTAATATTTACATGTATGAATAACAAATATAGTATATTTCATAACAGGAGTGCAAAGTCGCTGTTTCCGGGCCGAGATCGAGTTTACGCGCAATGCTTTAGCCGAGCATGGAATTTCGTTCAAGGCACGGAATAACACTTTCTACTCGAGTTATGAACGATATTTTTCTTACACTGTAATTAATTAATAATAATAATGAATTAAATAATATAAGTTTAAGAAATAACCTCTAGGTGCTCAATTGATTTCCGCAGTCCAATGAAAACAGTGATACTGTTTACACAGAAAATTAAGTTATTGAGAACGACTGATTTAAGATAAATATACTCTTAGCGCTACTAGCGCTAATTGTGTCTGGAATTATAACTAAATACTAGTGTGTAAAATCAACAGCTGATTTTTCCACTCCAGCACGAGAAAACGTTATTTTCTGCACTCGTAGCTGATGTTGAAAACAACTGTTTTCCGTATAGTGTGATGAAAAATGTATATCAGGTTCCAATCAGGGCCAGATCAGACTTGATAAAAACCTGATCTGGAATCATCTTATAACTGGGTACAAAGCTGATAAAATCTTTATCAGCTTTGCATTAGACTGATCAGTTAGTTATGACCTAACTACAAATTTAAAAATAGGTTTTTTCTTAAATTATGATTTTTTTAATTTAATAAACTAGCTTGTTTCAATCTTGCCAGGAATTAAAATATATTATCAAAGAAATAAAACAGTTTTACCACATTTCATTTGCAAGTTGATTCTTTTGAAAATTTGGACTCATTTAGGAGGAAAACGTAATACGCTACTGATTACAATACCGGTTGATCAAACACCTTGCATGATTCGATAACTGTCAAAGGGCAGCCCGCATAATGGTAATTGGCCCCTATAAGTAAATATAAGCCCTCTGTAACTGAGAATTTCCTTACCCTTTACCAAATAATGTTTAGACTGCGATTAAGAGATAATAAGACAACGTCTGGTGACAGAGTTAAAACTCGTTGTATTGGATTTAGTTCCTGAGTTCTCGGAAAAATAGCATTAGAGCATTACTACTACCACTATAAATATGTATTGATTATTAATTAAGATTGAAAAATGTACAAACTAAGGATATAGTTGATTTTATGTGTTGTTACCCTCATTACAAAATTAAACGTTCCAAATAATATAGAGTTTCAATAGAACTATAACTTGTTAAACTCTCTTAAATGAGTATTTTACCAGTGAATAATTTAAAAAATTAACATAATTATTTATTGATATTATTTTTAATGTGTGTAGAATGGATTATTTATATATTAGATTAACGTATACACAGGTTTACCAGGACATGCTAAATAAATACATGTTTTTGCAGTCAGTTTGTATTAATACCATATTGAAACCTCTTAAAGTACCGTTAAATCTGAAGTTCCTCTAAACATTACATGATACGCTTTCACATAATGACTTTAATTAGCAATTTGATTTTTATCCGTTGTTCACAATGTCAGGTGATCTTCTAAGTTTTAAATCTTAGCTTACGATAACAATTAAATATATATTTTTCAATATATATAAAACTAAGTTTTTTTAGTTCTGACAAAAAAACACAAGTATGCAAATTAGTTGTACAAGCTCCCTTAAATAAGTAAACCTTTTAAGATTAGAATTAAAAGTCACATAACGCGACTAAGTAAGTACTCCAAAAGATTAAATTAAAAACTTAAACATTGTACAAGACTAATTATATATGGTTTTAAGAATTGCGGGATTGCAGTAACAGACAGATGGATTGTTAGTGGTAAACGACAATGCAATGATTAGTGACCCAGAAGCTTTCTTTAAGTCTATCAGCAAACTTAAATGAATGGTATGAGGTGCAAGTTTAATGTTTTCCTACATGTTTAATAAAGTAAGGTCATTAGATTTAAGTTAGCCTAAACAAAAATGTGTTACTTTGTAAAATGTTATGGTTTTCACCATATGGTTTCCATTCTATTAAATACTAACTTTACTAATTTATCCTGAACACTAAAGTGTTTATGAATCATTAAACACTTTATACTCTCGAATATGACTCATATATTCCATAACTCATTGTGTGCGTGGTAAAATTTCGATTTTTTTAATTCCCACAAAATAAAACTATACATTTCCTAAAAAGAAAAAATATACAAATTATAAAAAATAAGGTTTAAGTGTTGTATATTGCATTCAGAATATAAACATTTATTTTGTCTTTTAAATAGTAGAAAAAGAATAGTAGAAAGAACCTTCCGATACGAATGAGGCGAATGTTTCGAAGATCAATGGCAGCCATTAGTATTCGAACGTGGAGCTCCTACCATTTGTGATCTTTCTGAGCCCGATTTGTAAAAAGTCACTGATTCTAATAACACGGTGTTTGAAAATCTTGCTCTTTACATTATTTTACTTGTGTTCGAAAAAGTGTATTTATGACATATGGGTTTTATATCTAATAAATATTTAGTTTTAAGGACTCTATTAATATTTGTGTTAGAAACGTTTTTTTGTTGTTTCGAATAAAACAAATAATAAAATTAACTAATTATTGTTAAAGCTAGTATTAGGAAAAGAGCACAAATCATGAATATTGAATGTAAAAGAAAATTTAACGAGTCTATTTATATCATGAAAATATATTTGTTTTAAGTAAATAGGTAAATTTTAAATGACCATCCTCTAATTAATGTTAAACAATAATAAATGTGAATAAAACTGTAACTTTTTTGTGGCTGTCGGTTAACATCTTGACTTAATTATTATGTATAAAAACATTTTTCACTCTAGATCTAAAATATTAACTTTAGCCGAATAGTATACGGAGTATCTATTAGCCAGGTAGTACAGCTAAGTTTAAGTTTAATATCAATGGCAGAGGGTATTAGATAAATTTATATTTTCTAATAATAATTGGAATTAATACCAATATAACAAATTGTTTTTGGATAAAGTTTTATCAGCCTACTTATATTCACTTCATCGTCTCCGCACGTTTGTGAACTCAATAGCCTGACGGTTATAGCACCACGGACTTCGGTTCAAGGGTTCACGGGTTCGATTTACGATATGTCTACCAATGTGTTTGGAACGCTTCCCTCAGAAGCCTCTAGAAACAACATAACGCATCTGGCGTAGATATAGCAAGTTGATAGCGCTTCTGGTAACGACCGGTGTGCATATATTATTATGGTCTGGATTCGAAAAGCCAAAACCTGTTGTGTAAAACTGCGCGGTGTTTTTTGCGAAAGAACACTCTTATTTTCACCTGCTGTTACAATAGTCTACCAGTAGACTTAATAAAATTTAATTTTGTCTCATAAAAAATATTAGCTGCACTTCAATGCAGTTTTAGGAAAAAATATGTAATAAACGCTACGATTAAAAAACATTGCCGGAAATATAAACAAGGTTTTACTTTTATAACTTATACATAAAAAAATTATTGTTTTTTTTGCCAACGTTAGATTGTCCAACCACTGAACGCAGCCAAATGAAGAATGCGCCTTCAGCTTTGGTGACTAACATTGCTCCATTTGTGTACTGCTGTGACGATAACTACTGGAATTATTTATAACGCCATTCTATCTAGTACACAGCTCGTGATACTCGAGGGCATCAAACACTTGTTACATATATTTATCAACTAACAACAGATAAGACATTTTGGAGTTTTAAATTTAGAAAGAGGCAAAACAATGTAAATAAATATGTTCTATTGTATTGACTTATATTAATTTACTCGCCTAAGGCAATTGCTTTATTGTACTTCTAGGCTTAGAGCATAATAATCAGGTAAAAGCTTGTTTATAATATGAAATATTACTATCTAAGCTGTTTAAAACTTTAAGCAACAGTAAAGCTTCAAGAAGGAGTACAAATTGTGTGTTTAATTTGTTAATAGTATTAGCAAAACCTCTAAACGAATTAATGAATCCCATTTAAAAGAAACAAATTATTTCTGCTATTAATAAATTTTTGATATTTATCTTTTCACATGGTAAAACTTAAAAACTATACCAATTAACTTTTAAAATAGCCGAATAATTACTACCGTATTAGGTATATTTAATTAAGACCATATTATTTGATAACCAATAGGCATACTTCAATGAGTACAGTTCTACTCACCAAAGTGATAACAATTTGAATATCCAGTTACGAATTACTAGTTAATTCCTAGCATTATAAGTTTACTTCAGATATATTTATTTGTATTTCCACTTACGTTTCAATTATAAATTTCGAATAAAATTAACTTCAGCACTTAACATATTTAAAAAGTAATTTTAAATTTTAAAAATAAACCGCTGTACTAATTATACGGAAAACAAAGAACTACACAAAACAAAGGGAATTTATTACTTAATATTCTCGTCCATCCTTAATTATGCTTTAAGAAGCACGAGGAAGAAATATAGCCTCATGAAAGAATAATAACCAGTCTTTCATCTTTAAATGTATTCGACTTAAATTCAGTGCTCCGGTGTATATTGATTTAAGCAAATATTATTTTGCTGATATTAGAATTTACCACACACACTGCATAAGCCAACTAGTGCACAATTTACAAAGTAACCCTTGGGGGAACGTGTAGCTAAAGAGGTTTTATAGGGCAAATAGGAAATTATTAGAACAAAGTCATATTACACTTAAAGACTTATAATGATATCAAATATCATTCCAAACTGGAATGGCCACACTGACTGTCTTGTACAGACCCCAGCAAAAATTCATGTCAATTATATACCTGGACGCTACAACTTAGAAGGAAGTACTCGGCAGATCCGAGGGTGACGAGGAACCAACCTGCAGCATAGGACTGACAAGCAATATCTACATTTGTTTCTTGCTGTTAGCGTAAGTTTTAGTGAAAAACTCGTTCAGAGAAATATAAGTCCTAAAGAATAAGCACTGTTTACGAATATTAATGAATGCCATTGAAAAAGTAGTATAACTCGGCTTTATGTTAAATTAAAATGCACCATAGCTACAAGCTCAACCTCATGCAATCATACAGAACAATACTCCGGTCGAGTGTTCAGCGTCTCCTAATACAAGCTGGCCTTTGACGTGCTGTCGATTGCTTCTATTTACAGAAAGTCTTTGGATTTGTGTAAAAGGTCTTACAGCCATTTACCAACCAATTAGGATAATTAGTATTTACCACCGCGTGGTAAAACGGTTGTTTAATAATGATTTATTCTTGTAAAATAAATAAAAGTAGTTAATCAACATTACTTGGAAAACCTTTTCTAGCAGCTAATTAGTGTTTTTTTCATTTTCAAAATTTAAAGTTTATATATTTTATTTAAATAAAAGTTTCTTATAGGGATGTAAATAAAGATTTCTTTATAATGAAAGTAGGGTATAATGGGGGTTTCTGGCTCAGGAGGGACAGGAGGGACGCCCCCCCCCCCCGAGCCCCCCCCCCCCCCCGAGCCCCCCCCCCCCCCCGAGGTCTCGTCTGTGACACTTTGCGAATTTTTTTTTTGCGAACTTTTTTGCAAACTTTTTTGCAAACTTTTTTGCAAACTTTTTTGCGAATTTTTTTTTTTTGCGAAATTTTTTTTTTGCGAATTTTTTTTTTTTGCGAATTTTTTTTTTTGCGAAGTTTTTTTTTTGCCAATTTTTTTTTTTTGCGAAATTTTTTTTTTTTTGCGAATTTTTTTTTTTGCTATTTTTTTTTTTACGAAGTTTTTTTTTTTTGCGAATTTTTGTTGTTGCGAATACTAACCTAACCTAACCTAACCTAACCTAACTTAACGTAACCTAACCTAACCTAGCCTAACGTAACCTAACCTAACCTAACCTAACGTAACCTAACCTAACCTAACCTAACCTAACCTCGGATCAGATTTCTGATTGCAGATTCTTGTTCGTCTAGTCGAGGCGAGTCATTTGAGTACCCACATCGTACACTTTGGATGATGTTTACAAAAAAGGGGCCCGCACCACACTTTTGACCTTTTTTTTTGCATTTTTGGAATTTCCTCGTCAAGCCGAGTATTCTCAGTACCCACATGACATACTTTGGATAATTAATACAAGAGTTGAACAGGGTAACGCTACAACCAACAGAGCTAGCCCATCAGCGCTTGCGGTCAATTGAACTACCAGTGAATGCAAATTTTGAGGAGAATATAATTGCAATGCTTTGAACATATACTGCAAAGGGGGGTGTATCGATACACCCCCCTTCAAGTACTCTGCACCGAGGCAGCTGTTCGCACAACCGACCGTCGCGTCCAGTCTACTGTCTGGGAATGCGGATGTTGTAATTTGATACCTCGACTGGAGGGTGCAGGTGTTCACACAAAAAACCGACAAGTTGAGACCTGTCTGGGAATGCGGATGTTGTAATTTGATACCTCGACTGGAGGGTGCAGGTGTTCACACAAAAAACCGACAAGCCGAGACCTGTCTGGGAATGCGGATGCTGTAATTTGATACCTCGACGGGAAGACGGCTGACCCTTCCAGGAACCCATTATAGTCCGCCCGTATCGAATTCCGAGCAATAAATCACCAGTTGTCAAACACCCACGGTATCAATCTTGTTTTAGGCTTCAACAATTCCTGACGTATGGGGGAGCGAAAATCTCCCCCTAGTAATTAAATCAACAGAACACCAGTTGTCACGGTCTCATGCTTGTTCTAGTCTTCAACAATTCCTGACGTATGGGGGAGCGAAAATCTCCCCCTAAGCCATTATGTGTTAGGGGGAGCGAAAATCTCCCCCTAGTAATTAAATCAACAGAGCTAGCCCATCAGCGCCTGCGAACAATTGAACTACCAGTGAATGCAAATTTTGAGGAGAATATAATTGCAATGCTTTGAACATATACTGCAAAGGGGGGTGTATCGATACACCCCCCTTCAAGTACTCTGCACCGAGGCAGCTGTTCGCACAAATAACCGTCGCGTCCAGTCTACTGTCTGGGAATGCGGATGTTGTAATTTGATACCTCGACTGGAGGGTGCAGGTGTTCACACAAAAAACCGACAAGTCGAGACCTGTCTGGGGTGCAGCTGCGCCCGACCCCAGGAGGGGCAGGAGGGGCAGGAGGAGCAGGAGGGGCAGGAGGGGCAGGAGGAGCAGGAGGGGCAGGAGGAGCAGGATTAGCAGGAGGAGCAGGAGGGGCAGGAGGGGCAGGAGGAGCAGGAGGAGCAGGAGGAGCAGGAGGAGCAGGAGGAGCAGGAGGGGCAGGAGGAGCAGGAGGAGCAGGAGGAGCAGGAGGGGCAGGAGGAGCAGGAGGAGCAGGAGGGGCAGGAGGAGGAGGAGGAGCAGGAGGAGCAGGAGGAGCAGGAGGGGCAGGAGGAGCAGGAGGAGCAGGAGGAGCAGGAGGGGCAGGAGGAGCAGGAGGGGCAGGAGGGGCAGGAGGAGCCCCCCCCCCCCAGACGCCTGCACCAACACTTGGAAGAAAATCCTCCTACATTAGAAGGACTTCCTTCTGTTCCCTAACATGAAAAGCTTTTGTGGCCTTGAAAAAGGCCGATTATGATGGTGGGATCAGGTGGAGGCTAAGGTGTTGGAAAACGTTTATTTTTTACTGTTGAAAAACTTTGTTACTTCATCAGGGTGCAGTTCATCGGTCCGCCGATTCCACCACATTTCAACAAGCATCATGTACTTCTGCTCATGTTCAATGGCGTAGAAGTGCTCCTCTTCAATGGGGTAGAAATTCATCTTGTAGTCCATGTCACGCTGCCAATATTCCCACTCCAAGCCGTCCAGCGGGCAATGGTTCCACATGCTGTTGATTCCCCGTCGTCTGGAGTACAGAGCGTCGTCAATATCTTGAGTAGTTGAATACATTTTTGGTTCATGAACGTACTTGAACTTTTTGTCAATGCGCCATAGCCTCTTCTTATGGAAATGCTTCAAGGTGCATTCATCGTCGTCTTTTCGGTTGTAGAATTCATCACCTTCGAAGTAATCATCTTCATCGTCAAACGGTCTCTTCTTATTATTGCTATTCATTGTCGTTTCCGCTGCAACACATACATCCTCCAACTCAACGTCTGTGATGTCACAATCCCACTCGATGTTGGCCATGATCTCTTCGTAGCTGTTGACGCTTCGAAACTCAAGACTAAACTAAACTTTACTGCTAGGGGCGGGCTGTGCGTCGTGGGATGATGGGCGCAGGTGTACAGACAAAAAACCGTCGCGTCACCCTACTGTCTGGGAATGCGGATGCTGTAATTTGATACCTCTACGGGAGGGCGCGGGTGTTCACACAAAAAACCGACGAGTCGAGACCTGTCTGGGAATGCGGATGCTGTAATTTGATACCCCGACAGGAGGGCTACCGACCCTTGCAGGAACCCATAATTATAGACCACCCGCGTCGAATTCCGAGCAATAGTACACCAGCTGTCAAACACCCACGGTCTCATTCTTGTTCTAGTCTTCAACAATTCCTGACGTATGGGGGAGCGAAAATCTCCCCCCTAAGCCATTATGTGTTAGGGGGAGCGAAAATCTCCCCCTAGTGATTAACTCAACAGAACACCAGTTGTCAAACACCCACAGTCTCATTCGTGTTCGGGAGTTTGAAGTGTGTGGCTGTGTAATAGTGTTGCTGTGTGACATTCTGTCAGAGCGATCGCCCGACGTTTTGACCTAACCTACAAAATGAACCACTTAACCGCCTATGTGTTTAATGATCGGCCTTTGTCTGTACTGTTTGACAGCAGCGATAATCCATGGTTCAAAGCTAAGGATGTAGCTACAATATTGGGATACGCTAACCCTAAAGAAGCAATCAGAGCACATGTTAGAGAAAAATATCGCAAAACAATTCCTGAAGTATGGGGGAGCGAAAATCTCCCCCTAACCTATAACGAGAAACATTCAATCTTTCTTAACGAGCCGGGATTATATTCGTTACTTATGAAATCTAAAATGCCCATCGCCGAGAAGTTTCAAGATTGGATCTTTGAAGAAGTTTTGCCATCCATTAGAAAAAATGGTCAGTACAGACTTATAAACGAGAACCAACGGCTGCTACAATCACTTACAAAGTCGCTAACAAATAACCGAAAGCTAGATCAAACAAATTCCGAGTTTAAAACTACAAATGATATATTGTGTATGGAAAACCAATCCATGAATCAAACGCTGATCGAACAGACACCTAAAGTGGCAGTGTTGCCTGAAGATGTAAATCTGAAGCATATATTTTGTGTGATGATTAGGGAAACCCTTCTAGAGCAGTACGGAGTTTGTGAATACAAGTGCATTCGAACACAGAAGAGGAATTTCAAACAAGCCTTGAAAAAAGCAAAGGAAGAAGGATTTACAATGTGCTACTGTAGAGAAAATGTCCCCAACGGCATAAACATAGTGAATAAGGCTAAAGAAGTGATGAAGAGTTACGGCATGCACATTGACTGCAGATACAACAACATCCTAACCTCGCACAATTTCATTAATGTAGTTGAACATATCTTTGACAATGCATAGGTCTGCGTTTGTGGACTCGTTCCAGAACCTTCGACGCTAGTCAGGTAGCAACAGTCGATACGTGCTCCAAAGATGACCAGTGTGGATGACGCAAGAAAAGTAATCACCATATCAATGAACAAAATACGTTATAAACGTAACAACATCCGAGAAAGGCTCACAATCAAGTTAGTGTTGGATAGAGCAAGAGATGTGTTTGAGAGAAAATATCATATGAAACAGCATACTTATGAAAAAAAAAACAAAAATATTGAATATCATGTGAAAGAATATAACTATGAAGAAAACAAAACAGACTGTTAAATTTAACGAGGAGCTAAATACACAGTACACTTACGAGCCCTGTGAGGATGTACAACAATTAACGTGGACTCAAATCGCATTAGATGAAATGAGATTCCGCAGACCGTTGGAACTGATGTTGGGTGAAAAAATCAAACATCTAACCTATTGCAACAAGATGTGTCACAGCGAGTGCATACAGTTTACTTCAAGGGTGAGCAGACGCACCACCAGTCCGTAGTACGGTAGAAGTCACACGGTAAGGACGTCAACATGGACGCTTACGTTTCTGCGGACGACTATATCAAATCGTTTATTCAGGAGATTGAAGTTATGAACAATAATGCTAGTGATCAGACATTGGCATCACCTCAGACGTCATCTGTAAAACCGATCACTGCCTGCAAGAGACGAAGGAGGCCAACTCTCATCGAAGTGGAAACCAAGAAACCAGGATGGGTGCCAAAACCAACAGATGATTGTCCCATAGTGTCATGGATGGAGGATGGGAATACTTTTGCTGTTCAAAACCCGGGAAACAAAGGACAAATTTTATTGAAAATGAAAATGTACGATGGTACAGATATGGTGTTCATGTGCAGTTTATTTTTGGACAAAGATGGTGAAATGCTCCAAAGTGTTAGACAAGTAGTTGATAAAGTGGAAAACATGTGGATCGATAAATCAACAGGAGTACCGAAAATTACAGGCTTAACTCAAACTGTTACACAACGCAGTGCAGTTTCGCAACCAACGTCGAAGAAGCGAGCTGTGAGGAAGAAACAACGAGTGTCGCCAGCAGTCAATTAAAGCATCAGCATTCCCAGACAGGAGGGCGACGCGTCGGTTTTTTGTGTGTGAACACCTGCGCCCGGCCAACTACTAGAGATGTCGAGCAGTAGCACTTTCAAGCTAGAGTTTCCGAGCGTGAACGGCACTGCAGCAACCGAGGACCTGAGAGCTACCATCAACAACTGCAAGTCTGACTCTCCGCTCTACACCAGGATAGACGATCTCAGAGAGGAATGCGGCTATCTCATCACTGCGATGGAGCGAACCACAACACCCTTTGGCGAGACGATCATCGTGATCCTGGAGGGGCAGGTCGGGGACGACTTCTTTCTGCGAGTCTACCTGCCTAGGCGCTTCAACGAGGTCCTGAGCAACACCGACATCGAGCGCTACAACAGCGGGTTTGGAGAACGCCTTCGCTTGGTGAAGCGCAGCCCGAGGGGTTCCAATAGCAGATTCACACCTTTGGAGTTTATGTAAAGCAAGACTTGAAGATTATGTAAATACCTTTGTAAATTAGTTTTCGTAGTCAATACTTATAGTCACGTTCAGAACATAACCACTGTGTTATTTATTTCACTTAACCCCAAAAATGTCCTTTGGTAGTAAGTTTAAGAGCGTGAGTATGGTAACTGTGAGGTGTTTAGCTCATCAGCGTCATCATCAGAATCATCGATATTTGTACATAGATGTAACCCACCGCGTAATGCGATACAATTGATTGGAGCGCATCGTGTGTGAGCTGTCTTGTGATGACGACATCGCACTGCGTTTGTAACAAAATAACGTGTACATTAACACGACGATCACTTTTCTTGCTTAAGTCACGATGGGCATTATGGCGTACGGGACGATTGGTAATAACAGCGTTTAAAGTAAACTGTGCACATTCGTTGTGATACGTCTTGTCACAGCACGTTAGATTTCACATTCTCACATTCAACATCAATTACAATTGTAGACGTAATCTCATTTCATCTGTTGTGATTTAAGTCCACGTTAACCGTTGTACATCCTCACGCGGCTCATAAGTGTAATGAGTATTTAGTATGACAATAAACTTCTCGAATGTTAGTACGTTAAATCGTAGCTTGTTCATTGACGCATCGATCCCTATTCTTGTTTCAGTCTCAATATGCATTATGGCGTACGTGCCAGATGGTACTAACAACGCTTGAAATAAACTGCACACATGTGTTGCGATACATCCAAACACAACAAGTTAGATGCATCATTCAATCATTCAGCATCAATTGAAATGTTATGCGTGGCATCATTTCATCTGGTGTAATTTGAGGGAATAACTCGACTACGAACCTTTATCGTATGTTAGTTCGTTAACAACGTAAATTGTACATTAACACGACGATCACTTTTCTTGCTTAAGTCACGATGTGCATTATGGCGTACGGGACGATTGGTAATAACAGCGTTTAAAGTAAACTGTGCACATTCGTTGTGATACGTCTTGTCACAGCACGTTAGATTTCACATTCTCACATTCAACACCAATTACAATTGTAGACGTAATCTCATTTCATCTGTTGTGATTTAAGTCCACGTTAACCGTTGCACATCCTCACGAGGCTCGTAAGTGTAATGAGTATTTAGTATGACAATAAACTTCTCGAATGTTAGTACGTTAAATCGTAGCTTGTTCATTGACTCATCGATCCCTATTCTTGTTTCAGTCTCAATATGCATTATGGTGTACGTGCCAGATGGTACTAACAACGCTTGAAATAAACTGCACACATGTGTTGTGATACATCCAAACACATCAAGTTAGATGCATCATTCTAACATTCAGCATCAATTGAAATGTTATGCGTGATATCATTTCATCTGGTGTAATTTGAGGGAATAACTCGACTACGAACCTTTATCGTATGTTAGTTCGTTAACAACGTAACTTGTACATTGACGCATCGATCACTTTTCATGCTTAAGTCACAATGTGCATTATGATGTATGTGACGACTGGTAATAGCAATGCTTGAAGTAAACTGAGCACATGTGTTGCGATACGTCTTGTCACAGCAGGTTATATTGCTCATTTCCCCATTCAACATCAATTACAATTGTATGCGTAATCTCATTTCATCGGTTTTAATTCAAGTCCGCGTTAACTGTTGTACATCCTCACGCGGTTCGTAAGTGTAACGAGCATTTAGTTTTACATTAAACTTCTCGTATGTCAATCCCAAGTAATCGGTGTTTGAAGAAGTTTGCCTTTCCCTCAAGAATTGTCACTAGCATTATAACATACGCGTTTAATAACCAGATCGCACTTGTAATATTTTTGTATACCGATAAAAATTCCAAGTAATCGAGGTTTGAAGAAGTTCGCACATTGATAAAAAAAAAAAAAAAATCCAAGTAAACGATGTTTGAAGACGTTTGAGTTTTCGCCATCACACAAGTTCCAATCTTGAGTAATGTCAACCCAAGAAAATGAAAGCTAACAGCATCACGTAGTTGTGTTAAGTTACGATAGGTATAGTTAGGTTTATTAAGACTGTTTCCAGTTAGAAAGGGGAAACATGGAGAGACTTATCTCATCGTTAGGTTACGATATCCAGTGTAACGTTAGGTCCCTGCATAGAAATAGGAAACGTAGACAGTTGTATCTCATCCTTAGGTTATGTTATGCTCTGTTAAGTTAGGTTTGTGCTTATAGATAGGAAATATTGTCAGTAGTATCTCGTCGTTAGGTTAAGTCATGCTCTGTTAAGTTAGGTTTGTTGTTGAATATACAAAAAAAAAAAATCTGTACCTTAATGTCGGCGTGCGCAATTTAAAAATGGTATAATCATAATGCGCACGCCGACATTAAGGTACAGATTTTTTTTTTTGTATATTCAACAACAAACCTAACTTAACAGAGCATGACTTAACCTAACGACGAGATACTACTGACAATATTTCCTATCTATAAGCACAAACCTAACTTAACAGAGCATAACATAACCTAAGGATGAGATACAACTGTCTACGTTTCCTATTTCTATGCAGGGACCTAACGTTACACTGGATATCGTAACCTAACGATGAGATAAGTCTCTCCATGTTTCCCCTTTCTAACTGGAAACAGTCTTAATAAACCTAACTATACCTATCGTAACTTAACACAACTACGTGATGCTGTTAGCTTTCATTTTCTTGGGTTGACATTACTCAAGATTGGAACTTGTGTGATGGCGAAAACTCAAACGTCTTCAAACATCGTTTACTTGGATTTTTTTTTTTTTTTATCAATGTGCGAACTTCTTCAAACCTCGATTACTTGGAATTTTTATCGGTATACAAAAATATTACAAGTGCGATCTGGTTATTAAACGCGTATGTTATAATGCTAGTGACAATTCTTGAGGGAAAGGCAAACTTCTTCAAACACCGATTACTTGGGATTGACATACGAGAAGTTTAATGTAAAACTAAATGCTCGTTACACTTACGAACCGCGTGAGGATGTACAACAGTTAACGCGGACTTGAATTAAAACCGATGAAATGAGATTACGCATACAATTGTAATTGATGTTGAATGGGGAAATGAGCAATATAACCTGCTGTGACAAGACGTATCGCAACACATGTGCTCAGTTTACTTCAAGCATTGCTATTACCAGTCGTCACATACATCATAATGCACATTGTGACTTAAGCATGAAAAGTGATCGATGCGTCAATGTACAAGTTACGTTGTTAACGAACTAACATACGATAAAGGTTCGTAGTCGAGTTATTCCCTCAAATTACACCAGATGAAATGATATCACGCATAACATTTCAATTGATGCTGAATGTTAGAATGATGCATCTAACTTGATGTGTTTGGATGTATCACAACACATGTGTGCAGTTTATTTCAAGCGTTGTTAGTACCATCTGGCACGTACACCATAATGCATATTGAGACTGAAACAAGAATAGGGATCGATGAGTCAATGAACAAGCTACGATTTAACGTACTAACATTCGAGAAGTTTATTGTCATACTAAATACTCATTACACTTACGAGCCTCGTGAGGATGTGCAACGGTTAACGTGGACTTAAATCACAACAGATGAAATGAGATTACGTCTACAATTGTAATTGGTGTTGAATGTGAGAATGTGAAATCTAACGTGCTGTGACAAGACGTATCACAACGAATGTGCACAGTTTACTTTAAACGCTGTTATTACCAATCGTCCCGTACGCCATAATGCACATCGTGACTTAAGCAAGAAAAGTGATCGTCGTGTTAATGTACAATTTACGTTGTTAACGAACTAACATACGATAAAGGTTCGTAGTCGAGTTATTCCCTCAAATTACACCAGATGAAATGATGCCACGCATAACATTTCAATTGATGCTGAATGATTGAATGATGCATCTAACTTGTTGTGTTTGGATGTATCGCAACACATGTGTGCAGTTTATTTCAAGCGTTGTTAGTACCATCTGGCACGTACGCCATAATGCATATTGAGACTGAAACAAGAATAGGGATCGATGCGTCAATGAACAAGCTACGATTTAACGTACTAACATTCGAGAAGTTTATTGTCATACTAAATACTCATTACACTTATGAGCCGCGTGAGGATGTACAACGGTTAACGTGGACTTAAATCACAACAGATGAAATGAGATTACGTCTACAATTGTAATTGATGTTGAATGTGAGAATGTGAAATCTAACGTGCTGTGACAAGACGTATCACAACGAATGTGCACAGTTTACTTTAAACGCTGTTATTACCAATCGTCCCGTACGCCATAATGCCCATCGTGACTTAAGCAAGAAAAGTGATCGTCGTGTTAATGTACACGTTATTTTGTTACAAACGCAGTGCGATGTCGTCATCACAAGACAGCTCACACACGATGCGCTCCAATCAATTGTATCGCATTACGCGGTGGGTTACATCTATGTACAAATATCGATGATTCTGATGATGACGCTGATGAGCTAAACACCTCACAGTTACCATACTCACGCTCTTAAACTTACTACCAAAGGACATTTTTGGGGTTAAGTGAAATAAATAACACAGTGGTTATGTTCTGAACGTGACTATAAGTATTGACTACGAAAACTAATTTACAAAGGTATTTACATAATCTTCAAGTCTTGCTTTACATAAACTCCAAAGGTGTGAATCTGCTATTGGAACCCCTCGGGCTGCGCTTCACCAAGCGAAGGCGTTCTCCAAACCCGCTGTTGTAGCGCTCGATGTCGGTGTTGCTCAGGACCTCGTTGAAGCGCCTAGGCAGGTAGAC
This sequence comes from Allygus modestus, assembly GCA_963675035.1. Taxonomy (NCBI): domain Eukaryota; kingdom Metazoa; phylum Arthropoda; class Insecta; order Hemiptera; family Cicadellidae; genus Allygus; species Allygus modestus. The sequence continues at coordinate 28,598,765 of OY776115.1, read as the reverse complement.
TCGCAGAAAGAAGTCGTCCCCGACCTGCCCCTCCAGGATCACGATGATCGTCTCGCCAAAGGGTGTTGTGGTTCGCTCCATCGCAGTGATGAGATAGCCGCATTCCTCTCTGAGATCGTCTATCCTGGTGTAGAGCGGAGAGTCAGACTTGCAGTTGTTGATGGTAGCTCTCAGGTCCTCGGTTGCTGCAGTGCCGTTCACGCTCGGAAACTCTAGCTTGAAAGTGCTACTGCTCGACATCTCTAGTAGTTGGCCGGGCGCAGGTGTTCACACACAAAAAACCGACGCGTCGCCCTCCTGTCTGGGAATGCTGATGCTTTAATTGACTGCTGGCGACACTCGTTGTTTCTTCCTCACAGCTCGCTTCTTCGACGTTGGTTGCGAAACTGCACTGCGTTGTGTAACAGTTTGAGTTAAGCCTGTAATTTTCGGTACTCCTGTTGATTTATCGATCCACATGTTTTCCACTTTATCAACTACTTGTCTAACACTTTGGAGCATTTCACCATCTTTGTCCAAAAATAAACTGCACATGAACACCATATCTGTACCATCGTACATTTTCATTTTCAATAAAATTTGTCCTTTGTTTCCCGGGTTTTGAACAGCAAAAGTATTCCCATCCTCCATCCATGACACTATGGGACAATCATCTGTTGGTTTTGGCACCCATCCTGGTTTCTTGGTTTCCACTTCGATGAGAGTTGGCCTCCTTCGTCTCTTGCAGGCAGTGATCGGTTTTACAGATGACGTCTGAGGTGATGCCAATGTCTGATCACTAGCATTATTGTTCATAACTTCAATCTCCTGAATAAACGATTTGATATAGTCGTCCGCAGAAACGTAAGCGTCCATGTTGACGTCCTTACCGTGTGACTTCTACCGTACTACGGACTGGTGGTGCGTCTGCTCACCCTTGAAGTAAACTGTATGCACTCGCTGTGACACATCTTGTTGCAATAGGTTAGATGTTTGATTTTTTCACCCAACATCAGTTCCAACGGTCTGCGGAATCTCATTTCATCTAATGCGATTTGAGTCCACGTTAATTGTTGTACATCCTCACAGGGCTCGTAAGTGTACTGTGTATTTAGCTCCTCGTTAAATTTAACAGTCTGTTTTGTTTTCTTCATAGTTATATTCTTTCACATGATATTCAATATTTTTGTTTTTTTTTTCATAAGTATGCTGTTTCATATGATATTTTCTCTCAAACACATCTCTTGCTCTATCCAACACTAACTTGATTGTGAGCCTTTCTCGGATGTTGTTACGTTTATAACGTATTTTGTTCATTGATATGGTGATTACTTTTCTTGCGTCATCCACACTGGTCATCTTTGGAGCACGTATCGACTGTTGCTACCTGACTAGCGTCGAAGGTTCTGGAACGAGTCCACAAACGCAGACCTATGCATTGTCAAAGATATGTTCAACTACATTAATGAAATTGTGCGAGGTTAGGATGTTGTTGTATCTGCAGTCAATGTGCATGCCGTAACTCTTCATCACTTCTTTAGCCTTATTCACTATGTTTATGCCGTTGGGGACATTTTCTCTACAGTAGCACATTGTAAATCCTTCTTCCTTTGCTTTTTTCAAGGCTTGTTTGAAATTCCTCTTCTGTGTTCGAATGCACTTGTATTCACAAACTCCGTACTGCTCTAGAAGGGTTTCCCTAATCATCACACAAAATATATGCTTCAGATTTACATCTTCAGGCAACACTGCCACTTTAGGTGTCTGTTCGATCAGCGTTTGATTCATGGATTGGTTTTCCATACACAATATATCATTTGTAGTTTTAAACTCGGAATTTGTTTGATCTAGCTTTCGGTTATTTGTTAGCGACTTTGTAAGTGATTGTAGCAGCCGTTGGTTCTCGTTTATAAGTCTGTACTGACCATTTTTTCTAATGGATGGCAAAACTTCTTCAAAGATCCAATCTTGAAACTTCTCGGCGATGGGCATTTTAGATTTCATAAGTAACGAATATAATCCCGGCTCGTTAAGAAAGATTGAATGTTTCTCGTTATAGGTTAGGGGGAGATTTTCGCTCCCCCATACTTCAGGAATTGTTTTGCGATATTTTTCTCTAACATGTGCTCTGATTGCTTCTTTAGGGTTAGCGTATCCCAATATTGTAGCTACATCCTTAGCTTTGAACCATGGATTATCGCTGCTGTCAAACAGTACAGACAAAGGCCGATCATTAAACACATAGGCGGTTAAGTGGTTCATTTTGTAGGTTAGGTCAAAACGTCGGGCGATCGCTCTGACAGAATGTCACACAGCAACACTATTACACAGCCACACACTTCAAACTCCCGAACACGAATGAGACTGTGGGTGTTTGACAACTGGTGTTCTGTTGATTTAATCACTAGGGGGAGATTTTCGCTCCCCCTAACACATAATGGCTTAGGGGGGAGATTTTCGCTCCCCCATACGTCAGGAATTGTTGAAGACTAGAACAAGAATGAGACCGTGGGTGTTTGACAGCTGGTGTACTATTGCTCGGAATTCGACGCGGGTGGTCTATAATTATGGGTTCCTGCAAGGGTCGGTAGCCCTCCTGTCGGGGTATCAAATTACAGCATCCGCATTCCCAGACAGGTCTCGACTCGTCGGTTTTTTGTGTGAACACCCGCGCCCTCCCGTAGAGGTATCAAATTACAGCATCCGCATTCCCAGACAGTAGGGTGACGCGACGGTTTTTTGTCTGTACACCTGCGCCCATCATCCCACGACGCACAGCCCGCCCCTAGCAGTAAAGTTTAGTTTAGTCTTGAGTTTCGAAGCGTCAACAGCTACGAAGAGATCATGGCCAACATCGAGTGGGATTGTGACATCACAGACGTTGAGTTGGAGGATGTATGTGTTGCAGCGGAAACGACAATGAATAGCAATAATAAGAAGAGACCGTTTGACGATGAAGATGATTACTTCGAAGGTGATGAATTCTACAACCGAAAAGACGACGATGAATGCACCTTGAAGCATTTCCATAAGAAGAGGCTATGGCGCATTGACAAAAAGTTCAAGTACGTTCATGAACCAAAAATGTATTCAACTACTCAAGATATTGACGACGCTCTGTACTCCAGACGACGGGGAATCAACAGCATGTGGAACCATTGCCCGCTGGACGGCTTGGAGTGGGAATATTGGCAGCGTGACATGGACTACAAGATGAATTTCTACCCCATTGAAGAGGAGCACTTCTACGCCATTGAACATGAGCAGAAGTACATGATGCTTGTTGAAATGTGGTGGAATCGGCGGACCGATGAACTGCACCCTGATGAAGTAACAAAGTTTTTCAACAGTAAAAAATAAACGTTTTCCAACACCTTAGCCTCCACCTGATCCCACCATCATAATCGGCCTTTTTCAAGGCCACAAAAGCTTTTCATGTTAGGGAACAGAAGGAAGTCCTTCTAATGTAGGAGGATTTTCTTCCAAGTGTTGGTGCAGGCGTCTGGGGGGGGGGGGGGGCTCCTCCTGCCCCTCCTGCCCCTCCTGCTCCTCCTGCCCCTCCTGCTCCTCCTGCTCCTCCTGCTCCTCCTGCCCCTCCTGCTCCTCCTGCTCCTCCTGCTCCTCCTGCTCCTCCTGCCCCTCCTGCTCCTCCTGCTCCTCCTGCCCCTCCTGCTCCTCCTGCTCCTCCTGCTCCTCCTGCCCCTCCTGCTCCTCCTGCTCCTCCTGCTCCTCCTGCTCCTCCTGCTCCTCCTGCCCCTCCTGCCCCTCCTGCTCCTCCTGCTAATCCTGCTCCTCCTGCCCCTCCTGCTCCTCCTGCCCCTCCTGCCCCTCCTGCTCCTCCTGCCCCTCCTGCCCCTCCTGGGGTCGGGCGCAGCTGCACCCCAGACAGGTCTCGACTTGTCGGTTTTTTGTGTGAACACCTGCACCCTCCAGTCGAGGTATCAAATTACAACATCCGCATTCCCAGACAGTAGACTGGACGCGACGGTTATTTGTGCGAACAGCTGCCTCGGTGCAGAGTACTTGAAGGGGGGTGTATCGATACACCCCCCTTTGCAGTATATGTTCAAAGCATTGCAATTATATTCTCCTCAAAATTTGCATTCACTGGTAGTTCAATTGTTCGCAGGCGCTGATGGGCTAGCTCTGTTGATTTAATTACTAGGGGGAGATTTTCGCTCCCCCTAACACATAATGGCTTAGGGGGAGATTTTCGCTCCCCCATACGTCAGGAATTGTTGAAGACTAGAACAAGCATGAGACCGTGACAACTGGTGTTCTGTTGATTTAATTACTAGGGGGAGATTTTCGCTCCCCCATACGTCAGGAATTGTTGAAGCCTAAAACAAGATTGATACCGTGGGTGTTTGACAACTGGTGATTTATTGCTCGGAATTCGATACGGGCGGACTATAATGGGTTCCTGGAAGGGTCAGCCGTCTTCCCGTCGAGGTATCAAATTACAGCATCCGCATTCCCAGACAGGTCTCGGCTTGTCGGTTTTTTGTGTGAACACCTGCACCCTCCAGTCGAGGTATCAAATTACAACATCCGCATTCCCAGACAGGTCTCAACTTGTCGGTTTTTTGTGTGAACACCTGCACCCTCCAGTCGAGGTATCAAATTACAACATCCGCATTCCCAGACAGTAGACTGGACGCGACGGTCGGTTGTGCGAACAGCTGCCTCGGTGCAGAGTACTTGAAGGGGGGTGTATCGATACACCCCCCTTTGCAGTATATGTTCAAAGCATTGCAATTATATTCTCCTCAAAATTTGCATTCACTGGTAGTTCAATTGACCGCAAGCGCTGATGGGCTAGCTCTGTTGGTTGTAGCGTTACCCTGTTCAACTCTTGTATTAATTATCCAAAGTATGTCATGTGGGTACTGAGAATACTCGGCTTGACGAGGAAATTCCAAAAATGCAAAAAAAAAAGGTCAAAAGTGTGGTGCGGGCCCCTTTTTTGTAAACATCATCCAAAGTGTACGATGTGGGTACTCAAATGACTCGCCTCGACTAGACGAACAAGAATCTGCAATCAGAAATCTGATCCGAGGTTAGGTTAGGTTAGGTTAGGTTAGGTTACGTTAGGTTAGGTTAGGTTAGGTTACGTTAGGCTAGGTTAGGTTAGGTTACGTTAAGTTAGGTTAGGTTAGGTTAGGTTAGGTTAGTATTCGCAACAACAAAAATTCGCAAAAAAAAAAAAAAACTTCGTAAAAAAAAAAATAGCAAAAAAAAAAATTCGCAAAAAAAAAAAATTTCGCAAAAAAAAAAAATTGGCAAAAAAAAAACTTCGCAAAAAAAAAATTCGCAAAAAAAAAAAATTCGCAAAAAAAAAATTTCGCAAAAAAAAAAAAATTCGCAAAAAAGTTTGCAAAAAAGTTTGCAAAAAAGTTCGCAAAAAAAAAATTCGCAAAGTGTCACAGACGAGACCTCGGGGGGGGGGGGCTCGGGGGGGGGGGGCGTCCCTCCTGTCCCTCCTGAGCCAGAAACCCCCATTATACCCTACTAATGAATCTGCACACAAAACAACTACTTTTACCCAATGATATAATCTATAGTATTTATATTTCTTCAATGATCAATTCCCTTCACACCCTTTATTGATTAATTCCCCCCCCTTATTAATCAATAATTAAATTATAAAAATAAAATGGAAACTGGACATCAATATACATGTTTATTTTGTATAGTCCCTTTCCCATAACCCTGTAGTAACGCAAATGCACCTTTACCGGATTATACTTTAACGTAAATATAAATTTTTTAGCCCGGTTGATTAAAGCCAGAAAATTTTTTTTTTGAACTTCTTCTTAGTTATTTCTAATAACCAGCTTGATGAAGGAGAAGTTATTAAGTTTAATGAGGATGCCTGTAATGATGTTAATCTCATATAATTCCTGCCATGAATTCAATATGTGTTGGTCGGTCATATTTCTACTGCATCTTTGTTAATACAGTATTTTAATTTGTATAGGTTCGGATTATGCAGCGTTAGACTTGTTGGCAGTATCCTACATCAACTTGTATATAAAATAATACTTTGTTAGTTATTCGCCAAGAAATGTTATCACGATTGTTATCTATAAAAATATCTCGTAAAATATCATCCATTATATACTCCTCAGCCAACAAGAGCCACTCCAATGTCACTGTGGACACCCACCGCCCCCTGAGAAATCACGGTGAGTGCAATTATTAACCGTGTGGTTCATAGCCTAGTAGTTGGGCCTGGGTAGTCTGGACCACTCATTCGTAGGGCATACCGACTACCAGGGTTACCAAGATGTGGTTTCGCCCTGAGCTGTATATAACGAAAAGCTTCCTTATACTTAGGAGAAGACTAATAAAGGGCGGATTACGTGTCCGTAAACAATATTTCTCTAGTGGAATATTTACAATATCTCTCTGGCAACATTGTTTAACTTGGACCGACACGATTGATTTATTCTTTATTAGAGGCATAAGTTTACTGAGTGTTACAAGACGGGAAATTAGAGTTGCGGTAATGTTTCGTAGGTTTAGCTAGCTTTTACTTAGTAGATAACGTTGCAACTCCCAAATAATGTAGGCGATCGTCACAACGAAGCAGGAGAGCACATGGTTTGCGGGTATATTATTCAGATGGATTCAGGCCAATTAACATCTTAGAAGGCATAGTGACAGCTGACGGGTTCTAAAACAGTATTTGAGAGTTGCAAGATTGCTTCAATGATAGTCAATAAATGTTTTATTTATCCTTGTGTTGATTGGCAAGGTAAAAATAAAAATGTTCAGATATACACACAGTAGATGATGTGTGTATAAATGGCTTCCAAGGAGGTAAGTGTTCATAAAAATCTTTCGTTCATGTGTGCAGATTACTGATAGCGTGCTTCGGTTGTGTATGGACCATAAAAGGTGATGTTTGTAGACCTGGCATCCAAGGAGCTACGTCTGCAAAAATGAGCAAGACGTATCACCCTGGGTGCCAGGTCTACACACATTACCTTCTATGGTCCAGACACAATTGGAACACGGATCTCAGTTATCTACATACAGCAAAACCTTGTCATGAAGGCGTAACCCCCTGGATGTCAGATCTACACAAATCGCATTCAATAGTCTAGACATAATAGGTAGATTTGTATTCCGAAAAAAACGATTTTTTACGTATAAGCATGCTATTTTAATTTTATTAGTCTTTGTTAGAATAGTAAACTTTAATTCTAATAAAATATCAATACTAAATTGGGTAGTTCATTTTAGATCGTTAAAGTTATAAACATTGTTTACTGGGGTTTTCAATAAATAAGAAGGTAACGAAGGAATTTTGGAGCTATTTTATAACGACGATTGCCAACTAACCACAAAGAAGAAGAATCAGACTGGAGTCTTTTGACTTACTTAATAGGTGTTGGCCTTTGATATTATTTAGATAGACTCCAATTACGTCTTTTCAATTGCTTTTGGTAAAGACTGAAAGTGTTGTTAGATAATGTATTACTCAACATGATATCTGTTCAGCTAATTGGTTATATCTTTCTAGTCAACGAGCATCTGATAGATGCAATCTTGTCAATAGCTATCCTTTAAAATAACCGCAATTAATTCAAAAATAAAAAAATAAAGTGTTCATATTATAGCTTTCCGAAAGTAAGTTTATGTATAAAATTACTTGTTACCAAGTTTGGAAACACATAATATTGCATTATGCCTATTTTGCTACATTTGCCTATTTTGCCTTTTCCCACTCCCATCTCAGCTATGGAACGAGGCTGTGGGGTAATTCTAGCCATGCCCACATAGTCCTGCTTTTTAAAAGAAAGCCATGCTACTGTTAAGCAAAACTAGTTATAATGAGCACTGTAGACCTCTATTTTTTAAGAATGAAATTTTAACTGTGTTCAATGTTTATGTATCTTAAATTGTATCATAGTCATTTAGGATATTGAGAGCTCATTTCTTACTAATTCCAATGTTCATACGCATGCCACCAGGAACAATTCAAATTTTTTTGTTGCAAGAAATATGTTAGACAAAACTCTGAACTAATATCCTTTTTCAGGCATTAAAATATTTAACACCATACCAAACAATGTTAGAAGCCTGCCTAGAGCTACTCTTGTAAATAAATTAAAATCTTGGATGTTGATGAATACTGTGTATAGCATAAATTAATTTTACAACTTGAACTTTGAATCATTGAATGTTTTTTAGGATTATTCAATGTATGTAAGTTTGTATTACACAAACCATGAAGAGTTTGTTTTGAGTGCCTGCATGGTTTGCAGCATGCTTTGTTTTGGTTATAGTTTTAGTTAGTTTAGCATTACTTAGCTTAATGTAACGAACATACTGAATGGCTCAATAAAATCATTTATTATTTACATGTTTGGTCTAAATAAAATATAATCTGGTTTTAAGTAATAAAAACTACATTTTCATTAAATTTATTTTAATAATGTATACAGATATCTACCATAGTTTGATTGAATCATACGTCTACATTGTTATAGAAATATACAGCGCTATAAATATATTGGCCTGGAGAGTGTATTGAAAATCATATTTCATTAAAACAAAGAATGCTAAACAAACTGTATAAAAGTAAATATAAATCACATATAATTGTTAACAATATACATATAGTGGTGATATGCGGTTTTAGGTATGGGGAAAAATATTTTATCAATACTCCTGTGTCGTTCATTTTACTCTTTAAAATAAACAATGTTATTTAATTAAAATTTGAGAGTTAATTACAAGTTTAGTGATAAATACGTCAGCCAATTAGTTTTATCCTGAGAGCAGTTTGATTTGTTTTTATACCTTTGATCTTCCTTAAATTTTAAACGAGTCTAGTGATACTTTCAACTAAGTAACTTATTTTACAACAGTTGTCATAGCTACACACGTTTTTTTTAATTTTATTTAATTTCTTAAATGTCTGGTAAAACTGAACACTATCACTCGTGCTTTTAAGAATATGGTAATTATTAAAATAAAATAAATTTTAATACTTTGTATACTAATAACCGTTGTCACTAACAGTGAGCTATGGTTATTTTAACGTATTTAACGAGACGGTCCTTCACACTTATTCAACAAAATCCAGTAAATAGCATCATTATTTTACATCGTGTGTCTATGAGACCACATACAGAAACGTAAACCAAAAATTGTATATTCTTCAGATTTAGGAGATTTCAATTTATTAAATGGTTGTACAAACTGTTTAGGCATTGGGAGAACTAATACAATTATAAAACTAGCTACTCCTTTGTGCTAGATCATACTTATATTAACTAGTACATTAGTAGTTATGTAATTATACATAATAGTTATGAAATTATGTAATATATACTACTAGTATTACAGTCACTAGTAGTAATGTTTCAGAAGGATAACTTATTAGTGAAACACGCTTGTGATGTACTGATAAGACGAATTCCCTAATACGGCCTCGAAAATTTGTTTCAGCACCAGACTTCGAAAATTCCCAGACTTCAAACACCACGTAAAAGGTTCATCCTAAAAAATTATACGCATTTTATTATAATTGGAAAAAGTTTAATTCGTAGAGCCATAAATAATGTAGGCTTACAAATGTAATAATGGGGAAAAAATCTAAATATAATTATAATTCAAATTATTTGAATCATTTGAAATTTATAATAAATACAAATTATGATTAATAATGTTAATAAATAATGATAAAAACGATTCATTCGTGGCCTGAAGATTAAATTATATCCATATTCGACATAATTCTGGGAAAAGACTGTTGCCTTTTCAATTATTTCTTTGCCACGGTTTAACGACTTTTTTGTTTTCAAAGGTAAACATACAACTGGTATAACTTGTTTTTCCTCTTTTTTATATTTATTTATTTAAAAATATTAACATTTGTATAGTAATTCTTATTTTATTTTAAACAGAACATTTTAAATTTACAATGTTTCACTAAAATATTACATTATTAACATGGTAATTCGAGAAACATGATAAAACTACGTAATTTGGAGAAGCTACAAAACACACAATCCGTAACTTCAAAAGTAGGGAACAATGGAGACTCCGAGGGCAGGAGGGACAGGAGGGCCACCCCCCCCCCCGATCCGCCCCCCCCTCGCGAATTTTTTTTTGCGAATTTTTTTTTTTTGCGAATTTTTTTTTGCGAATATTAACCTAACCTAACCTAACCTAACCTAACCTAACCTAACCTAACCTAACCTAACCTAACCTAACCTAACCTAACCTAACCTAACCTAACCTAACCTAACCTAACCTAACGTAACGTAACCTAACGTAACGTAACCTAACCTAACCTAACCTAACGTAACGTAACCTAACCTAACCTAACCTAACCTAACCTAACCTAACCTCGGATTTGAATTCTGATTGCAGATTCTTGTTCGTCTAGTCAAGCCGAGAAATTTGCATACCCACAAAGTACATTTGGACGATGTAGGGGGGGGGCGCTATCTCGGTTACCATAAGTCGGATTTGAATTCTGATTGCAGATTCTTGTTCGTCTAGTCGAGCCGAGAAATTTGCATACCCACAAAGTACATTTGGACGATGTAGGGGGGGGGCTATATCGGTTACCATAAGTCGGATTTGAATTCTGATTGCAGATTCTTGTTCGTCTAGTCGAGCCGAGAAATTTGCATACCCACAAAGTACATTTGGACGATGTAGGGGGGGGGGGGCTATCTCGGTTACCTTAAGTCGGATTTGAATTCTGATTGCAGATTCTTGTTCGTCTAGTCAAGCCGAGAAATTTGCATACCCACAAAGTACATTTGGACGATGTAGGGGGGGGGGCTATATCGGTTACCATAAGTCGAATTTGAATTCTGATTGCAGATTCTTGTTCGTCTAGTCGAGCCGAGTCATTTGAGTACCCACATCGTACACTTTGGATGATGTTTACAAAAAAGGGGCCCGCACCACACTTTTGACCTTTTTTTTTGCATTTTTGGAATCTCCTCGTCAAGCCGAGTATTCTCAGTACCCACATGACATACTTTGGATAATTAATACAAGAGTTGATCAGGGTAACGCTATAACCAACAGAGCTAGCCCATCAGCGCTTGCGGTCAATTGAACTACCAGTGAATGCAAATTTTGAGGAGAATATAATTGCAATGCTTTGAACATATACTGCAAAGGGGGGTGTATCGATACACCCCCCTTCAAGTACTCTGCACCGAGGCAGACGTTCATACAAATAAGCGTCGTGTCCAGTCTACTGTCTGGGAATGCGGATGTTGTAATTTGATACCTCGACTGGAGGGTGCAGGTGTTCACACAAAAAACCGACAAGTTGAGACCTGTCTGGGAATGCGGATGCTGTAATTTGATACCTCGACTGGAGGGTGCAGGTGTTCACACAAAAAACCGACAAGTCGAGACCTGTCTGGGAATGCGGATGCTGTAATTTGATACCCCGACGGGAGGGCGACGCGACCCTTCCAGGAACCCATTATAGTCCGCCCGTATCGAATTCAGAGCAATAAATCACCAGTTGTCAAACACCCACAGTATCATTCTTGTTTTTGGCTTCAACAATTCCTGACGTATGGGGGAGCGAAAATCTCCCCCTAACCCATTATGTGTTAGGGGGAGCGAAAATCTCCCCCTAGTAATTAAATCAACAGAACACCAGTTGTCACGGTCTCATTCTTGTTCTAGTCTTCAACAATTCCTGACGTATGGGGGAGCGAAAATCTCCCCCCTAAGCCATTATGTGTTAGGGGGAGCAAAAATCTCCCCCTAAGCGGTTCGCGGGTCGCGACACGCCACAGTCTCTTGATAGACTTCTTCGAAGACGGACGTCTACATTAATTCGATAACAATGTCGTTTATTCATCAGAAATCGTGTGAATGTGTGAAGACTGAACTGGACTTGTTTTCGTTACCGCCTACGCAGACCAGCATCGAGAGCGGTAAATGGGTTCAATACAAACCGATCTCATCGCTGACGGACGATTCGCCAATAGAGTTTGTAATACCCGGTCACGGTGACGAGTACACGGACCTGACGCAAACGTTATTACACGTGAAAGCCGCTATTGTGAAACAGGACGACACTAAAGCGGACGGTGGGCAACCTGCTAAAGAGGTGGGCCCGGTGAACAATTGGCTCCACTCGATATTCAGCCAAGTGGATCTCTATCTCAATCATAAACTGGTGTCACCACAAAACAACACGTACGCTTACCGTGCCTACTTGGAAAACCTATTGAACTACGGATGTAGTGCGAAGAATTCTCACCTGACTAGCGAGCTGTTTTTTGAAGATTCGGCCGGACTAATGGACGATTGTGACGAATTGAACGAGGGATTGAAAAAGCGTCGCGATCACACGAAAGAAAGCGATGTTTGCGATATGGTCGGTCGATTGCACATCGATCTGTGCAATCAGAACAAATTCATGTTGAACGGTGTCGAGATGCGATTGCAACTTAACAGATCCAGAAACTCGTTTTGTATAATGTCCAAAACGCTAACTACCTACAAGGTGACAATTAAAGAGATTAGTCTTTTCGTACGTCGATGTAAGATCAATCCGAGCGTATTGTTGGCGCACAGCAAAACTCTCGAGACCGGCACGGCCAAGTATCCGATCACGCGTGTGGAAGTGAAATCCTTCACACTACCCTCCGGTATAATGAGTAAAGCTTTAGACAGCGCATTTCTCGGTCAGTTACCGAAACGTGTGATAATTGGACTGGTCAGTAATCTTGCGTTCAACGGAGATTTCAAGAAGAATCCCTACAACTTTCAACACTACGATATGAATTATCTCGCATTGTACGTGGACGGTGAACAAGTACCGGCCAAACCGTTACAGCCCGTTTACACATTGAACAGTGAGACGTATATACTCTCTTATTACACATTGGTCACTGGCACCGGAATCCAGTTCTCCGACGCAGGTAATGAGATCAAGAGAGGTGACTATCCGTACGGTAATTGTCTTATGGCGTTCGACTTGACACCGGACATGTCCGCGGCTGAGTCGAGTCACTGGAATCTCCTGCGCAACGGTAATCTACGTATCGAAATCGGATTCTCCAAAGCGTTGTCCGAGACCGTCAACTGTATAGTGTACGCCGAACTGGACAACGTCATCGAGATCGATCGTCACCGTAACGTAACAGTTGACTTCAGCGGGTGAATAAAAGCGAACGCCAAACAGAAATATTGTCTGACAGCGAGTGCGTACAGTTTACTTCAAGGGTGAGCAGACGCACCACCAGTCAGTAGTACGGTTGAAGTCGCACGGTAAGGACGTGAACATGGACGCTTACGCTTCTGCGGACGACTATATCAAATCGTTTATTCAGGAGATTGAGGTTATGAACAATAATGCTAGTGATCAGACATTGACATCACCTCAGTCGTCATTTGTAAAACCGACCACTGCCTGCAAGAGACGAAGGAGGCCAACTCCCATCGAAGTGGAAACCAAGAAACCAGGATGGGTGCCAAAACCAACAGATGATTCTCCCATAGTGTCATGGATGGACGATGGGAATACTTTCGCAGTTCAAAACCCGGGAAACAAAGGACAAATTTTATTGAAAATGGAAATGTACGATGGTACAGATATGGTGTTCATGTGCGGTTTATTTTTGGACAAAGATGGTGAAATGCACCAAAGTGTTAAACAAGTAGTTGATAAAGTGGAAAACATGTGGATCTATAAATCAACAGGAGTACCGAAAATTACAGGCTTAACTCAAACTGTTACACAACGCAGTGCAGTTTCGCAGCCAATGCCTAAGAAGCGAGCTGTGAGGAAGAAACAACGAGTGGCGTCGGCATTCAACTAGAGCATCCGCATTCCCAGACAGGTCTCGACGCGTCGGTTTTTTGTGTGAACACCTGCACCCGACCCTTCGGACCACCCACGTAGAAGAAAATGGCGGCGAGGGTTTATAAGGCGGGGCCCCGCCCGATTGAACATCATTCGCCACCAGACCACCACCTCACATAGACCTACTCCAACTACTACTACTAGAGATGTCGAGCAGCAGCACTTTCAAGCTAGAGTTTCCGGGCGTGAACGGCACTGCAGCAACCGCGGACCTTAGAGCTACCCTCAACAACTGCAAGTCTGACTCTCCGCTCTACACCAGGATAGCCGATCTCCGAGAGGAATGCGGCTATCTCATCACTGCGATGGAGCGAGCCACTACACCCTTTGGCGAGACAATCATCGTGATCCTGGAGGGGCAGGTCGGGGATGACTTCTTTCTGCGAGTCTACCTGCCTAGGCGCTTCAACGAGGTCCTGAGCAACACCGACATCGAGCGCTACAACAGCGGGTTTGGAGAACGCCTTCGCTTGGTGAAGCGCAGCCCGAGGGGTTCCAATAGCAGATTCACACCGTTGGAGTTTATGTAAAGCAAGACTTGAAGATTTTGTTAATACCTTTGTAAATTAGTTTTCGTAGTCAATACTTATAGTCACGTTCAGAACATAACCACTGTGTTATTTATTTCACTTAACCCCAAAAATGTCCTTTGGTAGTAAGTTTAAGAGTGTGAGTATGGTAACTGTGAGGTGTTTAGTAGCTCAGTAGTAATCATGGGCTTGATGTGGAAACATCCGTTCTCAGCCATTGTGGCGGGACCTTCGGGTTGTGGCAAGTCACAGTTTGTGTCAAAGTTTATAAAACACATTACAGAAATGTGTGACACGCCATTTACCAGTATAAACTGGCATTATGGTAGTGGTGGTGGTGATGGTGGTGGTGGTGACTCGAAAAATATCACCATTAACCACGTAGAAGGTCTACCAAACTTGGAGGATTTTTCTGGTAACGAGCCGATACTTGTGATTATAGACGATATGATGCGTGAGGCCGACAACCGTGTCGTGGATCTTTTCACAAAAGGTTGCCATCATCGCAACATTAGTGTGTTTTTCATTACACAAAATTTGTTTCATCAAGGACGTGGGCAGAGGGACATCTCACTGAATGCGCATTACATTGTGTGTTTTAAGAATCCTAGAGATAGAGTTCAGATTAGGTACTTGGCCAGACAAATATATCCAGACAGCCCGAAATTCATCGAGGAGGCGTACGCTGACGCTACGAGGAATCCACACGGCTACCTACTGATAGACTTGAAACAATCAACAGACGAGAATATGCGAATACGAAGTTGCATATTTCCAGACGATTCTACCAACTATGTGTACTTGCCAAAGAAAAGGTAATTTCGCCATCAGTAGTAATCATGTCGTGCTTGCGGAAGGACGCAGCTCTGCTTACGGCTTTCATACACGCAACACCCAAGGAGCGGAAGGCACTGTTAAAGGTGTGTGACAAGAGCCGCATTCGCTCAGTGTGTGAGTGCGCATACAACGTGTTGCGAGGTAACGTTCCTCTGGCGAAGAAGAGTAAAAGTCAGCTAAGCAAACACAAGGCGACGCTACGTCGATTGGTGAAACGCGGCGAAGGCTGGTCAAAGAAACGAAAGTATCTCATACAAAAAGGCGGTGGAATCTTTATACCATTACTTTTGAGCGCAGTACTACAAGCAGCACTGAGTAGATAAAAATGACTGGCATCAACAATCAGTTCTATTTGACACTGCCCAGCAACAGTTCGATGCAGTATTATCCGAAAAACACAGTTGCAAATTATATAACACATTTGCCGAGAGCTATTCAACTGGACGCTGGCGACTGGGAAATTGCACTTGTGGAAGCGCACTATCCAATGACATTTCTATCTGTCGGTAATGACGAAACAATTGACATTTGCATACAACCGCAAGAGGAAGCAAAAGTGAACATAGAAGCGTTGGCGCGGGTTATGGACAGCACTGCCGATGTAACGCCGGTAGTGTCTGCTACTCCAAAACAAAACCACAGAATTAAATTGAAGACTGGTGATTACGCAAATATTCAAGAATTGTGTGATCATATCAATTCACAAGAACTAGCGATTACTTTTGGTGTAAAGTTCACCGTTGAAAACTCATACAACAAATTCATTGAAGTATCGATGGGAACTGATGTTGGAAAAATTACATTAAGTCCAACGTTAGCGCTTCAATTGGGGTTCGATCCGAATGAATTGACGCTGGAAGGTGATGCAGTTAACAAAAGCATCCGTTCGCCCAACATTCGTCTTGGCTTACCGTCACACATGTACGTGTATTGTGATTTAGTCGAGCCGCAGATGGTCGGCGATACAGTCGCACCGTTATTGAAAATTGTCAATATATCCACGTCTACTTATGTATACGGATTGCATAAATCAACATCATTCATCGATCCGCACTATGTGCCTGTTATGAATAGATCTTTTGACAGTGTGGAAATTGACTTAAGAGATAACATTGGTAATCATTTGCCATTCCACTTTGGAACGTCGTGCGTGAAGTTACACTTTAGAAAAGTAGCTAGCCATTAGCACAAAAATGGAACATGCGAAGAAGATGGTAGTTGTGCCGCAAGAGTTGATTGATCGACTGCAATCAAATGCTACGGATAACAGACCGACTAATCTATCCAGTGAAAACAGCCTCGACGCGGAGATGCAACAAATATTGAATAACAAACGTATGGACGATAGTGAAAAGTGGAAATTGTACAAACAAGCGTTACATCGCTTCTTGCATATTGCAGAGAATAGACGCCAACCGATTAGCATACCAATCGTGGAGACGGGTGGGCTTGAACATAGTCAACGATCGCACCCCGCTGCGGAAGGTGGTCCAGTGGAAGAGATTGTGGAAACGTTTTCCAAAACTTACAGATCTGATGCCCGCAATCTTTTACGTTTCATGAAACGTGACGGCAGCTTAATCAGTTGGGACAGTGGCTATTCAGTGTACATCAACGGTGTAAAAATCCCAGACTCAAATCTAGTGGATATCTTAAATTGCATAGTAAAGGTGCGTATGCGTGATTACATACCGCCAGGATGGCGGGAAGTGCTCAACGCATTGAAAGCGATGAACGTGCCAAAGGACTATATGAATAATCTAAGAGCACTAAAGGAAATAAATGCCGAATATCGATCATCATTCACAGGAGGAGAAGGATCAGACGATGACGTGGAAGACACATCAACTGAATCAATACTGAGAACACCGCTAGTAAATCGGCTTCGATCGGCAAGAGGAAAACGTGTAACATCTACACCGACAGGGCAGTTTGATCTTCTAACTAGAAACAAGCCGTCGTCAAATTTGGACAAGTGGGAAACGTACACAGGATAGGTTTTCAGTATTATGGAGCGTTTGTATTACAATCCCATCGAACCTTCGTCGTATGGCGGTGTAGCTCCTTTAGCGCGAGCTGCAAAACCAGTTTCAAAACGCAAAGTGATTGAATGGTTACAAACACAGGACACTTACACATTGCACAAACCAGCACGCAAGCGTTTCCCGCGCAATCCTTACATAGTGTATGGTCCATTTGAATTGTGGCAAGCGGACTTGAACGATATGCGTGGTCTTAGTAAACACAACGACGGCGTCAACTACCTACTGACTGTAATAGACGTGTTTAGCAAACACCTGTATGTGCGAACGTTGAGGCGGAAAGAAGGAGCTGAAGTGGCCAACGCTTTCGAGGAGATATTTGCCGAAGCGACCGACACACCTCGCTGTTTACAAACTGACAAAGGTACTGAATTCACCGGTGCCAAGACGAAAAGGTTATTCAAACAATACGGAATCATCTATGTCACTACACAAAACCCAGATGTTAAAGCGGCCGTAGTGGAACGCGTGAATCGCACTTTGAAAACACGCATGTGGCGATATTTGACTTACAAAAACACATATCGTTACGTAGATGCGTTGGACAAACTGGTTAGTGCATACAACAACAGCGCTCACAAGAGTCTAGGCAACAGAATACGACCAGTCGATGTGACTGTTGACAATAAGCGAATATTGCATCAGGTATGGCGTCGCATGTTCGGTAAGATACCGCGTCGTGTTAAGGCAAAACTGACAGTTGGCACCACAGTGCGCATATCTAAGGAGAAGGGTACATTCGCAAAAGGTTACGAGACTAATTGGAGTAAAGAAGTGTTTGTGGTGCGTCGTGTAAACACATTGATGCCTCTGCCAATGTACACTTTGTCGGATCTCAACGGTGAACAAGTGACTGGTCAGTTTTACGAATACGAATTACAAAAAGTGACAATATACAACGACCATCTGTTCAAGATTGCTGAAATACTAGACGCTAAGGGTCGTGGTCGCAGTAAGCGTTATTTCGTCAAGTGGGCAGGTTACGGAGACGAGTTCAATTCTTGGGTAGGAGCGCAAGATTTGCAAAATGCCTAATAGCAACCAGTTCTATTTGACATTGCCCAGCAACAGCTCAAAGGATTATTTTCCAAAAAAACACAGTGTCCAAGTACACTACACATCTGCCGAGACAAATTCGATTAGAAGGCGATGGCGAGTGGGAGATGGCTTTGGTCGAAGCGCATTATCCATGTTCCTTTATGACTGTGGACGAGGAATCGTGTATTTGGCTCGACTATAAACTCGTTCTGCCGAGTATACCCGTCACACTCAGCGTCGAGCACATTATGCTAAAGATGAAACCCGGTTATTACAAGAACATAACCGATTTATTGAAAATGATCAATAAAGCGAAGGATGTAACCCAGTACTTGTACTTTGAGTATGACAAAGAGCAGGACAGAGTCAAGATCACGACAATGGTGGACGGTATAAGCAAAGTGCATTTCACCGAAGCGCTGTCTCTCCAGTTGGGTTTCGATCCGTACGAGAACGTTTTGACAAATGACCTCACAGCGATATGGCCACCAAATCTGACTATGGGACTGCCGACACACTTGTACGTGTATTGTGATCTGATTGAACCGCAGCTGATTGGCGACACTACAGCGCCACTTTTGAAGATTATCAACATTGACAGAGATAACTACACACACGGCGCGCATAAGACTGTGCATTTCATCAGTCCTCATTATGCGCCAGTTATGAAAGGAACATTTGAAACGATCGATATTGACCTAAGGGATCACGCTAGTAAAAAAGCGTCATTCCTCTTTGGGACGTCGTACGTGAAGCTTCATTTCAAAAGAGTAGCTCAGCAATTATGAATACAAACGATCCCTACTTGGCTTACTACCGTCGCCAACAGTTGCAGCAGACCGGCGGCAGTATCGATAGGGTATTTCGCGGTGCACCCTACCAGCGCGGACATGGAATTGGCAGTTTCCTAGGCGGTATGTTCCGCACCATCACACCGCTACTCAAGTCGGGAGCCTCTGCTGTGGCCAAAGAGGCGTTGAAATCCGGTGTTGGATTCTTGGGCGACATGGCCATGCACCAGCGGGATCCCAAAGAAGCCGCTAGAGATCATTTCAGCCAGTTTACAGACTCGCTAAAACGCAGGGCGGACGGCAAACTTCAACGTGTGCTAAGTGGTGGCGGCGGCTCTCGCGCGAAACACCGTCGCGTAACGCGAAAGAATACCACGAAACACCGACGCGCTACTCCTGCGCGAAAGACTAACGCGAGACTCTCGCGTAAGAGGAACGCGAAGCGCGCCATGTTCGGCGGCCGTCGCGTCACACCGCAGTCTTTGACGAAACTCCTTCGAGGAAGGTCGGCGTCGTCATCCAAGAGCAGCAGCAAGAAGAGAAGGACAGTTAGGAAGAAGACGAGGAAGACGAGGAAAGCAGTGAGGAGAACTTCCGTACGTGATATATTCAATTAACACACACGCTAGCAATGTCGTTTCTACATCAAAAGTCGTGTGAATGCGTCAAGACGGAATTGGACTTATTCGCCCTACCGCCGACGCAGACCAGTATCGAGAGCGGCAAATGGATTCAGTACAAACCAATCTCCACACTGACTGATGATTCGCCCATCGAGTTTGTTGTGCCCGGCAACGGCGAAGAATACACCGATCTTTCGCAAACAATGTTGGAAGTTACAGCGTCTATTGTCAAGTCGACGGGAGCGGCAATCGCAGATGCCGATGAATCGAACAAAATTGGCCCAGTCAACAATTGGCTGCACACGTTATTCAGTCAAGTCGATATGAGTATGAATCAGAAACTGGTCACACCACAAAACAACACTTATGCATATCGAGCGTATATTGAAACATTGCTGAATTACGGATATGATGCTAGGAAATCACATTTAACATGTGGATTGTGGAACGCGGACGATGCTGGCCACATGGACAATACTCTGGACGATAACGATGGACTAAAGGCGAGACGAAAAATGACAAATAAAAGTCGTGAAATCGATATGCTCGGTCGCCTACATGTGGACATGTGTAATCAGAACAAGTTCCTGTTGAACGGTGTGGAACTGCGTTTTAAACTGATCCGATCAAAAGATTCCTTCTCCATTATGTCGGATGATGGTGACTACAAGGTGCACATTGTTGATGCGAATCTCTGGATACGAAGGTGTAAAGTTAGCCCCACTGTACTGTTGGCGCACAGCAAAACGCTTCAGACCGGCACAGCTAAATACCCAATCACTAGAGTGGAATTGAAAACATTCACACTACCGTTTGGAGTGAGGAGCAAAACTTTGGACAATGTGTTTCTAGGTCAAGTGCCGAAACGAATCATTGTCGGACTGGTCACCAACGCCGCTTATAATGGCGATTTAAAAAAGAATCCATTTAACTTTCAAAATTTCAAAACCAACTACTTCTCGCTGTACGTGGACGGTGAACAAGTGCCGTCCAAACCGCTACAACCACACTACGAAACCGGCAAGGGAAAATACGTGATGGCGTATCACAGTCTGTTTTCAGGCTCCGGCATACACTTTAGCGATGCTGGTAATCTCATAAATAGAGACGATTACGACGATGGATACTGTCTGATGGCATTCGATCTAACACCTGATATGTCAGCAAGCGACACGACTCATTGGAACCTAGTGCGCAACGGTAGTGTGCGTATGGAGATTGCTTTCGACACGGGGCTCACAGAGACTGTCAACTGTCTGGTATACGCAGAGTTTGACAACGTCATCGAAATCGATCGTCATCGCAACGTGTCTGCGGACTTTGGCGGTTAGATCGTCGGCGGCGGCGTCATCGTCCTCCTCCTCCTCAGTCAACAACCAACACTCGCACAAGATGGATCGTTTATGCAGAGTACCGCGTAAAAATTCCGCATCTCCAATTATTGTGGATTTTCAATGTTTCAAGGACAACGCAAATGACTACATTCTGAAGGAAGTGTGCGTCTTGGAATTGGTCAGTGGAACACTGCTAATGCATCATATCGCCAAATCACCATTCAGTCGAGATTTCCTATCACAAGAGAAACTGCGTGAAAGCTATTGGCTCACAAAACACTGTCACGGATTGGAATGGGACCAAGGTGATATCTGGTATCATGTGCTAGAGGAAAAGTTACGTGCATGCATCGCCAAACGACCGATTGTCTACGTCAAAGGTGCTGAGAAAAAAGAGTTTGTACGATACAATTTCATCACGGATCACTGTACTACTAATGTCATGGATATCAACGATATTGGCTGCGGATCACTATCGTCAATCAACAGTCTACTATCAACAAACGCAGTGCGATGTCGCCACCACAGAACAGCTCACACACGATGCGCTCTAGCCAATTGCATCACATTACGCAGTTGGTTACATCTAAGCACAAATATCGCTGACGCTGATGATTACGCTGACGATGGTGAGAGTGATACCAGTTCCTGCTTTTGTTTTGCTACTAGTACTACTACTCCTACTACTGACTGTGGCGTCGACACAGTAGAATGAATACCTTAGAGATACAAAAGTGTATGGCTAAACTGCCCGTACAGAATGTTGGTGTCTACGCTGCGGATCAATTGCCCCATTATATTTCACCATCTACTGCTATGATTGTGAACACTGATCCACACAATGAAGACGGCACTCACTGGGTCGCTTTCTACCTTAACAGAGGAGGAGGAATAATTGAATTCTTTGACAGCTACGGTCAACCGCCACATCTTCAATTCTACCAAGGATTCCTGAGACGCAACGCTCGTCGCTACCTGTACAACGAGCATCGCCTTCAAAGTGACAACACTCTGGTCTGCGGTCAATACTGCCTTGTATTCCTGTACTGCCGCACCCACTACGGCATGAAGATGAAGGACTTTGTGCAGCTCTTTGAACACTCTTCTTTCGGCCACAACGATGCACTGATCAGAAGACTCTTTGCACAAATGTATACCAATTGAGTTTTGAAATTTTGCATTTTTTATCAATAAACTAGTTGTGTACTCAGAATAAAAAAGAAACATTCTTATTATTTCCCATCCTCGCCTCCTTTACCCCAAAGTGGGGCAGATCTATCATACAATGACATTAGCAGGTGCATTCTAGTCTTCAACAATTCCTGACGTATGGGGGAGCGAAAATCTCCCCCCTAAGCCATTATGTGTTAGGGGGAGCGAAAATCTCCCCCCTGGTAATTAAATCAGTTGAACAACAGTTGTCAACCACAAATTGGGACATACCTATCATACAATGATTGTAAAGTAACATTCATATCTGAACCTGGTTTATATGAATTAACATATTCCTGAATAATTTTTTTTTACTTTAGTATCTTAAGACTATGTGAGGGGAGAAAAAAAAGACAAATATATATATAAACAATTTGGCTATTTATTTACACACCTTATATATATATTTTACATTGAGTATGTGCTCCTGAACATTTGTGTTTGGCTGGCAAAAACGAGACTCGACACAAACTAACGACTAGAACAAAAAGAAAAAAGGAGCACATTTCTAAGTTTTACGAGACTCGATACAAACTAATGACTAGATTTAGCAAAATCGGAAATTTACAAGTCAAGTCAGGGTCTTTGGTAATATGACACAACCACTCAACGCTCCTCATCCTCCGCCTCTTCATCGTCTTGAGGGATGTCTTCGGGCTGAGGTGGAACGTCAACATGCCCCCAAGGCAGTGTATTTACACCGTCCGGAAGGATGTAGCGTTTGTCATCGTTACAGCTCAAGGATAGCTTGTCGACTTGAACTGTGAAGACGCGGTGGTTTCGGGACTGGAACCTGGTGTTGATGGTTCTCTTCAACACGCCGTTGAAGAGGCATTCCCGATAGTCGTCAGAGGTTAAATTGTGTTTTACAACACCTCTAGCGACTCCCTTGGCGCGCTTCACTGTCATGACCTGCAACTCGTCATCTTCGGTCCTCTCCTCGAACTCGACAATGTCCATGAAATAAAGTTTCGAGCGAAGACCGAGGTACTCGAGCAGAGGAAGTCCGTTTGCTTCATCCTTGAACTTTCCGATGACTTTTGCGTTGACGGGGCTGTAGCATGGATGGTTTCGGGGGTACGCACTGGTGTCGAAATCGTCCAGATGCTCCATCATGTCCTTATAAACATCTTCAGTCTGGATGTCGAACACGAAGCTGTCAGTGTCCATGTAGTCAACCTTCAGACGGTCGCCGTAGCGGTTCTTCATCTTTCGAAGGAAGTCGTACATGAGCCACTTGCTCAGATCGAGGACACACATTCCGACGTAGAGCGGTTTGTCCAGGACGATATTGACTTTCGACATGTGTACAATGGCGACGTCATCGTTGAAGTAGGTTCGGTCCAGGAAGTTTGACTTGGCTACGTACTTCCTGAACATCTCCGGCGTACACACCAGTTTAGCGTTCATTCGCTTGCGAACATTCTCGATCGTCTTGCCAAAGACCGCATTGTTCATAAGCTTAAAAAAGTCTTGTTCAAACTTGGTCGTGGCCTTCTTCCTCAGTTCGGTGTTCATTAGGATGTAGCTCTCTAACCACCGAGACTGACGGAACGAGATGACGCGATGCACGTTCGCAAGCTCCAGTCCGTTTTCCAGCGCCTGCTGCAGGATTCTGTAATGACAGATGTAGTTCTTCTTGTCATCCAGAGTCGTAACGAGCTTCTTGAATTTCCCTCCTGGCGGACGTTTGGTCTCGCAGCAGTAGGGGAGATCCTTGTGAAGGTCGTGCAGGTGGGCGGGGTAGCGAAGGTCAACTTCCAAGACATAGCCGGTGGGTCCTTCGGGGTCCAACGCTGCAATGTCCAGGGACGCGATCTCCTCGCGGCTGAGCCATTGGAAGTGCCCCTGTGGAAGACACTGGGACATGGCCCAACCGTAAAGGTTGTTGGCGTCCAAGTATAGCAGGTGATTCGTTGGCTCTTCAGGTCGTCGATCTTCAGGGCGACATCCATCATGGTTGGCCTTGGCGTGTCTGGTGATCGCCTGGGAAATACCTCCTCTGATGCCTTGCTCGAAGAAGAGGTACATATCAAAGTCCTGTATCGTATCAAGCTCCACTCGACAGGTCCTTAACATAACATCCCAGGCGTATGACGGTAGGGTGTAGTAGTGCGCAGGGTCTAGTTCGTATTCAGCCATCGACGTGTCCCTGAAGCGTTCAAAGACGTCAGTCAACAGCGCAATGTCACAGCGCAGGTACTTCTCGGCGTAGTCCTTGAGGTTCCTACAACCGAAGGTTTCCCACACGTTGCGAGCATGCTCGTAGTCTGCATTTGTTATGTCCTCCAAGGTCAGGTCGTTGTGGAAATCTCGCTGCAGAGGCAGTTCCGTAGTATCTTCCAATACGGCGTTCGACGTTACAAAGTTGTACGGGAACACGCCTTTCCTACGGACTAGATCGAAGAGGTGGTCTTCGGGGAATCTCTTCCTCGTCTCCAAGAGTTGAGCTGGTGGAAGTGCGGCGGCGAGGCTGGCGAGGCTCAAAGCCAGGAACCTGTAGGTGTCGAGGAACCTGACTCTGAATCCTGGCTGTCTTTTTCCACGCCCTTGCATCCCAACCGGTGCCGCTGCTCGGTCGAACAGGAACCGCTTCGTGAAAGCGATGTACCGCTCTTCCGTGTGAGCCAACACCTCAACATCACCAGGGTCGACCGCCAACTCCCGCACTATGAAGTGAGCGTCGTAGTTGGAGAGATTGTGGAAGTAGCAGTTGACTACTCGCTGCTCCCTGTAGCGTAGGTTACATGATCTGTGCGCAGCGCCACGGAACTCGTAGGGCGGCGCGTGGTTGTGATCACGAACCTTTGGGTCTTCGCTTGAAAATGCCGATCCGCAGAGGTAGCAATTCGCTGTCGAGTTGTACTGCATAGTTTCCGCTGGGGTCAGGACAGGGCGCAGATTTCTTGCTTCGTACAGGAAGTTCCACAATCGCTCAACATCAGTTTTCAACATCTCCATAAATGTCTTTGACGCATCATCCCCGAAGTAGACTCGAGGCTCAAACTCCTCAAGTCCGTACGAGTCGATGATCTGGTACGCAAAGGCGTATGGGATGTGGATGTGGGTGGCTACTCCTCCGTGCGGTTCGTCGACTTGTTCATCCATCTCCGCGGTCGGCAGTAGAGCACACTCAAAGTCCGCGTAGATGGTGAAACGCTCGCGTCGGGTGAACTCTGGATGGCTGAATTTGATTTCTGTCTTTTTCGGCGTATCCATGCGAATAGGGGCTGAAGCGGAGCAGTATCGCCTGTGCTCCTCCAGACGCTGTGCACCCGTCAGACCGAGCTTGTTCGGACGGTTGTCAAAGTGCGCGAAGCACCGCTTACAGATGAATATCCTACCCTTATGTGCTGTAAGCTGGGGACGGATCAGTCGACTAAGGTCTTTGATGTAGGCGTAGTGACTATCACCGTCCGTTGTCACGTACAAAATGTCACAATGGTCTTCACGCTCCTGCCTACAAATCTTCAAGGGAAAGACGGTGTCCTGGTACTTTGGTCGTCCGTTAGGTTTCTGACCCACGCACGTGTGATCAATACCATAGACGTTGATACTGATATTGTTTGTCCGCTCAAACGCCTTGATACTCTTCAGAGCAACGGGGAACTGAAGGCTGGTCCAATCGTATCGGGCGATGATGTCGTCGGTGTACGATGCCGGTCTTTTAGGGTTCTCTTGAACAAACTTTCCCAGGACTGCATACATAAAACACCGCTCATCGGCGTTCGATACATTGACGACTGCTTGGGTGTTCTCCAGAGACGTAGGCAGTGGGAGCCAAGCTCGACCATCTTCACCTAGAGGAGTGTATTCGTTGATGCCGACCTCCAAATCACGAACGCGAAGGTATGTCCACCCGGAGCCGATATGATCGCACTCAGCCTTCTCTCTGATAAGCTTCGCAAAAGCTGTTGTGATGTACTGGTTCAGGTCCGAGGTCGTCGTCAACGGAGTCATCTTCGTTTTGAAGTTGCGCAGGCAGGTGTTGTTGTGAATATTTTGGAATTCACACTCCAGCTTCAAGTTGACCTTAATGCTGCGGTGTTTCGCCAAGGTGTTCTCAAGCAACTCCGTAAGGCTCACAATCAACAGCGCCATCACTTCTCCGATTGTGACGAGATTCTCCATCGGTCGCTGCAGACGGTAAGTTAGGAGGCGGTTGCGAAAACCCCGTTGAATGAGTGAGAATACGGGGCTTGACTGTCCTGCTCCAGTCATCTCAACATCATCGGGTTGTTGGTGTGTGCTCGTTCCAGGTTGTGGCTCCGTGCTGGGTCCTGGCTGGGGTTCGTCCTGTACCATAGCCACTCGGTTCAGGATCAGGTCCTTCATGATCGGGCAAGAGAACCGCTCATGATGGTCCTTGTTGAACCCCGTGTTGAAATCCCGGTCGCAGTATGCGCAAGGGAATCTCCGTTCTTGACCATCACCGTGAAATTGCATGGTGTGTCGACGCAGGTTGTCTTCCCTCTTGAATTCGACGCCGCATGTGCCGCATATGAACCTGCGGACTCTGCTGTGTACCGAATCCACATGTCGACGCAGGTGTATTTCACGACGGAAACGGCGACCGCATTCATGGCAGGTGTGGCGGCCAGGACCCGGTCCTTCATCTGAAAATAAAAATAAAAAAAAGATTAGGATTGCTAAAGATACAAATTCCCCTCTCTCTCTCTCTCGAGAATCACATTTCAAAATGTAGTTGTTAATTAAAAATATCAATTTTCAAACAGGGAATGTAATCTTCTGTACTGTTTGTCTACATTCATGATTCGGGGTTCAAGGCTAAGGATGTAGCTGCAATATTGAGCTGCGCCAACCCTAAAGAAGCATTATGTTTTAGGGGGAGCGAAAATCTCCCCCTAGTAATTAAATCAACAGAACACCAGTTGTCACGGTCTCATTCTTGTTCTAGTCTTCAACAATTCCTGACGTATGGGGGAGCGAAAATCTCCCCCCTAAGCCATTAAATCAATAGTACACCAGTTGTCACGGTCTCATTCTTCTTCTTCATGTACCTAGTTAAATAATTATAAAAAAGGTAATTAGTTTCAAGGGGAAAAAGTTATTTTAATGTGGATTCTCACCTTCAACGGAGTGTTGATTGACATCGGCAGTCGTCTGCGGAGCATCAATCACCTCCCGGGGTGGAATGACTCGGTGGTTCGCTTCCATGTGACGCTCTAAAGCTCCCCGGTCTACGAATGTGGCTCGACAAAGCCGACATGCAGCTACTCCATCTGCAAACGCACAAAACGATTAGATTGTGAAGTATGTTTAACACCTACCTTTGTTTAGAGTACTTTCAAATTCTCAGTGCCCCCCCCCCCCCGAGCCCCCCCCCCCCCCTTAGGACCTTTCTCGGGGGGGGGGGGGGTTAAATTTGTTTTTTAAAGTTTGTAATGTGGGTACTCTGATGACTTGACTTGATGGGGCGAGCAATAACATAAGTTATTAAAATTAAATTATATTGATATAGTCATGTAATTTTAAATTTTAAAAACAGAGTTCTCTATTCGCGCTAAATAGTTAAAGCTGTTAAATAAAAATAATTGTATCACTCTGCGGTTATATTGCATAACGTATTCCTATATTACTAACATTTAGGTCTGATTAAAACAATAATGCAACGCAAAAAACGTACCTTGCTGCGATGGTGTTGGTGGTGGTAGTTGTGGTCTCAAGCCGTGGAATCTGATGTGGTGTTGCACCAAATTGTTTCTACGCACATAAATACAACCACAAATGTTACAAACGTGTGTGGCGTTCATCTTTAATATGGATTATAAGTTTTAATAATCACAAACAATACAGCACAACACGAACGTTTTAAATAGTTCAAAGGTGCTTTACGCAAATCGCAAATCGCAAATGCTGATAATCAGCAACTAACACAAATCGCGTAGAACGGAACAGGATCGGACTAACACGTCTTCACGCACTGAACTCTCGAACTGAACTGAAGGAGGGCTGGTGATGTGGGGTGACTATCCCCACTAATGGATTTCGGAGAAGGTCGGGGCAAAAACTCTCAACCGCTGTCTGGGGTAAAGACCACCCTGCTCTAATGGAATTCGACGCGGGTGGTCTATAATTATGGGTTCCTAGAAGGGTCAGCCGTCTTCCCGTCGAGGTATCAAATTACAGCATCCGCATTCCCAGACAGGTCTCGACTTGTCGGTTTTTTGTGTGAACACCTGCACCCTCCAGTCGAGGTATCAAATTACAACATCCGCATTCCCAGACAGTAGACTGGACGCGTCAGTCGGTTGTGCGAACAGCTGCCTCGGTGCAGAGTACTTGAAGGTATATGCAGTATATGTTCAAAGCATTGCAATTATATTCTCCTTAAAATTTGCATTCACTGTTAGTTCAATTGACCGCAAGCGCTGATGGGCTAGCTCTGTTGGTTGTAGCGTTACCCTGATCAACTCTTGTATTAATTATCCAAAGTATGTCATGTGGGTACTGAGAATACTCGGCTTGACGAGGAGATTCCAAAAATGCAAAAAAAAAAAAGGTCAAAAGTGTGGTGCGGGCCCCTTTTTTGTAAACATCATCCAAAGTGTACGATGTGGGTACTCAAATGACTCGGCTCGACTAGACGAACAAGAATCTGCAATCAGAATTCAAATTCGACTTATGGTAACCGATATAGCCCCCCCCCCTACATCGTCCAAATGTACTTTGTGGGTATGCAAATTTCTCGGCTTGACTAGACGAACAAGAATCTGCAATCAGAATTCAAATCCGACTTAAGGTAACCGAGATAGCCCCCCCCCCCTACATCGTCCAAATGTACTTTGTGGGTATGCAAATTTCTCGGCTCGACTAGACGAACAAGAATCTGCAATCAGAATTCAAATCCGACTTATGGTAACCGATATAGCCCCCCCCCCCCTACATCGTCCAAATGTACTTTGTGGGTATGCAAATTTCTCGGCTCGACTAGACGAACAAGAATCTGCAATCAGAATTCAAATCCGACTTATGGTAACCGAGATAGCGCCCCCCCCCCCTACATCGTCCAAATGTACTTTGTGGGTATGCAAATTTCTCGGCTTGACTAGACGAACAAGAATCTGCAATCAGAATTCAAATCCGAGGTTAGGTTAGGTTAGGTTAGGTTAGGTTAGGTTAGGTTACGTTACGTTAGGTTAGGTTAGGTTAGGTTACGTTACGTTAGGTTACGTTACGTTAGGTTAGGTTAGGTTAGGTTAGGTTAGGTTAGGTTAGGTTAGGTTAGGTTAGGTTAGGTTAGGTTAGGTTAGGTTAGGTTAGGTTAGGTTAGGTTAGGTTAATATTCGCAAAAAAAAATTCGCAAAAAAAAAAAATTCGCAAAAAAAATTCGCGAGGGGGGGGGGGCTCGGGGGGGGGGGTGGCCCTCCTGTCCCTCCTGCCCTCGGAGTCTCCATTGTTCCCTACTTTCAAACAATACAAGTAAATATTTTATAGTGTTAATATGTAACAGCAGAAAGAAAAGATAAATGCGATAAGTAATACAGGGAAATTGATTGTACAAACAACGAGCTAGGACAACTTGTAAATAACTAATTAAAAGATAATCCTGAAAAATAATGTTATCCAATATGAAAAAATATGAATGGCAAAAAGTAGTTATATTATTACTTGTCTTCTGTGGAATTATCTCACAGAAAGTAACTGTAATTATTCTGAATCTGAACTGATTCCTCTTTCGAAGCCGAAATATGATTTAGTAAGTTCCGTCCAAAACGTTGTCTAAATAGGAATCAAATCTTACAAAACCTGGAATTTAGTATAAATATACAACATCTTATGTTCGAGTTTTTGATTCATAACGCGAGTGAATTTTAAATATTGCAAACTGGTGAATACTGCAGGCAAATTAATCCACAAGAGTGAATAAAATAGACAATGTCATATGATATATTTATTACAGATGTTTTTAATTTTAAAATAACATGTAAATATAAACAAATACAATTTTGTGATGGTCATACCAATCATGTCTTAATTTGATTTCTTTTAGAATATATATTCTAATTCAACTTCACGCATCATCCACAAACATTTGTTTTCATTAAAACGGAAATATAATTATACATTTTAACCACACGAAACACCATTTTCTAATTCAAATTTTATTTTTCTACATGGAATATATTGTCAAACATAAACAAATTAAGTATGTTTATGATTCTAAAGCATGTATATACAGTTGACCTTCAATGAGTAACTATAGTATTCAAGACCTTACATGTCATTGTCATTGTAATTCATTTATATTTATCGTTTACCAAGTGTTTTCCTTTGACATTATAAGAATAGAGCAACTTATTCCAGTTATATTTGCGTTTTTTCAAAGCAACATTCAAAACGTTTCCGCTTCATTCTGTTTCCATACTTTACTCTTAAGTTTGAGAGTTTTCGTCGCTCGTTTCCCGCCTCATTGACTGCCACTCTCCCTCTAATAGACGATTCCGGCTCAGGAAATGGCGCCGGTAGAGAAAGCCTAACCAACAAATCTTACCAACTACTTTTAAAAGAATCGAAACAAAACTCAAAAGCCATTAGGATTACAACTAGACATAAAGTATAGATAATCTAAAGACGGTATTGCCACTACTAGTAGCCTATAGTACTAGAAGACTAGGTAATTGAAGTATTGTCCACAGTATTGGTAGTGGGCTATGGAGGAAGTATTGTTTCATTATTGTCTGTACTGGTTTAAAATACCCCCGTCGCAGCAAACCTGCATACTTAGCGAATTTCCAATGGAGATATAAATGTCTTAATACTACATAAAGCCACTTACCAAGTTTCATAAAAATATATTCACAAATAAGCGATATATACAATTTTAATTATTCTCCATAAGAATAACATTGAGGCAGAGTAACAAGGAAGAATAACATTGAGGTTTGCTGCAACAAGGAACACAAAAATGGGTTTTTATGCTAATGTCAATAGAACTCAACTAGGTAAACTAACATACCAAATTTTATTAATTTATGTTTATAATTAAGGCATACATTACATTTTACTTATTCTCCATAAGAATAACATGGGGGCTGAGGACACAGGTTTGCTGCTACGGGAGAATTATGCAAAAACAATTTTTAGAAGCAAATATCAATAGACCTCAATGAGATGAAGCTGTATACCAAGTTTCGTCAGTATAAGTTCATAAATAAGCGAGATAAAAAAATGTTCTTTTCCTCCATAAGAATAACATTAGACAACGTACTGTGTTTAGCACTTTCAATATCTCGGTGACATAGAGGAATGATCGAAATACCAAATTGTGTGTTTTTAAGCTGAATCGAATGGTCGAAACTAAAATTTGACTTTTTCAAAAATTAAATGTAAAAAATTCAAATACCCCCGTCGCAGCAAACCTGCATACTCAGCGAATTTCCAATGGAGATATAAATGTCTTAATACTACATAAAGCCACTTACCAAGTTTCATAAAAATATATTCACAAATAAGCGATATATACAATTTTAATTATTCTCCATAAGAATAACATTGGGGCTGAGTACGCAGGTTTGCTGCAACAAGGAACACAAAAAAATTGTTTTTATGCTAATATCAATAGAACTCAACTAGGTGAAGTCATATACCAGTTTTTATTAATTTATGGTCATAATTAAAAGAGACAGAGCATTTAATTATTATCCATAAGAATAACATGGGGCCTAAATACGCAGGTTTGCTGCTACGGGAGAATTATGCAAAAACAATTTTTTGGAGCAAATATCAATAGACCTCAACGAGATGAAGCTGTATACCAAGTTTCGTCAGTATACGTTCATAAATAAGCGAGATAAAAAAATTTTCTTTTCCTCCATAAGAATAACATTAGACAACGTACTGTGTTTAGCACTTTCAATACAGTAGACGCTCTTTTATCCGGCATGTTTGGGACCACACCCATGCCGGTAAATCGATTTTTCCGGATAATAGAACTTTTTAGTTATTAATGGGAATACAGTAATCTGAGAGTCTGTCATCTCGCTACAGTAATGAGCTGTGGTCGCGTGCGTTGGTTGACCTTGGCACTGCTCCGGAACACCTGCATTTGTGGACGGATAGACAGACAGACAGACGGGCGGACAGACAGCCGGGCGGAAGTTGGCGTCTAAAAATAGGTTGAATACAGTAGTGTACTGAGCAAAGTTTACGAACATCACTGAACGCTACTGCTTGAGACGTAAACAAACAACAGGTGACTAAGAAAAAGGCGGGAACAGTCCAGCGCAGTCGCAGTACGAAACGGAAACGACCGAAAATACCTGGAAAAACCCGGGTCGCCTGGTGCCGGTTAATAGAATGTGCCGGTTCATAGAATGCCGGATAAAAGAGCGTCTACTGTATCTCGGTAACCAATTGACGTAGAGGAATGATCGAAATACCAAATTGTGTGTTTTTTTAAGCTAAATCGAATGGTCAAAACTAAAATTTGACTTTTTCAAAAATTAAGTGTAAGAAATTCCAAAAACCTATTTTTGGGGTACAAATCCCCCCCAAAATACCCCTTCGGATAGGTCGATCTGTCTGGTTTTCGAACTTAAAGTCATAAATGCTGCTTTACATGTTTATACCAAATTTCGTCAAAATCGGATAATTTTTACGAGAGTTATCGTGCTCACGGACACATATATATATATATATATATATATACAGTATCGAACGAATGGTGTTTTTGGGGTCTGGGGACCTCAAAACGAAAAGTTATCATGGTCCCGGGCCTAGGTCTTACCATGCCGACTACGGTAATAGCTTCTTCCCTATAGGGGAAATTCGCTAAAACCCATTTTTGGGGTACAAAACCCCCCCAAAATACCCCTTCGGATAGGTCGATCTGTCTGGTTTTCGAACTTAAAGTCATAAATGCTGCTTTACATATTTATACCAAATTTCATCAAAATCTGATCATTTTTACGAGAGTTATCGTGCTCACGGACACACACACACATATATATATATATATATATATATATATATATATATATATATACAGTATCGAACGAATGGTGTTTTTGGGGTCTGGGGACCTCAAAACGAAAAGTTATCATGGTCCCGGGCCTAGGTCTTACCATGCCGACTACGGTAATAGCTTCTTCCCTATAGGGGAAATTCGCTAAAAGGTATTACAAAATGGGTGATAACAAAAAATTAACAAACAAAATGTAACTATATGGTGTACTTTACATAATAAATAAAGTTATAAATTGAAAATAACGTACCGAAGAGGCAAGAACTAAGATGATCCACTAAACAGATCAAACCAACGATAACTATGCATCTAATCAATTAAGCAAACGTAAATATTAAATTATATTTGTATAATAATATTACATAAATGTTTCAAGGGTTTCATGATTGATAGACTTTCATATTTTGTCTCCAAAAGATAAATTGTTAAGTTAAATAAGTGAATTCTGATATGCAATTCTGGTTCTTACACTGGAACCTGATAAACATTTTAAACTGCATCTAGGTCAAATCATGTACAAAACCCTTTATTTTATAAAATGTTTATCACGTTCGATTTAATATACGTTCCTGTTATTTCCCATTCAACCATAAAACAACTACCACTTCAGGTAATCACATTGTGATTATTATAATATCGTAAAAATTATAGATTTAGATAAGTCGCTACATATATTTACTTTTAACTATTTAATAAATAAATATGATAGCTAGAGGATCAGTTTGTATTTTACTTATATATCCTAAATTAAAATGGTTCAACACATGATATATTATTTAGTGAGATATACTCATTTCCATTAAAAAGTTGTTCACAAAACAAACACCCGGTATAAAATACACATTGACCAGCAGTGTTAAAGGGGATAAAGAGATTACTGAGTAGGCCTATGTATAAATGATATTGACAGACCGTGTCAGTTACTCGATAAAAAAAACCCAAACCGGATATATATTGGCTTGATACCTCATATTATAATTTATTTCCCGTAGGTTCTAAAACTTTTTTTATTCCCATAATTGCAAGACATTCTCACAAATAAATAAATTATTAAAGACGTCCAACATAATTTTAAAAATTATTAACACTTACACTGCATATTTAATTCTAGACGATAAATGTGTATAAAATATGGTACTATCGATTTCGGCCAATCACACCGGTCATTATCACATTTATGTGACATTGTAAAACGGCGTTCTATGTGACTATGTTGTGTGTAGTAATGTATAACCGCACTAACGTGTATACATTTCTTCTGAGGCTGTCGTCAGTATGGTACATTGTCACCTCTAAGACGAAAATATTAAATATGTTTTAGAATATATTGTAGGTTCTTCAAGTTGTGTATAATTTTACAACGCTAGTCAATATTATTTGTTAATATGTAATGATGTTATAAATAATTTAAACTCTAATACCCATTTCTGAGCTGAAAAGGAACAACTCAGCTCAAAACTCTGTCAGTAATAAGCAGATTGATGTCGGGGGAAGTTTGACTCTCTCTTTGATATGTTGTCAGCCGTAGTAATTAATTACTTCTAATTGCCAATTAAGGAAAATCGTTTGAATTAAAAAATCCGTTACCATACTGCAGCTTGGGTTGAGGGGAAAGGTAACCTCTCCACTGTTCATACTTTATTGGCATAGCTGCCAACCAAGAAACTGTTAATGAAATGCAATGAAGTTAACAATCAGCTGTGTACAAATATTGCAAACATAGACAAATCAAATAACTTTGTCCAATGGCATAAGCAAGGAAGGGTGGTGGTGGGAGTAACTTTCCCCCCACTCATTTGTTTTCGCATTAAAACAAAACAGTAATGACGGACATACATACATTGCAGCGAGGACCACCATCTTTTTATTGCAGACTGGAATTGGTATTTGTTGACTTAGTTATTAATTTATGGAATGATTTATTACAACTTTATCCCGAAGATATATTTTCTAAATCTAAGGAAGAAAAAATATATAAAAGCTGTAATTTTAAGGCGAGGTAAAATAGGATGAAGAAAGTTAACAGTTTAAATAATTACCTGAGATAAAATTACTTGGAACGAATCAACTATTTTTCTGTTGAGTTGGACAAATGAGTGAGCCGTTGAGACCTGACGGACTCCGAAACTGTTCCAGCGGCCCTGTCATGGGTTCAACTCACAGTCCTGACTAGTAAATTTCCCCAGTACTGTCCAACTTTTACTGTAAGTGCTCACCCCTCACTTTGCTGGATACGTCTACGCACTGATCTGAGGTCTATATGGCAAGGTAAGAGAAAAATAAGACAACCTCTTGAAATGTGTTGGCATGAGTTTCATCTATTTTATTCAATCTTTAACTTAAGTTGTATGTTTATAAAATTACGTCTGTTGTTTTCCATCTTATTTACAACCGCTTTCCTTTCGAGTAAGCAATCCCGGCTCTGGCTTCCGTAGGAAATGTGTTTCCGAAAGTATTTCATTTGTAATATGACTACCTCCAATACCAAAATAGATTAATTTAAATTTGCTTTTAAATGTAAGGGGAATTAGCATTTTGACGACGGACAAAAAGATTCTATTTGTTTATTAAATACATATATATCTGTTGTGTTCAAATTAAGTTCAATAGATAAGGAACATAAAAATAAATGCAGATATTAGAGCATAAATTTTGAAAACAACCTTTAAGGGATATATAACACCAAGTTTTCTATTTATCAGAATGTATTATATATATTTGTTGTTATTAGTTACTCCGAAACCGTAGAGACTCATGGTATGAAACTTAGCTTTTTGTAAGTTTTTTATCAAAATGAAACCAAATGGAGTTAATGACGACGATAAACTAGAATTATGCAACTATATTTGAATAATGTTAAACGATTTGTATGGTTTAATATTCAATTGGTGTTACACATTTTTGATTATAAATACCACTAGCAGTAGTCCCTAAAGCAGTGTAAAATAACATTTTCCTGGGCGAACCGCTACCATTTCGATCAGGCAAGTTCCTCGGGCGTAAGCAAGCTTGACATTCCGTCGGTGTTAATTAGCCAATTCAACTGCTCGCAAGTTCCCAAGTAACTTTCTCGCTGAGAGCTGTTCTACATACGACTGTCGTGTTTAAATCATTTCCGCTACAGTATAATTAAAGTTTTTATTTGAAAATGTGATAATATGTACCAGATGATTCCGTAGTTAGTTCGCTTTGGTTTTGTCCCCCCTGTAAATTAAAAAATGTCGTCTAAAATTATTTCCCTGATTCTACAATCATCTCATAATAATTGTTGAGGTTAAAGGTATCATCCCTCAAAATTTCTGTAGTCTAAATGTTTGAGCAAAAAATAAACGCACGTAAATCACAATGACAATCAGCGTTAAATAATGAGTAAGTTAAGAAAACATATTTGACTAACGTTATGCGTTGTCCAACGTTATAGAAGTAACTATCAAATAATTTATGGATTACAGCTTTACAAAATATAAATTAATCAATATAAATAAGGGGGTGTGCGAAAGGTTACCCCCACCATGATCATTCCTTACTTATGATATTGGAGCAAGTGATTTTAATTTGTTTTGTTATTGCAAGACTATTATCACCGCTGATCTTTAAACACAGTTACATTTCTTTCTTACTAAATTAACAACAAATTGTAAGAAATAATCAATGAATGGCCATAGTACTATACTTTTTTCAGGGTAGTTGGCAGTTTTTTCTCTAATCGTCTATTTCTGTAGCATATGTACTTAATTTGATACTAGTTCTACCACGAGAATTACTCTTATAAGTACAGGAAAATAAGAAAATTTAACCTGCGAGGGCTGTAAATGCGAATGAACATCTGATAAAAATAACGAGTTCGCACGCAGCACGCTGACGTGAGGGAAGTGAATTTCCACATAAAAACTATAAAAACTCAAAATCAGTTTAAAACATACAATTATTCAAATTTTTATTCAAATCTGAAAATATTGATATTTTGGCTGTTTTGATGCTCCTGGTTCTATTTACCTGCAATGATGGTAATACAATTTTGTGCATTATAAGGTTAGGATAAGGTCCAGTCAGGCTTTAAAGTAGGCGTGTGGTTGTTGGGGATGATAAAAGTACACCAACAAATGAATAACAGGCTTTTCTGAAGTAAAATCCCCATAAGACAACGTACTGTGTTTGGTCAATACACATTTTCTTTAATAACTCGGTAAATATCTATGCTAGAATGACGAGAGAGGGCTTAAAAGTTTCGCTACACGAATTCCCACCGTTTTTCATTCGTTAATTTTACATCCGGGGCTTTTCTGATCCTTTTTGTGCCCAAAAACCCAAATTTCTAAATTTAAAATCCCCAAAAAAGGGAGTTAGAGTTTTCCGATTGTTTTGCCCAACGAACTTGTCCAACTGATTACAAAAAGGAATGTCCCTACCAAATTTGAAGTAAATCGGACAAAAAATGCGACCGCTAGAGTGCATACATATATACGTCTATATATATATATATATGTCTATATATATATATATATGTCTATATATATATATATATACATATATATATATATATATATAATTTTGAACGACCCCCCAAAACGTGTTCAGGGGGTCACGTTACGAACTTCTATGGTGGTCCCGGGCTTAAGTTTCACCGTGCGGGTCATGCTAATAGTTCACTTTCCAAAGGAAATTCACTAAAAAATAAGTTCAAACATTACCGGTTAAACAATATATGTATAGTATATTGGTTTTTATGGGTTAAAACAAGCAAACTCATACGTCCATATTGCACACAAAACCTACTAATTTCTTAGTTGCTCTTGTGTTTATTGGTTTTATGACGCTTCAATAACAAATTAGTAATGATATAAATTATTTATTAATGCCAACATTCAATACTGATTTGGTGATATTTAATAACTGAGATGTACCTAACACGCTTTTGGGTCTGAAGATAATGTACATTATGGGTTTTGTTTTCCTTAAATTTTTACATAAATATGAAACAAGAAATTCATCTGTTTCTTTTTATTTCAAAATCAAGTTTCATTCAAAGCTGAAATTTAATAAAGTGCCAGTGTCAGACTCACTGCAGTAATTTGTAATTAAACTGTCTGTTGCTCATTATCTTCCACATATACAACTTTGGACGTGGTCAAAGAGTTCAAATTGAACCCAGTTTTAAAAGCGTTGCAATTACTTTTTTACAAGTTACAACTGATCTATTAAAACTAAGAAGGGTATTTATTTGTATGATATAAACCCATAATATATAATACATATGTGAACCATGCTAGTTTAACGGGTGAACATTTTTATGACAGGTTTATAGGTGAACAAAACTATAGTAGATTAATATAATGTAATATAACAGTACCCGTAAACCATTAAAATTTAATGGATAAGGAATAAATCGTAATTCGTTATTAAACATGCCATGAGTAGGTACTACCAATAAGTTCTCAGTATGGGAAACGTAGGTTTTCAAATACTTTACTATACATTTCATATTCCTGTTGTAGGTTATGATGTATAGTTTGTTATCAGATGGTACTGACCTTGAATGTGTTCTCGCATTGCAGTTCCGCCAACGCCGGGGATCCATATATCTTCAGCTCCTGGATGGACCCCTGCAACACACCATCAACCGTATGTCAGTAAAAATATATTTATATTAGTAAGTATATTAGTAATCTTAGTTTATTCACATTGTATGCAGTAAATGTCCGATGTAAAATCACCTCATATTAGTCACCTAACAAAGTGGTTAATATTTTATTTTAACCGAATATATGTTTAATTACTTATAACTTTTAATGCCCAATAATAACTCTACAGCTCTGCGAATAAAGTTGGTTTTGAAGTTTAGACAGTTAGCCCCTTTTGCATTAACGACAAACACTTCTAGCCTAACACTATACTATTGATTATATTACTAACTTCACGAGAATTTGAGCAACACAAAAACTAACCAAAAGTTTAGTTAAAAAATGTTAAAGCTTAAAATTGTAACGAATTAGTTAGTTTAATAATTAACAAGTTGGGTGAGTTTATTTTTGAAACTATCTAAAGTAAAACAGTTTATTGAAAAGTTAAAAATAGGGAAAACGGGTAGCTGTTACTAATGACAGGTATTTTTGTATCAGATTTGGTTAAACATGTCCAACTAAAACTATTAGAGTCATTAGCTACATAACTAGTTTGGCAACACCGAGCGATAACCAAGTTACCGCTGCAGCTCTAACGGAAACAGTTTGTGGGGTTTGTGGGGTTACGTAGCTAGAGAGTGAACGATATTAAATACCTGATTACGGCAACAGTCGACTCCAAAATGTAAATTTGTGTAACTGGTACAAATAATATTTTGTTAAAATATTTGCTTTCAGAGGTTAAAAGACCAAAGTACGCTTTACCCACGATTTTTGCGTGAACGATTGTTTTTGGAGAGAAGAAAAAAGTTCTACTTCATTAGCGGGACAAAACAAGGTAAAAACTTTTCGATTATATTTTCAAATTTTGTTGGATATTTTCAAGTGGAAAAATAATCGAATAAACAAAATAAACAGTAATAACTCCATTTTATATCCCGCTTGAAATTAAATCCCAAAATAAATGACTGGTGTCTTGGAGAGGGACTAAGCATAAACCCCTCAAAGGCAGTAGTTGTTCCGTTCACTAGTAAAAGGAACCTGGAGTATTTTTCCCGTCTAAGCCTTGGACCAACTCGTCTTGAAGTCTCAGGTACAGTAAAATACCTAGGGCTGACAATTGACTCTTAGCTGACTTGAAATGTTCATTTGAATAATACACTGCCTAAGACGAAATGGGTGCTCATGACGTCCAGGAGATTTGCAGGCTCCACGTGCGGGATCAAGCCTAATATAGCAATGTGGCTGTATAAGGCAGTAATAAGGCCTCAAGTCACATATGGATCACTAGTCTGGTGGACAAAGGTGAACCAGACTACAGCCAAAACCAAACTCACAAGTTTACAAAGCCTGGGCACACTTCTAGTCACTATAGCTTTCAGGAGCAGCCCACCAGCAACTCTCGAAGTTTCTTTTGGATTACTGCCTTTGGATATCTTCATCAAGGCAGAAGCACAAAAATCAGCCTATCGATTAAAAGTCGCAGGCCAATGGAGGGAAGGCCTGTCTGGAACAATCCATTGCACCATCACCAAAGCTGTTACTCACAGTCCTGTGCTTGAAATGATTTCAGATGTCATGAGTACGAAGATGATTTTCACTAAACCTTTTTCTGTTAAATAGATTTTCACTCCATAGAACAGTGGAAATCTGATTAAGAGCCCTATTTCAGGAAAGACAGCCTTGTCTGGTACACGGACGGATCTCTCATTGAAGGAAAATCTGGTTATGGGGTGTACAGTGAATCATCCAGAACAGAACTGTTCACAAGTATGGGACAACACTGTACTGTTTATCAAGCAGAAATTGGTGGCATCATGGTTTGTGTCAATATAGGCCTTGCCAGACGCTATCTTTACGATCATAACCTTGTCAAAATTAGCCCTCAAGGCTCTTGACTCCAACGAAATCAAGTCAAAATTAGTGTGGGAGTGTTACAACGCACTCAGCGAACTCGCATCTTGCAACTCTGTGCATCTTGGATGGGTTCCTGGTCATGTAGGCATAGGTGGCAATGAGTGTGCAGATAAGCTTGCTAAAAGAGGTTCCGGTATGCCATTTTTTGGTCCAGAGCCAAGCTGTGGCATAAGCAAAACAACTGCTTTTCACACGATCATCAAATAGTGTAGGGGCTTACATCACCAGTAATGGCAGGGTTACTCTGGTAAAAGGCTGCTAGCAGACACTAGCTATTACTTCACTAACTAGTTGGTGAGGTTGAGCAGAGGTCGGGTTAAGCAGGTGATTGCTCTGATAGTGGACACGGCCACTTCAGGAAACATCTCCACACTCTTGGACTGAAATGAAAGTCAGATGTGTAGGCTTTGCAATCAGTCTGAAGAGACTGCTAAGCACGTCATACTGGATTGCGAGAGACTAGGGGCAAGGAGAAGGGCTCTGTATGGTTGCAAGCAACCAGGTGATGAATGGGAAGTTAGTATAGGGGAAAAACTCCTGGATCTCGTAAAGGGTATGGGCATTTGTTTGTCCAACTAACGTACTAGGGACACACAACAAGCGTCGGTTGATGTGTGAGGATATTTGAATCTTTGGAGCTCTGAATCAGTCCCTTCAACAACAAATAAACAAAATCATACTTCCCTATAGGGGAAATTCGTTAAAAAATACAAAACCGGTAAGTCGATAAAATCGTTAAAAGCGCAAGACAGGGGAATATAATACACTATACTTGTATTTTTAAAAATCATTATGATTGTTGCCTTTTGAATTGATACAGATTAGAAACATTCATTTACTAACCTATTTATTAAATTATATTATTTATTTTAGCTAGTGTTACTTTTAAGTTTGTAGCCTTTGCATTGTTTTAATTGGCTTGCTTTTTACATTAATGATGTTTTTTTATTACATAGTGCGTTAGTGTGCCTGTAGTATTTACATTGAGTGACAGTAAAATATAAGTATTTATTAGTCCAGCAAAGTGACAAAAATAATGACAATGAGAAGTTTAAGATGAAATAGATTTCATTATGATTTGGGACTTTCCATTCGTGGCTTATGAAATGTACGTAATTATGTATGTAATTAGTATTTCTGTTTTGAATAACATATTTTTCCTTTGTACTTTATAATGTTTTCAGTAGTAAACTTAAAACGCTGGAAGCTTAAATACCCCGTCGCAGCAAACCTGCGGACTCAGCGAATTTCCAATGAATATATATGTTTCTCACTACCACATAAAGGCACTTACCAAGTTTTATGAAAATAAATTAATAACTAAATGATCTATAGCATTTTATTTATTCTCCATAAGAATAACATAGGACTGAGTATGCAGGTTTGCTGCAACAAGGAGCACAAAATATGTGTTTTTATGCAATTATCAATTTAACTCAACCAGGTGAAGCTACATACTAAGTTTTATTAATTTATGTTAATAATTAAGGGAGATATAAAACTTTACTTATTCTCCATAAGAATAACATTAGGGCTGAGTATGCAGGTTAGCTGCTACGGGGACAACCAACAAAATATCTGTTTTTTGTTCAAATATCAATATACCAGTACAACATGAAGCCACATACCAAGTTTCATCAATATACATTCATAAATAATCGAGATATCAAATTTTATTTATTCTCCATAAGGATAACATCGGACAACGTACTGTGTTTAGTACTTTGAATATCTCTGCAACGGTTGGACGTAGAATCACAATTTAAACACCAAAAATGATTGTTTTGTGGAGCTGAAGTGATTGGTAAAAGCAAATGTGAAGTTTAAAGTAAAACTAACTGAGGAAAAGCCAAAAACCTTATTCCCATAAGATTAACAAGGGAGAT
The DNA here is from genome assembly GCA_963675035.1 of Allygus modestus. NCBI lineage: Eukaryota > Metazoa > Arthropoda > Insecta > Hemiptera > Cicadellidae > Allygus > Allygus modestus. The sequence continues at coordinate 28,556,095 of OY776115.1, read as the reverse complement.
TTTATGAGCATGTTTTTTGGATTTTTTCCGCAACCACTTAACCTAGGTTAATAATTCAAAATACCATATTATTTGTTTTTTTAAGCTCTATAACATGGTCAAAACCAAAATTAACTGTTTCAAAAATTTTAGGGTGAAAAATGCAAAAAACTGATTTTTGGAAAATTTAAAACCCCCATAAATCCCCCTTCCCATAGTCCGATTTTTCTGGTTTTCAAACTTAAAGTCATAAATGTCACTTTACACATTTGAGCCAAATTTCATCAAAATCGGACGTTTTTTACTCAAGTTATCGCATTCACGGACACATATATATATATATATATATATATCTATATATATATATATATATATATATATATATATATATATATATATACATATATATAAATTTGAACGAATAGTGTTTTAGTCATCTTGGGACCTTAAAAAAAAATTTGTCATGGTCTCGGGCTTAAGTCTTACCATGAGACCTACGGTAATAGCTTCTTCCCTATAGGGGAAATTCGCTAAAAGAAACCACCTAAAAAGTAAACTGTTCCTTACACTAATGAACGGTTCTGTTACATCACAGATGTACTATATTATACTCTTTGACATTATAACCATATCAATGTAATTTACAAAAAGTACAGAACACGACTTGGTAACAAAGCTATATCGCAATAAAGTTAGCAACAAAATTCTGTACTTATTTTTATTGAACACCTTTTTAATTAAGTATATAGTTGCATTTATTAATATACTACGAATACTTTCAGTTTAAGTTTAAAAATATTTTAATATTTTATTGTAAAAATAAACATAATTTAACAGTGAGTTTTTTCTCCTGGTGCTTGAAATCAGGGAATCCACAAGACAAGTTGTAAAGAGTCTTTATGAGCAAAATTGTAACATATTTTCCTACTCGTTTGAAACATTACTTTGGGTTCTGATAATCTACGTACAATAAATCGTAAACAAATGTGACGTTGTAATATTGATTCCTCAATGGTGTTTTCGAAATTAACCAAAAACTATAAGAATATTACTGCAAGTAATGTTAACTTTATACCAGCAATATAACGATAAGATAGTGGATTTATAAAAATGTACTAAGCAGTTGTGTTCGCAATTAAAGTACAACTTTAAGATCAAAGTACTCAATAACGTGAGATCTAGTGACTTATAGAGTCCATCTAAAGCTAAGCTACGGAGGTAATGGCCCCGGGCTCACGATCACTGAGTAATGGCGGCCATTGATCTTTGGAATGTTCACCCCATTAGGAATGGCGATTCGTTTTGTGTTTGCGATCAAGCGGAATCGTTACATAGGAACAGTAGTATTCTTCTGATATAAAAAGAAATGTGTAAAATAAGTTTCATTTAATGATTTATTTTAATAGAAATTTCTTATAATGATATATTATAGAATACTTACTTCAATAAAACGTTTTATCCGAAAGTACTGGGGGGACCGAGTCATGAAAGGTGGTTTTTGATTGGGTTTGTGGATAAAAAAGTTGCATTCAATAAATTTTAGGTATTTATGTAGTCATCCTACATATTAATATGCTAGGGGTTTTTCTTCACAGAAACAATTATCATAATTCTATAACGGCTGGACGGATTTTAACGTTTGATGTGTCAAATTAAAGTTATTTTTACGTAGATTTGCCAATATGTCTAACAATTTTAAGAAAGGGTATCACTTAAATACAGTAAATATATGAAATTTTGGAACAATGGCGCTATCCAACGGTGGAAGTCTAACCAACATATTGATTGAAAGTAAGTTATCCGCATTATTCTCAGATGTTATCATCCGTTTAAATTTTAGATGTTTTGTTATGTTTGTTTACAACTGAAGTAATCTTTCGTTGGTTATAAACCTGCTCGAATTCGAGCAACAGGACAACTATTTTACAATAAATTGTCCATACAAAGTCGATTCATTTTGTACGTCCGTTCTATATGAAATATTTATTCACTGGTTCTAGTCACCGTTTAAAAAAAATCACTTGTTGATACTTTTAATAATGCTATATTTACACTATTTGAGTGTTATGCACTTTGACAGTTTGCTGGTTATTGATTTACAGCTGTCATATTTATTTTATTTTTATTTAAAACTACATGCATGATTTAAAACTACGTCCAATGCTAAAATTTCAAATAACCTTTTTAGCAAAATTTGGGCTTTCCTGAGTTCGAAGTTTTTACCAATTTATTTTTGAGGCCCAAAACCCACTAGTCCCACAGTTTAAGCAATACCCTTCCGCTGGATTCCGAAATAACTTTTGCAAGCAAGCAAACTAAAAACCAATAAAAACATTCCTCTTATTGGAGTATAGGATAAACGTCCTTCTGCAGTTTTTGGTTCGTCGATTTATGAAATGTGCTTTCCAAAAAATATTGTACTAAACACCAAGGTACGTTAATAATCAGAACGTAAGAAAACGTCACCGTCTTGAATGGACACGGAAGTAATTTTCAGTAAGAATCATAATAAGAAAGTGTAACACATTTTGTTGCATCTTATATTTGAAGCATCGAATTATACTAATTAAAAATTGAATTCCCTTCATACTACTGATCTATATTTGGTTTCGTGTTAGCTGATGTAAAATTAGCCAATACTTTGTATACCCTGATTGGTAAATCCCTTTGAAGTTGTGTGATTATAGTTATGTTTCCTATGTTTAAAATAATAATTGTAGGTAAATAAATATATAAAAGACGATTCTTTTAGCTTTTAATACTAAACTAAAATGGTAATAAAATACATATTTTAATATGCAGTCATCCTATACGGAGATGACGTTATGGCCAACAAGAAAAAGAAGGTTTAAGGGGGAAATCACCCCACCTTGCTTGCTTATGCCATTAACAAAGTTGTTTTATTTTCTTTTGAACTGTAAGATTGTATTGCACCCAATAGTTAAATACCATTACATGAGTGATATTTTATTGGATGGCGGAGTCAATCAACAGTGTATGAACAGTGGTGGTTGTAATTTTCCCACAACTCTTTGTTTTATCATGTCGTTTCCATACGATACATTTGGATATCAACAGAACTACACAAAATAATTTTATTAATTTAGATTTTTACAACCCATAAAAAATACTCAGCTCATATATTTGTTTTCTAGTGTTACCTTAGGTAACTTTAACTAATGTATTTCTTAAGATTATATATTCTTAACTAAGCGAATATTTAGCACTAAATACTATTACCATTTATGAACATTTTATTGTAAACATAAGTAACGATGACTTTGTAAGAATTCAATTTACGCATAACATTATTTAGGTAATATGGAATGTGTCTATTTATTTATTTTATTTCTTATGTTTTTATTTTATAGTCATTCCGTACAACTTTTTGTATGATATAACTGGTCAATGATCTCACCAATGTCATTGTAGATCAGATTAAAAAAGGTTGCACTTAATGTAATATTCACAGTTTTTCGGCCAATCCCTGTATCATTTGAAACTCCTTCCAATAATGCTTCCTATATGTATTACGTTTAGTGAATGTAGGTTAATGCCGATGGCTACGGACCGTAGCATAGTGTGATTACTAAATGTAGCTTTTACCGTAGGACAGACCCAAACCAACAGCAGCATTTATTCAACCGATTATCATTGCATTTTGGATCAGCTTCCACTAGAGAGCATTCATTTTAAAACAAAAAATAAAGTGTAATGGATAAATTATTAAAAAGACTAAACAATTTGTGTTTTGTTTTGTTTCAACATTAAACTGTGGCTTAAAAATACTACAGTTATTGCTATTTTTTATTATATTTGATTTATAAATTGGTAAGATTGATAATGGAATAGTTGCAAACTCAAATTTAATTTACGCATATAACCCTTTAAATGCTAAGGATATTTTTCAAAAGATATAATACGTTCACTCAATTTTATAAGTTGTTGATACGATTTACTGAAAAAATATCTTTCAAATGTTTGTATTTTGGTATATTCCACGTAGTCCTGAAAAACCGCTTCACACTAAATAGGACAGATAAAATATGTCCTCTTTCTTAAAGAGGGAGGTTGTCAAGAGATAACTGAAGAAAGGATGTAGACTAAAGCTAGGAACTTAAAAAGATAGCTCTTGGTGGAGAATGTTTTGGTGGATTATGCAGTAGTTAGCATGAGAGAGTGAAATAACACAAAACTCAGAAAAAACAGGATCTGAGACAGAAAGAAGGAGTCTTAGGGGGCTTCTCTCCCAGAAAATAAATTAAAATACCGTAGATATTAAGCACTAACTCAACGGCGAAACAACAGGTCTGAATCAAGTCACTTCATAAAGTTCTCTTAATTAGAGATATATGATTTATTTGATAGCACAAGTGTGGACGAATTTGACACTCTAGAAATTAGTTGTTTTTTTTCTTAAAGAGGGTTAAGTTGTGTTGAGTCGAGATACGAACATCAACGATCCCGTCTCCTAAGACCTTCTTTATACCTCTCTGCAGGTTTTTTTCTGTATGACAATTTTCTCCAGATTCTGCTTGCACGCAGTTTTCCACAGAATAACTGAATAAATTACATGATAATCAAAAAGACTAAAGTAAACTACTTTTGAGGGATTCTCATTAATATACTTATAGATTGTTCTCAGAGAAAAGAGACCTCCGGATAAATTATTCGACAGTTATGAGTATGAGTATTCCAGTTAAAACTGCCGTCAAGAATAACTCACAGAATTTTGAACGTTGAACCATAGATTATTCTTAATCTATGGTTGAACTTGGTTGAGCTCAGTATCATCGATGGACAGAAATATATGCTCGTAAAAAAGGTGGGAGCTGTCTAGTCTCAAATTGAGTGAAGTTTATTGTGGAATGATTTTAAACCAACCAATCTATTGTCATTTAAAAAAAACTGTGTTAATTTATTCACCAGACAGAATATATTTATATCAAGCTGAGGGGCATTCCTGATTTTAAAAACATTTGGGCTGTCATCCGTGTAAATATTAACCTTTTACCGGGTAATGTAACCAGAAACGTCGTATACGCTCAGTAGAAACAGCAGAGGACCAAGTATGACCCTGCGGCACACAGAAAGGGACAAAAGACCAGTCAGTTCAACAAGAAAAACTGTACTGGTGGGAATGGTGAACTTCAGCGACCTGTTGTCTGTCTGACAGGTATGATACAATCCATTTGTGGAATCTCGTTAATGTATAAAGTTAAAAAGATATAAAGCAAAAAGTTTTATGATAAAACTTATAAAACAATGATATCTTAGTTAATTTTAAAGTTAAAATATTAAAAAAAGGTGGCAAGAATATTTTTTAGAAACTTACTGCCAGTACAATTTTGTGGTATAGCTTTACATTCAACCAACCGCCAACCACCAACCGGTCATCTGAATTTGTTTAGAAACAATTTAAACATTTGTTCTGTGAGGTCTTGGTCGATATTAAACGCCATGTTTCCTCTTGAAGTCTTTTTGTTTTACTGATTGAGGTTCATGTTTTTGTAATGAAACTAGCCTATGATATAACGAGAGTTTAATATGCCAACATGTAACCTTCATGTTTAGCAATTGTCCCTGAGGAAGATATGATTGTTTCAAAAAAAGGTTTTCAGTAGTAAGATTTATCGAATACGATTTCTCTTCGGGCGCCATTTCCTGCAGAACCAAGAGGCGGGATTGCTTACTTAAAAGTAAAGCTGTTATTGATGATGCGGAAAGCGAGCAACTAAAACTCTAGGAACTCCAGTTAATGTCTGGAAGGTGATTGCAAGGATAACATTTGAATAGGAGAGGTTTTATGAGTAGTTCTTTTATATTGCGCATCTCTGTGTAATAAGATGTTTAGTGTTCCGAAATAGCATAAGCGAGTATAACGTTTCCAATAAACGGAATCAGGAAACTGACACATACTTCCTTCCTTTTAGCATAACTTTAATGAAAAAAAACTTTTTATTTAATAAATGTAGAATATAAAGTACGGTTGAATGTACAGAAAATATTCTAAATCAGTTGTTTTCAAACATATCCACCCAAATCCCTTTTATGGAGGTACTACAGTATCCTTTGCTACACACAGTGGTTAAAAGAGGAGAATGCCCCCTCAACACCCCACAGGGTTAAGTAGCAACATATTTCGAACATACTCTGTTTGTCAATGCTAACTTGACCTGCATATCAAGTTTTAATGAAATTGATCAGTAAATAAGAGAGAAATAGTAATTTTTTATTCCCCATACGAATAACATTAGACAACGTACTGCATTTACCGCTAAATGAAAATTTAAATTTTCTCCGCAACCAGCAATCGTAGGATAGTAATTCAAAAACTAATTTATTTAGCTTTTGAGCTCTTTTTAAAGGTGAATAGTAATAATTTTAATATTTATGTTTTTTTAAGGAAAATCCAAAAAAACTTAATTTAGGATGTTTTAAGTCCTGTAATTTCTGAACCCAAATTTTTACAGAAATGCGAGTGGTGTCATTTGGTTGGAAACCTAATGCTCTACAAAACACTAAAGTTTAATGAAAATCGTGAGAGCCGTTTTTGGGAAATTTAGATTTTTTCATGATTTTTGGGGGATAATTACCCTTAAAAATACAAAATTCCAAAAATCTAAAAAATCTTGGAGATATCATGGATTAGTACCTACATACAAAATTTCATAAAAATCGGCCCATTGGTTAGGGCTCTAGCTCTGTACACATCCATACACACGCACACGCCGACACACGCACGCACACGCACGCACACACACGCACACGGACATCACGTAAAAACACTTTTTTTGGTTCAGGGAGCACCAAAACAAATATAGCAACTAACAACTCAAATTCGAAAATTTTGACGGAAAAAATACTGTAACAATACTGTATGCTGTAATTTTTAACGATACAAACTACAATACAATACAATTAGGAAACAAACGCTACGCTTTCAATATTGTCAGATGAAATTCTTCTTAAGCTTTTAATCCTTGTATCGTAAGCTGCCAAGTTTTGCCTTCGACACTTAGCCTCTTATTTATATGATATGTATATACCCATAGTACTTTTAAATCGCATTAGCATCCATATGTAGTATTTAAGAAACTATTTATGAAATCATTTCATTAAATTTAATATTGTATAAAAACAGTTTTTCTAGTTTCTTGTTATTTTAACTTGTTATAACCAAAATAAAAACACAATAATGTTAAAATATATAATAACTAACAAAATTACCCAATTTTCGTTATTAAAAAAACATAAACGTTTATACTATTATTATTGTTACATATTTCAGTGAGAGTCTAACACTAAACATTTCTGTAATGAATTGTAATCATGTTCTACATCATCATACATGTCTGAGTATTAATGCATACATTCTTAGATCTACTAATAATGACAATTAATGAATAATCCTCTTTCTTGCAACTTTAAGGCGTATTAATTTTAAACGAAATACATAAATGTTAGATTTATACTGATTTAGAAAATATCGTCTATATTATTTAGGAATTATGTGAAATATGGATTCTTGTAGAAGTAATTGGTTGTTATTATAAATTACGATATACTCTAGTACACTGATTGCTGCCTAGTGTTTTGTAAATTAACATATATACCACATTATACCAAATAATTCAAGGAGAACAAACTGATTTTAATTTTGTATGTATAAGCATCATTGCTTTCTTATTTAAACTACTGTTACATTATTAACAATATTTTTAAATCATGGCTGACTATTAAAACAATGTATACAATATGAATTTAATGTGTCATCAAAGTACTGGATTACATTATTTAGTAAAATACACATTTTAGGTTGTAAACTAACTGGTTGTAAAGTTGGTGAATATTACAGGATCGAACCCCCCTCCACAGAACGACAGGTGGACCAACAGTGACTTGACTTCTCATGGACACATGTACACCATCTACGCTGATTGAGCACTCGGGGTATGATTGCACATTATATAACTCTGCCTATCTGGTCGATGTTGCTGTAAATGCAGTGTTTTGGTTTTAAATATTCGATTCCAGTTTTGTATTGATACATATTAGTATTATATATTTGGTATAGTAAATATCCAGGTTTAAAATTTATGTGTAGTAACTGTTCTTGAAAAACTCACATTGAAGACTAAAGAGTAATAAATGAACACGATAATAATATGTAGTGATGTGCTGCATGAAAACGATATTTATATTTGATTTCTGTTAACTATCACGGTGGAAACTATAATTTGAAACAACACTGTATTACACTGTGTTTATGTAAATATTGAATTAAGTAGTTTTGAAAATCAGTTTAATATTACTTACAACCGCTGAAATAAATATACGTTTCTCTTCTATTCCATTCTATTATATTCTATTACTTTTGTTTTCCTATCCATATCTCATACTTTTTAACACGTAGCATGGCTCTTGTAGATGATTTTAATATTTGCAACAACGAAGGCCAAATAAAATATTTACTTTTTCATTATCTTGAGTGGTTAGGAGGGTGTAAATAAATTATACAGAATGGCAACGGCAATGTTGGTTAAGTTAGATGTACTGTAAGGTAATTTCCAAGAGCATCACCGAGGAAGTAGATTAATTCAAAGAGTCTGGAGGAGTAGTGATTGATGAAGATGCTAATAACACTCCTCCACCTGCCACAAGTGGAACAACGATTTGTACCAGACGATAATCGTTTGCTTGGTGACATTTAAAACATTTAGTAATAAATTTCGTTAACCCTGAAGTAGTCAAGGTAATAAATTATGACATCCCCATTGTTTTCAAGTAGTTCTTTTAACACATTTTAAATTAACTCTTCTAAATTGATTTATAGATAAATAATTTATTACAATCACAGTTAGTAATTCTATATATAACAAACGAGTGAATTCAACAAATCCGTAGGAAAAATATTTATATACTGAATATCGCACCTAGTATAGCATGTACCGAACACAAGCTGCAACACTTTAGTAATGGTGAATATCTCATGTAGTGAACGAATGCCTCCAATCAGCTTATCGAGCACTTTGGCGTTCTCGAGCTTAAAGCAACTTCAACATGGTGTTCGTGTCTCAATTGCTAATGAGTTAAAAAATCAATCGAATATTAATAAGTCGGCCTTAATGAAGTAAGTATCCTTAATAAAGGATATTTAGTCGCAACCAGTCCTCAGAACTACTCAAAATATTCGTTGTTGTTGTTTTGTTAGCTTATTAACATGGCCTGAATTCCAGATCTATTCACACGCCGCCAGATACTGTAATTATAAAGCTAGTGATAAATTTTAAAGGTATCATTGTTCCCTAACCTAAACTAAATTTAATATTGAGGGTTTTGTCAAATATGTAAGGTTTATGAGTTTCTCTTCATTAATTAAATTTAACCTTCATTAAATCACGTTTATATATATGATGTGATTTAATTAGGATTGTTGTTGGTAGTTAATAATTTGTTATTTAAGTATTATGCATGTAAATCGACATTTATTGAATGTATATATTGTTGCCATTTATTAAAAAAATATTGTAATGTTGTAATGTGGAACTGTTGGAAATAAATAAATAAATAAATTTTACATGGTTCTGCTATAAACATAATAAAGAACACCTTCCAACCAAATATGGCTGGTCATCTTAAATAAGTACGATTATTACTTTGTAAAATTCAATTGCTATGTAGTTCTATGTTTACGTTCATATATAACAAAAATACCTAAACGTTATCATTTTCGCTATGAATGTGGCTGATGGCAAACAACTTGTGCTGGGTTGATAAACAGGCGTTCCGCTGGTGTGATGGAGGGAGGAAACTACTACTAATCGCCTTATCGAGCACTTCGGTGTTTCAACAAGCTAAAGCAACTACAACAAGGTACTTGCCTCTTAAATGGTACGTTTATATCTAAAGAGGTTTATATATTCTACCACCATCACTGAACAATGATTAAATGGTGAGAATATTGTCACTTTCGGAGATAAGATTTGTTTACGTACGGTATCGTTATTAAATAAAAGTGGAAATTAATTATTCAATATATCTCATAAACCAGGCATATACAACAAAACCCTTCTTACTGCACTTAGATGGGTTGGAGAACAATGATACCTTTAAACTGTATTAATTTCTTGATATTTAACACTAGTTTAGTTGCTTATTTTAGAATACCTTAATACTTCTGATTTTAGACTTATCGATAGGAAAACTATTTTATTTGTATGTATTCTTATTGATGGTATTAATTAATCAATTTCATGGATTTTATGCTCTAGCAAATTTATTTCGTCAAATGTAAACCTTAAGACCGTTTTAAGGGGTTGCTAACAACTTTTTATATATCCAACCCATTTTTGGGGATTTTTTATTTATTTTGAGTTTTTGGGCCTAAGTTGTTGGGGTTGCCAATATGGCAGTCATAATCAAAACATGAAGCTATAAAAATTTCATAACATTTTACATTTTTGCTTGGACTTATTTATTTACTTGGCCATCTGTGTTTCAAGGCGATGTGCAAAGATAAAATATCCAATACGCTTTAGTGCACTGTGTGTATGAGTGTGTAAAATAAAAGGTACAGTAGAAGTTCCTTTATTTCATAAAGGAAGTACTTTTACGTTAGTAATAGTGTTTATATATCAGTAGTATTACTATTCCAATGGCGATGCTAGGCAGTATCGTAATGTTTTTACTATCAATCAGTCATTCAGTAATTACACGTTTAATTGCATATTTTAAAGTATTATGCAATTTGTAATAGAAACTCATGTAATTGGATGTGTTTTCAATTTTTTAACTCACATACATTCATAAGGCGGGGAGCAAGTTGAAAGTTAAAATGTGTAGATTTATCACACTTCTGTAAGCTATTGACTTATACAACCAAACATTTGTTTTCATTTATATATGCATTAATGTAGCTAAATAAACGTAGTTTTAAATGATGTGAAACCTATTTAATAATTTAAACTCTGTTAACAAGTTATTTAAATTCCTATTCTCCTGCCTATAGTAATTTCAAATACCCTAATGAATATGAAAGTTTACTTTTAAACCCTTACATGAATTGAGATTACCGATACACTTTGGCTACCGGCTTATGAATACTACCAAGAATGTGTAAGGGCGATATATTCGGAAAAATAAGGACATAAAAACGTAATGAAGTATAAACGGGTTCGCACGCAGCACGCTGACATGAGGGAAATGAGTTTCCACATTAAAACCTTTAAAAAATCAAACATTTTTAAATCGAAAAACAAACATTTTTTGCTGTTCTTATTCTTCTGGTTCTATTTAAATTCTCCATTACGATGGCAATATTGTACATAATAAGGTTAGAAGGAGGACTCATCCGGACCAAAAGTTGGTATAGGGGGATCGGGGTGATAAAACTAATCAATATGTGAAAAACAGCCTTTTCCAATGTAAAATCCCCATAAGACAACGTACTGTGTTAAGTAAATTTACATGTTTTTCAATAAATCGGCAAATATTTGTGCTAGAATGACGAAGGAGGGGTTAACATTTTCGGATTTTTATTTCAAACAGTTCAATATGTAATAGTTTTACATGCGGGGCTTTTCTGACCCTTTTTAATCCCGAAAACTCAAAATAAATAAAAAAATCCCCAAAAATGGGTTTGATATATAAAAAGTTGTTAGCAACCCCTTTAAACGTTTAGAGGGTCACGTTAGGAACTTCTATGGTGGTCCCGGCTTTAAGTTTTACCGTGCGGGTCATTCTAATAGTTCACTTTTCCATACAAAATTCACTAATTATAAATAATTAAAAAACAACAATAAAACAAATTTAAAAAAACAATTATAGCGCTATTTCCTCTCAGGTAAAACGACAATTAATTGATACTAACCTATTTCGCATTGGCTGGTAGGTCTGAGAGTGGTATCTGCGCATGCGCTAACTCGAGATGCGCGTGGCATGCATCGCCAAACACCGTCCGATTGAGTTCGAGTGGCAGCTGCGTGGCGCATCAAGAGACACGGAAGATGCGCCACGCCACTGCTACTTTAGTGTAAAAGGTCCCATTTCAAATCATTGGTTGGTTTTCACGTGGCAATTTGCCACTTGCCACCTGCAGCGAGCTGCATGCCACGCCGCCTCAGTGTGTAACCCGCCTAACGCTAGAATTGTTTTGACAAGTTTCACTGCCCCCAAAAAAAGAAACAGCAAGGACAAAACAAAGTTACTATTGATTACTGATTGTAGAATACTGCTTTGGATAAATATGACAAACAAAAAGGTTATGTTGAAGTCATTAACTGCATAATTACATGACAAACCCATAAGATAACGAAGCTGCTATTGCGGCTCTTCCTAAAACTGGTTTTAGAGGGCAGTATAAGAAAGTTTGTTCCGCGTCGAAGGGTTCGCCCAGGCAGTAAACGTTGTCTGGTGAACCAGGCTGAACTAGTCTTTACAGTTATGACTAAAATTAGTCAAGACTTATCAGAAATGTTGTTAAGGAACCTTTTTTTGCGTGTAATTATTACTTCCACTATCAATAAATGTACATATAATATTGCTTGCACAACAAAAAGAGACCTAGAATATGTAAGCTGAGAGAGAGATAGAGCCGCGACTGTTTGATTGATTTATGCCCAGTGGAGGTGCGGTGATGGATGAGAGACTCTTATTACTGTAACACACCTCCGCCTTGTAGTAATAAAATCAAAATTTTTCCTTCCACCGAATGATAACACAGTGGTATCAACTTTATACTTATATAGTGTCCTTCATTTACTAAAATATATTGTGGTTTGTTACATCATTACAATGTATTCTACATTGTTTTAGGTGAAGGTTAAACGTATTAATCTAACAATTTCTTTAATGAACAAGTATATTGCAAATTTGTGAGTGTGTAAACAGCTCTAAAACCATAAGCAAAAAATCTGCATGGAATATTGATATGTATTAATTGACAAAAGTAGGGTGGTTGATTTATTCAGAAAATTTCATTAAGGTCGTACGTAAATTTCAACTTTTAATGTTGGTCAAAATCATAATGATTTTCAATAGTACCGATAATTTATTAACGTCCTGATACGTAAATTTGGTCGAAACGATAAGCTTCTAACACACCATGATTAATAGCCGAATGTGGCTCTTACTTTATCTTATAAATCTCAAGTTATTGTACTTTAACACACCCATTTTTGGAGGACATCGAATATTCACTAAAGTTACCTTGTTTTAAATCATTCTCGTTAAGATAACCAACTTAAAAACAGAACCAGTACTTGTCTAAGCTTATTTTTAATCATTAGCTGATTTAAAAGAAAAACCGTGTCCCATTGCTGTCTAGCTACTTACGTCCTCGTACATTTGGCACTTTTAAAGAAAAACCAAGAAACCAGTTAGAAAACATTGACACAATTACACTTATCTATACTTATGAAAATGGATGTTGGTTTGTTTGTTTGTATACATATTTGAAGTTTATGGACTCGACACCGTTAGACTGTTCGCCATGAAACTTGGGTATATACTGTATATGTTAAAATTTCACGGAGAAGATTTGTAAGCCATCCATTTCGTCCTAACTCAATTGGGTTCCTGAAGAGGCCCAAAAAGGTCTCCATATATACCTAATGGAAAGATATTGTTGGTTACATCAAAGCAAATGACGTGTTTACTTGAACAGGTGATCTTGGTGATATTAGTTTTAGTTGGTAATAGTCAAAGGTATGACAACGTCTGCCGGGTAACAGCTAGTAGTCTAATAGAAGAGAACTTACAGTAATATTTTGTTTTGGTTAAATAATTGAAATTAAAATCTAGTAACATACTCGAAGTAAGCAAATAACTGTTTGAAAAGACGAACTCCAGCATTGTTAATTGGAACACACTGACAGGTGAACCAACAGTGGGTTTCCCTTTACCTCGAAACATGTACATTCTCTGTTGATGATAGAAAACTTGTTGACAATGATGTTCATAACGATGTTGACAAGTTTCACTGTCTCGAACGAAAGAAACGGCACAACAAAACAAAGTTGCCATTGATTTCTGAATATTGAGTACAGCTTTGGATTAATATAACAAAAAAATATAGGTTATGTTGTAGTCATTAGAATGCATAATTACTTTACAAACCTGTAAGATAACAAAGCTGCTATTGCGGCTCTAATTAAAACTGGTTTTAGAGGGCAGTAGAAGAAAGTTTGTTCCACCCGGCAGTAAACGTCGTCTGGTGAACCGGCCTAAACTAGTCTCTGCAGCTATAACTAAAATTAGACAAGACTTGCCAGAAATGTTATTAGTTAATGAACCTTTTGCCGGTGATAATTACTTCAACTATAAAAAACTGTACATATGATATTGCTTGTACAGACAAAAGGATACCTAGAATATGTCGGCTAAGAGGGAGAGCCGTGATGGTTTGATTGATTTAAGCCCCGCGGAGGCGCGGTGATGGATGAGAGACTCTTAATTCTGTAACCCACGTCCGCCTTGTAGTAATAAAATCACGGCGTTTCTTCCACTGAATGATAACACAGTGGTATCAACTTTATACTTATATAGCTTCCTTCATTTATTCAAATAGATTGTGGTTTTTCAACATCATTACAATGAATTAGTTTTAGTTGTTTTAGTTGAAGGTTTAACGTCTAAATGTAACAGTAGGTTTAATGATCAATTATCTTACAAGTTTGTGCTTGTCTAAACAACTGTAAACCCCATAGGCAAAATATCTATGCGGTACGTTAATTTGTATTAATTGCTAAATGTAGGGTGGTTGATTTTTTCAGAACATTACATTAAGGACTTACCTAAATTTGAACGTTGAATGTAGGTCAATATCAAAATATAATTTTTAAAAAGTTATATTTTTTAACGAATATAAGTAAATGTAGTCGAAATAATTTAGTCGTAAGCTTCTAACACACCGTGATCAATAGCCAATTGTGGCCCTTGTAGTACCTGACAATTCTGAAACAATTGGTCTTTAACGACATCATTGTTGGAGGAAATCGAATATTCACTTAAGTTATCTTGTTTTAAAGCATTGTAGTTAAAAAAGAACGTAAAGACAGAACCAGTACTTTTCTAAGCATAATTGTCATCATTAGCTGCTATGACATGAAGACCATGAAACCCTTTGGTGTCTAAGTACTTACGTACTTGTTCATTTGCACGTCAGAAGACATGGTAAACGGTTAGTGTACTTTGAAGTGAATATCACCCCAAATTTAGGTATGTAATTGCATTATTTCTTTACCACCAGTGAAAGTATTAAATCAAATTATATCTATTAGTAATTCAATTTAGTCTTTATAACGTATTTATGTTGAAACAAAAGACTCAACTGAAGTATTATTATGAAGCTAGTTTTGCAACAACATCCTATAACTGAGTTATTTCTGACAACGGAACCTAATATATTTACATAACAGTCCTAATGGAATTATACGTACATTTATTATTGCATATTAACAATACAATTGAGGGCACATATATCAACTAACATATACGATTTTACCATCTGGAATTATTCAGGGATTTAGTTTTATTTCGAAACTATTAAACGCTGGAATAAGACCTACAAAAACTGATAACGAGAAAGAATCAACAGCTCAAATTGGACCTTAACTTTAGTTTGGAGTAAAGAAATATATATAATAATAATAATATTGTTTATAAAAAAGCTAAATTGTCGTACTTTTCTGACGCAGGGCAAAATAAGTCAATTAGTTATAAGATATCAAATATAAATATGCTTATCTACTATAGTTTAGTGTTAAATTGTAATAGTTAAGGCGAATAATTTTATTCACATCCGTGTTGGCTATTTATTTATGTAAGAAAGAGAGATAAAATGATCTAACCTAACTAAACTAATTAGGGACTTTTTTATAACTCAAAAACAATTATGAAAAACAACTTTTTATTATTTTAGAACGCCGTTTATACTCAAGTGCTCTATTTAAGGATACAATAGTATTTATAATACTAAACATATAATACTGACGTAATAAATTTATATTTGTTGGCAAATAGGTTTTAAATTAATTATGTATAATGAAATATGTATAAAATGAAACGTAATTTTTACTTGGAAAAAGCACTTTGACAGTTTGATTGATTCAACGCTACCAGAGGCGGCTATTTGAGTATGTGTTATTCTATAAGCCGCCGTCATCCTTTTAAGACTTATCACGGAGCTTATCACACTTTTTAAAATACCAAAATGTTTAGTTTTAATGTTTTAAACAAACGTCTGCACCACCCAAAATAATTCTAGAATGTGGGTTTTACCAAAACAATTAAAATTTTGTTGCATATACAAATTATACAATTCAGGTTATATAATGTTGTAGCGACTGACTGAATGTAGTAGACTATGGCACCCTTCAATATAACAGCTTATATACAATTCAGTTTAGTAAAGCTGTATGGCTAAAGTTATTACATTGGCACTCTTATTGACAGTCACTTATGTAAGAAATAAAATAAAAAATAAAAACAATTACTGGATGATATTTATGATATCAACCGGTCTCGCCAATACAACTTTCTTCTAAAATTATCTCTGTAAGTTTATAGGTTTGCAAACAGTTGCGCATTTTCTATCAGAAATATTGTGCCTCAAACTTATACAAAATATATATAAAAAAACTTGGTGTAACACTTACTTCCAAGCTCCATCAACAAATTCAGCTTTCTTACTTACCTCAACCAAAGAGCTTTATTTTATAAAAAGCAATTTTTTGATACTGTAAAGCCAATGAGGCTTTAACAATAAAAACTTCGAATGTTACGATCGTACCATTTCCCGATAGCTATTTGTACATTTTTAATTTAGTCTACTGAGTAGTAGTTTACTTTTAAAGGCGTATATATTTGATATGCAAATTAACACATCTCCAATGTAACAACTATGTTAATTAGTAACTGAGTTACAAAATTCACGCCAAGGGAACTTATTTTTTAGTAATTCTCAGTTGAACATCGAATACATTTATTACGACAGCAAAAACTTATCTGCGTCACAACTACACTAGTGAATATTTTAATAAATGAGAACGTAATTACAGTAATATTTGTTTTTAGAATAATTGAAACAACTAAAATTGAGTAACATATTCGAAGTAAGCAAATAACAGTTGGAAAAGTTCAGACGAACTCCAGCATTGTTACTTGGAACACACTGGCAGGTGAACCAACAGTGGGTTTCACTTTACCGAGAAACAAGTACATTCTTTGTTTATGATATAAAACTTAGAGTTGGTTTGAGTAGTACATTCATGGGTAGAAAATACAAATATGACCGTAAAGATTGTGAGATATTAAGTCTCCAGCCGTCTCGCTCGCAGACTAAAGCTGAGGGAATATTCTATTGAGGAAACAATTGTGTTAATAACCGTCCAGCGTGTATTGATATTAAATAATAATTATAATAGAAGGTTGAGCAACTTTAAATAAACCCAGAACTAATACAAGAAAAATTTTGATGTTGTGTTATTAAATATGAATTTTATATTATTAATCATACAAACATATTTATCGATTAGTCATTAAGAAATATGAGATTTATAAAACTAAAATATAAAAAATATATTGGTGGTTTTACACACCCTCCACTTGCAAAAAGTCAAAATTTGGGTTCAATTTGACCAATATAATTGCGAAATCAAAATAACGAACCACATAAACTCAATACGATTAGCTCGACTAAACCCCAAGTCCAAGGTCCCTGGTGTTACTGTCGTCATCGGGTTTAGAATTATGAATACTCGCGCAAAATTCAAACTAAGTCATTAAAGTAAAACGTTAACATTAAGTAAAACACTAATTTTATTAGTGGTTTACGTACCTTTCGTCATAAATGCTAAAGGTAACACAATGGTTTGTATGGTTTCGACACCTTTTGTATCATGGTCACACCTTCAGTGGAGAATATCAGCATTCTGATTTGAATTCATTATAAATTTCAAATTATTCCAGTGAGTGAAAAATAAACCCTTTTTTACCGGTGTGTTTTTACCCTTTTTTAACATTTATGAGTTTTAAGAAAATAAAAAAAAACTGAGTTTTTGATGTTTTAAGTCCTATAATTTCTGAACCCGAGTTTTTCAAGAAATACGGGCGGTGTCATTTTTTTGGAAACCTAAAGCTCTACCATCCACTAAAGTTTAATGAAAATCGTCAGAGCCGTATTTGAGAAATTTGGATATTACATGTTTTCTGGCAGTTTTGGGGAATAATTACCCTTACAAATAAAAAATTCACCAAAATGAAAAAACGCCTAGGGATATCGAGGATTAGCACCTAAACACCAAATTTTTATAAAAATCGGTCGGTGCTCTAGCTATGTTCACATCCACACGGACACACAGACAGACATCACGTAAAAAACACTTTGTTGGGTTCAGAGAGCACCAAAACGAATATTTCCACTAACAACTCAAATTTGAAAATTTTTACGAAAACAATACTTTCTCCATATACTATGTATAAGGGGAGAAAGTAATAAGATGTTGCGCAAAGCTTGACTTTTGAGGTACTAATTTGGAGTCAGGTTTATGTTCACTTATTATTTTTTCAAACGATCGGCCAAATTATCCAAGGTAAAGTTTGGGACAGTCATTACTCTTAATTTTTATATAAAGCTCTGTAAGCGAAATTTTAAAATCAAAACTGTATGTGTTTGGTAAATCACAGGATGATGGGAGAGTTCAAATTAAAGGCCTTGATCCCAGGGATTCGGGGAAAATAGCAGTATTTCTAAAAAGTTACCGGGAAACGAGAAATAATGTAAAACATCCCTCGTGAGAAAATCATGGCAAAATAACACGACTGTTTTGTTTACATTTATATATGTCATTGAGTTTCTACTTTGTTTATGAACTGACATATGTTCCTTCTAAAAAAATCAGATAAAGCAGAGTATTTATTCAAGGTTAGGGGCTATAGCCCCTTCAATTAGTTGTCATACTAATTCTTTGTGTATCGTAAAGAAATATTGTTATTTAATTTAGCATGAGAAAATCATGGATAAGAGAGAATCTCCTAAATAGCTCAAGTACCATAACTTTAATTAAATTCAAAACCTAAAGGAATTAATGTATAATCTTTTCCTCAATATCATTCACTTTGTGGAACAGCTGTGCGCGCTGATGTTACTTTATTGTAATTCAAGCACTTCAGTTTATGGTTGAATTTTAACTTTACCTTTAACATTTAAATGATTACGGTTAAGTGTTTTACATTCTAATTACAAACAAACACTCATCAGTATGGATAGCTAACTGAGGAAGTTTGTATCTTGTGAGCGTGTTTATCTGCAGAGCTAACTTTCAAACCGTCTCATCAAAGGTTTTCTATCTTACGCTGAAAACAAATTCCAAAAACAAACAAACCGCTAACTTGCGAAATCTGTTGAGGACATATAAGTTGCGTAATCATTGAGTTTGTAATTAAAAATTACTCATGTTTTCTACTGTAATAAACTTTATTAATAATTTTCATCAAGAATAAATGTTCGAAACTAAATATTTTTGAATTCGTATAAATGAACTATAAAAATAAATCTTTGAAATTGGTCTACTCAAAACCAAGCATTGTTAATAAGAATGTAATTATAGCTAAAGTAAATATATTAATACAACCAACCAACTATTTTAAATGGTTGTAATTAATTTTATTCGCTTAATTCTGTAGTGTTTAACTTATAGCAAATATTTCCTATTTCTAAGAAAAACTGAAATACCAAGTATAAGCATGGGAATTTATTTATAAAGTCCTCTCACTGTTGGGGACGTTAAAAAACAAATCTCCATTAGAACAAAAAGTATTAGCTTTTTATTTTAGATGGGAAAACATTAACCTTTATTAGTGCTTTTAGCGAATTTCCCCTATAGGGAAGAAGCTATTACCGTAAGTCTCATGGTAAGACTTAAGCCCCAGACCATGATAACTTTTTGTTTTGAGGTCCCCAGATGCCAAAAACACTATTCTTTCAAATTTATATATATATATATATATGTGTGTGTGTGTGTGTGTGTGTGTGTCCGTTACCGCAATAACTTTTGAAAGAAACACCCGATTTTAATGAAATTTGGCACAAATGTGGAGAGTTGCATTTAAGACTTTAAATTCGAAAACCAGATCGATCGCACTATGGGAAGGGGTTTTATGGGGGTTTACAATTTTCCAAAAATCGGTTTTTTGCAAATTTGACCCCAAAATGTTAAAAACACTCAATTTTGGTTAAAGCCATTTTATAGAGCTTAAAAAAACAAATAATTTAGTATATAGAATCATTAACCTAGGTTAAGTGGTTGCGGAGAAAATCCAAAAAAAACGCGTCCCATGTTAATCTTATGGGAAAAAGGTTTTTAGATTTTTCTCAGATAATTTTACTAAAAACTTCACATTTCTGTTTATTAATGTGTTTAGCTCAACAAAACAAACATTTTGGTGTTTTAATCGTTGTTCTACGTACAACCGTTGCAGAGATATTCAAAGTGCTAAACACAGTACGTTGTCCTTATGGAGAATAAATAAAATTCTATATCTCGATTATTTTTGAATGTATATTGATGAAACTTGGTATGTGGCTTCAAATAGTTGTGGTATATTGATATTAGCACAAAAAACAAGTTTTTGGTTGATAATCCCCGTAGCAGCAAACCTGCATACTCGGCCCCCATGTTATTCATATGGAGAATAAGTAAAGTTGTATATCTCCGTTAATTATGAACCTAAATTAATAAAACTTGGTATATAGCTTCACCTGGTTCAGTTATATTGATAATTGCAAAAAAAATATTACATATCTTCCTCGTTGCAGCAAATCTGCGTCCTCAACCCTAATGTTATTCTTACGGAGAATAAATAAAATGCTATATATCACTTATTTATGGATGTATTTTTGTGAAACTTGGTAAGTAGCTCTATGTAGTAGTGAGTCACATATATATGCATTGTAAATTCGCTGAGTACGCAGGTTTGCTGTGACGGGGGTATTAAATAAAGCAAACTTTCTCATTAGAGGTCTGAAAATGTAAGATTTGTGTAAAAATAATTCTTAATCCTTTCGGGACTTTTGTGCGCTGGATTTATAAATAAAGAAACATCACATGTAGCTTATAAATAAAAACTCAATTGAAAGCAACCAAACCGTGGTGCCTATAGGATAATTTCCAATTCAAGAACAAAAGCTGATATTTTACGTGCTGTTCCACAGGATATATCAGAGCTCGTGGGTTCCGCTTTGGAGATTTGTCCAGTGCATCTAATCAAACAAAACTAGCATGTAAATGAACGTCTAAAGTTGCCAGGTTTGCTTGTGTATTAAGTGTAAATCGTGTTTTAACTAAATGCATGTCAACATAGTGATTGATTCAATACTGTATTATAAAATTCCATGATAATTGTTTTAGTAAGAAAACTTATTCCATGGATAACGTGTAGAATGCATTGATAAATCTTACAAGAACACGTTTAATGCAATCGGAATTAAGATGACTGAGTTACCTCATTACTCAAGCTATTACCAAATATTATACAGTTTTAAATTTTAAAGGTGGTATGGTAATAATAATTTAATTAATCACAGTATCCATAGTACTACTTTAACAATTTGCGTCAGGTGAGCTTTTTCTGATTGAAGTGTTGTTTGCGTTTTATTTAACTTCCTCAATTTGTTTTGTTGTTTTAACACAAATGTCACAAATTGTTTACCGTTTACAGAAAACTGCCCCAGCCCAGCTTCTGTTGCTGTATAATATCACACCTTCGTTAGAAAGCATCTCAGTTAATAGGTATTAAAAAAATATTTTAGGTGGATCCAGCATCGAACATTCAACATTTTTAGAATTTTCTCAGAACCATAATGGAGAAATTTTATGTATCAGTAAAAATCTGCCTAATAGTCTTACAATATATAGTAGCTCAGAGGGAGAGCACTGGTATCACGAGTCAGACGTGGTCGGGAGTAGGTTCAATCCTGGCTGACTTCTAAGATATGTTTCCATGAGTGGTATCACTCGCTTGACCATGCGACTATGCATCTCACTGTATTTGATAACCGAAAAGACCTGTCACTCCACGATAGTAAATTAGTGGTGAAATAAATAAGGATACAATTTCCAAATAATTTTGAAGCCACATATGTTCCCATTTCTTGTTTATCAAAAGCTATACAACATATTACATATTGAAACTTCTTTCTTCGGGAGGACAATTATGAGATGAAATAAATTTCTAATAAAGAACACTATTATTTATATTACAGCCTGTGATCGTGGGAAATTTTATAAGTGAAATCATACCAATAAAAATATATATATATATATTACCCTTCCCAATTTTCGCATCTAATTATTCCAACAAGCTTACCTATGTACCAGCAAAAACTCAACTAGAGTTTACTATTTCAGTAACAAATGTTTGTGTAGACAAAAACTAAATATAGACCTAGAATATTTCGGCTGAGAGAGGGCCGCAACTGTTTGATTGGTTTAAGCCCCGTGGAGGCGATGATTGATGGGAACACGACGGAGGTCTTGCTGTAATAAAATCACAGCGATTCCTTACATCGAATGATTATCCAGCAGTATAACAATTTTATTAAATAACATTTACCTGGTCTACTGTTATTATTCTGCAAACAGTATATTTATAAATCTCTTGTTGTAATACAATCACAAGTTTTTCCTTCCTCTAATGATTACCCAGCAGTATTAACATTTCATTAAATAACATTTACTTGGTCTACTGTTATTATTCTGCAAACAGTATATTTATAAATCTTTTGTTTTAATACAATCACAGTTTTTCCTTCCTCTAATGATTACCCAGTAGTATTAACATTTCATTAAATAACATTTACTTGGTCTACTGTTATTATTCTGCAAACAGTATATTTTTAATATGTCTTGTTGTAATCAAATCACCGTTTTTCCTTTCACCTAATGATTACCCAGCAGTATTAACATTTACTTGGATTACTGTTATTATCCAGCAACATCAGTATCTTTTAGTAAAGGTCTATCTTACAGGTTAGCGCTATATTTTACGAGAAAGTTCTGATTTCCGAGACCGTGAGTCAGGATCATTATGGAATGTTAACAGTATTTTAAACGCCTTACATAAGGAGTTCTTGTGCATTAACTCGTTATATCATTGAGATACCACCGCTGAATCGTGTAAGGCTCTTTAGTTGCACAGAGGTCGCTATAATGATGAGCATACACGTTAAGTTCACCGACTATGTCTTCAGAAATCTAGACTATTATTATATGTAGTACGTGTTACGTGTTTCATTATCAATTGTCTTTTGAGAGTAGGTTAATGCTACTTTGTTAATGCTCTCTCTTTCTAAGTCGTTCTGAAATGATTGTTAAAATTTCATCGGCTTGAATCAGAATCATTACGTGTACATAACGTTAAACAGTTCCAGGACACTTGAACAAAATGCAGGTCTGACAAGCGTCAATAATATACCAAATGAAAATTCTCAGTGTAAAAATCTAAAGCATATGATTTATTGATTACTGTTTTTTAATAGCGTTAAAATAAAAAAGTTTAATTAAATCACATTAACAAGTTAAAAATATGATAACCTGACCTATTAGACATGGATATTGAAAGGCCCGTGAGTAGATCTCTTAGACAAAGCTAGTTTTTTTTTCATCATACTTGATTTGGTGACCCTGCAGATCATTTTCAGCTTTATAGTCAGATAACACAGCTTGGAGATCACTGCCCCTGGGAGATATTCGTTACGCGTTACCCGTGAACACGTGAAACTATGAAAATATATCAACTGACGTGATTTCATAATAATAGGTTTCTCTAGTTTGTATATTGTATAGCTATACTAAAAATAGATACTCCACTTTTAATTTGACTAGTTATACTAGTTATTTTAATACAAGCGTTATCAAAACATTTAAACTTATGAACAGTGTGCAGGTAGATTTAATTTAAAAAGTCGGAGAACCGCAAATTGGATCTGTATGTTCTATTGATCAGCTACGTACGGTAACTAGTTTGGCAACAACATTCGATAACTGGGTTGCTACTAGTAATGGGGACAGATAATGGCTTCTATAGAATAGCTTTAGTAGAACGATAGTGGTGTTTAAGTTAATTTCCTTTTGGTCCGTGACCAAATTGATAATGTTATAACCAAAGTCCAATTAGGGGGCCTAATAATGTTACAATGTTAAATACCCCCCGTCGCACCAAACCTGCGTACTCAGCGAATTTCCAATGCATTGATATGTTTCTCACTAGTACATAAAGCCACTCACCAAGTTTGACAAAAATACATTCATAAATAAGTGATTTATTACATTTTATTTATTCCCCATAAGAATAACATTAGGACTGAGTACGCAGGTTTGCTGCAACGAGGAAGATAAGAAATGAGTTTTTATGCAATTATCAATATAACTGAACCAGGTGAAGCTACTTACCATGTTTTATTAATTTATGTTCATAATTAAGGGAGATATAAAACGTTACTTATTCTCCATAAGAATAACATTAGGGCTGAGTATGCAGGTTAGCTGCTACGGGGACAATCAACAAAACATTTATTTTTTGTGCAATTATCAATATACCAGCACAACATGAAGCCACATACCAAATTTCATCAATATACATTCATAAATAATCAAATTTTATTTATTCTCCATAAGGATAACATTGGACAACGTACTGTGTTTAGCACTTTGAATATCTCTGCAACGGTTTGACGTAGAATCACAATTTAAACACCAAAATGATTGTTTTGTGGAGCTGAAGTGATTGGTAAAAGAAAATGTGAAGTTTAAAGTAAAATTAACTGAGGAAAAGCCAAAAACCTTTTTCCCATAAGATTAACATGGGAGATTTTATGAGCATGTTTTTTGGATTTTTTCCGCAACCACTTAACCTAGGTTAATAATTCAAAATACCATATTATTTGTTTTTTTAAGCTCTATAACATGGTCTAAACCTAAATTAAGTGTTTTAAAAATTTTAGGGTAAAAAATGCAAAAAACTGATTTTTGGAAAATTTAAAACCCCCATAAACCCCCCTTCCCATAGTCCGATTTTTTCTGGTTTTCGAACTTAGTCATAAATGTCAGTTTACACATTTGAGCCAAATTTCATCGAAATCAGACGTTTTTTACTCAAGTTATCGCATTCACGGACACATATATATATATATATATATATATATATATATATATATATATATATATATATACATATATATAAATTTGAACGAATAGTGTTTTGGACATCTGGGGACCTCAAAACAAAAAGTTATCATGGTCTCGGGCTTAAGTCTTACCATGAGACCTACGGTAATAGCTTCTTCCCTATAGGGGAAATTCGCTAAAATAACATGTATAAATCCAAATCCCCTAAGCAATATTGGTTTGGAATAAGCAGAACAATTAAATTTCTTAGACATATAATTCTGGAATATTCCAATACTTCTTTAATTGTATTAAGCTTTATCATTATTTCTTATACTTACTCACATTTCAGTGCTAATTTAAACTAAACGTTGTTATTCTTAAATAGCTTTACAATAGTGTGGAGAACACAATCATAAGCGTAGAGATAAAATAAATTAGTAAAAAATGTGTCATGACACTTTCACCGCCTTCACGCTTGTCGAGTCAAAGTAGTTGATAGAGGAAATGTTAATTACAAACCTGTCTTCGTATTGCTGACATTATATCCACAGCATTAACTTTAACGTATCATTTCAAAATTATTTTGTGAAATGAGGATTACATATAATTTTTCTTCTTTTGTTTTAACGGTTAGGTTATGAAAATAATGTTGTATTTTTATTGATAGACTTGTTAGAGAATAACTTCATAGCTAAATTACTTCTTCATAGCATGATTAAATGTATCATCAATTGCACTAGCACTAAAGCAATACATGTCCTTAAAGCGCTTTTTTTCTGTTCGGTTAAAACAAATCTTTATTGATAGCATAGACGTAGTTAGTGACGTATTGACATTAAAAGTACTAGTAACAATTAAAATGGTTGGGCTTAACTGTATATTTTGAATTTGTTTAGTTGTTTGGTGCGCCATTAAAATAATTCTGAATACATTTTAACATGCAATTTTATTTCCTATGATATACGTATACACACTATTTTCTTTTAACAATACAACACATAAATAGAATCTTATATACTTATTATTGAGAAATAAGGACAATTAAATATAATTTATAATATACGGGCTGAAATGTTATTTTACTGGGCTAAAATAAATACGGTATCAAACTAGAATTGTATTGAAAGCACAACGTTTACAACATAATTAATGCTAAATACACTAAGCGAAGTAAACTACATACTTTTATTTGGGCAGTTTCGTTTACAGGAATCGTTACATTGAAATGGTTCAGATATTGGGAATCCTGCCTAAGAAATTAAAACACAAAGTTACACTGATCTAGTAACATACTGGTACTGAATAATTCAAAACGCTGGAGTTTCAGTGATTGATGGAGAATCGACTAACTCTCCTCCACCCTCCACAAGCAAAACAACTCAAAGTATTATCAAAATGAAATTTCACAACAAGTGTTCCCTGGGTAAAAAGAGATCCACTAATCAGCTTACCGAACACTTAGTGTTTCAGGAAGCTCGGAGCAACAACAAAATGGCGCTCTTACCTTTCAAACTGTGGAAAGAAATTAGATGAAAACATAAGTGGGAAATATTTAAGTCTTAATTAATTGATAATCAATCGCATTAGATAAATGTTAAACAAGTGTTAGTACTAATCTTCACCTTAAGCATTGACTATATATACTAAAGGAGATACTCCATCTATACGGCTCAGCTTTTAGTATTAGCCAGAATTTGAAGTGGATAGTTTGAATAAATCACCGATAGAGTGTGCTGCCATCAATTATTTATTTTAGTTATTTACTTTAAATTACTAAAGATCTCCACACCAAGCAAGTGATATTCAACTTATGTCAGTTTCCTGACACACAAACTGTTGTGTTATCCCCTACTTAAGAGTATAAGTATTAGTTGATAGAAGTATAGTGTGTTGGAGATTAGTGTAACTATGTCCTCTTAGAATCATGGCTCACACAAAAGTAGGGGCAGCTTTTGCAATGGTAATAAGAAGTCTACTTAAGTATCTTTAGTCAATACCTAAATAAAAAAAACCTACCTAATATTATAAATGTGAAAGGTTGGATGTTTGGATATTTGTAGTTCCATCACTCATAACTACTGGACCGATTAAGCTAAAACTCTGCATAAATATAGCTTACAAATCACATAAACATATAGACCTGATAATGTCCACATCCAATCTTAGCACTACATCCCACGGGTTCTGTAACTTGCAATGTAAATTTTATACTAGGATATCGTTCATAAAATTATCAGCTGTAGTTGTTTATTGTCATTTGGAAAGGACAATAGGGCAAAGGAAATCATATGGAAAACTAAGCAAAGATTTTATAGTGCTGTCAGAATTTGTAATGTATTTTTACGTGAGTAACAGATATTAGTAAATTTAATTTTGTCCTGTTTATTCCGAATCTCGTTGAGTAATTGAAAAAAGATTAAAATACCTGATACTACCTTGACTGGTCGAAAATCGGCACATGAGATGTACGCATCATTTCCCAAAATTGTTAAAGTAGGTCTACTGTTTTTATTCGTCTATGCGTCCGTATTTCGTAATGTGTTTTATGTTAGGTTTTTTTTTAAGTGTGACGTAACCATCCTTGGAATCTGTTAAAGATCAAGTTTTTGTGCGTCCTGAAGATGACGGATTAAACCTTCGAAACACGTAGCCCACTGGGATCTACAAAAACCTCGAGGCAGTATCAGGTATTTTAACAATTTTACAATTATTAGTACAAATATAAATTATTTTTAATATAGTATTTGTAATATTTTCTTAAAATAATCCCTTATAATTTCCATTACGGGTTGTATAAAACAGGAAACAAGTAATACTGACAATATACTATTATTGGTTAAAATTAATTATTTCCTTCTGCTAGCAACAGAAAAGTCCCCAGACCCAAGAGGGCATTTACACCTGTGACTAAAATACAAATATGTATAGGGAAAATCTATTTTCATTAATACATTATAGTTGGTTAAAATAATGGTTTTTTGTCTATATATTTAGCATAAGACCCATATTTAATTTATTTAATGATCAACATCAAACATCAAAATCGTTAAAAACTTCGTTGTGTCGGGTTAAACAAATCATCGAAGGAGTGTAAATGAGCCTTTACATATTTCATAAATAAATGTTTCTTTACAATTTCAAGTTCTATAACATATAACACCTTAATTTTGTGAATTTTGTTTTTGGTATCGTAGACAATTTTTGTAAACAGTTTGGGATTTCACATATCGAAACAGATAATGGCACAATAGCATGGCAAAAAGTAGGTCTGAATTGCACATAACATAATTTGTTTTACGCAAATTAAAAACACTATACCAATATGTTGACTCATAAGTCTCGTATAAATAGTATGAGTGTAAAATTTAATATTAAACACAATTGTATATTTTATGTAACAGTTTTCAAAATTGTATAGGTGATATCAACGATGAGTCGTACAATTATGTTTGCAACTCACAGTAAAGGATATTAAATACAGAATTAGCTTGATACCACTTAACAATTATACCGATCTTAGACCGTAACATTCTAATAACAATCTAATGAATATACATATATATATATATATATATTTATCAATTAATTTGTTTCTGTGGATATTCAAAACTATCTACCGAAAACAGTAGGTAGTAAACAATATAATTTAATAGAAGTAATTTTCAATTTTGTATTGCAATATGTTTGAAGACAAAAGGGGAATTATTTTAACTAAACTTAACGATGAAATAACAAAACCAACAGATGTTTATAATAGCGGAAAATTAAGTTGCCAGGTGAGGGCGTGGTCTGCCGGGCTATCAAACAAGATCAGCCAATAGTAGACGTGCTACATTGACAAAACTCCGAACTAGCTGATCGGAATAACATTCGAGTGATATTTTTCTATGGCAAAATGACAACAGTGACGGTCTACAGCCATGCTATTGTCCACAGCCCAACTTCAAACTTAATTGGGCACTACTATAGTTGTTTCAGAATAACGACATGTGATTATGTATATGTAAAGATTAAAGTATTAACGTATAAATCAAGCAAAGCCAAATTCACTTGCAAGAAAAACTAATAACTTATGGAGGACTAGACATTTGTAACACGGCCTAATGTGCCTTTACAGAATGTTACATTACCAGTCACATCCATTTTCCGTTGTTTAGGGCCGCTTTCCCCTTCTAAGGTTTAAGTTAAACTTGTTTAAATGTAAGCGGGGGTTTAAACTAGAGATCACTTTCTCAACCGCTCAAATGCTTCGGTTTAGTTTATTCTTTAAGGTAACCGTGTTGTCACTACTGATTTGCCATTTCGCCTGCATTTTTTCCAACGAGAATCGCGGAGTTCTCGATTTCTCTCTTATTTACTGATCAATTTCATTAAAACTTGACATGCAGGTCAAGTTAGCATTGACCAACAGAGGTGTTCGAAATATGTTGCCATTTAACCCTGGGGGGCAAGGGGGCATTTCCCCTCTCAAAACCACTGTGTGAAGCAATGGATCCTATAGTGCCTCCCAAAAAGGGATTTGGGTGGATATTTCTGAAAACAACTATTTCAGACAATTTTCTGTACATTTGTCTGTACTTCATATTCTATAATTAGTAAATAAAAATAATTTTTTCATTAAAGTTTGGCTAAAAGGGAGAAAGTATGTATCAGTTTCCTGATACCGTTTATTAGATTTACGGAGAGAGCTCTATAAATAATAAGCTTTTTGATTTTTGCAGCTAGCTAGATTTTGTGTATTTATTCCAAAAAGGCTTTGGAAAATATCACAATCTCATCCATAATTTTATTCATTTTTTCTTTGTCTTGTTTGCTGTAGTTATATGGGGATTGAAAATTTGAATTATCATCACGTCAATCCAAGTCACCTTCAAACACCACCTTCAATAATTAAAATCATTAATCAACATACCTAACGCAGTAATTAAGCAAAAACATATAAATCGAACATTTCTTTTACACTTCTTAAAAATATCTATTTTAGGTTAGAATGCAAGAAGTAAACTAAACAATATTCATTGACAGTCTATCGTCTATGTTTAGGAAAATATTACTCTTTGCTATTTGGTTTAAACTATCTATCGGTCGTAAACGACCCACTCCAGGTGGTTTAACTTATACCTAGTTTAAACGCAGGAAGTAGTTTGGGGAAAGTGATATTTTGGTTAAACTAGAGTTTGAACCAGCATCATAGTTAAACCACTTATGGGAAAAGCGGCCCTTAGTGGTTTTAAAATTGTTTAAACCTTTTATACCATCCTCTGAATGTTTGGTTGTAGTGAGTTGCATCAGCATCAATCAGTTAACTACTGTATTATAAAACCACAAGGGCTTCCGCAAAATCATACTTAACTGCTGTAAACGGTAGCCATTAGTAGTCATACGAACTTCAAAGTATTTAAATTTTAAATTTTTAGCCATGATATAAATCTTTCAGACAGTGTTAACACGATGTATGGAAAATTACATTGTTGGTGTTGCAAGATTGTTTACAAACTATCGGGAAACTTAGTTTTCGGTACTGTTTATTATTCAGTGCAACTACATATAACTCTGCAAACTCCACACTCTACATAAGTCACGATTTGCTGATGTAATATGTATTGGAACATGGGACGGGTGCTCGGTAAAGTGCGCATTATACTGTAGGCGCGGATTATAGACGGAATGTAGTAAATTTGAGATGAGATCTTAGATTAATTGTATTTTTTTAAGGAGACTATTAGCCAATAGGGAGGACTGGTACAATACTTGCAAAATTGAAACTTACTGAGGGAAGGTGACGTTATATTGAGCACCGGTACCCAACATTCCTGAAAGAAAACTGCCAGCTGCGCGTGAGCCCTTCACCGAAGAATGCACCGGAAATCCCTTGAGTGGTCGGTAATAATGAAGAAGTAAAAATAATGAGTTTCAACAATTGCTTCAATAAGTAATATACCATCAAACACTTTTTATATTTCCCCTCTAGAGCTGATACAGTATTCTATATCTACAAATTCACAAAACACCGTGGAGCTTAAGTGTTAAGTGTTAAGTGTAGCTTAAGTGTTGATACCTTTAAATAAAAATAAATCCTTATTTACCAGTCATGAATCACGACCAAGGATTTCTTGGTATTTTAAAAGAAAGAAATGTCCACTCTTTACTATACTGCCAAGGTAGACCTTATAAATGTATTACAGTACTAATAAATATTTACTAGAAAACGTTTCTTACAGTCGTGATGTGTTATTTTAACCTTATTTTGTTAATCTATCTATTAACAAATTAAATCTCTTTTCACGAATTTCGAAAATATGCTTTAATAAAATAGCAGAATGTAATAAATCCAACCATAAAATGCGTACATGTGTAATTTATTTTATTAATTGTTCTTCGCAGTGACCGCGTGGCGCGCTTGGTGTAGTGCCTCAGAGAACCTTTCGACCACGGTGGCTAGTATATCCACTAGAGCACTGACACTACAATAATTGGTCTCCGTCACCCATCGCAGTTCACATTTCGTGGGTCTTAGAGCCAGGCCTAATATTTGCATACAGTCTCATTCGCGAATGGTTATAATACATTCGCACCCAATAGAGGTTCATCATCTACCGTGGGGAACATTGGTTCAACACTTGTTCTGCCCCATAGGATGACTTACAGGCAAATGTTTTCATTACTAATTAAAACTAACTGGGATCAGCATAAGAAGTTAAGTGAGAAAGTTTGTACCTTGTGTGATTGTTTGGATACACAACTTGCTCTCAAACTGTGTTTCAAAAGTGGGGTTTACCTTAGGCCGAATTTAAATTTCTGTAACAAACAAACCACTAACTTGCGAAATTGAATTTTAATGAGTTAACTAGAATCACATTAATTTATAAATACAATATGCATAGATTAAATATGAGAATTTAAAATAAACATTAAGTTAAATAGAATGAAAAAATTATAAAAAAATAATTGATTGTTTTTTTAATGTTTTCTTTTCAAAATAAAAGTTAAAAAAATTATCTGTAGCTAAATTGTATAATCAAAACCAGTATTGCCGTACGTCTTTTGAATGTGGTTTTTGACACAACTCTTTACTTCATGTTGAATAAAGTAAAGTTAATGTTTTTAATAGAAATAGTTGTATGCGTATAGTTTTGGCAAGAAGAAAGAGTATAGTAAATAAAGAGTATTGTATATATTTAAACCTTTTTCAATTTCGGCCTTTAATTAACAACTTAAAGCCTTGTTTTACTTTTAACAAAACCTTTCGAGAATCATTAGAATACCAAGGTTAAATGTTTATAATTCATCAGTAAGGTCAACTAACTTTAGGAGAAGTAAAAATCAGAAATCTCCGTTAACAACAGCTTTATTCCATTAGCAGCTTTATTTCAGGTGGGAGTACATTTACCGTTCTACAGACTTTTAATTAAAGCCAGCTTTCTCATTAGAGGTCTTAAAACTGAGGATTAGGAATACTTGTCATAATCCTAAAATACAAACTACGCATTTTTTTTAATGCGTAATATAAAAACAATTGGATATTTTAGTGAACAGTGCTACTGATATAAATATATTTTATTATCATTGTAAACACAATAAATAGTTTTCAATAATTTATATCCTAAAGATATCTGTTCGGCCGTCCTCTAGAGTCATGGTCATAAAATGTTTGTTGTTCTTGTCATAAATGTAGTCCATCAAATGTTATTGGTAGCTTCCCTAAAAGTTTTTTTATTTGTTTTGACATTTATTTTTATATTTTAAAACAAAATGATAGATATATAATCCTACAGTTATGTTCCATCTTCATTTACCAACGGTTATGTACATTAAGTAGTCTTATTGACCAGTTAAGGAATTACCGTAGTATATTTTTATTACGTCATAATTGTAAATTTAGACCGATACATATTCGGATTTATATTCTTCTATTGAAAGAAAAGAGGCGCCCGGCCAGTAAATATTTGCTAGTAAAATGTCTAATTAAATTTAAAATAATAAATTAAATTTAAGGTATAATGTACTAATGGGCTTGTTTAAGGTGCAATGTTACCCACGAGTACTATACCCAAGTATACTGTAACTATGACCAAGTATAATCCAAGTATAATAAGCAAGTGCTGCTAAACATTTTGGGACGTCCATTTAGAAATTATATACGGTAGAATATTAATATTTATAGTCTCTATTGTCTTCATGAAAGTCTTCCTAGATTTTAAATTAACCAACTAAAGAAACCCCGTGGAGGTTTTAAAGTCTACGTGGCACTAAAAACGCTTTAGTTAATAATATATTGTAGCATTTTTGAATACGATTTAGGAAAAATTTGCATTTTCTTTTCATTATCGTGTGAAAAAACGTTTGACGCCCTAACACTTCAGTCATGATTAACAACTCGTCCATGGAAGAAACTATTACAAATGTTACTATCGAACACATCAGTGAATCAAACTCACTTAAAGCAGTTACAGAGTACTCCGTCTCAGCCCACCAAAACTCATTATTACAAACCATTAAAATTATTAACACTAAATAGTATACCTTTAACACTATTAGCTATCACTTTGTTCTAGGCTATTTATAACTAGAAATTATGTAAAAATTTCAATTCAAGGATCGATTGTTCGGAATAAAAAATCTATTGTAAATAAGGTTAAGATTTGATGTAACTATTCAAATCAATTTAGCAAATTATGAACAAATGCTTCATGCATATTTATGAAAGTCATAATAGCTATTTATTTGAGTTTAGTATTGACTTATTCAGAGTTTACATATCTTATTAATTTTGATGTAAATAGTGCTCAATTTTAATAACGAGAGGAATTTACTAACCTCTGAAACGATGTAGTGAGTACTTTTAGACACCAGAAGTGATCCACTTAGTCCATATAAAGCATTAAAAAGGTATAAAGGTACATATTTATGTATAAAGGTCCAAATGTGAAATCAAGCGAAGTGATGCTTAACAACGATATATTAGTTTTTAAAAAGGGCAAAAGCACAAATAGTACTTGTCTTAAATTTCGAGTTCCATTCACAAAATATTTTCCTTAGGCAAAACAAACTCTATTCCTACTATTCATACTATATCCTGTAGTGAACTATATTTTAGCTTGTTAACACCTTTTTGTGGTAGAGTAGAAAGGTCAAATACTCAAGAGTGCTGTAGAACCCCACGCGGTTGTGTGAATGCTTGAGATTAAAGGCGATTAGGAGCGAATTTTTTCCATTAATTAAGACTTTTGACGAAAACTTCCATTTATTCTAATACCTTTTAATTAAAGCCTTGTGTCCTCATTCAGGGAAATCTCACGCTTACTTCTCTCCCCAATGAGAGGGCTATGGCGTTTTCAATTCTGGTATTTTGATTTATAAAATATCTATATTTTTTTATTTCGATGGTTATGAATACTTTATTTGTAAAGTATTTAAGCTTATACAGGTTTTTACTCTTAGGTAATAACAATTTATTGGGGTGAAAATTGATACACTAATCGTATCCGAAGGAAACAAAACGTAATAATAAAACAAACTGAGAATTTAAAACCTAAAACAGATATTACAAAAAGTTATTTTTAAATTTAAAATACACACCTTTGTATTTAACAAATTGTTTAGTATTAATCAGATTAGATTGTATTTAGTCCATAAAATTATTCATAACTTCTTACGAATTTACTCTCGTATAAAAATTATGTCTTATTTATATTACTATTTCGTTTCAAACTAAAAGTCTCATTGTAAGAGTAAATTATACAGTCAAATATTGTTTAATTTTGAGAATATATGGTTTAATAACAAAGTAGTTGTGATTTATTGTTCATAACTAAAAATAGGGTGGGGGATTTCTTGTCCCCCCTCTTAAAGTGGAAAACCTCGTATTATGTTGTACCCCGCATTATTGGTCTGGACACAAGACACTTTTACAAGGTTCTGAGCGATGGTGTTGCAGAAATTGTGTTCAGAAGATAAATGGGCTTAGCAAAGTTTCCTTTCCTTACTGGTTTACAGTTTCTTTTACTGGTTAATCCAGTTTAGTTATATATAGTTTTTAAACGTGATTTTTATGGGTTTATGAACTAAAACTGAAATTAAAATGTTTCTATTTAATAGTTTTCCCTTTATTGTTTAGAATTAAGCTTCCAATACTTACACCTGATAAAAACGCATTTTATTATAGTTTTATACCTCATAAAACATATTATGACTAGATTATGTTTTACTTTGGTAATAAAATTAATACATTTATATTAACTTGTTTTTGTATTAAGTGGTGTAGTTGATATTACGATTCGAACACTAATCTTTAACTTTTTTAATGAACAAAACTAATTTTGAAGAGAAACAACAGATTTTTATATAGTTGTTTACTTTGGAAATTTAAACAGAAAACAATTAGTGAATCAGAAACATTACTTTTCTTTGTGGTTAAATTCTGCAATGTTCTGCCTCGGAGAGCAGCTATTTCTTGAACGTCAAATCCTCTCCTCGGCAATCTACTGACAAAAAGCACTTCACACGGGAGTATCTTACCAAAATTTGGCCCGATTATTTTGTTTCTTATTTTTATCTACTATCACTTTTAGGAACTAAACGTTAGGTACTTGTTAATGTGGGATGGAGTTAATCAGAAAGTTACCTACCAAAGCATGATCTGCAGTATAATTTATTAGTAAATTCCGACCAATTTTTAATCGTTTAAATTTCAAAATTACTATCTATTTGATCTGTCAAGCTATCTGTAGCAATGAATACTTATGATTGCTGACATATTGTTCAGTAGTTTAATAGAAGTCATTGTTGAGTGAAATAGTTAAATTAGTTATTCAGTGCATTAAAACTAACATGTCAGCCTTTGGGAAATCGATTTGAACTCTTTTCCAAAGAACTGTTCATACACTGACCCATATTTGATCCGATTAATTTGTGTGTTTCAACCCGATCTATTCAACCATGTTAACAACCTTGGTTCTCCTGTAAACCATCTTAGGCCCCTTGCACACGCACCGATTTTGGACGTCCGGTAAAAATTCGGCCGACCACATTCCAATAGTGAATCATTGGAGGGCATGGGAGCCTGCACACTGACCGACCACAGACCGGCACCAGAAAAAAACCGGTGAGCAGCCGGCCACTGCCACTGTAGACCACCGGCGCCGGGCCGGTGCCGGGGGTGCAGTGACGTACGCGTTCAAATGGGAGCTTGCCCACCAACCGATTGTTTACCGGCCGTCCTCCCTCCAGTTCTCGCTGCGCATATAGGAAAATGTAAAAAATAAAATGTTTGTTCGGCAGTGAGTGCTGTATACGTTTGCAATGAATGCCAAGATAGTGATAGACAATAGATTACTTATTTTGTTCGTGGAATCAAGACCGGTATTATGGGACAAAACTTTGGAGACATTTAAAGACAGGAATGCTGCTAGCTACTAGAGTTGCATGGAGTCAAGTTTGCTGCGCTCTGAAAGATGATTTTGAGGAACTGGAGAACAAAGGAAAAATCCATTCGATAAGTGGTAGGGCCTCTAGTATGTGTCATACTTTAGTAGTTATTTAGTTTAACATCATGTCTACAAAATATATGTCACATAATTTTATGAAAATAAAAAATGTCTTGTGGCTCATGTTAAAATTATTGAAGGGCACCCAACTCTAAAATTTATATTATCATTCAATTTGTTTATATATTATATGTTTTGCTGAATCCTACGCGCCGTTTGATACGACGGTACAGCAATCACATTGAAACATCCCGTTTGAGATTAATTCATTAATATTTACTATATGCTCGTTTGACCGGTTAAAATCCGGCGTGTGTGCAAGCAGCGCTCCACCGACAGTATATCGGTCGACATTTTACTAGCCGTCCAAAATCGGTGTGTGTGCAAGAGGCCTTAGGTAATTAACGAGTTCGCACGCAGCACGCTGACGTGAGGCAAGTGAATTTCCACATAAAAACTTTTAAAACTCAAAATCAGTGTAAAAACATATATTTGTCCAATTTGTATTGAAATCTGAAAACATTGATTTTTTTACTGTTCTGATACTCCTGGTTTCATTTACTTGCAAAGCTGGGAATACAATTTTGCGCATTATCAGGTTAGGAGAAGGTCCATACAGGCTTGAAAGTAGGCGTGAGGTTGCTGGGAATAAAAAAAGTACTTTAACAAAAGAATAACAGGCTTTTCTAGTGTAAAACCCCCATAAGACAACGTACTGTGTTTAGCCGATACACATTTTCTTTAATAACTCGGTAAATATTTATGCTAGAATGACGAGAGATGGATTAAGACTTTCGCCTCTCTAATTCCCATCCTTTTACATGCATTAACTTTACATCTGGGGCTTTTCTGACCCTTTTTGGGCCCAAAAACTCAAAATTTGAAAGATTAATCCCCAAAAAATGGGTTTAGAGTTTTCCGATTGTTTTGCCCAACGAACTTGTCCAACAGATTATAGAAAGGAACGTCCCTACCAAATTTTAAGTAAATCGGGCAAAAAATGCGACCGCTAGAGTGCATACACACACACACACACACACACACACACATATATATATATATATATATATATATATATATACAATTTTGAACGACCCCCCAAAACGTGTTCAGGGGGTCACGTTAGGTACTTCTATTGTGGTCCCGGGCTTAAGTTTCACCGTGCGGGTCATGCTAATAGTTCACTTTCCATAGGAAATTCACTAACAAGGTGCAACCAAGTTAAGCATTTCAACTACTAAGTGAACCTCGTTTACTATGTAACTCACTTTTTCCCGTCTCGGATATTATAGACCCAACAAAAACTACTACAATATATAAACGAGTTCGCACGCAGCACGCTGGCGTGAGGGAAGTGAATTTCCACATTAAAACTTTTAAAACTTAAAATCAATGTAAAAACAAACATTTGTCCAATTTTTATTGAAATCTGAAAACATTGATTTTTTTGCTGTTCTGATATACCTGGTTTCATTTACTTGCAAAGCTGGGAATACAATTTTGTGCATTATAAGGTTAGGAGAAGGTCCAGACAGGCTTGAAAGTAGGCGTGAGGTTGCTGGGAATAATGAAAGTACTTTAACAAAGGAATAACAGGCTTTTCTAGTGTAAAACCCCCATAAGACAACGTACTGTGTTTAGCCGATACACATTTTCTTTAATAACTCGGTAAATATTTATGCTAGAATGACGAGATAGGGCTTAACACTTTCGTCTCTCCAATCCCCATCTTTCTACATCCATTAATTTTACATATGGGGCTTTTCTGACCCTTTTTGGGCCCAAAAACTCAAAATTTGAAAGATTAATCCCCAAAAAATGGGTTTAGAGTTTTCTGATTGTTTTGCCCAACAAACCTGTCCAACAGATTATAGAAAGGAACGTCCCTACCAAATTTTAAGTAAATCGGACAAAAAATGCGACCGCTAGAGTGCATACACACATATATATATATGTGTGTATGCACTCTAGCGGTCGCATTTTTATGTCTATATATATATATATAACATTTTGAACGACCCCCCAAAACGTGTTCAGGGGGTCACGTTAGGAACTTCTATGGTGGTCCCGGGCTTAAGTTTCACCGTGCGGGTCATACTAATAGTTCACTTTCCAAAGGAAATTCACTAATAATCCACTTGTTTTAGTATACAGTCTAATAAATATATACTTAATAGATCATTTGTGAAATAAAATAATGATCATATAAAATAACCCATAATAGTAGTTTTCATCACTAGGATCAAAAGTGGCTCTTTTTGGTTTTAAAAACGATTAAGCATCAAAAACACACTTTTGCTCCGAGTGATGAACAACGTTTTTTTAACATAATGCAGAATTATACTTTTGACCGTCGGAAATGTTATCTATAAAATTGTATTTTTGAGGTATTGTTTACAAAGTAAGTAATATACAGTGTTTACATTTCTGTTATTTACAAACAATACTTTTTATAACGTGTGGCAAGGAACGCTTCTATCATATATAGATAAAGCAAACAGCTGACTTTTTACGTCCTAGGAGTTAAAAAAAGATCACAGCTGATTTTTTAGGTCCCAAGACAATAAAGTGACGTTTTAGCGAATTTCCCCTATAGGGAAGAAGCTATTACCGTAGGTCTCATGATAACACTTAAGCCCGAGACCATGATAACTTTTAGTTTTAAGGTCCCCAGATGCCAAAAACACAATTTTTTCAAATTTATATATATATGTATATATATATATATATATGTGTGTGTGTGTGTGTGTGTGTGTGTGTGTGTGTGTGTGTGTGTGTGTGTGTGTGTGTGTGTGTGTGTGTGTGTCCGTTAACACGATAACTTGAGTAAAAAACGTCCGATTTTGAAGAAATTTGGCTCAAATGTGTAAAATGACATTCATGACTTTAAGTTTGAAAACCAGAAAAATCGGACCATGGGAAGGGGAGTTTATGGGGGTTTTAAATTTTCCAAAAATCAGTTTTTTTTTTCATTTTTCACGCTAAGATTTTTTTAAAACTTAATTTTGGTTTTGACCATGTTATAGAGCTTACAAAAACAAATAATATGGTATTTTGAATTATTAACCTATGTTAAGTGGTTGCGGAGAAAATCCAAAAAACATACTCATAAAATCTCCCATTTTAATCTTATGGGAAAAAGGTTTTGGCTTTTCCTTAGTTTATTTTAATGTAAACTTCACATTTGCTTTTACAATCTGTTCAGTTCCACAAAACAATCATTTTGGTGTTTAAATTGCGATTCTACGCCCAACCGTTGCAGAGATATTCTGAGTGCTTAACACAGTACGTTATCCAATGTTATCCTTATGGAGAATAAATAAAATTGTATATCTTGATTATTTATGAATGTATGTTGATGAAACTTGGTATGAGGCTTCACGTAGTACTGGTATATTGATAGTTGTACAAAAAATTTATTTTTTGTTGATTATTACCGTAGCAGCAAACCTGCGTACTCAGCCCCCATGTTAATCTTATGGAGAATAAGTAAAATGTTATGACTCCCTTAATTATGAACATAAATTAATAAAACTTGGTATGTAGCTTCACTTGGTTGAGTTATATTGATAATTATATAAAAACCCATTTTTTTCCTTGTTGCAGCAAACCTGCTTTCTCAGCCCCATGTTATTCTTATGGAGAATAACTAGAATGTTATATAGCGCTTATTTATGATTGAATATTGATGAAACTTGATATGTGGCTTCGCCTAGTTATATTCTATTTATATTTGAATAAAAACCAATTGCTTGTGTTCCTTGTTTCAGCAAACCTACGTACTCATTACCAATGTTATTCTTATGGTGAATAATTAAAATCGCTTATATGTGAATATACTTTTATAAAACCTGGTATGCGGTTTTATGTGATATTAAGACATATATTAGGCACTGGAAATTCGCTGAGTACGCAGGTTTGCTGCGACGCGGGTATTTTGTACTATTTAAAAAACAAAAAACAGGTGGATTTCGTGCAGAATGAAAAAAAAGTAAAATGGTCAATTAAGTTAATTAAGAATAGTAATTGACAGTTGTAAGGTTTGCACTACATATATTCGAAAGATTTCACAATTTTGGTTCTCTAAACAATCCGTTGTGTTGTCCTATTAGTCTTGGTTTCTTGTAGTTTA
This sequence comes from Allygus modestus, assembly GCA_963675035.1. NCBI lineage: Eukaryota > Metazoa > Arthropoda > Insecta > Hemiptera > Cicadellidae > Allygus > Allygus modestus. Next base: position 28,515,329 of record OY776115.1, on the reverse strand, counting down.
CGACAATTGTGCCCTTGAACTGAATGAAGTTCATTTCAGAACCAAAATCTAAATGAATGTAGGCAACAACTAAGGGTCAATCACAAACGATTATAGTTGTACACACAGTTGTGCTTTCCAACCACTCAGTGTAACATTGAACTTTTGAACTATAACGAGCAGGATATGTTGCATTAGTATGATAAATTACTGTTGCTCGTAGCTTGGTAAAGCCACATTAATTGGTTTCGAAGTTTGCAAACTAGTTGCTTTGGTGGCTCTGCTACATCTACCTAATTATGTGACTGAAGTCTCCTTCCATTATGTATAATTTTTCTGGTTGAACGTTACAGTTTATATTCAGTAAAATGGGTTACACTGTTTGAGCCAAGTTTAACGTGTTTGAGCCAAAATTAACTCCAAGAGTAGTGAGGTTAAATTATTATGCTGCCATTAACTATATATTAGTCAATGGTACTACCTTAGGCTTCTCCTAAGAAAATCATATTAAAATATGTTTTCATTAAATGAGAAAAACAGTTAAGAATCGTTGAAACTCTATGTTTGTTTAAACAGCAATACCAGCTTGCATGGTGGTTTAGAACAACATATCTTTTGTACAGTGGAAGAAAGGTTCCGCACAAAAACTGCACCAACGATTCAACACGATAAAGTTTAAACTAATCAATGTAAAACAAAGCAGATGTGAACCATAAGGTCCAAAGTAAAATAAATTATACATAGTTCATAGTTATTTTTATACGATTGATTCAATGATATAATCTAGCTAATGAGCAAACATATTACAAGCATTTTTAAGATTTATATAAGAAATAAAACTCGTCACTAATTAACAAGCTATTTAGGGATCAGTTTACTTAAACCTATCACATGGACTGTTTTTTCCCAGGTGCAAGATTTAAAGCTTGAATGGTCTTCGATTGGCGAGTCGTCGGCGTAGTGGTCAGCGCGACTGACTCACGGAACCACGACAGCAGGCCATGGGTTCGAATCCCACCCCTAGCGTGTAAACTGTATCAGTACAGTACTACTTGTACTGTAACGGCTATCCTTTTGCTTTGCGAGATACGTTCCACGCACAGATCCATAGTCCATGTAAACGGGAAAAGTAAGGCAAAAAGATACTGCCAACTAACTCATAAAAAAAGTTATTGAAATTTATAATTTAAGTTTACATGAACAAGTTTCAAAATATAAAAGGTAAAACTTATGTATAAACTAAAGCCTGATATTCCTTGGGTTCTGGGCTTAATAAATGATTAAAGTCTCATATGCATGTTAAATTAGGTGTACTAGTAGAAACTGTTAAATGTGATTTTATGAATTGAATAAAAAACTTACGTCCAGCGCGCCTTTGATGATAGGCCCAGCCTGGCCGACATACAGCGTGGAGGCACTGTCGAACACCAGCTCCTGGGGCTCGCGTTTGACGGGGATGTTGTCGTACCTCTCACAGTTGTAGAAAACCGTGACCTCCTCAGCGGTGACCTTGAGAGCGAACCTGGACCATCGGGTGAAAGAGGAGGGCAGCAGGAAGGAGGCGATGGTCTGCGAGGCGTAGTGGGTGTTGACGTCGGTGTACAAGAGGCTCAGGTTGGACATGCCGATACCAGCGGACCCAAGGTGTACCCCCAACTCCACGACCTGGAGAAAGAAAGAAGTACATGAGACTAGTAGATCCCAGGAGCATCTCCTTGAGGAAAAAGTAAGCACATGACAACAGACGGTGCAGCACCCGGTATCACCTGGGAGTACATGCATGCACTGAGGTTAGTCTAGGAATTAGGTTAAGTATAAAGAAAAGATTAAATATACAGATTTATATATTTTTCAGTATCTGTAAAGTATATATACCATTTTTTCCTGACGAAATTCTTCGGATGAATATTTAGTTATTTAAGATTTAGATTATTTAGTTATTTAAGATTAAGATTTAGTCAACTGTTAGCTTTGTTGACCCGTAGTCCGAACTGATTCGGGTACACCGTCTACGGGTACCAAAATTCGAATCTTAAGGGCTAGTTAATTTTTTTTCTAAGGTAAGATTTTCATAATATCATTATATAAAGTAACCTGATACTTAAAAGGAGCGAGGTATATCCTTTTACAGCAAGCAGTGGAATATCCAAAATGTAGTTATTTTGGGGCCTCAACAAATTTTTACAAACTGGAATGGATGAAAATCTTGCATTAAGGCCTAAACTTCTCACTTTTTTAGTTTTTCATTGATTTATTGTTTGTTTTGAGGTTGTACTATTTTGATTGATTGTATGGACGTTATAATCAATATTGGTAATATTGCTATAAAACTTTCACTCATGATTAATTATGCTTACGTATATCTATTTTATAACAAACTTAACAAACGATCCTCCCCTAGATTCTAACATAAAAAGACACCACTTTCTTCTCTTCACAGATATTGAAATCATCCAAGAAAAAGTGTTCTCACAAAGAGGTTACACAATATATAAATATAGTGATATTTTCGTTATAGGTGACGTTTTGGCTTAGGAATGCCAGATATCCGTAATTAGTTTATTTAACTCGTTACTTAGCTTTTACAGTTCGTCGAGGTTATTTAAGATTTATCCTAGGATAAATGCAAGACTAGTTGGTGGAATGTAATCGGTAATCAGTATTATTAACTTAAATGGAGACTAACTGCTCAGCTACATATAATAAGTACCGAAAAGTATCTTTATAATCATTATGAAACAAGGAAAAGGCACCTTATTTGTGTGCCAAACCATTCGATCATTATTGTAACAAATAACTGTTATAGGTCAAATTAGGACAAATACACGTTACAAGGTCTATTACAATATTACAATAAATTCTGGTACAGCATAAATTAATGTCATTCATGAATCCAAACATGTTTAAATGTTATTTGAATATCGCTTCAATCACTTTAAACTTGTAGACTGCTATATCTTAGCTAGTCTTAGTCTCTGTATCTTACCGTATCCAGAGGGTTGACCACGGCGAAGAGGAAGCCGCCCTCTCTGCTGGCCAGCTTGACCGTGGCGGTGACTGAGAACTCCGGGTAGAACCTCTCAGGCAGGTAGAGCCTGTAGGGGGACTTGATGTCGGACCCGGGGCGGAGCCCCATAGCGGGGAACCCCTCCAGCCCGTAGTCGAAGAACACCGTGTTGGGGTCGTCGAACGGGATCTTGATTGCCTGGAGGAGGTCCTTCTCTGTCATGTCCACTGGAACAGGAAGTGATATTCGTGAAGTAAATATTACTGGAAAATAAAGAGTAGACCAAGCTTTAACAAAAACATAAATACATATATTTTTCGGTATAACACGTAAGTGCAAAACCTTAAGCAGTTTTTTCTATTCCCATCACTCAGGATCCATGAAGCTTAAGGAGAAGGGCGTGGAAAAAGGATTTATTTAGGGACCAGTTACTTATGTAAAATACCGTGGGACAGTTGGCTGTTTTTTTAAGTATTCCAAATACTTCATTGTATCAGCAAAAGTGAAAAATCGAAAGAGAAAACTTAAGCTTGCACTAAAACCCCTTAAAACGTCAAAACTTTAAAAGAAGGCTTGGATTTAAAATGACGACATATAAAACGCGTTAATTATAAAATAATTAATTAGTTTAGTAAATCACTTTGGTAAGAAATCGAAACTTAAAATGTTAACACATTTTAGGTGAGTCGGTGTACTGGACATAGCGTCAAATTTTGGAACCATGACAATGCCGCTGTTTTGTGTTCAAATCCTAGTCCTGGATAGCAAATTGTATCACTGTTGTCAAGCTTTTACTGAAACATATCAGCCCTTTCTTTTATTTATATATTCTATGCACAAGCACAAAGCCCGTGGGCTCAAAGTTTAGGGAAAGATCCAAGAAAATCTTAAAAATAAATAAAATTGTTTTGATAAAACTAACTTTATAGTTGAAAGACTATTTTTGAATTTCTTTGAGTAATTTTTTTTAACGAATCGTTAAATTGAGCTCATCCAGTTCGAACCACTGCAGATGCACTTTTCAACCAAACAATATTCATCCCATTGCAGTTACTACCAACATATGACGCACATAGAACTAGTAGCCATACAGATGTTTGTTACGATGCATACTCGTTTTATTGGATATTTTTTGCCGCACATCGGTGAAATTGTGAGCGCGTACACGAAAACACTAATTGAAACGATTCTTCGAAAATATCATTCATTTGAATATACATCATTCCATTTTTAAGAGCTAGTGATATTGGAAATATTTACTCGGTGAAGTTTACAAACATTAAATATGAGAGACCGACTGAATTGAATACACCCTTCTGATTATTTATGAAATAAACCTATTATACCTCATTATTAATTGAATTGTTTTAGTTTTATTTGAGATTAGGCTATACTAAGGTACATCTTATAATTATAATATGCCAGGGAAATTTTTTGAAATACAACTCCTCCGTTATTTTTGAATAAATTTCGACGATTAGGGTGCACAAAGTTGCTTCTAAATGTAGTTTTACAAAGTGTTTTAAAATGGCTAATGCGTTAATTCTAAAGGGCACAGGTCACCATGAAAGTATTTCTTCCTTAAGTATGACAGTGCGATTCATTTTAATACAATTGTATACTAAACAAATGTTTTTGTAATAAAAACCCGTTTAAAAACACTCTGAATTTAAATATTGTATATGAACTACTGAAATGGCATTACTAAATATTTAAATAAGTTTTAAGATAGGAATTTTTTCTCGGTTTCGAGAAAAGGTCCACACTAGCGCATTTTATTTGGGAAAGACTAGTTCCTCATTAAACGGAAATGTATTGATACACAAAGGGTATTTTGTATATTTAAAATAATTGCAAACAAAGTAAATAAATCAGATTTTTTTATGCTGGAACTTTACATTGTTATAGTAAAATCTGCACGCAATACAGTGTGGGGCTGTGCGGTCAGTTTGTATGAAAGAAATTTAAAGGGAATTAAATCATGCAAACTGTATAAAAAAACTCCATAAAAGATCAATCCCAAACTAATGATTTTGAACTAAGTTAATTGCAGTTGATTAAGCACATATTACATGGTGAAGGTTGAATCCCTACAACATTTAATTTTAGAACAATATAAAGTGCATTTTAGTTTGTTTAGTAAAAAATATCTAATACCTACAAATCCATGCATTTTTGTTATTTTTAACTCTATGCTTATAAAACGAATGAATTAAAATGTATTACTCTTTTCTTTTTATTATTTAATATCAGTTAAATTCTAATATTATTTAGGTTTGAGTGATTACTAAAGTTAATTTTAACATTAACAACCCAGTACACAAAATATTTTAATTCCTTATACAAATATTTCATAACAGTTTAAAAAGTAATTTTCTCATTACTTTAATCTTGATCAAGTATTTACGTGACCTTTTCTATATTTATATATAGTTATACTAAATACACTTAAAAAATAATGTTTTGAATCGAAGCCATTGAATCACTTTGACGGAACTTCTTGCTCTAATTCTTTGTTGTTTCTTTCAATTTCAGGAGTCTCCTCAAACGAAATTGTAATCATAAAAACTCACTGCATTGTTATTGCAATCATGGACTACAACCTGGGAGATGCCATGGATTGGTACTTATGTAAGAATACCGTGATATAAGAATACACATAATTTGTTTTGGTAGATGTAGGCTAATCACTAACAAAATGTATATGTAATATTTTTATTGAAACCCATAAATCATTCTTTTAGTGCAATAACATACGTGACGAATAATAACAGAAGGCTAAAAAAACAATGTTAGGGTAGAAAGGACGATATCTCAGTAGCTCCCTGACATCTGGCGGCGGCGCTGCGAATCTTTACACTGTAGTTCTGATGATATCCGCTAGGGTGAACCCATGTCGCTTTACTCACCATTTCACTAACAATCAATTTTTGTACCTGTAAAAAAAAGTTTTTTGTGCAAAGTTGTAACTATTTTATAAAATAATTATGTAATGTTATCAGTTATCGATGTGATCCTTTTATAATTTAAATATATAAAAATGTAACTCGTTATTTTCCTATTAGTAAAACGGGTTAAATTATTTTGTTTATTTAAAGAATTGTGCGTTTATTATTCTTGCATTATAATTAACAAGCCACCTATTTTGGTTTATTATTATTAGTTTTCAGCTTAGTTAATATCCAAACAGTATTCAAAAACTAATATTCGCATATAACAAACTTAAATATTTCAAAATATCTGCAACAATTTGGCCCAAAGATAAATATTTTTTGCAATATAAAAAATAATTGTACTAAAATGTGTGCACTACAATAACCGAAATCAATTAAGATACATTTAAAACGGTACTGGCAACCTTTTGAGGCCTGTTATGACCCTTCTTTGTTCCAAGGTGATATATAACATGTGTATATATTATGTTTCTCAGGTTTGCAAATGGAAAATAACATGTTCAGGAATTCCTCAAAACCCCTTTATATCACTAAAATTCCAGAAAACTCTGAAAATACGATATGGACTTGATTTAATAACATCAATTAAACATGTTATTGATTCTATAACATTAAATGACGGGAGTTTCTGTTACTACATTGTAAAACTAAAAATATTTTGTTGCGATGTTAAAATTTGACAAACACTAAACTCGTTAAAATTAGCACCAACCTTAGATTTATTGACTTTCATTGAGAAGCTGTCTAGTTAAAATGGCACGCCATACGTTATCCATTGCAGTTGATGAACATGAAATTTATAAAATAACTCAGTAGTGTTTTGAGTTTCTGTCAAGAAAGAAAAAATATGGGATAAACTTATCTTTGGATACAAACTTAAATGTAAGTGTTCCTGAACGTACTAGCTTCAGGCTTTAAAATTTTAATTTTCCATAGATAAATCACTTTTTCAAACTATTTGCATAATTTCCATACCCCTTGAATATTATTATCCGCACTTAGAGTAATTTAATTTGTCCATAAAAAAGTGTATTATATTTAAAGTGTTTAAATGCAATTATTTCAACCTAGCCAAAAAAAACATATTAAGAGATTAATTCACAACCGTTTAACCAAACATCATAGAACCAATTTTTGCTTTTTCATATGTAGAAAGCCAAATATCTGTATAATACTATTCAAATTTACAAGGTGTCGAATACTATAAATTACTGCACTGATAGCCTCTTGTCAGACCGTCTGGTATAAAGAGAAACCCAGTTCAAGGAGCGTTATTTATTTATGCTAAAAGAATTACATTATTCTGTCTTTGCTAAGTTGAGTCAGTGAACCTGTTGAATTATCTGTTTAAAAATTAACAATAAGTTGCACCTAAATCACGTCACAGATACACTTACATTTTTAGTTATCAAACAAATTAGCTAAATATATTTTTCTTTAAGAAACATTTATTTCAAAATGATTCAGTAACTGGAGGGTAGTTAAACAATTATAAATAAAAACTACAAAACCACAATTGGCATCTTGCTAGGCTAACGGTTAGCGTCTTGGCCTTCGGTTCAAGGGGTCACGGGTTCATATCCCGGGTTGTCCACAACAATTTGACATGTTTGAACCGCTTTCCCTTAAAAGCGTTGGTTGTGCTAAAAGAATAATAAAGAATCGCTCTTTAAAAATCCTCAATTTGTTAAAAGTCAACGAGAGCGATATTAATTATCCAAAAGTGTAACCTTTTTACACGTGAATGCTCTGGTACAGTTGGCTTTCACTGAAATACAAAGCACTTTTACTCGCCTGCTCATCTCTCTATTCCCTTTTATGTTATAAAAAAAATAGAGATTTAAGTCTTAAATTTATAAACGTTTTATCCTATATTCTAATAAGAAATGTATTTTGTTTCCAGCGGAAGGTTTTTGCTTAAGCGTTGAAATTGGTGGCTTTATTTGAACAAAAAAAATGTATTGGTGAAAACTCCAACCCCAGGAAAATCATATTTTGTGAAACAACTTGTTTTTATTTTGTTATTCTCTAACAAGCCCAGCAGCTGTGAATAAATAACCATTGAACTGTTGGAACCTCAACCATTTTATAAGTCAGGAACAAGTAGAACGCTAAGTCATCAGCATTGACCTGGTTCAGAAATCTTTGACCTAGGTCGGTGCTGACTGACTCTAGAAGTTAGGTAACCCGTAACTTCTTTGACAGCTAAGCCCTACCTTACACATGGTAAAGTATCAACAAGTAATTTCTTGGAAACAGCTATACGGTACTACAACCATTAAATGAATATTGTATATCGTGAGTCATATCCAAATTAATACAATTTGTATACATAAAAAGTTCTTCCTGAAGGGAGATTAAGTTAAAATAACAACTAAGGTGATTTTAATATACGGAAAAAAGCAATTGAGTGAAGCAAATCTACTTTTAATGTTCGGGGGGACTTAGTAAAATATTAAATCAGGAGTATTTCACAAACTGACATACAATAATAAGATAAATGATTACCTTTGGTAACCAACATTGAGAATGACATTAGATGATTTATTGTAAATTAGGGACCATACTCATATTACGTAATGCACTTAAAGGGTGGGAAGGGGTATGGCGTAGCATTATGCTGCGTTATTTGGGGGAGAGGGGGTTGGATCAACTTTACGTAACTCACAAATATTAACACTAAGAGCTGGTGTACTCCCGTTCTGTTGAGATAGTTTATATTTCAATTCTTAAACTTAAGTAAGCCATTGTTATAATTACTAATAATAACGCTTTTGGCAGTTTCATTCTTACTTATGTTTTTTATTTTTACCTAGACGTTTCGATGCCACTTTGGACATCTTCATCGGTAGGAAGGTTATGTAAACAAAACAAAAATGTTTGTTTTTAATTTTTGTTTTGTTTACATAACCTTCCTACCGATGAAGATGTCCAAAGTGGCATCGAAACGTCTAGGTAAAAATAAAAAACATAAGTAAGAATGAAACTGCCAAAAGCGTTATTATTAGTAATTATAGTTTATATTGTTGTTTATATTATTAGTAACAGCCTTGTTTGATTTAAAACATTTTGCTTTGAAAAAGTTATTAACAAATATTTTTAAAGGAAAGTCATTTAAAGTTTAATGATTCACTAAAATCCATATTCAAAATTGCTAATAAAACGATGCTTAAAAAGTTTAAGCTTTTTTAAAGCCTTCTACGATTGGGTTACGTAACACATTGGAAGGGTAGGAAGGGTATGGTCAGGCGTTACGATGCGTTACATGGGGGAGGGAGTGGTCTGAAATGACGAACAAATGCGTTATATAGTATGTGTATTCAAGTATTATACATTTGTATATTAAATTTTCGACCCATAAAAACTAGTAAAATATCACCAAGTATGGTCCAATCTCCCCGGTACGAAGATACATATGTGCTTTATGCATTTCTAATTTGTGTGATTCATGTATCGATGCTAACCATTCGACTATAATAAACTAAATAGTATATACAGTAACACAAAAACGGTTGCTTAAATCTTCGGAAGACATCACATATTTCAGCCTAATTATTAGAAATAGAATGTTTTAACACATTAACGTATAGTTATTCCGTAAATATGTATTCGATTTTCCTAATTTTATATTTGTTTAATTATTAAATTTATCTGTACACTGCTATCCATAGGCGTTATTCAATTCAAAAAAATACCATAGATCACTTGTATCTAGCCTATAATTTCATTCATTCATTGAATTAATAACGAAGTACATGGGAGACCGATCTTTGTTCGTAAAACGTAGCTTTGCTCAATTTGTTTATATGATTTAGAGTATTTTCACCATTTCCCTTACTGACGAGAACATTTAATTAGCTTATTCGCTTAGCTTATATCTCTCTTTTCTGCATGTTTAATGTTACTCTACTTGTTATTGCAACTCAATGTCCCTTTGATTCGTTTTGGATATAACTACAGTAAACGATTTCTTCATTCAATGTTTTTATTCACTTCTCTCAGCAAACCACGAGTTAAAATTTAAATGACATGAGTATTAATTTGACTGTTCAGCTGAAATGATTATTTTGTTTCGATTTGAAACTCGATAAGTCCAATTTTGTTAACTTTTCATATTCGTTTATTTTAAATTATTTTATTTTTCATGAGGATGAGACCTGTTTAGAACTTTTTTATCGCAGAAATTAGTTATTTGCAACATTTGAAGGAAATCGTTGGAGCCGTTTTTGAGATCAGAGTTGCAAGCAAGCAAACCTTACTCATGTTAGAGTATAGAATAGGCTACATCTTAAGTCAGTTAAGGGAATGATAAATTCAAACCGCTAGTGGGATATTGCGCTGGCTGTATCATGTTGGGCCGACACATATCCCACGTATAACTTGGGTTTGGAGAAAAGGCCAATGTGCTCTTATGTAATATTTCTTAACACCTTAATTCATGTGAGCTTCACTGTATTAAATAAATCGATCTTCAATAGTTACTGTAAACTAATGAGATTAACAGTTTTCAATTATGTAACAACACTACTCGTTTCTTTTACAGAGCGTAATAAATGTTAAGAGTAATAAGTTGAGACCGATTCGGATAAGAAATCATGTGGTGAAAGATGTTTGAACCAAACCCAGCAGCATACATTAACATACTTTATAAACTAAATACAACATTGATTAATATACAACTCAATATATTTTTAAGCAGCTCATTATACAAACATGTTAACATTCATGGTAATCCATGTTACATGTTAAAATTCGTGGTAATCCATGTTATACGGTACAATTAAAAACGCGGGTAGTGACCATACCAGTTAATTGATAACTAATCTTTATAAAATCTCATAACATATAATAACGAGATCGCACGCAGCACGCTGACGTGAGGAAAGTGAATTTCAGCATTAAAACCTTTAAACAAATCTAATAAATGGTTTAAAACAACACTGGTAACATTTTTTTGGAAATTTAAAAATGTTATTTTTGGCTGTTCTGATGCTCCTGGGTATTTTTAAATTGACTATTAGGATGGAAATGTTGTACATTATGAGGTTAGGAGGAGGTATAGTCAGGATAACAAGTTGGTGTAGAGGTCTTGGGGGTGATAAAACTACATCAAGATATGGAAAACAGCATTTTCCAGTGTAAAATCCCCATAAGACAACGTACTGTGTCTAAGACAATTAACATTTTCTTTAATAACTCGGTACATACTTGTTCTAGAATGATTAGAGAAGGCTTACAACTTTTCGCATTTTACGTAAAATAATTTAATATACAATAATGTTACATTCGGGGCTTTCCTGACCCTTTTTGGGCCCAAAAACTCAAAGTTTAAAAAAATAAAAATCCAAAAAAGGAGGTTAGAGCTGTCCGATTGTCTTGCCCAACGAAATTGTCCAACTGTTTATAAAAGGGAAGGTTTCAACCAAATTACAAGTAAATCAGTCAAAAATTGCGACCACTAGAGTACGAACACACACACACACACATACACACACACACACACACACACGCACACACACACACACACACACACACACACACACACACATATATATATATATATATATATATATATATATATATATATATATACATATATATATATAAGATGTATCTTCATATTTTAACGAAGTACCTTTTTTTATAAAAACATTTTTATTTCAGACTGACATGTTTCTTGCGCTTAGGCCATTATAAAGTCATTATAAAAGGGTACTTCGTTAAAATATGAAGATACATCTTATAATATTAGTATCCCTAATCAATCATTATAACATTATATATATATATATATATATATATATATATATATATATATATATATATATATATATATATATATATATATATATATATAAGTTTTTATCGGCCCCCCAAAACGTGTTCAAGGGGGTCACGTTAGGAACTTCTATGGTGGTCCCGGCTTAAGTTTCACCGTGCGGGTCATACTAATAGTTCACTTTTCCTTAGGATATTCACTAATAATAATATATACTATAAATCTTTCTTTAGACTGGGAATATCTAACTTGTTTAGAATATGTAAAACAAAAATAAAACATCCTTATTATTTTAGCCAGATTCTAATATTTAATAATAGTTTTTTGTTTTTTAAAACACAACAATATATTTGTCACAGGGTGGCAAATATATTTAGGAAAATATGCAACAACAGAAAAACCTGTTTTGAAAGCGAGGAGTAATATCCCCTCTTTTTAACATTGTGTAATCCTTCATTTGCTAAAAGCCCAAAGTGCGTGATGCTAATTAACAAAAAAACAACCCTTTTCGCGAGAATTCCCTTGCAAAGTGGAGCTTTCTCTATGTACCATGGTACTTTTACCAACGTGTTAATCCTCCTTTTTGACTATTGATTTGTTAAACAATAAATGTGATGGAAGTAACTGGTACTTCCATTTCCGCGTATTCATGATTTAAATAGACGATGATGATATGAGATTGGGAAAATTGTGGCATTTAACCATTATTTTATTTATGTTGGATATAGCATGACTGTATACGTGTATTCAAGTTGTGCAATTTGATGCAGTTTAATCGAATCGTATTTTATACCTGTTAATAAGACGGTAAATTGTAAAACAAATGGTCAGTCAATACAATATTTCATAACGTCAATTTTACCGTAAGATCTTGTGATATTTCGGTTGAATATGCAAGGACTTGATTGTGTTATCAATTATATCGAGTGAGCTGCCCATAAGGTCTACAGACACAAAGTTGGTTTTACTCAAAGTAGAATCCAGTTATTTTGTCGGTCGTTGTCGTTTATCAGTGGAAACGAGCTGTAAAGAATTTATTACTGGAGTCGTAAGATGTGCGACCAGAGCACTACCTTATATGACACAGTAAAAGTCAATGAACCTTACAACACATCTTGATGTTTCTTTTGAATTTACGAAGGTGTTATAAAATGAATCTCTAAATCCAGTTTATAATTTAAATATAATAATATGAACATTTTTATATTATTTAACTAGTTTCCAGAAACATTAATAATACTTTAAAACTACCTATAATTTCCTAACTTTTTTCAGAAAAACATGTAAACAATTTTAAAAACGAGTATCTGTGTAATAAGCTGCTTACGCTTCCACGCACGCCTGTCTTAGTCAACATCAGGTGCAAACTAAAACTAGAGCTAAAAGTCTAAATGAGGGTATAGATCCCTTGAAAAGCAATTATTTTTAGGATTAATTGTTTGATTGTATGTTAAGCGTCATCAAAAGCTAGTACAACTAATTTTGTATTTAAAATTATTACTTCATTTAACTGATCGATTTATAATAATTATCATTTTCAGTTTATATCATTGTCTACATTGTGTTGTTCCTTTGCACCTTAGTGTAATATAAACAAAACTATTATGCTTAGCTTTATTCAATTATAATGACAAATTAACCACATTGAGTTGAACATAGTTTCCTGTAACAATTGGTTTCTACATTAACTTTTTAAACAGTTACACTTCTCAAATTCCCCCTCAATAGGAATTAATTATTATCTGTTTTTATATTTCTGTTGGCACGATTGTTTTCTACTATCTCTGCTTGTACTGACCTATAATGTATTAATCTACTTCCAAAATGATCAATCAGTGGCTGATATACTAGACTGGCGTGGTTGACATTACTGGACTGAACCATTATCGTATTGACCACTCTTCACATTGGTCAGGCTGGTAACGTTACCAGATTGACATTTTACCAGAATGAAGGGTCCCGTTCAATAAAATATAATATTTGAGTAATCATTCATATATCCTAAGTTATTAACACAGGACTTACTACTTAAAACAGTTTTAAACCCACTCGACGTATTTTCTTGTTACATCTAAATTAAAACTTCGGATAGCCAAAGCTCTATCTACAGACACCAGTCGTATACGGATATTGGGCGGCTTATTAGCAGTAGGACTGTTAGATATCTCACCGTAATCTCAGTTCAGTGAGGCCAAGCCGGGATTTACTGCCATTCCTCCTTTTTATCACGTTGTACAAAGTAAAAGTTGTACAATTTTCATTCATTTATTCGATCTGTAAAATGTGTTAATATGTTCTTTTTGTGTGAAAAATGAGATTTTTAAATGATTTTTCCCAATTATATATAACATTTTAATATCAGTTTGTTTAGGGTTATAGAATAATCAAATAATAAACTGCGACAAACTTTAAAGAACTCCTCATTTAATTTTAATTGTTTATTTTTTGCATGGTATGTTAAGTTTAGTTATTGTTTTAATGAACATACTCTTTGACACTATAACCATATCAATATAATTTACAAAAATAAGATAACACAACTTGGTAACAAAGCTATATCGCAATAATGTTAGCAACAAAATACGGTACTTATTTTTACTAATTACCTTTTTAATTAAGTATATAGTTGCATTTATTATCAACTGACATAATTATAAACGTAAACAATTAGAAACCTAACTCAAACTTAGATGTAGTCAGCTTCTAGTTGTGGTGTTAAGAAAAATGGGAAAACAGGGTAGCTCTTATTAACTTACTAATCAATTTCGTTAATAATTGGTACCCATGGTACGTTACCAATATAAACCAATATAATTTAACAATAGAGTAAATTATGAATAGTCTCCCACCTAGCTCTGGTGGGGGAGGAGGGAGTTAATACTACTGTGTGTGGATATATAATGACACTAATGCATCCAATATAGGAAAATTGGTTGACATTTCTGAACAACTGGTTAACTAGAAGAAGATTTTCTATCCGTTTTGTTGAACTTTATATTCAATATTTAGAAAATAGACAAAAAATTACTTACTAAAATAAGGTAAATTAAGGGAGAAAGTATGAGCCAATTTTCTGATGCAGTTTATTTAAACTAGACTTGCCAATATCCTGGTTGGATTTTTAAAGAAAGGTTAAATGTTGTGATTGTCAGGTTTCACAAGTTTACTTCTATTATGATCGCAATTACGTATGTTTACAATTTAATTTTTTTATTACAAGTGAACAGTTAAAACATAAAATTTTCTCTCAATAAAGGAACTATTTTAACTTGCCGTGAAGATAATTATATCGTGGGGTTAAAATAAAGAATAACCATGTGATATTTCGTTAGGGCAAACATGGTTTAACAGTGTCACGGAAGGAAGACTTTTGCTATCATATATTTTATGACTCAAGTAATAATTTTTTAGGACTTGTTTCCGTTCATAAACGTCAGCGACCGACGAAATAACTGACTTCTACTAGCAGTAATAAAATAGTCATGTCTGTGGACTTTATGTCAACCCAAACTTATCCTATATAAGAAAACTAGTGGCTTATCAATGTATAAATCTGTATAAGCTATTTATAACATTTTACTTGGTCTGCACAAGAATAACATTTGAAAATGTATTCGGTTTATCACTTTCAATACAATTGACGAAGAGTAATTTTAATACACCAGTTTTTTTTTTTTAATTTGAATCCATACTACATTTTTATAAAAAAAACATGATATGTGAAAATAATGAAAAACAATCTTTTTGGGTACAATACCATCCAACACCCCCTTTCAAATATTGCGTTTCATGTGGTTTTTGAATTCGTTCAGATAAATGCTACTTTACATAACAATACCAAAAGCCATTAAAACAAACCCTCATTACAAGAGTTAACATTTAAAATTAAATATATAAATTCCAGCAAGTAGTGTTTAGGTTGTTTTTTTTCTGGGGGGCTCAAGATGGAAAGTTATCATGTCGGATGGCTTAAGTCCTACTAAGCAGGACGGGCGAGAGTAGCTATTCCCACTGACCCTGCTACCAAGCACATCTACTGTAACTGCTTCTCTCTTCTAGGGTAAATCCGCTAAAACTTGTACTGTGTTGTAAGACATGTCATTCGTGACAAAATCACACAAGAATGTCCCTCCGATAACACGCCCAATGCGGTACATTACCGCCGGGTAGACCTATGACGTAATTATCAGTAATACCAGGAAATGTTTACTGATAAAACAAGCTGTAGAAAAACACATGATAAGTTTTATAGCAATCGATACATTTTCAAGAATTTGCAGGTGTACATAGGTAACATAATGGTTCACTTTGTATGTTGATATAAACATAAGGTAGAGAACCCCCGATGGGCTGGGGACGTTCTCAAATTTATTTCCCGAGTAAAACCAGTTCTAACAAAGGGTTGTAAAGATGAAAATCATTGACTGAAAATCAGAGCTGATAAAACAAAACAGTGGAGCCTACAGTTTGTCTGACTGTGGAAGTATTTATTATTATCAAGGAGTCTGTTTCCATTTACTTGTGTTAACTTGCCGAACCTTCTGAGCAAGTGTTTGACTTTCTCATGGGCCGCCTGAGAGTAATCTGTTCTGGCAGTTACAATAAATACCGTTAAGAACTTGTACGACGATTTAAAGTTTGTTTAATACATGCTATAAAACTAGACGTTTTAATGAAGGGAACACTATTAATATACGTGTATGCAATTCAGTGTGGTTAAAATTACATAAAAATTAAATAAACCAACACTGCTTAGAGGCCTTGCTTTTTATTTATTTCATGAAAGTATCGTCTCGTATTATTGTGTATGTTAGTAGTGTGGTATTATTTCCCTCATCATTGGCACTTTTAAATTTATTTGTCGGATTTTCAGGTCATATCACAGTGCATTTTCTAAAAATGTAACTTATTTTATTTTATAACAATCAAAAGTTTGTGTATAGGAGACTAACACCCTGAAAACCATTTATTTATCTAGGATTAATTCTGGCAACTACCATCACAAACACCAGTAAATAGTCTTAACTTAGTCTTTTACACAAGCATACTGGTAATACAATGAAGCTCTTCTACAGTTCACTGCATGTTTGTACTTAGTAAATCAGCTTGGAGCTAACGCGTGAAAACGTTTTCAAATTATAGTTGTTACTAAAACAGCACGTGGCATAGAACAAGCAATGTTAAAGAGAAACAAGAGAAACAGACCAGGTACTGATGTTTTAAGAAGTGGGAAAATAACGCAATTTGCATTTTATAATATTAAGCAAAATATAATCCAACACACATGTACTCAATGTTACACTATTTTATTCAAGTAGCACTTTTCACATCTATACTAGTAAGTCTAAATAGGTCCTTAAAAGTTAGTTCTTATTAATTAACTAACGTAACTTTGATAAGAAACGCTAACTTGTAAGAGAGTTAATTTGTTATATATCCTTGTTGGGTGGAGGATAAAAATTGCGAGTAGAGGTGTAGCGCGTTCCCAGCGTAAACCAAGCTTTTTACGGTTTCGCCGAAAGAGAAAGCTTGTAAGCTTCATACATTTTAATTTTAAGAGAAATTTATTACCATGAGTTCTCTTAAATTGTTATAAACAAAACAAATATCATTGACTATATATACTGGCAAATATGTAGTAATGAACAATTATTTAATTAATGTTCACATTAATGTATCTAATTAATGATACGCTATATTTATGCTAAGTAATCGGCTTGGTATAAATATTAGTCGTGTTTGTACAAAGGTAATCAATTTAATTTTTACCACTGTAACTAAACAATAACTACATAATATGCAGAACGTGAGAGTAAAAGCTAAAACTATATCTTCTATTGTCAAAACGGAGTTTCTCGCAATGATTCAATAGCACATCTAGTTTTTCTTCAAAATTAAAAACATGGGTGTATATAAACACATAAAAGCATTCATAAAAGCTACGTATTGAAATCTAGTTGTATTTTTCAATGATATTAGGCGAGTGAGTCGTAGCCTATTCATTCGATAATGTATAAAATTTCACTAATGTCAACCAGCTACTATTCATCCATCATGATTCATTATGAGGGGGATCCAAGTTAATTTGCACAAAACTAATCAATATATCGATTCGGTGATGTGGTGTAAAGTGTCATTTTTCCCTTGTATATCTCCCAGAATAAGCGTTGTAGGTTTAACTTGTTTCTAGTCTATTCAAAACCAATTGAAAATTAAACTTTCTCTAGATCATAGGATACAGATCGTTCCAACATACCAAGAACAGTTAAATAATCTTGAAACAAAATAAGTTACAAACATTAGCATACTTATAGAAATAAATAAACTGATATACGTTTTACAATGTTTTACTATCCATATAGCCCGTACAGGAATGTACAATTACTATCTGTTTAGATTGATACTTTAAAATTCCTTGTACTATTTTTTTTATTTTTAAGTAAACGTTTTTCAAATTTACAAAAACAAATTTTACTGAACTACATTGCAAGTTGAAAACATATTTTCTACTTGCTATTTTAAATCCTGATAGTAAGATTGATTGATAGTATGGTTTCTGGGATGGCAATATATATTAAGTCATAATTTATTTTTGTTCGTATGTCTGATTAAGGCACTTTTTAAATCTTGAAATGGAACGGTCTAATATGTCTTATTACTCTCACAGGATAACATATACTTAGAGATGTGTAATTAATAGTACAAAGATAAGTTGGCGAATTTTAACATTTTTCTGATTTCGTTCACAACCAATCTGTCATATTAGTGTCCATGCTGAGGTCTTTGACATAGTGTAACAGCCAAAAAAAAAATATATTTATAAATTTATTTCAAGAGGGTCTAAAACCTTGGAATGTATTTCATTCACATTGTGGTTAAGTGATAAAAGTTGTAATATTGAAATATGACAGTAATCGCTCTAGCTTATTCGTTAAATATCAATTACTTTTCCCATATCATTTTAGAGGGCAGTGTACTGCAAGTTACGTGTACGGCATATTCAGTATGACCGGGCATGTTGTTAATTACCCCACCAACATGAATCAGTTGAATCAACGAGGGTCACATGAAAACTTGGCAGTTGCCACGAAACAGGAATGCCTCTAATATAATTGTGAACAGGTCAAACGTAGTAATAAATAGTCCATTAATGTCCAGCTATAGTATTTGGATTACTAATTAGCTTCAACACTAACAATAGATCATATGATTACAAAAAAAAGGGCTTTGCATAAAGCGATTTTACTCGCACCTCTTTTTGATTTTCTATTACCTTTCCATAGTCTTTACCTCAGTATACAATTTGAATTCAAGTATTTAGTCCTATACCACAATTACAGTTTTGTAATTTACAATTTCTTAGTTGCTTCCATTTAATGGAATTCAGACTAAAATGTGTTTTTACCTGTAAAAAAGAGAACGTAATTTGTTTTGAGAAACATCTGTTATCTTTTTGCTATGACTCTAAATAATATTTCAAGGTTGACAGAGATTAAGAAATTCAGTGACTCATGTTCCTGGTAAACTTTGTACTAAGACGTTAGTCGCTACCGTAAGCTGAACAGATACACTATTGATATATATACCAGCTGACGACAACTAGAGGGTGTCATTCGACTTCGAGAGAGGAGGTAAGTTGAATGATTATTGGTGTTCTTATATAGTCCTATGATTACATGTGAATGTAGCTGAATAGTTTTACACTATCATGTCCTGATAAGACTGGAAGCAGCTAATATAATTATAATAATTGAACATTTTAGTAAACATATAATAAATTGTTAATTTTTATCCAATTTAAATAACAAATATATAGTAAAAACGTGTTTATTCAATAAGACTTCAATAAATAATGGAAAGAGTGTAAATTATGTTGCATGGGTTGATAACACGAATTTAAACTGTTTAACCTTCAAACATGATTCGCCCCTAAATATTCAGTTTTAGTAAACTATCAATTTGTTTGTAAATAACCCCAAATAACTCTTAAAACCTATATTTTAAATGAAAATTCAAAAAGTCGATAAGTTTTCTTTATTATGACCGTTTTACTAAACTGATGTTAGTTGTGACAACATTATATTTTCCAACTTAGTTTAAAACTTTAAAAGTAAAAAAAATATCAAATAAAAACCATAGAAGTAATACTTTTTTTATTTTGTTTTTACTATACGGTACTGTATAAAGAGATATTTTGAGAATTAGATTTAGTTTTCACTAGTGGCTTGTTGGGGTGATAGCCCCTAACCTTGCTTCAAGTAGGAACATGTGTCAGATCGTAAACAAAGTAGACACTTAAATACATGTTTTATTGTAAACAAAGCAGACGTTTTTAAAATAGCCACGCTTTTCTTATGGGAAATGTTTTGCGTTATTTATCGTTTGCTGCTAACTTTTTGGAAATACTGGTATTTTTCCCGAGTCCCTGGGATCAAGACCTTTAATTTGAGCCGGCTCCCATCACCCTGCGATTTGTAAAACTCCCACAATTTTGACTTAAATATTTCGCTTACAGAATTATATATTAAGACTAGTGGCTTGAAAGGGATTTAGCCCCTAACCTTTCTCCAATACTCTGCCTAATCTAATGTTTTCCTTTAAAAAAACAAAGTAGACACGTAATCACATGTATTAATGTAAACTATGCAGACGTTTTTAAATCCCTATGCTTTTCTTATGGGGGATGTTTTACGTTATATCATGATTTCTGGTAACCTTTTGTAAATACTACTATTTTTCCCGAGTCCCAAGGATTGAGATCTTTAATTTGAGCCGTCTTTCGTCATCCTCCGATTTTCCAAACTACCAAAATATTGACTTAAAAATCTCGCTTACAGAATTATATATTAAGAATAGTGCTTATCTACTTGTTTAACATTTATTAATAATGTGGTTCATTTAAAAAATCGATTTTATTTTTTAAAATTATGAACTTTGTAATTTCAGATATTTTTCGTAAAGTAAAAGGGTTGCAGAAAATGCCCACCATGAAACTGATGCTTCTTGCTTTTGTAAGTTGACCATTTATTTATTACCACATTTATTTCCTAATAATATTTGATAACAAACGTCCGTGAATTTAGGTATTCAATATATATATAAGTCAATTTAAGAATAATTAATATTATTCTTATACATGATTTTCAAATACGATTGGTTTGCATTTAAATTAAATAAGACATTTTTCAGACATAAAACTATCTGTTTTAACGTAAGACAGACTGATTAATTCTTGCCAAATAAGTTCATACCATTGAATTATGAATACCACACACTTAAGCTGTTAATGAAGTTACAATAATCAATAGGGTATCTGATAATGCAATCACATTAATGATAATCACAAATAATGAACTAAATACCTTCGTATTATTTGAATAATGTATGTTTACATCTGCCTTTCCTATTTACATAGGTTTCATAAACTTATGATAAACACGTATTTCCCCATTGATTGACCTTGATGTAGGTCACACGTTTCACGGTATGTTTCAAATAAGTCCCTGACATTTATTTGGTTTTACAATGTAAAAATAAGCGATAGTAAAAGGTAAAACTTATATTAAAATTAACTGTAATGGCGTTTTAAAAAGATACTATATAAAAACATTACAAAAAGCAAAGAGCTCGATAATTTTTAAGAATGATATCAATTAATTGTGTACACTAATAATAGTATACATTAATTAATTGTAATACGCATTGTATTGCATTTTAAATGTAATTGTGTACATTAATTATAGTATACGTGATTTGAATTACTAACACATATCTGTATCTATGTTAAATACTATTACAAATTGAATTGTACTGGAACACGAATATACTGGATACTATCAAGAGTGTGTAGATCATTAGTTAAACCTGCTTTTGGATTAATTTATCTTTGTTACTACGCAGGTGGGTGTTTACCTATGCAATTACGTTGAAGCCCAGTTCAATCATCTGGCCCGTAACCCACCAGAAGATCAGGTAAAAATCATGAAACGAATTTTGAAATTTCATAGTGAGCAAATAATTGAAAATTGCTGGGCGACGGAAAACCTGACATGCAAGGAGGTCCACTCAGTCTGGCAAATGTTCAATCAAAGCATCGCATCTGACCTCAGTTTGCTGATGAAGGATGCAGAGAAGCATTTCAAACAAGTTCCACCACCAAGAAACAGGAAGATGCGAAGGTGTATTGAAGATATAAAAGAGACAATTGAAGAAGCCGTCCAGGAAGGTATGACCTTACTAAAGGTTCTTGATAGCGTAATGGCCCGAGTGCAGAGCAGTGCAATTATTGCTCATGTAACATTTCTTAACTGTACAATGTAATAGTGATTACTCTTGCTGCGTGCCATTTCAGAGATATGTTCTTTAAAATACATGCATTTGTTTCTAAACGCTTTTTTCAGTATTTAAAACGATAAAAGCTGTCATATCTGTCGAATAATAATCTAAGTAAAGGTAAATGGGGTTTAAGATTGCTGGATATCTAGGAAGTGTGATAGTTAGCATGTTATCTAAGAGGGCACGGGTTAGATTATCTCGACGGACGATAAATTAACGTTTGTATAGTTGTATCCCTTTGAGATGTTCTTGGCTTTGATGTAACAAGCATAAAACAATATATTTATTATTTTATATGTGTAAATAAAAAAAATAGACTTCCCTGAAATAGAAGTTATCTTAAAGACAGTTAGTAAAATAACCATCGTGATTACTGTGTTTTAATTTTAGGAAGTACGTGTAATTCGGATATTAAATGTGTGTTCACTAAAGTGAGGAAATTATTTCAGATATTACAATGTTCTTTATATTTATGGAGGCCTTAAAGCTAAAGGTGAGATCTGAGATCTGGGTTATAAGATTTTCTCATAGAGGACAAGCACTGATGATCGACAAACCATGAACCTTGCAAACCAAGTCACGTGCAGTCGCGTTATTAGGCGACGCCTGTTTGTTAATAGTGCAATTACAAAAACTGTAACTGAAAATGGAGGAGACAATTACCTCCAACAGGTTTAAGAAACTCACTGTTCATTTACTGTTAAAGATTAATTTACAATATGAAATATTGCTCGGAGTTGGGGTGTTTTTAGTGATGTATAAAAATAATCCTCCAAATAATTAAGGAACCTCGATTCCAGTATAAAGTGCGTTAGGGAAATGAAGATAGGAAATTTCGTTGGTACGGTGATTGAGTAGTAGAACTAGCATTTAAAGTGTGTAAGTTAAAAAAATTGTTAAAATACTGCATATAATCAGGAATTCATACTACATATTTTATGTTCGATATTTAAATAGTTTCAATTGGTCTCATATTTCAACATTTTCCAGTTCTACTCATTGAGTAAAAAAGTTTAGTATTTAGCCATTATCAGAAGAGTTTAACATTTGTAATGGTTATGTACAACAAGAACCATAACTAAACATGTCCATGTGATCCAGGGGTGGCTTCCTTCAAAGTATGCACTGGAACATCATTGATAATACAAGAACAGAAAAAGACTGCTTTGGACCAATTTAGAGATAAATACAAGAGGAGCATCAATTATACATTGGAAAATTTGGAACGTTGCCTCGAGCAAAGCAACACAAATTCTGAGGTCCACAGGAGACAGTGTATACAACAGACAGTCAATGAAAGCATGACCAAGTTTAGAGTTGCATATTATAACTATTTTCTTGAAAGCCAATGTATGGCTCACTTTACAAGCAACATCTTAGAATGCACTGCTGAGGCGGTTAACAACATTGATGCGAAAGAAAGTCAGCTCAAAGAAGATATTTATCAATGCGTTGGATATTCATATTTCAATCCTGTAAGTATAAATTAAAATATCAATCATATTTTAGTTTTCGTTCGTATTTTTATTTTATATTATCATGATGTATGATTTGATTAGTTTGCTTAGGTAAAGAATATCTTTGAATTACTTAAGCATATTTTATACTTCATAAATAAACGTTTACACCAGAATAAAATAAATAATATATCAATTTTTTAGAAAAAATAGTTTTATTATACAATCAATGTAATTAAAATGTATTTAGATTTTTAATCTTGATACCAATTACTGTCGTAAGGGTTGTTTTATTTTGTTGTAATAGACTTGATTTGTTATGCCCAGACAATTTCTATCAATTTAACCTGCCTTAATAACTTAATCAACCATGAGTTTGGCAAGCTTTGTATCAGAAGTTGATAAATAGTTTACCAAACATTATTAAATAACACGGAGAGGAAATCTATTTGGTTCAGTTAATTGTTTGTAAATATGAATAATGTTCAACGTCACAGTCAGAGGTCTATATTTAAATTTTGAATTTTTAAAGTATAAAACTTTTATATTCAATTAAATTTTAATAAGTACCTGTATTTAAAATTGTTTAGTACCACGTAAAGCCATTGTACAATTAAGGAGGATAATGATTATTATATGACAAAAATATTATAAATTTTTAATTTAATTATGAATTTGAATATTAAGTTTGTATTTTCTTTTAAAGTGTAGTTATAAATGTATAAAAGAATGGTTTTTGATATTTTAATAACATAAAATGTCACATTTACATAAAAACAATGGTATTTACATGTTCTGAACTTTTGCTCTGTGTGAATTAAGAATGTGGAATTATACATATTCTATTATACCTAGCAACTTCTTAATTATATTTATAACATAAACGTTATTGGCATGTTAAATAATATACGAAGGTAGTTTTTTATCAACCTTCGATAGGCCATAAACAAAAGAAAAGTCTACACTTATAAACAAACAACAAACAAAACACAAACAAAAGATGTGTACACTTATTCTTACCTTTCGACATAGTCCCAGTAACGTTTGAGGCATTTTTCCGGCATAGACAGTAGGCCAGTAATGTTTACATGATGAAACAGCGCACCCCCCCTCCACCGGCACCAAAAAACGCTCTGTCAGTTCTAGCCTCAGATCTGGTGTCTAAAATTTAAAGATGGATGTACTGGTGTGCATGAAGAAAGGGGACAAGTAACGTCAAAGAAGCGCCAATTCGGCGATTTTGGTGGTATTCTGACAACATTTTCAGGTCCCAGCGAGCACACAATTTTGTGTAGCCTAAAGTCCTGGAACGATAGAGTATAGAGGTGACCTTGAAATTTAAGGGAATTGCATGGATAAACCACTTAATGTGAACCTACAGGTTCCTCTAACCACTTCATCAACTCTTGAACTCATCCGTCGGTTTTCTGTAGCGACGGATTTGCGCCCTTGACCTTCGTCATGCACAGTTTACACGGCCATCTTTAAATTTTTGACAACAGATCTGAGCCTATAACTGATAGAGCATTTGTTGGGAGGGATGCGCTGTTCCATCAAATAAACAATACCCGCCTACTGTTCAGCGTTTACACTGTGCGATCATACAGACAACGTCATGACACATTTCAATTCATGTTTTTAATTATGGGCCAACGGAGATTGATCAAAACTACCTTTTACCCAGTGATTTTCACCTTATATAATTTTATATTGTGATACCATAATACGTAGTAGTGATTACATGATTTTGCACTGAATATTATTTATTTGTTAACAAAGTTCATCACATATTCTAGATTTTAGCGAATTTCCCCTATAGGGAAGAAGATATTACCGTAGTCGGCATGGTAAGACCTAGGCCCGGGACCATTATAACTTTTCGATTTGAGGTCCCCAGACCCCAAAATCACCATTCGTTCGAAACTGTATATATATATATATATATATATATATATATATATATATATATATATATATATATATATTATATTATTAAGTTCACTGCATAGGGCTACTATTATAATTATTATTTTTAAAAGAAAATTACCAGAGTACCCTTCAAAATTCATTTTTAATTCACTGACACGTGTTTCGAGGTTTACCTCATGATCACAGTGCAGCTAATAACCTTAAACTTAAAATTAAATAACCTGTAAATAAATAAAACAGTATGATAATTTTGAAAAAAATCCAATCTTTGAAACAATCAAAAAAATCAAAAGTAATTAATCATATATAGATAGATAATTTAGCATATGTTAACAAAATTATCATACTGTTTGATTTATTTACAGGTTATTTAATTTTAAGTTTAAGGTTATTAGCTGCACTGTGATCATGAGGTAAACCTCGAAACACGTGTCAGTGAATTAAAAATGAATTTTGAAGGGTACTCTGGTAATTTTCTTTTAAAAATAATAAATATATATATATATATATATATATATATATATGTGTGTGTCCGTGGGTGCGATAACTCTCGTAAAAAAGGTCCGATTTTGATTAAATTTGGTACAAACGTGTAAAGCAGGATTTATGACTTTAAGTTCGAAAACCAGACAGGTCGACTTATCCGAAAGGGTATTTTGAAGGGGTTTTGTACCCCAAAAATGGGTTTTTTACATACAATTTTTGAAAAGTAAAATTTTATTTTCCCCATTGGAATCAGCTTAAAAATATGCACAATTTTATGTTTTAATCATTGCTCTACGTCAATTGGTTACTGAGATATTGAAAGTGCTAAACACAGTACGTTGTCCAATGTTATTCTTATGGAGGATAAGAAAAATTGTATATCTCGCTTATTTATCAACTTATCCTGACGAAACTTGGTATATTGCTTCATTTCATTGTGGTATATTGATATTTGCACAAAAACCCAATTTTTGTCCGATAGTCCCCGTAGCAGCAAACCTGCATACTCAGCCCAATGTTATTCTTATGGGGAATAATTAACGTGTTATCTCCTTTAATTATGAACATAAATTAATAGAACTTGGTATGTGGCTTTACCTAGTTGAGTTATATTGATATTTGTATAAAAGCCCATTTTTAGTGTTCCTTATTTCAGCAAACCTGCATACTCATCCGCCATGTTATTCTTATGGAGAATAATTAAAATGTCATAAATAGTTTATTTATGAATGTATATTGATGCAACTTGGTATGTTGCTTTATGGTGTATTGAGATAAATTAATATGCATTGGAAATTCGCTGAGTATGCAGGTTTGCTGCTACGGGGGTATTCATATACATCGAGCATTCTTTTCCCCTAGTTTTTAAGTACTCAGTCCTCATGGTAGTTTTATGTTTAAAACTTTTACAAACTACGAGTTGGTTGAGCAGTTTTTTTGTTCCAAAAGGGACACCATTACTTTACGAACTCACGAACAAAGCACCGTACTAATTAATTGTAAATGTTTTAGAAGCAGCATAATTTTGGATCTACCATCAAAAAAATGTTATCGTATTATGAAGATGCATACCTAAGTCTAAGCAAAGATTATTATTCCAAAATAAAATACTACTATACCAATTTATTTCAATTTCGGATAGAAGAAGTAGAGGATTCCGACCAGTTTCATCACAACAACCTCAGCAGATATCTGAAGAGTTACTACGACGCATTAGACAAAACTCGAGAAGAGAACAGGTCAAAAAAAGATAGGAAGTGCTACTCAGAAGCCATTGGGAAACTAAACAACCTAACTGCAGAAGGTAAGGATACTACTCGTTTATGAAATCGAATAAGAATATTAATTTTTGTTGTGAATGCCCCTATCAAAATAATATTTTCTGGGCAGATCACACAACGAAATACAGTGTGTTGCACAAGTTAAAACCAGGGCCTTACTCCTGATTAACCATTAGGCTGACTATTGATAAAATAAAATAAAAGTGATATAAAGATTTGAAACTTCGTAATATAACATTTTACAATATTTCCGTTCATTTGATAGATCTCTCGTTAAAATCGAACTGGCCGTTTCGGAGGTGTGATACCGTAAACATGAGTATCCATAATTTCTGCACGGACTATAGACAGCAGCCTAGGGTGCCAGTCAGCCAAGGGACTCAATTTTGTTTAATAATCTTAGAAGTGTGGTCATCAGGTGTTTACAGGGAATTTTATTTCCGCGCGCCCTTTCCTGTCGTCATACCTGTTTCATTCTCAGTTTGACAGAAAGTTAGTTTTGTTTTTCCTTAGTTCATGATTATGGATTGACGGGTTCCGAAATTTTGGGAATTTTTCTGAAAAAATAATCCCGTTTTCCGGGGAAGATTCATTTTACCTCGGGATTATTTCGGGATGGGAATATGTTCTCAAAACGGTAATATGTGGTGCAATCGTCTTTTAATACAGTTAATATTTTTGGACCAAGGTTGGTTAATTGTTAATGGTGTTATACATTACATAAACATTATACAGGGTGGTCATTAAAGAATGTCACAAACTTCGTGGGCCAATAGTACTCATCAATTTGAACAAAAAATGTCCTCTTAACATATGTCGAAAAATCCTTCGTTTAGCCGCTAGCCGCCATTTTGTATTTTTTACAAAAAAGATTATATCTAAAAAACTACTTTAGCTAAAATAACCGAACCTTGCACGGACATTTATTAAACATGAAAGAAAATTTAGAAATTTTTTTTGTTTGATTTGCATTTTTATTTTCACAATGGCGGCCATTTAAAGTTTTTAAAGTCAAATAATAAAAAAACTGTACTTTTTTCAAAACTTTACCTTGTAACAAAAAAGAAACATTTTAATACTAAATCCAACGGTATTTTGTTTATCAAAATCGGACCACAAATAAGCAAGAAAATTCACTTTTTCGGTTAGCCCGCAGAAGCTCCAGTCCCACCAGCAGCCCCAAGTAGCGTGGGCGGCGGCGCGCGGGCCGGCGCAACAATGAAAATCGTATTAAGAGAAATGCACTACTGTCCGCGAGAGGAAAGAGCTTCTGCGGGCTAACCGAAAAAGTGAATTTTATCGCTTATTTGTGGTCCGATTTTGATAAACAAAATACCGTTGGATTTAGTATTAAAATTTTTTGTTTTTTTGTTATAAGGTAAAGTTTTGAAAAATGTACAGTTTTTTTATTATTTGACCTTAAAAACTTTAAATGGCCGCCATTGTGAAAATAAAAATGCAAATCAAACAAAAAATTTTCTAAATTTTCTTTGATGTTTAATAAACGTCCGGGCAAGGTTTGGTTATTTTAGCTAAAGTAGTTTTTTAGATATAATTATTTTAGTTAAAAATACAAAATGGCGGCTAGCGGCTAAACGAAGGATTTTTCGACATATGTTAGGAGGACATTTTTTGTTCAAATTGATGAGTACTATTGGCCTACGAAGTTTGTGACATTCTTTAATGACCACCCTGTATTATATTCGTAATACAAATATTTAAAGGGTACAACATTATAATTAATTGCCTTAATTATACATTGATATATATATATATATATATATATATATATAAACATTATATATTTCATTATAATTATATTTAATATATATTAATTTTCTTGCAGTTTATCATATTACAAGGCAAGAATGGATACATAAATCAAATGAAAAAAAATTTGTTCCAAATTTCATTTCACTTAGAAAAATAAAACTAAAATATTGTCCGTATCGCGTAGGTAATTTGTATATCCCATTCCATCCAGGTACACTTACAAGTCACAATAGCCGCGGGGTTAAGACCATGTTTATAATTTCTATGGTTAAGACGTGTGGACTGTAAGTCAATGGTCGTAGGTCCAAGACCCGACCTGGTCACATTATTTTGTGAATTAAAATCCTTTTTAAAAATGTATATTATTCATATATTTTTTCAAATTAAAATAACCGTTTAAATAAGAAATTATATAGTTCTGGTCCAGATCTGGCCAATTCTGGAAGAGCCCAGATATGGGCCAGAAAACTATGTTTTCACGAGGGGCTCCAGAATTGAATTGAATAACTGACCAGAGAGGATGTACTTGAGAATTTAGCACCATTTATTGTGTAAACTAAATGCTTTGTTCTATGTAAACCAATAGAATATAGATAATTGAAATGCATTATGTTTGAACTAATAATACTAGTGGCTTGTAGAGATTTTAAGCTGTTATACCTTTTGTTTAAGTTGCATCAGACATACTGTTGTATACAGTTTATATGCAGACTAATAAATCAATATAAAAGTATGAATACCTGTTAATAGGCTTCTAATCGTTTATATTATGGGGACATTTCTCCTTTTAACTAAGTATATTCAATAAAAGAAACAAAGATAGATAATGAGTATACTCTCTCCTCCTGTATTTGTGTGTTGTAACCCACAGGTCAAATCCTTTTGGCGGAACTTAATAACTCCGAAATCTGACACTAAAATATTTAAATAAACATGTAATTATTTATTCCACGGTGTTCAGCACATTTCACAAATTATTGGGGTCAGTTCTACTTTTTTAGTTTGTATCAGAAATTATTACCCTTTTTTGCTAGTGCGAATAAAAGAATATTTGTTTTACTGGCTGATACGTTTTCTATTGATTTGCTCTGCTAAACTTAGAGTTAAACAAATTTAACATATACAAACACATTGAATTAAACAAATTATAAAAAATAAATGCAAGATGTAAAATAATTATAGTTAAAACTTTGAATACATAAATTATTTCCTAAATTTATCATCGCAAACAGCAAAAATAAAAACATTGACCAATGACTAAGTTTAATAATCTGCAATCAACTAGAACTGATCTTTAGGTTATATAAGTCACAATTTAAACTATTCATTAAAATATTAGAATATGTATCTTAAATATTTAGTTTGTTCTCATAGATATAATAATTATTTTTTTTTACTTTATAAAACATAATACTACAAAATATCACTTTATGTAAACTTCTTCTCATCACGATTGTCATAGGAATCAAAGACTTCACAGAGTGCGAAAACAGCTTTATCCAGCAAAGAGTAAAAGTAGTGGATACCTTTACCAACATCGTGAAGGTATTCAACAACAAACTTCAAGAAGGTGGCAACGTGGCGTTGTTGAGATGCTTCGGCCAACGACCTCAAGATATCTTCAATTCAGAGGCAATAAGAGAGTGTGCTGAGTTGGCCAGGAAGACCATCAACTGGGAGTGGAGTAAGGCCCAAACAAAGCTTGCAATTATGGATAATTCCTTTCAACCGATCCTAATTCTGCCCAACAATAAGACTTGTGACTGGCTGAGGGAAGGTAAACTGATACTGGATGCTGATAAGATCTTGAACGAGTGCTCGAGGTGCCTCTACGGCGGTAGTGGAGACTTCTACGCGGTCACAACTCCTTCGAGTTACAATGAAGCAACAGAAGATGAAACGACAGAGCCCATAGAGACTACTGAACAAGAAACCTCCAGTCACTACGACGACCATATCGAAGGCAGGACTTAACGATTAATTTAACGAATATGTCGATGACGATATTGTTTTATTAATTAATTTAGCATACCTCAATCATATGTGGGTTTTTATGACATATACAGAAGAAAATGTAATAATTGTAAAGCAATCTTAATTGTTTCGTTATTTACTCCTATGGGCTGAAAGAACTTGATCTTGACTGATATATTTATTGAGAAATTTTATCCATTTTTATAACAGAGAGGGCAGCAAACTTGTGCATGGTATTGTTAAATTTATTTATGTATAAGATGGCAAGACACTGATTGGTAAAATGCTAACGCAAATTTGCTGTTATTAAAATAATGGCGTCAAGGCGAAATCAAAATGACCCTGAATCGGTCGGCTAAGCCTAAATTCATTACAGTATTTTTAAAATAATTATTTTTTATCCTATCTTATAAAACTTCCACGAACTCTACGCTAAAGATGGCACAATATTAGTTTTTATGGGTTTATGTTAGAAACATGATAGATAGGAAAGTAAAACATAAATCTTTAGCACTCTTAGCTTTTAGTGTTTAGATGTTTTTAGACTATATGTGTTGCTATATTCTGAAAGAGACAAACATCATCTGTATTCCTGGAAAGTAAGAATGAAATTTGAACATCAATTGGAGCATATCTTACACACTCAGTTACAGATATAAGTGATTAGCAGAAATATGTATATCACAATACATTTCAAAACCATCAGAATTTTATAGTTCTACAAACTGAGATCCAACCAACCAAAACTTGCAAATCTATCTTAGCATCGCTTGAAAATTACATCCAATTATATCTTCAATCCTTCCTAATCTTTAAAAACATCAAAAGTATGTATCAATAGGAGGAAATGGGAAATTGTGTTTGAGGCGATTTGCCAGTTTAAAGTTTGTTTCTCACTTTTTGCACGTTAAATCATAAAGTAAGTGGTTTGCTGGACTCCAGTAACTAGTATATTTGTAAAACATATAACATACAACTAAAAACAATAATTAAAAATTGTAGACTATTATTTCTCCAACCTAAACATTCCTCTCAAGAAACATTAAAACTGGCCATTCTACCAGCATCAAAATATTCTCAGTCTATATAGTTAAATCCTTACATAATAATTGTTTAACAATTTCAATAAATATCCATTTCAAAACACTTTCTTTTTTTTGAATCGTGAATTGCTCTCTTTTGTTAAGTGCGCATTGTGCACATACTGTAAATCGATACTTTTGATAACCATTAAAGTATGTGAGCATCAAAACTTGTGTCGAAACTAAAAAAAAATCCTACGTCATCAGTGAGTTTACTCGCAATGAAATTTTCCCAAGTGGTTACGCTGATGAAGTTTTTATTTGTTTACTGTCGTGCAGGGTAAAAGTTAAATTGGACATTAATTAACTTCTCTTTCTTCTTTGTTGCTCTATCTATAATACTTCCTTCTTATGAATCCTTTCCTTTGTGGTTTATGAAATATGTACTTTTGTTGTTTGAATTTACATTTTTAACTGGTAAAACTTTAAATTTAACTGGTAACTATTAATTGTAAGTCGCACTACATAAATTAGCTCATTCAAGTATGTTATCTCTCCACGAAAAGTGTATGCTTTTAATGGAAAATATAACAGGAAGGTTTTCCGTAAGAGGAAAAATATGATTCTACTGAGATTTTGTTCATAGTGTTAAGCCCTTATGAATCAAAGATAGTCCATTTTAAATTAACAGAAATCTATTACTTTCAGTGTAAATCAATTGTTATAAAAGATAATTTGTCTACATGTCAAAAACTTTTGCAATTTGTATCTTATAATTGCTTTAATACATTTGTTTTCATTCGGTTCATGTATGTTAGATGACAATTTTTTCTAAAGCAACCTTATCTATATGAACCATGGTTCTTTACTTAAATCACATAATTACTTCTTTAGTGCTTATATTGGTAAAGCAGTATTAATAAGTGGAGAAATGATTTACATTGGTGTTTCAAAAAACGTATTCTGCCTGCTAAAACTTCCCTTAAAATAAAAATGTGATACAGAAATGCAATATTTAAAAATATATGAGTCAAATGCGTATTATAAATCATTCCAAACGATGTGTACCACTCGACAGGTCCGTAGCCAACAGTATATCTGTCGGTTGGAATGTGGGGGAGTCTCCCCCTAGGGACCACTTAGTGAAACATGTATCTCGGGTTGGTGGCTGGGCCGCGAGAATCTCTCCTACAAATGATTCCAAAGATATTCCCCAAAATGGCTCCTCTCTGTCAATAAACTTTATTTAAATGTTATTTACATAAATCATGTAATTTTAAAGCACGTACAATTAGTTTAAGGGTATTTTAGAAGTACGTTTGGATTAGTTTTTGTTTTAATGACTCGTCACTTAAATTGTCCATGGCTTCATTGCTGGGGACACTAATATAACTAGTCACAGAAACGTTACGATCAGAAGTTAGAGAAGTCTGAGGAGTTATTATAAATATATACATGTATCTTAATGTTATAAAATATAATATTTCCAAATATTACCAATGATGTTACATAATTCAAATACTTTATCATGGGATTCGATGCAAAGAAGCTCTTCTAAAATAATACAGCCATATATTTTTGTCGCTAACCCATGATGCAAGATTTCCCACCAGTTAGACTGTTTTGCGGTTCTTAAAACCACCTTTTCAGTCAGCCTCCATCTTAAGTGAAGATAAATTTACAACCGAAACAACTTGGGGTTAATCCTGTTGTGGATATTACGGGAGATATCACATCTCAGTGCCCGACCAAACTGGTCCAGAAAGTGGTTATGAATCTTGTAGGGAAGAAGTGGTCTGTACTAAAAAGATTTATCGCAAATTGTGTACACACATTCTTAAAAAAAGAAAACAAAAAAAACATGACGGCAGAGATAAACAATTGCCCTCTGCGTGCTTTCTCCGGAAACGTGATAGTTTCTAAAGTGGAAAAATGGCGGCTCATATCTGATGGAGTTGGAGTTGACATTTAATATTTTTTTAATATACAAATACTTTTAAATGTTTCATAAACATAGGGCATATCTCGTTCCATTATGCATTTGTATGTTTGTTTGTGTTTTGTTAATCAACACATATATCGTAGGAGCCACCTGCGGTTCGAACTTGAATCTTGTCACGTGTGGTAAACTTATTTAGGTGTAATTGGATATTTAATTTGATGTTCTAGCTTTTACCATTAAAAAAATTGTGGCATTAAAATATTTCAAAACTTAATATATTAAATATGGCAAACTATTTCTTTATTGATACATTTAAACAAACTGTAAATTTTAAGGCAGATAAGGAGATATGAATATTTTAAAGGTCACTCAACTCATAGCACAGTAATTTAAAATGTTGCAAATAAATACGTGTTAATTTCTGGCGATTTAACCAGAATTTGCATGATTTTACTCATCAACATGATCTTTAATATCTGTGTAAAATCTTTTGCTTAAAACCTCACCATATATTTTTCATGTCTTGACAGCTTTTTTTCTATTTTAAAGAAATGATTTTTTTAAATTTAAATGGCCTCCTTTATGTAACGGTAAAAGCTACAAACGACAGATGCAATATCAAATTAGCAGCAAACAACACACGTGTCACGTTTAAAGTCATTATTGGTTCAACTTAAGTCGTTCATATAATATGATGTACTGATTAAAAAACACAAACGGACAAGCAGACTGTGGGCGACTGAGTGGAATATGCCCTATGTTTATGTAATATGTTTATTTTATGTTGACCCCAGGGGAAAGTTTCCGAAGTTTCAGTCGAGAATTTGGAAACACCCTGTATAACTATCGTTTTTATATTTATAAACTATACATTTGTTAGTGTAACCTTTTAAAGTTCCATCCATTCTATCTACCTAAGAATAATTATTCAAAAGTTTTCTTGATTAGTTATATTAGTTAGTTGATTAGTTGCGGTAACTCATTTAAATATCTCAGATTGGTTTTAATAACAGATTTTTGAGTGCCCTGAAGACTTTGTGTTTAAATTAAAAACATGCTGTTAAACTACTATTCCAGATGGTGCATTTTACAAAACCAATATTTTGTGGATCGCATGACCAGCTAGAACGATTAGACCAAATCCCCATTTTCACAAGTGAAGTGGAAACGTTGAATTCGAATGTTCAAAAATATTTTGTTTGTGCAAACTGAACTGCGTGTTTGTTTACTCATTTTGTATGGAAATTAAAACACTCTTGTTGAATGACTGAAACAACAAAACAGATGTATTGGGTTTATCATTTCGCTAGACATAGACATCTGAAACAACATTAGGTGATTAAAATACCTGCAACCTGTAAAAATATAAGAGATCGTTCCTACGTATTAACTATAAACAATGCATTTACTATTAAAAAACAAACTTATGGACAAAAATAATGATTTTGTTTACACAAGCATACTTTAAGGTTGTTATTTTTGTTGTTGTTATACTATCATAAAACCAAATACAACTTTTCCAACTGATGTTCATCTTAGTCAAGGTGAGCAGCTCAAGTAAAGCCTCGCCTTTTATAATGATACACAACTGACTGCAAATTATATAACTAGAAAATAAATGCGGACTCACTTGAAACATGACACGTTTAACAAAGCCTACAGCTTACATTTTGGTGTATTGACTTATTATTGCTATATTGTAACGTAACTTGATATATACGTGTTTAAAGCAATATATAATTCAACTGCAGTGAAAATATTATTTAATGTCATACAATATTTGTGTCGAAAACCTATTTGTAAATTATCTTTTGTAACCGTAAACTAATCCAATGTTTAACAATATCTGCTACAGATGTTTTGAAGTCATAGCTTTGAAGTCCAGTGGCCAAAAATATTAATATTTATGTAATTGTTCATTGATCCTAAGTGACTTCACATTACCAACAAGTTATACTTGTTTGAACCCCAATCTACGTATTTTCTGGTAACATATCCTAAGGTAAATCCTGGCTAGGCATAGCACAGCCTGAAGGCATCGGGGTTGGAAGGATATTGGACGGCTTATTACATGTAGGACTGCCATGTATCTCCCAGTAATCTCAGTTCAGTGGACCAAGAAGGGCTTTATTGCGGTTTGCTCTCTTTAATATGTTGCACAAAGTAAAAGTTACTATGCAATATATACAGAATTTTCTTTTTTGTAAAATGTATAGTAGTTTGTCCAAACAAATCTTAATTATTAACAGAAAACTACTAATAGGTAAAATATTGTATTATAATAACTTTCCAATGGAATTACGTTTTTCAACAATAGTGATTTTAAGGCAAATTAAAGGCATGTCAAGTTGGTTTTTATGATAAATTGTCACATTCAAAGAGTAAAGATCGTATGACTTGAGGTGATGAGGAGTGATAAGTGGACCAGTGAGTTAGCATGACCTCCGACCCCGCTGAGGTCACAGCCCCACACTCACAGACACTCACCTGGGGCTGGCATCGACACAATATTAATTTTAGTTTAAGAGGAAATATAATAAAGACACGAAAGTTACTTATAATAGGCGTTAAAATATATTTTCCCATGTCAAGTCAGCCCGTAATTAGAAGGAAAAAACTAGAAGGATAAAACTTCCACTCGAAGAAAAATAGAAGCTAAACCTTACGGATTCCAATATGTTTTCTCTTATATTTTCCCTTACAATAAGTTATTTTGATTTAACATTGTGCATCTCTAAGGTACTTGGAGGATAAAACCATTACATAATAGTGAATATAATATTTCAAATCAATTTGGGGTAAAACATGGTACATTTTATAACCTGTACGGTGTAGTATATGACATTCTTTTGAAACTAGCGTATTGCTTATGTTCCACAGAGATTCCTCTTAAAAAAGTTATTAAACTTTCAAGTCAGTTTGTGAAGTTAAATAGGTAAAACCAGTAAGATCCTCATTCCATTTATTATCAAATCACAGTCACTAGCTCATTATTCATTTCCATGTAAAGGTCTTAGTGAGCACATGTTGTATTAGTACTTTAACACTATATTTTCTTCTCTTGTAACAGTCTCATTTGTTGGGCCTGAGTTAAGATGTTCTGATCCTGGTTTTCCCACTGTATCCGGGCACTGAGTAGGTTACCTACAAAATTATTTTATTTGTACTGGTAATTAAAATCCATTACAAACAATTAGATTGGCTTTATATCTCTGTTGTTTATTTTAAATTGTTTAATACGACATCATGTTTAACAAAAAATACTATTGTTCATACTATTATAAAACAGATCAAATCAAATAGACAATAGTGAAACACTTAATTATATTCCGTGAACACTATGTCGGTATTTATGAGGTTATGTTAAGGCTGGTAATGTCCTGTTATACGCAATAGATACCAAAGGAAGCAAGGTAAAATGTCTCAAAACTAGTTAACCTTCAACAAACGTGGCTGCTTCTAAACGGTCTCGGTTCTGTCTCTGTACCCACCCAATTGAAGTTAAGTAGACATTCACTTCATATAAAACAATGTTTCCTTTTATTTATCTATATACTAGATGTTACTCGCAGGCTTCGTCCCGCAAATGATTTATAAAAACTATTTACAAAAACAGTTGTGTGAGCTGCACTCTGTGCCGTGAAAATACTACGAATCAAGATAAGCTGTTTGTATTTGCATCAGCACAAACAAAAACGAATGTCCATAAGGAATACATGGGAACTTTGAACCTCCGTTGGCAAAGCCCTATAGGATTTTTTGCATTTTTAATTTTTCATATTTTGTTATTTAGGACTATCAAGTACCTTTCTGCCAAAGTTCAACTTAATCAGTCCAGTGGCAAGAGCGTAATTGATGCAGATATCTGAACATACAAGGAAACATACAAACTTTCACATGTATAATATTAGAAGGATAAAGCCCCAGAAACGTTCTACAACCCATGAAAACCATGAACCATATACTTAAAAGAAGAGTATCAATATGGAAATCGGAGGAAAACTGTTCGTTTTTATAGAGCTTCTTCTAAGACTATAAATTAAATAAAAACGTTTGCTAAACAAAAAAAATATTGGAGCTATAGTTGCGACCAAATAAATTGCCAGTTAAGGACATGGTTTATCGGGATATTAACCGAGACCATCCAATAGTAGATGTGCTGCATTGCCAAAACTCCACACCAGCTGATCGGAAGAACATTCAAGTAATATTTTTCTATGAAAAAATGGCAACAGTAACAGCGTACAGCCTAGCTGACAATTTATTTATAGTTATAGTGATCCCCAGTTAAGTCGTTTTAATTCGACAGTAAAACTGGAAACAGACAAACCTGCAAAGCTGTTTGGCATAGCTAGTAATGCTTAAATCACTGTCGTTTCAAGGGGGTTGCAGTTTTTGGAATTTTAAAACCTGGGAGCGATTATGATATTGACTCAGACCCACTTCTCGGGCCTCAAAGCTGGGCGCGTTTAATATAAACGGTTTCACGTTCAACTCACAAGTGGCTTATTGACTTTCATCTGCGCGTATCGCGTTACTTGGACTAACATTTTGCTCAAACGTTTTGAAGAATTATTTGGATATTTGTGGTTTCTGCTGAGCATACATAAAAACTAATTAGGCAATTATGTGTCTTTCTAGATTTCTGTTTAATATAAAAATCAAATTACTTTTTTAACAAATATCCTTATAAATAATTATATAAGGAAAACATTTCAATTTCTGAATATGCGCAGGTTTACAAAACTAGAAGGATAAAACTTCCACTCGAAGAAAACTAGAAGCTAAACCTTATGAAGTTCAATGTGTTATTCCCTTATATTTTATCTTAAAATTTTCTTAAATTCAAAGAAAAACTATGTTAAAAACTTTAAAACTTTCAAATGCGATCATGTTAAGCTGTCATTGTTTACGGTGTACATTTTTCTAATATAATCAGTAGTTAAATTTAATAATTATGGTTGATTAATTTGTCAGTAAACTTACATCCAATAAAGCTTAGTAATTGTTTTCTACTAATAGTATCTGTAATGAGATAAACACACATTTAAAGTAAATAACCTATAGTTAAATTAAAAATCGTTATCTTTAAATTATGCTGTGGGTTATTATTTTGTACCGTGTTAAATATTTGTAGTTAGCTTATAATTAAGGGAAATTTCCTGTGTGGAAATATTACATTTTAGTTTATAATTCCCTTTCTTAATATGGATTGAAAATGACTTTCTCTTATTCTTATTATTAAATCAAAGCAACATAAAAGACGAAATATTTGTATTATTTGCTTCTTCAAAATTTGCATTCGAAGTTAGTGAAAGTCGGGTAAGATATTAATTATGCAATGAAACAGATTCATATGCAAATATGAGAGCTATGTGTAACGGCATAAGGTAGTTTTTAAACGAGTTTTTAGATGAATTGTATATTTTTTAGTAAACTAGTTTTCTTTTTGAAATATTCTAAGTTGGATATAGTTATCCAAAGCTACCGTGGCCAGTATTTTCATTTATATCTAAGGTAAGTCGATGAGAATCAGTCAGCAATCTGAATCATTAGAACCAATGCAGTTGACTCTTTGGTAGTCGAGATCTAATCATCTTTGAACATAAACACAGACAAGCTTAAGTATTTTGAACTGGTAAAAGTTTTGAAAACTCACGAACTTAACGGATTCCCTATCTTGTTTATTATATTACAATAAACAACAAAGATGAGAGTAATAACTAAAATGCCACATATCATAACAAAAGGTCCATATTCACGGATAATTCGTACCCAGTGTTGAAATTTGTAATAATTACCATCACAGTGTTCGGGCATTTAGCTAATTAAGGATTACACAATGTGAAATAATATCGCGGACATAGTAAAACAAGTTGCATTTTTTTGCGTTAAAACGTAACGTCATCATTTTAAAAACCTTCGTGCAATCTCAATATGCGATTTGTTTTCATTATGATATGCGATGTTTTTCTTATGTAAAGAGAAATCAGAGAAAACAATAGTGGTTACAAGAAATAAATCATAGAAATATATGCAATTGTTTCATATCAGTTTATGCACAATCAAACGCAATCAGAAAACACAAATAAATCCAAATACCAGTAAGCTGCTTTATAGCTATGCAATTTATAATGCACTCTAAAATGTTATAATTTTAAGTATCTGGACTGATACAATTACTTAAAGGAGATTTAATATTTATACATTACCAATTCTTACAGCTTCAAAACTAGGTGCTTTTAGTTTAAACTCATATTCTAGTGGTTTATTTTACATAGTAGCGTCTGGTATACTGATGTTTACTGCTCCTCAAACCCAGGAAAACATGTTTTCTGCAAACAGTCGTTGAAATAACGTCTCTCAAATGTATTCATTTGTGTATAATTCAAGTTTTTCATGTTTTTTGTTATTTGAAAAATAGCTTAAAAAATATGAGATATACTAATAACGTATTAATAATTTACTAATAGTTTACTTTAGTATTTTTAAATTTATTTACTCGAGACAATATTTCTTCCTCTCAAAACTTGAAAATTTAAATTTATGAATATATGTAGGGATTTAACTTCTCGTACACTTACTTCCCTAAGCTCAAGTACCTTTTTCCAAATTTGTATAGCATTAAAATATGTTTGCGTGAAATAGAAAAAAACGTTTTACTAAACATATTGCATATTACAACCCTATTTTCTCAAGGTTATTTTACCTTATTTTTACATATCTCAAATTATTTATTTAGATGTTGTTTACTTAATTTTAGGCTACATAGTCTTATTTAATTCCATTAATGAACACTAAGCTTCATTTCACAGAAAGTAATTTGCCTAAAAAAATTATTAATGGTACAAAAAGTGTGTTAAACAAAGTTGGGGATAGGCGCTGGTTATTCCGTCTCATCCCACGTATTTTTTTCGAAAGATTGGACCTATAAAAACAGGATGTAGTCAGCAGGCCGGCAATGCGTGACACTTGGTATCCACACGGTCTGTTAACTGGTAACAGAATACAGGGCTGCCACTCTGGCTGGACAGTAGTGCTGTCAAAGTGCGGCATTAATGTTGATAAAGTAAAATGATCCAGTAACCCGTAACAAACTACAGGGCCGACAACCTGGCTATATACAGTAGTGGTTCCGAAGTGCGGCATTAATGTTGAAACACTAAAACGATCAATTAAGCTGTGAAAAACTACAGGGCCGCCACCCTGGGCTATACAGTAGTGGTGCTGAGGTGCGACATTAATGTTGATAAACTAAAATGATCCGGTAACCTGTAACAAAATTACGGGCCGCCACCCTGGGCTATACAGTAGTGGTGCTGAGGTGCGACAGTAATGTTGATAAACTAAAATGATCCGCTAACCTGTAACAAAATACGGGCCGCCACCCTGGGCTATACAGTAGTGGTGCTGAGGTGCGACATTAATGTTGATAAACTAAAATGATCCGGTAACCTGTAACAAAATACGGGCCGCCACCCTGGGCTATACAGTAGTGGTGCTGAGGTGCGACATTAATGTTGATAAACTAAAATGATCCGGTAACCTGTAACAAAATTACGGGCCGCCACCCTGGGCTATACAGTAGTGGTGCTGAGGTGCGACATTAATATTGATAAACTAAAATGATCCGGTAACCTGTAACAAAATACGGGCCGCCACCCTGGGCTATACAGTAGTGGTGCTGAGGTGCGACATTAATGTTGATAAACTAAAATGATCCGGTAACCTGTAACAAAATTACGGGCCGCCACCCTGGGCTATACAGTAGTGGTGCTGAGGTGCGACATTAATGTTGATAAACTAAAATGATCCGGTAACCTGTAACAAAATTACGGGCTGCCACCCTGGGCTATACAGTAGTGGTGCTGAGGTGCGACATTAATATTGATAAACTAAAATGATCCTGTAACCTGTAACAAAATTACGGGCCGCCACCCTGGGCTATACAGTAGTGGTGCTGAGGTGCGACATTAATGTTGATAAACTAAAATGATCCGGTAACCTGTAACAAAATACGGGCCGCCACCCTGGGCTATACAGTAGTGGTGCTGAGGTGCGACATTAATGTTGATAAACTAAAATGATCCGGTAACCTGTGACAAAATTACGGGCCGCCACCCTGGGCTATACAGTAGTGGTGCTGAGGTGCGACATTAATGTTGATAAACTAAAATGATCCGGTAACCTGTAACACAATACGGGCCGCCACCCTGGGCTATACAGTAGTGGTGCTGAGGTGCGACATTAATGTTGATAAACTAAAATGATCCGGTAACCTGTAACAAAATTACGGGCCGCCACCCTGGGCTATACAGTAGTGGTGCTGAGGTGCGACATTAATGTTGATAAACTAAAATGATCCGGTAACCTGTAACAAAATACGGGCCGCCACCCTGGGCTATACAGTAGTGGTGCCGAGGTGCGACATTAATGTTGATGAACTAAAATGATCCGGTAACCTGTAACAAAATACGGGCCGCCACCCTGGGCTATACAGTAGTGGTGCTGAGGTGCGACATTAATGTTGATAAACTAAAATGATCCGGTAACCTGTAACAAAATTACGGGCCGACATCCTGGCTATACAGTAGAGGTGCCGAGGAGCGGCATTAATGTTGAAATTCTAAAACTATCCGTTAACCCGTAACAAACTACAGGGCCACCACCCTGGCTGAACAGTAGTGGTGCCGAAGTGCGGCATTAACATTGATTTACTAAAACGTTCCGTTAACCCGTAACAAACTACAGGGCCGCCGCCCTGGCTGTACAGTAGTGGTGCCGAGGTACGGCATTAACGTTGATATACTAAAACGATCCGTTAACCAGTAACAAACTACAAGACCGCCACCCTGGCTGTAGGGTAGTGGTGCCGAGGTGCGGATTTGATGTTGATATACTTAAATGATACGGCAACCTGTAACAAACTTTAGCGCCGCTGCTTTGGGCTATACAGCAGTGGTAGCAAGGTGCGGCATTAATGTTGATATATTAAAACGATCCGTTAGACTGTAAAACATTACGGGGCTGTCACCGGGGCTATATGTAGCAGTGGTGCCAAAGTGCGGCAATAATAATGAAATATTAAAACGGTCCGTTAGACCGTAAAACACTACAGGACTGTCACCGGGGCTATATGTAGCAGTGGTGCCAAAGTGCGGCATTAATGA
This sequence comes from Allygus modestus, assembly GCA_963675035.1. Lineage (NCBI taxonomy): Eukaryota > Metazoa > Arthropoda > Insecta > Hemiptera > Cicadellidae > Allygus > Allygus modestus. The sequence goes on along the minus strand of OY776115.1, from coordinate 28,472,242 downwards.
TGAAATATTAAAACGATCCGTTAAGAGTGTAAAACACTACAGGGCTGTCACCGGGGCTATATGTAGCAGTGGTGCCAAAGTGCGGCAATAATTATGAAATATTTAAACGGTCCGTTAGACTGTAAAACACTACAGGGCTGTCACCGGGGCTATATGTAGCAGTGGTGCCAAAGTGCGGAATTAATGATGAAATATTAAAACGGTCCGTTAGCCTGTAAAAAACTACAGGACCGCCACCTGGACTATTCAGCAGTGGTGCCGATCTGCTTCATTAATTTCGATGTCTTAAACGAATCGAATTAGAAATTAAAGTTTATACGTAGTTTATTGCTCCTTCTAATGAGTTATACCTAATCGAGCATTGGTGCCATACTCTTGTACACCCTGTGTTTTGGGGGACATTCTGTATAGGAATATGTTGTTTGCGAACATATAATTTATGTTTTTACATATATTACACCGTTTTCTATATTTACTTTCCTTGGCGCGTTCTTGGGCATTTTTAAGTAAACTATCACATATTGAAAGTTATACATGCACATTTTTACAAAATATTTTACGTGACTTTTTTAAATTTATTTAGATAATAATCAGACTGTGATATATATTCTTTACAGCTCGTTCCCGTGGATAAACGACATCGACCGACCAAATAACTTGTTCATTAATATTGAGTAAACCCTCCCTTATGTCTGAGGACCTTTCGTTTAATGCCCTCTACACAATTGATAACTTAATCCCTCCCTTCCTTATTCAATCGAAATATCTTAGGACTACAGGAGATTTATTTGAAGGACCGATGTTTTGACTGGCCGTTGGTTAGTCATTTTAAAAGGTGTTAAATAACGGTAACGATAACCGAAAATATATAATGAATAATACCTAGTTAAGTTAATGGAAAAATACATAATAACCTACTCTCATGTTAACCTTATCTGTTTTGATCATGAATATACGTGAATATGAAAGTACTTAGATACTGCAATAATTTATATTGTTTAAATAGTAACAAGCATACGTATAATGAAAATAAAAGTAACACGGTTCATGGTAAATGCCTGATATTTCAAGGGAATTCTCGCAAAAGGGTTGCTTTTTTTGTTAATTAGCATCATGCACTTTGGGCTTTTAGCAAATGAAGGATTACACGATGTCGAAAAAGAGGGGATTTTTATTCTCCTCGTGTTAATAAAAGGCCTCTCTTATATCGCATATTTGTGTACAGTAAATGATTTTGCCACACTACGGTAAAAATATTTGTTTCTAATTTTTTTTATTTAAAAAGTATGCGTTTTAATTTGTAAAATATCATTAGTTAAAATTTAGGATATTGTTAATATGATGTCTCATTTTCACTTGGAGTAGTATTTTTAACATATATTAATAATTTTGGTCTATTAGAAAATTCTGATATGTAGTTTTTTCATAGATGTTACAAAGATGTTACATAGATGTTAAGCAAATTTGTAATAAGTTGTTTTAATCTATATAATCTGTGTATGTAAAACCATAATTGCTATGTTTAAAAAGCATTATAGTTACGCATGTTTTATTTTCAAATTTCAACGGACAACATTTTTAATTATTTATTGGTTGACAATTATAAACGAAAACGGTAATATTGGGGAAAAACTGATTAATATTGAACAAGTGTTGATAATGAAATAAACGAAGTATCGCAAACTGTTATAGTTCCCCTGAGTAATTGTTTCACCTGTATAAGAAAACATATATTGTCATTTCTTGAGTTTTGCTTGTTTAGAACATTACTAAATGAAGGAACGACAATTCAATTACTACAAACCTATGTGATCAAGTTGGAAATCCACCGCACCAAACTTGAGGGTATTACCGTGACCTCAGCCCAACAGCACCATAACGGTATGTTAGTAACCCCTACGTGTAAAAAATTCAGTAAATATTCCAAAATTCCTTGAGAGCTTCACCACATTGGTCTTGAAAGTGTAAACATGTGTAAATTGCAGATTATGATTTACTAACATTTATTTCCCATAATGGTATTTAAACATATGTTCATATATCTTCGGTGTAACTGGGTTCGTTTGGTCAAGTTGTAATTTTAGTTGTTGCTGTTTTATTAAAAGTACCTGTGGGGCCGATCTTTGCTCGGGGAAGGCCAGTCAGTTTGTTTAGATGACTGGGAGTAATATTTCACCACTTCCCCCAACTGATTACCATATTTTTATAACTCATTTGCCTCTTTCCTGCATTTTTAAGGACACTCCAGTTGTTATTTATAAGTCAATGTCCCTTTGATTTATTTTAATACCCGTATATATGTAATCTTCACTCAAATATTTTAATCTCTGCTCTCAGGAAACCACTTGTTAATAAATCATAAACAACGTGAGTCCCTTTGACAGTTCCCTGGTTGATTATATACAGCTGCTACAATTCTTTTGTTTTGATTTGAAACTCCATAAGCCCAATGCTAATATTTTTAACTTTTCGTTTTAGTTTGTTTTACATTATTTGATTTTTCCTGGAGATGAGGCCTTTCTAGAACTTATTTTTATCCCAGAAATTAGTTATTTCGAACATTTGAAGGAAATCGTTGGAGCCGTTTTTGAGATCCGTTTCGCAAGAAAACCTTACTCATATTAGATTATAGGATAATACTGTTCACGTAACTAATAAACTGTCTAACATCTATTAACCGTCATATATTTTTTAGTTTCTTGAAATTGCATACTGTTATTAACTTAAGACACGTAAATATACTTTTTTAAAGAAACAACCATCCACAAAATTGAATCCCTGAGATATTTATGTGCCTCTGAATGACCAATATTGTTAATATTTGTGTATACTTTATACTGAATTAGAGGGTTGACTTAGAACTGAAACCTAACAAATTCACATAACACTTGAAACTTTTTTGTTCAAGGAAAATACTGTTTATAACATTTTGTGAAGGTTTGCTCATCATAAAACGTGTACGGCTGTTACTCATTTTCAATTTTACTGTTACAAATTTAAGGAAAATTTATATATAAAACATGATTTTTAACATAATTTGTATTTAATGCGCTACTACAAAATCTATTTAGAAGTATGCAGTTTATAGACATCATTATGTATAAAACTGTGTTGCGTTAAAATATGTTTCACCACTTAACATTGTTAACCAATTCAGTTTCAACCTATGTTGACTTACTAAAAAATACTGATATTTTGATTATTTGCCAGTTAACTTTAATTGTTTATAATTTAACATGATGAAGACACATTAAATACTTGTAGTAATATTACTTAATTATAATATTTTGTAAAAAATTGCTTAAATTCATAATTTATTATATTAGGCAATTTTAGGCCAAGGAAATGAGGACAATTTAAAAGGCTGACCACCAAACATAAGGTATTATTGTTGCAAAAGCGTTTAAGGCAGATTGCATCCTAGGTCTATGATACTTAGAGAACAGAAATGGACGTCCAATTCCAGTCTGCGCTCTAGTTATGCTGCGGGTCTGCTTCTCCACTCTGCCTACAAACAGACATCCTTGCATAAAAGAGCATTAATTTGTGTTGTGACTATTGTACTTTTGCAGTTGTAACGTATATGGGTATACTAAAACAAATGTATAACACACAAAGGCGATGGTTCATGCGAAGAAAATGTAATAGAGTGAGCAACCGAGAAGAAACAGAAGTGATTTAATGTTTAATTTAACTTTTACCCTGCTCGAAAGTAAACACATAAAAACTTCAGCAGCGTAGCCACTTGGGAAAATTACGTTGCGATATAAACTCAGTGACAAAATATGAAATAGTATATCATCGTTTATTTCCGTAAACATGTTGTTTTAATGAACAAGTAGTTATTAAAATATTAAAACAAAGTTATTTAATTTAAAGGAGATATTTAGTTTTGTTATCACTTTGTATGTACTGTGCTCCTACTTTTTGTTTATTTTTGTATATAAATTGTTTTTACTAAATAAAAACAGATGACTTAGCAGTTTTCAATAGTGTAAAGTCTTATACTGGCTTATGGCTCAGCTAATGTAAACAATAAGGAAATATTATAAGGAAAAATAATTCGCTATTGAAATTAAATTAATAGGTGACACAGTTTAGTAAATTAATGTTATCACATAATAGTCTATTTGCTGTCAATATGTTTTAATAACAAATTAAATCAAATTTATAATATTGTATATACATAAAAATACACAGATTAAGCCAATATTTTAAATTAAACTCACAAATGTTGTGATCAATACTATTTATAAGAAAATATACGGGATTTGACCCCCAGCAAGAGAAATTGAAGCTTCTTTAAGTTGTGCTAAATAATTATTGTCAGAGGAATTAACTAAACAAACAGAGAATATTCTTATTGGCGTTTCATAATACACGAAATGACTAGTTTCACTGTTGCAGGAGAGGGAAGAGGTTTTAGGTTGGTAACAGTGATAGCGTAATGCATATAATTTTGATAAACAAATTATTAGATAACACCTTTCCAAAGTGCATTTTATCTCAAAAATATATTAACGCATTGATTCTCAACAGTTTTTTTATTTTTGTAACAAATTGTACATAACAATGTTTACAAAGATACCAGTTGGTAGAGTCCTGTAAAAAGATACTTAAGGGTTAAGGTGCAATAAAGTACCCTAAAGCTGTCATTATTCCTGTAATACAATCATAATCTTATACTCTAATACAAATGTGCTTGCTCGGTTGGTTGTTTGCTTGCTTGCAACTCTGATCTCAGAAAGGCTCCTTTGAAGACGATTTTATTCAAATGTTGGAAATAACTAATTTCTGGGATAAAAAACAAGTTCTAAGTAGGTCTGATTCCAGAGAATCCCCAGAAAAACAACTATGAAAAGTATAATAAAGAATTAGCATTGGGCTTGTGGGGTTTAAAATAAAAACAAAATATTTATAAAAGCTACTTATGATCAATCGGTGAAAAGTCAAAGTAATAATCATGTGGTTTAAGTATTAACATGTGAATTCCTGAGAACAGTTACTAAAACCATTGAATGAGGATTAAATTTAGAATGGTCATATCTAAAATGAGTTAAAAGGACATGGAGTGTCCTTAAACATGCATAAAAAAGGTCAGTGAGGTAATAAAATCTGCTCGTAAGTAGTTAGGTGTGGTGAATAATTACTCTAAGTCCCCTAAACAAAGTGATTGATCATTCCCGATTAAAACTGGCACTTTATGTACTCATTATTGAATCTAATATAATCATAATAACTTGTCATTAACACAAGTCACACAATGATTCCTCAAATTGTTAAAAGCGAACTGATAAAGTTATCCAGTGTCAGTTAAAGCTTATACTAACTAATCTTATCAATATTTTAAAACCTTTATAAGGCAAGATATAATGTTAGTTTTAGGAACATTGCGTTGAGATAATGCTTAGTCGCCGGGTCACAGTTGTTGTACCATCATCTTCGAGACATTTTGTTTACAACAGTGAATTAGCATCACCCATTCACTAGTTAGGGTCTTACTCGTACAAATATTTCATATTTTTATGAACTTTCGCAACGAAAACATGCACACCTTTTCTACCCCCTTATTCCGGGCCCACTAAATACCTTTCTTAAGAAGGTAAACAATTTCATTGCATAAGATTTTTTTAATGATTCCGAATGGAAAAAATTGCTGAATCCAAATAAGATGGATGCCATTTAAGTACCCTTGGACATTTTGAAATATGACTGCATCACAATATTGTAAGTCATCATTTAATTTATTCAGAAGTATATATATTTACCACGGAGTAGTCGTGTGATACCAAATTAAAGCCTTTATGTCAAATTAATTATGTAAGTCTAAAAAATACTTATAAAACTGAGCTGAAAGCTGAATAAAAATAAACAAATTATTAATTTTCCTGGAAATTTTAAAGGGAATATTTCAATTTTGTATCTTTTACATTATTATCGAATTTCTGACTTCCATAATTATTTGAGAATCTTCACAACAAATGGTTGCTAATGAGGGTCATATTAAAATTGGTCTGGGGGAATTCCAAATTTAGTTGTAACAACGATAGGCCCTACACTAATTATATATTGTCAAAGATTTGTTGCACATTTTCAGGTTGTTTTGATTTATTATCTGTATTTCAAAACCGTGGTCAAATTAACCACGATACAATTCTCTTGAAGCTTATGCAATTTCCTACAAATCCATATGAGACATTTGTTCACATTAGGGCCTACTGTTAAACATGGGCTCATTGGCCATTGGTAAAAACTCTAATATGTAAACTAATTTCAAACGTAATTCTTACAATTTAATGTTTACTTTTTCCTCCGTGAAATACAAAATTGCCAGAATTTAATAATTATTTAACAACCTATATTATTAGCTGTTTCCTATCATATGAGGTGTTGAATATTACAATCAGTCCATATAGGAACTCCAGAATTTTTTGTAAAAATATCACCCTTAAACTCATTTTATATTACCAAAGATAGATTGTGAATTTATCTTGGTTTTGTCTCTGTATCTATAGCTCAAAAATGGCTGACAAATCGATCACAATATATGTTGTATTTTTAAGCTCTTGACATTCCCTACAAATCGATGCGAATCACTAGTTGGCATTACTGATAAAGCAAATGCAAAGAATGACTGGAATAAACAAGCAATTTTTTAACAAATTAGTAATGTATTTCTTATAACTTAATATTTTTCGTTTTTACTCCATAAATTAAATAACATGTCAGACTTTAATCATTATTTATCAATCTATCAAATACAAGTTTGCAATGAGGTGTTTAGTATTAAAATCCATTAGGTGAAGCTCTTTATTTAGCTGTACAAAGCTCTTATACTAATTATATTTTTCAAAAGATATTAGCGGAATATTTGAAAAACTCGTTTGATATTTTATGTGTAGTTATAAAACGGTGGGGAAACCAACCAAATGAATGGTGATTTTCTTAAGGCTTCGATGATTTACTACAAACTAATGAAGGGCAATTCTCAAAAAAGTTATAAAACCAATTCAAAAGTTAAACAAATAATGGGATATTTTAAAAATCGGTTTGAATTATACGGTTTTTTATTTTTTTACGCATTTATAATGTAATAATGAGCAACGTAAGTGATATTTCACAAATTTGCATAATCAGAGGATCGGTTCAGTACAACTATAGATGTAGTTATTTAAAGATATATATATTTTTTTAGGGGTGGCTAAAATGCATTCCTAAGGAATTTACCATGTATTGATTATGGGAGACATTTTATGACTTTTAATCGTCAAATAACAACAATTCTAGTACTTCCATAACTTCTTGTCCATCTGCACCAGTACAGGTTAACAGTGACGCATTAGTTATGAAAATCGGCCTACTGTAACCCTAGATTTAGTCGTGTAAAGAAATGCCCTATTCAATTATATACAGGGTGTCTATTAAAAGAACTCCGGGGTTTAAAAAATTAATATTTTTTAAACTATAAAAGATAGCAAAATTTGATCAATTCCTTTGAAACAAGCAGCTCAAAGAGTTTTACTCACACCAATTGGGAATGTTTCTCTCAACAGTTGGCAGCGCTGCGGAGCGTTGACCTTGAAATGGCGTAGCGGCTGCGGCAGGCAGTCAGTGTCGTCTGGACTGCCGTGCTATGGCGACGCCTCAACAAAAGGCTCAATGTGTTATTTGGCTCATAGAAACTAATTCTGTTGTTACTGTACAAAGAAACTTTCGACGTAGCTATGGTGTTGACCCGCCTACAGACAAAACAATTCGTCAGTGGTTAACTGCGTTCAAGGAAACAGGAAGTGTTTTGAAACAAAAGTCGCCGGGTAGGCCGCGTGTGTCTCAAGAGAATGTGGACAGAATCCGAGCTTCATGCACTCGAAGCCCTAAGAAATCGTTAACAAGACGCAGTCTGGAGTTGGGGTTACCAAGATCAACAGTCCATAAGGTAATTCATAAAAGACTTCGTTTAACTGCCTACAAGATTCAACTTTTACACCATATCAAACCGGCAGACAAGGTTAAGAGATTCAACTTTTCTGTTTCCATGCTGGATAAAATTGATGAAGATAATGATTTTTTAAAAAGTGTGGTTTTTAGCGATGAAGCTACTTTTCATGTGAACGGAACTGTAAACAGGCATAATTGCAGAATTTGGGGTTCACAGCCGCCCCATGAGTTTATTGAGTACGAACGTGACACGCCCAAAGTGAATGTTTGGTGTGCTCTTATGCATGACAGAGTCATAGGTCCCTTCATTTTTGTCGAAAGGAATATCAATGGTGATGTCTATTGTGACATGTTAGAGGAGTATGTTTATCCTCAGTTGAATGACATTGAGGCGGAGAAAGGTTTAGTTTACTTCCAACAAGATGGGGCGCCGCCACACTTCAGTTTGCGTGTGCGTGAGTCACTGGACGATCGTTTCGGCAACAGGTGGATTGGAAGGGAAGGACCTATTCCATGGCCACCAAGGAGCCCTGATATGACTCCGTTGGACTTTTTCTTCTGGGGGCATATCAAGAATCTTTTGTATGCGGAGAAAATTCTAAATGTTCGCCATCTCAGGGAACGAATAGTGAATTGCGTGGCGTCCGTTCCCCCAGACATGCTCGCCAGGACATGGGAAGAGGTAGAATACCGTTTCGACGTGTGCCGTGCCACTAACGGAGCTCACATTGAACTTTACTAAGTTGTTAAAAAATCTTGAAAATGTAAGCTTTCTAATCATGTATAAAACATGTATGTACGTTTTTTACTGTATTAAAATATTTTGTCTTAAAACCCCGGAGTTCTTTTATAGACACCCTGTATAATAAGATTATCTGATTCATATGGAAAGTGTAACAAAATTGTGTTTTTTGCTAATTTAAACCTGTCAAATAATAGTGTAAAAGATGAAAAACTGTAGTGAGCACCTTAGAAGTTACTTTTTAATATTTTGTATCTTATGTATCTTATATATGTCTTATATTATCTTATATCTTATATATCTTATGTATCTTATTTTAGTATTGGCGATTATTAATGATTTTACTCAGGTTTCTTAAAAGGATTCAAAGTGGCACATTGTAGCTTTTTTGCAGTATACTTTTCCGAATTGTGCTAAATATAGAATGATCTTATTGTTGCACTTGAATAACAAATAAATGAATACAGATTTGTTTGTGTTTGCGTACAGCGTCTCCGAGTGTAGGATAACATTGAAGGAGATTCATCACAGTTTTTTACTTTGTTTATTTACCACTTGTTTAGGTTTTTTACGTTTTGCTTCAGATTGTTTTTTTTCGTTACTTGAGTCAAGGGCTTTAATTTTTTATCACAAATGACTACCCTGTGGTGAATATATAAAGTAAGTTCTTAATCAATTAAATTATGATTTTCAATATTTTGATGACGTCATATCTGAAAATGCTCAAGGGTACCAAAGTGGCATCTGTCACTTTGGATTCAGCACTATTTTTTCCTTCACAATTACTAATAAAACTCCTTATATACTCATTTTTGTCACTTACCTTATACGGGCACCAGACTACCTACTTTATAAAAAGATTAAAACGAACTTTTAAATGTATTTATAAGGATTAGCATAAATGCATTCGTAGGAGTAAATAAAGAAACAATTTAGATTATTTTCACATGATTACATTTTTATAATCAATATGCCATAAAACTCACATGTGATTGAGATACGCTTAAACAGTCATTAAATAATGGCATTATATAAATAAATTGGTTTAATTAATTGATGTAATCATACTCGGAGGTGTAGTAGGAGTTTACTTGTTCAGTAGTCTCTATGGGCTCTGTCGTTTCATCTTCTACTGCTTCATTGTAGCTCGAAGGAGTTGTGACCGCATAGAAGTCTCCACTACCGCCGTAGAGGCACCTCGAGCACTCGTTCAAGATCTTATCAGCATCCAGTATCAGTTTGCCTTCCCTCAGCCAGCCACAAGTCTTATTGTTTGGCAGAATTAGGATCGATTGAAAGGAATTATCCATAATTGCAAGCTTTGTTTGGGCCTTACTCCACTCCCAGTTGATGGTCTTCCTGGCCAACTCAGCACACTCTCTTATTGCCTCTGAATTGAAGATATCTTGAGGTCATTGGCCGAAGCATCTCAACAACGCCACGTTGCCACCTTCTTGAAGTTTTAAGTTGAATTCCTTCACGATACTGATAAAGGTATCCACACCTACTCTTCTTTGTTGGGCAGTGAAGCTATCACATTCTGTGTAGTCTTTTACTCCTATGACACAAACATAATGAGTTACATAAAGCAATGTCCAAATTTAAACTTAATGTTAATAAAAATTTAAAATAATAATATTAGGGTTTAATCAGTTATCATAAATTCTAGAAATAGCAAACAGATAAGTTCACAGAAATTTGTTTTAAGATAGATGACTTCCTTCGTAAATATTTAACCATATTTGAAAAGGCCAGGCAAATATGGAACACAAAGAGAGTTCTAGTGGATTGAAACTCATCTAACAGTTAATCATTTATTTTAAAAACTGTAAATTTAGGATCACGTGATTTTTATTATGAAAGGTATATTCTAAATTGATCATTTTTAACTTCAAAATCGGCCAAGTAAAATTAAGAAATTATATTTTTGGCAGTGAAACAATAATTATTTTCCCGTAATGAGAGAAGCAATTTGAAGATCACCAACCATGTCGGTTGGGTTACTTTTTATTAGCTATTTGAACTTTCTTTGAAATTAATGTGTACATTGTAGATCGTTGAACATAAGGGATTTACGTTTAGAATTATAAGAATCCAACATTTTTATCTGACCTCAAAAAGGACAAATATAAAAAAATGTTTGCTTAAAAGATAAAAAAATTGTCAAATCAAAGTTGCGTGGCATTTTGTGTAATATTTGAATATTTAGCTTAAAATTAAATAATATACTCCGCTTCTGAAATAAAATGGTTACGTCCAATACATTTAGTGCAAGTAGGTCTATAGTGTTTTTATATTTTGATTTGAAATAAATCTTTATCCTGTTTACAAAAATACCACATTTGTGGTATTTTGTTTATAAAATAAGTCCATAGTTTAACAAAAAGCTTTTTTTAGCAATCATTTGTTGGATGTGTTATACTGGTTCTAGAATAAAAGTATTAAATTAATGTTTTACAGCTGATTTAAATTAAAAAAGCTGATTCATAGAGAAATCAGCAGTTTAAAAATGTAAGAAAATAAATTGCTTTATAGCATTTATAAAAAATTAATGATTTTATTACATTTTTAAACAGTTGATTTCTCCATGAATCAGCTGTTTTCAGTAATCGGCTGCAAAACATAAATCTAATTCTTTTATTTTGGGGCCAGTACAACATAACCAACAAATGGTTACTAAAAAACCTATACTATGCTATGTTTTTGTTGTACTATTTTTAAGCTAAACATTAAAATTATACGTAAAATTTCACAAAACTTTGATCTGACATGTTTTTTTATCTTGAAAAAATAAAAAATTAAATTTATTTTTGTTTTGGGAAAAAATGATTTGTTGAGTGTAGCGATCGAGTTTAGTGGAATTTTTCATTTCTTTGCACCATTTTATTTAGTTTATAACTACGCACTACTTTACTCATTTAAACTTCTTTCTAACTATGATAGTTTACGAGATCCCAATGGTGACCATTGTACTTCAGAGGATACTGTATAAATGGTACAGTCAGGCGGTATGAGAAGCCTATATAGCCTCTCTACAAGCATCTAGTATTTATTATTAGTTTAACTATAATGCATTTTAAGTACAAGTGGCAGAAGAACAGTATAACTATTAGATTAAACGTTGTATCTTTACCATCTGCAGTCAGGTTGTTCAGATTCTCAGTTGCTTTAGAATATCACTTCCTGTCTTTTTTTGACCTGTTCTCTTCCCAAGTTTTTTGTAATGCGGAATAGTAACCCTGCAGATACCTGCTGAGGTTGTCGTGATAAAACTGTTCACGATCCTTTTTGTCCTGAATCTGATTTTTAGCGAGATCCGAGTAGTATTCAGTTATTTGTTTATCGTGTTCATTGGTTAGCATTTGGTATTTATCCTTATAATAAATAAGATAAAATACTTGTTACAGTTAGGCTGTAGTCCTTCTGCTCCTAAAACAGTTTAATTTACAATTATTTGTTTATGATTAATGAGGAGATGAAATTGTGTTTATATTTTAAATAGAAAATTCCCATATTAATTTTTTTAACTGTTGAAACACCAAACTACCAGGATAATTTAGTATTAATTACCAGAAAAGATCGATTGTTGTGGACACAAAGTTAGAATACGTAATACCAATTAATTTAAATGTTATAAAAGTTAAGTGTAAAAGCATTAAACGTAGTTATGATTATTATTATCATTATTATTGATGTGATTAATAATAATGAATATGAATAAAATTGATGTGTCACATAATTAACCTTATGATGTGACTGACAAATTTATATATAGTGTAAATATCACAAAAAAATTTACATACATATTTGCTTAAAAATTGTACTTTATAAGTAGTTCTAAGAAGTTGCTAAATAATACCTAATGTTCCATAACTGTATACATAGTGGCTATCTGGTTTTATTCACCTTTTTATTGGAACTAAAGTCCAGCGTATGTATTTAAATCTTGTTATATAAATATTAAGTTTATGCCAGCGAAGAATCAAATACCTTTCCATTATCCAATTACAACTACGATTGAAAAACAAACACAAATGTTATATATAAACTTCAAATGTAAATACAAATTCATTGTATGTTTATCACATAATTATCATAATACTTCTCTTAAATTACTTCGTTCTTAAAATTTAAAGTAAAACGTTTATTTTAAAGTTTATTTAACAGTCATATTTTTTATACTTAATAGTTGTAAAACAAACGAAAAGGTGTGTCGTTTTAAGAACAACATTATAAATTTTGAGTTTTCAATATAATATCTAAAATTATTAATTTTAAAACAATTTTAATAAATAAACAAATATATTCTAGTATATATTATACTAGTGTGGCAAATTATTTATAAACCTCTACACAGCTTGATAGATTCATGGTGACCCGAGAATTCTTTGATTAAGTTAGTTAAATCAATAGAAGATTATCTTGGGCAAAAGAAACTGTAAGACCAGGTAATCAAACTTATGAAAATAATTGTTATCAAGATTTCAAATCAAATTTAATCGTCAATATTGTCTGAATAAAATCTTTAGTTTCCAAGTATTTCATTAGATTTCTTTTCGTACAGATTTATTTTTATTGAAGATTAAAATATTTTAAAATAAATCATGAATATACTTATGTAAATAAATCTGCATTTGGAAATGCTGATGACGAATATTTTAATTACATAGAATACTAAATACAATTAAATTTATTTCCATTTAAATTAAATTTGTTATAATTTTCAAAGTTTATTGGACAAATAATGTTTAAATGGGTTAACAGCGACCTGTGTGTGTGAATGCTTTCTTATCAGTAACTAAAATATGTAAAACATACAATAAATGGTTAAAAAAATAGAACTTAATTGGAAAAAAAACATATCAAAATAATAAAAAATATTGCAAACAATGTTATTCATTCAGAATATTTTTATTATTCTCGGTTTTAGTGTTTAGACCAGCATCAGCAAACAAAATTTGTCATAATTAATTTTCTTTGCAGACGAGGAAAGAAAAGTAGGGATAATTTTGCAGGAACTCAATGAATTATTGATAAGTGAAAGCTAATAGATAAGCAAAACAATAATACAATGATACAACATTTAAAATAAACGGATTATATAAGGTAACAATAGCGATTAATTATTTTGCCATTTGGAGTGGCAAAGTTTGATCATTTGTTAATGTCCAAGCAGTAAATGCAACTATGGTCATTTAATATTTTGAGCCAGAATATCATAGACAGTTAAAATATTATACTTACGGGAATGAAGTATGAATATCCTACACATTTATCAATATCATATTTAAGCTTATTTTTGTTCGCAACAATAATGTTAAAAGCCTTAGAAGTGCATTCTAAGATATTGTTTGTAAAGTTTATACATTGACTTTCATTAACCAGGTTAGATACAGTTTCAAATTGGTTTATACTTTCACTTTTGATCTGTTTTATACATCCTGCGAACCTCAGAATTCTTGTTGCTATACTCCAGGCAACGTTCCAGATTGTCCAGTGTATATTTAAAGCTCTTCCTGTATTCGTCTCGTATTTTTTCCAAAGCAGTATTTTTCTGTTCTTGTATTTGTAATTTGTATTATGTTGCAATGCACACTTGAAAGAAATCAACCCCTGGATCAAATTAACATGTTTAGCTCTGGGCCTTGTTGAAAATAATTATTACAACATCTAAGCTCTTCTATTCATTTCTAAATATTAACATTCTTTACTCCCTAAATCGAATCGTAAATTGTAAAATCTGTGAAATTGTTTAGTTTCACACGTACACCAAGTAGGGTAAATTGGTTAATGTTATCTAGAAGTTTATCTCGACACAGTGTTAGATAAATTTGTATTGACATTTCCAATTTCTAGTCTAAATACTCAGACGCAGTAGACAAAGAAAATCCTATTCTAATTTCGTAATAAAATTCCTTTTGGAACCGATGTTCATAAATTAACTGTACAATAATTAAATTCATCTCTAAAACCACTCCTAAGTTCAAAACTGTCTAAGTTTCAACAATGGATCATATTGTAAATTTACCTATAGTACTAAATGGATAGTGAGCTCCTCTTTACATAGATAATTCCAACCTATTTGTTGGTGGTATTAAAAGCTTTACCACAGCTTTAGAGTAACTATTTTATTTTCAAGATAGTATATCCAATATACAAAGCCTCGAGATTTCCCGTATTGCATATGCATGAAATATATTGACATTTTACAAAGAAAACGTAAAAAGCATACTGTTAGGAACAAACTTCATAGGGACTAACAGTGAACCTGTTATTCCCAATTGTTCAATGCCTTACAGTTTTTGCCATTGCACTTTAACCAACGGTCACCGCCTAACGGTCACTGTGAGGGTCTGACACTCACTCGTCAATCATCAATGGGTGGCAGGTGTGAGATGATCTCGTAACTCAGGGCTGGGATCCCACATCCAGCTTTAAGGCCTACTTAAACATAAAACATTGTGATTTCTGAACCGCTTGCCTTACAGTGAACACACGTTCGGTATCTGTATTTGTACTCGTACTTCCTCAAGTTAAAACACTTAAATCACGTAAATTATTTTACCATCTGTTTTTAAGATTACTGTTTGTTTGGAAGTATATTGTATCGTTTATGCACATATTATAATACATAAAAAGTTGATTTACACTTATTATTACATTAACACCAAAAGAATGTCAAAGGAAAAAACTATAGAAATTTGACCTTAGTGGCCATCGCGGCCTAACCTAACCCTTGGCCTTTTGGTTAACATGCTAATAATTAGACTACTGGATGTCCAGAAATCTTAGCACCATTTATCATTACTGTATTAAACTGTTCTTTGGCTAAAGTGGCAGCTGCTGGCGATTCAAATAATGTATACTAAAGCGTATAGGAACCAATAATCTTATTTTAAGGAGAATATATTATGAAATGTTCGCAGCAAAGGATTTCCTATTAAATTGTACAGCCGAAATGAGTATTAAATATAATATAGAATTTTAATATTGAATATATAGGCTGATATGTGAGCAATAATTCTAATATATCCTGCACTCAGACCATTACGCTATCAAGAACCGTTAGTAAGGTCATACCTTCCTGGACGGCTTCTTCAATAGTCTCTTTTATATCTTCAATACACCTTCGCATCTTCCTGCTTCTTGGTGGTGGAACTTGTTTTAAATGCTTATCTGCATCTTTCATCAGCAAACTGAGGTCAGATGCGATGCTTTGATTGAACATTTGCCAGACTGAGTGGACCTCCTTGCATATCAGGTTTTCCGTTGCCCACCATCTTTCAACTATTTGTTCGTCGTGAAATATCAGCATTTGTTCAACTATGTCTACCTCTTGCCAGTAGCTGTACAGATCGTTACTCTGTCCTTTAACATGATAACATAGGCAAAATCCTATCTGCAAACGACAAAGATAAATAAGAACTTTTTAACTGCGTAAGTATAGCTGTATACGATTGGTGGTATCTCCTAAAATATCTAACTTAACTCCTTCAAGTTTCAACTTCAATCCACATAACAAATCAGCATTTCCTTTAAAATTCTAATACAAGTTCAAATCCAATTTAATATTTAATATTATTTAAACAAGATTCATTAGTGTGTTTACTGAAACTAGTTGCCTTGTTCTATTCTCAAGCGACATGTTTTTATGGTGAGATGTGAGATGAATAGATTAGTAGTATTTTCTTCTTTTTTAGGTGTTCGTGCGAACAGTCTCCTGTGTTTTTGTATACTGGTGGCAAATCCCAAAGGATACCTTATTTATTTATTTTGGTGAGAGTTGCCCAGTAAGGAAATATTAATAGTTGTTATATTCATTAATAAAATGTAACCACCTTAAAAGCCGATTTGATATACTAAGGATAAATATGCCATTAAATGCTTTGAGTATGTCTTACCAGTTGCTTATAATTAGTTATTAATCTATCGTAAAGCCTAAAAAGCGTAGGGACATGTTTAAAACATAAGGATTTATTCAATAACAAATAAATAAATAAAGTCAAATACGCAACCCCATCACAGTTTAATGTTTGTGTTTATCATTATTGGGAGAACATTATTAAAATTACATTATTTACATTGTAGTGGTCAATGTAAACAAATATTATTCAAATAACACAAAGGTATAATTTATATTACTTACCATTTTCAATTTTAAGAGATTTTATTAAAAATTGAATACCATGAATGATTTAACGGTGTGTATCATTGTAGTTCAGTATTTATATAACAGCTTTTACTTGGAAATAAACAGAGTATTTTAGTGTCATAAAAAT
Organism: Allygus modestus; assembly: GCA_963675035.1. Lineage (NCBI taxonomy): Eukaryota > Metazoa > Arthropoda > Insecta > Hemiptera > Cicadellidae > Allygus > Allygus modestus. The sequence continues at coordinate 28,455,283 of OY776115.1, read as the reverse complement.
TAATATGTGATCCACGTAAAGCGTTGTTATTTGCAAACCTAAAGCTGGGTTTTCCTAGGCGCGGAACTTTTCGGTAGCGGAGAGCACAGAACACTGGCCTCTTCTCATCATGTAATCAAATGGCGCTGTTTTCCTAGACAGCAGAATTGTTCCGCGCCGCGCCACGGATTAACTTAATCCGCTCCCGTAGCAGAGGAGCCCGCTCTCCGCCGCGGAATAGTGTTGAGGTTATGTTGGTGTCCCGTGATCAAATGAGTTTGGGTAAATTTAGGGCGTTAGATGACGAGAAACTAGTAATACAAGGCCATCCAATTATCTGGAGTCTGGCTGGTATTATAACAAACAGATCATTAAATACGAGTAATTACAAAAATTATCGTACTTTTTAAAGTAAAATAACATTTCCCATGTACTGTTGTTTTAGCTTAAATAATAGGCAGTTTTATTGCTTGTTTTTTTGTTAGTAAAATCTCAATCGTTATCCCCGCAACAGTCACCACCAAAATGAGCTAGGTTATTCCGCAGTTGGTCGCCGAGAAAGACCACGTCTAGGAAAATAGAATTCCGCTGAGCTGAAACTACGAGCGGAGAATCTCCGCGTTCCGCGCTCCGCTGCTGAAAAGTTCCGCACCTAGGAAAACCCAGCTTTAAGTATAATCGTAAGAATTTAACCATATATGAATAGATTATTTATTTGATATATATATATTGAGGTTAATATAGACCACTTACGACAGCGATAAGCACCCGTTTCATGGTGGGCATATATAAAACCCTGTTACCACACGAAAAATACCTGAAACTGTAAAATTCATATATAATTTAAATATTTAACAACCATATTGTGAAATTTAAATAAGTATAAATGTACCATATATAAATCTAATCTACAATATAAATTATTTACACAATACACCAAAAACAAATCAAATTTAGTAAAATATAGCTTCTAAGATATGTTTAAGTTTGAAATTTTGGAATATTATACCATATTACTGTGTTGTATGTAATCACCACTGATATCATGGTTTGAATTGATTTAGTATCATTACATCTACACAATCACTTCATTCTACTAAAAAATGGTATTTAAAACAATATATGAACCGTTATGGATTTGAAAAATATAGTTTATAAAATGACAATATCTTATTTATTTACAAATAAATTAATACTTCCCTAAACTTAAATAGTTTTGTAAAATATTTATCCTTTGAGACTAACGGTATAAATGTTTGGTAAAGATTTTATTAAATCATGCAACTCATTATTAATTTCTACAATTAGTTTTTTGAAATATAATTGAAAGAACAATTTAATAATAAAATGTCTTTATGTATTTAAATTAAAATATATCAACTAATATAGGTTTAACAAATTAACTACAGTCTCTTGTTGAACGAATTTCAATTAACTGCTTCCAGACTAATCAATTTAATGAATTGTAGGACTGTAAAGCAACATCGACATGTATTCAACTTACCTTTTCTCCCGAAATCCAACTACACCTTCTAGTCGTTGTCTGGTGGTATATGTACCAATAGTGTAATGATAATGATTCTTGTTCAGCTACCGGTTGTTAGTGACATCATAGCTTAGAATTAGCCAAGAACCTGAGTCACTGACTTTTATAATTCTAAAAACAAGTTAAGTTCTCTTAACAGGTAAACCCAGATTTTAGTATCAACTCCGTTAAAAGACTATAAAACTGCGAAAATTTAAACTAAAAAATGTTAATTGTTATATAGGATTAAATACTTGTATACAAACCGTACATATAAAAGGCACGAAACTGTGTGCGAAAATGAATATCAGATGCAAGTAAATTGTCTTTATGGGGTACTCATATGAGGTGTTGTGAAGGGTACAATAAATTTTGAAAATCAACTTCGGGATTTTTGGAAGAGCAGATGTATCAACAGCTACTTACATAAGCTAGTGTAGTGTTGAGTACATGATGCGTAGTGTTGGATTTGTATTGATATTAAATACCCCCGTAGCAGCAAACCTGCATACTCAGCGAATTTCCAATGCATATTAATTTATCTTGATACCACATAAAGCTACATACCAAGTTTCATCAATATACATTCATAAATAAACGATTCATGACATTTTAATTATTCTCCATAAGAATAACATGGCGGCTGAGTATGCAGATTTGCTGAAATAAGGAACACTAAAAATGGGCTTTTATACAAATATCAATATACCTCAACTAAGTAAAGCCACGTACCAAGTTCTATTAATTTATGTTCATAATTAAAGGAGATAACACGTTAATTATTCTCCATAAGAATAACATGGGGCTGAGTATGCAGGTTTGCTGCTACGGGAACTATCGGGGAAAAAATGGGGTTTTGTGCAAATATCAATAGACCACAATGAAATGAAGCAATATACCAAGTTTCGTCAGGATAAGTTGATAAATAAGCGAGATATACAATTTTTATTCTCCTCCATAAGAATAACATTGGACAACGTACTGTGTTTAGCACTTTCAATATCTCAGTAACCAATTAACGTAGAGCAATGATTAAAACATCAAATTGTGAGTATTTTTAAGCTGATTCAAATGGAAAAAAATAAAATTTTACTTTTTCAAAAATTGTATGAAAAAAACTCAAAAAACCCATTTTTGGGGTACAAAACCCCCCCAAAATACCCCTTCGGATAGGTCGATCCGTCTGGTTTTCGAACTTAAAGTCATAAATGCTGCTTTACACGTTTGTACCAAATTTCATCAAAATCGGATCTTTTTCACGAGCGTTATCGCACCCACGGACACATATATATATATAGATGGATATATAGGTATATATATATATATATATATATATACAGTTTCGAACGAATGGTGTTTTTGGGGTCTGGGGACCTCAAAACGAAAAGTTATCATGGTCCCGGGCCTAGGTCTTACCATGCCGACTACGGTAATAGCTTCTTCCCTATAGAGGAAATTCGCTAAAACGCAAATTGGTTTTTTCTCACTTTTTTAAACCACAGTATTATGTTTATTTGCCTTGTTTTCATTTAATATTGTCAGTTCCATACAATAGGAACTATTGTATAGAACTATCATAACACTTTATGTATCTTCCAATTGTTATCATAAAATTAAAATTGTAACAACAAAGATAAAACATGAAAACAAGAACGATTAAGACACTTGATCATAATAAATTGTTTAGCGAATTTCCCCTATAGGGAAGAAGCTATTACCGTAGATCTCATGGTAAGACTTAAGTCCGAGACCATGATAACTTATATCTGGTATATATATATATATATATATATATATATACATTTTAACGAATAGTGTTTGTGGCATCTACGGACCTCAAATCGAAAAGTTCGAATATGTATATTTATTATTTTAAACATTTTAAACACAGGACCTTGTTTTATATTATTTTATTTTAAGACCGACATGTTTCGGACCTTAAGGCCGTAGTCATGATTATAAACAAAACTTAACCTCACAATTAATATAAAGAAATCTAAATGTAAACAATGAATTGCTGATAATATAATCATATAACTTTTTCCCAGATTTTCTGTAGTATGCCTTTCAACTATTGCTGCTTTTGGGTTGTAATTTCAAGATTTTGTTCATATATTGGGTTTTGCATATAAATTTGCTTGGTGTTAATAATATTTTGGGAATCTTTTGTGTGGCTGGAGTAAATGTTGGATTCTTCTTTAATGTGAAGTGTGTCTCCTTTTGACCCATATTCTATTATTTTCAAATCATATTCTATGCTTTTAAATTTATGATTGTACTTTATCATGTGCTCTGCAACATTTGACTAGATGCTGTTTTTTATTTTTTTTAAGGCGTTTAGCACACGTTCTTCATATCTACAGTTGAACATCCTGCCGGTTTGTCCGATTTAATATGTTTGGCACTCTGCACAATTCATCTAATAGATACAGGATCTCTGAAGTCGTTTTTTACTTTTTTGGGTTATTTAATAAGTTGGTTGTTGATAATTTTCAAAGCATTGTTTTTGGTTCTGTAGCTTATTTTAAATTTTGGTTGTCGAAACGTTTTTCTTATTGCTCTATTGAATTTAGTGCTGTATGGCAAACATAAATATTCTTCTTCTGTCTTTTCTGTTTGCATTGTGTCTTTATTCTTCTTTCTTTGTTTCTTTTTCATCATATTTTTGATTATTTTTTATTTGTATCCATGTTTTAAAGCATTTTAAAAATGTATTTAATAAAAATCTTTTTTTGTTTTAACACTTGAATTTTTTATGGGGATGTTAATCAAACGATTGAGCATAGAATGGAAGGTTGATATAATTTGTTCCCATGAATGGTTTGAATCAATTAGAATTATACAATCAATAGTACATGGTTTTCTGAAAACTTTAAAGATATGTTTTCCATCTTCATTTGATATTGAAACATCAAAAAGTTGATTTTTGATTTTTTAACTTCTTGGTAAAACTTAATCGAAACTGATATGGAATTTACATAATCTAATAGTTTTGTTGCTTCTTCTTCCGATCCTTCAAAGAGACAAATAAGTACAATCATAAATTTAAAAGCATAGAAGATGATCTGCAAAAATAGAATATGGTTCAAAAGGAGATAAACTTGACATTAAAGAAGAATTCAACATTAACTCCAGCTACAAAAAATATTCCCAAAATATTATTAACACCAAGCAAATTCAAATAAAAAACCCAATATATGAACAAATCTTGAAATTAAAACCCAAAAGCCGCAATCTGGAAAAAGTAATTTGATTATATTATCAGAAATTTACTGTTTACATTTAGATCTCTTTATAATTGTGAGGTTAGGTTTTGCCTATGACCATGACTATGGCCTTAAGGTCCGAAACATTTCGGTTTTAAAATAAAATAATTTAAAACAGTTTTCTGTGTTTCAAATGTTTAAAACAACAACTATATTAGTAGCCCTTTTTACTGAAAATAACACACATACATATATTGTCCGTAAGCACGATAACTCTCGTAAAAAAGGTCTGATCTTAATCAAATTTGGTACAAATGTGTAAAGTACCATTTATTTGGACGAGTTCGAAAACCAGACGAATCGCATCATCAAAAGGGGGGGATTTACAGGGTGTTGTACCACAAAAATGGGGTCTTTTGGGGTTTTCACATGTCATTTTTATTTAAATCAAATTTTAATTCTCACCATAGAATTCAACTTAAGAAAATTTGGTATTTTGACCATTGCTCTACGTCAATTTGTTATTGAGATTATGAATGTACTAAACACAGTACGTTGTCTAACGTTATTCTTAAGGAGAAAAAGACAAATTTTATATCTCGCTTATTTATAAACATAAACTGACGAAACTTGGTATATGGCTTCATTTGGTTTTGGTTTATTGTTGTTTGCACAAAAAATCAATTGTTCGCAGCAAACCTGTAGCAGCAAATCTAGGTACTCGGTCCCCATGTTATTATTATGGAAAATTTAAAAAATGCCATATATCGCTTATTTATGGATGTATATAGATGAAACTCGGTATGTGACTTCACTTAGGTGAGTTCTAATGGTATTTGCATAAAAACCCATTATATTTTGTTCCTTGTGGCAGCAAACCTGCGTACTCATCGCCAAAGTTATTCTTATGGAGAATAGTTCATATTTTAAATATCGCTTATTTGTGAACATATATTTTATGAATCCTGGTAAGTGGTTTAATGTGTTACTATGACATATATATATATATATATATATATATATATATATATATATATATATATATATATATATATATATATATATATATATATATATTCATTTGAAATTCGCTCAGTACACAGGTTTGCTGCGACGGGGGTGTTTATTTAATGTTTCATGTTGTTGACCTCTATATCCTCTATATCGATATCCTGAGCGGTTTAATTATTTTATTTACATATATTAATGATATTTCAACTGCCATCTTTTTTTAATGTATATTTAACCATTTATTTTTAAAAACATATAAATCGCCATACAATTTACGTTGAACAGCAGTAACTGTAACTATTACAATAGGGTACAGACAGGCGGTCCATGAGAAAGTCAAACACTTGCTCAGAAGGTTCGGCAAGTTACGTTTACACAAGTAAATGCAAACAGACTCCTTGATAATAACACTTCCACAGTCAGTCAAACTGTAGGCTCCACTGTGTTGTTTCATGAACTCTGATTTCCAGTAGGGTACATAACTTTATAACCCTCCGTCGGAAATAGATGTATAAATGACCCTCCACCCCGTCCTTGCGGAGTGCCTCTTTCTTATTAGTGAATTTCCTTTGGAAAGTGAACTATTAGCATGACCCGCACGGTGAAACTTAAGCCCGGGACCACCATAGAAGTTCCTAACGTGACCCCCTGAAAACGTTTTGGGGGGTCGTTCAAAATTTTATATATATATATATATGTATATGTATATGTATATATATATATATATATACACATATATATATATATATATGTGTATGCACTCTAGCGGTCACATTTTTTGTCCGACTTACTTAAAATTTGGTAGAGACGTTCCTTTCTATAATCTGTTGCACAAATTCGTTGGGCAAAAAAATCGGAAAACTCTAAACCCATTTTTTGGGGATTAATCTTTAAAATTTCGAGTTTTTGGGCCCAAAAAGGGTCAGAAAAGCCCCATATGTAAAATTAATGCATGAAAAAAGATGGGGATTAGAGAGGCGAAATTTTAAAGCCCTATCTCGTTATTCTAGCATAAATATTTACCGAGTTATTAAAGAAAATGTGTATCGGCTAAACACAGTACGTTGTCTTATGGGGGTTTTACACTAGAAAAGCCTGTTATTCCTTTGTTAAAGTACTTTTATTATCCCCAGCAACCTCACGCCTACTTTCAAGCCTGTCTGGACATTCTCCTAACCTTATAATGCACAAAATTGTATTCCCAGCATTGCAAGTAAATGAAACCAGGAGTATCAGAACACCCAAAAAATCAATTTTTTCAGATTTCAATAAAAATTGGACAAATGTATGTTTTTACACTGATTTTTAGTTTTAAAAGTTTTTATGTGGAAATTCACTTCCCTCACGTCAGCGTACTGCGTGCGAACTCGTTTATTGTTAGTTCCCATTAAATTAAACGTTACATATTAAGATTATTACACTTAACTTACAATAATAACGTTATGCATTATAATACATTGTAATGATTAATTTCATTATTTTTATCATGCACACCTAAAAGTATTTATCGTTGAAACTATCTTTAGCTACAAAACCTATTACAATTTTGTGTTTACAACTTGTGTTTTAACAGCGTTTCCTGGTATTGCTACTATAAAGTACGGCATAGGTTTTCCCGACTGTGAATTACCGCAATGAGTGTTATCGCAAAGAAACACTGACGTGTTTGTCACTTTGTAGAACCTACAAAGTTTAGGCAATTAGTTTAATATTATATTTATTATAACATTTTAATTATTTAATCTTTATATAACCTAGTCATTCTTTTTTTACTTACCTCTAACAATTCTCGGAATACTTTTTACGAAGTTTTACAAGGTGATGTTAAAAACGCAAAATATATGATCTTGAGAATAAATAATTCGAACATAAAATCGCATAAATGCAATAATAAAATAACAAATAAATACAGTTTTTCTCCAACTTTATCCACAACAACAATAAATATAAAGGTATTTGACTTACCGTCTTGCCCTCTTGTAGCAGACAACACTTCCAGAGTCAAAACCAAGAACAGAATAACCACTGTGACGATCACTGCACTCCTGAAACAAAAAAATAAAGTTAAACACAAGTTCGAGAACAAAGCTTTGTTTTAGGAAGGTTAGTTCTACAGGATAATTTTACGCCACAGTACCTCTGCATTGTAAATAAATTCGCTTCGGTCTTTTACCTTTCTTTAAGCTTCAAGTGACAAATTAGTGGAAACAATTTATTTTAAATTACTACTTTTAATTTGATAACACTAGTTTTGAGGCTCAAATGATTTTATTTTGGCGTGTTTGCTAACAACAAAAATACTCCTCGTATTTTCTGGAAAAAATTATACTTATAGCATTACCGCCCAGTTCAACTATGATAGCTCATAACAGTATTAACTGATTTTGATGAATCAAAAGAGCCGGTATTTACTATGGATGTTTTAAGTAATTAAAAATAAATTATTAATGAAGTTTCGCAATTACTAAATATATCGTAATTAGTTTACGATTATTTAGGTTATGCGTAATGCGTATATAGCCTTAAATGCGATTGAACATTGTTGAAGTTCAGTGTATTTGTTAACATTATTTGAACTTTCCAACACAATTTAAGCTTATGAAGATTTATTAGGACTGCCAGTGTCGGAAAAAAAACGGACATAATAATTTAGAAGTAAATTAGTGAAATAAACTAAACTAATTCTGGCTACACTCAGTAAACCACTCAGTAGTTCAGGCTAAAGTTCTCTGTCGCTATACAAAGCGGCTTGTGTGTATTCCAATGATGTGTTATATTTGAAACCAAGCGATGGGGTAAAATAAAAATTCTAAGTGATTGATATAAATAAAAATCAGAACAAATTAAACTTAAATAGTAAAACTATTATTAAATCGTATAAGTGGAAAACAATTTTAGAGTCGAACTTGATCTCACTGTCAGACTATATCAATCCGTAAAAGGAGACCGAAACAACTAACGACCAAAGACATGAATAAGGCAACGTTTCCGTATAATCGAATATATGTACAATTTAAACAACTGAGGTGATATGGTTTAAACATAATAAATATAAACATATGAGCAGCTGCTTTACATTTATTCTGTAGAAATCATGGACTAATGTGGGTATGTGGTTTATACAGAATAAATGTAAAGTAGCTGTTCATATGTTTATATTTGTTGTGTTTACAAATATCACCATGTGCAACCTGTTTTTGTATACAGAAATTTCTAGTTCTTGTCTTCTACCAACAAAATTTCTATGATTTTTTGTAATAATAAATCGTGTAATATTACATGTGTGGATAGTTATTTCAGTTGGATTAACCTTATTACACAACCTTCTAATTTGATAGCAGCCTTTTTTTAAGCTTTCATTTTGGATTATTATATAATTTACATTAAATTGTGGCTAGCCAAATAACGATAGATGCATAGTAATACACAAACAAATATGAAGTAAGTTGAATTTAGTCCGAATTCCTAAAAGGTTACTACGATGCACGAAGGTTGCTTACGATAACGGGAATAGCTAATCAGGATATGAATTGTTAGAAAATAAATATGGCTTGTGAAAACTGTTTTATATAGTAATAAATGTCAGTGTTCTTCTTTGTAAAATGTTCCTAAAACTTGGATTAATTACATAAACGCATTTCAATTGTACAAATTTAGATGGTTGCCTATAATACTGGCATAGATTTGAAATATATAGCACAACAAAAATGTTATAATGATACAACTGTGTTTAATGTAGATGAATAACAAATTTGTCTTATTAAAAAATGAATGTTTGATTTAAAGTCAGTCGAAACTAGATAAAACTAAAGTGATATCGTAGAACTAACGTTGTAATTAAGTCTTCTTATGTAAGATTGTAATACTTCATAAAATGTGTCACATCTTCTATTATTTACATCTCCTTGATAAAATTGTTTTAAATTTCTTGTTAAATAGTTCAAGATATTTTACTAATACATTTTCTTTAAAACTGATAAACATACTTTTATTTTAAAGTAAAATATTTACTAAAAAGTTTGTTTTTAATTTAACATGAATAAATGTTAACTTATTAAAGTTAGACAGCTTTTTAACGTTCACCTTTAGTGTAAAGTTGTCAAAGTTGTTTTTGAAACCGAGTAATAATCTCGATATTAATTGCATTCAAATCTTTCCAATTCACTTGATTTGATATATTAACGTTATAAAAGAAAAATAAATCATCGTATCATAGTTACAGAGTTTTCTGGAACAAATGCTATACAATTATCACTAAACTATTTTTAAATGTATTCGTAGTTATTTCAACAAAATTCCTAAAACTATTAACTCCAGACTAATCATAAAGCTAAAAGGGTGAAGTTTCAGAGAATTTTCCTAACCCAAATTAAACAGGCATCAACATAAAACGTGCGGGTCCCCAGACTCTTGTTACTGTTTACTGCGTTTTTACTGCTCATTTTACTGCTTGTCCTAGAATTGCTGCTCTTAAAGACCTGGGAGACATCTTTAATGATTCTAAGAAATTGCGTTGAAGCAAAACACTGACAACTAAGTATATGTTTGTTGTAATTTAACATCTGACATTTGTTTTTCATACCCTTTAAATATGATTATTTAAGAGGGACAGTGATAATAATTGACTTTATTACATACATAGCACGATAATTGTATTAAGGTTTATAAAAATAGACGACCTGATTTTATTTGAATGGGATTGTGCATTCGCATAACCTTACTAACAAGGAGTTGATGCATGTTACAAATAAATTTGTGTTTAACAGCTTACATTTATTAGTTTCACAGAATTTTTACACTATCATTATACTGCGGATTTTAATTATAAACGTTATTTTTATATTTAGACACTTATGAAGATTGAGAAAAAATATATTTTATTTCATTTAAAAGTAATATAGGAAATAGAGATAAGAAAACTACAAAATGAATCCCCAATACTCTGAGGTGTCAGTTTAGAAATTGTTTTCATGTAAAAACGTTGATACAACATTTATATTAGTCTATTATTTATAAACTTGTCTAATACAACCTTTTTCGTACAGTTAAAAGATAAATTTAAACAATTATAAATCATAAAACGTAAAATAAAAATATATTTTTGTCTATTTATTAGTAATTTATTTTCCACATTAACTTAAACAGTATTTTAAAAATAATTAAAACATGATAACAATATCATGCACTTAAATAAGTGCATTTAGGAGTTATATAGAAACAGTAACTAATAGCGTCTAGTTCTACTTGGCAGATTATATTTTTGAGGATTGAATTTGCAGATCAATGTGACCCGACACTACGGCTCCAGGTTTTGGGGGGGGGGTTGATGGTGAGGGGTGAAGGTGAAGGGGCATCTTGGCATCACTTTATAGCCGTCCAGTAAGCTTCTAACTTTAGCTGAAATATAAGAATCCATGTATTTTAAACTTACTAGAAATGATTACAGCTTGACCTCTTATTTAAAATAAATGTTTCGGTGAGATTTATTCACTAGTCACTCTTAAAAAATTAGCATTGTTTTAAAGAAAAAACCATGCTATACTCGATGTTTTATTTTGCCAAGTGATAAGATAGTAACATAGGCGAGAAACAAACGTGTTTCAATACAAAAATAGCCGTGACTTCTAAGATTATCTGGTATTTTCCCCCAAAATGTATATACTTACATGAGATAATTATTAGGTGATTATTATAAAATCACATGATTTTCATGTTTAATCATTGTTGATTTTTTATCTACCTTATGATAATTATAAAGACGAAAAGATAAAATATATTTCTTATACATCTATTTATACGTATTATATATACTTTTTATAGAATTTGGTTTAAAGATTTTGAAATTACTGGGTGTTTCTTTTATCTTTAAACACATTTACTAACCCAACAATATCTATAACTGATATTTTCTGTATTAGCAATATGCAAAAATGAACTTACATTTTTATAAGTAGCGACATTGCACGGCCCAATGACGGATCAGTTACTTAATGACTTGTATACATATTTGTTTTTAATTTTACTGAGTTTTATTACATTATATAGTTTGCCACATGTTAGAAAAGTTATCGATAAATCGCCACCAAATATACAGTTTTATATAATAATGTTAACTTTTACTAATTTATTTTTCTATACAAATAAATGTGTTTTTACGCAAATGTCAAATACGATTTTCAAATACAAAAATAAACTATTTCCCTCAATTATTTGTTGATACAAATGAGACTAATCAAAGGACAACTGTAAAGTATCTTGGTATACACATTGACGAAGCAACGGACAACGCATATAAATTCAGTGTGCCATTTCTTGCCCCTCAGTGATGTGTCAGTTGGCTTCGGCATCAATATCTACTGCGGTTGGTGTATATTTTACTGTTTGAGTCCAGACTGAGATATGGCCTGCTCATTTGGGGATCTGCTAATCAGTACTTAAAGAAAAAGTCTGTATAGCGCAGAAACGAATTATAGGTATACTAGCTGGTCTAGCCCCAAGATACTCCTGTAAGGACGCTTTTAAACAGTATAATATACTCAAATTCCCATCCTTATACATTTATGAGGCCGTTATTAATGTCAAGTTTAAAGGTAATGGATGGGGCTACAATAAACAACAGGAACACAAGGGCTAAAAACCTGAGGAAGACTCCTCACCAGTCGTCATTGGCTGCCAATATTCCTCATAATCCAGGAGAAAAATATTTTTGGAAACTCCCAGATAACCTGAAACTGGTTCGGGAATAAAAACAATTTTGAGATAATTTGAAAAATTATGTTGTGGAGGGATTGTTTTACTCGGTCAGGGAATTTTTCGGGGATGGTTAGGTTGGACTGTATTATTTATTTACATTTAAATTGGTAAATTGTAACATGTAAACAATGTTTATTTATTTTTTAAGAGAATTTATTTCCTTTTGGTCCATGATCACATTGTATGTGTAGGATTAATTTAAATTGTCATTGTTAAGATGGACGTGTATCTTAATGTGTAAATGTGATTCTTGTATTCTTTGACATTCGTTCATACATTTTTTTAAATGTCCAACGTCAGTACACGAATTGAATTGAATTAATTGATTACGATAATAAGGTAGGTTAGAATCACTTAAAGTATGTTAAACTTGTATATAGCCTATTTACAAAATATTTATATGAATACACTAAGTTTGGAAATAGACGTCAGAATTTATTCTCATCAAAACCTTTACCTAAAGCTTTAAGGACCTGTTATGAATATATCTCAAACAGCTTCAAGTCTATGAATAATACATCCAGAGTACGTTAGACGTTGAGCTGAGAAGGCTTATCAATATTCTCGGTATTCTAGTTTGCATTATCCATCAGCCAGAACTTGGTTATTGACATAAATATGACAGACTAATGACAGATTAATATTTACTAGGGCTGAACTTATGTTCCATCATGAATAGGAAACGGATATGCATTTTATATCAAGAGTGTTTAAGATAATCTTTAAAACCATAACACGTGCCTTCACAATATGATTTTACATTTTATTTTTTTTATTTTATTTATGGTTATTAGTTACTTTACAAGGGAATTTAAGATGATCAAACTGCAAATATGAATAACTCACCAACGCGAACTGATTCAGAAAATAGTTGTTCACGTTGTTAGAACATTAGCTGAAACAAAGCGTGCGATATACTGATTTAAATTTAACCATATTTTAGCAAAAACATGTATTCAACATAAATTAGATATACATATAAACCGTTTTATATGTTAATTACTGTTTTCAAGTTTCGAGTTACAAAATATAAAAAAAACGCATTGTATTGTGTTGAAAAGTGACTTTGATTGTCAATAACCCGATAGTTTTACTATCGATCCTAAGAATGTTATATGTCACTTGTAGTCCAACATAAGACTACAATTACATCATATTTCTAATCCCATCAATATATTGGAATGTATTAATCAGATAAATATAAAATTTTGATGAGTAAAGTTGATCTCACACTACTAGACTATTTAGCCTAAAGTTTTTTTTAATTTCTTAACACATAAGAATTTTTCCCTCTGCGTTATAGTGATACGTCATTTTATTCCCGTTAACAAACCATAGAAAAAAAATAGAAAACTAATAAAACGAAGTTTTATACGAGTTTACGAGGTATACTAGTTTAAAATTCGTATATCGGATTATTAATTCTATTTATTCGCACGTTTCAGAAAGCTCGTATACAATATTCCGTGTGTTGTACTGTACAGTGTCGCAGTGTCGGGGTGTGGTTGGTGCATGTATTATACATATGCCTTTGGGGCTAGCCTCATCTGTATAAGTTGGTTACACTTGGCTCCTTCTCATAACTATAATCTATAGAACTTAAATTGTTCACTTTGTTATAATAATATAAGTACATTTATATGTACTTACTAAAAGAAGGAGTAGATACTAGCGTAGTGTTTTCTTTCTACTTTTGGGTTGTTTATCGAATTTCCCATATGTATATATGTATATATATATATGTGTCCGTTAACACGATAACTTGAGTAAAAATCGTCTGATTTCGATGAATTTGGTTCAAATGTGTAAAATAACATTCAAGACTTTAAGTTCGAAAACTAGAAAAATTGGAAAGTGGGAAGGAGGTTTTATGGGGGTTTACAATTTTCCAAAAATCTGTTTTTTGCATTTTTCACCCTAAAATTTTTTAAATACTTAATTTTGGTTCCAACCATTTCATAGAGTTTAAAAAAAATAATCTAGTATTTTGAAACATTAACCTAAGTTAAGTGGTTGCGGAGAAAATCCAAAAAAACGTGCTCATAAAATCTCCCATATTAACCTTATGGGAAAAAGGTCTTTTGCTTTTCCTCAGTTAATTTTAATGTAAACCTCACATGTGCTTTTACCAATCAGTTCAGATCTACAAAACAATCGTTTTGGTGTTTAAAATCTTATTCTACGTCCAACCGTTGCAGAGATATTCAAAATGCTAAACACAGTACGTTGTCCAATGTTATCCTTATGGAGAATAATTAAAATTTGATATCGCGATTATTTATGAATGTATGTTGATGAAAGTTGGCATTTAGGTTCACCTAGTACTGGTCTGTTGGTATTTGCACAAATATTTATTTTTTGTTGATTATCCCCGTAGCAGCAAACCTGCGTAAGCAGCCCCCATGTTATTCTTATGAAGAATAAGTAAAACGTAAAGTTTCCCTTAATTATGAACATAAATGAATAAAACTTGGTATGAAACTTCGACTGGTTAATTTGTATTGATAATTGCATAAAAACACATATTTTGTGTTCCTTTTTGCAGCAAACCTGCGTACTCAGCTTTCAATGTTATTCCTATGGAGAATAAATAAAATGCTATATATCACTTTTTATTTGGGTATTTTTATGAAACATGGTGAGTGGCTTTATGTAGTAGTGAGAAACTTGTACATGCATAGGAAATTTGCTGAGTCCGCAGGTTTACTGCTATAGGGGTATTTATATATACAATTTTCGTTATTTGACCGAACACACCATTAAAATGTTATCAAGTTATAACATTCTCACAATCAATGGATTAATTTTCTGCAATAATCATAAACGAGGTCACACGCAGCACGCTGACGTGAGGGAAGTGAATTTCCGCATTAAAATCTTTCAACAAATCAAATGAAGGGTTAAAAACAACACCGGTAACATTTTTTTGGAAAATTTAAAAATGTTATTTTTGACTGTTCTGATGCTCCTGGTTATTTTTAAATTTACTATTAGGATGGAAATGTTGTACATTATGGGGTTAGGAGGAGGTATAGTCAGGATAACAAGTTGGTATAGGGGTCTTGGGAGTGATAAAACTACATCAAGATATGAAAAACAGCCTTTTCCAGTGTAAAATCCCCATAAGACAACGTACTGTGTCTAAGACAATTAGCATTTTCTTGAATAACTCGGTACATACTTGTTCTAGTATTATTAGAGAAGGCTTACAACTTTTGGCATTTTACGTAAAATAATTTAATATACAATAATGTTACATTCGGGGCTTTCCTGACCTTTTTTGGGCCCAAAAACTCAAAATTTGAAAAAATAAAAATCCCAAAAAATGAGGTTAGAGTTGTCCGATTGTCTTGAACGAACTCGTCCAACTGTTTATGAAAGCGAAGGTTCCAACCAAATTTCAAGTAAATCGGTAAAAAATTGAGACCACTAGAGTGCGAACACACACACACACACACACACACACACACACACACACACACACACACACACACACACACACACAAATATATATATACACATATATATATATATATATATATATATATATATAGTTTTTAGCGGCCCCTCAAAAAATGTTCAGGGGGTCACGTTAGGAACTTCTAAGGTGGTCCCGGGCTTAAGTTTCACCGTGCGGGTCTTACTAATAGTTCACTTTTCCATAGGATATTCACTAATAATAATATATAATATAATCTTTCTTTAGACTAGGAATATCTAACTTGTATAGAATATGTAAAACAAAAATAAAATATCCTTATTATTTTAGCCAGATTCTAATATTTAATAATAGTTTTTGTTTTTTAAAACACAACAATATATTTGTCACAGGGTGGCAAATATATTTAGGAAAATATGGAACAGCAGAAAAACCTGTTTTGAAAGCGAGGAGAAATATCCCCTCTTTTTAACATCGTGTAATCCTTCATCTGACACACACACACACACACACACACACACACACACACACACACACACACACACACATATATATATATATATATATATATACAGTTCAAACAAATGGTGCTTTTGGGGTCTGGGGACCTCAAAACAACAAGTTATCATGGTCCCGGGCCTAGGTCTTACCATGCCGACTACGGTATTAGCTTCTTCCCTATACGGGAAATTCACTAAAAAGCATATTCAACAAAAGAATAATATAAGTCGTACTAATTACACTTCAGAAGTAAAACACACTTATAATATACCAGCTTTACATTACCTACATCATATAAATTATAAGTACATAACCATAAAATATATTATAACACTTATAGATGATCAAGTGTTAAATGTCATTACGGATTCCATATAATATTAACGAAGGCTAATTTTATAACAAATGTAATTTAAATATGTTTTCCTAATGTTTTATATAAATCGCATTACTTTATTGTTGTGCTTCACCCAATGAAAAATGTATACAATGTTTTGTTATTAATTGTATACATTACAATCAAAAACTAGTGCCGTATTGTGGATACATTAGCTGAAACAAAGCGTGCGATATACTGATTTAAATTGTGCCGTATTGTGGATCTAAATAATTGTGGATACAAAGCTACAGTGTTAAACTTCGCAATAAAAATTGACAAACTTTAATCATGAGATGTCCTGGTACAATTTCCGTGAAGAGCGAAGTTTCAAGAACTTCTTGAATATACGGTCTCATGAATCTCATAGTGCAGTAAACTTGGAATGTTTTATCGTCTCTATGTAACAGGACATACATTTTAGACTACTGCATATTCTTGTATAATGTGTATACAATACTTGTAATAAGTTGCATAATCGTAAACAATAAAAAAAGGTTTACTTCTATCTTATCCCTATTAATATAGTTGTTAAAGAATATTCAGCTATGTTCATATCCTATTATTTCCTATATTTAAAATAATCGTATGATAATCGTATGTTTTTAATAATCGTATCGTAATTATGTATGTGAAATAACACTAAATTCAACCTTGCATTTCTACAAAAAACTTTGATTATATTATACGAAAGGATCTTAATATCGTAAATTGGTTTAAATTTTTGAGAAATATCTTGCAATGTATAAATGTCATGAATTACTATACATCTGAACTACTTGTTAAATCCTTTGAGTTTATTAATGCTTAACCGTTCATATGGTTATGTAAAATAATAATTTGTGTTTTAGTATAATAATATGGTTATGTATAAATTATGACATTTATATATTGCTTGATACATCTCCAAAATTCAAAACAATTTACGATTATTATGATCCTTTCATATAATATAATCAAAGTTTTTAGTAGAAACGTAAGGTTAAGTATAACAAGGGAATTATAACTGGCTAAGCTATTGAGGTGAATTAATACATTGAAAAACGCAAATCATCATAATATAAACAGAAATGTAAAAAATGCGATTCCGGGGAATACGCGTTAAACGGAGAAACGGCGACAAGAACTAAACTGCAGGCTGGAATTTATCGAAGAGTGAATAAGCAAAGCAAACCGACCAATAGAGTAGAGTGGCATGGTTGAAAAATTAATTGGTAATACTTAAAAATCTAAACCACCTACCTTAAGGTTAGCTTGATCCTCGCTACTAATATAAAGTATATACTGCTTGAAAATCAGTTAAATATAAATGTACTATAACTAAAATACAGGGTTTCATTTGGAAACTTTTCATTGACAAGATTTGTATTTTTTAGAGAATTTCCCCTATAGGGAAGAAGCTATTACCGTAGGTCTCATGGTAAGACTTAAGCCCGAGACTATGATAACTTTTCGTTTTGAGGTCCCCAGATGCCAAAAACACCATTCGTTCAAATTTTTATATATGTATATATATATATATATATATACACATATATTTATATATTTATATATATGTGTCCGTAAGCACGATAACTCTCGTAAAAAAGGCCTGATCTTAGTAAAATTTTGGTGAAAATATGTAAAGTACCATTTATTTGAACGAGTTCGAAAACCAGACAAATCGCACCATCCGAAGGGGGGTTTTGGGGGGGTTTTGTACCCTAAAAATGTGTTTTTTTGGGGTTTTTACATGTAATTATCATTTAAATCTAATTTTAATTTATACCATTGAATTCAGCTTAAACAAACAAACAATATATATTTTGATCATTGCTCTACGTCAATTGGTTACTGAGGTATTGAAAGTGCTAAACACAGTACGTTGTCCAATGTTATTCTTATGGAGGAAAAGAAAAATTTTATATATCGGTTATTTATGAACATAAACTGACGAATCTTGGTATATCGTTTCATCTGGTTGTGGTTTGTTGTTGTTTGAACAAAAAACTAATTTTCGCCTATGGTTCCCTTAGCAGCAAACCTAGGTACTCGGTCCCCATGTTATTCTTATGGAGAATAATAAAGATGTTATATATCGCTTCTTTATGCATGTATATGGATGAAACTTGGTATGTGACTTCAGTTAAATGAGTTCTATTGATATTTGCATAAAAACCCATTATTTTATTTTCCTTGTTGTTGCAAACCTGCGTACTCATCCCTAATGTTGTTCTTATGGAGAATAATGAATATTTTAAATATCCCTTATTTATGAATATATTTCTTATGAATTCTGGTAAGAGGCCTTATGTGTTATCAAGACATATAGATTCATTGGAAATTCGCTGAGTACGCAGGTTTGCTGCGCCGGGGGTATTATATATTATAAATGTTTTGATTTCTTAATATCTCTATAAGACGTCGACAAACCTAGGGTGTATTTTAAGGCGAAAAATAAATGAATGATGAGTGTAGAATGGGTGAGATGCCTTGTGCAGCCTTGCTACTGACTAAGACTGACTGATTATTTAGCCAAGATTAATAATTAGTAGTCCAATGACCAATGGCAACTGGATCCAGTATCGAACCTTCACAACATTTCTCAGGATTTTTCTGAGGATCGATCTAGCTATCTTCAGATTATGAAGCGATCACCCTGACCACTGTTCTACCCAGCCATATTATAAAAGGTATTACTGAGTATAAATAAATGTATTGGAATGTAATTAAAATTAAAATTATTTATTTATTTTGCCCATAAAGCTTGTTAGTATATTTTTACTTGTCATACAACAAAAAACATTGGAAAAAATAAACAAAAGAAAACTTACAAGCATCATACATTTGATATCAGTTATCTGTATCCATTGGGTTGGTTGGCTCTTGCTTATCAAATTCGCCATGCATTTTGGTTTAAACTCACATTCACTTTTATTTTGTCCTTATCAAGGATTTGAACTTTCAAAAAGATCACATAACTCGTTTGTGACGCAGATTGCTTACTAAATATATAGCAAACAAACAAGCGTTCTTATTATATACAAAATAATAGGTCTTAAAAATAAACTGTCAAAGTATGATAAAAAATCTCTTATTGTATAATCTATAGATCTGAAAAAATCAACAGGTTTTAAATCAACTATAATCTTACCAAGGATTAAAATCATTTATCTATATGGAATTTAATTCACTATTAAAACTGCTATTATCATGCTTTGTGTGACCCTGGTTAGTTATAAACCAACTAGTTGAGCCCAATAGCTCAGCTCATTTACCTGATTACACGGTTTTAATCAATATAATAGCACATCTGACCAAGATAAGCAATCTTAATATGTGGGAGATTTTAGCCTGTAAGCTCTTAAGAGGAATTGTATGTAAAGAGTAAACCTTCCTCAGATGTTGTCACATAGACCTATAAAGTATGTAGTTCAACGGGGTGCTTAACCTGTTACCTACGGGTTACCTTTAGAAATGGATGTTTTAAAAAATTAACAACGGTTTGTAGAAAAGGAGGAATTGATATTGATTTTCGCATTCAGCAAGGGGCTCCTTCGATTGATGGGCTGGCAGGGGGACTAGTCTTTTCAACAGCCTTGACTAATGAATTCGCCGATACGATCGTTTCTAGCTACAGCTAACGTTGTTAGTGTCAATAAATAAATGTACTTACACATCCTCAACATGAATAGTTTTGATTTTAATCGACACATGCAATTTGTTGTGTTATGTACCGTCGTTGTTACCTAATCATTATTTACCTGAATTTATATCTGCCTTGCTCGACATTAGATAACAACTTTCCCTCCACATCCAGATACCACATCTCAGATACCTTTAACCATTTTAATTTTAATTTGACCACACTGGCACAGTACACATTAATCGTTAGGGATTTAACTTAAAATAATCACACCTGTACGTTTTATTTCATTTGTGGCTTATTATCTGAACTAAAAATAACTTTCTCTCTTCCACATTTTAAAGACTTTAACCTAGTTTTTACAAGAGTGATGAACAATGAGTATAATTAATTAATTTTTATCTAAACCAGCTAATTGCAATAGTCATTTTAAAAGGAGATTGGGATACAAAGGAATCCGTGGTTCTGAAGATGATTCCATATCCTCTGAGTTACTTGTCACTATCTCGTTAGTATCTCGTTAGCCCTTCAGGTGACGGGAGTGTCCATGTGACCAGGAGACATGGGAAGATCTCGGACACGACCAGGGGTCCTTGTCGCTGTCACACGAATTACGAACGGCTACTTGCATCGGCAGTGGAAGTGTTAACCCCCACCTTGCTACTTAATCCTGATTATATTTGCTTAACCTTGCTTATCTTGCTACTTGTCCCTGCTAGTTTCAACTATCTTGTTACCTCATGACATTATTTAATGACCATTCGTATTTTTTGTAGACTTCTTATTTCAATATTTAATAATTGATCAAACAATTAATTAAAAAAATCCAAATATGGTACGATTACTAAACACATACTAATATTCGTTATGTTTACCCTAAGTTTAAATTCGAACGTTTAAACGTATCTTAAACTCCACATCGGCCTCAGATTTACAGGTTGACGTTAAACTTCGTTCAATTCACTACTCTAAATACCTTGACTTTGTTTATGGTAGAAAACAATATATATATATATAAAATACAATTAATCATGCAAGCTAAAGGAACCACGATTGAGGAAATGCAGCAAATTATACATATAATTTATTTTTGTGCCAACTGATCACACTAGTCTCTTGGGGATTTGTGAAAAGTTGTATAGTTTTAAGTAAAAAAGAATTTAGGTCCGAATTTTACCTGCGTTAAAAAAAAATAAAATTACGATAAAATATTAAAATATTGCTAAAAATAATTAATAGTTAAGCCTTTTAATAGTTAAGTTTTTTAGTTTGCTGATTGAATCATTTAAGATAATAAAATATGTTACTTAACATTTTATATACATAAAAATATTTATTTCAATATTATGCTTCATTTTATTGTTATATTATGCCTAATTATTTGTACTAGTTCCTAGTAACTATTTTTTAATCTTTCAATGATAAATTATAATGGATCTACGATAAATTACTAAAAAATACACTATATGTCATATTTCTGGAAATATTATTGAAAATACATGATAAATATATGTTATTAACTAAATAATTTAACTCAGGCGTATCTAATTTGAAAACAACAAGAGTAAAGTTTGAGGCAGTTCAGTTATCTTTAATTTGGCGATATCGAATAACAACATTGAATTTGCGTATTGGTCAAACACAGATGAAGTTACTTTAAATAATATTATTTAAATGTAATTTTCAAGCTAAAACGTTCAGCGTTTACATGAAATAAACTCATACATCAGCTTTTTGCATTAATATATACCACTACGTAAAAAGATTAGTTTTAACTATGCCATTTAAAAACATCGTCCAGTACAGTTAAAAAAATCTATTAACGACATCCTTGTATTCTAAACTTACACTAATGTTATTTTTGTAAAACAATGTTATACTACTTCCTCACCTTTATTTAGATAAATACTGAAAACATGATTTTACTATTTATAAAGGAAACCGAATAATAATTTCCAATTTGGCTACCTTTATATAGGATATCCTCCTTAAAGCAACCATAACTCTAAGATTGAAGATATATTTATGATTTTAAAGAATAATTAAGAATCATTTGAATTATTAAAAAGATTATTAAAGTATTATAAAACGACACACTGAGGAAACCGCACTGTACCGACATGATGTTTTTTTTACTGTCAAGCATTGCAGGAGCAGTTGAATAGACAAGTAGGGGTTGAATGTTCTTTAGCGTCTATAATACCAGTCTGCTGTTGCTCTGCAACTGCTTCATGAAACAATTTTTCTACTGTAAAGACTTTGTGCCAGTTCCGCTTTTACATTGTTGTCAATCTGGCTCGTCAATTGTTTGCCGACTCTTGCAGCCAACTGCAGCAGTTGAACCTTTATCTTTCGTTATCATTTTAGAGCTGCTGATAGAACATATATTCGAATTAAGACAGTATTAAATAACATACATTTGCATGTTTGACAAATGCATGATCTTTGTTTTAAGGTACGGTGGTTCACAGCCCTCATTGTCCCTTCGATGGTACTCCATGATTATAATATAAGGGATTAATGGCCGGAATGGGTAAAATAAATTTGATCAATAAGGGATTTAAAGGTTATATTTTAATAGAAACAAATATATAAAATAACACCAACAACTTGTGAAGCCCTTTTACCTTAAATTGCGGTTGCATACTTTTTTAGGTTAAAAAATGTTTAAATATAAATTTATCGGATATGAAATAAATCTTATAATTATATACATACTATATATTCGTCAATAAACATATGACAAATACATATTTACTACGGTTCGTTTAGTTCAGTTTTTTATGTGTACTAAGGTAAATATCTCGTGATAAACTAAAATGCAAATTGGCAAACTTGAATAACAAGATGTGTCAGCTCAGTTTTCTTGAAAGGTAATGTTTCAAGAAGTTCGCGAATATACGGCTTCATGAATCTCATAGTGCTGTACACTTGGAATGTTTTATCGTTCCTCCAACAGCGTAGATATTGTTAGGGGTAGCTGTAAAAATATTATTTTGGAATTGTAACTTACAGATTGGCTTGTAGTTTTAATAAATATACATAGATGGACAACATTTGATTTAAAACGATATATCGTTTATAATTTAAATCAAACAGTGGAACAAATATATCTTTTAATTTACTTTAATTGTTTATATTTTAATTCGAACTGTTATAGTTTATAAGGAAATAGAAACCAGATATTATTTGGTATTTTTCTAACGAATTTCATGTTTTCTAGGTTATAAATTGGACATAGCATGAACATTGGTTGGGGAAACTTCTGAAGATATTTTGAAGAAAATGTTCAAATATGGCCTACAAACATTATCTTTGAAACTAGATTAGGCCTGAACTAGCTTAAATAGACCAGCTTAAACAAAAACTTGCAATGTGATACATTTGTAATAATTAGTTTGTGTTTGTAATAATTAGTTAAACCATTTAAAAATAATCTGTATAAACCTGAATTAGTTGAATCACTAGACTTAATTAGTAATAATATACAGAATATTTCATGAGCAAAGAGTATCTTTCCGCTTTAGAGAAAAATGCAAAAGGTTTGACGGATTCGAAAAATATTCAGAAAATTTACAATACGGGGGAAGTCTAGTCTAATAAAAAATATAAAATTTCATACGTTGTATGTATGCAAACAATTTGGTATGTTGTTAAAAATGTTTAACATTGACAACAAACTTTTTTGGACCAAGCAAAACACTGACGTATTAAGACCAATTAGTGAAGGACTTTCTACACCCTTAAATTCAGTTGACTAAAAGTACGACACAGATAGAATAAAGTCTACCATCAGTTGAATTAAGCTATTTAGATGACAAAATTTCATAAGTGAAGCTAATAACTAGGATAATTTGTTTACTGTTTTGTTGTTAAACTGCGTATAAAATGCAGGGCACTCCGTAAAACAAAATTATGTTTTTAATTTGCCAATAAATTATTTTAATTAAATTTGTATTCTACCGGTGGAATAAATTAAATGCAAAATGAAAAATGAAAATGATAGCCCTGGTTCGATTAGAATTACCTTCTTATCAATAATTTACGCCTACACCGACGGAAAAACCAGAATTGACATTGGTTTTAGCATTCAAGCAACGGGCTTCCCTGATTTATCGTTCTGGCGAGGAGACATGCTTTTGCATCGAGCCAGACAAATGAACACGCGACTGCGATAGCTTTCCACTTCAGCTAATCTTGTTCCATTTCGGAAAACATATATAATAATAATTTATTTCTGTTTTTAAATTGGTATTGTGCACTACCAATACAATTATGCAATTACAATTGAGAATGAAAATATTATTTAATCTTAACAGCTGATGTTTGTTCAAGAAAGTTTTACCAAAAGCATTTATATGTCACCTTAAGTTTAAAGTTAAAGTTAGCTCATAATCTTTTTTTATTTGTAAATAATTATGTTCTTCATTGCCAAATTTAAACACAGGCTAGAATTTGTAGAGAAGATACTTTCTGAAATCTTACCTATGTTCTAAGTAATATTTTTAATACATTATTTAGACGCAGTTAGTAAATTTACAAATTTTTAATATGCAAACCTACAATCGTGTAAATTTTCGATTTGAAACCAGGTATAGGTATTTTTTGGAAGAAGAAAAGGTAATTATTTTATTATAAAACATAGATTCTAAGATACACCCGCAATCTATATCCACACATTGTACTGACTACCTTTGTCACATGTTCATAAAGTTTTGATTTTTCGAAAATGCATTTCTAATTGAACATAAATATTATATACATAGCATAAGGGTTTCAATAAAACCTAGTGAACGGTGTTACTCCAGGAGACTAGAAGTACAGCGCACGGAGTGAAGGAGTTGAAGAGTTTATTGAAAGAGGCTTTAAATAATTTATTAGTCCTGAGATTTCCCTGCTTGCTTAACTTGTCTGGAGTGAATGGGATTTTTATTCAAGTTCAGTCTACAAGACCATAATGATACTGTTCAAACAGAAAAATATATATGGTAATGAAAACCGATATTTCTAAAATATTGCATTTGTTTCGTTATACATACTTTATATTTAAAAAGGTTATTTGATTGGAATATTAATTGTAATTACTTACCTATAATTACAATTTGTTTATGAAAATGTTAAGGATTTTCATAAACTAGTATATCCATATTTATTTTATGTCATAAGAGTATAACTTAATGCAACTATGCTTAAATTTAACATAGGGTAAATATAAAAATGTCAAAGGTTGTATATATTTATTATACTCTAAATACACTCTAAGTCTATATTTGTAAGGCTATTTGTAAGTCTATTTTTGGACCCCATTTTGTTGAAATAAAAATTATATCAAAATTTCTGCACAGCCTAAGCAATCTGTTCCTCCGCTAATAACTAAAGGGTTTGCGAAATTGTTCCAAAAATGTTTAGCAAACAGTTTAACAAATCAAATAATAACAAAACCCCTCGTATAACTTGTTATGGAAGATTGATTTACAGCAGGGACCCCAAATATATAAACAAACGTGTTAAAAAAAAATGAAATGACAATGTATATTTTAAAATTTACTATAGATTTAATTTAGTTGAATGCAACATTACGCAGATGTATGCAGTGATAGGTTCCAAAAAACCGGATGTTGCTACATTTGCGAATCCACTTTCATAACACGTCCTCTTCTTATTAAACCTCACAGTTACGGGAAGACCTGCCCCAGCATCGACATGGCGATATTAGCGAAGAATACTAGAGTATTTGTCCTGTATCTGGCGGTTGCAACTAACCTTCACTTTCACATTCGGTCCTTAAGTAACATATTTATTATTCCGGAAAACTGCGGGATTCCTCAGTTCAAGTAGAAACTATGGTATTCCACCCTGCATACATATATGAAAACAGACTGGACATTACAAGATATGCAATAAACATTTAAACTGATCCAGAAACTTCATTTCGTAATTTCGAATTAAATAAAGCTTTATAATATTTATGTTAGCCAACGACCTGAATGAAGTTATGGCATTGAATTTTTTCTTATTTCCATTATTGGTGCAAATATGTTCAACCTATGTCAAACTCGTTTATATGCACTTTGCAGCAGTTAAATGTATAAGAGCTATACTAGTATTGAGTAATGAAAAATGAAGTAACTCTATAAAGTGCTGAGACAGTTTCCTTCAAAAAAAATATTTCAAGAGGTTGTTAGGTTTATGGCGTCATGAATATCATTGCGCTGCACTGTAAATGGATAGCTAAGGTAGATAAATGTTACTGTTTGTGAAATATTTATTACTGTTTATTTAAACAATAGATGACTCAAACAAAACAACGGTACAATAAAATCCGTTTCCAGTTTACAAATTAATCAACCATTACTAGAATCAAATTATAAGTGAATTGTAAGTATGAAAGCGTTGTTATCTATACTCGGTAATTAAAAAATATCATCAATAGCATATGAAATCAATTGAGCGATAAGATACTCCGGGTAAATGACCCTCGATATGGAAATAACGAATATAATATTCTATTTGAACCCAATGACCATCAGAGAGACCAATCGAAATTGATTTCCTCGAACCATATTGCAGATAAATTTACCATCTGGTACGTAAGAACGTGCATATACTATAAATATAAATAGAATAAAATATTTTATACACTATCATAATATTTTACATTTTTTTGGTTAAAGCTAAATATACATCACAATGAGTAACAGATCAGTTTTTTTTAGAAAACGTATTAAATAACTTTACCTTGGCTCTAAAATAGAATTATCTTTTGTGAATTACAAATTATAAACTGCCATTTAAAAAATTGGCGTAGGTATTTTATTTGCCAAACATGTTTTCCTTAAGACTGTGAGCTGTGTTCATAAAACGATCTTACATTAATTAATGTAATTATAAACTTAAATATTCGTAAAGCTCTCCTTGTCAAAACTCTAACAACTATTATGCATTTCCACAGTTCAGCGAATTGCTCTTTCAACTAAATACTATGTCCCTTATATTAACATAAATTATATTTTAAAACAGAAAACTAAAATATACGATTGTAGAAATTTAAATCCTTTACGCCAGATGACTACACTACCAGACGAATCGCACTATCGGAAAGGGGGTTTTGGGGGGATTTTGTACCCCAAAAATGTGTTTTTTGGGGGTTTTCACATGCAATTTTAAGTTAAATCAAATTTTAATTTTCATCATTGAATTCATCATAAAAAAACATATAAATTGGTATTTTTATCATTGCTCTACGTCAATTGGTTACTGCGATATTGAAAGTGCTAAACACAGTACGTTGTCTAATGTTATTTTTATGAGGACAAAGAAAAATTGTATATCTCGCTTATTTATGAACATAAACTGAAGAAATTTGGTATATGGCTTCATCTGGTTGTTGTTTATTGTTGTTGTTTGCACAAAAAAATATTTTTCGCCTATGGTTCGCGTAGCATCAAACCAAGGTACTCGCTCCCTATGTCATTCTTATGGAAAATAATTCAAATGTTATATATCGGTTATTTATGAATGTATATGGATGAACCTTGGTATATGACTTCACTTAGTTGAGTTCTATTGATATTTGCATAAAAACACATTATTTTGTGTTCCTTGTTGCAGCAAACCTGCGTACTCATCCCCAATGTTATTTTTATGGAGAATAATTATTATTTTAAATATCACTTGTTGGTGTATATATTCCTTATGTTAAGTGCCTTAATGTGTTATGTTATATATTCATTGTAAATTCGCAGAGTATGCAGGTTTGCTGCGACGGGGGTATTTATAATTAGTTGGACATTTTTGTTGGGCAAAACAATCGGAAAACTCCCAATCCCCAACTCCCTTTTTTGGGGATTTTAAGTTTCCAAATTTTGAAATTTTGGGCCCAAAAAGGGTAAGAAAATTCCCAAATGTACACTTATTTCAGATTCACTTACTGTACGTAAAACTCCAAAGATTTTAAGCTCTCCCTCACCATTCTAGCACAAGTACTTGCCGAGTTATGAACGAAAATGTTCATTGTCAAAATACAGTACGTTGTCTTACGGGGATTTTACACTAGAAAAGGCTGTTTTCATATCCTAATATCATTTTATCACCCTCCCCCCCCATAACCATACACCAACTTGTTATCCCGACAATACCTCCTCCTTACTTATAAAGTACATCATTGGACTCCTATTAGTGAATTTAAATATAACCAGGAGCATCAAAACAGCCAAAATTATTTTTCCATTTTCAAAAAATGTAACGAGTGTTGGTTTAAACGCTTTATTTGTTCTTTTTAAGGTTTTAATGCGGAAATTCACTTTCCTCACGTCAGCGTGCTGCGTGCGATCTCGAGTTAACTGTTTACAGTTAAAATTATAATAACTGTACACTATGCTCCTGGATGCATGGCTGTGTTTTCGTTGACACCCAGCTGAGAACCCATTAGGTATTATTTACACCCAGGAGCTTCGTGTACAGTTAAAATAACAATACAAATTATTTCTGACCAAAGTAAACTAATAATGATTTAAAATTAGATTTGATATTGTGTAATAAGTAAACCACATATCACGTATCACATATTTTATTTACTAAACATTATTAAATGTTTTATTTACTGCGAGTACAAATGGAAAACTACGTGTATTGTTAGTTCTTCATTACTTTATGTTCCTCCAAGGTTCCTTTAGGGTATAGTATTTAAGCCCTTAACAATTTGACTGCTACACTAAAATAATTGGATTCGAGAAAAGGGCTGTAAAAGAAACAAAAAAAGTAATTTCAGGGCAAGAGTAGTGTAGCAATTCCTGTTCTGCAACAACTACAGTTGAAATTAGTCTTGAGATTGAAAAAATAACAATCATATACTGATGTGGTATATTTAAACAACAAACTACTAATAACGTACAGAAGTTATTCTCTAAAACCAAATGGTGTTGGATAGTGAAGTATCAAAGTTTGATGAACTATTTCAGAAATTTAAACTAAAACAAATTTTAGCTTGAAAAATAACAAATACTGTATTACTACTGATTAAAAATCTGATATATTCGTTTATTTCTCTTCAATATTCGTTTATGAAACTTAACAACGAACCTTTCCCTCATTTATCCCTCACAGGGTTTTAGTATCCTCCCCACTTACTAAAGTTACCGAATGGTTTGTGAGAATAAAACTGTTGTCATTATAAAGCAACATTTTTAATAACACGTTTATAACATTTTAATTGCTTTTTATTTAACCAGTGAGGTATTAAACGACCTGTTTAGTGACTGTTTCCATTAAAACAGACAAACTTTCATTGTAAAATTGGTTTTAATAAATTTCCCACAGTAAACTCTTATTTTAAACCTGCTACAAGAAACACTGAAAAGTATTATATCCTTGACTGTATTAAAAACTATTCACTCTTATGATTGTTACACGCATATTAAGATTTATTAACCCTTAATATCATATTTATTGTCTATCTTAGACCGTCCCATACTATAATAGCATGTTTATATTTGTATAAACGTTTTCAATCAAAATTACTAGTAGATGCAAACACGTGTGTTTTAAATTAACTACAGCGAGGATACTATTGTCAGTTCTGCAGATCAAACGAAAAGATAAAAGTCCAATTTCAAGGTTCAGTAGCGCTAAATACGTTCCCTTAAATACCTTAAACTTTCGGTTGTATTTAAGTATTTGCGGGGGTGTGTAGTTTTCATAATAATACTATACTCTATTCATTCCAAGCAATTATTTAAACAATTGTACATTTACATAAATCACTCTTGGTATTCAACCACAAGAAATATTATTTAGTAGTGAATATGCTGTATTACAATGCTGGTGTAAGATGTATTCTTTACCAAGCAGCTGGACGCAGCGTACATTCAAGGTGGACAATTATTAAGATTTATATTTTTACTGATAATTTTTCAAATACTACTTGAAAAATTTTTGTATACATAAATCCTTTCAGATATTTACCGTATAGTATTTAAATTTAGTGTTTTTACTTTTTTATGTTTGTACACAGTAAAAAAGTGACTCTATAATGTTGATTTTGTAGTACAAAATATTGAATTGTAAAAAAATTGTTTTAACAGTCGGGATGTCTATCTTTTGTTCCACCCTTTTTAATTTTTAATTTAAGAAGGCAGAGCCTTAACAAAATATGTATTTTCATATTTACACAATGAGACAGGCATTTTAATCGATGAGTTTCCATGTGATATAAGTAGGCAAGTTTACATTTTACAAATATTGAACAAAAGGATAGATTTTTTTCATTACGAAAGAGTTCGAAAAAAGAGTTACTCTTTTTGGATAATTGGGAATTAGTTATTGTAAGTAGCATATCTATTTTCAACAGAGGTAAAGGATGATATAATTAAGGTATACGTAAAATAGTATTAATTCAACTTGTAAAATAACACGAATAGTTTTAATGTCTTGTAAAATTGTAAGTTTTATTGGTCACTGTCTCTTAATTGTTAATTGTGATTTACACTTAATACTTTACACTTCAATACTGGTTGCAATATTTTGATTTAATTACAAAGTTAGGTCTTTTGTCGCCTAATCAGTGTTCACAAGAAGCCTCTACTTGTGAACCTATCAACATCCACACTGTAGTGCTAGGCAATTCAATTTGGATGATTACAGACCACAATTGGATGGGGTTCCAGTTTTGCCATTGACTCAGGGTGTCACAAAAATTCTTAGCGTGCTATGCAAAACCAGAATATACATACAAAAATAAGTCGGAAATGTACAGACAAAATTTTTTGTTTTCGGCTTAGTTTATCCGTAATCCACCATTTTGTATTTTTTGAAAATAATTAATAATTCAAAAACCCTTAGAGATATTTTTATTAAACTTGGTATTAACTTTAAGTTTTTTGTTATTAACATTTTACAAAAATGTTGTTTATATAAATTATCAAATTTCAAAATGGCAAGCATTTAAAAATGTCAAAGTCAAATTACATGAAAAATAGCAACTAAAACTAAATTTTACCAGATATCACATATAAAGCACGTTTTAATCCAAATCCAATGACACTTTAATTTTAAACATCGGTTGATTAATAACAAAGTTTTGATAATTTTTACTAATAAATGTCAAAATGGCGGCCATTTTAAAATGTAAAAGTCAAATTTCACGAAAACTAGCAATTAAAACAAAGTTTTACAAGGTATAAAATTACAACTGTTTTAAATTTGATGTCTTGCAAAAATTTCTTTTAGTTGCTAGTTTTCATGAAATTTGACTTTGAAATTATAAAATTGCCGCCATTTTGAAATTTATAATTACAAATTATCAAACCTTTGTTATTTATTAACCGATTTTTAAAAATCAAAGTGTCATTGGATTTGGATTAAATAGTGCTTTAAATGTGATATCTAGTAAAATTTTGTTTTAGTTGCTAGTTTTCATGGAATTTGACTTTGAAATTTTTAAATGACCGCTATTTTAAAATTTGATAATGTTTATAAACAATATTTTTGGAAAATTTTAATAACAAAAACTTAAAGTTTATACCAAGTTTCATTAAAATATCCCTAGAATTTTTTGAATTATTAATTATAAAAAAAGAAAACAAAATAGTGGATTACGGATAAACTAAGCCGAAGTCGAAAAAATATTACTGTAAATTTCCGACTTATTTGTGTATGTAGAACCCAGTGTAGCATAGCACGCTAATCATTTTGGTGACACTCTGTATATACTTCAGTATATTTAGTCATTGGTTTTACTAAGCCACGTGTTCATAGCCGCAAATTTGTTTATGGTCACAGGATTTTATTTTTCTGCATCATTCTCAACTCCATAAGACCTTAAAATAACAAATCACTTAGGAATGGTTGCTGTTTAAAAACATTTACTCCTGACTACTCTTTAGAAAAATATGTGAAAGTCCCCAAATAATTGTTGATAAACATTGCTGCAAACATTATTATCTATGTTTTAAGGTTTCAAAAAACGAATCTATATTCCATGCTTGGATTACACGTTGTATATTCAATCAACGTGTCAATAAAATAGTGTTATTGCCATATAGTTCCACGTTATTTATATTCAGTGAAGAAATTAATTGAAAACACGTTTCTGTAAACATCACAGTGGAGGGAGGGTGGGCAACCGAAGAGCTACATTGAAAGAGGCTGTTAATTATTCATAAGTCTTGATTTCCCTGGCTTGCTTACTTAACTTGTCCTGTTTGGGAAATTTCTTGATTAAATTCACCTAACTTTTCCAGTGCCTTGTTGTTATTTTTAATTTATGAAACTATAGGTAGTTTATTTCTACACAATATTTATTTTCTTTTGTATAATAGGAATATAGTTCCAAGTCACGTTTTATAGGGACATCTGGAATGTTATTAAATAAAAGTCTCAAACATAAAATTGTCTGAGAGGAACCTAGAATCAATGTGTATTCCAATATAAATACGCATATGAGTTTACAAGTAACATTTCATGTTTTACAATAATAATAATAATTTAAAATGTGTAAAGAAAATAAACACAAAATAATCAAGTTTAGAGACAAATTAATTATTTAAAGCGTTGGTGAATTGTATCAAAAGGCCTTTCCCATGCCATTTTTTTGTATAATCCGGCCTCACAGAATAATTTATGTTTTATTGAGGACTACCTCAAAAAAATTCCTGATTTTTCTATTTCAATGTACAATTTTATACCAACATTTGATTTATACTTGTTATTTTGTGTAGTTATTTTTGTTAATAGGGCCTACATTTAAAATGAACACATACACCATTATTAAAGGCTAACGCAACTTAAGATTCGTTATTAACAAATAACTCTTAAATATATATTTAATATATTGATTACCTAAACTTGTAATGAAAAATCATATTCAATGAATTCGAGTTATGTTTCTCATTCCTCACATATTGACATTTCAGGTCCATTATTCTATTTTTTACTTGAACATCAAATTTACTATAATATATTTAAGTCATCAATCTAATTTGTTTTCAGACAGAAATGTTTGACCTATTATTATAATATTCCTTAAATTTACGTGTTATCATAAATCTAAAGTAAATAGTATCCCATAACAAACACGTTTATACAATAACCAACGAAAACATTACACTAAGCCAACAGAACATAAGCCTTATTGCTCAAAGAACCACTATATAACATGATGGTTATAAACATGAAATGTGTCGCTGTAAAAGAAAGCCATAACAAGACTTTTATGTTTTCATATCTTGTATCATGTCAGAAGGGTTAATGCCTAGCGCTGAGGTGGGTTTATAGATATAAAAAGCAACTATGGTATGTCAAACATAGAATGAATCAATAGTTTTTCGATGAACATTAATTTTATATAACAAATTGTATATCACTTCACGAACCTTAAATCATAAAGAGATATCTCATCAGCAGGTGTTTAAATACTGATAATATTACAAGTAATAATCTATATATTAATACGCTAGGGGTTTTTTCTTCACAGTCATAACTCGATAACGGCTGGATGGATTTTAACGTTTGAGGTGTCAAATTAAAGGTATTTTTACGTAGATTTGCCAATACGTCTCAGCATTTAAATACATAAGGGCATCACTTAAATACAGTAATGGGCTTGATTTTTGGAACAGTGGCACTATCTAATGGCGGAAGTCTAAACTTCGTGTTGATTGAAAGTACGTTGTCATCATCCTTTTTAATATCACATGTTTAATTATGTTTGTTTACAGCTGAACTAACCTTTAGTTGGGTACAAACTTGCTCGGATTCGAGCAACAGGACAACTAGCAATAATTATTTTTGCAATAACAACAAATTAACAAAATAAACGTATGTATGATAAAGGATTAAACTTTGACATTGATAACTTTTTAATGTGTTTACGAAGACTTTTTTTGTAGACGCTAGTTACGATTTTCCCATCCAAAATCTAATTATTTTTAGCTTTGCAATTTGTTAAAACAAATTTCCTTTATTACAATTTAAAAAGCCTATTAGTCAAAATTAAGCACCATTTTTGAGGAATTATGCCTCACAGATTCTGAACGCTAATTATTCCTTACAACTGAACAAAGATCATTTACATGTGCTTTAAGTATAACGAAAATAAAAATTAGAATTGCTTAGTCAATTAGAAGCGATTTTTGCTAGTTATTCCTTACAATAAATGGTTTTAACTAATATAAATTAATAGGCTTTTAATACGTCAATGCGTACGACGGGGTTAGTTCTATGAAGATGTTAGTAAAAGATCCGAAACAAAACCTGGTGTCCGTCATAACATGTTTAACCGTTAACGTTTGGTTGTATGTGTATCAGTAAAATAATTACTTTGGTACAAAACTATCCGAATTTTAAAGCGTTTTTAAAGCCTGTTGCTTATTGTGATACTTGTGCCACTTATTGTGATACTACGTCAAGGAATAGTAAAGGTAAGATTATATTTCCCATGTAAAAGGGAGATTAAGAGTCCAGTATGGTATCAGAATAAGGAAATTAAAGTTTCCCGAAACCCTAATAGTTTAATTGGAATAACTAGTTAAACGTACTTGAATTGAAACTTTCTTCCACTTTGACAACAAAGTTTTCCACTCGAAAACCTTTGTGGTTTCCTACAACTGGAGAACGACCATTATAAAAGATTTCTATTGTTTTTAGTTAGTTCTTATACTTAAATACTAATCGTAATTATATTAAGTATACGTTTATTCAAAATATAAATTTGTGATGAACTTAAATATATTGTGTATTTATCTTTATTGATAAACTAAAGGGTTGCTTTTGTTATAACAATGCAGTATCAACACGTAACAGATTTCCAGAAATGATATATTTACATATTATTAGGTGTAGAAAATCATAAAATCCTGCAAAGTTAAGAGTTATAAGCCATAAAAAAAACACCCCCGTTGCAGCAAACCTGCGTACTCAGCGAATTTTCCAACGCATGCATATGTTTTTCACTACCACATAAATCCACTTACCAAGTTTCATAAAATACATAAATTAGTAAGTGAAGTGATCTGTAGAATTTTATTTATTCCCCTTAAGAATAAAATTAGGGCTGAGTACGCAGGTTTGCTGCAAAAAAGGGAAGAAATATGTTTTGTGCAATTATCAATATAACTCATTCAGGTGAAGCTACATACTAAGTTTTATTAATTTATGTTCATAATTAAGGGAGATATAAATCTTTACTTATTCTCCATAAGAATAACATTAGGGCTGAGTACGCAGGTTTGCTGCTACAGGGATAATCAACAAAAAATAATTTTGTCGTGCAATTATCAATATACCAACACTACGTGAAGCCACATACCAAGTTTCATCAATATACATTCATAAATAATGGAGATATAAAATTTTATTAATTCTTCTTAAGGATAAAATTGGACAACTTACTGTTTTAGCACTTTGAATAATTCTGAAACGGATGGACGTAGAATCACAATTTAAACACCAAAATTATTGTTTTGAGGAGCTGAGTTGATTGGTAAAAGCAAATGTGAAGTTTTCATTAAAATTAACTGAGGAAAAGCCAAAAACCTTTTTCCCATAAGAATATCATGGGAGATTTTATGAGCAGGTTTTTTTGGTTTTTCTCTGCAAACACTTAACCAAGGTTAATATTTCAAAATACTATATTATTTGTTTTTATTTTTTAAGCTCTATAACATGTTCCAAACCTAAATCAAGTGTTTGAACAATTTTAGGGTGAAAAGTGCAAAAAAACTGAATTTTGAAAAATTAAAACCCCCATAAACCCTCCTTCCCATTGTCTGATTATTATGGTTTTCAAACTTAAAGTCATAAATGTCACTCTACACATTTGAACCAAGTTTCATCGAAATTTAATGTTTTTTACTCAAGTTATCGCATTCACGGACACATATATATATATATATATATATATATATATATATATATAAATTTGAAAGAATAGTGTTTTTGTCATCTGGGGACCTCAAAGCAAAAAGTTATCATGGTCTCGGGTTTAAGTATTATCATTAGACCTACTGTAATAGCTTCTTCTCTATAGGGGAAATTCGTTAATATTCACAAAATACGAGTTAAATATGTAACTTAGACATCATTATGAACATTTAAAAAACATCAACTGCTTAAAATAATGATCAATTTGCTATAGATAATTAATCGTCAATCATTGTTGATAATTTCTTAAAAGGTATTTAATTATTATAACGGGAAAATAGCATAATAGAATTCAAAGACTATTGTAGTAGATTCACTAGATAAGAACTACACCAAAACATGCGGAACCTACTTATTGCCGTTGTTAACAAATTTATTGTTTAAATTCAAGTGTATTAATATTTAAAATTGGTATGTTGTGACAACTAATTTGCTATATACTTTTAGTAATACTTTCTTTGGTTAGGCCTACTAATTAAAAACTGATAATATGTGTATATTAGAAACATTTATAATGTGTAACTAGAAAGAAGGCTACGATACAGGTTTTATTTTACATAAATATTACAGTTTGTTTATTAAAATTATACGTTATACGATACAAACAATTAAAATTATGTTAAAGTGCGTATGGTATTTAGTGACGGTTAACAATATTCATATAGAGGTATAACGTACATCCTTAATTTAGATCCTGTTAATAAAGACATTAATTATCGATGCGTATAACTGACGCGTACAAGAATAAGGCGGGACTAATTATGACAATGTTTGCGCTTCGCTGACTTTTGTATTACACACGTGGTTTGGTACACGTTTCATATTACACTTTGATGTAGAGTATACATCCATTAAATGAAACATTTGGAAAACTTACAAAAGAATGTAAAAGCCATAAAAAAATAGAAAAAAATTCAGTTGGATGTTAATATATGTGTTTGATCGTATTTATTTAAAAATAAAATAAAAAACTCATGATGACTTATAAGGTTGTGTTATTTGTTTCTGTTTAATCAAACTAATTCGTATACAGTAAAAATTACTATTTAAAAAACGACTGAAATTAATTTGGTTTTAAATACTGGTTTGGACCTTTCATATAGTTTCCTTATTCGTCCTCCAAACATAAAAGTCATATTGCGCAAATTAAGTTATGGCTAGGTAACATGGATTCTAATATTTAAGCTTTAAATGATTATCATAGCAGTTAAATAATTAATTTGTTTAATTTTATTCCTACTTTTTATCAGATGAGCCATTTGCTTATTTATATCACCGATCAAAATAAAGGATAAACGGTAAGATTGCAAAACAATGCAATTTTACAATAAAAAAATTACAAATACATTTAATTGTACATATAAATGCAAGAGACGGTATTTTATAAGAAAATTAAGAACAGTGCTACTATTTCTATTACACTACGTTTTTCTAAATTTGCATTATTTATTTTAAAACGAAGCCGAGCTACAAATTCCAACCGCGCCAAAACACTTTGATCACTGCCATTACAGCATTCCTGAACAAAGGATATGGAATGGGGAGTACAAACTGGAATGTCGGCTTAGGGTGATTATCATAGGTGTTCGTTCTGGACCAATATGAGCCTAAAGTAAAAACTTAATTCAAGGATATTTTAGTATAAAGGAAGGTTATGAGTATGAGTATGAGTATAACTAGACATGTTCGTTCCCATATATTAACGTGAACACATACCAAGCTATTGTAGGAGCTGCCACATACATTATATTTAATGCAAATAGGAAGTAGAAGCTGTTTCGGCGTCTTACACAGAGATTAAGAGATTAAGATTAAGAAGCAAGCATGATTAAAGTAAAATATTAAAATTCAACGTTTTCATAAGAGATACAAGAGAATTACTCGTCAAAGGTGTTAAGGTGTTAACAAACTATATTTGACATGAAAATACAGTTTTAACATTGTACGACTATATTAGAGAACATTTTATCTTCGAGTACTTAACATGTATTTTATGCAACCAGATGAACCGAATGTATAGCCTTTCTGCAACAATAACAATAACTTAATTCAAATAAATTAAGCCAAAATGACATCATCTACTTTTATCTACCATTCCCACATTCCTTGACTTATTTTTTAATCTACTACCATCCGTTAATTACGCATCCATTATATTTAATTGCGCATTACCGTCACTTTAATTACGCGCCCGTTGTTTAGTTACACTACCGTCCATTATGCATTACGTTGCATTGTAATAATCAATGGTAGATTGGTTATCAATTTTAATGTTTCATTTAAACTTGATTTTGTATGCATATAGTTATGCAACCCTTTCGTTAGCATATAACTTTTTGTAATTACGGCTCATAACTACGAGATTAAAATATAAATTTCAAAATGTCCAGTTTATTTCCTGTGGTGTATAATGTAAATGAATACTTTGTAAGTGTACATTTGTTGCGTAGTTTTTGATTACATTCTATATACAAAAAGCCATATTCAGGATAAAAATAATTATAAATAATTATTTTATTTTTTAATAAAATATCGATTTTACAAAATGACAATATTCAAGTTGGTTTAATTGTTTGGTTATAGAATAATAACTTATAGCATTTGAATTTAAAAAGTAACATTATTGACATTATTAAAGTCGGTTTGATTGATTAGTTATAAAAAAAATTGTTGTTATAATATATGCATTCAAAAAGTACAGCATGTACGTTTTACGTCTAACTTTCAACATTTCAACCATTTTATTCAATTACATTTTGGTTTTTATGAGCAGGTTTTTTTGGATTATCTCCGCAACCACTTAGCCTAGGTTAATATTTCAAATTACTAATTTTTTTTTTTTTATTTGTTGAGCTCTATAACATGGTCCAAACCAAAATTAAGTGTTTGAACAATTTTAGGGTGATAAATGGAAAAAAATTAATTTTGAAAAATTTAAAATCCCCATAAACCCTTTTCCCCATTGTCCGATTTTTCTGGTTTTCAAAATTAAAACCATAAATGTCACTCTACACATTTGAACCAAATTTCATCGAAATTTGGCTCAAATGCAGTAGAAGTTGCAGTAAAAGTTTGATAGTCGATAGATATTTTTGTGTAGGCATACAAATAAAATGTATTAAAACATATAAAGTCTGTTTGCATCCAAAAAAAGCTAAACGTACGTTGGGTATAGCACTTTAAAGCAATAATTTTTCATCCTAACTGATTGTCATCCATTTAAACCCTATATCTCTTGTTTCCCAAAACGTTTTCTTTAGTTTTGAATATTTTTTTTTACCCTCTACTTGATAAGCAAACCTTGAAGTTAATGTCAAGAGCAAACAAATATTAGTAGTTTTAAAGGTTACCAAGAAATGGGTGTCTACTCTGGGTTATTTAAGTAGATCAAACTGCAAAACCAGATAGGCGTAGCAGTTGAAGCTTTGTTTTAAAAATGCCTTATATCTACTTATATAAAGCTAGATGGGTTCACTCATTCACTGACATAAACTATGAGGCACTTCCCGTAATCCTACCCGCCTCAACGTCATACTTGAATTAAATCTCTTGCCAGAACAATTGCCAAAGGTTAACATTTTTGAGTTTTTGAGGCATTTTTGGGGCGGGAAAAATTACACTTTTAAATTTTTTCACTTTGAGCGCGTTTTGTACGGAAACGGTAAGAGATGGCATAATATATTTAATACAAAAGTTGTAGAAGATTTAATTTCCAACAGAAATTTTTTCGTCAGATTTAAGATCCGATCATCCGTTTCGCTGCTTTTCATCGGAGAAGGAGTAATTTTGAGTATTTTGGCCCATTTAAATGTGTACAGTTTTGGAAAGCTGTTTAAATGAAAGTACACTATCTTTGGCAAATACCACATGTTTGTATCAGTTGATTTAAATAAACAATAGCTGATTTATTCGTAGTGTAGGCGATACTGATTTCCTCACATGAGGTATATATAAATCAGCTGATACAAAACAAGGTAAGAACATTATCGCCTACACGGGAGGTTTAGTAACGTGAATACCGTTTCTTACGAGATTGGAAAATGTAATCAAACAAATTGTTAGTTCTATCGAATTAATTGAGCCCAGTAGCCCAGTGGACGTGTTGTCAGATGATTCAAGATCATGTGGTCACGGGTTTGAATCCTACTTTCGATGCTTACATTTTGAGGTCTGCAATATATGTTTAATTTGACTTTATTTTGGTTTTACAAATTCATTTATTTGTAATTATGTTGCTCAACGAACAGCCACCAGACAACACTTTGCGGAGTTAGGTTAGGTTAGGTTACTTTATTTTGTCGTGAACTGAAGTCTAATTTTTTGTTAATTTGTACACGTAAATTCATTTGTAGAACTCCAATTTAACATTGTAACCATAACTTTTTATTCATATCTGATTGACTTTGATTGAGTGAGCACTTTATTTTTTTGCTTTTATACACCTCGAAACAACCATCGAGTCGGGAGTTCATTCAATAAAACGAACAAGCAGCCGGTTGGTCAAAAGTTTCGATATCGAACCGATATGGGACCGCCTGTGTAGGTGTTAATGTGCTCACCAAAGGTCATCGTTGTGCAGTTTTTCTTTGATTAATGAACTACAATAGTAGATTTTAATTTAAACTTGAATCGACTGAGGAATGCAAATGAGCGAAGCGAACTCCGAGAGGGGGTTTGAGGGTGAAGCCCCCAACGGCGATAAACCTAGTCTACTTATATAAAGCGAGACGGGTTCACTCATTCACTGACATAAACTATGAGGCACTTCCCGTAATCTAACCCTCCTCAACATCATACTTGAATTAAAGCTCTTGACGAGAAACCGCCAGAAAAATTGCTAAAGGTTAACATTTTAGAGTTTTTGAGGCATTTTTGG
The DNA here is from genome assembly GCA_963675035.1 of Allygus modestus. Taxonomy (NCBI): domain Eukaryota; kingdom Metazoa; phylum Arthropoda; class Insecta; order Hemiptera; family Cicadellidae; genus Allygus; species Allygus modestus. The sequence continues at coordinate 28,414,074 of OY776115.1, read as the reverse complement.
GTTGGGGAAAATTCGTCTTTTAAATTTTTCCACTTTGAACGCATTTTGTACGGAAACAGCTTTTATACACCTCGAAACAAATATCGTAGTTGGGAGTTCATTCGATAAAACGAAGAAGCATCCAAGTATAAAATCTCTAAAGAAGAGCCCTAAACTTCATTACCGATGCAGAAATACAATGTTTTTCACGAGGTCGTCAGCCAAATTCCAAGTCCAGAAAAATAATTGGTATTATTTATATAGTTTAATTTGTTACATTTTAGAATCATTGGGTAAGACAATTCTGTACTTATGCTTAAATTAGGCGATCAAAAATATCAGGTACCTTATTTTTTCTGATGTTAATCAGAATACTGTTGATGGTATTAATGCAAATTCAAAATAAGAAACTAAGTTCGGAATGCAGGACGGGATGTTGACATGATTCACCCTGTCGCATGCATATTTCATCTGTTATCCAGCACATACGAGGGTTTTATGTCTCCACAAGTTATATACGATCTGACCCGACGGGAAACGCTATAAAAGATAAACCACTGATATAAGTCACCAATGATTAATTTTATAGCATTTTTATACAAAATTTACAAACCTTATGGCTTTTACAGTTTCTGTAATTTAAATACCCCAGTCAAAGCAATCCTGCATACTCAGTGAATTTCCAATGGAGATATAAATGTCTTAATACTACACAGTCACTTACCAAGTTTCATAAAAATATATTCACAAATAAGCAATATATACAATTTTAATTATTCCCCATAAGAATAACATTGGGGCTGAGTACGCAGGTTTGCTGCATCAAGGAACACAAAAAATGGATTTTTATGCTAATATCAATATAACTGAACTAGGTGAAGTCATATACCAGTTTTTAGCGAATTTCCCCTATAGGGAAGAAGCTATTACCGTAGGTGGCATGGTAAGACTTAAGACCGAGACCATGATAACTTTTTGTTTTGAGGTCCCCAGATGCCAAAAACACTATTCGTTCAAATTTATATATATATATATAAATGTTACTCTCCACATTTGCTCCAAATTTTATAAAAATCGGGCCCTTCTTTCAAAAGTTATCGTGGTAACGAACACACACACACACACACATATATTCATATATATATATATATATGTGTGTGTGTGTGTGTGTGTGTGTGTGTGTGTGTGTGTGTCCGTTACCGCGATAACTTTTGAAAAAAGGCCCGATTTTTATGAAATTTGGAGCAAATGTGGAGAGTAACATTTCTGACTTTAAGTTCGTAAACCAGATCGATCGGTTTATGGGAAGGGGGTTTTATGGGGGTTTAAAATTTTCCAAAAATTATTTTTTGAACTTTTTACCCTAAAATTTTAAAAACACTAGATTTATTCCCATGTTAATCTCATGGGAATAAGGATTTTAGATTTTCCCCAGATAATTTCACTAAAAACTCCATATTTTTTATACCAATCAGCTTAGCTCTACAAAACAATCATTTTGGCGTTTTAATTGTTGTTTTACGTCCAACCGTTGCAGAGATATTAAAGTGCTAAACACAGTACGTTGTCCAATGTTATCCTTATGGAGAATAAATAGAATGTTATATTTTGATTATTTATGAATGTATTAGCTTGGTATGTGGCTTCAACTAGTTGTGGTATATTGATAATAGCACAAAAAAAGTTTTTCGTTGATTTTTCCCGGTAGCAGCAAACCTGCATACTCGGCCCCCATGTTACTCATATGGAGAATAAGTAAAGTTTTATATCTCCCTTAGTTATGAACCTAAATTAATAATACTTGGTATGTAGCTTCACCTGGCTGAGTTATATTTATAATTGCAAAAAAAAAACGCATATGTTATCTTCCCTGTTGCAGCAAACCTTCGTACTCATTTATAATGTTATTCTTATGGAGAATAAATAAAATGCTATATATCACTTATTATTGAATGTATTTTTGTGAAACTTGGTAAGTGGCTCTTGGTAGTAGTGATACCCATATATTTGCATTGTAAATTTGCTGAGTACGCAGGTTTGCTGCGACGGGGGTATTATTCATTTATGTTCATAATTAAGGGAGAGATAGCATTTAATTATTATCCATAAGAATACCATGGGGCTGAGTAAGCAGGTTTGCTGCTACAAGAGCCTTTGACAAAAAATCTTTTTTTGAGCAAATACCAATGCACCACAACTATTTGAAGCCGTATACCAAGTTTCATCAGTGTACGTTCATAAATAAGCGAGATATAAAATTTTTCTTTTCCTCCTTAAGAATAACATTAGACAACTTACTGTGTTTAGCACTTTCAATATCTCGGTAACCAATTGACGTAGAGGAATGATAAAAATACCAAATTGTGAGTTTTTTAAAGCTGAATGCAATGGTAAAAACTAAAATTTAACTATTTCCAAGATTTTATGTAAAAAATTTAAAAAAAAAACATTTTTTGGGTACAAAACCTCCGAAAAATACCCCTTCGGATAAAGCGATCTGGCTGGTTTTCGAACTTAAAGTCATAGATGTTGCTTTACACGTTTATACAAAATGTAATCAAAATCGGATAATTTTTACGAGAGTTATCGTGCTCACGGACATATATATATATATATATATATATATATATATATATATATATATATATATATATATATATATATATATACAGTTTCGAACGAATGGTGTTTTTGGGGTCTGGGGACCTCAAAATGAAAAGTTATCATGGTCCCTGGCCTATGTCTTACCATGCCGACTACGGTAATAGCTTCTTCCCTATAGGGGAAATTCGCTAAAAAAAGTGTCATGATTCAGTAGACTAAGTTATTAAGGGTTTTTTTGTAATCAAATATTTGTTTGTAGCTTCGTAGAAAACTGTTAAGATTTAGTAGTTAAAATGCCTGTTGGAAACAAATACTTGTAAAGCTTGAGATGGATTATTACAAACATGTAATAATAGTAGTATATTTGCAATTATTCTGCCAATTAATTATCCTTAAAAATGCCATTTAACTCTTTTGTTCCTTATTAAATGATTCTTGATTAATAATAGTAAATTAAAAGTATGTTTACTCTGTTCATGTTAACAGTTAGTCATTAACAATTGTTTAGTCACTAAACGCATTCCAAATAAAATACTTTCTTGAGCAACTAAATTATAGAGAACTTTGACATTGTTTGTGTTAAACAAACCTGTGCAACAACCTGTGCAATATCATATTGCATTTACATACGTTGTCTACACACAATACACGAGCAACAGAAACCACAAATCCAGTGAGATAGTTGGGATCTAAGTTTCCAACTCGACATTAACCACAGCTGTTGGTTGGCTTTAACCGCGAGGTGACCAAGAAATGTTCTACAGCACCGAGTGGTTAGTTATGAGTATGCTACTGTAGTTATTATTGTTTTACTTACGATGTCATATGAACTTACAGCCCTACGTTTAGTATTTGATCATTCCGTTTATTTTCATTAACGTTATATAGTTGAATTGGTCAACACATTGTTGGTGGTTATATCTTCATATATTAACATATGTCAATGCAAAAGGGTCGGAAAGCAAAAAACCAGTTGGCTTTTAATGTTGACGTGCATGCAAAACTCAAAATCCCAATGCATAGTCTAATAAAACATAACCGTCTAATCTACGCATTATTCTAAGATTTTATAATTCGTTTTAATATCAGATTTTTTTGTTATGTTTGTAACTGAAGTAACCTTTCGATGGGTATAAACTTGCTCGGGATCGAGGAATAGGACAACTAGTTTCATAAAAACTGTACCTTAGGATTTGTTTATAATAAAAATAATAAAAAAGTATACTATAAGGGTTTTTGGAGCATGATGTGAAAAGATTACACTTTAAATATTACCAGTTGGTAAAACAACCTTAAATTTAAACCTGCATTGAGATACGAAGGTTCAAAATTGAAGCCACGCAACAGTTTATATGTAAAAACGTGCTCAATGATGTGATGAAACTGCTCGCACTATCAGTTGAATATTTCACATGTTGTGTAATGCACGTATTGATTTGATCGAACATGAAATCTGACGCGAAGTATATGACATTGTATGACTGAACTAGTTCAGTTTATATATCAACAGATATGAAATCTGACGCGTTCAGCGTCTCCCACTCAGCCGTCTGGTATGTTGGGCGTGTGTTTAATTTAACTGGTACTTAAAACAATTATAACAGTAGGTTTATATTTTTTTGGTTCTTGAGTAAAGATCTACAATTGTTTACGAATCTCAAAAATGTCTACATTGGTAAATTTGTATTTAAGTTAATTATATCGTAAGAATAAACCAATCGTTATAAGATTATTTACAACTATAATTGACAACTGTATTTTTGAAACTCATAATAGCGATGGATTTGAATTTATTTTTTGATTTATTTGGACTTTACCTATCGCTTCTAGATGAGGGAATGGCAATGGGATCGCCTTTGTCACCAATATTTGCCAACATATTTATGGAAGAATTCGAACAGAAAGCTATTGCGTCTGCTTGTTTTCAACCGAAAGTGTGGCTGAGGTACGTTGACGATGTCTTTGCAGTCTGGAATCATGGCGATAAAAAGTTAGACGAGTTTACTAAGCATTTAAATAAAGTTTCACCAACAATTAAACTCACAATAGAAAAAGAACAAGACAAAAAACTAGCATTTTTGGATGTAAATGTAGTTAAAGATGGAAACGCCCTTTAACAGAAATTTTTAGAAAGAAAACACACACAGGTCGATACCTCAATTACAAATCAAACCACTGTGAATCAGTCAATGAATCAGTAGCTTATTCTCTTTTCGACAGGGCCAAATCAGTTTGTTGTGAAAAGATAACTTTAGACGCGGAGCACAATAAAATTTCACAAGAGTTACAAAAGAATGGTTATCCTCAAAAAATAATTAGCAGATGCAAAAAGGAAAGGGGACAAAGCCAAACACTGTTCCAAATGTGGATAAACCAACAGCTTTCATAAGCATCCCATATGTCCCAAAACTGTCGGAAAAAATAAGGCGAGTTGCCAGAAAATATAAGATCTTAACAGCTTTTAAATCGTCAAACACTCTGAGACAGCAACTAACTAAAGTAAAACCGAAAATGAAGAACAAGCCTCAAAAAACTGTATCTACAGCATTAAATGTGAATGTGAGGGTGAATATATAGGGGAAAATAAAAGGCCGCTAAAAGTTCGTATAAACGAACATAAAAGAAACAGAAAAAATGGCGAAACAGTAAAATCTAAATTGGCAAAACACGCCTGGGAAAATGATCATAAATTTAGTTGGGAAGAGGCAAAAATTATACATCATGAGTCTCACTATTATAAAAGAAGTTTGTTGAAGGGGCATTAATTAAATTACATGAAAATCCAATAAGTCAGAGTATTATTGATGTCAGGCCACTATGGATTCCCTTAATTAAAAACCATTTCAGTCAAAAATCACCCCGCAAACACACGCCAGTTCCTTGTGTTACAGTTGCTCCTGCGTCTAGAGTCCATCCAATGCGGCTACGACACATGCGTCCGTGATCGCCCTTGGAGAAAACACGGCCACCTGATTGCATGACCAGTTCCCAATGCTCACCTTGGAGGCATGCGGTAATCTCTATGAGAATATCGTACTGGTGCCCGTGTAGCATTCTAGGAGGAATCGTGCAGTTTTTGGTTTCCGTGTCATGTTCCCGTCGACAAAGACGTGTGGGTAGCCACAGCTGTGTCGTCACGTGCCCCTGTCAGTAGGTGGGGGTAACGGCTCTCCCCCCTCGACTGCCGCTAGCCACTAGTCTAGTGTGCGGTTTGGTTGTGGATGGACGTGAGCCCGTTTCCCGTGTTTGCCCGTCAGCTTGGAGGCCACGATGCAGAACCGGTAATGTATTGTCAGTTTTTCATTTGTTCGTATATATAAATGTTGTGTATGTATACGAATGTGTGTAAATCGAATGTTATTGTATTCGATTTTTTGTATATATATTTGTTATCTTTCTGTTAGTCAAATTAAATTGTAAAGGAAAATATTAAAAAAATTTAGGTTAGTTAGGTGTGTATATAAATTTTGTGTTAGTGATTGTATTTGATTTTTTGTTATCTTTGTGTTAGTGAAAATTAAAATGTAAAAGAAAAATAATCAAAAAAATCCAAAAAAATTTAGGTTAGTTAGGTGTAAGAGTTTGATATTTAGATGTAAGTAGGGTTCACTTGATAACGGGAGGAGTTTCCTTACCTCCCGAAACGTAGTGTAGTTTTAAACACTAGAAGCGATAGGTAAAGTCCAAATAAATCAAAAAATAAATATAATTGACAAACCACAACTTCGTATCGAAAAGGGATCTGCCAAAGTATTTCAAATCAGAAAATTAAGACATTTTCATACTGTTGGCAATAAATCATTTGGCAATCAAAACTCAAGACTTTATAATGAATTTGCCAAGGACCAATAGCAAAGACGGTAAAGTTTGCGTCAATGTTGACAAGAGGAAAATTGAACAGTGTCCAATTAAACTTAATCTGTTTTCTCAGATTTAGTTACAGGTATTTTTGTCAGCCTCTTATCAAGATAAACCTTTAATAACTCCTATTAATCTTTAACCTCAAGTATTTTGGGACTTGAGTATTATTTAGTATGTTAATCTTTCCTTCAGAATATGATTGACATTAGTAGAATTTTATTTAATATGAAGCGTTTTAGTACATATAGTAGTATCAAATCAAATAACTACCTTAAATATTGAAAATGAATAATATAAAGTCGGACTATAATCGTTCTTTTCAAGCCTTTGTTTTATCCAGCCACAAACCCAACGCCGAGCATTGTGAACAGGTGATACATGATTGATAAGGGTTGATTAAACCGAGGTTAGCGGGGGCACCGCTCAAAGCATAGCTGTGCGAGGGGTTTATTTAAAAGCACATTATATCATACGGTAGGTAGAGAAATATCAACAAGTTTTCAGTGTGTTTTTATTTTGTTTTTTGTATGTTTTATATTTGTCTAGCCAATAATCAAGGTCCTTAACCTTAGGGCAGCGCTCTACTGGATATTGAAATATTTAGGTTGTCATGGTAACAATACAACCAAAGAAATAAACTGGAATCAATGGAAACTAAGAAAGACCATTCGAAATACTGGATACTTACGAATAAGACATTTGATTCGTACTATATATTTTTTAAATTTTGTATTATAAACTGTGATATCATAATGAAAATTTTAATTTAATTTAATTCCTTTAGTAATGCAATTAAGGCTATACACATTGAATGAAAGATTGGTAACGAGATCATAGAATCGATATTTCTTACGTAGCAATGGTGTTTGAATTACTAATCTGATTGAGATAAAATCCAGTAATTTAGGCGTTTCAACTCTATTGTAATGTAAATAACAATATGTTCAAGAAAATCAGTGTTGAACTCTTTAAAGGTAACCGAGTGAGAACCAATTTAACTTTACTAAAGCAACAAACTCTACGCCGATCTGCTATTTAGTTACAACCAAAATTTCTGATATTTAAGTAAAATTTTGGCACGCAAGGGTTGTTATTTACTTACACTAAAACATGGTATTAGAGTCAAAACACCCCTATTTACTGTACAGTTTACTATCTATAACAAGATAGAGAATTCAATGAAAAAACGTGCCTTTCAGTAAAGCTATGGTGAAATAAGGATCTTAATCTTGGTGTGTGTGGCGGAGGGGGGTGCAAACCTATGGACGGACGACCTGTTTCCTCGACTTTTACAGGAAAATTCGCCATCATATTGAAGACTTGGGTAATATCACTAGCATAGCAGTTAACGTCTTGGATCTCGGTTTATGGAGTCAAGAGTTGGACTGCAGGAATATCCCCACAACTCGACGGGCTTGTACAGCTTTCACTTCAACGAGATTGTATGCGCTGAGTAATACTCCCCTGGAGTTAAAAACATTTATTCAAACTACTTGTTGCTCGTCCTCAACTGTCTGTATTACCAGCTCTCTGTTCAGTGGTGGCATACTCGTGGTGATTAGGAACTAATCTGTAGAGATCTAGGGAGATACTTTGACGAAGTTTGGTGTTTCATCTAACAAGACCTATATTTCTCCTGACTTGGCAGCACTGTTACGTAATAGAGTTTACTTAATTTTACCATCTCAACCCTCAAATTTGAGCTACAATAATCAATAAATTAAAGTACGTGAGTATTGTTTTGTGTATATTGTTAACACAGTAATCAGTACAGTACAGTACAGTACAGTACAGTACAGTACAGTACAGTACAGTACAGTACTCGGACTCCACCGGGGAGTAAATACATCAGTTGTATTCTGTATTCTGTGGTTGGCCTGTTGACCTATTTCGAATAATAAACATCTGTATATGTTATCATCTGGGCAATTAAATTTAAATTAAAGTCCGAAACAATAGTATTAAAGGGATTAAAGGGACACCCGTGGAACGGACTCACACGGTAAAATCAGTATAAAAACTCATTATTTTTCCTAATTTAGATCTAAAGAAGCAGTGTACCAAATTTAACTTCTCCAGTTTCTAACAAATTTTGAAGCTTTCGCTTTTGTATGTTAAGAATATATACTAAATAATATTGTACTTTTTTCATAGTTATAAAATGCAATTACAGTTGGTTGAATCTAATTTGCATCTTATTGATTTTAGCGAATTTCCCCTATAGGAAAGAAGCTATTACCGTAGGTCTCATGGTAAGACTTAAGTCCGAGACCATGATAATTTTTTGTTTTGAGGTCCCCAGATGACAAAAACACTATTCGTTCAAATTTATATATATATACATATATATATACATAAATATTATATATATGTCCGTGAAAACGATAGGTTGAGGAAAAAACGTCCGATTTCGATGAAATTTGGCTCAAATATGTAAAATGACATTCATGACTTCAAGTTTGAAAACCAGAAAAATCGGACAATGGTAAGGAGGGTTTATGGAGGTTTTAAATTTTCCAAAAAACAGTTTTTAGCATTTTCACCCTACAATTTTTTAAAAACTTAATTTTAGTTTTAACCATGTTATAGAGCTTAAAAAAATAATATAGTATTTTGAATTATTAAACTAGGTTAAGTGGTTGCGGAGAAAATCCAAAAAACCTACTCATAAAATCTTCCATGTTAATCTAACGGGAAAAAGGTTTTTGGCATTTCCTCAGTTTATTTTAATTTAAACTTCACATTTGCTTTTAGAAATCTGTTCAGTTCCACAAAACAATCATTTTGGTGTTTAAATTGTGATTCTACGCCCAACCGTTGCTGAGATATTTAAAGTGCTAAACACAGTACGTTGTCAAAAATTTGGAGGGTTTTTAGAGATTTATGACTTTAAGTTCGAAAACCAGATCGATCGGACTATGGGAACGAGTTTTATGGGGGTTTACAATTATTCAAAAATCATTTTTTTGCAATGTTTACCCCAACGTATTAAAAACACTCAATTATGGTTATAGCCATTTTATATAGCTTAAAAAAAATTAATTTTGTATTTGAATCATTAACCTAGGTTAAGTGGTTGCGAAGAAAATCCAAAAACGTGTCCCTTGTCAATCTTATGGGAAAAATAATTTTAGATTTTTCTCAGATAATTTTACTAAAAACTTCACATTTCTTTTTATCAATATGTTTAGGTTAACAAAACAAACATTTTGGTGTTTACATTGTTGTTCTACGTCCAACTGTTGCAGAGATACTCAAAGTGCTAAACACAGTACGTTATTCCATGTTATCCTTATGAAGAATAAATACAATTTGATATCTTGGTTATTTATAAAAGTATATTGATAAAACTTAGTATGTGGCTTAAACTAGTTGTGGTGTATTGATATTTGGAAAAAAAGGTTTTTTGTTGGTAGTCCCCGAAGCAGCAACCCTGAATACTCGGCCCCCATGTTATTCATATAGAGATTAAGTAAAGTTGTATATCTCCCTTAATTATGAACCTATATTAATAGATCTTCGTATGTAGATTCACCTGGTTCAGTTATATTGATAATTCCAAAAAAACACATTACTTATCTTCCTCGTTGCAGCAAGCCTGCGTCCTCAACCCTAATGTTATTCTTATGGAGAATAAATAAAATGTTATATATCACTTGTTTATAAATGTATTTTTGTGAAACATGGTAATTGGCTTTATGTAGTAGTAAGACGTATATATCGTCTTTATACGAAGTAGACGTATACATATATATGCATTGGAAATTCGCCAAGTACGCAGGTTTGCTGTAACGGGGATATTTTTTATTTTACACGTTTGACATTTTTAGATCCAGTCATAATTTTTTAAACGATGTACACAATTAATAAACACTAAAATATCTGTTGACGAAAAGTAAATTTTGTAATACGGACATATCAGTTATAAAACATGTTGACCATCAATCTTCCAACACCACCTCTCCTGACATTCAATAAATTAAGTTGACCTTCAACACAATTTAAAATAACACGTAATAATGTCGGCACTATTGTGATGGCAATGTTGCTTGTGTAGAACACACTTGAAACCCAAAGTAGTTGTAAAACCCTCGTGTAAAGAGTTAAACCCCAATTAAACTTTGAAAGCTGAACTTGGCTTGGCTCCAAGTCACTTCTTAAGGCTTACAACTTTAACTGGTAAGCTTATGGACAAGTCAAAAACTTTTAACTCGCACAGAATAGTTCTTGTGGTCATGTGGTATTCACTTTGGAAACGTGGTAATCTACTAAAATATTTTGTTTAATTTTAGTATTTAATACAACGAAATTTCGATACAGCTATGGTTTTTATGTTGTAAGACTTGTTCATATATGTTATACAATAATCAAAAGCTATTACGTGTTTTTCGCATTTGATGCATAGTTGTATTGTACAGATACAATTGTTTAGGAATTGCTTGGTATTAGATTATGCTACATATACATTCCCTCCCAATAAAAATAAAAATTAGGAATTGAGAGTTTAGGATTGGTTATTTAGGGTCCAATTCTAGTAGTCTGGCATTGTCTACTGGAACTGCTTCTGTACATCAAAAGCTGCGATCGAACATTAAACTACAAGTCTTACTTTGTCCCGCGTTTCAGTTTTAATGCTACGAATGTATTACCTGCAAAAGAATCATTATTTTCTACACCACTTGATATGTATCAGGTTTTTTATTTATACTGAGTTGATAGTTTGTATAACGAGGTGATTAACTTAGAGGCCGCCAATTAAGTGGGTGTTCTCCTTGTCTTAAGACTCCTGCACTTCTGTTGTGTTTGTTGTTCCTGTGCAGGTGACCCAACGACTTGACATGACTATCGCAGCACGGGGTTCTTAAATTAAAACTATCAAAACCTTAGTCACAAACGTTCTCCCTGGTCAACGTGCCTGAAAAAGTCAAATCTCTTTAGAAGAAATTCATTACACATTTTGGTTGCAATAAACCATTGATTGGTATTTACCTGCATTACAGAATCATAAACGTAGCTACATAATTACGTAGCATGTTCATTAAAGTGTGCAAATGTATGCAAGTGCTAAAGCTAGTAATTATCCCCCACTGGGCCAATAGTGACCACCAACTGGCCTGTGAGAGAGGTTTGGTTGGCGATGGTTAACCTGGGCTACTCTGTGGGTCTGTTACAAGGTAATTAATAACTTACATTATATGTTCCGATAAAAGGCAGTAAATAAAAAAATAAGTTTTCCTGGTCAAACAAACTATATTCGATATGAAATACAGTTTTAACATTGTACGACTATTATAGAGAACGTTTTATCTTAGAGTACTTAACATGTAATTTATGCAACCAGATGAACCGAATGTATAGTCTTTCTGCAACCATAAAAATAACAGTTTAAGCCAAAATGACATCATCTACTTTTACCTACCATTACCCACATTCCTTTGACTTATTTTATCATGTACTATCGTTCTTTAATTACGCATCCATCAGCTTTAATAGCGCATTACCGTCACTTTAATTACGCACCCGTTGTTTAAGTATACTACTGTCCTTATGCATTACGTTGCATTGTAGTAATCATCAATTGCTGATAAGTTATCAATATTAAACTTTAATTTCAACTTGATTTTATATGCATATAGTTACAGAACCTTTTGGGCAGCATATCACTTGTAGTAATTACAGCATATAACTACGTCATTAAAAAATAAATTAAAAAATTTCAAGTATATCCCAGTATATTCCTGTGCTGTATAATGTAAATGAGTACTTTGTAATTGTACATATGTTGAGTGGTTTTGATTACATTCTATATAAAAAAAAGGCATATTCAGGAAAAGGTATTTAGAAAGAATTATTTATTTTGTTATTTTGTAATAAAATATCGATTTCACAACATGTCATTATTCAGGAATTTAATTGTTTTGTTATAGAGTAATAACTTATAGCGTTTGAATTAAAAAAATATAGCATGCAAATATTACGTCTCACTTCCATTTTGGTTTAAATTACGAGTATTTTATTTGATAATAAACATCGATTCTGTAATATGGCAATATTAAAGTCGGTTTGATTGCTTAGTTATAAAATAATGATTTTGGTTATGATATATGCATTCAACAAGTATAGCATGTAAGTTTTATGTCTAACGTAAAATGGTTAAACAATTTTATTAAATTTCATTTTGTTTTTTGCAAGTACAGCAAGAATTTAATATTCAATAGATATTTTTGTATAAACATGGATATAAAATGTATTTAAACTTATAAAGTCTGCATCTAAAAAGCTAAAAGTACGTTGAGTACAGCACGTTAGAGCAATACATTTTTATACTAACTGATTGTCAACCATTTAAACCCTATATCTCTTGATTCCCTAAACGTTTTCTTTGATTTTGAATACATTTTATTATATACCCTCCCCTTGATAAGCAAACATTGAAATTGATGTCAACAGCAAACAAATATTAGTAGTTTTAAAGGTTACAAATAAATGTGTGTCTACTATGGGTTATTTAAGTAGGACAAACTGAAAAACCAGGTAGGTGTAGCAGTTGAAGCATTGATTTAAATAGGCCTCAAATAATGTATAAGTCTTCATATTCCTCGGCTTGCATAACTTGACTTGTATTGAACTGATGGGATTTGTATTCAAGCCAAGTCTATCGCACTAGCATGCGAGTACCAGAACGAATAGTGTTATATATAAATGTCCAAAAATGCCAGGTTTTATGCTATAAATTTAAAGTGTATTGTTAATTAAAAAGTCTACTGTAAAACTAAATCAAGTAGTGAAAAATAATATAGTTTTAACATAAAAATAGGAAAAACTAAAAAATATTCTATGGATAATTGCTCAGAACGTAATTATTGGATCCAAATAATCTGTACTTTAATTTAAAAAAACATAATTACAACAGAATTAATAAAAATGTGTATAATCATTCAATATTAAAATGCAACAAAGTCGAGCCAAGCGCCACAACAAGCCGGGTGTTGGTACAAAATTGCGTATCGACTTTCATGACACGTCCTGTTCTTATTAAACCCCACAGTTCCATGGAACATGCCCCAGCGCCGGAATGGCAATATTGGCCGAACACACCAGAGTAGGTGACTGTGTCTGACCATTGGGTATCGAATTTCATAAGACGTCCTGTTCTTATTAAACCCCACAGTTACGGGAAACATGCCCCAGTGCCGGTATGACAATATTGACCGAACACACCAGAGTAGGTGACTGTGACTGGCCATTGGGTATCGACTTTCATAACACGTCCTGTTCTTATTAAACCCCACAGTTACGGGGAACATGCCCCAGCGCCGGTATGGGGTTATTGGCCAAACATACCAGAGTAGGTGACTGTGACTGGCCATTGGGTATCGACTTTCATAACACTTCCTGTTCTTATTAAACCCCACAGTTACATTGAACATGCCCCAGCACCGGTATGACAATATTGACCGAACACACCAGAGTAGGTGACTGTGACTGGCCATTGGGTATCGACTTTCATAAGACGTCCTGTTCTTATTAAACCCCACAGTTACATGGAACATGCCCCAGCGCCGGTATGGCAATATTAACCGAACACACCAGAGTAGGTGACTGTGACTGGCCATTGGGTATCGACTTTCATAACACGTCCTGTTCTTATTAAACCCCACAGTTACGGGGAACATGCCCCAGTGCCGGTATGACAATATTGACCGAACACACCAGAGTAGGTGACTGTGACTGGCCATTGGGTATCGACTTTCATAACACGTCCTGTTCTTATTAAACCCCACAGTTACGGGGAACATGCCCCAGTGCCGGTATGGGGTTATTGGCCGAAAATACCAGAGTAGGTGACTGTGACTGGCCATTGGGTATCGACTTTCATAACACGTCCTGTTCTTATTAAACCCCACAGTTACGGGGAACATGCCCCAGTGCCGGTATGACAATATTGACCGAACACACCAGAGTAGGTGACTGTGACTGGCCATTGGGTATCGACTTTCATAACACGTCCTGTTCTTATTAAACCCCACAGTTACATGGAACATGCCCCAGCACCGGTATGGCGATATTGACCAAATACACCAGAGTAGGTGACTGTGACTGGCCATTGGGTATCAACTTTCATAACACGTCCTGTTCTTATTAAACCCCACAGTTACGGGGAACATGCCCCAGCGCCAGTATGGTGTTATTGGCCGAACATACCAGAGTAGGTGACTGTGACTGGCCATTGGGTATCGACTTTCATAACATGTCCTGTTCTTATTAAACCCCACAGTTACGGGGAACATGCCCCAGCGCCGGTATGGTGTTATTGGCCGAACATACCAGAGTAGGTGACTGTGACTGGCCATTGGGTATCGACTTTCATAACACGTCCTGTTCTTATTAAACCCCACAGTTACGGGGAACATGCCCCAGTGCCGGTATGACAATATTGACCGAACACACCAGAGTAGGTGACTGTGACTGGCCATTGGGTATCGACTTTCATAACACGTCCTGTTCTTATTAAACCCCACAGTTACATGGAACATGCCCCAGCACCGGTATGGCGATATTGACCAAACACACCAGAGTAGGTGACTGTGACTGGCCATTGGGTATCAACTTTCATAACACGTCCTGTTCTTATTAAACCCCACAGTTACGGGGAACATGCCCCAGTGCCGGTATGGGGTTATTGACCGAACACACCAGAGTAGGTGACTGTGACTGGCCATTGGGTATCGACTTTCATAACATGTCCTGTTCTTATTAAACCCCACAGTTACGGGGAACATGCCCCAGTGCCGGTATGGGGTTATTGGCCGAACATACCAGAGTAGGTGACTGTGACTGGCCATTGGGTATCGACTTTCATAACATGTCCTGTTCTTATTAAACCCCACAGTTACGGGGAACATGCCCCAGTGCCGGTATGGGGTTATTGACCGAACACACCAGAGTAGGTGACTGTGACTGGCCATCGGGTATCGACTTTCATAACATGTCCTGTTCTTATTAAACCCCACAGTTACGGGGAACATGCCCCAGTGCCGGTATGGGGTTATTGACCAAACACACCAGAGTAGGTGACTGTGACTGGCCATTGGGTATCAACTTTCATAACACGTCCTGTTCTTATTAAACCCCACAGTTACGGGGAACATGCCCCAGTGCCGGTATGGGGTTATTGACCGAACACACCAGAGTAGGTGACTGTGACTGGCCATTGGGTATCGACTTTCATAACATGTCCTGTTCTTATTAAACCCCACAGTTACGGGGAACATGCCCCAGCGCCGGTATGGTGTTATTGGCCGAACATACCAGAGTAGGTGACTGTGACTGGCCATTGGGTATCGACTTTCATATCACGTCCTGTTCTTATTAAACCCCACAGTTACGGGGAACATGCCCCAGCGCCGGTATGGGGTTATGGGCCGATCATACCAGAGTAGGTGACTGTGACTGGCCATTTGGTATCGACTTTCATAACATGTCCTGTTCTTATTAAACCCCACAGTTACGGGGAACATGCCCCAGCGCCGGTATGGTGTTATTGGCCGAACATACCAGAGTAGGTGACTGTGACTGGCCATTGGGTATCGACTGTCATATCACGTCCTGTTCTTATTAAACCCCACAGTTAGGGGGAACATGCCCCAGCGCCGGTATGGGGTTATGGGCCGATCATACCAGAGTAGGTGACTGTGACTGGCCATCGCAGCCAATCGTGGACGAGAGATCGGTTGACTGAAAGAAAAGTTAGGTTATATTACCTATTACCTTCTTTATAAAAATTGTTAACATTGCGTTCTCCTCAGATCAAATCAACGCATATGTATACGGTACGATACATATGACGTGACTAAGTAAGGTTTTTACAAGGGAACTTCAATCTAACTATTAAGTTTAATCTTGAATTTTTTGCATCAGATTGAACTTTAATAAACTTATTAAAGTACAAAACATTCAGGCTATACCCTAAACCACGGAATTCTAAGAAAACTAAACTTATTTACAGTGGTTGATTGTTATTGCATGTGAGTATTGGTTTATATTTTCGCCTCAGTGAAATAAATTTGTAGATCAAATTATGGCCAGTATGCATTAAGTTCACTAATATGCTGCACCAGTTCATTAAATAATGCAAGCGTAGATGTATTGTGCAATAGCAACTGATGAATCTTTGATAAAGCGCTGTTGCAGTTTCCTTCAAAAGCAATATATCAAGAAGTTGTTAGATTTACGGCGTCATGAATCTCATTGCGATATATTCTGAGTGTTTCATTAACTTGGAGATGTTTTAAAATTTTGTAATAGGAGTTAAATATAGAAACACATAAAATAGTGCGGGTTTGGTATAGATTCCTTTTTTTGTGTCGAAAGAATAACTAAGAACATGTCTTCTTAGAGAAATTATGGACGTTTTGAAAAATGATTTTTGACCTGTTATCAAACCTAAAGCTTTTTTACTGTAGGATTAAGCCTTAAACATAACAAAATAAATTCAAATTGAACTATATGCATACATTTGTAAAACAAATTCACAATTGAAGAACATTCACATAAATTTATTTTACATTGGAATACAATAACGACAACCTACGATAAATTAAATTTCTGAATAATGTTTATACAATATTTATAAAGTATTCAAATATAAATTATCCTAAGAAAATGTAACAATCTTTTCTGAGACTTGCATGAGATTGCATGTTTTCCACTGACTAAAACAGGTTAACCCTTTGCTGACGACAAGAAGCCAATTAAACTGCTACTCTAGATTTGACGTTAATATTTTGTTTTTGAAAAAAGCTTTACTCTGAGAGTGCAATTTACATTTATAAAAAGATCGTAATTAAAAACGATATATTTAGTAACACATGATTGTAAAACGTTCCTTGTTCGACCTGCAGTTATTGGCTTCACGAAGTTTAAGTAGAGCACTATACAACAAATATATGCCCTTTGTGTAATAATAAATAACTGAAAAATGTATCTTAAGCTAGTAATTATGTCAAAAAATAATGACTAGTTTTCAATTTATTTTATACAAAACATGTATCAACAAACTTGTGTATTAGGAATACTTAGAAAATGTAATAGATAAAATTAACTGGAATAATGAAATAATCAGTAAATTATAAATAGTAAGTAATAAATAGTAAGTTAATAAAGTAATTATGGTTAGTTAATAAATTTTATATTCTATTGGTTTATGTTTATAAAAATAAAGCAAATTAAAGAAACATTAAAGAAATATTTATTCACAACTGTCCAAAACTACTGATGAAATTTCCAGTCAACGAAATGATAAAGACAACGAAGGTCCCCCCTCCAAATCATAGTCACTTTTCAATGAACCCTTCCGCCCCAGCCCTCTGTTTAGGAGCACTCTTCACATTCTGGTTGAGCATACTGCTTTTACTTGTCAAGCCAATCTCTTCACTCAACTCTTAATTAATGTTACAGTAAAAATCTCCCAAGTGTAACAAGCACGCAGCTTCAATCAATGCACGACGTAGTCTGTGCTTGACTTTACTGTTTGTAAGTTTACATGGTTTATGTTTCGACAGAATCATTCGTCAACTCAAACGTGTTCTGTTATAAAAAATGTGTGTATTAATGAAAACTATTGTTAATATAAATAAGTTATACAGGCATTATTCACAATAAATAAACTATAAGATGCTTTACTTGTTCCCATAAAAGACAGAGGGTAAGATAGTGTATGTATTACTACTTACTTTACCTTTGTTGGTGACTTTATTGAAATATGAATATGAAAACTGTTATATATTATTGAGTTATGAAAGCCAAATCTTCGCTTCAATATAACTTCAATCGTTATACATGTACAGTGTTACAAATTATTACAATAACAAAATATTACAATTGGCGGACACACGACACGATATTTTGTTAATTTTGTTACACGATATCGTTTACTTATTTTAATTTTGGGTCAAACATAATCTGTATGGCGTGGAAATCTTAGTACAAACTATAATATTACAAAAATTGTAAACAAAACTTAATCCAACTATTCCAGCAATTAGCAGTTAAAATAGTGTTAAAAACTAAACCATCGGTTCGGCACATTCATGAATTATAATTTATTACTTATTTAGGATGTATTATACAGTATCCAACTAGTATTCTTTTCCAATGTAGCTTTAAACTTTCAGGTGCTGAATTTTATTATTTTCTATATTTATAAATTTGAGTTGCAGCATTTAGCATTTCTAGATTCCTATCGCTCGTAGTGGATTCATTGATTGATGGGTCATTTTGAGGCACCTAGTCGGAACATTTGTTAGTTTGTTCAACCAGTGAATGTAATGGCATGAACATGTTCCATTTTTTCACTCAGCTTTCGAGTGTACCTGCCTGACACTGGAATGGTCTGACATCCAATGCTGGTTGATGGTTAGTGATTACACCACGTAACCCTTTTGAAATATTCTGTATTACTCTCCCTCTTTACATATTATGTTTCTCAAGAAATGGCTGCAGTTTTATAACTGTCCTGCAAAACAATCGAGTTAATATAACGAACTATCGCAATCGATGTATCAATAGTAAATATCGATACATTAATTGCGGTACATTTTATCTACATATCTCGCATTTGGCATTTTTTGGAACAAGTTCCTTCTCTTGAAACCATTTAAAGCAGGTTTCTGTCTTTGTCAAAACATTTTGGGCTAGATCATGATAGTAAATTGTTTGATAGACATTTTTATTTTATTTTATTAAAATGTAAACAACAAAAAATAAAAATCACAGTTGTAATAATATTTTAATATAAATATTGCATTTTAAAAATATTGAATAATTTATTTCGATGGTTTCTACTATCGCTATATCGATTACGATGGTTCTGTATATCATTCGATTGATTTGCGGGACAGTTACGAAAGTGCAGCCTAACACTATAATTATTATTACAATCTCAGAATGTAATCTAGAGTAACTGGTAAACAAATCATAACAAATTATCAAAGGGATTTTTAACATAATTAACTATTCTATTTTTCTGTAATTTTAGGCTGACTTAGCATTACATCAAATATAAAATAATTTCACGTTTATTATGATTGATTTAAATATATCTGGTAAGTTACATTTATTTAGTGCATTTTAAATTTATTAATCAGTAATTGTAAGTGAAATTTAAAGATAAAAAATTCTTAACGAGTTCTCTTAACATATGAATAGTATATCATAAAATAATGTAAGAAATTCATAAAATATATTTGAACACACTATAAACAAAACTTAATAACTATATATGTATAAACCAATAATTTGTTTACGTTATTTAGTGATATCTAAACATACATGTAAAATCTTCGTAAATACATGTTAACTGTGAGATGATATCCTTGTGAGTTTCGTATATAAACAAAAGGATAAAAGTTTAATTTCAAGCTCCGGTGGTGCTAATTCCGATTCCTTAACATCCTCCATGTTCCGTTTATAGTTATGTAGTTCTCTATGTTTATCATTAGAAATTATGCAGGAAATTTATTATATCCGTTCTATGAGACTTTATATTCTTCTATTAAATTCATTATTAATTTAATTCAAATAATAAAATATTCGGTCTAGTTAAATTATATTAGACATTGGTTCAGTAAATTAAATCTTTTCATGAAATAACTCATAACATGACGTTTCATAAGCACACAATGTTTCATTATTTATTTAAATTTTGTTTATCACTAGAAATTTTACAAAACTTGAGATTACCGCCGTTTTAGAATCTGTTTTGATTTTAAACCTAAATATTAATAAAACAAGTTTAATTTAAATTTGTGAGAGAAGTAACAAAACAACATGTACAGAAACGTTTCACTCAACACTCAGCTTCAAACAGATTTAAGTTGTACGTTGAGGTCTTCTTAACCAATTAGTCTGTACTACCAAACTAGGTAAGTAAAGTTGTAGATTTCTTGAATTCTTGACTTGATCTGCACTATATTATCTAGTAAAGAATACTATTACTTAAATGTAAACGATGAAAAGATATTTTAAATTTTGCATGAAAAAAAAACTCGTTTTGTTTAGGAAATTTCACAGAAAGTAACTGTTATGACGGTTCTTCGTATATATATTTTTGCAATATAAAGAGTATTTGCATGTTTACATAGCATAAATCATAATATATATTAACTAAGCACATTTTAATATAAACCATTACATTTTCAGTCAATACACGTTACTACCAACCATTTATTTATTTCATTGAATAATTCGTAAACAGTAAACGTCCCAATTCAAAAGCCATTAACTTGAGAGCACGTTGAGTAGAGGCAGCCAAAGAGCTACATTGAAAGAGGCGATTAATAATTTACAAGTCTTGAGATTTCCTGGCTTGCTTACTTAACTTGCCTTGCGTGAAGGTATTTTATTTAAACTACTTCATTTCGAGTAGAGTCGAGTTGATAGTAATTATAGATAATAAAATTATAGACAACTGATCTTATCGTGATAGCAACATTTTTACTTACGTTTTGCAATCCTCATTTCAAATTTTTCACGATTAAGAAATTCGGTAAATCTGTGCCATCTTGAGCGCCTTGATGTCCTGCTCACGCCTAAGTCGTAATGCCGTGTCGTTTTTTTGGGTAAAGAGTTTAATATTACATTTAGTTCACATTTACAACTATACAAACAAAAAACACACTAAAATACATAACTCCAGATAATCCGATCTTATTTATTATTGTTACAGTTTTTAGAATTTGTATTATTGCCTTAAAACACAGTCGAGCCTAATAACACGCCAGCCACTCCATAACGCTTCGATCAACCTAATCACTCCGGAACAGAAGGTGGATGGGGAGTTCGAACTGGAATGTTGTGCTTGTCAAGTGATTACATTGCTTGGTCAATTCACAACTGATGTTGGCCCAAACTACAACCGTTGTTCCAGGACTGGTTTATTGTTGAAAGAAAGAGAATACATGAAACATCGTTACGAATACAACCTCACGTCACTCGTCAAATTCTACGGCGTGCTAGATACGGTAGTCTAGTTATACAAGTGTCAAGTACTTACTGTTCACAGTATTGTGTTTGTTGCTCGATTGTTATGTTGAATGCACACTTTATTGTCATAAAGAACTAAAGTGAACTACATGTATTTACATGTTTACATGTTGTACATATTTTGTAGGTGTGATTACTTTAGTTTAATGATTTTGAATATTTCTATGATTAATATTTGCACAAGTGGAAAACATGTAATAAATAATTAGTCCAAAGTTTCTTTAGCCGTATGTAAGAACCAACACCACATTTTCAAATTTATCAAGTTGGAGCACAAAAAGAAAACACAAATAAACAATATTTGTATACAGGAATATCAAATAATCCTCTAAGTATTTTAATTTATAGTGACTAAATACTATAACACAGCAAAAAATTCATACCAATAGGAATTTTTTTTATGTTAACAGATATTTATTAGTGAATTTCCTTTGGAAAGTGAACCATTAGCATGACCCGCACGGTGAAACTTAAGCCCGGGACCACCATAGAAGTTCCTTAGATAGTGACCCCTGAACACGTTTTGGGGGGTCGTTCAAAATTGTATATATATATATATATATATATACACATATATATATAGATATATATATATATATAGACATATATATATATATATATGTGTATGCACTCTAGCGGTCGCATTTTTGTCCGATTTACTTCAAATTTGGTAGGGACCTTCCTTTCTATAATTTGTTGGACAAGTTCGTTGGGCAAAACAATTGGAAAACTCTAAACCCATATTTTGGGGATTAATCTTTCAAATTTCGAGTTTTTGGGCCCAAAAAGGGTCAGAAAAGTCCCTGATGTAAAATTAATGCATGTAAAAAGATGGGAATTAGAAAGGTGAAAGTTTTAAGCCCTCTTTTGTCATTCTAGCATAAATATTTACCGAGTTATTAAGGAAAATGTGTATCGGCTAAACACAGTACATTGTCTTTTGGGGGTTTTACACTAGAAAAGCCTGTTATTCCTTTGTTAGAGTACTTTTATTACCCCCAGAAACCTCACGCCTACTTTCAAGCCTGTCTGGACCTTCTCCTAACATTATAATGCGCAAAATTTTATTCCCAGCTTTGCAAGTAAATGAAACCAGGAGTATCAGAACAGCCAAAAAATCTATGTTTTCAGATTTCAATAAAAATTGGACAAATGTATGTTTTTACACTGATTTTGAGTTTTAAAAGTTTTTATGTGGAAATTCACTTCCCTCACGTCAGCGTGCTGCATGCAAACTCGTTTTTAATTAGGCCGATTAAAAACTAAATGCATTTTAGTGGATAAATTTGTGAAAACTAACTTATTCAGGTTAATGGTTCTTAAAACGTACAATAAATACCAGTGACCTTGTTTGAGACAATAAATACAAATGATAATCACTTTGGAGTCGTAATATCTACAATCTACCTGTTAATGTTCATTTCACAAAGAACCCTCTTTTGCCGTGCTGAATAAAGTAATTAGCTCATGATCTGGGTCAACTCTATCATCGGACAGAGTGATCATCAGTGTTTATAAGTTGCATTACACAGATCGATATAGCCTATGTAATAATAAAATACTACTTTATTCATTTCTAGTTTATCTCTCAGTTATTATTACCTAGTAATGTGCTAACAATTTTAAGGTTTATGAGAGTGGTAAATAGAGACTGGCATTATAAATAGTTAATAGTAATTTTCGTCTCTAGTACCAAAAGTCGTATTTTTCGGTACGAGATCTTATTGAATTTAAAAGTAAAGGTTCATTGCTTAATTTTTTAATTTGGGGAACACTATGAATGATTATTTTTCACGGTTGTTATATTTTATAAATTATTTTATGTTTTTCATAAATAAAATTTACCATCAAGTACATCAGTAAGCCTAAGAATTGTTTTTTTTATAAAGAAACTGTATACTAAAACTGTACACCTTTGTATTTCTAAAAACATATTTTATTTATAGTTCTGAAAATGTAATAGATAAAGGAATATAAATATATCAAGTATATATCTCAAATTTAATTCACCACGATACTAATAACAACTGTGCTTGACTTAAAGATTGACGAATAAGTATTGAAAACTCGATTTGTTTATTATCTTTCAAATTAAAAGCCAAATATAATTTTAAAAAATGTTATGATCAAACTTTTAATTTTAACTAATTGCAAATGTTTGAATACAAATTTTTAATTTTATCTGAAATGTTAAGATGTTTTATGTTTTATAAAGTTGAATAGAGACATAATGTATTTAACAGCGATGTGCAAACTCTATAACGCTTTCACATTATAAATATAATAACCCCGTAGCAGCTAACCTGCGTAATCAGCAAATTTCCAATGCATATATATGTATCTTAATACCACATAAAGCCACATACCAAGTTTGATCAATATACATTCATAAATCAACTATTTATGACACTTTTGTTATTCTCCATAAAAATAACATGGCGGCTGAATATGCAGGTTTGCTGAAGCAAGGAACTCAAAAAATGTGGTTTTATACTAATATTAATATAACTCAAGTAGGTAAAGCCACAAAACCAGTTTTTAATAATTTATGTTTATAAAAAGCGGAGATAACACGTTACTTATTCTCCATAAGAATAACATGGGGGCTGAGTACAGAGGATTTCTGCTACGGAAACTATCGGCCAAAAATGTTTTTGTGCAAATATCAATAGACCACAACAATATGAAGCAATATACCAAGTTTAATCAGGATAAGTTGATAAATAAGCGAGATATACAATCTTTCTTATTCTCAATAATAATAACATTAGGCAACGTACTGAAAGAAAGAAAGAAAGAATTTATTTCTCAAATTACACACATTACAAATTAGCATATACATACACAAATGTACAAAAGGTATATAACAATGATTGCCACGTTTTACCATAAGATACCAAGCTGACCTTTTTTGTGTATAACAGAGAAATATCAAATTCCTCCAAGGCTTAGCCTGTTTGGAGGCTTTATTAAAACTTAATAATTCATTACATATTTAGATTTTCTGTGTATTTACTGTGTTTAGCACTTTCAATATCTCTGTGACTTAGAGCAATGATCAAAAGACCAAATTGTGCGTCTTTCTAAGCTGATTCCAATGGAAAAAACAGAAATTTGATTTTTTTTATTATATTAAAAAACTCAAAAACCCCAATTTTGAGGTACAAAACCCCCCAAAATACCCCTTAGGATCGGTCGATCTGTCTGGTTTTCGAACTTAAAGTCATAAATGCTGCTTTAAACGTTTATACCAAATTACGTCGAAATCGGATTAATTTTACGAGAGTTATCGTGTTCTCGGACACACACACCCACACACACACACACATATATATATATATATATATATATATATATATATATATATATATATATATATATATATACAGTTTCAAACGAATGGTGTTTTTGGCATCTGGGGACCTCGAAATAAAAGTTATCATGGTCCCGGACCTAGTTCTTAGCATACCGAATACGGTAATAGCTTCTTCTCTGTAGGTTAAATTCGCTAAAACGTATTAAATGACCTTTGAACAACTCTGCCATATGTTAGGTATTAAAAACGCTTTAAAATCTACTACATTTCTATTGTTTATTTTTAGGTATAAAAACTAAATGGCGTCTTTGGATTTCCCTTATGAAAGAGAGAACATTTATAACGTTATTATTATTTATATTTTATAAGGACGAATAACTTACATATTATAGATCATACAAAGCTAGTAAACTATTGATTTACAATGGATGAAACTTTCAAGCAGTGATCAACGGGTAAATATAAATAGATGTGAAAAGATCGTGGTGATACTTAATTTCTTTACATTATAATGAACTTTAAACCTTTAAAATAACACTTTCAAATTCATTAGATTTTTCTTCCAATGTAGTGTAATAGAACTTTTGTCCTAATTTATATTTTTTATAACTTTAAATTTTTGTAAAACTCCATAAAAATCGAGAGATATTTTGTAAAATTTGTTACAGTTACACTAGATACAGCATAAACATTAATACATAATAGCCAATACGTACTGAACTATTGTACTAAAGATTTCGCTGTGTTTTCCTGACATTTTAAAAAGCTCATGAATGTGGTCAACTCTTGTTGAGATGTTTTTTACCGTTCGTGATAAACTTCTAAATACTGAAAGAATACTTTTTAATTCTATTAAATTATTCCAATAACTATTTGGTTTATAGTTTATCCTTCTTAAAAACATTTAACATTTTTAGCTACATAATAATATGATAGTAACTATATCAAAATAAATTTGTCATTAAAAATTCATTTTGTAATATAAAAACAACATACAAATTTGTATTATTACGAAAACCAAAATATTTGAAAGAATGACAGGTACTTTATCACAAAAAGAACTTCAACAGAAATAACATATCAGAGGTAGTTTGTGGGGTTGTAAGTGACAATATCACCAAATCCTATAACATATGACTCATTTTACCTCCTACCTAAACATATATTGTGGACCTTTCCAACATGTAAGAAAGAGAGCTGACAATTTATGAATAGATTTGTATTTTTGAATGAGAAGATCACTACGAATCACAACATATCAGTTGTAATAAACTTACAGTTATATTTATTATTCTTTTTTAAGTAGCAAATAAGAGTATAGATTATTCTGTATTATACATTGTCAAAGAAATTTTGATGTCCTCTTACATTAGGGATAAAACTCAACCGTGTGAAAAAGAGAACTCCAAGAGATATAAAGCCCAAATGCAGCGTTCCTTTAAGCACCCAGTTTGCATGTATAGTGAAGCATTCCACCCCAGCGTATCTTCTCCACTCTGACTAATTAGTAAATATTCCCTCTTTATTGCGAGGCGAGTGCCCGGATAATACAAACATTTACTGCTGCATTAAAGGCGATTGTTGAAAACTGCGTGCTTTGGTACCAGAAAACACTTGTACGTTTATTTAATTTTTGGACAACTCTGTAAGATTATTTTTAAATTTGATAATAAGTCCAATGTTTAAACAACTTTTTTCAATTTGATGAAATTTATTTTAAAGTATAAAATGCTTTGGTTTAAAGAGCATTATTTGATTTTTATCAACGGATCGTCACGATTGATTTTCAGATTTGTTGTATTCGTTTATAACCCTACAATGTGTAAATGTTACAATTATGGTCGGCTCAAGCAATACTAGCACGAACTATCTTTAGATTGAATTGCATGCAAATTTGATTTTATTGAAGTAATGAATATTGTCACCTAGATATTACACATTGAAAATATTTAGTAAGGTAATATTAAAAATAAAAATACTAGATTTTATTTTATTATTTTTAGTAATTTACAAATATCAGACAATCGCCAACAGGTGACTATGTAAAATAACTATGTATTTTAAAATTTACCACTACTCAAACATTAGTATAAGGGACAATCGCTTACTCACTTGACAGTGTACTAGTCAGTATTTTATCTATTCCATGGTTCGTAATAATAATACATTTATTAAATAGGAAAGGCCATTTTTATGTATTAAAATTTTGCTTTGAACTGTACTTGTGCGTCCAAATAACCTTGCATTAGAGTTGACTTAATACTATTATATTTCAAGTAAATTTCTATGTAAGGATCAACCGTTGAAACTAAACCTTTTCATAATTGTTTAACATATTTTATTACATGAGATGGTTTTTAATAAATACTTACATATTAAGGTAAATCTTTTACGATAAAACTGAATTTCCTTGCATATTACTTTATCTGATATTATTCAACAGAGGTTTTCTTACGAAGTCACGTGGGGCAGAGCCCTAAGGCCTAAATTTCAAATCTAAAGCCAGTTTGCAAATCTGCACACCTAGACCCATGTTTTATTGTATAGTATGTGGGTGTAAATCTTTAAACAAAGAAGCCTCTTTTTATAAAGTTTGCATGTAGCGTATTAATAATATAGATATCAACTTCACCATGAGTCAATGAAATAAATACAAACAATTACAGTAGCAGGAAATATGCAGATTTAGTAACTATTGCTATAACCTTAATACAACTGTACTTTATACAATTGTATAACTGTTTTGCAACTGTATACTGTAATGCCTACCTCTTCTAAAAGTATTTATATTTATATTAAATTTCTTTGTATTTATTCTAGAACAAATTAAGCTGTCAAGGAAAATTTCTTAAATATCGAATATTTCATGTTCTACAGTATTTCCGAAATAACTTTTTTTACAGTCGAAAATAACACGCAAAACACAATAACAAGGTTATTTTATTTAAACATACATCCAAAATAATTTTTTTTGTAAATACGTTATCGTTTACCAGAATAACTAGAAAAACAATAAATCGGAGGAAGTTTGACTTCCGCTGGGAGCGCTAGTGTCAATACACTCCTCGGTCTAGTGAAATAAGATTTACTGTCACCTCTACTGTATTATACTTGCTGTGGCCCCCCTTCAACACCTAAGTACTTAAATACCTATGGAATAATTTAGCCTCCACAGATGCAAAGAAGTTTAAAGACGTTTATAAATATTACTTTTTTTAGGTTTATTCGATTTACAGGTTTTACCAAAACATGAGGATACTATCAAAAAACTAATTCGCGGTCCATCCACTAGAGTTATTACAAATTGATTAAAAATACTCTCTTATTTTAGATATATAATTGATAGAGAGTTAGATTCGATAACAAACAATTATTTAATAATTCAAATATATTGATCTATATTTAAAGAAAGTAAGTAATACTGTATGACAAGCACATACTTAAGTAGTAAAATTGTTTGTTCATTTTTCTTCAGCTACTGACTTTTTCAGTGCGGAAGCCTAAAAAACAGAATGTATGTGGGAGGGAGGTAAATCTATTAATTTAGTTAAATATGTCATAGCTAAACCATGCAAATTATTTATAAATCATTTTTTGGATTTCTGAGGGTTGTAATACTATACGGTAGAAACAATGTAAAGATTTTATTTAATGCTATGTATGTTTTCGAATTAAATGGTCATTGATAGGTCTACGAATATCTTTTAATGCGATGATTACAATTTAGTTAACTTATTGTTAATACGTTATTATAGACGTAATGGGTAATTAAGTGTACCATTAATAAGATCCTTTTATTTCACTACAGGATATTATTTGTAAGTTTTCTAATCTACTGAGACTTATTGACAGTATCATTAGAGTGGAGAGGGTGGTGGGTAACAGTAACTCTGTAACTTGTTTAATAAAGTGTTCCACAACTACAAAACGTAATGAAAGAGCATAATTGACATCCCAGATATGAGGCAGGAAACAAACTTAATAACTGTAATTGTGAGCCATCCGGTAGAATCAAGCGCTTATAATTTTGTTTCTGGTCTGGTTATTTTCTGTTAAACATATATTTCAAATATGATTCTTTACCAATTAAATATGGAATGTTTAATAAACTGCGTTTAATACTAGTCCTCTGTGTGAAGGATCTTAAACTTTTATTAATGTAAATAGTTTTGTAAACAAAACACAACAATACAGGTAAACAGGTTTGTAATAAGAGAGTTTCTGGAACGTGCAATTTTGCTCGGATACAGTGTTTAATTTGTTATCTAATATACAGGGTGTTACAAAAAAAGGTGAACTGGCAGTATATTTTCGGATTCTACACTCAAAAATAAGGAAAACATTTAGTGTGACATTTTTTTAAATTTCCGCTCCGTTTACCAAAAGTCTGTCTATTTTTTTTACAAAATTCTTTTGACCCGTTAAAGGTACTTTTTTTATTGAATTTCAAGTTTCTATCTTTCACGGATTTAAAATGGCAGCCATTTTCGTTTTTCAAAACTAAATATCTTAAAAACCTTAATAATTAGCAAACAACTGTAAGAATCCAAAAGGTTTTGTCTTTTTGTCTCAAAAATAATAGTATACAGATTTTAACAATAGAATTATAAATAACTGAGAAATTGTGATTTTATCAGTTAAAATATGATGTTGTAGTCCAGCAATGACAAAAAACATGTTTTAAATTACAAAACTCACAATTTCTCAGTTATTTATAAGCCTATTGTTACAACCGTTATACAATTTTTTTGGGACATAAAGACCACATCTTTTGGATCCTTACAGGTTTTTGCGAATTATTAAGATTTTAAATATATTTAGCTTTGAAAAAAAAAATGACCGCCGTTTTGAAACGGTAAAAGATATAACCAAAATAGCATTAATTATTGGCATGAGGGGTACCAAGTTTCAAAAGAATACCGTTAACGGTTCAAAAGATATAATATATTTAGCAAAAAACACAAACAGACCGACGGACGCAAAACCGAGCGGAATTTTTAAAAAGTCACTGTTAATTTGTTGCTTATTTTTGAGTGTAGAATCCGAAAATATATAGCCAGTACTCCTTTTTCGTAACAAACTGTATATTTAAGCTTCTTGCGCTAAGATGGGAATCCGTCTGAATTACTTAAGGGTAATTTATTTATTTGTGAACTGATTAATTTTACCATGGAATTTTATTTCATTTCAAATTTCCCTGATTAAAATTCATTGATAAATTAGCCTTTGTTTCATTTAAAACTATGTTGGATTTTGTAAACAGAACTTTTTCCTTTTATGGACCATAACATTTGTTTAATAACTATCAGTGCAAATGTTATACGGTAGTTTATTTTGATATTATTTGTATAAATTTGATGTACGAATTTGTTAATTCAGGAACTTTATAATAACCTTACTTTACAATTTTAAATTATTTATGGTAAACAGAATAGGCACAAACACAAACTACTGTTTTAAATTCGACCAAACAAAACTTATATGCAGATAACCCACTTAGAAAAATATAAAAAGAGTTGCTAATAATTGTAAGCCGCAATTATTTGAACGGGGAAGAAGTAATTTTAAGCAATTAGCAAATGTTGGGTAAGCGTTATAAGTAAACACAGCTAAATTGGTTATCGTATAACTAACCATATATTTTCGTTAAATTGTCATTAATATCTTCAAAAACATATCTAAGATATTACCTTAACTTGATGTAACGTAAACGTTTGGAAATAGACAAATTTAATATACAACGACTAAAAATCTAACATGTAATTTGATATACATATTTCATATATTTTCCTATATTTCTAATTTACAGCTTAGCGGCTCTATCGTAGGCTGTAGTTTGAAGGTGAGTGACTCGGAAAATCACCTCAAGACGGAGTTTCAGTCGCCAAAGTCGGACTATTAACGGGGCACTTGGACGTTGTAGTTTGTCCTTAACCAATTTGCACTTCCAAGAGATAAGGGGTCATTCACAACGGATGACAATCAAGATATTCTGCATAAACCATCTTATGTAAAAGACCGTGCTCTATTACAGTCGTTTACGAAGACTAAGCTCAAAATCTGATGAAAAAGCTATTGAGTAATAAATCTTTGGCGTTTTAGGCATTTAAACAAATTTAAACCCATTTACTATTAATACTACTCAAAATCCCTCAAAAAGCTAAATTTAAATTTGCTTGCAATAACAATTGTAATAAGATTCAAATCTGTTTTCTATAATTTTTAGGTATAAAAAAAACTCATCGTGGTTTTTTCTAAATTTTAATCAAATGAGATATTTATTTCCCAAATATTAGATCAATAATATTTTATCATTTGTTACTTATAGTTTTGAGTTTGATATCTAGTAAAGTATGAATACATTTCAAAATTAAGTAGGACACAGACGATGTTCAATATTTTCAACAGTATTTTTATCAAACAAGATTAGTTATAAAACGAGTTCGCACACAGCACGCTGACGTGAGGGAAGTGAATTTCCTCATAACAGCTTTTAAAACTAAAAATCAGTGTAAAAACATACATTTATTCCAATTTTGATTTAAATCTGAAAACAATGATTTTTTGGCTCTTCTGATGCTCCTGGTTTCATTTACCTGCAAAGCTGAGAACATAGTTTTGCAAATAATAATGTTAGGAGAAGGCCAGACAGGCTTGAAAGGAGGCGTAAGGTTGCTGGGGATGATAAAAGTACACTAACAAATGAATAACATACATTTATAATGTAAAACCCTCACAAGACAACGCACTGTGTTTCGTCGAATCACATGTTCTTTAATAACTCAAAAAATATGTATGATAGAATGACGAGAGAGGACTTACAACTTTTGCCTTACTAATTCCCATCTTTTAATATGCATTAATTTTACATACGAGGCTTTTCTGACCCTTTTTGGGTCCAAAAACTCGAAATGTGAAAGATTAATCCCCAAAAAAGGGGTTTAGAGTTTTCCAATTGTTTTGCCCAACGAACTTGTCCAACTGATTACAGAAAGGACTGTCCCTACCAAATTTTAAGAACATCTGACAAAAAATGCGACCGCTAGAGTGCACACACACACACACACACACACACACACACACACACACACACACACACACACACACACACACACACACACACACACACACACACACACACACATATATATATATATACAATTTTGAACGAACCCCCAAAATTTGTTCAGGGGGTCACGACAGGAAATTCCATGGTGGTCCCGGGCTCAATTTTCACTGTGCAGGTCATGCTAATAGTTCACTTTCCAAAGGAAATTCACTAATAACTGAAGCTTGAATATACATATTACAGAAAAGTGGAAAAAGCACCGGAATTAGCGGCCCTTCCGTCTCGGTGGGTTGAGCAGATGCAAATCCCTCACTTTATCAGTCCTACAGATTTAATTATAGGCATGAATCGCAAATTATTTACTATAGACATAAATCATTATAAATTAATTTTTCAAATCAAACAATAAAATAATTAATACAAAATCGACTGTAAATAGTCGCCTTATAACTGCTAAGACGCTGTTCATTAATTGCGTCTCTGACAACATAACTATTAAAACAAGGTATAATCTGCTTTGGATTTATACTGAACAACTTCTCTAAAATGACGTAACATTGTAAACGTCTTGTGTGATAGCGACTTGAAGTAGCATGTGGTATGATAAGAAAAGACAATAACTAAGCGCAGTTTATAAAAGGCAGGGAGTCAGTTTATTGACTCTGACGTGGATCCATCCGTTGAGTACCGATTTACTACCCGGACTTCCATTTGCTTTTATTTTATTTTAAATAAAAGATATATAATTTAGTTTTAGAATATTCATAGATTAAAAGTACTCAACTTGTTTTTTTATTTTTTTAAATCCGTGAAGCTTTTTAAGAAAGATTCCCGATTAAATAGCAATAATACCGGGGTTTGGACCGTTTCACATAACAAATAATTTTACTATACATTATTTTCTATACGCATATAAACTGCGAACTTGTTTCAACAATATATTAAACGTGCTCACTTAGTAAAATTATTTATAGTTATTAGATGTCATGGTCTGATGCTTTACAATTATTTTGTATGCACAATTTTCAAAATTAAATTTCCGTTGAAGACAGCAAAATCTACTCATTCATTGGTACTGGCATTATCTGAAAACAATTTTGTTTATACACAATCAAATAGTCATTAGCATTTCTCTGAGGAAAATATCTTATCACAATATTATGTTGAATTGATTACAATTTGATGAATTATTTATAGTTATTGTTTTACATATCCTGATACTTAAAAATTTGCATATACAATTTCCAAAATTTAATTTGTCCCAGAGTTATTTTGGGTAACACTCACCACAGTTATCAGTGCTGGATCCAGTCGTCAGGAAATAACAAAAACACACCTTACAAAATTGCGTCTTTCTATGGTCGACGTTACGTGAATTATAAAATAACACATTCGCTTTCTCAAGACCGGCCGGAATATGTAGGGTGGCCACGGAGTCACTCAAAACGCCTTGACGCGACTGACTTGACCGGTGCGTTATCGGTGTTATCAGATACACCGTTAGATACACCGGTGGTAGGAGGGCTGATATCCAATTGCACCGGCGGTCAAAGGAATTTGCAAGGATCAAAATATTCCTCCGTCCGAAAAGTGTCTAATTGCACCGGTGGTCAAAATCTACCCACCCCACTTATCCCCGCTGCAAATTCCTTCGACCGCAGGAGCCGGTGCAATTGGAAGGCTTTCTCCCTTCCCCACCCCACTACATTTATCTTCAAACATAGTGGCATGCTTTCTTATGTATTTGTAACTAGGTTTATAAGTGTTTAACAATTTCGTAATGGAATATTTTATCAAACACTTGCCGATGGTTCCTTGCCACATACTAATGGTAGACCACAGCAAGTTCTAGCTAATAAATATGGTAACTATGTAATTAATGTTTAATTTTGTGTTTGTCCGTGGCAACACTAACATCTTTACATTGCAAAATAAATTTTACCAGGAATGAGGCTATACCTTTACTTTAACCTAACCTAACCTAACCTAACCTAACCTACTGTACTGGGCATCCGGTCTGGTTGGCACTTTCTTTTATGTAATAGTTATTTCTACAATCTCTATATTTTAACCTTTAGTCTTATACTTAGTTGAATAAAAAAAATCGTCTTAATTTAGATTGACAGCCGGTGCAATTGGAACACCCCCCAAAAGGCGCTCCGGTGCAACTGGACACATCAGTTTGGGGCTGATCCCTGACCACCGGTGCAATTGGACATCTCCCGGTGGCCACGGAGTCACTCAAAACGCCTTGACGCGACTGACTTGACCGGTGCGTTATCGGTGTTATCAGATACACCGTTAGATACACCGGTGGTAGGAGATGTAGGGTGGCCACGGAGTCACTCAAAACGCCTTGACGCGACTGACTTGACCGGTGCGTTATCGGTGTTATCAGATACACCGTTAGATACACCGGTGGTAGGAGATGTAGGGTGGCCACGGAGTCACTCAAAACGCCTTGACGCGACTGACTTGACCGGTGCGTTATCGGTGTTATCAGATACACCGTTAGATACACCGGTGGTAGGAGATGAAGGTTGGCCACGGAGTCACTCAAAACGCCTTGACGCGACTGACTTGACCGGTGCGTTATCGGTGTTATCAGATACACCGTTAGATACACCGGTGGTAGGAGATGTAGGGTGGCCACGGAGTCACTCAAAACGCCTTGACGCGACTGACTAGACCGGTGCGTTATCGGTGTTATCAGATACACCGTTAGATACACCGGTGGTAGGAGATGTAGGTTGGAGGCAGGGCCGTTTTGCGAGACGTCGACCGTAGAAATACAGTGCGTTTCGTCCAGTAATGTTGTGTAGTGTCTTTGTATCCAGTACTGCCAACTGTGGTGGATGTTGCCTTAAATAACTCTGGAATATTAACCTCACCAAAAGTCATGTCATTCAGAAATAATTAAATTCGTGTCAAAGAAAGTTACTTATTATTTGTGCGATCGTTATCAGAACAATAAAAAAATAACAACCAAATATCCATAAGCCTTCCTCAGAGAAAAATATCCCATCAAAATAAGTAAGTTTTAAAAAGCTCAGTTGCGTTGGCAACTTTAGATATATCTTTTACAAATATAATCCGAAAGTTCAAACTTACGTTCTGACGTACAATTAAACTTTATAGTTATTTCTCACCCCAAGTCCCTTAAACCACCCTTGTGGCGTACAACTTTAATTACTAAGCTTATGGAGAAGTTATCCTACTCAAAAGAGCTTAATATAGAGATTAGTAATGATAACAAATACAAAGGTTCTGAGTCTTTATAAAATAAAAAATGAATAGGCACCAAATTCTGGTGCACTTAATTATGCTTTGAAAAGTTGTATGATTATCATAAAATATTATAATACATGTATCAAATATATTTACATATTACTATATGGTACCTCTAACTTCATGTGGTTATCTGCTTCCCATTTATTTTCCCGTTGGTAAAAATATTGTTACCGTGGGAACCCAAATAGAACCATTACTCCATTATATTAACACAGACAATCTCAAAATCTATTAGGGAAGAACCTACGGTTTAGGATTTTGATTATATGTTTGTAACCCTCATCGTGCTATTTTT
Organism: Allygus modestus; assembly: GCA_963675035.1. NCBI lineage: Eukaryota > Metazoa > Arthropoda > Insecta > Hemiptera > Cicadellidae > Allygus > Allygus modestus. The sequence goes on along the minus strand of OY776115.1, from coordinate 28,378,614 downwards.
TTTACTTTAACATGAAAAGTTTCATCGCCATCAGAGGAATGGTACAGGAACTGAAAACGGACAAACGAAGAAACACAGATAGAGTCAACATTATGTAGATAGTTTTTATTGCAACAACATTTATACGTTGAGAACATAACACTTAAAATAAAATTTGGCATTGTTACGTTTGAAATATTACGTTCACAATATTCAGTAAAGTAAAATAGGTATTAAAAGGAGCGGATATTGACACTTAAATGTTTTTTTTTCAGAGTAGATAATGGACTACTCCTAAATGGACTTGAAAATGATTTTATGTATCACGATAAATTTGTTGTAGTATAAATAACAATATGTCTCAAAATTTTAAACTAGGACCCAGGTTGCGTTCGATAAAACATTAAAAGCAAAGGGCGTGTAGCAGAGGGGGGATATGCGATACGAAGGAAACCTTATCTGTGAGCTGTCTCAGGACTTAATATAAAGTGGTCTTATGAAATGCATGGTGAAACAACTGCTAGTTACGTATTTAACTAAATCTCCTGCCGTAAAAAAATAAAAATCATAAAATTAAGTGGTGCTACACATTCTGTAGCAGTTGCAAGGACGATGCACGAGATCAAGATATCTAAAGAAGAGCCCCAAACTACATTAGCGACGCAGAAAAACGATGTTGTTCACGAGACTGTCAGCCAAATTCCAAGATCAGAAAACTAATTGGTATTATTTATACAGTTTAATTTGGTACATTTTAGAACCATTCGTTGAGTAAATTTTACATTCTTGTACTTAAATTAGTCTATCAAAAATATCAGGTACCCAATTAGCGAATTTCCCCTATAGGGAAGAAGCTATTACCGTAGTCGGCATGGTAAGCCCTAGGCCCGGGACCATGATAACTTTTCGTTTTGAGGTCCCCAGACCCCAAAAAGACCATTTGTTCGAAACTGTATATATGTATATATATATATATATATATATATATATACATAATATATATATATATATATATGTGTGTGTGTGTGTGTGTGTGTGTGTCCGTGAGCACGATAACTGTCGTAAAAATGATCTGATTTTGATGAAATTTGGTATAAACGTGTAAAGCAACATTTATGACTTTAAGTTCGAAAACCAGCCAGATCGCTTCATCTGAAGGGGTATTATGGGGGGGTTTTGTACCCCAAAAATGGGTTTTTTGAGTTTTTTACACATAATTTTTTAAATAGTCTAATTTTAGTTTTCACCCTTCCATTCAACTTAAAAAAACACACAATTTGGTATTTTGATCATTTCTCTACGTCAATTGGTTACCGAGATATTGAAAGTGCTAAACACAGTACGTTGTCTAATGTTATTCTTATGGAGGAAAAGAAAAATGTTATATCACGCTTATTTATGAACGTATACGGACGAAACTTGGTATACCGCTTCATCTGGTTGTGGACCATTGATATTTGCTCAAAAAACCAATTTTTTGCCAAAGGCTCCCGTAGCAGCAAACCTGCGTACTCAGCCCCCATGTTATTCTTATGGAGAATAATTAAATGCTATGTCTCCCTTAATTATGAACATAAATGAATAAAAACTGGTATAAGGCTTCACCTAGTTCAGTTATATTGATATTTGCATAAAAACCCATTTTTTGTATTCCTTGTTGCAGCAAACCTGCGTACTCATCCCCAATGTTATTCTTATGGAGAATAATTAAAATTATTTATATCGCTTATTTGTGAATATATTTTTATGAAACTTGGTAAGTGACTTTATGTAGTATTAAGACATTTATATCTCCATTGGAAACTCGCTGAGTATGCAGGTTTGCTGCGACGGGGGTATTTTTCCTTTTGTTAATCAATATATTCGTTACCGTTGATAAGTTTAATGAAAATTCAATGTAAGAAACATAGTTTGGAATGCAGGTCGGGATGTTGACATGAATCACCCTGTCGCCTGCATATTTCATCTGTTATCCAACACATACGAGGGTTTTATGTCTCCACAAGTTATATACGATCCGACCCGACGGGAAACGCATTAAAAGATAAGCCACCGATGTAAGTCACCAATGATTCATTTTTATAGCGTTTATATACTAAATCTACAAACCTACAAATCTACAAATTTTTAGCTTTCAAAAAATGTATAATTTTAGACAAAATTTGATGAGGCAATAAACTAAAGTTATTTGTAGGGACTAATTGACTAGAACATAAGGACAAATTACTACGGCAAAACTCTTTATATCTCCTACTTTTCATATAAAGAATCACTGTACCAAATTTCTCTTCTCCAGCTTACAAGGAAGTCGGTGGCTTTCATTATTATATATTGAGAAGATAAACTAAATAATATTGTACTTGTTCATACTTATATAATTTAATATAATTTGTTTGACTCGTCATATTGAGTTTTATTAGAACTTGTAATACCACAGACGAATTTAACATACAAATTCGCAGCGGTTGGCTGTTGATTCATTTGAAAACAGATAAGGTTATTCTTACACACAGTCATACATACTGATTGTCATCACAACCTGAAACACAAAAATAACTATTATTTATATAGCAACATTGTAAACTATTGAAAGTATATAACATTAAACATGACTCATTGACTCATATTTTCAGTTTATGGTCTTAAGAAAAACGTTTTCATAATGAATATAGCCTACCATTATGATTTTTAATTTGGCTGGGTTGTATAACGTTACCAAATCCTGAAGCACTGTAAGGTTTGTCGCTTCAGGCATGTGGTTTATAGCATGTGACATTTCGAAGACAATGATTGTTTTCCTCTTTCACTATGAGGTCACGGCGGTCAAAGAATAAGTTTTTGCATAAAGTTTCGTAGTTGGTCAAAACAAAACTGCTTATATTTGTTGGACAACGTCCATGTTGACGGGACAGTAATTGAACGACGACCAATTAACTCAATCTGTTTTCTCAGCTGTACTCGCAGTTCTTCATGGTAGCCCGTTGTCAAGCTTAACTTTAATTGAAAGCTAACATTCAACATTCAGCTTGTAATCAAATTTTACATCTGGGGAAAGTTTAAATATTTTTTCTATCCTTGGCAGCTATAAAATATGTTCAATAAGTTCCCAAACCTATTTTATTAATAAAACATTTTGCCCGCACACAATACACATTTTGGTTCGCGGAATGTTTCAAAATGATTGTGACTGTTTAAATGATCAACACGAGATAATTTGGATTGATCGTTACCTACACAAGCCAAAAACTTGAATTGATAGACGAAATTGTATGGAAATAGTTTAATCTGTTAAAAAGTTTTGAAAATAATATTAATTGTTTTCGTAACATAACAATATCTTATAACTCAAATAATAAGACAATCTTGATAATTATAATTCGTATTTTTTAAGTTTCAATACAATTTTACATTTTTATCAGCTGTTTTAATACTAATATTTTCATTTTATTAATATCAGCGGTTTTACTCTGCATCAAACCTGCTCACTTCGTCAGTATTTCAATATTGTATAGCGGCATACCTTAAAGAATATCGCACTTTACACACTTTTTAGTGAATTTCCTATGGAAAATTGAACTGTTAGCATGACCCGCACGGTGAAACTTAAGCCCAGGACCACCATATAAATTCCTAACGTGACCCCCTGAACACGTTTTGGGGGGTCATTCAAAATTATATATCCACTCTAGCGGTCGCAATTTTTATCCGATTTACTTCAAATTTGGCACGGAGGTTCCTTTCTATAACCAGTTTGATAAGATCATTGGGAAAAACAATCGGAAAACTTTAACCCCCTTTTTGGGCATTTTGGTTTTTAAAACTTTGGGTTTTGGGTCCAAAAAGGGTCAGATAAGTCCCAAATGACTAATACATGCATATAAAGTATAGAACTTAAACCGAACATTATAAGCCCTCTATGATCCTCATATCCCTAACAGCTACCAAATTGTTAACGAATATGTAAATTGACTAAGCACAGTACGTTGTCTTATGAGAATTTTTTTACAATAGAAAAGGTTATTCATATGTTGGTGTACTTTTATTATCCCCAGTATCCCACGCCTACTTTTAATCCTGACTGGACCTTCTCCTAACCTTTTAACCTTTTAATGTGCAACATTGTTCTCCCAGCATTGCAGGTAAATTGAACCAGGAACATCAGAACAGCTAAAAATTCAATGTTTTCAGATTTCCATATAAATTGGAAAAGTCCATGTTTTATCGCTATTTTAGATTTTTTTAAGTTTCTTGTGTCACTACCCTCACTGCGTGCGAACTCGTTTCGTTTTACATTTTTTACGATATAAGTACAAATTAATAATATTACTATAATTTTTAGTTTCATCAACTGTGTTACTTACTTATCTGCTTATCCTTGTGTGTCGGGTGTTCATATGTATCGACAATTGGCCGCTCAACATACAAAAGTTTCTTATGCTGACCATTTGTTCAGACCTTGATTTTTGCCATGAAAAATAAATAACTGATACTATCCCAAAAAAACCTATAAATATATTGGGGTGATATTTAGGTCAGTAGAGTTATCCTCGAAACGTTCGTCAAATAAAAACTTAGTTTATATATAACAATATCATAATGCAATTAACATAGTGAATAGTGACGTTCAATTCACTCTCAATAACTTTTGTACGTGTAATTAATTTTAAAATACTTCGATAAAATATTAAAATGTAATCTAATTTCCAAAACTATTTTACTTACCTAGTATTAATATACTATTTTAGATTTAAAACCAAAGTCTATCTCCAAAGTTTAAGTTTATTCAAGACTATTCTATTTATTTTTTGGTTTATATGGAGTTAGATTTCGTTTTATTCAGGTATTAAAGATAACATTTTAAGGTGGAAAACAAACTTCCTTTTTAAAATGTAAATCTATTGTTGTTTGTTAATTCATCTTTAGGGAATAAAAATTCCCTAAATATCTAAACAACTGTCCGTTTCTTTAGTAACCAATTATGTATATTGTTTAGTTACCCTCCGACCTAACCCCCCCCCCCACCACAACGTGTGTTGATACACGTGCGCTCTTACACCAATATAATTAATGAAAACAGTTTAATTACTACAAGTGCTGTGTAGGTAATTAACTTAATTGCGTGATATTACAATGTTATGCACGTTTCTGTGCGATTTTAACATTTTTTTAAGAGGTTTTCAAAATAAATAATATTAAACTGGTATTATGGATAATTTATACAATGTTTGTAATTATGACAAAGAATATGTTTATTGGTTTTATATGTGTTATACAATTAGACATAAATTACTAAAAATACTTAATCAACATCCTTCGTTGAATATAGAAAAAAACATGAATATCAATCTAATCTTTGAACCATCTTTAATATCAAATTATATTAATTCAAGATTTTTTAAATTATCTTAATTTAATATGTTTTATTTTAAGGCAAATTATTAAAGTACCTAGTGTTTTTCAGTGTAAAGTAAGATTTTAATCAATTTTAAACCTAATGGCAGATGATTAAAGGCATTAACAAAATATAAGTATAGCGTTTTTCCAAAGTAAAATTTATAATAAATTAACTAAAATATAATTCGTTCCTGTTACTGTTAAGGGTGTTTGACTAACGCTGTCTCGAGTAAACTGGTTGTTTATAAGTTTCTGACTTTAATGTTCATTGTGATCTTTTGTACATGCATCTTACAATGTGAACACTCAACAGCATGTCTCTCAGTTACCAGCGGCGTCGTCTGGATATAATCAGGCTGCAATGTTTACTAATCATCAGCGCCGAGACAAAGAGACTTCGTGAAAACACCTCACTCTACATGTAAATTAGACGCCCAGCAAACACACCACTTCCGACGTGTTTGTATTTGACTTATTCTTGAGGTTTTCTTTGCTGGCGTTGTTACGCTAAACCATTTAATCTACTAGCTGAATTGCCATCGTTCAATAGTGGAATATCATCCGGAAAACTTTCGAGTGTGCAAGATTTGTATAGAATATTTGAAGATCTGAACATCTTTTCCAGTAATCATCAAGTCAAATAAATGTAAATGTGCATAATAGCATCGGAACTTTGAAGTTGGATGTGAACATTAAAGGGATTTTTCCAACATAATATAATTTATCCAGAGCATACGTTAACTTAGCATATACGTTAACTTCCTTTTTACGAATTTTCAGCTAAATTTGATAGGAAGTTAAAATGTTTGGTTAAAATCACTATGCAAGTTCAAAAGAACAATAGACACATAGAACAAACTCTATTTTAAGATACACTCGGTTTGAGGGTTGGACTGGAAAAGAAACAACCATCACTGTTATATGACATGTAAAGGTGGGTTTCTGTTTTAGTATAGTAGTAATTATAAGTTAACAGTAATCTTACGTTTGGTATAATAGTAATTAAAATGTATTCAATAAATTAAAAATCTGTTTTAATTTAACCAACGAATATTTGTTTTGCACTGTATTAATTTATAAAATTATACATGTCTATAATTTTAGGCATGATGTTATTTTTGTATTGTATTTTTGTATATAATTAAAAACTACTAAAAGAGTCACAACATGTCAGTCTATAATATACTCTAAATTAAAAAGGGAATAGGTACTATGTTAAAACATTAACAAATGTTTAGCACTAAAATAAATAAATAAAAACTGCGAAGGTGGCAGGGATTTGGAGGGGTCGGGCTAGCACCATGCATTTAAAAGCATCAATAGGAAAATCGGCCGCATTAAGTCACATGACTAAAACTTTATCCTGGCCCGCTAGTTATCGTACACAGTCAATGCAATGCTGCGGCTGTCGTTGACACAATCATCACACCTCACTGAACACGGCGCCGGCGTCGTCGTTGATGGTTCTAGCGTTATTAACACGAGTGATACACGAGACAAATTAATTGGTCTGGATTGTACAATCTGCCAAATCCATGGTTACAATATCAGTACATTTACTTGATTGAGAAACAATAACGCGTTAGTTAAAACAGTTAGATCTTCAAGATAAACTATAGGTAATAACTGCAGTGAAAAAAAAAAATAAAATTGATTCAACTTAATCATTTGAGTAGTTGAATTTGCCGCAATGAGAATACTCAGTTCACCAAAGTGAAGCTATTTCAGTATTTTTATTGAATATTATATAGTAAAATAATTAATATTATATTGGTTTTAGTTATAATGCGTGGGTTTCGTAAATGAACAAACCTACTGTACTCCTAATATTGTTGCCTTATGTACTCTAAAATATTGATTCAAATATTGGTTATACTTCAAATTTATTTCAACTAACAATCTGAACAAAATCGCTTTATCCAGCTAGGAAATTAAATACACTTTAGGTGGTTACAAATGTGTAAAACTATTTATGTAGAATTGCGTTATAACAGGTTTTAAAGAGAATTTAAAATAGCAGATTTTCTTTACACTGAGGGCCCATCTGAAAAGGTTGTACATTTCAATGTTGTTCTTTTAATACTTTTTGTTAAAAATTTAATAAAATATAACTAGTAGCCCGTCGCGGCTTCGCTAGCAATTACAGTACATGTTTTGTTTTAGAAGTTATTCACTGTTAAAGCACCTGGAGGACCGAGCTTTGCTCGAAAAAATTCCCAGAAAACTTATATTCACGATTCCTCTCCATATCTGCTTTGCTTTATAGCTCGTTTTTTTTCAGTTTGGACATGTGCGCTTTATATTTAATGATAAATTTCAATTGTTCTTGAAATATATTCATAAACTAATAATGCATATTTAGTTATGGGACCAAAAGTAAAGCTTTTCGATACAAACCCAAGTTTCTGAAGGGTTCTGAGTAAATCAGCGCGGATCGAAAGCCACTTTTGGTCCAATCGATGAACGATATTTTTCGTCATTCTGGAAACAATGTTAAGATACACATTTCCCGATGTCTAACTTTTGTTTACCTGTTTATCTCCAAAGGTGTTGCTTCTATATTGGTGTATTAACTCTTACAAGTCAAATAATTCGTTCAATTTACAATAACAGCTGATGACCTCGACCAAAAACCGTCACAAAATTATGATTTTTCTCCTAGGCCAAAAAATCATCAAATCAATACTTTTTATACAAGGGTAAAAATTTAAACTTTAGCTTCTCAATGCATGTGTGGAAAACGGCTGTTTTGAAGCAGTAAGGCGCAAAAGTAATGACACAATACAAGCAGACAGATGTGTTGCAAAAACGTTGCCTATCATGATCCAACACCGCCTCCCCTGACATACTCTTATTAAATATATTTCAGTAAATTAAGTTTACCTTCAAAAACATTTAAAATAACGTGTAATAATGTGAGCACTATTGTTATGGTAATTTTGTATGTGTAGAACACACTTGAAACCTGAAGTAGTTGTAAAACCCTCGTGCAAAGAGTTGAACCCCAATTAAACTTTGAAGGCTGAACTTAGCTTGGCTCCAAGCCACTTCTTAAGGCTTACAACTTTAACTGTTGAGCTTATGGACAAGTCAAAAGAACTTTTAACACACACAGAATAGTTCTTGTGGTCATGTGGTCTTCACTTTGGAAATGTGGAAATCTACTAAAAGTTTCTGTTTAAGTTAAGTATTTAATAAAACGAATTTTCGACACAGATATATTTGTTATGTTATATAATAAAACATGTTCATATATGTTACACGATAATCAAAAACTATTTCATGTTTTTTTCACTTTTGATGCATAGTTGTATTGTACAGATGCTATTACATTTCGAAATTGCCCACTATTAGATTATGCTACATAACCTTTTCCTCCCAATAACAATAAAGATTGGGAATTGGGAGTTTAGGATTGGTTATTTAGGGTCTAATTCTAGCAATCTGGAATTGTCTACCGGAGCCGCTTCTGTCCATTAAAATCTGCGCTCGATAATCAAACTACAAGTCTTACTTTATCCTGCGTTTTTGTTTTATTGCTCCGAATCTACTACAGTAAAATAAGTAATACCTGCAATAAAATCATTATTTTCTACGCTGCTTGATTTTTATTAATTCCTATATTTATACTGAATTGTTGATTTGTATAACTAGGTGATCAATTTAGAGGCCGCCAATTAAGTGGGAGTTCTCCTAACCTTAAGACTACTGCACTTCTGTTGTTTATGTTACTGAGCAGGTGGCTCAACGTGACTTCCGGACCACGAGGTTCAAAAAATTAAATTTAACGAAACCTTTGTCACAAACGTTTTCCCCTGATAACGTAACCAAAACATAAAATGACCTAGGAAATAAAGCATTATATACTCTGATTACAATAAACCATTGATTGGTGTTTACCTGCATTACATAATCGGAAACGTAGCAACATAATGCTGTAGAATGTTGTATCAGCAAACCTGCATACTCGGCCTCCATGTTATTTATATTGAGAATAAGTCAACTGTTCTCCCTTAGTTATGAACCTAAATTAATAAAACTTGGTATGTATCTTCACCTGGTTGACTTATATTGATAATTGCAAAAAAACTCATTTTTTATCTTCCTCGTGGCAGCAAACCTGCCTACTCAGCCCTAATGTTATTCTTATGGAGAATAAATCAAATGCTATATGTCACTTATTTATGAATTTATTTTTGTGAAACTTGGTAAGTGACTCTACGTAGTAGCGAGGCACATATATGCATTGGAAATTCGCTGAGTACGCATGTTTGCAGTGACGGGGGAATTTCTTGGTTGGAGTTTATAGTTGAACTTTTATAGACGGTATTTATATAGATTACTTTTTACATATTAGATTTGTTGTGTATGACAACATCAGTAGTATTTATTCAACGCAAGATGACACTAAATATGAAAAGTGCTAGCCTATGACCTTTCAACTAAGCCAATATCCAATAATACTCGAATTTATGTGTCCATGGTGAAGTTTTCAAAAAAATCTGATGTGATGGATTTTGGTGCCACACTTATATCCTCTTTACCTGCCGAAGCTCATGGCCAACACTTGAAGAAAGGAAATCAAAGCACTTGGTTTTATACGTATTTTTTTTAAATACTTTATGTTCGGATGGTCTGAAGACAGAGTAATGTGCTTTGGCTTGCCAAACCCTAGAACACTGCTCTTAATCTTGGAATCCTAACTAGAATGACCATCGTGAATAGCTTGAGCAAGTTCAGCATAGCTCCAATATATAATGTCCAGTTAATGATCTCCATAATGATCTTTCTCTACAGCTTCTGAGTACGCTTTGAAGAAACTCTGATCTTGCCTTTCTGCATAATGTTGTGAACACCTAAGGTGTCTGCATAATCTTGAACCTGCAGATTGTTTCTCGAGTGGCTATCTAAACTCCAGACAAACGTTCGCCCAGCAGCGTACTGTACAAACTGGACAGCCAGCACAACCTGGACGCCTCCAAAGCTGTACTCTGATGTGAGTTACAAATGGAAAAGTGATTGCATATTGGCTATGAAAAGAGTTTTCTAAACTTTTGTAGAGTATCCAGGAGTGGTTTCATCATGATTAACGAAAATGTCTAAGCTACTCCATACTTGATTTTTCTCTTGGTTTATTTGGCATTGCATATTGTGAACTAAATCATCCCTGAATTTTGTAAAAGTAATGCCTTATTATTTCCCCCGATTCGTTTAGAGATATACAATAAACAATTACTTGGCTTTTATTGGCAATTAGTGGGAATCCCCGCCTTACGCGTGTTAACATTTCCCGCGTACAACAGCACCGGAACCTCACCCGCCTACTGCCAACTGCGGATCGTCTCCATTACATCAGCGGCAGCTGTCTTTACTGCCTTCAGAATCGCCGCTGCAGTGACGAGCGCTCCACAGCCGCATAAATCTCGCCGCCACAGGATGTAACTCATCATTTTTACATATATTATGATACGTCATTAGCATAGGCCTACGCTCGACTGACACATGGCTTTCGCTGTTTGCATTTAGTGAAAAAAACAAGGATCATTAAGGCGCTTCCAACTCCTTGGCAAATCTTGACTCGCCAGTTCCTCTTTTTGGTCTATTGTTATGACAAACTTATACATATTTACTACCTCTGTCCATTAATACAAAGTAACCATTATTCAATTAGTCTAATACCGTTTTTGGCGGGAAGTTTCGGAGTAATGGCAGGTTATTGGTTTACTTAGATGCTACAGATATCAGAAAAAACAGCTATGCAAATGGTAGATGGCACGGGCGTTTGAAGTAGGCTGGACTCGGATTTAATACTTGGCCGCAGTGGAGGTGACCTCATGCTCCGAGCGGGATTTGTCTCTCCCTGACGGCTAAGCCACTGCAGGGTTTGATTCAGAATGCTGATTATACCAACTTACGAGAACACGTTCATAAATAATACTGAGGCCTACGTACTCTAAATAAGACATGGACTTTGTTTAGTAGAATTTAATACAAGCTATACACTTTTAATAATTAAACATAAAACAGTAACAAAACATATACAATATTAGGCCTATACTATAACTAATATTTAAAGAAAATCAAATTTTGTAGGATGTTTGGCCTATTTTATGTTGTCAAACCTACAAACAATTATTAATTATACGATTAAAATTTGGAATATGATGTAATCGAACTGCTATATTTGTCTCAAAATAAATTAAATTAAATTTATGATACAATACAAATAATACTTACTTACGATTTGATACATAACTCGATTACTATCAGTAAAGACGTACTAGCATACTCCCTTTATTTACAAATTTAGGTTAACCCTAGACTATTTTGGTTTATATGTCTCAAAACCAGAAGTCAAATCATCTGTTACAAATGTCCTGACTTAATTATCTTGTTATAAGACATTTAATAATTTTATATAGTTGAAATATAACATGAATAAAACTGTCGTACCTTCTTAATTACACTAATTTTCTGTACTTGTCTTGTTTTGTTTTTTTATGTAAACCGTTCAACTTCATTTAATTGGACAACAAAAAAGACATTCATGTTGCAATTGTGGCAGTTATGTTGATTTGTTATTTGTTTAATTTTAGTTAATATTACTATTAATATTTTAATACTTCTAAAGGACGCTTTATTTCTCAAATCAATCAATGCGCCTTCGTAGACTACCTGATACTTTAAATTTACTTTAAGTTTCCCGGATCATTTCACTAATTTTGAAAGTGTCCAAATTACTAAAGTGCTAAAGCTAGTAATTACCCCCCAATGGGCCAACAGTGACCACCAACTGGCCTGTGAGAGAGGTTTGGTTGGCGATGGTTAACCTGGGCTACTCTGTGGGTCTGTTACAAGGTAATTAATATTAACTACAAAATATGTTCTAATGAAAGGCAGAGAATAAAACATAAGTTGTTACAATCGATTTAGTTACGCGTCCGTTGTTTAATTACAGTACCGTCCATTATGTATTACGTTGCATTGTAATAATCATTTATATATAGGTTATCAATATAAAAGTTTCATTTAAACTTAATTTGTATGCATATAGTTAGCGAATTTCCCCTACAGGGAATAAGCTATTATCGTAGGTGGGTGGCATGGCAAGTATTAAACCCAAGACCATGATAGCTTTTCGTTTTGAGGCCCCCAGATGCCAAAAACACTATTCATTCAAATTCATATATATGTGTATATATATATATATATATATATGTCCGTTGCCTCGATAACTTTTGAAATAAAATTTAGATTTTGGTAAAATTTAGCACAAATGTGTAGAGTAACATTTACAACTTTAAGTTCGAAAGTCAGATCGATCGGCTTATAGGAAGGGGGTTTTAAATTTTCCAAAAATCTTCTTTTTTATTTTACCCTAACATTTTTAAAACACTCAATTTTGGTTATATTATTTTATAGAGCTTAAAAAACAAATAATTTAATATTTTGAATCATTAACCTAGGTTAAGTGGTTGTGGAGAAAAGTAAAAAAGTGTCCATAAAATTTCCCATGTTAATCGTATAGGAAAAATATTTTTGGATTTTCCTCAGATAATTTTACTAAAAACTTCTCATTTCTTTTTACCGATAAGTGTAACTCTAGAAAACAAGCATTTTGGTGTTTTAATTGTTGTTTTACGCCCAAACGTTGCAGAGATATTCAAATTGCTCAGTACGTTGTCCAGTGTTATCCTTATGGAGAATAAATAAAACTGTATATCTAGATTATTTAGGAATGTATATTGATGAAATATGGTTTGTTACTTAAAATAATTGTGGTATATTGATATTTTCACAAAACATATGTTTTTTATTGATCTTCCCGGTAGCAGCAAACCTGCATACTCGGCCCCATTTTATTTATATGGAGAATAAGTAAAGTTTTATACCTCCCTTAGTTATGAACCTAAATTAAGAAAACTTGGTATTTAGCTTCATCTGGTTGGTTTATATTAATAATTGCAAAAAAAACACATTTATTATCTTCCTCGTTGCAGCCAACCTGCTTACTTTGACCTAATGTTTTTCTTAAGGTGAATAAATAAAATGCTATTTATCACTTATTTATGAATGTATTTCTGTGAAACTTGGTACGTGGCACTATATAGTAGCGAGGCACATATATATGCATTGTAAATTCACTGAGTACGCAGGTTTGCTGCGATGGAGGCATTTTTAGCATATCACGAAAATTAATTACAGGGTACAATTACGAGATTAAAATGTACATTTTAAAATTTAAAGTATATTTAATTTGGTATAGAATGTAATTGGATACTTTGTAAGTGTACATATGTTGTGTGGTTTTTGATTACATTCTATATAGAAAAAGGCATGTTCAGGATAAAAATATTCAGAAAGCATTATTTTATTTTGTGATAAAAGATTGATTTTACAACATGACATTATTCAAGTTGGTTTAATTTTTTGGTTATAGAATAATAACTTATAGCGTTTGAATTCAAAAAGTATAGCATGCAAGGCTTACGCATCACATACAATTTTGTTTAAATTACAAGTATTTTATTTGGTAATAAACATTGATTCTGTAATATGGCATTATTAAAGTCGGTTTGATTGATTGGCAATAAAATAATAATTTTGGTTATAATATAAATCCATTTAATAAGTATATCATGTAAGTTTTACGTCTCACTTTCAGTGGTTAAACAATTGTATTCAATTTCATTTTGGTTTTTGTAAGTACAGCAAAAGTTTGATATTCTATAAATATTTTTTTATAGCCATGCAAATAAACTGTATTTAAACATTTAAAGTATGTTTGCATCTAAAAAAGCTAAAAGTACGTTGAGTATAGCACGTTAAATCAATAATCTTTCATCCTAACTGATTGTCAACCATTTAAACGTAGATCTTTTGGTTCCTTAAACGTTTTCTTTGGTTTTGAATATATTTTATTACCTACCCTTCCCTTGATAAGCAAACCTTGAAGTTAATGTCAAGAGCAAACAAATATTAGTAGTTTTAAAGGTTAAAAATAAATGGGTGTCTACTCTGGGTTTTTTAAGTAGGTCAAACTGCAAAACCAGGTAGGCGTAGCAGTTGAAGCTTTCCTTTGAATAGGCATTAAATAATGTATAAGTCTTGATATTCCTCGGCTTGCTTAACTTGACTTGTATTGAATAGATGGGATTTGTATTCAAGACAAGTCTATCGCACTAGAATGCAAGCATCAGAACCAATTAAAATGCTAGGTTTATTACAATAAATTTAAATGTGTTGTTAATTATAAAGTTAACTGTAAAACCAAATCAGGTAGTCATAAAATTAGGGTTTCAACAAAAAAATAGGAAAAATAACAAATATCCTATGGATAATGGCTCAGATCTTAATTATCGGATCCAAATAATCTGTACTTTAATTTAGGGAAATCACAATTACAACAGTGGCAATAACAAGGGGAATAATCTTAAAATTAAAAAGCAACACAGTCGAGCAAAGCGCCACAACAAGCCTTTGGGATGTTGGTACAAAATTGCGTATCGACTTTCATAACACGTCCTGTTCTTATTAAACCCCATAGTTACATGGAACATGCCCCAGCGCCGGTATGGCAATATTGACCGAACACACCAGAGTAGGTGACTGTGACTGGCCATTGGGTATCGACTTTCATAACACGTCCTGTTCTTATTAAACCCCACAGTTACGTGGAACATGCCCCAGTGCCGGTATGGCAATATTGACCGAACACACCAGAGTAGGTGACTGTGACTGGCCATTTGGTATCGACTTTCATAACACGTCTTGTTCTTACTAAACCCCACAGTTACATGGAACATGCCTCAGCGCCGGTATGGCAATATTGACCGAACACACCAAAGTAGGTGACTGTGACTGGCCATCGCGTATCGACTTTCATAACACGTCCTGTTCTTATTAAACCCCACAGTTACGTGGAACATGCCCCAGCGCCGGTATGGCAATATTGGCCGAACACACCAGAGTAGGTGACTGTGACTGGCCATTGGGTATCGACTTTCATAACACGTCCTGTTCTTATTAAACCCCACAGTTATGTGGAACATGCCCCAGCGCCGGTATGGCAATATTGACCGAACACACCAGAGTAGGTGACTGTGACTAGCCATTTGGTATCGACTTTCATAACACGTCTTGTTCTTACTAAACCCAACAGTTACATGGAACATGCCTCAGCGCCGGTATGGCAGTATTGACCGAACACACCGGAGTAGGTGACTGTGACTGGCCATCGCGTATCGACTTTCATAACACGTCCTGTTCTTATTAAACCCCACAGTTACGTGGAACATGCCCCTGCGCCGGTATGGCAATATTGACCGAACACACCAGAGTAGGTGACTGTGACTGGCAATTGGGTATCGACTTTCATAACACGTCCTGTTCTTATTAAACCCCACAGTTACATGGAACATGCCTCAGCGCCGGTATGGCGATATTTACCAAACACGCCAGAGTAGGTGACTGTGACTGGCCATTGGGTATCGACTTTCATAACACGTCCTGTTCTTAATAAACCCCACAGTTACGTGGAACATGCCCCAGCGCCGGTATGGCGATACTGACCGAACACACCAGAGTAGGTGACTGTGACTGGCCATTGGGTATCGACTTTCATAACACGTCCTGTTCTTATTAAACCCCACAGTTACGTGGAACATGCCCCAGCGCCGGTATGGCGATACTGACCGAACACACCAGAGTAGGTGACTGTGACTGGCCATTGGGTATCGACTTTCATAACACGTCCTGTTCTTATTAAACCCCACAGTTACATGGAACATGCCCCAGCGCCGGTATGGCAATATTGACCGAACACACCAGAGTAGGTGACTGTGACTGGCCATTTGGTATCGACTTTCATAACACGTCCTGTTCTTATTAAACCCCACAGTTACGTGGAACATGCTCCAGCGCTGGTATGGCAATATTGGCCGAACACACCAGAGTAGGTGACTGTGATTGGCCATTGGGTATCGACTTTCATAACACGTCTTGTTCTTACTAAACCCCACAGTTACGTGGAACATGCCTCAGCGCCGGTATGGCAGTATTGACCGAACACACCAGAGTAGGTGACTGTGACTGGCCATCGCGTATCGACTTTCATAACACGTCCTGTTCTTATTAAACCCCACAGTTACATGGAACATGCCTCAGCGCCGGTATGGCGATATTTACCAAACACACCAGAGTAGGTGACTGTGACTGGCCATCGCGTATCGACTTTCATAACACGTCCTATTCTTACTAAACCCCACAGTTACGTGGAACATGCCCCAGGGCCGGTATGGCAATATTGACCGAACACACCAGAGTAGGAGACTGTGACTGGCCATTGGGTATCGACTTTCATAACACGTCCTGTTCTTACTAAACCCCACAGTTACGTGGAACATGCCCCAGCGCCGGTATGTCAATATTGACCGAACACACCAGAGTAGGTGACTGTGACTGGCCATTTGGTATCGACTTTCATAACTCGTCTTGTTCTTACTAAACCCCACAGTTACATGGAACATGCCTCAGCGCCGGTATGGCAGTATTGACCGAACACACCAGAGTAGGTGACTGTGACTGGCCATCGCGTATCGACTTTCATAACACGTCCTGTTCTTATTAAACCCCACAGTTACATGGAACATGCCTCAGCGCCGGTATGGTGATATTTACCAAACACACCAGAGTAGGTGACTGTGACTGGCCATCGCGTATCGACTTTCATAACAAGTCCTGTTCTTACCAAACCCCACAGTTACATGGAACATGCCTCAGCGCCGGTATGGCAATATTGACCGAACACACCAGAGTAGGTGACTGTGACTGGCCATTTGGTATCGACTTTCATAACTTGTCTTGTTCTTACTAAACCCCACAGTTACATGGAACATGCCTCAGCGCCGGTATGGCAGTATTGACCGAACACACCAGAGTAGGTGACTGTGACTGGCCATCGCGTATCGACTTTCATAACACGTCCTGTTCTTACTAAACCCCACAGTTACATGGAACATGCCTCAGCGCCGGTATGGCGATATTTACCAAACACACCATAGTAGGTGACTGTGACTGGCCATTGGGTATCGACTTTCATAACACGTCCTGTTCTTATTAAACCCCACAGTTACGTGGAACATGCCCCAGCGGCGGTATGGCGATATTTACCAAACACACCAGAGTAGGTGACTGTGACTGGCCATTGGGTATCGACCTTCATAACACGTCCTGTTCTTATTAAACCCCACAGTTACATGGAACATGCCTCAGCGCCGGTATGGCGATATTTACCAAACACACCAGAGTAGGTGACTGTGACTGGCCATCGCGTATCGACTTTCATAACACGTCCTGTTCTTATTAAACCCCACAGTTACGTGGAACATGCCCCAGCGCCGGTATGGCGATATTTACCAAACACACCAGAGTAGGTGACTGTGACTGGCCATCTCAGCCTTCGTGGACGTAAGACTTTTACAAGGGAACTTGAACCTGAATAAGTTTAAAATTGGATTATTATATTAGATTATACTTTCAATTAGACAATTTTGAAAGTGCTAAGCATTAAGGTTAAACCCAAAACCAGGAAATTTTAAGATATTGTTTGTTACTTGCAGTGATTGCTAAAAAATATTGTCAACGAATACTATTTTTGAATCGGTAAATAGACAACTTATGGCAATAATATCGATGTAATTTTTTAATATATGTAAAGATACATTAAGTTCAAAAATAGTGTGCACCAATTTATTAAAGCAAGCAGGCGTATATGTATTGTGCAATAGCAACTGATGAAACTTGAATAAAGCGCTGTTATAGTTTCCTTCAAAAGCAATATTTCAAGAAGTTGTTCAATTTACGGCGTCATGAATCTCATTGCGCTATATTTTGAGTATTTCCTCTAACTTGGAGATATTTCACAATTTTTTCATTGGAGTTAAAAATATATAAACACAGAAAATAATACAATTGGGAACAGATTCCATTTTTGGGTGTCAAAATAAAAACTGAGAAAATGTCTTCTTATATAAATTTTAGACGTTTTGGGAAATTATTTCCGGCCTGTAATCAATTCTAAAGTTTTTTTCTAAAGGGAAAACTATAAAATAAATTTAAATTTAATTATATGCATACATTTAGAAAACAAATGTAGAGTTAAAGACACTAACATAAATGTATTTTACAACAAAATACATACAGGCTATGAGGAAATTTTTCAACAACGTTTATAAACTATCCAAAAAAAGTATTTATATCCATATTTACAAGCTTTTTTTAAGTCCTAATTGCAAGGTATTACACTGACTGAAACACAAATAGCCCTTTTATGAAGACAACAGAACCAAATTAAACTGCCAATCGAGATTTCACGTTGATATTTTGATTTTGAAAAAGCTTTAATCTAAGAGTGCAATTTATATTTATGAAGAGACCCTAATTAAAAGCGATATGTTAAGTAACATGAATGTTTGTACAATGTTCCTTTATGACTTATAGTTATTGGATTCACGTTGTTTAAGTGAAGAATTGGATAACAAATATAACACCTTTGTTTAATTTAATAACTGAAAAACGCATCTTAAGTGAATAACTATGACAACAAATAATGATTAGGAACACTTGGAAAATTTAATGGATAGAATTAACTGGGATTATGAAATAATCTGGAAATTATAAATAAAAGTAAGTAAACAAAGTGAATTTGATATCCTATTGGTTTATTTGTTAGGAAAATAAAGCAAATATTAAACATTAAAGAAATATTTATCCTCAATTATCCAAAACTAGTGATGAAATTTAGTCAACAAAAAGATAAAGGCAACAAAGGTCCCCCCTCCACATCATTGTCACTTTTCAATGAACCCTTCCACCCCAGCCTTCTGTTTAGGAGCACTCTTCACATTCTGGTTGAACATACTGCTTCTACTTTTCAAGCCAATCTCTTCATTCAACTCTTAATGAATGTTACAGTAAAAAAACTCCCAAGTGTAACATGCACGCAGCTTCAATCAATGCACGACCTAGTCTGTGCTTGACTTTACTGTTTGTAAGTTTACATGGTTTATGTTTCGACAGAATTATTCGTCAACTCAAAAGTGTTCTGTTATACAACATTTTTGTATTAATGGATACTATTGTTTATATAAATATGTTCTTCAGACAGTATTCACAATAAATAAGCTATAAGATGCTTTAAATCTATAAGATGCCACAAAGGACAGAGGGTATGACAGTGTAAGTATTACTTACTGTACATTTGTTGGAGACTTTATTGCAATACGAATCTGAAAACTGTTATATAATATATGAAAGCATAATCTTCGCTTCAATATAACTTCAATCTTTATACAAGTACAGTATTAAAAACCCAATTGGCGGACACACGAGACGATATTTTGTTAAAGTTGCTACCACTAATAAAATGATATGGTTTACTCATTTTACTTGTGGATTAACATAATCATAATAACATGGCCAAGAAAAATATTTGTACAAACAATAATCATACTAAATTGTAAACAATACTTAATGAAACTATTACAGAAATTAGCAGTGAAATAAAGTTAAAAACTAAACCATCGGTAGGGCACATTCGTGAATTATAATTTATTACTTACTAGTAGAATGTACCCGTTCTTCGCACGGATTAGAAATGTAAGTTTGCTTGAAACAGCTGTTCTTGCTTATGCTCTTTAAGCTGTCAAATGGAAGTATCCTAAGCTGTTCGCATTCCAGTTTCTGAATGTTTACTTTCTTCTGAAATGTAAACATTGAAAGATAGGAGTTCACGGGGCGTAGCCCGAGGGTATTTGAAGGAAGTGAATAGGCCTATGTGTTACATGAGTTGAAGATCTACCTTTGTGTAAAGTTTCAGCCCAGTCGGTTCAGTAGTTTGAGCGTTTACCCGGAACTTCAGACAGACAGACAGACAGACAGAAACCACCTCTTCTTTATAATATTATATAAAGATATATTTATAACGTGATTTACAATATCTAACTAGTATTTTTCTCCAATGTAGCTTTAAACTTTCACGTGCTGATTTTGATTATTTTCTATATTTATAAATTTCAATTGCAATATTTAGCATCTCTAGAGGCCTAACGCTCGTAGTGGATTCAGGGATTGATGGGTCATCTTGAGGCACCTAGTCGGAACATTTGTTGGTTTGTTCTACTAATGAATGTAATGACATTAACATGTTCCATTGTTTCACTCAGCTTGCGAATGTACCTGCCTGACACTAGAATGGTCTGACATCCAATGCCGTTTGATGGTTAGTGATTACATCCCTTAACCCTTTACGAATATTCTGTATTACTCTCCCTCTTTGCATGTTATGTTTCTTAAGAAATGGCTGCAGTTTCAAAACTTGCCTGCAAAACAATCGAGTTAATATAACGAACTATCGTAATCGATGTATCAATAGTAAATATCGATATATTAATTGCGGTAGATTTTATTGACATATCTCGCATTTGGGATTTTTGGAACACGTTCCTTCTCCTGAAGCCATTTAAAACAGGTTTCTGTATTTTTCAAAACATTTTGGGCTAAATCATAATAGTAAATTGTTAGATAGACATTTTTATTTTATTTTATAAAAATGTAAACGAAATATAGTCATAAATATAACAATTATAATAATATGTTTATATAAATATTGTATTTTGAAAATATTGAATTATTTATTTCGATAGTTTATACTGACGATATGTCGATTACGATGGTTCGATATATAATTCGATTGTTTTGCGGGACGGTTAAAAAACTGCAGCCCAACAATATAATTGTTATTACAATCTCAGAATGTTATCTAGAGTATCTGGTAGTTAAATCATAAAAAATTATCTAAAGGTATTTTTTTAACATAATTAATTATTCTATTTTTCTGTAATTTTAGGCTGACTTAGCATTAAATCAAATATAAAACAATTTCACGATTATCATGATTGATTTATTTAGTATTTTAAATCTATTAATCAGTAATTGTAAGTGAAATTTAAAGATAAACAATTCTTTACGAGCTCTCTTAACATATGAATGATATATGATAAACTAATGTAAGAAATTCGTAAAATATATTTGAACACACTATAAAAAAAAAACTTATTAACTATATATGTATAAACAAATAATTTGTTAACGTTATTTTTTAATATCTAAATGTACATGCAAAATCTTTGTAAATACATTTTAACTGTGAGAGGATATCCTAGTGAGTTTAGTAGATAAACAAAAGGATAAAATTTTAATTTCAAGCTCCAGCGGCGCTAACTCCTTAACCTCCTTCATATTCCGTTTATAGTTATGTAGTTCTCTATGTTTATCGCTATTATAAATTATGCCGGAAATGTATTAATCCGTGCTACGAGATTGTTCTTCTATTCTTCATTATTAATTTACTTGAAATAATAAAATATTCAGTCTGATTAAATTATATTAGACATTGGTTTAGTAAATTAAATATTTTCCTGAAAAAACTCATCACATGACGTTTCATAAGCACACAATGTTTTATTATTTATTTAAATGTTGTTCATCACTGGAAATTTTATAAATCGTTCGATAACTGCCGTTTTAGAATCTCTTTTTATGTTAAACCTACATATTAACAAAACAAGTTTGATTTAAATTTGTGAGAGTAGTAACAAAACAACATATACAGAAACGTTTCACTCAACCCACAGCTTCAATCAGATTTAAGTTTTACTGAGGTCTTCTTAACCAATTAGTCTGTACTACAAAACTAGGGAAGTAAAGTTGTAGACTTCTTAAATTCTTGACTTAATCTGCACTATAGTATCTAGTAAAGAATACCATTACTTGTATGTAAACGATGAAAAGAAATTTTCAATTTTGAAAGAAAAAAAATCGTTTTGTGTAGGACATTTCACAGAAAGAAACTGTTATGACGATTCTACATGTATGTATTTTTGCAATGGAAAGTTGATTTGCATGTTTACATACCATAAATCATAATATATACACTAACTAAGCACATTTTAATGTAAATTATTACACTTTCAGTCAATACACGTTACTACAACCATTTCTTTATTTCCAAATACGTCTCAATTCAAAAGTCATTAACATTGAGACTGCGAGTGGAGGCAGCCAAAGACCTACATTGAAAGAAGCGATTAATAATTTATAAGCCTTCAGATTTCCTGGCTTGCTTACTTAACTTGTATTGCACGGAGGTTTTTTATTTAAACTACTAAGTAGAAGTAAAGAGGGCATTTTACAACCTAAAGTACGAAGGGCGAGGACGAAGGGCGAGTCACGTAACCTGGATTAAATTCGCAAACCTCAGAAAAGCGAAGTTTTATCACTAAAAACAACTCCAAACCTAACTTAAGCTATGTTTTATTTTCTAAACGAGCGTTTTCACCTCTTCATTAACAATAAAAGATTTAAATTTGAAAAATTAATTAAAAGCGATATTTAAGTAAACATTTCGTTTAAAATACAATTTGTTGTGTCATGAATCAATAAACAACAGCTGACTCACAAAGTATGTCTGTCCATCGTCTGTCTGTGAACTGTTATCTCAGGTTACGATATCTTTATAATTTTTTGCAGCGGTTAGAAGTCAAATGATATGTTTATATTCTTTCCATCACTAAAACAACATTATTCAATTGTTTTACAGTAAAAAATAAATAAAAATCTCCATAGTTAAGTTATTTATTCACATTTTCTCTTTTTCACATCATATAGGTAAAAAACCCACCCTACTATGCTTCAACTACCCAGTTTCAACTACCCCATTTAAAATTAATGTTACTATACAATGTATGTTATTTTGATTTTCTTATGGGAATTACATGGATTAGATAAAAGGACTGTTATACAATATTAGGACTAGTGTAATAATAATTACTATGTTATCACATATTAGGTATCTTATAATACAAATGTTATACACTACACAAGAATGTCGTCCAGACGATCATTACTAACGTGCTTTGTGACGTGCGTCTGGACGAAATTCTCGCTAATCACGTCTAAACGATTAATACTAACGTGCGTAAAATGTGTCGTCAACGTGCGTCTGATGATGGTGACATGCGTCGTCGATGGTCGGTATTCTGTGATGCTCGGTAACCGCACTCGTTTTACGGTGCGATCTGACCTGACGACGTGCGTTGATTAGGTGATTATTATACATTACAAGGTAGTCCTGAATTAGGACGACCTTGCAACGTCCTAATCTGGGACTACCTTACAACATACCAATTGATTGAACGAATCGTTCCCCCGTCCTAATTCAGGACCACCTTATAACGTCCTAATCCAGGACTACCTTGCAACGTCCGAATCTGGGACTACCTTACAAAATCTCAATTGATTGACTCATAAAGTCCATCCGTAGGCTGTTTTTATCTCACACAAAGCATGTTGTTTAATATGATTGTTGAGCTTTGCAAGTGCATGTTGATGATTGTTATATGAGGTATATGTTAGATTTTATTGGGCCCCAATCCGGGTCCCAACATGGTTTCTATCATGAAGGTAGAGGTGGGAGAACCTTTACCTGAGTCTTCATCATCAAAGTGTGACGCTTGAATCACTTGCTTAACTTAGTCTTTCATAGGGTGATTAAGGTCTCTCACCTACAAATGTATAATAATCACCTAATCAACGCATGTCGTCAGGTCGGATCGCACCGTACAACGAGTGCGGTTACCGAGCGTCACGGAATACCGACCATCGACGACGCATGTCACCATCATCAGACGCACGTTGACGACACATTTTACGCACGTTAGTATTAATCGTTTAGACGTTATTAGCGAGAATTTCGTTCAGACGCACGTCACAAAGCACGTTAGTAATGATCGTCTGGACGACATTCTCGCGTAGTGTATAACATTTGTATTATAAGATACCTAATATGTGATAACATAGTAATTATTATTACACTAGTCCTAATATTGTATAACAGTCCTTTTATCTAATCCATGTAATATCCAATAAGAAAATCAAAATAACATACATTGTATAGTAAAAATAATTTTAAATGGGTAGTTGAAACTGGGTAGTTGAAGCATAGTGGGGTGGGTTTTTTACCTAAATGATGTGAAAAAGAGAAAATGTGAATAAATAACTTAACTATGGAGATTTTTATTTATTTGTTACTGTAAAACAATTGAATAATGTTGTTTGAGTGATGGAAATAATATAAACATAACATTTGACTTCTAACCGCTGCAAAAAATTATAAAGATATCGTAACCTGAGATAACAGTTCACAGACAGACGATGGACAGACATACTTTGTGAGTCAGCTGTTGTTTATTGATTCATGACACAACAAATTGTATTTTAAACGAAATTTTTACTTAAATATCGCATTTACATTATTTTTTTCTAATTTAAATCTTTTATTGTTAATGAAGAGGTGAAAACGCTCGTTTAGAAAATAAAACATGGCTTATGTTAGGTTTGGAGTCGTTTTTAGTGATAAAACTTCGCTTTACCGAGGTTTGCGAATTTAATCCAGGTCACGTGACTCGCCCTTCGTACTTTAAGTTGCAAAATACCCTCTTTACTTCTACTCTACTAAATTCCGAGTAGAGTCGAGTTGCTAGTAATTACAGAACAATAAAATTATAGACAACTGATCTTATGGCGATAGCAACATTTTTACTTACGTCTTGCAATCCTCATTTCAAATTCTTGACGATCAAGTAAATCGGTAAATTTGTGCCATCTTCAGCGCCTTGATGTCTTGCTCACGCCGAAGTCGTAATGCCGTGTCGTTTTTTTTTATATTTAATATTAGGTTTAGTTTACTTTTACAACTATATGAACACAAAACACACTAACATACATAACTACTGTTAATCCGATCTTATTTATTATAATTACAGTTTTTAGAATTTGTATTATTGCCTTAAAACATAGTCGAGCCTAATAACATGTCAGCCACTCCATAACGCTTCGATCAACCTAATCACTCCGGAACAGAAGGTGGATGGGGAGTTCGAACTGGAATGTTGTGCTTGTCAAGTGATTACATTGCTTGGTCAATTCACTACTGATGCTAGCCCAAACTACAACCGTTGTTCCAGGACTAGTTTATTGTTGAAAGAAAGAGAATACATGAAATATCGTTACGAATACAACCTCACGTTACTCATTAAATACTACGGCGGGCTAGATTATGAATAGTCTAGTTAAACAAGTGTCAAGTACTTACTGTTCACAGTATTGTGTTTGTTGCTCGATTGTTATGCCGAATGCCCGCTTTAATGATGCTTTTACATAGCAAATGTAGAACAAAAGTGAACTACATGTATTCTAGTTTTGTAGACGTGGTTGCTCTAGTTTAATGATTTTAAATATTTCTATAATGAAATATTTGAACACGTGGAAGACATGTTATATTTAATCAAAAGTTTATTTAGCCGTGCGTAAGAACCAATACCACATTTTCAAATTTATCTAACCAGAGCGTTAAGATAACATATGCATGATATATCATAAATTATGTAAGAAATTCGTAAAATATATTTGAACACACATTAAACAAAACTTATGTAAAAACATATAATTTTATAACGTTATAACGGAATAATTAATAGAAGCAATAATTAAACGTACATGTAAATCATCGTAAAGATATTTTAACCGTCAAAGGATATCGTAGTGAGTTTCATAGATAAACAAGAGGATAAAAGTTTAATTTCAAGCTCCAGCGGCGCTAACTCCGTTTCCTTAAGTCCTTCGCCTTTCGTTCATAGTTATGTATTTCTCTATGTTTATCGCTATTTACAAATATATAAGAAATTTATTTTAACCGTTCTATGAGAATTTGTTTTCTATTAATTTTATTAGTAATGTCCAACAATTAATATTCAGTCTGCTTGAATAATATTATACATCGTATTAGTCAATTACATCTTTATATTACTAAATCAGGATTTATTTTCATGAAAGAACTCATCTCACGTTGTTTCATATGCGTACTATGTTTTATTATTATTTATCAAAAACATAATTTGATAACACATTCGGTCATCTGCTGTTATATAATAATTGAACGAGTTATTCAACTTGTAAACAATTGAAACTTATTGTTACAGCTGTTTGTTTAAAAAAGCAAGATTAAAATTGAAGAAAACGCTTAAAGGTAACCAAAAAAGAGAAGTAAGAGATAAAAAGTAAACAAATTTTAGATTTGGTGAAATTCGTATTTGATATTATTTGCAATACGACAAAAAATATAGTTCATCACTAAAACAAAAAGTGGCTTTTTGATCCTTGCTCATTTTTCTTGTTAAATTTGAGCTAGAATCAAAAATTGTCACTTTGGTCCTAGTAATAATACATGTATACTATTATTCTAATTTTGGTTTTCACTGGATATTTTTGAAAACAAATTATGATTTTTGTTTTAGCATATTTTCAGATGTTCAATATAATAACGATACAACACGTTTAATTTAAAATTTAGATAGTAATTACAAATCAACAATGAGAGTAACGTTTCATTCAACACACATAACATTTCTTCAAGTTTATGTACTGAGATCATGTTAACCAATGGATCTGTATTGTAAACTAACATTTATTATTGGTGTGAGAAAAAATTTTTAGTTTTAAAATTTTTGTACTTAAATTAGCTTCATAATTTAAGGAATACTTTGATATTGTCATTTAAAGAATCATACCGATATGTGTGATAACTTTGGAATTTTTTTTTTCAACCAGGTTTTTATATTATAGGACAAGAACTGATTACAGATGAGAAGCAGACTCGAGATGAGTAAACGAAAGAGATCGCAGACTTTGACGACAGCATGCTTAATAATGACAGCATGACTATAAAACTGGGTACCTTACCTGGACCTACTCAAGCCTTAAGAGTAAAGAGATTCATACACGGCAGGCTAGGGCTACTCATTAAGACAAGTTGAAGCCTTAGTGACTTAGTGGTTAGATGCGAAGTTGTTTGGAACAAAAGAGCTAATAATTTACATGTGAACCGATTATCAATGCAGATACACTCCTGTTATAACGTTACTAACTAATTTTATAATAAAAGAATTTAATCAGATTGATAATAAAATTTTATCATAAAAAACACTCATTTTGAAAATTTATACATTTTAGGAAGTAACAGTTATGACAACATTATAAAGGCTTTTATCTAGTTTTTCTAGTAGAAATAGTATTTAATAATTACTTACTATATATCATACAATTTGTTAACTTTTTCGTAACTAAGCACATGTTAATGTATATGCTTACTGTTAACATTTTAGTCAAATATGGCTATTAATAATCATTTTTATTTGTCTATGAATAATTCGTGTGCAGTAAACGGCCCAATTCAAAGCCATTACGGCGTAACTGTGAGAGTGCCTCGAGAGGAGGTGGCCAAAGAGCTACATTGAAAGAGGCGATTAATAATTTATAAGTCTTGAGATTTCCTGGCTTGCTTACTTAACTTGTCTTGCGTGGAGGTTTTTTTATTCAAACTACTTCATTCCAAGCAGAGTCGAGTTACTAGTAATTATAGATCAATGAAATTATAGACAACTGATTTTAACGGGATAGCAACATTTTTACTTATGTCTTGCAGTCCTCATTTCAAATTCTTTGAGAATATGTATTTCAGCGAGTTTATGCCTTTAAAATATTGCCGTATAATCGTTTAAACCTCACATTAGGTCACATTGACAGCTTTAGTTCGAACACAAAAACGCACTTACGGACATCGCAACAATTGACCCGACGTAAATCAAAAATAAAAAAATAACATAGTGTTATAAGCAAACTAATGTTTTAAAATGTATTTTTAATGTAGATTGGTTGTTTAGGGAAGAGGCAGAGCTAGAAAACACCAAACTACTTTGTCTAATCTTATTAGTGAGTTTCCTATGCAACTAATAAATTAATAAACTATTAGCATGACCCGCACTGTGAAACATAAGCCCGGGACCACCATAGAAGTTCCTAACGTGACCCCATGAACACGTTTTGGAGGGTCGTAAAGAATTATATATATATTTGTGTGTATTTGTTTGCACTCTAGTGGTCGCATTTTTTGTCCGATTTACTTCAACTTTAGTAGGGACGTTACTTTCTATAACCAGGTGGACAAGTTCGTTGGGGAAAAAATTGGAAAACTCTAAACCAATTTTTGGGGGATTAATCTTTGAAATTTCGAGTTTTTGGGCCCAAAAAGGGTCAGAAAAGGCCCAGATGTAAAGTTAATGGATAGAAAAATAGGGGAATTAGTAAAGCGAAACTTTTAAGCCTTCTCTCGTCATTCAAGCATAAATATTTACCAAGTTATTAAAGAAAATGTGTATCGACTAAACACAGTACGTTATCTTATGGGTGTTTTACATTGGAAAAGCCTGTTATTCATTTTTTGGTTTACTTTTATCATCCCCAGCAACCTCAACATACTTTCAAGCCTAACTGAACCTTCACCTAACCTTATATTGCACAACATTGTATTCCCAGCATTGCAGGTAAATTAAAGGAGCCAAAAATTCAATGTTTTCTGATTTCAATGAAAATGGGAATAAATGTATGGTTTTACACTGATTTTGAGTTTTAAAAGTTTGTTATTTGGAAATTCACTTCCCTCACGTCAACGTACTGCGTGCGAACTCGTCTTTTATTAATATTATAGCTTTTAGAAGTTATATTATTGCCTTGAAACAAAGTCAACCCTAACATGTCAGCCACTCTCTAACATAACATCAACAAGTTTGATGTTACAACATTCCAGATCAGAGGGTGGAATTGGGAGTTAAAACTGGAATGTTTTGCTTGTCAAGTGTTAACGATGCTCGGTTAATTCACAACTAATTTTGAAACAAATTACAGGGACAAGTTTCTGGTTAAAAAATATACATAAAAAACAATGTTACGAATACAACCCTACGTTACCGTTACTCGTTAAATTCTTCAATGAGGTAGATTCTGGATAGTCTGGTTACACCAGTTTTGAGTACTGACTGTCCCCATTATTGCGTTTGTTTGTATCATTGTTATACCAAATGCCCGCTTCGTTGTCATGAAGAACAAAGATGAGCTACATGTATTCAAGTTTCAACAATTTGTTACTTAGCTTGTGAATCGTGATTCTATTCATTAAGTTCTGCATGTGTTGAATTGAAATATGCATATAAATACGGAAATTACAAATAATTCCATGCTCTTTTCCCAGGAAAACGAACCATTAACAACTAGTGAGCATGGTTATAAATATGCCCTACTTTTATTTATTAATTCATTTGTATAGTCGTCGACGGAGTGATTTAATTTTAGAGATAGAGAGTACAATACACAAACGCTTTTGATGTAAAATACTCCAAACCCATACAGTATCCAAGTACATTCCTGGTTGTGTGCCAGGAATCTAACCTGTGACCTCTTGAACCTAAGTCAAGGCAGTAACTGTTAGGCTAGCGTTACGCCCAAGCTATATATTTTTCTTAAGAAATTACAGTGAAAATAATTACAGTAGATGCAAAGACGTCAGTTTTTCTTTAAATTTGAATTTAAAGTTTTAAAAACAACACAAAAAATAAATCTGTTAAGTGGGATCAATTAATGAATATACTTACCATCCCGGGTTAAGAACATGCTTCAGTTTACGTTATAACAATGCTTTTAACGCCTCTTGGTATTTTGTGACCACAATTTAATGGTTGTAATAATACCTAAAACCTATAAATGTGTACAGTATAAGCGGTTGCTGTGGACTAGATATTTAGAATAGTTATTAAAATAAGTGTTTTTAGAAGTCAAACTTAACAAATAAGTAGACGTAGCCGAACGGAAAAAAACATTTAATAAATAAACATCACATTTCCCTATTTATTTAACCACAAACGTATCCATCAGAGAAGATAAATAAAAACATTAATTCATAAATTAATTCGTCTGTTTGGCAACACTCTTTCACAATTTCACTAAACCTTTGATGTGTTTAAGAAAGGATCAGATTTTGGATGTGGATTTTCGTAAATGTTTTATCAATTAAAATAAAATTAGTGGTCAGCCAGAGTACTGAAGTTAGCCACAATATCGAACTAATAAAACAACTGTAGTAGTTGAATGGTGCTGACTATGCATGTGCAAAAATATGTAAATCGTATGGTAAGAAATAGTTTGTTTCAAGCTATAATATAATTAGTTTGTTTTAAAGGTTTTCTTGTACAGCAGCTTTGAAATTACGGGCGTTGGGGATGCATCAACCAAATCATAAGCAATATCTGACATGCCTACTGTGCAATTAATATGAGGCTCCAGTTGTAGGGGTTACTGTCTTTGTTATGGTCATAATGGAAGCCCCGTTAGAACTGTGTAGTTAATATGAATATTCGTCACAGTATAATACTGTTCAAATAAATTGTTTATTTATCTTACTTATATTTCTAGTGCAAAAAGTTTAAATCAGGGTATGTTTCCCCTATTCCATAGTGAGTATGACCTCTAACATCGTCTAAAACTAGCAAATATTTAGAAATAAATGCAATTCAATCTTACAAATAATGTTAACTTTCTTTTATCGTGGTACTCATTTAGCACTACCATGCATAACCACCAACAACCCTTTAATTTGTTTAATTTTATTTAATATTAAAACATATCTTAATTAACTAACTTAATTAATTAACTTGAGTTTTCCATATGTAGTCTGGCTTGACATAAAATTTGTAGTTATAGACATTCTTAGTTTGTTATACAATTCAAAACTGCTAAGTCAAAAATGAAACACAAATAAAAACTATCTCTACACAGGAAAATCAGAAAAAATATTATCTAAAAAAACAAAATACAGTTTTAACAAAAATCGTGAAAATGATCGTTTCCAGGGTAATGATTGGAAAAACTTAAGCGAAATACCGGTGACCTTGTTTGAGACACTAAATACAAATGATAATCACTTTGGAGTCGTAATGTCCATAATCTACCGGGTAATGTTCATTTCACAAAGTGTCCGCTTATGTCGTGCTAAATAAAGTAATCAACTCATGATCTGGGTTAACTCTATCATCCGACAGAGTGTGATCATCAATAATTAATATTGCACTACACAGATCGATGTAGGTTATATAATAATAAAATAGTAAGCCCTGTATTCATTTGAAGTTTATCTCTCAGTTATCATAATTGAGTAATGCCCTAAACATATTTCAAGCTTTAAGAGAGTGGTAAATAGAGACTGATGTTTAAATATTTAATAGTATTTTTCATATCTAGTACCAAAATAGGTAATTTCCGGAACGCGATCGTGTTTTCTTAATTCATTTAAAATTAATTTAATTGCTTATTTGTTGCCTTAAAGTTGTAGTCTTAGCCACATCGATAATACTCAAACCATAATATTGTGGACAGTTTACTGAAATTACATGAATACAAATTAATGCAAGTTCATCAGGTTGCAGCTTGCCAGCTACTCGCCCTGCCAGTGGCCTGGCTGTGAGAGAGGTTTACAATAAGTTACCTTTAGTATGGAAAATCCTATTGTTCAATAATTGTTTTAATAAATTTCAGAAAGTAGTGAATAGACAAGAACAAAACACACAAAGGCAGGTCAAAAAAGGGGGCAAAATTATTAAAAATGATGTTGAATGGTAATGTTATGTTTAATAATTTATGTAATGTTTTTATGAATATACTTACCAACAAGTACAGCATTAAGTATTGTTTACATACAAATAATCTGTAAGAACATTTTGTTATTTATAAAACATAAATGTGTAAAGTTGTGAAAATTGAATAGGTAAAAATATTTTTGATTTAACTAATTTGATGAATACTTGATGCATTTTATATAGATATGCCAACTCCAAAACTCTGCCACCCTTAAATTTTAATTATAAACATAAAAAGTATTATTTGACTTTTAAAAGACTTTCCATATTGGATATTAAATACCTTGTTTAGAACCTAAAAATTTACTTCATTCGTGATATTTATTTTAAGTACGTCTTTGGATTTCCCGAATGAAATTGAGAACATGTTATGTTATTCCAAGTACTATTTATTAGTGATGAATACCTTATGATCATACAGAGCAAGCAAATTATTAAAGCATATTCTCAAAGCAGCTATTGCTATTACAGCAGATATTTCGACTATGTTGAAGGTTTCAGGCAGTGACCGACAGGTTAAGCTGGTAGGCGAGCTGTGTGTGCTAACAAATGAATACGCAGGCTCCATGACAACCTACGCTTATAATCATACAACTGGCTTTGCTTTATATATCGCTCCCTACTTCTGATTGAAAACTTGTATATTATGTGTACATCTATATTGTACACATGCCTTATATACCCTTATGTAGCCTTATGTGCAATATCATTAAACTAGGTCTGGAATTCATAGTTATACCAGGAAGATATAAATTAATATCACCTGACCAAATAAAATCCTTATCTGCAACACATACACACTGAAACTGTAAAAACTAATGAGGCTTGTACATGCTGATACTTTAAGGATTTTGTAACATGTTTTGACTTTATTTACATGTAGGAATCATAAGAAATATATTAAAATGCAATATTATGGGGTTTGCCACAACAGCCCCTCATAATTTAGTGCAGTTTATTTAGCATCTGATTATAGGCATTTCAAAAATTGCGTTTTAATACGTAATATGTAAAAAGATCTTCGAAGTTTTTTTATTTTGAAAAGCAATTCTAGTTTTTTTTTAGACATAATGATACATTTTAAACACATTAAACTATACACTTTTAAATCCATTAGGTTTGTCACCCAATTTGGATTGTGTGTTAATTGTGTCTTAATTTCGAAGGTTTATTTGTTGGATTATCTTTCGAGGTACAACTTTGCACTTTGTTAAAACTGCATACAAATCTAAAGATCGTTTTAGAGAAAATTGTCATGGTTCCACAAATGACTAAATAAACTTTAAAATGTCATAGCTAATTCATACTTAACCATTGTACAAAACGATATCACTACATCCTATAGTCTAACACGAGCTATGTCTGTCTGTTTTTAGTTTACAAAACTTATCTCGAAATCCAGTGGAAATATTTTGCTTATTCTTAAAAATTAGTGGCTTTTGGACTTATAAAGCCGATTGGTGAAAACCTCAACCCGGGAAAAATTTATATTTTGCTAAAAAAGTCATTAAATTTAGTCATTTTAACATTGGGCTTATGGGATATCAAATCAAAACAAAACAATCTAAACAGCTGTGATTAAATAACCAGTTAATGATCAAAGTAGCACTTACACGTTGTAACAAATATTTTAGAATTCGATTGAATTGTTCCAGTGACAATGGGTTTACTTTTTTTTACTCTTAAAAGTATTTAATAGTTTTTAGCAATAAAATAAAATAGAATAAATGTATAACAATAAATTTGTTATTAACAAGTTAATTTTGTAGAATAAAAACATCATAAAAAGTTTTTACTATCACGAAAAACAATATATTTGAAAAAATGAAGGGTACTTTGTCACAAGAAGAACGTCAGAAGAAATAAAATATCCGAGGTAGTTTGCGGGGACTTCCGCTGGGGTCTCAATTGTCAATATCACCAATCCTGTAAAATATGACTCATTTTATCTCCTACCTAAACATTTATTGTAGAACTTCCCAATATGTATGAAAGATAAGCTGACAATTTATTAGTAGATTTGTATTTTTGAACGAAAAGACCACTACAAAACACATTATGTCAATTATGCTGATCAACACATTGCTATTATTCTTTTTAAGTAGCAAATATAAATATAGCTAATTTTGTATATTCCACAAAGTGTAAAATTAATTTGCATGTCCTTCTCCATCCAGGCTACAATAGACAGCTAGAATGCAATCGTGTAAAAAAAGTGAATTCCAATAAATATAAAAGCCTAAAAGCATCGTTCCTTTAAGTACCCAGTTTGCATGTAGAGTGAAGCATTCCACCCCAGCGTATCTTCTCCACTCTGAATAATTAGTAAATGTTCCATCTTTATTGCGAAGCGAGTGCCCGGATAATAAAAACATTTAATGCTGTATTAAGAGTAATTGTGAATAATTATTGCGTTCTTTGGTACAGAAATCATTAATAATTAATTTTGATATCGGTTTAAATAACAATGTTAGATTAGTTTTTAGTTTTTACACAAGTTTAAAAAAACAGACAAAAGATTTGATGAAATATCTGCTATAATAAAAAATGACATAGTTTAGTAATCATTAATTGATTCTTATCAATGGATTGACAGGACGTATTTTCTGTTTTTTTTTTTTTTCCGTATTCGTTCACAAAAGTACAATGTAACTTGTACCAACATTAGTCTACACTAGAAATACTAGCACGAACTTACTTTGAGTAGAATTACACGCGAATTTAGCTTTGTTGAAGTAAATACAGTCGAAACCTTTATATTACAATCTGAACTGATTGGTTATTTATTTAATAAAGTATTTGATAAGATCAAACAATCATCTACAGATGAATAAATCAAATTAAGTAATAATGTATTTTGAAGTTTACAACTAAATCAAACAATAGTATAAGTGTCAATAGCTTGCTGACTTAACAGTATACTAGTCAGTATATATTCTATTCGATTGCTCATAAGAAATATTATATTTATTAAAAACGAAAGCCAATTTTGATCTATTAAAATTTAGTTTTAAACTGTAACTGAGCCAAATAACCTTGTATTACAATTAATGCTCTTAAGTTTAAAGTAAATTTATATTTTTATGATTCTATTATTTCAAACTTCTATTACAAGAAATATAAAGTTACTTGTACAAGCAATACAAAAACAGAATCTATTGTAAAAGTATTTGCTAAAGAAATAGAGGGTATGATAAAGAATGATTTAAAGACTTATATCTGGAATCTACGGATAAAAATATATCAGTCACAACCAAAAAACTATATGTTTGCCAACAGTATCCTATACTCTTGATCTACCCTTCCACTATGGAACCTACGGTAATCGCTTCTTTCCTCAAGAGGAAATTCTCTAACAATAAATCGGAAGAAGTTTGCGGTGACTTCCGCTGGGAACGCGAGTATCAATATACCCCCTCGGTCTCGTAAAATATAATTTACTGTAACCACCACTTTATTACACGCTGTGACTTCCCTTCAACACCTTATTACACAACTAACCTTCCAAAAATAACCTTCCACGGATACAAAGACATTTCAAAGAAGTTTAGAAATGGTACTGTTATCATCACTTAAGTTCCGTTTTAAGAGATTATCTAAATTATAAAGTGTATTTTACAATCAACTCAAGTTGAATGTACTATTATTCTTTAAGAATGTTATTAAATATACTATAAATTGTAAGCACTAAAAGTGCAATCAAAGAAATGATAAATATTTCAGGATGATGGAATTTGATCCCTCATTCATCACCTACATGGTTTAGTCATTGAACAATTACAGTTTTAATAATTATTTCAGCTCGGGTTCTGGGTGAATCAATTATATAAAACGTATAAATTTACTAAATCAGGCAATTTATTCACCTGATATTTCTATTTTTTTATAACTATTAGTGGTATAAATAACTTAACAGTAGGAATAAAAGTAAAACTATAAAGACAATGTTGTTTTCCTGGAGATTGATTGAGTGAGCTTTAGTTCAATGAAACTGTAGTTAAGCAAAGATTGAAGAGAAACACGAGAAAATTATGTTAAAAACTAAAACTGCAGTCAATCTACCGTAGTTATTACTAATTTTTAATAATTACACTTATTTTAGAGATATATAATACATCAAAATTTCGATTCAAGAACAAACTATGTATTAGGATAAAGATACAAAAATTCGGTTCAAAGAATCTAATTTTATATAACTGGACTATATTTAAAATAAATAAATAATAGACTGACGTAGGATCAGAAAATATTTAATAAGCAGGATGTGGGAGGGATGTAAATCCATTAATTTCATTTAATATGCCATGGCTAACCCATACAACCTATTTGGAAATGGAGCCTTGTACTATTGTATTTTTAATTTTAACTCAATTTTGTTTCGTAATTTTTTAAACTGTAAATTATTCCAATCATTAGATGTTTTCTTAGTGTACACAGTTGAAACAATGTAAAGATTTTATCACAAATCATGGATGTTTTAGAATTAACTTGCCCTTGACAAGTCTACAAATATAGTTTTTATATGATAATAATTGAGTTAACTTATTTTTATTACTTTATTAGCAGACAGGGCTACTTCACTTTACCACTAGTAAGACCCTTTTATTTCTCTATATCGTCATTGTTTAGTTTTCTCGTCAACTAAGATTTATTGACAGTATCATACGAGTGGAGAGGGTGGTAGGAAGCAGCCTCAGTAACTTATGTAATAAAGTGTACCACGACTACAAAACGTAATGAAAGAGCATAATTGACATGTCAGATATGAGAGTGAGGTAGGAAGCAAACTTAATAACTGTAATTGTGAGCAATCCAGTAGACTTAAGTGCTTATCGTCTTGTTCTGGTCTAGTTACTTTTTGTTGAAAATAAATTTTGAATATGATTTAATAAAAATGTAAGATGGCAAGTTTAATAAAACTAGATTATATAATAAAACTATTTCGCTTGATGAAGGATTTTAATCTGTTATTAAAGTAAACAGTTTTTAAGTATTATAATAACAGAGTTGCTGGAACGTGCCATTTTGCTTGGATATATTTACTTAAGTTATCTATTATACGTTGAGGCTTCTTGCAACTAAGATGGGAACCCGTCTGACTCAGTTAAAGGAAATTTATTTATTTTAAAAATGATTAACTTTACACTAATTTTATTTTATTTCTAACTCGCCTGATTAAAATATGTTCTTGAAGTAAACACATCACCTAAGTATATGTGTGCCTTTGTAACATATAAGACTATATGGGATTTTGTAAACTAATTTTTTTCCTTTTCATACAACTAAACGTCTGTATAATAAATATCAATAAAAAGTTATACAATATTTTGTAGGTTTATTTTGTTATTATTTGTATTACTTTGATGTACGCATCAGTTTGGTTCCGGAACTCTCTGGCAACCTTCGTTCAAGCGTTTCAATTACTTTTGGCAAGCAGAACATTCAAATAACACAAAACGTTAATTCCGATTCGACCAAACGAAACTTATATTCGATTAACATATAGGCAAAAATATAAGAAGCTTTACAAATGAATGGGAAGCCAAAATAATTTAACAGGAAAGGCATGAATAAAATTAGCATAGATTGTGTTTTAAGGAAACAAAATTAAGTAGGTTATCACTGAATCATGCCAATGCCGACGTAACTAGGGTGTATTTTTAGGTGGATATAAATTAATATGAGTGTAAATTGGGTATGATGCCTTGTGTAACCTGTTACTGAGTGTGACCAACTGATTATTTGGCTAGTTATTGTATAAATAACCGAATATTTTATTTATTATCATTTGAATCTCCAAAACCTATTACGAATATTTAACTTTAACTTGATTTAAAGTCATATCTATTTTGATTTTACAAATGTTTTGTTTTGATATGTATCAACAGTTTCAAAACTTCCACCGTAGGTAATCCCCTAATGTTCAGGAAAGGTTTGTAAATGAAAAACTAAACACACAATGACTAATAACCTACAAAGTATTTTGATGTATATAGTTCGTCGCATATTTACCTATATTTATAAGTTACAGCTCAGTAGCTCTATCGTAGGCTGTAGTTTGAAGGTAAGTGATTTAGAAAATCACCTCAAGACGGAGTTTCAGTCGCCAAGTCGGGCTATTAACTGGTACCCTTGGATGTTGTAGTTTGTCCTTAGAGCAATTTGTACTTCCAAGAGTAAAGGGAAATCGTCTAACCACCTGAATGTATCACCCTTCAGTAACCTTGTGTTATTTGGTGTGCATGTTTTAAACTATAAAATTCATTATATTGAATGAAAGAATGTGGTGGAATATATTTCTTGTATCTATTAATAATGCATACAGATGTAAAATAAAATACGTCTCACAACACGAGTATATTTACACTTACTATGTACTCAGATACAAGACGGTAAATACGTAAAATATGGTAACATGGTGTAAAAAATTGTGCCTTAATTATTACTACTAGTATATTATCCTATCATGCTACTCAAGAAATGATGTGTTATTAATACGCCTTTAAACAATCTGTAGTTTAAACATATAATTTTTAGAACCTAGAAAACCTAGAACTTTACATAATTAATGACACTAATTGTTCTAATAGCACTAGGTATTATTTTCACCTGAAAACAGGATCAGCTTCCAGATCCTGAAACGTCGTGTAACTTGTATGTTACTCTCCAACCAGTGATGGAAATTAATTTCAAAACTCCCTATTCACACAATATTAGTAGAATAATCACTCTAAAATAAAGGATATATACTACATTTATCTTTAGCATATTCTGGTTAATTTTAATGATTTTTTCGCACATGCGAGCCACTAACTACACACAAGAGAGGGATAGCTGCCCTCAATACGGAGGTTGTTAGCATCAAAGGTGCCGAGTTGATATTAACGCAGCTGAAGTCATCTCTGTAGCTGGTGTATTTAGGTAATCATACAGTATCATATTACCTGCTCTGATTTAATCAATGCTTTGACATGAGGTAGAAATTTATCTTATCAAAGTTGTATTTTAGCTAGTGTATGCGGTATAGTTTACAAATATAGAACTAATTGTATCGTATTTACAATTAATTATATTCGGTAAGAAGATTCATTACTACACATGACTCTTTATGCCACACACGAAGTTGAGTAACAAAACAGTCTCGCTTTAATTAACTGTTTGTGCATGTTTTTCAGTTACATCAACAGTTAAAGTGTTATTAAATTGTATTTATAGCTTAATATTCACCCCATTTATGGGGTACAAAACCCCCCTTCGGATGGTGTGATTTGTCTGGTTTTCGAACTCGTTCAAATAAATGGTACTTTACATACTTGTACCAAATTTTATTAAGTTCGGACTTTTTTTACGAGAGTTATCGTGCTTACGGACACATATATATATATATATATATATATATATATATATATATATATATATATATATATATATATAGTACATATATAAAACTTTGAACGAATGGTGTTTTTGGCATCTGGGGACCTCAAAACGAAAAGTTATCATGGTCTCGGGCTTAAGTCTTATCATTAGACCTACGGTAATAGCTTCTTCCCTATAGGAGAAATTCGTTAAAATTTGATTTAAATGATAATTACATGTGAAAACTCCAAAAAAAAACATTTTTGGGGTACAATCCCCCCAAAACCCCTCTTCGGATGGTGCGATTTGCCTGGTTTTCGAACTCGTTCAAATAAATGGTACTTTACATATTTGTACCAAATTTTATTAAGATCGGGTCTTTTTTGCGAGAGTTATCGTGATTATGGACACACACACATATATATATATATATATATATATGTATATATATATATAAATTTGAACGAAGGTGTTTTTGGCATCTGGGGACCTCAAAACGAAAAGTTATCATGGTCTCGGGCTTAAGTCTTACCATGAGACCTACGGTAATAGCTTCTTCCCTATAGGGGAAATTCGCTAATAGCCATTCTAACACTAACACTACTAATAAAAAAACTCGAAATATTTGTTAATTTTGAAAAAATAAGGTTTGTATTTTCAAAATATGACATGAATAATAATTTTAATATTTGTTATAATAAATACTGTACCACTTGAAAATAAACTACTGATGTAATTTCTTGGCTGATTTCTCGCTATTAATCAACAATAAAATATATTTTACAATTATGGCCAAATATTTATAGTAATATATATATATATATATATATATATATATATATATATTTCAAGATAAAATTAGAAAACAGCACAGTTTATTTACTTTTGCATGAGTATTTTCCAAAATAACTGAAGCTTCAATACATATTACGGTAAAATACAATAAGCGCCGGAACTAACGCCCCTACCGTCTCAGTGGGTTTTGGCAGGCGCAAATCCCTCACTTTTTTTAGTCGACGCGGGTCATAGCAAAACTGGCTAAGTCCAAAAAAAGAAATTTTACAGGAAACACCAAAAACCTTCCCATTAATTATTACTGGTTACTGGTACAGTGTGAACATTTTGTTTACAGTTGTTCCTTAAGCTATCCAGGTATGTTTCTTGCAGTGAAAAGTAATATATTTTAGTTATTTCGTTAATTATAGCCGTTTAAAAAAATCACATAGCAAGTTTTGCTATGTCATATAAAAATAGCCGTTTTCGCTTTAACTAATAAATAGCCAGTTTTGCTTTAACTAAATAAATACCCCTGTCGCAGCAAACCTGCGTACTCAGCGAATTTCCAATGCATAACTGAATACCACATAAAGCCGCATACCAAGTTTCATAAAAATATATTCACATATAAGCGATTTTAATTATTATCCATAAGAATAACATTGGTAATGAGTACGTAGGTTTGCTGAAACAAGCAACACGAACAATTGATTTTTATGCAAATATAAATATAATTTAACTAGGCGAAGCCACATACCAAGTTTCATCAATATTCAATCTGAAATAAGCGCCATATAACATTTTAGTTATTCTCCATGAGAAGAACATGGGCGCTGAGTAAGCAGGTTTGCTGCAACAAACAACAAAAAAATTGGTTTTTATGCAATTATCAATATCACTCAACCAAGTGAAGCTACATACCAAGTTTTATTAATTTATGTTCATAATTTAGGGAACCATTACATTTTACTTATTCTCCATAAGAATAACATGGGGGCTGTGTATGCAGGTTTGCTGCTACGGTAATAATCAACAAAAAATCAATTTTTTGTGCAAATATCAATATACCAGTACTACGTGAAGCCACATACCAAGTTTAATCAACATAAATTCATAAATAATCAAGATATCAAACTTTATTTATTCTCCGTAAGGATAACATTGGACAACGTACTGTGTTTAGCACTTTGAATATCTCTGCAACGGTTAGGCGTAGAATCACAGTTTATACACCAAAATGATTGTTTTGTGGAACTGAACAGATTGGTAAAAGCAAATTTGAAGTTTATATTAAAATAAACTGAGGAAAAGCCAAAAACCTTTTTCCCATAAGATTAACATGGGAGATTTTATGAGTAGGTTTTTTGGATTTTATCCGCAACCACTTAACCTAGGTTAATAATTCAAATTACTATATTATTTGTTTTCTTAAGCTCTATAACATGGTCATAACCAAAATTAAGTTGTTCAAAAATTTTAGGGTGAAAAATGCAAAAAACTGATTTTTGAAAAATTTAAAACCCCCATAAACCCCCCTTCCCATGGTCAGATTTTTCTGGTTTTCGAACTTAAAAGTCATGAATGTCATTTTACACATTTGAGCCAAATTTCATCGAAATCGGACGTTTTTTACTCAAGTTATAGCAATCACGGTCACATATATATATACATATATATAAATTTGAACGAATAGTGTTTTTGTCATCTGGGGACCTCAAAACAAAAAATTATCATGGTCTCGGGCTTAAGTCTTACTATGAGACCTACGGTAATAGCTTCTTCCCTATAGGGGAAATTCGCTAAAAGTCGTAAATAATTATATTTTAATATGAAAAAGTTTAAAACTCTCCCCTTTTTTAATTTTGCTAAATTTACCTTAACAAATCGCACTTAAAATTGTTCAAATGGTTATTATGATAAAAAACAGTATAGCTAAAAAATCTATTTTAATAGTTCACAAAAGGTTAAAATGTTGCTAGTTTGTCGTTTAAAACTATTTTTGAGTGGTTTTAAACGGTCTCCCAAACAGTTTGTTTATATTACACTCTCACAGGGACGTCTTCTTCATGAGGTTCACAGAATTCTTCCTCAGGAGCATCGTCATCACCTACAATAATGTCTTTATCGAGAAACCTCTGCAAGAAATTGTTACCTGATACAGCACGCCAGTTTTTCCCATAGTGATTTACAAGAAGGGTTTCAAAATTCTTAACCTTTGCTGGTTTTACAGGTTGGCCACGTGGCACTTTTGATAACAAGATGTTATTTATTTGTTGCCCCTATCTCAGAAGTGATTTTCTACTTTCCAAATTGGATGCGCACTTATAATGTTAAATCAGCAGTTTACATTCACTACAAACAACAAACTCCACGCTACTTATATGAAAGAGCAGTCTGCTAGTGGTAGTGTTTTTTGTGATCACATGACCTCATAGCAGCGCTCTGATTCGTTGATTGAAAATAGCAAAATTTGCTTCAACCGCAGGGCTAAAAACAGCGAGTTTTGCTTTAATTTCCATATTTTAAACTGCTTTTTAAATTATAAATAGCCAGTTTTGGCAGAAAATAAATGTGATTTCAGATACAGGTTTACTTATAGAGTACCTACGGAACAACCATTATCTTATTTCCCGCCAAATATGCACTTAGCCTGTTTTGCTATGACCAGCCTCAGTCATACAAATGTTATTATGGACATAGATCGCAAATTATTTCCTTTAGATATAAATCATTATGAATAAATTGCTCAAATTGAAGAATAAAATAATAAATCAAACTCGACTGTAAGTAGTCACCTTAAATCTGCTGAGAATCTGTTGATACTTAGGCATTATAACTATAAGAACAAAACATTAGGGTATATTCTGCTTTTGAAATTATAATAAAAAACTTTTTTAAATGCAATTACATTGTAAATGTCTAGTGTAATAGTGACTCGAGCTAGTAAGTGGTATAATAAGAGAAGACAACAAATAACCGCAGTATATGGAAGGCAGAAAGTCAGTTTATTGACTCCGACGTGGATCCATCTGTAGAGTACCTCTTTATTACCCAGACTTCCTTCTGTTTTTATTTAATCTTCTACATATTAAAGGTCAAAGCCCTCAGTCACTCATCGGTAATGTTCAAACTTCCCGGTATGAAAGTGTGGTGAAATTCGGTACATTGATCTTTTAGGACTAAAATATGAAAGTTAAAGTGCATTCATACCGATTTAAGTATAGGGCTTTGCTCCTCGGGGCTCTAAGGTTACCATGTATTCCTTATGGACATTCGCTTTGGATTGAGCTGATGAAAATTCAAACAGCTGATCTTGATTCGTAATAGTTCCACGGGATAACCAAAGAGTGCAGCACACACAGTCTCAGACTGCGCAGGGG
This sequence comes from Allygus modestus, assembly GCA_963675035.1. NCBI lineage: Eukaryota > Metazoa > Arthropoda > Insecta > Hemiptera > Cicadellidae > Allygus > Allygus modestus. The sequence goes on along the minus strand of OY776115.1, from coordinate 28,335,086 downwards.
AAGTCGTAACAGTTCTGCTAGCTTTATATAAAAATACCCCCGTAGCAGCAAACCTGCGTACTCAGCGAATTTCCAATGCATATATATGTATATTAATACCACATAAAGCCACATACCAAGTTTCATCAATATACATTCATAAATAAACGATTTATGACATTTTAATTATTCTCCATAAGAATAACATGGCAGCTGAGTATGCAGGTTTGCTGAAGCAAGGAACACAAAAAATGGGGTTTTATACAAATATCAATACAACTCATCTAGGTAAAGCGACATACCAAATTTCATTAATTTATTTTCATAATGAAGGCAGATAACACGTTACTTATTCTCCATAAGAATAACATGGGGCTGAGTACGCAGGTTTGCTGCTACGGGAGCCTTGGGTAAAAAATTGTCTTTTTGAGCAAATATCAATGGTCCACAACCAGATGAAGCCGTATACCAAGTTTCGTCAGTATACGTTGATAAATAGGCGAGATATAAAATTTTTCTTTTCCTCCATAAGAATAACATTAGACAACGTACTGTGTTTAGCACTTTCAATATCTCGGTAACCAATTGACGTAGAGAAATTATCAAAATACCAAATTGTGTGTTTTTTTAAGCTGAATCCAATGGTGAAAACTAAAATTTGAATATTTCAAAAATTATATGTGAAAAATTCGAAAAACCCATTTTTGGGGTACAAAACCCCCCCAAAATACCCCTTCGGGTAGAGCGATCTGGCTGGTTTTCGAACTTAAAGTCATAAATGTTGCTTTACACGTTTATACCAAATTTCATCAAAATCGGATCATTTTTACGAGAGTTATCGTGCTCACGGACACATATATATATATATATATATATATATATATATATATATATATATACACATATATATATATATACAGTATCGAACGAATGGTGTTTTTGGGGTCTGGGGTGTTTTTTGGGGCATTTAGTTATCATGGTCCCGGGCCTAGGTCTTACCATGCCGACTACGGTAATAGCTTCTTCCCTATAGGGGAAATTCGCTAATAAAATTAAGGAATGATAGTTTTGTTTTATATTACTTAAATATTAAATTAAGATAACTTATTAATGATGTCTTTACAATAATAATTCGTCTTTAGACAGTAATAATACCATTGTTTGAACCGTTTCATATCAAAACTATTATTAATATTAATTATTTTCTATACGGATATGAACTGCGAACTTGTTTTAATAACACATCGAAGCTGCAAACCATCACTAAGTACAACTATTTCTGGTTATTAGATGTTTTACTCTGATGCTTTAAATTTATTTCTTATATAAAATAACCAAAACTAAATTTCTGTTGAACAATGAAAAATGTATTCATTGGTCTCAATATCTGAAAACAATAACAAAATCGCAATCAAATATTTATAATCCTTACTAAGAGGAAAATTTCCCATCAAAATATTATGTTAAACCTTTCAAAAGCGGTTACTTTGGCAACTTTAGACATATTTTTAACAATTATAAACCGATCAAGAAAGTTCAACCCTATGTTCAAAGTTCAATAATTGAACTCTAAGTTATTTCTCACTTCAAGTCCCTTGATCCCTTAAACCACTCTTATGGCTTACAACTTAAATTACTAAGCTTATGGAGAAGTTATTCTACTCAAAATACCTGAATAAAGGGATTAGTGATATTAATCAATTCAGAATTTCTAGGTCTATATTTAAAAAAATAGAATGAATAAACACCAAATTCAGGTTCACGTTAAATAATGTTTTTAAACGTTTTATAATTATAATCAACTATTTTAATACATTTAGACGATATGTTTACATCTTACTAGCTGTTACATCTGTCTTCATGTGGTCATCTGATCCCCGTTTATTTTCCCGAACCCAAATAAAATTATTACTTCCTAATATTAACACAGACAATCTCAAAGTTTATCAGAGAAGAACCTAAGGTTTACGACTTTATTAATTGTTTGAAATCCTGGGTTTATTCTGAATTATTATGAAAATTTTCATCGCATTTATAAAATAATGAAAGACTGATATACGTTCGATGAATAATATAAGAACGCAAAACGGACAAAGGAAGAAACGCAGAAAAAAATCAACATTATATAGAAAGTTTTTATTACAACCAGAGTTATACGGGTATTATTTTAGAAGTTCTATTTGTTACATTTTGAAATCATTAGGTAAGTAAATTACACATACTTATACTTAAATTACTCGATACAAAAATTAGGTACCCTATTTTTTATTTTTTTAGTTAATATATACGTTATTGTTGATAAAATTAGTAATAATTCGAAATAAGAAACATAGTTTGGAATGCAGGACGAGATGTTGACATGATTCACCCTGTCGCCTGCATATTTCATCTGTTATCCAACACATACGAGGGTTTTATGTCTCCACAAGTTATATACGATCCGACCCGACGGGAAACGCAATAAAAGATAAGCCACCGATGTAAGTCACCAATGATTCATTTTTATAGCGTTTATATGCAAAATCTACAAACCTTTTGGCTTTTACAGTTCGTACAATTTCAAACAAAGTGTCACGAGGCAGTAGTTGTGAGTTAGCTGAGGTTTTTTAGTAATCAGATATTTGTTTGTAGCTACAGTACGTAGAAAAGTGTTAAGATTTAGTAGTTAAAATGCCTAAAAAACAAATACTTGTATAACTTGAGATTGGGAATATTACAAACATGTAATAATAGTAGTATATTTGCAACTATTCTGGCAATTAATTTTCTTTAAAAATACCGTTTAGATTTTTTGTTCCTCGGTAAATGATTCTTGATTAAAAATCGTAATATAATAGTGTATTTACCCTAGTTCGGGTAAACATTTAGTCATTAACAATTGTTTAGTCCTTTAAAACTTTTCGTCGTTAACAATTGTTTAGTCCTTAAAAACATTTTAAGTGATAAAACTTTCTCGAGAGAAAAACTATAAATAACTTTGTCATTGATTGAGATATACATGTGCAATAACAATATCGACAGCATAAAGAACAAGACGGTTTAAAACATAAAACGAAACACAAATCATTTTTTACTTAATTTATTCGCTAATATGTTTTGACGATGGATTTGAAATATGTTGACCTGTTTCATTTGCATACGTTGGCTATACACAATATGCCAGTAACAGAAACCACGAATCCAGTGAGATAGTTGGGAGCCAAGTTTCCAACTCGACATTAACCACAGCTGTTGGTTGGCTTTAACCGCGAGGTGACCAAGAAATGTTCTACAGCACCGAGTGGTTAGTTATGAGTATGCTACTGTAGTTATTATTGTTTTACTTACGATGTCATGTGAACTTTTGGCTTAGGTTTAATTTTTGAATATTCCGTTTCTTTTCATTAACTACATTTAATAGTTGTTCTGGGGAACAAATCATTCGTGATTATTTTGTTCCTAATAGTTCTTGTCTTTACAAAAGGGTCGGAAAGCAAAAACCAGTTTTGAATCAGTGTTAAAGAGTATGTAAATCTCATAATCACAATACACAGTCTAAAAAACATTTTCATGGAGGACCAAACTAAAACTAAAAAGATTCCGATGAAGATGCCATGGCCACTACACCAACTACCAAATAATAGAAATGTAATTTGAACTAGGTAAATATTACTATTATTATAATGAAAAATAAAACATTAATTTTAAACCATGTCCAATAATGTAAACCATGATCATGTTATTTTACAATTAGTATATTGTATATTATTTTATAAAACTGAACCTAATGATTTGTCACAGTGACAATAATGAAAAAGTATACAATAATGAAAAAGTATAGTAGTGAAAAGTCGACACTTTCAATTCTATTAGTTGGAAGAACAACCTTAAATTTCAACCTGCATAGGGATAATATTGATCAGAATTGAAGCTACGCAACAATAAGTATGTATAAAGGAGCTCGATGAGGTGTTGAAACTGCTAGCACTATAAAATGAATATTTCACATGTTGTCTGACGCACGTAATGATTTTATCGAATATTAAATCTGACGCAATGTATATGACGTTGTATGACTATAGTTCAGTTTAAAAAACAATCGATATGAAATCTGAAGCGTTCAGCGTCACCCACTGTATGTAAAACAGAGTCATAAACAAGGTTCACTGTGGTATTTTTTAGATGAGTTTTGATAAAAATAATTTACTTAATCATTATTTATGTTTAATAATGAGAGGGGATGCTTAGCAGCCTTTTATGCTAGTAGCCTTTTTTGGCTGTTAATGCTTTATTGATTTAAATATCTTAGTTATCTACAGATGCGTGTTTAAACCATGATAGATCTAATCTCTTGCACTGTGAAAGCTTGCATGACATGTTATGTGCTATCATCATCTCCCTTACCCGTGTCTTATTTTTACACCCTCGCCTGGCTCTGAACACCTCCACAGGCTAATTAACAAGAACAGTTGGCGGTTCGCCTTATTATTTACTTTTAGTTGAAAGTCGATAAAGTCATATTATTGTAAGATGGGGATTCAGCTTTACATTATTTGTAAAAATTAAATTTTGTGCTCAGCGATATTTCAATTAAAAGTCTTCAAAACCATAATAATACAAAAATGAAGATGACTAAGGCTAAAACTGCTTTAAAACGTTTACTACATGGTACATCCTTTCTCAGAAAAACAGTGAAAAAATTTATATTTTCCCCACCCACTGTGTGAAGTCGAATTTTACTCCTTGTAATGAGGGAGTAAAGTGCTCCTTTAACTCCCTAGAGATACAAAGTAAACCCATAAGTATAACATTGACAACCTGGCAACACAGTTCAGTGGAGAACTGGCAACGCTGTAGCTATGACATGCGGAACGCAATCAGCTGATGTTTCGCTGCAATAATTAACGATGCAGCTGAAGCGGAATTTGATCAGCTGACTGATATTTTGCTTTGCTCAGCTGCAATTAACGTTCCAAGTTCGGAGGTTAGTTATTACGCATTACGCAACCAAAATCGACAGCGATTGTAAATGTAAATACTTATGGATACTTTTGGATTTTGGGGTGGGGGAAAAATGTTGTGTGCGTTACGGGAGTAAAGTACATTGCCTCCCTCGGGAAAATTGTCGCCCTCCCCTACGGTGCGGCGTCGGGCGCCAACAATTTCCCTCACGGAAACAAAGTTTCAATTTACTCCCTTAATACACAAATATTATTGTATAAAAGTAAATAAAATAAATAAAATAAAATAATTTAATATAATAAAAATAAATATAAATATTCATTGAAGTTGTCTGAGTTTAATTGACTATTAATTTATTAGTTCTAACAAAATTTTATCTTATATTCCATATGCGTTGATGTTTTTGCAATATTTATGTCTAGTAGAAGACATTCACTTGGACTTAAAGCAATATTTTAACAATTCTCCAAAGTAAGTTACATATATATTCATCAAATTTAATAATGTAAAACTTTAAATAACGTTCATTAGCTTATTAATTTGTAAAATTCCAATCGTGTGCAAAAGTAAAGAGTAATTATTATCGTTATAATATTTTCTATTATAAATTATTTAAACTAAACGTATTACTAGGTATTACTGCTATATTTACTCTTCGGATAAACCGATGTGTTTATTTTTTGGTGTAGAAGATATTGGTTGTTAGTGGTCCGTCTGCATCTCGGATGAAGAATAAATGGATAGCGCACTCAATGGACGAAAACCGTGTTGGTCTCAGAGGCCGATGGGAGGCAAAAAGACCCGAGCCGGCCGCCGCACCGCATTACATTAACTTCACTTATGACTCGCTGTGACCGTCTATTTCCGCTCTAATCGATTTAAAAATTACATTAAAGGAAAGATTAACTTCTACAGAATCTAACGGTATAAATATTATTGCTGAAGTTCAATGAGAACATTATTTTTTCTTTAACTTAAATTATACTTCACGTGGCGTGACATTACTTTAATTATGATTCGATGTGAACGACTGTTAATGTTTAAATCGGTTAAATTTTACTCTAACGGAAAGACAGAGCACTAAACAACCAATCAAATACTCTAATTTTGCTTTATGAAATTAAATAAAAACTATTTATTTTATCTTTAAAATGTTGGAATTTGTGCGCCGCAGCCATGGCCGCAACGTTACATATATTGAGACTAGCTGAGGCCAGCTGCTAACATTATGGGTGATAACAACTTTTTTAATGGACGGTAAAATGCCAACATTTACATCGGTATTTTTAACGTTAGAATAAAAAAAATAACAACGTTTTATTGCAAAAACAATTGTAAGCTTAAAAACAAGTCTAATAGTTACGGTAGAGGCAGTATTGTTGTTTTATATAGGTAATGGCTGTCATCATATATAACGACTTGCTCACCTGCCAACTGATAAAACAGTTTAGTAAAACTGAAATAATTGAATGTAGTTGAATATTGTTAAACCTTGTCGCTACAATTGACAAATGATGCTTTTGTAAATTGTTTGTGATAAACAATTACCTTATTATGTGTTTAAATGAAAATTAGGAATTATTAATAATAAAGGGAAACAATAGAAATTATAAATAAATAGGACTACATTAATTGAATCCCACAGTCTAGCTAGATCGTTCATTCTTTCCAAGTACTTCTGCTACTCGAATTCAGTTTGGACCGCTGGTTTGGACTTCCTCATAGAGCGGATTTCGTTGAGGCGCGCGTAATTCCACGAAATCTGCTTTTCAACCAATTTGTACCGATTAGGATTTGTCCTACAAAAGAATTGTTCAGAATAAAATTAATTTTCAGAATGTTAACTACAACTTTCCCGCTGACAGTTTTTACCTGACCATCAAATAAAATATTTCCTCGCATACTACTTTTTTACCTCATTCCCGATCTGGACTAAACATATTCCGTGTTTAACTAATTATTACAAATATTTATGTTACTTCCTACAAATTTTAATGCATGCTGTTTGATTCACCAGTTCAAGTTGTAGAATTCAATGTGAAGTTAAAATTATTATTTCAGTTTTTTGTGGGTTAGGTGTCAGTTTGAGCGAAGCGCTGTTCGGTCGTCTGACATCGGGGTTTTGCCACCCAGCGGGCATTATGACGGCACGGTTTTCAGCTCTCCTTAGCATTGCAAGGCGCGATCCATGTACACTTCATCCGAGGTCTGCATTCATTTGATACTTGGAATAGAGTATATCCGTGGTTACTTGTGAGTTGAAAAATACCTGCCACTGATCTCTCTACCACTGAAAAAATGCAACAAATCGCAGCTATTTACGCTTTCAGACAAATCGTGTAGGCAAATAAACACTGAACACTAATATCAACATCCATGTTGCTTTTGGCAGACAAAATAAATGTAGTCGTACGGTAAGGGTAAACTCTGTACGCCCAAAGTGAAAAATCACTATTGATTTATTCCATTTATATTTTGTAATGGCATGGTAATTATTGCGAGCCAATCATTTTTAGACAGTTCCCCATGTTGAAATTACTTATGAAAAAATTTGTTTTTGACCTATTCAGTATCCGATTTGCCGGAATTCAAATTTACAATATATTTACATCCTTGGTCATTTTCCTAGTTTCTCTTAGACAACATTTTGCTAATTTACAATCGTATAAAATTCAATCATAACTGCTATGTTTCCTAAGTGACTTTACATTTAATGTTGTTTACCTTTGTAAGCCCATAAATTAAATCAAACTGTAATGTCCACGAGTTAACCCCTATCTCCATCACTGTTAACAACCTAACATGAAAAGCGGCAGCTAAACTGGCGCTGGGCTTATCAGTGGAACGTGACCGTGAGGCCGTTTCCTATCCGCCTTGCCAGCAAATATATGTTCCGTGAAAAGTTTTAAGATTATTTACAAAATCGTATTTAACCCGAGTGGTATATTTCATCTTGAAGTTTTTTCTTATTTACTTTACCTCAAACTGTTTTTGCTTTTGTTTTTAACACAGAATTATAGATTATGTTGTACATGCGAATAAATTATTTTAAATTGGTCGAAAGGAAACCTTTTTAAATTATTATATGTAGTGATAGTCTTAAATGTATTTTGTAAATTTTTTAAGATGAACTTTTCTTTAATTGCAATGTTATAATAACTAAATATAACTCACACTTAATCTAGCAGATAGTGAATTGAATGTAATCGGGGAAATATATCAGCCAATGTATTACCAACAAAATTACAGAATCAGAAATGACTCAAGCAGTTAAAAAATAAAAAGTATGCAAAGTAATTCTTTAAAAACATAACATTTTTATTCGATAACTTTTTTTATAAACCTAGTTTTCACACAAACAATAAACATACGAAGCACTCTATATTCAAAGATTATACAAGTCTTTTTCACAGAAAAATAAATTAATGCCAATACTTTTTATACAGTTATTTGAAATCATGTTATCGACTAATATTTTTGAACAGGATATTTTTGACATACCAAACAACACCATTAAGAATTAATATTCCAATAAATATGTTTAAATATTAAATTTTAAATAGGTAAATTTTATCCACCGATGTCACTCTTTTGATATCATTATTGCTTATAAAAAAGCAATTTTACTTCCCAAAATTGTTTTCATATAACCAAACTAATTAACTTTTATCTACTAAATAAGAAGGCACTCACGTAAAAGAGATTGTTTGTTAAAAGTAAGCTTATAATCGTCCCAGCTACCGATTTAATTCATTACTCCACCCAACACACTAGACGGCTAAGTGTTTTATCTCACAAAGGCCACGTTTCTCTGATAAGAGCTTGAAAGCTGCGGGCGCACTTGGATAAATCACGGCACTGAGTAATTTTTGAATATAAATGTTCCGCTTTATCGGTTGCCTCAATTTATACAAACAAACTCACAACTCAGTTTACTATAGGTAATAATTGTTCTAAATTAAATGGTGTCTATTAACTTCATTAAACAGTTCAGGTACTTTTTTATGCAGAATATTTAACTGTGAAACATCTGATTCAATAGAGGAAGTAGAGTGACTAGAAATTAAGTGATTGGCAGTAACATCAACAATCGAGTCAGTCAGTTCAGAAAGTTTTATTAATTAGTTTTATTGATAGAATAGTTTGAGTAACTGGGATATTTTATATCCAAAGTGATTTCAAAAATTCACCACTCACTTGATTGTGAGCAAATTATCTCATTTTACTCAGAAGCTGTGATGGTTTTTGGTCTCCAGTTTTTTATATTATTTTTTAGAAGAGTCAGTATCTTTTTAGTGTCACTTTTATCAAATAAACAAATGAGTTAATTTGTAATAATATGGTACTTGACTTATCCTCTGTAGGAGGATCAATGATAATATCAGAAACCTGTGACAAAATATCTGTATCAGTAGAATAACGGTGTCAAATTTAGCTTGGTCAGCAACTATCCTTGACCTCCTAAAATGAGCTTCAATTTTAGAATTAGGTTTTCAAAACTGAGGAATTTTTAAAGTAATATGAGCTACTTCTGAAGTGAGAGCCAATACCTCATTCATTTGGTCGGAGAGGGTCACCAATAAAGTTAATAGACACAATTTGATTTAGAAAATCTTTTTGTATAACGACATACAATCTTAAATTTTATCTCTCAAATATATCTTATATATTAATGAAGAATAACTATCATCTGTAAACTTTATTTTAGAGTACTGCCAAATATTTATATGGCGTGATTTATCGAAGTACGCCCGCAGTTTTTAAGCTCTAAGCGGCCTTATCAGGGAAACATGGCTTTTGTGAAACAAAACACTTAGCCGTTTGGTGTGTTGGGCGTGGTAAATTGTTATTTAAGTTAAATAGTTGGTAAGATTAATTTAAAGTTCGTTCTTAAATTATAATTATAACCAAATTAATTGAGAAATCACAACATAATGAATAAATATTAGAAAAATACTTTATCCTCTAGTATTTGGTATTAGCAAATTAACGCATCTTCTTACTGTTGGCAAGAGATCATTCGGCAATCAAAACTCAAGACATTATAATTAATTTACTAAGGATACCCTTAGAAAAGACGGAAAAGTTTGCATCAATGTTGACGAGAGAAAAATTGAACAGCGTCCAATTAAACTTAATCTGATTCTCAGCTTTAGTTGTAAGTCTTTTCGTCAGCCTCTTATCAAGATAAACCTTTATTAATTTCTGTTAATCTGTTTCCGCAACTGTAACGGGTTTTTAGTATTATTTAGTTTGTTTATTTTTCCTCAAGGATAGTTATATTCATCAAATATTATGTTAGTTTTATATTCATTAAATTGTATGTAAAGTTATGTTGTATTCATTAAGTGTCATGTGATCGCATAATATATAAAGTAGTACCAAAACAATTAACTACCTTAAATATTGAGAAGGAATTAGATAAAAGTCGTATCACAGCCGTTCTTTTCAAGCCTTTGTTTTATTCAGCCACAAAGCCAGCGCCGAGCATTGTGAACAGGCGATACATGATTGATAAGGGTTGATTAAACCGGTGTTAGTGGGGGCGCCGCTCAAAGCATAGCTGTGCGAGGGGTTTAATTAAAAGCACTTTTTATCATATGGTAGGTAGAGAAATATCAACAGGTTTTCAGTTTTGTTTTATGTTTTAGTAACACGTGTTTTTATTATTTTTATGTGTAGATAAAAAGTAATGTTTCCTTTGCTGGCTTCTTAAGCTTTCCTATTCCATTCTTCTGATTTAGATGAGACTTCAAACGATAATTCAAATAGGGTCCTAGGAACTTTCTAGCCAATAATGAAGGTCCTTCATCTTCAAGCACTGCATTAATGGACATTGAGGTATTTGGGTATTTGGTAATAGTATTGTTGCCAACTAGAATATAAACTGGAATCAAGCAAAATTAAGAAGGACCATGCGAAAGACAAGTTACTAAAGTAATAATACACTTTATTTGTACTACTTGTTTTATTTAATTTTTGTATTATTAACTTTTATATAATAATTAATATCGAAATTTAATTTAATAAAATCGCTTTAGTAATGCAATAACGATAAGGTTATACACTTTGACTGAAACTCTATAACGAGTTCATAGAATCAATGGAATAGAATCTATAACGAATTCGTACGTAGCAATGGTGTTTGTATTACTAATCTGTACTACTAACACCAATATTTTAGGCGTTTCAACTCTATTGTAATCTAAATAACAATATGTTTAAGAAAATCAGCGTTAAACTCTTTAAAGGTAACCGAGCGAGAACCAATTTAACTTTACCGTTAACTTTACTAAAGCAACAAACTCTACACCGATCTGATATTTCGTTACAACTATAATTTCTGATATTTACGAAAAATACTGGCATGAATGTTAGTCAAACCCCTACTATAAAAAAGGTTGTACGAATTTTAATTTCATTTTAATGAAGTAATTTAAACCTTTCGTTTTTAAATGATATGATAAAATAACAAATCCCTACATTTAGTAACATTATTTATGATATGTAGCATATCATTAGATTCAGCACATCCTATTCAACCCACCTATGCAACTTCTAGAGCTTTTTCTGTGTTTTTACACTAAAACATTGCTTTAGTGTCTAAACACCAATTAACTGTACAATTTACTATCTACAACATGATAGAGACTTTCATGAAAAATGTGCTTTTCAGTAAAACTACTGGTGAAACCAACTAACTAACCAACTAACCAACCAACTAAACAACTAACTATGGATCTTTATCATGGTGGGAGGGGAGGGCTGTGCACACCTATGGACGGACGACCTGTTTCCTCGTCTTTTACAGGAACATTCACGATCACTTATTTCACGTCCTCGATTGTCTACATTACAAGCTCTCTGTTCAGTGTTGGAATACTCGTAGTGGAAGAAATAGTAATCCGTATAGAATCCCAACCGTCAAAACCGAGCTAATCAATGCATTAATATACACGAGTATTATTTTGTGTATATTTTTAAATAGCTGTTATAGTATTCAGACTCACCAAGGAGTGAATCAGTTGTACTCTGAATTCTTTGGTTGGCTTATTTACCTATTTAGAATTATACACATAGGATTATGTTATCATCCTGGCAATTAAAAATAAATGGATTTCCGAAAGAATAACATTATAATTTTTAAACCCATGGGAAAAATTCCTACGGTAAAATTCTTTATATTTTCTACTATTCATATAAAGAATCACTGAACGAAATTCTTCTTCTCTAGCTTACAAGGAAGTTGTTGGCTTTCACTATTATATATTAAGAAGATAAACTAAATAATATTCTACTTATTCATAGTTATAGAATTTAATATCAGTTTGTTGACTCATCATATTGAGTTTTATAAGAACTTGTAATACAACAAACGAATTTTACATGCATATTTTAAAGACGATATGGTTATTCTTACTCACAGTCGTACATATTTATTGTCATCACATACCTGGAGTACAAAAATAACTATTATTTATATAGCTATAAACTATTGGAAGTATATAACATGTTGAATTAACCCACATTTTCAGTTTATGGTCTTAAGAACAAAGTTTTCATAATGAATATAGCTGGGTTATACAATAATGTTACAAATCCTGAAGCACTCTAAGGTTTGCCGCTCCAAGGTACATTTTCACTCAATCGTGCTCCAACCCACCAATCGGTTACTTGGGTTGCTTATATCTCAAAGGTAACGTTTAACTGATAAACTTGTTTAACAGAGAATTTGAAAGTATTCGTTTTACAGATAAATTATAAACTATTTTTTTTTTTGTTTTTAACTTCTAAAACGGGATTTTTCTTAGGATATAATATAAAAATATATTTAAAAGTTAGTGGTTTTTGGTATTTTCCACGGTATTCTTTGGTTTTTAAATGCCTTTTGTTTAAGTAATAAATCTGATAATTAAAAACGTCATATCCACTGGTCGAAAATTCAGCATATAATAGTAGCTTGAACGGGCTAAAGGAGAACCTTATAGTTGCTACATACAATTTAAATGTCCGAAAACGTAAAAACAAAATATTTCAATCACATGAATACGAAGCAGACATATCTTACATCTCTCGAGCTTTTATTATGGGGACAACCTTTCCTTACTCCTGGCTGATATGGATTTAAAAATGTATATTTCTCTCCCTTGGTTTCTTACTCTAATGCATTTATCTAGCCATCTCCCAACATTAACCAAATGACAACACATTCTCATTTAAACATTCTTTTACACAGTTAGTGATATAGTTAGATAGTTAATCTCCTAATTTTATCCCAATAAGGATATGAAAATTAGGTTATCGCTTATCAATCAGCGTTGTATCCCAAACAAAACTAGCCCGGTAGCTTAACGTCCTTGTAGAATAGGGTTACTATTGTATGTAGCATGTGACATTTCGAAGATAATGATTGTTTTCCTCTTTCACTGTGAGGTCACGGCGGTCAAAGAATAAGTTTTTGAATAAAGTTTCGTAGTTGGTCAAAACAAAACTGCTTATATTTGTGGGATAACGTCCATGTTGGCGGGACAGTAATTGAACGACGACCAATTAACTCAATCTGTTTTCTCAGCTGTACTCACAGTTCTTCACGGTAGCCCGTTGTCAAGCTTAACTTTAATTGAAAGCTAACGTTCAACATTCAGCTTGTAATCAAATTTTACATCTGGGGAAAGTTTATTTATTAAATCTATATTTGGCAGCTATAAAATATGTTCAATAAGTTCCCAAACCTATTTTAGTAATAGATCATTTTTCGCACATACAATACACATTTTGGTTCCCGTAATGTTTCAAAATGATTGTGACTGTTTAAATGAATATTTGGATGACCTACCTGTCAAGCCAAAATCTGGAATTGATAGACCTAATTATATGGAAAAAGTTTAATCTGTTAAAAAGGTTTGAAAAATAATATTGTTTGTTTTCGTAACGTAAAAATATCTTATAACTCAAATAATAAGACAATCTTGATAATTATAAATCGTATTTGTTAAACTTGCAATACAATTTTACTTTTATTTATCAGCTGTTTTAATAGTAAAATTTTCATTTTATTAACATCATCGGTTTTACTCTGCATCAACCAGACTCTAGTGATGGTATATACTATTGCAGCCGCGATTTTTGTCCGATTCACTTCAAATTTGGCAGGGAGGTTCCTTTCTATAATCAGTTAAACAGGTTCGTTGGGCAAAACAATCAGAAAACTTTAACCCCCTTTTTCAAGCATTTTAAGTTTTCAAATTTTGGGGATTTGGGCCCAAAAAGAGGCAGATAAGCCCCGAATGTCTAATAAATGTTTAAAGTATAGAACTTAAACTGAACATTTTAAGCCAACCACGATCCTTTAAGCAGTAACAGTTACCAAATTGTTAAAGAATATGTAAATTGACTAAACACAGTACGTTGTCTTAAGGAGAATTTTCATTAGAAAATGCTGTTATTCATATGTTGGTGTGCTTTTATTATCCCCAGTATCCCACGCCTACTTTTAATCCTGACCGGACCTTCTAACCTTATAATGTGCAACATTGTTCTCCCAGCATTGCAGGTAAATGGAACCAGGAGCAGCAGAACAGCCAACAAATTAAATGTTTTCAGATTTTCATTATAAATTTGAAAAGTCCACGTTTTATCACCGTTTTAGATTGTTTAAGTTTTGTTATGTGGAAATTCACTTCCCTCACGTCAGCGTGCTGCGTGCAAACTTGTTTAGTTTTACATTTATTTTTTTACAATATGAGTACGCAATAATAATAATACAACATTTTTTAGTTTCATTAACTGTGTTACTTACTTATCTATTTGGGTGTCGGTTTTCATATGTATCGACAATTGTGACCAATTATGTATATTGTTTAATTACCCTCCGACCTAACAACCCCCCCCCACCCCCTATGACATGTGTTGATACACGCGCGCTCATAAACCAATGTAATTAATGAAAACAGTTTAATTACTACAAGTGCTTTGTAGGTAATTAACTTACTTGCGTGATATTACAATGTTACGCACTTTTTTGTAAGATTTTAAAATTTATGAAATGTGGTTTTCAAAATAATATTAAATTGGTATTATGGGTAATTTATATAATGTTTTTAATAATGATAAAGATAACTTTTATTTCGTTTTATTTATGTTGAATAATTAGACATGAATTACTAAAATATATAATTAACTTCCTTCATAGGATTAAAAAACAAACATGATTTTCAATCTAATCTTTTAATTTTATATTTTAAATTAGCATAATTTAATATGTTTTATTTTAAGACAAATTATAAAAGTACCTAGATTTTGTCAGTTTAAAGTTAGTTTTTTATCAGTTTTAAACTTAATTGCAGGTGATAAAAGGCATTACAAAAATTGAAGTATAGCGTTTTTCTAAAGTAAAATTTATAATAAACTAACTCAAATATAATTCTTCCTGATACTGTTAAGGGTGATTGAATAAAACTGTCTCGAGTAGACTGGTTGTTTAGAAGTTTCTGCAGGGTTTACAATTATTTTATAAAATACGCTAATGTTCATTATGATATTCTGTACATGCATCTTACAATGTGAACACTCAACAGCATGTCACTCGGCTGCCAGCGTCGTCTAGAGGTAATCAGGCTACAATGTTTACTAATCACCAGCACAGAGACAAAGAGTCTTGGTGGAAAAGCCTCACTCTACATGTAAATTAGACGCCCCGCAAAACCACCATTTCCGATGTTTCTGTTTTTTACTTGTTCATGAGGTTTTCTTTGATAGTGAATCTATTAGCTGAGTTTTAATGTAGTTTATTATAGTATTGTAGTTTAATTAATGTGATTTAATATAGTTTTAATTATATTATTTCAATATTAGCTTCAGTCTTTTGGAATCTCACATCACGTCCTCCATCGCCTTGTGAGGAGGTTGCAAGACTCACATAAGGAAAATTTTTACCTGGCAAAAAAAGGCCATTAGGGTCATCTTTGGGCTCGCTCCTTGGTATAATTGGGAGAGTTACTTCATAAGATTAAGTATTTTAACTGTCCCTGCCCTATATTTGTATGAGTTAGTAATATACATTAGGAATCAAAAATTAATGAACCTATGTTTAAAAAAAACCTCTTTACGCCGGTTTAAAATTGTATCAAATGTTGCCTAACTTTATTTCTTCCATTGTTGACGAAAAAAAATGTAAAGCAACACTTAAGAATTATCTGATTGTGCATTGTTTTTATTCTGAGGAAAGTATTGTTGAACACCTCAGGCAATGTGTGACTCTGACCCCTCCCCTCACTACCAATCATATTCCATAGTGGCTGAAACTACTTCAGCACTTTGAGCTGTTCAACGCCATCGAGCCTATGAACATAAACCACAAGTAACAAGTAAGTAATAGTTCAACGGCTGAACCTGGGAAATTGTTGTGTGTGCCGGATTGTGTGGGTTTTGGTTTAAATTATTTTATTTTATTTTAAAGATATTTTTGAAACGCAGATAAACCTATTCAGAGACTACAATTGTTACCTGCCTCGATACAAATGGTCAGCTCAATCGGCTAAGAAGCTTAAATGTTTGGTTCAAATCACTATGCAAGTTTAAAATTACAAATAAGTAACATATAGATAAAATGGTACTCCATGTTAAGTTAAAAGCTGTTTAAGAACTGGGCCTAAAAAATAAACACTCATTACTGTGATATCAAATGTAAAAGCGGGTTTCTCCTGGTTTAGCAATAATTAAAAGTATTCTATGAAAAAAATAACGTGTGTAATTTAACTTATGGCAAAGCAATATAAACTTATAGGACCATATACGAGCTGGATAATCGCAGAAGAAAAATATTCACCCGAATTGAAGCAACTATATTCGCTCGGAATGTATTATTGTAGATATATATAAATATATTTTAAGTGTGAGGTTATATTTTTATAGGATTGAAAATTGCCAAGAGTCAAAACATTTCAGTCTATAATAAATATTTTAAAAGAAAAAGAAACTGGGTACTATTTAACAAATATTAAAAGACATTAATAAAATAATAAAACTGAGACCGTGGAAAATATTTGATGAGGTCGGCTAGCGTAATGTTTTTAAAATGACGATTATTCCAACCGGCCGCATTAAGTCACATGACTAAACCTCTATCCTGGCCCGCTAGTTATAGCACTCTGTCAATGCAATGCTGCGGCTGTCGTTGACACAATCATCACACCTCACTGAACACGGCGCCGGCGTCGACGTTGATGGTTCTAGCGTTATTAACACGAGTGATACACCAGACAAATTAATTGGTCTAGATTGTGCAATCTGCCTACTATCCATCCATGGTTACAACATCAGTACATTTACTTGATTGAGAAACAATAACGCGTTATCAAAACATTAAGATCAACAACATAAATTAAACAATAGGTAATAACTGCAATAATTTTTAACTGTATCATGTAGTTTAAAATACCGTAATCAGAATATTCAGTTCACCAGAGTATAACTATTACGATATTTATTGAATATTATATAATAAAATGTTAAACATTACATCGGTATTAGATGTAATAAATAGTTTTCATAATTGGACAAAATTACTTACGCCTAATGTGCACTCAAATATTGATTGACAATTTCTGGTCATATTTCACATTGATTTAAACTATATGAAGGAAATCGAACTAAGCTAAGAAATAACACTTTGTTGTGGTTACAAAAACTTAACATAGTTTTTGCATAATTGAATTATAATAGAGAATTTACGCAGTGGTAACTAGTGTAAACACTAGAGTAAAACTCAATTAAAGGATTAATTTACAACAAAAATAGAGACAGGAAATTACGTTTTCATATAATTACTTATTTTTCATAAAATAGGCTTGTCACTCATTGTTAGCTTGTATATACATTTGGTAAAAATGCATAAGTTAATTAAGACAATCAAGAGAACGTGGGAGACAGAGGCATGTTGATTAAAAATCTATAACTTTAAACGGAAAGTATGATACCTCGTTTATGTATCATCAGAAAATAATTAAGGATGTCTCAATTTAAAGATCCGTTAAATACAAATGCAGTTTGCGAGTAACCTTTTAAATGAAATTAATTAAATTCTAAATACTACTAAATCTTGTTAACATGTTGTTACGATTCATATCAGGTGTAACATATAAATACTTCACAAACTAACAGTAGGATGTTATCAAATTTAAAACGACAGATTGTTGAAAATTTAAGATAAAATAATGTAAAACAAAATCAATAATTGACGGCAAAATTGTCAATTGTTGGCCTGTGTTCAGCTGACCCGAAGCAGGCAATTGTCACTTGTAAGCCTGTGTTCATGTGGCCATGCCCATGCAAATATTGAAGTAGCGGTTCGATGCTACTTGCGGCACAAACATTTCGACGGTTAGTTCCAAGTTTCGCCACTACCCACTCCTGACCAGCAGCACCTGAGACTCCAATGACCTCTTAGTACAACGTCGGTCAGAAGCATACAAAAATAATACAATTTGTTCTGCATATTTTTAAATCCAATCAAACATTGCGGTCTTTTGTGTACCGCGCCAACAAAATACCGCGCAGACCTAACAGGTCTAACAGGCCTATGCCCCAGAGACAGCTGCAGGGAGACACTCACCACACTTAATATCGTGACCGTTACTGCCCCATGCATCAGAGAGGTGATTCTCTACATGGATAAAGTTCCAACACGAAGAGGTTTAGACCCCACAGTCATGACACAACACGCTTCACGTTTCCAGATTCAACCACACATTCCCCACAACCATTCCCCACACCGCAGCTCACTGTTTCAGAAAAACTTTCCTACATCGGAAGAAAACCACACAATCTCTTGCCAGAATACATCAGGAAACTACATTGACAAATGTTTAAGACCAGACTCTCTGGATGGTTAAAAAATTGACCCTTCTACTCAAAAAGAATAATTCCCACATTGCACAGACCCATAACCAACAAAAGTTCTATACCTTTTTAAATACTATTATATTATTGGGGGTAATTTGTACTATTTTTTATTCCGATTATGAATGTATTATAATTGTCTTGACGCCATTACTTTTCTCAAAGAAAATTTAAATAAAGAGATGTAATTGATTAATCTGTCTTTCCTAACATATTTATGTAATTGACTGGTGATAAAGTTGTTTTTCAAATCTATTAAACACACAATAATTTAAAATAAATGTGCACAGATTCGTAACAACCGCAATAGTTATGTTCCAGTTTTATTGAACCAGAGATATTTGTCACACACATAACATACACCCACTACTCTTTTAAGTGTTTGTTAGCCCTAATCTCGGGCGGTTGTATGTCAAAGCCGTTATTGAGGAGTCGTTGCCTCACGAGTGGACCGCGTTTGTTTGTGATGCTGAGTCAACTATCGTCTACCAAACATCAACAACAGAAAATGTACAGCTTGGTATTCAATTAAACTACACAAAAAGCTCCACTTATTTCAATACAATAGATTGTTTTAATAAAAGAAAGAAGTCCATTAACAGAATAAAAGAGGTATTTCATTTAGGACGGGAATAAGAGATCATCTATTGCAGTTAGTGTAATTACAATAACGGTACAACTTAACAAGAGATACACATGAGACGGCACATTTCAGATATAGAATATTTACTCTCTCTGAAAGAGTAAAAAGATTGAGTGGAAAATCCGCTTAGAGAGAGCGAGTGGGTGACAGTTATCTTTCAGCGGAAACCTCTGAGATTGTGGATTGTTTACATCGGAATATTCTTCTGAAGAAGAAATAAATGGTTAGATCATGTTGTTATTTATAATGTAGCTGTGGGTTTGCTTTACACAGAGAGCTGTAGAATGTATTATAGATGTACGGGCAAATTAAAATCGGCATCACCATTTCACGTACAGCTATATATATTTTTTTAACAAATAACTATAAAAACCATGGTTTTAAAACTCTCTAGGGATTTCGTGTCACGATAACTTAGGAATGTCAACAAATGGTGTTTAAGAATAAAGAAGATTGTTACCAATGTTCGTTTGATTCGTAAAACTACTGTGCTAATCCCACCATGTCACTAATCTATGTTTTAGTTTGAAATCGTATGACTTACTACTATTTGTTTCTATAAATAATTGACATTTGTTTTTATTTGCATCTAAAACAATATTCACTAACGTTTTTGGCTCTTCATTTGGATTTATTAAAAAATATATTAATGAAAAACTTTGTTCGCAATTTATACAAGATAATGTTAATCTTTCCATTTACAGACTATTTTATAAACATCCTATGTACTGTCTTGAAAAGTGAAAAATCAAAATATTTTACAATACTTAAAAGTCATATCTTAATGATGCTTGTGAAATTGGTACAAATCAATTTGTATAATCGAAATACCCAATGTATCTGATAACTCGATAGCAATGCCACTTCAAGTAACAAGGGACGTCCATAACATAACTGATATTAGAACAGACTCCGATATAATCTGATCAATATTGGATATGGAGCAATCACGATCATACCAATAACTAGAACAACAGTTGGTAATATCATAACCAAATCGATACTAATTTATCTTATACTTAATACTATTAGTTTAAGTATCTTAGTAGCTTACTAGCCTAGTAATAAGCTTTTTAAATTTATTTATTTATTTTTGGTTTATAATAGCATATTTTTTATATAGTTTTCTTTTGTAAAAACCACTTGTTCTCAATGTGAAATATTTAGTTTAGTGGCCCGCATTACTTTAAGACCAATTCTGTTAAAAAAAACATTGCGCACTCAGAGAACATTTTGGTATTTATTTGTACGGTACGATTTTAAAAATTGCCAAAAACTGATGTTTTCATGTAACAGTCGTACAAATAAGTAAATTTGTTTCGCAAAATGTTGGAAATGTGTTATATCGTTTTTATTTAGTACGTAGTTATGCACAAAATGGTGGTCTAAATTAAATGTATAATAACACAAGCTGTAAACGTACCCGGTTTCGCCCGACAAACCAGTATTTTCCTGTGTTTCATTGTGTGGTTAATTTTTTTAACGGATTCTAACAATATATATGTATGCTATCGTCTGGTCAGATATGGAGGCTGGTGAGGAGCCCCTAGTGGTCAGATCAGAAAATCCTTTCTTAGTCACTGTGCGATGTTGCATGCTTCTTGAAAAACCGGCTGTGTGTATTAAGTATGTGTAAAAATCATCAACAAAAGTTTATTTAAATATTTAGAAACATTTCTCAAAGCCAAATGCTTTTAAAAAAACAATTTGCTTTTTACGGTGAATGGCAGTAGTTCACTTTTTGGTAATATAGCATTTTAAACGTTAGGTTTACGCTGATGTAAAGTAAAGAAACCGTGTTTGTATTAATTAGTCTATAGATTTCGAAAATTCGATATATTTTTCATCATTACGAAAGATATCACGATATGTTAATTAATTATTCGAAATCACTCACAACAAACGCCAATTCAACAATGTTATCTACGACAGAACTTTGTTTTCGAAACGAGCAGTTTGTGCGTTATTACATTCCAACACATATTGGATTTGTAAGTTTCTAAATATAGTTTATTCTGCCTCTCAGAATTGTAACGAGTATTGGCTTCAGCATCAAAATCAATCACCTGCTTCAAACACATGTCAGTTCTGACAGTTTCTAAAAGTCCAAAGCTTGCTCACAAAAATGACCTATTTCACTGATTCGGATCACTTCGGCTTTTAGAACTTCAACCAAATTAAACTTTTACGTTTTTACTTCAAAATTAACAATTATTGTTTGACAACTTGGGAAAGAAACCAACGTTGATGTATAATATTAATTTCACTTACTCGATCCCACGCCAAAAGAGTTACAGCTGGTTTAATTTTTTATAACGGGTAATTAATAAACCCATAGCAGCAAACCTGCGTACTCAGTGAATTTACAATGCACATATATGTATCTTAATACCACTTAAAGCCTAATACTAACTTTCATCAACATACATTCATAAATAAATGATTTATGACATTTTAATTATTCTCCATCAGAATAATATGTCGTCTGAGGATGCAGGTTTGCTGAAAAATTATACACAAAAAAATTGATTTTCTGCAAATTTTGTATAACTCAACTAGGCGAAGCCAAATACCAAATTTTTTTAATTTATGTTCATTGTTAGGGGAGATAACATTTGACGTATTCTCCATAAGAATAACATGGAGGCTGAGTACGCAGGTTTGCTGCTACTGGAACTATCTTCATAAAAGTATTTTTTCGTGCAAATATCAATAGACCACAACGGTATGAAGCAATATACCAAGTTTCGTCAGGATAAGTTGATAAATAAGCAAGATATACAATTTTTCTTATTCTCCATAAGGATAACATTGGACAGCGTACAGTGTTTAGCATTTTCAATATCTCTGTAACCAATTGACGTAGAGCAATGACCAAAACCCCAATTGTTTTTTTAAAGCTGAATTTAATGGTGAAAGCTAAAATTGTATTTACTAAAACATTATATGTAAAAAACTCAAACAATCCATTTCCGGGGACAAACCCCCCCAAAATACCTCTTAAGATAGAGCGATCTGGCTGGTTTTCGAACTATAAGTCATGCTGCTTTACATTTTTGTACCACATTTCATCAAAATCGGACAAGTTTTAAGAGAGTTATCGCACCCACGCCAAAAAAAAATATATATATATTTATATATATTGTCAGATGGGTTATATAACTTTATATATATAATACATATATATATATAAAGTTTTGAACGAATAATGTTTTTGGTATCTGGGGACCTCAAAATGAAAAGTTATCATGGTCCCGGGCCGAGGCCTTACCATGGCGACAAGGGCTACGGTAATAGCGTCTTCCCTATAGGGTAAGTTCGCCAAAAGGATAATAATTCTCAGAAACAGTCATACTAAGCTTATATGAATAAAACAAAGGCATGAAAAGAACGGTTGTAAAAAATGATTTTTATTTGATTCAGCCTCAATATATAGCTGTTTTGATACTACTTTTTATAGTAAAACGATTCGTATTAAATCCTATTTTCTAATATAAAGTATATCCTGGAAGAAATATAAACATACTAAATAATATTAAAACCCTTTTTACTTGCGGACAAAGATTAACAGGAGTCATTATCTTGATAAGAGGCTGACGAAAAGCCTTGCAACTAAAGCTGAGAAAACAGATTAAGTTTAATTGGACGCTGTTCAATTTTCCTCTTTTCAACATTGACACAAACTTTCTCATCTTTTCTATCGGCATCCTTAGCAAATTAATTGGAATGTCTTGAGTTTTGATTACCGAATGATTTCTTGCCTAAAATATGAAGATACCTTAATTTTCTGATACCAAATTCTAGAGGATTATGTCAATTTATTTTGGAGGATCGCTTTATTGATACTAAGTTAAAATTCTTACATAAACATATTGTTATCGTATTAACATTTTCAAGCTCCAACATCGATAGGACGCCTGGAGGGGCAGCCCACAGGCAGACCGAAGGAGCGGGTATAACATTTATCCGAGCTCCCAATTGGAACATTTTTATTTTAGCTAAATAATGTTTTAGCCATTCTGATGTGGACGTTGTAGAAATATTTTATAAAAACTACAAGCTACGCTCACACTTTACATTGTGCTGGAGAGTAACACGTTGATAGAACTTTCATATATAAATAATGATTTATCTAAGAAAAGTTATTTAAATCAACAATAAATTGATGTGCACATATGTACAGATTATTAACTAATATATTTTATATTTGGACACAGCTTGGCATTTTTTTTAATGGAATTTTTACGGTTTGAACCTACGCTGTGTTTTAGCACTGTTTTGTCTGTTTGTATTGATCCACAGTTATCGTTGAATTCCCGTTAATTTTAAGATGTGAACATTAAAAGTTGAAATTGAATTCAATGTTATTTGATAACACCCCTATGGAGGACCTGCAACTAAAACTTGCTAATGAGAAAACGATTATCTAGACGAAGAACAATTTTCTTCTCAGTGACAATGATGTTCCACATTGATAATTTTCATTATTTTAATTGATGTTTTGGAAACAATATATTTGGCTTAAATAATAACAGGATCCCAAACCACAGGATGATGGGAGACATTCAAATTAAAGGTCTTGATCCAAGGGACTCGGGAAAAATAGCAGTATTTATAAAAAGTTACCATTATACGATAAATAACGTACATATTCCCCATTAGAAAATAATGGGGAATTAAATCGACTACTTTGTTTACATTAAAACATGTGATTACGAGTCTAATTTGTATACGAACATGCGTTCTTACTGATAGTGATTTATTTTACTCAGACTAAAATAAATCATATGAGGCAGAATATTGGAGAATGGTTAGGGGCTATGGTCCCTTCAAGCCATTAGTATAAATTAAATGTATTAACTAAACTGATAAGAAACACAGTTGTTAAACAGAAAATGTATAGCTTTAATCTAGCTCAAAATTACAGTTTAAATTTATCTGTGTATGGATGTAAGTTTTTGAGTGTAATAATATTACAAGTATCCCAAAATTATATTAACAAATTAAAATGACGATGCAATTTGTAATAATAATATGTTACAAACCAAAACCACAACATATTACAAACCAATCCATCATAAAGTATTATTATACTTTAATATAATGTAATATATAAAGTGTATTGGTTAGCAGAATTTATTTAAGCGGTAAATTAATATCTCAATATCTCAAAACACAATATCGTGATTTGTATCTCTAAAATTCTGTGTAAATCAATTAAAGACTAACGATAAACTGGATCATTCATTAAGATTACTCAGTGGCGTGATTTATCCAAGAGCACCCGCAGCTTGCAAGCTCTTATCAGAGAAACGTGGCCTTTGTGAGATAAAACACTTAGCCGTCTAGTGTGTTGGGCGTGGTAATGAATTAAATCGGTAGTTGAGACAATTACAATCTTATTTGTAACTAACAATCTCTTTAACGTGAGTGGAGTGCCTTCTTATTTACTAGATATAAGTGAATTAGTTTTGTTAAATGATAACAATTTTGGGAAGAAAACTTGCTTCTTTTTTTATACGCAGATAATGATGTAATAAGAGCGACATTAATGGATAAAATTAACCTATTTAAAATTTAATATTTAAACTTATTCATCGGAACATGTTTATGTTCTTAAAGCCTTGTGCACACTAGGCTTAACGGTGTTGTTAAGTATTTAAACAAATCATGTTTAAAAATATTAGTCGATGACATGATTCCTTATAACTGTAAACAAAATATTGGCATTGATTTATTATTCTTTTAAATTATAAAGAGTGCTTGGTATGCTTAAAGTTTGTTTGAAAACTAAGTTTACAAAAACAGTTTTCGATTACAAATGTTATGTTTTTAAAGGAATATTTTGTGTACCTGTATTTTTTAACTGCTTGAGTAATTTCTGATTCTGTAATTTTGTTGGTAAATTTATTCACATTGGCAGATTTATTTCTCCCATTCAATTTAATTCACTATGTGCTAAATTTGTGCTGATTAAGAGTGAATCATGTTTTGTTTATTTTAACATTACAATTGAAAAAAAGTATAATATTAACGAACAACTAAACATGTTTTTGACTATCATTAAAAACAATAATTTATGGGTTTCCTTTCGACCAATAAAAACTAAACTCTCCAAGTATAATTCATTACAATCCTGAGTTATCTTTTACAAAAATATATATTTATAGTTTGAGATGCTTCAATAATTTATACTTGGTAAAGCAAATAAGTAAAAGCTTCAAAACGTAATATACTGCTTGGCCCAAAGACGTTTTCTTAAAGAATCTTACAACTTTTCACGGAACATATATTTGCTGGCAAGGCAGATAGGAAACGGCCTCACGGTCACGTTCCACTGATAAGCCCAGCGCCAGTTTAAGCTACCCGCTTTTCATGTTAGGTTGTTAACATTGATAAGTATAGAGGTTAACTTGTGGAAATTACAGTTTGATTCATGGGCTTACAAAGGAAATCGATATTAAATGTAATGTCACTTAGGAAACATAACGCATTTTATATGATTTTAAATTAGCAACATTTCGTCTAAAGGAAACTAGGCCAAGGAATTAAATGTATTGTATATTTGAATTCCGGCAGATCTGATAATAAATAGGTCGAAACAAAGTTTTGTAAATTAGAAATTTCAAAAAGGATAACTGACTGAGAATGATTGCCAGCCAATAATTACGATGTCATAACCAATTACGGATGGAATAAATTAATAGTGATGTTTTACTTTGGCCGTCCAGAGTTGATCTTCATCGTACGAATATATTTATTTTATAATGAAAGGTAAAAAATATCTGTAGTCTGTCTCGGGATCCTTGTAATAGAGTAAACGACTACGCGTTTCGACAGTAAACTGTCATATTCAGGTGAGCATAGAACTTGTTAATCTTGACTCATCATAAGTTCTTTGCTGACCTGAGTTTTCTGTCGAAACGCGTAGTCGTTTATTTTACTACAAGGATTACGAGGCAGACTACAGGTATTTTAAACCATAAATTATGGGAAAAATCAACAGTAAAATCAACACCTAATTATGAAATTTATTTTGTATGTCTAAAGAAACATGAGATAGAACATGGATGTTAAAACTGGTGTTCAGTGTATGTTACGTTACACTGTTTGTCCAAAAGCGTAAGTAGCCGCAATCAATTTAACTCAGACAGCTTCATTGAATATAAATTTGTTTACAGTTTTCAGACAGGATGTACCATCTAGTAAACTTTGTACAGCAGTTTTAGCCTTAGTCATCTTCATTGTCGTATTATTATGGATTTTAAGACTTTTAATTAAAATATCGATGAGCTGATTTTTTTTTAATAACGTATAGCTGTATCCCCATCTTACAATAATATAACTTAATCGACTTTCACCTAAAAGTAAAATAATAAGGCCAATAACAAACTGTTCTAAGTATTTAGCCTGTGGAGTTGTTCAGAGACAGGTGAGGGTTTAAAATTAAGACAACTAAGGTAGACGGGTAAGAGAGATGATGATAGACCATATAATGTCATGCAAGCTTTCACGGTGCAAGAGATTAGATCTGTCATGGTTGAAACACGCAGCTGTGGAGAACTAAGGTATGTAAATCAATAAAGCATTAATAGCCAACAGTTTAAAGGCCGCTAAGCATCCCCTCTCATTATTAAATAAATAAAGATTAAGTAAGTTATTTGTAACAAAATGCATTTCACAAAATAACACAGTGACCCCTCTTTTATGGCTCTGTTGTACAACCAGTGGGTGACGCTGGGCGCGTCAGATTTCATATATATTGATTTTTAAACTGAACTGTATTGATACAAAGTCATATACATTGCGTCAGATTTCATATTCGTTAAAATCGTTACGTGCACCGGACAACATGTGAAATATTCAGTTTATAGTGCTAGCAGTTTCAACACCTCATCAAGTTCGTTTAACATATTTATTGTTGCGCAGCTTCAATCCTGATCAACATTATCCCAATCCAGGTTTAAATTAAAGGTTGTTCTACCAAATAGTAATATTAAAAGTGTCGACTTTTCAATTCATGCTCAAAATGCTGATATCGCCTAATTTGTTATTATTGTCATTTGAAAAAAATCCTTAGGTACAGATTTTATAAAATAATATACAATATAGTAATTATAAAATAACATGATCATGGTTTACATGATTGGACATGGTTTAAAATTAATGTTTTATTTTTCATTATATTAATAATATAATTTAACTAATTCAAATTACATTTCCAATATTTGGTAGTTGGTGTATTGGCCAAGGCATCGTCATCGGAATATTTTTAATTTTAGTTTGGTCCTCCATTCAAATGTTTTTTAGACTGTGTATTGTGATTATAAGGTTTGCATACACTTTAACACTGATTCCCAACTGGTTCCTACTTTCCGACTCTAGTGTAAAGACACGAACAGTTGGGAAAAAAAATCACGAAATATTTGTTCACCAGAACAACTATTAAATTTAGTTAATGGAAAGGAACGGAATATTACAAAATTAAACTGAAGCCAAAAGTTCATATGTCGTTATAAGTGAAACAATAATAACTACAGTAGCATAGAGATTACTAACCACTCGGTACTATAGAACATTTCTTGGTAACCTCGCGGTTAAAGCCTACCAACAGCTGTGGTTAATGTCGAGTTGGAAACTTAGATCCCAACTATCTCACTGGATTTGTGGTTTCTGTTACTGGCGCATTGTGTATAGCCAACGTATGTAAATGAACAGGTCTACGTATTTCAAATGCATCGTCAAAACTTATTAGCGATAGCAGAAATTTACTTTGTTTTATGATTTTAACTGTTTTGTCCTGTATGTTGTCAATATCATTATTGCACTTGTATAACACAATCAACGTCAAAGTTATTTATAGTTTATTTTTCTGAAGAGAGTGTTATCGCTTGAAATGTTTTTAATGACTAAACAATTGTTATGACTAAATGTTAACCCGAACTAGGGTAAATTCACTTAGATATTATGAATGATGATGTTTAATCAAGAATCATTTATAAAGGAACAAAAAAGCTAAATGGAATTTTTAAAGAAAATTAAATGGCAGAATAGCTGCAAATATACTACTATTATTACATGTTTGTAATATTACCAATCTCAAGTTATACAAGTATTTGTTTTTGGTAGGAATTTTAACTACTAAATCTTAATAGTTTTCTACGTAGCTATAAACAAATCTTAGATTACTAAAAACAAACCTCAAAGAATTCACAACTACAGACTCGTGACACTTTGTTTGAAATTATACAAACTGTAAAAGCCAAAAAGTTTGTAGATTTTGCATATAAACGCTATCAAAATGAATCATTGGTGACTTACATCGGCGGCTTAACTTTTATTGCGTTTTCCGCCGGGTCGGATCGTATATAACTTGTGGAGACTTAAAACCCTCGTATGTGTTGGATAACAGATGAAATATGCAGGCGTCAGGGTGAATCATGTCAACATCCCGTCCTGCATTCCGAACTTAGTTTCTTATTTTGAATTATTACTAATTTTATCAACGCTAACGTATATTTTGATTAAAAACAGAAAAACATAGGGTACCTAATTATTGTATCGAGTAATTTAAGTATAAGTATGTATAATGTACTTACCCAATGATTTCAAAATGTAACAAATAGAACTGTGGAAATAATATGAATTATTTTTCTGGTCTTGGAATTTAGCTGACAGTCTCGTGAGCCACATCGTGTTTCTGCATCGGTAATTTAGTTTGGGGCTCTTCATTAGAGATCTTATACTCGGTCTTCGTCCTTGCATTTTCTGCAGATCGTGTTACCGGTTCAGTTGTTTTAGTTATGCTTATGTTTTAATAACGGAAGATTTTGTTAAATATGTAACTAGCTGCTGTTTTACCTTGCATTTATCATAACATATTTTATATTAAGTCCTGGGACAGAACACAGATAAGGCTGCCATCTTATCCCATATCCCTACTTTGTTACAAGCCCTTTGCTTTTAATATTTTATCGAACGCAACCTGTGCCCCAGTGTAACATTGAGAGACGTATTGTTAATTAAACTTACAAAAAAGTTTACGTGCTACATAAAAAACAATGTTAAAGTCCATTCAATATTGAAATTATTACCGTACTCTGAAAAACAAACATTTAAACGTAAATATCTGCTCCTTTTCAATACCTATCTTTCTTTACTGAATATTAAGAATATAATATTTCAAACGTAAAAATACCAAAGTTGCTTTAAAATTATATTTTCTCAACCTATAACTCTTGTTTTAATAAATAATCAACATAGTGTTGAATCTCTCTGTGTTTCGCGTTCATCCATTCATACCATTCATGATGAAACTTTATATTATAATTCAGAATAACCAGGTGAGGGTTTCAAACAAATAATAATTACAATTTTAAAACGTAGATTCCTCTCTCATAGACTTTGAGATTGTCTATGATAATTGATGATATTATGGAGTAATAATTCTATTTGGGTTTCCATGGAAACATATTTTTACCAACGGTAATCAGGTGACCACATGGAGTTGGAGTTACCAGCTAGAAAGATGTAAATATATTGTATAAATGTATTATAATAGTTTCTTATAATCATACAACATTTCAAAGCATTAATTTAAGTAACTTGGTGCCTATTAATTCTATTTCATTTTTTGTTTAAATAAAGGCTAAGAACTTTTTATTTAAAAAAAATTAATAATCTTTATATTAAGGTCTTTTGAGAACGATAACTTCTCCATAAGCTCAGTAATTAAAGTTGTAAGCCACAAGGGTGGTTTAAAGGATCAAGGGACTTGAGGTGAGAAATAACTTTAGAGTTTAATTATTGACAGTTTGAACATAGGGTTGAACTTTCTCGATCGGTTTATAATTTCTTAAAAATATGTCTAAAGTTGCCAATATAACTGAGCTTTTGAAAAATGTTACATAATATTTTGATAGGATATTTTCCTCTGAGTACGGCTAATAAATATATGATTGTTATTTTTTATAGTTTTCAGATAATGATACCAATGAATAACTTTTACTATCTTCGACAGATTTTTTTTTTGAAATTGATATGCAAATTGTTTAAAGCATCAGATTACGACATCTAATAATCACATATGACTGTATCTAGGGATGGTTTGCAGCTTTACCATGTTGTTAAAACAAGTTCGCAGTTCTTTTGCGTACGGGTGTATAATGAGTTTTGAAAATGTTATTTCAGTTATGTCTTTAATAAATTATTACGGACTTTCCCATCCCAGATTAGAGAAAAATAAGTTTCAAGTTTTTGGATCTGGAATCTATTTCCGTATTTAGGTGAAAAGAATACCTATAACAATTAGTTACATTAATTTTGATAAATTATAGGTTTTCTAGGTCTTCTGAGCAATGCATTTTTAACTCAAGATTTTTTTTAAGGTTTATTACAATCACCTACAAACCACACACCTACGTCCCCCCTCCCCACCTCAACCTTATAAACCTAATTATGTACACAGTTTTTATATATAATTTCTTGAGTATAAAGATATGATAACAATAATTAAGGCATAATTTCTTTGGTAGCTTTGTCCCGTCTATTGTGTACATTTATATTGTCGTATGTAAATATAGTATAATTTTTAATATATTTTGTAAAGTTGTGAAATGTAGTGTATTTTATTCTGTTTATTGGTAATACATATAAAAAATATTCTCCGTTATAACTTTTTATTTAATATACAACATTTTACTTTTTGCGAATTTCCCCTGTAGGGAAGAAGCTATTACCGAAGGTCTCATGGTAAGCTTAAGCTCCAGACCATTATACGTAACTTTTTTTGAGGTCCCCAGATAACAAAACACTAATTCTTCAAATTTATATATATATAAATTATGTGATATATATATATAAATTTATATTATATATAAATTATATATCTATATACACACATATGTGAGTGTGTGTGTGTGTGTGTGTGTGTGTGTTTGTGTGTGTGTGTGTGTGTGTGTGTGTGTGTGTGTGTGTGTGTTTGTGTGTGTGTGTCCGTGAGTGCGATAACTTGAGTAAAAAATTCCCGATTTCGATGAAATTTGGCTAAAATGTGTTTAAGTTCGAAAACCTGAAAAAACCATGAGATGGGGGGTTTAAATTTTCCTAAAATCAGTTTTTTGCATTTTTACCCTAACATTTTTAAAACACTTAATTTTGTTTGGACCATGTTATACAGCTTAAAAATAATAATAATATGGTGTTATGAATTATAAACATAGGTTAAGTGGTTACGGAGAAAATCCAAAAAACCTGCTCATAAAATCTCACATCTTAATCTTATGGGAAAAATGTTTTTGGCTTTTCCTCAGTTAATTTAAATGTAAACTTCACATTAGCTTTTACAAATCAACTCAGCTCCACACAACAATCATTTTGGTGTTTAAATTGTGATTCTACGTCCAGCCGTCGCAGAGATATTCAAAGTGCTAAACACAGTACGTTGTCCAATGTTATCCTTATGGAGGATAAATAAAATTTGATATCTATTTATGAATGTATATTGATGAAACTTGGTATGTTGCTTTACGTCATATTAATATATTGATATTTGCACAAAACATTTATGTATTTTTTATTATCCCCGTATTAGCAAACCTGCATACTCAGCCCTTATTTTTTTCTTATGGAGAATAAGTAAAGTGTTATATCTCTCTTAATTATGAATATAAAATAATAAAACTTAGTATGTAGCTTTACCTTGTTGAGTTATATTGATAATTGCAAAAAAACACACTTCTGATTTTCCTCGTTGCAGCAAACCTGCGTACTCAGCCCTAATGTTATTCTTATGGAGAATAAATAAAATGTTATAGATCGATAATTTATTTATTTATTTTTGTTAAACTTGGTAAGTAGCTTTATGTGGTAGTGAAAACATACGCATGCATTGGAAATTCGCTGAGTACGCAGGTTTACTGTGACGAGGGTATTTAAATACAAAACGAGGAATTCAATTTATGGAAAAAATGTCTGTATCTTAGAACAACTATTATTGAAAATAAAAATAAATTTATGTGTTTGAGTAATAATAATAATAAACAGTTTAATATGGATTTGTTTCAATGCCTAAAACACCGACGGTTTTTCATTAGATAATCTAAGCTTTCATCATAGTTCAAGCTTAGTCTACATGGAGGTATAACGACTGTAATAAAATACGGATTTTCGAATAATATGGTTTACGCAGAATATCCTGAATGCAATCCAAGGAGAATGACCCCTAATCTCTTCGAAGTGTAAATTGGTTAAGGACAAACTACATCATCCAAGGGTCCCACTTAATAGTCCGTCTTTGGCGACTGAAACTCCGTCTTGAGGTGATATTCCAAATCACTTACCTTCAAACTAAAGCCTACGATACAGCTAAGCTGTAAATCTTAATATATAAACTCAAATACCACTGACTGACTCACTCATCACGAAATCCCAAACACCACAGAACGGATTGCAATGAAATTTGGGACATACCTTCCTCTTGAGTCTTAGATCTTCACCAATAATGGGTTTTAAGAAATTCCAATAGGGCTCCGCCCCACGGGGAATCCTTAGTTATTCTTTTGGACATTCAATTTTAGTTCCAGCACAGTTGTTCCACGAGATAACCACAGAATGCAGCACACACAACTGTCTTAGTTCTTATAAATTATTATTTTTGGGGGCGAAGCCTGCGGGAACAGCTTATGAAAAACAGTTAGAAAAATAGGACAAACGAAATAAATCAAACTAATTGTTAGATTTTTAGTCGTTGTATGTTTAATATTTTTATTCCAACGTTTACTTTACATAATGGGGAAGATCTCCGGTGGAAGTTTTGAATCTATTGATAAATATCAAAACAAAATGTTTGTAACATGAAAAGCTATATGATTTAACATTAAGTTGAAGTAAAATCTTAGTCGTATTTTTTAAAATATCGATGAAAGTTCAACGAAAATATACATGGTTATAAACGTAAAACATGGTTTATAAAATAAACGATAAACGTATTAGATTAGTTTCCCTATAACTAGAACACTGCTACTAGTGCATACCACTTCTGCTAATTTTATACACTTCTACTTTAAATTCTTCTCATTATTTACTTCAGTGTGTTGTCTGCCTGCATACACGTTTTTTTTATCGAATTTAAAACAGTGGTTTGTGTTATGTGCTTATTCTGCTTGCCATAAATAATTTAAAATTTAAAAGCGATGTTGTCGTAAATTTCCTGAATTAAACAAATTCGTGCATAAATATTATACAATGAATATTTAAAATAAACTATTGTATAACATTTGCATTGATAGTTATTAAACAAATATTTAGCTGTATAAAAAGTAAAAGTTGTATTTACAAAATCCAATATAAATTTATATATTACAAAAGCTACTTCAAGAATACATTTTAATCAGGCGTCTTCGAAATAAAATAAAATTATGAGGTACAAATTAATTAGTATAAAAATTTATTTCCCTTACGTAATTCAGACGGATTCCCATCTTAGTCGCAAGAGGCTTTGATATACAATAGACTCTCTTGTTAAACTATTTACAAAACTATTTACTTTAATAAAAGCTTAAGATCCTCCATAACAGAGAACTATTAACAAACGAGTTTTATTAATATACCATGCCATCTTACATGTTTAAAGAATCATATTTGAAATATATTTTTAACAGAAAATAACCAAATCAGAACCAAGATAATAAGCAGTTAATTCCTCCAGATGGCTCACAATTACAGTTATTAAGTTTGTTTCCTGCCTCACTCTCATATCCGGGATGTCAATTATACTCTTTCATTATGTTTTGTAGTTGTGGGACACTTTATTACGCAAGTTACAGAGTTACTGTTACCCACCACCCTCTCCACTCTTATGATACTATCAACAAGTCTCAGTAGATTAGAATGCTTACAAGTAATATCTTATAGTGAAGTAAAAGGATCTTATTAATGGTACACTTAATTCGCCCTTACGTCCAATAATAACGTATTAACAATAAGTTAACTAAATTGTAATCATCATATTAACAGATATTCGTATCAAGGGCCTTTTAATAGGAAAAATACATAGCATTAAATGAAATCTTTACATTGTTTCAACCGTATGGCATTACATCTCTCAGAAATCCAAACGGAAAATTTAGTTAGTTTAAAATAATAAAATGATAACATTAGATATTTACTTTAAATCTAATAGTATTAAGTTGACTCTAATGCAGGTTTATTTGGACGCACGAGTACAGTTCAAAACAAAATTTAATACATAAAATATGGCCTTTCCTATTTAACAAATGTATTATTTTTACGATCCATCAAATAGATAAAAGACTGACTAGTATTCTGTCAAGTGAGTAAGCGATTGCCCCTTATACTAATATTTGAGTTAGTGGTAAATTTTAAAGTACATAGTTTGTTTATATAGTCAGCTGTTGGCGATTGCCTAATATTTGTAAATACTTTACTAAAAATAATAAAATAAAATCTATTACTTTTATTTTTAATATTACCTTACTAAATATTTTCAATGTGTAATATCTAGGTGACAATATTCATTACTTCAATAAAATCAAATTAGCATGTAATTCTATCCAAAGATAGTTCGTGCTATTATTGCTTGAGCCGACCAATATTTGTAACATTTACACATTGTTATAAATGAATACAACAAATCTGAAAATCAATCGTGACGATCATAAGAATCAAATAATGCTCATTAAACCATGGCATTTTATATTTTGAAATAAATTTCATTCAGTTTTAAAAACGTTTTTTAAACGTTGGACTTATTAACAAATTTAAAAATAATCTTACAGAGTTGTCTAAAAATGAACACGTACAACTGTTTTCTAGTACCAAAGCACGCAATTTTTCACAATTACCTTTAATACAGCAGTAAATGCTTGTATTATCCGGGCAGTGAGCTCACAATAAAGATGGAACATTTACTAATTAGTCAAGAGTGGAGAAGATACGCTGGGGTGGAATGCTTCACTATACATGCAAACTGGGTGCTTAATGGAACGCTGTATTTGGGCTTTATATCTCTTGAAGTTCTCTTTTTCACACGGTTGAGTTTTATCCTTAAGGTAAGAGGAAATTAACATTGTTTTGTCAATGTATAATACTCAATAATCTATACTCTTATTTGCTACTTAGAAAAGAATAATAACTATAACTGTAATATTATTACAACTGATATGTTGTGATTCGTAGTGATCTTCTCATTTAAAAATACAAATTTATTCATAAATTGTCAGCTCTCTTTCTTACATTTTGGAAAGGTCTACAATAAATTTTTAGGTAAGAAATAAAATGAGTCATATTTTAGAAGGTTTGATGATATTCACATGTTTAGGTAGGAGGTAAAGTTAGTCATATGTTATAGGGTTTGGTGATATTGGTGAATGTTTCACTCTACATGCAAACTGGGTGCTTAAAGGCACGTTGCATTTGGAGTTTTTATCCCTTGGAGTTCTCTTTTTCACACTGTTACATTTTATCCTAGATGGAAGAGGACATCAACCTTTATTAGACATTAAATCATTGTCTAAGACGCCGACGCAACTAGGGCGTATTTTAAGGCAAATATGAATTAATTATGATGAATGTAGAATGGGTGAGATGCCTTGTTTGGCCTTCTTAATGACTAAGACCGACTGATTCTTTAGCCAGGATCATTAATTAATAGCCCAATGCCTAATGGCCGCTGGGTCCAGTATCGAACCTTTATAAAATGTTCTCAAGATTTTGCTCAGGATCGATCTGGCGAACTTCAGATTATGAAGCGAGCACGCTATCCACTGTGTTACCCAATGTGTAATACACAAATAGCTATACTTTCATTTGCTATTTAAAAAAGAGTAATAACTATAACTGTAATATGATTACAAATGAGATGTTGTGTTTCGTAGTGATCTTCTCATTCAAAATATACAAATCCATTCATACATTTTCAGCTGATCTTTCTTACATATTGGAAAGTTCTACAATATATTTTTAGGTAAGAGATAAAATGAGTCATATTTTAAAAGGTTTGATGATATTGACTCTTGCGACCCCAGCGGAATTCTCCTCAAACTACCTCTGATATTTTATTTCTACCAGGTTTTCCTTGTGACAATCTGTCATTCTTTCAAATATATTGGTTTCAATACTAAAGCAGATTTGTAAATAGTTTTTAAATAAAACAAAACCTATTAATGGCAAATATTTTGTGATATA
The DNA here is from genome assembly GCA_963675035.1 of Allygus modestus. Classification (NCBI taxonomy): domain Eukaryota; kingdom Metazoa; phylum Arthropoda; class Insecta; order Hemiptera; family Cicadellidae; genus Allygus; species Allygus modestus. The sequence continues at coordinate 28,298,419 of OY776115.1, read as the reverse complement.
TTTTTTCTATACCTACAATGTTATAGCTACAATTATATATTTTTATATACTTTTTATCAGAAGAATAAAACTATAAACTCATATAGTTACTGGAAAGATTTAATTGAGTTCAAAACAATTTACATTGATTATAAATGTAACATAAACGTTTAAATAACAGTTCAACAAGAGCTGTTAATGTTCATACGTTTTCTCACAAATTCAGGAAAATACAATATATTTAATACAATAGCTCAGTGTATTTAACTATTACATTTTATACAGTGTATAAGTTTATGCAGTATTTAGTGCAACTGTATCAATTTTTAAAAACAATCTCTAGATTTTTATGAATTTTTCACAAAATGTAAAGTTGTACCTCAAAATCTAACAAATAAACCTGCGAAATTATAACACAATTGTTACTACTCCACATTAGAAAAAAACCTTACTGGATTTTAAAAGTGTAAGTTTAAAGTGTTTCAAATACATTTTCACGTTTTAAAACTTCAGAACCGCCTTCAAATATAAAAGTTTTTGTCCAATTGGTATGTTTGTATGTACAGTTTCAGTGTGTATGTGTTGCAGATAAGGATTTTATTTGATCAGGTGATATTCATTTATATCTTCCAGGTATAACTGGGATTGCCAGGCGTAGTTTAATGTATACACATCACATTAAAGTTTCCCATCAGAAGTAAGGATTCACGTATCCAGCCGAGCCAGTTGTATCAGCGTAGGTTTCCATGGAGCCAGCGTATTCATTTGTTAGCACACACAGCTCGTCTTCCAGCTTAACCTGTCGGTCACTGCTTGAAAGCTTCATCCAATACCAATAACCATTGTAAAGCAATAGCTCTTATGCGAAAATGTTTTAATAAATTGTTTGCTTTGTACGACCAAAAAATATGTAAGGTATTCATCCTTATGAAATAATACTTATAATAACATTAAATATGTTCCCTTTCACACGGAAAATCCAAAGAATTCATTCGGTTTTAATGCCTAAAATTACATAATAGGAATGGATTTTACAAAAAAGGTTTTAAATATCCAATATATCAGATATTCAGGTCATATAATACTTTTTATTTTTATAATTTAAATTTCTGTGTGACAGCGTTTTAGAGTTGGCATTTTGGAGGAGTCATTCGGAAGTAGTTCAATTTTAAAATTAATAATCACAAAACATTTGGTTCATTATATGGATCTTACAGTAAATAAAACAAGTAATAGATCTTTTAATACCTATTTTATAATCCTAAAATGGTGTATAGCACTGACTAGCAGGCTATAATATTTCTTGAGGTTAAGAAAAGGTCTTTTTTAAATAAAAATGAACTAAATAAAATCTTCTTGTATTTATTTAAACAAACAAATTTAAAGTCTCTGTTCTCAAATAAAATAATTCAAAATTCAAAATAAAATTAAACTTGGTTTTGCTATCACTTCAATGTTTCAATATAAAAGTTAACTGTTCGATTATTGATATTACTGAACTTTAATTATAATTCTTCTTTCTGTACTTTAACAGTCTGGTTTTTAGTTTATCTTCAACCCAAGTATCAAAAAATAAACGCTACGAACCCTGAAAAAGAAATGATTGTTTTACAGACTGTTCCCCTTTTTGAAAAACAACAAAATGAGAAATGGAGCAATGATTTAAATTAAGACTCTAAATTTTAAAACAACTTTTGTAACTTCCAATCTGAAGAAATTCACGTTTCGTTGGGTAGACTCGCGAACAACTCACGACACCAGAGATAAACGTAAAATGCCGCAGCCATCCAGCGACCGTGAATATGTAAGCTTTGCTCAGAAAGTTCTCGAACCCGAATACGCCGGCCATCACGTGACCCGGCTCCGGTTCCTTCAGGCCAAGCAACAATTTAAATCATTGTCTCCAACTCTTTCCGACATCCCCGAACAAGAAAATCCCGAGTTTGCCCAGACTTTCAAAACTAAGTATCACCAGCAATTCTTATTTGCAACTGTCAGCAATTATTCACCAAACTTATTTTATATTATATACATTATTTCTTTTTTTCATATCATAAATAGTATATTAAATATATAGTGTTTCAATGGCAATTGGGACGCTATAGGTGTTATCCGTTTAAATAAATAAATCCCGAAGTCAAATACCTATTATCAATGCGGTGAATTCAATTTGATATGTCAGTTGTATTTATTCATAGTTTTTACCTATTTTACCTATTTTATTCATAACTCTACACAATCATTGGTTATAGAAATACAGAGGTGTATCTATAGTTTCTTTATATGTAAACGATACTTTCTGCTGTACTTGTTGGTAAAGTATATTTATAAAAACCTAACACAACCATAACATTTAACTTTTCATAATTTTTTCCTCCTTTCTTTGCAAGCTACATTTCCTATTCAATACTTAATGACATTTATTAAACAGATATGTTCAAAAATACTCCCTTCTAAAGATAACTTATTGTATACATGTCTCACAGGCCAGTCCGTATTGTCCGTGCAGGCCATGTGTTGGGCGAGTAGCTGGTATTGTATACATGTCTCACAGGCCAGTCCGTATTGTCCGTGCAGGCCATGTGTTGGGCGAGTAGCTGGTATTGTATACATGTCTCACAGGCCAGTCCGTATTGTCCGTGCAGGCCATGTGTTGGGCGAGTAGCTGGTATTGTATACATGTCTCACAGGCCAGTCCGTATTGTCCGTACAGGCCATGGTTGGGCGAGTAGCTGGTATTGTATACATGTCTCACAGGCCAGTCCGTATTGTCCGTGCAGGCCATGTGTTGGGCGAGTAGCTGGTATTGTATACATGTCTCACAGGCCAGTCCGTATTTTCCGTGCAGGCCATGTGTTGGGCGAGTAGCTGGTAATTAATTTGGTTGCATTCATTTGTATTCATGTAACTTCAGTAAACTGTCCACAATATCATGGTTAGAGTATTATTGATGTGGCTAAGAGTACAACATTAAGACAACGACTAAGAAATTAACTTTTACTTTTAAATTAATTGAGAAAAAACACTGTGTACCGGAAAAGACCACTTTCAGTGCTAGTGATAATAAATACAATTAAATATTTATAACATCAGTCTCTATTCGCCACTCAAATAAAGCTCTAAATATCTTTAGCACATTACTAAATAAACGGTATCAGGAAACTGACACATACTTTCTCCCTTTTAGCCAAACTTTAATGACAAAAATATTTGTTATTTACTAAATATAGAATATGAAGTATAGATAAATGTACAGAAAATTGTCTAAAATAGTTGTTTTCAGAAATATCCACCCAAATTGCTTTTTTGGAGGCACTATAGAGTCCGTTGCTACACACAGTAGTTTTGAGAGGGGAAATGCCCCCTTGCCCCCCCCCAGGGTTAAATAGCAACACATTTCGAACATCATCTGTTGGTCAATGCTAACTTGACCTGCATATCAAATGAAATTGATCAGTAAATAAGAGAGAAATAGTTATTTTTGTATTCCCCATAAGAATAACATTGGACAACGTACTGTGTTTACCGCTAAATGAAAATTTCAATTTTCTCCGGAACTAGCAATCGTAGAATAGTAATTTAAAATACTAATTTATTTAGTTTTTTGAGCTCTTTTTAATGGTGAATAGTAATCTTTTTTAACATTTATGATTTTTTATGAAAAATCCAAAAAACTGAATTTTTGATGTTTTAAGTCCTGTAATTTCTGAAGCCGCATTTTTCCAGAAATGCGGGTGGTGTCATTTTGTTGGAAACCTAAAGTTCTACAAACCACGAAAGTTTAATCAAAATCGTTAGAGCCGTTTTTGAGAAATTTGGATTTTTCATGTTTTTTGGCGGTTTTTGGGAGATAATTACCCTTAAAAATCAAAAATTCAAAAAAATGAAAAAAAAACCTGGAGATATCGTGGATTAGTACCTACACGCCAAATTTCATAAAAATCGGCCCATAGGTTAGGGCTCTAGCTCTGTACACATCCACACAGACACACACACACACACACGGACACACACACACACACACAGACAGACATCACGTAAAAACCACTTTTTTGGGTTCAGGGAGCACCAAAACGAATATTTCCACTGACAACTCAAATTCGAAAATTTTTACGAAAACAATACTTTCTCCATATACTATGTATAGGGGGAGAAAGTAATTATGATAAATGAGAGATAAACTTTAAATTAATACAAAGTGTATAATGTTACAAGCTATATAGATATGTGTAACGCTACGAATTTTAACTGATGATCACACTCTGTCGGATGATAGAGTTAAACCAGATCATGAGTAAATTACTTTATTCAGCACGACATAAGAGGACACTTGGTGTAATGAACATTACCGGGTAATGGGTATTACGGATATTACGACTCCAAAGTAATTATCATTTTTATTTCGTGTCTCAAACAAGGACGCTGGTATTTAGCTTACGTTTTCATAACGATTACCATGTATACGTTAATGTCCACCAATCTATTTAGTGTCCCAAACAAGGACGCTGGTATTTAGCTTACGTTTTCATAACGATTACCATGTATACGTTAATGTCCACTAATCTATTTAGTGTCTCAAACAAGGACGCTGGTATTTAGCTTACGTTTTCATAACGATTACCATGTATACGTTAATGTCCACTAATCTATTTAGTGTCTCAAACAAGGACGCTGGTATTTAGCTTACGTTTTCATAACGATTACCATGTATACGTTAATGTCCACGAATCTATTTAGTGTCTCAAACAAGGACGCTGGTATTTAGCTTACGTTTTCATAACGATTACCATGTATACGTTAATGTCCACGAATCTATTTAGTGTCTCAAACAAGGACGCTGGTATTTAACTTACGTATTCATAACGATTACCATGTATACGATAATGTCCACTAATCTATTTAGTGTCTCAAACAAGGACGCTGGTATTTAGCTTACGTTTTCATAACGATTACCATGTATACGTTAATGTCCACGAATCTATTTAGTGTCTCAAACAAGGACGCTGGTATTTAGCTTACGTTTTCATAACGATTACCATGTATACGTTAATGTCCACTAATCAATTTAGTGTCTCAAACAAGGACGCTGGTATTTAGCTTACGTTTTCTTAACGATTACCATGTATACGTTAATGTCCACGAATCTATTTAGTGTCTCAAACAAGGACGCTGGTATTTAGCTTACGTTTTCATAACGATTACCATGTATACGTTAATGACCACTAATCTATTTAGTGTCTCAAACATGGACGCTGGTATTTAGCTTACGTTTTCATAACGATTAACATGTATACGTTAATGTCCACTAATCTATATAGTGTCCCAAACAAGAACGCTGGTATTTAGCTTACGTTTTCATAACGATTACCATGTATACGTTAATGTCCACTAATCTATTTAGTGTCTCAAACAAGGACGCTGGTATTTAGCTTACGTTTTCATAACGATTACCATGTATACGTTAATGTCCACTAATCTATTTAGTGTCCCAAACAAGGACGCTGGTATTTAGCTTACGTTTTCATAACGAATACCATGTATACGTTAATGTCCACAAATCTATTTAGTGTCTCAAACAAGGACGCTGGTATTTAGCTTACGTTTTCATAACGATTACCATGTATACGTTAATTTCCACGAATCTATATAGTGTCTCAAACAAGGACGCTGGTATTTAGCTTACGTATTCATAACGATTACCATGTATACAATAATGTCCACTAATCTATTTAGGGTCTCAAACAAGGACGCTGGTATTTAGCTTACGTTTTCATAACGATTACCATGTATACGTTAATGTCCACGAATCAATTTAGTGTCTCAAACAAGGACGCTGGTATTTAGCTTACGTTTTCATAACGATTACCATGTATACGTTAATGTCCACTAATCAATTTAGTGTCTCAAACAAGGACGCTGGTATTTAGCTTATGTTTTCTTAACGATTACCATGTATACGTTAATGTCCACGAATCTATTTAGTGTCTCAAACAAGGACGCTGGTATTTAGCTTACGTTTTCATAACGATTACCATGTATACGTTAATGTCCACTAATCTATTTAGTGTCTCAAAAAAGGACGCTGGTATTTAGCTTACGTTTTCATAACGATTACCATGTATACGTTAATGTCCACTAATCTATTTAGTGCCCAAACAAGAACGCTGGTATTTAGCTTACGTTTTCATAACGATTACCATGTATACCTTAATGTCCACTAATCTATTTAGTGTCTCAAACAAGGACGCTGGGATTTATCTTACGTTTTCATAACGATTACCATGTATACGTTAATGTCCACTAATCTATTTAGTGTCCCAAACAAGGACGCTGGTATTTAGCTTACGTTTTCATAACGATTACCATGTATACGTTAATGTCCACCAATCTATTTAGTGTCTCAAACAAGGACGCTGGTATTTAGCTTACGTTTTCATAACGATTACCATGTATACGTTAATGTCCACTAATCTATTTAGAGTCTCAAACAAGGACGCTGGTATTTAGCTTACGTTTTCATAACGATTACCATGTATACGTTAATGTCCACTAATCTATTTAGTGTCTCAATTAAGGACAATGGTATTTAGCTTACGTTTTCATAACGATTACCATGTATACGTTAATGTCCACCAATCTATTTAGTGTCCCAAACAAGGACGCTGGTATTAAGCTTAAGTTTTCATAACGATTATCATGTATACGTTAATGTCCACTAATCTATTTAGTGTCTCAAACAAGGACGCTGGTATTTAGCTTACGTTTTCATAACGATTACCATGTATACGTTAATGTCAACGAATCTATTTAGTGTCTCAAACAAGGACGCTGGTATTTAGCTTACGTTTTCATAACGATAACCATGTATACGTTAATGTCCACTAATCTATTTAGTGTCTCAAACAAGGACGCTGGTATTTAGCTTACGTTGTCATAACGATTACCATGTATACGTTAATGTCCACCAATCTATTTAGTGTCCCAAACAAGGACGCTGGTATTTAGCTTACGTTTTCATAACGATTACCATGTATACGTTAATGTCCACTAATCTATTTAGTGTCTCAAACAAGGACGCTGGTATTTAGCTTACGTTTTCATAACGATTACCATGTATACGTTAATGTCCACTAATCTATTTAGTGTTTTAAACAAGGACGCTGGTATTTAGCTTACGTTTTCATAACGATTACCATGTATACGTTAATGTCCACGAATCTATTTAGTGTCTCAAACAAGGACGCTGGTATTTAGCTTACGTATTCATAACGATTACCATGTATACGTTAATGTCCACGAATCTATTTAGTGTCTCAAACAAGGACGCTGGTATTTAGCTTACGTATTCATAACGATTACCATGTATACGATAATGTCCACTAATCTATTTAGTGTCTCAAACAAGGACGCTGGTATTTAGCTTACGTTTTCATAACGATTACCATGTATACGTTAATGTCCACGAATCTATTTAGTGTCTCAAACAAGGACGCTGGTATTTAGCTTACCTTTTCATAACGATTACCATGTATACGTTAATGTCCACTAATCAATTTAGTGTCTCAAACAAGGACGCTGGTATTTAGCTTACGTTTTCTTAACGATTACCATGTATACGTTAATGTCCACGAATCTATTTAGTGTCTCAAACAAGGACGCTGGTATTTAGCTTACGTTTTCATAACGATTACCATGTATACGTTAATGACCACTAATCTATTTAGTGTCTCAAACAAGGACGCTGGTATTTAGCTTACGTTTTCATAACGATTAACATGTATACGTTAATGTCCACTAATCTATATAGTGTCCCAAACAAGAACGCTGGTATTTAGCTTACGTTTTCATAACGATTACCATGTATACGTTAATGTCCACTAATCTATTTAGTGTCTCAAACAAGGACCCTGGTATTTAGCTTACGTTTTCATAACGATTACCATGTATACGTTAATGTCCACTAATCTATTTAGTGTCCCAAACAAGGACGCTGGTATTTAGCTTACGTTTTCATAACGAATACCATGTATACGTTAATGTCCACAAATCTATTTAGTGTCTCAAACAAGGACGCTGGTATTTAGCTTACGTTTTCATAACGATTACCATGTATACGTTAATTTCCACGAATCTATTTAGTGTCTCAAACAAGGACGCTGGTATTTAGCTTACGTATTCATAACGATTACCATGTATACAATAATGTCCACTAATCTATTTAGTGTCTCAAACAAGGACGCTGGTATTTAGCTTACGTTTTCATAACGATTACCATGTATACGTTAATGTCCATGAATCAATTTAGTGTCTCAAACAAGGACGCTGGTATTTAGCTTACGTTTTCATAACGATTACCATGTATACGTTAATGTCCACTAATCAATTTAGTGTCTCAAACAAGGACGCTGGTATTTAGCTTACGTTTTCTTAACGATTACCATGTATACGTTAATGTCCACGAATCTATTTAGTGTCTCAAACAAAGACGCTGGTATTTAGCTTACGTTTTCATAACGATTACCATGTATACGTTAATGTCCACTAATCTATTTAGTGTCTCAAACAAGGACGCTGGTATTTAGCTTACGTTTTCATAACGATTACCATGTATACGTTAATGTCCACTAATCTATTTAGTGTCCCAAACAAGAACGCTGGTATTTAGCTTACGTTTTCATAACGATTAGCATGTATACCTTAATGTCCACTAATCTATTTAGTGTCTCAAACAAGGACGCTGGGATTTAGCTTACGTTTTCATAACGATTACCATGTATACGTTAATGTCCACTAATCTATTTAGTGTCCCAAACAAGGACGCTGGTATTTAGCTTACGTTTTCATAACGATTACCATGTATACGTTAATGTCCACCAATCTATTTAGTGTCTCAAACAAGGACGCTGGTATTTAGCTTACGTTTTCATAACGATTACCATGTATACGTTAATGTCCACTAATCTATTTAGAGTCTCAAACAAGGACGCTGGTATTTAGCTTACGTTTTCATAACGATTACCATGTATACGTTAATGTCCACTAATCTATTTAGTGTCTCAATTAAGGGCAATGGTATTTAGCTTACGTCTTCATAACGATTACCATGTATACGTTAATGTCCACCAATCTATTTAGTGTCCCATACAAGGACGCTGGTATTAAGCTTACGTTTTCATAACGATTATCATGTATACGTTAATGTCCACTAATCTATTTAGTGTCTCAAACAAGGACGCTGGTATTTAGCTTACGTTTTCATAACGATTACCATGTATACGTTAATGTCAACGAATCTATTTAGTGTCTCAAACAAGGACGCTGGTATTTAGCTTACGTTTTCATAACGATTACCATGTATACGTTAATGTCCACTAATCTATTTAGTGTCTCAAACAAGGACGCTGGTATTTAGCTTACGTTTTCATAACGATTACCATGTATACGTTAATGTCCACCAATCTATTTAGTGTCCCAAACAAGGACGCTGGTATTTAGCTTACGTTTTCATAACGATTACCATGTATACGTTAATGTCCACTAATTTATTTAGTGTCTCAAACAAGGACGCTGGTATTTAGCTTACGTTTTCATAACGATTACCATGTATACGTTAATGTCCACTAATCTATTTAGTGTCTCAAACAAGGACGCTGGTATTTAGCTTACGTTTTCATAACGATTACCATGTATACGTTAATGTCCACTAATCTATTTAGTGTCTCAAACAAGGACGCTGGTATTTAGCTTACGTTTTCATAACGATTACCTTGTATACGTTAATGTCCACGAATCTATTTAGTGTCTCAAACAAGGACGCTGGTATTTAGCTTACGTATTCATAACGATTACCATGTATACGATAATGTCCACTAATCTATTTAGTGTCTCAAACAAGGACGCTGGTGTTTAGCTTACGTTTTCATAACGATTACCATGTATACGTTAATGTCCACGAATCTATTTAATGTCTCAAACAAGGACGCTGGTATTTAGCTTACGTTTTCATAACGATTACCATGTATACGTTAATGTCCACCAATCTATTTAGTGTCTCAAACAAGGACGCTGGTATTTAGCTTAAGTTTTCATAACGAGTACCATGTATACGTTAATGTCCACTAATCTATTTAGTGTCCCAAACAAGAACGCTAGTATTTAGCTTACGTTTTCATAACGATTACCATGTATACGTTAATGTCCACTAATCTATTTAGTGTCTCAAACAAGGACGCTGGTATTTAGCTTACGTTTTCATAACGATTACCATGTATACGTTAATGTCCACTAATCTATTTAGTGTCCCAAACAAGGACGCTGGTATTTAGCTTACGTTTTCATAACGATTACCATGTATACGTTAATGTCCACTAATCTATTTAGTGTCTCAAACAAGGACGCTGGTATTTAGCTTACGTTTTCATAACGATTACCATGTATACGTAAATGTCAACGAATCTATTTAGTGTCTCAAACAAGGACGCTGGTATTTAGCTTACGTTTTCATAACGATTACCATGTATACGTTAATGTCCACTAATCTATTTAGTGTCTCAAACAAGGACGCTGGTATTTAGCTTACGTTTTCATAACGATTACCATGTATACGTTAATGTCCACCAATCTATTTAGAGTCTCAAACAAGGACGCTGGTATTTAGCGTACGTTTTCATAACGATTACCATGTATACGTTAATGTCCACGAATCTATTTAGTGTCCCAAACAAGGACGCTGGTATTTAGCTTACGTTTTCATAACGATTACCATGTATACGTTAATGTCCACCAATCTATTTAGTGTCTCAAACAAGGACGCTGGTATTTAGCTTACGTTTTCATAACGATTACCATGTATACGTTAATGTTCACCAATCTATTTAGTGTCTCAAACAAGGACGCTGGTATTTAGCGTACGTTTTCATAACGATTACCATGTATACGTTAATGTCCACGAATCTATTTAGTGTCCCAAACAAGGACGCTGGTATTTAGCTTACGTTTTCATAACGATTACCATGTATACGTTAATGTCCACCAATCTATTTAGTGTCTCAAACAAGGACGCTGGTATTTAGCTTACGTTTTCATAACGATTACCATGTATACGTTAATGTCCACTAATCTATTTAGTGTCTCAAACAAGGACGCTGGTATTTAGCTTACGTTTTCATAACGATTACCATGTATACGTTAATGTCCACTAATCTATTTAGTGTCTCAAACAAGGTCGCTGGTATTTAGCGTACGTTTTCATAACGATTACCATGTATACGTTAATGTCCACGAATCTATTTAGTGTCCCAAACAAGGACGCTGGTATTTAGCTTACGTTTTCATAACGATTACCATGTATACGTTAATGTCCACTAATCTATTTAGTGTCTCAAACAAGGACGCTGGTATTTAGCTTACGTTTTCATAACGATTACCATGTAAACGTTAATGTCCACGAATCTATTTAGTGTCTCAAACAAGGACGCTGGTATTTAGCTTACGTTTTCATAACGATTACCATGTATACGTTAATGTCCACCAATCTATTTAGTGTCTCAAACAAGGACGCTGGTATTTAGCTTACGTTTTCATAACGATTACCATGTATACGTTAATGTCCACTAATCTATTTAGTGTGTCAAACAAGGACGCTGGTATTTAGCTTACGTTTTCATAACGATTACCATGTATACGTTAATGTCCACTAATATATTCAGTGTGTCAAACAAGGACGCTGGTATTTAGCTTACGTTTTCATAACGATTACCATGTATACGTTAATGTCCACCAATCTATTTAGTGTCTCAAACAAGGACGCTGGTATTTAGCTTACGTTTTCATAACGATTACCAAGTATACGTTAATGTCCACCAATCTTTTTAGTGTCTCAAACAAGGACGCTGGTATTTAGCTTACGTTTTCATAACGATTACCATGTATACGTTAATGTCCACGAATCTATTTAGTGTGTCAAACAAGGACGCTGGTATTTAGCTTACGTTTTCATAACGATTACCATGTATACGTTAATGTCCACCAATCTATTTAGTGTCTCAAACAAGGACGCTGGTATTTAGCTTACGTTTTCATAACGATTACCATGTATACGTTAATGTCCACCAATCTATTTAGTCTCTCAAACAAGGACGCTGGTATTTAGCTTACGTTTTCATAACGATTACCATGTATACGTTAATGTCCACTAATCTATTTAGTGTCTCAAACAAGGACGCTGGTATTTAGCTTACGTTTTCATAACGATTACCATGTATACGTTAATGTCCACCAATCTATTTAGTGTCTCAAACAAGGACGCTGGTATTTAGCTTACGTTTTCATAACGATTACCATGTATACGTTAATGTCCACTAATCTATTTAGTGTGTCATACAAGGACGCTGGTATTTAGATACATAATTTTCGAAAATAGAATTAAACCTAAACATTATTTTTGACATAATTATTCGCTTAACATACATTTTTCAGTTATTTATGATTACCCAAAGGTGTTGTATTTATTACAATTCTTTACTTAAAATTCGTGAATCTAATAACTGCAGGTCAAACAAGGAACGCTTTACACACACGTGTTACTAAATATATCGCTTTGAAGTATTACCTTTTCATAAATGTAAATTGCATTTTCAGGGTAAAGAATTTTAAAAAACAAAATATCAACGTCAAATCTTGAGTGACAGTTTAATTGGCTTGATGTCTTCAGCAAAGGGTAATTCTGTTTTAGTCATTGAAAAAACATGCAATAAGGTCTTAAAAAAGCTTATACAATTTTATACACGTTATTCAGAAATTCAATTAGGTTGTAGGGTAGGTTGTAGTTATTCCGATGTAAAATACATTTAAGCTAGTGTTCTTCCATTTAAAAACGTATGCAATTTGAATAGATTTTGTAATTTTTAAGTATTACCCCTCTAGGAAAAAGCTTAAGCATTGATTACAGGTCGAATATAATTTCCCAAAATGTCCACAACTTCTCTAAGGAGACATTTTCTCAGTTTTTCTGTAGATACAAAAACAAAACTGGAATCTATAATAAATCGCACTATTTTAGGTGTTTATATATTTAAATCCCATGAAAAAATTTTAAAACATCTCCAAGTTAATGAAACACTCAAAATATATCGCAATAAAAATCATGACGCCATAAATCTAACAACTTCTTGATATTTTGATTTTGAAATAAATTATAACAGCGCTTTATCAAAGTTTCATCAGTTGCTATTGCACAATCATCTACGCTTGCATAATTTAATGAACTGGTGTAGAATATTAGTGAACTTAATGCATACTGGTCATAACTTTTTCTACAAATTTATTTCACTGAGGCGAAAATATAAACCAATACTCATTTGCAATAACAATTAACCTCTGTAAATAAGTCTAGTTCTCTTAGAATTCCTTGATTTAGGGTATCGCTTGAATGCTTTGTACTTTAATATGTTTATTAAAGTTCAATATGATGCAAAAAATCAAGAACTGAATAGTTAGGTTCAAGTTCCCTTGTCAAAACCTTACTTATGCACGTTATATGCAACGTCCCGCATTTTTTTTAGGTATATTCAAAGCTTATACATTTTGTTGCAAATACATATGCGTTGATTTGATCTGAGGAGAACGCAATGTATAATGATTTTGATAAAGAAGATTCCAATACAACTTAACTTTTCTTTCAGTCAACCGATCCCTCGTCCACGATTGGCTGCGATGGCCAGACTCAACTACTCTGTGTTCGGCCAATATCACCATACCGGCGCTGCGGCATGTTACACGTAACTGTAGGGTTTAATAAGAACAGGACGTGTTATGAAAGTCGATTCGCAATTTTGAACCAACACCGGCGCTTTGCTCAACTGTGTTGCATTTTAATTGAATGATTAATACACCTTTTTATTAATTCTGTTGTAATTGTGTTTTCCCTAAATTAAAGTACAGATTATTTTGATCCGAGAATTACGATCTTAGCTATTACCCATCGAATATTTTTTATTTTTCCTTTTTTTAAGTTGAAACCATATTTTTATGACTAACTGATTTAGTTTTACAGTTAACTTTATAAATAAAAATACAATTTAAATTTATTGTGATAAACCTATCATTTTAGGATATTTATATATGACAACATAATTTTTTTTGGATGTTGGTTGCATGCATTTGGTGTATTGGTTCTAGTGCGATAGATTTGGCTTGAATACAAATTCCATCAATTCAATACAAGTCAAGTTAAGCAAGCCGAGGAATATCAAGACTTATACATTATTTAAGGCCTATTTAAATCAATGCTTCAACTGCTACGCCTACCTGGTTTTGCAATTTGGTCTACTTAAATAACTCAGAGTAGACATACATTTATTTGTAACCTTTAAAATTACTAATATTTGTTTAATCTTGAGATTAACTTCAATGTTTACTTATCAAGGAGAGGGTAGATAAAAACATATATTCAAAACCTTAGAAAACATTTAGGGAAACAAGATATATAGGGTTTAAATGGTTTACAATCAGTTAGGATCAAAATTTATTGATCTAACGTGCTATACCCAACGTACTTTTAGCTTTTTTAGATGTAAAAAGACTTTATACGTTTAAATACATTTTATTTGCATGTCTATACAAAAATACCTATCGACTATCAAACTTTTGCTTGCAAAAAACCAAATGAAATTGAATGAAATTGTTAAACCATTGAAAGTTAGACTAAAACGTACATGCTATACTTTTTGAATGCACATATTATAACCAAAATCGTTATTTTATAAACAGTCAACCAAACCGACTTTAATAATGCCATATTACAGAATCGATGTTTATGATCAAATAAAATAATGGTAATTTATACCAAATTCGAAGTGAAACGTAAGTCTTGCAAATGAATGCTATACCTTTTGAATTCAAACGCTATTATTCAAAGTTATTATTCTATAACCAAACAATTAAACCAATTTGAATAATGTCATGCTGTAAAATCGATCTTTTATTACAAAATAAAATAATTCTTTCTAATTTTTTTCCTGAACATGCCTTTTTGTATATAGTATGAAATCAGAAACTACGCAACATATTTACTCTTACAAAGTATTCATTAACATTATACTCCACGGTAAATATACTTCGAATTTTGAATTTCAATCTCGTAGTTATATGCTGTAATTAGAACAAGTGATATGCTAACCAAAAGTTTTCATAACTATACACATATAAAATCAATTTGAATTGAAACTAATATTAATAATCTATCTCAAATTGATTATTACAATGCGGCATAATGCATAATGGACGGTAGTATAACTAAACAACAGACGCATAATTAAAGCTAATCGGAGCATAATTAAATGACGGTAGTACATTATACAATAATTTAATTGAATAAGGGTTGGAAGGTAAAAGTAGATGTAGTTATTTTGGCTTAAATTGATATTTTTATGGTCAGAGACATTTTCGAATGCATAGAGCCATGGTCTAAACTGACCATGTTTGATCTAAACATACTGTTAATCTGGTTGCATGATAAAGTTACTCTAAAATGGTCGTGCGATGTTAAAACTGTATTTTCAGATCAATTATTGTTTTAATGACAACTAGAACAACTTTTCTTGTATCCTTCGCCTTTTATCGGAACATATAATGTAAGTTATTAATTACCTTGTAACAGACCCACAGAGTAGCCCAGGTTAACCATCGCCAACCAAACCTCCCTCACAGGCCAGTTGGTGGTCACTGTTGGCCCAGTGGGGGGTAATTACTAGCTTTAGCACTTGCATACATTTGGACACTTTAATGAACATGCTACGTAATTATGTAGCTACGTTTATGATTCTGTAATGCAGGTAAATACCAATAAATGTAATAATAAATATAAATATAAATGTTTAATAATAAATGTTGAATAATAAATATAAATGTTTGATTTGTAATCAAAATATATAATGCATTACTACTTAAGGGATATTTTACTTTTTTCAGGTACGTTGATCAGGAGAAAATGTTTGGGACTGTAAGGTTTCGATACATTTAAATTAAGAACCCCGTGCTGCGATAGTCATGTTAAGCCGTTGGTCCACCTGCACAGGAACAAAAACAAAAAAATTGCAGGAGTGTTAAGGTGAAGAGAACTCCCGCTTAATTGTAGACCTCTGAATTTATCAGCTAGTTATACAAACTATCAACTCAGGACAACTATATAACCTGGAAAAAATCAAGCGGGAAAGAAAACCAGTTCGCACGCCGCATGCTGACGTGAGGGAAGTGAATTTTCACATACAAATTTTTAAAATTCAAAATCAGTGTAAAAATATACATTTATTCAAATTGTTATTGGAATCTGAAAACACTGATTTTTTGGCTGTTCTGATGCTCCTGGTTTCATTTACCAGCCTGGTTTCATTAAAGCTGGGAATACAATTTTGCGCATTATAATGTTAGGAGAAGGCCCAGACAGGTTTGAAAGTAGTCGTGAGTTGCTGGGGATGATAAAAGTACTCTAACAAAGGAACAACAGGTTTTTCTAGTGTAAAACCCCCATAAGACAACGTACTGTGTTTAGTCGAAACACATTTTCTTTAATAACTTGGTAGATATTTATGCCAGAATGAAAAGGGAGGGCTTAAAACGTTTGCCTCTCTAATTCCCATCTTTTTACATTCATTAATTGTACGTTCGAGGCTTTTCTGACCGTTTTTGGGCCCAAAAACCCAAAATTTGAAAGAATAATCCCCAAAAAAGCGGTTTAGAGTTTTCCGATTGTTTTGCCCTACGACCTTGTCCAACTAATTATAGAAAGGAACGTCCATACCAAATTTGAAGTAAATCGAGAAAAAGATGTGACCGCTAAAGTTCATACACATATATATATAGTTTTGAACGACCCCCCAAAACATGTTTAGGGGGTCACGTTAGGAACTTCTATGGTGGTCCCAGGCTTAAGTTTCACTGTGCGGGTCATGCTAATAGTTCACTTTCCATAGGAAATTCACTAATAAATGAAGACCACATGACCACAAGAACTATTCTGTGTGAGTTAAAAGTTCTTTTGACTTGTCCATAAGCTTACCAGTTAAAGTTGTAAGCCTTAAGAAGTGACTTGGAGCCAAGCTAAATTCAACTTTCAAAGTTTAATTGGGGTTTAACTCTTTGCACGAGGGTTTTACAACTACTTCAGGTTTCAAGTGTGTTCTACACATGCAACATTGCCACCGTAATAATGCTAACATTATTACGTATAATTTTAAATGGTATTAGGGATTAACCTAGGTTTTTGAAGTTCATTTAATAGGAAGATGTCAGCGGAGAGGTGCTGGATGATAGTTTTTTATAATAGCTGATCTATCTGAATTAGGAAAATTACTTTATCGTCATACTGCTTCAAAAACTGCTGTTTAAACAAATTCCTTTTGATTCTAAAGTTGATCTGTTAATTTTGTTGTTGTTAAAATGCATTTTTCGATTATACTTTTTCCTAGGACTAAAAGCGTCATTTGACGACACTTTTTGGTCAAGATAATCTGCTGTTTAATATGAAATAAACGAATTATTTTACTTGTAAGCAATGAACACTTGTTTATATGCCGTTTGTTTAGAGTTCCAAAACTAAGATGGAAGTAAAATTTTGAAGGTAAACAGGTAAACAACATTAATCTTTGTGTGAAATTGTTATCTTAATCCTGTTTTCAGTACGACGAAAAATATAGTTCACCGCTAAGACCAAAAGTGGCTTTTTGATCCGCGCTTATTTTCGAAATTTAAGCTCGCATCAAAAAGCATTACCTTTTGGTCTTAGTGATGAAATATACTATTATATTATGCGATATTATCAATCATGTATCGCCCATTCACAAAGCTCGGTGATGGCTTGATTATACAAATACAAAAATGTTCAGTAACTAGACCAACAATAATCGGTATATAGTTTACATAGGGTATATAGTGTCAATATCACAATACTCTTGGATCTAAACTCAATAACGACATTAGTCCAGAGTGCATCAAGTCCGTTATTATAACAGCTAATATACACAGATCTGCTCTCTGATTGCATGTTAGTACCGTATGTTTCAATTCAATAGTACAAATTCGTACCGCATGTTTCATTTCAATAATGCAACTTCGTACCGTATGTTTCAATTCAATAATAAAAATTCACAATGACTATTTTGTTACAAATATTTTAGTTGTATTTTTGAAACTTATAATAGCGATTTGAATTTATTATTGCTTTATTTGGACTTTACCTATCGCTTCTAGTGTTTAAAATTACACTACGTTTCGGGAGAAAGGAAACTCCGCCCGTTATCAAGTGAACCCTACTTACATCTAATTATCAAATTCTTGGGTTCATTTGATAACGGGAGGAGTTTTCTTACCTCCCGAAACGTAGTGTAGTTTTAAAAACTAGAAGCGTTAGGTAGAGTCCAAATAAATCAATAATACAATATTTTAGATGGCAAATGTATGCTCTTGCAGCAGTAGTTGATAGTTGAGTAGTTGAATAAAGGAAAATGTATAATATAGTGTGTTATATAATTTACTATGTTTCCGTTTATAATACATGGTCTTACCAAACACAAGGGAAATTTTAAATGGTAACAACCGATGCTGTATATTTTCCTTATAGAAAATAAAGTAATCAAATACTTTAATTATTTTATTGTATAGTGATGAAATATAAATGTATGTTTGACTTTAAGAAAAATGAAACATGGTAATTATTAGTAACATACAGGCTACGTGTTGATCATTGTTTCGAAATTTGTTAAATCCAATTTTTTACAGGTGTGTGTGCTACGAAAAGTGCTAAATATAAGCTCACATTCCACTAGATAAGATTCTGATGTACACAATGGTTATAAATATTATTTCCAACTAACTCCTTATCAAGCAATAACACCTCGGTTTACGTTATTTAACTTTTGTTTAATCAGAACTAACCTTCATTGTTTGTTTGAACTACACCACGGGAATGGGTGAAGTTAACCGAGGACATCTGTTGTACGTCGAGTTCTAAAATAATGAAACTATCAAGTTCTGGCTGTTTATTTGTTTCCAAATGGAAATCGGAACTAATAATATAAAACAAAAGAAGCTTCAATGCAATGCTATTTTAAAGCTATAACTATTTTCAGTACCCAGTGAACAGAAGTGTCTTAACATTTCGTTTAAACTCACTAATCAAACGCATTATTTACAAGCAGTTTTTAAGAATGTACATACTAAAGGAAGAAAATCTTTTGTATAAAAGTGAGAGTATTTCATTGAAATATGACTTATATCTTAAAATAAACCCCCAATAAAAGGAATAAGTGGCTATTAGAGTATCATTCAGTATTTGTCATCAAAATAAAAGGCTGAAATGCATGGAATTACTCTGTTTTCAATCTAAAAGTGATTTTAATTCATGTTAGCCTCCTAGTTTGACTAAGTCAAAATGCATTGCACAATATATGATTAACAAAACAATATGCACATTGATACTCAATTTCCACGATAATGCACGCTCTACAGTTCAATTATTCCGACGCACTTTGTAATGAGCCATTTTATGGTAATGATAGTATCAATAAATGATACCAACCCATGATGTCAATTACGTTAATATATGATTATAGCATTTATCTATGATTAAGTACATTTTCATATAATTTTGTAAATAAGTTATAGTCTAAATTGTATCAACAAAACTAACGGATGGTAAAATTTTCGTTGTATTTATTAGATTGTTCTGAAAAATAATAAGTGTTTGTTTTCTTTACAGTGTTATATACTTGCTTCTACTGCTAAATCAATCTCTGAAACTTGACACATGTTCCGTCTCTGGCAGTTTCAATGATGTTTTGATTTATGCTCCATTAGAACCACTTAACTTGGGAGTCGTTGTTACTTAAACGAAAGTATACTTAATGATTGATCATCACCTTCGTGTAAAATATAATCCTCGCATTTTTATTATTTTTATTAGGATGTAAAATAAAAATAAAATAAATCAGGCTTTTATTAATTAAACCATGTAAGCAGTAATTAATTAGCTTTCCGAATGGAATAATAAATTCACTTTGTTAATAAATAGCCAAAATATATTTACACGAAGAATGAATGGCTGTCAATACATTGATGTTATTATTAGGGAAATAATCCTCCCATAAATAATGTCATTAAAAAATTATGATAAAGCATACTAAAGTAATTCCGAAAGAACAATGACTTAATTTTAGCAATTTAAATTTAAGGGTTTTCTATTTATATATATTTTATATTCTGTTGTATGTTTTATAAAATTGAATCTAATTCAATGAGGCTAAATGTGCATAATTTTAATGCAAGGTAAAATATAACACATGTTCTCTAAGTTTTACTTGACAAAACCACGTCAAGTTACAAGTTTTAATCTTGGTTTCAAATGCATAAACAAACTTTATTGAGAAGTGATGGAAAGAAAACAAACCTTTTTGAGTGGCTAATAGGCAACCCCTTTCATAGCTTAAGAATAATGGACATCCCCTCAGTAGAGAACACATTCACACATTCAACAATTTAGTAAAATATGCACAGTTTTGTTTTATATGTTATCGAGCCTCCCATCCTGACACCAACTTCTGTAGGCCAAATACATTACCTTGATACGTAAATTAAATATTATTCCTAATAATGGTGCTATTGCTAAATGTACTACATGCACAAGTATCACCTGGCTATATCTAATATTCCGTGTGATTTGTGAAATTCTTGATTCATATTCTCAGACTTGAGATGAACATCTTGTAGCTGCATGAATTAGCTTTGCTATGAATCGGCTTTTATATCACAATATGCAATTAGGCTATGTCAATATGCTACCGGATTGATATCGCAATACAATCAGTATATTATTTGAGGTAGGGCATGAAACAGTCAAACAACAGTCAATATGGTGTGGCTAAACAATGGAAATTGTTTACAACCTTTAATTGATTATTAGTGGTGAAATTCCATTAGCAGTGAAAATGCTATTAGTGGTGAAAATTGTATTAGTAAGTTAAATCTATCTGCCTTTTTAGTCCGAATTAAAGCCAATAAAAAGTTAGGATGGACAAAGAATTTGTACGGTTACATAAACCGAATAATTAAAATTAGTAGTAAGATAATTATATTACCAACACAATATTGTAGTAAAGTCATGCATTTGCATTTTTTAAATAATTGTTAGTCACAATGATTAGACACAGAATGAACAGAATGATTAGACTTCGATAGTGAAATCAAAATTATTATTGTACTAAACACCAATACAATATAAACTGTTATCCATCAGTAAGATGTAGAACATCGCATGTGATAAAACCCCTTTATACTTTTATGAATAGTAATATTTTGTTTTTTATTTGCAGTAGCAAAATTAAAGTATTGATGCGCATGTACATAAATCTAACCCTCCATCTGTGCTTGGACAAAGCCGTATAGTTTTTACTATGAAATTGTAAATTAATAAACCTGGCAGTCCAATATTGTTGTCTAATAGGTAATAAAAACACAGTTGTACTATTAAACTGTTTCTTCGTTAATTAATGTAAGTTATTAAAAGTGTTTATGGTTAAAATTGTATTATTTTGACGATAAGTTGAAAATTTAAAATTACAGGTATTTCCCATCCATATGTTAGAAAACAAATAATATAAAGACATAGTTGTATAACGTTTTATCAATACTGTTTTTATTTTTGAAATTGTAACAGGTAATATTAAAATATCATGATTAGTCAGAAATAAAATATATTGATATTTATTCTGTTAAGCTTTTTCATTGTTTGAAATTTTAACTTTCAAAACGATAGTTAGAAAACCTAAATCTCGTATGAATTTTAGAGGCTATGGTATGTTATAACAATCTTCTAATTGGCCTCTGTTGTTTCGAAATTATTATTTCGAAACTTTACATTAATTATTATAGATTGCTTAGAAAAAACATTATAATCATTTTATATTGTTTTATTATATTTTCAATGCAGTATTTTTTAATTAAAACTATTACGCATCCACGTTTATAACTCCTGATTAGTTCAACGATTAAATGGAATTTGATAAACCGCTTGAAATTATACCACATTTGGGTTGTGTCAGTTTCCAAACTAAATGAAACCTGTTAGTTCGGCCATTGCTCAAAAATAAGGTTATATATCCAATAATCACTAAAACAATGCACTATAAAATTGCTTACAGAATTTCTTCAAAATCAGGCAATTAGTGTGGTCTCATTTATTTACACATCCACGCATACAGACATACAGTCTGCACCACGGAAATAGCTTTTTGTTTCAAGAGCATCATATTGGATGGTTCCATCAATAACAAATTCTTAAAATCTTACCGAAACAATACGTTCTACAAACATTATGTATTTCAGTTGGCGAAATAAAAAATCAGACCTCAATTGGATTGGCAAATTATATTATATTACATTGATTTCAATAATATGAAAAACATTTTAAATTATTTAATGGCGGACACAGACTTTAGAAATACAATTAATTGACTACTCGTTACCACAGAGCCTCGTGTAACTGCATGAACTAGCTTAATTAACAGCATGAGTGGGGCTCATATCGCAACATGCTCTATGTGATTAGACTGTGTCAATAGGGCGATGATTTGATATCGCAATACTATCAGTGTACTAGTTGGGGAGAGCTTGGAAGCTTATTACTACAGTCGGAATAGCAAAACTAAACACCGATATTGGTTATAACCTATCAACAGTGGACTTAGTTAAACTTTTGCTGTTGTTGAAAAGAGTAAATACAGCATTCGGTTTTATAATCAATTTCTACTAAATGGTAATTTTTTGGGATAAAGATAAACATTGTTTTTTCCTAAAGGCATAACAAAAGTAAGTTTTTAGATTTTCGCTTTTTCACATGATTAATAATCATCTAGAGAAATAACTTTGCGTACAATGACATTAATATGAAGTTAGTTCGTTTTAAGTAGTCAGTTTGAAAGAATCCTCTTCAGCATAAATAGCGTAGAATTTTTTCAAAAACGTTTAAATCTCATTTCGTTTATATTTCAATCCCAGTAAGCTTTATGGTATTTCATCTGTCTGTCTCTGCTTCTGTGACTATAAAAACATGATGTAGTTTTATACTCAATTTGTTATAAAACGTCTACATAGTTTAAACCTAGATACCGTAACAACAATGTAGACGTCTCCAAATTCACAACTAGAGCAACGCGATGCCTTCAATCATATTTGCTCACTTACTTGGACTTTTGATTATCTCAAACGTATCGGAATGGATATATTTTAATTAATTTCCGTTTACATGGCAAATTAAATCATGTTCCAATGGAACTAATTTTAATACATAAAAACAATTTAAAATTTGTATTTAGCAAGTGACGTTAGTGCAGTAATAAAAATTAAATTTACCTTGTATAAATAGATATAGCACTACGTCTCAAATTCCAATAATGTCTGTATCGAATTTACTGAAATGTATTTGACAAAACAGCTTTAGTATATGAATCCAAATTGGAGCCAAAAATAATACGAAGTTAAAGCTAATATAATAATGAAAACACAATAAATTTTTCTAATAAATTAGAGCCAGGTATAATAATTTATAATGACAAATTAAATTTAATTGATAATAACGTGAAATTTTCATACATATTTACTTTATTTTGACACTTGAGATAATATATGTTTGCACTAAATATATAATATAGATTACCACTAAATACAGCATGTAGGTCAAATAACTGACATATCTAATCTGGTACGATAAGCATTGCAAATATTTCAATTACATTTTTCAATAAATTTCATATTTTAAGATTATATTTAGCTATTTGTATATATACCAGTTAGGTTTACGTTTATATTTGCATTTTGAAGTGAAAATACCCGCTTTTACAACATGGATGTGAAAACCTGAACCTCATGCAAATTATGGGTTGATGTGTTTTTAAGCTATTTTACATTCCTCCACGATTTCTCAATTAAATGAACACATTTGTTATGTAAATTATATTTCTAATATCTAATCATCGTTTAACGAAGTATTGTACAAAATAATGTAACTTATTGAAGTACAACTAAAATACATAATTTTTTCCCCTAACTTTAATTTGAAATTTATTTGTATTTTAGTAAATTAATTGCTTTTACCAAAGTATGTATTTTTAATGCATTCAAATCTATAGACCCTGTTTTGTAGCAATTTCCCAATTAAATATAACAATATATTAAAAGTGTAAAAAAATAAGGTGCGTTTAAAAGGTGAAATTGTATTTTAATTTGATCTGCAAGCAATGCACATCTATATAGTCTGTGTACATGGTTTTGTATTTGTTTTTGTTTTTTTTGTAAATAATTTTTATTTAATTTTATATCTATATTTAAAAGTCAAATTCAATATTTCATCCTGGCCAGGTTGAAGCAGAAAACCTATCTTCTCAGGGGCGATATCTACAATCAAATTTGCTTTAGATATCACTGTTTTTTTTTAGTTTTTGTTTTTTTACATAAATAGCTAAAGATGATGCATCGTTTACGGCTTCAGGATTACAGTAACATAATCTTGGATGGGCTTGAAGTTTTAGATGTATAGCTTATATTCGATTTATACCAGTAAAACAATTCTCAAGCTTCTATTGATTAAAAGCCTGTAATTGAAAATTTCCGATTTAAATTAATTATAAATGATTTATTGAATCCAAGCAACTGACAGTTCACATGGTAGTGGGTATGGCCTCACACGTCACAACTTTACAGGGATATGAACAGATGGTATCTATCATGATACAGTCTTGTACCAGACCATCAATGTGAAATTTCGGTTTTAACTTGCTGTCACTAATAATCATTGTCTGATTATTACTTTCTCCTATAACAAAGTAATACTTCCGTAAAAGCTTTCAAATTTGAGATGCTAAAAACTACTTTTGCTTTGAGCTTGCTGAAATTAATATATAAGGTAGTTTGGTTTTCGAAGTGATGTCTGTCTGTCTACTTGTCTGGATAGCAGTAATCTACAGTATCTCTAGATTTGTCTTTAAAATTGTATAGTATAATGGTCACTCCTTCTCCCCCGCCCCCAAACAAAACTATTTTACTTTTCTTTAAGATACTTACATACAAAATTAATATACAATCGTTGTATCTAAATATAATTGCATACTAAATGTATATACCGTGTAAACCCGCGGTACAAGAAAACATAACCAATGTGATTGAAACCTTAAATGTTTCTAAAGTAATCCATTATTTTCTATAGTAATCAAATAATTATTAAATTTAGAAACACCAATAAGAAAATATATAAGATATACTATTTACAGAACTAAAAGTAATCAAATATAAAAATTAGCCAATAATTGTTAATATGATGTCAAAAATACATTTACTATTGCGTTTCCATGCATGTGGCTCAGGTTTGGGAATCACTAATGTAAAAGCCACTGCTTCTATTATTCCAATGCAAATTGAACGGCTAAAAACACATCATAGAGAATTTTATTCTTCGTTTAAAATGAAATTAAAAAATATATACAACTTATAACAAACAATACTTCCATAACTACATAACCCTTTTAAATATATGCAATGACTTAATACATACATGTCAAATACACATATAAATAAACAGTATGTTGTTGCATAGCTGTTATAACTGTTGTATGATACATGTAAAATACCTGTAAAAAAGGACATTACGTAATATTTTGGTAGGATATTTAAGATGAAACTGGTCAATAAGTTTGTAATAGTTGTTACGTGCGTTATCACTGTCTTTGCTTATGTTATCTAACTGGAATCTAGTTTTATACAGCTTTCGTACGTAAATATTAATTATATTAATGTTATGTACTGTGTAATCCCCTTTCTCAATCTTAAAAAAACCATGTAATATATATTTACAATTTTCCAGATGTTTGTAGTCAAACAAAACTAGTCAAACATTAAACTAAAGTGTAGTTATTCCCATTCTAGCTTTGCCTAACGCTGTATATGCTATAAGGTAAATACAATGAATTAAATTTAATTGTTTTATTTATTATTATTATTCTTTTATTTTTTCCAAGACACATGTAATTTTGTTTTCTCTCTGCTGTATTGTTTATTTAGGTTTATAGAACGCCATGAATGTGTGAATGTGCTTAGACAGTGTCAACCGAACCGGTAAATTCTTAATGACCATTTTTTGTACGGCTAAGTAAAAGGTATTGTACATGTATTGTTATAATACTAATAAAGTACTTTTTATTCCATAAAAAATTAAGAGTCAGAACAAACATAACTTCAAAAAACGATTCAAACGTTTACAAATATTTTTCAGGGATTTTAAAATGTAAACAAATTGTAATACTATCTGTTACAAATCCGCTTTATGAAGGGGCTCCATGACGTCACAGTGTTAACAGTTTATTCGTGGTTGTGGCCAACAACACTGCCCCGGACTGGTGTAATGCTTGGTGTATATAACACATGATGGATACCATCTGACATATCCCAGTTAACTGGCAGCGTTATAGAGCCATGTGCGCTGTAACATGTTTGGGTGAAATTGTTAGTCAGATTGTGAATTTCAGTAGGGGAAAATTATCAATTCAAATTGGAAACCGTTAACCATTTGCTAATTTTTGTAGAAGCTTGAGCATATTTTAGTCAGTAATAAGACAACACATGGCATCTCACCAATTGTATTTATTCATACTCACTTAAAATACGCCCTAGTCGCGTCGGTGTAGGGTAAGATTAATAGATTAATTTAACATAAAATAAATTGCAATTGCAAGTATGGTGAATTATATAAAGTACAAGTCATTAGTTATTCTACCTTTGATCTATGATCCTGTCTGAGGATATGACACCTACATTTTTTCCTAAAGGAATTCAGTAAACTATTATTATTAGTTAAGCAAATTCTGAAATGATTCAACCTAAATAAACATTTAGACAGTTCCTCAATATGGAATCTGGCAATAACTAATCACTGTTAAACTAATAGTACACCTAGCTATTTTACCAGGATTCCACTTTTAATTAGGATTTGGATCCATTTAGAAAAATGTTGCAACTTTACCGTTTGTGTGCTATGATTTTAACCATTCAATAACACTACATTTATATGTAAAACTTAAATTAAACTTGGCAGTGAAATTAGTAGTTTATAATAATTAAAATTGTTTCAGATTACCAGTTAAGACACAACCGAGAACCAGCGATATGTATCCTTTAACGTACAAAGTTTTATATTGTATTACATAACATTTTATGTGAGATAAAAGGGTTATTTGATATTTTTGTGAGGGGAAATACGAAAATCTGACGAACAATCCGCTTTGAGGAGTGCCTGTCACAGATAGTCTGCAATGGAGCCTCGAATGATTTGGGTTTTCACGAACATTTTAAAGAAGTATCTTGTCAAATGGAAGCCGTTTTGCTTTAAAAATGGCTCTTTTAAACTTCATACTAAAAAATCTAATAAGCTTAAAATAGTTTTCATTATAACAATTTGTTTTCTTTTATCTTTTACTGCTATGCTTTTAGGTTTGTCACTGCACATACTACAGTCATTCGACTTTGTTACAGATAAAATAAACACTGTTCTTATGGTGCTTTTCCATAACCAAACAAATGTTACTCAGTCTAAAATATGAATAGCTTTGGCTAGAATATACTTGTGATTAAAGAACAACGAGATCATTCTGAATGTTCATAAAACATATTCCTTTCGAAGAATTTTGAAATTATTATTATAATTGAATTCAAGGAAATATTAATATATATAATTTTACTACAAAATAATATAACAATGTGTATTATCAAGCGTTTGTCGTTTGTGTAATGTTTTTTAAAGTAAGCAAAGTAAGGGAAGTTCGGTACAAATCCGCTAGTGGAGGGTCGTAGGCTGAGAGAGTATTTTAATTTATTTTCCCCTTGAACAAACAAGAAGTTGACCTGTTAAGGGAAATATTCTTTTTGTATTGTTGGAGTCGTTTCTTGTTGTAATGGATCAAATATCTTGGTTTACTTTGTATTTATGTCATATAAATTGATAAAAATAGTTTTTTTTTACGTAGGAGGAACGCTTAATGCGCGAACCCAAAGGAACAGTGTGGGACTCCCTCTTCCGAGGTATACCCACTAAACCTCCTACGGAGCCGCGGGGGAAAAACCAGGCCGGAACCCTTATCGGACAACTTCGGCACTGGCCCGCGTGTCTTGCGCCCAGACGGGTCACGTCACCGTTTCGGGAAACTTAGAGGTCACCTAAGCATCCCTCGTCTCGCTTTCCCCGAAGAACGGATTGCACGAAGAGCGCAACCGCTCTCCAGGAGTCTTCATTTCGAAGCATCGCCCCCACCACGACGTCCGGGGACAGATCGCCGACAGCAGAGACGAGCCTCCTCCTGTCTTCAGCGAAACGACTGCACCGGAAGAAAGTATGATGAGCATCATCCACCTCCTCCGGGCAGTAACTACACTGAGGTGACCTCACCTTCCCCATGCGGAAAAGGTATTCCCTGAAGTACCCGTGGCCCGTCAGGAATTGACACAAGAAAAAGTCAATTTCCCCAAATGCACGGCTCAACCACGGGCTTATGTCTCTGATGAGACGAAACGTCCATCGCCCTTCCAGTCCACCGTTCCAACGCTCTTGCCAAACTCGCAGAGTTTCGAGTCTGGCTTCCACAGCAGCTTGGTCTCTTCCGAGATCAGGAGCACGGCGAAAGATGTTCTGCCTCTCAGTGGCGAGCAGATCAAGGAGAAACACTCCAGCCACAACCATTACAGCCAGTCCAGACACAGTGCGATACGCACAGGCAACCCTAAGAGCCGCCCTGCGCTGAACGGAGAGAATTCTCTTGCTGTGTTTTTTTACTCTCATGGCACCCGCCCACACTTCTGCGCCGTACAGGAGAGTGGCGTTGACGGTGGACATGAGAAGTCGCCTCTTGCTGGACCTCGGGCCTCCGACATTCCCCATCAATCTGCTGAGCGACAGAACAACCCTCGACGCCTTGTTGCAAACCGCCTGGATGTGCTCCCACCATGTGAGGCGGCGGTCAAGCACCACTCCCAGATACTTCGCCGCAGTCTTCGTCTGGACCTCCACGTCACCAACAGTCATAGGGATTACTGTTTGGATCCTCCGTCGCGTGAGCATGACGATCTCGGTCTTGGTGACCGCCAGCTCAAGTCCACGACCGCTCATCCATCTGTTGACCCGAAACATCACCTGGTTGAGGCGAAGCTGGGCTAACTCCGGATTCCGAGCCGTAATGACTGCGGCTACATCATCTGCGTAGCCCACGAGATAGGCTTGTGGTGGCATCTCGAGGCGAAGCACTCCGTCATATGCCACGTTCCAAAGGTCAGGGCCAAGGATCGACCCTTGCGCCGCGCCGGCGGTGACCACTTTGGAACGGACCCCTGCTTCTGTGCTATATAGCAGCCTGCTCTCCTTCAGGTAGTCCTGTACCACGACCAAGAGATAGTCGGGTACCCTGAAGTCCCGCTGCAACGCCTCGAGCATGTCCACCCAACGGGCCGAGTTAAAAGCGTTTTTAACGTCCAGGGTGACCAGCAGCACGATCGGCCTGGCCTGATGGCAGGCCGTGTCAGCCCGCTGGACGGCGCCCAGGACTTCAGCCACGGCATTCAAGGTTGAGTGGCCCTTCCGAAAGCCGTGCTGCCGGGGGGACAAGTCCCCAGCGGCTTCGACGGCCAACCTCAACCTGGGTTTCAGCAACCTCTCAAAGAGTTTACCCGCCGTGTCCAACATACAGAGTGGTCAGTATGCCGACGGGGACTCCGGGTCACCTTTGCCTTTGCTGATGAGCACCAGTCTAGCTGTCTTCCAGCGTGACGGAAACACACCCGCCGCCAAACACGCGTTGAACATGCGCAGCAGCAGATGTGGGTGACTTCCCGCCACAACCTTCAGAGCCTCAACCGGAATGCCATCAGGGCCTGGATAAAAATAGATTACTTATATCGACTATTATAATAACGGTGGATTAACCATGTTAGCTTTGTTAACATACACCTTTTTTAGCCAAACACTTTTAAAATAGGTCAGTAAATATCTAGACAATATGCAAAAAATATAAATAATTATAATTTTATTATAGTAATCTGAAAGAGAAAGATCAGAAATGTGTGAATGTGCGAGTACAAAAACTAATGATTTCGACAGTTTCCTTAGCTTTCATTACTTATACAAACCTGACAATTTAAGCAGTAAATAAATTTATTAAACTTTACTGTAAAGGTATTTAAGATTTAAAAATCCAGTTTAAAAAAGGTTAAATTTAAACTGAACTAAATGTAACTATATTCTTAATCAACCGTCGGTTACCTTTTTATCCTCATTGTCAATAACTGTACACCCCACGTGTGAATCAGTCCATTTCTAAGTTTTCCGGTTTCAATAATAACACAACACGGCCACTAAGACAGAATATATATGAACCAAACACACAACGAGGGTAACCTAACCTCGATAACTCACGAGAGATTCAGAGTGGTGGAACCATTGTGTCAACGTCGACGCCGCGGCGGCCAGAAACGCACTGACGTCGTGACGCCACCTCACCCCCACCCTACTTTTCACATCTCCCTTTTCACATCACCCTTTAAACCCCAAAATCCCTTCAGATTGAACCGTCCAAGCTCTCTTCTCTCCTCTGATCCCGCGATCCCAGGCCCTTTGACATGCCACATACGACATGATATGCACCCTTTAGTCTATAACTGTTGGAAATGTGAGTTTTCTTTTATTATCTTTGTACAATTATTTATTATAAAATGTAGTAAAAAGGTTATAAACCTAATTTTAAATCTTTGTAAGCGATATTTTAAAGAGGTCTAGTGGTGTCTGCAGTTTGATATACGGTCAGAGTGGTCATGTTTTTTAGGATCTTTAACAGAACGATTTCTTATGAAATGTGAATTTTCCAAAATAATGTTTCCGTATATTAAGGTATAATTTGAATGCAAGGCTCTCTGAATATCTAATGATGATAAAAACACTGGCCAGAAGAAAAACATAAAAGGTCATGACAGGATATTATCTTCGAAAAACCTGTCTACTGAAATTAAAATTTTAAGTCCGTAACGTTTAGTTATAGTCTTGGCATAAGAAAGTCAAATTGAAGCCAAACCAAACGAATTTTTACTTACTCGATTATTTGGAAATGTAATAATTTATTATTAAATTGTCAAATTGTATCCATAACGTAGAACAAAAACCATGATCTTACTACTATTAGTTTCAATTTGTTAGAAAATATGTTACATGGACGACAGATTACATTTTACTATTTTACGCACGTTAAAGAAAAAGAAATAAACTATTCGTATGGTGCAAAATGTCGTTAGTTATCAATTTGTTTAGCATTTTAGCGTTATGTACATCAATAATGAAAGCACTAACTATAAATAACCAATATGAGGTCAATTGTTAACATATGATTAAATACTGCGTGAATTCCTAAAAAGCAAATTAAGCTAAAAGTGGATTTTTTATTTGATGAACAGATTGTTAAATTTTAAAAACATTATATCGTTTTACAACAGTGTATCAGTGTTGTTTACATTCCGCTTAGTGATTGTATACAAATATTATTTCTCTACGTAAAGCGTTTGATATCAGTGCAGTCTAATATCTGATATCAGTTATTCTAATGTCGAAAGTCTCGAACTTTCAAAACATAACCATACGCAGCTTTAACAAGATGTTAATGTGCACTAACAAACATAATTATAAATTAGTTTTGTAAAACAGTCAAGATAAAAATGTTTTAAGCAAATTTTTACTTAAAATAACCTAAAGAGTAATAAATTCAACTTAAAATTATCGTTAAGGAAAAGGACACAGTTACAAATTACAAATGAGGGTTGTAAGTTTTAAAAAAGCGGTCGTTTGTAAGACAATTCAGTCCATTATGCAGGAGCTAATTGTTCTGGTCTGCTGCGGCTCTCAACTTTTGCCTCCTTATTTTATCCATGTTGTTCTTCCCCGTTTTATCCTATTTATTACGTCGAATTAGAAAATAGATACTCGCTACATCACCCCATTGCCGGGATCATATTATTGAATATCAAAAGTGGTTTGTGAATGGCTTACAATCGTAATTAAATTCACATTCACATTTTGAATTAAATTATCTTAATTACTTTATTTTAGTTAAACCAAAACACTAAACAAGTGTTTTGTTACCATAGGAGTTATTGATAAAATTCTACCAGTCAGCTCAGCTTATTTATCATATTTTAGTTTTACTGTAAAATCAAATTACACACTGATCAAACCCCAGTAGGTGGATTTTATCTTGTCACTGATATTTTACTTATTAAAGCCCTCGAAGAAGTTTATACAAAAATTATACTATGTATCTGATTTTCTGGCCAAGACCGTCGATTCAAGTATACAGTTAACCGTTGATTCAAATATATAGTTTACCGTTGATTCAAGTATATAGTTCACGGGTGTCAGACTTATAGTTTTGTCAAATTAAATGTCCCTGGCATGTTTTAGCTTTATATAAATAATAGATATAAACACTTACTGATACAGGTGTATAGTCAATGCTGACACACACATCACCAGGCGTTTTATGTGTCTCAGTCCTCCATGTTAGTAACTAAGACTGAATGTGTAATTAATAGTCCACTGCGTAATAGTACTCGATGGAGTTATTGTTAAACGTAGAAATTTAACAAATTTGCTAAACAGTTTCACTACGAATTCATTATCTGATTCCAACATAGCTTAGTGGTATATGCCCTATGATTTAATGGAAGACAAGATCATAATTCCCCTCGTAAAACTATACAGTATTATATTTCTTATTTGCATGTTGGAATGAGATATCGACCTTGTATTGAGTCGTGGAATATTTTATTAATTTACACCGAATATTGTATACTTTATTAATCGACTGAACTAGAGACAAATTAGACGTACGCCTGAGAAACTACGACTTTTATCCCTGTACTGCCCCCTCTATACATAGTCGCACCTCTACATCATATAATTAACTTTTTTGTAGTTTGTATATAGCTAAGTTACTCTCAAACGTCGATTTATTTCAAGCTCAGGGAAACAAAAAAAACATGTACAAGGAATATTCTGATGGGTCATCAGGATTCTTGAATAATACCTACTTCAAATTGTTCTATCGATTTGTAACGCTAATTGTAGAGGAATTGGCTTTAAAACTAGCATTAGTTGATTTTTTAATTAAAACTCATGTATACCATGAGTAAAAGAAATACGTCTTACCTTTTTACACGCATGTTCATAAGACTAACAAAAGTAAAAACATTATTATTTAAGTCTTGAAAATATACGTTCAAACTCTAAAGAAACAAAGAAATTATACTCGCAAAGCCATTTCCACTCGTTTAGCCTAATTGAATTGGTTTGGAATGTAAAATTAAAACAATTACTTTGGATAAAAATTACTTTTATTTCGATTGATTACCAATAATGTAATTATCATCTATTTAACTTCAGGTACTCTTTTAATAATCTTAATTTGAAAACTGTTCAAGTTCACTAAAGTAAGACATTGTCAAAACGTAAGTAGGAAATTCTAGGTTCTCTTCTTGTTTATTCAGTAAGACATGGGAAGGCGTTCAGTGTTTTACTTCTTACGTTTTCTAGTTTCCAAAGGTAGATTTTGTAGTTTTACTCTAAAAAAAGTAAGTTTTCTTCTTTTCTTCCTTTCTCTTCTCTTAAATAAATATTTCCACTAATTATTTAAATATTAAATTCTGGTAATAATTCGCTGGCATCCCCCGACAACGGGGTAAACTCTTCCACAGATTATCTTAATGCTAGTTAATCAGCCCCAATAATTGCAATTGAAGTTAGCAATTTACCATAAATTGATTGAGTTATTCTACAATGCAATCATTAACATATTCAAAGATTCTTTATATAATTAATAATTAAACACACTGGGTTTATTATATGTATGTGTTTACTGAAACAGAAGCTCTTTGTTGTCTGTATGGTACTGTTCCCTTGTAAGCTACAGAACGCCAATAACAATATGTATAACTTTATTATCTTTGAATAACATTATTGTTTATTTGCTGTACAACCAAATATGGAGTAACTCATATTTATAATCAATACTTTTAATCAAGAACGAAAATATTGCTTTTTAATTTTGTCCTTAAAGTAATCAAAAAATATTATTTAAAATGTAAACAATCCCCCTCTAGGACCACTAAATATATTTACTAAAAGAGTAAGTCTATATTTTTAGGAAACTGCCGTCGATTTTTTGGTGTTTTAAATAATCATATATATGTTATTTGGAAGCCCTAGATGAACCTTATAAGGGTTTCAAGTTACATAAGGGTCCAAAATTTCACAGCTCTCAAATGCACAGTTTCGGTCCTTTATAATGACACTCATTGGCTAATTTTACATAACAATTACATGACCGTGCAATTAATCTATATATTTCAAGAATAAGAATCTAATTGTTTTGTTATATGAATGTCAAAAAAAAACTACAACAAACTGGTACTTATACACATAAGCTGTGTCTCTAGAGAGGGCTTGTCTTGCAGGCGTGCCCTTTCATGGGTGCACTTTTACATCACCCTCCCTCTCGCAATCATAGGAGGCTTTTAATTTACCAATGTTATTTCTCATGGCAATCTTCAGAAAAGATATTTTTGTTTTTACCGTTTTCAATCTTAAATATTAGTGATAAACTCTACCGTGTCTTAAGTTACAACTTCTAGTTTACCTTTCCATTCTCATCACCCTAGAAGATTGGTTGGTTTGATTGTTACACTCAAAGTATTATACAGGGTGAGCTTCTACTCGCAGCATTAACTTCGCCAATGAGTTCTCCTCACTCAAAGGAACATATATGTTCCTATGGACCCATGTCCGATTCTCAACCGTTTGGCTGCAAGTGGGTAGAATAACTGGTTGCAATATTATAGCTCAATAAATGAGGCCAAGTCAACTAAGTTTGAAAATACAAAATTCCCAATTACAGCCAAACGGTTGAGAATCGGACATGGGTCCTTAGGGACATTGTTGTTCCTTTTAGCGAATTTCCCCTATAGGGAAGAAACAATTACCGTAGTCGGCATGGTAAGACCCGACCATGAACCCGGGACCCGGCCCGGGACCATGATAATTTTTTTAGTTTTGAGGTCCCCAGACCCCAAAACACCATTCGTTCGAAACTGTGTATATATATATATATATTTGTGTGTCCGTGGGTGCAACAACTCTCGTAAAAAAGCTCCAATTATGATGAAATTTGGTACAATCGTGTAAAGCAGCATTTATGACTTTAAGTTCGAAAACCAACCAAATCGACCTATCCGAAGAGGTATTTTGGGTGGGTTTTCTACCCCAAAAATGTTTTTTTTTGAGTTTTTTACATATAATTTTTGAAAATGTTAAATTAAATTTTTTTTTTCATTGGAATCAGCTTAAAAATACAGACAATTTAGTGTTTTAATCATTGCTCTACATCAATTTGGTTACTGAGATATTGAAAGTGCTAAACACAGTCGTTGTCCAATGTTATTCTTATGGAGGATAAGAAAAATTGTATATCTCGCTTATTTATCAACGTATCCAGACGAAACTTGGTATATTGCTTCATTTCATTGTGGTCTATTGATACTTGCACAAAAACCCATTTTTTGGCCGATAGTTCCAGTAGCAGCAAACCTGCATACTCAGCCGCATGTTATTCTTATGGAGTATAAGAAACGTGTTATCTTGTTTAATTATGAACATAAATTAATAGAACTTGGTATATATTGCTTTATAATTGAGTTATTATGATATTTGTATAAAAACCCATTTTTAGTGTTCCTTATTTCAGCAAACCTGCATTCTCAGCCGCCATTTTATTCTTATTGAGAATAATTAAAATGTCATAAATAGTTTATTTATGAATGTATATTGTGAAACTTGGTATGTGGCTTTATGTGGTATTGAGACAAATATATATGCATTGGAAATTCGCTGAGTATGCAGGTTCGCTGCTACGGGGTATTAGTGAGTAGAACTCACTGGTAAAGATAATGCTACAAGAATAAACTCACCCTGTATACTAAAATATAAACAATAACTGTAATGGCGAAGGGAGGTCCCAGCCACGAGGGTGTGTGACATCATATTGACACGGTGTGACAGGATGAGCCGCTTGTCCTAGTCGGTAATGCTGAGTTGTTGCCAAACGGTCATTTCACATCACTGTCGGCTTATTAAACAACGTCAAGTTAAGCATTCAAGGTCCAACAAAGTTTCCCAACTTCCTTGGTTGAAATAATAAACTAAATTTCACAGTTCTTTTAGTCATTATTTCTCTTTTGGTAATGTCGGTAACAAATGGAAAATCACAATTACTAAGGTTGTTACCGATACTACTTGCAATATAAACGCTTAAATCTCAAGGTTTGTTTAACTTCCTCTTGTTGGGAGAACTTATACTTCAAACCCTGTAATTCACACAATAAGAGACGAACTGCAAATCGTTATCTGTTAGAAGGAGTTAAAATAATCTCATAACATGTTAAGTATTGTGAAGACAATAAAAGGTGCCCAGATAAGATAGATTTTATTCAATAATAGATAGGTTGTACATATCTTTTAGTTTTTATAAGTTTAAAACAATACTGTACCCAGCATCGTTTATACAGAAAATTAACATAAATTACACTTATGGTAATCACTTTGCCCTAAGTATAAATTATTGTGAATATAAATTATCAAATTGTAAAGTCGACATCCCACAATTGCTGTTCAAGATCTTCCGTCGATAAAAACCCAGGCTTCGCTACGTTATTTGGCAGGCAAACAAATGATGGTATACAAATGGTCTTTCTCTCAGACCAACTTTCCGTCTCTAATGAAAATATATTTCAGAAGCAGCACTAGCCTTTGCACATTAATGAATAATACAATGTCCTTTATAGATTTTTAGGTGTTGATGCTTCCCTTTTTTAAATGGCTTTTTTTATATTGGTACACTGTGGTAAATAATTATTTGTCCCGATAAATGTAGAAATTATTTTGAAGATCTGTCTTAAAGACATATCGCTGTTTCAATAAACAAGGCTCATTTTTGCAATTTTGATTAATAAATATGTTCCAGTCACCCTAGCAGTAATAAATGATGTTTAAGTTAAAAAATATAATTTTATTGATTAAAACAAATTTAAAATTAATTGATTATTTGTTTTTTAACTTTTAAGCATTATTTTTTGGGAGCGGATAACAATTTTATTTCAGATTTGTTGTTCAGTAAATCATTACTTTATAGTAAAATGGCACTATTGGTTCTAGTTTTAAACAATTTATCAATAAAATTTAAGATTATTTCTAAAAAAAATTGCAAATAGAAATGAGTAAGGAATAATTCAATTGAGGTGACAAAGTAGTAAAGTATTAGTCACATAAATGAATTCTTTAATTCAATTCCCAGAGAAAAACATTCCTATATGGTTTATTTAATATAAAACGAGAAAACAAAGTTCGTGCTTAAATAAAGTGAAACGAGATAGGCTGATTGTTTATCTGACAGGTTCGTTGGTTTAACCATAGATTAAGCATACTCCTAAAGAGTATGATTAATCTATGGTTTAACCCTGCAAAACAGCGAAGGGATGTTTATTGCTATGGTTACGAGACACACTGTATTTGTAGACATTCCGATACGCCCTTTGAATCAGAAGCACGGTACTAACTGTTTTCACTTTGGTCATCAAACTAAAGCTATACTTTTTAAGTGACAATTTAGCATATTTCTGAATGAATTTCCAGATGAAAAAGACATGAAGAACAAGGATGAAAATAAAGTTATTGAAAAAATTAATGCTAGTCAGGATATATATTTCATTTCCTTAGAGACAGAAGAATATTGAAAGGAGATCAAACTGGAGAGAATGATCGACATTTATTTTATTTCTGAATTTTATGTATATGTTTTTGATGTTAAATTGAAAAAGTAATTATGAAGTATACAATCGTTATTTAAATCAAGTGAAGAAGCGAAAATCGTTATTTATTTTCCACGAATGTAAAAAATGATGGTCCTCTTTAATAGAACTGTTTATATTTATATTTAACCATAAAACTAATTTTCTCTGTAGATAATATTATTTAAAGTTTTAAAAGTTCATTCTAAAACAATATTCACATGGTGAGCATTTTTATTTAAGACAAATATTTTTCTCCTTGTTTTTTGCCATATTGTGATGCCATTGTCAGATGACCAAGATGTTTTTAAAATACGTAATTTTTTTCAAAATTCATTAAACTCTAACAGAAATGTTTATTGAACCAAATATAAATCAAATGTGGTAATCATTATTTCCGGTACTCTAAATCCATTTACTTCACTTGATGTATTGTTTAAAGTATAGACAATATCAATCAAACATCTAGTGCCACTTAAACTGAAAACTTCAAAGTATTATTGTACGTTCAACGAGTATTCTAACAGTTATTTTAGTTCACCAATTAATCAAGAAATTAAAATATTTACTTTAAACGTATATACCTTAGAAGGTAACCATTTCATGCAATAAAATATACATAAACGATTTGCTTGCACTTAAGATATTTATCATACAAAATATAATGGCAAATAAGTGTTTCGTGCAAATATATAGCCTTGTGTTTATGCTTATGCACTCTGCAACACATGTTTTATACATAACACGTGTTGAACTGTCAGAGTTAAGGAGTCGCTCATTGTGGGGTGTGATACAAGTTTAGGTTTTGCCTCTGGCTGCCAGCGACCACATCTTACGAATATTCGATAACAATATACGAATTCTCTTCTGTACTATAAAGTGGTGCAGCCCCAACTATATAGTTATAGGTTTATTTTTATTTTAGCTGATATTTTTATATGGAAAGTATGTCTAGATAACACACAATGAACAATCATAAACTGTATATTTGTTTTCCTTTGTTTACTAAATTGCCAGATTTATCTGTTTCTGCTTGACCAGATGTAGTTGAGGTTTTAAATATTGATAATTTATACTACTCATCGGGCCAAGGGTATATAATTACACTGTTTGACGAATGCACTTTAAAAAAGCTAGTATGCTGTATATCGTCTAATTTAAGAAAAACATGACGATACTTACAAACGAAATTCCTTGTAAGCCACTCCTTACCTGAAAGTAAAATAATACATTAAGTTATGAATACTAAATATATTAAAATGTTTGCACAACCCAAACTTTATTTAATGCACTATAATGGCAAAACGACTTATCATAGGTTAATGCATTTCGTGTTTAGAGAACAAAGAGAAACGAAAGATGATGAAAATCACTTGATGTTAATGTAGAAATGCTTTCAAGGCAACAAGGCCGAGCTGCCTCTGCACAGTGTTAGGCTCAGTTACTTTAGGATGACATGAATATACATCTGAGTTATTGTTATTGCTACGAGGAAGAAACTATTATAATTTTAGCCACACAAAGGCTAATTTAATAATACATATTTCTTACTATGTTTCAGCACTTTATAACCAAGTCTATACAAAATAAAGATATTATGCTTTAACATATGTTTATGAACATTTATTTTTCAAGTTTCCTTAGATTATATTTTACGAAAAGTTCACTTAGAAAAATTATATTTTGTTTCTTCTATTTTAAACTTATAGCTTATATAATAGAATAAATATTATTGAAATAAGAATAATATACAGAATTAAAATAGACAGGAATTCTCGATCGTATTTTACATATTATCTTTAATCAATCTTAAAATAATAAATTTCAGATTGGAAAATTTGTTTGACACCTGTTAGACACTTTTAACAGTATCTAAAAATTGTATTTTATCACAAAGAATTTTGTTGTAATTTTAGTTATTTCCTAAATGATAAAGAAAGGATATACTTTTACAAAACTACTATTTTAATCATTTTGTGTTAAACTATATCACAATTACATATGAAATGAAAACTTAATTGAAAAAAGTACAATTTAAAAATGGATACAATTATGATTTACAACTGAAGAAGTCCTAAATGTTAATGTTTTTAATATTTAAATTATAAGTATTGTATACAATAATCATAATTCTATAAGTATGTTTTAAATTAATAAAATGAACACTTGTGTCTCACTAATTTCAATAGAGGATG
Source organism: Allygus modestus (assembly GCA_963675035.1). Lineage (NCBI taxonomy): Eukaryota > Metazoa > Arthropoda > Insecta > Hemiptera > Cicadellidae > Allygus > Allygus modestus. The sequence goes on along the minus strand of OY776115.1, from coordinate 28,258,289 downwards.
TATCTACGTCATTTTATAATCTTACATTATTCAAAATAGTTGATTTTTTCAGTTTACAATATTGCCTCGGTATTATAACGAAAGGTAAGTTCAACGGCAAAACTATATTATTACGTTAAAAGTATCAATTTATTGATATTGAGTTAGCTAGCACAAACGGTGCAGTGCATTAATATGGTTGATTTAGTTAATTATTCAAGATAGTACCACCTGAACATCCTGTCTGATGAACATTGTTGTGTGTGATATTATACGCTGTAACCTAGTACACAACTCATCAAAGCACTGAATGATTGGGTGAAAGGGAATCCATTAAAATTGTTTATCCACAATAGTTGTGTATTTAATATCTTTGCATTTTTAGTCGTGGTGATTTGTAATAAATTCATATTTACTATAGACTAATTTAACTCTAGATTAAAAATGGTAAAACGATTTTTTGTTTATTTCTTTAGAATCATTTTAAATTCATTACAGCGATTTGTATTGGAACAATTAGGTTTGCAAAACAACTACTCAACGATTTTTTGTTTCAAGCAGATTAAGCTTTTTATGACTAGTTTCAGACTGCGGTAGTCATAACCTACTGACTATTAGGATTGTATTGTCATCTTAGATCACCAAAACCTTAGTAATGTATATGGCTAACTAGCCTTATGTACATGTTACACAATATGACGATATTTCTTAGCAGATTTTTAGACTTTGGTCCTGGAAAATATAAATATCGTAATATGATATATTCTAGTGCAGGTGATGTAAAATAGTAAAGACTTTTTAAAAGGTTGGCGTCAGTAAACATATCCTACATTTTCTGATGTATAAAATATCTCCAAGAAAACCGCTTTGTGGAGTGTCGAAGAGAGATCTCTATTTGAAATACCGAGAGCGAATAGTAGATACACATAAGTAGGGTTCATATGAAAAGTTTGTTTTTATTGAGTGTAAGTTGTATTTTATAATAATTTTATAAAATGTTAAAAATGTTATCGCCAACTATTTCTTATTTTATATTTACTAAAAATAAACCATGTATGTGACGTTAAAAGAAAGCATAGTAATTTAGTTTGTTTATCAATAAAGCTTCGATCAGTTTTATCTAGCAATAAATATGCCCAAAAATATTACATTTTTATAATACAAACATCAAAATCAGTCTTAATCCGTTTTTGGAAGTACGATAAGCTAAATAATTTTTTTTTCAGATTTAAATTGATCCGATTTATTTAGTGGACGTTGTAATCACTAATTAACATTAACATTAACATACATCAATGATATTTTTTATTCGGAACATATTTTATCTGTATAAGTAAAATACTCGTAACAAGTAACTACAACAATAAAGTCGTAACTGCAATATTAAATAACAAAAAATAAAGTAAAACATTTTAAGAAAAAAGTACAACCCTTCAAAATTTAATTTATGGTCAACCTAACAATTTACGTAAACATTAAGAATATAATTGTTATTTCGATCAACGTACATTTTCTCTTTCTATTTTAACTCTTATGACTATGTTTAATATAAGACAAATTAACAGTATATGTATTACCTCATCAAACGTTGTTAGAAAATTATTAAAAGTGAAAGTCCCAATTGTAAAAATAATCAAATGTGGCTTATGTTAAAAAAAACAACCAACTCTAAAATCAAATATTGTTATTTTTCAATTCAGTCTGTCCTATTTCCCAACAGTGTTGCTGTACAATCACAGGTTAAACACAGTAGACAATAGATTCATTTCCACACTCTCCGCACCAGCCAACCTCGAGTGTTTGGCTCGGTGGGGAACAGAATGTGTAATCAGTTTCTGTTGTTTCGGGAACAAGTTGAGAGTCACTATATATATTTGTAGGTTTCAAATACATTGATTGCAGGGCCTAGACTATCGGACTGTTCGGATGAAAAAGTTATAATACCGTAGCACTTTTACAGCAACGAAAACTTATCAAAACATTTTTAGCATTCCATTTGTAACATTTTTTTTTTTTTCATTTTTGTACTAAATTCTTACCTGACATATAGTTTTATTTAATCAAAATTGATTCACCGATAATTTTAAGGGTATTTCTTTGCTGAACAAGCTGGTAGAAAATAAAAGTATGGTATGATACGAATATTTAAGCTGTTCTAAGATGAACATAGACTTGTTTGGTGATCAGACAATGCTGTGAATATTTTCCCCTTATTTCAAGTCATATGTTGATTAATGCCCGATATTTGAACGTCACGTCGCAACGATGATGTCGTGCTTTTCAGAGTAACTAAAGTGCATATGCTGCCTGAATGCAGTGCCCTGAATGTATGAAAAAATTAGGCACATCTACTAGTCTTTTAGTCACAATTATCAATGGAGGAATTTATACCAATAAAAGAACAAGTTGAAAACGTGTTTGTATTCAGTGAGAGTCAACATGTATGATTTAAGTAGATTGCTACAATATGTCCTTTTTCCAGGTGTTAAAATTATAACCAATAAATGCATAAGTATTATTTATTATTTTTAAAGAGTATTAATTCGAGTTAATATATCCATGCATACAAGAAGTGTAGATAAATAAAATTCTGAATACTGAATAGGTTTGCTGGTCTTTTTTAATATTGCTCCTCGTCCTTGAGAAGTTTTCAACAAACAAATTTTAATTATTTTCCAAACATAAATTAAATAACTAGTATGTTATGAATGATGGCACAAACTTCCAAGCCAACCTGTAACTTGTTATGTATGCAGTAGTGTGTTCATGTGTACAGCTACGACACTACACCGTGTCATTGGCCATACAGTGTATGTCGTGTTCACTGGGACAGTAAGCCGCTTGTCGGGTAATACTGAGTTACTGAGGTAGCTAGTGGCAATACAGATAGTAGCTATAGTGTGTTCATGTGTATAGCTACGACACTACACCGTGCCATTGGCCATACAGTGTATGTCGTGTTCAGTGGGACAGTAAGCCGCTTGTCGGGTAATGCTGAGTTACTGAGGTAGCTAGTGGCAGTACAGATAGTAGCTATAGTGTGTTCATGTGTACAGCTACTACACTACACCGTGTCATTGGCCACACAGTGTATGTCGTGTTCACTGGGACAGTAAGCCGCTTGTCGGGCCAATGCTGAGTTACTGAGGTAGCTAGTGGCAGTACAGATAGTAGCTATAGTGTGTTCATGTGTATAGCTACAACACTACACCGTGTCATTGGCCACACAGTGTATGTCGTGTTCACTGGGACAGTAAGCCGCTTGTCGGGTAATGCTGAGTTACTGAGGTAGCTAGTGGCAATACAGATAGTAGCTATAGTGTGTTCATGTGTATAGCTACAACACTACACCGTGTCATTGGCCACACAGTGTATGTCGTGTTCACTGGGACAGTAAGCCGCTTGTCGGGCCAATGCTGAGTTACTGAGGTAGCTAGTGGCAATACAGATAGTAGCTATAGTGTGTTCATGTGTATAGCTACAACACTACACCGTGTCATTGGCCACACAGTGTATGTCGTGTTCACTGGGACAGTAAGCCGCTTGTCGGGTAATGCTGAGTTACTGAGGTAGCTAGTGGCAGTACAGATAGTAGCTATAGTGTGTTCATGTGTATAGCTACGACACTACACCGTGTCATTGGCCACACAGTGTATGTCGTGTTCACTGGGACAGTAAGCCGCTTGTCGGGCCAATGCTGAGTTACTGAGGTAGCTAGTGGCAATACAGATAGTAGCTATAGTGTGTTCATGTGTATAGCTACAACACTACACCGTGTCATTGGCCACACAGTGTATGTCGTGTTCACTGGGACAGTAAGCCGCTTGTCGGGTAATGCTGAGTTACTGAGGTAGCTAGTGGCAGTACAGATAGTAGCTATAGTGTGTTCATGTGTATAGCTACGACACTACACCGTGCCATTGGCCATACAGTGTATGTCGTGTTCAGTGGGACAGTAAGCCGCTTGTCGGGTAATGCTGAGTTACTGAGGTAGCTAGTGGCAATACAGATAGTAGCTATAGTGTGTTCATGTGTACAGCTACGACACTACACCGTGTCATTGGCCACACAGTGTATGTCGTGTTCACTGGGACAGTAAGCCGCTTGTCGGGTAATGCTGAGTTACTGAGGTAGCTAGTGGCAATACAGATAGTAGCTATAGTGTGTTCATGTGTACAGCTACTACACTACACCGTGTCATTGGCCATACAGTGTATGTCGTGTTCAGTGGGACAGTAAGCCGCTTGTCGGGTAATGCTGAGTTACTGAGGTAGCTAGTGGCAATACAGATAGTAGCTATAGTGTGTTCATGTGTACAGCTACTACACTACACCGTGTCATTGGCCACACAGTGTATGTCGTGTTCACTGGGACAGTAAGCCGCTTGTCGGGTAATGCTGAGTTACTGAGGTAGCTAGTGGCAATACAGATAGTAGCTATAGTGTGTTCATGTGTACAGCTACTACACTACACCGTGTCATTGGCCATACAGTGTATGTCGTGTTCAGTGGGACAGTAAGCCGCTTGTCGGGCCAATGCTGAGTTACTGAGGTAGCTAGTGGCAATACAGATAGTAGCTATAGTGTGTTCATGTGTACAGCTACTACACTACACCGTGTCATTGGCCACACAGTGTATGTCGTGTTCACTGGGACAGTAAGCCGCTTGTCGGGTAATGCTGAGTTACTGAGGTAGCTAGTGGCAATACAGATAGTAGCTATAGTGTGTTCATGTGTACAGCTACTACACTACACCGTGTCATTGGCCATACAGTGTATGTCGTGTTCACTGGGACAGTAAGCCGCTTGTCGGGCCAATGCTGAGTTACTGAGGTAGCTAGTGGCAATACAGATAGTAGCTATAGTGTGTTCATGTGTATAGCTACGACACTACACCGTGCCATTGGCCATACAGTGTATGTCGTGTTCACTGGGACAGTAAGCCGCTTGTCGGGTAATGCTGAGTTACTGAGGTAGCTAGTGGCAATACAGATAGTAGCTATAGTGTGTTCATGTGTACAGCTACGACACTACACCGTGTCATTGGCCACACAGTGTATGTCGTGTTCACTGGGACAGTAAGCCGCTTGTCGGGTAATGCTGAGTTACTGAGGTAGCTAGTGGCAATACAGATAGTAGCTATAGTGTGTTCATGTGTACAGCTACTACACTACACCGTGTCATTGGCCACACAGTGTATGTCGTGTTCACTGGGACAGTAAGCCGCTTGTCGGGTAATGCTGAGTTACTGAGGTAGCTAGTGGCAATACAGATAGTAGCTATAGTGTGTTCATGTGTACAGCTACTACACTACACCGTGTCATTGGCCATACAGTGTATGTCGTGTTCAGTGGGACAGTAAGCCGCTTGTCGGGTAATGCTGAGTTACTGAGGTAGCTAGTGGCAATACAGATAGTAGCTATAGTGTGTTCATGTGTATAGCTACGACACTACACCGTGCCATTGGCCATACAGTGTATGTCGTGTTCAGTGGGGTAGTAAGCCGCTTGTCGGGTAATACTGAGTTACTGAGGTAGCTAGTGGCAATACAGATAGTAGCGGTAGTGTGTTCATGTGTATAGCTACGACACTACACCGTGCCATTGGCCATACAGTGTATGTCGTGTTCAGTGGGACAGTAAGCCGCTTGTCGGGTAATGCTGAGTTACTGAGGTAGCTAGTGGCAATACAGATAGTAGCTATAGTGTGTTCATGTGTATAGCTACGACACTACACCGTGCCATTGGCCATACAGTGTATGTCGTGTTCAGTGGGACAGTAAGCCGCTTGTCGGGTAATACTGAGTTACTGAGGTAGCTAGTGGCAGTACAGATAGTAGCGGTAGTGTGTTCATGTGTATAGCTACTACACTACACCGTGTCATTGGCCATACAGTGTATGTCGTGTTCAGTGGGACAGTAAGCCGCTTGTCGGGTAATACTGAGTTACTGAGGTAGCTAGTGGCAGTACAGATAGTAGCGGTAGTGTGTTCATGTGTACAGCTACGACACTACACCGTGCCATTGGCCATACAGTGTATGTCGTGTTCAGTGGGGTAGTAAGCCGCTTGTCGGGTAATACTGAGTTACTGAGGTAGCTAGTGGCAATACAGATAGTAGCTATAGTGTGTTCATGTGTACAGCTACTACACTACACCGTGTCATTGGCCATACAGTGTATGTCGTGTTCAGTGGGACAGTAAGCCGCTTGTCGGGCCAATGCTGAGTTACTGAGGTAGCTAGTGGCAATACAGATAGTAGCTATAGTGTGTTCATGTGTACAGCTACTACACTACACCGTGTCATTGGCCACACAGTGTATGTCGTGTTCACTGGGACAGTAAGCCGCTTGTCGGGTAATGCTGAGTTACTGAGGTAGCTAGTGGCAATACAGATAGTAGCTATAGTGTGTTCATGTGTACAGCTACTACACTACACCGTGTCATTGGCCATACAGTGTATGTCGTGTTCACTGGGACAGTAAGCCGCTTGTCGGGCCAATGCTGAGTTACTGAGGTAGCTAGTGGCAATACAGATAGTAGCTATAGTGTGTTCATGTGTATAGCTACGACACTACACCGTGCCATTGGCCATACAGTGTATGTCGTGTTCACTGGGACAGTAAGCCGCTTGTCGGGTAATGCTGAGTTACTGAGGTAGCTAGTGGCAATACAGATAGTAGCTATAGTGTGTTCATGTGTACAGCTACGACACTACACCGTGTCATTGGCCACACAGTGTATGTCGTGTTCACTGGGACAGTAAGCCGCTTGTCGGGTAATGCTGAGTTACTGAGGTAGCTAGTGGCAATACAGATAGTAGCTATAGTGTGTTCATGTGTACAGCTACTACACTACACCGTGTCATTGGCCACACAGTGTATGTCGTGTTCACTGGGACAGTAAGCCGCTTGTCGGGTAATGCTGAGTTACTGAGGTAGCTAGTGGCAATACAGATAGTAGCTATAGTGTGTTCATGTGTACAGCTACTACACTACACCGTGTCATTGGCCATACAGTGTATGTCGTGTTCAGTGGGACAGTAAGCCGCTTGTCGGGTAATGCTGAGTTACTGAGGTAGCTAGTGGCAATACAGATAGTAGCTATAGTGTGTTCATGTGTATAGCTACGACACTACACCGTGCCATTGGCCATACAGTGTATGTCGTGTTCAGTGGGGTAGTAAGCCGCTTGTCGGGTAATACTGAGTTACTGAGGTAGCTAGTGGCAATACAGATAGTAGCGGTAGTGTGTTCATGTGTATAGCTACGACACTACACCGTGCCATTGGCCATACAGTGTATGTCGTGTTCAGTGGGACAGTAAGCCGCTTGTCGGGTAATGCTGAGTTACTGAGGTAGCTAGTGGCAATACAGATAGTAGCTATAGTGTGTTCATGTGTATAGCTACGACACTACACCGTGCCATTGGCCATACAGTGTATGTCGTGTTCAGTGGGACAGTAAGCCGCTTGTCGGGTAATACTGAGTTACTGAGGTAGCTAGTGGCAGTACAGATAGTAGCGGTAGTGTGTTCATGTGTATAGCTACTACACTACACCGTGTCATTGGCCATACAGTGTATGTCGTGTTCAGTGGGACAGTAAGCCGCTTGTCGGGTAATACTGAGTTACTGAGGTAGCTAGTGGCAGTACAGATAGTAGCGGTAGTGTGTTCATGTGTACAGCTACGACACTACACCGTGCCATTGGCCATACAGTGTATGTCGTGTTCAGTGGGGTAGTAAGCCGCTTGTCGGGTAATACTGAGTTACTGAGGTAGCTAGTGGCAGTACAGATAGTAGCGGTAGTGTGTTCATGTGTATAGCTACGACACTACACCGTGCCATTGGCCATACAGTGTATGTCGTGTTCAGTGGGGTAGTAAGCCGCTTGTCGGGTAATACTGAGTTACTGAGGTAGCTAGTGGCAGTACAGATAGTAGCGGTAGTGTGTTCATGTGTATAGCTACTACACTACACCGTGTCATTGGCCACACAGTGTATGTCGTGTTCACTGGGACAGTAAGCCGCTTGTCGGGTAATACTGAGTTACTGAGGTAGCTAGTGGCAGTACAGATAGTAGCGGTAGTGTGTTCATGTGTATAGCTACGACACTACACCGTGCCATTGGCCATACAGTGTATGTCGTGTTCACTGGGACAGTAAGCCGCTTGTCGGGTAATACTGAGTTACTGAGGTAGCTAGTGGCAGTACAGATAGTAGCGGTAGTGTGTTCATGTGTATAGCTACGACACTACACCGTGCCATTGGCCATACAGTGTATGTCGTGTTCACTGGGACAGTAAGCCGCTTGTCGGGTAATACTGAGTTACTGAGGTAGCTAGTGGCAATACAGATAGTAGCGGTAGTGTGTTCATGTGTATAGCTACTACACTACACCGTGTCATTGGCCATACAGTGTATGTCGTGTTCAGTGGGACAGTAAGCCGCTTGTCGGGTAATACTGAGTTACTGAGGTAGCTAGTGGCAGTACAGATAGTAGCGGTAGTGTGTTCATGTGTATAGCTACGACACTACACCGTGCCATTGGCCATACAGTGTATGTCGTGTTCACTGGGACAGTAAGCCGCTTGTCGGGTAATACTGAGTTACTGAGGTAGCTAGTGGCAGTACAGATAGTAGCGGTAGTGTGTTCATGTGTACAGCTACGACACTACACCGTGTCATTGGCCATACAGTGTATGTCGTGTTCACTGGGACAGTAAGCCGCTTGTCGGGTAATACTGAGTTACTGAGGTAGCTAGTGGCAGTACAGATAGTAGCGGTAGTGTGTTCATGTGTATAGCTACTACACTACATCGTGTCATTGGCCATACAGTGTATGTCGTGTTCACTGGGACAGTAAGCCGCTTGTCGGGTAATACTGAGTTACTGAGGTAGCTAGTGGCAGTACAGATAGTAGCGGTAGTGTGTTCATGTGTATAGCTACGACACTACACCGTGCCATTGGCCATACAGTGTATGTCGTGTTCAGTGGGGTAGTAAGCCGCTTGTCGGGTAATACTGAGTTACTGAGGTAGCTAGTGGCAGTACAGATAGTAGCGGTAGTGTGTTCATGTGTATAGCTACGACACTACACCGTGCCATTGGCCATACAGTGTATGTCGTGTTCAGTGAGGTAGTAAGCCGCTTGTCGGGTAATACTGAGTTACTGAGGTAGCTAGTGGCAGTACAGATAGTAGCGGTAGTGTGTTCATGTGTATAGCTACTACACTACACCGTGTCATTGGCCATACAGTGTATGTCGTGTTCAGTGGGACAGTAAGCCGCTTGTCGGGTAATACTGAGTTACTGAGGTAGCTAGTGGCAGTACAGATAGTAGCGGTAGTGTGTTCATGTGTATAGCTACGACACTACACCGTGCCATTGGCCATACAGTGTATGTCGTGTTCAGTGAGGTAGTAAGCCGCTTGTCGGGTAATACTGAGTTACTGAGGTAGCTAGTGGCAGTACAGATAGTAGCGGTAGTGTGTTCATGTGTATAGCTACTACACTACACCGTGTCATTGGCCATACAGTGTATGTCGTGTTCAGTGGGACAGTAAGCCGCTTGTCGGGTAATACTGAGTTACTGAGGTAGCTAGTGGCAGTACAGATAGTAGCGGTAGTGTGTTCATGTGTATAGCTACGACACTACACCGTGCCATTGGCCATACAGTGTATGTCGTGTTCAGTGGGGTAGTAAGCCGCTTGTCGGGTAATACTGAGTTACTGAGGTAGCTAGTGGCAATACAGATAGTAGCGGTAGTGTGTTCATGTGTATAGCTACGACACTACACCGTGCCATTGGCCATACAGTGTATGTCGTGTTCAGTGGGGTAGTAAGCCGCTTGTCGGGTAATACTGAGTTACTGAGGTAGCTAGTGGCAGTACAGATAGTAGCGATAGTGTGTTCATGTGTATAGCTACGACACTACACCGTGTCATTGGCCATACAGTGTATGTCGTGTTCAGTGAGGTAGTAAGCCGCTTGTCGGGTAATACTGAGTTACTGAGGTAGCTAGTGGCAGTACAGATAGTAGCGGTAGTGTGTTCATGTGTACAGCTACGACACTACACCGTGTCATTGGCCACACAGTGTATGTCGTGTTCAGTGGGGTAGTAAGCCGCTTGTCGGGTAATACTGAGTTACTGAGGTAGCTAGTGGCAATACAGATAGTAGCTATAGTGTGTTCATGTGTACAGCTACTACACTACACCGTGTCATTGGCCACACAGTGTATGTCGTGTTCACTGGGACAGTAAGCCGCTTGTCGGGTAATGCTGAGTTACTGAGGTAGCTAGTGGCAGTACAGATAGTAGCGATAGTGTGTTCATGTGTATAGCTACGACACTATACCGTGTCATTGGCCATACAGTGTATGTCGTGTTCAGTGAGGTAGTAAGCCGCTTGTCGGGTAATACTGAGTTACTGAGGTAGCTAGTGGCAGTACAGATAGTAGCGGTAGTGTGTTCATGTGTACAGCTACGACACTACACCGTGTCATTGGCCATACAGTGTATGTCGTGTTCACTGGGACAGTAAGCCGCTTGTCGGGTAATACTGAGTTACTGAGGTAGCTAGTGGCAGTACAGATAGTAGCGGTAGTGTGTTCATGTGTATAGCTACGACACTACACCGTGCCATTGGCCATACAGTGTATGTCGTGTTCAGTGAGGTAGTAAGCCGCTTGTCGGGTAATACTGAGTTACTGAGGTAGCTAGTGGCAGTACAGATAGTAGCGGTAGTGTGTTCATGTGTATAGCTACGACACTACACCGTGCCATTGGCCATACAGTGTATGTCGTGTTCAGTGGGGTAGTAAGCCGCTTGTCGGGTAATACTGAGTTACTGAGGTAGCTAGTGGCAATACAGATAGTAGCGGTAGTGTGTTCATGTGTATAGCTACGACACTACACCGTGCCATTGGCCATACAGTGTATGTCGTGTTCAGTGGGGTAGTAAGCCGCTTGTCGGGTAATACTGAGTTACTGAGGTAGCTAGTGGCAGTACAGATAGTAGCGGTAGTGTGTTCATGTGTATAGCTACGACACTACACCGTGCCATTGGCCATACAGTGTATGTCGTGTTCAGTGAGGTAGTAAGCCGCTTGTCGGGTAATACTGAGTTACTGAGGTAGCTAGTGGCAGTACAGATAGTAGCGGTAGTGTGTTCATGTGTACAGCTACGACACTACACCGTGTCATTGGCCACACAGTGTATGTCGTGTTCAGTGGGGTAGTAAGCCGCTTGTCGTGTAATACTGAGTTACTGAGGTAGCTAGTGGCAATACAGATAGTAGCGGTAGTGTGTTCATGTGTACAGCTACTACACTACACCGTGCCATTGGCCACACAGTGTATGTCGTGTTCACTGGGACAGTAAGCCGCTTGTCGGGTAATACTGAGTTACTGAGGTAGCTAGTGGCAGTACAGATAGTAGCGGTAGTGTGTTCATGTGTATAGCTACGACACTACACCGTGCCATTGGCCATACAGTGTATGTCGTGTTCAGTGGGACAGTAAGCCGCTTGTCGGGTAATACTGAGTTACTGAGGTAGCTAGTGGCAGTACAGATAGTAGCGGTAGTGTGTTCATGTGTATAGCTACGACACTACACCGTGCCATTGGCCATACAGTGTATGTCGTGTTCAGTGGGGTAGTAAGCCGCTTGTCGGGTAATACTGAGTTACTGAGGTAGCTAGTGGCAGTACAGATAGTAGCGGTAGTGTGTTCATGTGTACAGCTACGACACTACACCGTGTCATTGGCCACACAGTGTATGTCGTGTTCAGTGGGGTAGTAAGCCGCTTGTCGGGTAATACTGAGTTACTGAGGTAGCTAGTGGCAGTACAGATAGTAGCGGTAGTGTGTTCATGTGTACAGCTACTACACTACACCGTGTCATTGGCCATACAGTGTATGTCGTGTTCAGTGGGGTAGTAAGCCGCTTGTCGGGTAATACTGAGTTACTGAGGTAGCTAGTGGCAGTACAGATAGTAGCGGTAGTGTGTTCATGTGTACAGCTACGACACTACACCGTGTCATTGGCCATACAGTGTATGTCGTGTTCAGTGGGGTAGTAAGCCGCTTGTCGGGTAATACTGAGTTACTGAGGTAGCTAGTGGCAGTACAGATAGTAGCGGTAGTGTGTTCATGTGTATAGCTACGACACTACACCGTGCCATTGGCCATACAGTGTATGTCGTGTTCAGTGGGGTAGTAAGCCGCTTGTCGGGTAATACTGAGTTATTGCCCCACACTTGATCCGTCTTGTCACACGTGCTGTACAAACGGCGAGCGATAACAAAAATTAAACCTATTTAACCTTTAGTTTACGAAACATAAAAATACAAACCTGTATTTTTTACAAAATACAGTACCCATCTATCATGTCATTCACTTGGCCTTCACACTTATATGTGGAGGTATAGTTTAACCAGCGATGGGTAATATCACGCGAGGACTTTGCAATAAAACCCTATTAAAAATCCATGACTTGTTTTGTGTGCTTAGTTTCAAAACCTTACTATAAAAACCCTTCCTCACTAATTGTGTATTGTATTGAGGGTAGATTATCTAAAAAATGATTATTCATATTACTACGTATTAGGTGATACAAATATAATAAAAGGTGACTCCTACTTATACCTCGTGCAAAGACTCGTTGCGGCTGTGAGCTTAGGACGGTGGGGGGTGTTCCTACCCCTAATCAGCCCTCGCTCGGCCGCTCCGGGTTTTGGCCATGAGTCACCTACTGATCTCAAGCACAGCCGGTGCTAATTTATGCATTTCACCATAAAGTGTAAAATCAACCCCATTTTTGTAATCTCCATCAAATAACGAGAACATTAAGTCCAAACACGATATAATTGCGACGATATTAAGTATTTACTTTGTTTTTAAATAAAATACAGTTTACAGAACAAGATATTTCTTTAAGATTATAGATATTATGAATTAGATAATAAATTAATAAGTTCGATAGTTTTTAAACATTTATAATTCGATTTCAGTTAAATAAAATTGGTGATTTTGGCTTTACTTAGACATAAAAGGATTTTTCAGATAGAATGCGTACATGGAATTCAAAGGGAAAGAAGCGTATTTTTGCCAGAGAAAGAAGTCAATATTGAATAGTAATCGTCTCAGAGAAAATGTCTGACAGAGCTATTCATCGGAAAGCTTTGACTTTTCTCGTAGAAAATTTCGGTTTGATTTTTATAAGGAAAAAACAAATATAGACTTACAGAAAGGCAAAATAAAATGTATACCCTTATAATTCTGTCTTTATTCTCTCACGTACGCTCAATGTGTGCAATAATTTCAGTTAAAAGTATCTATAACCTTTGATCTCAAAGTTTAGAATATTTGTACTGTTATTTATTTACTTTATTCTTCTTCCAAACCGTGTTTTATAACGTTTTATAACGTAATATGTGGTTTAAAAATGGTACATTTTTTAATCACATTACAACAACTGTTTTGGTCAAAGTCACCAACTAAATATTTTGATGAACTCCCAAAGTCGCATTCTGGCAAACTGGCAAAATATTTTAAATGTTTAAACTATTTTCATAATAATACCTTAAATATTTGTCATGATTGTTTACTTATATCTCATACTCTCGTATAGATTTGCACATTCATTCAATTATAGTCAAAAATTATAAGACCTCAACTAGGTATAAAATTATTTAATTTAGTTTAATGATAACGCTTTTTTCGAGACTCAACGTTTTAATTACAATGACTGTTTCAAGTAGTATTACATTTTCTACCTGTTACCTATTAAAATTGTGCAGAAAAACTGCTTCTTTCAACATCATGAAAAATAAAACTTTATAAATAAAAGTACATCAATAAGGTATCATTTTATTGACAACCAACTAAATGTGTTTTACTCAGCTATAATGCACGAGGCTTGAAAATGTCTCTTTTGTATTTAATGAATGATATTACATTTATAGTCTAACCTACGTGACGTTATATCTATTCTGAGGTTGTGTTTAACGTTGCATTATTAACGTCTAGCACTTTCAGGGCCTAATAGCATTTCAAAATCAAGAACGAACAGGCTATTGAGGGGAGAGAATCTGAGAGGGGAGGGGGTAAGTATTAGGGAAGGGTGGGGAGCAGCAGCGATGGGACGAGGTGTAATGCTTAGTTATTGCCACATTCACAAGTTACAGGCAATTCCAACACCGTGTATCGGTTTTCATCCCTTAAGTTGAAATAGGAACCATACAACTAAAATTGGGAATAATATTTGTTGTGTTTGAAATAAGAATGAAATAGAAAGATAGATGTGTTTAAGTGAATTAAAATATTTACTTTATATTTACATACCTTAGAAGCATACGACAAAATATTCATAAACACAAATTGATTTGTTTATACTTAACATATTTATGATAAAAATATAACTACAAGGAAGGGCTTCGTACAAATATATTACCTTGTGTTCATGCTTATGCACTCTGCAAAACATGTTTTATACATAACACGTGTTGAACTGTCAGAGTTAAGAAGACGCTCATTGTGCGGTGTGATACAAGTTTAGGTTTTGCCTCTGGCTGTCAGCGAACGGATCTTACGAATATTCTTTGACAATATACGAATTCTCCTCTGTACTATAAAGTGGTACAGCCCCAACCATATAATTATAGGTTTATTTTTATTTTAGCCGATATTTTTATATGTGAAGTATGTCTAGATAACACACAAAGAATAATCATGAACTGAATATTTGTTTTCCTTTGTTTACTCAATTGCCAGATTTGTCAGTTACTGTATCTGTTGCTGCTTGACCAGATAGTTGAGGTTTTAAATATCGATAATTTATACTATTCATAGGGCCAAGCGTTTATAATAACACTGTTTGACGAATGCGCTTTAAAAAAGCTAGTAGGCTGTATATCGTCTAATGTAAGAAAAACGTTATAGTACTTGTAAAGTAAATTTCTTTTAAGCCACTCTTTACCTGAAAGTAAAATAATACATTAAGTTATGAATACTAAATATATAACAATTTTTGCACAACCCAGACTTTATTTAATGCTTATTATGTAAAAACGCCATAATGATTATATATCAAATTATTTCGTGATTAGAGTTATTGTTATTGCTCAAGGAAGAAATTATAATAAAGTGAGCCACAAAGAGGAAAATTTAACAATACATACAATTTAGTTAAATTATCTTTTGTTTCTTCTAATAAACTTAACTTATAACAACAGTAAGTATTAATAAAATATAAATTATATAGTACTATAGTAAAGACAAGTTCCCAAATCGTCTAATCGTCCCTATAGGTTAAATTTCACCCCGAACAATTTTCGTGATACCTGTTAAACAGTTATTAAAATTATCATGTATAATCAAGTTAAGTTGTGTGTTTTCAGTGACTTACTGTTTGATAAAGAAACAATTTATTGTCACAAAACTGTTATTCTAATCCTTTTGTTTAAAGATATATTATAATTACATTTTGAATAAAAAACTCTATTGAAATCTATTTGTAATTAAGGTTAATTATAATTACAACTAAAGTATCCATGGTATTTAGGTTTTAATATTTATTTCATGACTAATTTATTTGTATATAATAATTATTATTTAAAATATATACGTATGTTTTAAATAAGTCAAAAGACTACTTGTGTATTACTAATTAGTAGATCCAGTAATAACTAATAATTATTAATTAGTTACTGATTAGTAACCACTAGTTATGTAACAAAATCCTCTATTGCTATTGCAACAAAGGATTTTAAACGTAATTTTGTAATTTTAGATTATTAAAAATGATAGTTGACCTTTTTTAGTATACAATTATCTAGGTATTATTGTGAAGGGCTAAATTAACAACAAAGGTATCTTATTACTAATCTCAAAGTATCTATATCTTGACTATGCGCTAGCTATCACAGACAGAGCATTGTATTAATATGATTGATTTAGTTAATTATTCAAGATGGTATCATCTGAATCCTGTCAGATGAACATAGCTGTATGTGATATTATACGCTGTAATCTAGTATACAACTAATCAAAGCACTAACGATTATGTTATCAAGTTTTAAACAATAGACCATTGAAAATAGTTGTTAATATAATTACTAAGAAACAACGATTTTAGGGGAGACATTTCGAGGAAAGATTTACGGTACAATTTCCACTTGTTTGTCCGTGTTCATGTGACCATGTCCGTGCAAATATAAAAGCAGCGGTTCGACGATACTTGTAACATTACTTGCCGCACAAAAATGTTTAGGTTTAGTTCCAAGTTTCACCACGACCTACTCCTGAGCAGCAGCACCAGTGACCCTGATCAACTCTTAATACAACGCTGGTCAGAAGCAAAAAAGAATAAAACTTGTTCTATATATATATTGTGAAATCCAATCAAACCATGCAGTATTTTATGCACTGCGTCAATAAAACACCGCAGTTAGAATTATGACAGGCCTATGCCCCAGAGACAGCTGCAGGGAAGCACTCACCACACTAAATATCATGACAGTTACGGCGCTATGAATCAGAGAGGTATCTACATGGAGAAAGGTCCAACACAAAGAAGGTTAGACCTCCACAGTCATGACACGAGACATGTACTCCTGAGCAGCAGCACCAGTGACCCTGATCAACTCTTAATACAACGCTGGTCAGAAGCAAAAAAGAATAAAACTTGTTCTATATATATATTGTGAAATCCAATCAAACCATGCAGTATTTTATGCACTGCGTCAATAAAACACCGCAGTTAGAATTATGACAGGCCTATGCCCCAGAGACAGCTGCAGGGAAGCACTCACCACACTAAATATCATGACAGTTACGGCGCTATGCATCAGAGAGGTATCTACATGGAGAAAGGTCCAACACAAAGAAGGTTAGACCTCCACAGTCATGACACGAGACATGTACACCCTTCAAGATTCATGCTACCCCCACACCGAAAATCATTGTTTGAGAAAAAACCTTATTACATTTTAAAAACACAATCTCTTGCCAGAATACATCAGAAAACTATATGGAAATGATTTGATGACCATATTCTCTGGGTTGTTAAAAAATCGACCCTTCTATTCAAAAGAAGAATTTCTACATTGGAGAGACATTTATTCACAACCAACAAAAGTTCTATCCCTTGCTAAATACTATGGCAATTTGTACAATTTTTTATTACAAATCTGAATATATTGTAATTGTCTTGAAGCCATTATAT
Source organism: Allygus modestus (assembly GCA_963675035.1). Taxonomy (NCBI): domain Eukaryota; kingdom Metazoa; phylum Arthropoda; class Insecta; order Hemiptera; family Cicadellidae; genus Allygus; species Allygus modestus. The sequence goes on along the minus strand of OY776115.1, from coordinate 28,241,083 downwards.
TTCTCGAAAAAAAATTAATTATATAGCCAGAGTCGGATGGTGAGGAAGTCGGACAGCGTCAAATCAGGACACTTTACAAAGTGTCCGGGTTTGTCGCCTACGTAAGGCGTAAAATCTGGACACTTTAATTTCTGTACAGATGCGTCAAAGTAGGACAGCGTCAAACCCGGAAGTCTGGTTTACTTTTTAACCAGACTGTACACGCCCTTCAATCAGATGTCCAACGAGGGTCCAGTCTTCTCCCATTTGTTGTCATTGGCTGGCCGTCTGCCAAATCAGTCATCATCGTTACTGAGAACCGATAACCCCGATAATGTCATGTTAATTATTTTACAGAAGAAAAGCTAAGGACATGTTTACGATTTATTGCCTAACGAATCAAGAGAATATTATGTTCTCTCTGCGTATGTTGCGTGCCATAGGCATTAAACTGGATGGCAAGATTTAATATCTACAGTTTGACAGGTCATATAACTGTGATTAGTAAATATGTTTACATTTCTGTATTAGTTCTGCATTTAATACTACTAGTAAAATTACTAAGGGAGATTTTAAAGAGCTTCTTAAGAAGGTAGGGCAGCATCACGAACACTAATGGGGTTTGGGTATGAGGGTCATTGTTTCATTTAGGGTGAGAAATAAGTGTGTTTTGTCGCGTGCGTAAGCCGTCAAACCCGGACACTTTTATTTCTGTGCAGATGCGTCAAAGTAGGAAAGCGACAAATCGGGCCTAAAAATAAGTCCTGATTTTACGATGATGTCTGACTTTATCGCTGTCCGCATTTGGCGCTGTCCCATATTTATATGTGCGACTGTGTAATTGACTAGTGGTAAAATTGTTATTTTGAATCTGTTAAATACACAATACTTTAAAGTAAACGTGCACAAAGTCGTAACAACCGCAATATTTATGTGCCAGTTTTATTGAACCAGAGAATATTTGTCAGATACATAACATAACCTATGACAGGTCAAAGTGGAAACTGTGAGGCTACTAGACTGAGGTGTTTGTTTGCCCCAATCTCGAGTGGTTGTATGGCAAAGCCGTTATTGAGAAGTCATTGCACATTTAGACTGCGTTTGTTTGTGATTCTGAGTCAACTACCAAAAATCTCCACTTATTTCAATAAAATATATTTGTTTGATAAAAGAAAGAAGTCCATGAACAGTATAAAAGAGATATTTCAATGACGACGGGGTTAAGAGATCATCTATTGCAGTTAGTGCGATTATAAGATGTTATAGTGAACGGTACAACTTAACAAGAGATACACATGAGACGTCGCATAACAGTTATAGAATGTTTACTCTCTCTGAAAGAGGAAAGAGATTGAATAGAAAATCCGCTTAGAGAGTGAGAGTGCGATAGCGAGTGGGTGACAGTTATCTTTCAGCGGGAACAGCTGAGATCGTGGGTTGTTTACATCGGAATATTCTTCTGAATAAGAAATAAATGCTTAGATAATGTTGTTGTTTATAATGTATATGTGGGTTTATTTTACAGAGAGATTTACAATATATTATAGATGTACGAGCAAATTAAAATCTGCATGTCACGATAACCCTGGAAGGTCACCAAATATTTGTTAATGTGTGTTAAACAAGATTGCTGCTAATGTTATTTTAATTCATACAAATACTGCGCAGATCCTGTCATGTCACTAATCTGTATTTTTATTTTGAAATCGTATGACTTAGTACTATTTGTTCCTATAAATAATTGAGATTTGTTTTTATTTGCACATGTGTCATCATTTCCAAAAATATATTCTCGATTGTTTGTGAGCACTTGTATTAACAACTTAAAAAAAAATGATTCTAACAGCTAAGGAGTTAATTATAGATGTAACACTATATGGTTGAATCAATTTATGATCATATCAGAAGTGACTCTCTCCTGGTTTTCATTTGTTTAAAATAAAACATGTAAGGTATGCAAAAGGTGAAAAAGCAAAGTATTTTACAATACTTAAGAGTCAAAACTTAATGATGCTTGTAAAACTGTTCAAATTAATTTGTATCATCAAAATACCCAATGTACACATTAGCACTAAGATAACTTTATAGCAATGCCACTTCAAGTAAGGAGAGACGTCCTATAACATAACTGACATTAGAACAGACAGTACTAATTCACAACACAATCTGATCAATATGGGATAGGGGGCGTACAGCATCATAGCAATAACCAAAACAGCAGTTGGTAATATGATAACCAAATCGATACTAATTGAATTACCTCTTCAATTTATTTAATTATTTTTGTTTCATAACAGGCAATCTTTTATATAGTTTTCTTTTGTGAATACCAAATATACTAAAAATGGAATATTTAGTTTAGTGACCCTCTCGCTACATAGACCTTTGGACTATCGCTGTTAAAAACATCGCTCACCTAAAGAACTGTTGACTATTTATAAGCCAGATTTGTTTAACGTTTCACAAACAAAAGACTGTACGGTACTGAATGAAATAAAATATTTTGTCCATTTTCGTGTGGAGGAGGAATAAAAATAACACTTACTTGGTAAAGTATCATGTCATTTTTGTGAGGACAGTGGTTAGAACCAATGTGTACATAAGTTTAAATATACATGGTGAGGTTATGTATAAATTGCGAGATCCATTCAAACTGAAGATAAAATATAAAATAGACTTTGCATAGTTGTAATATTAGGTACAAAGATATAACTCATTTTCTCTACGTAATACTTGACAAAACAACATCAAGCTACAAGGTTTAATCTTGGTTCCAAATGCATAAATAAACTTCATTGAAAAGTAATTGAAACAAAACAAAAGTTTTGAGTGGCGAGTCGGCAATCCCTTTTATAGCTTAAAAATTTTGGATATTCTCCTAGTTGAGAACACATTCCAAATTCTAGCATTCAATTACTGCTTAGATTACTGCTTTCAATTCTAGCTTAGATTCCAAAACTGCTTTCTATTATATTTTCTCGAAGCACGCACCCTGACACAACATCTGTAGGCAAAATATATTCCCTTTATATGAAACTTAAATATTACTTCTGATATAATGTTATTGCTAAATGTAAAACATGCACCAGTATTACCTGGCTATATCCAATATTCCATGAAATATGTCAAATTCTTGATATATATTCTCAGGCTTGAGATGAACATCGTGTAGCTGCATGAATTAGCTTTGAAATATAATCGGCTTTTATATCACAATATATGATTAGGCTATGTCAATATGATACTGAATTTATATCGCAATACAATCAGTATATTAGTTAAGATAGGGCATGAAACAGTCAAACAACAGTCGATATGGCGTGACTAAACAATGGAAATCGTTTAAAACCTTGAATTGAATATTAGTGGTGAAATTCCATTGGCGGTGAAAGTGCTATTAGTGGTAAAAATTGTATAAGTAAGTTAAATCTATCTAACGTTTTAGTCCAAATTAAGGCCAATACAATTTAGGATTGCAACAGAATTTGCACAGATATAAAAACCTAATAATCAAAATTAGTAGCATAATAATTATATTACCAGCAACAAAAATGTTGCAAGCCCATACATTTGTAACTCTTACAGTTGTTAGCCAAACTGCATTTAACAGGCTGATTAGACTTCGATAGTAAAATATAAATTATTATTGTATTAAACACCTGGTTTTGTTTCAAGTTAAACTGATATCCACATTAAGATGTAGAACATCGCATGTGGTAAAACCCCTTTTTCCTTTTATGAATAGTAATATTTTGTTTTTTATTTGCAGTAGCAAATTTAAAATATTTATGTGCATGTAGACACGTCTAACCCTCCATTTGTGCTTCACAAAATCGTGTATTTCATTTGACTATGAAATGTAAAATTAATAAACCTGGCAGTCCAATATTGTTGTCTAATAGGTACTAAAAACAAAGTTGTACTATTAAAATGTTTCTTCGTTAATTAATGTAAGTTATTAAAAGGGTTAAAATATTTATGTGCATGTAGACACGTCTAACCCTCAATTTGTGCTTCACAAAATCGTGTATTTCATTTGACTATGAAATGTAAAATTAATAAACCTGGCAGTCCAATATTGTTGTCTAATAGGTACTAAAACACAGTTGTACTATTAAAATGTTTCTTCGTTAATTAATGTAAGTGATTAAAAGTGTTTATGGTTAAAAATGGTATTATTTTGACGATAAATTCAAAATGTAAAGCTACAGGGATTTCCCATCTATATGTTGAAAAACAAATAATATAAAGACATAGTTGTATAACGTTTTATCATTTCAGTTTTTATTTTAGAAATTCTAACCGGTAATATTAAAATATCATGAATAGTCATAAAATAATATATATATTGATATTTATTTTGTTAAGCTTTTTCATTGTTTAAAATTTTAACTTTCAAAACAATAGTTTGAAAACCTAAATCTCGTATTAATTTTAGAGGCTATGGTATGTTATAACAATTCTTCTAATTGGCTTCTGTTTTTCGGAATTATTATTTCAAAACTTTATATTAGTATTGTAGATTGCTTAGAAAAAGACAATATAATCATTTTATGTTGTTTTATTATATTTTAAATGTGGTTTTTTATACTAAAACTATTACGCGTCCACGTTTATAACTCCTGTTTGGTTCAACGATTAAATGGAATTTGATAAACGGCTTGAAATTATACCACATTTGGGTTGTGTCAATTTCCAAACTAAATGAAACCTGGTAGTTTGGACATTGCCCAAAAATAAGGTTATACATCTAATAATCACTAAAACAATTCACTATAAAATTGCATACAGAATTCCTTCAAAATCAGGCAATTAGTGTGGCCTCATTTATTTATACATCCAGGCATACAGACATACAGACTGCACCATGGAAATAGCTTTTTGTTTCAGGAGCATCATATTGGATGGTTCCATCAATAACAAATTCTTTAGACCTTACCAAAACAATACGTACTACAAATATTATGTATTTAAGTAGGCAAAATAAAACATCAGTACTCAATTGGATTGGCAAATTAAATTATATTACATTGATTTCAATAACATGAAACACATATTAAATTGTTCAATGGTGGACACAGACTTTAGAAATACAATTAATTGACTACTCGTTACCACAGAGCCTCGTGTAACTGCATGAACTAGCTTAATTAACAGCATGAGTGGGGCTCATATCGCAACATGCTCTATGTGATTAGACTGTGTCAATAGGGCGATGATTTGATATCGCAATATTATCAGTGTACTAGTTGGGGAGAGCACGGAAGCTTATTACTACAGTCGGCATAGCAAAACTAAACACCGATATTGGTTATAACCTATCAACAGGAGTGTAACAGTAAAGTGTTTCTATAGTTGCAAATAGTAAATACAGTAGTAGGTTTTAAAATCAATTTCTACAAAATTGTAAATTCGTGGAATAAAGATAAACATAGTTTTTCATAAAGGCCTATGATTTTATCCAGGGCATAACAATAGTAAGTTTTTATATTTTCGCTTTTTAACATAATTAATATGCAAGTAGGGAAATGACTTGGCTTATAATGAAATTTACATGACGTTAGTTAATTTAACGTAATCAGTTTCAAAGACTTTTTGCCAGCATAAATAGCGTAAAATAATTTTTTTAAACATTTAAATCTCTTTTGTTTATATTTCAATCGCAGTGAGCTTTATGAGCATGTTCAACTGTCTGTCTCTACATCTGAGTCTAAACTAACATTATGTAGATTTTATACTCAATTTTTTTATAAATCTACATAGTTTAAACCTAGATAGCGTAACAACAATTTCGACGTCTCCAAATTTACAACTAGAGCAACTTGAGCAAATTGTTGCGATGCCTTCAATCATATTTCCTCAATTACTTGGACTTTTGACTATCTCAAACATATCAGAATGGATATATTTTGACTAATTTCCGTTTACTTGGCAAATTAAATCATGTCTCAACGGAACTAATGTTAATACATAAAAAAAATTGAAAATTTGTATTTAGCAAGTGCCGTTAGTACAGTGATAAAAATTAAATTTACCTTATATAAATAGGTATAGCACTTACGTATCAATTCTAATAATGTCTGTATCGAATTGACTGAAATGTATTTGACAAAACAGTTTTTGTATATGTATCCAACATGGAGTCAAAAATAATACGAAGTTAAGGTTAATATAATAATGAAAACAAAATAAATTGTTCTAACAAAATATAAACAAATATAATAATTCAAAATGACAAATTTAATTTAATTTAAAGTAACGTGAAATTTTTATACATATTTACTTTATTTTGACACTTGAGATAATAGCTGTTTGCACTAAATATATAATATAGCTTACCGCTAAATACAGCATGTAGGTCAAATAACAGACATATCTAATCTGGTACGATAAGCATTGCAAATATTTCAATTACATTTTTCAATAAATTTCATATTTTAAGATTATATTTAGCTGTTTGTTTATACCAGATAGGTTTACGTTTAAATTTGCATTTGGAGGTAAAAAATACCCGCTTTTACAACATGGATGTGAAAACCTGGACCTCATGCAAATGATGGGTTGATGTGTTTCTAAGCTATTTTACATTCCTCCATGATTTCACAATTAAATGAAAACATTTTTTATGTAAATTATGTTTCTAATATCTAATCTTTGTTTAACGGAGTATTGTATAAAATAATGTAACTGATACAATAACAAGAAACTAATGTAACTGTACAACTAAAATATCTAACTTTTTTAACTAACTTTAAATTTGATAATTATTTTTATTTTAATAATTAAATTTCTTTTACAAAATATGTATTTTTAATGCATTCAAATCTATAGAACCTTTCTTGTAGCAATTTCATAATTAAATATAACAATATATTAAAATTATAACAACATAAGGTGCTTTTAAAAGGTGAAATTATATTTTAATTTTATCTGCAAGTTTTTTCCCCCTATATAGTATGTGTACATGGTTTTGTATTTGTTTTTATTTGTAAATAAATGTTATTTGATTTGATTTCTATATTTAAAAGTCGAATTCAAAATTTCATCCTGGCAAGGTTGAAGCAGAAAACCTAAATCTTATCAGAGGCGATATCTACAGTCAAATATGCTTTAGATATCACTGTTTTTTTTTAGTTTTTTTTTACAATAATAGCTGAATATGATGCATTGTGTACGGCTTCAGGATTACAGTAACATAATCTTGGATGGGCTTGAGGTTTTAGATGTATAGTTTATATTCGATTTTTACTAGTAAAACAATTCTCAAGCTTCTATTGATTAAAAGCCTGTAATTAACAATTTCCGATTTAAATTTATTACTTATAAATTATTGAATCCAAGCAACTGACAGTTCACATGGTAGTTGGTATGGCCTCACACGTCACAATTTCACAGGGATATGAACAGATGGTATCTATCATGATACAGTCTTGTACCAGACATCAATGTGAAATTTCGGGTTTAACTTGCTGTCACTAATAATCATTGTCTGATTTTTACTTTCCCCTATAAGAAAAGTAATACTTCCGTAAAATCTTTCGAATTTGAGATGCTAAAAATACTTTTGTTTTGAGCTTGCTGAAATTAATATATAAGGTAGTTTGGTTTTCGAAGTTATGTCTGACTGTCTACTTGTCTGGATAGCAGTAATCTACAGTATCTCTGGATTTGTCTTTAAAATTGTATAATGTAATGGTCACTCCTCCTTCTCCCCCCCCCTAACAAAAAACCTATAAAACATTAAATATTCAATTTTAAAAAAGGTCTAAGTCTCGAAGTACCAAAAACTATTTTACTTTTATTTAAGATATTTACAAAAAAATATAATCGTTATATCTAATTGTATAAGTAGAGAGAAACTAGCAAAGAGACCCCACAATCGGCGCTTTTTTCCCATGTTATTCTTATGGGGATCAGTTTTTGCACCGACGCCCGATCCCGCCTTACACAAGTTTCCTTGTTAGCCTATACTAATGTCCAACCCTTGCCTATATTAAATATATTTTCCCAATCCCCATCCCTCCTCTATATTTTTAAAAATTAATTTTCAAATTCAGGCTAAAAAACTATCTTTAGTGTTTATGGTCCGATTTGTCTGCAATTTGGATATGTTATTGTCCTAGGCAAATGTTTTAATAAATTCCACTTACATTTCCCAAATTCACTATAACGGTCAAATTAAAAAATATTTTTTGAAAAATACTATAGTGCCAATTGCCACCTTCTTTATTAACTGTCCGATTTGTCTTCAATTTGGATATGTTATTGTCCTAGGCAAGTGGTTTTATAAATTCCACTTACATATCCCAAATTCACTATTACGGTCAAATTAAAAAATATTTTTGAAAAATACTGCCAATTGCCAACTTCTTTATTTACTGCCCGATTTATTTCAAATTTGGATATGTTATTGACCTAGGCAAGTGTTTTAATAAATTCCACTTACATATCCCAAATTCACTATTACAGTCAAATTAAAAAATATTTTTGAAAAATACTGCCAATTGCCAACTTCTTTATTTACTGTCCGATTTGTTTAAAATTTAGATATGTTATTGTCCTAGGCAAGTGTTTTAATAAATTCCACTTACATTTCCCAAATTCACTATTACGGTCAAATTAAAAAATAGTTTTGAAAAATACTGCCAATTGCCAACTTCTTTATTTACTGTCCGATTTGTTTAAAATTTAGATATGTTATTGTTATAGGCAAGTGTTTTAATAAATTAGCCTTACATTTCCCAAATTCACTATTACAGTCAAATTAAAAAATATTTTTGAAAAATACTGCCAATTGCCAACTTCTTTATTTATGGTCTGATTTGTTTAAAATGTATATATGTCATTATTCTAGGCTAGTGTATATGTACCATCCACATTTGACAAATTAACTATAATGGTCAAATTTAAAAAATATTTTGAAAAATATACTAACAATTTCAAACTTCTTTATTTACTGTCTGATTTATTTTCGGATATGTTATAGCTCTTATATAGGTAACAAGACCACACTACCACACGTTCCACTACCCCTTATAATACAGTATTTTGTCTTTTTTGTTTGTTTATTTTGCTGTAATCCCAAAACTGACTTTGCTGTTTATTGTCCGATTTGCCTACACTTTGGATATTGTCCTAAGAATTTATTGTCTGATTTATTTTTGGATATGTTATAGCCCCCAACTATTATATCTAAAATTACAATATTATTTCCACCTATAATACAGTTGATGTGTTGTTTGTTTTGCCGCAACCTAAAAACTAACATTGGTATTTGTGTTTTTACAAAACTATATTTTGTAAATTACTACCAATAACTCCTTTATTTACTTTTCAACTTGTTATATCCCCTTATATCTAAATTTACCGTATATTATTTACCTTTTAGTGCTGTTTTGTCGTAACCAAACTTTGGATATGACTGCAATATATTACTGGCCATTGCATAAGTAAATACCCCATTTCCAAATTCACTATTACGGTTGGATTAAAAAAAATAAATACAAGCTTATTATATACATCCAGCTGATAAGTAATATATATCTACAAAATATTTATGGTCAGAACTGCCTAAATTTTGGATATGTTTTAAGCCAATGCGATAGCAAAAAATAAATTTTTAAAACCCAAAACAACTAAACACAAAACACTAATCTTTCTTTGTGTTTGTTTGGAGTAGTCTTTATTTTATCCAACTTAATTTTAATTTTGTAGTTAAAATCAAACTTCCCACATTCTAGCTCCCTTTCCAGCCAGTGGTTGGAGACATAAAGGTTACGAATATTTTCAAACTGTACAATATATCTTTTTCTACCCCTATGTTGGACTTGTTTAATAGCGCTTATTAATAATTCCGCACCATATTCCAAATCCTCCAGTCTACTACATTCTTTAAATTTAACATTGCCTTTAATATCTTGCATCTCTATGTCTTCTTGTCCAACATCATCCCACTCATTGTTACGGAAACTTAGGTTTTCTATTTTTGGAAAGGAATTGCCATAAAATGTTGCGGTTCCGTTAGTGTTAAAGCTTGCAAGTGGCTCGTTGGTAGGTAGATAAATAATGTCCAAATCACCACTGTATGGCAACACGCTATAACCTTGCCTATTCTTATTTATCTCTATAAATACAGTTTTACAGACACCTTTAACATAGTATACACCCCTCCGTCCATCCTTTTCTGCCAACACTCCCACAAACTTGTTGTTTACTACAAACGCATACACTATATAATGTCCATAATGCTCTAGATCCTCCCAACGTCGCAGGAAGTAATCTTTTAATTTATCCTCTCTTTCCCTTCTTTCTTGTTCTTTAGCCAACCGTGCTTTGTATTCCTCTGCAACAGTATTTTCCACATATTCCAATTTACGCTTATTACTGTCAATGTCTTCTAATTCCAATTTCCTCTTTTTGGAACAACTCTCTAAGAAAGGCTTGGAAAGTGGCTCTATTTCTTTAATAGTGTATGGGTACAGTTTATTGGTCCGCCTTCTTAAAACGTAGGGAGTAAGGTTAGGACTTTCCACTAAGCCTAATTCTTCTAAATTGATGTGTTTAGGTATAGTGGAGAGAGGTGTATTTGATTTTGTAAAACATGTGCCCCCAGATTTGATGTAACACTTATGCTTTACACTTATGGCATCAGGAAACTCCTCTATTACCTCTACATAGTTAGTTGGTAAACAGTTAAAGCTAAATGCAGATAGAGCATACTTTATTGACTTTTCCCTTTGTGTACTATCTTTTGGCAGTTTTAGTTGTACTCCAGTTATCTTCTTCGTATTACTACTACCCCAATATGCGTATTGTAATAAATCGTTAAACACTAAACAACAACTGTTTTGTAATTGATTGGCAACTTTCACCCACATCTTATGCAGAGGTACAGCATAGAATGGAGCATTTTGAAAGTACCGTTTGTTGTCTTCTATTAGACTTAAACAATCTCTTAAAGGTTCAAACCCTTTACCAAAACCTCTACAATAGTTATAGATTGTTGCCTCTAACCTTGTTATTCCATTCTCTCTAGCTAGTTTAGACGAGAACGTTTCTTTTAGTCTCGCATCTGGACAGTTTACAAAGTTTATTATATGGTTTCCTATACTTTTAATTACTCCAGGGCTTGTAATCTGGCATATAAATTTATTATATATTTTTACCCTGCTATTTACATTAAACCATGTTAAACAGTCTATACTAACATTATCTACAATAACATTATATCCATTCTTGTACGCCCCATGGTAGCAAAAGTTAAAGTTTTCTGTAAGATATTGGCACATTTCCTCTTTATTAAATATTGCAGCCAAATCTAGTGTTATATCAAAATCCATAAGATAGTACATTTCTTTTTCCAGATCTTGCAGTATCTTTGGAAGATCTTCCAACAAATCCTTAATTTTAACATTTGCAAGCTCTATTTTATAGGGAATTGCTATAGGATCATCATACTTTTGTTTAATTTGGTCAATATCTTTCTTTATTATTTGTAACACACCCTCGCTTTGGACCCCAGAGGACCTCTCCAAGGAGAATGGTAGTTTGGCCACAACACCATGTCGAGCTAAAGAGAACTTTTTAAATATTCCTCGTAAGTAGCTATTAAACGAGCCACATATTTCCTTCTTAACTTTAAATTTATTCCGAACGTCCCCATCACAATCCGTAACATTGGTTATCTTAACTAACATTATGTTATCACAAAACGCATCCGTTATAGATGTTAAGTTATTTAATTTTGTTTCGCCCTCGCAATAGTTTATATTACCTATGTCTGTAAGAAGGTTATTATTACGTAGATTTTCTAATAAAAACCATATACCGAATCTTTCGTTAGTAGGTTTAATACAATTTCCCAATAAATGGCTAACAGAGTACATTTCTTTTATACAAAAAAAAGTAGCGGAAACATGTAAACAGGACAGATTACACTATAGGTATATATGTGTTGTAAATATATGGATATTGTATATAAACATAGGCGAGCGGTAAGTGTAACATGTAAGTGGACACCTAGACCCATACGGAATACCCACTATTAATATAATTCCAAATTCGACTAAATAAGTTTATAGTCTCAATATAATTAACATATTAACTAACGGTGCCATCCCGCATTAGTACCCAAATTGTCGAAATTCTATAACTGTCTATTCTTAGTCCTTGTATTAGGTTTTGTACTATTAAACCCTACATTCTTATCCTGTGCAGTAGAGTAATATATGTATTTAATACAGATACGCACATTCTACAAGACCTGTACATCTGTTGTATAAGCAGCAGAATAGACGTCTCACCCATTGTGTTGTTGTAAGTAAAACATAAATGTAAATTGTGCTGGATACAACCGGCCAGATATTAGACAGGAAATGTGTTGGAAGTGTATTGCCAAATAGTAAGACAAACACCACATAGTGCAGCATGTAAGCAATCCATTACTATTTAGACAAATATCAGTCAGTATTGGTACAAAATCCGATATATTAGCCAAACCCAGTCCAAACATTGTGTCCTCAAAATGTTATGATTGTGTTCAATTTGTTTATATTACATATATTTCTTACACAATTTACAAACTATTTTTGTGTCAGTTGACAGAACCTGTAAAGTTGTGTTAAATGGCTGTAAACCAGTAACTGTGCCTGTGTCCAAATGTGTTGGAGTGTGTTATTGTGTCTGTGCATTTGTGTTGTTTTATAAACTTTAAATATTACTATGTCCTTATACTCTTACTATTTCTGTTACTATAATATTTATTTTTTACTGTTTGTTTTCCAAGTTTGATTGTGGGTCAAATCTGGGGGCACATGTTTTACAAAATCAAATACACCTCTCTCCACTATACCTAAACACATCAATTTAGAAGAATTAGGCTTAGTGGAAAGTCCTAACCTTACTCCCTACGTTTTAAGAAGCCGGACCAATAAACTGTACCCATACACTATTAAAGAAATAGAGCCACTTTCCAAGCCTTTCTTAGAGAGTTGTTCCAAAAAGAGGAAATTGGAATTAGAAGACATTGACAGTAATAAGCGTAAATTGGAATATGTGGAAAATACTGTGCAGAGGAATACAAAGCACAGTTGGCTAAAGAACAAGAAAGAAGGGAAAGAGAGGATAAATTAAAAGATTACTTCCTGCGACGTTGGGAGGATCTAGAGCATTATGGACATTATATAGTGTATGCGTTTGTAGTAAACAACAAGTTTGTGGGAGTGTTGGCAGAAAAGGATGGACGGAGGGGTGTATACTATGTTAAAGGTGTCTGTAAAACTGTATTTATAGAGATAAATAAGAATAGGCAAGGTTATAGCGTGTTGCCATACAGTGGTGATTTGGACATTATTTATCTACCTACCAACGAGCCACTTGCAAGCTTTAACACTAACGGAACCGCAACATTTTATGGCAATTCCTTTCCAAAAATAGAAAACCTAAGTTTCCGTAACAATGAGTGGGATGATGTTGGACAAGAAGACATAGAGATGCAAGATATTAAAGGCAATGTTAAATTTAAAGAATGTAGTAGACTGGAGGATTTGGAATATGGTGCGGAATTATTAATAAGCGCTATTAAACAAGTCCAACATAGGGGTAGAAAAAGATATATTGTACAGTTTGAAAATATTCGTAACCTTTATGTCTCCAACCACTGGCTGGAAAGGGAGCTAGAATGTGGGAAGTTTGATTTTAACTACAAAATTAAAATTAAGTTGGATAAAATAAAGACTACTCCAAACAAACACAAAGAAAGATTAGTGTTTTGTGTTTAGTTGTTTTGGGTTTTAAAAATTTATTTTTTGCTATCGCATTGGCTTAAAACATATCCAAAATTTAGGCAGTTCTGACCATAAATATTTTGTAGATATATATTACTTATCAGCTGGATGTATATAATAAGCTTGTATTTATTTTTTTTAATCCAACCGTAATAGTGAATTTGGAAATGGGGTATTTACTTATGCAATGGCCAGTAATATATTGCAGTCATATCCAAAGTTTGGTTACGACAAAACAGCACTAAAAGGTAAATAATATACGGTAAATTTAGATATAAGGGGATATAACAAGTTGAAAAGTAAATAAAGGAGTTATTGGTAGTAATTTACAAAATATAGTTTTGTAAAAACACAAATACCAATGTTAGTTTTTAGGTTGCGGCAAAACAAACAACACATCAACTGTATTATAGGTGGAAATAATATTGTAATTTTAGATATAATAGTTGGGGGCTATAACATATCCAAAAATAAATCAGACAATAAATTCTTAGGACAATATCCAAAGTGTAGGCAAATCGGACAATAAACAGCAAAGTCAGTTTTGGGATTACAGCAAAATAAACAAACAAAAAAGACAAAATACTGTATTATAGGGGGTAGTGGAACGTGTGGTAGTGTGGTCTTGTTACCTATATAAGAGCTATCCGAAAATAAATCAGACAGTAAATAAAGAAGTTTGAAATTGTTAGTATATTTTTCAAAATATTTTTTAAATTTGACAATTATAGTTAATTTGTCAAATATGGATGGTACATATACACTAGCCTAGAATAATGACATATATAAATTTTAAACAAATCAGACCATAAATAAAGAAGTTGCCAATTGGTAGTATTTTTCCAAATTTTTTAAAATTTAACCGCAATATTTGTAAAATGTGGATGGTGCATATACACTAGCCTACAACAATAACATATCCAAATTTTAAACAAATCGGACAGTAAATAAAGAAGTTGGCAATTGGCAGTATTTTTCAAAAATATTTTTTAATTTGACTGTAATAGTGAATTTGGGAAATGTAAGGCTAATTTATTAAAACACTTGCCTATAACAATAACATATCTAAATTTTAAACAAATCGGACAGTAAATAAAGAAGTTGGCAATTGGCAGTATTTTTCAAAAATATTTTTTAATTTGACTGTAATAGTGAATTTGGGATATGTAAGTGGAATTTATTAAAACACTTGCCTAGGTCAATAACATATCCAAATTTGAAATAAATCGGGCAGTAAATAAAGAAGTTGGCAATTGGCAGTATTTTTCAAAAATATTTTTTAATTTGACCGTAATAGTGAATTTGGGATATGTAAGTGGAATTTATTAAACCACTTGCCTAGGACAATAACATATCCAAATTGAAGACAAATCGGACAGTTAATAAAGAAGGTGGCAATTGGCACTATAGTATTTTTCAAAAAATATTTTTTAATTTGACCGTTATAGTGAATTTGGGAAATGTAAGTGGAATTTATTAAAACATTTGCCTAGGACAATAACATATCCAAATTGCAGACAAATCGGACCATAGACACTAAAGATAGTTTTTTAGCCTGAATTTGAAAATTAATTTTTTTAAATATAGAGGAGGGATGGGGATTGGGAAAATATATTTAATATAGGCAAGGGTTGGACATTAGTATAGGCTAACAAGGAAACTTGTGTAAGGCGGGATCGGGCGTCGGTGCAAAAACTGATCCCCATAAGAATAACATGGGAAAAAAAGCGCCGATTGTGGGGTCTCTTTGCTAGTTTCTCTCTACTTGTATACTACATGAATATACTGTGTAAACCCGTAGTACAAGAAACCTAACCAATGTGATTAAAACTTTAAATTTTTCAAATAATTATTCCATTATTGTCTATAATGCATGTGGCTCAGGTTTGGGAATGACTAATATAAAAGCCACTGCTTCTATTATTCCAATGCAAATTGAACGGCTAAAAGCACATGATGAGCATTTTATTATTCGTTTACATTGAAAAAAATATACAACTTATAACAAACAATACTTCTAAAATTGCATAACCCTTTTAAATATAATCAATAAATTAATACATAGATGTCAAATACTCATATAAATAAACAGCTTCTGTGGGTTAATTACTTCTTGGTACGAGGATATGCCTGCAAACTTTACTTAAATGTTTTATTATTACTTTCGATGCCTTAAACAATATAATATACTTTAAAAAAATGCTTAAATATAACTGGTTTATAATTTCGATTGTCATATATTTATTTAAAAAGTTTATTAATCTTCAACAAATGATTGACCTACAGTATAATGATTTAAATTCTTTTAAAATAACATCATGAAATTAAAAAAAAAATTTTCAGCTGAGTGTAGCCTACGTGAAGCAAGCTATAGACGCTTTCGTTTAATCTAAACAGCATATATGTCTAAGAACGCTTATTGTATATTCATGTATTAAGTGCATAAGAATACAAATATCGGAGCAGCAGAACATTTTGAGACCAAGATCCATTAGCTAAATGGTTCTTAATGGAGCATCAATCTTAGCGGCGTTGTAGCTGTCAAAGGCTGAACATGTGGTAAGGACTGGAGAGTGATTTAATGTTCTAGGATAATATATATTTGTGTGAGAGTTTAGCCGGCCTTAGGACTTAACACATTATACACAATTTATTTTATGTACAAAGACTTAATTTCATAATAATATTTAACTTATTTATGTTAGTTTGACAGAAACTAACAGGTGAATGTTTACAAAGTGTAAAAATATATCATTAAAATATATAAAAAGTAAGTAATATTATTTTATTTTTCTCTGGCAAGTCTCAATTGTCTCAACGACAGTCAAGGACAATGCCCAGGGTCCTCCAGATCAATCTTCACCACAGTAAAGCGGCCTCGGCCGCTTTCTGCCAGTTCTTCCTCAGAGAGGGATTTGACCTGGCACTGATTCAAGAACCATGGCTTCACCAAGGAAGGGTTGCAGGCCTGGGCGATACCAAGGGTAGGTTGATTTACTGTACCTCTCTCAAAAATGTCAGAACATGCATACTTGTGAAGAAAGGTATGGACTGCCTAACCCTAACTGAATTCTGTTCTAGAGATCTCACTGCGGTGTCTATAACCTGGAGTTATGAGGGCAAGGAATGGAGCACAATTGCAGGCTCGGTTTACTTGCCCTACGACTCCGGGGAACTTCCTCCATCGAGAGAGCTCGAACTTTTGGTGGAGTCATCCTGCGCTGGCGGACGACAACTCCTTTTAGGTTGTGACGCCAACGCTCATCACACAATCGGATGGGGAAGCTCTGACACGAATTCAAGAGGTGAGGCTCTTCTTCAGTTTCTCATATCTAAGAATCTTTATGTCTGTAATGTTGGAAACCGTCCGACGTTCGTTACACGAAATCGAAGTGAGGTTATTGACATTACTTTTTGTTCAGAAGCAGTCCTTAGAGTCATTGACAATTGGCACGTAAGCCACGAGGCCTCCTTGTCTGACCACAGGTACATCTGTTTTAACCTGCAAGGTGAGGGTGACTCGCCCTGCTATCGAGATCCCAGGAAAACAGATTGGTCACTCTATAAGTCTGACCTCCTGTCTCAACTGGGATCATTAGGTGGGAGGGTCAGCTGCTTTGCGGACATGGACCAGATTGCTTCTGATCTTCAGAACGCAATTGTAAGCTGCTTCCAGGACAATTGTCCATTGCGGCGGGGAAAGAGTCGCACTAATACTAAGTGGTGGACTGCTGACCTTGAACGTAAAAGGACGGTTGTCAGGAAGCTTCATAACCATTGCAAACGGAGCCGTATCTGGGAGCCATACCATAAGGCACTCACAGAATATAGCCTTGCAATCAAAAAAGCCAAAGAGAACTCTTGGAGACGGTTTACACAGGAGGTAAACAGTTTCAGCGCAGCAGCAAGACTGCAGCGTGTTTTAGCTTCAAGCCCTATTGGCCTCCTAGGATCCCTGAGGTCACCAGGGGGACAATATACCACTGGAATTGAAGGAAGTCTCAAACTTCTCCTTGAGACTCACTTTCCGGATTGCATTTTTGAGAGTGACTGTTTAGGCATGTCCGGCAACAGCGAAAGGGGCTCATGGCCAAGAGCTGATCGCGGAAGCTGGACTTTAGCCAGACGGATTGTCACACTTTCCAAAGTTAAATGGGCCATCAGCAAGTTTGGCCCTTTCAAATCTCCTGGGGGGGACGGTATCATACCGGCAATGCTACAGCAAGGACCGGAAGCTCTCTTGGTCCTCCTGTGCGAACTCTTCAGAGCGAGTCTGGCTTATGGGTACATTCCTCAAGCCTGGCGCCTCAGTAGGGTGGTCTTCATTCCCAAGAGAGGAAGAGCAGACTACTCAACTGCAAAATCATTTCGGCCTATCAGTCTCTCATCGTTTCTTTTGAAGACGCTGGAGAGACTGGTAGAAAGACATCTAAGAAAGGGAGTGCTTTCAGGTACTCCTCTCCATCGAAACCAGCATGCCTATCAGTCTGGTAAGTCCTGCGAAACTGCCCTGCATCAACTTGTTAGCAGGGTGGAGGACAGCCTTGCTGCTAAGGAAATCGCTCTATGCACCTTCATGGACATTGAAGGTGCATTTGACAATGTCACTTACACGGCCATGGTCCGGGCGGTGCGTGGGCGTGGTCTTGAGTCTGCTGTATGTAGGTGGATTGAGACCGTGCTCTGCTCCAGGCGGATTAGAGCCGATCTTCAAGGTGAATCGATAGTCATCGCACCCACGAGGGGTTGTCCGCAGGGAGGTGTACTTTCGCCTCTTCTGTGGAACCTGGTGGTGGACGGTCTCCTTCGTGAGCTCACTAGCAGAGGCGTCTTTGTCCAGGGCTATGCAGACGACATAGTCCTAATGGTACAGGGAAGGTTCACGAATATTGTTGCTGATGTCATGAATGTCAATCTTCAATATGTCAATGTCTGGTGTCTTGGAGAGGGTCTAAGCATAAACCCCTCAAAGACAGTAGTTGTTCCGTTCACAAGGAAAAAGAACCTGGAGTCTCTTTCCAGGCTGAGACTTGGACCAACACGGCTTGAAGTATCAGGTACAGTCAAATACCTAGGGCTGACAATTGATTCTAAGCTGACTTGGAATGATCATTTGAATAATACACTGCATAAGGCGAAATGGGCGCTCATGACGTCCAGGAGATTTGTAGGCTCCACGTGGGGGATCAAGCCTCACATAGCACTGTGGCTGTACAAGGCAGTAATAAGGCCTCAAGTCACATATGGATCACTAGTCTGGTGGACAAAGGTGAACCAGACTACAGCCATAGCCAAACTCACAAGTTTACAAAGGTTGGGCACACTTCTAGTCACTGGAGCTTTCAGGAGTAGCCCGTCAGCAGCTCTCGAAGTTGCTCTTGGATTACTGCCTTTGATATCTTCATCAAGGCAGAAGCACGGAAATCAGCCTATCGATTAAAAGTCGCAGGCCAATGGAGGGAAGGCCTGTCTGGAACAGGCCATTGCACCATCACCAAAGCTGTTGCTCAAAACCCTGTGCTTGATATGACATCAGATGTCATGAGTACGGAGATGGTTTTCACTAAACCTTTTTCTGTTGGATTCTGCTCCAGAGAAGAGTGGACATCTGAGGAAGGGTCCTATTCCAGGAAGGGCAGCCTTGTCTGGTACACGGACGGCTCTCTCATTGAAGGAAAATCTGGCTACGGGGTGTACAGTGAATCACCTAGAACAGAACTCTGTGCAAGTCTGGGACAACACTGTACTATTTTTCAAGCAGAAATTTGTGGCATCATGGTTTGTGCCAATCTCGGCATTGCCAGACGCTATTGCGACAGGCATATAGTAATCTTGTCAGATTGTCAGGCTGCCCTCAAGGCTCTTGACTCCAACGAAATCAAGTCAAAATTGGTGTGGGAATGTTACAACACTCTCTGCAAACTCGCGACACGCAACTCGGTGCATCTTGGTTGGGTACCTGGCCATGTAGGCATAGGTGGCAATGAGTGTGCAGATAAGCTTGCTAAAAGAGGTTCCGGTATGCCATTCTTTGGTCCAGAGCCAAGCTGTGGCATAAGCAAAACAACTGCTTTTCACACAATAAACAAATGGTCCAGGGACTTACATCGCCAGCAATGGCAAGGTCATACTGGTCAAGCACTTGGCAAAAGGCTGCTAGCAGATACTAGCTCTTACTTCACTAACTGGTTGGTGAGGTTGGGCAGAGGTCGGGTTAAGCAGTTGATTGCTCTGATAACTGGACATGGTCATTTCAGGAAACATCTCCACACTCTCGGACTCAGAAATGAAAGTCAGGTGTGTAGGCTCTGCAATCAGTCTGAAGAGACTGCCAAGCATATCATACTGGACTGCGAGAGACTCGGGGCAAGGAGAAGGGCTCTGTTTGGTTGTAAGCAACCAGGTGATGAAAGGGACGCTAGTATTGGTAAAAAACTCCTGGATCTCGTAAAGGGTACGGGCATTGGTTTGCCATACTAACGTACAAGGGACACACAATAAGCTTCGGTTGACGTGTGAGGATCTTTGAATCTTTGGATCTCTGAATCCGTCCCTTTAACAACACATAAACATAAACATACAGTATAATGATTTAAATTCTTTTAAAATAACATCATGAAATTAAAAAAAAAATTTTCAGCTGAGTGTAGCCTACGTGAAGCAAGCTATAGACGCTTTCGTTTAATCTAAACAGCATATATGTCTAAGAACGCTTATTGTATATTCATGTATTAAGTGCATAAGAATACAAATATCGGAGCAGCAGAACATTTTGAGACCAAGATCCATTAGCTAAATGGTTCTTAATGGAGCATCAATCTTAGCGGCGTTGTAGCTGTCAAAGGCTGAACATGTGGTAAGGACTGGAGAGTGATTTAATGTTCTAGGATAATATATATTTGTGTGAGAGTTTAGCCGGCCTTAGGACTTAACACATTATACACAATTTATTTTATGTACAAAGACTTAATTTCATAATAATATTTAACTTATTTATGTTAGTTTGACAGAAACTAACAGGTGAATGTTTACAAAGTGTAAAAATATATCATTAAAATATATAAAAAGTAAGTAATATTATTTTAAAACAATGGAAAGGAGTAAATTTTGTTATTCTAATGCTACTTAAAAATGTAATCTTGATCTATTTAAAACAATTAGAACCACAGACTTAGAAACAACACAGCCTAAACCGGTAGATGTAAGCATGAAGTTTTGTACAGGAGTTCCCCATACGACTAAGAAAGAGTTTTCATATCTGAGCACAGTATTTCACACACGGGTCATCAAATTTCCAATATTAATCTTAGACATTATACATAGACATTAAATTTATTTTACATATGATATCTTAAACAGATGTTAATTTTATTCAAAATAGTTCAAAAAGTTAACAACAAATGCAGCAAACACAACTTTTGTTTTCCCGGGTGAAACCGGGTGCTGTAAATTGTCCACTAATGAAATGATTGTACCAATTATTCGGGATTAGTGGATTAACTTGGCAAAACTAAAAAGGTAAAAGCTTGACTTTAAAACTTTTTAGCACCGTTTCATAATAACAAAGATCCAACAGTTTTTTAGACTCAAAAGATTCTATCAAATACAAAGATATAATTTATTCCAATAACAAAATATGACAGCATGATGTGAATGTGGTTTGAGATGGGATATTCATCTTAAAACCTAGCAACTATAAACTTATAAGCAAGAAAACTTGTTATCCCAATCCGATCTAGTGAATATCAAAAATGAGTCGAGAGACTAAGTCCCTAAGCTAAACTTTTGCTATCAGTGAAGGAACAGATCCTAATCGTTATTATAACATTCATAACAAATTATATCGCATTCTATTAAATAATATGTTTTAACTGGAAAGAAAATGTATTTAAACTTTTCTTGCCGCTTTTGTTTAATCTACTCAATCAACTCAACTACAGGTCCAGCCTGTATTACGGCGGAATATCGGATGCAATGTCGCATGCAAATGTAACATATTCTCCTCTTTGAAGTTCTGAAAGACTCGGACATTTCGTCACGTCACATTCTGAATATTTGAAGAGGTTTGTTACGCTCACAATTACACGTACTCGTGTTCATCTACGTTCTAAAATAACTCCAAAATTGTTTGAAACTCCTGACTTTTTAATTAAGAATTTTTTATAATAGTAACGTTGAGTTACTGTAGAAAAACAGTGGGATGAAAAAAATACATAT
The DNA here is from genome assembly GCA_963675035.1 of Allygus modestus. Taxonomy (NCBI): domain Eukaryota; kingdom Metazoa; phylum Arthropoda; class Insecta; order Hemiptera; family Cicadellidae; genus Allygus; species Allygus modestus. Next base: position 28,219,103 of record OY776115.1, on the reverse strand, counting down.
CCCAGATTTATTGTCTGGTAAGTATATTAATTATCATCCAACATTCAATTTTAGCAGTGGAGGGACTTTTTTCGCTTGTAGACGTCACCAATTGTTATATGTTCAAAAAATCTGAAATACGAAAGTTGTTTTTTCGTCTACTCTTCAACCAGGAAACTCTTGTCAAATGTATTTTCCGGTTTTTGATTTAATTTATTTTTAAACACACCAGGTTTTCTAGTACTGATAAACAGTTCCTCCAGTGATAACAACTCTGCAGCCCAAGTTAGTTAGTTTCCTTATTCATGTTGAGAATTAATACACTACTTATACTGTTTTTCCAAATTATTGATGCTTATCATATTTAGATTGTTCATTGGTAGTTGTTGCATAACTGATATAATTATTGTATGATACATGTAAAATACCTGTAAAAAAGTATGTTACCTAATATTTTGGTAAGATACTTAAGGTTAAATTGGTCAATATATTTGTAATAATCTTTAAGTGCGTTAACACTTAAGGGTGCGCCCTACCTGCCTTCCGCACGCTAAAGTAAGGGTTTTGCATCTCTCACATTGCAGGCTCAATTGTTAACCAATTAAAAATAATTTGTTGTTATTTTATTCACTAAGTTCATCTATGGTTCTGGTTTTTTTAAATATCAATTTTAATTTTAATTAAGTGGTAGGCCATTAGTACATTTTTCAAATTAAGCATTTTTCTAGAGCTTCCTAACGTAAGAAAAATAAATTATTTTGGAAAAAAGGATCCATAAGAATAATAGATTTGAATCTGAAAAGTGTGAAACTGCAAATAGTTTGGTAGAAATCTGTAATATAACAGGTTTATAGAGGAGAACAAAGAGGTCTTCAGACATAATATGCATGGCCCTGCGGCGCGGCCGGCGTTAAACATAGTGCAGATCATTCAATCTGGGGTAGGGCGCACCCTTAAGCATGTCATCTAACTCGAATATAGTTTTATATACCTTTTGTAAGTAAATATTAATTATATTAATGTTATGTATTGTGTAATCCCCATTCTAAAACTTAAAAAAACGTGTAATATATATTTACAATTTCCCAGATGTTTTTAATCAAACAAAATTAGTCAAACCTTTAACAAAAGTGTAGTTATTTCAATTCTAGCTTTACCTAACGCTGTATATGCTATATGGTAAATTAAAATAATTAAATTAAATTTATTTATTTATTATTATAATTTGTTTACTTTTTTTATTTTACCCAGACACATGTAATAATAAAATTAATTTTGTTTTCTCTCTGCTTTATTGTTTATTTAGGTTTAGAGAATGCCAGGAATATGTGAATGTGCTTAGACAGTGTCAACCAAACAGGATGGTCTTAATGACCATTTTTTGTATTGCTAAGTAAAAGGTATTGTACAAGTATTGTTATTATACTAATAAAGCCCTCTTTCTTCCATAAAAAATAAGAGTTAGAACAAACATATTTAAAAAAAAACTATTTAAATGTTTAAAAATATTTTTCATGGATTTTAAAATGTAAACAAATTGTATCACTATCTGTTACAAATCCACTTTATAAAGGGGCTCATGACGTCACAGTGACATTACAGGTTATTTATGTTTGAGGCCAACAACACTGCCCCGGACTGGTGTAATGCTTGGTGTATATTACACATGATGGATACCATCTGACATATCACGGTTAACTTGCAGAGTTGTGGACCCATGTACACTGTAACATGTTAGGGTGAAATTGTTGGTCAGATTTCGAATTTCAGTAGGAAAAATTATAAATTGAAATTGGAAACCGTTAACCATTTGCTATTTTTTTGTAGAAGCTTGAGCATATTTTAGTCAGTAATAAGGCTACACATGACATCTCACCAATTGTATTTATTCATATTCGGCTTAAAATACGCACTAGTTGGGCAGGCGTAGGACAAGATTAAGGGATTAATTTGACATAAAATATATTGCTATTGCAAGTATGGTAAATTATGTAGAGGACAAGTCATTAGGTTATTCTACCTTTTTGATCTATGAATCTGTCTTAGGATATGACACCTACTTTTTTTCCTAAAGTAATTCAGTATACTAATATTATTAGTTATGCAAATTCTGAAATGATTCAACCTACATAAACATTTAGACAGTTCCTCAATATGTAATCTGGCAATAACTAATCACTGTTAAACTAATAGTAAAGCTAGCTATTTTACCAGGATTCCACTTTTAATTTAGACTTGGATCCATTTAGAAAGATGTTGCAACTTCACTGTTTGTATGTTACGCTTTTACCCCTTCAATAACAGTACTTTTATATGTCAAACTTAAATTACACCTGGCAGTGAAATTAGTAGTTTATAATAATTGTTCAGATAACCAGTTAAGATATTATCGAGGACCAGCAATATGCATTCTTCAATGCGATGTTTTTTTAAATAATTATTATAAATGAATTTAAGGAAATATATATATATAATTTTACTACAAAAAATACAACAATGAGTATTTGCAAGCGTTCGTCGTTTGTGTAATATTTTTAAAGTAACCAAAGTAAGGAAAGTTCGGTACAAAATCCGCTTATCGGAGGGTCGGAGGCTGAAAGAGTATTTTATTTTATTTTCCCCTTGAACAAGCAAGAAGTTTACCTGATAAGGGAAATATTCGATGTGTATTGGTGGAGTCATTTCTTGTTGTAATGGATCAAATATATTGGTACTATTAGTTTAACAGTGATTAGTTATTGCCAGATTACATATTGAGGAACTGTCTAAATGTTTATGTAGGTTGAATCATTTCAGAATTTGCATAACTAATATTATTAGTATACTGAATTACTTTAGGAAAAAAAGTAGGTGTCATATCCTAAGACAGGATCATAGATCAAAAAGGTAGAATAACCTAATGACTTGTTCTCTACATAATTTACCATACTTGCAATAGCAATATATTTTATGCCAAATTAATCCCTTAATCATCTACTTTGTTTTTATGCCTTATAAATTGATAACAATAGATTACTTACATCGACTATCATATTATTAATTTATGTTAGTTAATTTATATTAAAATAGTAAATATTTAAAAATGAGAACGTTCAGAATTTTGATCAGGTATATTCAAATAATTAATCTTATATATTCTAATTTATTCATTGAATGTATTTCATGTATATATATATATATAATTTTTTACACTCATACAAAAAAATCGTAGTAATATATATATATATATTATATATATATATGATTTGGAAGAGTTTTCTTCTGTTTTATTGTAATGGGTAGAATGCTTTTAACTTTATTCAAGGAATGTTATTTGCATTTAAACAACAAATTACAATATAATTATTCTAAGTAAAATAAAAAATCATGTGATTATAAAGCAATTTTAAATTAATTATCTGTCAGTCAGTCGCTATTAGGTCTTCCCTCATTGTTTATATGGAACAATACAATTCCATTATCATGAGTGTATCAGGGCAGGAAATATTTCATCCCAGTAATTTCGCCCGAACATTACACTCTTAACTGTCAGTGGCTTGGATCAAAATGAACCCGTTAAATACAGCCCTTTATAAGTTAGACGCTTGCAATTTGTAACGTTCAAGCTTTGGTGATCACAGTCATCAGTGTTGTATCTTTAACATTGGATAACCGGTGATTTCTTCTTTGCACGGAAAGTCTTTGATGGATTTTATGTCTGAGAAAATAAGTTTTACAGTTTATGGTGGAAGATGAATATACTATTACCAGAAGAGTAACTTTAAGATCTATGGGGGACAGAGTTCCAAGGACCAAATGACGTAAGATGGTATGGAGTAAAGTTAAACATCTCAGTAACTGTAAATTGTACAGTAAAACAGTTTACGTATTAATATTTAAAGTGATATTCCGTGATTGAAGGGAGAGTGGCAGATAAGAGGGACAAACAGTTAGACAGAAATTAACAATTGGTTTGGAATTATAATTTGCATAAAGAAATTCAAGGATTAAAGTAATATAAACAATAAATTAAAATTATAAGACATTTTATAATTAGAAAATAACTTATACTATTAAATTATTTTGTAATACAAACCAAACATACATCACTAAAATTTTTTAATCAGATTATTCACGGTTCAATAAGTTAATAAAATAAATATACAGATAATGCAAATGTATTATAAACTGTATGGTGTTACGTTACCGTTTATGGTATCAAAGTTGTTGTGTAGTTTGTTATTCGTAAAATACTAAAATACCTGTGAGTTGAAAAAATCAAAAACGTGGGCAGTGATGTTGTTATTCTGAATTACTGCCAGTGCTGGTATATTACGTTTATTACTATAAGATTCTATAATAGTTTTGATCATTTATTTTAAATTGCACACCTGATAAAGGCTTCAGCGGAAAATTTGATTTTTTTAGTTAAAGAATGTGTATTTAGATTAATTTTGTTAATTATATGTGCCTGTTGCTAACTGCACAAGGATATGTTTAAGATGCTTTTAAATATTTTTAAATTCAATCAAAGATGAAACATTAAGTTTTTATCTACCAAAATAATCATTAACGGGCAAACCTCTAATTTAATCCTTTAACCATCTATATATTAATAACTTAGCTTTCATCATTTAAACAAACCTGACAATGTAAGGGGTAAATAAATTTACTAAACTTAACTGTAAAAGTATTGAATATTTTAAAAATCCAGTTAGTAACAAATGTTTAATTTAAACTGAACTAAATGTAACTATGTTCTTAATCAACCTTTTTATTCTCATTGTCAATAAGTGTACACCCCACGTGTGAATCAGTCCATTTCGAAGTTTTCCAGTTTCAATGACAACACAACACGGCCACTAAGACAGAGAATATGAATTAAACAAACACATACACCAAGGGGAACCTAGCCTCGATAACTCACGACGAGAGATTTAGGGTGGTAGAAAGGTTGTGTCAACATTGACACCGCGGCGGCCAGAAACGCACTGACGTCGTGACGCCACCCCACCCCCACCCTACTTTTCACATCTCCCCATTTAACCCTTTCAACCCCTATTTCCCTTCAGATTGAACCGTCCAAGCTCTCATCTCGCCTCTGATCCCGCGATCCCAGGCCCTTCGACATGCCACATACGACATGATATGCACCCTTTAGTCTATATCTGTTGGGAATGTGAGTTTTCTTTTATTATCTTAGTACAAAACTCATTCAAATGTAGTAAAAAGGTCGTAAACATAATTTTAAATCTTTTTAAGCGAAATTGTAAAGAGGTTTAGCGGTGTCTGCTGTTTGATAAACGGTCAGAGAGGCCATGTTTTTTAGGATATTTATCAGAAGGATTTTGTAATGAAATGTGAATTTTCCAAAATAATGTTTCCGAATATTAAGTTATCATTTGAATGCAAGGCTCTCTGAATAATCTGAATAAGGCTTTCCTGATGACGAAAAAATGTTGGCCAGAAGATAAACCTAAAAGGTCGTGACAGGATATTATCTTCAAAAAACCTGTATACAGAAATTAATATGTTTAAGTCCGTAACGTTTAGTTATAGTCTTGGCACAAGAAAGTGAAATGGAAGACAAACCAAACGAATTTTTACTCGCTTGATTATTTAGAAGTGTAATGATTTATTATTAAATTGTCAAATTGTATCAATAAAGTAGAACAAAAACCATGATCTTACTCATATTATTCCCTATTTGTTAGAAGTTATGTCACATAGACGACAGATTACATTTTAATATTTTACGCACGTTAAAGTAAAATAAATAAACTATTCAAATGATGCAAAATGTCGTTAGTGATCAATTTGTTTAGTATTTTAGGTAAAAGCGTTAAACCAATAATAAAAGCACTAGCTATAAATAACCAATATGGGATAAATTGGTTATTTATTTATGTTATGGTATTTATTTTTATTAACAGATAAAAATACTTCGTGAATTCCTAGAAAGCAAACTTAGCTAAAAGTGGATTTTTTTTCATTTGATAAACAGACAGTTTAATGATAAAACATTTTGTCTTTTTATAACAGCGTAGCAGTGCTGTTTACGTTCTCCTTAGTGATTGTATAACAATATTATTTCTCTACGTAAAGCGTTTGATATCTGCGCAGTTCATTCTAATGTCGAAAGTCTCGAAATTTCAAAACATAAGCATACGCAGCTTTAAAAAGTTGTTAGTGCCCACTAACAAACATGATTATAATTTAGTTTTGTAAAACAGTCAAGATCAAAATGTTGTAACCAAATTTTTACTTAAAATAACCTAAAGATTAATAAATTCAACTTATAATTATCGTTGAGGAAAATGACAGTTACAAATTACAAATGAGAGTTGTAGGTTTTAAAAAGGCCGTCGTTTTTAAGACAATTGAGTCTATTATGCAGGAGCTAATTGTTCTGTTCTGCTGCGGCTCTCAACTTTTGCCTCCTTATTTTATCCATGTTGTGTTTCCCCATTTTATCCTATTTATTATGTCGAATATGAAAATAGATACTCGCTAAATCATACCGTTGACGGGATGATATTACTGAATATCAAAAGTTGTTTGTGATTGGCTTACAATTGTAATTAAAACCACGTTCACATTTCGAACTAAATTATCTTAATTACTTTGTTTTAGTTCAATTAAAACACTAAAAAGTGTTTTGTTACTACAGAAGTTAATGATATAATTCTACCAGTCAGCTCAGCTTATTTATCATATTTTAGTTTTACTGTAAAATCAAACTACACAGCTGATCAAATCACAGTATGTGGATTTTATCTTGTCAATTATATTTAACTTATTAAAGCCTTCGAAGAGGTTGTATACAAATAACTATACAATGCATCTGATTTTCTTGCCAAGAGCGTTGATTCAAGTATACAGTTCACCGTTGATTCAAGTATACAGTTCACCGTTGATTCAAGTATATAGTTCACCGTTTATTCAAGTATATACTGTAGTTCACCGTTGATTCAAGTATATAGTTCACGGGTGTCCGACTTATAGTTTTCTCAAATCAAATGTTCCTGGAATGTCTTATCTTTATTTAGGAAATAGAACTAAACACTTACTAATACAGGTGTATAGTCAATGCTGACACACACATCACCAGGCGTTTTATGTGCCTCAGTCCTCCATGTTGGTTACTAAGACAGACTGTGTAATTAAGAGCCCAGTGACTAATAATACTCGATGGAGCTATTGTTAAACGTAGAAACTATAATATTTGCTAAACAATTTCACTACGAGTACATTATCTGGATCCAACATAGCTTAGGGGTATACGCCCTATGATTTAATAGAAAACCATATCATATTCCCCTCGTAAAACTATACAGTATTATATTTCTTACTTACATGTTGGGATGAGATATCGATCTTGAATTTATTTGTTGAATATTTATTTTATTAATTTACACCGAGTATTATATATTATATTAATATACTGAACTAGCGAACAAATAAGACCTTCGCCTAATAAATTACGACTTTTATCCCTGCTCTGTCCCCTCTATACATATTCGCACATCTACATCATACAATTAACATTTTTTGTCAGATTTTATATAGATTAGTTACTCTTAAACGTCGATTTACTTAAAGCTCAGGGAAACAAAAAACACATGTACAAGGAATATTCTGATGGCCCGCCAAGATTCTTGAATAATACCTTCTTAAAATTGTTCTATTCCGATTAATTACGACTTATTTAACTATCCTCTATTTAACTTCAGGTTTTTAATAACCTTAGGTTGAAAACTGTTCAGGTTCATTAAAATAAGACATTGTCAAAAAGCAATTAGGAAATTCGAGGTTTTCTTATTGTTTATTCAGTAAGACATGTTAAGGCGTTCAGTGTTTTACTTCTTACGTTTTCTAGTTTCCAAAGGTAGATTTTGAAATTTTACTATAAAAACAAAGTTGGTTTTCTCCTTTTCTTCCTTGCTCTTCTCTTAAATAAATATTTCCACAAATTATGTAAATGTTAAATTCTGGTAATAATTCGCTGGCATCCTCCAACAATGGGGTAACCTCTTCCACAGATTCTCTTAATACTAGTTAATTGCAATTGAAGATCGCAATTTACCATAATTTGATTACAGTTTTCCACAATGCAATCATCAACATATTGAGACTCTGTAATTAATTAATAATTGAACACACTGGGTTTATTATCTGTATGTGTACACTGAAACAGAAGCTCTTTGTTGACTGTATGGTACTGTTCCCTTGTAAGCTACAGAACGCCAATAACAATATGTATAACTTTATTATCTTTGAATAGCATTATTGTTTATGTGCTGTACAACCAAATATGGAGTAACTCATATTTATAATCAATACTTTTAATCAATAACGAAAATTGTGCTTTTTAATTTTGTCCTTAAAGTAATCAAAAAAGATTATTTAAAATGTAAACAATCCCCTTCTAGGACCACTAAGTATATTTACTAAAAGAATAAGTCTATATTTTTAGGAATCTGCCGTCGATACTATGGTGTTTTAAATAATCATGTATATGTTATTTGAAAGCCCTAGATGAACCTTATAAGGGTTTCAAGTTACATGAGGGTCCAAAATTTCACACCCCTCAAATGCAGTTTCGGTCCTTTATAATGACACTCATTGGCTAATTTTACATAACAATTTCATGACCGTGTAATCAATCTATATATTTCAAGAATAAGAATCTAAAGTAAAAATTGTAAAGTCGACATCCCACAATTGCTGTTCAAGATCTTCTGTCGATAAAAACTCAGGCTTCGCTACGTTATTTTGCAGGCAAACAAATGATGGTATACAACTGGTCTTTCGCTCAGACCAACTCTAATGAAAATATGTTTCAGAAGCAGCACTAGCCTTTGCACATTAATGAATAATACAATGTCCTTTATTGATTTTTAGCTGTTGATGCTTCCCTTTTTTAAATGGCTATTTTTTTTAAATATTGGTACACTGTGGTAAATAATTATTTGTCCCAATAAATGTGGAAACAATTTTGAGGATCTGTCTTAAAGACATATCGCGGTTTCAATAAACAAGGCTCATTTTTGCAATTTTGTTTAATAAATATGTTCCAGTCACCCTAGCAGTAATAAATAATGTTTAAGTTAAAGAAATATAATTTTATTGATTAAAATAAATTTAAAAACAATTGATTATTTGTTTTTAACTTTTAAGCATTATTTTTTGGGAGTGGGTAACAATTTTTTTCAGATTTTTTTTCAGTAAATCATTACTTTATAGTAAAATACTACTGTCGGTTGTAGGTTTAAACAATGTATCAATACAATTTTAAATTATTTCTAAAAATAAAAGTAAATAGAAATGACAAGGAATAGGTGAATTGAGGTGACCAAGCAGTAAAAGGATGAGTCACATAAATGAAATCTTAAATTCAATTCCCAGAGAAAAAAAATTCCTATATGGGATATTTAGTATAAAACGAGAAAACAAAGGTCGTGATTAAATAAAGTGAAACGAGATAGCCTGATTGTTTATCTGACAGGTTCGTTGGTTTAGCCCTACAAAACAGCGAAGGGAAGTTTATTGCTATGGTTACGAGACACACTGTATTTGTAGACATTCCGATACGCCCCTTGCAACAGATGCACGGTACTAACTGTATTCACTATGGTCATCAAACTAAAGCTATACTATACTTTTTAAGTGGCAATTTAACATATTTCTGAATTAATTTCCAGAAGAAAAATACATGAAGAACTAGGATGAAAATAAAGTTATTGAGAAAATTAATGCTAGTCTGGATATTTATTTAATTTCCTTAGAGAGAGAAGAATATTGAATGGTGATAAAACTGGAGAGAATGATCGACATTTATTTTATTTCTGAATTTTATGTATATGTTTTTAATGTTAAATTGAAAAAGTAATTATGAAGTATACAATCTTTATTTAAATCAAGTGAAGAAGCGAAAATCGTTATTTATTTTCCACGAGTGTAAAAAATTATGGTCCTCTTTAATAGAACTGTTTATATTTATATTTAACCATAAACTAATTTTCTCTGTAGATAACATTATTTAAAGTTTTAAAAGTTCATTCTAAAACAATATTCACATGGTGAGCATTTTTATTTAAGACAAATATTTTTCGCCTTGTTTTTTTGCCATATTGTGATGCCATTTTCAGATGACCAAGATGTTTTTAAAATACGTAATTTTTTTCAAAATTCATTACTCTCTAATAGAAATGTTTATTGAACCAAATATAAATCAAATGCGGTAATCATTATTTCAGGTACTCTACATCCATTTACTTCACTTGATGTATTGTTTAAAGTATAGACAATATCAATCAAACATCTAGTGCCACTAAAACTAAAAACTTCAAAGTATTGTTGTACGTTCAACGAGTATTCTAACAGTTATTTTAGTTCACCAATTAATCAACAAATTAAAATATTTACTTTAAACGTATATACCTTAGAAGGTAACCATGTCATGCAATAAAATGTACATAAACGATTTGCTTGCACTTAACATATTTATCATACAAAATATAATGACAAATAAGTGTTTCGTTCAAATATATAGCCTTGTGTTTATGCTTATGCACTCTGCAACACATGCTTTATACATAACACGTGTTGAACTGTCAGAGTTAAGGAGTCGCTCATTGTGGGGTGTGATACAAGTTTAGGTTTTGCCTCTGGCTGCCAGCGACCACATCTTACGAATATTCCATAACGATATACGAATTCTCTTCCGTACTATAAAGTGGTGCAGCCCCAACTATATAGTTATAGGTTTATTTTTATTTTAGCTGATATTTTTATATGGAAAGTATGTCTAGATAACACACAATGAACAATCATAAACTGTATATTTGTTTTCCTTTGTTTACGAAATTGCCAGATTTATCTGTTTCTGTTTGACCAGATGTAGTTGAGGTTTTAAATATTGATAATTTATACTACTCATCGGGGCAAGGGTATATAATAACACTGTTTGACGAATGCACTTTAAAAAAGCTAGTATATTGTATATCGTCTAATTTAAGAAAAACATGATAATACTTACAAACGAAATTCCTTGTAAGCCACTCCTTACCTGAAAGTAAAATAATACATTAAGTTATGAATACTAAATATATTAAAATGTTTGCACAACCCAGACTTTATTTATGCACTATAATGGCAAAACGACTTATCGTAGGTTAATGCATTTCGTGTTTAGAGAACAAAGAGAAACAGAAGTTGATGAAAATCACTTGATGTTAATGTGTAAATGCTTTCAGGGCAACAAGGCCGAGCTACCTCTGCACAGTGTTAGGCTCAGTTACTTTAGGATGGCATTAATATACATCTGAGTTATTGTTATTGCTACAAGGACGAAACTATTGTAAAGTAATCCATACAAAGGCTAATTTAATAATACGTATTTCTTATTATGTCTCAGCACTTTATAACCAAGTCGATATAAAATAAAGATATTATGCTTTAACATATGTTTATAAACATGTATTTTTTCAAGTTTTCTTAGATTGTATTGTACACAATTTCATTTACAAAAATGATATTTTGTGTCTTCTATTTTAAACTTATAGATTATATAATAGAATAAGTATTATTGAAATTAGAATAATATATAGAATTAATAAAGATGAATTCTCGATCATAGTTTACATATTATCCTTAATCACCCTTAAAATAATAAATTCAGCTTGGAAAATTTATTTGACACCTGTTAAACAGTTTCTAAAAATTATATTTTATCATAAAGAATTTTGCTGTAATTTTAGTTATTTCCTAAATAATAAAGAAAGGATATACTTTTGCAAACTACTATTTTAATCATTTTGTATTAAACTATATCACAATTACATATCAAATGAAAACTGAATTGAAAAAGTACAATTTAAAAATGGATACAATTATGATTTACAACTGAAGAAGTCCTAAATGTTAATGTTTTTAATATTTAAATTATATGTATTGTATACAATAACCATAATTCTATAAGTATGTTTTAAATTAATAAAATGAACACTTGTGTCTCACTAATTTCAATAGAGGATGTATCTACGTCATTTTATAATCTTACATTATTCAAAATAGTTGATTTTTTCAGTTTACAATATTGCCTCGGTATTATAACGAAAGGTAAGTTCAACGGCAAAACTATATTATTATGTTAAAAGTATCAATTTATTGATATTGAGTTAGCTAGCACAGACGGTGCAGTAAATTAATATGGTTGATTTAGTTAATTATTCAAGATAGTACCACCTGAACATCCTGTCTGATGAACATTGTTTTGTGTGATATTATGCGCAGTAACCTAGCACACAACTCATCAAAGCACTGAATGATTGGGTGAAAGGGAATCCATTAAAATTGTTTATCCACAATAGTTGTGTATTTAATATCTATGCATTTTTAGTCGTGGTGATTTGTAATAAATTCATATTTACCATAGACTAATTTAACTCTAGATTAATAAACGGTATCAGGAAACTGACACATACTTTCTCCCTTTTAGCCAAACTTTAATGACAAAAATATTTGTTATTTACTAAATATAGAATATGAAGTATAGATAAATGTACAGAAAATTTTCTAAAATAGTTGATTTCAGAAATATCCACCCAAATCCCTTTTTGGGAGGCACTATAGAGTCCGTTGCTACACACAGTGGTTTTGAGAGGGGAAATGCCCCCTTGCCCCCCCAGGGTTAAATAGCAACACATTTCGAACATCATCTGTTGGTCAATGCTAACTTGACCTGCATATCAAATTTTAATGAAATTGATCAGTAAATAAGAGAGAAATAGTTATTTTTGTATTCCCCATAAGAATAACATTGTACAACGTACTGTGTTTACCACTAAATGAAAATTTCAATTTTCTCCGGAACTAGCAATCGTAGACTAGTAATTTAAAATACTAATTTATTTAGTTTTTTGAGCTCTTTTTAATGGTGAATAGTAATCTTTTTTAACATTTATGATTTTTTATGAAAAATCAAAAAAACTGAATTTTGGATGTTTTAAGTCCTGTAATTTCTGAACCCGAATTTTTCCAGAAATGCGGGTGGTGTCATTTTGTTGGAAACCTAAAGTTCTACAAACCACGAAAGTTTAATCAAAATCGTTATGGCCGTTTTTGAGAAATTTGGATTTTTCATGTTTTTTAGCGGTTTTTGGGGGATAATTACCCTTAAAAATCAAAAATTCAAAAAAATGAAAAAAACACCTGGAGATATCGTGGACTAGTACCTACATACCAAATTTCATAAAAATCGGCCCATAGGTTAGGGCTCTAGCTCTGTACACATCCACACAGACACACACACACACACACACACACACACACACACACACACACACACACATACGCACGCATAAGCTGTTATTAGATCCGAGTAATAATCCAGCCATATTAGATCCGGCAGAAGGAGTCGATATTCGGCCTTACAAATCATCACTCTTACTTAGTATATCATACCAAGCAACAATATCACATTCTGAGTAGTGTAATTCAAAGTTTAGTCTATGTATTTTACATTCACTGTTAGATCCGGTATGTAAGTCGTTATTAGATCCAATAATGGGTGTGTAAGTCATTGTTAGATCCGATGGTCAGTGTATGTCGTTATTAGATCTGATGATGTATAAAGCTGTTATTAGATCCGGTGATCAGTGTTTATCATTATTAGATCCGAATATGAGTGAAAGGGGCTGAAGACGGATTTATGCAATAATTTCAAATGTCATCCTCAAATCAGATAACTGTATTTTTTTGAATATTTTAATAAAATACTATCTATTTTTTTTATTTATTTGGACTTTACCTATCGCTTCGTTGTGTAGTTTTAAACACTAGAAGCGATGGGTAAAGTCCAATTAAATAAAAAATAAATTCAAATCCATTGCTATTATGAGTTTCAAAAATACAATACTATCGTAACGAGAGTAAAAGATTAAAAAATAAACGGTATCAGGAAACTGACACATACTTTCTCCCTTTTAGCCAAACTTTAATGTTTAAATTACTTTTTGTTTACTAAATATAGAATACAAAGCACGGTCGAATGTACAGAAAATTTTGTAAACAAGTTTTTTTCAAAAACATCCACCAAATCCTTCTTTTAGAGGCACTACAGAATTCATTGCTACACACGTGGTTTTAAGAGGAGAAATGCCCCCTATTCCCCCCAAGGTTATTAAGGGGTAACATATTTAGAATTTCCTTTATTGGTCAGTGCTAACTTGACAAGCATATCAAGTTTGAACGAAATTGATCGGTAAATAAGAAAGAAATAGTCATTTTTGTATTCCCCATAAGAATAACATTGGACAACGTACTGTGTTTAGCGCAAAATGAAAATTTAAATTTTCTCCGAAACCAGTAATCGTAGAATAGTAATTCAAAATACTAAATTATTTAGTTTTTTAAGCTCTATTTAGTGGGGAATAGTATTTTTTTTATATTCATGTTTTTTTATGAAAAATTAAAAACAGATTTTTTTAATATTATAAGTCTTGTAATTTCTGAACCCGAATGTTTACAGAAATGCTGGTGGTGTCATTTTGTTGGAAAACTAAAGTTCTACAAACTACTAAAGTTTAATCAAAATTGTTACGCCGTTTTTGAGAAATATCAATTATTCATGTTTCTGGCGGTTTTTGGGGGATAATTACCATTAAAAATCAAAAATTCCAAAAAATGTGAAACACTTATATCGTGGATTAGTATCTACATACCAAAATTCATAAAAATCGGACCATTGGTTAGGGCTCTAGCTTTGTACGCATCCATACAGACAGACACAAAGATTACACAGACACAGACATTACGTAAAGATCACTATTTTGGGTTCAGGGAGCACTAAAACGAATATTTCCACTATCAACTCAAATTCGAAAATTTTGACGAAAACAATACTTTCTCCATATACTATGTATAAGGGGGAGAAAGTAAAAGGCTAGATAAGGAATTGAGGGTATTGAAGGTTTCAGAGTCACGTATGAAATTCATGTTGCCTCATGTTGTTAGTATTAGTTAAATATTTCCTCACTTTGCAAAAAACAGACTTTTATAAATATAAAGTGAGCCGTAAAACATAATTGTCTGTCTGCATGATAAAACACGGTAAATAAATATAGCCATTGTAAAATATATGAATTAAACAATAAACGGTGTACATGACTGCCTGTGCAATATAATCACAATGTGGTCCAAATAAGTCTTTTCCGTAATTTTAAAATATTTCGTTACAGTCCATAGACTACTCCAACATACCAACTCATACCTCAGGTGCGGCTTTATTTACCCCAATCATATTAGACAATGCTCAAAGTCTGAAAACCACAACCTTAGACTCGTCAGTGTGGATTAATTCAAACTTACAACCAGATTTATTCGAGGAGATCCATTTTGAACATAATTAAATAAGGATGATTAATTATGCACAGTGTTCAGCTTGGCCGGTGAAAAGCATGTAACAACAATGCAGTGACCAGCCAAGACACGACGCACTATTATACAAGTTATATCAAGTACTTATACCAGACCAAATAAAATTAATCGAGTCTATATAAATCTGAGTAACTGGAAAAGGGCAAAGTGTAGGTAAGCCACCTCTTTAAAAGATGTAAACAAGTTTATCAAGATTGATCAACTTTAAAGTAAAGTACCTTATGAAGTTTGATCAGCTGTCAATAAAGTCAAACTTATCTAGTGTGAAGGTAGGTTTTATGCAATCATACCTTATTGAGTAATTTCAAAACAGTAAATGTTATTAATACCGTCAGTTCAACAAAAAGAAAAATTGTTTAATTAAAGCCTCAATCATTGGCAATTGTGTCCTTTTATAGACCTAGTAATCCATGTGCAAGACCCTAAGGCAAACTATCAGAAGGCCTACTTGACAGTTATGGGCACACTTGACTACACTTGATAATTATGGATGCATATGACCAGAAACCAATTTGGTCAGGGGTAATATTATTATTTAAGTCTCAACACATTCTCAGAGGATTTGAGTATTATAATGGCATCTCTTAAAAGGCAAATATCTTTAGGAAATTTATTTCATATAACATAAATACTGGATGTTAAACATATCACTTGTTATTGCTTTATGACAAAGTTTCGCTAGTCCCACACAACACATGATGGTATTAAATACGTACCAGATATGGATCATTGCAACATAGATTATGTACCAGGTACGTATTGTTACATATTATCAAGGTATCTTAAACGTATCTAAAAAGTAAAAATGTCCTACTTCCTCTCATATCATAGTTATGAATTTAAAACATAACAAAATATTGTACATGATATGTTGCAAAATAATGTTCCACCAACATTGCACAGTTAAGTTTTGTAAATATAACAAAATAATGCATATAATCAACTTGAATATATAGTAATTCACATTATGTGCCCCTTTTGGAGTTTTGGAAAATACTGATTTTGGAATTAAGGACAGAGGACTTGATAAAATAGGAATGTAAAATCTAGTAGTTAAATACCTTTTACCCTAAATTATTTTTAGCTACAAATTAATTGATGTCCATTGAAGAGGTAGTAAGTCCTTTATTCTTAAAACATTAATAATAAAAAATATGAAATAAAACATCTATGTTGTACTTTCATCCATTGCTACTAAATTTATTATTTAAGAGAAAGAATAACCTACTACATTCACAAAATCTAACTAAATATAGTCTTAACAATCCTTTTACTATTTTCCCTTTTTACGAAGGTGACATTAAGGGACAACACATTTATGTATATATGAGTCTGTGATAGATATATCCATTTAAGCTCAAGTTAAACAGTTTAATACTCAGTTTTATATTCGTACAAATTCTAAAATATAATTAATTTAGATTTGTCTTCTTAACATCAACCCACAACAAATGAATAGCAATCAAATGAAAATATACACAATATTTATAATATTTAATCATAAAGTGTTTTAGTTCAGTTGTAATGCAGTCTAACTACAAAATAATTTTCAATTAGCTAACTAGAAATTATTTTATTCTATCTAATTTGTGTGTACAATTTGTTTATTGTTAAGTAAACTGGGAAAAATTAAAATTACTTAATCTTGAAAAATTTTTTATTACAAATAATTACAAAAATTTAAAACTAAGGTCTCTAACATATGCCTAGTTAAATGGTCAGAATACTTGGTCAGGTACTACTGCGATTGGTCATCAGGCACTGTGATCTTTCACTTTATTGGCTGCTTCCTGGAAAACACATGAAAACAAAATTACTGGTGGTTTTAGAAGCTACCACCATACCTTTTCTGAACCATACAATTTACTGGTGTCATCGTGGGGAGTTCAGAAAATTGCTATCAATAACCAGCTTCAAAACTCAAAAACTGTTCAACCCTACCACTTTGTGGACACGTATTGGTTAACTCACCCATTGGACAGCTTAAAAATAATTTTCAACTTTTTGGGTTTGCAATCCTATTTTATTCAATCAAATTAGATTGAAATGTCAGATTTTTATATTGACTGTGTTGTTGTAAACTTTGGGTAAAAATTACTGCACAGGAGCGTTTGAAACAGTGTTATAGATTTGTTGAATAAGTTTTACGATGTGCCCAAAACTATTGTATTGGATTTATTTTTAATTTAACGTGGGATGATCATATTACCGGTACCAAGTGTTATAATAATATACACCTTCAGGTGAAAGAAACAAGAAAATACCAATTTTAATGTTGTTATTCAGCATTTTTACAGATAAAAAACCAAAATATTTTGTAGAAAAGTTTACTTTCACTATAAATATAAGCATGACAAGTACCCGTCATGGTGAAATTATGTTAAATATTCATGCTTTTATATTATAATCAATCATTTGTTGTCACAGCATCAAGATTACAGAATTCTTTACCAAACGATTTCTGTAGAGAGGTCAGTCAAGCTCGTTTTGGGGTAACGTTGAAGAGGTTACTTTCGGTTGACTTATGGGGGTATAAGCTACTAAATCTGTCACTTCTTGTTAAGTAATTTTATATCATAAAGCCAATAATATTATGTACTTCAATTTAATAACTGGACATATGAAACCGAAACCAAAATTAGCCTACGTAACCTAAATTATACCTGCTAAAACTCTTTTGCAAATACAAATTTACTCGATTTGTCTACTCTGTTTATTGTTCATAAAAAACCCAGATTTTTATTTTTGCACTATATTAAGTGGTATCAAATTGGCCTACGTTATCGGCATAATTTTTAATTATTGATAGCCTGTATGTATACAAGTTTTTAAAACAAATATTTGTTGTTTTATTTATTTCAGTTGACAGCAAAATGTTCTTTTTTCTTTAATTCCCACGAATTCAAACAAACTGACGAACCCAACCACGTTAGTATAACTATACCTAACCCTCCCTCTAGGTAACCTGATGTCTGCCGCTTTTTATTCGAAGGGTATGCCCTCAGAATACATAAACACATGGTATTTCCACGATCAGGCAGTAGATTTTAGTTGATACAAATAAATTAATCGAGTTTGTTTATGATTATTATCGTATCTTCGGTTATAATATCAAATTACATATTTAACTGGTTTTTATTTCGGGAAGTGTACCCAATTTTTGTATTATCAGTTTTTAACGTTGATAAAAATTGTATTAATTAAATTACATTATTCATTTATTCTTAAGATGCCAGTCTTCGAGACATATGTGGTAGAGGGCCTTGTCAGTCCCAACTTTGAGTAGGCCTAAATAAATAAAGCTCATTATTATTATTTTGGGGGGGGTCTTTTCTAAATAAGAGGGTTAGGTGGCTTAGAGTGTTCAAATTTGGTATTTTTTATACTAAAGGTCTAAAAAAAACAAAATCCTTCCAACCATTCCAACTTTGTAATAAACTGATCTCTGCCGTGTATGCTATTCTATCTGGGGGGCACGCCCCCAGACCCTCAACGTTTTTGCGATTATGTCCGCATATAGATTCATAAGTTATAGTTAAATTGTGTTTGTTTATTATTGCTATTGATTAGGTTTCAATATCAATACCGAATAGATATTAGGTTTCAATATCTATTCGGTTTGGATTTTGAATTGGTTCAGTTCTCTATATCACTTTTTTATTTCGTACCGCGAATGGAAGTGTACCCAATCTATTTCATGTATGAAACCCAGGAGCCATGGGCTTGGGGGACCAAAATTAAAATACTACTAACAGGGAGGGTAAATAAATTACTTATGTGATAGGGCCTAGGCTCAGTTTAGCTTTAGTTTAAGTCAACAGGCCTGAGCTGTAGTAAAATAGGTAAGCTTACTGTAATAGACCCTATTTGAATAATCAAACCAAACTAAAAGGAGGCCAACTCTACTAGGTTTTGAAGAGGTTACCTTGTTTATAAAATTAATACATGAACAAGCAAAGTTATCTTCTAGATCTGATAAATGGTATTTTTGACAAAGAAAATGCCAATAACAGTCATTCTGAACATGGGCAAGAGAATTAACCTCACAAGTTGCTACTCTTATAACTTTACAAGAGCTGACAACTGTGTATAAACGCATTAGATTGACAATTCAGTCAACGAAGTTTGTAAGTTAATTAAAATTAAAACAATTGTCATGCATTGAGAAAAGTAATAATGCCCTGTAGCCTTTTACAAAATGTTAAATTAATGTTATAGAAGTGAACTTACCTCATTAACTATTTCAAAATTTTTAATTTTACATTTTGACAAGTGAACACAAAACGTAGCTCTTCTGCTAAATGAACGATGACAATAATCACATATCATCACTACTAACAACTTAATATTCTACTAAACATAATACAAAAATATTCATCTCTAGTGTTGTAGTGCAGTTGAGCCGGCAACTCTACTCAGCTTGACGACACGAGAGCCGAGAAGTCAACTTCTTACGAAGCCGTTATTAGATCCGACATATGGTTACACACCTACAATATTAGATCCGCCAACGCTACGATACACACCTGAATCGCGACCGCAGCACAACGTGGTGGCCACTTCCGGAACCTCATACACACGCACTATATGTCTGAAACCGGCTATATTAGATCCTGCTCAAATCGGGTAAATTCGACTATTTCCGTGATGGCCGGAACGCCAGAAACTCAAAAAAAGAGCTTTGGCGCTATTAGATCCAGCAGGGTGGATCTAATAGCGCCATCGGATCTAATAGTGTGGGTGTGTAACCATATGTCGGATCAAATAACGGCTTATTCGCAAGAACACACACACACACACACACACACACACACACACACACACACACACACAGACAGACATCACGTAAAAACCACTTTTTTGGGATCAGGGAGCACCAAAACGAATATTTCCACTAACAACTCAAATTCGAAAATTTTTACGAAAACAATACTTTCTCCATATACTATGTATAGAGGGAGAAAGTAAAAATTGTAAAACGATTTTTTGTTTATTTCTTTAGAATCATTTTAAATTCATTACAGCGATTTGTATTGGAACAATTAGGTTTGCAAAACAACTACTCAACGATTTTTTGTTTCAAGCAGATTAAGCTTTTTATGACTAGTTTCAGACTGCGGTAGTCATAACCTACTGACTATTAGGATTGTATTGTCATCTTAGATCACCAAAACCTTAGTAATGTATATGGCTAACTAGCCTTATGTACATGTTACACAATATGACGATATTTCTTAGCAGATTTTTAGACTTTGGTCCTGGAAAATATAAATATCGTAATATGATATATTCTAGTGCAGGTGATGTAAAATAGTAAAGACTTTTTAAAAGGTTGGCGTCAGTAAACATATCCTACATTTTCTGATGTATAAAATATCTCCAAGAAAACCGCTTTGTGGAGTGTCAAAGAGAGATATCTATTTGAAATACCGAGAGCGAATAGTAGATACACATAAGTAGGGTTCATATGAAAAGTTTGTTTTTATTGAGTGTAAGTTGTATTTTATAATAATTTTATAAAATGTTAAAAATGTTATCGCCAACTATTTCTTATTTTATATTTACTAAAAATAAACCATGTATGTGACGTTAAAAGAAAGCATAGTAATTTAGTTCGTTTATCAATAAAGCTTCGATCAGTTTTATCTAGCAATAAATATGCCCAAAAATATTACATTTTTATAATACAAATATCAAAATCAGTCTTAATCCGTTTTTGGAAGTACGTTAAGCTAAATAATTTTTTGTTCAGATTTAAATTGATCCGATTTATTTTTATTTATTTAGTGGACGTTGTAATCACTAATTAACATTAACATTAACATACATCAATGATATTTTTTATTCGGAACATATTTTATCTGTGTAAGTAAAATACTCGTAACAAGTAACTACAACAATAAAGTCGTAACTGCAATATTAAATTACAAAAAATAAAGTAAAACATTTTAAGAAAAAGGTACAACCCTTGACAATTTAATTTATGTTCAACCTAACAATTTACGTAAACATTAAGAATATAATTGTTATTTCGATCAACGTACATTTTCTCTTTCTATTTTAACTCTTATGACTATGTTTAATATAAGACAAATTAACAGTATATGTATTACCTCATCAAACGTTGTTAGAAAATTATTAAAAGTGAAAGTCCCAATTGTAAAAATAATCAAATGTGGCTTATGTTAAAAAAACAACCAACTCTAAAATCAAATATTGTTATTTTTCAATTCAGTCTGTCCTATTTCCCAACAGTGTTGCTGTACAATCACAGGTTAAACACAGTAGACAATAGATTCATTTCCACACTCTCCGCACCAGCCAACCACGAGTGTTTGGCTCGGTGGGGAACAGAATGTGTAATCAGTTTCTGTTGTTTCGGGAACAAGTTGAGAGTCACTATATATATTTGTAGGTTTCAAATACATTGATTGCAGGGCCTAGACTATCGGACTGTTCGGATGAAAAAGTTATAATACCGTAGCACTTTTACAGCAACGAAAACTTATCAAAACATTTTTAGCATTCCATTTGTAACATTTTTTTTTTTTTTTTCATTTTTGTACTAAATTCTTACCTGACATATAGTTTTATTTAATCAAAATTGATTCACCGATAATTTTAAGGGTATTTCTTTGCTGAACAAGCTGGTAGAAAATAAAAGTATGGTATGATACGAATATTTAAGCTGTTCTAAGATGAACATAGACTTGTTTGGTGTTCAGACAATGCTGTGAATATTTTCCCCTTATTTCAAGTCATATGTTGATTAATGCCCGATATTTGAACGTCACGTCGCAACGATGATGTCGTGCTTTTCAGAGTAACTAAAGTGCATATGCTGCCTGAATGCAGTGCCCTGAATGTATGAAAAAATTAGGCACATCTACTAGTCTTTTAGTCACAATTATCAATGGAGGAATTTATACCAATAAAAGAACAAGTTGAAAACGTGTTTGTATTCAGTGAGAGTCAACATGTATGATTTAAGTAGATTGCTACAATATGTCCTTTTTCCAGGTGTTAAAATTATAACCAATAAATGCATAAGTATTATTTATTATTTTTAAAGAGTATTAATTCGAGTTAATATATCCATGCATACAAGAAGTGTAGATAAATAAAATTCTGAATACTGAATAGGTTTGCTGGTCTTTTTTAATATTGCTCCTCGTCCATGAGAAGTTTTCAACAAACAAATTTTAATTATTTTCCAAACATAAATTAAATAACTAGTATGTTATGAATGATGGCACAAACTTCCAAGCCAACCTGTAACTTGTTATGTATGCAGTAGTGTGTTCATGTGTACAGCTACGACACTACACCGTGTCATTGGCCATACAGTGTATGTCGTGTTCAGTGGGGTAGTAAGCCGCTTGTCGGGTAATGCTGAGTTACTGAGGTAGCTAGTGGCAATACAGATAGTAGCGATAGTGTGTTCATGTGTACAGCTACTACACTACACCGTGTCATTGGCCACACAGTGTATGTCGTGTTCAGTGGGGTAGTAAGCCGCTTGTCGGGCCAATGCTGAGTTACTGAGGTAGCTAGTGGCAGTACAGATAGTAGCTATAGTGTGTTCATGTGTACAGCTACTACACTACACCGTGTCATTGGCCACACAGTGTATGTCGTGTTCAGTGGGGTAGTAAGCCGCTTGTCGGGTAATACTGAGTTACTGAGGTAGCTAGTGGCAGTACAGATAGTAGCGGTAGTGTGTTCATGTGTACAGCTACGACACTACACCGTGTCATTGGCCATACAGTGTATGTCGTGTTCAGTGGGGTAGTAAGCCGCTTGTCGGGTAATACTGAGTTACTGAGGTAGCTAGTGGCAGTACAGATAGTAGCGGTAGTGTGTTCATGTGTACAGCTACGACACTACACCGTGTCATTGGCCATACAGTGTATGTCGTGTTCAGTGGGACAGTAAGCCGCTTGTCGGGTAATGCTGAGTTACTGAGGTAGCTAGTGGCAATACAGATAGTAGCTATAGTGTGTTCATGTGTACAGCTACTACACTACACAGTGTCATTGGCCATACAGTGTATGTCGTGTTCAGTGGGGTAGTAAGCCGCTTGTCGGGTAATGCTGAGTTACTGAGGTAGCTAGTGGCAGTACAGATAGTAGCGGTAGTGTGTTCATGTGTACAGCTACGACACTACACCGTGTCATTGGCCATACAGTGTATGTCGTGTTCAGTGGGACAGTAAGCCGCTTGTCGGGTAATGCTGAGTTACTGAGGTAGCTAGTGGCAATACAGATAGTAGCTATAGTGTGTTCATGTGTACAGCTACTACACTACACCGTGTCATTGGCCATACAGTGTATGTCGTGTTCACTGGGACAGTAAGCCGCTTGTCGGGCCAATGCTGAGTTACTGAGGTAGCTAGTGGCAATACAGATAGTAGCTATAGTGTGTTCATGTGTACAGCTACTACACTACACCGTGTCATTGGCCATACAGTGTATGTCGTGTTCAGTGGGGTAGTAAGCCGCTTGTCGGGTAATGCTGAGTTACTGAGGTAGCTAGTGGCAATACAGATAGTAGCTATAGTGTGTTCATGTGTACAGCTACTACACTACACCGTGTCATTGGCCATACAGTGTATGTCGTGTTCAGTGGGGTAGTAAGCCGCTTGTCGGGTAATGCTGAGTTACTGAGGTAGCTAGTGGCAGTACAGATAGTAGCGGTAGTGTGTTCATGTGTACAGCTACGACACTACACCGTGTCATTGGCCACACAGTGTATGTCGTGTTCACTGGGACAGTAAGCCGCTTGTCGGGCCAATGCTGAGTTACTGAGGTAGCTAGTGGCAATACAGATAGTAGCTATAGTGTGTTCATGTGTACAGCTACTACACTACACCGTGTCATTGGCCATACAGTGTATGTCGTGTTCAGTGGGGTAGTAAGCCGCTTGTCGGGTAATGCTGAGTTACTGAGGTAGCTAGTGGCAATACAGATAGTAGCTATAGTGTGTTCATGTGTACAGCTACTACACTACACCGTGTCATTGGCCATACAGTGTATGTCGTGTTCACTGGGACAGTAAGCCGCTTGTCGGGTAATGCTGAGTTACTGAGGTAGCTAGTGGCAGTACAGATAGTAGCTATAGTGTGTTCATGTGTACAGCTACTACACTACACCGTGTCATTGGCCATACAGTGTATGTCGTGTTCAGTGGGGTAGTAAGCCGCTTGTCGGGTAATGCTGAGTTACTGAGGTAGCTAGTGGCAATACAGATAGTAGCTATAGTGTGTTCATGTGTACAGCTACTACACTACACCGTGTCATTGGCCATACAGTGTATGTCGTGTTCAGTGGGGTAGTAAGCCGCTTGTCGGGCCAATGCTGAGTTACTGAGGTAGCTAGTGGCAGTACAGATAGTAGCTATAGTGTGTTCATGTGTACAGCTACTACACTACACCGTGTCATTGGCCATACAGTGTATGTCGTGTTCAGTGGGGTAGTAAGCCGCTTGTCGGGTAATGCTGAGTTACTGAGGTAGCTAGTGGCAGTACAGATAGTAGCTATAGTGTGTTCATGTGTACAGCTACTACACTACCGTGTCATTAGCCACACTGTGTATGTCGTGTTCACTGGGACAGTAAGCCGCTTGTCGGGTAATACTGAGTTACTGAGGTAGCTAGTGGCAGTACAGATAGTAGCGATAGTGTGTTCATGTGTACAGCTACGACACTACACCGTGTCATTGGCCATACAGTGTATGTCGTGTTCAGTGGGGTAGTAAGCCGCTTGTCGGGTAATACTGAGTTACTGAGGTAGCTAGTGGCAGTACAGATAGTAGCGGTAGTGTGTTCATGTGTACAGCTACGACACTACACCGTGTCATTGGCCATACAGTGTATGTCGTGTTCAGTGGGGTAGTAAGCCGCTTGTCGGGTAATGCTGAGTTACTGAGGTAGCTAGTGGCAATACAGATAGTAGCTATAGTGTGTTCATGTGTACAGCTACTACACTACACCGTGTCATTGGCCATACAGTGTATGTCGTGTTCAGTGGGGTAGTAAGCCGCTTGTCGGGTAATGCTGAGTTACTGAGGTAGCTAGTGGCAGTACAGATAGTAGCTATAGTGTGTTCATGTGTACAGCTACTACACTACACCGTGTCATTGGCCATACAGTGTATGTCGTGTTCAGTGGGGTAGTAAGCCGCTTGTCGGGTAATGCTGAGTTACTGAGGTAGCTAGTGGCAGTACAGATAGTAGCTATAGTGTGTTCATGTGTACAGCTACTACACTACACCGTGTCATTGGCCATACAGTGTATGTCGTGTTCAGTGAGGTAGTAAGCCGCTTGTCGGGTAATACTGAGTTACTGAGGTAGCTAGTGGCAGTACAGATAGTAGCGGTAGTGTGTTCATGTGTATAGCTACGACACTACACCGTGCCATTGGCCATACAGTGTATGTCGTGTTCAGTGGGGTAGTAAGCCGCTTGTCGGGTAATACTGAGTTACTGAGGTAGCTAGTGGCAGTACAGATAGTAGCGGTAGTGTGTTCATGTGTACAGCTACGACACTACACCGTGCCATTGGCCATACAGTGTATGTCGTGTTCAGTGGGACAGTAAGCCGCTTGTCGGGTAATACTGAGTTACTGAGGTAGCTAGTGGCAGTACAGATAGTAGCGATAGTGTGTTCATGTGTATAGCTACTACACTACACCGTGCCATTGGCCATACAGTGTATGTCGTGTTCAGTGGGGTAGTAAGCCGCTTGTCGGGTAATACTGAGTTACTGAGGTAGCTAGTGGCAGTACAGATAGTAGCGGTAGTGTGTTCATGTGTACAGCTACGACACTACACCGTGCCATTGGCCATACAGTGTATGTCGTGTTCAGTGGGACAGTAAGCCGCTTGTCGGGTAATACTGAGTTACTGAGGTAGCTAGTGGCAGTACAGATAGTAGCGGTAGTGTGTTCATGTGTATAGCTACGACACTACACCGTGCCATTGGCCATACAGTGTATGTCGTGTTCAGTGGGACAGTAAGCCGCTTGTCGGGTAATACTGAGTTACTGAGGTAGCTAGTGGCAGTACAGATAGTAGCGGTAGTGTGTTCATGTGTATAGCTACGACACTACACCGTGCTATTGGCCATACAGTGTATGTCGTGTTCAGTGGGGTAGTAAGCCGCTTGTCGGGTAATACTGAGTTACTGAGGTAGCTAGTGGCAGTACAGATAGTAGCGGTAGTGTGTTCATGTGTATAGCTACTACACTACACCGTGTCATTGGCCATACAGTGTATGTCGTGTTCAGTGGGACAGTAAGCCGCTTGTCGGGTAATACTGAGTTACTGAGGTAGCTAGTGGCAGTACAGATAGTAGCGGTAGTGTGTTCATGTGTACAGCTACGACACTACACCGTGCCATTGGCCATACAGTGTATGTCGTGTTCAGTGGGGTAGTAAGCCGCTTGTCGGGTAATACTGAGTTACTGAGGTAGCTAGTGGCAGTACAGATAGTAGCGGTAGTGTGTTCATGTGTATAGCTACGACACTACACCGTGTCATTGGCCATACAGTGTATGTCGTGTTCAGTGGGACAGTAAGCCGCTTGTCGGGTAATACTGAGTTACTGAGGTAGCTAGTGGCAGTACAGATAGTAGCGGTAGTGTGTTCATGTGTATAGCTACGACACTACACCGTGCCATTGGCCATACAGTGTATGTCGTGTTCAGTGGGGTAGTAAGCCGCTTGTCGGGTAATACTGAGTTACTGAGGTAGCTAGTGGCAGTACAGATAGTAGCGATAGTGTGTTCATGTGTATAGCTACTACACTACACCGTGTCATTGGCCATACAGTGTATGTCGTGTTCAGTGGGACAGTAAGCCGCTTGTCGGGTAATGCTGAGTTACTGAGGTAGCTAGTGGCAATACAGATAGTAGCTATAGTGTGTTCATGTGTATAGCTACGACACTACACCGTGTCATTGGCCATACAGTGTATGTCGTGTTCAGTGGGGTAGTAAGCCGCTTGTCGGGTAATACTGAGTTACTGAGGTAGCTAGTGGCAGTACAGATAGTAGCGGTAGTGTGTTCATGTGTATAGCTACGAAACTACACCGTGCCATTGGCCATACAGTGTATGTCGTGTTCAGTGGGGTAGTAAGCCGCTTGTCGGGTAATGCTGAGTTACTGAGGTAGCTAGTGGCAGTACAGATAGTAGCGGTAGTGTGTTCATGTGTACAGCTACGACACTACACCGTGTCATTGGCCATACAGTGTATGTCGTGTTCAGTGGGGTAGTAAGCCGCTTGTCGGGTAATACTGAGTTACTGAGGTAGCTAGTGGCAGTACAGATAGTAGCGGTAGTGTGTTCATGTGTATAGCTACGACACTACATCGTGCCATTGGCCATACAGTGTATGTCGTGTTCAGTGGGACAGTAAGCCGCTTGTCGGGTAATGCTGAGTTACTGAGGTAGCTAGTGGCAATACAGATAGTAGCTATAGTGTGTTCATGTGTATAGCTACGACACTACACCGTGTCATTGGCCATACAGTGTATGTCGTGTTCAGTGGGGTAGTAAGCCGCTTGTCGGGTAATACTGAGTTACTGAGGTAGCTAGTGGCAGTACAGATAGTAGCGGTAGTGTGTTCATGTGTACAGCTACGACACTACACCGTGTCATTGGCCATACAGTGTATGTCGTGTTCAGTGGGGTAGTAAGCCGCTTGTCGGGTAATACTGAGTTACTGAGGTAGCTAGTGGCAGTACAGATAGTAGCGGTAGTGTGTTCATGTGTACAGCTACGACACTACACCGTGTCATTGGCCATACAGTGTATGTCGTGTTCAGTGGGGTAGTAAGCCGCTTGTCGGGTAATACTGAGTTACTGAGGTAGCTAGTGGCAGTACAGATAGTAGCGATAGTGTGTTCATGTGTATAGCTACGACACTACACCGTGTCATTGGCCATACAGTGTATGTCGTGTTCAGTGGGGTAGTAAGCCGCTTGTCGGGTAATACTGAGTTACTGAGGTAGCTAGTGGCAGTACAGATAGTAGCGGTAGTGTGTTCATGTGTACAGCTACGACACTACACCGTGTCATTGGCCATACAGTGTATGTCGTGTTCAGTAGGGTAGTAAGCCGCTTGTCGGGTAATACTGAGTTACTGAGGTAGCTAGTGGCAGTACAGATAGTAGCGGTAGTGTGTTCATGTGTATAGCTACGAAACTACACCGTGCCATTGGCCATACAGTGTATGTCGTGTTCAGTGGGGTAGTAAGCCGCTTGTCGGGTAATACTGAGTTACTGAGGTAGCTAGTGGCAGTACAGATAGTAGCGATAGTGTGTTCATGTGTATAGCTACGACACTACACCGTGTCATTGGCCATACAGTGTATGTCGTGTTCAGTGAGGTAGTAAGCCGCTTGTCGGGTAATACTGAGTTACTGAGGTAGCTAGTGGCAGTACAGATAGTAGCGGTAGTGTGTTCATGTGTATAGCTACGACACTACACCGTGCCATTGGCCATACAGTGTATGTCGTGTTCAGTGGGGTAGTAAGCCGCTTGTCGGGTAATACTGAGTTACTGAGGTAGCTAGTGGCAGTACAGATAGTAGCGGTAGTGTGTTCATGTGTACAGCTACGACACTACACCGTGTCATTGGCCATACAGTGTATGTCGTGTTCAGTGGGGTAGTAAGCCGCTTGTCGGGTAATACTGAGTTACTGAGGTAGCTAGTGGCAGTACAGATAGTAGCGGTAGTGTGTTCATGTGTATAGCTACGACACTACACCGTGCCATTGGCCATACAGTGTATGTCGTGTTCACTGGGACAGTAAGCCGCTTGTCGGGTAATACTGAGTTACTGAGGTAGCTAGTGGCAACACAGATAGTAGCGGTAGTGTGTTCATGTGTATAGCTATGACACTACACCGTGTCATTGGCCATACAGTGTATGTCGTGTTCAGTGGGGTAGTAAGCCGCTTGTCGGGTAATACTGAGTTACTGAGGTAGCTAGTGGCAGTACAGATAGTAGCGGTAGTGTGTTCATGTGTATAGCTACGACACTACACCGTGCCATTGGCCATACAGTGTATGTCGTGTTCAGTGAGGTAGTAAGCCGCTTGTCGGGTAATACTGAGTTACTGAGGTAGCTAGTGGCAGTACAGATAGTAGCGGTAGTGTGTTCATGTGTACAGCTACGACACTACACCGTGTCATTGGCCATACAGTGTATGTCGTGTTCAGTGAGGTAGTAAGCCGCTTGTCGGGTAATACTGAGTTACTGAGGTAGCTAGTGGCAGTACAGATAGTAGCGGTAGTGTGTTCATGTGTACAGCTACGACACTACACCGTGTCATTGGCCATACAGTGTATGTCGTGTTCAGTGGGGTAGTAAGCCGCTTGTCGGGTAATACTGAGTTACTGAGGTAGCTAGTGGCAGTACAGATAGTAGCGGTAGTGTGTTCATGTGTACAGCTACGACACTACACCGTGTCATTGGCCATACAGTGTATGTCGTGTTCAGTGGGGTAGTAAGCCGCTTGTCGGGTAATACTGAGTTACTGAGGTAGCTAGTGGCAGTACAGATAGTAGCGGTAGTGTGTTCATGTGTACAGCTACGACACTACACCGTGTCATTGGCCATACAGTGTATGTCGTGTTCAGTGGGGTAGTAAGCCGCTTGTCGGGTAATACTGAGTTACTGAGGTAGCTAGTGGCAGTACAGATAGTAGCGGTAGTGTGTTCATGTGTACAGCTACGACACTACATCGTGTCATTGGCCATACAGTGTATGTCGTGTTCAGTGGGGTAGTAAGCCGCTTGTCGGGTAATACTGAGTTACTGAGGTAGCTAGTGGCAGTACAGATAGTAGCGGTAGTGTGTTCATGTGTACAGCTACGACACTACACCGTGTCATTGGCCATACAGTGTATGTCGTGTTCAGTGGGGTAGTAAGCCGCTTGTCGGGTAATACTGAGTTACTGAGGTAGCTAGTGGCAGTACAGATAGTAGCGGTAGTGTGTTCATGTGTATAGCTACGACACTACACCGTGCCATTGGCCATACAGTGTATGTCGTGTTCAGTGAGGTAGTAAGCCGCTTGTCGGGTAATACTGAGTTACTGAGGTAGCTAGTGGCAGTACAGATAGTAGCGGTAGTGTGTTCATGTGTATAGCTACGACACTACACCGTGCCATTGGCCATACAGTGTATGTCGTGTTCAGTGGGGTAGTAAGCCGCTTGTCGGGTAATACTGAGTTACTGAGGTAGCTAGTGGCAGTACAGATAGTAGCGGTAGTGTGTTCATGTGTACAGCTACGACACTACACCGTGTCATTGGCCATACAGTGTATGTCGTGTTCAGTGGGGTAGTAAGCCGCTTGTCGGGTAATACTGAGTTACTGAGGTAGCTAGTGGCAGTACAGATAGTAGCGGTAGTGTGTTCATGTGTATAGCTACGACACTACACCGTGTCATTGGCCATACAGTGTATGTCGTGTTCAGTGGGGTAGTAAGCCGCTTGTCGGGTAATACTGAGTTACTGAGGTAGCTAGTGGCAATACAGATAGTAGCGGTAGTGTGTTCATGTGTATAGCTACGACACTACACCGTGTCATTGGCCATACAGTGTATGTCGTGTTCAGTGGGGTAGTAAGCCGCTTGTCGGGTAATACTGAGTTACTGAGGTAGCTAGTGGCAATACAGATAGTAGCGGTAGTGTGTTCATGTGTATAGCTACGACACTACACCGTGTCATTGGCCATACAGTGTATGTCGTGTTCAGTGGGGTAGTAAGCCGCTTGTCGGGTAATACTGAGTTACTGAGGTAGCTAGTGGCAGTACAGATAGTAGCGGTAGTGTGTTCATGTGTACAGCTACGACACTACACCGTGTCATTGGCCATACAGTGTATGTCGTGTTCAGTGGGGTAGTAAGCCGCTTGTCGCTTAATACTGAGTTACTGAGGTAGCTAGTGGCAGTACAGATAGTAGCGGTAGTGTGTTCATGTGTATAGCTACGACACTACACCGTGTCATTGGCCATACAGTGTATGTCGTGTTCAGTGGGACAGTAAGCCGCTTGTCGGGTAATACTGAGTTACTGAGGTAGCTAGTGGCAGTACAGATAGTAGCGGTAGTGTGTTCATGTGTACAGCTACGACACTACACCGTGTCATTGGCCATACAGTGTATGTCGTGTTCAGTGGGGTAGTAAGCCGCTTGTCGGGTAATACTGAGTTACTGAGGTAGCTAGTGGCAGTACAGATAGTAGCGGTAGTGTGTTCATGTGTACAGCTACGACACTACACCGTGTCATTGGCCATACAGTGTATGTCGTGTTCAGTGGGGTAGTAAGCCGCTTGTCGGGTAATACTGAGTTACTGAGGTAGCTAGTGGCAGTACAGATAGTAGCGGTAGTGTGTTCATGTGTACAGCTACGACACTACACCGTGTCATTGGCCATACAGTGTATGTCGTGTTCAGTGAGGTAGTAAGCCGCTTGTCGGGTAATACTGAGTTACTGAGGTAGCTAGTGGCAGTACAGATAGTAGCGGTAGTGTGTTCATGTGTATAGCTACGACACTACACCGTGTCATTGGCCATACAGTGTATGTCGTGTTCAGTGGGGTAGTAAGCCGCTTGTCGGGTAATACTGAGTTACTGAGGTAGCTAGTGGCAGTACAGATAGTAGCGGTAGTGTGTTCATGTGTACAGCTACGACACTACACCGTGTCATTGGCCATACAGTGTATGTCGTGTTCAGTGAGGTAGTAAGCCGCTTGTCGGGTAATACTGAGTTACTGAGGTAGCTAGTGGCAGTACAGATAGTAGCGATAGTGTGTTCATGTGTATAGCTACGACACTACACCGTGTCATTGGCCATACAGTGTATGTCGTGTTCAGTGAGGTAGTAAGCCGCTTGTCGGGTAATACTGAGTTACTGAGGTAGCTAGTGGCAGTACAGATAGTAGCGGTAGTGTGTTCATGTGTATAGCTACGACACTACACCGTGTCATTGGCCATACAGTGTATGTCGTGTTCAGTGGGGTAGTAAGCCGCTTGTCGGGTAATACTGAGTTACTGAGGTAGCTAGTGGCAGTACAGATAGTAGCGGTAGTGTGTTCATGTGTATAGCTACAACACTACACCGTGTCATTGGCCATACAGTGTATGTCGTGTTCAGTGAGGTAGTAAGCCGCTTGTCGGGTAATACTGAGTTACTGAGGTAGCTAGTGGCAGTACAGATAGTAGCGGTAGTGTGTTCATGTGTACAGCTACGACACTACACCGTGTCATTGGCCATACAGTGTATGTCGTG
Source organism: Allygus modestus (assembly GCA_963675035.1). Lineage (NCBI taxonomy): Eukaryota > Metazoa > Arthropoda > Insecta > Hemiptera > Cicadellidae > Allygus > Allygus modestus. The sequence continues at coordinate 28,186,404 of OY776115.1, read as the reverse complement.
TTCAGTGAGGTAGTAAGCCGCTTGTCGGGTAATACTGAGTTACTGAGGTAGCTAGTGGCAGTACAGATAGTAGCGGTAGTGTGTTCATGTGTATAGCTACGACACTACACCGTGTCATTGGCCATACAGTGTATGTCGTGTTCAGTGGGGTAGTAAGCCGCTTGTCGGGTAATACTGAGTTACTGAGGTAGCTAGTGGCAATACAGATAGTAGCGGTAGTGTGTTCATGTGTATAGCTACGACACTACACCGTGCCATTGGCCATACAGTGTATGTCGTGTTCACTGGGACAGTAAGCCGCTTGTCGGGTAATACTGAGTTACTGAGGTAGCTAGTGGCAGTACAGATAGTAGCGGTAGTGTGTTCATGTGTACAGCTACTACACTACACCGTGTCATTGGCCACACAGTGTATGTCGTGTTCACTGGGACAGTAAGCCGCTTGTCGGGTAATACTGAGTTACTGAGGTAGCTAGTGGCAGTACAGATAGTAGCGGTAGTGTGTTCATGTGTACAGCTACTACACTACACCGTGTCATTGGCCACACAGTGTATGTCGTGTTCACTGGGACAGTAAGCCGCTTGTCGGGTAATGCTGAGTTACTGAGGTAGCTAGTGGCAGTACAGATAGTAGCGGTAGTGTGTTCATGTGTACAGCTACTACACTACACCGTGTCATTGGCCACACAGTGTATGTCGTGTTCACTGGGACAGTAAGCCGCTTGTCGGGCCAATGCTGAGTTACTGAGGTAGCTAGTGGCAGTACAGATAGTAGCGGTAGTGTGTTCATGTGTATAGCTACGACACTACACCGTGTCATTGGCCATACAGTGTATGTCGTGTTCAGTGGGGTAGTAAGCCGCTTGTCGGGTAATACTGAGTTACTGAGGTAGCTAGTGGCAGTACAGATAGTAGCGGTAGTGTGTTCATGTGTATAGCTACGACACTACACCGTGTCATTGGCCATACAGTGTATGTCGTGTTCAGTGGGGTAGTAAGCCGCTTGTCGGGTAATACTGAGTTACTGAGGTAGCTAGTGGCAATACAGATAGTAGCTATAGTGTGTTCATGTGTACAGCTACTACACTACACCGTGTCATTGGCCACACAGTGTATGTCGTGTTCACTGGGACAGTAAGCCGCTTGTCGGGCCAATGCTGAGTTACTGAGGTAGCTAGTGGCAGTACAGATAGTAGCGGTAGTGTGTTCATGTGTATAGCTACGACACTACACCGTGTCATTGGCCACACAGTGTATGTCGTGTTCAGTGGGACAGTAAGCCGCTTGTCGGGTAATGCTGAGTTACTGAGGTAGCTAGTGGCAGTACAGATAGTAGCTATAGTGTGTTCATGTGTATAGCTACTACACTACACCGTGTCATTGGCCATACAGTGTATGTCGTGTTCAGTGGGGTAGTAAGCCGCTTGTCGGGTAATACTGAGTTACTGAGGTAGCTAGTGGCAGTACAGATAGTAGCGGTAGTGTGTTCATGTGTACAGCTACGACACTACACCGTGTCATTGGCCATACAGTGTATGTCGTGTTCAGTGGGGTAGTAAGCCGCTTGTCGGGTAATACTGAGTTACTGAGGTAGCTAGTGGCAGTACAGATAGTAGCGGTAGTGTGTTCATGTGTACAGCTACGACACTACACCGTGTCATTGGCCATACAGTGTATGTCGTGTTCAGTGGGGTAGTAAGCCGCTTGTCGGGTAATACTGAGTTACTGAGGTAGCTAGTGGCAGTACAGATAGTAGCTATAGTGTGTTCATGTGTACAGCTACGACACTACACCGTGTCATTGGCCATACAGTGTATGTCGTGTTCAGTGGGGTAGTAAGCCGCTTGTCGGGTAATGCTGAGTTACTGAGGTAGCTAGTGGCAGTACAGATAGTAGCGGTAGTGTGTTCATGTGTACAGCTACGACACTACACCGTGTCATTGGCCATACAGTGTATGTCGTGTTCAGAGGGTAGTAAGCCGCTTGTCGGGTAATACTGAGTTACTGAGGTAGCTAGTGGCAGTACAGATAGTAGCTATAGTGTGTTCATGTGTACAGCTACGACACTACACCGTGTCATTGGCCACACAGTGTATGTCGTGTTCAGAGGGTAGTAAGCCGCTTGTCGGGTAATACTGAGTTACTGAGGTAGCTAGTGGCAGTACAGATAGTAGCGGTAGTGTGTTCATGTGTACAGCTACGACACTACACCGTGTCATTGGCCATACAGTGTATGTCGTGTTCAGAGGGTAGTAAGCCGCTTGTCGGGTAATACTGAGTTACTGAGGTAGCTAGTGGCAGTACAGATAGTAGCTATAGTGTGTTCATGTGTACAGCTACGACACTACACCATGTCATTGGCCACACAGTGTATGTCGTGTTCACTGGGACAGTAAGCCGCTTGTCGGGTAATGCTGAGTTACTGAGGTAGCTAGTGGCAGTACAGATAGTAGCGGTAGTGTGTTCATGTGTACAGCTACGACACTACACCGTGTCATTGGCCATACAGTGTATGTCGTGTTCAGTGGGGTAGTAAGCCGCTTGTCGGGTAATACTGAGTTACTGAGGTAGCTAGTGGCAGTACAGATAGTAGCTATAGTGTGTTCATGTGTACAGCTACGACACTACACCGTGTCATTGGCCATACAGTGTATGTCGTGTTCAGTGGGGTAGTAAGCCGCTTGTCGGGTAATGCTGAGTTACTGAGGTAGCTAGTGGCAGTACAGATAGTAGCGGTAGTGTGTTCATGTGTATAGCTACGACACTACACCGTGCCATTGGCCATACAGTGTATGTCGTGTTCAGAGGGTAGTAAGCCGCTTGTCGGGTAATACTGAGTTATTGCCCCACACTTGATCCGTCTTGTCACACGTGCTGTACAAACGGCGAGCGATAACAAAAATTAAACCTATTTAACCTTTAGTTTACGAAACATAAAAATACAAACCTGTATTTTTTACAAAATACAGTACCCATCTATCATGTCATTCACTTGGCCTTCACACTTATATGTGGAGGTATAGTTTAACCAGCGATGGGTAATATCACGCGAGGACTTTGCAATAAAACCCTATTAAAAAATCCATGACTTGTTTTGTGTGCTTAGTTTCAAAACCTTACTATAAAAACCCTTCCTCACTAATTGTGTATTGTATTGAGGGTAGATTATCTAAAAAATGATTATTCATATTACTACGTATTAGGTGATACAAATATAATAAAAGGTGACTCCTACTTATACCTCGTGCAAAGACTCGTTGCGGCTGTGAGCTTAGGACGGTGGGGGGTGTTCCTACCCCTAATCAGCCCTCGCTCGGCCGCTCCGGGTTTTGGCCATGAGTCACCTACTGATCTCAAGCACAGCCGGTGCTAATTTATGCATTTCACCATAAAGTGTAAAATCAACCCCATTTTTGTAATCTCCATCAAATAACGAGAACATTAAGTCCAAACACGATATAATTGCGACGATATTAAGTATTTACTTTGTTTTTAAATAAAATACAGTTTACAGAACAAGATATTTCTTTAAGATTATAGATATTATGAATTAGATAATAAATTAATAAGTTCGATAGTTTTTAAACATTTATAATTAAATTTCAGTTAAATAAAATTGGTGATTTTGGCTTTACTTAGACATAAAAGGATTTTTCAGATAGAATGCGTACATGGAATTCAAAGGGAAAGAAGCGTATTTTTGCCAGAGAAAGAAGTCAATATTGAATAGTAATCGTCTCAGAGAAAATGTCTGACAGAGCTATTATCGGAAAGCTTTGACTTTTCTCGTAGAAAATTTCGGTTTGATTTTTATAAGGAAAAAACAAATATAGACTTACAGAAAGGCAAAATAAAATGTATACCCTTATAATTCTGTCTTTATTCTCTCACGTACGCTCAATGTGTGCAATAATTTCAGTTAAAAGTATCTATAACCTTTGATCTCAAAGTTTAGAATATTTGTACTGTTATTTATTTACTTTATTCTTCTTCCAAACCGTGTTTTATAACGTTTTATAACGTAATATGTGGTTTAAAAATGGTACATTTTTTAATCACATTACAACAACTGTTTTGGTCAAAGTCACCAACTAAATATTTTGATGAACTCCCAAAGTCGCATTCTGGCAAACTGGCAAAATATTTTAAATGTTTAAACTATTTTCATAATAATACCTTAAATATTTGTCATGATTGTTTACTTATATCTCATACTCTCGTATAGATTTGCACATTCATTCAATTATAGTCAAAAATTATAAGACCTCAACTAGGTATAAAATTATTTAATTTAGTTTAATGATAACGCTTTTTGCGAGACTCAACGTTTTAATTACAATGACTGTTTCAAGTAGTATTACATTTTCTACCTGTTACCTATTAAAATTGTGCAGAAAAACTGCTTCTTTCAACATCATGAAAAATAAAACTTTATAAATAAAAGTACATCAATAAGGTATCATTTTATTGACAACCAACTAAATGTGTTTTACTCAGCTATAATGCACGAGGCTTGAAAATGTCTCTTTTGTATTTAATGAATGATATTACATTTATAGTCTAACCTACGTGACGTTATATCTATTCTGAGGTTGTGTTTAACGTTGCATTATTAACGTCTAGCACTTTCAGGGCCTAATAGCATTTCAAAATCAAGAACGAACAGGCTATTGAGGGGAGAGAATCTGAGAGGGGAGGGGGTAAGTATTAGGGAAGGGTGGGGAGCAGCAGCGATGGGACGAGGTGTAATGCTTAGTTATTGCCACATTCACAAGTTACAGGCAATTCCAACACCGTGTATCGGTTTTCATCCCTTAAGTTGAAATAGGAACCATACAACTAAAATTGGGAATAATATTTGTTGTGTTTGAAATAAGAATGAAATAGAAAGATAGATGTGTTTAAGTGAAATAAAATATTTACTTTATATTTACATACCTTAGAAGCATACGACAAAATATTCATAAACACAAATTGATTTGTTTATACTTAACATATTTATGATAAAAATATAACTACAAGGAAGGGCTTCGTACAAATATATTACCTTGTGTTCATGCTTATGCACTCTGCAAAACATGTTTTATACATAACACGTGTTGAACTGTCAGAGTTAAGAAGACGCTCATTGTGCGGTGTGATACAAGTTTAGGTTTTGCCTCTGGCTGTCAGCGAACGGATCTTACGAATATTCTTTGACAATATACGAATTCTCCTCTGTACTATAAAGTGGTACAGCCCCAACCATATAATTATAGGTTTATTTTTATTTTAGCCGATATTTTTATATGTGAAGTATGTCTAGATAACACACAAAGAATAATCATGAACTGAATATTTGTTTTCCTTTGTTTACTCAATTGCCAGATTTGTCAGTTACTGTATCTGTTGCTGCTTGACCAGATAGTTGAGGTTTTAAATATCGATAATTTATACTATTCATAGGGCCAAGCGTTTATAATAACACTGTTTGACGAATGCGCTTTAAAAAAGCTAGTAGGCTGTATATCGTCTAATGTAAGAAAAACGTTATAGTACTTGTAAAGTAAATTTCTTTTAAGCCACTCTTTACCTGAAAGTAAAATAATACATTAAGTTATGAATACTAAATATATAACAATTTTTGCACAACCCAGACTTTATTTAATGCTTATTATGTAAAAACGCCATAATGATTATATATCAAATTATTTCGTGATTAGAGTTATTGTTATTGCTCAAGGAAGAAATTATAATAAAGTGAGCCACAAAGAGGAAAATTTAACAATACATACAATTTAGTTAAATTATCTTTTGTTTCTTCTAATAAACTTAACTTATAACAACAGTAAGTATTAATAAAATATAAATTATATAGTACTATAGTAAAGACAAGTTCCCAAATCGTCTAATCGTCCCTATAGGTTAAATTTCACCCCGAACAATTTTCGTGATACCTGTTAAACAGTTATTAAAATTATCATGTATAATCAAGTGAAGTTGTGTGTTTTCAGTGACTTACTGTTTGATAAAGAAACAATTTATTGTCACAAAACTGTTATTCTAATCCTTTTGTTTAAAGATATATTATAATTACATTTTGAATAAAAAACTCTATTGAAATCTATTTGTTATTAAGGTTAATTATAATTACAACTAAAGTATCCATGGTATTTAGGTTTTAATATTTATTTCATGACTAATTTATTTGTATATAATAATTATTATTTAAAATATATACGTATGTTTTAAATAATTCAAAAGACTACTTGTGTATTACTAATTAGTAGATCCAGTAATAACTAATAATTATTAATTAGTTACTGATTAGTAACCACTAGTTATGTAACAAAATCCTCTATTGCTATTGCAACAAAGGATTTTAAACGTAATTTTGTAATTTTAGATTATTAAAAATGATAGTTGACCTTTTTTAGTATACAATTATCTAGGTATTATTGTGAAGGGCTAAATTAACAACAAAGGTATCTTATTACTAATCTCAAAGTATCTATATCTTGACTATGCGCTAGCTATCACAGACAGAGCATTGTATTAATATGATTGATTTAGTTAATTATTCAAGATGGTATCATCTGAATCCTGTCAGATGAACATAGCTGTATGTGATATTATACGCTGTAATCTAGTATACAACTAATCAAAGCACTAACGATTATGTTATCAAGTTTTAAACAATAGACCATTGAAAATAGTTGTTAATATAATTACTAAGAAACAACGATTTTAGGGGAGACATTTCGAGGAAAGATTTACGGTACAATTTCCACTTGTTTGTCCGTGTTCATGTGACCATGTCCGTGCAAATATAAAAGCAGCGGTTCGACGATACTTGTAACATTACTTGCCGCACAAAAATGTTTAGGTTTAGTTCCAAGTTTCACCACGACCTACTCCTGAGCAGCAGCACCAGTGACCCTGATCAACTCTTAATACAACGCTGGTCAGAAGCAAAAAAGAATAAAACTTGTTCTATATATATATTGTGAAATCCAATCAAACCATGCAGTATTTTATGCACTGCGTCAATAAAACACCGCAGTTAGAATTATGACAGGCCTATGCCCCAGAGACAGCTGCAGGGAAGCACTCACCACACTAAATATCATGACAGTTACGGCGCTATGAATCAGAGAGGTATCTACATGGAGAAAGGTCCAACACAAAGAAGGTTAGACCTCCACAGTCATGACACGAGACATGTACTCCTGAGCAGCAGCACCAGTGACCCTGATCAACTCTTAATACAACGCTGGTCAGAAGCAAAAAAGAATAAAACTTGTTCTATATATATATTGTGAAATCCAATCAAACCATGCAGTATTTTATGCACTGCGTCAATAAAACACCGCAGTTAGAATTATGACAGGCCTATGCCCCAGAGACAGCTGCAGGGAAGCACTCACCACACTAAATATCATGACAGTTACGGCGCTATGCATCAGAGAGGTATCTACATGGAGAAAGGTCCAACACAAAGAAGGTTAGACCTCCACAGTCATGACACGAGACATGTACACCCTTCAAGATTCATGCTACCCCCACACCGAAAATCATTGTTTGAGAAAAAACCTTATTACATTTTAAAAACACAATCTCTTGCCAGAATACATCAGAAAACTATATGGAAATGATTTGATGACCATATTCTCTGGGTTGTTAAAAAATCGACCCTTCTATTCAAAAGAAGAATTTCTACATTGGAGAGACATTTATTCACAACCAACAAAAGTTCTATCCCTTGCTAAATACTATGGCAATTTGTACAATTTTTTATTACAAATCTGAATATATTGTAATTGTCTTGAAGCCATTATATTTCTCGAAAAAAAATTAATTATATAGCCAGAGTCGGATGGTGAGGAAGTCGGACAGCGTCAAATCAGGACACTTTACAAAGTGTCCGGGTTTGTCGCCTACGTAAGGCGTAAAATCTGGACACTTTAATTTCTGTACAGATGCGTCAAAGTAGGACAGCGTCAAACCCGGAAGTCTGGTTTACTTTTTAACCAGACTGTACACGCCCTTCAATCAGATGTCCAACGAGGGTCCAGTCTTCTCCCATTTGTTGTCATTGGCTGGCCGTCTGCCAAATCAGTCATCATCGTTACTGAGAACCGATAACCCCGATAATGTCATGTTAATTATTTTACAGAAGAAAAGCTAAGGACATGTTTACGATTTATTGCCTAACGAATCAAGAGAATATTATGTTCTCTCTGCGTATGTTGCGTGCCATAGGCATTAAACTGGATGGCAAGATTTAATATCTACAGTTTGACAGGTCATATAACTGTGATTAGTAAATATGTTTACATTTCTGTTTTATTTCTGCATTTAATACTCCTAGTAAAATTACTAAGGAAGATTTTAAAGAGCTTCTTGAGAAAGTAGGGCAGCATCACAAACACTAATGGGGTTTGGGTATGAGGGTCATTGTTTCATTTAGGGTGGGAAAAAAGTGTCCGGTTTTGTCGGGTGCGTAAGCCGTCAAACCCGGACACTTTTATTTCTGTGCAGATGCGTAAAAGTAGGAAAGCGACAAATCGGGCCTAAAAATAAGTCCTGATTTTACGATGATGTCTGACTTTATCGTTGTCCGACTTTGGCGCTGTCCCATATTTAAATGTGCGACTGTGTAATTGACTAGTGGTAAAATTGTTATTTTGAATCTATTAAATACACAATACTTTAAAATAAACGTGCACAAAGTCGTAACAACCGCAATATTTATGTGCCAGTTTTATTGAACCAGAGAATATTTGTCAGATACATAACATACACCAATTACAGGTCAAAGTGGAAACATTGAGGCTACTAGACTGAGGTGTTTGTTTGCCCCAAATCTCGAGTGGTTGTATGTCAAAGCCGTTATTGAGGAGTCATTGCACATTTAGACTGCGTTTGTTTGTAATTCTGAGTCAACTACCAAAAATCTCAACTTATTTCAATAAAATAGATTTGTTTGATAAAAGAAAGAAGTCCATGAACAGTATAAAAGAGATATTTCAATGACGACGGGGATAAGAGATCATCTCTTGCAGTTAGTGCGATTATAAGATGTTATAGTGAACGGTACAACTTAACAATAGATACACATGAGACGGCACACAACAGTTATAGAATGTTTACTCTCTCTGAAAGAGGAAAGAGATTGAATAGAAAATCCGCTTAGAGAGTGAGAGTGCGATAGCGAGTGGGTGACAGTTATCTTTCAGCGGGAACAGCTGAGATCGTGGGTTGTTTACATCGGAATATTCTTCTGAATAAGAAATAAATGGTTAGATCATGTTGTTATTTATAATGTATATGTGGGTTTATTTTACAGAGAGATTTTCAATATATTATAGATGTACGAGCAAATTAAAATCTGCATGTCACGATAACCTTGGAAGGTCAGCAAATATTTGTTAATGTGTGTTAAACAAGATTGCTGCTAATGTTATTTTAATTCATAAAAATACTGCGCAGATCCTGTCATGTCACTAATCTGCATTTTTAGTTTGAAATCGTATGACTTAGTACTATTTGTTCCTATAAATAATTGAGATTTGTTTTTATTTGCACATGTGTCATCATTTCTAAAAATATATTCTCGATTGTTTGTGAGCACTTGTATTAACAACTTTAAAAAAATGATTCTAACAGCTAAGGAGTTAATTATAGATGTAACACTATATGGTTGAATCAATTTATGATCATATCAGAAGTGACTCTCTCCTGGTTTTCATTTATTTAAAATAAAACATGTACGGTATGCAAAAGGTGAAAAAGCAAAGTATTTTACAATACTTAAGAGTCAAAACTTAATGATGCTTGTAAAACTGTTCAAATTAATTTGTATAATCAAAATACCCAATGTACACATTAGCACTAAGATAACTTTATAGCAATGCCACTTCAAGTAAGGAGAGACGTCCTATAACATAACTGACATTAGAACAGACATTACTAATTCACAACACAATCTGATCAATATGGGATAGGGGGCGTACAGCATCATAGCAATAACCAAAACAGCAGTTGGTAATATCATAACCAAATCGATACTAATTGAATTACCTGTTCAATTTATTTAATTATTTTTGTTTCATAACAGGCAATCTTTTATATAGTTTTCTTTTGTGAATACCAAATATACTAAAAATGGAATATTTAGTTTAGTGACCCTCTTCCTACATAGACTTTTGGACCATCGCTGTTAAAAACATCGCTCACCTAAAGAACTGTTGACTGTTTATAAGCAAGATTTGTTTAACGTTTCACAAACAAAAGACTGTACGGTACTGAATGAAATAAAATGTTTTGTCCATTTTCGTGTAGAGGAGGAATAAAAATAACACTTACTTGGTAAAGTATCATGTCATTTTTGTGAGAACAGTGGTTAGAACCAATGTGTAAATAAGTTTAAATATACATGGTGAGGTTATGTATAAATTGCGAGAACCATTCAAACTGAAGATAAAATATAAAATAGACTTTGCATAGTTGTAATATTAGGTACAAAGATATAACTCATGTTCTCTATGTTATACCTGACAAAACAACATCAAGTTACAAGGTTTAATCTTGGTTCCAAATGCATAAATAAACTTCATTGAAAAGTAATTGAAACAAAACAAAAGTTTTTGAGTGGCAAGTCGGCAATCCCTTTTATAGCTTAAAAATTTTGGATATTCTCCTAGTTGAGAACACGTCCCAAATTCTAGCATTCAATTACTGCTTAGATTACTGCTTTCCATTCTAGATTAGATTCCAAAACTGCTTTCTATTATATTTTCTCGAAGCTCGCACCCTGACACAACATCTGTAGGCAAAATATATTCCCTTTATATGAAACTTAAATATAACTTCTGATATGATGTTATTGCTAAATGTAAAACATGCACCAGTATTACCTGGCTATATCCAATATTCCATGAAATATGTCAAATTCTTGATATATATTCTCAGGCTTGAGATGAACATCGTGTAGCTGCATGAATTATCTTTGCAATATAATCGGCTTTTATATCACAATATATGATTAGGCTATGTCAATATGCTACTGAATTGATATCGCAATACAATCAGTATATTAGTTAAGATAGGGCATGAAACAGTCAAACAACAGTCGATATGGCGTGACTAAACAATGGAAATCGTTTAAAACCTTGAATTTAATATTAGTGGTGAAATTCCATTAGCGGTGAAAATGCTATTAGTGGTGAAAATTGTGTAAGTAAGTTAAATCTATCTAACGTTTTAGTCCTAATTAAGGCCAATACAATTTAGGATTGCAAGAGAATTTGCACAGATATAAAAACCTAATAATCAAAATTAGTAGCATAATAATGATATTACCAGCAAAAAAAATGTTGTAAGCCCATACAATTGTAACTTTTACAGTTCTTAGCCAAAATGCATTTAACTGGCTGATTAGACTTCGATAGTAAAATATAAATTATTATTGTATTAAACACCGTGATTTGTTTCAATATAAACTGATATCCACAGTAAGATGTAGAACATCGCATATGGTAAAACCCATTTATCATTTTATGACTAGTAATATTTTATTTTTTATTTGCAGTAGCAAAGTTAAAATATTGATGGGCATGTACACACGTCTAACCTTGCATTTGTGCTTCACGAAATCGTGTAGTTTGTACTATGCTATGTAAAGTTAATAAAACTGGCAGTCTACTATTGTTGTCTAATACGTAACAAAACACAGTTGTACTATTACTCTTTTTCTTCGTTAATTAATGTAAGTTATTAAAAGTGTTAATGGTTGAAAATGGTATTATTTTGACGATAAGTTCAAAATGTAAAGCTACAGGTATTTCCCATCTATATGTTGAAAAACAAATAATATAAAGACATAGTTGTATAACGTTTTATCATTTCAGTTTTTATTTTAGAAATTCTAACCGGTAATATTAAAATATCATGAGTAGTCATAAAATAATATATATTGATATTTATTTTGTTAAGCTTTTTCATTGTTTAAAATTTTAACTTTCAAAACAATAGTTTGAAAACCTAAATCTCGTATGAATTTTAGAGGCTATGGTATGTTATAACAATTCTTCTAATTGGCTTCTGTTGTTCGGAATTATTATTTCAAAACTTTATATTAGTATTGTAGATTGCTTAGAAAAAGACAATATAATCATTTTATGTTGTTTTATTATATTTTAAATGCAGGTTTTTTATACTAAAACTATTACGCGTCCACGTTTATAACTCCTGTTTAGTTCAACGAAATTTGATAAACGGCTTGAAATTATACCACATTTGGGTTGTGTCAATTTCCAAACTAAATGAAACCTGGTAGTTTGGACATTGCCCAAAAATAAGGTTATACATCTAATAATCACTAAAACAATTCACTATAAAATTGAATACAGAATTCCTTCAAAATCAGGCAATTAGTGTGGCCTCATTTATTTACACATCCACGCATACAGACATACAGACTGCACCACGGAAATAGCTTTTTGTTTCAGGAGCATCATATTGGATGGTTCCAGCAATAACAAATTCTTAAAATCTTACCGAAACAATACGTTCTACAAACATTATGTATTTCAGTTGGCGAAATAAAAAATCAGACCTCAATTGGATTGGCAAATTAAATTATATTACATTGATTTCAATAATATGAAACGCATGTTAAATTGTTTAATGGCGGACACAGACTTTAGAAATACAATTAATTGACTACTCGTTACCACAGAGCCTCGTGTAACTGCATGGACTAGCTTAATTAACAGCATGAGTGGGGCTCATATCGCAACATGCTCTATGTGATTAGACTGTGTCAATAGGGCGATGATTTGATATCGCAATACTATCAGTATACTAGTTGGGGAGAGCATGGAAGCTTATTACTACAGTCGGCATAGCGAAACTAAACACCGATATTGGTTATAACCTATCAACAGGAGTGTAACAGTAAAGTGTTTCTATAGTTGCAAATAGTAAATACAGTAGTAGGTTTTAAAATCAATCTCTACAAAATTGTAAATTCGCGGAATAAAGATAAACATTTTTTGTCCTAAAGGCCTATGATTTTACCTAGGGCATAACAACAGTAGGTTTTTAGATTTTCGCTTTTTAACATGATTAATAAGCGTGTAGAGAAATTACTAAGCTTCTAATGATATTTACATGACGTTAGTTAATTTTACGTAATCAGTTACAAAAACTTTTCTTCAGCATAAATAGCGTAAAATAGTTGTAAAAACCTTTAAATCTCATTTCGTTTATATTTCAATCCCAGTGAGCTTTATTAGCATATTCATCCGTCTATCTCTACATCTGTGACTAAACTAACATTATGTAGCTTTTATACTCAATTTATAAAAAAACCTTAATAGTTTAAACCTAGATACCGTAACAACAATGTAGACGTCTCCAAATTTACAAGTAGAGCAACGCTATGCCTTCAATCATATCCCCCATTGTTCCTCAATTACTTGGACTTTTGAATATCTCAGACATATCAGAATGGATATATTTTGACTAATTTCCGTTTACATGGCAAATGAAATCATGTTTCAACAGAACTAATGTTTATACATAAAAACAATTGATAATTTGTATTTAGCAAGTGCCGTTAGTACAGTAATAAAAATTAAATTTACCTTATATAAATAGGTATAGCACTTACGTATCAATTCTAATAATGTCTGTATCGAATTGACTGAAATGTATTTGACAAAACAGTTTTTGTATATGTATCCAACATGGAGTCAAAAATAATACGAAGTTAAGGTTAATATAATAATGAAAACAAAATAAATTGTTCTAACAAAATAGAGCCAGGTATAATAATTTATAATGACAAATTAAATTTAATTGATAATAACGTGAAATTTTCATACATATTTATTTTATTTTGACACTTGAGATAATATATGTTTGCACTAAATATATAATATAGATTACCACTAAATACAGCAAGTAGTGGGGCATTGTAGGTTTTGGCTCACTTGATTAATTGCTTCCGGAAGCGCTGAGTGAATAAATACGTCATCTGAGGCTGAGCCAGTGACGTAGGCGGTTTTGTGACGTAATGAGGGAAAGTTCAAGGTCACGGGGAGGGTGTTTTAAAAAAGTACTACCTCGCACGCGTAAAATTCGATTGTGATTCGATAGTTAATCGATAATAAATATCGAATGAAAATAATCGAATGAAACAATCGAATGATACGAGTGCGAGGTAGTACTATTACAAAATAACTTTATTTTATTAACAATGTTTGTTCTTAATTACAATACGAAGCTTCCGCCGATGTTGGTTAAAATCGAAGTTGATGATGCCGACGAGTCGCGATCATCGTGTTTTTTCCTGATGAAAGAAGGTAGATACTTCGATCCCTGTGCAGAGTCCATGTTGTTTTTTGTTGCGTAAAGTTCCAAAGATAAATCGTAACCGGACGCAATGAGAAGTCTTAACTCTTCATTAAAAACCTCGAGGTCTTGGAAAGTCGCCAGATGAATAGAATCATAATGAATACACCTAATTTTAATGGACATTTCAACAGAGAGCTCGATGTACACTGGTCAAGAGCTGGAGGTGTACAGACTATTCGCTAGCTAGCGTTTTGGTATCAAACAAAATGGTGGGGGTAAAAGTGTGGTGGGGCGGAGCAGATGGCGGACGGCAGATGGTTGCTACTACATTCGCCGCCACAGTAATGCAATCCGTCGGCGTAATTCTTGTATTTTATCTTGTCGGTTCATTTGATACGTTTTACATCTACATATGCAATAGCTGAAACACCTGCACTTACGACAAGCTTTCCCGTCAACTTGATCGCCTGGTATTTTAAAACATTGTAACTCGCAACAATATGTATTCAAATTGTTATCGAATGATAAATTGTTCATCGGTGGCACCGACATGTTAGCTGCAGCGTGTGTTAGACAAGACTGAGACTAACTTCACTGCTCCCCTCTCTTTTATACCTCTTTATAAGTTAACCCTGAATGAAAGTTCAAGGTCATCCGTTTGAATTTAAAAAAAAGCAACACAGCAGTATATAAAATAATATACTGCTGTGTTGCTGTTTTTTTTTTTTTTGTTCTTTTCTTTATTAAACAAACATCTTACAATACAATAAGCTTAAGTCTAACATTAATGACTAGAAATACAAACAGAGAAATACAAACAGAGCCATTATGTACAAATATGCGTGATGTGCAGAGTGAGTTCCGTAGAGTTGTTGCCGCTTACACCGTGTGATACCAAATACAACGTCCCCGGTTGAATATCTCGCAAATCTTCATTTTGTAGCAGTTGAACAAATCGTTTTGGAAGAAATACTTGAAACTTCGGCTCATCTCCTGGAGTGAAAGGTCCTTCGCTCAATGAAACTAGAATTGCTTCTCCATGTGTGGTTTCCACTTTCTTGATGTTATGAATAATGTAGTGTTTTTGTTCTTTTAGTTCTGAACACTTTTTAGTTAGCAGAAGGTCGGATTTTGAATGAGTGTTGAATTGATCAACCAGTGTTTGTAGAAACTGTTGTGATGCCATCTTTGTCAGCAGTAGTTGTGGTGTCTTCTGTGATGTTGCCTCTTCGGAGTCTCGAATAATACTCGTGCTGGGCCGGTGTTGTCTCCTCATATTTATAGGCCCCGCTACCCCCACCACATTCCTGCGTTTGTTTCAAGTAAGCAGCCAAACGATATGCGTTGTACAATGCACAGTTTGTTTGACCGTGTTTAAGATCTTTTGCAGCGACACAAATATTTCCGAGATTAATGTTAAAATCCTTACTGATAGTTATATCGAAAACATAACCGTGCGTGTACTTTTGTATCCAATTCTTTTTTTCTAATCCTTTTGTGTATATATGCGAATATTGTTTGCAAAAGTTAAACATAATACTGTGCAGATTACTGTAGCTTATAAAACCTTCATACCAGTGTATGTGATGAAAGTAGTTTGTTATCCATTTGTTTGTAATTTTTGCTTTGGCGTTAAGTTTGTTAAAAGAAAAAGGAGCTTCAAACGTGAATGGGTAGGCTACAAATGTAAGCAAGTCTAAAATTACTAATTCCTTGATAATAAACCTATCATCATTATTTCGAAATGCTTGAAATTCGATTACACAAGGCTTTACACTCACTTCTTCATCCCCTCCGCTCATCATGGCACCTAGCGATCAACTAAACTGTTTTCCACACCACGGTAGGTTAAATACCAGGCCGTACAGTTGCAGGCGCGTTGGTGTATATTTAACGTGGGCACCGTCCCCAATAGGCCTACCCCACGTGTGTTCTTCTTTACTAAGTCAAACTTTAGTCTTTTTTAACTTCTTCTTGTGTTTCGTTTTCTTCTTCTTCTTCTTCTTGTTTCTTTGTTTCTTCTTCCTGTGTTGTTTCTTCTGTAGCTTCTGTAGCGATTTCTACAAGTGGTTCAAAATCCTTTAACTTTCTCCACATGCAAACTTCATGAGGTATTCTATTAAAAATAGATGTATCCACAGGTCCGTACACGATGGTGCTATAAGGTTGTTTTTCCAAAGTATCGACCAAATATTCTTTAATAATAGCGCTTGCAAATACCAACTGTCTCATGTACCTTGTAATAGGTTCTGTTGCATAGTTTAAAACGTAGAATTCTTCACGTGATAGTAGAATCTTATTTTCATGTTGAGTCAAGTCTCTAATTCGCACTTGTAGTTGTCCGCGATGTTTAACAATATCGATTTCATTGTCACAATCCAAAAGTCGAATATGTGTTTTCCTTCCACACAAACTGTTGGTTAAATAACATTCTATTAAATGTACATGTTTCAAAAATGACTCCCAAGCATTTTGCGAAAATAAAACCTTTTTTGTTCCATGGTGTAGTATTACTGTAGGGGAATAATCCAATGATTTCATCAATCCAACTGATACACTTTTACTGATGCATGCTGAGATGGGGTAAAAGATTCGCAAAAAAACTTCAGTTAAAATGTGAGGAGGAATATTTTCTTCAACTTTCTTCTTCCTCTTTGGTACTACCTTTGATGGGTCTGCATTACTTTCCTCCTCTCTATCTCTTTTACCAAACTTTAAAAATGCAGTTATTTCCTTGATGATTTCTGCTTCACTAGTATTATCACGTTCCAATAACGGTGCTACCTCTGCATCACCTTGTACAACAGATGGAGAACTCATTTTGTAGAAGATGTTACCCATGCGACGATAGACGATCAACTGAAGACCTGCATTGTTGCTCCGCTATTTATAGGTTAGCGACTGTGGCGGTGCCGGTGGTGGTACAACGTTTTACAATACTGTCTTTACAATACCGGTCAACGGTGTGTATGTAACAATTTTATCGTGCAAAATTAAACAATACGCAGATGTATTTGCAGGTACGTTTTCTTGAAATTCCATTTCTATTTTTATATCAACACTAGACGATTTTACAGATTCATTTTGTTTGGAGCAATCAATTACAACAATCGGAGCTTTCGATTCAAACTGTACGGGAGATAGTAGAGGTGTATTTGTTTTGCCGTAATATGAATTTTGGAACCTAGCGTACATATCGTATAAAACACTGTACCTTTTTTTATCAAAAGAAATATTAAAGTTGTCGTAGGGAAAGAATTGTGAATTCAGGAACACTTTACAGTTAGTTAATTTACAATGGTCAAATTCACCAGCATTTTCAGTTAATATACCTTTTTTCTTCGTTTGTAATCCAAATATTACATATCTTGCTTTTTCCAAATGAGTAGAAGTTTTTACAGTCCATGTATGCCGTTGTGTTGTAGGTAAAACGGGGTATTCATGAAACTCCCAGCTTCTGAATGGCATTACAATGTCTCGATCTGATTTTAACTTTCTTAATAATGTAATCCTGTGTTCATCATTTAGTCGCACAAGTGGTACTCTCCAAACAATCTTGTCTAATGTTAATTTCCAGTCTAAATTGGCATCAGTTGTTCCAGCAGCTGCTTTAATAATATCATTATCGTTTGATGATCTTAATAAAACTAGTTCTTGTTTTACATTTATTATTATTCTTCTGTAGTCTTCAGCAAATCCTAGGAGTAATCTTAAAGGTACGTAGAAATCAAAGTTTCCCGAAGAGTCAGGAGCGATTGTACTTTTGTCTGGTGCAACCCATCCTGCAATAGCTAACAGATTCTTCTCATTTGGTGTTAAAGACGCTAATCCTTTCAATGTACTGGAAATTCCAACCTTTTTTGTTGAATCGACTGTAACTCCTGAAATTTCATATCTAATCTCGTCAAATAAAAATGCCATAGGATTATTTATGAACGGAACAGTGGTTCCAGCAGTACCATCAGTTTTTGTTACTTTTCCTTCAATATATAAATAACTTTCGCATGGAAGAGTATAAATGTCTTGTTGTTGTATAGGAATCCTAATTTCATCGTTATTGTTTAATTTGGACGAAGCGTAAGGGTTGTGCGTGTGATATTCCTTTTCCCATAAGGTCTCGTCGAATGTTGGACCCTGCGCTATATCCAGTATATCCATTGTTAATGACCCTTAATCCAATTTCTTCTAGAAAACGAATGTTGTCACTTGTTAAACCTTCTACAGCTGATGAGCTACTGACCTCTTTGCTGGTTGGCTCTCTCTTTTTAAATGATAACCCCATTGTCTAAGCGGATGATTTTATATGTATTCTTACAGTAATAGCTTCTCCTCTAAAGTCAATAAGGTTTCCGTCTTGATCCACTATGTTCAGCACGATGTCTGAAATGAAACTGGTGTTTAACGGTAGGTACACAAGGTTTTGAGGCTTTTCTACTATCTTGAAACCTGGTGCAACTGATGGGTAGAATGTGTGTAATATATGACGATTTTCTCCATCTCTGTAGGATCATTGTATAATGTTACATGTAATGTCTATGCTATTAACTTTGATGATCGTCACAGTTTTATTCCCAGAATGAGTTTTATTAGGTTCTAATACTTTTGTTTCCTTAGAAAACCCCAATAAACTACCAATTGAATGTTCTTGACTAAAATCAATATAATACTTAGACGTAATTTCGGCTTTCATTGTATTGTTATTGCCTTTTATCGTTATATTTTCTTTTCCCATATGTTTTTGTATAACTTCATTTATATTATCAATTTCATAAGCTCCTGTTGGTAAACTGAATTCTTCCAAAGCTGAATACTTTCCTTTATCATCTTTTGTCTTGTAATAATGTATTTTGTTATTAATTCCTTCACTAACGTTTGGAATAGAGTTATATGTTGTTAAATCCAATAATGCGGCTTCCCATAGTCTTCCTTTTTGCAAACGTAGCGCTGGAAACAGAATACTGCGCAAAGTACATGAGTTACCGGTTAATGACACTGTATACGAAGACATCTTAAAGTTGACTAACACTTTTAGCTAAAAAGTCTAAACATAAATGACCGCAAATGGATGTATCATCAGGTTGTTTTCTTGTATGATTGTAAAAAACATTTTCTGCCGCACGAAAGTATTGTTGAAGTTCTTTCGGTGGTGGAAGGTCTCCAAAACTGTCGAAATAATAAATGGTTTTACCAAGTTTCTTGTAACACACCCAATGAGTGCCTAATCCTTCACTATTATCCAAATTTACAATACCAGTCTCATTTTTCCACATTTTAACCGGTAATTCATCTTTCATAAATACTCCTCTAAAAAATGGGATTTTCAAACAAGAAGCATATGTAATCAGTTCTTCGTTGGTTAATTCTTTGTTTTTAATTATTAATTGCTCTTTCTTATTTAATACACACGATACGGTCTTAGGTATAATCCTCCTCCCTTTTTTATCATTGACCATATTGTTGGTTTCTTTTTAGCTTTACCACTGGTAGATCGACGTTTTCTTCTGATATTACCTCCTTGTTTCTTAGCGGGTTTTTTCCCACGCCTTCTTCTCTTTCCTCCTCCAAACGTAGTTTTTGCTTTCATTGCTGCTGTTACTGCTAAAGACGCTGCTTTTTCACCAATACTCGCGTCACTAGATTTTACTCTTTGCCAGGCTTTCTCAGCAAGTGCTCTATCTGCTATTGATCTATTTTTAGTATCACTAAATTTGGAATACGCTATATCGTGCTGTTTACAAGCCTGATCGAGCTTATTTATTCCAGGATCTCCTCTAGCAAGACGTTTCTCTAATTTGGTTCCAGGACCACAATATTGATATCCTCCAGGTAAATGTAATTCCACAGGTAATAAATCAATCGCCTTTTTAACTATAGCTCCAACCGGTTTACTCAATAGAGAAAATGCTGTTGATGCTATTCCCCTTCCTCTCTGTAATCTCTCTCGATTATGACTGATGCGTTTAACCCTCGACATGACTATTTATAGCAAAACTTACAATCAGTAGGTGCACTCTATAAATGTTTGACAATGAATGTAATATCAGTTTTGGTTTCTTGTATTATATACTGTTTAAAATCAATTTATTATATAGAAATGGATTTATTAATTAAATGTAGACATATTAAACAAAAGTAGTACAAATAGAAATAAGGTGTAATTGAAGATGTTCCAGATGTTTCTCCGCTGGTGAAGGTATCGTTGTCTTCGGTAAAATGAATAAACTTTAAATAGATGTCATGTTCCCTTAGAAACTTGCCACTTAATCGTTGGTAATTGAATAACACATCCCAGTCTAGTTTATCTTTAAAATTGTCAATGTAATTCTCAGAGAGATTTTGATATTTACTTATTACTTTCCAACAGTTATTAAAATTTGATGTCATCTCTAAGAGGAAGTCTTCTGAAAACTGTTGTCTTTGTAAAATATGGATCCAGTTAACTCTGTGAAAATAAATTCTTAACATAGTCATTGTAAAGAGGTATTGTATGGAAAGTTGTTCCCAATCCATATATCTATCAAACCGTTGAACAAAACCATCTGTCAACACTCCTTGGGGAAATCTCGGCTCTTGATATATTAAACTCCACGCAGTAATATTGGATTCCATCATCCTCTCTGTATCATCTCTCAAATATGACTGATGCTTTATCCCTTATCATGGGGTATTTTAAATTCTTTTTTCTCTTATGTAATCTTCATCGTTTTCTGTTGGTTCATTAATCACATTCACTTTATCCCCCTTTCCTAATGTCTTGACTTTAGAAGGCTCAGACGGTTTATCTCGTTGATTAGGTTTCTCTGGATTGTGAATATTTTTCCAGTCTAAATAATTGTGACTGTCAACATCTGAAGCTGCATCTCTTCCTGAAGCCCGATGGATATAATGGAATAGAGCTGCACCAAACCTTTCCAAATGTTTTTCATATTCCGTAGTCCATTTATTGTGTACAATATCAAACATTTTCTTATTTACAGCGTCTCCATCCTGCTCACAATCACCTACATTTGATAATTTTAATTTTTTTACATCATAGCTTGTGTCAGTTGTTACGAGTACACATGTTTAAGTGTTTGATATAGTGTACATTCGTATAAGGTTTGCTGTGATTTTGGCGGCCTTTGAGTATATAGTGTGGGAAACGACGCAAGGCTCGGCCCTTTTCTCAATTGGTTATTCTACAAGAATCACGACAAGTTTTACCTCTGATATGAGAATCGACGGATATGGTGAGTAAATGACTTATTTGAAGGATATCCTTGCAGATTTAGATTTAGGAATAACTACTGAACATTTTGAGATATAAATCATGGTCGGAAATTATGGAAAAGTTAACCAAAACTGCAAGAGAAAAATTGTTGTCAGGAATAGGCTTGTGTTCACCAAAACCACGTTGACAAATTTCTGCAAAGTAAAGATTTCTTTGTGAAATAATAGTTTAAAGTTTTATTCATGTATGAAATAAGAAGATTGATGCTCCACCAAATTTTGATTTACATTACAGCTGCTCTTTTACTCAGCGATTTTCACATTTTAGGTACTTTTGTATGTTTCCGGTTGGGCCTACATTTTGGGTTCTAGTGTAAAGTAAATTTCCTTGTGGTATTTAAATAAAGTTACCTTGAGATCTTGTAACTAAATATTGTAACGTAAAAGGCTGATTCAAGACTGATTTTTTTTGTATCCATAATTTGTAGTGCTTAAGTAGCCAAGTTTTTTTTTAAGATACGTTGTAATTTTTTACGCGCAATAATCTGTTTTGCTATGTCATATAGTAGTATTTTGTTTAGTCGCAACGTCTTGCTCAAAAGATTGCCTTTACCGTGAAGATTTTTACTTTACGTATGTTCATTTGTAGGTTATGTCACCTGAGCCTATAAGCCTAGTAGTTTTACACATTTTTCTTTAAATTTAAAATTGTAAGAATTTAAAAAAAAAAAAAAAAAAACTGCCGCTGTAGCCTAACAAATCGAGCCTATTTAATACTCATGGGATTTCATGTCCTAGCCTGTGGTCTAGTTTTGTGATTTTAGAATTTGTTTAAACCATTTGTCGATTAGTAGACTTTAAGCTCTTCTGACCTTTAAAAAAAAAAAAAAATTCTTTAGATCATGTTTTGAAAAGTTTATTTCAGCTCTTGTATTGAAAGTTTAAATGTAAGCTGATGAGTAAGTTTAGGCCTAACCTGTAATCTCAGACAACGGAAATATGGACACTATTGCAGTGCTTAGATTAAGATGTGCATTGTTTATTGTACTAACTGCAACTATGGACATTCCCACATGAGGAATAGTGATTTTGTAGTCAATATTATATTCTTGTATTTAGATGTATTATCACGAGCCAATTTTGGTGCTATATTTATTAGGTAAATCATTTATTTTGTGTAACGGGAGTTTACATACTTATTTGGTTCTGTGATTGCAAAAGTTAGGTTAAGTTTGTCTGGGCCCTGTGCCACTGAGAATAAATAGGTCAAATTAAATGATTTTGTAGGCCAAAATGTTCAGACTGATTAGTTAAAATAATAGTATGTTATATTTAATGTGTTTTATTACACAGATGTTATGATAAACGATTGAGGTCTTAAAACTTTGAAGTTATTTAATTTAAGTTTTCTGCAATTTTGAAGATTAAATTGGTTCACAATTTTGGTAATATTTTGAGCTCGGATAAATTTTGAGTAATATTTGCAGTGTGAAATGAGATTTTAGAATTTTATTAATTTAAAGCCTGTTTTGGAAATATTTTGTTTTGAGCTATTGATTATCCGTGACTATCATCTCTCGAATGTACCTTGTATAGGTCGTCGCTTTGGCTGACCTGTCGTTACTGAACTGCCGCTGTGGACCCGCCATGCCTGATGCACTGACCTGCAACACCCGATCTGCTGACCTGACACTCCTGAACCACTGGGTCGCGCTGAAACCAATCGTACCAGCACCGGCGGGAGATGCAGGGACCTTTGAGCGGCTGGCGTATGTGACTCGCTCTTGAGGACCAGCTACTGCTGTATGAATGGACCCCTGCCTACAAACTCGATGGTATTGCAACGGTGGACCGTGAGTTCAAAACTTCTCTTTTGTATTTAAACTTCACTATCGGGCTTGAACTCAGTTCGAGTGGCAACGGAACTTTTGTGTGGTGTGTTCCTGATGACCATCTTTTTCTTCTAGTCTACAACTCAAGGAACTTCAACGTCATCCTCTCAGCTCTTTCAAATATAGTCAATTTAGGAATATTTAGTTTAAATTGGTTTTTATTTTGTAAACAAACAAAAAATAGAAATAAATTCTAAAATCTCATTTAAATCAATTTAGGACCTCAATTATAAATTTGAGATGTAGTAAATCAAGGTGTATCCTATTTCTTGTTTAGTGTAAATTGTTAAAACTCATATTGAGTTTTGATTATTATTCTGAGTGATGTTTATTTTTAGCTGAATAAAAGAGTTTTATTTTGTTCTCATGAAATGTGTGGTTAATTGACAGCCTACTGTTTAAGCATTGTAAGGTTGTTGAAATATATGTTTTGGAGTGCAGCTCCTTCCTGAGTTGCTGGCGCCCTTCAAAAATTTATTTGAGTAGAGATTTTTTTTGTTAAGAAGATTGTGGCCTATTATGTTAGTACAGTTTTGTTTACTCGGCCAAGCCTATTTCGCCTCAATTTGACTGAACAGTTCAATGTATTTTGCTTTTGGCCTAACTTGTGTAAATCCACGACCCAGCTACGCACCTAACCCTAGCCAGGTTTCCGTGTAACACACATTTTGGCGCCCTGAACGTGGGGCGTGGTTGTATTGTTAAGTAAGGTATTTGTTCCATTTTCAGATGTTAGATTAAGCTTCAATTTAGATGTTTTAGTGTTCACTGTTTCTTTTTGATATATACACTGTTTATTGTAATTAAATACCACAATGGATGCGAGTAAGTTAAAGAAAGATGAACTTGAGTACGAATTGACTATTAGAAATTTGTCTAAGGAGGGGAGTATCAGAGATTTGAAAAAAAGGCTTCACAATGCTTTAGGTCGTTGTGTGGCAGTCGTTGAGTTAGAAGTTGCAGAGGATAAGGTTGCTGATGTTTTGTCTAACTGCAGTCAGAAGTTTGACGTTTTAGAAGGCCAAGTCAATGAGTTTACAGGTCTCAAACGAAGTGGAACCTACAAGGCTCTTGAAACCAGAATCTACCACGTGCTTGGACTTCTTAGTAGAGTGAAGAATGGCTCGACTGACCAACTTAGCATAAGAGATGAGTTGAGTCTTAAAGTTCAAAATCTGCAAGAGACATTGGAGAACAAAACTGCTAGTACAGCATCCCATGGTTATGAAGCAGACAATTCTGATTCAGACGCACGATCGTATAAGTCCCCAGGTGACAAGACTGAGAAAGAAGTACCGGCAATTAACATAACAGCTCCTACACCACCAGACAAAAAGCAGGATGGCGCACAAGCTAAGGACACTCTAGGGTGTTCACTTGGGTTTGAAGAGGAAGACACCCATACCAAAGCACTAAGTCATGAGAAAGTTGTTTTTAAACATAAGTCTATGCCTGTTGTGAAATGGAACCTGAAATTTACTGGCGACTCTGGAGATTTAAGTGTAGCAGCATTTTTAGAGAGGGTCGAGGAACTCAGAATTGCTCGTGGTGTAGACGAAATTGAACTTCACAATTCGGCAGTTGATCTGTTTGAAGGTCAGGCCTTGGTTTGGTATAGGTCCGTGAGGAGACGAGTTAAATCGTGGACAGAACTTAAGGAGGAGCTAAAAGAAGTTTTTCAGACACAGGATTATGACGACCGATTGAAGCGAGAGATCGAGAACCGCACTCAAGGGGACTCGGAGCCTATTGACATTTTTCTGGCAGTCATGGACAATCTTTTTGCCAGACTTTCAACACCCATAGATGAAAGAGTCATGTTGAAATTAATTCGGAAAAATGTTAACGCATACCTACAAGACAAGCTCTGCATGGTTGAAACCCAATCGATTGAAGATCTCAGAACATGGGCAAGAAAAGCAGAATTAGGTAGATTATGTTCGAACTCATTGAGACCACCTCCAAAACCTCAAGTCGTCATGGAAACGGACTTGGCGTTTAATCAAACTCGTTTCAATCAGAATCGTGGAAGTCCCAGTAACCTTGGAAAAAGCGAATTCAGACTAAAACCAAGAGCAAATGCAATAAACGTGCCTGAGAAAAATGTCAAAGAAAATGTACAGAAGCGGAGTGAAGATTCCAGCAACAGAGATGAATCTGGACCTCCAGTCAAGAAGTGTTGGAATTGCCATGTCCATGGCCACAATTTTAATAGCTGTCCTGAGGCAAAGAGAAACTTGTTTTGTTATAGATGCGGACGACAAGGCACTGTAAGCAGAACCTGCGACAGATGTGGATCAAAAAATGGGAGTTAGAGGGCAGTGAGGGCCGACTGACCTCTTTTGATTTTAAGGCTCACGATAATTTTACGTCTAAGGAGGAATGGCATGCTTGGTGCTCTTATGTTAGCAATATTTCACAAACAAATGTTTATCAGTTTAAATCTGACAGGTGTGATTCCCGACCATTCTTAGATGTCGACATCCTAGGGGTCATTGTTAGAGGACTTTTGGATTCTGGTGCTTCCCATACACTTATAGGCAAAAGAGCTATTGGAATTATTACAGATATAGGCCTGAAGGTGCAATCGTTTTCAGTCGATGCGGTCCGCACAGCAGATAGTACGCCTCATAGAGTTGTTGGTGTTGTTGACTTACCCGTCAAGTTAGAGGACAAGTTTAAGTTGGTTCCTGCTTTGGTAGTTCCTAGTCTAGACCAAGGACTTATTCTAGGTATCGATTTTTGGAGAATTTTAGACATAGTGCCTGATATGTTGCGTGGGAGCTGGCAGTTTAGTGATCGTAGCAGTGCTGTTGTCCATAGTGTAGAAGATTTTAAGGGCCTAACAGAAGACCAACAACGACAAATTTCAGATGTGCTAAAAAGTTTGGAAGAGAGTGACGACCTCGATGAGAATGGACACCTTCGTACGACTACTTTAGTCAAACATCGAATAGACACCGGGGATGCTTTGCCTGTAAAACAAAGGCATTATCCTGTCTCGCCTCCTATTCGCCAAGCGATGTACAATGAGTTAGATCGTATGCTGAGCCTTGGAGTAGTGGAGGAATCGAAGTCACCGTGGTCATCGCCTATCATTTTGGTGAAAAAACCGAATGGGAAGTACCGGTTGTGTCTGGATAGTCGTAAATTGAATTCTGTCACTAAACGTGACAGCTATCCTTTACCTTTTATATCCGCCACTTTGGACAAGCTACGAGACGCAAGATTCATCTCATCCATTGACCTGCGCAGCGCATTTTGGCAGATCCCACTAGAAGAAAACAGTAAGGAAAAATGTGCTTTTGTAGTGCCGGGGCGAGGTTTATTTCAGTTTAAGCGTATGCCCTATGGTCTACACAATTCTAGCGCCACCTTTCAGAGACTCATGGATCGCATTATTGGTCCTGAGCTGGAGCCAAACGTTCTAGTTTATCTAGATGATATTGTGATAGTGACCAAAGATTTCGATTCCCACATACAACTTTTGAGAAAGGTAGTAGCCAGGCTTAAAGAAGCAGGATTAACGGTCAACGTCGAGAAGTGTGAAATCTGTAAGTCTGAGTTGAGATATTTAGGTTATTTGGTTGATAAACACGGACTTCGTGTCGACCCGGAGAAGGTCAAAAGTATTGTGACGTTCCCAACACCCAGAAATATAAAGGAGGTTAGACGATTCATTGGCTTAGCCTCATGGTACCGCAGGTTTATTCCGAACTTCTCTCATAAAAGTGCTCCACTGACTGATCTTACAAAAAAAAACAAAAAGTGGGAGTGGACCGAAGACTGTTCTAACGCTCTCAGAGAACTCAAGGAAGATTTAGTGCAAGCTCCTGTTCTGGCGTGCCCAGATTTTAAAACACCGTTTGTCCTTCAGACCGATGCCTCGGGATTCGGGATTGCTTCTGTGCTCACTCAGTCGAATGAAGAAGGTGAAAGAGTCATCGCTTATGCTTCGAGATCGCTTAATAAGGTGGAGAGAGCGTATTCTGCTATAGAGCGGGAATGTTTAGCTGTAGTATGGAGCATCCAGAGGTTTCGACCCTATCTTGAAGGCCTACATTTTACGGTGATAACTGACCATCATTCGTTAATTTGGTTAAATAGTTTGAAAGATCCGACTGGTCGATTGGCAAGATGGGCTGTTCAACTTCAGCAATTTGATTTCAAAATAATACATCGGAAAGGCGCAATGAACAAAGTTCCCGACGCCCTATCCAGAGCAGTTCCTGAAGTGGCTTCGTTGTTATTTGATGGTGCCGTTGAGGATCCATGGTATTAGAAGATGATGAAGAATGTTGTGGAGAGTCCAGAAAAGTATCCGTTGTACAAGACAGAAGATGGAAGATTGTATAAGAAAATCCTCGTTCAACCTCCAAATCCCGACGATGACGGCTGGCGTATGGTTATCCCTAAAGAAATGAGAAAACAAGTCATGTACGAAAACCATGATGCACCGTGTTCTGGGCACTTAGGTATTTTTAAGACGTTTAAGCGTGTCACAGAAAGATTTTACTGGCCCAAAGTCTTGTCTGATGTGTCTAAATATGTGACGGCCTGTAAAACATGTGCTTTGCACAAAGTATCTCAGGGTAAACCTATGGGACTGATGAAAGCCAGGAAAATAGAAGCTCCTTGGGTAACTTTAAGTGTAGATTTGCAGGGACCACTTCCCATTTCAAGTAAAAACAATAAGTATTTGTTGGTGGTAACCGATTTATTTAGCAAGTGGATCTGTCTGTTCCCTATCAGGCAGGCTACGAGTGCAGTTGTGACTAGATATATTGAGGAGAACGTTTTTATGGAGTATGGCGTTCCAAAACACATAATTTGTGACCGAGGAAAACAGTTTGACTGTCAGGACTTTGTGGACTTAAGCAAGCAGTATAGTTTTGACCTATGGTTTACCACGCCGTACCATCCTCAAGCAAATCCGGTAGAGAGAGCCAACCGCACTATTAAGACTATGATAGCCTCCTACGTCAGTGAAAAACATTCACATTGGGACAAATTCCTTCCACAGCTCAAGTTTGCATTGCGTACTGCAGTGCATGAAAGCACCGGCTATTCTGCGGCTCAGTTGTTTTTAAACCACAAAATGGTTCCCTTCAATGTAGTAAAACAATCTCAAAATGTGACGGAATTTTGTTTGAGTGACAATCTGGAAAATTTCTTGAAAAAGAGACGAGAGCGACTCACAGAAATCATGGATTATACCAAGACTAAATTGCATGAATCTTATGTGAAGGGATCCATGTTTTACAACCGTAAGCGTAGAGATGTGAAGTTTCAAGTTGGAGACAAGGTAAAGAGAAGAAATTACGTTCTATCCAATGCAGCGAGAAAATTCACTAAGAAACTAGCCCCTAAGTTCTTAGGACCCTTAGTTGTATCGGAAAAGATATCTGATTGTATTTATGAGTTAGAGGATGAAAATCAACAACACTGCGGTCGTTGGCATATAAAGGATATTTTGCCTTGGAAAGATTAAAGTCACTTTTTTATTAAATGGTAAAGAAAATGCAAGCATTTTCTAATGGGGGCAGAGGAGTGTGTTACGAGTACACATGTTTAAGTGTTTGATATAGTGTACATTCGTATAAGGTTTGCTGTGATTTTGGCGGCCTTTGAGTATATAGTGTGGGAAACGACGCAAGGCTCGGCCCTTTTCTCAATTGGTTATTCTACAAGAATCACGACAAGTTTTACCTCTGATATGAGAATCGACGGATATGGTGAGTAAATGACTTATTTGAAGGATATCCTTGCAGATTTAGATTTAGGAATAACTACTGAACATTTTGAGATATAAATCATGGTCGGAAATTATGGAAAAGTTAACCAAAACTGCAAGAGAAAAATTGTTGTCAGGAATAGGCTTGTGTTCACCAAAACCACGTTGACAAATTTCTGCAAAGTAAAGATTTCTTTGTGAAATAATAGTTTAAAGTTTTATTCATGTATGAAATAAGAAGATTGATGCTCCACCAAATTTTGATTTACATTACAGCTGCTCTTTTACTCAGCGATTTTCACATTTTAGGTACTTTTGTATGTTTCCGGTTGGGCCTACATTTTGGGTTCTAGTGTAAAGTAAATTTCCTTGTGGTATTTAAATAAAGTTACCTTGAGATCTTGTAACTAAATATTGTAACGTAAAAGGCTGATTCAAGACTGATTTTTTTTGTATCCATAATTTGTAGTGCTTAAGTAGCCAAGTTTTTTTTTAAGATACGTTGTAATTTTTTACGCGCAATAATCTGTTTTGCTATGTCATATAGTAGTATTTTGTTTAGTCGCAACGTCTTGCTCAAAAGATTGCCTTTACCGTGAAGATTTTTACTTTACGTATGTTCATTTGTAGGTTATGTCACCTGAGCCTATAAGCCTAGTAGTTTTACACATTTTTCTTTAAATTTAAAATTGTAAGAATTTAAAAAAAAAAAAAAAAAAACTGCCGCTGTAGCCTAACAAATCGAGCCTATTTAATACTCATGGGATTTCATGTCCTAGCCTGTGGTCTAGTTTTGTGATTTTAGAATTTGTTTAAACCATTTGTCGATTAGTAGACTTTAAGCTCTTCTGACCTTTAAAAAAAAAAAAAAATTCTTTAGATCATGTTTTGAAAAGTTTATTTCAGCTCTTGTATTGAAAGTTTAAATGTAAGCTGATGAGTAAGTTTAGGCCTAACCTGTAATCTCAGACAACGGAAATATGGACACTATTGCAGTGCTTAGATTAAGATGTGCATTGTTTATTGTACTAACTGCAACTATGGACATTCCCACATGAGGAATAGTGATTTTGTAGTCAATATTATATTCTTGTATTTAGATGTATTATCACGAGCCAATTTTGGTGCTATATTTATTAGGTAAATCATTTATTTTGTGTAACGGGAGTTTACATACTTATTTGGTTCTGTGATTGCAAAAGTTAGGTTAAGTTTGTCTGGGCCCTGTGCCACTGAGAATAAATAGGTCAAATTAAATGATTTTGTAGGCCAAAATGTTCAGACTGATTAGTTAAAATAATAGTATGTTATATTTAATGTGTTTTATTACACAGATGTTATGATAAACGATTGAGGTCTTAAAACTTTGAAGTTATTTAATTTAAGTTTTCTGCAATTTTGAAGATTAAATTGGTTCACAATTTTGGTAATATTTTGAGCTCGGATAAATTTTGAGTAATATTTGCAGTGTGAAATGAGATTTTAGAATTTTATTAATTTAAAGCCTGTTTTGGAAATATTTTGTTTTGAGCTATTGATTATCCGTGACTATCATCTCTCGAATGTACCTTGTATAGGTCGTCGCTTTGGCTGACCTGTCGTTACTGAACTGCCGCTGTGGACCCGCCATGCCTGATGCACTGACCTGCAACACCCGATCTGCTGACCTGACACTCCTGAACCACTGGGTCGCGCTGAAACCAATCGTACCAGCACCGGCGGGAGATGCAGGGACCTTTGAGCGGCTGGCGTATGTGACTCGCTCTTGAGGACCAGCTACTGCTGTATGAATGGACCCCTGCCTACAAACTCGATGGTATTGCAACGGTGGACCGTGAGTTCAAAACTTCTCTTTTGTATTTAAACTTCACTATCGGGCTTGAACTCAGTTCGAGTGGCAACGGAACTTTTGTGTGGTGTGTTCCTGATGACCATCTTTTTCTTCTAGTCTACAACTCAAGGAACTTCAACGTCATCCTCTCAGCTCTTTCAAATATAGTCAATTTAGGAATATTTAGTTTAAATTGGTTTTTATTTTGTAAACAAACAAAAAATAGAAATAAATTCTAAAATCTCATTTAAATCAATTTAGGACCTCAATTATAAATTTGAGATGTAGTAAATCAAGGTGTATCCTATTTCTTGTTTAGTGTAAATTGTTAAAACTCATATTGAGTTTTGATTATTATTCTGAGTGATGTTTATTTTTAGCTGAATAAAAGAGTTTTATTTTGTTCTCATGAAATGTGTGGTTAATTGACAGCCTACTGTTTAAGCATTGTAAGGTTGTTGAAATATATGTTTTGGAGTGCAGCTCCTTCCTGAGTTGCTGGCGCCCTTCAAAAATTTATTTGAGTAGAGATTTTTTTTGTTAAGAAGATTGTGGCCTATTATGTTAGTACAGTTTTGTTTACTCGGCCAAGCCTATTTCGCCTCAATTTGACTGAACAGTTCAATGTATTTTGCTTTTGGCCTAACTTGTGTAAATCCACGACCCAGCTACGCACCTAACCCTAGCCAGGTTTCCGTGTAACACAGTTTCATTCCTTTTGTAAATCGTTAACAATTTTAGAGTAGCGAAATTTACTGCTTCACCATCATAAACGGGATGTTGTATATTGCTTAACCTTTTACCGGAAAACCCCCAATGATCTTCGTGTACAGTTGGGGTTCTTTTATCCATGTATTTTACCGTAACCGCATCAGAAGACAAAAGCGGATCACCAACATTTTGAATTACTTTTCCTTCAAAATTATAGTTGCCATCAGGTGTTAACGGAAACCCAGCTCTTTTTTCACTATATCCAGATTTTACTCCAATCTCGGAATACCGTCCAAACTTGTCCACACTCATGATGTAACTGAATCGCTATCGTTTAGGTTCTTATTATATATATATATATATATATATATATATATATATATATATACGTCTACTGAACAATTATTCCTTGTTTTCGCAGTTCATCAACCAAAGCTACCCATTCGTTTTCTAAACCAGTGTGCCCGGCTTCCATAGCTTCATGTAATAACCTCATTCGATCAACTAACTTATTTATATCGTTGTAATATATTATATTAGTTTTATACAAGTTTTTCAATAATCCCCTTCCAGATGTGGTAGGATCAGTTGTTTTTCTCTTTTTATGCAAAACATTTAATTCAGCAGAAGATAAAGCTCTTCTTTTAATTTGAGCTTTTTTTGATTTTGAGGGGAAAAGACTAGATATAATACTTGTATATTTTATTGACCGATTTCTATGAATAGGTAGGTCTTTGGAATACTTTTTTCTATGTGCATTTGTATACTCTAATATATGTTTAAACAATTGCAAATCCCTTTTAGTATATTTACCAGGATTATTTTTAAAGATAAGTTCAAACAAACCTTTTGTACCTTTATATTTCTTATCTCCAATAACTATATCATCATTTTCGTTTATATCTAACTTGCTATCTCCAATCATTAATCCTTTATCCTCTATTCTAGCTCCATAGGTATGATAATTTCGATTAGCATGTGCGGCGTGTAACATTTTTAACGTATATGTTCTTCCAAGTGTTCCTTTAAACATAATATCCGTGCCTAATTTGCTTAAGTTGGATGGGTTAATATCCTCTTCTTCTGCTCTTGTATCTTCTACACTTGTATCTTCTGTACTTGTATCTTCTGCAATGTCCTTTTCCTTTAAATCCTCTATATCTCCGCTTTCTTCATACTCGTCGCTTTCTTCAGATGTTTGTTACTGGCCAAAACTTTCATCATTCTGAAATTCTTCTTCATATTTGGAAATTGGTAGCATTTTGTCTCCTTCGAAGCGAATTGAAGGTTTTTCCATATTTTGTGCTAATCGCTTTAAAGGTTCAGTAACAGGTTTGAATGTTGTTTCTAAAAATTGCTCTCTTTCATTTATACCTGATTTTAAAGCTCGGTTTTTTTTGTCTAATAGAATCACTAAGTGATTTTATTTCCTTTAATAGCTTTTCCTGGTTAACCATCTTCACACCTTGACGACTTGTACAGTAATACCGCTAATCAGTGTATTAAAACGAATTTATCAAAACCTATTCTATAACGACCATCTTTTATAGCATGATCTTTCATAATAACCAAAAATCCATACTTTTCCGCCCATGCTTTTCCGCAAAGCTCTTTAAACTTTTCAAATGGCATATCCGCATTCACATGATCGTTATATATATGTTTTAGGTTAGTATCATCTTGTTTGAATACAATTAGAATATTTGCATTATCTCTGATAAGTTGTTTTGGGATTTTGCTATAAGTTTGTCCTATATATATGCTGTCAATGTTATTATGTCTTCCCATGGCAAAGTAGTTTCTAATAGTATCCTGATTTTCACAAGATACATCGTCAAATATGAATACAGAATACGGTTTCGCTTCGTTTGGTTGCATAATGCTATCACTAGCGTTAAATTTGTAAAAATTAACATCAGACACATCAGATAGGATTTTATCCAGCAATTGATACTTTGGTTGATGTAGAGACTTTGAAAAAATATATAGGTTACTAAACCTTAATCCCTGTGGATTAGTGATCAAATTAAAGACAACATTGGTCTTTCCGCAGTTTGAGGGGCCACTTACTATACATCGAACAGTGTTTGGAAGTAAACTACCGTGTTTACCATTGTTGATTTTAACGTTATCCACAGTTAAATCATCTATGTTATTAATATTGAATCGATCTTTATGGTTAATTATCTCCATCCTGCTCAAAGGTTAACGATGAAATGAGTTGCTTGCATTAAACCAAGTCCTTTATATGTATCCATGAATCCTCAGTTTTGTTAAACCCTAACCACCGCACTTTAACTGCGTCCTTTTTTCTTTGTAACACTTTTTCAACAAGATATACATCACCTACTGTTGACTTTAACATTTCATGTCCATAAAATGCACCTTGCAACAAATCTCCTTTGTTATCTTTTAAGATATACGTTTCAGGTACAGTCGGTTGCACTTTATACACTGTAAAAACTTCATTCGTCCAATTGGGAAGGTATTTCTTGGTAAACACTCCCTTATATTTACTAATCCGTACTTTATCACTTACATTAAATTTTCTTGGCTGCATTTTTTCTACTTTAGGCTTTGTATTTTTCTTAATGCGTTTTAATACATCTTTTGCATTTCTTCTATTTACTTTGTTAGGTTTCATACCGATAGTTCTATGAAACCTGTTGTTATAATCATTTATTAATTGTGGTAAAACATCATACCATACGTAAGAACCTCTTTTTGAAAATTGTTTATACAGTGCTCCTTTTAAGGTTCTATTGAATCTTTCTACAATAGCTGCTTTTTTCTCTGAATTTGTAGAATAATGATTTATTTTATATTTATTCATTAACTGTGCAAAGTTTGTATTAAAGTATTCTGTTCCATCATCAGTTTGTAAATGTTTAATTTTGTTTTTATCTCTTTTTATGGCTATTTCCATGGCTTCTGTTACGCTTTTACCAGTCTTGTCCTTTAGAGGCAAAGCGTCTGCAACTTTTGTAAAACAATTAATAATTGTGAGTATATATTTAAATCCTTTGTTTATTCTGCTATGCGGTCGCATTTCAATTAAATCCGCTTGATATAGATCATTTATCCCTTTTATAACAGTATTTCTTCTTGGAAACTTTATTCTTGCAGGTTTGTGTAGTTCATTAATAATCTTCTCCTTCAGGTCTGACATGATGGTTTCACGAAGACAGCTGATATGATATTAAATATTCTTTTGTATAAATCTGCTTATATAGGACAAGGTCATTCTAAACTAATGTATAAAAGGGGGAACACAGCGAAATACTGCTGTGTTCCCCCTTTTATACGGAAAGGGATGTTGGACGATGAAAGGGTTACTCGTCAATAGGGTTGAGGGAATAGTGGCCGAATGGTAGAGTGTGGATGTTGTCTGCAAGGATGTGTCGTTTATCATCATTTGAAGAGAGAGCTTTTTTTACTTCCGTCACGCTGTACAGCTGATGGTTGAAACTTCTGATTGTGTTGAATTTTGCTGTTATATCTTGATCTTCAAATAAACATTTCTTATAGTGATTAAAATGCACATTCTTCTTTAAATACAAACTTTTTACTCCTTTAGCTTTCTTAATGACTTGGTTTTCATTTAGTTGTAAAGAATATAATTTTGACATTAGTGCAACAATTTCTTGAAGTATAACACCATTGGCTTCATCTTTAAATTTGCCAAGCACTTTTTTGTTTCTGTCATTGTCGTAGTTTGGATGATCTTTTGGATAGTCGGAAAAGTCAAAGTCGTTTTTGTAATCAAATGTCCGAAGGTCTTCATACATATCGTTAGTAATTATCCAATATATAAAAGCGTCTGTATCCATGTAGGAGATGCCGATGTTTTCTCGTCCATAAAAGGTGACCATCTTTTTGTAATGGAAATCGTACATATGAGTCTTGGAGATATCCAGGATTGTCATACCTATATACAAAGGACGATCCATCTTCACACTTGTTTTCTTCATAGATACAGCTACAAGATTTTCGTTAATAATTATAGATGATCCAAAGTTTGGCTGTTGTACGAGTTTTTGTAGTTTGTTCGGATCTGTAACAAGTTTAACATTTTTATGTCTTCTTTTGTTTTCCAATGTTTTACCGAATATCGCATTGTTCATCAATTTAAAAAAGTCTTTTTGAAAGGCTGATGTAGCGGCTGCTCTTCTAGTAGTATTCGAGTCTATGTATGGTTTCAACCAGCACGATTGGGAAAATTCTACAGCTCTATTAATTTTAGTAAGACGTAAACCTAATTCGATAGCTTGTTGAACAACCCAATAGTGAGCTACGTATCGTTGTTTATTGTTAAGGGTCATCATTAATTTGGGGTGTTTTCCAGTTGGTGAAATTTCTGTTCTTGCAAGGAGTGGAAGGTCATAATGAAGATCGTGTAAATGTTCTGGATATTCAAAGTCGCAATCCAAAATGTATCCGGTATCTCCATGTTTTGGAATTTGTGAAATATCGCCAATACAGTCGGGATCAATCCATTTAAAGTTGTCAAATGGAAGTGGGTTCGACATGGCCCATCCATACAGATTATTCGCGTCGAAATATCCCAAGTACGTTGAAGGTTTCTCTTGATCATGGTCAGGTAGATATTTGTTGTTGGCTTTAACATGTCTCGTTACGCTTTGAGTTAATCCACCTCTAACACCAGACTCAACCATTAAAACCATATCTATATCTGTTAACAGCTGAAGTTTACATTTTGTTTCCTTCAACATTGCTTGCCAAGCTAGTCCTGGAGATGTATACGAATGTAGAGGGTCCAAACCGTATGCTGCAAAACACGTTCTTCGGAATTCTTCCATAACATCGCAGAGCAGAGTTACGTCGAGTTTTACATAAAAGTCTGAATACTCTCCTAAAGTCTTCATATTTAACTCATTCCATACTCGACATGCGTGTTGATAGTCTTCAAGTGAAATTTCCGAATCATTAAGTTTGTTGTTAAATTGTTCTGGTGGAGGAAGTGTTGTTTCATTAAATCTATGAAGTCCATCGATGTAATCGTAGGGGAAGACTCCTTTTCGAAGAACCAGATCCATTTTACTACTGGCTACAATTTTGCTTGTTTCTATCAGATCTTCTCTTTTTAAATTATCAGTTAATTTCATTAGGCTAGAAGGCATAAATCGAAACGAATCAATAAATCTAAGTTTTATTTTGCCAACCTTTTTAGAGAAACTTATAAATTTTTCCATTGTTGTTGCCAAAACATCTATTGCTCCATCATCTCTTCCTAACTCCGGGATTATGAAATGAGAGTCATATCTGCTAAGGTTATGTAGAACAACGGGTATAAAAGATGGTACTTTGTAATTTAAGTTGCAAGCGTTACAGGCTGCACCTCTGTAGGCTCCTGTAAGATGGTCGTGATCACGCACTTTAACGTTATCTGGTGTAAATAGGTTATTACACAGATAACATGTTGTTGTCAAATTGTGATGTTGAAGTTGGTGTTCATCCATAGGTTGCATCGGTATTTTAATTTTGTAGATTTCTTCCACCTTAGAGGCAATGTAATACAACTCATCTACAAAGTGTTTCGCTGCTTGTTCACCACGATAAATCTTCGGAGCAGATGATAGTCCAAATTCTTGAAGATGTTCTTCAGACAGCGTGGATTTTGTTAGTATACAATAACTGTTTGGTGCATGTTTTTGATATTTGCTTCTTTTTGTGATATCCTCTTCTTGTTGTTCAATTGGA
This sequence comes from Allygus modestus, assembly GCA_963675035.1. Taxonomy (NCBI): domain Eukaryota; kingdom Metazoa; phylum Arthropoda; class Insecta; order Hemiptera; family Cicadellidae; genus Allygus; species Allygus modestus. Next base: position 28,148,964 of record OY776115.1, on the reverse strand, counting down.
AGTAAAGATGCTTCGAAATCCGCGTACACAACAAATGGAACAGGGTATTGTTGATTTACTTTGTCAAATTTTATCTGCGCTCTGCTGGGATGTGGCAATTTAATTCTTACCTCATAGTTTCCACTACATAACCTTTGATGTTCTACTAACCATTCTGAACCTCCTCTTCTTAATTCTTTGTTTACATGACAAAAACATCTTTTACAAATTGTTTTCTTTTCTTCATGTTTAGATAATTGTTTAGAAACAAGAGCTTCAAACTTTTTAATGTAGACATAGTGGGATATGTCCCCCTTAGTGATCAATAGCAAATCCGTATGATCTCTGCGCTCATTTGATGTTATACGCAAGGGGTACACATTGTTTGATGAATCCAATCCAAATAGGTTGACAGAAGCTGAAGGATTTTGTTTTTCAAATTTTGAAATGTCTGTTATAGCAACAGGATAAGTCATCCCTTGAAAATTATATCTATGTTGTACTTCATCATATTTGCGGCTTGGTCTTATCGGATTGTCTGTTACATATTTGACCAACATGGCATATTTAAAACATTCAGTATCATGATTTTGTACGTTGACGCAGGATAAGGTATTTCTAATCTTTGTTGGTAGAGGGATGTAGCTACTTCCTCGAATTCCATAGCCGTGTTTGTGTACTCTTAAGTCTAGCCCTGTGATGCTTAACAAACTCCATCCAGAGCCTCTTCCTTCATGTTCTTGTATTTTTGTCATTAGCTCTTCAAAACATTCAGATACGATTGAATCAATATCTGACGAAAACATAATAGTTCGGTTTTTTGTTAAGAAACCTCTCGGTGAGGTTTCATTTTGAATGTTTGTAAATAAAGCATCCAGTAATAGTCCAAATTTAATAAAATTTAATCTTTTTAATTCATTTTTCAGAGTTTTGCTAACCAATCCTTTTGCGTTATTTAAAAATTCTTCAAGTTTCAATTTTGTATTGTCAATTTTAAAGTGGGTTACAACATTACCCGGAAGTGCTCGGGCGTGTAGTTCCACATTTATTGATGGTCCAGGCGCGTAATGAATGACACTTGGTCTTGAAACTTCATTTTCTTCTTTTTCTTTATTTTCTTCTTTTTCTTCTACATTTTGTTCTTCTTGATGTTTTGCTAATTGTTGGTCGATTGAATCTAATTCTTCTTCATTTGGTCCTTCCTCTTCTGTATTTGTATTGGTGTTATGTTTCAATTCTTTATGAATGGTTAAAAGCCATTCATCTCTGAAAGAAGCTTTACAAATATTGCAGCGATTCATAATGTAGGTGTGCTCTCCACAAGGGACAACGCAATAATAAAAAACACTGCAAATGCACCTCTATTTATACCCTAGAAGAAGTGGTGGGGGTAAGTATTAGGTTAGGTTTACTATATTTTACATTTTCTGTTTACTATTGTAGTTGGAGGCTACAACATTTTGTATTTTAGGTCAAGGTCATTGGACATATTTGCCAAAACGGGGAATAGAGCAGTAAATGATTTCATTTTAAACCATAAATTGATCTATTCCCCGCTCTGTATTTAACAAGGACAATTTTCTTCAACAGGAACATTTGATAGATTTTTAAACTTGGATGTGAAGTCGGATTGTACACATTGCATCTCGATCAACTAAAAATTTCATAAAATAATAGGGATCTTCAGTTGTAGATTCATCTTTAACATATTCAATAGTCAACATTGCCGAACGAACATCTTGTGGAATTACGTCGACTTTTATGAGTCGCCTTTCGAGTTCAAACCGTTTTGTTATTGATGTAAGTTTTATCACATCATCAATATCGATAAGGGGAAAGCTGTAACAAACGGAGTTTCCTGGTGGGTTCATCATGCCGTTATGCTAAATATACACTGTTGCATCGTCATTAAATAGACGTTCCCCCACCATTAAATGTATAAGTTACCCCCACTTTTTTCAGTCATGTAAATGGTTCAAGGTCATACAACAATATTACCAAAACGGGGAATAGACAATAAGTGATTCTCATTATAACCACAAACTGATCTATTCCCCGCTTTGTATTTAAAGTAAACTATTTGAAGACAACAAAAACTTATTCAGATTCTTCCGATGATGATGATGATGATGATGAGCTCATATCACTAAATAAGCGACGACAAACACTAAGGTTCCCTGTGACTGGATCTAGAACTACGTCATCAATATTAATACTGCTTGTAGGGGTTCCACTATCAACAAGGTCCATTTCCTCCAAACAAAGCAACTGATGATTAAATTCTGGTTCATTATCATCGTCGTTGTCGTCGTCAGTCAACAGCTCCATCTCTCCAAGATATGGTTCACTGCTAGCAAACTCACTCAGTAGTTCAAGATCACTAAACAGTTCATCTTCCATCTCTGAATCGTCTTCGTCTTCATCTTCGTTTATATTTACTGGAATATTTTGAATTATTCCCAGTATAGTCTTCTTAGAAGGGAAAATGTTATCTCTGGGCGACATGATTCCAAGTAGCAGACTGATTTTACAACTAATACAAAACCACCTTTTATACCCCGATTCCGGTAATGGTGGGGGTAAGTGTTGAAAGTACAAGTGGTAGGGAAGAGGTATTATTGTAACACAAATGATTAAGTCCTGTAAGTGGGTCAAGGTTACCTTAACCTATTACCAGAACGGGGAATAGAGCAGTAAGTGATTCTCACTTTGACCACAAACTGATCTATTCCCCGTTCTGTCTTCTGCTGTTCAGTATTTCCAAAGACTCTTAGTTAGTTGAAGAAAATTGGTCAATTTCCATTGCTAGCAATTCTTCAGGCAGTTGAAATGATGTATTTTGTGATAACATTTCCAACATATCAATATATTTTATGGCGTGTTTTATAGTAGAAAGTTTTGAAGCGTTTGGTTCAAGAAAAGGTAATTTTGTTTGTAATAAATTATAGGCTTCATTCAATATTGCAATCCTTTTTCTCTCTCTAGCACACCTTATTTTCTCTATATCATTCTCCTCCTTTCCTTTAACATCTAAGTTAGATGATCCACCTGGGCTATCCATAGCTGAACAATAACTATACTCCGAAGCCGACTGCCTTATATATATATGTTTACCACCACTCTTTTACAATGAATATAGCTGGTTCAATGTCTTGTTCGGGAAAAAGTCGCTAACCTAACGTGTAGTGTAATAAAGACACAAAACAACCCCTCTTGTAATAATCGATAAATTTCTCTCTTCAAAGGAATTGGTTCTACATCTATTTTTACCTCTTCAGTTTTACGAATACCCAATCCTTTGACCTTAACATCATGATACTCCATAAGCAGTTGGTATACACGCTGGGTAAAGATCTCCGCTTTAGTAGTAGAGTTAATATAGTGGAGGTATACCATGGTAGATGCTCTATTGATGCAGTTCACAACCAAAGTGATTATTGACTCTCCAACATCGCGCTTTAATACCCATCATGTAAGTGGGTCAAGGCCGTCTGATTATATTACCAAAACGGGGAATAGAGCAGTAAGTGATTCTCACTATAACCACAAACTGATATATTCCCCGCCTGTGATCACCCCTTCTACCACATCTTCTAACTGGGTCAAGGTCGTTTCTGACCAAAATGGGGGGTGGGGTGTGAGATTTGACAGAATCTCACACCCCGGAAACCTAAAGGGAAGTAGATATAATTTACAGTAAAGTCTGGCTAAAGTTCAAGTCACAATGAAGAGTTATTATTTTACAAATATAAAGTCACGCAAATATGTAAATTGTACAAATCTAAAATAAAGGAGTCGGTGAGGAGCCTTAGGACCCCTCTCACCGAGGTCTAGCGAAAACCGGGGAAATGCGAAACCCCATCCGGTATGCAAAGAAGGTGCAGTGATCGGTTTGCGGGCCGTAAACACTGCAAAGCAAGAGCCGGTTTGCTGGCCGTACTCTTAAAAGCTAAGGAGAGCCGGTTTTCTTGCCGTACTCGCAAGGAAAGGAGATGGAGTTAAAGGGTATCTTACATATTTGTATGATGAATAATTAATTTCAATTAACAAGAGTTATAAATGTAAATTATACTAATCTAAAATAAAGGAGTCAGTGAGGAGCCTTAGGACCCCTCTCACTGAGGTTTAGCGAAAACCGGGGAAATGCGAAACCCCATCCGGTATGCAAAGAAGGTGCAGTGATCGGTTTGCGGGCCGTAAACACTGCAAAGCAAGAGCCGGTTTGCTGGCCGTACTCTTAAAAGCTAAGGAGAGCCGGTTTTCTTGCCGTACTCGCAAGGAAAGGAGATGGAGTTGAAGGGTGTCATTAATATGTGTGTGTGTGTGTGTGTGTAAGATGTTAATAAATTAAAAAAAATGTATAAATAACCTAGCCAAACTTTAAAGTAATTTAAAGAAAGGAGTTAGTACTATCTACAATACAAAATAAGAAAACAAGCAAGCAAAGTTCAACCAAACATACAACATGCAACATGCAAAAGTATAAGGGATTAATAAAAAGTGTGCGCATACTTAGTATTAACCCCTTATTTCTCCAGTTGTTCTTATAAAAAGAACAACTAGACAGTTGCACTGAACAGTGGAGATGGTACCATGTTAACACTCCACTGTACAGCAAGCAACTGATGTCAGTTACTGCATGGTTCGCTTATATAGGAGACGCGAAATTACCTCGGCTGAGTTTGATGAGGTTTTAATTTCGCTTTTATCAGCATACTACAATACAGTTAAGAAAAGCAAAGACATGCGGAAGATTTTAAATACAAAAGCTGAAAGCAAAAGCAACGACCCTAGCATGCAAGAAACTAACTACTATAGCCGGACTAATAAAGCAGCAATATAACATGCAGGAAAAGACAGAGTGAAAGAGAAGGAAAAGAGAGAGAAAGAGAACCCAGGTAGCGAGATCTTACGAGGGGGGCGCCCTCCCCCCGCATTACCCCGCTACTGCAATTGTCCTCGCACTTTAATACGCAGGTCACTTGCATGGGAGCAGTCTCGACTTAGATCGACGACTGGTAAGGAACTGTCCGGAGCACTCGCTTATATGGCCGCGGGAGGGCGCGGGTAATTTTCCCGACACAGGGTAATTTGGTTGTGTAATGCAGCTCTAGACATAAAAACAAAATTCGGCTGATTTAGTGAGGTTTTTTAATTTCGCGTGTAACAGCTGGCGCGGGGCGTTCCCTTGACAGCTTGATTTAATGGGTTGCGCACCGGTTGCATTCTACTAGGTAATTAACTTTCCCACTCGTTTTGTTGAACGCTAGTACAGGTTGGGATTCTCTATCTCTATTCATATTTAATTTAGGTACCTTTTGTTGTAACTAAAAATAATTATGTTGTGTAGCTAGTTGAGGTATTTTGCATTTACGTATTCGTATTATTACTTTAGTGTGAGCTGCCCCCATTATATATCATTGTGAAATACGGCCAAGACGTCGAACGTCGCATAGTGGGGCAATTTTAATAATCTAGCTGGACAAAAATACCTATCAGAAATATTGTTATTTAACAAAAGGACATAAAATATAAATAAACAAATAGACAAAAGAGTCAAAACAATGATTATTATAATTGCATTGTCATTGGGCAGAGTGCAGATAAGGCCAAATACTCAGATAATGCGGGAGCCGGTCAGTAGTTAAAGTTGTCGCTGTCAATTAGTCGCTGTGTAGGACCCCAGTATGTGATGTTCTTCAAATAGGTTATTATTTTATTATTAATACAATGGATAAGAAACACAAAGGTAAGTCAGTGTTCCTGTTTTGATTATTTTTTTAATGTGAAGATTTTTTTTTGCTTAATCTTTAAAAATAAATGTGTTACAAAGTGTTTTAGAGTAAAGGTTTCAAGGAACCTACCAGAACCTTGAATATTATATATTTCCATGAAGGGCGGATTGTACACAATCCAAAAATTCGTGTTTTAGCTGCTACTTTTTGCAACTTTAAATTTGTAAAGAAAAAATACTATAGGATTACCCTGCAATACTAAATTTTGGAGTAGTTGTACGTACATTTGTTGGCGTACAAACTTTAATAGCAAACTTGATTTTCAAAATATTTGTTAGTTTCATTAAAGAACAATCGATATCAAATGTTTTTCATTTGCACTTATTCAAAATCGTGGGCTCCAATGATATTTCAATAACAAAAAATGTTAGATTACATTAATTTACTCATTAAATTCATACACGTTTTTATTTACATATATGTCAGGTTATATGATCAGAACCTTATAAAAATCTGGTGTATTAAAGTTTTTAAAATGTTTAATTTATTTATAATCCCAATAGTAAACTATTATTGGTTGATTTTCGCTACAGTGCAATACAAGTATCAGGATGTTTTTTTATTAAACAAGTTGAGGTATTTTGCATTTACGTATTCGTATTATTACTTTAGTGTGAGCTGCCCCCATTATATATCATTGTGAAATACGGCCAAGACGTCGAACGTCGCATAGTGGGGCAATTTTAATAATCTAGCTGGACAAAAATACCTATCAGAAATATTGTTATTTAACAAAAGGACATAAAATATAAATAAACAAATAGTCAAAAGAGTCAAAACAATGATTATTATAATTGCATTGTCATTGGGCAGAGTGCAGATAAGGCCAAATACTCAGATAATGCGGGAGCCGGTCAGTAGTTAAAGTTGTCGCTGTCAATTAGTCGCTGTGTAGGACCCCAGTATGTGATGTTCTTCAAATAGGTTATTATTTTATTATTAATACAATGGATAAGAAACACAAAGGTAAGTCAGTGTTCCTGTTTTGATTATTTTTTTTTTTTTAATGTGAAGATTTTTTTTGCTTAATCTTTAAAAATAAATGTGTTACAAAGTGTTTTAGAGTAAAGGTTTCAAGGAACCTACCAGAACCTTGAATATTATATATTTCCATGAAGGGCGGATTGTACACAATCCAAAAATTCGTGTTTTAGCTGCTACTTTTTGCAACTTTAAATTTGTAAAGAAGAAATACTATAGGATTACCCTGCAATACTAAATTTTGGAGTAGTTGTACGTACATTTGTTGGCGTACAAACTTTAATAGCAAACTTGATTTTCAAAATATTTGTTAGTTTCATTAAAGAACAATCGATATCAAATGTTTTTCATTTGCACTTATTCAAAATCGTGGGCTCCAATGATATTTCAATAACAAAAAATGTTAGATTACATTAATTTACTCATTAAATTCATACACGGTTTTATTTACATATATGACAGGTTATATGATCAGAACCTTATAAAAATCTGGTGTATTAAAGTTTTTAAAATGTTTAATTTATTTATAATCCCAATAGTAAACTATTAATGGTTGATTTTCGCTACAGTGCAATACAAGTATCAGGATATTTTTTTATTAAACAAGTTGATTGTTATCTTTAACAGTTAACTATATAGGATTTTAAGGTAGGTAAACTTAATAAATTTATAGCTTTTCCTAAAAACCTCTATGAGGTTATGTCAAATTAAACTTGCATAGGCCTACATCACCTTTTGTAAAAAAAAAAAAAAAAAAATTCATTATACAATGATTTTAGTTTTACTCTTCTTAATTGAATATATTTTTACAATTGATGGAAATAACCTCTCCAAAGTTAACAGCATCAACAATGGGTTTAATTCAAGTAGTAAGCACCCAGAACCACCGGGATGACTTCTCCTCTGGTGACCCGAAGTTATGGTTTAACATATACCAAATGGATACTCAACTTGCGGATTGATCAGACGAACAAGTAGTTGTTTGTACGCAAGAAGCAGCACATGAATACATGCACTGGTTTAGATCATACTAGCTGTTATAATTACAGCGTTGAGCAAACATTATTGAAGTTTTCAGTTACGAAGCTGAGGTCTAAGGATGTGAGTAATGTACAGTGCCCTGCGGCAGAGAACTCTGCGGCGGAGCCTGCAGTCGGCGTGACCTTGAATAAACCAATAAGCATCACGCGTAGTTGACAAGCTGTTTGCCCGCTCTAACAGCGCTTGACGCCGAATCATTGTACTAGTTACATTAAATTGTCGGCGCTCGGGTAAAACATGTAAAACTGCAATAAATCTTGTAACACTGTGTTAAAGAAAAATAAATTACGAACATTTTTAAAAAAGGTGTAGGGCGATAGCTTTTTTCCTTTTATATTAAAAACTAATTTGATTAGATTCTTTGATTGTAAGGCTAGCAAATGGAGTTCTTGGATGTTATTTTGATTTTGTTTGATGTACTAAACGTCTGAACTCTAAAATATCTACAAATCTAGTAAAGTTCAAATAAACAGCGATATGAGCGATTTCGCCGTAGAATACTCCAGGCTGAAACATTCTTAGCAAGTTGTCTGCTACGCAAGATGCATCATATGAGTACATGCAATAAATTAGATCACAGTGACTGTTATGATTGCGTAAAAACAGTGTCGAGCAAGAATTGTTAATGTTTTTAGTTACGGAGCTCCGATCCTCACAGAGTCAGAGCTAGACTCTAACTAATGCATGTCCCGTAGTTATTGTGCGATGTGACAACTTGGTGGGGGAAACTGGTGTGGTGGGGGGTAAAGACGAGTGTCTATCCTACATGCTTGTATCACTTCAGTATACCTGCGGCTCTTGCATAGTTCACATGGATTCGCCAATACAAGGCACTACGGTTTCTTCCACATGTTCTTCTTTTAATATTGAGCAAGCTGACAATACAAATGATGAAATACAAGTACATGAAGTTTATAGCACAATATCTTCTGATGCAGAAGCAATAATGTCATCTCTAATAGGGTTTGACTAATGATGGTGGATGTAGTAGCAACCATCTGCCTCGCACCACCTGCCGCCTGCCATCTGCTCCGCCCCACAACACTTTTACCCCCACAATTTGGTTTGATACCAAAACGCTAGCTAGCGAATAGTCAGTACACCTCCAGCTCTTGACCAGTGTACATCGAGCTCTCTGTTGAAATGTCCATTAAAATTAGGTGTATTCATTATGACTCTATTCATCTGGCGACTTTCCAAGACCTCGAGGTTTTTAATGAAGAGTTAAGACTTCTCATTGCGTCCGGTTACGATTTATCTTTGGAACTTTACGCAACAAAAAACAACATGGACTCTGCACAGGGATCGAAGTATCTACCTTCTTTCATCAGGAAAAAACACGATGATCGCGACTCGTCGGCATCATCAACTTCGATTTTAACCAACATCGGCGGAAGCTTCGTATTGTAATTAAGAACAAACATTGTTAATAAAATAAAGTTATTTTGTAATAGTACTACCTCGCACTCGTATCATTCGATTGTTTCATTCGATTATTTTCATTCGATATTTATTATCGATTAACTATCGAATCACAATCGAATTTTACGCGTGCGAGGTAGTACTTTTTTAAAACACCCTCCCCGTGACCTTGAACTTTCCCTCATTACGTCACAAAACCGCCTACGTCACTGGCTCAGCCTCAGACCTATTATGATACAGACTTGTACCAGACCATGAATGTGAAACTTCTGTTTTAACCTGCTGGCACTAATAATCATTGTCTGATTTTTCCTTTCTCCAATAATATAAGTATTACTTCCATAAAATCTTTCGAATTTGAGATGCTTTTGTTTTGAGCTTGCTGAAATTAATATACAACGTGGTTTGGTTTTCGAGTTGGTGTCTGTCTGTCCACTTTTCTGGATAGCAGTAATCTACAGTATCTCTAGATTTGTCTTTAAAATGTTATGAGGTGGTCTCGCACCTTGTCGTCCAGCTCGGTGAAATCCTTGCCGCAGAGGTAGCAGCGGGTCGCTGCGAGATACTCGTCCATTTCCTGCCGGGTCAGAGAAGGGTGTAGAGCTCTTGTGCTAAACAGGAACTCCCACAGGCTCAACACGTCCATCTTGAGCCGTTCCATGAATACCTTGGACGCGTCAGCCCCGAAGTAGACGCGGGGCTCAAACTCCTCCAGGCCGAGCGAGTCCACGATCTGGTAGGCAAAGGCGTACGGGACGTGCATTTGCAGGGGCCTCGTGCCGGGTGGCGCTTCCACCGGGTCAACAGCGACGGGCTGCAAAGCACACTCGAAGTCCGCGTAGATGCAGAACCTCTCCCGCCTAGTGTACTCTGGATGGGTGAAGCGGATCTGCTGCTTCTTCGGCAAGTCCAGGCGAAGGGGAGCCTTGGCGTAGCAGTAACGCCTGTGCTCCTCGAGGCGCTGGGCACCCGTCAACCCTAGCTTGTTGGGTCGGTTGTCGAAATAAGCGAAGCACCGCTTACAGACGTAGATCCTATTTTCACGTTTGGTGAGCTGGGGCCGGACCAGTCGACCCAGGTCCCTGATGTACGCGTAGTGGCTGTCCCCGTTGATGGTCACGTACAGCAGGTCTCTGTGGTCTTCGCGCTCCCGCTTGCATATCTTCAGCGGGTAGACCTGGTCCTTGAACTCTGGCGTCCCATTGGGGCGTCTCCCCACCATCGCCCGCTCGATCCCGTAAACGTTTACGCTGATGTTGTTCTTGCCCTCAAAGGTCTTAATGTCCTTGAGCGTCACGGGGAAACGCAGGCCGGTCCAGTCGTAACGGGCGATGATGTCCAAGGTATAAGATGCGGTTCTATTCGGTTCCTGCGGGACGAACTTGGTCAGGATGGCGTACATGAAACACATGTCGTCGGCGTTTTGCACATTGACAACAGCGTGTATATCTGCGATAGCCTTAGCAGCTGGATAAAGGCTCTGCCTCCGAGCGGCGTATACTGGTTCACGCGGATCTCTAAGTCGCGTATACGCAGGTAGGTCCAGCCGCTGCCTACCAGTTCGCACTGCTCCTTCTTCTTCACGATCGTCTCGAACGTCGCGGAGAGGAAAGCCTCCATGTCGGAGGCCTCGGTCAGTGGGACGTTCTTCGTGTTGAAGGAGCGCAGGCAGGTGGCCCCGTGAATGTTGGAGAACTCACATTCCAGGACCATGTTCGCCTTGATGCTCGGATGTTGGGTCATGACGTTCTCCATCAAGTCCAAAACCTCGTCAAACAACAGGGTCAGCGCATCCTCGACGGTCAGCAAGGCGTCTAACGGCCGGGCCAGGCGGTAGGTGAGGAGGCGACCCCGGAAGGCCCGATGTACGAGCTGGAACACGGGGCGGCCGCCACCCTCCATCTCGTCGTCGATGGTCTGAGGCTCGGCGCTAGGTCCTGGGCGGGGCTGGGGCTCGGTGCTGGGCCCTGGCTGTGGCTCGGTGCTCGGTCCTGGTCGCGGCTCCGCGCTGGGCACTTGGCGCGGTCGGGGCTCGGCGCTGGCTCCTTGGCGCGACGACTGGTTGTTGTGAGGAAGAGGAGGAGAGGACAACCTAGGCAGTCGGTCTTGGGTCAGGTCCCTCACAACAGGGCAGTTGTGAGACTGGTGATGGTCGCGGTTGAAGCGGCGAGTAAACCCCTTGTCACAGTACGCGCAGAGGAATTCGGATGGTTCTTGAGCCAGGTTCCTCACAACAGGGCAGTTGTGAGACTCGTGCTGGTCGCGGTTGAAGCGACGGGTAAACCCGCGGTCGCAGTAGGCGCAACGGAACGTGGGAGGATGGACGATCCGGACGTGTCGTCTCAGTTCCAGGTCTCGGTCGAAGCGTCCACCGCATCGCTCGCACTCCACGTGGCGATCGGGGCTCGAGGAGGAGGAAGGAGCTGCTGCTGGCATCGCGGAGTGAGCGGCTTGCATGTGGCGGCGCACGTCCTCCAGGCTGGCGAAGATGGCCGGGCACAGTCGGCAGGCATGGTCTGTTCGTTGCGGTTGGGGCTCTGCCGCGGCGTGTGGTCCGTGAACCGTGGCGACGTGGCGGTGGAGGTTGTCGCCTCTTGTGAAGCGCCTACCGCAGACGTGGCAGTCGTGACGTCTGGCGTTGTGGGCGGACTCCACGTGTCGCCTCAGGTTTCCGAGCAGGCTGAAGGCTCGGCCACAGACCTCGCACAGGTGTTGGTTGTTCATCTGCAACAACGAATATGATAAGTCTCTTGCATTTACAAATTAGTCGCAACGAGAACACTTCATTGGTAACATAACACATACTTTATGCGTGGTAGACAAGAGTCAAGGCCATGGCAAATTTAATGTTAGTACACGGGTTTCCTCGTTTATTAAATTGGTTTTAGCAAAGAACAGATTATTCAACTTCTATTAACAAGCCAGACCTCTCTTTGCACATTATGACTTCAAAGTTGCTGAACGATCATACCTTAAATGAGAATCTTACTATAAAGGGGAATGTAATTGTCTTCCACACTACAACTTCTAAGAGCTACATATACTTACGTTTAACAGATCTCGGAATATGGTGCGGTAAGGACTAGCACAGCACTGAAGTAGAACGTCTACACACACTGGGCTCCAAACGCAAACTGAATGAAGGAAGCGATGACAATCACTTAAGTGACATAGCTACGTACCGTACAGTAGAAGGCGGTGGAATATTTCTCGAAATCGCGGCAATTATCGCTAATGAGTAAACGGCCTGAGGCGGTCCACACTACAACTTATAAGACTACATATACTTACGTTTAACAGATCTCGGAATATGGTGCGGTAAGGACTAGCACAGCACTGAAGTAGAACGTCTACACACACTGGGCTCCAAACACAAACTGAATGAAGGAAGCGATGGCAATCACTGAAGTAACATAGCTACGTACCGTACAGTAGGCGGTGAAAGCGGTAAAGAGTTCTCGGAACCGCTAATGAGTAAACAGGCCCGGACGGTCACGTAGGCATGGAGATGATGTCACCGCGGTCCACGACAGGGGCAGCGGAGTGGAGTGGAGGGATAGCGGAGTGGAGGAGGAGAGGACAGGCTGGGACAGTCACGTAGGCCCTAGCACGCGCCTCGACACGTGACGCCGCGGAGCCGCTCGCAGTTTGGTTTGACCAAGCCGGCATACGACGTGTAGTGAAGTCACATCGAGTTCGGTCAGCAAACAGCCGAGATCCCATAAGGAAAACGCGATTAAAAATTAATAACGGGCTTGATTGATGGTGGATTTTTGGGTTTCCTTCAGCGATGGTTTGCTCGGGTCGACATACAACATGTGGCGAAGTTAGATTAAAATCGGATGGTAAACAGCTGAGATCCCATAAGGAAAACGCGTTTAGAAATTAATAACGGGCTTGTTTGATGGTGGATTTTAGGGTTTCCTTCAGCGATGGTATGCTCAGGCCGCTGCCCGACATGTGGTGAAGTTTCATCAAAATCGGTCGGTAAACAGCTGAGATCCCATAAGGAAAACACGTTTAAAAATTAATAGCGGGCCCGTTTAACAGTGGATTTTCAATTTTCTTTAAGCGATGGTTTTCTTAGGTCACGGCCCGACATGTGGTGAGGTTTCGTCAAAATCGGTCGGTAAACAGCTGAGATCCCATAAGGAAAACGCGGTTATAAATTAATAGCGGGTCCGTTTAACGGTGGATTTTCAATTTTCTTTAAGCGATGGTTTACTTAGGCCGCCACCCGACATGTGGTGAAGTTTCGTCAAAATCGGTCGGTAAACAGCCGAGATCCCATAAGGAAAACGCGTTTAAAAATTAATAGCGGTCTTGTTTGATGGCGGATCTATGGGGTTCTTTCGTCATTCGCTTCCTTGGGGATAGGCCTACACTTTGGAAAAAGTCCCGTGGGAATCGGTGAATAAATAGGCTAGTTATTAATTTTCGAAAGTTTTTTCCTCATGTTCAAGGTCATCATGAAAAGTGCCACTGGCGACCGGGGGGGGAAGGGGGGGAGGGGGGCGTCGGGGGGGGCGTCGGGGGGGGGCGTTGGGGGGGCGTCGGGGGGGCGTCGGGGGGGGGGGGTCGGGGGGGGTCAACGACCGGGGCCACGTGACGGGGGGGGGAGGTCAACGACCGGGGCCACGTGACGGGGGGGGAGGTCAACGACCGGGGTCACGTGACGGGGGGGAGGATTGATCCTCTGAGGATTACTGAGGATTTTACTGCGGCACGCCCATCCAATGCCCCCTACTTTTATTAGTATTATAACAATACTTGTACAGTACCTTTTATTTAGCAATACAAAAAATGGTCATTAAGACCGTCCCGTTTGGTTGACACTGTCTAAGCACATTCACACATTCCTGGCATTCTCTAAACCTAAATAAACAATAAAGCAGAGAGAAAACAAAATTACATTTTAAAATTAGATGTGTCTAGGTAAAATAAAAAAAAGTAAAAAATAATAATAATAAATAATTCAATTCAATTTATTAATTGTATTTACCTTATAGCATATACAGCGTTAGGCAACGCTAGAATGGGAATAACTACACTTTAGTTAAATGTTTGACTAATTTTGCTTGATTAAAAACAACTGGCAAATTGTAAATATATATTACATGGTATCGTTTAAGTTTGAGAAGGGGGATTACACAATAAATAACATTAATATAATTAATATTTACTTACGAAAGGTGTATAAAACTATATTCGAGTTAGATGACTTGCTTAAGGGTGCGCCAGATTGAATGATCCGCACGATGTTTAACGCCGGCAGCGCCGCAGGGCCATTCATTTAATGTCTGAAGACCTCTTTGTTCTACTCTATCAACCTGTTATATTACAGATTTATACCAAACTATTTGCAGTTTCACACTTTTCAGATTCCAACCTATTATTCTTACGGTTCCTTTTTTCCAAAATAATTTATTTTTCTTACGTTAGGAAGCTTTAGAAAAATGCTTAATTTGTAAACTTTACTAATGGCCTACCACTTAGTTTGAATTAAAATCGAGATTTTTAAAATGTCAAAACCATAGATGAACATTTAGTGAATGAAATAACAACGAATAATTTTTAATTGGTAAACAATTGAGCCTGCAATGTGAGAGGTGCAAAACCCTTACTTAACGTGCGGAAGGCAGGTAGGGCGCACCCTTAAGCATAGAAAGTGATAACGCACGTAAAGATTATTACAAATATATTGACCAATTTAACCTTAAGTATCTTACCAAAATATTAGGTAACATCCTTTTTTACAGTTATTTTACATGTATCATACAATAATTATATCAGCTATGCAACAACTACCAATGAACAATCTAAATATGATAAGCATCAATAATTTGGAAAAACAGGATAAGTAATGTATTAATTCTCAACATGAATAAGGAAACTAACTAACTTGGGCTGCAGAATTGTTATCACTGAAGGAACTGTTTATCAGTACTAGAAAACCTGGTGTGTTTAAAAATAAATTAAATCAAAAACCGGAAAATACGTTGGTCAAGAGTGTCCTGGTTGATGAAAAAACAAATTTCGGATTTCAGATTTGTTGTTCTTATAACATTTGGTTACGTCTTCAAGCGAAAAAAGTCCCTCCACAGCTAAAGTTGAATGTTGGATGAGAATTAATATACTTACCTGACAAAAAAATCTGGGATATATTTGTTTTTCCATCCCAATGTTGATCTACAATAACTCAACGTTGCTATTACAAAAAATTCTTAATTAAAAAATTCAAACGTTTCATACATTTTCGGAGTTATTTTAGAAGGTAGATGAACACGAGTACGTGTCATTGTGAGCGTAACAAACCTCTTCAAATATTCAGAATGTGACATGACGAAATGTCCAAGTGTTTCAGTCCTTCAAAGAGAAGAATATATTTTACATTTGCATGCGACATTGCATCCGATATTCCCCCGTAATGGTAGGCTGGACCTGGAGTTGAGTTGATTGAGTAGATTAACAAAGTGACAAGAAAAGTTTAAATCAATTTGTTATCCAGTTAAATCCTACTATTTAATAGAATGCGATATAACTTGTTATGAATGTTATAATTACGATTAGGATTTCTGTCTAACTGTTTGTCCCTCTTATTTGTCACTCCCGCTTTAATTACGGAATATCACTTTAAATATTATTACGTAAACTGTTTTATTGTACAATTTAGAGTTACTGAGATGTTTAACTTTACTCCATACCATCTTACGTCATTTGGTCCTTGGAAATCTCTTTCCCATAGATCTTGAAGTTACTCCTCTGGTAATAGTATATTCATCTTCCACTATAAACTGTAAAACTTATTTTCTCAGACGTCAAATCTATCAAAGACTTTCCGTGCAAAGAAGAAGTCACTGGTAATCCAATTTTAAAGATGTCGGCCAACACTGATGACTGTTATCACCAAAGCCTGAACTTTACAAATTGCAAGCGTCTAACTGATGATAATGGGCTGTATTTAACGGGTTCATTTTGATCCAAGCCACTGAGAGTTAAAAGTGTAATGTTCGGGCGCAAATACTGGGATGAAATATCCTGTCCTGATAATAATAATATCCTGCCCTGGCATAATAATGGAATTGTATTGTTCCATATGAACATTGAGGGAAGACCTATTAGCGACTGACAGATAATTCATTTAAAATTGCTTTATAATCATATTTTTTTAAATTTTCCACAGAATATTTATATTTTAATTTGTTTTTTATGTGCAATAAAATAAAATCCCTTGAATAAAGTTAACATCATATTATCCATTACAATAAAACCGAAGAAAAACTTCCAAATCATATTAGGTGTAATTTTTTACACTAATAGAAAGAAATTCCTAGTAATATATATAAATAAACGAAATACACTAAATTCATAAATATAAAATAAAGATTAATTAATTTAATAAAACTAATCAACAACTTTCTTATTTTTAAATGTTCAATATTTTAACATAAATTGAATTAAACAAATTTATAATAGTATAGTCAATACAAGTAATCTATTTTTATAAATTTATATGACATAAAAAATAGTAAACTAATATATTTGATCCATTACAACAAGAAACGACTCCACTAATACAAAACGCTCACTCATAGCAAACATTTAGTTTAGGGACTTAGTCTCTCGACTCATCATTAATATTCACTAGATCGGATTGGGATAACAAGTTTTCTTGCTTATAAGTTTATAGTTGCTAGGTTTTAAGACGAATATCCCATCTCAAACTATTATTAGTGAATTTCCTTTGGAAAGTGAACTATTAGCATGACCCGCACAGTGAAACTTAGGCCCGGGACCACCATAGAAGTTCCTAACGTGACCCCCTGAACACGTTTTGGGGGGTCGTTCAAAATTTTATATATATATATATGTATATATATATACTTATATATATATGTGTATATATATATACTTATATATATATATATATATATGTGTGTGTATGCAATCTAGCGGTCGCATTTTTTGTCCGATTTACTTCAAATTTGGTAGGGACGTTCCTTTCTATAATCTGTTGGACAAGTTCGTTGGGCAAAACAATCGGAAAACTCTAAACCCATTTTTTGGAGATTAATCTTTCAAATTTCGAGCTTTTGGGCCCAAAAAGGGTCAGAAAAGCCCCAGATGTAAAATTAATGCATGTAAAAAGATGGGAGTTAGAAAGGCGAAAGTTTTAAGCCCTCTCTCGTTTTCTAGCATAAATATTTACCGAGTTATTAAAGAAAATGTGTATCGACTAAACATAGTACGTTGTCTTATGGGGGTTTTACACTAGAAAAGCCTGTTATTCCTTTGTTAGAGTACTTTTATTACCTCCAGCAACCTCACGCCTACTTTCAAGCCTGACTGGACCTTCTCCTAACCTTATAATGCGCAAAATTGTATTCCCAGCTTTGCAAGTAAATGAAACCAGGAGTATCAGAACAGCCAAAAAATCAATGTTTTCAGATTTCGATAAAAATTGGACAAATGTATGTATTTACACTGATTTTGAATTTTAACAGTTTTTATGTGGAAATTCACTTCCCTCACGTCAGCGTGCTGCGAGCAAACTCGTTAATTCTATCTTTGTATTTGATAGCATCTTTTGGGTCTAAAAAAACTGTTGGCTCTTTGTTATTGTGAAACGGTGTTATAAAGTTTTAAAGTCAATATTTACCTTTTTAGTTTTGCTAAGTTAATCCACTAACCCCAAATAATTGGTACATCATGATATTAGTGGACAATTCACAGCACCCGGTTTCACCCGGGAAAACAACTATTGTGTTTTCTGCATTTGTTATTAACTTTTTGAACTATTTTTAATAAAAGTAACATCTGTCTAAGATATCATCTATAAAATAAATTTAATGTCTACGTCTAATGTCTTAGATTATTGTTGGAGATTTGATGAGCCGTGTGTGGAACCCTATGCCTAGATATGAAAACTCTTTCTTAGTTGTATGGGAAACTCCTGTACAAAACTTCATGCTTATACATCTACCGGTTTAGGCTGTGTTGTTTCTAAGTCTGTGGTTTTAATTGTTTTAAATAGAGTAAGATACCATTTTTAATTAGCATTAGAATAAAAAAATTTACTCTTTCCACTGTTTTAAAATAATATTACTTATTTTTATATATTTATTGACATAGTTTTACATTTTGTAAACATTCACCTGTTAGTTTCTGTCAAACCAATATAAATAAGTTAAATATTATTAAGAAATTAAGTCTTCATAGATAAAATCAATTGTGTATAATGTGTTAAGTCCTAAGGCTGGCTAAACACTCACACAAATATATATTGCACTAGAACGTTAAATCACTCTCCAGTCCTTACCACATGTTCAGCCTTTGACAGCTACAACGCCGCTAAGATTGATGCTCCATTAAGAACCATTTAGCTAATGGATCTTGGTCTCAAAATGTTCTGCTGCTCCGATATTTTTATTCTTATGCACTTAACACATAAATATACAATAAGCGTGCTTAGACATATATGCTATCTAGATCAAACGAAAGCGTCTATAGACGTAGTCTACACTCAGCTGAACAAAAATTGTTTTAAATTTTATGATATTATTTTAAAAGAATTTAAACCGTTATTCTTTAGATCAATATTTTTTAAGATTCATAAACTTTGGCAATAAATACATAACAATTGAAATAATTATAATCCAGTTATATTAAATAATTTTTAAAGTATGTTTTATTGTTTAAGACATCGAAAGTAATAATAAAACATTTAAGTGAAGTCTGCATATCCTCGTACCAAGAAGTAATTAATCCACGGAAGCTGCTTATTTATATGTTATTTGTCATCTATATATTAAGTCATTGGATATATTTAAAAGGGTTATGTAGTTATGGAAGTACTTTTTGTTGTAATTTATATGTATTTTTGTATTTAATTTTAAACAAAGAATAAAATGCACTATCATGTGCTTTTAGCCGTTCAATTTGCATTGGAATAATAGAAGCAGTGGCTTTTACATTAGTCATGCCCAAACCTGAGCCACATGCATGCAAATTAAAAATGTTAATGCATTTTTGACATCATATAAAAATTATTTTCTAGTTTTTATATTAGATTTCTTTTAGTTCTGTAAATAGTATATCATATATTTTCTTATTGGGGTATCTAAATTTAATAATTATTTTATTAATTATAGAAAATAGTGGAATAATTATTTGAAACATTTAAAGTTTCAATCACATTGGTTAGGTTTTATTGTACTACGGGTTTACACGGTATATACATTCAGTATACAATTATATTTATATATAACGATGATATATTAATTTTTTATGTAAGTATCTTAAATAAAACTAAAATAGTTTTTGGTACTTCGATACTTAGACCTTTTTCAAAATTGGATATTTAAAGTTTTATAGCTTTTTTGTTTGGGGGGGAGAGGAGGAGTGACCATTACATTATAACATTTTAAAGACAAATCTAGATATACTGTAGATTACTGCTATCCAGAAAAGTGGACAGACAGACACCAACTCGAAAACCAAACCACGTTGTATATTAATTTCAGCAAGCTCAAAACAAAAGCATCTCAAATTCGAAAGATTTTATGGAAGTAATACTTATATTATTGGAGAAAGGAAAAATCAGACAATGATTATTAGTGCCAGCAGGTTAAAACAGAAATTTCACATTCATGGTCTGGTACAAGTCTGTATCATAATAGATACCATCTGTTCATATCCCTGTGAAGTTTTGACGTGTGGAGCCATACCCACTACCATGTGAACTGTCAGTTGCTTGGATTCAATAGATTATATGTAATCATTTTAAATCGGAAATTGTTAATAACAGGCTTTTAATCAATGGAAGCTTTAGAATTGTTTTCCTAGTACAAATCGAATATATGCTATACATCTAAAACTTCAAGCCCATCCAAGATTATGTTACTGTAATCCTGAAGCCGTACACAATGCATCATATTTAGCTATTTATGTAAAAAAAACAAAAACTAAAAAAAACAGTGATATCTAAAGCAAATTTGATTGTAGATATCGCCCCTGAGAAGATTTAGGTTTTCTGCTTCAACCTGGTCAGGAGGAAATATTGAATTTGACTTTTAAATATAGATATAAAATTAAATAAAAATTATTTACAAAAAAAAAACAAAAACAAATACAAAACCATGTACACAGACTATATAGATGTGCATTGCTTGCAGATCAAATTAAAATACAATTTCACCTTTTAAACGCACCTTATTTTTTACACTTTTAATATATTGTTATATTTAATTGGGAAATTGCTACAAAACAGGGTCTATAGATTTTAATGCATTAAAAATACATACTTTGGTAAAAGCAATTAATTTACTAAAATACAAATAAATTTCAAATTAAAGTTAGGGGAAAAAACTATGTATTTTAGTTGTACTTCAATAAGTTACATTATTTTATACAATACTTCGTTAAATGATGATTAGATATTAGAAATATAATTTACATAACAAATGTGTTCATTTAATTGCGAAATCGTGGAGGAATGTAAAATAGCTTAAAAACACATCAACCCATAATTTGCAT
Source organism: Allygus modestus (assembly GCA_963675035.1). Taxonomy (NCBI): domain Eukaryota; kingdom Metazoa; phylum Arthropoda; class Insecta; order Hemiptera; family Cicadellidae; genus Allygus; species Allygus modestus. The sequence continues at coordinate 28,128,211 of OY776115.1, read as the reverse complement.
GAGGTTCAGGTTTTCACATCCATGTTGTAAAAGCGGGTATTTTCACTTCCAAATGCAAATATAAACGTAAACCTAACTGGTATATATACAAATAGCTAAATATAATCTTAAAATATGAAATTTATTGAAAAATGTAATTGAAATATTTGCAATGCTTATCGTACCAGATTAGATATGTCAGTTATTTGACCTACATGCTGTATTTAGTGGTAATCTATATTATATATTTAGTGCAAACATATATTATCTCAAGTGTCAAAATAAAATAAATATGTATGAAAATTTCACGTTATTATCAATTAAATTTAATTTGTCATTATAAATTATTATACCTGGCTCTATTTTATTAGAACAATTTATTTTGTTTTCATTATTATATTAACCTTAACTTCGTATTATTTTTGACTCCATGTTGGATACATATACAAAAACTGTTTTGTCAAATACATTTCAGTCAATTCGATACAGACATTATTAGAATTGATACGTAAGTGCTATACCTATTTATATAAGGTAAATTTAATTTTTATTACTGTACTAACGGCACTTGCTAAATACAAATTATCAATTGTTTTTATGTATAAACATTAGTTCTGTTGAAACATGATTTCATTTGCCATGTAAACGGAAATTAGTCAAAATATATCCATTCTGATATGTCTGAGATATTCAAAAGTCCAAGTAATTGAGGAACAATGGGGGATATGATTGAAGGCATAGCGTTGCTCTACTTGTAAATTTGGAGACGTCTACATTGTTGTTACGGTATCTAGGTTTAAACTATTAAGGGTTTTTTATAAATTGAGTATAAAAGCTACATAATGTTAGTTTAGTCACAGATGTAGAGATAGACGGATGAATATGCTAATAAAGCTCACTGGGATTGAAATATAAACGAAATGAGATTTAAAGGTTTTTACAACTATTTTACGCTATTTATGCTGAAGAAAAGTTTTTGTAACTGATTACGTAAAATTAACTAACGTCATGTAAATATCATTAGAAGCTTAGTAATTTCTCTACACGCTTATTAATCATGTTAAAAAGCGAAAATCTAAAAACCTACTGTTGTTATGCCCTAGGTAAAATCATAGGCCTTTAGGACAAAAAATGTTTATCTCTATCCCGCGAATTTACAATTTTGTAGAAATTAATTTTAACACCTACTACTGTATTTACTATTTGCAACTATAGAAACACTTTACTGTTACACTCCTGTTGATAGGTTATAACCAATATCGGTGTTTAGTTTCGCTATGTTGACTGTAGTAATAAGCTTCCATGCTCTCCCCAACTAGTACACTGATAGTATTGCGATATCAAATCACCGCCCTATTGACACAGTCTAATCACATAGAGCATGTTGCGATATGAGCCCCACTCATGCTGTTAATTAAGCTAGCTCATGCAGTTACACGAGGCTCTGTGGTAACGAGTAGTCAATTAATTGTATTTCTAAAGTCTGTGTCCGCCATTAAACAATTTAACATGCGTTTCATATTATTGAAATCAATGTAATATAATTTAATTTGCCAATCCAATTGAGGTCTGATTTTTTATTTCGCCAACTGAAATACATAATGTTTGTAGAACGTATTGTTTCGGTAAGATTTTAAGAATTTGTTATTGATGGAACCATCCAATATGATGCTCCTGAAACAAAAAGCTATTTCCGTGGTGCAGTCTGTATGTCTGTATGCGTGGATGTGTAAATAAATGAGGCCACACTAATTGCCTGATTTTGAAGGAATTCTGTATTCAATTTTATAGTGAATTGTTTTAGTGATTATTAGATGTATAACCTTATTTTTGGGCAATGTCCAAACTACCAGGTTTCATTTAGTTTGGAAATTGACACAACCCAAATGTGGTATAATTTCAAGCCGTTTATCAAATTTCGTTGAACTAAACAGGAGTTATAAACGTGGACGCGTAATAGTTTTAGTATAAAAAACCACATTTAAAATATAATAAAACAACATAAAATGATTATATTGTCTTTTTCTAAGCAATCTACAATACTAATATAAAGTTTTGAAATAATAATTCCGAACAACAGAAGCCAATTAGAAGAATTGTTATAACATACCATAGCCTCTAAAATTCATACGAGATTTAGGTTTTCAAACTATTGTTTTGAAAGTTAAAATTTTAAACAATGAAAAAGCTTAACAAAATAAATATCAATATATATTATTTTATGATTACTCATGATATTTTAATATTACCTGTTAGAATTTCTAAAATAAAAACTGAAATGATAAAACGTTATACAACTATGTCTTTATATTATTTGTTTTTCAACATATAGATGGGAAATACCTGTAGCTTTACATTTTGAACTTATCGTCAAAATAATACCATTTTTAACCATAAACACTTTTAATAACTTACATTAATTAACGAAGAAACATTTTAATAGTACAACTGTGTTTTTATTACCTATTAGACAACAATATTGGAATGCCAGGTTTATTAATTTTACATTTCATAGTCAAATGAAATACACGATTTTGTGAAGCACAAATGGAGGGTTAGACGTGTGTACATGCACATAAATATTTTAAATTTGCTACTGCAAATAAAAAACAAAATATTACTATTCATAAAAGGAAAAAGGGGTTTTACCACATGCGATGTTCTACATCTTAATGTGGATATCAGTTTAACTTGAAACAAAACCAGGTGTTTAATACAATAATAATTTATATTTTACTATCGAAGTCTAATCAGCCTGTTAAATGCAGTTTGGCTAACAACTGTAAGAGTTACAAATATATGGGCTTACAACATTTTTGTTGCTGGTAATATAATTATTATGCTACTAATTTTGATTATTAGGTTTTTATATCTGTGCAAATTCTCTTGCAATCATAAATTGTATTGGCCTTAATTAGGAGTAAAACGTTAGATAGATTTAACTTACTTATAAAATTTTCACCACTAATAGCATTTTCACCGCTAATGGAATTTCACCACTAATATTAAATTCAAGGTTTTAAACGATTTCCATTGTTTAGTCACGCCATATCGACTGTTGTTTGACTGTTTCATGCCCTATGTTAACTAATATACTGATTGTATTGCGATATCAATTCAGTAGCATATTGACATAGCCTAATCATATATTGTGATATAAAAGCCGATTATATTTCAAAGCTAATTCATGCAGCTACACGATGTTCATCTCAAGCCTGAGAATATATATCAAGAATTTGACATATTTCATGGAATATTGGATATAGCCAGGTAATACTGGTGCATGTTTTACATTTAGCAATAACATCATATCAGAAGTTATATTTAAGTTTCATATCAAGGGAATATATTTTGCCTACAGATGTTGTGTCAGGGTGCGAGCTTCGAGAAAATATAATAGAAAGCAGTTTTGGAATCTAAGCTAGAATTGAAAGCAGTAATCTAAGCAGTAATTGAATGCTAGAATTTGGAACGTGTTCTCAACTAGGAGAATATCCAAAATTTTTAAGCTATAAAAGGGGTTTCCGACTTGCCACTCAAAAACTTTTGTTTTGTTTCAATTACTTTTCAATGAAGTTTATTTATGCATTTGGAACCAAGATTAAACCTTGTAACTTGATGTTGTTTTGTCAGGTATAACATAGAGAACATGAGTTATATCTTTGTACCTAATATTACAACTATGCAAAGTCTATTTTATATTTTATCTTCAGTTTGAATGGTTCTCGCAATTTATACATAACCTCACCATGTATATTTAAACTTATGTACACATTGGTTCTAATCACTGTCCTCACAAAAATCACATGATACTTTACCAAGTAAGTGTTATTTTTATTCCTCCTCCACACGAAAATGGACAAAATATTTTATTTCATTCAGTACCGTACAGTCTTTTGTTTGTGAAACGTTAAACAAATCTGGCTTATAAACAGTCAACAGTTCTTTAGGTGAGCGATGTTTTTAACAGCGATAGTCCAAAAGTCTATGTAGCGAGAGGGTCACTAAACTAAATATTCCATTTTTAGTATATTTGGTATTCACAAAAGAAAACTATATAAAAGATTGCCTGTTATGAAACAAAAATAATTAAATAAATTGAAGAGGTAATTCAATTAGTATCGATTTGGTTATGATATTACCAACTGCTGTTTTGGTTATTGCTATGATGCTGTACGCCCCCTATCCCATATTGATCAGATTGTGTTGTGAATTAGTAATGTCTGTTCTAATGTCAGTTATGTTATAGGACGTCTCTCCTTACTTGAAGTGGCATTGCTATAAATTTATCTTAGTGCTAATGTGTACATTGGGTATTTTGATTATACAAATTAATTTGAACAGTTTTACAAGCATCATTAAGTTTTGACTCTTAAGTATTGTAAAATACTTCGCTTTTTCACATTTTGCATACCTTACATGTTTTATTTTAAATAAATGAAAACCAGGAGAGAGTCTCTTCTGATATAATCATAAATTGATTCAACCATATAGTGTTACATCTATAATTAACTCTTTAGCTGTTAGAATTAATTTTTTGAAAGTTGTTAATAAAAGTGCTCACAAACAATTGAGAATATTGTTTTAGACTTGATGACACAGGTGCAAATAAAATAAAATCTAAATTATTTATAGGAAAAAATATTAGTAGGTCATACGATTTCAAACTGAAAATGCAAATTAGTGACATGACGGGTTTTGCACAGTATGTTTACGAATTAAAATAACATTAGCAGCAATCTCGTTTAACACACTTTAAACAATATTTGGTGACCTTCCAAGGTTATCGGGACATGCAGATTTTAATTTGCTCGTACATCTATAATATATTGTAAATCTCTCTGTAAAATAAACCCACATATACATTATAAACAACAACATTATCTAAGTATTTATTTCTTATTCAGAAGAATATTCCGATGTTAACAACCCACGATCTCAGCTGTTCCCGCTGAAAGATAACTGTCACCCACTCGCCATCGCACTCTCACTCTCTAAGCGGATTTTCTATTCAATCTCTTTCCTCTTTCAGAGAGAGTAAACATTCTATAACTGTTATGTGCCGTCTCATGTGTATCTATTGTTAAGTTGTACCGTTCACAATAACATCTTATAATCGCACTAACTGCAATAGATGATCTCTTATCCCCGTCGTCATTGAAATATCTCTTTATACTGTTCATGGACTTCTTTCTTTTATCAAACAAATCTATTTTATTGAAATAAGTGGAGGTTTTTGGTAGTTGACTCAGAATCACAAACAAACGCAGTCTAAATGTGCAATGACTTCTCAATAACGGCTTTGTCATACAACCACTCGAGATTGGGGCAAACAAACACCTCAGTCTAGTAGCCTCACAGTTTCCACTTTGACCTGTCATAGGTGTATGTTATGTATCTGACAAATATTCTCTGGTTCAATAAAACTGGTACATAACAATTGGTATAACTATTGTGGTTGTTACGACTTTGTGCACATTTATTTTAAATTATTGTGTGGTTAATAGATTCAAAATAACAATTTTACCACTAGTCAATTACACAGTCACACTTATAAATTTGGGACAGCGCCAAATGCGGACAGCGATAAAGTCAGACATCATCAAATCAGGACTTATTTTTAGGCCCGATTTGTCGCTTTCCTACTTTTACTCATCTGTTCAGAAATAAAAGTGTCCGGGTTTGACGGCTTACGCACGCGACAAAACACACTTATTTCTCACCCTAAATGAAACAATAACCCTCATACCCAAACCCCATTAGGTTCGTGATGCTGCCCTACCTTCTCAAGAAGCTCTTTAAAATCTCCCTTAGTAATTTTACTAGTAGTATTAAATGCAGAACTAATACAGAAATGTAAACATATTTACTAATCACAGTTATATGACCTGTCAAACTGTAAATATTAAATCTTGCCATCCAGTTTAACGCCTATGGCACGCAACATACGCAGAGAGAACATAATATTCTCTTGATTCGCTAGGCAATAAATCGTAAACATGCCCTTAGTTTTTCTTCTGTAAAATAATTAACATGACATTATCGGGGTTATCGGTTCTCAGTAACAATGATGACTGATTGGGCAGACGGCCAGCCAATGACAACAAATGGGAGAAGACTGGGCCCTCGTTGGACATCTGATTGAAGGGCGTGTACAGTCTGGTTAAAAAGTAAACCAGACTTCCGGGTTTGACGCTGTCCTACTTTGACGCATCTGTACAGAAATTAAAGTGTCCAGATTTTACGCCTTACGTAGGCGACAAACCCGGACACTTTGTAAAGTGTCCTGATTTGACGCTGTCTGACTTCCTCACCATCCGACTCTGGCTATATAATTAATTTTTTTTGAGAAATATAATGGCTTCAAGACAATTACAATATATTCAGATTTGTAATAAAAATTGTACAAATTGCCATAGTATTTAGCAAGGGATAGAAGTTTTGTTGGTTGTGAATAAATGTCTCTCCAATGTAGAAATTCTTCTTTTAAATAGAAGGGTCGATTTGTTATCCACCCAGAAAATATGGTCATCAACTAATGTTCATATAGTTTTCTGATGTATTCTGGCAAGAGATTTTGTTTTCTTTCAATGTAATAAGGTTTTTTCTCAAACAATGATTTTCGGTGTAAGAGTAGTATGAATCTTGAAGGGTGTAGCGTGTCTGGTGTCATGACTGCGGAGATCTAACCTTCTTTTTGTTGGAACTTTGTCCATGTACAGAATCACCTCTCTGATGTATAGCGGAGCCGCTCGCAGTTTGGTTTGACCAAGCCGGCATACGACGTGTAGTGAAGTCATATCGAGTTCGGTCAGCAAACAGCCGAGATCCCATAAGGAAAACGCGATTAAAAATTAATAACGGGCTTGATTGATAGTGGATTTTTGGGTTTCCTTCAGCGATGGTTTGCTCGGGTCGACATACAACATGTGGCGAAGTTACATTAAAATCGGATGGTAAACAGCTGAGATCCCATAAGGAAAACGCGTTTAGAAATTAATAACGGGCTTGTTTGATGGTGGATTTTAGGGTTTCCTTCAGCGATGGTTTGCTCAGGCCGCTGCCCGACATGTGGTGAAGTTTCATCAAAATCGGTCGGTAAACAGCTGAGATCCCATAAGGAAAACACGTTTAAAAATTAATAGCGGGCCCGTTTAACAGTGGATTTTCAATTTTCTTTAAGCGATGGTTTTCTTAGGTCACGGCCCGACATGTGGTGAGGTTTCGTCAAAATCGGTCGGTAAACAGCTGAGATCCCATAAGGAAAACGCGGTTATAAATTAATAGCGGGTCCGTTTAACGGTGGATTTTCAATTTTCTTTAAGCGATGGTTTACTTAGGCCGCCACCCGACATGTGGTGAAGTTTCGTCAAAATCGGTCGGTAAACAGCCGACATCCCTTAAGGAAAACGCGTTTAAAAATTAATAGCGGTCTTGTTTGATGGCGGATCTATGGGGTTCTTTCGTCATTCGCTTCCTTGGGGATAGGCCTACACTCTGGAAAAAGTCCCGTGGGAATCGGTGGATAAATAGGCTAGTTATTAATTTTCGAAAGTTTTTTCCTCATGTTCAAGGTCATCATGAAAAGTGCCACTGATGACCGGGGGGGAGGGGGGGCATCGGGGGGGGCCATCGGGGGGGGCGTCAGGGGCGGGCGTCGGGGGGGGGCGTCGGGGGGGGGGGTTGGGGGGGGTCAACGACCGGGGCCACGTGACGGGGGGGGAGGTCAACGACCGGGGCCACGTGACGGGGAGGGGAGGTCAACGACCGGGGTCACGTGACGGGGGGGGAAGGATTGATCCTCTGAGGATTACTGAGGATTTTACTGCGGCACGCCCATCCAATGCCCCCTACTAATAAAGCACTTTTTCTTTCATAAACAAATTAAGAGACAGTACAAACATATTTGGCAAAAAAAATATTGAAATGTTTACAAATATTTTGTAGGGATTTTAAAATATAAACAAATTGTATTACTTTCTGTTACAAATCCGCTTTATGAAGGGGCTCCATGACGTCACAGTGTTAACAGTTTATTTACGGTTGTGCCCAACAACACTGCCCCGGACTGGTGTAATGCTTGGTGTATATTACACATGATGGAGACCATCTGACATATTCCAGTTAACTTGCGGAGTTGTGGACCCATGTACACTGTAACATGTTTGGGTGAAATCGTTAGTCACATTGTGAATTTCAATAGGATAAATTATCTATTCAAATTGGAAACCGTTAACCATTTGCTATTTTTTTGTAGATGCTTGAGCATATTTTAGTCAGTAATAAGGCAACACAAGGCATCTCACCAATTGTATTTATTCATATTTGCCTTAACATACGCACTAGTTGCGCCGGCGTAGGGCAAGATTAAGAGATTAATTTAACAGAAAATATATTTCTATTGCAAGGATGATAAATTATGTTGAGTACAAGTCATTAGGTTATTCTACCTTTGATCTAGGATCCTGTCTTAGGATATTACCCCTACTTTTTTCTAAAGGAACTCAGTATAATATTATTATTACTTATGCAAATTATGAATTGATTCAACCTAACTAAACATTTAGACAGTTCCTCAATATGGAATCTGGCAATAACTAATCACAGTTAAACTAATAGTCCACCTGGCTATTTTAACAGGGTTCCTCTTTTAATTTGGACTTGGATCAATTTAGAAAGATGTTGCAACTTCATTGTTTGTGTGCTATGCTTTTACCCCTTCGGTAACAGTTCATTTATATGTCAAACTTAAATTACGCCTGGCAGTGAAATTAGTGGCTTATAATAATTGAAATTTGTTAAGATTACCAGTTATGATATTATCAAGTACCAGCGATGTTTATTCTTTAACATACAAGGTTTTATATCGTATTACACAACAGTTTATGTGAGGCGAAGGTTTATGTGAAGGGTTATTTGATATTTTTGTGAGGGGAAATACGAAAATCTGACGAGCAATCCGCTTTGAGAAGTGTCTGTCAGAGATAGTCTGCGATGGAGCCTCGAATGATTTGGGTTTTCGCGAACATTTAAAAAAAGTGTCTTGTCAAATGTAAGCCATTTTGCTTCAAAAATAACTCTTTTTAAACTTCATACTAAAAAAGCTAGTAAGTTTAAAAATACTTTTCGTTTTAACAATGTGTATTCTTTTATCTTTTACTGCAATGCTTTTGGGGTTTTCACTGCTCATACTACAGTGATTCGACTTTATTACAAAAACAATAAACACTGTTCTTATGGTGCTTTTCAATAACCAAACAAATGTTACTCAGTCTAAAATATGAATAGCTTTTGCTAGAATACACTTGTGATTAAAGAACAACGAGATTTTTCTGAATTTTCATAAAACAGATTACTTTCGATGATTTTTTAAATTATTATTATAAATGAATTTAAGGAAATATTTATACATATATAATTTTACTCCAAAAAATACAACAATGAGTATTTTCAAGCGTTCGTCGGTTGTGTGATATTTTTAAAGTAACCAAAGTAAGGAAAGTTTGGTACAAGATCCGCTTAGTGGAGGGTCGGAGGCTGAGAGAGTATTTTATTTTATTTTCCCCTTGAACAAGCAAGAAGTTGACCTGATAAGGGAAATATTCGTTTTGTATTGGTGGAGTCGTTTCTTTTGAAATGGATCAAATATATTGGTTTACTTTGATTTTATGTCATATAAATTGATAAAAATAGATTACTTGTATTGACTATAATATTATTAATTTTGTTAAGTCAATTTATGTTAAAATATTGAACATTTAAAAATAAGAAAGTTGTTGATTAGTTTTATTAAAATAATTAATCTTTATTATATATTTATTAATTGAGTGTATTTCGTTTATTTATATATATTACTAGGAATTTCTTTCTATTAGTGTAACAAATTAAAGATAATATGATTTGGAAGTTTTTCTTCGGTTTTATTGTAATGGATAATATGATGTTAACTTTATTCATGTAATGTTATTTGCATATAAAAAACAAATTAAAATATAAATATTCTGTGAAAAATAAAAAACATCTGATTATAAAGCAATTTTAAATTAATTATCTGTCAGCCAGCCGCTATTATGTATTTTTATAACAGTGTAGCTTTGTTACGTTCCTCTTAGTGACTGTATAAAAATATTATTTCTATATTTCAAGTGTTTGATGATATCAGAGCAGTTTATTGTAATGTCGAAAGTCTCGAACTTTCAAAACATAAGCATACGCAGCTTTAAAAAGTTGTTAATGCGCACTAACAAACATGATTATAATTTAGTTTTTTAAAACAGTCAAGATCAAAATGTTTTAGACAAATTTGTACTTAAAATAACCTAGAGAGTAATAAATTCAACTTAAAATTATCGTTAAGTAAAAGAACACAGTTATAAATTACAAATGAGGGTTGTACGTTGTTAAAAGACGGTCATTTGTAAGACAATTGAGTCCATTATGCAGGAGCTAATTGCTCTGGTGTGCTGCGGCTCTCGACTTTTGCCTCCTTATTTTATCCATGTTGTGTTTCCCCATTTTATCCTATTTATTATGTCGAATATCAAAATAGATACTCGCTAAACCACCCCGTTGCCGGGATCATATTACTGAATATCAAAAGTGGTTTGTGATTGGCTTACAATTGTAATTAAAATCACGATCACATTTCGAACTAAATTTATTTAATAACTTTGTTTTAGGGAAATCGAAACACTAAACAAGTTTTTTGATACTACAGGAGTTAATCAAATCAATTCTACCAGTCAGCTCAGCTTATTTATCATATTTTAGTTTTACTGTAAAATCAAATTACGCAGCTGATCAAATCCCAGTATGTGGTGTTTATCTTGTCACTGATACTTAAGTTATTAAAGCCTTCGAAGCGGTTGTATAGAAATAACTATACAATGCACCTGATTTTCTGGCCAAGACCGTTGATTCAAGTATATAGTCCACCATTGATTCAAGTATATAGTTCACCGTTGATTCAAGTATACAGTTCACCGTTGATTCAAGTATATAATTCACGGGTATCATACTTATAGTTTTCTCAAATTAAATGTTCCCGGGATGTTTTAGCTTTATATAGGTAATAGATAGTTACTAATACAGGTGTATAGTCAATGCTGACACACACATCACCAGGCGTTTTATGTGTCTCAGTCCTCCATGTTAGTAACTGTGTAATTAATAGCCCACTGCCTAATAGTACTTGATGGAGTTATTGTTAAACGTAGAAATTTATCAAATTTGCTAAACAGTTTCACTACAAATTCATTATCTGATTCCAACATAGCTTAGTGGTATATGCCCTATGATTTAATAGAAGACAACATCATAATTCCCCTGGTAAAACTATACAGTATTATATTTTTTACTTACATGTTGGGATGAGATATCGACCTTATATTGAGTTTTGGAATATTTATTTTATTAATTTACACCGAATATTATATATTATATTAATCGACTGAACTAGTGGACAAATAAGACCTACGTCTGAAAAATTACGACTTTCATCCCTGTACTGTCCCCTCTATACATAGTCGAATCTCTACATCATACAATTAACATTTTTTTTGCTTTTTTTATATAGTTAAGTTACTCTTGAACGTCGATTTATTTAAAGCTCAGGGAAACAAAATCAAACAAGTATAAGGAACATTCTGATGGCCCACCAAGATTCTTGAGTAATACCTACTTCAAATTGTTCTATCGATTTGTAACGCTAATTGTAGAAGAATTGGCTTCAAAACTAGCGTTAGTTGATTTTTTAATTAAAACTAATATATACCATGAGTAAAAGAAATACGTCTTACCTTTTTATACGCAGGTTCATAAGACTAACAAACGTAAAACCATTATTAATAAAGTCTTGAAAATATACGTTTAAACTCTAAAGAAACAAATAAATTATACTCGCAAAGCCATTTCCACTCGTTTAGCCTAATTGAATTGGTTTGGAATGTAAAATTAAAACAATTACTTTGAATAAAAATTACTTTAATTTCGATTAATTACAACTAATGTAATTATTCTCTATTTAACTTCAGGAGCTTTTTTTAACAAGCTTATTTTGAAAACTGTTCAAGTTCACTAAAGTAAGACATTGTCAAAACGTAAGTAGGAAATTCTAGGTTTTCTTATTGTTTATTCAGGTTCAGGCGTTTAGTGTTTTACTTCTTACGTTTTCTATTTTCCAAAGGTAGATTTTGTAGTTTTCCTCTAAAACCAAAGTAAGTTTTCTCCTTTTCTTCCTTGCTCCACACTTAAATAAATATTTCCACTAATTATGCAAATGTTAAATTCTAATAATAATTCGCTGCCATCCTCCAACAATGGGGTAAACTCTTCCACAGATTCTCTTAAAGCTAGTTAATCAACCCCAATAATTGCAATTGAAGTAGCAATTAACCATATTTCGATTATGTTTTTCCACAATGCAATCATCAACATATTGAGACTCTTCAATAAATTAAAAATTAAACATACTGAGTTTATTATCTGTATGTGTATACTGAAACAGAAGCACTTTGTTAACTGTATGGTACTGTTCCCTTGTAAGCAACAGAACGCCAATAATAATATGTATAACTTTATTACCTTTGAATAACATTATTGTTTATGTGCTACACAACCAAATATGGAGTAACCCATTTTTATAATCAATACTTTTAATCAGGAACGAAAATTTTGCTTTTTGATTTTGCACTTAAAGTAATCAAAAAAGATTATTTAAAATGTAAACAATCCCTCTCTAGGACCACTAAATATATTCAATAAAAGAATAATTCTATATTTTTAGGAATCTGCCGTCAATACTATGGTGTTTTAAATAATCATGTATATGTTATTTGATATCCCTAGATGAACCTTATAAGGGTTTCAAGTTACATAAGTGTCCAACATTTCACAGCCCTCAAATTCACAGTTTCGGTCCTTTATAATGACACTCATTGGCTAATTTTACATAAAAATTTAGTAATTGTGTATTTACTCTGTATATTTTACGAATAAGACTCTAATTGTTTTTTTACAGGTATGTGCAAAACCAAACTGGTACGTATGCACATACGTTTTGTCTCTAGAGAGGGCTTGGCTTGCAGATGTGCCCTTTCATGGATGCGCCATTACATAACCCTTCGTCCTTGCACTCATAGAAGGCTTTTAATTTGCCAATGTTATTTCTCACGGGAATCTTCAGAACAGCTATTTTTGTTTTCACAGTTTTCAATCTTAAATATTAGTGATACACTCTATCGTTACTTAAGATACAAAGATACAACTTCTAGTTTACCGTTCCATTCTCATCATTCTAGAAGTTTGGTTAGTTCACTTGTTATTCTTAAAGTATTATACAGTGTGTGTTTCTACTCGCAGCATTAACTTCGCCAGTGAGATCTTCTCACTAAAAAGAACATATATGTTCCTATGAACCCATTTCCGATTCTCCACCGTTTGGCTGTAATTGGGTGGAATAACTGGTTGCAATATTATAGCTCAATAGATGAGGCAAAAGTCAACTAATTTTGAAAAAAAATACAAAATTCCCAATTACAGCCAAATGGTTTAGAATCGGACATGGGTCCTTGGGGACATTGTTGTTCCTTTAAGTGAGTAGAACTTACTGGCAAAGTTAATGCTGCAAGTATAAACTCACCCTGTATACTAAAATATAAACAATAACTGTAATGGTGAAGGGAGGTCCCAGCCACGAGATGTGTGACGTCATATTGACACGGTGTGACAGGGTGAGCCACTTGTCCTAGTCGGTAATGCTGAGTTGTTGCCAAACGGTCATTTCACATCACTGTCGGCTTATTAAACAACGTCAAGTGAAGCATTCAAGGTCCAACAAAGCTTACCTGCTTCTTAGGTTAAAACAATAACTTAGGTTTTTATTTTCGTCATTATTACGCTTTTGTAATAGCGATAACAAACGAAAAAACACAATTTTAAAGTTTTTACTGATACTACTAGCGTTATAAACGCTTAAATCTCAAGGTTAGTACAACTTCCTCTTGTTGGGAGCACTTATATTACAAACCCTGTGTTTCACAGAGTAAGAGACGAGCTGCAAATTGTTGTCTGCAAGTAGGAGTCCAATAATGTCATTACGTGTGAAGTACTGTAAAGACAGTAATAGGTGCCCATATTTCTAAATTATACTACTGGTCCCATACATAATTGAAGATTGCCATTCGTTATCGAAATACCTAACAAACTAACCTAATAATACTATATAATATTAATCGCGCATTAATTTTTTTAAGTGTAGGTACATCACTTCTCCAGGCAACTTTTATCTTCTCTTGGCACCTTTTATTGTCTTTACAATACATTAAATGTTAGTTTTACTAAGTTTAAAATAGTATTGTAATAGCATCATTTACACACAAAATGAGCATAAACTGCACTTTTTGGTAATCAATTTGCCGTAAGTTAAAATTATTGTGAATGTAAATTATCAAATCGTAAAGTCGACTTCACACAACATCTGTTCAAGATCTTCCGTAGATAAAACCTCAGGCTACGCTACGTTATTTGACAGGTAAACAAATGATTGTACACATATGGCCTTTCTCTCAAACCTACTTTCCGTCTGTAATAACATAATAACATATTATATTTAAGAATCAGCATGAGGCTTTGCAATTTAAGGAATAATACAATGTCCTTTATTGGTTTTTAGTTGTTGATACTTCCTTTTTTAAATGGCTGTTTTTTTAACAAAATTTCGGTACACTGTGGTAAATAATTGTTTGTCCCAAAAAATGTGAAAACTACTTTGAAGATCTGCCATAAAGACATATCGCGGTTTCAATAAACAAGGTGCATTTTTGCTTTTTTGCTTTAATAAATATTTTCCAGTCACCCTAGCAATAATAAATAATAAAGTTCAAAAAGTATAATTTTATCAAATTTGTAATTTTTTATAATTCATTGTTTTTTTAACTTATTGGCCTTTTTAATATTAAGGGAGGGGGCAATATTTTAAAGATTTTGTTGGCTCATATTTAAGATTTTATTTTCAGTAAATCAGTGTAATTCAGTGTAAAACTGTACTACAGGTTGTAGGTTTAAACAATGTATCAATACAATTTTATAATATTTCTAAAAAGAAAAGCAAATGTAAATGATCAAGGAATAGGTAAATTGAGGTGACCAAGTGGTAAAAGTATGAGTCACATAAATGAAATCTTAAATCCAATTCCCAGATAAAAAAAAACAATTCCTATATGGTTTATTTATTAGAAAACCAGAAAACAAAGTTCGTGTTTAAATAAAGTGAAACGAGATAGCCTGATTTTTTATCTGACAGGTTCGTTGGTTTAACCCTGCAACACAGCGAAGGGAAGTTTATTGCTATGGTTACGGGACACACTGTATTTGTAGACATTCCGATACGCCCTTTGCAACAGATGCACGGTACTAACTGTATTCACTTTGGTCATCAAACTAAAGCTATACTTTTTAAGTGACAATTTAACATATTTATGATTGAATTTCCAGATGAAAAAGACATGAATAACTAGGATGAAAATAAAGTTACTGAGAAAATTAATTCTAGTCTGGATATTTATTTAATTTCCTTAGAGAGAGAAGAATATTGAATGGTGATAAAACTGGAGAGAATGAGCGACATTTATTTTATTTCTGAATTGTATGTATATGTTTTTAATGTTAAATTGAAAAATTAATTATGAAGTATACAAACTTTATTTAAATAAAGTGAAGAAGCGAAATCGTTATTTATTTTCCAAGAGTTAAAAGAATACTCAATGATTGTCCTCTTTAATAGAACTGTTTATATTAATATTTAACAATAAAACTAATTTTCTCTGTAGATAATATTATTTAAAGTTTTAAAAGTTGATTCTAAAACAATATTCATATGGTGAGCACTTTTATTTGAGACAAATATTTATAGCCGTGTTTTTTATGCCAGTTTCAGCTTTCCAAGAATTTTTTTAATACGTACATTTTTTTAAAACTCTTTACTCTCTAACGTAACTGTTTATTAAGCCAAATATCAATCAAATGCAGTAATCTTTATTTGCGGTACTCTATATCCATTTACTTTCCTTTATCTATTGTTTAAGAATACCACATAAAGCCGCATACCAAGTTTCATTAAAATATATTCACAAATAAGCGATATATAACATTTTAATTATTCTGCATAAGAATAACATTGGGGATGAGTACGTAGGTTTGCTGAGACAAGGAACACAAGCATATGGTGTTTATGCAAATATAAATATAATTAAACTAGGTGAAGCCACAGACCAAGTTTCATCAATATTCATTCATAAAATAATCGATATATAACATTGTAATAATTCTCCATAAGAATAACATGGGGGCTGAGTAAGCAGGTATGCTGCAAAACGGAACACAAAATAATTGGGTTTTATGTAAATATCATTAAAGCTTATCTAAGTGAAGTCACACACCAAGTTACATCCATATTTATTCATAAATAAGCGATATATAACATTTTAATTATTCTCCAAAAGAATAACATGGGGACCGCGTACCTAGGTTTCTTGCTACGAGAGCAATAGGCGAAAAATTTTTTTTGTGCAAACAACAATAAGCCATAAACAGATGAAACCATATACCAAGTTTCGTCAGTTTATGTTCATAAATAAGAGAGATATAATATTGTTCTTTTTCTCCATAAGATTAACATTAGACAACGTACTGTTTAGCACTTTCAATATCTCATCAACCAATTGCAAACGAGGATCAAAATACACTAGAATCAAACTAGGAGCAATGATCAAAATACAAAATTCTTTTTTTTTAACTGAATTTAATGGTAAAAATTGAAATTTGAATAAAGTAAAAATTACATGTGAAAACAAAAAAAAAAAACTTTTTCGGGTACAAACCCCCCCAAAACCCCCCTTCGGATGGTGCCATTCGTCTGGTTTTCAAACGCGTTCAAATAAATGGTACTTTACACATTTGTGCCAACTTTCATTAAGATCAGACCTTTTTTACGACAGTTATCATGCTTACGGACACACACACACACACACACACACACACACATATATATATATATTTATATATTCTTTATATATTATTTATATAGTATATATATAAATACGTGTGTACAAATTTGAACGAATGTTGTTTTTGGAATCTGGGGACCTCGATATGAAAAGTATTCATGGTCTTGGGCGTAAGTCTTACCATGCAACCTACGGTAATAGATTCTTCCCTATAGGGAAAATTCGCTAAAACTTCAATGTGTTATTGTACGTGCAACGAGTATTCTAACAGTTATTTTAGTTCACCAATTAATCAACGAATTAAAATATTTACTTAGAAGGTAACCATTCCATGCGATAAAATATACATAAACAATTTGCTTACACTTATCATATTTTGATCAAAAATATAACGACAAATAAGTGTTTCGTGCAAATGTATAACCATGTGTTCATGTGTATGCACTCTGGAAAACATGTTTTATACATAAAACGTAACTGTCAGAGTTAAGGAGTCGCTTATTGTGCGGTGTGATACAAGTTTAGGTTTTGCCTGTGGCTGTCGGCGAACACATCTTACGAATATTCTTTAACAATATACGATTTCTACTCTGTACTATAAATTGGTGCAGCCCCAACCATATAATTATAGGTTTTTTTACTTACTTTAGAAGATATTTTTATATGTGAAGTATATCTAGATAGCACACAATGAACAATCTTAAACTGTATATTTGTTTTCCTTTGTTTACTCAATTGCCATATTTATCAGTTGCTGTATCTGTTGTTGCTTGACCAGATGTAGTTGACGTTTTAAATATTGATCATTCATACTACTCATTGGGCCAAGCGTATATAATAACACTGTTTGACGATTGCGTTTTAAGAAAGCTAGTATGCTGTTTATCGTCTAATTTAACAAAAACATGAAAGTACTTACAAAAGAAATTCCTTGTAAGCCACTCCTTACCTGAAAGTAAAATAATACATTAAGTTATGAATACTAAATATATTATAATGTTTGCACAACCCAGACATTATTTAATACCCTATAATGGCAAAACGACTTATCGTAGGTTAACGCATAACGTGATTAGAGAACAAAGAGAAACGAAAGTTGATGAAAATCACTTGATGTTAATGTAGAAATGCTTTCAGGGCAACAAGGCCGAGCTGCTTCTGCACAGTGTTAGGCTCAGTTACTTTAGGATGGCATTAATATACATCTGAGTTATTGTTATTGCTACGATGAAGAAACTATTATAATGTTAGCCACACAAAGGCTAATTTAATGATACATATTTCTTATTATGTCTCAGCACTTTAGTAGGATACCCCCCACTATAGCAAGCCAATCAGAAGCCAGCATTTTGTAGTGACGTCATTCCAAGATGGCGGCGCCCATGGCACTTTATTTCCCGCCAAATTTCCTAACCTCACTTTTTTAAATTTTAACTCATTTTGCTCAGTTCTGGCAACCTATGCTCTATGATAAATTATTTTACATATACACCATTATATATATATATATTATATACTGTAAATTATATGTATATATGTTCCATGGTTCGACTATTATATACTCTATGCGATTGATACTATCATATGGCAATGTATATACAATATTATACATATACTTTACAGCTACACCATTATATAAATATAATCTAGGATATATTAAAAATTGACGTCACACGTCACTTAACCGCATGGGCTGAGTGAATATATACGTCATCTGAGGCTGAGCCAGTGACGTAGACGGTTTTGTGACGTAATGAGGGAAAGTTTAAAGTTCAGGGTCACGGGGAGGTTATTTAAAAAAAAGTACTACCTCGCACGCGTAAAATTCGATTGTGATTCGATAGGTTAATCGATATAAAAAATTTAATGAAAACAATCGAATGATACGAGTGCGAGGTAGTACTATTACAAAAATTACTTTATTTTATTTACAATGTTTGTCCTTATTTACAATGCGAAGCTTCCGCCGTTGTTGGTTATAATCGAAGTTGTTGATCTCGACGAGTCGCGGCCATCGTGTTTTTTCCTGATAAAAGACGGTAGATACTTTGATTCCTGTGCAGAGTCCATGTTGTTTTTTTTGACACCGATCTATTCTGATAGGTGTTTCCATTTCATTACCGTCAGGTAGAAATACTACCTGACGGCAATGAAGTGGAAACATCTATCAGATCTCGAGTGACATAATATTATTATTTTGTGAAGAGCGTCTCGGAGAGCTCGATGTTCACCGGTCGAGAGCCGGAGGTGAACTGACTATTCGCTAGCTAGCGTTCTGGTATCAAACAAAATGGTGGGGGTAAAAGTGTGGTGGGGCGGAGCAGATGGTGGACGGCAGATGGCAGGCGGCAGGTGGCAAGTGTGCAGCAGATGGCATCTGGTGCGAGGAGGAAGACTTTGAATAAAATATCCATTAGTTAAAACCCATCAAGGATAACGTAATTGCTTCTGTATCAGAAGATTTGGTGGTAGACACTTCTTGAACTTGTATTTGATCAGTCGTTTCATTAGTGTCAGCTTGGTAAATATTAAAAGATGAAGATGTGGAAGAAACATTATTGTCTTGTATTTGTGAATCAAAGTGTACCGCGCAAGAGCTGGGCGTATAGTGATATAGCGTCTGCGTGTAGGTTAGGTACTCGGCTCTTCCCCCACCACACTAGTCCCCCCACCATACCAGTCCCCCCACCAAGTTTTACATCGCACAATAACTAGTTTACATGTGTTAGTTAGGGTTTAGCTCTTAGACTGTCAAGACCTCAGCTCCGTAACTGAAAACTTCAATAATATTTGCTCAACGCTGTATAATGATAACAGTTAATATGATCTAAACCAGTGCATGTATTCATTTGGTGCTTTTTGCGTAGCAAACAACTGGCTAAAAGTGTTTCAACCTCGATTATTCTTCTACGAAACCGCTCATTGTCCACTAAAAGCGTAGACCTTCTGTCTTCATTGTCAGAGAAGTAGAAGGTAGTGTCAAGTGGACTACTGAAGGTCACCTTCCTCATGTTCCTGTAAAACTGCGACATCTTTCAGACCCTCTAGGTAGATGTTCATCCGTCAAGAGCTGGAAGTATAATGATGTAGCGTTATCGTGTATGATAGCCACCTACGGTTGCTATACCGTTGGTTAGATTTAAATTCCGATTGCACCTTCTTGTTCGTCTTGTCAAGCCGCGTAATTGAAGTACCCACATGTTATACTTTGAACCAAGATTAAAGAAGTAATTTAGGTTTGTCCTTGAAAATAGTTTTTTTTTTCACTGTTGCTGGTATACCCTTGGTTGGATCTGAATTCTAATTGCACCTTATTGTTCCTCTTGCTGAGCCACGTCAGTAGAGTGCCCACATGTTATACTTTAAACCAAAAAAAAGAAGTTATATAGGTTTGTCCTTGAAAATAGTTGTTTTTGGCTATTTTACTGCTATACCCTTGGTCGGATCTGAATTCTGTTTGCACCAACGTGTTCGTCTGATCAACCTGCGTAATTGGACTACCGACTTGGCATTTTTTAAACCATAAATAAAAATTTATTTAGAATTGACCTTTAAAATAGTTGTTTTTGGATATTAATGCTATACCCTGGGTCGTATCCGAATTTTGTTTGCACCATCTTGTTCGTCTGATCAATACGCGTAATTTGAGTACCCACTTGGCATATGATAAACCAGAAATAAAGAAATTATTTAGATTTGACCTTCAAAATAGTTGTTTTTGGCTATTACTGCTATACCCTTGGTCGGATCTGAATTATGTTTTCACCATCTTGTTCGTCTGATCAATCCGCCTAATTTGAGTACCCACTTGGCATATGATAAACCAGAAATAAAGAAATTATTTAGATTTGACCTTCAAAATAGTTGTTTTTGGCTATTACTGCTATACCCTTTGTCAGATATGAATTCTGTTTTCACCATCTTGTTCGTCTGATCAATCCGCCTAATTTGAGTTCCCACTTGGCATATGTTAAACGAGAAATAAAGAAATTATTTAGATTTGACCTTCAAAATAGTTGTTTTTGGCTATTACTGCTATACCCGTGGTCGAAACCAAAAATAAAAAAGTGCGATACCCTTGGTCGGATCTGAATTCTGATTGCACTTCTTCCAATTATAATCAATTAATATAATACCCGGCGTCAGGCTACTGCGAACCCAAGTTTTGACCAAGGTCAGTTTTAAAGCGTGAAAGAAAAGTTTATATTTCATTAGTAAATAAAACACTTCAAAAAACCAACATCAAACACAACAATCAGTTAAACTAACTACATTTACTAGCAACAAACTACAAGCGTTACTCTAACATGCTTAGTAATAAACATACATGCCTTAAGCTAAGGTAGGATCTCTAATATACAGTGGTACCAACTCTATAGAAATACTATAGCGGACAGTGCAGGCAAACAGCTAGCTAGGCTGTTGGCCTGCGACTGCGAGCCCTCTGCGGACAGCCCCTTGGTTTTATAGCCGCCAGCGTTGACGCTGCCAGACAGAGGAGAGCAGATGTCACGGCAGATGCCGCAGCGCGCCGGCGCGGCGTGCACCGTCTGTGTTTGCAACTATGCTCAAAACGGTCTTCAATAAAGTCGAAACGTAGCACCTCTGGCGGGGACCTAACCGGTTCTTAAATCACGGCTATCCGGTTTTAAATATGCATATAAAAGGTGTTTATTATTCTTTTCACCATTTTTAAGGTAAAACTTCACTATACATTGTGTAACATGTCATAGATTTGTTTTTAAATGTCAATAACAATTTTAAAATAGGCCATTATAAATCAAATCTATTACATATTCGTTGTAAATGTGTTATTTACTATAATACACTTATAGACTAATAATAAATGTAAATTCTTTCATAAAAAGTGTATCACATATTTGACTTTTCATAAAATAAAGTGTTATGTTGCATTTATATTCATATAGACTTATGAGGAATCATATAATTTGATATTTAAAGCAAATTAGGCAGTAAATAATAAGAGACTTATTTGTTACATCGATAAACATATCTGGTTAGTGATTATATTTTACTCGTGAAGCAAAAACTTGAAAATAATTTTTCACCAAAAAAATACACGTAAAAAACATTTTTGTCTTGATTACTAGAAAAATAAATTGATGAAGCGGTTTGAGCAATAACGGTTGAATCTTTAGAGATTTTTGATTGCCTTTTTGTTTCATTTTGGAAATGTATTAATATGAACCAACAACATAATTGCAAAAGTTATTATTGATACTCAATACATGCAGAGTCAAACTGTATTCAAGGACTACGAGTAAAAATTCAGCCTAAACCTTCAATTCAGATTTATTCAATTCAGTTATAGTTGATTACTTAAAATGGATTGGAGTTATAATAGATAGATAGATAGATTGGAGTGATGTTGTGGGCGTTTTAGCAAAATAACAACAAAACCGAGGCATGTTGTGACGCATGTTTTTTCTCAGTAAAACTACTGCGCAATGATTCTTTTATATTGAGAAGAAACAGATGTGACAACGCAATTGGTTGGTTTAACTTCTATAATGACTGAATAAAATGAGAAATTTACATACAAAATATATTAGGGCTAAATTAACAAGTGTTTTACTACTAATCAAAACAACTTTTACTTTTACAAAGTGTTGTGACTGAGGGTGTTTTATTGCCATGATTATTATTCGTGAGATAAACATACACTCTTAGTACCCACAATTTATTTCAAATCATAATATTAATGGGTACGAAATATACTGTAAGTTAGTCAGGCTAAATATTTGAAAGCGAACATCCGAGGGGCTGTTCAAAAGTTATTACTGTAACATGAACAAAACTTCTTGTACAACGTTAAGACTCGTTTTCACTATTATTTTAATCCTCTCCTTGATTAGTAAATTGGCTAATACAATACTTATAAAAAACTATCATAAATTGCAGATTTAAATGTGACTTGAAAGTCTATTTACAGTGGATTGCATCTTGGAAAGATTTTGTACACTTTTATTATAATTTTATAATATTCAGAGGGTTTAGTTTATAACTCCCACCACTATTCCCCTAAAATAGTTGTCTACAATCAATTAAAAATTTCGCATGTACGTAATCACGGTGAAGCGGCACGTCATTTGACAATGTAGGCTAAATAATCAGCTGAACTAACACAAGCAGGAGCGAGTAGTCAGCTGTTGACGTCTGTTACGGTGCGGCCGACGCCGCGACGCCCCGATGTGCTGTGGCCTTGGTGATAAGCCGCAACCTTGTCTATTGGTGTATATCTCGGCCCCAACGCCGCGGACTACGGCTCCACGCTGTTCTACCACATTCTGCATAGTTAAAACGCTCCTCATTTTACTTAGATCTTCACATAGAAAATATTAATTATGTAATTTTTACTCCATATTGCATTGACATTATTGTTTTCACAGCGATAACGTTTGAAAGAAGCGTCCTATTTTGATGACATTTGGCACAAATGTGGAGAGTAACATTTATGACTTTAAGTTCGAAAACCAGATCGAACAGTCTATGGGAAGAGGGTTTTATGGGGGTTTTAAATTTTACAAAAATCAGTTTATTTTTATTTTTATCCTAAAATTTTTAAAACACTAGATTTTGGTTAAAGCCATTTTATATAGCTTAAAAACAAACAATTTAGTATTTTTAATCATTAAGCTATGTTTAGTGGTTGTGGAGAAAAGTCAAAAAATGTGTCCATAAAATGTCCCATGTTAATCTTATGGGAATACGGTTTTTAGATTTTCCTCAGATAATTTCACTGAAAACTCCACATTTCTTTCCACCAATCAGTTTAGCTCTACAAAACAATCATTTTGGCGTTTTAATTGTTGTTTTACGTCCAACCGTTGCAGTGATATTCAAAATGCTAAACACAGTACGTTGTCCAATGTTATGGAGAATAAATAAAGTGTTATATTTCGATTATTTATGTATTTATATTGATGAAACTTGGTATGTGGCTGTGGTATATTAATATTAGCACAAAAAAGTTTTTTTTAAATTTTTCCTAGTAGCAGCAAACTTGCATACTTGGGCCCGATGTTATTCATATGGATAATAAGTAAAGTTTTATATCTCCCTTAGTTATGAACCTAAATTAATAAAATTTGTTATGTAGCTTTACCTGGTTGACTTACATTGATAATTCCAAAAAAAATCAACACATTTCTTATCTTCCTTGTTGCAGCAAATCTGCGTACTCAATTATAATGTTTTTCTTATGGAGAATAAATAAAATGCTATATACCACTTATTAATGAATGTATTTTTTTTGTAAAACTTGGTAAGTGGCTCTAGGTAGTAGTGATACTCATATATATATGCATTGGAAATTTGCTTAGTACGCAGGTTTGCTGTGACGGGGAATTTATATTTTCTGTAGGAAGGTTGATTAACAACTAAGTATCCTTCGTATTCAAGTTCCTTGAATGTTCCTCCTCTTTTAACGTCAAACATACTTTTATAGGATAGGTTATATTGTTGATATGTATAGAGGATTAGTTTTGAGTTTTTATATAAAAAACATATATTTATTCATTGTTTTGATTACATTTTTAGCTAGATCAATTAATTTACGACTAAGAAGCCTTCGTATTTGGAGGGGGAATGTTTAAGTAACAGATAGTTTAAAATAAAGTAGATTTTGTTGTTATAAAAAGGCAACATTATGTTTTCTTACTAAAGTATTTTATTTAATTATTGATTAAAACAAGTTTTTGCTTCACAAGTAAAATATAATTACTAATCAGATATGTTTATCCATTTTCTTAATCATGTGGTATTCCTTCCAACAAATAAGTCTCTTAATATTTACTGCCTAATTTGCTTTACATATCAAATTATATAATTTCTCATAAGTCTACACGGAAAATACGACTCGTTAACCAAGTCCGGGTTAAATGCCACAGGGTTACTATTAACTGAGTTCAGTTTACTGGAACGAATCTGGCTTAGTTATTGCCAACCATGTAAAAATAGTTATGATGGAGGTGGTTATCGGTAACTGAGTAGTTGGTAATACTTACAAAGTCTCTATTTTACGAAGCAAGGTTTGTTAAATTTGACCTAGCAACATTGTACGTGATAACTAAGAAGTCATCTAGGTTGCATCCAACCTTGTAGGTTGTTTGTTAGTAACCTTAGCGTTGGTTGAAATCTTACCATATACTCGGTTATAATTACGAAACAACTTGATTTGTGTGATGGGTTAGTTTTAACAAACTGTGCGTGGTTGGCGTTTACAGTGACGGTGTCTCTTCAGTCTGCAGAGTGTCAGTGTGCACAGTGCAATAAGTTAAAACAATAAACAACTCAGGTCACTGTACATTAAACCGTGCAAGCATGTGAGATTTTCGTACTGTGTTCAAGTTATAAGTTCACTAAATATGTATGAAACAGATCCATATGAATAAGTAAGACGAATGGGGTCTAGATCAATGAACATGATACATCATCCGAAGGTACGTATTCTTTAATCTGTTTTAGGTTATAAATTCAAAGTTTAAGTTAATGTAGGCCTATTGACGATGAATTTTATGTGGTTTTATCAAACCTGTCTTTGATAAGGATAAGGGTCAGTAAACTGTAAGTAGCAACATTACCTTGGACTTTAATTAATTATACTACTACCGAATATATAACTACTATGATAAACAATAATTGCTGGTGGTAGTGGCATGTTCAACTTACTTCAAGTCTATATTGTCCTGTTTTTAGAACTTGTAAAACGAAAACAGAGGTGTTAAATTTGTAAAGATAATTTTGTCAAGTATTGTTAATAATTAATCAAAGTAATAAACACATTTTACGTCAAGAACAACACTTTACTGTCATATAAACTTATATAATAATAATATAACGTACAGTAAATAGTATTATAAATATAAGTTTGTATTACAATAAAATGTTGTTGTTTTCATTAAATTTGAATTTTATTTTGAGTTTAATTTATAAACATTTTCCTTAACTAAACAGGTTTTTCTATTAACATTGAAGTCACAAAAGCATGGTTTAGGCAATCTTTAATATCGTCATAGGCCTATACTAACTTTTTTTGGCGTATTTTTACAAGTTTTAAATGTCTAGATTAATACAAAAAATGTACACTTTTTAATGGCTGCCATTTTAAAATGATAAAACCTAGAAACGTCAAATTCAATACCAAATTATCATTTCATCATATCAAGTTTCAAGATCATACCTTAAATGTTGTTCACTATGTTTATATAACTTTTTGTGCCTTTTGGGGTTTTGGGGAAAAAAACACCTTTAAGGCTTCGCCCCAGGGTTTATCTTATGGAAGAAAATAGGTCAATTTCATTACACATTTAACAGCTATTAAGTAAAAATGCAGTTCAGAAGCATGAATGATTGTTTTAAGCTGACTTATGGAATGGCATTACTATATAAACTAATAGGGCCCATATGAGCTGGTTATCCGAAAGTAAAAATATTTAGCCTACTCAAATTCGAGCATCAGGATTCGCTCATTAAATTTGAATCAAAAACCTAAATTTTATTAAAGTTGTTTATAGTAATCACATTTTTATAAGTAATTCAGTATTCAAATGCATTTTCTCTACAACCACTAAACCTAGGTTAATGATTCAAAATACTAAATTATTTGTTTTTTAAGCTCTATAAAATGGCTATAACCAAAATTGAGTGTTTTTAAAATTTTAGGGAGAAAAATTTAAAAAAAACTGATTTATGGAAAATTTAAAACCCCCATAAACCCCCCCCCTTCCCATGGTTCGATTTTTCTGGTTTTCGAACTTAAAGTCATAAATGTTACTCTGCACATTTGTGCCAAATTTCATCAAAATATGGCGTTTCTTTCAAACGTTATCGCGGTAACAGACACATATTTATATATATAAATATGTGTCTGTTACCGCGATAACTTTTGAAAGAAACGCCCTATTTTGATGAAACTTGGCACAAATGTGCAGAGTAACATTTATGACTTTAAGTTCGAAAACCAGAAAAATTGAACCCTGGGAAGGGGGTTTATGAAGGTTTTAAATTTTCCATAAATCAGTTTTTTTTTATTTTTCTCCCTAAAATTTTAAAAACACTAAATTTTGGTTCTAGCCATTTTATAGAGCTTAAAAAACAAATAATTTAGTATTTTGAATCATTAACCTATGTTTAGTGGTTGTAGAGAAAAGTCAAAAAACGTGTCCATAAAATTGTCCATGTTAATCTTATGGGAAAAAGGTTTTTGGATTTTCCTCAGATAATTTTACTGAAAACTTGGCAATTGCTGATACCAATCAGTTCAGCTCTACAAAACAATCATTTTGGTGTTTTAAGTGTTGTTCTAAGTCCAACCGTTGAAGAGATATTCAAAGTGCTAAACACAGTACGTTGTGCAATGTTATCCTTATGGAGAATAAATAACATTTTATATCTCGATTATTTATGAATGTATATTGATGAAACTTGGTATGTGGCTTCACGTAGTACTGGTATATTGATATTTGCACTCTAAATGGATTTTTTTGTTGATTATCCCCATTGCAGAAAACCTGCATACTCGACCCCCATATTATTCATATGGAGAATAAGTCAAGTTTTATATCTCCCTTAGTTATGAACCTAAATTAATAAAACTTGGTATGTAGCTTCACCTGGTTGAGATAAATTGATAATTGCAAAAATACACAATTTTTTATCTTCCTCGTAGCAGCAAACCTGCATACTCAACTCTAATGTTATTCTTATGGAGAATAAATAAAATGCTATATATCACTTATTTATAAATTGATTTTTGTGAACCTTGGTAAGTAGCTCTATGTAGTAGTGAGACACATATATATGCATTGGGAATTCGCTGAATACGAAGGTTTGCTGCAACGGGGGTATATATATATATATATATATATATATATATATATATATATATATATATATATATATATATATATATATATATATATGTGTGTGTGTGTGTGTCCGTTACCGCGATAACTTTTGAAAGAAACACCCGATTTTGATGAAATTTGGCACAAATGTGGAGGGTAGCATTTATGACTTTAAGTTCGAAAACCAGATCAATCGCACTATGGGAAGGGGGTTTTATGGGGGTTTACAATTTTACAAAAATCGGTTTTTTTGGCAAATTTGAGCCCAAAATGTTAAAAACACTCAATTTTGGTTCTAGCCATTTTATAGAGCTTATAAAAAACAAATAATTTAGTATTCTGAATCATAAACCTAGGTTAAGTGGTTGCGGAGAAAATCTATAAAACGTGTCCCATGTTAATCTTATGGGAAAAAGGTTTTTAGATTTTTCTCAGATAGTTTTACAAAAAACTTCAAATTTCTGTTTATTAATGTGTTTAGCTCAACAAAACAAACATTTTGGTGTTTTAATCGTTGTTCTACGTCCAACCGTTGCAAAGATATTCAAAGTGCTAAACACAGTACGTTGTCCAATGTTATCCTTATGTAGAATAAATAAAATTCTATATCTCGATTATTTATGAATTTATATTGATGAAACATTTTATGTGGCTTCAACTAGTTGTGGTGTATTGATATTAGCACAAAAAACAAGTTTTTTGTTGATAGTCCTCGTAGCAGCAAACCTGCATACTCGGCTCCCATGTTATTCATATGGAGAATAAATAAAGTTGTATATCTCCCTTAATTATGAACCTACATTAAGAAAACTTGGTATGTAGCTTCACCTGGTTCAGTTGTATTGATAATTGCAAAAAAAAACACATTACTTATCTTCCTTATTGCAGCAAACCTGCGTCCTCAACCCTAAATGTTATTCTTACGGAGAATAAATAAAATGCTATATATCACTTATTTATGGATGTATTTTTGTGAAACTTGGTAAATAGCTCTTTGTAGTAGTGAGTCACATATATATGCATTGGAAATTCGCTGAGTACGCAGGTTTGCTGTGACGGGGGTATTTTCTTTTGCAGTGAATGAAGAAAAATAAAACTTGGCTGCCTTCCTTCTTCTCTTCCTCAGCTTCTAAACTTGGGCAAGATCAAAGAAGAAAAAATATGGACACCGACGAAAGCAGAGTTTAAAGACGGCTTCAAGACGTTAAAAAGTGACTGTGAAGTTAGTGTAAAAAGTGTGTGAAGTGTAAAAACGTATGCAAGCCTTGTAAATGTCTGTTACTGCACATTTAATGTTATCCTCGAGAGGGGTGAGATTTAAAATTGTGTTATTCTTCAATATGATATTCAGATTATTATTTTTGGAGTTTCCTGGATATCATGATTAGCCAAAAGTTATCTTTTAAGTTGAAATTAGGACCTTACTAAATCGCCATTATGAACCCCCTAATTAAAAAGTATTATTCAGATAAGTCGGCATGAAATGCATAGGTGTGCCAATTCAGGCTGTATTCAATAAACAGCTTGTACAGCTTGTATTCAATATTTGTTAATTGTACAGCTAAAACTTTAAGTAAATAATAACTACAAAATTCAATATTTGTTAAGTTGAAACACACTACACACTACACAACACTACTACACACATTTGTTAAGTTTCCAAATTTATAATGTTAGGGTGAAATTTGTCAAACTTTTAGGATTTTTATTATAATAATAAATATTTGTTTTGAACTGTGATATTCTTTTATTCCCAGTACCGTAGTATATTGACGTTTTAAAATTCCTATATCGCTTATTCGTTCTCGGATTTAGTGGGAGTTTGTATCCACTAAACCTCCCATGCTAATCGTATGGCCAGTAACATTTACTGGATCAGAGCCCGATTTAATAAAGTGGATCAGAAGTCAGGAGACTTCGTAAGTGCTCGATACCGTACTTGACAACTATACGACGCATAGTAGGATAACTCTGATTTTTACTTATTTTAATCAGTTTCACAAAGAAGAAATAATCAAGGGTTTGCTAGGTTGTTACTTAAATAATACCCGGTTCTTTCACAAACAACTCTCAACAGTGCTAACAGCTGAACACACTGTACTTTGATCACCCAAGGCTTTATTACTGTAGGCCTAAAGATTACCTACCGGCGCACAGTGGGGAAAAAGACTATTTAGGAGGTCAAAAGTCGAAAATCGAAAAGATTCCGTTAAAGTAGGAAACTCCTGGTCATAATTGTTTATTTGAAATTGATTGCGAGTGTTTTTGTGACTTGGCGTAACAATGAAGGGGTGGGGAGTCCTCTCTGTGTAGTTAGTATAGAAAGGTCGCCTCCTTATTAGTTTTCTTTTAATGCTGTTGAGTTATTTTTAGCCTGAAACATTCCTCTCTATTATGGTTCGACATTCTGCAATTGTCACAGTATATCCCTTGAGATTGAGAGTAATTTTGGGCTTGAGATGTCCTGAATCTGCAGTCCTGCGTCATGTGGTTATTCCTCTTACATATATTGCAGTACCATTCTCTTACCCTAAGCGTGTGTTAGTTTTTTTATATAACAGTTTTAAACCCCTTAGATAAATTTAATTAAATCATATTAAAAAGGAGAGTACTTTATTTATTCAATCGTAAAACAAGAATAAAACCATTTTTCTAGTATTTCCTTATAATTACAATATTGTAGGCTATTAGCATTGACTATATAGTCAATGCTATTAGTATCTCGTACTTTCGTATCTATTCCGTACGAATCGTACGAACATAGCTGTAAGAGCAGGTGTGGGTACAGCTGTCCGACCGGCTGAATGTCTGTCTGTCCTTGATTTGTGGTCCACGTGTTGAATGAATCTAAGGTCGTCACAACACTTTGTAGAAGAAAAAGTTGTTTTGATTAGTAGTAACACACTTGTTAATTTAGCCCTAATATATTTTGTATGTAAATTTCTCATTTTATTCGGTCATTATAGAAGTTAAACCAACCAATTGCGTTGTCACATCTGTTTCTTCTCAATATAAAAGAATCATTGCACAGTAGTTTTACTGAGAAAACTGTAAAATGCCCACAACATCACTACAATCAATCTATCTATCTATTATAACTCCAATCCATTTTAAGTAATCAACTATAACTGAATTGAATAAATCTGAATTGAAGGTTTAGACTGAATTTTTACTCGTAGCTCTTGAATACAGTTTGACTCTGCATGTATTGAGTATCACTAATAACTTTTGCAATTATGTTGTTGGTTCATATTAATACATTTCCAAAATGAAACAAAAAGCCAATCAAAAATCTCTAAAGATTCAACCGTTATTGCTCAAACCGCTTCATCAATTTATTTTTCTAGTAATCAAGACAAAAATGTTTTTTACGTGTATTTTTTTGGTGAAAAATTATTTTCAAGTTTTTGCTTCACGAGTAAAATATAATCACTAACCAGATATGTTTATCGATGTAACAAATAAGTCTCTTATTATTTACTGCCTAATTTGCTTTACATATCAAATTATATGATTCCTCATAAGTCTATATGAATATAAATGCAACATAACACTTTATTTTATGAAAAGTCAAATATGTGATACACTTTTTATGAAAGAATTTACATTTATTATTAGTCTATAAGTGTATTATAGTAAATAACACATTTACAACGAATATGTAATAGATTTTATTTATAATGGTCTATTTTAAAATTGTTATTGACATTTAAAAACAAATCTATGACATGTTACACAATGTATAGTGAAGTTTTACCTTAAAAATGGTGAAAAGAATAATAAACACCTTTTATATGCATATTTAAAACCGGATAGCCGTGATTTAAGAACCGGTTAGGTCCCCGCCAGAGGTGCTACGTTTCGACTTTATTGAAGACCGTTTTGAGCATAGTTGCAAACACAGACGGTGCACGCCGCGCCGGCGCGCTGCGGCATCTGCCGTGACATCTGCTCTCCTCTGTCTGGCAGCGTCAACGCTGGCGGCTATAAAACCAAGGGGCTGTCCGCAGAGGGCTCGCAGTCGCAGGCCGACAGCCTAGCTAGCTGTTTGCCTGCACTGTCCGCAATAGTATCTCTAGTATAGAGTTGGTACCACTGTATATTAGAGATGCTACCTTAGCTTAAGGCATGTATGTTTATTATTAAGCATGTTAGAGTAACGCTTGTAGTTTGTTGCTAGTAAATGTAGTTAGTTTAACTGATTGTTGTGTTTGATGTTGGTTTATTGAAGTGTTTTATTTACTAATGAAATATAAACTTTTCTTTCACGCTTTAAAACTGACCTTGGTCAAAACTTGGGTTCGCAGTAGCCTGACGCCGGGTATTATATTAATTAATTATAATTGGAAGAAGTGCAATCAGAATTCAGATCCGACCAAGGGTATCGCACTTTTTTATTTTTGGTTTCGACCACGGGTATAGCAGTAATAGCCAAAAACAACTATTTTGAAGGTCAAATCTAAATTATTTCTTTATTTCTCGTTTAAAATATGCCAAGTGGGGACTCAAATTAGGCGGATTGATCAGACGAACAAGATGGTGCAAACATGATTCAGATCCGACCAAGGGTATAGCAGTAATAGCCAAAAACAACTATTTTGAAGGTCAAATCTAAATAATTTATTTATTACTGGTTTAATATATGCCAAGTGGGGACTCAAATTAGGCGGATTGATCAGACGAACAAGATGGTGCTAACAGAATTCAGATCTGACCAAGGGTATAGCAGTAATAGCCAAAAACAACTATTTTGAAGGCCAAATCTAAATAATTTCTTTATTTCTGGTTTAAACTATGTTAAGTGGGTACTTAAATTACGCGGATTCATCAGACGAACAAGTTGGTGCAAACAGAATTCAGATCCGACCAAGGGTATAGCAGGAATAGCCAAAAACAACTATTTTGAAGGTGAAATCTAAATAATTTCTTTATTTCTGGTTTAACATATGCCAAGTGGGTTCTCAGATTACACTGTTTTAGACCATAGTAACTGTTATAATTATACAGCGTTGAGCAAACATTATTGAAGTTTTCAGTTACTGAGCTGAGGTCTTGACAGTCTAAGAGCTAAACCCTAACTAACACATGTAAACTAGTTATTGTGCGAAGTAAAACTTGGTGGGGGGACTGGTATGGTGGGGGGGGGACTGGTGTGGTGGGGGAAGAGCCGAGTACCTAACCTACATGCAGACGCTATATCACTATACGCCCAGCTCTTGCGCGGTACACATGGATTCACAAATACAAGACAATAATGTATATTACACATCTTCATCTTCTAATATTTACCAAGCTGACACTAATGAAACGACTGATCAAATACAAGTACAAGAAGCGTCTACCACAACATCCTCTGATGCAGAAGCAATTACGTTATCCTTGATGGGTTTTAACTAATGAATATTTTATTCGAATTCCCCCGCACCAGCTGCCATCTGCCCCGCGCCATCTGCCCCACGCCAGCTGCTTTGTAACTATCTGCCTCTTCCATCTGCCCCGCATCCTACACTTTTACCCCCCACCATTGTATTTGATACCAGAACGCTAGCTAGCGAATAGTCAGTACACTATTCGATCTGATAGATGTTTCCACTTCATTGCCTATCCGTAGTTGGATGGTGTTTTAAGGTCTTCAGCTATCTTTAGCGATTAATAATAAATCTGTATGATTTCTGCGCTCATTTGGTAATATGCGTAAGTATACGCATTATATTGAATGTAATTATCAAATAAAACCGTGAGAGTTTTTTAAAACATCCTCAGGATGACCCTGAACTTGGCCTATCTCACCGTTATATGGTCTACACTATTATATATGCTAGAACAATAACGGGTTTTCTCCAAACCCTCTTCTTCTTGCTCTATTGTAGCGTTTCTGAATTACTGTTAGTCACCTAAAAAATCCAGTTGTAACAGGTTAAAATACAGCTCTGTGATTGGTCGGAATAAGCTCGCTCCCCATTGGTCGTATTAGGCGTTCTGATCGCTGATTGGTTGTTGGTGCCTATATATACCGGTGCAGACAGCCTTCCTCATTCATTCTGTTCCAGACTTTTGTGTTGGTCAGAGGTCCTTGCGCTGCTTCATTCTCTGCTATTGTGGTAAGTGAGTTGTGATAGTATTGTGCAATTATTACAGTAAGGGCTACTATAATTTGTCGTTAGTATTTAATGCGTATTATATTTGGTGTATCAGGTCTAACCTCAATTTTATTGTATAACATAACCCTACTTTTATATATTAACCTCACTTTTGAGAGTCAAACATATATTTCTATTTCATAGTCTCACTCTTTTAGTCTGACACAACCTCACTTTAATATTTTTAATTATTATTTTACTAGGCCTAGCGTTGTATTTACTCAAGTTTCTCTTTGGGTTCACATAACCTTACTTTTGCTTAACATAACCTCACTTTATTGTTTTAATTTATATTTAACTTTTAGTTTGATTCAACTAGTAAAATGGCTAAAGTTGTTCAACCCGTTGAAGTACACAGTGACGAGCAGGTTTATGTTAAAAAGTTTTGATTGTACGGAACGAAAACTATTTTCAAATTTTCTAACCCTCCTTCTGATACTAGTGAGATAGATTGGCTCAGACAAGGTTTTGCCAAGATTGTAAATGAGATGAAAGGCCAAGCCCACGAAAATGATCAGCTCGGGTTCACTTTGCAGAGTCTTAACCTAAAAAGTAGAGATCCGGGGTATGTCGCATTTCGACCCGCTGGTGAAATTGATGAAGACATCCTTTGGAAAATTTTTGGAGGGATCATACAGTCAAATTCTGAATCCGTCAAGTCCACTGACACTTTTAAAGTAGAATGTACTCGAGTTAATCTCCCTGTAGGTTCTGGGAGGGTACGACCTGGTATCTTTAACACGTTTGACGAGGAGTGCAAAGCAAGGAAGGGTATCGTAGTTATTAAAAATAAAGACAACTTGTGTCTCCCCAAGGCCTTGGTTGTAGGTATCGCTCATGCAACAAAGGATCCTCAGTACAAGTCAATTCGGCAAGATGATAAAAAAGGCAAACCGTAAGGGCTCAGGAACTTATTCGTCGGGCTAGAGTAGAGATGCCCGAGGATGGCGCGGGAATCCCAGAACTTGAGAAATTTCAAGACTTGTTGAAAGATTTCAAAATAACCGTGTTCAATTATGATAATAAAGGCCGGGACGTTTATTTTGAGGGCAGTGTTGAAAATGCTAAATTCAAGATCAACCTGTTGTTTTACAACGGGCACTATAACGTAATAACTAGTTTGAATGCTGCTTTCGTTTGTAAATATTTTTGTGAAGCTTGCCATGTTCCCTATGATCACAAAGGTGAACACAGATGTTCAAGCATCTGTTCTCAGTGTCAGACCATCTCGCCTCCCTGCAAAGAGGAGCATGGAGTAATAGTTTGTTCAAAATGTAATATGACTTTGAGAAATCAACAGTGTTTCACTGCTCACCAAGTCGATAAATTTAAAGTTGTCAAAAAGTGTCTTGATTGCGGTAAATTAGTTTGGATTAGAGACAGATCCACGCCCCACAAGTGTGGAGAAGTCTATTGCAAACCTTGCGGATCTTTCCAAGATCCAAATCACAAATGTTTCATACAGCGGAACGATGGTAAGCCTAAACCAAAGGACTACCTTTTCATTTTCTTTGATCTGGAGACTCGCCAAGACGAGTTTCTCCCCTCTGATCCCGAACAAAAAGTACATAAAGTAAACTTGTGTGTTTCCCAGCAGTTTTGCTACCAGTGTATCGAAACAGAATTTTGCAGGGTTTGTAAAAACCGTACGAGAGTCTTCAACTCTTACCCTGTTAAAGATTTCATGGAATACGTCATGGAAGTCCGAAAAGGTTTTAAAGATGTCTGTGTAATTGCCCACGACGGTCAGGGCTTTGATTTTCAATTTTTGTTAAAGTATGTTCTTGAAAAAA
The DNA here is from genome assembly GCA_963675035.1 of Allygus modestus. Classification (NCBI taxonomy): domain Eukaryota; kingdom Metazoa; phylum Arthropoda; class Insecta; order Hemiptera; family Cicadellidae; genus Allygus; species Allygus modestus. The sequence continues at coordinate 28,092,428 of OY776115.1, read as the reverse complement.
CTAAATTTACACCCGATCTGGTCATGAAGGGTTGCAAAATTATTCTCATGGAAATGGACAACGTTAGATTTGTGGACTCACTTAACTATTTTCCTATGGCCCTCGCTGCACTCCCTAAGTCATTTGATCTGCCTCCGGAGAGAAAGAAGGGTTAATTTCCTCACTTGTTCAACACTCTGGCGAACCAAAATTATGTAGGCCCTATCCCCGATAAACAGTACTATTGCCCAGAGTCAATGTTTAAAAAGTCCAATAAGGCCTTTAAAATCTGGTACCATGAAAGAGTAGCGGAAAACTATGTATTTGATTTTCAAAAGGAAATGTTGGAGTATTGCATCTCTGATGTGGAGATCTTGGCCCAAGCTTGCCTTAAGTTCAGATCGATATTCCTCCAAGAGTGTAATGTTGATCCTTTCCTAGAGGCTGTAACGATCGCTAGTGCTTGCAACTTGGCCTTCCGCCGCAACTTTTTGAAACCAAACACGATCGGCCTCATCCCAAAGAACGGCTACCGTTTAGTGGATAACCAGTCAGCTATCGCCATTCAGTGGTTGAGCTGGGAAGAAGAGAAACGTGGAGTGAGGATCGAGCATGCGGGGCGAGGTAAAGAAGTAAAGATTAACAAACTGAAAGTAGATGGGTTTGACAGGGAAAAAATCTACGAGTTTCACGGATGCTACTGGCATGGATGCCCCAATTGCTTCCCATTCAATCGAGAGGCTCCTCTGAAGGAGAATCCCTCAGACTCACTTCACTTAAGATACGACAGAACTAAGTCCAAAATCGCTAAGTTTAATGACTACGAAGTAGTCGAGATGTGGGAGTGTGAGTTTAGGAAATTAAAGAAAGAACAAAAACTCAAACACTTGGACTCTCTCCCAATATTGAACACACTCCCACTAGACCCGAGACAGGCTTTCTTTGGGGGCAGAACGGGTAACTCTAAGACTTACCACAAATGCGTCGAAGGAGAAACGATCCAATATGTGGACGTTTGCTCGCTCTACCCGTATGTGTGTAAGTACGGAAAGTATCCCCTAGGTCATCCCACCATTCATGTAGGAGACAGAGAGTGCAGGCAGAGAGGTCTCCAAGTAGATGGTTTATTGAAATGCAAAGTCCTACCACCTTGGGATCTCTACCACCCAGTGCTCCCAGCAAGGATGAATAATAAATTAATGTTTGCCCTCTGTAAAACATGTGGTGAAAACCAAAACCAAGAAGACTGTGAACACGAAAGCGAAGAAAGAGCCCTGGTAGGAACTTGGACAATGGATGAGGTGCGGAAAGCGGTAGAGAAAGGCTATGTCATCCTCGATATGTATGAATTATGGGAATATGAAATGGCGACATACGAGAAAGGGGGACTCTTTACAGATTTCATCAATAAATTCCTGAAAATGAAACAAGAAGCGTCCGGCTACCCAGAATGGTGTAAGACCCAGATTGATAAAGACCGGTACGTGCAGAACTACTTCACTCATGAAGGAATCAGGCTGGACCCCGCCAAGATTGCTGAAAACGAAGGTTTGAGATCAATGGCTAAACTCATGCCAAATTCATTTTGGGGTAAATTTGGACAGCGGGAGAACCAGACAAAGGCCACGATAGTCAGAGACCCCAAAACACTGTTCGGGATGATGACAAGACCCTATATAATAGTGAATAGAATACAGATAGTAAACGAAGAGGTAGTGGTAGTAAGCTGGGAGTACCTGGAGGAAGTCGGCGAGCCCTTAAGAAACGTGAATGTAGTCATAGCGGCCTATACTACTGCTCAAGCTAGGCTGAAACTGTATGAATATCTGGAGGCCCTGGGTGCACAAGTCTTGTACTACGATACAGACTCAGCCCTCTATATTTATAAGGGAGGTTTGTACAGGGTCCCTACGGGGGATTACCTCGGGGAAATGACCGACGAGCTGGTTAAATACGGACCTGGATCTTTCATCGTTGAATTCGTTTCTGGGGGGCCTAAAACGTACGCATTTCTTGTCTGGTCAACCAACAAACAAAAACTAAAATCTGTTTGCAAAATCAAGGGCCTCACTCTCAATTCTAAGACCTCCAAAACACTTAACTTTGAAAAACTAAAAGAAATGGTTCTTAGTGAGTCAGCTGAAAGCATAGAAATTAAGGAATCTAGAATCAGGAGGACGAAAGACCGCGATATTGTAACTGTGAATGAATCAAAACTTTTCAAAATTACTGGACAAAAAAGAAAGCTCAAGGGTGAGTACGACACACTACCCTATGGTTATAAAATCCAAAAACTTGAGTAAACACGACTGGTAGTATTGGGAACGATTCGTCCCCTTTGTAAAAAAAAACATGGTCACGTGACCTGATTTCAGGTTTTCACTTGGATGATATAACCTCCAGCTCTGTCTCAGCCACTTTTGTCACCGATCCTGCCCTAAATTGCTCTAATCTGTACTACTGCACAATACTTAAAATAAATGGCTCACTTAACTTCATGAACAGTTCAATTGTAAATATAGTTGAGCATGTCTTGGACATTGTAAAAGTTCCCACTGTATGTATGTCTCTCTCTGTGTGTGTGTGTGTGTGTGTGTGTGTGTGTGTGTGTGTGTGTGTGTGTGTGAGCGTGTGTGTGTGAATGAAGGTCAATGGCGTGGGGGACGAAAAGCCCCGTAAACCTGAATGTAAATTGAAGGGTCTTGTACGTTGAGGCGTCTAGGTAAGCCCTTGGCTACTCCTTGGAAGGACCTAGAGTGAATGGTGTACTCAAGTTATTCCTTGAATCCGTACGGTGGGACTTGTAAAAGTAAAAAATGAACGGAGGAGACAATTAGCTTGTTTTTTTTGGAAGGTCTCCACGGGTCATGGCGGTGGAGGGGCTATGGCTTTTTTTTCTAAAAATACTCTATCCTTTGTTTGCTAAAAAGGGAGAGGACATTAGTTCGTACTGGGCATCAACCAGGTAATCTGGATGGCCTACGTATGGAATAATGTTTAACCTGGGTGCATATGCACGGGATGGTCTCAAACCCCACCCAAGCAAACAGAAACTTAGTATACGGGGTTAACGGCTATGAACACCGGGTTTCTAAGCGATAGCTGTGATGGAATGGATGTCTGATAAGCTCTTTAGCTCGATTTTTTTCATTAAATTTTTTATATCGATTAACCTATCGAATCTCAATCGAATTTTACGCGTGCGAGGTAGTACTTTTTTTTTAAATAACCTCCCCGTGACCCTGAACTTTAAACTTTCCCTCATTACGTCACAAAACCGTCTACGTCACTGGCTCAGCCTCAGATGACGTATATATTCACTCAGCCCATGCGGTCAAATGACGTGTGACGTCACTTTTTAATATATCCTAGATTATATTTATATAATGGTGTAGCTGTAAAGTATATGTATAATATTGTATATACATTGCCATATGATAGTATCAATCGCATAGAGTATATAATAGTCGAACCATGGAACATATATACATATAATTTTCAGTATATAATATATATATATAATGGTGTATATGTAAAATAATTTATCATAGAGCATAGGTTGCCAGAACTGAGCAAAATGAGTTAAAATTTAAAAAAGTGAGGTTAGGAAATTTGGCGGGAAATAAAGTGCCATGGGCGCCGCCATCTTGGAATGACGTCACTACAAAATGCTGGCTTCTGATTGGCTTGCTATAGTGGGGGGTATCCTACTCACTTTATAACCAAGTCGATACAAAATAAAGATATTATGCTTTAACATTTGTTTATAAACATGTATTTTATCAATTTTTCTTAGATTATATTGTACAACAATTTCATTTAGAAAAATTATGTTTTGTTTCTTCTATTTTAAACTTTTAGCTTATATAATGGAATAAATATTATTGAAATAAGAATAATATACAGAATTAAAATAAAGACGAATTCTCGATCATATTTTACATATTATCTTTAATCACACTTAAAATAATAAATTTCAGCATTGAAAATTTGTTTGTAAGCTGTTAAAACGTATTTAAAAATTATATTTTATCATAAAGAATTTCGTTGTAATTTTAGTTATTTCCTAAATGATAAAGAAAGGATATACTTTTACAAAACTAGTATTTTAATCATTTTGTCTTAAACTATATCACAATTTACATATAAAATGAAAACTTAATTTAAAAAAGTTCAATTTAGAAATGGATACAATTAATTAATTTTAAAATATATACACATATATATACTTAATACATATATATAAAGATTTTATATTATATATATATATATATATATTACAAGGAATTTATTTCTATGAGTGTAAAGAAATAAACCTAATATGATTTGGAAGAGTTTTCTTCTGTTTTATTGTAATGGGTAATGTGCTGTTAACTTTGTTCAAGAAATGTTATTTGCATATAAAAAACAAATTAGAATTTAATTATTCTATGAATAATAAAAAAACATCTGATTATAAATGAATTTTAAATTAATTATCTGTCAGTCAGTCGCTATTAGGTCTCCCCTCATTGTTAATGTGGAACAATACAATTCCATTATCATGAGTGTATCAGGACAGGAAATATTTCATCCCAGTATTTGCGCCCGAACATTACACTTTTAACTCTCAGTGGCTTGGATCAAAATGAACCCGTTAAATACAGCTCTTTATCAGTTAGACGCTTACAATTTGTAAAGTTCAAGCTTAGGTGAGCACAGTCATCAGTGTTGGCCGACATCTTTAAAATTGGATAACCGGTGACTTCTTCTTTGCAGGGAAAGTCTTCGATAGATTTGATGTCTGAGAAAGTAAGTTTGACAGTTTATGGTGGAAGATGAATTATGTATTACCAGAGGAGTAACTTTATTATCTATAGGATAAAGAGTTCTAAGGACAAAATGATGTAAGATGGTATGGAGTAAAGTGTAACATCTCAGTAACTCTAAATTGTACAGTAAAACAGTTTACGTAATACTATTTAAAGTGATATTCCGTGATTGAAGGGGGTGTGACAAATAACAGGGACAAACAGTTAGACAGAAATGAACAATTGATTTTGAATTATAATTTGAATTACAAATTTCAAGGATAAAAGTAATTTAAATAATAAATTTAAATTATAACAGATTTTATAATTATAAAATAACTTAACTATTTAATTAATTTGTACTACAAACCAAACATACATCACTAACATTTTTCAAACTGTTTTTTTAGTGCATTCCAAATACGTCGATTGTAAATTGTACATTATACTACGATTTTTTAATCAGATTATTCACGGTTCAATAAGTTAATGAGATAAACGGGGGAGATAATGCAAATTTATTATAAACTGTATGGTGGTGAGTTACCGTTTATGGTATCAAAGTTATTGTGTAGTTTGTAATTCGTTAATTACTATAATATTAATAACTTAGCTTTCATCATTTAAACAACATGCCAATAACATGACATTTAAACAACAACATGACATGTAAGCATAAATAAATTTATTAAACATAACTGTAAACGTATTTAAGATTTTAAAATCCAGTTAATAAAAAAGGTTATAATTTAAACTGAACTAAATTTAACTATGTTCTTAATCGAGATCGGTTACCTTTTTATCCTCATTGTCAATAAGTGTATACCCCACATGTGAATCAGTCCATTTCGAAGTTTTCCGGTTTCAATAATAATACAACACGGCCACTAAGACAGATAAAATGTATGAAACAAACACAAACAAGAAGGGGAACCTAACCTCGATAACTCACGACGAGAGATTTAGGGTGGTAGAAAGGTTGTGTCAACGTCGACACCACAGCGGCCAGAAACGCACTGACGTCGTGACGCTAACCCACCCCCACCCTACTTTCCACATCCCCTCATTTAACCCTTTCAACCCCTAAATCCCTTCAGATTGAACCGTCCAAGCTCTCTTCTCTCCTCTGATCCCGCGATCCCAGGTCCTTTGACATGCCACATACGACATGATATGCACCCTTTAGTCTATAACTGTTGGAAATGTGAGTTTTCTTTTATTATGTTTGTACAAAACTCATTCAAATGTAGTAAAAAGTTTATAAACCTAATTTCAAATCTTTGTAAGCGATATCTTAAAGAGGTCTAGCGGTGTCTTCAGTTTGATATACGGTCAGAGTGGCCGTGTTTTTTAGGATCTTTATCAGGAGGATTACTTATGAAATGTGAATTTTTCAAACTAATGTTTCCGTATATTAAGGTATCATTTGAATGCAAGGCTCTCTGAATAACCTGATTAAGGCTTTCCTGATGATGATAAAAACATTGCCCAGAAGATAAACCTAAAAGGTCATGACATGATATTATCTTCGAAAATCTTGTGTACAGAAATTAAAATGTTTAGTCCGTAACGTTTAGTTATAGTCTTGGCATAAGAAAGTCAAATGGAAGGAAGACCAAACGAATTTTTACTCACTCGATTATTTAGAATTGTAATAATTTATTATTAAATTTTCAAATTGAATCCATAAAGTAGAACAAAATCATGATCTTACTCGTATTAGTTTCAATTTGTTAGAAGTTATGTTACATAGACGACGGATTACATTTTACTATTTTACGCACGTTAAGGTAAAAGAAATAAACTATTCAAATGGTGCAAAATGTCGTTAGTGATCAATTTGTTTAACATTTTGAGTAAAAGCGTTATGTAAACCAATAATAAAAGCACTAACTATAAATAACCAATATGAGATCAATTGTTAGCAGAAGATTAAATAATGCGTGAATTACTAAAAAATTAAGCTAAAAATGGATTTTTTAATTGATGAACGGACAGTTAAATTTTAAAACATTTTGTCTTTTTATAACAGTGTAGCAGTGTTGTTTACGATCCCCTTAGTTATTGTATAACAATATTATTTCTCTACGTAAAGCGTTTGATATCAGTGCAGTCTAATATCTGATATCAGTTATTCTAATGTCGAAAGTCTCAAACTTCAATACATAAGCATACGCAGCTTTAACAAGTTGTTAATGCCCACTAACAAACATGATTATAATTTAGTTTTGTAAAACAGTCAAGATCAAATGTTTTAAACAGATTTGTACTTAAAATAACCTAACGTGTAATAAATTCAACTTAAAATTACCGTTGAGGAAAAGGACACAGTTACAAATTACAAATGAGGGTTGTAGGTTTTAAAAAGGTGGTCGCTTGTGAGACAATTGAGTCCATTATGCAGGAGCTAATTGTTCTGGTCTGCTGTGGCTCTCAACTTTTGCCTCCTTATTTTATCCTTGTTGTTCTTCCCCGTTTTATCCTATTTATTATGTCGAATATGAAAATAGATACTCGCTACATCATCCCATTGCCAGGATCATATTATTGAATATCAAAATATATATCTTGAGATAAGATCTTGAATATTTATTTTATTAATTTACACCGAGTATTATATGTTATATTAATATACTGAACTAGCGAACAAATAAGACCTACGCCTGAGAAATTACGACTTTTATCCCTGCACTGTCCTCTCTATACATAGTCGCACCTCTACATCATATAATTAAAAATTTTTTTCATTTTTTATATAGATTAGTTTTAAATTTATTTAAAGCGCAGATTAACTAAATAAAATATGTACAAGGAACATTCTGATTGGCAACCAATATTCTTGAAAAATAATACCTACTTCAAATTTTTCTATCGATTTGTAACACGAATTGTAGAAGAATCGCCTTTAAAACTTGCGTTAGTTGATTTTTTCATTGAAACGAATATATACCATGAGTAAATAAATACGTATTACATTTTTATACGCATGGGCATAAGAATAACAAACGTAAAAACTTTATTATTAAAGTGTTAAAAATATACGTTTAAACTCAAAAGAAACAAAGAAATTATATTCGCAAAGCCATTTCCACACGTATAGCCTAATTGAATTGGTTTTAAAAGTGAAATTAAAACAATTACTTAGGATGAAAAGTACTTTGATTACGATTAATTACCACTGATGTAATTGTACTCTATTTAACTTCAGGTACTTTTTTAATAACATTAATTTGAAAACTGTTCAGGTTCACTAAAAATAAGACATTTTCAAAACTTAAGTAGGAAATTCTAGGTTTTCTTATTGTTTATTCAGTAAGACATGGGAGGCGTTCAGTATTTTACTTCTTACGTTTTCTTGTTTCGAAAGGTAGATTTTGTAGTTTACTCTAAAATCAAAGTAAGTTTTCTTCTTTTCTTCCTTGAACTTCTCTTAAATAAATATTCCACAAATTACGTAAATGTTAAATTCTGGTAATAATTCGCTGGCATCCTCCAACAATGGGGTAAACTCTTAAACAGATGCTCTTAATGCTAGTTAATATGGAGTAACTCATACTTGCAATCAATACTTTTAATCAAGAGCGAAGATTTTGCTTTTTAATTTTGTCCTTAAAGTAATCAAAAAGGACTATTTAAAATATAAACAATCCCCCTCTAGGACTACTAAATATATTCAATAAAAGAATAAGTCTATATTTTTATGAATCTACCGTCAATACTATGGTGTTTTAAATAATTATGTATATATTATTTGATATCCCTAGATGAACCTTATAAGGGTGTTAAGTTACATAAGTGTCCAACATTTCACAGCCCTCAAATTCACAGTTTCGGTCCTTTATAATGACACTCATTGGCTAATTTTACATAAAAATTTAGTAATTGTGTATTTACTCTGTATATTTTACGAATAAGACTCTAATTGTTTTTTTACAGCTATGTGCAAAACCAAACTGGTACGTATGCACATACGTTTTGTCTCTAGAGAGGGCTTGGCTTGCAGATGTGCCCTTTCATGGATGCGCCATTACATAACCCTTCGTCCTTGCACTCATAGAAGGCTTTTAATTTGCCAATGTTATTTCTCACGGGATCTTCAGAACAGCTATTTTTGTTTTCACAGTTTTCAATCTTAAATATTAGTGATACACTCTATCGTTACTTAAGGTACAAAGATACAACTTCTAGTTTACCGTTCCATTCTCATCATTCTAGAAGCTTGGTTAGTTCGATTGTTATTCTTAAAATATTATATAGGGTGTGTTTCTACTCGCAGCATTAACTTCGCCAGTGAGATCTTCTCACTAAAAAGAACATATATGTTCCTATGAACCTATGTCCGATTCTCCACCGTTTGGCTGTAATTGGGTGGAATAACTGGTTGCAATATTATAGCTCAATAGATGAGGCCAAGTCAACTAATTTTGAAAAAAAATACAAAATTCCCAATTACAGCCAAATGGTTTAGAATCGGACATGGGTCCTTGGGGACATTGTTGTTCCTTTAAGTGAGTAGAACTTACTGGCAAAGTTAATGCTGCAAGTATAAACTCACCCTGTATACTAAAATATAAACAATAACTGTAATGGTGAAGGGAGGTCCCAGCCACGAGATGTGTGACGTCATATTGACACGGTGTGACAGGGTGAGCCGCTTGTCCTAGTCGGTAATGCTGAGTTGTTGCCAAACGGTCATTTCACATCACTGTCGGCTTATTAAACAACGTCAAGTTATGCATTCAAGGTCCAACAAAGCTTACCTGCTTCTTAGGTTAAAACAATAACTTAGGTTTTTATTTTCGTCATTATTACGCTTTTGTAATAGCGATAACAAACGAAAAAACACAATTTTAAAGTTTTTACTGATACTACTAGCGTTATAAACGCTTAAATCTCAAGGTTAGTACAACTTCCTCTTGTTGGGAGCACTTATATTACAAACCCTGTGTTTCACAGAGTAAGAGACGAGCTGCAAATTGTTGTCTGCAAGTAGGAGTCCAATAATGTCATTACGTGTGAAGTACTGTAAAGACAGTAATAGGTGCCCATATTTCTAAATTATACTACTGGTCCCATACATAATTGAAGATTGCCATTCGTTATCGAAATACCTAACAAACTAACCTAATAATACTATATAATATTAATCGCGCATTAATTTTTTTAAGTGTAGGTACATCACTTCTCCAGGCAACTTTTATCTTCTCTTGGCACCTTTTATTGTCTTTACAATACATTAAATGTTAGTTTTACTAAGTTTAAAATAGTATTGTAATAGCATCATTTACACACAAAATGAGCATAAACTGCACTTTTTGGTAATCACTTTGCCGAACGTTAAAATTATTGTGAATGTAAATTATCAAATCGTAAAGTCGACTTCACACAACATCTGTTCAAGATCTTCCGTAGATAAAACCTCAGGCTACGCTACGTTATTTGACAGGTAAACAAATGATTGTACACATATGGCCTTTCTCTCAAACCTACTTTCCGTCTGTAATAACATAATAACATATTATATTTAAGAATCAGCATTAGGCTTTGCAATTTAAGGAATAATACAATGTCCTTTATTGGTTTTTAATTGTTGATACTTCCTTTTTTAAATGGCTGTTTTTTAACAAAATATCGGTACGCTGTGGTAAATAATTGTTTGTCCCAAAAAATGTGAAAACTACTTTGAAGATCTGCCATAAAGACATATCGCGGTTTCAATAAACAAGGTGCATTTTTGCTTTTTTGCTTTAATAAATATTTTCCAGTCACCCTAGAAATAATAAATAATAAAGTTCAAAAAGTATAATTTTATCAAATTTGTAATTTTTTATAATTCATTGTTTTTTAGCGAATTTCCCCTATAGGGAATAAGCTATTACCGTAGTCGGCATGGTAAGACCTAGGCCCGGGACCATGATAACTTTTCGTTTTGAGGTCCCCAGACCCCAAAAACACCATTCGTTCGATACTGTATATATATATATGTGTCCGTGAGCACGATAACTCTCGTAAAAATTATCCGATTTTGACGAAATTTGGTATAAACATGTAAAGCAGCATTTATGACTTTAAGTTCGAAAACCAGACAGATCGACCTATCCGAAGGGGTATTTTGGGGGGGTTTTGTACCCCAAAAATGGGTTTTTTGAATTTTTTACACATAATTTTTGAAAAAGTCAAATTTTAGTTTTGACCATTCGATTCAGCTTAAAAAAACACACAATTTGGTATTTCGATCATTCCTCTACGTCAATTGGTTACCGAGATATTGAAAGTGCTAAACACAGTACGTTGTCTAATGTTATTCTTATGGAGGAAAAGAAAAATTTTTTATCTCGCTTATTTATGAACGTATACTGACGAAACTTGGTATACAGCTTCATCCCGTTGAGGTCTATTGATATTTGCTCCAAAAAATTGTTTTTGCATAATCATCCCGTAGCAGCAAACCTGCGTACTCAGGCCCCATGTTATTCTTATGGATAATAATTAAATGCTCTGTCCCCCTTAATTATGACCACAAATTAATAAAAACTGGTATACGACCTCTCCTAGTTGAGTTATATTGATATTAGCATAAAAACCAATTTTTTGTGTTCCTTGTTGCAGCAAACCTGCGTACTCAGCCCCAATGTTATTCTTATGGAGTATAATTAAAATTGTATATATCACTTATTTGTGAATATATTTTTATGAAACTTGGTAAGTGGCTTTATGTAGTATTAAGACATTTATATCTCCATTGGAAATTCGCTTAGTATGCAGGTTTGCTGCGACGGGGGTATTTTAACTTATTGGCCTTTTTAATATTAAGGGAGGGGGCAATATTTTAAAGATTTTGTTGGCTCATATTTAAGATTTTATTTTCAGTAAATCTGTGTTTTATTGTAAAACTGTACTACAGGTTGTAGGTTTAAACAATGTATCAATACAATTTTATAATATTTCTAAAAAGAAAAGCAAATGTAAATGATCAAGGAATAGGTAAATTGAGGTGACCAAGTGGTAAAAGTATGAGTCACATAAATGAAATCTTAAATCCAATTCCCAGATAAAAAAAAACAATTCCTATATGGTTTATTTATTAGAAAACCAGAAAACAAAGTTCGTGTTTAAATAAAGTGAAACGAGATAGCCTGATTTTTTATCTGACAGGTTCTTTGGTTTAACCCTGCAACACAGCGAAGGGAAGTTTATTGCTATGGTTACGGGACACACTGTATTTGTAGACATTCCGATACGCCCTTTGCAACAGATGCACGGTACTAACTGTATTCACTTTGGTCATCAAACTAAAGCTATACTTTTTAAGTGACAATTTAACATATTTATGATTGAATTTCCAGATGAAAAAGACATGAATAACTAGGATGAAAATAAAGTTACTGAGAAAATTAATTCTAGTCTGGATATTTATTTAATTTCCTTAGAGAGAGAAGAATATTGAATGGTGATAAAACTGGAGAGAATGAGCGACATTTATTTTATTTCTGAATTGTATGTATATGTTTTTAATGTTAAATTGAAAAATTAATTATGAAGTATACAAACTTTATTTAAATAAAGTGAAGAAGCGAAATCGTTATTTATTTTCCAAGAGTTAAAAGAATACTCAATGATTGTCCTCTTTAATAGAACTGTTTATATTAATATTTAACAATAAAACTAATTTTCTCTGTAGATAATATTATTTAAAGTTTTAAAAGTTGATTCTAAAACAATATTCATATGGTGAGCACTTTTATTTGAGACAAATATTTGTAGCCGTGTTTTTTTATGCTAGTTTCAGCTTTCCAAGAATTTTTTCAATACGTACATTTGTTCAAAACTCTTTACTCTCTAACGTAACTGTTTATTAAGCCAAATATCAATCAAATGCAGTAATCTTTATTTGCGGTACTCTATATCCATTTACTTTCCTTTATCTATTGTTTAAGAATACCACATAAAGCCGCATACCAAGTTTCATTAAAATATATTCACAAATAAGCGATATATAACATTTTAATTATTCTGCATAAGAATAACATTGGGGATGAGTACGTAGATTTGCTGAGACAAGGAACACAAGCATATGGTGTTTATGCAAATATAAATAGAATTAAACTAGGTGAAGCCACAGACTAAGTTTCATCAATATTCATTCATAAAATAATCGATATATAACATTGTAATAATTCTCCATAAGAATAACATGGGGGCTGAGTAAGCAGGTATGCTGCAAAACGGAACACAAAATAATGGGGTTTTATGTAAATATCATTAAAGCTTATCTAAGTGAAGTCACACACCAAGTTACATCCATATTTATTCATAAATAAGCGATATATAACATTTTAATTATTCTCCAAAAGAATAACATGGGGACCGCGTACCTAGGTTTCTTGCTACGGGAGCAATAGGCGAAAAATTGTTTTTTGTGCAAACAACAATAAGCCATAAACAGATGAAACCATATACCAAGTTTCGTCAGTTTATGTTCATAAATAAGAGAGATATAATATTGTTCTTTTTCTCCATAAGATTAACATTAGACAACGTACTGTTTAGCACTTTCAATATCTCATCAACCAATTGCAAACGAGGATCAAAATACACTAGAATCAAACTAGGAGCAATGATCAAAATACAAAATTCTTTTTTTTTTAACTGAATTTAATGGTAAAAATTGAAATTTGAATAAAGTAAAAATTACATGTGAAAACCAAAAAAAAAACTTGTTCGGGTACAAACCCCCCCAAAACCCCCCTTCGGATGGTGCCATTCGTCTGGTTTTCAAACGCGTTCAAATAAATGGTACTTTACACATTTGTGCCAACTTTCATTAAGATCAGACCTTTTTTACGACAGTTATCATGCTTACGCACACACACACACACACATATATATATATTTATATATCATATATATTATTTATATAGTATATATATAAATACATGTGTACTAATTTGAACGAATGTTGTTTTTGGAATCTGGGGACCTCAATATGAAAAGTATTCATGGTCTTGGGCGTAAGTCTTACCATGCAACCTACGGTAATAGATTCTTCCCTATAGGGAAAATTCGCTAAAACTTCAATGTGTTATTGTACGTGCAACGAGTATTCTAACAGTTATTTTAGTTCACCAATTAATCAACGAATTAAAATATTTACTTAGAAGGTAACCATTCCATGCGATAAAATATACATAAACAATTTGATCAAAAATATAACGACAAATAAGTGTTTCGTGCAAATGTATAACCATGTGTTCATGTGTATGCACTCTGGAAAACATGTTTTATACATAAAACGTAACTGTCAGAGTTAAGGAGTCGCTTATTGTGCGGTGTGATACAAGTTTAGGTTTTGCCTGTGGCTGTCGGCGAACACATCTTACGAATATTCTTTAACAATATACGATTTCTACTCTGTACTATAAATTGGTGCAGCCCCAACCATATAATTATAGGTTTTTTTACTTACTTTAGAAGATATTTTTATATGTGAAGTATATCTAGATAGCACACAATGAACAATCTTAAACTGTATATTTGTTTTCCTTTGTTTACTCAATTGCCATATTTATCAGTTGCTGTATCTGTTGTTGCTTGACCAGATGTAGTTGACGTTTTAAATATTGATCATTCATACTACTCATTGGGCCAAGCGTATATAATAACACTGTTTGACGATTGCGTTTTAAGAAAGCTAGTATGCTGTTTATCGTCTAATTTAACAAAAACATGAAAGTACTTACAAAAGAAATTCCTTGTAAGCCACTCCTTACCTGAAAGTAAAATAATACATTAAGTTATGAATACTAAATATATTAAAATGTTTGCACAACCCAGACATTATTTAATACCCTATAATGGCAAAACGACTTATCGTAGGTTAACGCATAACGTGATTAGAGAACAAAGAGAAACGAAAGTTAATGAAAATCACTTGATGTTAATGTAGAAATGCTTTCAGGGCAACAAGGCCGAGCTGCCTCTGCACAGTGTTAGGCTCAGTTACTTTAGGATGGCATTAATATATATCTGAGTTATAGTTATTGCTACGAGGAAGGAACTATTATAATGTTAGCCACATAAAGGCTAATTTAATGATACATATTTCTTATTATGTCTCAGGACTTTATAACCAAGTCGATACAAAATAAAGATATTATGCTTTAACATTTGTTTATAAACATGTATTTTATCAATTTTTCTTAGATTATATTGTACAACAATTTCATTTAGAAAAATTATGTTTTGTTTCTTCTATTTTAAACTTTTAGCTTATATAATGGAATAAATATTATTGAAATAAGAATAATATACAGAGTTAAAATAAAGACGAATTCTCGATCATATTTTACGTATTATCTTTAATCACACTTAAAATAATGAATTTCAGCATTGAAAATTTGTTTGTAAGCTGTTAAACAGTATTTAAAAATTATATTTTATCATAAAGAATTTCGTTGTAATTTTAGTTATTTCCTAAATGATAAAGAAAGGATATACTTTTACAAAACTAGTATTTTAATCATTTTGTCTTAAACTATATCACAATTTACATATAAAATGAAAACTTAATTGAAAAAAGTTCAATTTAGAAATGGATACAATTATGATTTACAACTGAAGAAGTCCAAAATGTTAATGTTTTTAATATTTAAATTAAAAGTACTGTATACAATACTCATAATTTTATAAGTATGTTTTAAATAAATAAAATGAACATTCGTGTCTTGCTAATTGCAATAGAGGATGTGTCTACGTCATTTTATAATTTTATATTATTCAAATGATAGTTGACCTTTTTCAGTATACAATATTATCTCGGTATTATAACGAAAGGTAGGTTTAACGGCAAAAATATACTATTACGTCTCTAAAAGTATCAATTTATTGATATTGAGTTAGCTAGCACAGACGGTGCAGTGCATTAATATGGTTGATTTAGTTCATTATTCAAGATAGTACCACCTGAACATCTTGTCAGATGAACATTGTTGTATGTGATATTATACGCTGTAACCTAGTACACAACTAATCAAAGCGCTGAATGATTGGGTGAAAGGGAATCCATTAAAACTGTTTATCCGCAATAGTTGTGTATTTGATATTTATGCGTTTTTAGTCATAGTGATTTTTAATAAATTCATGTTTATTATAAACTAATTTAACTCTAGCTGAAAAACGGTGAAACGATTTTTCGTTTATTTCTTTTGAATCATTTCAAATTCATTATAGCGATGAATTGTATTGGAACAGTATGAACAATTTGTATTGTATTGGATGATTTGTATTGGAACAATTAGGTTTTCAAAACAACGACTCAAAGGATTTTTTGTTTCAAGCAGATTAATATATTTTTATGACTAGTTTCAGACTGCGGTAGTCATGACCTACAGACTATTAGGATTGTATTGCCATCTTAGATCACTAAAACCTTAGTAATGTATATGGCTAATTAGCCTTATATACATGTTACACAATGTGACGAAATTTCTTAGCAGATTTTTAGACTTTGGTCCTGGAAAATATAAATATCGTAATATGATATATTATAGTGGAGGTTATGCAAAATAGTAAAGACTTTTTAAAAGGTTGGAGTCAGTAAACATATTCTACATTTTCTGATGTGTAAAATATCTCCAAGAAAACCGCTTTGTGGAGTGTCAAAGAGAGATATCTATTTGAAATACCGAGAGCGTATAGTAGAGATACATAAGTAGGATTCATATGGAAAGTTGGTTTTATTTAGTGTAAATTTTATTTATAATAATTGTGGAAAATGTTAAATCAAATTTATACACAAATATTTCATATTTTATATTTTAGTAAAAGTAAAACTATGTATGTGACGTTAAAAGAAAGCATAGTAATTTAATTAGATTATCAATAAAGCTTTGATCAGTTATATCTAGCAATAAATATGCCTAAAAATATTACATTTTTATAATCACAATATCAAAATCCGTCTTAATCCATTCCTGGAAGTACAGTAAGCTAAATAATAAATAATAACGGCAATTAATGAAAAGCGAGATAAAATTACCAATATTAAATAGGTTACTTTGTTCGGATTTAAATTGATCCAATTTATACAGCGGACGTTGTAATCACTAATGAACATTAACATGCATCAATGGTATTTGTTATTTGTAACATATTTTATCTGTGTAAGTAAAATACTCGTAACAAGTAACTAAAAACAATAAAGTCGTAACTGCAATATTAAAAAACAAAAAATAAAGTAAAACATTTTAAGGAAAAATGTGTTTTATGCTAAAAAATAACAAGCAACACTAAAATCAAATATTGTTATTTTTCAATTCAATTCTATTTCCCAACAGTGTTGCTGTACAATCCCAGGTTAAACACAGTAGACAATAGATTCATTTCCACATTCTCTGCACCAGCCAACCACAAGTGTTTGGCTCAGTGGGAAACAGAATGTGTAATCAGTTTCTGTTGTTTCGGGAACAAGTTGGTAGTCGTTATATATATTTTTAGGTAACAGAAATACGATGATTGCAGAGCGTAGACTATTGGACTGTTCGGTTGAAAAAGTTATAATACTGTAACACTTTTACAGCAACGAAAAATCTTCAAAAAGTTTCCCTTTCCCTTTGTGACACGTTTTTATTTATTTTTATTCATATCCAACCTAACTTTCAGTTTTATTTAAACAAACGTGAAATTGATAATTTTAAGAGTATTTCTTTGCTGCACAAGCTGGTCGCAAATAAAAGTTTGGTATGGTACGACTATTTGAGCTTTTCTGAGATGAACATATACTTATTTGATGATCAGACAATGCTGCAAATATTTTCCCCTTATTTCAAGTCATATGTTGATTAATGCCCGATATTTGAACGTCACGTCACAAAGATGATGTCGTGCTTTTTCAGAGTAACTAAAGTGATCTGCGATGATTTGATGATCATGAAATATGCTGTGAATATTTGCCTCTTATTTCGAGTCATATTTTGATTAATGCCCGATATTTGAACGTCGCAACGATGATGGCGTACATTTAGTAAACTGACTGCTTTTTCAGAGTAACTAAAATGCATATGCTGCCTGAATGCAGTGCCATAGATTTAGGAAAACATTAGGCACATTTACTAGTCTTTTAGTCACAATTATAAATGGAGGAATCGATACCAATAAAAGAAGACGTTAAAAACGTGTTTGTATTCAGTGAGAGTCTACATGTATGATTAAAGTAGATTGCCACAATATGTAGGTTTTTTCAGGAGGTTAAAAATTATAACCAATAAATATATCGAGTATTATTAATTCAAGTTAATATATCCAGGTATACATGAAATATGATAAATAAATTTCTGAATAATCAATAAGTTTGCTGGTCTTTGTTAATATTGCCCTTGTACTTGAGAAGTTTTCCACAAACGATTTAAATTATTTTACAAACATATGTCGAATAACTAATATGTATATGATGGTGGCACAAACTTCTTAGCCAATCTATAATATGTTATGTATGCGCTAGTATATTCAGATGTATACCTACTACGCTACCGCAGCTCTCGCCACACAGTGTATCGTGTTCAGTGTGACAGTAAGTCGTTTGTCGGGTATTGCAGAGTTACTGTGGTAGTAATGAGCTAGTGGCAATACAGATAGTAGTAGTGGTGTGTTCATGTGTATAGCTATAACACTACACCATGTCATTGGCCACACAGTGTATGTCGTGTTCACTGGGACAGTAAGCCGCTTGTCGGGCCAATGCTGAGTTACTGAGGTAGCTAGTGGCAATACAGATAGTAGCTATAGTGTGTTCATGTGTACAGCTACTACACTACACCGTGTCATTGGCCACACAGTGTATGTCGTGTTCACTGGGACAGTAAGCCGCTTGTCGGGCCAATGCTGAGTTACTGAGGTAGCTAGTGGCAATACAGATAGTAGCTATAGTGTGTTCATGTGTACAGCTACGACACTACACCGTGTCATTGGCCACACAGTGTATGTCGTGTTCACTGGGACAGTAAGCCGCTTGTCGGGCCAATGCTGAGTTACTGAGGTAGCTAGTGGCAATACAGATAGTAGCTATAGTGTGTTCATGTGTACAGCTACTACACTACACCGTGTCATTGGCCACACAGTGTATGTCGTGTTCACTGGGACAGTAAGCCGCTTGTCGGGCCAATGCTGAGTTACTGAGGTAGCTAGTGGCAATACAGATAGTAGCTATAGTGTGTTCATGTGTACAGCTACTACACTACACCGTGTCATTGGCCACACTGTGTATGTCGTGTTCACTGGGACAGTAAGCCGCTTGTCGGGTAATGCTGAGTTACTGAGGTAGCTAGTGGCAATACAGATAGTAGTAGTGGTGTGTTCATGTGTATAGCTACAACACTACACCATGTCATTGGCCACACAGTGTATGTCGTGTTCACTGGGACGGTAAGCCGCTTGTCGGGTAATGCTGAGTTACTGAGGTAACTAGTGGCAATACAGATAGTAGCTATAGTGTGTTCATGTGTACAGCTACTACACTACACCGTGTCATTGGCCACACAGTGTATGTCGTGTTCACTGGGACAGTAAGCCGCTTATCGGGCCAATGCTGAGTTACTGAGGTAGCTAGTGGCAGTACAGATAGTAGCTATAGTGTGTTCATGTGTACAGCTACTACACTACACCGTGTCATTGGCCATACAGTGTATGTCGTGTTCACTGGGACAGTAAGCCGCGTGTCGGGCCAATGCTGAGTTACTGAGGTAGCTAGTGGCAATACAGATAGTAGCTATAGTGTGTTCATGTGTACAGCTACTACACTACACCGTGTCATTGGCCACACAGTGTATGTCGTGTTCACTGGGACAGTAAGCCGCTTGTCGGGCCAATGCTGAGTTACTGAGGTAGCTAGTGGCAATACAGATAGTAGCTATAGTGTGTTCATGTGTACAGCTACTACACTACACCGTGTCATTGGCCACACAGTGTATGTCGTGTTCACTGGGACAGTAAGCCGCTTGTCGGGCCAATGCTGAGTTACTGAGGTAGCTAGTGGCAATACAGATAGTAGCTATAGTGTGTTCATGTGTACAGGTACTACACTACACCGTGTCATTGGCCACACAGTGTATGTCGTGTTCACTGGGACAGTAAGCCGGTTGTCGGGCCAATGCTGAGTTACTGAGGTAGCTAGTGGCAATACAGATAGTAGCTATAGTGTGTTCATGTGTACAGCTACTACACTACACCGTGTCATTGGCCACACAGTGTATGTCGTGTTCACTGGGACAGTAAGCCGCTTGTCGGGCCAATGCTGAGTTACTGAGGTAGCTAGTGGCAATACAGATAGTAGCTATAGTGTGTTCATGTGTACAGCTACTACACTACACCGTGTCATTGGCCACACAGTGTATGTCGTGTTCACTGGGACAGTAAGCCGCTTGTCGGGCCAATGCTGAGCTACTGAGGTAGCTAGTGGCAATACAGATAGTAGCTATAGTGTGTTCATGTGTACAGCTACTACACTACACCGTGTCATTGGCCACACAGTGTATGTCGTGTTCACTGGGACAGTAAGCCGCTTGTCGGGCCAATGCTGAGTTACTGAGGTAGCTAGTGGCAATACAGATAGTAGCTATAGTGTGTTCATGTGTACAGCTACTACACTACACCGTGTCATTGGCCATACAGTGTATGTCGTGTTCACTGGGACAGTAAGCCACTTGTCGGGCCAATGCTGAGTTACTGAGGTAGCTAGTGGCAATACAGATAGTAGTAGTGGTGTGTTCATGTGTATAGCTACAACACTACACCGTGTCATTGGCCACACAGTGTATGTCGTGTTCACTGGGAAAGTAAGCCGCTTGTCGGGCCAATGCTGAGTTACTGAGGTAGCTAGTGGCAATACAGATAGTAGTAGTGGTGTGTTCATGTGTATAGCTACAACACTACACCGTGTCATTGGCCACACAGTGTATGTCGTGTTCACTGGGAAAGTAAGCCGCTTGTCGGGCCAATGCTGAGTTACTGAGGTAGCTAGTGGCAATACAGATAGTAGTAGTGGTGTGTTCATGTGTATAGCTACAACACTACACCGTGTCATTGGCCACACAGTGTATGTCGTGTTCACTGGGACAGTAAGCCGCTTGTCGGGTAATGCTGAGTTACTGAGGTAGCTAGTGGCAATACAGATAGTAGCTATAGTGTGTTCATGTGTATAGCTACAACACTACACCGTGTCATTGGCCACACAGTGTATGTCGTGTTCACTGGGACAGTAAGCCGCTTGTCGGGCCAATGCTGAGTTACTGAGGTAGCTAGTGGCAATACAGATAGTAGCTATAGTGTGTTCATGTGTACAGCTACTACACTACACCGTGTCATTGGCCACACAGTGTATGTCGTGTTCACTGGGACAGTAAGCCGCTTGTCGGGCCAATGCTGAGTTACTGAGGTAGCTAGTGGCAATACAGATAGTAGCTATAGTGTGTTCATGTGTACAGCTACTACACTACACCGTGTCATTGGCCACACAGTGTATGTCGTGTTCACTGGGACAGTAAGCCGCTTGTCGGGTAATGCTGAGTTACTGAGGTAGCTAGTGGCAATACAGATAGTAGCTATAGTGTGTTCATGTGTACAGCTACTACACTACACCGTGTCATTGGCCACACAGTGTATGTCGTGTTCACTGGGACAGTAAGCCGCTTGTCGGGCCAATGCTGAGTTACTGAGGTAGCTAGTGGCAATACAGATAGTAGCTATAGTGTGTTCATGTGTACAGCTACTACACTACACCGTGTCATTGGCCACACAGTGTATGTCGTGTTCACTGGGACAGTAAGCCGCTTGTCGGGCCAATGCTGAGTTACTGAGGTAGCTAGTGGCAATACAGATAGTAGTAGTGGTGTGTTCATGTGTATAGCTACAACACTACACCGTGTCATTGGCCACACAGTGTATGTCGTGTTCACTGGGAAAGTAAGCCGCTTGTCGGGCCAATGCTGAGTTACTGAGGTAGCTAGTGGCAATACAGATAGTAGTAGTGGTGTGTTCATGTGTATAGCTACAACACTACACCGTGTCATTGGCCACACAGTGTATGTCGTGTTCACTGGGACAGTAAGCCGCTTGTCGGGTAATGCTGAGTTACTGAGGTAGCTAGTGGCAATACAGATAGTAGCTATAGTGTGTTCATGTGTATAGCTACAACACTACACCGTGTCATTGGCCACACAGTGTATGTCGTGTTCACTGGGACAGTAAGCCGCTTGTCGGGCCAATGCTGAGTTACTGAGGTAGCTAGTGGCAATACAGATAGTAGCTATAGTGTGTTCATGTGTACAGCTACTACACTACACCGTGTCATTGGCCACACAGTGTATGTCGTGTTCACTGGGACAGTAAGCCGCTTGTCGGGCCAATGCTGAGTTACTGAGGTAGCTAGTGGCAATACAGATAGTTGCTATAGTGTGTTCATGTGTACAGCTACTACACTACACCGTGTCATTGGCCACACAGTGTATGTCGTGTTCACTGGGACAGTAAGCCGCTTGTCGGGCCAATGCTGAGTTACTGAGGTAGCTAGTGGCAATACAGATAGTAGCTATAGTGTGTTCATGTGTACAGCTACTACACTACACCGTGTCATTGGCCACACAGTGTATGTCGTGTTCACTGGGACAGTAAGCCGCTTGTCGGGCCAATGCTGAGTTACTGAGGTAGCTAGTGGCAATACAGATAGTAGTAGTGGTGTGTTCATGTGTATAGCTACAACACTACACCGTGTCATTGGCCACACAGTGTATGTCGTGTTCACTGGGAAAGTAAGCCGCTTGTCGGGCCAATGCTGAGTTACTGAGGTAGCTAGTGGCAATACAGATAGTAGTAGTGGTGTGTTCATGTGTATAGCTACAACACTACACCGTGTCATTGGCCACACAGTGTATGTCGTGTTCACTGGGACAGTAAGCCGCTTGTCGGGTAATGCTGAGTTACTGAGGTAGCTAGTGGCAATACAGATAGTAGCTATAGTGTGTTCATGTGTATAGCTACAACACTACACCGTGTCATTGGCCACACAGTGTATGTCGTGTTCACTGGGACAGTAAGCCGCTTGTCGGGCCAATGCTGAGTTACTGAGGTAGCTAGTGGCAATACAGATAGTAGCTATAGTGTGTTCATGTGTACAGCTACTACACTACACCGTGTCATTGGCCACACAGTGTATGTCGTGTTCACTGGGACAGTAAGCCGCTTGTCGGGCCAATGCTGAGTTACTGAGGTAGCTAGTGGCAATACAGATAGTTGCTATAGTGTGTTCATGTGTACAGCTACTACACTACACCGTGTCATTGGCCACACAGTGTATGTCGTGTTCACTGGGACAGTAAGCCGCTTGTCGGGCCAATGCTGAGTTACTGAGGTAGCTAGTGGCAATACAGATAGTAGCTATAGTGTGTTCATGTGTACAGCTACTACACTACACCGTGTCATTGGCCACACAGTGTATGTCGTGTTCACTGGGACAGTAAGCCGGTTGTCGGGCCAATGCTGAGTTACTGAGGTAGCTAGTGGCAATACAGATAGTAGCTATAGTGTGTTCATGTGTACAGCTACTACACTACACCGTGTCATTGGCCACACAGTGTATGTCGTGTTCACTGGGACAGTAAGCCGCTTGTCGGGCCAATGCTGAGTTACTGAGGTAGCTAGTGGCAATACAGATAGTAGCTATAGTGTGTTCATGTGTACAGCTACTACACTACACCGTGTCATTGGCCACACAGTGTATGTCGTGTTCACTGGGACAGTAAGCCGCTTGTCGGGCCAATGCTGAGTTACTGAGGTAGCTAGTGGCAATACAGATAGTAGCTATAGTGTGTTCATGTGTACAGCTACTACACTACACCGTGTCATTGGCCACACAGTGTATGTCGTGTTCACTGATAGTAGTAGTGGTGTGTTCATGTGTATAGCTACAACACTACACCGTGTCATTGGCCACACAGTGTATGTCGTGTTCACTGGGACAGTAAGCCGCTTGTCGGGTAATGCTGAGTTACTGAGGTAGCTAGTGGCAATACAGATAGTAGCTATAGTGTGTTCATGTGTACAGCTACTACACTACACCGTGTCATTGGCCACACAGTGTATGTCGTGTTCACTGGGACAGTAAGCCGCTTGTCGGGCCAATGCTGAGTTACTGAGGTAGCTAGTGGCAATACAGATAGTAGCTATAGTGTGTTCATGTGTACAGCTACTACACTACACCGTGTCATTGGCCACACAGTGTATGTCGTGTTCACTGGGACAGTAAGCCGCTTGTCGGGCCAATGCTGAGTTACTGAGGTAGCTAGTGGCAATACAGATAGTAGCTATAGTGTGTTCATGTGTACAGCTACTACACTACACCGTGTCATTGGCCACACAGTGTATGTCGTGTTCACTGGGACAGTAAGCCGCTTGTCGGGCCAATGCTGAGTTACTGAGGTAGCTAGTGGCAATACAGATAGTAGCTATAGTGTGTTCATGTGTACAGCTACTACACTACACCGTGTCATTGGCCACACAGTGTATGTCGTGTTCACTGGGACAGTAAGCCGCTTGTCGGGCCAATGCTGAGCTACTGAGGTAGCTAGTGGCAATACAGATAGTAGCTATAGTGTGTTCATGTGTACAGCTACTACACTACACCGTGTCATTGGCCACACAGTGTATGTCGTGTTCACTGGGACAGTAAGCCGCTTGTCGGGCCAATGCTGAGCTATTGCCTCACACTTGATCCGACTTGTCATACGCTCTGTACAAACAGCGCAATATTACAAATCCAACCTATTTAACCGAAACTAACTTGCACTTTAAAAAAATACAAACCTTTATCTTTCACAAAATATAGCTTCCATCTATCATCCCATTTACTTAGCCTCCACACTTATATGTAGTGATATAGTTATAGTGATGGGTAACATCACGAAAGGAGTTTGCAATAACCTCCGTTTGGTATATTCCACTTAGTACATCTATCATTTGTTTTGTGTGCCGAGTTTCAAAACAATTACCATTAAAAAAACTTTCCTTACTAATTTTGTATTGTGCAGATTTATTTATATATAATCATTCATATTACTGCTTAACATCAAATTAATTATTAACATACATCAAATTAACATACATTATGAATTAGATGGTAGATTAATGAGTTAAATAGTGTTAAAATATTTAAAATTCGATTTCAGTTAAATCAAATTGGTGATTTTAGCTTTACTTAAACATAAACGGATGTTTCAGATAGAATGCGTACTTGGAATTCAAAGGGAAAGAAGCGTATTTGTTGCCAGAGAAAGAAGGCAATATTGAATAGTAATCGTCTCAGAGAAAATGATTGACAGAGCTATTCATCGGAAAGCTTTGGCTTTTCTCGTAGGAAATTTCGGTTTGATTTTCATAAGGAAAAAATCAATTCTAGACTTACGAAATGACAAAATAAAATTTATACCCTTTTAAATCTGTCTTTTTTCTCTCACGTATGCCCAATGCATGCTATTATTTCAGTTAATATCTACAAACTTTGATCACGAAAGTTAGAATCTTTGTACTATAATTTATTTACAGTATTTTTCTTCCAAACTGTGTTTTATAACGTATTTCAATCACACTCTAATGTATAGATATAAATATGTTTCTATTTAACAACAAATATGTGGTTTACAAATGATATATGTTTTGAATCAAATTACAACACGGTTTTTTTGTGTAAGTGACTAACTAAATATTTTGATGAACTCCCAGTTACATGTTCTTGGCAAGCTGGCAAAATATTATAAATATTTAAACTTTTTTTATAATATTAATCTTACACAATTTTCATGATTGTTTACTAATATCGCATTGGTTTGTTTACATCTTATATTTATACATACATAAAATGATCATGAATGAAATTATAAGACCTAAACTAGTTATAAACTTATTAAAACTAGTTTAATGATAACGCTTTTTTCGAGACTCGAGGTTTTAATTGCAGTAACAGTTTCATAGTATTAAATTGTCTACTTGTTATTTATTCTAATTGTGCAGTAAAATTGTTTTTATACAACTTTATAAATAAACGTATTACATCAATGACAATCTAATTGAATTGAAAACAACCTAAATGTGTTTTACATAGCTATAATGCACGAGGCTTGGGACTGTCTTTTTTGCATTTTATAAATTCTACTTTATTTATAGTATAACTATTGTTACGTAGTGTTTAACATGGCAACATCAACGCATATCTCTTTCATTCTACACTCTCAGGGTCTAAAAGCATTTCAAAATCAGGAACGAACAGGCTAGTGAGGGGAGAGTAGCTGGGAGGGGTGGGGGTGGATATTGGGGAATGGTGGGGAGCAGCAGGAATGGGATGAGGTGTAATGCTTAGTTATTGCCACATTCACAGGTTACAGGCCATTCCACCATGTTATGACAACACCGTGTATCGGTTTTCATCCCTTAGAGTGAAACAGGAACCAACCAACTAAAATTGAGACTAATCTTTGTTATGTTTGAAAAAATAAATAAATAGATCTGTGAAAAGTGTTGGCAAGTACAATGCACAAACTATCGCGATTCATCGATTGTTAGTGCTACTTGTACTGTATCCTGTCACGTCTTGCTACAACTGCAGGTAGTTTTAGTGATTTTAAGAACACTTACCAGTGAAAAAATATAGTCTGAGCTTGTATTAAATTTTGGTGGTGTACCTAATTAATAACATTTTCTAAAGTACTTTGTTTCGTATTTACGAATAATTATCGAGCTTCACCAGTGCGGTTTAACATTTAAATACAGAAAGATATAAATCCTATAGTGTTGAGTTATCTTTTAACGCCTAACCAACCCAACTTCATCTTATCACCAGCAGTTTGCACATTATAATATTCCAGTAAGAAATATACGCTCATTACCATTTAAAGTATTGGGTTATATAATTATACTAATGTTACTGTTATTGATTTAATATGATATTTATGTTTATGGATATTTTATATTGTTTGTGTCAAATCAAATACACGGTACAAGGTATCTTATTTGAGTTATTTGAGCGAATTTCTTATGTTTAGTTTATTAACTTGTTATAATTTTAAATAATTTTGAGGTTATAGGTATGATAGATACAATGTAAGCTCACTACATGGAATACCTGGTATTTTAGCTATTTTTTTATTCAGCCAATATTATTTCAATTAAAATTGTGCGATCAGTTTCATTTCTTATTTCTTTATCAATGTCAATATCTTAAAGAACATGAAATCCCTATGTATGCAAATTAAAGTTTCTTTGTTTCTTGTCCCTTAACTTTTCCTATACCATTCATCCGATTACGATAAAACTTTGCATGGTTGGCCCTAGGAAGGCTTCAAAGAATTGTTCAAAGCACCTAAGGACTCCCCCTACTGCACTTTGAAACTATCCGTGTTAACCACAGGGAGGATATATTTTATTTTAGATTTCACGGTAACATTTTTTATCAATGGAGAATAAAATAGGTAACAAATAAATGCTACTTGTCGGCAATCATACGTACCAGCTAGTTTTATATACAATAAAATTATAAACTTAGAGATAACCATATTCTATTTTAACTAACTAACTAACTTGTTCAGCCACCTTTATTCATAATGCGATGCCCAATCGCATTAACAAGTTTTATCAATATATTGAAGGCTGTTCAGTAAGTATGCTTAGCAAGTTATTGACGTATACTAAGCAGATTTTAAAATAAATTTGCAAATTACAGACACAATTTATGTTCATTATACCAGAGAATATTTATCCGCCTTTGTATTACTAGTCGTTTTAACGAATGGTGATTTTTATATAACTATAATTTGCAGTCGCTTGATTTTCATTCAGGTAATTGTTAACAAGCAATTATTCCAACATTATCGTCACAAAACTATGTTCTTCTTTATCATTTCAACGAATAACAGTATATGAATTCAATAACCAGATTTATAAGAATATATTTTCCGAATGATTTGCTTTATTAACTTTCATAAGTTATTAAACATCAAAATGTCCCCTCTTCATCGTCCTAGTAAGTTCTGTTTTTATTTCGCCATTTTAGCACAATGGTCAATTGGCTTCACTGAAGCATTGTTAGCATGTCCATAAGCGTTAAGGGAAAATCGAACCGATCACCATTAAACGAAAACCAATAACGACCATAAACCAATAACCATCTATACATGATTAAACGTCATAATCAATATAAATATCGATCATAGCTGCGATATCGTTTTATACCTCATTACATTAACAAATATATAATGCCTTGGTTGGTTGAAATGATTTTGCTTGTAAGTTATTGTGTTTTATTTAGACTTTTTTTATGAGAATTCTTAGTTTTAAAAACTGTACGCACTATCAATAATAAATAAGTGCTAAAGAAGTAGTTTACTATTTATATATGTACGAGCACTTTATATTAAAAATAATGTACAAAGTTACAATGGAAATAATTAAAGATAATATTTAGAGAAATATTATTTTTTAAAGTACTGTATATTTAAATTCACAATAATGTTCAGTAAAGACCAATTATAAATTATCAATTATTCTTATCTTTTCTCCTTGCTAAGTAATCAAACATTTCTTTAATAATGTTATTATTAGCCACAGTGTAATAAATATTAAAAAAAACTTTACTCCTTAATACATCTTATACATCTTATTATACCGAGTGTCCCATCAAGGTCCCCCCGTTTAATTTTTAAACGAGTGTAAATTTTTAAACAATCTTTGGTAAATTTTACTACCATAAGTCAAAGTATTTTTCTATGTGGTTTAGGTTTTTAACCCTCACCCCTAAATAGGGGTTGCTAGGGGTAGTTTTTTATTTTCAAATATCAACCCCTAGCAAGTTGCATGTCATTTTAAAGAGGATAAAAAAAGAATACCACAATTTAGACCTCTATATGACTTCTTAAACTAAAGTTATGGTCAAAAATGTATCATCGTAATTAGATTGTTGAACTTACCCCACTGAAAATAACAACAAACTCCAAATTGATTTTTTAGGAGTGAAAAATAGGCCCACCAACCCCTATTTAAGGATTAAACTGAAACATCTAAACACCTAAAAAAGGCTTTGAATAATTCTTATAACATTTACCAAACACTGTTTGTTAGTTAAAAAGCTGAAAAGTGTTTTGAATAGGTGAGAGCTTTGAAGAATGTTTTACATTTTTTGCCATAACTTTAGTTTAAGAAGTCATAGAGAGGTCTAAATTGTGGTATTCTTTTTTCTTTTTTTATCCTCTTTAAAATGACATGCAGCTGATATTTGAAAATAAAAAACTACTCCCAGCAATCCCTATTTAGGGGTGAGGGTTAAAACCCTAAACCACATAGAAAAATACTTTGACTTATGGTAGTAAAATTTACCGAAGATTGTTTAAAAATTTACACTCGTTTAAAAATTAAAAGGGCGGGACCTTTATGGGACACCCGGATATCTTTGATAATTACAGTAAATAAGAATAAATATAGGCTAATATTCAAACTGAAAGGAAACCCCTGTGTGTTTAAAAAAAACAAGGTCTCTATCACTTACTATACAACTGATACAGCATTCTGGACAATTTAGCTCTAACAATATTGATCTTCATTTTCTTTTGACTTGGAGGGCCCAAACACGATCCAACCCGGTTAGGAGTTCTTCGCAATCTGGTCGGGAGCTCGACCGGGTTGGGCTGCTGTTGGATCGTGTATGGCGATGGCAGTTCCCAACAATTGTTGGGACGGACCAGATTCTCACAGCATTTGTTGGGAGTCTCGGCCATAAACTTCTCCCATTCGGGTCCCAACGTGGTCGTGATTGGAAAGCGTTTTCCCAACCTGGTTGGATCGTGTATGGGCCCCTTCATCAATGCGAGGTTTTTCAATGTTTACGCTTTTGAAAAAAACGTCAGAAATTTACTATTAATAATAAATAAATTAAAATGTAATAAAACACAACGAGAATCTATCAATCAACGGGTACTACACCACTGGACATAGGTTTGACAGAAATACGTCTTATTTCTATTAATTAAAGGAAACTTACTTATTTAGGGTAGAACATCGCTTATAAACAAAATATATATTAGTTTGATTGTTAATTTGAGATATCAGTCACGGTTTTCTGATAATAAACATACGACAAATCATGCATTGCGTTTTACCAGCGTATGGCGTTGCGGTTCTTATGGATAAAAAATCTATGGCCACCGTCTCCTACGTTTTTTTTTCTATCGATAAAAACCCTTTCATTAATGACGTAGGGATACGGAAAATAGTAAAATTGTAAATAACCCTTTTAGAAGTACACATTGTGTACCATTACATCGGTGGAGAGCAGTGCTCGTGGTCTTCTCGCCGCACGCTCCGCTGACCTGAGAGCAGTCATGTGTTGTCGAGTGTTGTTATGACCGTGTCCAGCGAGACGTGAATGCTGGAGATATGTCGCTAATAAACATCGTTTGAATATTTACATTCGATATAAGATTACATATTTTACACTTTGGTAGGATCGTAATACTGAATATTCTCACGAAAATATATGAATGCCTTTTATTGACACGAGTTTAACAAATATCTACAGCCCGTCAAACATAAGCTGGTACTTGGTCTTGGCGAGTCGAGGCGACGGACTATGGGCGAGGGGAGGGTGGAGGTGCAGGTATAAATACTTTCGGAATACATTGACCCTCACTCGACCGGTGACTCACGGGGATGATGGCCACAAGACTATTACAGTAATTGATGTTTTTAGAACGACGAATACACGTGTTTTACCTAGCAGCCAAGTGCCAGCTTACTTTTGGCGGTATAGTTTGATATAAAACAGATGTTCGTACTGTTCATATCCCAGTAGTTGCCATTAGTTGATGTTTTTAGAACAACGAATACACGTGCTTACCTAGCAGTTAAGTGCCAGCTTACTTTTAGCGGTATAGTTATTTGTCAAGTTTTATATAAAACAGATGTTCGTACTGTTCATACCCCAGTAGTTGCCATTAGTTGATGTTTTTAGAACAACGAATACACGTGCTTACCTAGCAGTTAAGTGCCAGCTTACTTTTAGCGGTATAGTTATTTGTCAAGTTTTATATAAAACAGATGTTCGTACTGTTCATACCCCAGTAGTTGCCAGTAGTTGATGTTTTTTGAACGACGAATACACGTGTTTTACTTAGCATCCAAGTGCCAGCTTACTTTTAGCGGCATAGTTATTTGTCAAGTTTTATATAAAACAGATGTTCGTACTGTTCATACCTCAGTAGTTGCCAGTAGTTGATGTTTTTAGAACAACGAATACACGTGCTTACCTAGCAGTTAAGTGCCAGCTTACTTTTAGCGGTATAGTTATTTGTCAAGTTTTATATAAAACAGATGTTCGTACTGTTCATACCCCAGTAGTTGCCATTAGTTGATGTTTTTAGAACAACGAATACACGTGCTTACCTAGCAGTTAAGTGCCAGCTTACTTTTAGCGGTATAGTTATTTGTCAAGTTTTATATAAAACAGATGTTCGTACTGTTCATACCCCAGTAGTTGCCATTAGTTGATGTTTTTAGAACAACGAATACACGTGCTTACCTAGCAGTTAAGTGCCAGCTTACTTTTAGCGGCATAGTTATTTGTCAAGTTTTATATAAAACAGATGTTCGTACTGTTCATACCTCAGTAGTTGCCAGTAGTTGATGTTTTTAGAACAACGAATACACGTGCTTACCTAGCAGTTAAGTGCCAGCTTACTTTTAGCGGTATAGTTATTTGTCAAGTTTTATATAAAACAGATGTTCGTACTGTTCATACCCCAGTAGTTGCCAGTAGTTGATGTTTTTTGAACGACGAATACACGTGTTTTACTTAGCATCCAAGTGCCAGCTTACTTTTGGCGGTTTACTTATTTATCAAGTTTGATATAAAACAGATGTTCATTCTGTTCATACCCCAGTAGTTGATGTTTTTAGAACGACGAATACACGAGTTTTACCTAGCAGCCATGTCCCAGCTTACTTTTGGCGGTCTAGTTATTTTTCAAGTTTGATATAAAACAGATTTTTGTCCAACAATTGTAACTATAGCGTGTAAATAAATGGCTCCACTTCAGAAAATAAAATTGTTTCCTATTTTTACTTCCTTTGACAAGAGATAATGAGATGAACTCTATCAATTTCTTCGATAGGACGTTTCAAAAACTAGAAACATATTTTATATTATTTGTTATGTTTTATATAAACATTAAGATTTTATTGAAGATATTGTTGGTTGCTGTATCATATGTCATTAGTAACCAGTCTTTAGACGTTTAAGAAATGAATAATATTAACATTATCCGATTGGATATAATAATAAACTCTAAATACATTGACTGGTAAAGATCGATAGTAACAGGTTTCAAAGTCTTTAGTTCTTCATTTCTACAAATGTCAATTACTACGTGTAAATTTCTAGCAAACTACACTAACATTGTAATTCAATCATAATTTTCTTTTTACAGGTAGTTATCAACTGTAATACTTCATATATTTGTATATAAAACAGAAAGCTTAAATAAACGGAGTGCAACAGTTAATGGAGTTTACAGTTAACTTATAAATTCGTATGAATGATACATTTAGTTTGATTTCGACACCGTGACACGACGGCCACATACAAGTCAATGTCGAGACGACATCGTCACTCCGCGCTGCTGCCCCCTTCCACCCTTCTCACATTATAACCCATTCTACATTTCAACCCCCTTTGAGATTAGTCCAAATAAGCGATCTTCTGTCTGTGGCCCTTTCTATCCTGAAATTCTGACATATATGACAGTACCCCATTTCCGAAAGCATAAACTTCCAGCTAAAAAAGGTTAAATATAGTTATGTTATAAGAATTATCTCACATGAAGAAGTTAAAATCTGTTTTGTGTTTCAGTAGGACGCTTTAGTTAATGGCACCTTTATTGTAATTAACGTTGCATATGCAGTGTATTTGTTTATGGTGAATAAATCTTGAATCTAAAAGAATTTAAAATGTACTTTACTTTATTGGCCATTGAAATAACAATTAAATAAATAATGTAAATCAATTTTGTAGACGGATCGAACCCGTTCTCTGCAAGGGGTCTCAGGGGCATAGAGCCAGAGGTTTGGATCATTGTAAGCTATGTTATATTGAGCTGACTAACATTATAATGTCGAAGGTCATTAGGGAAGTCTCGAAAGGTGGATTGTTCCAAACACCCAAATGGCAGTTTTAGAGGGAAAGACTTTCAATTGATATTGACGTGTACACAAAATAACACTTTTAGATGCCAAAAATTGACGAACAAAAAATATTATTATATTTTAATAGGCAAACTAAAATGTATTGGACTTAAGATTTTTTAAGTACCTATTTTGATTGCGTGTGCTTGTTTCAGACAATCAAAAATCAGTGAATTTGTTACTTATAACACATATCAAACATACTATGTATTATGTGTTTGGTATGTATGTTGTATATATAAAACTAACACTTATACTTAATTATAATTTGTATAAAGTAAAGTAGATCCGAACTAGCAACCTTGGAGAAAACTTAAATCTAACACTACTTATATGCCATAGATAAAACAAAACAGTAAACAAACAAATCGTTTGCAAGTTATGCATACCAATGAGCTTTGTGGGTTGTTTGGATTTTAGCTGAACGGGCGGAGCTCTAGATAAGAGCTGATTACTGTAACGTCTTGGTAAATTCCCTTTGAGACAAAATAGATTTTAGGTTGTTAAAATGTAGACTTGTAGAGCAACTGAGCCCATTATGCGGAGTATAATTGCTGAGGGAGGCTCCCGTGTACTTTGTTGTCTTCTTATTTCATTCCTTTGTTTACCGACTCATTTAAACAAAGTAGGTCATAGTTTATAGTATTTGTTATTCTACAAAGTGATTATGACGTTGAGAAATGAATTGTACCTGTTTAGGTACCATCATCAAAATTTTGGTAAGAGTTGTTAACAAATACTTCTACTATTGCCGTTTGTTCAGCATTTATTTTTACTACATGTTATACTTTTTATATTAAATCTACAATTTTGATATTCAATCCTGACGAGTATTATTTACGAGTCTTGCAAATTACAGTTAACAAAGATATATTTTAAACTAAGAAATTCCAGACTTTCAGTGGAAATTCTCTATTGCTCTACAAAGAATTTTAAGCAAATGTCGAAATGAATCCAAGAGACAGAATCGGTGGTTACATTCAGTTAAAGGGAAGTGTAAAAGTTAACATCAAAGTTAACTGGAGGATTACCGTTGCAACTGCGGCCTTGTGTTCTTTTTCAGAGAAATCTCTTTCAAATAAAGATGAATAGTTTATAACGACTGTTGGAATGGTTATTTTAATAATTGCATTGCTTCCTGGTACAGTTGATCTATGACCGTCAGCACAACTTTTATTTGTAAATACTAAACAATTAAGTATATGTTTGAAAGATGTTTGTAAGGTCCTATTCAAGGTCCTATGTTTGTAAAACTTATGTCTACTATTAATGTATAATAGAGTCGAGGTAGAGATGAGGTGACATGTAGTCTTAGTCACTATATTAGACTCCCAGCCATACAATAGTTTGAGGTATGAGTGACACGTAGTTATAAACTAGTATTAGACACTGTATTAGACTCGCAGCCATACAATAGTTTGAGGTATGAGTGACACGTAGTTATACACAAGTCTTAGACACTATATTAGACTCGCAGCCATACAATAGTTTGAGGTGTGAGTGACACGTAGTTATACACTATTCTTAGACACTATATTAGACTCGCAGCCATACAATAGTTTGATTTATGAGTGACACGTAGTTATACACAAGTCTTAGACACTATATTAGACTCGCAGGCATACAATAGTTTGAGGTATGAGTGACACGTAGTTATACACTAGTCTTAGACACTATAGTAGACCCGCAGCCAAACAATAGTTTGAGGTGAGAGTGACACGTAGTTATACACAAGTCTTAGACACTATAGTAGACTCGCAGCCATACAATAGTTTGAGGTATGAGTGACGCGTAGTTATACACTAGTCTTAGACACTATATTAGACTCGCAGCCATACAATAGTTTGAGGTGTGAGTGACACGTAGTTATACACTAGTCTTAGACACTATATTAGACTCGCAGCCATACAATAGTTTGAGGTATGAGTGACACGTAGTTATACACTAGTCTTAGACGTTATATTAGACTCGCAGCCATACAATAGTTTGAGTTATGAGTGGCAAGTAGTTATACACTAGTCTTAGACACTATATTAGACTCGCAGCCATACAATAGTTTGAGGTATGAGTGACACGTAGTTATACACTAGTCTTAGACACTATATTAGACTCGCAGCCATACAATAGTTTGAGGTGTGAGTGACACGTAGTTATACACAAGTCTTAGACACTATATTAGACTCGCAGCCATACAATAGTTTGAGGTATGAGTGACACGTAGTTATACACAAGTCTTAGACACTATATTAGACTCGCAGCCATACAATAGTTTGAGGTATGAGTGACACGTAGTTATACACAAGTCTTAGACACTATATTAGACTCGCAGTCATACAATAGTTTGAGGTGTGAGTGACACGTAGTTATACATTAGTCTTAGACACTATATTAGACTCGCAGCCATACAATGGTTTGAGGTGTGAGTGACACGTAGTTATACACAAGACTTAGACACTATATTAGACTCGCAGCCATACAATAGTTTGAGGTATGAGTGACACGTAGTTATACACTAGTCTTAGAAACTGTATTAGACTCGCAGCCATACAATAGTTTGAGGTGTGAATGACACGTAGTTATACACAAGTCTTAGACAAGATATTAGACATTCAGCCAGCCATAACTTGTAAAGCCCAAAGTATACCAACAATAACGTATCAGTGTATTTTACAACATAAAAGTATATTATTTTATTTTTCGATAAACACCACTTATTGATGTATACTTACAAACATCAACACAACTAAGAGAAGTCGGAATATTATGTGCGTTGAGAATATTTGATGTCGCCATCCTATAAAGTGAACTATTGTATGCTCTGCACGTCAATACGTCCTATCGTTTGTTACGAGACAGATATCGTTGAATACCATTTCTCCTATTGATGGACATATCCCCACCAATCATATTTCAAGACTTACTTGTTGTTCGGGTATTTGCTTTCATTGACACTACCTTTTTTATCCTAGAGTATAAGTTACCATTATTTGGTTTTATTTTATTTTATAATAACACCTTACTGATTTTATTTGAATTACATTTTAGTTACTTGTAGTGTTTTATTTAATGGTAGTAGATTGGCTGCTCGAACTCAGACGAAGTATCTCATAGTTCTGAATTTACATCAACCCTCATAACACTTAGTTTCAATTTAATTCTATTCTTCCGTAGAAGAATAGAATTAAATTACATTTACATTGAAACTTTGAGCGACTGTGACTAGTAGTTCTAAATACGAATGTAAATTATAAGAAATCTGCACGTTGGCCTCTTTAAATTGACACACCGAGCAAAAGAATTGGTTAATTAGTCCCTTAGATATCTTCATTATAAAAGACCCGACTAATTAATAGTATACGATACGGACGCATTGAGCTTATATTATATTAATATAAGAATAAATTGTGTACTAGCTGCTAATGCCGTGCTTCGCAACGGGGAAAACGATTCAGAGTAGAAAACCTAAGCAGTTATGTGAGCTGCATTTTAGCCCGTGGAATTACTACGAATCAAGATCAGTTGTTTGTATTTTCATCAGCTCAAACAAAAATGAGTGTCCATAAGAATAACATGGGAACTTGGAAGTCCCGTGGGGCAGAGCCTTGAGGACTTTTCAAAACTAAAATAGGCCTATGTGTTTATTAGGTATATAAGGAAAATTCCTGTAAATTTTCATGCCAATCGGTTCAGTATTTTTAGAGTGATTGAGAAACAAAAATCAGACAGACAGACAGCCACACACCATCCCATTTTCATATATTAGTAGGATATACGTATTGTATATGTACTCATAATATTTCAATATGAAATCAAACTGAGCCTTTGCTGTTAATCTTTTGTTGCTAAAAGATTATCAATGTATAATATTATTATATTGATTGTTGTATAATTTAATCTGTTATCAAACTTACATATGACTATCGATAAATCAACAAATACAAACTAGTAGCCCGTCGCGGCTTCGCTCGCGATCATAGTTCAATATTATGTTTGAGAAGTTAGTTACAATTATTGTTAAAGCACCTGGGAAACCGAGCTTTGCTCGAAAAGCCATTCAGTTTGTTCAAAATGCCTAGAGTACTGAAATTCACGGCTTCTCTCCAAGGCGAGCATATTTGATTCGCTTGTTTCTTTTCATTTTGGACATTCCCACTTTATATTCATTCTTCAGTTTTAATGGTTCTCACAATTTATAAACAACCTAATCATGTATATTTAAAGTTACGTATAGCCTACATTGGTTCTAATCACTATTCTCACAAAAATCACATGATAATTTACAAATTGATTAATATTTTTACCATTGATTTGTAGCTTTTAAATAGCTATTATTATCATTTTATTTTTATTTACAATTCTTAACTATAACCCCAATCTTAGTTTTTATATCTTTCAAAACAAAACAAAGCATTTTTTGAGCAGTAATAGGCAAAGGTTTTATTCTGATGTATTAACTATCTTCCTAACAACATTAACTATCCATAGCTATTTTGGATGGACCCACTCCTTCCAAATACCTGCTCAATAACTCCTGTAGTTTTTGTACTTATTGATGGTGATACTTATTCATAAATATATCTAATATTATAATCACAATGACTTCCTAGATAAACTGAGCAAGGGATTATGTGATCCGTATCCAATGTCTCGTTACCGTGTCATTATTTTATACAGTTTAGTTAATACCTTTGTACACTATTTTTACACTATTTACTATTAAAGCAGACGTGTTTTATCTGTTTTGTCATAAAAGATAATTAGAGCAAATGCTAAGTGCTCATAAGAACAAATATGGTGCATTCTGCAGTGAAAGGTTGAATAACATGTACCCTTAAGATCTACTTTGTAGCAGTGTCGGACAGAGGGGCATAACCCAAATGACGTACTATGATTTAAAGCAAGACGTTATAGAGAGTGGTAGGATAGCTAGAATAATAATTGATATGAATAAGGCTATTACTCCACCTATTATGATTTTATAAACGTCGCAGAACGAACACTGAATCATGTCAATGACGCTGGCCGTAGGAACTATACTGGTCAATTGAATCTGAGGGGGTTTTAGAGTTTACAATGCAACCTTGTCACGATTTTTTAGACTTCATTTTATGCTCCCATTTATTATTTCTATAATAGTAATTATTCATTTGTTAAGGCCCTCCTCCACACGAAAATGGGCAAAGTGTTTTATTTAATTCAGTGCCGTTTTTTTTTACGCGTGGCTCGTAAACAGACAGACGGATGAACAAATGTTAACACAAATTTAAATTTCTCCACTGCACACAGCATTTGACTGCTCAAAGCGATGTAGAAAATAAACTTATTTTATTTTTATAGATACTTAATTCCTTACCTGTAACATTTATAGATTGCTAATAATTTGTCAAAAATGTATTAACAGCTGCAATTCAAATAAAATTATTCCTCATGTTAATCTTATGGGCAAAAAACAAACTTTGATCGCAATCACAGTCCGATATTATTTTTGAGAATTTAGTTACAGTTATTGTTAAAGCAACTGGGAAACCGAGCTTTGCTCGAGAAACCAGTCAGTTTGTTCAAATTGTCTAGAGTAACTTATATTCACGGTTCCTCTCCATATTTGCTTTGATTATTTGCTCGTTTCTTTTCATTTTGGACATGACCGCTTTATATTCAATCTTCAGTTTTAATGACTCTCGCAATTTATATATAACCTAATCATGGATATTTAAAGCTATGTATAGACTGTTTATAATCACTAGTCTCACAAAAATCACATGATGAGTGGTTTGTTTAGAATTCAATGGTTGCTTTTGAACAGCTGGTATGATTCTTTTGTTTTTATTTACAAATCTTAATTGTAACCCCAATGTTATTTTTCAAATAATTTTACATACAAAACTAAATTTTTCCAGGGATGAGGCCTGATTAGAACACATTTATTAACCCATAAATTTGATATGTCCAACATTTGGTGAGCCCTAAAGTATAAGCATTTTGGAGCAGGAGTAGGCAAAGGTTTTATTCTGATATATTAACTATCCTCCTAAAAAATGGATGCGCAATCAGACCAGTTTTTACTAACGTCAGTGATGATTAAATTAAAATTTTAAAGGCCGACAGAGAATATAAGTCTAATTCTATCTGATATACCTGTTTCTGATTATAGTGCATTGTTTACTGTCTTTCTACAACATTTTTTGCTCAATCGGTCTAGTTTAACATGGAGATGTTGACGGTCGTTAGGGCGAGCCTCATTGGAACGGGAATAAGCCCATATTTTTTTGGAATGGACCCATCTTCTTCCAAACAAATATGGAAGAAGACTAATTACAAATATAGATCTTATACAAACAAATATGGACAAATGTGGATCGTATTCTTCTTCCAGCTCTTTAAGTGCTGTAGTTTGTAATATTTATTAATGGTGGACTTAAAAACGTATACAATATTTAATATTGTAATCACAATGACTACCTAGATAAATTGAGCTTACCATGTTGCAAGGGATTATTTGTTTCGTAATGTTTCATTGTTGTGTCGTTGTTTTATACGGTTTATTATACTTTTGTACAGTAGCAAAGAAGAGGTGTTTCCTGAGTTCTGTGACAAAAAATAGTACGCTGACTAAAGGCTCATTAGAACAAAAAAGGTGCATTCTGTAGTGAAAGGTTAATTAATCTGTACCCTTAAGATCTACTTTGTAGCAGTGCCGGACAAAGGGGCATAGCCCTAATGGCGTACTATGATTTAAAACAGTCAAAGTTTCCTCCTCCACACGAAAATGGGCAAAGTGTTTTATTTCATTCAGTGCAGTTTTTTTTACGCGTGGCTCATAAACAGGCAGACGGATAAACAAATTTAAATATCTCCACAGCACACAACATTTCACTGCTCAAAGCGATGTAGAAATCAAACTTATTTATTGATATAGATACTTAATTCCTTACCTGTTACATCTGTTATTGCGGGATGTAATAAAAGACGTCTTACAACACTTAAGATATATTTACACTTATACCATTGATTATACATCCTACGGAATTCTGTATTCAAAATCAATGCTTATACTGATTCACAACAGACGGTAAACATATATAAAAGATGTTACTAGGCTATCGATTTCGACCAGTCACACCAGTCATCAT
Organism: Allygus modestus; assembly: GCA_963675035.1. Lineage (NCBI taxonomy): Eukaryota > Metazoa > Arthropoda > Insecta > Hemiptera > Cicadellidae > Allygus > Allygus modestus. The sequence goes on along the minus strand of OY776115.1, from coordinate 28,052,266 downwards.
CAGGCCAATGAGAGAACTGACAGAATCAAAATGGTCTGTCATTGGCCTGATGATGACTGGTGTGACTGGTCGAAATCGATAGCCTAGTACCATCTTTTATATATGTTTACCGTCTGTTGTGAATCAGTATAAGTGTAAATATATCTTAAGTGTTGTAAGACGTATTTTATTACATCCCGTAAGTAATAACAACACGTAATATGCTAATAAAAAAGTTGTTTATCTGTTATTGCTAATAATCAGTCTAAAATGTATTAACAGCTGCAATTCAAATAAATGTATTCCTCGTGTTAATCTTATAGGTGAAAAACGAACTTTAAGAGCGGCCCGTTCCCTTCAGAATAAAACTTTTTTCGTCATACTGCTTCAAAAACAACTGTTTTTGACAGATGAGTTGAGATTCAAAAGTTCTTCTTTTTAGTCTTTGGATGATAACATATGTTTTGATGATCATTATCGTACTAGTACTAAAAAGATCATTCTTGATGAGACTTTTGATTCGAGGTCGTCCTAAATCGATTAAAATTCATTCGATTATAAAAAATCGAAACATTCATTGTTATTATCGAAACATTCATTGTTGTATTGTTATTATTTTTGCGTTCGTTTCCCGTTCACCACTGGTGAGTGACAACTGTGAGTGAAACGATGGACGAAGTTAGTAGGCCTAACGATTCGTATCGAAATATAATAGAAAAAGCCCAAACAATCATATTTCCATGACAACCGTGCCCAAATCGAATGTTTGTTTTGAAGAACAACCGATTGATTCGAACCACAATGATTGGTCTAAAGTGATCGACTCAACAACCGATAGATATGAATGAACCGAAGTTATGCATGTGCAACAGCTGATTGTTTCAAGAGACAAGCTGAAAGAAACATTTGAGGTTATGAAGACACAGTATGTAAATTTTACTTTTGTTTTTATTTAAGCCTTAAGTTTTTTGGCAGTATGACGAAAAATATAGTTCGTCACTCGGATCAAAAGTGTCTTTTTAATACTCGCTCATTTCCCAGCCTCGGCTTCGCCTCGGCAGTTAAACTGGAGCTCTTATTAAAAAGATCCACTTTTGATCCTAGTGACGAAATATACTATTAATCGAAAGATTAAAACCTTTGAGCAGAACTAAAATTCAGGACGAATATTTTGGTACCTCAACCATTAAAATCGGTTCAGAAATATCGAAGGAGTTCTCTTAACAAAAATCGGCTTAGCGTATTAATAGATAAGATTATTCCTGCAATTTCACGCTTCCTACGTTTTCTGTTTTTTACGTTATAACAAGTAACACAATGCAGCAACAGTTTGTATTTTTTTAAGGAAGCAATCCGAAAAACAATTGTGGAGTTGTCTGTGCAGGAGCTATAATAGCTCCAAGATCTCGCTTGTACATTAGGGTATGTAAGTACTTTGAAATTCTTGCAGTTTGCTATTTTTATTTTATACTACTTAACTTTTGAGAGTATCGGAATCTTCTGATAATTAGAGTTCGTTCATTAAAGTTCAAAATAATCTGGAGTTTGAGAAATACTACCATTTTCAAATTGAAATAAAATTAATTGTGTTAAAATCGTTGTAATATTAATTAACATAGCAGTATTTAACTATTCAAAAAACTCAAAATAAAACTGCTCAAGTAATTCAGGCAAAGAAGTAAAACGTTTACAGTGTGTTAGTGACTATGAAGTAATAGATATATCACATAAACATTGTGATTTAACATGAACATCTAGAATAGAGTAATATGCTTTATTTTGGTTTATTATATGGAGGAAATCTCATTAGGTTACCAATGGGCATAACTATTTGTGGACATAATAAATACAGACACTCAGACGTCTACTTTGTGTATTAACCAAACAACATCTAAATTTAGAAACAGTGGATTTATTATAAATCTAAAAAGAAATTAATTACTCGTAAAAAAGAAAGTGTTCTCTTTAAAACAATACAATTCTCATTAAACATTCAGTTTCACTCTTGGGGGGGGGGAGTTAAAGTGGTAAATCAAACGGTCAGTGTGGTGATGACCCTTTTGTCCACTGTGATGTTAATGGAATTGTATTGTTTTTGGAGGGGTTTGTGGTAAGTAGAATACAGAGGGACTGATCATAAAATGTATAAATGCAGGAAGACTATTCGTCGTATTTTATTTTCGACTGAGTATTATCTATGAATACATGTTTTAAAACATAGAAAAGTTTTATTGAAAGCCTTAGTTTGTAGAAAGATCAAGTAACGTAAAGTTGATATGCCTTGTAATGTTCCTTTATCCACCATAATTAATAGTTGACACAATAAAACAATTCCGTTGAATTATTCCAATAAAAAACTTAAAACATTGCATACAGCTGTTTGTTTATTTATTTATGTAACGAGTTATAGGGTAATATTTTGAGTGAAGATATTAAAAACAACGTATCAGCAGTTCTTACAATTCTTCGGCGGGAGATACTAAAATAATTATTAAACTATTGAACGTTTCTTTGGTATATTTCAAAGTTCTTTTCTTATTGTCATAACGCAGAAGAAGCTACAGTATGTTGGAATGTACATTTTTATGATCAGGTCTGGCAGGGGGCAACACACCACGCCGCAATGCTGCAATACCGCTAAATGTAGGAACATGATGTATCGCTTCCTATCTTATACAACAGCAGTGAAGAAGCTAGAATATGTAGAAATGAACATATTTAAGATCAAGTCTGGCATGCCGTTAGCACGATACGCCTTAAAGAATGTTTCACACCAAATTGTATTAGTTTGATTGTACGTTGTCATAATTGTTTAATAAAGATGCAGACAAAGTTTAATAATCAAGCGTGGCTCCTGAAACCTGTTTTTACCAGGATGGGGGATTTTACTTGTCTTAAAATTTTGATGCAAATTGTAATGAGTAACATTTGTATTATTCTAAATAAGGCGTATGAATATTACAAAGCTGGTTATCGGTATTTAAGACTAAGTAAACTTAAATAAGATTAAACAATGTATTCTCCCAAAAGGGAGTTATATTTTATAGGAAATAGTTGAAATCCCATATTCTCTGGGAATCCAGGGAGAATATTGACGTTATTTTTGTGTGTGATAATTATTCGTGGGATATTTAAACAAATTTAATTTCCAAGGCGTGTTTAAAACAAACAAAATGTTGATATTCGAGAAAAACAACTGTAACAAATCCACTCTGAGGTGTGGCTGTGAAATATATCTTCTTAAAAGACTGAAAGGAGTTTTCTCTCTTACTAGACACATTGGTTTTCGTAACGGAAGAAATAGTGAAAAACGCAAACAGACGTTTTTGACCTTGGAAGATTGTAATCGTATTGAGTGGCATAAATAGATATTATACAAATAAAATATCCTTCAATTCAGGAGTTGGCTGGGACCGGGATCGAACCGGCCACGTCTTACTTACTAGTCAGGCACTTTACCTCTGAGCTACCGCGTCCGGTATTACTAAATGTACAATATGTTGTATAACGTAAAGTATTTGTCCAATTTAAGATGCAATAAGATCTTTTACTTTTAAAACATAGCCCTAACTTAAAGCTGGATGGTGAAAACTTTAATGTACGCCTCAATGTGCATTTTTAAATTCTAAGCATTAGTTATTTTGTATTGTTAAAACTATTACTTATAGACTATAAAAAAAGTTTCATTAAATACTATATTTTTAAATATATTTCTGTTTGTTTTTACCCCTTGAGAAACTTTCTGAAGTTTCTAGCGAGTGTTTGAAAACCCCCGTATTAATCTAGAGGATTTTCTATTCTATAGCTATAACCTGATGTTGGTTCTTGGGAGTTTAGCATATAACAAAATATTAATGTTATTATCCCTGTGTGTATTATAAAAAGAGAAAATGTGGGCCGATGTTATGTCAACAACACACCAAAAACGAATTAAAATGTTCTTTCGTTGTTTACTCGAAATCTTTTTTTGTAACGTTCAATCAATTTCCAGTTTAATAACATCTCTACTTTTATATTTTGTTTATAAAGGTTTATAAATTTTGGTCAAGGGAAACCAAATCAATTATTACAAATATCATTCACATATATTTTAATGGAATGTAATTTTTATTTTAATGACAATTTATACAAATTGAAAATTGTGTACATAATTTCAAAATCTATCATAATTTTGTATTTTTTTTGTTTGCACGTTATGTATTGTATTTTGTAATGAATAACTATTTATTTGTCTTTATGAATTTTTGCTATTTTTTTAAGTAGGTTTAGTACGTGATCTCGCATATGTGTTGCATTGTTGTGTGCATGAAGAAAGTGGAAAAGGACCGGCATGAACTCTCTCATATATTCTTTTTAATTATCGAATGCTACATTGTAATTGGGCGCATGCCTGTTTTGTAGTATTTTGTTTTCAATAAATAAATCAGTTTGCAATTTATATTTTCAACAGAACCTACGTTGTGGGACAAACCCTTGCTGTTGTTCAGTTATTCAACGTTCTCTCTGTATTCTATGTACCCTAAGAGGTCCTTGATTACAATACAATTCCACTCTATCAAATATTCAACTTCTTACGCTTTCCTCCACTTGTCGCCTTGGAGTTCCATAGTAATGTATATAATTATTACTAGTAAGCTCGTCGCGGCTTCGCTCGCAATTACAATTTTATGTTTGAGATGTTAGATAACATTTGTTAAAGCACCTAAGGGACAAAGCTGTTCTCGAGAAGCCAGTCAGTTTGTTAAAAATACCTAGAGTTCTTATATTCACGGTTCCTCTCCAAGGCAAGCATATTTGTTTTGCTTATTTGATCGATTATTTTCATTTTGAACTTGTCGCTTTATATTCAATCTTAAGATTTAATGGTTCTCGCGACCTATAAATAACCTAATCATGTAAATTTTAAAGTTAATTGTACACATTCGTTATAATCACTATTCTCACAAAATATTACATGCACTTTATTGGTAAGTGCACACTTACTTGGGTAAGTGTTATTTTTACAGTTAAATGGTTCATTTTAAACAGCTGTTACGGTACTTTTGTTTTTATTTACGAATCTTAACCATAACCTGAATGTTAGTTTTGTTTTTTTTTTTCCTTACGTTATTTACAATCTGTTCTACAAAATATTGAACATTAAGTAAATTTTATAAAATAACAAAACATTAGTTAGTCTTCACCCTTTGAAAAAACCAACACAAATACTGTATAACATAATACAAATTTAAACTGAAGTATAGTTGTTTACTTAACAAAACGTGTACTCAAATCTAAAATATGGCATATTTTCAGTCTGTACATAAAAACTGAAAGGGTAAATAAGAACGAGAAGAACAATAAGGGTAACACGCTTTTCTATGTAGCGATACATTCTGATATACAAAGATTTAATGCCAGATACAGTAGTTCGGATAGTTTTCTAATTTGGATAGGTGTTTGGCGCTGTGTCTTCTTATTTCGTCTCTTACGGTCGGAATACGAGTCTCTGAGTGGGACTTCATTGTTTACGTACCACGGTGCTTGAAGGATGTACCTTATAAATTTTGATTGGAACCTTTGAATGATGTTTAATTTCCATTTCAATTAATGGATGTCCCCCAAAGTTGAATACCATACGTCCAGATTGGTTTCTAGATTACTTTATACAATAATAGTTTGTTTTCAGTTGAAAATTTAGAATTTTTATTTAACAGCCAATAATGATTTCTGAATTTCAGATTCAAAGAGAGTTTATAAAATAATTTGTTATACAAAACATTATTTTTCAATGTACGACGCTTGATTATCCACCATTAAATAACCCATAAATTCGACCGCTCCAACATTTGGAGAGCCCTACAGTAAAGCATACTTGGATCAGGAGTAGGCAAAGGTTTTATTCTCTTGTACTAACTATCCTCGTAACAAAAGTATGCGCAATCGGTCCAGATAAATACTAACGTCAGAGATGATTAAAGTAAATTTTTAAAAGACCGACGGATCAGATAAGCCCCAAATGACATATGGGACGGAAATTATAGGCATGTTTCTGATTATAGTGCATTGCCTGCTGTCAAATATTTTGCTCAATCGGTCTAGAAAGTATATGATTATCATGTAAATACTGAATGTCATTAGAGCCGAGCCTCATTGGAATGGGGATAAGCCTACGACGGGTTTTTTTCTTTTTTTGTGGACCCATCTTCTTGCAAATAGCTGCTCAACAACTCTTGTAGTTTGTTGGGTTTATTGATGGTGGACTTAAAAAGGCATAAAATATTCAGTATTACAATCACAATGACTACCGAGACAAATTGAGCTTAAAATATCATGTTGCAAGGGCTTATCTGTTTCGCACCCAATGTTTCACTGCCGTGCCGTTATTTTCTGTGATAAAAAAATCAAATGCTTTCTTATTGAAACAAATATGGCGCATTCTGTAGTGAAAGGTTGATTAACCTGGACACTTAAGATCTACTTTGTAGCAGTGCTAGATAAAGAGGCATAACACTATGGACGAAATAAGATTTAAAACAACCTAAACGTTTTCTCCTCCACACGAAAATGGGCAACATGTTTGATTTAATTAAGTACAGTTTTTGTTTTTGTGAAACGCGGAACAAATATGGCCCATAAACAGACAGACAGATAAACAAATTTGAATGACAATTTAAATATCTCCGCTTTATTCAACATTTCAATGCTCAAAGCGATGTAGAAAACAAATGTTATTTAGACAGATAATTACATTACTTACCTGTAACAAATGGTATTATTAATAACCTGTCCGTAATGTATTAACAGCTGTAATTCAAATAAAGTTGTTCCTCATGTTAATCTTATGGGCAAAAAACTAACTTTGAGGGCGGCCCGTGCCCTTCCGATTGGAAATATCGAAAAATTAAAACCGTTATGCACAATTAAAACTTAGGACGAATATGTTTGTAACTCAATCGTTAAAATCGGCCCAGAAATAACGGAGTAGGTCTTTTAGCCATGCCCTAATAGCCCTTAGCGTATCATATTTACATTACTATCAGCTGAGTAACTAAACAAAATATAACTCCATAAGATTAACATTGCCAATTTGAGAGCTCGTGGGGCAAAGCCCCATGGTCGAAAGTTTATTGAAACCGCAAGAGGCACATCTAGAGGTTAAGAGCTTTTGATTGATACGAAATAAGTATATTAAATAATATATTTAAGGGTAGAAAATTGCCGAACAAATTCTTTTAATAATATAGATAGATAGATTATTATTAGTATTACTTTAAGATCCTGTAGAGTTGAGGGGTCTTAGAAACATACCTACCTATATGTTGACCCGGCAAAGGTCTAAGATACTTCTTTATCTCTCTTGAGTGAAATACAACAATGATTATTAAAATCAGATATTTAACTATATCAAATAATTTATATTTAATTTTGATCATATTGTTTTAAATTCGTTTTTTTGGGAGGGTGCCTTTTATCAAACTATCATATTCGTTACTTATTATAATGTACAGGTTTTAATCAGGATTTGTTTCTAAACTTTTTTTTATTTCGCCAAAAAGTCGGTGACTAAACTCCCCTTGTAAGTATTTAATATTTATAAATGAAGAAACAAAATTAAAAGTGCTAAACACCGGCTCAAAACACTATAATGGTTGTACATAAAACGAGGTTGCCATATTTAAACACCCGACGTTTGGAAAGCTGTGGAAATGTTTTCTATTCTCTAGAGAACTTGAGAAATCAATTTTTGATAGTCTAGTCCATAGAGTTACTACGACTCCCTAATTGATAAAGTATCTTAATATCAATGTAAATATTAATTTAATTTTAAATACTAAAGAATATTATACGTAAGAAAATTAAAAGTTCCATTATTTGTATTCTACATATTGTTTCTGCATCGAGTGCATATATTTCATTTTATTTATGAGCACACTCTTTGGAGGGCTATTAAACGTCAAAATGATCAATTATTACAATGGGTCATTACAAGGGCTTCACTCTAGAATTAAGTTTAAAAACTGTACATCTATGAGACAGAATAAAAATAGTAGTAGTAAGAATATAACTTCAAACTTATCTTCAACAATTCTAATGACTCTTAAGAATTGTTTTAAACTTAACACGTAATATAGATAAAGCGTCTTAAGTCTTTCTTTCTGCTAGGTGAGGAAGAACAGAGAGTAGGTACAAAATATATTGCGATTGTTGAGTTTTATAACCAATTGGGTTCCCTGCTTCATCAAGCGGAACAGTTCCCCGATGCCGCAATGCCGCAAAGCAGTACAAGGGTAACACGATTTATTGCTCCCTACTTTATACAAGTACTTGAACCAAACAAGAACCGTATTCCAATTAGGGAGGATTGGGGAGCGGTGCACGTCTGAGGGATTACCTAAGTATACATTCTGTAGTAAGACTTCAACAAGTTGCAGTAAAACATTTCAGCACAACAATTTTGTAATTTAATTATTACACTTTGTACAATTTTGTAACTATTTATCTTGCGCATTTTAATAATCGACTTAATTTATCGAAAATTTCTGTCCCTTGGTAAGCGAATGCGTAAAGTCTGCTTTTGTAAATTCCCACATTCCTACGGGCACCTCTAATCAGTTAACCATAGTGTGAAATTAATAATAGATGCTCATTAATATGTAGATCAATGTATTGATTGTAGCGAATATTAATAACACATATAAAAACAAAACACATCATTAATCATTGGGCATTCTCCCATTGGTTTCTGGTAGCTGCACCAAAACTACATGAACTCGTTTAAATTTAAAACGTTTCAGTTAAAATATCACTCACTAAATTGTGTTAAGGAATTGGTTAGTTTTCTCTTGCTCAGACTAATGGTATTAAAATAATGAATATTCAAAGGATAGTGTCAATAAAATCTTTGCTGCGGAATACTGCAGAAAGCCAGTTATGTTGGTTGATACAATAGTTGAGATAATGATTCAAATGATTTATTGCAGCCATCCAGTATATGTTTTACAATAGGCCATGTAACTAAAACTAAAAAACATAATAATTAAATATATTTATCTTCTTTACTAACAAGCTTTATTAAGTCTATGTAAACCATGCAGCACTCATCATGCAAAAAACTCAAATAATCAAACTATTATACAGAAATACAATGATATTTCTGAACATAATTGAGTAAACCATGCAGCACTCATCATGCAAAAAACTCAAATAATCAAACTATTATACAGAAATACAATGATATTTCTGAACATAATTGAGTTACATACGTTGATTGTTGACCGTTACCCAGGTAGACGGTAACAACAGATGAAACACGGCCCATAAATATAGCACCCATGAAAGTTGGTTACTATAAACTGAGGGACGAACTAAAGATATTTTTTTAGTTTATGCTGCCATCTTTATCAATGATTACTTTTAGAAGGACATTTAGAAACGCCGTTCTTAAGGTTTATTTTGACTTTATAAGCAATATAAGGGATAGGTACGTCCAAACAAACCTAGCAAATACTCGTAAATAACAAATCCACCGCTCTAATGAGACCCAAAAAATCAATCGCCATTCTCTCCGCTGCAAGTGACATAATTTAGCAATCCCTCGATATGTAAATTTAAACACGTACACTATTCAGTCAAATATTTCAGCACTCTAATACATTTGTAGTCCCACTAGACGAGGCGTATTACTTGTTTTGATGGTAAATGTTTATCCTTTTCATAAACTACCTTGTGATTTTGTATAGTTCCATTTTAATACATTACTATTCACCGTTTTCCTCATATATAAGACGGATGTCTTTTTTATCGGCAAGCGCCGGCATTTAGGTGTAAACTAATGATACTTGCAACCATCTGAGATTATTAAACGATATTGCTGGCTTAGCTACCAATATTGTTAATATATGTAAGCTATTAAGCCTAAAACAAAGTGGACAGTTTTGAACTAACCCATAGGGGTTAATTTAAAACCTAGGAGTTTGCTTGATTAATTCTTTGTACTATAATTTTAACTTGAAATCTTTGTATATCTAAACCAACTGAACCATTTAAATAATAATAAATTCAAAATCAATTATCTATAGTGACTTATGACAGCTAAAGATTTACTATTGGATTGAATGGTAAAGGTGTTGTCAGGACGTGTTTTAATTGTATAACCTTTAACTACCGAACTAAAGGATATTAGAGTAAAAGTTTTAAAATGTATATACGATATCTAATGGAACGCCCAACTGTCAGAACCAAGTGCACGCTTGTGTGTTTTAATAAACTCTGAAATATAGCGGTGTCATGAAACTATTCGTTAAATGATTTCTTGTGCATAAAAGACCCATCTTCTTTAAATTCATTACAGAATGAACAGTTTGTCAACCTAGCGTTTATCGTCTTTTTGTTCGGTTCAAGGGCCACAAACGTGGTCTTCGGTTCTTCTGTTCGACCCTCGTGACGTCTACAAACATATGGATTATGTCCGTTTCCCCCAAAATCATTGATTTCTCTCGCTAAAACACTGTACAAAAAGCCATTGGCGTTGACTCGCGAAAGTGCTAAAGCAACGTACATTTTAGCAAGGACATGCATAAATTGTCTTGCAAAGGAACATACGTGCATAGTGTTATGGTTAGTTTGGTTCTCCATACTTTTAAAAAGCAATGTCTTTGCTTGAAAAATATTGTAGTATTTTTCTTCTATTTTCAGTTCAAACTAGTCGCTTCATATTAATACTCCATACTGGTTCATATTTCTTGTATAATTTTCTGCAGCGACTACCTGTAATAGTCTAGACCGATCAATTGAACACAGTAGTTCGTCTAATGAGCTATTTCCTTGGAGTAACTACCTCTGTCACCATTTACTAAAAACTGTTTTCAATAGAAGGCAGGTCCAAGCATTACGTATTTACATATCCCTAATGTTAAATTTTAAGGAACATCTCATTAATTTATTGTAAAGAGACTAAAACCCCCTTAACTAAAAATATCTCATTTTATTATAATCTTAGATTCAACACAGACTGCAAGTCTCAAATCCATTACGAACCTTATATTCCTCATCGTCAATCAGTTCATATCCAAGTGAGAACAGCACTATGATAACGTCAATCGGTCAATCCGCGAACGGCAACTCACAGACGAACACTACAACAAGCTGAAGAATAATCCAGCAGAGACCACTCAACGGTAACTACGATGCTGCAGACGCGTGGTTTGACCGGGAGGAACGTCGCGTAGATACCGTCGACGTCGCGACGCGGACGCCAGAGACGCACTGACGTCGCGGCGCCGCCCCCCACCCCCACCTACCCCTCCCACTGTTCCATCCCTCTTACCCCGTGCCAGATCGAACCGCCACAGTTATCATATGGCCGTTGATCCGCAGATCCGCTTCATCGAGACTGTTGGCACGTTGTACTGATATACATAAATCAGCACTCAATTGTTTCCTTCTTAGAAGTTATTTGTAAAAGGTGTGTTTATAATTGAATAAATTTCATGACAAATTATAAACCACTGAAATTGAATATGATCGCCTGTGTACAAGGGAAATTATTTTAAAATACTTAAAATGGCTGACAATTTTTCCTAGGAAGCTGCCTGTGTAGTGGTTAGGGCACGTTATCTTGTTCCGCAAGTTCCCAGGTTCGATACCCGTCAATCACCAATCTTATCAATAGCTAAGTGATAATGCCACATTCCGGAGGTTCCAAACAACCTTAAGCTGAAATTTATCCAATCTAGAAAACAAATATGGATAGGTCCTGGCGAGGTGAACTATCTTCGTAAAATAATCATCCCTCTAACAAGCACCTTAACGTAAATTTAAATAAAATATACACCCTATACCCTTCTAAAGATCCCTTTTCTACCTGAATTTTATATTAATTATCTTCCACACAAAGATCTTGATGCATTTAAATAAACAATTCCCTATTTTATCTAAGATATAACCCATTTGCGTCTTTGAAAAAATTTGTATTCCCTTGTAACAAGCCCTTCTGATAACGAAGATCGATCCCCTCTACCACCACTGTCCGAAACCTCCAACCACGACAAAAGCTGGTTTGAAAATAATTTGTACTAAATTGTTATCTAAATTAACATGGATAACCGCACCCAATGGTTAAGTCCAATGTTTTTACATTATTATCAATCAAAACATTAAGGATGCTACTTTTTCACAACGGTATTTCAGTTCATGATTGATATAAATATAACACATGCATTCCAGTTTGTTATTTTCTAGCAGTATACATGTTCTGTTTATATTAATTATCAGTTATACCATTACTTATAATATTTCTGCATACTTTCATAATATAATTAAATATTACAATTACCATAAGGAAATGGTTACTATAAGGTGCTGTTTACTTAAAACACATGCAAAATATTGGTTGTGAGTTAGTTTTTATTTTTAATTAAATACTTCTAAATGAATACCCCCTCAAATATGCTGTAGAGAGAAATAATAGGCCTCTATTAAAGTGATCTGATACAATGCAAAGCCAATGGTACCTTTAGTGCTTTATATTGAATCAGTCGACGTAATTAAAAAGTTAATTTTAATAATTTCTTTTTTCCTTTCTTTTAAAGCACACACAATCAAAAACCTACAAAAATGTTTGACTTAAATGCTTTGCTTGGTAAAATGATCTTGCAATAAGTAGGAACATTACCTTTACGTATTCCTGGTCTTTAACATCACCAGTAAAATTGCTGTAGCATGTACAACACCTCTACAGGTAGGAACATGATTTATCGCTCTTATTTTAACCATAACATGTGAACTAGGTAGCTAGAGCATGTGGGAATGAACATGTACAAGATCAGGTGTGGCAGGCCCCAACACACCACGCCGCAATGCCGCAACACAGCGACGAGTGCATATGAAATCATTATGTATTGCTTCCTATCTTATATAACACCAGTGAAATACCTAGAACATGTCGGAATGAACTTGTACACGATCATGATTGTAAACTCAAACATTTTGTAGTCTATTTTTATTTTACGAACATCTTATATATAAATACGCTAAGAGCGATTTTGAAAGAGAACTCCTTTCATAATAGAATTTGACGATTAAAATTTCGGAATATTTATCCTGATTCCTAGTTACTCATAAAGGTTTGTGGATACTTATATTCTGAAGGGCACAAGCCGCTCACAAATTTCGCTTTTGCACATAAGATTAACACATGGAATAATTGTATTTGCATTTCAGATGTTAATACAATATGAGCAGGTTATTAGCAAAAACGGATGTTATAGGAGTAAGTAAGGGATATATCAATCTGATTGAGTAAACGTATAGCTGTGTCTGAGCATCACTTATGGACTCTTTTAATTTTAGTTATTTTTATGTTTTTTTGCATTCGAGAAACTGAAATTGGAACTAAAAATATTTTGTCTGTGTATCTGTTACTCTGGTGGGTCGATTTTTACCGTGTTTCTCAATGGAAAAGGATGTACTGAATTTGAATTTTTTTGTTGTCATAGCCGTATGGAGCTGGGAGACAAAAGTTGGGGATTTTACTTCATTCTTCATAATTTTTTTTAGAAGTCTTTATTTATCATATTTTTTTACTACACAGTGTACCATGAATTTTTTTTGTTCTAATCACTTAATCAGCTAATTAGACATATGTTTTGCTCAGTATGCTAGTATGCTAAACCATACAGTAATGGCATGGTCGTGGAACTTTAGCCACGTGACACTTTCATCCCTGGGGGGTGACATTTTAAGCTAAATTGTTTAGGTAATCGTTGTGATATAATTAATATGTATTAAAGCTGAGCCTTGCCGTACCGCGCCGTATAATGGCCGGTAGGCAATGTGAGTTGTTTAGTCATATTGCGTCGCCCGACCAGCGGGCGTTCTCGAGATCGTATGAAACACTACAATAATTTATATACCTACTTTTCTTCCAATGAAACAGTTGAAATTTATTTATTACTTTCATTAGCTCTTCTATGTTTTTCATCTTCTCACTATCTTTCTTCTTAATCTATAATATAATTTGCAATTTGTATCTAATACGGTTATTTTTAACAAAACGGTTCTGTTATTTTTCAACCGTATTCGACGATTGGAGTTAAAATTAACGGCATCAAATCCCAAGCAGTTTTTCTTACATTTATGCATTTTTAGTATTCATATATTTTCGAAGATGGATAATTTATAATTCATTCAACTTACAAAGTGGTTTACTTGTTATTTAAAAGAGTAATATTTTTGACATAAATCGATAAATTAGTTAAGGAAAAATAAAAATATTTACTATTTTAATAGTTGGAATATTGTAAAAATCTGCTTTCGTATTAATACATACGTAATTTTTTTATGTTAACAGTCCACCAAACCTATCACTTTAGTTGGTTTTTGTTTTGAACGAATACATATTCACATTAATCCTTTCAGTTATGTTTTTTGCAATGGTCGAATAATATTTGGACATGAGTAACCAACATTACTAAATTCTACTAAAACAGTAGAAGTAATCACATAATTACTGATTCAAAGGGTATTGGTTAATTTAAATTAAAAATGTAAATTATAATTTAAAACCAAACACTAACTTTACTTTTTAACTCCCTAATCCATATTACAATAAAAACCATTTTTTATTTGGGTTTTGAATAAATCAAAACGCTTACAACCAAAAACAGCACGATATTTCCACAAACAAGATAATTTGAGTCGGAGTTTTTTACCTGACAAATGAGGTCTCTAGGTTTTTAAAAGGCAGTCATTTGTGAAACAATTGAGTCCATTACACAAAAGCTAATTGTACTGGGCCCTTTCGAGCACCTTTGTGTCTTTTTAATTTATCTACTTTTCCCTCTATCTCCCATATTATCTTTTTAAGAGCTGCCTGACATTTTGCTTAACAATCTTGATGTAAGTTAGTTTTAACATGGGATTGCTTAAAACTACATTTGTACAACTATACATGTTCACAGGTAAATTGTTTATGAATTTCTAGACATTTTTACTTCAGTGATGAGTAAACGGAAAGTTATATTTGTAACTACTACTCAAACTCTCAACTTTGCAGGAGATTAGTTTAAAACTACAGGATTTTAGACTATTAAAAACAGGAGTGTAGCTATTTTCTATAAAACTTTTAAAATATTGTTTACCTATCTTCTTTTTCCTGTAAAACTCTGAGAGGTTGAGGTATAAGTTGTTAAATTTATGTTTCTCAGTGTTTCAATGTAGAATAGTGGATATTTCTGATGAATACGAGCCTCCAAAATGCCGACAAAGAAAGTTTACAGAAAAGGAGAAACTTTCGGTTAATGCATTCGAAATTAACATAAAATTGACTTGTGTCTTATGAGGATTTTACATTATAAAAACCTGTAATTCTTTTGTTGGCGTATTTTTATCATCCCCAACTACCTCGCGCCTACTTTCAATCCTAACTGGACCCTCTTCTAACATTATAAAGCGCAAAATTGTATTCCCAGCTTTGCAGGTAAATGAAACCAGGAGCATCAGAACAGCCAAAAAATCATTGTTTTCAGATGTTAATAAAAATTGGAATAAATGTATGTTGTTACACTGATTTTGAGTTTTAAAAGTTGTTAAGTGGAAATTCACTTCCCTCACGTCAGCGTTCTGCGTGCAAACTCGTTTAACTAAATATTATGGACGTATTGACATGTACGGAGGACAAACATCAACCACTTATCGTCCTTTGAAATTTGTTGCTCTTGTAGTCAATACTCTACTACTTTCCATAGTTAGATAGTCCTGAGAATGTTGTTCTAGTTGTTTAATTCTTTCATCGAATCGCTGAAATTCTATTAGGACTAGTTATTAATAATTATTACTAATGAAGTTACTTACTCACGGTGCTTAATCTCAATATATTTATTTGCTGCCTCAATTACCTTCTAATCAGTCTATTTAAATTATAAATGGGAGTATCTCAGAAAGAAAAGACTGTAATCGAACGAAGTACACTCTAAAGATTAATTCACTGACATTTTAAAACTCATGCAGGTTCCCTGCAATTTCAGACGTCAAATTTATATTGCGTTTATATGTCAACTAATATTTTATGTTGATTTGAAAACTAAGCGAACATCCAGTCTTCTGGTCCATAATCAAGGATTCAGTGATGGTAATGGTAACACTACCATAACATTCCTTGATGATAAAGCATAAGTAAGAATAAATGCTCATTATTGAAAAATATTCAGTACATTAAATATTACTATCGGATTGTTAATAATTTTCTTGTCGTGGTTATCTTATCAACTGGCAAATATTTATTTTCTGCACCTGATACTTTCGTAGTTATATTGTGTTTGGAACATTTATTTCACTATATTTTATAAGAAAACGCTTTCCTTTTACAGGATATTATCTGAATATAGAACTATTTAAGAGAGGATATAACGTGCTGTAGGGACGGAGGTTGTTCAGTGAGAAGTGATGTTTAAGGAAATGTTCAAATTATTCAAAGAGGGAGTGCGGACGCGATTTTAAATTTAATTAAAGTGAAGTGTAAAAGTTGGCATCAAAGTTGGTCTGGAGTGTTTAAATTAAATCGCTTGATTTTCCATCTTGTGATTTCTTAAAAGACGAATCTTAGCAAAACATTTCTCAAGCTATGGAGTTTTCTCTCACTTCAAAACATTTTACTTTTAAATGCACATGTAATAAAAGCTCTTAAAATAGTATGTAATAATAATTCCTAAGGAAATATTATTTGGTAAAATATTAAGTCTCCAATTACTTATACCTTTGAGAGAATTATTGATAGAAATTACAATAAATAGTATCATTATTTTAATATTATTTAGTTTAATTATGATTTTTTCGTATAATCTAAAAACCTGGGGGTTGAGTCTTTCTCGGAGGAAAATTATATATACTGATTATGTAACGCGGTAAGTGAATGTTACTCTGATAGCTTACTGGGTGTTTTAATTTAATCGGCTTTATTATTATTTTGTTTGATTTAAAACTCCATAAGGTTACAGTTTTCAGTAAAATAAAATTTTCTCAGGGTTAAGGATTTAGCTAATATATTCTTATGGCCCAAATATTCCTATCTTAGAAGATTAAGCAAAATCCTTCCATGGGATACCGAGATCCATTACGATAAAGACATTGGCCTTAATCAACAATGAGGTATAATAATGTTCAATTATGCCCTTGACTTAAGGATTTGGTGATGATATGTTTTTGTGCTCCGTTAGAAAACACACAAATTAATACTGTGATCGGTAATTATACAAAATATATTTTTTGTGCGTAGTGAAGAGAATATGGGGCCAGTTAAATATGTGGTTAGCTGAAAACCCTCCTCCTCCAAAGGTGGTCATCTGCCACCGCTCCCCTCCACCCGTGGCTACGAGGTGGCGGCGGCTGCCCTCGCCACCCACAACGAAAAATGCCTTCATATTCCTTCCCCTCACCCCGCACAAGCTTTAGTTAACTATAGTTAACTTTACATTGTTATAATTGCTATAGTTTTTCAATACAATACACTATATACTTTAAATAGTTTGTTTATTACATGTATACATTGATTTTACTTATAAATTTAAGGTTTAGACGAATTAAGAAGATAAATCGAATTCTCCAGCTGATAAAATCAACGGACGCGGAAGGTTTACAGACAAGATATTAAACACGGTCTGTTAATTTTTCTGAACAAGATTGTGCAAAGAAGTGTTGATTTAGGTCAGAGAAAGAGATTGGAGGGGACGTTAAGTTTAATTAAAGAGAAGGGTTTTAAGTTGTCGTCAAAGTTTCTCAGGAGAGATCTCAACGATCTTCCTTGTTCTTCTCAAGATTGTATTGTATTGACGGGACCTTACCAAGACTTTGATAATTGAATGTCTGTTTACGAGTAAATTGCTATGCTATTTATTGATATCTTCTTAAATCTCAATAATAAGAATGTGTACATAATAATAACGAATGTATATTACCATCAGCCTGAGAGGACTGATTATTTTTATGAATACTTATGAAATAACTGATTGATTGGGGGTCCCTGGGCGTCTGTTAAGTGCGTTCCCAAATTTTTAAACATAGTTATTTAGGTCAAAATGAGTAAAAAAGTTCCTGTAAACATAAGTCCTAAAGTGCCTCGTTTTCCGTCTATCTGTCTGTCTGTGTTTTTTAAATAATCGACCATATATTTTTAACCACTTGAGGTATCTTGAAGTATCAACTTTAAACTTGGTACATGTATTAAAACTTTTAAAACCTCTTTTAGTATGGAATATCATGTTTCTCCTTATGTAATTTAAGAATGGTGGCCATTTTTTTTTTAAAGCTAAATATCTTAAAAACTGTAATATTTATGAAAAACCCTAACAATCATAAAGGTTGTGTCAAGTTGTTCTAAAAATAATAGTATGAAGATTTAACTATACGGTTTTAAATAACTGAGTAATTGTAATTTTTATAAGTTAAAACATGAGGTTTTAGTCCATGAATGGCAAGTAAACATGTTTTAACTTGTCAAATTAAAATTTCAAATTTCTCAGTTATTTAAAATTGTATAGTTCAAATCTTCATGCTATTATTTGTAGGACAAAATTACACGACCTTTTAGCGAATTTCCCCTGTAGGGAAAAAGCTATAACCGTAGTCGGCATGGTAAGACCTAGGCCCGGGACCATGATAACTATTTGTTTTGAGGCCCCCAGATGCCAAAAACACCATTCGTTCAAATTCATATATATATATATATATATATATATATATATATATATATATATATATATATATATCCATAGGCACGATAACTTTCGTAAAAATAGTCCAAGCTTGATGAAATTTTGTATAAACGTACTAGGCAGCATCTATTTTCATGAGTTCAAGAACCAGACCGATCGCTCTATCTTAAGGGGGGTTTTGGGGAGGTTTTTTACCCCAAAAAATGGGTTTTTGTGAACTTTTTACATAAAATTATTTTTAAACCCAAATTGTGGTTCATACCATTAAATTCAGCTTAAAAGAACAAACAATTTGGTATTTTGATCATCGCTCTACGTCAATAGGTTACCGAGATATTGAAAGTGCTAAACACAATACGTTGTCCAATGTTAATCTTATGGAGAATAAGTACAATTTTATATCTTGCTTATTAATGAACATATAGTAATTAAACTTGTTTTGTGGCTACATATGGTTAGGGTTTACTGACATTTGCATACAAAATCCATTTTTTGTGGTTTCCATTGCAGCAAACCTGCGTACTCAGCAGCTATAATGTTATTCTGATGGAAGATAAGAAACGTGTGATATCTTGCTTTTATATGAATATAAATTGGTAAAACTTGGAATGTTGTTTCATCTAGTGGTGATCCATTGATATTTAAATAAAAACCCGATTTTTGTGGTCCTTGATTCTGCAAACCTGTATTCTCAGTCCTAATGTTTATCTTATAGAGAATAAATAAAATGTCATATCTCGCATATTTATGAATATGCTGTGGTGAAAGTTGATAAGTGGCTTCATGACGTGGTGAAGTACCATTTGAAATTCGCTGAGTTTGCAGATTTGCTGCAACGGGGTATTTGATTCTTACGATTTGTTCATAAATATAACGATTTTTAAGATATTTAGCTTGGAAAAATAAAAAATAGCCGCCATTTTTAAATGGTATAAAGTAGAAACTTGATATTCCATACTAAAATAGGTCTTATAAGTTTTAATACATTTACAATGTTTAATGTTGATACCTTTAGTGGTTATACGGGTAGTGGCGATTAGTCGATTATTAAAAAAAAAACATACAGACAGATAGACGGAAAACGAGGCACTTTAGGACCAATTTTTATAGGAACATTTTTACACAGTTTGACCTAAATAACCATAATTTAAAACTTGGGATAGCACTTAACAGACACCATTTATATCATCTTTGAAGCGTTTTACAGTTTGTAATATTCTCTAGTTTAATGCAGCTTTTTATTACATAGTAACTAATTTGTACAGAGTGAAGCTTTTGTGGCTCATGAGGATCCTGTCTCAGCCATTGGCACAGATTGGAGAGGGAACTGTGGCTGGACAAAGTTCATAAGAAAAAGAGAGAACTATTACGTACGTGCTGTGTGAGATGTATTTGGTAAATGTGGTACCAAAACCATTTTAATTACAATTCAAACTAATTTGGACCTTCAATAAATTTTAAATAAAAAATTTGTCAAACTAATTTGTTTTAAGTTTATTAATTGTAAGGATATAATTAATTAAATTAGTCACAGATATGTATAACAAAAACTGTTTTTGTTGTTTTAGCGAATTTCCCCTGTAGGGAAGAAGCTATTACCGTAGGTCTCATGGTAAGACTTAAGCCCGAGACCATGATAACTTTTTGTTTTGAGGTCCCCAGATGCCAAAAACACTATTCGTTCAAATTTATATGTATTTATATATATATATATGTATATATATATGTATATATATTTATGTATACGTATGTGTATATATATATATATATATATATGTCCGTTAACACGATAACTTGAGTAACAAAAGTCCGATTTTGATGAAATTTGGCTCAAATATGAAAGGGGGTTTGTGGGGGTTTTAAATTTTCCAAAATTCAGTTTTTTGCATTTTTCACCCTTCAATTTAAAAAAAAACTTAATTTTGGTTTTAACCATTTTATAGAGCTTAAAAAAACAAATAATTTAGTATTTTGAATTATTAATCTAGGTTAAGTGGTTGCGGAGAAAATCCAAAAAACCTGCTCATAAAATCTCCCATGTTAATCTTATGGGAAAAAGGTTTTTGGCTTTTCCTCAGTTTATTTTAATGTAAACTTCACATTAGCTTTTACCAATCCGTTCAGTTCCACAAAAAAATCATTTCGGTATTTAAACTGTGATTCTACGCCCAACCGTTGCAGATATATTCAAAGTGCTAAACACAGTACGTTGTCTAATGTTATCCTTATGGAGAATAAATCAAATTTGATATCTCGATTATTTATGAATGTATGTTGATGAAACTTGGTATGTGGCTTCACGTAGTACTGTTATATTGATATTTGCACAAAAAAATGATTTTTTGTTGATTATTCCCGTAGCAGCAAACCTGCGTACTCAGCCCCATGTTATTCTTATGGAGAATAAGTAAAATGTAATGACTCCCTTAATTATGAACATAAATTAATAAAACTTGGTATGTAGCTTCACTTGGTTGAGTTTTATTGATAATTAAATAAAAACCCATTTTTCTGTTCCTTGTTGCAGCAAACCTGCTTTCTCAGCCCCCATGTTATTCTTATGGAGAATAACTAGAACGGAATGTTATATAGCGCTTATTTATGATTGAATATTGATAAAACTTAGTATTTGGCTTCGCTTAGTTAAATACTATTTATATTTGCATAAAAACCAATTGTTTCTGTTCCTTGTTTCAGCAAACCTACGTACTTATTACCAATGTTATTCTTATGGAGAATAATTAGATTCGCTTATATGTGAATATATTTTGTGAAACTTGGTTTGCGGCTTTATGTGGTATTAAGACATATATTATGCATTGGAAATTCGCTGAGTACGCACTTTGCTGTGACGGGGGTGTTTTAAAAGTACAAATATTATATTTGTATCGACCATTCCCTATAAGGAGATGCTATAACTGTGTTAGCATGATAAAGAATAAGCGCAAAACATTGAATATTTGTTGTTTTAAAGTCTCCAAGTGCCAAAACACCATTCGTTTAATCTATATCTATAACATTGAATGTATGTAGGTTCCCTATGGTGTACAGTACCTTAATAAATGTTTGAGACAACTATTTCATAACAGTTTAAAATACGAATTTTTTTAATAAAAACTACAATATTTTCATGGTGTATTTTCATTGCTGGAAGTGGACCAGAAAAAGAGGAGTATATAAAACCTAATAGCTATAATAGCTATTAAGCTAACAATTACGAAACTTATAGATTATTGTACTGGTCAGTTGCCTTGAAGGTCCCACAGTCCTTCCATATTTTATATCATGTAAATTCTCATCTCTATTTCACCGGGAATTTATACCTGCAGTAGCTTAGCTGACTGTAAATGCCCTAATATTTATTACGAATTGAAGTAATTAAAAGTTGAAGCGATATCAGAAGCATAAACAGCCTTACGGAATCAATCATGTATAGTAAACTGTAGACCGGAGAAAAGTAATCTTCTTCTTCATTATTTATAAAAGCGACAGTCCTAGATTGTTTATCAGTAATTCTCCAACTACCCAATATGCTACAGAGGAAAGATTTTGTCGACGAGTCTTATCTAAAATAGGAAAAGTAAAGGGGTTTGTATTTGATTTTATCTTAGGTCTCAACCCTTCAAATTTGCAGTGTTATTCAGAATCAGAATCAGAAAGTTTATTTCCATTAAAAATATACAACACTGAGTCCTAACAAATCGTGAAAAATTTATGGACATTCATTTTATTTGACCAGATGATAACATAAAGGCATGACTAGTTTCAATGAAAGTTTATTAG
Source organism: Allygus modestus (assembly GCA_963675035.1). Lineage (NCBI taxonomy): Eukaryota > Metazoa > Arthropoda > Insecta > Hemiptera > Cicadellidae > Allygus > Allygus modestus. Next base: position 28,029,815 of record OY776115.1, on the reverse strand, counting down.
ACGTATTATCAATTTAAGAAGTATTAAAATAATAACTTTATCTTGTTCTCAACTTTCCATCTTTTCTACTTTTAACAAACCGCATAAAGAGCACAGCCTCCCTTAAAGACATTTAATTTGTCGTAACAGTTATTTTACAGCAGAACATAGGTATAAGAACTGCATCTCATAAATTATCTCAACTTTTGTACTAACATTACACTTTCAAACATTTAAATAGAATCCGACTTAAAGGACAACTAAGTAAGGAGCAATCACTTGAAAGGAAAGTAAACTTCTAAATCCCTTTGATCTTAGAAAGCTGTAAAGGTGGTGAGTAATTGTCCTAATTATCTTACTTTAACGGATTCACTCCTTTTTATCTAAATTGTGTCTACTTCTTGAAAGTGCATTTAAATATTTTGTTCTAATAATTAAGACAACTTTCATTTAAACGTTTTATAAGTTTTTTTTTTATTTAGTAAAATACCAGAGTGCGTAAATGCATAATAGATTGAAAATCGATTACTCTAGTTGGTAAAAATTCAAACTAGGTAGGTCACATTTTAAAACCATATACCAAATACGCTCATTTGGCCAAAAGATTGCTTTTCTAATTGTAAATTAAAATTACAAAAGCTACCGTATTGAACCATTAGAGTTGTTACCACTCACCACATCAAAGCCTTTGTTGCTCCCTCTTACTCATAACACACCACATCAAAGCCTTTGTTGCTCCCCCTTACTCATAACACACCACATCAAAGCCTTTGTTGCTCCCCCTTACTCATAACACACCACATCAAAGCCTTTGTTGCTCCCCCTTACTCATAACACACCACATCAAAGCCTTTGTTGCTCCCCCTTACTCATAACACACCACATCAAAGCCTTTGTTGCTCCCCCTTACTCATAACACACCACATCAAAGCCTTTGTTGCTCCCCCTTACTCATAACACACCACATCAAAGCCTTTGTTGCTCCCCCTTACTCATAACACACCACATCAAAGCCTTTGTTGCTCCCCCTTACTCATAACACACCACATCAAAGCCTTTGTTGCTCCCCCTTACTCATAACACACCACATCAAAGCCTTTGTCGCTCCCCCTTACTCATAACACACCACATCAAAGCCTTTGTTGCTCCCCCTTACTCATAACACACCACATCAAAGCCTTTGTTGCTCCCCCTTACTCATAACTCACCACATCAAAGCCTTTGTTGCTCCCCCTTACTCATAACTCACCACATCAAAGCCTTTGTTGCTCCCCCTTACTCATAACACACCACATCAAAGCCTTTGTTGCTCCCCCTTACTCATAACACACCACATCAAAGCCTTTGTTGCTCCCCCTTACTCATAACAATGTCGACGTTTACATAAACCGTTACTAGTAATTATTAATCAATATCTCAGAGCAATGAAGGAAAAGTGAGAATTCTCAGTTTAAGTTTAAATCCCCATATATATCTATGTCATTACATATTCTTCAAAGATTGATGTTTAATCCTGTAAATTAATTGTATACCTGTAGAAATATTCAAATTAAAATTAAACACGGAAATTAGTCTGATGTTTAACTGATAAAATCATTCAGCTGTAATAGCAATTAATGTTTCAAGGGCTGAGTTAATTTATTATTTTTATTATATGAACCTTTCAAGGATAAGACATTAAGACGGTTCATCTACCATTCAGGAGTGATTGTAGCATGAGAGCTCTCAGTTCGGATTATGTAGATTCATCCGTCGGATCCTAGTTGTGATTCGGCTGTAATATGATCAGGAAGCCCTTCAATGGAGCGATGCCGACGGCTCGCTCGGTAGAGACAGCTGTGATACGATTGGCTGGTTGAGTACAATGATGATAAACCCGTTATTGTGTTAGTCACAGAAAGTTGTAAAGGAGATTTTTCATTGGTTTATATATATAACAGCATCAAAATAACCTTGTTAGCGAATTTCCCCTATAGGGAAGAAGCTATTACCGTAGTCAGCATGGTAAGACCTAGGCCCGGGACCATGATAACTTTTCGTTTTGAGGTCCCCAGACCCCAAAAACACCATTCGTTCGAAACTGTATATATATATATATATATATATATATATATATATATATATATATATATGTGTGTGTGTGTGTGTGTGTCCGTGGGTGCGATAACTCTCGTAAAAAAGGTCCGATTTTGATGAAATTTGGAACAAACGTGTAAAGCAGCATTTATGACTTTAAGTTCGAAAACCAGACGGATCGACCTATCCGAAGGGGTATTTTGGGGGGGTTTTGTACCCCAAAAATGGGTTTTTTGAGTTTTTTACAGACAATTTTTGAAAAAGTAAAGTTTTATTTTTTCCCATTTGAATCAGCTTAAAAAGACGCACAATTTTATGTTTTAATCATTGCTCTACGTCAATTTGTTACTGAGATATTGAAAGTACTAAACACAGTACGTTGTCCAATGTTATTCTTATGGAGGATAGTAAAAATTGTATATCTCGCTTATTTATCAACTTATCCTGACGAAACTTGGTATATTGCTTCATTTCATTGTGGTCTTTTGATATTTGCACAAAAATCCATTTTTTTCTCGATAGTTCCCGTAGCAGCAAACCTGCATACTCAGCCCCATGTTATTCTTATGGAGAATAATTAACGTGTTATCTCCTTTAATTATGAACATAAATTAATAGAACTTGGTACGTGGCTTTACCTAGTTGAGTTATATTGATATTTGTATAAAATCCCATTTTTAGTGTTCCTTATTTCAGCAAACCTGCATACTTAGCCGCCATGTTATTCTTATGGAGAATAATTAAAATGTCATAAATCGTTTATTTATGAATGTATATTGATGAAAATTGGTATGTGGTATTAAGATAAATTAATATGCATTGGAAATTCGCTGAGTATGCAGGTTTGCTGCTACGGGGGTATTTTTTATATAACTTAACTACTGTGACATGATAAACTGGTGAATTAGATAGTACCAAATCGTATTGATATAATTTATTAATAGACGCAAAACTACAGTACGACGTTTGCATGAACGAAGTGAGTAAGGAAGAAAATATCGTCCACATGGAGATTAAGTAAAATATGTAAATATGATTTCCGTATAGTAATATAACAAGTACTTAATCAGAAATACTTATTTTCACAGAAACATAAATCAACAATGTACACTGTTTATTTATTCAGAGAGTTTATATCACTTATCATCGGATCAGTAAATAAATCCAGTTATTCTTGTCATTTAACTATCATTTACGCGTTCAAATTCGTTTTAAAAATATGTCTACTAAAATGACGAACGTATATACTTTAGCTCTGTAACTGGTACCCTTAAAGAAAATAATTGAATTAGCCAATCTATCCTTGTAGCTCAAATACACTCTAAACTGTTTCCTTATTTTAACCACAATTTACCTCCGAGTTCGAGTCCGTCCGGTTTCCATCCGTATTCAGTCCTGATGACGATATTGTGTGCCGACATTCATGTTACGGTCAACAGTTAGCACATTTACACTATACAACTTTGGTTCACGAAAACTAACTAAATTTCCCAACAATATGTTTAGATACAAAACGCGATGTTCGAGGGGTTTCCACCCGGACGCGCGTCGACCACAAGGCACACTGACAGGCCCCCCCCCATCAATAGCCTCTTCATTATTTTCCTTCTCCTCCTGCTAAACGTTTTAGATTGAAATTTTCCACCGAACATGAACCCGGAGGAATTTAACCGTCAGGTATAAAATATCATATTTAGAAACTATTATACTCTTGGTATTATTTGCATATGATCAAAATGGTTATTAGCTAACCATAATGAACTAATACTTTATAGTTATTGTCGAACTGTAAATTTGTTTTCAAATTTTTTTAGCAATAATAATGCCCGAGTGAAAGTTAAAGGAAACCTCTATCTTATTCGAAGATCGAGAATAGGAGTAAAATTACCTGCAAAAATGATAAGAAATAATTTCCTGCTTAAGAATAACAATTATATCATAATTTATTGAGTGGCTACAAAAAAACTTATTTTTTCTTCACTGTGCCGAAGATTTAAAGGAAAAATTATATTTATTTGTTTCCAGAATGTAGTTTCTTTTGCATAATCAGTATGTACCTCCCAGAAAACGGTAGCACCAATTAAATACCCCCGTCACAGCAAACCTGCGTACTCAGCGAATTTCCAATGCAAATATATGGGTATCACTACTACCTAGAGCCACTTACCAAGTTTCACAAAAATACGTTCATTAATAAGTTATATATAGCATTTTATTTATACTCCATAAGAATAACATTAGCATTGAGTACGCAGGTTTGTTGCAACAAGGAAGATAAGAAATGTGTTTTTTTTGCAATTATCAATATAACTCAACCAGGTGAAGCTACATACCAAGTTTTATTAATTTAGGTTCATAACTAAGGGAGATAAAAGTTTACTTATTCTCCATATGAATAACATGGGGGCCGAGTATGCAGGTCTGCAGCTATCGGGAAAATCAACAAAAAACTTTTGTTGTGCTACTATCAATATACCACAACCAGTTGAAGCCACATACCAAGTTTCAACAATATAGATACATAAATAATCAAATTATAACATTTTATTTATTCTCCATAAGGATAACATTGGACAACGTACTGTGTTTAGCCCTTTGAATATCACTGCAACGGTTGGACTAAAACAACAATTAAAACGCCAAAATGACTGTTTGTAGAGCTAAACTGATTGGTAGAAAGAAATGTGGAGTTTTTAGTGAAATTATCTGAAGAAAATCTAAAAACCGTATTCCCATAACATTAAAATGAGAAATTGTATGGATACATTTTTTGACTTTTCTCCACAACCACTAAACCTAGCTTAATGATTCAAAATACTACATTGTTTGTTTTTTTAAGTCTACAAAATGGCTATAACCAAAATCTAGTGTTTTTTTTATTTTAGGGTAAAAAGTTCAAAAAACTGATTTTTGGAAAATTTTAAACCCCCTTCCCATATACTGATCGATCTGGTTTTCGAACTTAAAGTCATAAATATTAATCTCCACATTTGTGCCAAATTTCATAAAAATCGGGCGCTTCTTTCAAAAGTTATCGCGGTAACGGACACACACACACACACACACACACACACACACACACACACACACACACACACACACACACACACACACACACATATATATATATATATATATATATATATATACATAAATTTGAACGAATAGTGTTTTTGGCATCTGGGAACCTCAAAACAAAAAGTTATCATGGTCTCGGGCTTAAGTCTTACCATGCCACCTACGGTAATAGCTTCTTCCCTATAGGGGAAATTCGCTAAAATGTACTTTTTTATATATATTCTATGTGTGAAATTATAATTATATGTTTTACCTTAGTTATAACGTTTACTATTCCCTATATGTACTGTTTATAGAATATGTCTGGCTAAATTATTACTTTATTATGTACACAATTCTAAACTATAGTTTGATAATTTTCACCATAGGTATTTTGTTTGAATATTTCAAGTCACATCTGTTTTTAAAACGCCAATACAGGAAACCAGGTTATACTTATTTATGGTGTTTAGTTAGTTTTTTAGAAAACATAAACAGTGTTTAGAAATTACTTCCTACGGATAGCAAAAGAGCCATCACTCCATTGCTATTAATCCCGAAATTCGTTTTCTTTAAAACCACTAGCGTCGCTAGCAAAGCACAACAATGTTTACTAAATATACAGATATAAAACATCTGGGAAATAAAACAAAAATGTCCTGGCAATGAAATGGCTAAACATTCAAATAAAATTACATTTTTCAGATTGACAATCTATGGGTGTTGTAATAAAAAGTAATTGGGTAAGAATAAATAGTTAATCTGAAAACTTCTTTTGTCTGACTTCCTCTAGCTACGAGTTTGTCCTCTTTGTGCCAACTTCCAGCTTTGACAATGCAATAGAGATTCGGAAAGTGGAATCCAATATGACCCTGCCCATGCGATTCATTTTGTCTTTAGATCTGCGATGAAAATTTTTTACTTCTTCTTTTCTCCAAGATTGGTTTTCTATTATTGTTATAATTAATATTAGTAACTTTACGTATATAAATTTGTTAAACATTTATAAGGTATGTATTATATTTATTAACAAAAATAAAGTATGTGAGTTGACCTTAACGCTTAAAATCTGATGATGATTATTTTCCATTTCGTGTTTAATAATAAACATAGGTGATATTGGAAACAAATAAGACTAAAGTTAGGGATTTACTGTTCTTCCCTTGATTCTGTGAGATTAATTCAATGCTATTTTAACAAAGTCTGTATTTCCTAATTTGTACATAATATATTGAAGTATTATTTACATTACTTTATTCTTCGGTATTAAAAAATAAAATTAGGACTTTAATCGTATTTATAAAGTTAATGAGATGAATTCGTATGTGGATTACTTACAATTGAACTCCCAAATCATAATCTTAGCTAATCAAGTTATGTTAATTAGACGGTAAATATTTTTAATAAGTTTTCGAATTAATAGCACGTGGTAAACCTTAAGTAGACACCTTTGTGTCGCATACAAGCGCTTCGGGTAGCAACCATGACGCCGAGGATATCAAAGTTGGCTTTGTGAAAAAGCGAAACTCATCAAAAGAAATGTTTCTATGAATTTGCGGTTACACCTTTTCTAAAAGAATAGCTCATAAAAAGGATACTGGTCTTTGCAGAAAGAAGGGGGTTTCATAAAAGAGTCGGAAAATGTGTTTTATAAATGGGTCGACCTTTGATGGAAATATTTAAAAGGTGGGGGAGGGGCTTAACGGCTTGGAGTCACAGCTGGAGAAGGGTAAACTACAAGTAGAAATTTGTTTTAAATAACATGGGATATTCGTGGTTAGCACTCACTTGATTCATTGTACAGTACTATATTAAAATAAATAAATTATATTAAAATTATCTTTTAGAATATTAACACTTATGAGGTACATATGTTTTTTTAGATTTTTTGTTTTTTTGGGGGGGTTGCACGAAACTCGAGACATATTTGTTTGGTTCTGACATTTGCTGCAACTGATTAATTTGATTTCAGTATTTATAATATTACTTTCTTAACCAGGTGCTCAAACAAACTAACTTAAAAATTCCGCTCCTTTCATCAAATTTGAATCGCACTTTCAACGTAATGATCTCAAAATAACGATAAATAAAATAAACATTATTCCAATAAAATAGGTTTGGGATGTCAACTTTCCAACATATTAAATTGAATTTATCTTAAACAGTGACGTTTGGTGCTTGCAAACTGGGGTGTGTTTTAATAGAAACACCCTGCAACAAATCACTACCCGCTTGTTAAGACGTTCCAGCTCTTCAGAAGTGTTGGCAGTCTGCCTTATCAAGCCTGGAGAGTTGGTTGTTTCACTGATAACTTCTTATATAATTTAATATGGCGTAGAATTTCGCTATAGCATTAACATTTATAGTAGTAAGGTTCTAAATATTACAAGTTTCCAATATTATACAAATATGAAGTTTGCAACCATTTTGCTAAATTACTGTTTAATAACGTAGTGCACTGCTTTCACTTTTCTATTTTCTTCAATAAATCAACTTATATTATTGCTCAAATAATACACTCTAAAACTCTGTAACATGAGTAATATGCCGTTTGATAATCCCACGCATTTAGAAACATTAACCATATCTTAACTTCACTTAGAAAGTTTTTGGCCGATAAACATTGTATAGTAATACGTGATGTTGTTTAGTAAGTAAAGTGGAAATATGTGCGCTTCATTGTCATTCGTTAAATTTAAGATATATTATTTTCAGTGTTCTAAATCTTTACTCTCAAAACAACCTAACGGGTACTCTTTACTGATATAAATATCAACTGCACCAAGGTAAAATGGTACAAATCATAAATCATAACAAAAATTAAATAATACAAGTAATTTTTTGTTTAAGTTTTTTAGAAAGCCAACATTCTTAGACTTTAATGGTCAATATTCTTATTTTTAACATATGTTCGAATGTGTTACTAAGGAAATTGTACACGCGTTTTGTGAAAATTTAAATTAAAGGAAAACCCACAATAATTTAGTTAATTAGTATATTTAATAAATATTTGTACTTCATTCTTGTACTATTTCTACTCTCTTTCCAATTTTTACAAAATACTATCTATTTTAGAGTTAAGATGGAATTAAATAATGGTAAACAATCTCTTAACAAGATTTATGGGTAAGTTCATTTATCATATTTTCCGTAAGCAGAATATCGTCTGGAGCCAAGAAATATTTCCCTTCACATAATTACAGTTATCCTTCTTCTCAAGTAATTTATCGCTGTCTTGTATATTTTTAGCGAATAAAATAATCCTACTGTTTCTAATTTTTAGTCTATGTTATGAATAGGATTGATTAATATAATGACGATTACTCTAATTAATATTGTATATTAGAGATTTTTATTCCAACGAACAATCCTTGAAGCAAGCTTTTTTGACAGTTTGAGTTAAACAATCTAAAAAAACAAACACAATTATAACTGTAAACAATTGCTTGGTAAACTACCAAAGCGTCTCATTAGGAACGCTTTTGTTAGTTCAAATAGAATGAGAAATGCTCGTATTTACAATTGTTTATGCAGACTAAATTATAACGAACAAAAACTAGGCAGAACAAGTTTCTTATAATTGTTTTGTGTTAAGAAATCATTGCGGATAATTCCATCACTGATTGAGAAAACCAAGTCTCACGACATTTTGGATCTGAAATCTTATCCCGTCTTCAGTTGAAAAAATGCCTGGAAAATAATATAATTAGAGGCACAATATGGTAAAGGTTAAAAAAACACAAACAATCTAGAACAGAGAAAAAAATAAGCAGTAAAAATAAAATTATATATTTTTTAAAATGCCAATTATTATTTACTCGTTTGAGTGCCTCGTTATGCAGCACGATTCAATCCTTGTGTCGTGTTTTTCTACTTGAGTGTCTGACTTTTGGATTTGTTTGATTTTTATTGTTACCGTAAATTCATATAGCAAGCCCTAAATGGTTTTGTGGCACTGGAATTGTACAGTGAAGAATTTGTTTAATTGTTCAATTCTTTGTAGTTCTATGTGCCAAAACCAATATTTAATAAGTCAGTTGTTGAGTTAGTGGGTGCAAACTAACTTGATTTTAGCTTGGTTTCATAACTGAGTAAATTATGTTTAGTAATTAAAAACTCCACTATCTAAGATAATAATATAAATCGAAAAATATGAAAAATATGTTAACGATTTTTCTTTTTAAATTTCAAGCAATAAAAGAGGGAATTCGTCTGTTAAGAGGTTTTAATCACGTTCCTAGCCGAAGGGAAACTATCTGTTAAAAGCGGAGATCTGTCGGAGCTTCAGCACCCTCTTCACTAGCCCCAACGTCTCTCTGCATCATTTTCACACTTCCTAGGTCTGTTGTGAAAACAAACACTTTAAGATGTACAAAATAAAATTAGATTTAAATCGACACAATTTTTAAGAAAAAGCAACAAAGTCCAGTGTAACCAAAGTTTTAATTGTCTCTGTGAAATTATATTACTAACATTCATAAAATTGTAATGAAACTTTATGAATTTTACAATTGCTCAATTTAATATTCTTAAAGATTAGAATACTTCCTACAGATAGTTTATTTTTTATTTTTGTATAGTTTTTAATTGGCAAACAGTTATTTGTTGCATTCATCAACCACATCAATTTTTAAGAAGGGTTACTTTACAATTTTTCGCCATTAATAACAAAAATGTCAAATTTTCAAACTTATATGTATGAAGTGGAAGTTTCCGAACATTAAGATCGGTCTGGAGACACTCTAGATTGATTAGTACAAAGAAACTCCATACATTTATTATATTTTGTCACAGATGGATTTTTAAATTTAGAGAGTGTATTCAGTTTTTATTTATAAAAAAGAAGATAATCCAACACAATTAATGTAAAATTGTGTATGCCGATGAAGTTTTGCAGTTCAAAGCTAATAAAACAAATGCAACATTTTTTTAAACTGTCAATTATTTAGCAAATCTCAAATGTATTTTTTTAAGGGAAACATTTTACGTTTTCCACCATTAGTTATACATTAGTTATAAACATTTTCATAATATTAAAATTTTTATGGTGGAACTCCAGATTTAGGTGTGCAAATAAACCCCTTGCATTTATTATACTTAGCCTAAGATAGATTTCAAACTGAGAGGTTGTTTTGATTTTCCTTCCATAATAAATAAATATAGACAAATCGAGCAGAATGAAATTAGCATTCTTTAAGCTGATAAAATATCCTACAACTTGATATTAATAATTTGTTAGCAAGCTGTAGAAATGAATGCAAAGTTAACTGAAAAAGAAATAAAAACATTGTTTACAAATCGATGTATTTATTATGGGTTAACATTTCATGCTTTCTCCAAACGTAAATCATATAATAAGTCCAAATATTTCCATATTATTAGACTATTTACATAAAGATTTCCAAAAAGGAGTTAAAATTCGTCCGGTAGAACCCTGGATTTAGTTGTGCAAAGTTACTCCTTACACTCCTTATATTTTGAAAATATAAAACTGAGAATTCAGAAGTTCACGATTTGTTTACCAATAACCCAAAAAGGGAGAATCGAACTAAGTAGATTGTGACATTCTTCAAGTCGAACTATTTTCCTACAAATTTTCAAAGCGCAATTATTGTGAAAACACGATAGAATTTACTAAAATACCCCCGTCACAGCAAACCTGCGTACTCAGCGAAATTCCAATGCATAATATGGGTCTTAATACCACATAATGCCGCATACCAAGTTTCATAAAAATATATTCACAAATAAGCGGTATATACAAGTTAAATTAATCTCCATGCCAATAACATTGGGGATGAGTAAGTAGGTTTGCTGCAACGAGGAACAAAAATATGGGTTTTCATGTAAATATCAATATTACTCAACTAGGTGAAGCCACATATCAAGTTTCATCAATATACATTTATAAATAAGCGATTTATACTATTTTAATTATTCTCCATAAGAATAACATGGGGATAATGGATAACGGAGCCCTTTCACCTCCCCCGCTGCCGCCGCCTTCAAAATCGTCAAACGTGGTAAGGCGATCGCAACGGGTGCGCGACCGTGACGCTAGGGATAACCTTGAAAACGCCGCACGTTAACACCGTGGTGTGGCGAAACTTCGGACTGCTGAACTATTCGGTTGTTTACGTAAATATTGTTGTTTTTTTTGTAAGTTTTGTGTCGTCAACTTTGTTTATGTGTATTTTGTGTGCATTTTGTGTCCTGACAATTCCGGATATGTTTCAGTTTATTAAATAAGGTGAGTAGATTGCCCAAAAGAAAAGTATCATTTATAATAACATGGGGGTTGAGAAAGTAGGTTTTCTGCAACAAGGAACACAAAGAATTAGTTTTTATGCAAATATCAATATAACTCAATAAGGTGGAAACATACTAAGTTTTATTAATTTATGTTCATAATTAAGGGAGACATAACATTTTACTTATTCTCCATAAAAATAACATGGGGGCTGAGTACGCAGTGTTGCTGCTACGGGAATTATCGGTAAAAATTGCTTTTTTGTGCAAAAACAATAGACCACAACCAGATTAAGCCGTGTACCAAGTTTCGTTAGTATACGTTCAAAATAACCGTGATATATTTTTTTTCTTTTTCTCCACAAGAATAGCATTGGACAACGTACTGTGTTTAGCACTTTCAATATCTCTGTAACCAATTGACGGAGATAAATTATCAAAACACCAAATCGTGTGTTTTTTAAAGCTAAATCCAATGGATAAAACTAAAATTTGACTTTTTCAAATATTACATGTAAAAACTTCAAAAAACCCATTTCTGGGGCACAAACCCCCACCCCCCAAAATACCACTTCGGATGGGTCGATCTGTCTGGTTTTTTAATTTAATGTCATAAATGTTGCTTTACACTTTTGTAAAAAACTTGATCAAAATCGAGCCTTTTTTACGAGAGTTACCACACCCACGGACACACACACACACACATATATATATATATATATATATATATATATATATATATATATATATATACGTATATATATATATCTATATATATATGTATATATATATATATATATACAGTTTCGAACGAATGGTGTTTTTGGGGTCTGGGGACCTCAAAACGAAAAGTTATCATGGTCCCAGGCCTAGGTCTTACCATGCTGACTACACTAATAGCTTCTTCCCCATAGGGGAAATTCGCTAATAAAAAAATAATAATAAAAATAATATTTTAGGGAATTTCCCCTAAAGGGAAGAAGGTATTACTGTAGCTATTACCTATTATGTTTCATAGTTTCAATATGTGATTTGCTTTCCAACAGTCACTAGAACCATCGAGTGGTGTCTCTCTTGCACATAGAGCTGGCATATCTAAAATAAATAAACTGTGAAGAGAAACAAAGAAACAGTCAAAATAAGTCATTTTGCTTATGTAATCAACATAAATACCAAAGTACTTCAGCAGCTGTTTTCAACCATCTCTCGTGCGTTCTGAAATAAAAAATATATATTGCACAAGTGTATTAGCAAAAATAATATCTGAAAGAAAATCGAGTTTTAACACTGGGATGGTCCTACTATGAAAAAACTGACGAATGATTCAAACAAATCTGCTCGCCTTGGAGAGCAGTCTTGGAGAAAAATTAGTCTTGGCCAATTGAACAAACTGCTTGGTCTTCTTCAAGCAAAGCTCGGTCCCCAAACTACTACTCGGCTAACCGGGAAATTACAAACTTATTAATGGTTATTCACTATCAGCTGTGATAAAAACGAGAAAAGAAACTTCAATGGCAAAAGTAAGCAAGGATTGTGTTGGTGGGGCTACCCCTCATTTCCTCCCCAACAAGTCATCTCCGCAAGTTAAAAAGCTATAAAGCTAGTGGAGGAACTCAAAGCGAATTCCGAATACGAATATGGTGAAATTTAGAACCAATATAACTTCCGTTTTGGTACCCTGGGTTTTCCTTTTGATTCTACAATTCCAAAATATTGTTTAAAAGTAAAATTATAATAACTGTAAACAACCATAATAACAAGTGATCAAATATATATTAAATTGTAAATGTTTGTTATGGGGTTTGCACTTGCCCACCATTATATTGTTTAAAATTAGAATTAGAATAACTGTAAACAACTACAATAACATGTGATAAAATATGTTAAAAATTTTAAATGTTTGTTATGGGGTTTACACTTGCCCACCATTATCTATATTATTAAAAGAATTTCTTGACTTTTGTTCGACGATTTTCGACCCATAAAACTATTATTTTGTATACATATTTGGTATCAATCGAAAGGTCCCAAATCATGGTTAAGACCTTTAGATGTGCCTTTTGGGGGTTTCGTAAAATCTGGACCACGGGGCTTTGCCCCACGACTTCTCAAATAATTTTAATCTTATGGAGGTATATTTTATTAAGTTATTCAGCTGATTGTAATGTAAATCTTATATATTAATACGCTAAGCCACTTTTTGTTAAGAGGACTCCTCCGTTATTTCTGAGCCAATTTTAACAATTGATGTATCAAAATATTCGTAGTTGTACATAACGGTTTTCATTTTCGATATTATTAATATGAAGACCACAGGCCACCCTCAAAATTCGTATAAGCCCATAAGATTAACATGGGGAATAATTTGATTTGAATTGCAGCTATTAATACATTATGGACAGGTTATTAGCAATACCATATTTTACAGGTAAGGAAACTATTTATCTATATACAGTAAATAAAATGAGAGTAGGGAAGAATGGAGTCTCCGAGGGCAGGAGGAGTCAGGAGGAGCACCCCCCCCCCCCCGAGGTCTCGTCTGTGACACTTTGCGAATTTTTTTTTTGCAAACTTTTTTTGCGAATTTTTTTTTTGCGAATTTTTTTTTTTGCGAAATTTTTTTTTTGCGAATTTTTTTTTTTTGCCAAATTTTTTTTTGCGAATTTTTTTTTTTGCCAAATTTTTTTTTTTGCGAAATTTTTTTTTTGCGAATTTTTTTTTTCGAATTTTTTTTTTTCGAATTTTTGTTGTTGCGAATACTAACCTAACCTAACCTAACCTAACCTAACGTAACGTAACCTAACCTAACCTAACCTAACCTAACCTAACCTAACCTAACCTAACCTAACCTAACCTAACCTAACGTAACGTAACCTAACCTAACCTAAGGTAACCTAACCTAACCTAACCTAACGTAACCTAACCTAACCTAACCTAACCTAACCTAACCTCGGATTTGAATTCTGATTGCAGATTCTTGTTCGTCTAGTCGAGCCGAGTCATTTGAGTACCCACATCGTACACTTTGGATGATGTTTACAAAAAAGGGGCCCGCACCACACTTTTGACCTTTTTTTTTTTTGCATTTTTGGAATCTCCTCGTCAAGCCGAGTATTCTCAGTACCCGCATGACATACTTTGGATAATTAATACAAGAGTTGAACAGGGTAACGCTACAACCAACAGAGCTAGCCCATCAGCGCTTGCGGTCAATTGAACTAACAGTGAATGCAAATTTTAAGGAGAATATAATTGCAATGCTTTGAACATATACTGCATATACCTTCAAGTACTCTGCACCGAGGCAGCTGTTCGCACAACCGACTGACGCGTCCAGTCTACTGTCTGGGAATGCGGATGTTGTAATTTGATACCTCGACTGGAGGGTGCAGGTGTTCACACAAAAAACCGACAAGTTGAGACCTGTCTGGGAATGCGGATGCTGTAATTTGATACCTCGACTGGAGGGCGACGCGACCCTTCCAGGAACCCATTATAGTCCGCCCGTATCGAGTTCCATTAGAGCAGGGTGGTCTTTACCCCAGACAGCGGTTGAGAGTTTTTGCCCCGACCTTCTCCGGAATCCATTAGTGGGGATAGTCACCCACATCACCAGCCCTCCCTCAGTTCAGTTCGAGAGTTCAGTGCGTGAAGACGTGTTAGTCCGATCCTGTTCCGTTCTACGCGATTTGTGTTAGTTGCTGATTATCATCATTTGCGATTTGCGATTTGCGTAAAGCACCTTTGAACTATTTAAAACGTACGTGTTGTGCTGTATTGTTTGTGATTATCAAAACTTATAATCCATATTAAAGATGAACGCCACACACGTTTGTACCATTTGTGGTTGTATTTTCGTGCGTAGAAACAATTTGGTGCAACACCACATCAGATTCCACGGCTTGAGACCACAACTACCACCACCAACACCAACGCAGCAAGGTACGTTTTTTGCGTTGCATTATTGTTTTAATCAGACCTAAATGTTAGTAATATAGGAATACGCTATGCAATATAACCGCAGAGTGATACAATTATTTTTATTTAACAGCTTTAACTATTTAGCGCGAATAGAGAACTCTTTGTTTTTTAAATTTAAAATTACATGACTATATCAATATAATTTAATGTTAATAACTTATGTTATTGCTCGCCCCATCAAGTCATCAGAGTACCCACATTACATACTTTAAAAAAAAAGGTAAGTGTTAAACATTTCACAATCTAATCGTTTTGTGCGTTTGCAGATGGAGAAGCTGCATGTCGAGCCACATTCGTAGACCGGGGAGCTTTAGAGCGTCACATGGAAGCGAACCACCGAGCCATTCCACCCCGACAGGTGATTGATGCTCCGCAGACGACTGCCTATGACAACCGACACTCCGATGAAGGTGAGAATCCACATTAAAATAACTTTTTCCCCTTGAAACTAATTACCTTTTTTATAATATTTAACTAGGTACATGAAGAAGAATGAGACCGTGACAACTGGTGTACTATTGATTTAATTGCTAGGGGGGAGATTTTCGCTCCCCCTAACACATAATGGGTTAGGGGGAGATTTTCGCTCCCCCATACGTCAGGAATTGATGAAGAATAGAACAAGAATGAGACCGTGACAACTGGTGTACTATTGATTTAATTGCTAGGGGGGAGATTTTCGCTCCCCCTAAAACATAATGCTTCTTTAGGGTTGGCGCATCCCAATATTGCAGCTACATCCTTAGCCTTGAACCCCGAATCATGAATGTAGACAAACAGTACAGAAGATTACATTCCCTGTTTGAAAAGTGATATTTTTAATTAACAACTACATTTTGAAATGTGATTCTCGAGAGAGAGAGGGGAATTTGTATCTTTAGTTATCCTAATCTGTTTTTTATTTTTATTTTCAGATGAAGGACCGGGTCCTGGCCACCACACCTGCCACGAATGTGGTCGCCGCTTCCGTCGTGAAGGAAACCTGCGTCGACATGTGGATTCGACCCACAGCAGAGTCCGCAGGCTCATATGCGGCACATGCGGCGCCGAATTCAAGAGGGAAGACAACCTGCGTCGACACACCATGCAATTTCACGGTGATGGTCAAGAACGGAGATTCCCTTGCGCATACTGCGGTCAGGAGTTCAACCAGCTGTTCAACAAGGACCATCATGAGCGGTTCTCTTGCCCGATCATGAAGGACCTGATCCTGAACCGAGTGGCTATGATACAGGATGAACCCCAGCCAGGACCCAGTACGGAGCCACAACCTGGAACGAGCACACACCCGCAACCCGATGATGTTGAGATGACTGGAGCAGGACAGTCAAGCCCCGTATTCTCACTCATTCAACGGGGTTTTCGCAACCGCCTCTTAACCTACCGTCTGCAGCGACCGATGGAGAATCTCGTCACAATCGGAGAAGTGATGGCGTTGTTGATTGTGAGCCTTACGGAGTTGCTTGAGAACACCTTGGTGAAACACCGCAGCATTAAGGTCAACTTGAAGCTGGAGTGTGAATTCCAAAATGTTCACAACAACACCTGCCTGCGCAACTTCAAGACGAAGATGACTCCGCTGACGGTGACCTCGGACCTGAACCAGTACATCACAACAGCTTTTGCGAAGCTTATCAGAGAGAAGGCTGAGTGCGATCATATCGGCTCCGGGTGGACATACCTTCGCGTTCGTGATTTGGAGGTCGGCATCAACGAATACACTCCTCTAGGTGAAGATGGTCGAGCTTGGCTCCCACTGCCTACGTCTCTGGAGAACACCCAAGCAGTCGTCAACGTATCGAACGCCGATGAGCGGTGTTTTATGTATGCAGTCCTGGGAAAGTTTGTTCAAGAGAACCCTAAAAGACCGGCATCGTACACCGACGACATCATCGCCCGATACGATTGGACCGGCCTTCAATTCCCCGTTGCTCTGAAAAGTATCAAGACGTTTGAGCGGACAAACAACATCAGCATCAACGTCTATGGTATTGATCACACGTGCGTGGGTCAGAAACCTGACGGACGACCAAAGTACCAGGACACCGTCTTTCCCTTGAAGATTTGTAGGCAGGAGCGTGAAGACCATTGTGACATTTTGTACGTGACAACGGACGGTGATAGTCACTACGCCTACATCAAAGACCTTGGCCGACTGATCCGTCCCCAGCTTACAGCACATAAGGGTAGGATATTCATCTGTAAGCGGTGCTTCGCGCACTTTGACAACCGTCCGAACAAGCTCGGTCTGACGGGTGCACAGCGTCTGGAGGAGCACAGGCGATACTGCTCCGCTTCGGCCCCTATTCGCATGGATACGCCGAAAAAGACAGAAATCAAATTCAGCCATCCAGAGTTCACCCGACGCGAGCGTTTCACCATATACGCGGACTTTGAGTGTGCTCTACTGCCGACCGCGGAGATGGATGAACAAGTCGACGAACCACACGGAGGAGTAGCCACCCACATCCACATCCCATACGCCTTTGCGTACCAGATCATCGACTCGTACGGACTTGAGGAGTTTGAGCCTCGAGTCTACTTCGGGGATGATGCGTCAAAGACATTTATGGAGATGTTGAAAACTGATGTTGAGCGATTGTGGAACTTCCTGTACGAAGCAAGAAATCTGCGCCCTGTCCTGACCCCAGCCGAAACGATGCAGTACAACTCGACAGCGAATTGCTACCTCTGCGGATCGGCATTTTCAAGCGAAGACCCAAAGGTTCTTGATCACAACCACGCGCCGCCCTACGAGTTCCGTGGCGCTGCGCACAGATCATGTAACCTACGCTACAGGGAGCAGCGAGTAGTCAACTGCTACTTCCACAACCTCTCCAACTACGACGCTCACTTCATAGTGCGGGAGTTGGCGGTCGACCCTGGTGATGTTGAGGTGTTGGCTCACACGGAAGAGCGGTACATCGCTTTCACGAAGCGGTTCCTGTTCGACCGAACAGCGACACCGGTTGGGATGCAAGGGCGTGGAAAAAGGCAGCTAGGATTCAGAGTCAGGTTCCTCGAAACTACAGGTTCCTGGCTTTGAGCCTCGCCAGCCTCGCAGCCGCACTTCCACCAACTCAACTCTTGGAGACGAGGAAGAGATTCCCCGAAGACCACCTCTTCGATCTAGTCCGTAGGAAAGGCGTGTTCCCGTACAACTTTGTAACGTCGAACGCCGTATTGGAAGATACTACGGAACTGCCTCTGCAGCGAGATTTTCACAACGACCTGACCCTGGAGGACATCACGGATGCAGACTACGAGCATGCTCGCAACGTGTGGGAAACCTTCGGTTGTAGGAACCTCAAGGACTACGCCGAGAAGTACCTGCGCTGTGACATTGCGCTGTTGACTGACGTCTTTGAACGCTTCAGGGACACGTCGATGGCTGAATACGAACTAGACCCTGCGCACTACTACACCCTACCGTCATACGCCTGGGATGTTATGTTAAGGACCTGTCGAGTGGAGCTTGATACGATACAGGACTTTGACATGTACCTCTTCTTCGAGCAAGGCATCAGAGGAGGTATTTCCCAGGCGATCACCAGACACGCCAAGGCCAACCATGATGGATGTCGCCCTGAAGATCGACGACCTGAAGAGCCAACGAATCACCTGCTATACTTGGACGCCAACAACCTTTACGGTTGGGCCATGTCCCAGTGTCTTCCACAGGGAGACTTCCAATGGCTCAGCCGCGAGGAGATCGCGTCCCTGGATATTGCATCGTTGGACCCCGAAGGACCCACGGGCTATGTCTTGGAAGTTGACCTTCGCTACCCCGCCCACCTGCACGACCTTCACAAGGATCTCCCGTACTGCTGCGAGACCAAACGTCCGCCAGGAGGGAAATTCAAGAAGCTCGTTACGACTCTGGATGACAAGAAGAACTACATCTGCCATTACAGAATCTTGCAACAGGCGCTGGAAAACGGACTGGAGCTTGCGAACGTGCATCGCGTCATCTCGTTCCGACAGTCTCGGTGGTTAGAGAGCTACATCCTAATGAACACCGAACTGAGGAAGAAGGCCAAGACCAAGTTTGAGCAAGACTTTTTTAAGCTTATGAACAATGCGGTCTTTGGCAAGACGATCGAGAATGTTCGCAAGCGAATGAACTCTAAGCTGGTGTGTACGCCAGAGATGTTCAGGAAGTACGTGGCCAAGTCAAACTTCCTGGACCGAACCTACTTCAACGATGACGTCGCCATTGTACACATGTCGAAAGTCAATATCGTCCTGGACAAACCGCTCTACGTCGGAATGTGTGTCCTCGATCTGAGCAAGTGGCTCATGTACGACTTCCTTCGGAAGATGAAGAACCGCTACAGCGATCGTCTGAAGGTTGACTACATGGACACTGACAGTTTCGTGTTCGACATCCAGACTGAAGATGTTTATAAGGACATGTTGGAGCATCTGGACGATTTCGACACCAGTGCATACCCCCGAAACCACCCCTGCTACAGCCCCGTCAACGCAAAAGTCATCGGAAAGTTCAAGGATGAAGCAAACGGACTTCCTCTGCTCGAGTACCTCGGTCTTCGCTCGAAACTTTATTTCATGGACATTGTCGAGTTCGAGGAGAGGACCGAAGATGACGAGTTGCAGGTCATGACAGTGAAGCGCGCCAAGGGAGTCGCTAGAGGTGTTGTAAAACACAATTTAACCTCTGACGACTATCGGGAATGCCTCTTCAACGGCGTGTTGAAGAGAACCATCAACACCAGGTTCCAGTCCCGAAACCACCGCGTCTTCACAGTCCAAGTCGACAAGCTATCCTTGAGCTGTAACGATGACAAACGCTACATCCTTCCGGACGGAGTAAATACACTGCCTTGGGGACATGTTGACGTTCCACCTCAGCCCGAAGACATCCCTCAAGACGATGAAGAGGCGGAGGATGAGGAGCGTTGAGTGGTTGTGTCATATTACCAAAGACCCTGACTTGACTTGTAAATTATTTTGCTAAATCTAGTCATTAGTTTGTATCGAGTCTCGTAAAACTTAGAAATGTGCTCCTTTTTTCTTTTTGTTCTAGTCGTTAGTTTGTGTCGAGTCTCGTTTTTGCTAGCCAAACACAAATGTTTAGGAGCACATACTCAATGTAAAATATATATATAAGGTGTGTAAATAAATAGCCAAATTGTTCGTATATACATTCGTCTTTTTTTTCTCCCCTCACATAGTCTTAAGATACTAAAGTAAAAAGAAAAATTATTCAGGAATATGTTAATTCATATAAACCAGGTTCAGATATGAATGTTACTTTACAATCATTGTATGATAGGTCTGTCCCAATTTGTGGTTGACAACTGTTGTTCAACTGATTTAATTACCAGGGGGGAGATTTTCGCTCCCCCTAACACATAATGGCTTAGGGGGGAGATTTTCGCTCCCCCATACTACAGGAATTGTTGAAGACTAGAATGCACCTGCTAATGTCATTGTATGATAGATCTGCCCCACTTTGGGGTAAAGGAGGCGAGGATGGGAAATAATAAGAATGTTTCTTTTTTTATTCTGAGTACACAACTAGTTTATTGAGAAAAATGCAAAATTTCAAAACTCAATTGGTATACATTTGTGCAAAGAGTCTTCTGATCAGTGCATCGTTGTGGCCGAAAGAAGAGTGTTCAAAGAGCTGCACAAAGTCCTTCATCTTCATGCCGTAGTGGGTGCGGCAGTACAGGAATACAAGGCAGTATTGACCGCAGACCAGAGTGTTATCACTTTGAAGGCGATGCTCGTTGTACAGGTAGCGACGAGCGTTGCGTCTCAGGAATCCTTGGTAGAATTGAAGATGTGGCGGTTGACCGTAGCTGTCAAAGAATTCAATTATTCCTCCTCCTTTGTTAAGGTAGAAAGCGACCCAGTGAGTGCCGTCTTCATTGTGTGGATCAGTGTTCACAATCATAGCAGTAGATGGTGAGATGTAATGGGGCAATTGATCCGCAGCGTAGACACCAACATTCTGTACGGGCAGTTTAGCCATACACTTTTGTATCTCTAAGGTATTCATTCTACTGTGTCGACGCCACAGTCAGTAGTAGGAGTAGTAGTACTAGTAGCAAAACAAAAGCAGGAACTGGTATCACTCTCACCATCGTCAGCGTAATCATCAGCGTCAGCGATATTTGTGCTTAGATGTAACCAACTGCGTAATGTGATGCAATTGGCTAGAGCGCATCGTGTGTGAGCTGTTCTGTGGTGGCGACATCGCACTGCGTTTGTTGATAGTAGACTGTTGATTGACGATAGTGATCCGCAGCCAATATCGTTGATATCCATGACAATAGTAGTACAGTGATCCGTGATGAAATTGTATCGTACAAACTCTTTTTTCTCAGCACCTTTGACGTAGACAATCGGTCGTTTGGCGATACATGCGCGTAACTTTTCCTCTAGCACATGATACCAGATATCACCTTGGTCCCATTCTAATCCGTGACAGTGTTTTGTGAGCCAATAGCTTTCACGCAGTTTCTCTTGTGATAGGAAATCTCGACTGAATGGTGATTTGGCGATATGATGCATTAGCAGTGTTCCACTGACCAATTCCAAGACGCACACTTCCTTTAGAATGTAGTCATTTGCGTTGTCCTTGAAACATTGAAAATCTACAATAATTGGAGATGCGGAATTTTTACGCGGTACTCTGCATAAACGATCCATCTTGTGCGAATGTTGGTTGTAGACTGAGGAGGAGGAGGACGATGACGCCGCCGCCGACGATCTAACCACCAAAGTCCGCAGACACGTTGCGATGACGATCGATTTCTATGACGTTGTCAAACTCTGCGTATACCAGACAGTTGACAGTCTCTGTGAGCCCCGTGTCGAAAGCAATCTCCATACGTACACTGCCGTTGCGCACTAGGTTCCAATGAGTCGTGTCGCTTGCTGACATATCAGGTGTTAGATCGAATGCCATCAGACAGTATCCATCGTCGTAATCGTCTCTATTTATGAGATTACCAGCATCGCTAAAGTGTATGCCGGAGCCTGAAAACAGACTGTGATACGCCATCACGTATTTTCCCTTGCCGGTTTCGTAGTGTGGTTGTAGCGGTTTGGACGGCACTTGTTCACCGTCCACGTACAGCGAGAAGTAGTTGGTTTTGAAATTTTGAAAGTTAAATGGATTCTTTTTTAAATCGCCATTATAAGCGGCGTTGGTGACCAGTCCGACAATGATTCGTTTCGGCACTTGACCTAGAAACACATTGTCCAAAGTTTTGCTCCTCACTCCAAACGGCAGTGTGAATGTTTTCAATTCCACTCTAGTGATTGGGTATTTAGCTGTGCCGGTCTGAAGCGTCTTGCTGTGCGCCAACAGTACAGTGGGGCTAACTTTACACCTTCGTATCCAGAGATTCGCATCAACAATGTGCACCTTGTAGTCACCATCATCCGACATAATGGAGAAGGAATCTTTTGATCGGATCAGTTTAAAACGCAGTTCCACACCGTTCAACAGGAACTTGTTCTGATTACACATGTCCACATGTAGGCGACCGAGCATATCGATTTCACGACTTTTATTTGTCATTTTTCGTCTCGCCTTTAGTCCATCGTTATCGTCCAGAGTATTGTCCATATAGCCGGCATCGTCCGCGTTCCACAATCCACATGTTAAATGTGATTTCCTAGCATCATATCCGTAATTCAGCAATGTTTCAATATACGCTCGATATGCATAAGTGTTGTTTTGTGGTGTGACCAGTTTCTGATTCATACTCATATCGACTTGACTGAATAACGTGTGCAGCCAATTGTTGACTGGGCCAATTTTGTTCGATTCATCGGCATCTGCGATTGCCGCTCCTGTCGACTTGACAATAGACGCTGTAACTTCCAACATTGTTTGCGAAAGATCGGTGTATTCTTCGCCGTTGCCGGGCACAACAAACTCGATGGGCGAATCATCAGTCAGTGTGGAGATTGGTTTGTACTGAATCCATTTGCCGCTCTCGATACTGGTCTGCGTCGGCGGTAGGGAGAATAAGTCCAATTCCGTCTTGACGCATTCACACGACTTTTGATGTAGAAACGACATTGCTAGCGTGTGTGTTAATTGAATATATCACGTACGGAAGTTCTCCTCACTGCTTTCCTCGTCTTCCTTCTAACTGTCCTTCTCTTCTTGCTGCTGCTCTTGCCCTTCTTCTTGGACGACGACGACCTTCCTCGAAGGAGTTTCGTCAAAGACTGCGGTGTGACACGACGGCCGCCGAACATGGCGCGCTTCGCGTTCCTCTTACGCGAGAGTCTCGCGTTAGTCTTTCGCGCAGGAGTAGCGCGTCGGTGTTTCGCGGTATTCTTTCGCGTTACGCGACGGTGTTTCGCGCGAGAGCCACCGCCGCCACTTAGCACACGTTGAAGTTTGCCGTCCGCCCTGCGTTTTAGCGAGTCTGTAAACTGGCTGAAATGATCTCTAGCGGCTTCTTTGGGATCCCGCTGGTGCATGGCCATGTCGCCCAAGAATCCAACACCGGATTTCAACGCCTCTTTGGCTACAGCAGAGGCTCCCGACTTGAGTAGCGGTGTGATGGTGCGGAACATACCGCCTAGGAAACTGCCAATTCCATGTCCGCGCTGGTAGGGTGCACCGCGAAATACCCTATCGATACTGCCGCCGGTCTGCTGCAACTGTTGGCGACGGTAGTAAGCCAAGTAGGGATCGTTTGTATTCATAATTGCTGAGCTACTCTTTTGAAATGAAGCTTCACGTACGACGTCCCAAAGAGGAATGACGCTTTTTTACTAGCGTGATCCCTTAGGTCAATATCGATCGTTTCAAATGTTCCTTTCATAACTGGCGCATAATGAGGACTGATGAAATGCACAGTCTTATGCGCGCCGTGTGTGTAGTTATCTCTGTCAATGTTGATAATCTTCAAAAGTGGCGCTGTAGTGTCGCCAATCAGCTGCGGTTCAATCAGATCACAATACACGTACAAGTGTGTCGGCAGTCCCATAGTCAGATTTGGTGGCCATATCGCTGTGAGGTCATTTGTCAAAACGTTCTCGTACGGATCGAAACCCAACTGGAGAGACAGCGCTTCGGTGAAATGCACTTTGCTTATACCGTCCACCATTGTCGTGATCTTGACTCTGTCCTGCTCTTTGTCATACTCAAAGTACAAGTACTGGGTTACATCCTTCGCTTTATTGATCATTTTCAATAAATCGGTTATGTTCTTGTAATAACCGGGTTTCATCTTTAGCATAATGTGCTCGACGCTGAGTGTGACGGGTATACTCGGCAGAACGAGTTTATAGTCGAGCCAAATACACGATTCCTCGTCCACAGTCATAAAGGAACATGGATAATGCGCTTCGACCAAAGCCATCTCCCACTCGCCATCGCCTTCTAATCGAATTTGTCTCGGCAGATGTGTAGTGTACTTGGACACTGTGTTTTTTGGAAAATAATCCTTTGAGCTGTTGCTGGGCAATGTCAAATAGAACTGGTTGCTATTAGGCATTTTGCAAATCTTGCGCTCCTACCCAAGAATTGAACTCGTCTCCGTAACCTGCCCACTTGACGAAATAACGCTTACTGCGACCACGACCCTTAGCGTCTAGTATTTCAGCAATCTTGAACAGATGGTCGTTGTATATTGTCACTTTTTGTAATTCGTATTCGTAAAACTGTCCAGTCACTTGTTCACCGTTGAGATCCGACAAAGTGTACATTGGTAGAGGCATCAATGTGTTTACACGACGCACCACAAACACTTCTTTACTCCAATTAGTCTCGTAACCTTTTGCGAATGTACCCTTCTCCTTAGATATGCGCACTGTGGTGCCAACTGTCAGTTTTGCCTTAACACGACGCGGTATCTTAACGAACATGCGACGCCATACCTGATGCAATATTCGCTTATTGTCAACAGTCACATCGACTGGTCGTATTCTGTTGCCTAGACTCTTGTGAGCGCTGTTGTTGTATGCGCTAACCAGTTTGTCCAACGCATCTACATAACGATATGTGTTTTTGTAAGTCAAATATCGCCACATGCGTGTTTTCAAAGTGCGATTCACGCGTTCCACTACGGCCGCTTTAACATCTGGGTTTTGTGTAGTGACATAGATGATTCCGTATTGTTTGAATAACCTTTTCGTCTTGGCACCGGTGAATTCAGTACCTTTGTCAGTTTGTAAACAGCGAGGTGTGTCGGTCGCTTCGGCAAATATCTCCTCGAAAGCGTTGGCCACTTCAGCTCCTTCTTTCCGCCTCAACGTCCGCACATACAGGTGTTTGCTAAACACGTCTATTACAGTCAGTAGGTAGTTGACGCCGTCGTTGTGTTTACTAAGACCACGCATATCGTTCAAGTCCGCTTGCCACAATTCAAATGGACCATACACTATGTAAGGATTGCGCGGGAAACGCTTACGTGCTGGTTTGTGCAATGTGTAAGTGTCCTGTGTTTGTAACCATTCAATCACTTTGCGTTTTGAAACTGGTTTTGCAGCTCGCGCTAAAGGAGCTACACCGCCATACGACGAAGGTTCGATGGGATTGTAATACAAACGCTCCATAATACTGAAAACCTATCCTGTGTACGTTTCCCACTTGTCCAAATTTGACGACGGCTTGTTTCTAGTTAGAAGATCAAACTGCCCTGTCGGTGTAGATGTTACACGTTTTCCTCTTGCCGATCGAAGCCGATTTACTAGCGGTGTTCTCAGTATTGATTCAGTTGGCGTGTCTTCCACGTCATCGTCTGATCCTTCTCCTCCTGTGAATGATGATCGATATTCGGCATTTATTTCCTTTAGTGCTCTTAGATTATTCATATAGTCCTTTGGCACGTTCATCGCTTTCAATGCGTTGAGCACTTCCCGCCATCCTGGCGGTATGTAATCACGCATACGCACCTTTACTATGCAATTTAAGATATCCACTAGATTTGAGTCTGGGATTTTTACACCGTTGATGTACACTGAATAGCCACTGTCCCAACTGATTAAGCTGCCGTCACGTTTCATGAAACGTAAAAGATTGCGGGCATCAGATCTGTAAGTTTTGGAAAACGTTTCCACAATCTCTTCCACTGGACCACCTTCCGCAGCGGGGTGCGATCGTTGACTATGTTCAAGCCCACCCGTCTCCACGATTGGTATGCTAATCGGTTGGCGTCTATTCTCTGCAATATGCAAGAAGCGATGTAACGCTTGTTTGTACAATTTCCACTTTTCACTATCGTCCATACGTTTGTTATTCAATATTTGTTGCATCTCCGCGTCGAGGCTGTTTTCACTGGATAGATTAGTCGGTCTGTTATCCGTAGCATTTGATTGCAGTCGATCAATCAACTCTTGCGGCACAACTACCATCTTCTTTGCATGTTCCATATTTGCACTAATGGCTAGCTACTTTTCTAAAGTGTAACTTCACGCACGACGTTCCAAAGTGGAATGGCAAATGATTACCAATGTTATCTCTTAAGTCAATTTCCACACTGTCAAAAGATCTATTCATAACAGGCACATAGTGCGGATCGATGAATGATGTTGATTTATGCAATCCGTATACATAAGTAGACGTGGATATATTGACAATTTTCAATAACGGTGCGACTGTATCGCCGACCATCTGCGGCTCGACTAAATCACAATACACGTACATGTGTGACGGTAAGCCAAGACGAATGTTGGGCGAACGGATGCTTTTGTTAACTGCATCACCTTCCAGCGTCAATTCATTCGGATCGAACCCCAATTGAAGCGCTAACGTTGGACTTAATGTAATTTTTCCAACATCAGTTCCCATCGATACTTCAATGAATTTGTTGTATGAGTTTTCAACGGTGAACTTTACACCAAAAGTAATCGCTAGTTCTTGTGAATTGATATGATCACACAATTCTTGAATATTTGCGTAATCACCAGTCTTCAATTTAATTCTGTGGTTTTGTTTTGGAGTAGCAGACACTACCGGCGTTACATCGGCAGTGCTGTCCATAACCCGCGCCAACGCTTCTATGTTCACTTTTGCTTCCTTTTGCGGTTGTATGCAAATGTCAATTGTTTCGTCATTACCGACAGATAGAAATGTCATTGGATAGTGCGCTTCCACAAGTGCAATTTCCCAGTCGCCAGCGTCCAGTTGAATAGCTCTCGGCAAATGTGTTATATAATTTGCAACTGTGTTTTTCGGATAATACTGCATCGAACTGTTGCTGGGCAGTGTCAAATAGAACTGATTGTTGATGCCAGTCATTTTTATCTACTCAGTGCTGCTTGTAGTACTGCGCTCAAAAGTAATGGTATAAAGATTCCACCGCCTTTTTGTATGAGATACTTTCGTTTCTTTGACCAGCCTTCGCCGCGTTTCACCAATCGACGTAGCGTCGCCTTGTGTTTGCTTAGCTGACTTTTACTCTTCTTCGCCAGAGGAACGTTACCTCGCAACACGTTGTATGCGCACTCACACACTGAGCGAATGCGGCTCTTGTCACACACCTTTAACAGTGCCTTCCGCTCCTTGGGTGTTGCGTGTATGAAAGCCGTAAGCAGAGCTGCGTCCTTCCGCAAGCACGACATGATTACTACTGATGGCGAAATTACCTTTTCTTTGGCAAGTACACATAGTTGGTAGAATCGTCTGGAAATATGCAACTTCGTATTCGCATATTCTCGTCTGTTGATTGTTTCAAGTCTATCAGTAGGTAGCCGTGTGGATTCCTCGTAGCGTCAGCGTACGCCTCCTCGATGAATTTCGGGCTGTCTGGATATATTTGTCTGGCCAAGTACCTAATCTGAACTCTATCTCTAGGATTCTTAAAACACACAATGTAATGCGCATTCAGTGAGATGTCCCTCTGCCCACGTCCTTGATGAAACAAATTTTGTGTAATGAAAAACACACTAATGTTGCGATGATGGCAACCTTTTGTGAAAAGATCCACGACACGGTTGTCGGCCTCACGCATCATATCGTCTATAATCACAAGTATCGGCTCGTTACCAGAAAAATCCTCCAAGTTTGGTAGACCTTCTACGTGGTTAATGGTGACATTTTTCGAGTCACCACCATCACCACCACCACTACCATAATGCCAGTTTATACTGGTAAATGGCGTGTCACACATTTCTGTAATGTGTTTTATAAACTTTGACACAAACTGTGACTTGCCACAACCCGAAGGTCCCGCCACAATGGCTGAGAACGGATGTTTCCACATCAAGCCCATGATTACTACTGAGCTACTAAACACCTCACAGTTACCATACTCACACTCTTAAACTTACTACCAAAGGACATTTTTGGGGTTAAGTGAAATAAATAACACAGTGGTTATGTTCTGAACGTGACTATAAGTATTGACTACGAAAACTAATTTACAAAGGTATTAACAAAATCTTCAAGTCTTGCTTTACATAAACTCCAACGGTGTGAATCTGCTATTGGAACCCCTCGGGCTGCGCTTCACCAAGCGAAGGCGTTCTCCAAACCCGCTGTTGTAGCGCTCGATGTCGGTGTTGCTCAGGACCTCGTTGAAGCGCCTAGGCAGGTAGACTCGCAGAAAGAAGTCATCCCCGACCTGCCCCTCCAGGATCACGATGATTGTCTCGCCAAAGGGTGTAGTGGCTCGCTCCATCGCAGTGATGAGATAGCCGCATTCCTCTCGGAGATCGGCTATCCTGGTGTAGAGCGGAGAGTCAGACTTGCAGTTGTTGAGGGTAGCTCTAAGGTCCGCGGTTGCTGCAGTGCCGTTCACGCCCGGAAACTCTAGCTTGAAAGTGCTGCTGCTCGACATCTCTAGTAGTAGTAGTTGGAGTAGGTCTATGTGAGGTGGTGGTCTGGTGGCGAATGATGTTCAATCGGGCGGGGCCCCGCCTTATAAACCCTCGCCGCCATTTTCTTCTACGTGGGTGGTCCGAAGGGTCGGGTGCAGGTGTTCACACAAAAAACCGACGCGTCGAGACCTGTCTGGGAATGCGGATGCTCTAGTTGAATGCCGACGCCACTCGTTGTTTCTTCCTCACAGCTCGCTTCTTAGGCATTGGCTGCGAAACTGCACTGCGTTGTGTAACAGTTTGAGTTAAGCCTGTAATTTTCGGTACTCCTGTTGATTTATAGATCCACATGTTTTCCACTTTATCAACTACTTGTTTAACACTTTGGTGCATTTCACCATCTTTGTCCAAAAATAAACCGCACATGAACACCATATCTGTACCATCGTACATTTCCATTTTCAATAAAATTTGTCCTTTGTTTCCCGGGTTTTGAACTGCGAAAGTATTCCCATCGTCCATCCATGACACTATGGGAGAATCATCTGTTGGTTTTGGCACCCATCCTGGTTTCTTGGTTTCCACTTCGATGGGAGTTGGCCTCCTTCGTCTCTTGCAGGCAGTGGTCGGTTTTACAAATGACGACTGAGGTGATGCCAACGTCTGATCACTAGCATTATTGTTCATAACCTCAATCTCCTGAATAAACGATTTGATATAGTCGTCCGCAGAAGCGTAAGCGTCCATGTTCACGTCCTTACCGTGCGACTTCAACCGTACTACTGACTGGTGGTGCGTCTGCTCACCCTTGAAGTAAACTGTACGCACTCGCTGTCAGACAATATTTCTGTTTGGCGTTCGCTTTTATTCACCCGCTGAAGTCAACTGTTACGTTACGGTGACGATCGATCTCGATGACGTTGTCCAGTTCGGCGTACACTATACAGTTGACGGTCTCGGACAACGCTTTGGAGAATCCGATTTCGATACGTAGATTACCGTTGCGCAGGAGATTCCAGTGACTCGACTCAGCCGCGGACATGTCCGGTGTCAAGTCGAACGCCATAAGACAATTACCGTACGGATAGTCACCTCTCTTGATCTCATTACCTGCGTCGGAGAACTGGATTCCGGTGCCAGTGACCAATGTGTAATAAGAGAGTATATACGTCTCACTGTTCAATGTGTAAACGGGCTGTAACGGTTTGGCCGGTACTTGTTCACCGTCCACGTACAATGCGAGATAATTCATATCGTAGTGTTGAAAGTTGTAGGGATTCTTCTTGAAATCTCCGTTGAACGCAAGATTACTGACCAGTCCAATTATCACACGTTTCGGTAACTGACCGAGAAATGCGCTGTCTAAAGCTTTACTCATTATACCGGAGGGTAGTGTGAAGGATTTCACTTCCACACGCGTGATCGGATACTTGGCCGTGCCGGTCTCGAGAGTTTTGCTGTGCGCCAACAATACGCTCGGATTGATCTTACATCGACGTACGAAAAGACTAATCTCTTTAATTGTCACCTTGTAGGTAGTTAGCGTTTTGGACATTATACAAAACGAGTTTCTGGATCTGTTAAGTTGCAATCGCATCTCGACACCGTTCAACATGAATTTGTTCTGATTGCACAGATCGATGTGCAATCGACCGACCATATCGCAAACATCGCTTTCTTTCGTGTGATCGCGACGCTTTTTCAATCCCTCGTTCAATTCGTCACAATCGTCCATTAGTCCGGCCGAATCTTCAAAAAACAGCTCGCTAGTCAGGTGCGAATTCTTCGCACTACATCCGTAGTTCAATAGGTTTTCCAAGTAGGCACGGTAAGCGTACGTGTTGTTTTGTGGTGACACCAGTTTATGATTGAGATAGAGATCCACTTGACTGAATATCGAGTGGAGCCAATTGTTCACCGGGCCCACCTCTTTAGCAGGTTGCCCACCGTCCGCTTTAGTGTCGTCCTGTTTCACAATAGCGGCTTTCACGTGTAATAACGTTTGTGTCAGGTCCGTGTACTCGTCACCGTGACCGGGTATTACAAACTCTATTGGCGAATCGTCCGTCAGCGATGAGATCGGTTTGTATTGAACCCATTTACCGCTCTCGATGCTGGTCTGCGTAGGCGGTAACGAAAACAAGTCCAGTTCAGTCTTCACACATTCACACGATTTCTGATGAATAAACGACATTGTTATCGAATTAATGTAGACGTCCGTCTTCGAAGAAGTCTATCAAGAGACTGTGGCGTGTCGCGACCCGCGCACCGCTTAGGGGGAGATTTTCGCTCCCCCTAACACATAATGGCTTAGGGGGAGATTTTCGCTCCCCCATACGTCAGGAATTGTTGAAGACTAGAACAAGAATGAGACCGTGACAACTGGTGTTCTGTTGATTTAATTACTAGGGGGAGATTTTCGCTCCCCCTAACACATAATGGGTTAGGGGGAGATTTTCGCTCCCCCATACGTCAGGAATTGTTGAAGCCTAAAACAAGAATGATACCGTGGGTGTTTGACAACTGGTGATTTATTGCTCGGAATTCGACGCGGGTGGTCTATAATGGGTTCCTGGAAGGGTCGCGTCGCCCTCCCGTCGGGGTATCAAATTACAGCATCCGCATTCCCAGACAGGTCTCGACTTGTCGGTTTTTTGTGTGAACACCTGCACCCTCCAGTCGAGGTATCAAATTACAACATCCGCATTCCCAGACAGTAGACTGGACGCGTCAGTCGGTTGTGCGAACAGCTGCCTCGGTGCAGAGTACTTGAAGGGGGGTGTATCGATACACCCCCCTTTGCAGTATATGTTCAAAGCATTGCAATTATATTCTCCTTAAAATTTTCATTCACTGTTAGTTCAATTGACCGCAAGCGCTGATGGGCTAGCTCTGTTGGTTGTAGCGTTACCCTGTTCAACTCTTGTATTAATTATCCAAAGTATGTCATGCGGGTACTGAGAATACTCGGCTTGACGAGGAGATTCCAAAAATGCAAAAAAAAAAAAAGGTCAAAAGTGTGGTGCGGGCCCCTTTTTTGTAAACATCATCCAAAGTGTACGATGTGGGTACTCAAATGACTCGGCTCGACTAGACGAACAAGAATCTGCAATCAGAATTCAAATCCGAGGTTAGGTTAGGTTAGGTTAGGTTAGGTTAGGTTACGTTAGGTTAGGTTAGGTTAGGTTACCTTAGGTTAGGTTAGGTTACGTTACGTTAGGTTAGGTTAGGTTAGGTTAGGTTAGGTTAGGTTAGGTTAGGTTAGGTTAGGTTAGGTTAGGTTAGGTTAGGTTACGTTACGTTAGGTTAGGTTAGGTTAGGTTAGGTTAGTATTCGCAACAACAAAAATTCGAAAAAAAAAAATTCGAAAAAAAAAAATTCGCAAAAAAAAAAATTTCGCAAAAAAAAATTTGGCAAAAAAAAAAAATTCGCAAAAAAAAATTTGGCAAAAAAAAAAAATTCGCAAAAAAAAAATTTCGCAAAAAAAAATTCGCAAAAAAAAAAAATTCGCAAAAAAAAAATTCGCAAAAAAAGTTTGCAAAAAAAAATTCGCAAAGTGTCACAGACGAGACCTCGGGGGGGGGGGGGGTGCTCCTCCTGACTCCTCCTGCCCTCGGAGACTCCATTCTTCCCTACTAATTAGTTATTTTCCTACATCGATTTGAGCAGTGAAATGTTGTATGCATCGGAGATATTTTTATTTTTGTAAAAATGTGTTTATCCGTTGTTTTTTTATAAGCCATATTTGTTCTGTATTTCACATAAAAGACCGTACTTAATGAAATAAAATATTTTGCTCATTTTTCGTGTGTAGGAGGGATCCTTTTGGCTGTTTTAAATCATAGTGCGTCATTAGGGTAATGCCCCTTTGTCCGGCACTGCTACAAAGTTGTTCTTAAGGGTACAGGATACTCAATATTTTACTACAGAATGTACCATATTTTTGTTCTAATGAGCATTTACTTAGCTAATTATATTTTATCACAGAACGGAAGAACACGGAGGAGGAAACACGTCTGCTTTACTACTCTAAAAAGGTATACTAAACCATACAAGATAACGTCACGGCAATGAATCATTGGCAACAGAACACTTAAGCCTTTGCAATATGGTATTTGAAGCTCAATTTGTTTGGTAGCCATTGTAATTATAATACCGAATATTTTATATGTTTTTAAGCGTTTTTAAGCTCAATAAGTCCAAATAACTACAGGAGTTACTGAGCAAATATTTTGAAGAAAATGGGTCTATCCGAACAAATTTTAAAAAATTAAAAAACCGTTAAGGGCTTATTCTCGTTCCAATGAGGTTTGGCCCTAATTACCTTCAACATTTCCATGTTAATTATAAACTTACTAGACCGATTGAGCAAATATATGATTAAAAGATAGCAGGCAATTCACTATAGTCAGAAACAAGCCTACACTTTCAATCCTGTATGTCCTTTGGGACTTAACTGCTCCGTCGGCCTTTAACATTTTAATTTATTCATCACTGGCGTTAGAAGTTAACTGAACCGATTAAGCATACATTTATTAGGAGGATAGTTAATTCATCAGAATAAAACCTTTGTCTACTCCTGCTCAAAAAATGCTTTACCAATTGTTGGAACCATAGAATTTATGGGTTAATACATGTGTTTTAATCTGGCCTCATCCATGGAAAAATATTGTATTGTATAGAAAGATATTCGTAAAAAACTGAAATTGGGGTTATGGTTAGTATTTGTAAGTAAAACAAAAAAACATAACAGCTGTTCAAAAGCAACCATTCAGTTGTAAAAATAACAGTCACTTAGTAAAGTATCATGTGATTTTTGTGAGAATAGTGATTAAAACCAATGTATATGTAACTTTAAATATAAACATGATTATTTTATGTATACATTGCGAGAACCATTCAAACTGAAGATGAAGTATAAAAGAGTTGTGCACAAAATGAAAAGAAACTAGCAAATAAGCGAATCAAATACGCTCTCATGGAGAGGAAACGTGAATATAAGTACTAGCTTTTGAGCAAAGCTCTGTCCTCCAGGTGCTTTAACAAATTTAACCAACTTCTCAAACATAAAATTGTACTGTGATCGCGAGCGAAGCCGCGACGGGCTACTAGTATTTTTTAAAGTATAATTATAATAACTGTAAACAACTACAATAAAATGTGATGAAATATACTTTAAATTTTAAATGTTTGTTATGGGGTTTGTACTTGCCACTAGCCATAATGGTCCTGGTGCTGGAAATCAATATATCAAACGCATTGAAAAACAAGACCAGATATATCAGAACAGCGCAAACTCTAGGCTGTGATTAGTTAAAGTTTGGGATTTCAAAAAAGGAACACAAGATATAATGTAAACTAAACAGTTATGAATTAAACAATAGACAACTGCTGCCTTCCTCACCTTCCCCTAAGGTCCTTACTACCAAAAGAGACCGATGTTCGATGGTAAGTTAATGACAACTGACAGTTAGGACAATTTAAACTCGCGAGAGAGAGACCTCCGTTATATTGTAAATACTCTTAGTAACATAAATAAACACAATATCAAATATTGTTTGAAATATATGTAATTTAAATGGTATCAACAATGTAAAATTGCATACAAATGTTTATATTTCTTAAAAGAATACTATATTCTAACACATTTATGAACATCAACATTTAATAATCATATCTAATTATCAAATTAACCTTGATTTTTTTAGCAAATATTTTTCACTGTTACTATTTTTAACCACATCATCTAAAGAGTTCAATAATCTTATTGATTTTGTATGAAAGGAATTCTTGTAAATAACTGATCTGTGTCTAGGAAATTGTAAAATATTTTCACCAAAACGTTTCTCTCTTAAATGAACATCTCTCATAAATCTATATTTCTCAAACAGATATGACGGTTCTTGCCGTTTCAGAGTCTTTTATGCTAACATCAGAATATTATATTCAAGACTTTCTGTAATTTTTACACACCTAACCGTTTATAATAGAGAGTTACATATTAATGCATGTAATCGTAATTTAAATATGTACCCAACACAAGCATCTGAGCTCTTTTAAGTTTACATGGCTCTATTAATAATGCTTGTGTGGCATTAATATGACAAAACGCTGCACTGGCGTAATCAAACAAAGGAAACACTAAGATTAATATTAACATTTTCGTAACTTTTCACAACGATTAAAACACAAACGTTTAAATTGATTGACATTGGTAGACTTTTTTATTAATATAATTAACCTGATCCAACCATGATACATTGTTCATAATTCTTAAACCAAGGTTCTTGAAAGAAGTCTCATATTCTAAGTTTGAGTTATCAATTATCACTTTAGGTTTATTTTCAGCGTTTACAATATTCAAAAGTCGAATAGTGCCTAAAATCATTGGTTTGCACTTGGCTATATTTAATTTCAGACCATGATCATTGCACCACCCCAGTAGTGTATTCAAATCACCGATTAAGGCATTATTAATATATTTTACAGATGCATTTATATACAATTGTAAGTCATCCGCATAACGCATTGATTTAGTAGAAACTAACGAATCAAAAATGTTGTTTATGTATAATGCAAATACGAGGGTCATCCAGAAAATAAAGAACGTTTGCTTACTGCACCTAGCACAGCTCCCCCATCACCGCCATTGCATGTGTGGCAGTCCACTCACCTCCCCACAAAAGTATGAGCCGAGTCTCATTGCTATGCGGTCACCTGTCTTATTTCTACAGCTATTCAAAATGGAGGCTGCAATCGAAAATCCCGCCAAATATGAAATACGCAGTATTATTCAGTTTCTGAATTTAAAAATGTTCGGGAATATATAATTTTTTTAGAAAAACACCAAAGAAAGTTTATCGTGAAAGTGCAAACAAGTCTTCAAGTTGAATATTCAGGGGAATCAATGATGCAACCGGTTTAATGAAAGAAAATCCATCGTGAACGACGAGGATCGGCGTGACAGGTCATTGCTCGTTAAAGATGATTTGAAAGAAAGACTTGAGGAAAATTTGAGGAAAACAGCTGCTAAAATCCTAGCACATTACATCAATTTAAGAACTTGTTTTTTTGCTTTTTCACCATAAAATTTATTTGGTGTTTTCAAAAAATGTCTAGGTCTGGGCATTTTTTAACTCAGAAACATAATAACACTGCGTATCTCATATTTGGCGGGATTTTCGTTTGCCGCCGCTAATTTAAATCGCTGTAGAAATAAAATGTGTGACCGCACAGCAACGAGACTCGGCTCATACTTTGGTGGGGAGGTGAGTGGACTGCCTCACTCGCAATCGTGGTGATGGGATAGCTGCGCTAGGTGCAGTAAGAAAACGTTCTTTACTTTTTGGATGACCCTCGTAACTTAGCAGATAAGGTGGAACCTTGTGTAACCCCTAAATTACATTTACAATTAGATAATAAAACTCTTCTGGTCTTAACCCTTTGCTGTCTATCCACCAAATATGAATCAAACCAATGTACCACACTATCACTAAATGAAAACGTTCTAAGGATTGACAGTAAAAGTTTATTATGGACACTATCGAAGGCACGAGAAAAATCTAACAAAACTATAATAGTCAATTCATGATTGTCCATTGCTCTTCTGATATCGTCAGTAATAGATACTAAGGCAAGTTGAGTAGTATAATTATATCTATAACCAGATTGGTATTTATAAAGCAAATTATTATTACAAATAAACTTTAAAAGTTGTTGAAAAACAAGCTTATCACAAATTTTCCCAAACACTCATAAAATATTAATAGGTCTACAATGTTTAACATCACTTGGGCTTGACACCTTAGGCAGCGGCAAAATCAAAGCTTGTTTTCATTGACTTGGATACACAGAATTACATAGAGAAAAATACAAAATATGACATAGTACTTATTTTATTTCGCCAAAGACCATTCTTATTAGTTTAATATGCACACCATCATTACCTACAGCGTTGGATTTAATATATATATATATATATATATATATATATATATATATATATATATATATATATATATATATATAGAGAGAGAGAGAGAGAGAGAGAGAGTATGTTGCGGTAAATTGTATGAGTGTTGCGGTAATTTTTTTAAATAAAATTTGTCAATACGATTCTGAAAACTGTGAGAGCTCGTACACTCAAATCCTTTCATAATACACGGATCAACTGTGTGACGGATCGGTGGGATTTGTTGCAATTCTGCCGCGGACGCTATCTGTTGACCAACGTCAAAATATTCAACAGTTTGGCAGCTGCAAATCTTTGTTGAAACAGGATCATCCCATTACTTTAAGGGTTTAACGGCAATATTGTTTTGTATGCAACATTTCAGCATGTACCTGTTATTCAACAGGTACATGCTGTACCTGTTGAATAACAGGTACAGCATCATTTCTTAAAATTATTTTATGAAACCCATGAATGCACCCTATTCCAGACATTAAATCGGGATAATTATTCAAAATATCACTACTATCGCAATGAACCTTATCAGATTCATCTTTGAGCTTACTAGGCCCTGGCCTATTCTCAACTAACTCTGACATAGACCCTAAGCCTACCCAGTGTTTTTTAGAGAGTTCACTCTCTTTATCAAGTCCAGTTCAACTGAATCTGATAGACCTAAAATGCATGGGGCTTTAGCTTTCACCACATAAAATACTAAATGGTGGTTTCTGTTTTTATGAACTACATTTACCTGTTACATTTAACCTCTGGCCAGTGTAAGAGGTTAAGTTCACGTCAGTGCTAGCCATTTTGACATCTGTACACAAAGAATGGAATACATGTTGATTTAATGATATTAATCTCGGCTCCACTCTATTTTAAAGATCACAGGATGACTTCCACCATTAATTCAACATTCCACTGATTACGGTTTTTAGTTGACACACAGTGAATCGTATTAATAGAGCCTACAAATTAATCATCATCACTAGCATTTACATTATCATCAATACTACTTACATTTTTCGTTTTACACTGATTTGCAAAGTGATTCATGATACCACATTTACCACAACGTTTAGCAAAAGCAGGGAATTTCCCATTCAAATTGTGATTATAACCACATTTAAAACACTTTTTAACAGAATTACCAACACCACCGAACTTTCTCAATGAACCAAAATTGTTTGAAGTTGACGACCGGCCATTTTTATTGTTGAAGTTCCTGAAGCTCGCCGTTGAAGTTGATGGTGGGGGACGATCAGCTGATTGAAAATTGGTTGAAAACGTAACTCTGCGCCTGCGCTGGTTGCTCTTGCTCTGACGCCGGATTGCATCTGACGTCATCGTGACGTTGTTGCCTTGCCGATCCTGCTTGCAGGAAATGTCGATTTTGTGTATGTCGGAACCTGCATCTGCGGAACAAATTTCCTGCAACTGTTTATTTGTGGTTTCAGCCGCTCTGCAAACTTCCAAGGCTTGATCTAAGGTTAAGTCCTTGGTTCTTAATAAACGATCTTTAAGTGTTCTGTCCTTTATCCCTAAGATTAAACGATCTTTAATAAGACTATCCTTCAAAGTACCGAAGTCACACGTACTACTTAGGTCTCTTAAATCAGTAACGTAACTATCAATATTTTCATCTATCTTTTGTTCTCTTAAAAAGAAAATATGTCTCTCATAAGTCACATTTTTGGTAGGGATAAAATAGCTAGCAAACTTGGAAAGAACTACACTAATGTAGTTTTTGTCTTCAGTTTCTGAATATGAAAAATTGTAGAAAATCTTGAGTGCACGATCTCCTATAACTGACAGTAGAAGGGCAATTTGATATTCACTGCTCTCTTTGTTACTTTTACTAGCAGTCATATAAATTTCAAATTTTTGTTTAAAAAATGACCAGTTTTCAGCCATATTACCTGCCCAACTCAGCTCGGAGGGTACCTTAATTGACGGGGCCGCATTTTGTACCACAATGGCGGCGGTCGTTGTCGTTGAGCTTGCTTTTCCTTCACTTTTGGTAGATTTTTTTCAACTTCGTCTTCCTTTCCCATCGTTGTAAATTTCAAAATAGTTCACAATATAATACTTATTAAGATCACGCACTTTACTGAATGTACTTTTGTGTTAAAGACTTTCACTGGATTTAACCATTTTCGAACTGCGCCATGTCATATGGCGGGTCGCACAAATAAAAGATGTGTTTTTCTGCTCTGAACACAGGATTTATTCTGACCAGGTTACATGAATTAGGGGACACGCAAGTCACCCTTATCTTTGACCTTTGGTCCTCCGACGTAACATAAAAAAAACTTCTAACATTTAAAATCAACTAAACTAAACGATTATATCACATAAATTTTAGGAAATCTAATTTTAGTTTACACCATTGGATTTGCCTTAAAGAAACGAAAAATTTGGTGTTTTTACCATTTCTCTACGTCAATTGGTTACCGAGATGTTGAAAGTGCTAAACACAGCACGTTGTCCAATGTTATTCTTATGGAGAATAAGAAAAATTTTATATCTCGCTTATTTATAAACCTATCCGGACGAAACTTGGTATATGGCTTCATTTCGTTGTGGTCTATTGATAATTGTTCAAAAAAACAAAATGTTGCCGATGGTTCCCGTAAAAATTAAAATATTATATTTCCCTTAATTATGAACTTAATAAAACTTGAGTAGGGTGCTATGGCCGGTTCTGGACCACTTTAGCAAACTGAGGAGCCGAGGAGCCCCCCCCCCGTGACGTCATCCCCCCCCGTGACGTCATCCCCCCCCGTGACGTCATCCCCCCCCCGTGACGTCATCCCCCCCCCGACCCAACCCGATCCGGACCCCCCCCCGTGTTGTTTACTTTCCTTGTTTGTCACCGGTTTTTTCCCCCATTACGGGATGTTTACTGCTTCTCCGCACGTTAACGCTCATTCCACAAGCAGAATGTCGACTGTAACATACACTTTGTGGAACCACCAGGTCATCCAGGACGTGATTGGCCTGGTGGAGGTTGCAGTCTTGGACCGGTTGGTCATTTTGAGATGGGGGTGCCTGGGCCCGGACGGGCGCAATCATTTTATGAGGCGGCGATACGTCGCCAACCAACCCGGTCACCTGGAGGAGGTGCAGCAACGCCTCCACAACTTGATTGCAAATGAGGAGGTGGCCCTCCTCTGGGTTAAAGTTATTCCTTTGGTTTAAGCTTATCATTATATTGTATTGTAAGTTTTTCATTCTTCATATATTGTATAACATTCATGAATCATCTTAGATTTAAGCATCACATTTATTGTATTGTAAGTTTTCATTATTCATATATTGTATAACATTCATGAATCATCTTAGATTTAAGCATCACATTTATTGTATTGTATCAATGAAATAAAATTAAAAAAAAAAAAACAAAAAAAAACAAAAAAAAACAAAAAAAAACAAACAAACAACAAAAACAAAGTGACAAGTTTAGCAAGCTGATGATTGAGAGGACCAGCCCTGTGCCGACCCCCCCCCCCCCCGACCCCCCCCCCCGACCCCATCATCCCGGTTTTATTATTTTGTTTATTGCATTTTATTTTTGTTTTTTGTTTGTTTTTTGTTTGTTTTGTTTTTTTTTTTGGACAAAGGAAGCATTTATTTATCAACAAAAAACTTATAACTATTCCTCGTTATCGGCCACCTCCTCTTGTTCCTCCAAGCGGTCCAATTCCTCATCTAGTTCACGCAGCCTGCCATCGCCAATGTGTTTCGTGCTGCGGCTCAACCACCCACACTCGGTCAACGTCGTCCTGAAGCGCCTGTCGCTCCAGGTACACTTGTCTCGCAGTCCTCGGTGGTGGTGGAGGGTCCTCAGACGAGTCGGACTGAGGCGATGGAGGCGGTGATGGAGACGGTGTGGGCTGAGGCGATGGAGGAGGAGGAGGCCGCTGCAGCCCGCTAGGCCCAGGCTGAGGCGATGGAGGAGGCCGCTCCAGATCCCGTATTTGCTGCGCAAACGTTTGTTCTAATAGAGCCTCTTGCTCCAACTCATCTACGAAATTTG
This sequence comes from Allygus modestus, assembly GCA_963675035.1. NCBI lineage: Eukaryota > Metazoa > Arthropoda > Insecta > Hemiptera > Cicadellidae > Allygus > Allygus modestus. The sequence goes on along the minus strand of OY776115.1, from coordinate 27,988,722 downwards.
CATTTTCAAGTGCAAACTCGTAGTCATAGTCTGTCATATCATCCTCCCACGGAGCAGCCATGCTTAACGACTGAGCGAGAGCCTGTTTGTGTAGGAGATAAATCGGACTTGTTATTGTTGGGGAACTTCCCTAGTAAACACATTTGGACCCCCCCCCCCACCCGGATATTTTTCCAATACATGCCGTTTGCTTTCCTTGTTTATCGCCTACGTGATGTTTACCGCGCGCGCCTCCGCTTTCACCCGCCGGTTTCTCCAGGTCTTAATCATTCTTACTACAGCCGCGATGGAGTACACTTGTATGTATTGCGACAAGCGTTACTCGCGTAGCGACCATTTGCGCCGGCACTTGCTGACGCATGTGGATTCGCCACTGTACCCTTGCCGAATTTGCGGAAAGCAATTCGGCAGAAAAGACAAGGTGGCCCGGCACCTTGCCACCCACCGATATGCCCCGGCAGCTGCTCCAGCTGCCCCCGCTGATGCCCCGGCCGCTGCTCCAGCTGCTCCAGCTGCTCCTGATGCTCCAGCTGCCACGAGGTGCGCCTCCACCCAGACGTGCGCCCTGGCTGCTTCTGGCCCGAGGCGATGTGGTGATGCCGCCACTCAGACGCCCACCCAGATACCTACCCCCAGGACACAGGAGGGAAAACCAGTTGGTGAGTAGCAATCCTCAGTTTCTCATTGTTATAATATCAATAAATCTCATTATTATAATATCAATAAATCTCATAAAAAAAAAAGAATATTAATGTTGGTTCGTTATTTACAGCTATCGTCAAGCCGACAGCCGTACCGCAGGGATGGTGGACCCCAGAGTTCGCCGAGCAACAGCGGCGGCGAGAGGAGGCGGAGGCCAACAGGGTCCACCGCGAGATTCGCCGGGGGTTGATCCTCCAACAGTACCGGCCTCGCCCAAGACCCCAGCTCCAGCGCAGACCACAGCAGCCGCAGCAGCAGCCGCAGCAGCAGCCCGAACCAGAGGCGGGGCCGAGTGGAGAACCGAGGCCCGAGCCAGAGCCCGAGCCAGAGGCGGGACCAAGTGGGGAACCGAGGCCCCACGTTGTATATATAAACTCCTCGGATTCAGATTAAATAAAAAAAAAACCTATTTCCTTTTTCCTTATCCAAAATAAATAAAGAAAATAATTACACAACAAACAAAAACAAAGTGACAAAGTTTAGTTGAGGATTGAGAGGATCAGCCCTGTGCCGACCCCCCCCCCCGTTCATGATTCCTCTATCCTAACCTAACCAACCAAGCCCCCCCCCCCGTTCATGATTCCTCTATCCTAACCTAACCAACCAAGCCCCCCCCCGCTCATTCCATTATTTATGTTATTTTATTATTTTTGTATGAATTATAATTTTATTTTCTTCATCTTTATTATAAATTAAAAACTTAAAATTACTTTTGTGAAGAAGTCTCAGCCCTCTCTTTCGCTTGAAACTCCTCCATTGCAATCTCAAGAGCACGAAGACTCTCCCAGTCTGCATTATATTGTTCCCATTCTTCATCACATGTAGGTTGGGAGCACCAACACGTAGTTATCCGTTCCCACATTGTTTCATATTCCCTTCGCAGTTGGAGAGCATATTCCTCTTCTATCACCTCAACGGTAGCGAGGAGTTCTTTATCAGGGATATTACCTTCCCATACGCTATTAGCATACTTTTCTTCAATTCCCTCAACGATCTTGATGAGGTCCTCATCAGGAATACTGCTCTCCCATACATTATCAGTGTTCATATTGATGGCAATAGTTTGACTCTCTGACTTAAACTGAAACTTAGAGAAACTCAATCTGTTTACTCATTAGTGGACTTGTTGTTCACGGAGGAAAAATCCTTCATTAAATAATTTGTTTACTCATTAGTGGACTTGATGTTCACGGAGGAAAACCCCTCATTATATAACTTGTTTACTTACTAGACTCCTCAAGCTAAGTGCTTGACCAGTCTGAATCTTGAGTTAGTCATGGAAGCATACAACCCACTGTCACTAGCTCAGCAATCGTGTATTGTAATAAGAAAGAATAAATACATTCTGTGTCAGGGGATTGCACAATTGCCAGTGCCTATACAGCGATACGTTGCATCTTGCCTCAAGGGGTATGTTCGGGAACATGTGTTAGTGCTTAACAACCCCGAAACGGATCCTCAAGTGTTAGACTTGTATAATAGAAACAATGGCAAGAGAGTCTATCAATGCCGCTACTGCCAGTACACTGAGCATTATTGTAATAGAGTTCTGTATCCTGCAAGAATTGTTAAAGTGTATCGCTTTTCAGACTCTAATAATTTGCAGCACACTTGTTTTTGCTGTGGTAAGAGTGTTTGGGAAGCGGATTGGCCACAAAACAATGATTACCTATCTACTTTGGTGATTTTAAAGTCAATGACCATAAAAACAGTTTGGGAGGGCTCTAGTCACTCTAAATTCTTTTTCTTCTTTCAATAAAAAAAAAAAATAAAAAATAAAAGGAAAAAAAAAACATAAATAAAATACTCCCTTCCCCATCATTTTCTAGTATTACATGTTTTGGTAAGGACTACGTGACTGCCTGAGGTTATCTCATTAGTGAGAGTTCTCCAGTTATTTATGTTAGAATCATTTGCTCACAAGCTCCTACACTGACTAGACCTAACAAAATGTTTAATGTTGGAATTGATGTGTCACTGGAAGGTGAATATTTTCATACAAAACCATTTACAGTTAGATCTACAATTGAAGACATTGAGTCAATCGATGCGGAGATATTCCTACAGACGGTGAAGTATTACACAACGGGTCACTTTGCCGAATTGTCCATCAGGATGTGGATTAAGAAGCGGTTGCCTGAACAAAAACGCCTACAAGTTCAAGCTGCTTTGGATGGCATCAATAAACCGCATGTTGCTTGTCAACGCGTGATTAATTTACTTCTTTTAGAATCCGACCAGGTCTTTGCAAAGGTTATTGTAAACGGGGGTTAGGTAAAGATTATAATAAAAAAGTTGTAAATAAAGAATAAATATAAATAAACAAAATTCCCTTTATAAAAAAAACTATAAAAATAAACGATATTCCTTTATGAAAAACTATATGGTCGTCCCCCCCCCCGGTCGATTCAAAACCAGCAAAGGCGCAGTGAGGATGCGAGGATGTAAGGCCCCCCCCCCGGTCGATTCAAAACCAGCAAAGGCGCAGTGAGGATGCGAGGATGTAAGGCCCCCCCCCCGTTGGTCTACATGCGGCTTAAAAAGCCCCCGCCGACCGGGAGCGGTTGGCGGCGCGTGTCGGGGGACGGTCCTGAAGGAGTTGCCCAGGAAGGAATTACTCAGCGGTTTGCTGACGCTCAAGGTTGCACCCTTGAATTGCTCAGCGGCTTGCTGTCGTGACGCGCCCTCTTTGGCCGCCACCGCTTGGCGGGGACATACCCGGTTGCGCGCGCTGCCGGTATATAAACCTGAGGTCCGCTACCGCGGCCTCAGTTTTGCCCGAGACGCCATGAGCAGCAGCAACCGAGGTGGATCGAACCATCCGCTCTCTGATGGAGGAGCTTGATGCCATGGATGAGAATGCTAGACCGCCTACCATAACTAAGAAGAGGAGCAAGAAGCCCGTTGTTGGATGGACAGTGGACAGGAATACACCTACCGATTCTCCATCATGCAGTTGGAGCGATGCTGAATGTCAATATACAGTAAAGAACCCTACCAACTTAGGAAACGTTTTATTGAAGATGTCGGTATTCAAAGGCGGACGCCCTACGCATAGTTGCGGCCTATACTTGGACGAGGATAGAGACGATGAAATTTGCATATGCCTCACGGACCTGTTAACGAGACTAGAAAATATGTGGATTAATAGCGATACCGGAGTGCCTAAAATTAACGGAGTTAGTAGGATCGTGACTCCACTACCCGCCTGGCGTAAGACCCGCGATTGCGCAACAGTTTGCGAGGGAAAACGTAAGGCTGGAGGCAATTGCGTCATCCCAAAGCGCAAGAAGTAAACACCACAACGACCCGGAAAACACACACAATGACGTAAACAACTTGTTGACGCAGTGAGCCTATATAATACGACTCGGTGGTGAGCCACAACCATTCCACATCAAGACACTCAACGAGCAGCATGGACCAAACAGGAGACCTCAAGTCAGCCCTCAACAGCTGCAAGGCGGGGGGTTATACCCGCATAGCCGATCTACGGGACAACATAATTTACCCCATCCGGTCATTTGAGCGGGTGGATACTCCTTATGGCGAGGCGATAATGGCCACTTTGGAGGGGCTAACTGGTGACGACCCGCTGAGGATCTACATGCCTCGTAGATACTTGGCCGTCTTGGGAGACCATGTCATCGGCCAGTACAACGTGGGTGTGGGGTCGAGGATGAGTTTGGTCAAGAGGAGCGGTCCCCCCGGCAGCAAAGGAGCTCTTCTGGAATTTGTTTGAATAAATAAATAAAAAAACCTTATTCCTTTATCCTTATTAATGTAAAATAAAATAAAAATAAAAATAAATATAAAAATAAAAAAAATAAATATAAAAACTCAATTAATTATAAGAGTCGAGGCGGTGCGTGGCTGTGTTAGTAGCCACCATGGACTTGAGGTGGAAACACCCGTTCACCGCCATCGTAGCTGGACCTTCGGGCAGCGGCAAGTCGCACTTTGTGGCTCGCTTCATAGGGCATACCGACCGCATATGCGATACGCGCTTCGCCCGTATCACCTGGCACTGCGGTAGCGGCGGTGGAGGAGGAGCCGATGACCCTACTGTGCGCTACGTAGCCGGCCTGCCCGACCTGGACGACTACGATGGTAGCGAGCCCTCCCTGGTTATCGTCGATGACATGATGCGTGAGGCTGGCCCCGGCGTGGCGGACCTGTTCACCAAGGGCTCCCATCACCGCAACATGAGCGTGTTCTTCATCACGCAAAACCTGTTTCATCAGGGTAGGGGCCAGCGCGACATATCGCTGAACGCTCATTACATAGTGTGTTTCAAGAATCCCCGGGACCGCGCTCAGATCAAACACTTGGCTCGCCAAGTATACCCAGAGAACCCCAAATTTGTGGAGGAGGCTTATGCGGACGCCACGCGCGATCCTCACGCCTATCTGCTGATAGACTTGAAACAGTCTACACCCGATGAGATGCGGGTACGTTCAGCCGTTTTCCCAGACGATCCAGTTAACTACGTGTACCTGCCCAAGAAAAAGTGATAAATAGGCTGAGCGCGCGCCAGTGTCAGTCATCATGTCACACCGCGTGAAGAAAGACACAGCCCTGCTGACTGCTCTGGTGCACGCTACACCCAAGGAACGCAAGGCCCTGTTAAAAGCGTGCGAGAATAGCCGTATCAGGTCAGTGTGTGAGTGTGCGTACAACGTGTTACGCGGGAACGTGCCGCTCACCACCTGTCATAAACGAAAGTTGAGAAAGCACAAACAGGCGCTCAGACGGCTGGTGAAACGCGGTGAGGGTTGGGTCAAGAAGCGACGCTACCTTGTACAACGGGGCGGTGGGATCCTCCTGCCCTTGCTGTTGAGTGCGGTGTTACCTGTGTTGATGCAGAAAGTAATTTGAAAAAATGGAGCACGCTAAGAAAATGGTAGTTGTACCGCAGGAGCTCATCGAGAGATTGCGAGAAGGGCCAGGACCAAGAGGAGGAGGAGCAGGCAGTACCAATAAGCCAGCCGGCCTGGACGCTGAGATGCATCGCATACTGAGCGACAAGCGGCTGAACGATACGGAAAAATGGAAACAATATCAACAGGTGTTACAGCGGTTCCTGCACTTTTCCGCGGCTAAACGTCAACCCATAGGCCTGTCAATCATCGAGGGGGAGGAGGAGGGAGAGGCAGGTCCGAGTCACGTGAAACGTGAGTCTAGCACCTCGGAGGAGGAGGGGGTGTTGGCATCATTCCCAAAAATCTACAAGTCGGTGGCGCGCAACTTGTTGCGGTTCATGACCCAGCAAGGCAGCCCCATCGCCTGGGACGCCAGTGGGGTGGTGTATGTGAACAACGAGAAGGTCCCCAATTCCAATATAGTGGACATCGCGCACAGCATAGTGAGAGCGCGAAGGGCGGACCGATTGCCTACCGGTTGGCAACAAGTGATGACCGCCTTGAAAAACATGAACGTGCCTAAAGAATACATGAGCAATCCCACGGCGTTGCGTTACCTAAACGGGGGGCTGGACACTGCATCGAGCCCCTGGGGAGACACGACGGCCTCCTCATCACCCCTGTCACCGAGGTTGACACCAATGCTAGACCGCCTGAGACCGCGACTTCCGGCAGCCAGGAGAAGGATAATAACCGAGGAACCTGACCAGGAATCGTCATTGGACAACTGGGAGCAGTTCTCACCGTAATGGAGAAGCTGTACTATGACCCGAGCCAGCCCGGTTCCCTCGGCGGGGTGGCTGCTCTGGCCAGAGCCGCGCGCCTCCCGAAACGCAGAGCGGTGGAATGGCTGCGTGCCCAGGACACCTACACGCTGCACAAGCCTGCGCGCAAGCGGTTTCCCCGCAACCGCTACGCCGTTTTTGGGCCTCAGGAGCTGTGGCAGGCGGACCTGAACGACATGCGCGGTCTCAGCCAGCACAACGACGGGGTCAACTACCTGCTGACTGTGATCGATGTATTCAGTAAGCGGTTGTTTGCGGTACCACTGAGGAGGAAAAGCGGGCAAGAGGTGGCGGCAGCGTTCGAGAGGATATTCTCCGAGGCGACTCCTCGCTGTCTACAGACTGACAAGGGGACGGAGTTCACCGGGGCCGCTACCAAGCGAGTGTTCAAGAGTCACGGTGTCACATACGTCACCACGCAGAACCCCGATGTGAAGGCGGCGGTGGTGGAGCGAGTCAACCGCACGCTCAAGAACCGCATGTGGCGCTACCTAACCTACAAAAACACGTATCGCTACATCGACGTGTTGGACAGGCTTGTGGATGCCTACAACCGCAGCCCGCACAAGAGCCTGGGTGGTGGTCTGCGACCTGTGGACGTGGACAGCGGCGATGGAAAAACGGTGTATAAGGTGTGGCGTCACATGTATGGAAAGGCGATCCCGCGACGCAAGCCCAGGTTCGAGCCTGGTGCCACGGTGCGCATAGCCAAGGAGAAGGGCACGTTCGCCAAAGGTTACGAGACCAACTGGAGTAAGGAGCTGTTTGTGGTGGATCACGTATACGGGTCGCATCCTTTACCATTGTACGTGCTGCGAGACCTGAACGGGACGCCGCTGGAAGGGCGCTTCTACGAGCATGAGATGCAAAAGGTAACGGTTGCCCCGGACCGTATGTACCAAATAGATAAAATACTGGACACTAAAGGGCGAGGCCGCAGTAAGCGCTACTTGGTCAAGTGGGTCGGTTACGGAGAGGACTTCAACTCGTGGGTACCTGCATCTGAAGTGCAACAGCTGCTATGACGACAAAGCGCAGGCAGCTGTACCTGACGTTGCCCAGCAACAGCTCAATGGACTATTATCCAAACAACACCGTGGCTAACTACATCACCCATCTACCATCAGTCGTGCGATTGGGTGGTGATGGTGAATGGGAAGTCGCTTTAGTCGAGGTCCATTACCCATGCTCGTTTGTGACAGTGGGGGAGGACGCTCGCGTATATCTCTACACTAAGGATGACACCGGCAAGCCTGAACTGACCGCTGTAAAGGTGGAAGCTGGAAACTATAAAGACATCGATGAACTGGTCAACGCCATCAACGCCATTCCAAAATTGGACTTATACCAATGCCAGTTTGAGTACGACAAAGAGATTGGGAAGGTGGAATTGATCTCGATAGACCAGACTGTGGAGCAACTGGAATTTAGCCCCACTCTAGCGTTACAGTTGGGATACGACGTGCACAATGTGGATTTGATCAAACATAGAAAAGCTATAAGACCGCCCAACTTACTGGCCGGGATCCCTTCGCACATGTACGTGTATTGTGACCTGGTGGAACCTCAGCTAGTAGGTGACACTGTTGCGCCCTTGTTAAAGATTGTGAACATCGACGCAAAAAACTACATCTACGGTGCGAGTATCACCGTGCATTTCACCGACCCTCACTACGTGCCGCTGATGAAGAGCTCCTTCGATAGTGTGGAAATCGATTTAAGGGACAGCGTTGGACGCCATCTGCCATTCCACTTCGGGACTACGTGCATGAAGCTTCACCTGCGCAGAGAGTAGCAGCAGCAATGAACCTGAACGACCCCTATCTGGCGTACTACCGCCAACAGCAGTCTGGACATGGAGTGTCCACGGTATTCAGAGGAGCCGCTTTCCAACGCGGTCATGGCATCGGCAGTTTCCTAGGCGGGCTGATGCGTACAGTGGTCCCGTTGATCAGATCCGGCGCATCGGCGCTGGGCAAGGAGGCGCTGAGGTCCGGTGTGGGCTTCTTGGGCGACGTGGCGGCGGGCACAGCCAACCCCCGAGTCGCAGCCAACGCCCGACTCAGGCAGTTTACCGGGTCGCTGAAACGTAAGGCTGATGAAAAACTGGATCGCGTGCTGAGCGGTGGTGGTGGTGGCACCTATAAGAGGAGGCGTGTACAGCGAGTGACCCCTCAGTCTCTGGCTAAACTCCTCGGAGTTAGGAAGAAGAAGCGCGCTGCGCCCAAGAGAAAAAGGAAGCCTGCAAAACGTGTCGCTAAGAAGAGGAGGAGCAAGACCGTTGTGCGACGTAAGAAGAACAGGAGTACCGTGAGGGACATTTTTGGATAATGGCGTTTCTACATCAGAAGTCGTGCGAGTGTGTCAAGACCGAGTTGGACCTGTTCTCGCTACCGCCCACGCAGACCAGTATAGAGAGTGGTAAATGGGTGCAGTACAAGCCCATCTCCTCCCTGACAGACGACTCACCCGTTGAGTTCATAGTTCCGGGTCATGGGGACGAGTACACGGATCTGTCACAGACGCTACTGCATGTGAAGGCTACCATTAGAACGGCTAATGGAGGCGCTGTAACGGGTGATCAAGCGATAAAAGAGGTGGGTCCGATTAACAACTGGCTGCACTCGCTGTTCAGTCAAGTGGACTTGTACCTGAACAACAAACTGGTGTCTCCTCAGAACAACACGTACGCCTATCGCGCCTACCTGGAGAACCTGTTGTCCTATGGTGGTGATGCCAAGACATCGCACCTCACCGCGGAGTTGTTCTACGAGGACTATGCCGGGTACATGGACAATACTGAGGAGGATAATGCCGGGCTCAAGGACCGGAGGGAGTTTGTCAAGGCCAGCCGGTACGCGGACATGGTCGGACATCTGCACGTTGACCTGTGCAACCAGGAGAAGTTCATGTTAAACGGTGTGGAGATGCGCTTTCGTCTGATCAGGTCAAAGAACTCATTCTCCATCATGTCTAAAACCGTGACAGACTACAAAGTGGACATCGCCGAAGTCAACCTGTTTATGCGCCGCTGTAAGATCAACCCGAGCGTGCTGTTGGCTCACAGCAGGACGCTGGAGTCGGGCACAGCCAAATATCCCATTACGCGCGTGGAAGTCAAATCCTTCACGCTACCCTCCGGTATCAGCAGCAAGACTCTGGACAGTGTGTTTCTGGGTCAACTGCCAAAACGCATTATAGTTGGCCTGGTCAGCAATCAGGCGTTCAACGGGGACTACAAGAAGAACCCGTTCAACTTCACCCAAAGCCACGTGAACTTCTTCGCGCTGTACATAGATGGTGAGCAAGTACCATGTAAGCCGCTTCAACCGGATTACACGTTCGGTAAGGAGTTGTGCGTGCTCGCCTACCACACTCTGTACACTGGCACCGGCATCAATTTCTCAGACTGTGGTAACGAAGTCAGTCGCAACGAGTACCCCTACGGATACTGCCTGATGGCGTTTGATCTGACACCCGATATGGCGGCCTCTCAATCCAGCCACTGGAACCTGGTGCGCAACGGTAACCTGCGCATAGAGATTGGGTTCTCCGAAGCCTTGGCGGAGGCGTTCAACTGCATAGTGTATGCCGAGTTGGACAACGTCGTGGAGGTGGACCGTCACCGCAACGTGACTGTGGACTTTGGAGGGTAAAACGGGTTATCTCCTCCGCCGCTGCCGCCGCCGCCCTCCCACCTACTTAAGGCCGAGGCAGCGCGCGCTCGCTCTCAGTTCAGCCGACCTCGCGAGATGGACGTGCCGCCACCAATCTACAACGAGCCTACCGCCACCGCCACCGGCCTAGTGCGCTGCCATCATGGAAGCGTGGTGATGGACATGCAGTGCTTCAAGGACAGCGACAACGACTATTTGCTGAAGGAGGTCTGCGTGGTGGACGTGACTACCGGCACGCTAATCATGCATCACATCGCTCGTCCGCCCTTCAATCGAGACCTCCTGACCAGCGAGAAACTGCGCGAGAGCGGCTGGCTCACGCGTCACTGCCATGGGCTCGAGTGGGACCAGGGCGATATTGCCTATGTCGCCCTGCTGGACAAGCTGCGGGCCTGCTTCATCCACCGCCCCATCGTCTACGTCAAGGGATCGCAGAAGAGGACTTTCGTTCAGCGGCACCTGATCGTCGAGCCTGCCGCCACCACCGTGCAGGACATGGACGACCTGGGTTGCGGGTCCCTCAACGGACCACCCTCCTGCCGGACCCTGCGCTGCAGCCACCATAAGAGCGCCCTCAACCGTTGCGCTCTGCACAACTGTATCGTCCTGCGTGATTGGCTGATGGCCAATGACAGGTCGGACTCGTCAGCCCTAGAGTGTTGCTGCTGCTTCCGCCCACGATGAACACCACACAGATCGAGAGGAGCCTGGCGCAAGTCCCCGGACTGAGGAGCGTTCTGGTCTGCGCCTCTGACCGTCTGCCTCACTCACCCGTTCAACCCCAGACCGCCATAGTGGCCAACACCATGTCACACACTGAGAGAGGAGACCACTGGGTGGCATTCTACTGCTCTGAGGACCGGCTGGAATACTTCGACAGCTACGGCAGGTCCCCATACCAGGCGGACTACCAGAGGTTCCTGAGGCGCAACTCGCGCCGCCGCTATGTCTACAACAGGTATCGACTCCAGGGCTATGGTACTTCCGTTTGCGGCCACTACTGCCTCACCTACCTGTACTGCCGGGCGGTCCTCGGTATGGCGCTTGGTGACTACGTGCAGCTCTTCGATCTGGCGTCCCCCACGGTCAACGACGCTCTGGTCCGCAGGCTCTTCCACTCCATCTTCTCACCACTACGTTACTGATACTTTATTTTATTCTTTTTAATTGTGTGTTTGTATATTCTTATTATGTTTTTGAAATAAATACGATATATTGCAATCACTTGTTGTTCATTTGTCCTTACTTCAATATTTAAGAAAAGTACATGTCCAATATCTCGATTTTTTTTTTATTTAAAATTTTTTTAAATTATTAAATTTTATAAATTACATTTTAAATTATTTTAATTTGAAAAAGTTATAACTTGGACGTGTTGATGATTTTGAAAATATAATGAGGAAATACGGGTGAGGTAATAACAACACAGATATCTGCTGTGAACTAAAACTTTTACAATATAATTGCTTACAAATACTATTTACAAATAAATTATAAACGCTATTTACAAATAAATTAAAAAATACTATTTACATATAAACATAAGCCTACACAGGAAACTCTTCATCAACGTCCTCCTCCTCATCCACCTCCATTGGCTGCTGTTGCTGTTGGTTATTGAGGTGGTCTCGTCCTCCTCCAGCCAGTGGTGGGATGTCCTTGTGTCCCCAAGGCAAGGTGTGGATCCCATCCGCCAGGACATAGCGCTTGTCATCTTTCGGGCTCAGGGAAAGTTTCTCCACCTGGACTGTGAAGACGCGGTGCAGGTGGGACTGGAACCGGGTGTTGACGGTGGTCTTCAACACCTCGTTGAACAGGCATTCCCTGTAGTCGTCGGGGGTAAGGATGTTCTTGACGACCCCCTTGGCGACTCCCTTGGCGCGCTTGAGAGCCTTGGATCCCGTCTCCTCGCTCGGGTCCTCGATGTCCATGAAGTAAAGCTTGGAACGAAGCCCGAGGTACTCAAACAGGGATCTGCCAGCGCACTCATCCTTGAACTTGCCGATGACTTTAGCGTTGATGGGGCTGTAGCAGGGGTGGGACCTGGGGTAGGCGCTGGTGTCAAAGTCCTCCAGGTGTTCCATCATCTCCCTGTAGATGTCCTGAGAGATGATGTCAAACACGAAGCTGTCCGTGTCCATGTAGTCTACGGTCAGGCGGTCACCGTAGCGGTCCTTCATCTTGCGCAAGAACTCATACATGAGCCACTTGCTCAGCTCCAGGACAGACATGCCGATGTAGATGGGTTTGTCCAGAACGATGTTCACCCTGGCTAGATGGATGAGGGCTATGTCCTCTGTGTAGTAAGTGCGGTCCAGGAAGTTGGACTTGGCCACGTATTTGCTGAACCTCTCCGGAGTGCAGACCAGCTTGACGTTCAGGCGCTTGCGCACGTTCTCGATGGTCTTGCCGAAGACCGCATTGTTCATGAGCTTGAAAAAGTCCTGCTCAAACTTGGTCTTGGCCTTCTTCCTCAGCTCGGTGTTCATCAGGATGTAGGGCTCGAGCCATCGAGACTGGTGGAACGAGACGGCCCTGTGCACAGCCACAAGCTCCAGTCCGTTGTTCAGCGCCTGCTGCAGGATCCTGTAGTGGCAGATGTAGTGCTCCTTGTTGTCCAGGGTGGTCACCAGCTTGGGGAACTTGCCTATTGGAGGCCGCTTGGTCTCACAGCAGTAGGGGAGGTCCCTGTGCAGGTCGTGGAGACGGGCGGGGTAGTTGAGGTCCACCTCCAGTATGTAGCCCCGGTCGGCTTCCGCGTCCAACGAGGCGATGTCCAAGGCGTCAATCTCCTCACGGCTGAGCCACTGGAAGTCTCCGGTGGGCAGGTACTGGGACATGGCCCAGCCGTACAAGTTATTGGCATCCAGGTACAGGAGGTGGCGTGTCGGCTCGTCGAGGCGTCGGTCCTCAGGGCGGCATCGCTCGTGGTTGGCCTTGGCGTAGCGGGTGATGGCCTGGGAGATACCTCCTCTGATGCCTTGCTCCACGAAGAGGTACATGTCAAAGTCCCGTATCGTGTCCAGCTCCACGCCGCAGGTCTTGAGCATGACGTCCCAGGCGTAAGAGGGTAGGGTGTAGTAGTGTGCAGGGTCCAGTCCATACTCAGCCAAAGAGGTGTCGCGAAACTGCTCGAACACATCGGTGAGGAGGGCGATGTCACAGCGCAGGTACTTGTCGGCATAGTCCTTGAGGTGGTTGCAGTCAAAGACTCGCCACACGTTGAGGGCGTGCTCGTACTCCTCCTCCTTGATATCCTCCAGGGTCATGCTGTTTTTGAACGCGGCCCGAGGAGGAAGCTGTCTGGTGGAGTACAACGTGTCGTACGACGTGACAAAGTCGTAGGGGAACACGCCCTTCCTGCGCACCAGGTCGAAGAGCCGGTTGTCGGGGAACCGCTTCCTGGTCTCACGCATCTTATCCGTGGGAAGCCCCGCCGCCAGGTTGGCCAGGCTCATGGACAAGAACCTGTAGGTGTCCAGGAACCGCACCGCGAAAGATGACTGTCGTTGGTTGTCCCCGGGCTGGCCAAAGTGGAACCGCTTGGTGAAAGCGATGTAGCGCTCCTCCGTGTGCGCCAGCACGTCCACATCGCCGGGGTCAATGGCCAACTCCCGCACTATGAAGTGAGCGTCATAGTTGGACAGGTTGTGGAAATAGCAGTTGATGACCCGCTGCTCCCTGTACCGTAGGTTGCACGAGCGGTGCGCCGCTCCTCGGAACTCGTAAGGTGGGGCGTGGTTGTGGTCCCGCACCTTGACGTCCTGCTCGGTGAACTCCTCACCGCAGAGGTAGCAGCGAGTCGCCGCCAGGTACTCTTCCATCTCCTGCCGGGTCAGAGAAGGGTGCAGAGCTCTCATGCTGAACAAGAACTCCCACAGCATCAACACATCCATCTTGAGCCTCTCCATAAACACCTTGGACGCGTCGACCCCGAAGTAGACCCGGGGTTCAAACTCCTCCAGCCCCAACGAGTCCATGATCTGGTATGCAAAGGCGTATGGGACGTGCATGCGCATAGGTCTGGTCCCGGGTGGTGGTTCCGCAGGGTCGTCAGCGACGGGCTGAAGGGAGCACTCAAAGTCCGCGTAGATGCAGAACCTCTCTCGCCGGGTGTACTCGGGATGCGCGAACCGGATCTTCTCCTTTTTTGGCATGTCCAAGCGGAGAGGAGCCTTAGCGTAACAGTAACGCCTGTGCTCCTCCAAGCGCTGAGCACCCGTCAACCCGAGCTTGTTGGGCCGGTTGTCAAAGTAGGCGAAACACCTCTTGCAGATGTAGATGCTGTGGTCATGGGTGGTGAGCTGAGGGCGGACCAGTCGGCTCAAGTTCCTGATGAACGCGTAATGGCTGTTACCCTCAGTTGTCACGTACAGCAGGTCGCGATGGTCTTGGAGCTCCCGCCTACATATCTTCAACGGGTATACCCTGTTCTTGAACTCAGGTGTTCCACCAGGCCGTCTCCCCACCATCGCGCGCTCTATCCCATACACGTTCACGCTGATGGCGTTCTTGCGCTCAAAAGCCTTGATGTCCTTCAGTGTGACGGGGAAGCGCAGGTCGGTCCAGTCGTACCGGGCGATGATGTCCAAGGTGTACCTTGTGGGTCTCTGCTGATGCTCCGGGACGAAGGCGCCCAGGATCGCGTACATGAAGCACATGTCATCGTTGTTTTGGACATTGATGACTGCGTGCGTGGCGTCAATGTCCTTTGGCAGCGGAATAAACGCCCTGCCTCCGAGCGGTATGTACTCATTCACGCGGATCTCCAGGTCACGTATGCGCAGGTAGGTCCATCCACTGCCCACCAACTCGCACTGCTCCTTCTTATTCTTGATCGTGTCGAACGTCACGGAGAGGAAATCCCCCAAGTCAGAGGCCTCGGTCAGCGGGACGTTCTTCGTGTTGAAGGAGCGCAGGCAGGTGGCCCCATGGATGTTGGTGAATTCACATTCCAGGACCATGTTTACCTTGATGCTGGGATGCCTGCTCCTCACGTCAGTCAAAAGATCAAAGACCTCCTGGAACAGGAAGACGAGCGCTTCCTCAACTGTCAGCAGGGCGTCCATCGGTTGGGACAGTCGAAAGGTGAGGAGGCGTCTGCGGAAGGCTCGATGCACGAGCTGGAACGCTGGGAGACCGGCACCCTCCATCGGCTCCTCCTCTTCCTCACTAGACCCCAGTTGTGGCTCCCTGCTGGGCCCCGGTTGCGGCTCCCTGCTGGGCCCCGGTTGCGGCTCCCTGCTGGGCCCCGGTTGTGGCTCCCTGCTGGGTCCCGGTTGAGGCTCCCCGCTCGGTCCGGGTTGAGGCTCCCGTGGCTCCGCGATGGGTGATGGTGGTGGCCCGAAGTGGTCTCGGATGAGGTTCAACGCGATAGGGCAGCTGCGCGTCTGGTGGCGGTCCCGGTTATGACGGCGCATGAAGTCCCTGTCGCAGAAGGCGCAGCGGAACCTGGCTGCCCGAGCCTCCAACTCTGCTCCTCCGTCTACAACATATAACGAGAGTTACTACACTTATAAAACGACGGGGGGGGCTGCTTGGTTGGTTAGGTTGGTTAGGATAGAGGAAGCATGGACGGGGGGGGGCTGCTTGGTTGGTTAGGTTAGGATAGAGGAAGCATGAACGGGGGGGGGCTGCTTGGTTGGTTAGGTTGGTTAGGTTAGGATAGAGGAAGCATGAACGGGGGGGGGAGGGGGACTTATGTGAAGCATGAACACTTATCACAGTTTATTATGTAAATTTTTAAATTCCAATTTAAAATTAAAAATTTCAATTTCTTTAAATATTAATTATGAGAAGCATTTTATAAAAAGGTAGCCATGATTATAGTTACTAACCTTGGAGCTCCTCCACAGGCTGTTGGTGGGCAGTAGTAATGTGCCGATTGAGGTTGTCCCTTCTTGTAAATCGTCTACCACAAACGTTACAGTCATGGCGTCTGTCGTTGTGGGTAGACTCTGCATGCCTCCTCAGGTTTTTGAAAAGGCTGAAGGTGTGACCACAGACCTCACACAAATGTTGGTTGTTCATCTACAACAACAAAGGATACTTAATAACGTTCTAGAGGAATGAAAAATAAAATATTAAAAAGAAACAAGCATGATACGCTCAGAATAGCTTCACTGATTTATGTATGCCTCAAACATTGTAATGTCAGGTTCGAAATCAGTTAACTGGAAATTATCATTCGTTGGAAAGGCATAATACATTTAATAAAGAGCTGTTTTAAAACAGGGTTTAATTAAATTTCATTAGTAAATAAAGTGTTGAGAGTACGTCCGAAATAAAATTTAAAATGGTTTAGTTAATAAAAATATTTCTACTTACGTTTAATTAATGAAGGTAATCGAAGCAGGAAGAAGTCACTGGTTAGGAGCACACAAATGAGCACTCAAGTACATTCACAGATAAACTGAGGAGGATCATTAGGCACCGCTCATTAAATAACATAGGAAAACCACAAGTAAACAAGCGCTTGCCTCGAGGTATAACGGGGATGGCGACATCATGTGGAGGAGGGCTTTGTGTAACTATTTACTTCAATTAATATTCATTTTAGTTCTTATAAATTTTACAAAAAAATGATTTACTGCAAACTGTTCCCCGTATCTGTTCCAATCGTTCACCAATAGTAAATACTGCTGTTCATACCGGATCCATTCCCAGTACTCCTTCTCGAATGGATAGTCCTCCGCGAGGTACCTTCTGCCCTCCTCTACCACCCACATCTCATAATCATCACGCGGAAAGGTATGGATGTTCTTGTACCGCTCCGCTCTCCACAGCAGGTCGCTCTCATACTGTTCCAAGTCGTAATGGATCCTCGGAACGCACTCTGCCGTAAACTTCTTGTCAATACGTCGAACACGCTTCCTCCACTCGTACCGAGGTTCAAATGGTCTCCACGCAGACTGGTATCTCACTCGCCTAACTTTCACAGTCTTTCCCTCCTCACCAACACTCACTTCAACTCGCTCAGTATCGCTGCTGCTGTCAGAGGACATGGTGCTGCGACTCTCGACCGTTAACTGAAGACAAGAGAGGAGTAAACAAGGTTAAAATAAAGGTGGGTGTGGTCGCCAGCCTATGTTAGGTTTCCACCAGGTCACGTGACGGGGGGGGGGTCCTCATTCCTCCTCACACGCCTGTGCTCGCCAGCCTATGTTAGGTTTCCACCAGGTCACGTGACCGGGGGGGGGTGACGTCACCGGGGGGGGGGGGGGTGACGTCACCGGGGGGGGGATGACGTCACCGGGGGGGGGGGGGGCTCCTCGGCTCCTCAGTTTGCTAAAGTGGTCCAGAACCGGCCATAGCACCCTACTAACTTGGTATGTGGCTTCCCCTAGTTGAGTTCTATTGATATTTGCATAGCAACCAATTTTTTGTTTTCCTTGTTACAGCAAACCTGCTTACTCAGCTCCCATGTTATTCTTATGGAGAATAACTAAAAAATGGCATATATCGCTTATTTATGAACATATTGATGGTATATTGATTATGATTTATTGGTATATTGATGAAACTTGGTATGTGGCTTGGCCTAGTTGAGTTATATTTATACGGTATGTATATTAAAGGAACTTGGTTTGTGGCTTTATGCGGTATTAAGACAAATATAATCATTGAAAATTCGCTGAGTACGCAGGTTTGCTGCGACAGTGGCGTTTTGTTTGATTATTAGATTTTTCTGGGGACATGTCCTATTAGCGAATTTCCCCTATAGGGGAGAAGGTATTACCGTAGTCGGCATGGTAAAACCTAGGCCCGGGACCATGATAAATTTTCGTTTTGAGGCCCCCAGATGTTAAAAACACCATTCGTTCAAATTCATATATATGTATAGATATATATAAATATATAGATATATAAATACATATATGTTTGTCCGTAGGCACGATAACTTCGTAAAAATGGTCCGATCTTGATGAAATTTGGTACAAAAGTGTAAGGCAGGATCTATTTTCATGAGTTTGAGAACCAGACAGGTCGCTCTATTTTAAATGTTTTGTTTTTTTTTGGGGGGGGGGGTTTGTACCCCAAAAATGGGTTTTTTGAACTTTTTACATATAATTCTTTTTAAACCCAAACTTTTGATTAGACCATTAAATTTAGCTTGAAAAACAAACAATTTGGTATTTTGATCATCACTCTACTTCAATTGGTTACCGAGATATTAAAAGTGCTAAACAAAGTACGTTGTCCAATGTAATCTTATGGGGAATAAGTAAAATGTTATATCTCGCTTATTAATGAACAAATATTGATGTAACTTGGTATGTGGCTTCATATGGTTATGGTCTATACTTATTTGCATAATAAAGCAATTTTATCGATACTTCCCGTAGCAGCAAACCTGCGTACTCAGCCCCCATGTTATTCTTATGGGGGATAAATCAAATCTTATGTCTCCCTTAATTATGAGCATAAATTAATAAAATTTGGTATGTAGTTTCACCTCTTGTTGAGTTATACTGATACTTGCATAAAAACCCATCTGTTGTGTTCCTTGTTGCAGCAAACCTGCGTACTCATCCCCTATGTTATTTTTACGGAGAATAATTAAAATATGGTATACATCGTTTATTTATGAATGTAGATTGATGAAACTTGGTATGTGGCTTCACCTAGTTCAGTTATATTGATATTTGAATTAAAACACATATTTTGTGTTCTTTTTGCAGCAAACCTTCTTACTCAGCCTCCATGTTATTCTTATGGAGAATGATTCAAATGTTATATATCGCTTATTCATTAATGAATATTGATAAAACTTGCCATGTGGCTTCACCTAGTTGAATTCTATTGATATTTGCATCAAAATCAATTGCTTCTGTTCCTTGTGTCAGCAAACCTACATACTCATCCTCAATGTTATTCTTATGTAGAATAATTAAAATATCGCTTATTTGTGAATGTATTTTTATGAAACTTGGCAAGCGGCTTTATGTGGTATTAAGACAAAAATGTGCATCGGAAATTCGCTGAGTACGCAGGTTTGCTGCAACGAGGGTATTTTTATCTCGGACATAAGTTATTTCCATCACTTGAAGGAAATCGTTGGTATCGTTTTTGAGATCGGAGTTGCAAGCAAGCATCCAAACAAGCAATCCTTAATCATATGAGAGTATAGGATTTTATCAGAATACACCCGAGAGAGACAACGTATGCTCGAGAGACAACGTATGTCGTTGAAACATACACAGAATTAGTCCTTATAATTCTGAGGAAATAACTTGATGCGATATCCGGTTTCAAGTTTGACGCTTCAGTGCTTGAATATGATTTGTTACTTTGTTACGTAACAATATATGACTGATATGGCTGTAAATCTGTAGAATATTGAACAATGAGGATCGTGTATTAGTCAGAGAGGATAATATTCGACCGTGCCAACTTAATATCAGTCGTCATCACGAGATATTTGGACGTAAAACACCGTACAGTTATTTTTTTTTAAACCTAATCCATAAATCCATAGTTAAATGATACTATAATCATAAAAATGAAGGTGAAATTTCCAACAATTCTTAGGTATGGTAAAATGGTTAATGTTTTTTATATCTACAAGTTATAGCGCTGACTAGCAGGCTATGATATTTCTTGAGATTAAGAAGTGGTCTTTTTAAATCAAAATGAACCTGAAGTGGTCTTATTTAAAAGTGGACCTTCTGTCAAAGCAAGAATTAATGTATGAGTTGAAAGTTCGAGGATGTCCCAAGGACGATGTTGTGCTACAATTAAGAAAGGATTTGCGAGAAATTTTAAAGTTGGGAGTTAAGGAGAATGTGAGTACTTTGGAGCCTTTGAATGTAAAGGAGGAAATAGAGGATCCGTTTAAATGAAATTGGTGAACTTATAAGTGAGGTGAAGGGAGCTAAAAATGTAATAAGTTAGTGCGCCTAGAATGCAAACTAGAACATTATGCCCGCAGATTGAACTACGCTAAAAATGTAAGAAAAAAGTCTGTAGAGAAAATAAGTGAATTGCTTAAGGTGCTAGATGAAATGCAAGTTAGCTTAAAGGAGGTAGGATGTACAATACACCCGTCGCAGCAAACCTGCATACTCAGCGAATTTCCAATGAATATATAACATAACACTTAACAGGATTCATAAGAAATGTATTCACAAACAAGCGATGTTTAAAATATTAATTATTCTCCATAAGAATAACATTGGGGATGAGTACACAGGTTTGCTGCAACAAGGCACGCAAAATAATGGGTTTTTATGCAAGTATCAATAGAACTCATCTTAGTGAAGTCACATACCAAGTTTCATCCATATACATTCATAAATAAGCGATATATAACATTTTAAGTATTTTCCATAAGAATAGCATGGGGACCAAGTACCTAGGTTTGCTGCTACAGGAACCATAGGCGAAAAATTGTTTGTTTGTGCAAACAACAATAAACCATAACCAGATCAAGCCATATACCAAATTTTGCCAGTTTATGTTCATAAATAAGCGAGATATACAATTTTTCTTTTTCTCCATAAGAATAACATTAGACAACGTACTGTGTTTAGCACTTCCAATATCTCGGTAACCAGTTGACGTAGAGCAATGATCAAAATACCAAATTGTTTATTTTTTTAAGCTGAATTTAATGGTATAAATTAAAATTTGATTTAAATTAAAATTATATGTGAAAACCCCAAAAAACACATTTTTGGGGTCCGAAACCCCCCAAAAACCCCCCTTCGGATGGTGCGATTCATCTGGTTTTCGAACTCGTTCAAATAAATGGTACTTTACACATTTGTACCAAATTTCATTAAGATCGGACCTTTTTTACGAGAGTTATCGTGCTTACGGACACATATATATATAAATATATATATATATAAATATATATATATATATAAATATATATATATAAATATATATATATATAAATATATATATATATATACATATATAAAAATTTGAACGAATGGTGTTTTTGGCATCTGGGGACCTCAAAATGAAAAGTTATCATGGTCTCGGGCTTAAGTCTTACCATGAGACCTACGGTAATAGCTTCTTCCCTATAGGGGAAATTCGCTAAAAGAGGAAAAACTAAAAACCAGACTGTTAAAGTACAGAAAGAAGAATTAGTCATAATGTTATTGTTATAGAAAATAAGTTTTATGTATCCCTTAATTAAGAACATAAATTAATAAAATTGTTATGTACTTCACCTGGTTGATGTATATTGATATTTCTATAAAACAAATTTGTTTGTCAAGCTTGTCCCAGCAAAGTTACATACTCAGCCATAGTGTTATTCTTAAAGAAAAATAAAAAAAATCTCGCTTATTCATGCACATATTTTGATGAAACTGAGTAAGTGGCTTTATGTGGTAGTGAATAAAATATGTATGCATTTGAAATTTGCTGGGCACGCAAGTTCGCTGGAACGGTATTTGAATATATTTTTGGGTAGTAAAATCACTGAATTGGTGAACATGTTGCTCAGATATCGGTGTACATAAAAAGGAAAAAAATTTAACAAAATTTCAGCAGTCATATTGATTACCTCCTCCTTTTTGTTGGTATTGAAAAAGTCGGTTATAAATACTGAATCTACTACAGTAACTGTATTGCTACTTGTACCTAATTAAAATAATCAATAAAATTGCACTCGAAGGCATGGAAGGTCTTTGAATAATTAAGAAAAATTATGACACAAATTATGGTATAATCGAAATCACTGAAATTTAACAATGGGTTCACCTTAGCTTTTTAACTATTCCTTATTGTAGTATATGGGTTGGACGTCTCGATTACCGAAGGTGGTCTTCACATTGTCGGGTGTGAAAGTCCAATTTATAATGCCGCCGGATTCTATTGGTTTTCCAACTATAAACGTGTCCTCTGTTACCGAGCAATGTTCCTCGTGCCCGTCCACATGATTTTCGAGCGTCGTTCCCACCTGAAACATACTTTGCTGTGTACGTTCCCCGGCTGTCCTAGTGATAGTAAACTTGTTGTCCTTGCAGTTCCCGTCGCTGTCCTGCCCCTCAGTGCACGTCAGCGTCAGAACCACCTCTTGCCCCATCGTTCTAGAGACGTACTTTACGCCCACGAACTCTTTCAAGTCTGATGCGATGATTCCAGCGACCAAAAACGTCGCGATGAATATGCAGATCTTCCACATCGTTGACATTGACGACTCACGACTGATCAGTTTATTTGAGAGAATGTTCGACTGCAACAATATGAATAAATGATTTATTTCTTCAAAAACAACATAAAACAATTACAATAGAAAAGTTGGAAATAAACTGGCTACTTTAACCGGTTGTGTGGTCAGTAAAACTAAAATAAAGCTAATGAAAAACAAAATAATACTTCAGTCTAGCTCAATATGTAAAGCTGCTCTCTGTGATGTTTGATCAATAAAAAAACAAAGGAGTAACAATACCAGATTGTAATTAACTTTACACCAACAAAATATATCTATGAAATATAGAATAATATAAAAAAGGCTAATAAAACGTTTACAATTTAATGTAGGATAAAATTAAAAACAAGCTTTACTCATAAACTAGATTAAACAAAATACTTCCAATTTTGAGATATGAGAGAGGCCAGCTGATACTGTTATAACTCGCACACGCACACACACAGTTTGCACACAGTTGGCCCTTGACTCTAGATAGCAATGCTTCTGGCGCCAGCGCTACCCATCGACATGTATACACACGTTGGTGCACATCAGTGTGTAAACATATCGATGGCGCTACCTCACACCGATACCTGCGGCCATTGCCTGCGGCTGGCCTCGGCTACGATGCGAGCGACGAGCGACGAGCGACGTGAGCGACATCGGTCACTTTTCTAGCTGCATAAGATACCATGTAAATTGAGAGCAGGTGGCTACAATGTAAGTGACAAGCGATATGCGATAAGTGACTTTTGTGGTTATCGCTCTGCGTCGCTCTAATCGCAGAACCCCGCCAGTAAATTTTGTATGGTCGCTGAAATCGCTCACGACTCCCCTTTCAGTTTAGTGCAATATGTCTAGTGAGGCGGATGGTTCTACTGTTCCAAAAGTGAAGAAGCCACGAGGAGGGCGCAAATTAGCGGATACTCTAACTAAAATTTTAACTAGCGAGATTCAGGTGAGACAATGTTTGTGGAATGAACTCCACAATAAATACAAAAATGTTACAATATCAAACAAGCTTTGGGATGCTGTCAGGTAACCAGCCATATTGTTTTATTATTTTATGTGACAATACAGTTCGGTCTAGATTATTCGTTTCTAAATTATCTGGAATCCTACGACAGACAATGCTTTAAAGAATGTGTATTGAAAAACGGAAGTAACAAGATAAATTTCAGATAAAAGAAGTAGTAGGATCAGAGGAAACTGACATATACTTTCTACCTTTTAGCCCAATTATTATAATCAATAAATTACTTAATATTTAATAAATATAGAATATAAAGTAAGGCAATATGTATAGAAAAAAACTCTTTGTCGGACATCATCTTTGAAACTGCGTCCCTACCACGCGTTCAGTACGGTGTGTCGCTCAGTATTTCGCTGGTATGTAGCCAGCCAAATCACTAGCGATTTCGGCCGATGTCGCTCATGTCGCTGGTCGCTCGTCGCTTGTATCGAAGCCGAGGCCGCAGGGCCGTCAAAACTGTGTCCCTGTATGGCCCAGTGTGAGACGCTTTTAGTTAGCCGACTGCCCGCAAAGGCTACCAAGCTAACCGTTTATCACAATCACACTTACATTTATACAAGCATTCATTCCCTTGAAATACTTATGTTAGAACTAAATACATGTAACTTACGTATTTTTGATCCAAAAGTAAATTAAGTATTTTTATAAAAATAATTTTTGGTTAAAATTTGTCTAATGTGTTCTGGAATTTGGTTGAAAAGTTTTGGACGTAGATATAACACAGAACGTCGGAATACTACCTTTCTAATCTCGGGAAGAATCAATAATCCGTGCTTAGCATTTATTGTATTATAAAACCTGTTATCATCACCTCTGTTTCCACTTCTTAAGTAAAAAATCCTTAAAACTTTATAAACGAGTTCGCACGCAGCACGCTGACGTGAGGGAAGTGAATTTCCACATAACAACTTTTATAACTCAAAATCAGTGTAAAAACATACATTTATTCCAATTTTTATTAAAATCTGAAAACAGTGATTTTTTGGCTGTTCTGATGCTCCTGGTTTCATTTACCTGCAAAGCTGGGAATACAATTTTGCGCATTATAATGTTAGGTGAAGGTCCAGACAGGCTTGAAAGTAGGCTTGAGGTTCCTGGGGATGATAAAAGTACTCTAACAAAGGAATAACAGGCTTTTCTAGTGTAAAACCCCCATAAGACAACGTACTGTGTATAGTCGAAACACATTTTCTTTAATAACTCGGTAAATATGTATGCTAGAATGACGAAAGAGGGCTTAAAACTTTCGCCTTACTAATTCCCATCTCTTTACATGCATTAATTGTACATACGGGGCTTTTCTGACCCTTTTTGGGCCCAAAAACTCGAGGGTTTAAAGATTAATCCCCAAAAAAGGGGATTAGAGTTTTCCGATTGTTTTGCCCAATGAACTTGTCCAACTGATTACAGAAAGGAACGTCCCTACCAAATTTGAAGTACATCGGACAACAAATGCGACCCCTAGAGTGCAACACACACACACACACACACACACACACACACACACACACACACACACACACACACACACACACACACACACACACACACACACACACACACACACACACACACACGGACACACACACACACACACACACACACACACACACACACACACACACGGACACACACACACACACACACACACACACACACACACACACACACACACACACACACACACACACACACACACACACACACACACACACACACACACACACACAGTTAGTTACTGGCAGCCGTGCGGAGTGGATGTGTTTTCCTTGTTCCCTTGTGACTTTGTATCGTTCAATATGAGTGACTGTTTTTCGTGCTCTGACCCGCTGCCGGACACTGGTGATTTTGCTATTTGTTCAGTCTGTTCTGCTTCATTACATTTTGAATGTGCTGGAATCCAAGAATCAACCTGGAATCAGATGGGCAATACCAGGCGTGGATCCTGGAAGTGTGTCCCCTGCAAATCTAATAAGGGTAAAGTAGTTGGTAATGTTAAGGATCCTGTGAATAAGGAAGCTCTCAGTAAAATAAGGGATGAAATTATTAGTGAAATAAAGAAAATCATTCAACAGCAGTTTTCTGATCATGAAAAACACATTGGTACAAAATTAGAAGATTTTACAAAATCTTTGAATTTCTATGGTAATAAAGTTGATGAATTTCAGCAAGTTATCAATGAGGTTTCTAAGAAAATGAAACAAGTTGAAAATGATTTTGAGTCGTTGAAAAAGGAAAATTTAAATCTAAATAATCAGATATCGACATATAAATTACAGTTGGAGAATTTGGAACAATACAACAGAAATCGAAATGTTGAAATCACGGGTGTCCCGGAGAGTGCCAGCGAGAAAATGTCAGACATTGTTAATAAGTTGTCAGCTATGTCTGGGGTCGCAATTGACATAAATAATGACATACAAGCAGTACACCGTGTTCCAACTAGGAGTGATAAAGGACCAAAGCCTATAATTGCTCAATTTTCTAATAGGCAACTTCGTGATTCGTTTCTCCGGAGCATTAAAAAGAGTAACATAAAATCTACTGATTTCATAGAAGGCATTCCGGCTACTAAAATCTATGTCAATGAGCATTTGACGCCATACAACAGGAACCTGTTATATCAAGCAAAGAAACTGCGGGAAAAAGGCTTCAAATTCGTTTGGATTGTGGAAGGGAAGGTGTTCGTAAGAAAGAACGAAAATGAAAGAAGCGTGCGCATTTTCACCCTGCAAGACATAAACAAACTCGTGCCTGAATTAAAGGTTTATTAGTCATTATTAATCTAGTTTCTGGGCTCCAAATTGAGGTTTTATTTTTATGCCTGAATGTAACACAGTTGACAAATTTAAAATATTTACTTTAAACATTAGAAGCCTGAGAAAACACTATAATGAACTGGTTTTGTATTTAAGCACTTTAAATTTTTCATATGACATTATTGTGCTGACGGAAGTTTGGATCAAGAATGGAGAGGAAGATAAATACCGCATGCCAGGGTATGACTTGTTACTGCAGGACCGGCCGGACAATCAGGCGGGTGGCGTCGCTATCTACGTGGACTCTGCCCTCCCCTACACTCACCGCCCCATCCTACTTCCCACAGCTGAAGTTATCAACGTTGTCTTCACTTTATCACATAACAATATTTCTACAAAACTTTCTCTGTTTGGAATTTACCGACAATGCAAATTTACTTTTAACCAATTTAAAGCTGATTTTGAGGATTTATTGATTAATATTTATGACCCTACAATTTTTGTTGGAGATTTTAATATAAATTTACTAAAGAATGTTGGTTCAAAAAACGATTATTTAAATCTAATTTCCGCATACGGTTTTGTAAACCTAATTAATGAACCCACTAGAATAGTAGAAAATAGTGTATCCTGCATTGATCACTTACTGATCAGAAATACTAAGAATCTGAACTTTAACCATAATGTTGATAAATTGAGTATTACTGATCATTATGGAATAAGTGTATTTTTATCTGAACTTAAAATTAAAAGGGATAATACTGAATTCTGTAGAGTATTGGACACAGATTTATTCCGAAGACAACTCATGCTGTCAGATTGGCGATGTGTTTTTAATGATAATGATGTAAATAGTTGTGTACAACACTTTTATTCCATATCTCAGAGGTGTCTTGATAACTGTTACTATTTAAAGAGATTAACTAGTAGAAATAGAAGGAGGAAAGAATGGATAAACAATTACCTTGTTACTTTGATAAATAATAAAAATAAGTTGTATAGATTATATTCAAGAGATACAAATAATATAAGGTTAAAGTTGCAATACAAGAATATTTCTAAGTTAGTAACAAAGCAGATTAGACTAGCTAAAGTAAATTATTACTCTGGACTCATTGAAAAGTCATACGGCGACTCAAAAGCTTACTGGAATGTTATAAAGAAAATAATTAAAAAACGTAAAAATAATCTGTCTAGTATTAAGATTAACGATGTTTTACTTGAGAGTGCAGGCAATGAGAAAATTATTGCTAACACTTTTAATAAATATTTTACAAATATTATCCCTGAATTAAAGCAGGAACACTTTGGTTGTGACTTGTTTGTTGAGGATAATAATGAATATCAGGTATTTTTTAGGGATTTTGTTTTTGATAACTCAGAAGTAGCAGATATTATTAAGGCAATGAAAAATAAACGTAGTGCTGGAGTAGATGGTTTTAGTATTTTTGTTTTTAAGGAAAATTTAGAAGTTTTTGTTCCCTTACTATGTAAAATATTTAAAATTTCTCTAGATCAAGGTGTTTATCCAGATGTTTTTAAGATAGCCTCAGTAGTGCCAATTTATAAGTCAGGTAGTGTGTCAGAAATATCATCATATCGACCCATCTCAGTTATTAATACAGTAGCCAAAATATTTGAGTCTTTAGTTAAAAAAAAATTGCTGGAGTATTTTGATGGAAGGTCATTGTTTTCAAGGAATCAATATGGTTTTTTACCAGGCAAAGGTACAGATTTGGCTCTAGAAAGACACGTCACTACAATTACTAATGCTGTTGATAAACGTAAATATACTTTGTCTTTATACTTAGATTTCCAAAAAGCCTTTGATGTGTTGGATCACGATGTCCTTTTTTCGAAGTTTAGAAATTATGGTATTGGTGGTAAGGCATTGGAGTGGTTGCAATCTTTTTGTAAAGAAAGAAAGCAAGCAGTCAAAGTTAATAATGTTTTGAGTGAGGTTCTGGAAGTGCACTATGGCACACCACAAGGAGGGGTGTTGGGCCCTATCGTATTTTTGATTTATATTAATGATTTACTTGAACTTAGATTGAATTCTGATATATTTGCCTATGCCGATGACACTGCTCTAGTCTGCTCAGCTTATAATAGAGAATCATTACAATTAAAAATAAGTAGAGATTTAGATAAAATATCAAATTGGCTGATCATTAATAAATTATTAATCAATTGTTCAAAGTCCAAATGTTTGATGTTTTTCGATTGCAGCAAACAGAAAGAGGAATTAAAGAATGAGTTCAAGTTATTGTGTCATAAACATTGTTGTCTGTATAAGTGCTCATGTAGTTACATAGATGTAGTAGAAAGTGTAAAGTATCTTGGATTGTATGTGGATCAATTCTTGAAATGGGAGCAGCAAGTCAATCACTTATCGAGTAAGCTAAGAACAATAAATTATGCACTGTATCATTTGAGAGATAATGTTAAGAGTCAGTATTTACAAAAAGTGTACATTTCTTGGTTTGAGAGTGTTTTGAGATATGGAATCGTACATTATGGAGGAACATATTCCACTGTTCTAAAACCGGTAGTTGTGTGTCAAAGAAATGCCCTCCGTACAATATTTAATTTAAAAAGAAATGATAGAGTTTCTTACCTTTTTGCAGAGAATAAAATTCTTACGTTTGATCAGTTGCATGTTTATTGTATGATAATGTTTATTTATAAATACAAGAGTTTGTTTAGAATAAAACCTGTAAACAGAATGACACGATCTGCCCAATATACATTGATTGAAGAAGGCTTTTTTAGGAAAGAAATGAGTAAACACCAATTTTGCTGTCTTGGCCCTAAATGTTTTAATGATTTTGTAAAATATTTTGGAAATGAAATTCAGTATAAAACTCTGTCTGTAGTTAAATCTAAAACCATGCAATATTCAATGCAGTATCATATTGAGTGAAGTTGTCAATATTTTTAAAAAATATTTTTGTTTATTTTGTTGTTGTTAATTTAGTTTTCTGCCTGAATATTTGATTACTTAATGAATCTAGTCATTTCATCTTTCACTTGCTAGCATTATAAGTTTGCATGAATTGTTATGGAAGCCTGATAATGTTGTATCTAATATAGTCTATTTCTTGTTATGAATTTGTTTTAGAGTTTAGTATTTTTGTTTTAAATTATTGAATATACGTAACATATTTATACTGGTGAATTTTGTTACCGGAGCATGATTAATGAAAGTGGTGGCCGTTGTCTGTGATTTAAAAAAATTCTGAAATTTGTCATCATCATGTATGAACTGTTCCTGAGAATTTGACGGAAGTGTAAAAGAACTGTACAGCTGTCAGTAAAGAAATAATGTATTAAAGAAAATGTATATTTTTCTGTCCCGCGCGTGTCCTATGTGACACATGGGATTTTGTAATAAACAATAATTTTTCATGAATAAAATTGCTTGAACTTGAACTTGAACTTGAACTTGAACACACACACACACACACACACACACACACACACACACGGACACACACACACACACACACACACACACACACACACACAGACACACACACACGGACACACACACACACACACACACACACACACACACACACACGCGCACACACAGACACACACACACACGGACACACACACACACACACACACACACACACACACACACACACACACACACATACACACACACACACGGACACACACACGGACACACACACACACACACACACACACACACACACACACACGGACACACACACACACACACACACACACACACACACACACACAGACACACACACACACGGACACACACACACACACACACACACACACACACACACACACACACACACACACACACATACACACACACACACACACACACACACACACACACACACACACACACACACACACACACACACACACACACACACACACACACACACACACACACACACATACATACAATTTTGAACGACCCCCAAAACGTGTTCAGGGGGTCAAGTTAGGAACTTCTATGGTGGTCCCGGGCTTAAGTTTCACCGTGCGGGTCATGCTAATAGTTCACTTTCCAAAGGAAATTCACTAATAAAAAAGGTGTTGAATCGGTAAGATTTTCAGTTCTTTGTACAATGGATATGAGCTTTCTCTAACATGTTTTCTCAGGATAATTCTTTAAAACTGTTAATCTGTCCATTAAATGTTTGTAAGTTCCCCCCAACAAGTTATTCCGTATTGTAGTCTACAGCAAAATATAATGTTCGAAGAAGTGAAGTGTTACAAAAATGTCTTAAAAAATAAAAAGATCTTATTGATGTTCTAATTTTACTATGTAGTTCGGTAGTATGATTTCCCCAATTTAATTTTTCATCTAAAGTTACGCCTGCATCATCTGTTCATCTGCAGGTGAACCATCTGTTCAGATCTATTTATTCATACATCTACTTGTAAAACCATCCGATCCAACTTTTCATGTGTGGATGAAAAATTTTCCCCAATTAATTCGTCCATCTATGTGCATTTATAATGTTACAGAGATTGAATTTAAATATTTATATGTGTTCTCCGTATACAAACGTATTTAAAATACATAAGAGTTAAAATATTTCATAACTTTATTTTTTATAAAGTTATGAAATATATTTCAAGATTGTATGTGAATTAATTAAAATTGTTTACAAAATAAATTAATTATTAGAGGAATTAAAACAGTTTAATCGGGAGTAAATTACATAATAAGCCGAATCCATCAATCAAACAAACAACTATTCATTCATGCGAAACATCCAAAACACCTGTGTACGGATGTTTCACCTATCCATCCGTTAAACAGATGAATTCTCCGCACAGCAGTGCAAGCAGCTCCCCCACTACCAATTATAAACCATCCAATGAATCAGGCGAAACATCTGAACCTCGCGTTTGGATGTTTCATCTATTTGTCCACTGAAGAGATGAATCCTCCGAACCTTAGCGCGGGAAGTTCGGCAATCGGCAGTACCCCCACTACAAATGAGAAACCATCCGATGAATCATCCACCTGAAAGGATTGGATGAATGGAAAATTTATCGGATGAATCATCGGATGGTTAAAATCAGTCGTTTGTCCCATCACTAGACAGGGCTGGGGCTCCCTCCCCTCGACCCTCATGGAGGTAGTATATGGAGCGGTCACGGCGCGGCGGATGGATAGAAAAGCCGGACTGCACTGCCGGGGGTGATGGGGAGGGGGAGGCAGCCGCAGCCGCTACGCCACCGGGGCCGTGCGCCGCAATACCTTATCGAACCTTATCGAACACAATAATTAGTTATTTAATTCCAAGTGGATTTAGGTCCAAAATTATATTTAAGTTCTTTAGTTCCAAAATGAATAAAATCACCAGTGGAGTTAGTTCCAAAACTCAATAATGATTTAAAAATAGGGAGTGGATTTAGTTCCAAACGTCGTTGTGTCCAATAGTACAGTCCATATAGAAATAATAAATATTTTGTTTTATTTTAGACAGAACGCGACTGGAGAAAACTCTACAAACTACTTTTAAAAATAGTTGATCTAGTTCCAAAGGCGGCCGAGTGGATTAAACTCCAAAAGTACAGCCGCCTCTAAGCGGGCAAGGATACTGCACGGCTGACCCTGCGCATGTTTATTGCGGAGCAAATAAAGAAGGAGCTATGGAAATAAAATTTAGAAGACAACTCCAAAAATCAATAGGATATTTATAAGGTTAACACACTCCGTGCTGGCGACCCAGAATCGGGTGATGGCTCAGCATTAAAACAAATTTTCGCAGCGAACGTATTACAAGGTACGGTCTGGTCTGTTGAAAAAATACTAGATTTGAAATTTTATGCACTTGGCTCAATTAAAAGTTCCGAAAATAATTGTACAAAACATATAAACAATTAAATACAAAAGTATTTTTATTTTAATACGCGTTTTACCTTCTTATTTATAATTATAAATTACTATAAAAACAAGTTTGATGGTAAACTTTGAGTATCGCCTGATCTTCAAAAGTAAACTAACTTAGTATTCAAAACAACAAACGAGACTACATCTGAATTTAGTCCTGAAAATATTAAAACAAAATTCTATATTCTATTGTATTGATATATTTAATATATTGTTTGATTCCTGAGGTAAGGATCGACAAATAAGTGTAAAATGTACCTATAACTAGATTTAACATACGGAAGAATACGAACAGTAAAACAAAAGCCTTTAACGTATCCCTGCTAATTGTCAATAACATAATTATAGTTACTTTAGAATATAAATACCTGGTTTTATCTTTTAAAAATATATTTTCGGATGAATGTATTGTACCGACAACTATTTGTGTTGTTTCTTTGTGAGACTAATAATTGAATACATACAAAATTAAATTTATAATTTAATTGCCCTGTGTGCGTTATTCCGGATTATTTAATGGAAACAAACATTTTTAGATACAAAGTAGAGAGTTTATTGACCAAACTTAAAATACATAATCTTTTGATTGGCAAATCAAAAGTGTTGATTTTATCAGCAAATAAATACAGTTTTTTTATTGTTTAAATGAAATATTAACTCAGTATATCAAACCTAATAAAACCTTTCCATTTCTCATTAAAATACATAGTCATATTCCTCACTAATTACACGTAAAATCCTTAACTGAGCCATCATTTAATTTATAAAATGATTTGATTTATTCAAATAAAAATAGAGCCAGAGCACACATCGATTAAAATTTCGTTACATATTGTCACCTATTGATAATTTATCATATTACAAAACTTTCTAAAGCGTCTTTTATTAAATTTAAAATTTTAAAATTTTGGGAATTCTGCCCATGAAGCTACAACCCTGTGAACATGAAAATAAAACAAATTCTGTAAAACTTGACTTATTGAACTTTCTTTTTGAAAAGACATTCGTTTACCTCTAACGCCCGCGTTGA
This sequence comes from Allygus modestus, assembly GCA_963675035.1. Lineage (NCBI taxonomy): Eukaryota > Metazoa > Arthropoda > Insecta > Hemiptera > Cicadellidae > Allygus > Allygus modestus. Next base: position 27,955,758 of record OY776115.1, on the reverse strand, counting down.
AAACCTGAAAGTTATTAGGACAATTTTAAAAGTACAATATTATAAAATAAAACAGCTACTCTACCTCTAATCTGAGGGTGATCAACGTAGTGACGCTTGTCCTGAACTTGAACTAAGAGTGAACATCATGTTGTTTTTATCTGTATTGCTCCCGTACCTACAGCACGTGGTGGGGTAAAGTGGGGAGACTCCCTCTACAACTTTATTAACCAATCATAAAACAAGGATTTAAATGTGCCCATATATGGAAAATGACTCATCTAAACAATTCTCAACATGACTTTTGGGTTAAACTTGCTCTGGCTAATAACAGGCTCTTGATTGTAACTTCCTGACTCTTACTTGACCAGATATTTACTCCTATCTATTAAATTCTGTATGAATTTTTACTTAATAATAAAAAAATAATAAAATTATGGTACAGTATTACACACCAACGGTCACGGTATAACCAAGCCTCAGCCACATAGAAGAAATAATTAGAATTATTCTTTATTCTCTGTGCCTCAGCTGAGCAACGCGGCGCGGCGGCACCATCGCGCCTGCACACCGACCTAAAGTGAAGCACCCGTTACATGTTAATTTCGTGTAAGAATGTAAGAATCGTGGCAATAGACAAAATCTGCAGAGAATTTACTGCTCTAAATTGTGGGTTAGGTCATATTCATTTCAAATCAAAACGCCACCATTAAAAAATGATATGATTGTTTACTTACGAGAAATTAACTATACAAATTAGATTTTAATTTAAATAATTTCCCATTCGCATATGAAAAAATAAATAAATATGTATTTAAATTATATCCAGGAGTATCAGGAACATTAAAAGAATCGTCTTTCTAAGTCTAATAATTCATACACAGTGACGGTTTTACTAAAAGCTTACTCAAATACAACATCGACGACTATTTAAAAAAGTCTCTACTCACACACACGCAGGCCTCACACACACAGACGCAGAGGATTAGGACGGACCACTGACCTGCCGCCTGAGTCATCACTGGCTCACAGAAATTTGACTATCAATTTTTTTAATTTTACCTTCGTTGTAAAATCTATTAATGCTTTTGACTTTAGCTCAAAATGATAAGTAAAATGATACCAAACAATATATATTTTGCTTAAAAAATGTAGAAGTTACGAACATTTAAAACATGTCAGGACTTGAGAAAACCTGAGTTCTATCAACTTGTATACGTCTGAATAAACCGCCGATGCCAACCTATGAAATCCACGATAAGGCTGCCAACGACGATAAACGTTTCTGACCAATCTGACTTTTTACTATCCCCATTCAGTAAACTATTTTTTGTCATAATCATTTCGTGTTTGGACTCATCTTTCATGGAATTAAACAACAAATTTAGTGACACAAAGATTTTTACTGTATATCTAACTTGAAATGAATTGCGATTTTGAGGTATCATACAGCAGGTGTTATATTTCTAGGTAGTGAAGGGGATTGGGGCTTTTAGGCAATTAGAACGGTGGTGAGTGTGCGTCAGTGTGCGTGCGTGAGTTGGGTCCCTCGCAGGTAGAGCGGAGCTCCAGCCGCACTCCCTTAACAATCAGACTATATCCTCTACTTATGCTAAAGTGAAAAATATATTTTAGTTTTAGAATTGTTTCAATAGTGGTAATACAGTTTGGAGGTAGGCAGGTTAACGTTATGCAACTTGCAGCCAACAGCGCACCACATGTCTACCTTGGATGATGCAATCACTACAGACCACCTGTGGCCGCCATCATGGTGTCAGAGTGGTAATTCAAATGGTACTATAACAAGTAATACTTATATACATAGACCATAGAACAAATAGACTGGACATCCCTATAAGTTTAGCATTGCAGTTGATGAAGCCTGCCAGTGGCGTAGACAGACCTTTGTCAAGGGGGGGATATCTCATTAGGGAATACAAAACAAAAACTGTGTTCGTGACTAGCGCGGATACTGGTATACAAAGTTGAAGACATCATTGACGTGTCTCTTACATACTTAATTATTGATATAGGCCTACACATCCAAGACATAAACCATTGATACAAAGTGCAGTAATCAGTATTTGTAACAGGACTAAAAAGTACTTGTATCAGTTGTAATCAGTACTGGAAAGCTGAAAAGTAATCGTTAAGCTAGAGTTGCCAAGTCACCAGATTTCCCAAGAGATTACCGGAGTTTTAAGATAAAAATATAACTCCGGGGAATTTCCTTGAAAAATTAAAAATCTGCTCGTTTGAAATTGTTCCCAAAAATGTGTTGAATAGCACAAATTTTGTGTTGAAATCCTACCTGCGAACGAAAATGTATTTACATCTTTCCATCCGTATTGATAGGCTGGAAAGTTGCCCTTTGCCGTGCCTACACACGGAAAATTACTTTACCGTGCACTGCACGGTAAAAGCTTTTTACCGTGCACTTAGTCAGCTGATGAAATAAACAGCTGATTGCAACAATACAACGTTAAACCACATGAATAATTACGAGTGTTGAATAGTAAACACATTTTGAGAGAACAAACCATTCTATTTGATACTAAAGGAAACTTTTGAAAATGCGTTATGTCCTAAATAAATTGTGTTATGAGTTTAAAATATACTAATTTTTCTGTGTAGTTGATGTAAAGTATCGTACGCTACTCGCAAGGTAAACCACCACTTACCGGGCTAGTAACGTAATATACTATTACGTTTGCAACTTCATCACCATGCAACGATTGCCAAATAAGCTAAACCCTTATTTCTCTGTTCACTCTAACCTCTATTGCTTGTTACTCTTTGACTTTATATCGTCGGGAAATATCGTTGAATTTACATATATTTGCGGTTATAGAACGCTGAAAATCAGTATGAAGATTTATGGCTCCCTGCAGTTAGTTAAATTACACATGTGCAGTTAAAAACATCACTAAGACCGTCTAGACGTCAAGGTCAAGGTCAGGGTCAGGTGCGCTAGTTGACGAACTGGCTGCTAGGGGGTGAGGGTAGACTGTTCGGTGACTCACGTCCCAAATACGCAATGCGCAAATACCGTGTGACGTGTGCCGCTGCAGTTCATTTGCTACTACTTATTGTGCACGAACAATATTTGTAATATATAAATAAGATATTTTGGAGATACTGCACACATATTTTTTGTTTTTCAGTAACAGCATTTCTTTTTATTCAAAAGGCATGAGCTTGATTTCAGGAGGATATAAATTTGTATTTTTCCAAGTTTCAAGAAGGGGATATATCCTCCTGATCCCCCCCCCCATACCTACGCCACTGAAGCCTGCTTTTGACATGTCCTCCATATTGGTGGTCCAAGTTTATAAAAATACTTTAATATGAATTATGGAGATTTGATAATGCTCGGCATCATATTTATAAGACTGGATACCATAAATTAAAATTATTCATTGTGTAGAGTTCTTTTGCTGACAAATCTATATAAGGTTTTTAAACTTTTTATACTTTTCAGCACGTTATAAAATTAAAATCAGGATGTCAACGGTTGGGCTTTGAAAAAAATAAACTGGAGGCTGCCTGTGCCCTTCAGAATGTCAGGATCGAAAATTAAACACCATTCTGCATTACTACGGATTGAGACAATTTTGTTGATACCTTAATCGTCAAAATCGGTTCGGGAATTCGGATTGAGTACTCTTTACAAAAGTCATCTTTGCGTCATAGATATGAAGGGGAAAAATTGTCAACCCGAAGAGTCTGTTTTATATTTTGAACAGTAGGATGATATTATCACTGTCCTTGTATTTTTATGTTAATTATATACCAATCTTATACCGGCAAAAATAGGTAGGTCAGGTTTTCTTAATGCTTTGAAAATATAACGTGGTCGCACGCAGCACGCTGACGTAAGGGACGTGAATTTCAGCATTAAAACCTTAAAAAAATCTATTAAAGGGCTTAAAACAACACTGGTAAATTGTTTTGGAAAATTGAAAAATTGTATTTTTTGGCTGTTCTGTTGCTCCTGGTTATAATCAAATTGACTATTACGATGGCAATATTGTACATTATCAGGTTATGACGAGGTATAGTCAGGATAACAAGTTGGTATAGGGGTATTGGGGGTGATAAAGCTACATAAAGACATGAAAAGCAGCCTTTTCCAGTGTAAAATCCCCATAAGACAACGTACTGCATTTTGACAATTAACATTTTCTTTAATAACTCTGTAAGTACTTGTGCTAGAATGATGAGGGAGGGCTTAAAGTCTTTAGATTTTTACGTAAAATAATTGAATGTGCAGTAAGTGTACATTTGGGGCTTTTCTGACCCTTTTTGGGCCCAAAAACTCAAATTTCAAAATTTAAAATCCCAAAAATGGGGGTTGGAATTTTCTGATTGTTTTGCCCAACGAACTTGTCCAACTGATTACAAAAAGGAATGTTTCTACCAACAAAAAGTAAATCGGGCAAAAATTGCGACCGCTAGAGTGCAAACACACACACATATATATATATATATATATATATATATATATATATATATATATATATATATATATATATATATATATATATATAACATTTTGAACGACCGACCCCCCAAAACGTGTTCAGGGGGTCACGTTAGGAACTTCTATGGTGATCCCGGGCTTAAGTTTCACCGTGCTAATGGTTCACTTTTCCTAAGGAAATTCACTAATAAAAACTGCAAGTCAGCCGTAGAGAGTCACGTGACGTGTGAAAATGTATGCATACCCGTAAGTTATCGTATCATCCGGTCAGCACCTACTATATGGTATTTGAGCAGTTGGATGCTAGACTTAAAATATGTAAATTCACCCTCTACTCAAATAATTTATTATCCTAACTAATTATTTTCTCTCACAATCCAACGGTAAACCCTACGGAGACTCGATGACTGCCTAGTAAACAAAGGGTCGAGTTGAGGGGAAGCTTCCTCCTCCTCAATCACTCCTTACTAATGACACTGGACAAAGTTGTTTGATTTGTTTTTCATCGCAATAATTTGTTATATCTTGTTGTCAAACACCACTACATTTCATTGTTCGTTTCTTGGTTGGCTTTGTACACAAACATTGGAGGTGGAAATTTTCCCCTAAATTTCCTTACAGGAATTGTGGTGTGGATATTTATGAATAAAGAACTGAACATTTATATTTTACTAGTTGATGTTCCCGTTCTCGCACGGGTTAGAAAGGTTGAGATCATGAAACAGCTGTTCTTGCTTCTGCTCTAAGGGGAGACTACTGAAAATTGGTAAAATTTTGCAATTTTTACAATTTTTTTAAATGATATATTTTTAATCCTTACTCTATTGTGAATATAAAAAACCCATTAGAGTAAATTTATAATGTGTTTATATGCATAAAACGCATATTATTATTAAAAAAAAACTATCGCGAAAGGGTTTTTTATATACCTATAAATACCTATATGTATACATGGACATGGACCTATATATATATATATATATATATAAACCAATTATATAGATAGAGCATATGTATACACACACACACACACACACACACACACACACACACGCACACACACACACACACACACACACACACACAAACACCCATATTTATATAAATAGGCCTATGATGTCATATGTATAATTATGATTATTCTTATCTTGCAAGTTTGCAACAATCTTGACAAGCCTTTTCCCGTTTCACGCAAATTGAGATTTTCTATGTTTTAAAATACTGTACTAAAATTGATATTCCAAAAGAACGGCTAAAGATAGGAAAATTAAACTTTTCATAAGTTATAACAGTATAAACTACAACTTCATGCCATTTGGTGTGTATAGGCTAAATAGTTTTCATGTAAACAAAAAATATATATTAATAAATATAAAAAATATTCCATGTGAAAAGGGTTTTTATACTTTTTATATAGTTTATTTACAGTAATAACTATGAACATGAGTTTTTATCCGTTATTATTACCTACAATTTGAGGTAAAGAACAAGAGTATGAGACTTTCAGTTCCTGAGTTATATTAAATTTTAAAAAAGTTAAAATATTCACCTAATGTATATCATGTTTTTTGCAAAACAGCTCATTTCAACACTAACGATACTTCAGCTCATTTCTTTATTACGATAGTTAGCACTTTTTATTTATTGTTATTACTGTTACTTTGTTAATTCATTTTTTGTAATGCACCGGCCTGCATCCCTTTCTTATTAAAATGATGGTCACCCCGACACAGGTTCGCCTTTGGGAGACCTAATTTCTGTTTAGGTACTTTGTTTACTTATTAACTATCACTTAATTATCTTTGTTTTGTTAGGTTAAGACTCTATGTTGAATCATTTGTTGTTTATTGATTTGTTATTTATTTATGTAATAAGTGAATTCAATGTTATGTTATGTACTTGAATAAAAATAAATACTTTATTTAAAAAAAAAATATAAAAAAAACTAACTGGACCTATTCAACATATTTAACATGTTATATAAACAATTCATCAACAAATACAAATTTGTTGTACTTCAGTAGTCTATCCCCTTGCTGTCAAACGGGAGTATCCACAGCTGTTCACATTACAGATTCTGAATGTTTACTTTCTTCTGAAATGTAAACATTGAAACTTAGGACTTCACGGGGCGTAGCCCGAGAGCATTTTAAGGAAGTGAATAGGCCTATGTGTTGCACGGGTTCAAGATCTACCTTTGTGTAAAGTTTCAGCCCAGTCGGTTCAGTAGTTTTTGCGTTTACCTGGACCAGTAGATAGACAGACAGACAGAAACCACCTCTTCTGTATAATATTATAGAAGATTATAGATGTAGACGCGGAGTGTACCTGCTGTAAAATTATGATATGTTAAATGTATTGTGAAGTTAAATTTTATTTTCATCATTAAAAATAATATGTTGTAGCCCAACCGGCAATTTTGTTATTTCATCAGCCTGAAACTCGGTGTCATTACATAACCATAACTTGCTGCACGTCATTAGTGACCGAACAACCGAAGACCACATGTTTGAAGTGAAATACTTACTGTACAGCAGGTTGATTGTTACAATCAGCTGTTCACTTAAAAACTGCAAAAATATTCGTTAGTTCTGAGAAGTTTTAGGAGAGCCTCAGCTTCGAATCTTGATAAAAAGTCTATTGGTTCGATTTTGATATGTTGGACCAAGGGTTCACGCAATTCGGACTCGGACAACAAACAGACTTATAATCAAAGTTTAAACCTGAGACACTTAAAGTAATGGAAATACTTCTTTTAGGGTACAATAATATGTATTGTTTATTTTAAATTTAATCAAAATTGAAGAAATAATAATATTTTTGAGTTTTTCTTCCTTGATTAAGATGAGGCCCTTTTAATATGTTGTAAAGCATTGTTTGGTACAGAATGCCTTGAAGCTGGAATAAGTACCTTCACTTCAAATCTCGACAAAATTAAAAAATAAGCTTTTAAAGACTTGTCATAAAATAATTCGAACCCGAAACCTCTGAAAAATTAGCAACAACAAAATTAAAGTTACATCGGTTGTCTTGAGGCATTTAAGATACATGGTAAATTTCAGTTTCCTGCCTGTTACAGTTTACTTCGTATGGGTATACAGCGATTTAACACGTCCATGTCTCACGATAACGCCACCCGATGTTGGCCGCCATGTATTCAAACCATTCAAAGGAATTGTTTGAATTGTAGGAAGTATTCAAAGGAAAGTATTATATCTCGTTCAGAAAAGATGGGCCAAATTTGTAAGTAAAGGTATTTATTAGGCCACGGGTACGATACGAGAGGCGAACGGTACATTCAGCGGCTCTTGAGCGACGCGGGTGGGTGGCTACGGCAAGAACGGTAACATTTTGCCACTGCGTCTGTTGCAGCCGCCTACAATGCACGCGAGAAGAAAAGACTCGGCCTACGTCATCAAATGCAATCAGAAAAAAATTAGATGCAACTTATTGCTCAAGAAACATATTTGATTAATAGTTAATAGCCCTGAGTAGTTGTAAAAGTATGGTAAAACTTTATAATTGTCTTATGTTATAGGGGTTTAATCGCTGATAAAACACTATCATTTGTAAAATAATTTCGGGATGTAAAAATAATTTCATAAAATATAATTCATGACATAAAACATGACAAAAAAATTTTGTTGGACACCTAAAGTTCTACAAACCACTAAAGTTAAATTAAAATCGTTGGAGCCGTTTTTGAGAAATTTTGATTTTTCATGTTTTTTAGCGGTTTTGGAAGATGATTACCCTTCAAAATAAAAAAATTCAAAAAATGAAGAAATGTTCGTAGGATATCGTGGATTATTACCTACATACCAAATTTCATCAAAATTGGTCCATTGCACTGAAAGAAATATTATAGTAATCCAAACAATTTTGCATAGTAAATACAATTCTGGTAGTTTTTAAAAGATTTATATTAATTAACACAATAGTTATGGTAATGTCCTACCATCACGTCTATCAAAACTACAATAATATTCTTGCTAAATTAATTGCAATGAGGCTGGTAATTGCATCAACATATTATTGTTGCTAATACATCATGACGATAGTAGTATAGTAAGTAGAAATGCCTAGCGAGAATATTCTGATATTTTATACCAGATTCTGTTTTTGATTACACGACAATGTCTCAAAGTGGAAATGAGTCGTCACCGGCCTGACCTGAAGCGTGAATGCTCCGAGACAAGCAATGTTATATTTTATCGTGTGATCGGTATCGGAATTTGTTATACTGCAATATGTATGTGTTAAGTGTCTCACTGTCTCAGTAATGTTTTAATAATGTAAAGAATAAACCTATGGAATAAGTGAAGAAGTGGCTGTAGCCACAAAACATGCAATGACATAACCTCAAAAGTATATTGAACAGGTAAACCTTTTTATTTTTTTTTTTAATAAAAATCCAACAGTTTCAACATGAATTCAGAATATTATTTAGGCTTTCTATAGCATAGGTTGGATATTAACAAGGTAAAAGTAACAAAGAGACTGAGATTAAGTTACTAAGCCTTAAATAATCAAAATAAATATTATCAAAAATATGATTAAAGCCAAGCGGACGGTGGTCTATTGACCCCATACTTCTGCAGCTTTCATGTAAGCAATTTTATATAACTGATTTTGTTTAGTTTTCAGGTTATGTTCGTTAAACTGTAGGGATTTCCGTAACCACTCCACTGTAATAACCACAAAAACAACTTATTGTAGAAATAAAAAAGGTATTGCCATAGCTACTAAACATTCTGAGAGGAGAGTCAACCGAACTTATAGCTGCAGCAATAACTTATTGTAAAAATAAAAATAAGAGTTATTGTTATAAATACTATAAACTCTAGTAACGCTTATCATGTTTAGTTTTATTAACAATAACTTATTGCTCTGGCAGCAAGATGTATTGCTTGGGCTCCAATTTCATTATTGTAATATTTGCAATAATTTCCGTTGCACGCTACAATGAAATATTGACAATAACAGGATTGTAGCTGCTACCAAACACATTGCTGGGACCATATTTACAATAATTTATTGTTCCACATACCATATTCTGGTTCATATAACAATAATATTGTTTCAGTGTGGTGTGGGCTCTAGCTCTGTAAACATCCTCACAGACACACACACACACACGGACGCTAAAATAGTCATATCAGTTCACGGACACACACAGACAGAAATCACGTAAAAACCACTTTTTTGGGTTCAGGGAGCACCAAAACGAATATTTCCACTAACAACTCAAATTCGAAAATGTTGACGAACAAAATACTTTCTCCTTATACCACGTATAGGGGGAGAAAGTAAAAACAATTGCCAAAAATGTGCGGACTGCTTTAAATTGTTTTGCCAAGATAAATATATGACAGCACCCCAAAGTAAAAGTAATGATTACATTGATCTTATAAATAGGGACAACTTGAAATATCCAACTTGAAACTATAGGAATACTGCAATGAATGCTAAAAGTTGTTAAGTGATAAGTTGTAGATTTCAGAAACAGTTTCTTATTTGTAGTTCACAAAAACAATGACTGTGCCACCTCTGTCTAGAAACTTGCGCCAGTACACTTGAAGAGAACTGAAAAGTGGCAGAATTAAACCTCTGTCCGATATGGTACACGTAGCTTTTCAAAAATTTCTAATATTTTGCTCAGTAACTAATCTAAAGTTAGAACAAACCTCTGTGACTCCAGGTCGTCGAGAAAAAGGAAAGTGCAAATTTAATTCCCTTTTAAAGACTGCATTATTACCATTTCATCACCAAATGTATTTTTTGAGCTTAATAAAATATAATTTTATGTAGTTTAAACGTAGATTTTAATTTGTAAAATAATCTTGCCGTAAAATAAACTCGAATGTTCAATTATAATGTTTAATTATTATATTATAATTGGTTACTGTTACTTCTACTGTAAACCTTTATAATATAAATACCTCCGTCACAGCAAATCTGAGAACGGTACTCAGCGAATTTCCAATGCATATGTATGTGTCCCACTCAGCGATGTTAATAATACTACAGTGATATAGTAGATGTAGTATTATTAACATCGCTGGTCCCACTGCGACACAAAAAAAAACAGTTACCAAGTTGCATAAAACTACATTCATAAATAAGTGATGTAACATTTGATTTTTTCTCCATAAGAATAATATTAGAGCTGCTACAACGAGGAAGAAAATTACTAGGGTTTCATGCAATTATCGATATAACATAATCAGATGATACTTACCAAATTCGATTAATTTCGGTTCATAATTAAGGGAGATATCGAACGTTACTTATTCTCCATCATAAGAATAACATTCGGGCTGAGTTCGCAGGTTTGCTGCTACGGGAACAGTCAAGAAAAACATTATTTCTTGTCAAATATCAGTAGGATGAAAATGAAGTATTTAAAGATAATTTATGGTTTAAAGAATAGGAAGCCAACAGGTTTTGATAACATAAATGTTCTTTTAGTAAAATACTGTGCTAAAACCTTTGCGAAAGTATTATCTCACATAATTAATAGAAGTTTTACTGCTAGAACATTTCCAAAGCAGCTAAAATAAACGGTATCAGGAAACTGACACATACTTTCTCCCTTTTAGCCCAACTTTAATGAATAAATTACTTTTTATTTACTTAATATAGAATACAAAGCAGGGTCGAATGTATAGAAAATCTTGTAAACAGGTTTTTTTTTCAAAAATATCCACCCAAATCCCTGTTTAGGAGGCACTAGAGAATCCATCGCTACACACGTGGTTTTAAGAGGAGAAATGCCCCCTATCCCCCCCTGGATTATTACAGGGAAACATATTTCTAATTTCCTCTGTTGGTCAATGCTAACTTGACAAGCATATCAAGTTTTAACGAAATTGATCAATAAATAAGAGAGAAATAGTAATTTTTGTATTCCCCATAAGAATAACATTGGACAACGTACTGCGTTTACCACAAAATTAAAATTAAAATTTTCTCCGCAACCAGTAATCGTAGAATAGTAATTCACCATGCTAAATTATTTAGTTTTTTGAGATCTTTTTAATGGTGAATATTATTTTTGTATACTTATGTTTGTTTATGAAAATTCCAAAAAACTGAACTTCTGATGTTTTAAGTCCTGTAATTTCTGAACCCGAATAATTACAGAAATGCGGGTGGTGTCATTTTGTTGGAAAACTAAAGCTCTACAAACGACTAAAGTTTAATCAAAATCGCTAGAGCGGTTTTTGAGAAGCTTTGATTTTTCATGTTTTTTGGCCATTTTTGGGGGATAATTATCCTTAAAAATAAAAAAGTAAAAAAATTAAAAAACGCCCGTATATATCGTGGTTTACCAAATTTCATCAAAATAGGCCAATTTGTGTGGGCTCTAGCTCTGTACACATCCATACAGACAGTCAGACAGACACACAGACATCACGTACAAATCACTTTTTTGGATTCAGGGAGCACCAAAACGAATATTTCCCTTATCAACCCAAATTCAAAAATTTGGACGAAAACAATTCTTTCTCCATATAAGGGGGAGAAAGTAAAAATCATTGTAGTACCCATACCGAAAAAATCCAATGAAATTAAATTGGACAACCTGAGGCCAGTTAGTTTACTTCCTATATTCTACAAAATCTCTGAGAAAGTTATGAAAACTCGTTTGTTAGGTTTCCTAAATAGAAACAAATTTGTCAGTGATAATCAATTCGGATTTATAAAAGGAAAAAGTACAGAAAATGCCTTGTCAACTTTCTTAGAAAGTTGCCAATTAAACTCAGATATGAAATGTACTGCAATTTTTGTAGATTTTCGGAAGGCTTTTGATCTTGTTGACCATGAAACATTATTAAATAAAATGGAATTAGTAGGGATACGAGGGGTAGCTCTTAGAGATGGGGTACAAACTGTAAAAATTAAGGGGTGCATCAGTGAGCCAAGACAAATTATAAAAGGGGTGCCTCAAGGATCGGTTTGGCAGCTACGTTATTAGTGAATTTCCGATGGAAAGGGACCTATTAGCATGACCCGCACGGTGAAACTTAAGCCCGGGACCACCATAGAAGTTCCTAACGTGACCCCCTGAACACGTTTTGGGGGTTCGTTCAAAATGTTATATATATATATATATATATATATATATATATATATATGTGTGTGTGTGTGTGTGTCCGATTTACTTCAAATTTGATAGGGACGTTCCTTTCTATAAGTAGTTGGACAAGTTCGTTGGGAAAAACAATCGGAAAACTCTAAACCCCTTTTTGGGGGAATATTCTTTCAAATTTCGAGTTGTTGGGCCCAAAAAGGGTCAGGCAAGCCCCAGACGTAAATGTAATGCATGTATTAAGATGGGAATTAGTAAAGCGAAAGTTTTAAGCCCTCTCTCGTCATTATAGCATAAATATTTACCGAGTTATTAAAGACAATGTATATCGGCTAAATACAGTACGTTTTCTTATGGGGTTTTTACATTAGAAAGCATGTTATTCATTTGTTGGTGTATTTTTATCATCCCCAGCAACCTGGCGCCTACCTGGTAGCAAGCCTGACTGGATCTCCTCCCAACCTTATAATGCGAACAATTGTATTCCTAGCATTGCCAGGTAAATGAAACCAGAAGCATCAGAGCAGCCAAAAAATCCAGTTTTCAGATTTCAATCAAATTGGAATAAATGTATGTTTTTACGCTGGTTTTGAGTTTTAAAAGTTTTGTATGTGGAAATTCACTTCCCTCACGTCAGCGTGCTGCGTGCGAACTCGTTTTTAAATAAACAGTGTGTTGGCTCACTGACAGCTTTTGCGGATGATGTAGCTTTCTTATTTTGGAATAAAGATGCCAATCAATTGTGGAACAGTATTCATGATACTCTGAATATTTTGAAAAATTGGTCTGGTATTAATAAAATGAGTGTAAATGCCTAAAACTAAGTATATCAATTTTGGGCACAGCAATTTTAACCTCGGTAACAAAATCATATTTCATTCGGATGACTGTGTGCATCCAACAGTCTGTCATTGCCACGAAATAGAGAGGGTAGAAAATTGTAAATATCTAGGTGTTATAATTGACGATACATTAAGATGGAACAATCAGATAGAATCATTAGTAAATAGCCTTAGAACCAGTGTCAGAAAGTTTTACTATTTACGGAATATTTGTGATACTAATCTGATCAGAAGCCTCTATTATGCACTAATTGACTTGAAACTACAGTATGGAATTCATTGTTGGGGTGGAACGTATAACTATCTAATAAACAAATTAAGAACAATACAGAATCATTTTGTGAGAATTATAATATATAAAAATAAGTTTGATTCCTCATTCCCTTTATATTTACAGCTTAAAATATTACTTGTTCGACATCTGTTCTTTTACAAAGTGTTACAGATTTTATTTTATTCGTAGGGCTGATAACTCAACAGAACATCTAAGGCACAAGTAGGCCCTACAGTACGAGAAGTAGAGCTGAGAACAAAATTGTCAGACCGAAAGTTAAAAATACCCCCGTCGCAGCAAACCTGCATACTCAGCGAATTTCCAATGGAGATATAAATGTCTTAATACTACATAAATCCACTTACCAAGTTTCATAAAAATATATTCAGAAATAAGCGATATATACAATTTTAATTATTCTCCATAAAAATAACATTAGGGCTGAGTACGCAGGTTTGCTGCAACAAGGAATAAAAAAAATGGGTTTTTATGCTAATATCAATAGAACTCAACTAGGTGAAGTCGTATACCAGTTTTTAGCGAATTTCCCCTATAGGGAAGAAGCTATTACCGTAGGTCTCATGGTAAGACTTAAGCCCCAGACCGTGACAAATTTTTTATTTAAGGTCCCAAGATGACTAAAACACTATTCGTTCAAATTTATATATATGTATATATATATATCTATATATATATCTATATATATATATATATATATATATCTATATATATATATATATATATATAGATATATATATAGATATATATGCCAAAAATAGTGGCATCCGTATAATACCAAAGTATCTATTTGTATGATGGCCTAAGTTATAATGTATTATTTAATGTATGTTTTTTTATGAAAATAAACATTATTTCATTTTATTATTTAATTTAATTTCATAGACCACATGTAGGTGAAGCCACATACCGATTTTCATCAAGATATATTCATAAATAATCAAGTTATCAAATGTTATTTGTTCTCCAAAAGAATTGAATGAAATTTAAAGAAAACTGGCATTTCATTCAATCTGAATGAATGAAATTAAAGAGAACTACAAAATTAGTAGGTTCCAGGAAAATAGAATGAATGAAGCGATAAAATAGAGATAACGCCGGTCAGTCGCCAGGGTGGCAATAGGGTGGCAAGGGGGGAAAGGTCGACCACAAGGTCATCTCATCACGCTCATTCAAGGATCAGCGCCTGCAAAATTGAACAAAAACCTACAATACACGTTTGTACTGCCTTCAACATCAACGGAAATGGAAGGCGCTGTCAAGCTAACGCGAGCCTCTGAACAAATGAAGCGATTTCTCAGTAACCGATTGACGAAGGGCAATAATTGAAAGTATGGAATTGTTTGTATTTTATGCTGAATTCAATGGTGCAAACTAAAATTTGGGTTTAACAAGAATTATATGTCAAAAGTTCAAAGAACCCATTTTTGGGGTAGGAAACCCCTTCAAAACCTTTCTGCGGATGGGTCGATCTCTCTAGGTTTCGAACATAAACGACATAAACGTTGCTTTACATTAGTATACAAAGTTTCATAAAGATCGGACATTTTTTGTGAGAGTTATAACACATTTTTGAATAAACCTTTTTGCTTAGATTTTGGTTTGAGTTATTTTACTAAAACTGTTACAATCCTAGATGAGGACGTTTTTATTAAAAACGTCAAAGTTAAATCTAAACTCCACGTAAAAAAATTATAAAATGCAGTATTTGCTGACCAGGGCTGCCATCCTATGTAGAAAAAAGTCTATTCCAAAAAGTTAATCAATTCGTGCCAAATCTCTTTGTATAGTGTCAGCTCAGACTTTCAAAAATACATATCGGAATTGAACTACGCTTTTATTGATCAAGGTTAACCTCAAAACCTATTCTATAATCAAATGAGAAAACCAAATAATAAGTCAATGATCCTGTATAAAACATAGGTCTATCAAATAATCCAACATTTATCACATACTATTTTCCTGGGCTTAAAAAAATTAACAATGTAATGAGAGCAGCTTTAAATGTTTTAAAATCTTCTCCTACCACAGAAATTTGATCTCCAGACTACTACGTGTCGTATTTAAAACGGCCACAGAATTTGAAGAATATGTTGGTGGGATCCTAAATTCAAAATTCTCTACCTGAAAATAATTATTCGAAAACCAATCACGGCTGCAAACCTTGCACAAACCTCGGTGTGGTATTTGCAAAATTATGTGCAATTCAACTTAATTTAAAAGCAGTGCCACAAACAAAATTTACCCAATAGTTGGTAAATCAACTTGCGACACCCACCGTGAGATTTACTAAATTACAAAGATTGGCCACCCTTTTGATGTGGTACATAAAGACGAACGACAACAAATTTACAATCATGCAGCTCACCTCACCCAAAGGTTTGAAGGTTGCTATGAACTCAAAGCCCTTTCCAAAATTGAACCACATCAAAATCCCAAATGTAACCAACTGATATTTGGTATTTTAAAGACCAAGGACTTCCGGGTTAAATCTTAGGTAAATTTTCTTAACGCCGGCTGGTTCGGCCATTTTGTAATCCGACTTCAAAAAAGGAGGAGGTTACAGATTCGACCCGTCAGTATGTTTGTTCACGTGTTCGCGTATAACTTTGTCGTTTGCCAACGGAGTTCGATGGTTTTTTTGTTTTGGTCTTATTTTATGGGTCTTGAAACCAGGGTGGTCCCACATTTCAAGCTAATAAAATATCAGGGCTCCACCCTATAGACTTAAAGTTGCAATGTAAATCTTATGGAGGAATGATGTTCAATTGGATTGTGCATATTAATCAGCTGTTGTCATAAAATTATATACTACCCCAGATATATTACTCATTATGTAAATTAAAGGACAATACTAATGAAATGGCAACACAACTTTTAAATAGGGTATGAGAGTAAATTTAGAACATAAACTCAGAATGCAGAATACGACATTGTTTTGCCAATATCCTATCCATTTCCGTGAGTAGGATCACAGACAAAGGAATCTATAGATTCGTTTCTCTGTTGTATGATTATAAAAGAGGAATTAGGTAAACAATTTTTAAAGAAGCACTCTATACTAATGTAAGTATACTCTATGGAAATTCCAAACTAAAACATCAGTGTTTTTTCTGCCTTAAGAATTTCTGAGATCAAAAGGCTGAGGTTAGTCACCGTGATGCTTAGGCCCCTATCACTAAATATAATAACGAATAATTATAGATAATGTAATTATAATGCAATTACATAATTAACTTATATCAACGGTAATTCAAAGGAATTAATTAAATAAACTCGTATTTAAAATTGAGTATTTTGTCGTGGAATAGAACTTAGCCTAGTAATTCCTATGGGTCTGACCTATTGTCAAGCGACTTTCTGAAAAGTTTGCTTGACTTCAGGTCACACAGTTAACTTCCAATTACCCTGCGTCCAAATTATGGCAATCCTTCGAATGCGTGAATCGTTTTAGATAACTGGACCAATTCTATGATTGAGTTTTGTGGTATAGTCTTTGGAAAAGTGTCATTCTTTTATAGGTTAATCCAGCGAAAGTGGTGGCAACTGAAAACCCGCGTCGCTTTCGTCAAACTAGTTTTCCTCAACTGCTCTCTCTATTCCGTGCAAGTTGTACAACCGAGTTTACCAACTTACCACTCACAAAATCAGAAGAAACAATTTTCAAGAAGTTATCCACGTCGCCATGTTCCCGCGCCTCGCGTCGTGTCGTAGGAACAGTCAAGCCCGCGGTGGCGGCGTGGATTGGGTGGCGCGTCCGTTCCCGCCATCGAACTATATAAACACTGGAACGCGCGCTGCGTGCTCCGGTCGCCATCTTGGTGCGGGGCAAAAGCCGGGCTGCCTGTCGCCATCTTGGTGCGGGGCAAAAGCCGGGCGGCTTGTCGCCATCTTGGTGCGGGGCAAAAGCCGGGCGGCCTGTCGCCATCTTGGTGCGGGGCAAAAGCCAGGCGGCGTGCATTACGTTAGTATAGCGACTCGCCTCTCACGGTTGTTATTTGATGTTTGAAACCTTAATTTAATTACTCGAGTTGCCTTTTGTATTTATTTTTTGCATAAAATGTGCTACTACTAATAATTTCATTTCATAAATCATCTGTTATAAAGATAATAATAAAGGACGAAACAATGCATTAAAGTCAGTTTACCATAAATCTTGGAATATTTATCGTGCAACAGGAGACGAAACATCTTAAACAACATATAATAATATTATTTTGCTACTATATATCCTCTTTAAATCCTAAAAGTTTAAAAATATAGTTTAATAATAATGTTTTATAGTTTCATAATAAAGAATATGCAAACTATATTTTTTTGCGAAAAGCAAAAGAATATTGTTTCAACTACACTCAAAACTAGTTCTAATGAATTATTAGTGAATTTCCTTTGGAAAGTGAACTATTAGCATGACCCGCACGAGTAGGGATAAATGGAGTGTTCTGGACCAGGAGGAGCCAGGAGGAGCGCCCCCCCCCCGAGGAGCCCCCCCCCCTAATTAGTATGCAAATTTTTTTTTAATTACCCTAATTAATATGCAAATTTTTAATTACCCTAATTAATATGCAATTTTTTTTAATTACCCTAATTAATATGCAAATTTTTTTTCCCATTTCAGGAGGAGCCCCCCCCCCGACGACCCCCCCCCCCGAGGTCTCGTCTGTGACACTTTACCCCCCCCCCCGAGGTCTCGTCTGTGACACTTTAAGGGGGGGGATATCGGTTACCATAGGTCGGATCTGAATTCTGATTGCAGATTCTTGTTCGTCTAGTCAAGCCGAGTCATTTGAGTACCCACATCGTACACTTTGGATGATGTTTACAAAAAAAGGGCCCGCACCGCACTTTTGACCTTTTTTTTCTTTGCATTTTTGGAATCTCCTTGTCAAGACGAGTCATTTGAGTACCCACATCGACCACTTTGGGCTAACCTGATGATGACCTTGAACCTGACCCTCTTTTTTTTAATGCATTTTCGGAATCCCCTCTTCAAGCCGAGTATTTTGAGTACCCACATGACGTACTTTTGATAATTAATACAAGAGTTGAGCAGGGTAACGCTACAACCAACAGAGCTAGCCCATCAACGCCTGCGGACAATAAAACTACCAGTGAATGCGAATTTTGATGGGAATATAATTGCAATTCTTTGGGTTAGAGCACTTGAAGGGGGGTGTATCGATACACCCCCCTTCAAGTACTCTACACCAAGGCAGCTGTTCACACAACCGACCGACGCGGTCGGTCCTGTCTGGGATGCAGCTGCTGTAACTGGGTCCCCAGCAGGAGGAGCGCGCGACCCCAGCAGGAGCTGCGCCCGACCCCAGCAGGAGCTGCGCCCGACCCCAGCAGGAGGAGCAGGAGCTGCACCCTACCCCAGCAGGAGCTGCGTCCGACCCCAGCAGGAGGAGCAGGAGCTGCACCCAACCCAAGCAGGAGGAGCAGGAGCTGCGCCCGACCCCAGCAGGAGGAGCAGGAGCTGTGCCCGACCCCAGCAGGAGGAGCGCGCGACCCCAGCAGGAGGAGCAGGAGCTGCGCCCGACCCCAGCAGGAGGAGCAGGAGCTGCACCCTACCCCAGCAGGAGCTGCGTCCGACCCCAGCAGGAGGAGCAGGAGCTGCGCCCGACCCCAGCAGGAGGAGCAGGAGCTGCACCCTACCCCAGCAGGAGCTGCGTCCGACCCCAGCAGGAGGAGCAGGAGCTGCGCCCGACCCCAGCAGGAGGAGCAGGAGCTGCGCCCGACCCCAGCAGGAGGAGCAGGAGCTGCGCCCGACCCCAGCAGGAGGAGCAGGAGCTGCACCCGACCCCAGCAGGAGCTGCGCCCTACCCCAGCAGGAGGAGCAGGAGCTGCACCCGACCCCAGCAGGAGGAGCAGGAGCTGCGCCCTACCCCAGCGGGTAATGCAGCAGCGGGCAATGGATCCACATGCCGTTGATTCCCCGTTGTTTGGAGTACAGAACGTCGTCAAGATCTTGGGTAGTTGAAAACATTTTTGGTTCATGAACGTACTTGAACCTTTTGACAATACGCCATAGCCTCTTCTTATGGAAATGCTTCAAGGTGCAATCATCGTCGTCTTTTCGGTTGTAGAATTCACCACCTTCAAAGTAATCATCTTCATCGTCAAACGGTCTCTTCTTATTATTGCTATTCATTGTCGTTTCCGCTGCAACACATACATCCTCCAACTCGACGACTGTGATGTCACAATCCCACCTGGGAATGCGGATGCTCTAATTGACTGATGGCGCCAGACCCTTGCAGGAACCCATAATTATAGACCACCCGCGTCGAATTCCGAGCAATAGAACAATAGAACAAAACATCAGCAAAGGGGGTTGTATCGATACACCCCCCTTCAAGTACTCTAATCTAAGGCAGGTGTTCACACAAAAAAACCAACGCGTTGAGACCTGTCTGGGAATGCGGATGCTGTAATTGGATACCCGACAGGAGGGCGACCGACCCTTGCAGGAACCCATAATTATAGACCACCCGCGTCGAATTCCGAGCAATAAATCACCAGTTTTCAAACACCCACGGTCTCATTCTTGTTCTAGTCTCCAACAATTCCTGACGCATGGGGGAGCGAAAATCTCCCCCTAGTAATTAAATCAACAGAACACCAGTTGTCAAACACCCACGGTCTCATTCTTGTTCGGGAGTTTGAAGTGTGTAGTTGTGTAATAGTGTTGCTGTGTGACGTTCTGTCAGAGTGATCACCCGACGTTTTGACCTAACCTATAAAATGAACCACTTAACCGCCTATGTGTTTAATGATCAGCCTTTGTCTGTACTGTTTGACAGCAGCGTAAAAGTCATTAACGATGGATATACTGGATATAGCGCAGGGTCCAAAATTCGGCGAGAATTTATGGGAAAAGGAATATCACACGCACAACCTTTACGCTTCGTCAAAATTAAACAATAACGAATAAGTCCGTGAATGCGATAACTTGAGTAAAAGACGTCCGATTTTGATGAAATTTGGCTCAAATGTGTAAAGTGACATTTATGACTTTAAGTTCGAAAACCATAAAAATCGGACTATGGGAAGGGGGGTTTATGGGGGTTTTAAATTTTCCAAAAATCAGTTTTTTGCATTTTTCACCCTAAAATTTTTGAAACACTTAATTTTGGTTTTGACCATGTTATAGAGCTTAAAAAAACAAATAATATGGTATTTTGAATTATTAACCTAGGTTAAGTGGTTGCGGAAAAAATCCAAAAAAACATGCTCATAAAATCTCCCATGTTAATCTTATGGGAAAAAGGTTTTTGGCTTTTCCTCAGTTAATTTTACTTTAAACTTCACATTTGCTTTTACCAATCACTTCAGCTCCACAAAACAATCATTTAGGTGTTTAAATTGTGATTCTACGTCCAACCGTTGCAGAGATATTCAAAGTACTAAACACAGTACGTTGTCCAATGTTATCCTTATGGAGAATAAATAAAATTTGATATCTCGATTATTTATGAATTTATATTGATGAAACTTGGTATGTGGCTTCATGTTGTACTGGTATATTGATATTTGAACAAAAAACAAATGTTTTGTTGGTTGTCCCCGTAGCAGCTAACCTGCATACTCAGCCCTAATGTTATTTTATGGAGAATAAGTAAAGTTTTATATCTCCCTTAATTATTAACATAAATTAATAAAACTTAGTATGTAGCTTCACCCGGTTGAGTTAAATTGATAATTGCATAAAAACACATATTTTGTGTTCCTTGTTGCAGCAAACCTGCATACTCAGTCCTATGTTATTCTTATGGAGAATAAATAAAATGCTATAGATCACTTATTTATTAATTTATTTTTATAAAACTTGGTAAGTGCCTTTATGTGGTAGTGAGAAATATATACATTCATTGGAAATTCGCTGAGTACGCAGGTTTGCTGCGACGGGGGTATTATTCATTTATGTTCATAATTAAGGAGACAGAGCATTTCATTATTCTCCATAAGAATAGCATGGGGGCTGAGTACGCAGGTTTGCTGCTACGGGAGACTTTGGCAAAAAATATTTGTTTGAGCAAATATCAATAGACCACCACGATATGAAGCTGTATACCAATTTCCGTCAGTATACGTTCATAAATAATCGAGATATAAAAATTTTCTTTTCCTCCATAAGAATAACATTAGACAACGTACTGTGTTTAGCACTTTCAATAACTCGGTAACCAATTGACGTAGAGAAATGATAAAAATACCAAATTGTGTGTTTTTTTAAGCTGAATCCAATGGTGCAAACTAAAATTTGACTATTTCAAAAATTATATGTAAAAAATTCAAAAAACCCATTTTTGGGGTACAAAACTGTTATATATATATATATATATATATATATATACAGTTTCGAACGAATGGTGTTTTTGGGGTCTGGGGACCTCAAAACGAAAAGTTATCATGGTCCCGGGCCTAGGTCTTACCATGCCGACCACGGTAATAGCTTCTTCCCTATAGGGGAAATTCGCTAAAAGTATTATAACTAGATCTTTCATTTTCTTGGACCAAAACTTTTTAACGAAATTACTATAAATATTAGGCAACCTCATACATTCAAAAATAAAATCAAAATTTGGTATTCAATTTCAAATATATTTTTCAGCTAGCAATGGTAATTAGATAGGGGATATGCGTGTGGCAGTAGGTAAATATTTATGTGTGTATATATTTGTTTGTATTTTCTGTATATTTGTATGTGTTTTGTTTATACATGTTTATGTATGCGCGTGTGTATTGTATTAATGTATATATGTATTTGTAATATTAAATAGCTGCAAAATGCTCCGCTTGATTAAAGTATTATTTAACATAGAATTATATATTGCTAGTCATCAATACTAGATAAAGATGGCTATATCTTTGTAGGTACTTTGGTATTATACGGATGCCATCCTTATAAAGCGCGCTGCGGCAGTTATGTTAGGATGGGTTATCATAAAAATGATTGTAGGACTTTTCTTGTTTCATTACGAATCGAATGATACCTGATAAGTCATACTTCCGGCCGCCAAACCCCCTCCAAATAGGCCAAGGTCAGGTCGTTGACTGGAGCGCGCGCATCACCTGTCACCGCCTGTATCTGGGTCAGTGTCATGAGTGATTTATTGCCGTGCACTACGTTACATTTGTTTTCACAATGAGTTACGTTCTTTTGGTGTGGGATTTACCTCGAAATGAAGAGGAAACCGTACGTATTTTTATGATAACCCATCCTAACATAACTGCTGCAGCGCGCTGTATGTTTGGCGGAGTACATGTGGCGATCGGGTGTGGCTGCTAGCGGCGCCGGCGGCGACGCATTCAACACGATCCTAGCGGACATCGCTGCCTTTTGGGAGGCACAACACAAAGACCGCTCATCAGAATGATGTAAGATTTGTACAGTAAGTCAATAAAAGTACATTTTTTCGATTTATGTAGTTATCCTTTGTATCCGGTAAAAATTTAACCTCCAAAAATAGTGGCATCCGTATAATACCAAAGTATCTATTTGTATGATGGCCTAAGTTATAATGTATTATTTAATGTATGTTTTTTTATGAAAATAAACATTATTTCATTTTATTATTTAATTTAATTTCATAGACCACATGTAGGTGAAGCCACATACCGATTTTCATCAAGATATATTCATAAATAATCAAGTTATCAAATGTTATTTGTTCTCCAAAAGAATTGAATGAAATTTAAAGAAAACTGGCATTTCATTCAATCTGAATGAATGAAATTAAAGAGAACTACAAAATTAGTAGGTTCCAGGAAAATAGAATGAATGAAGCGATAAAATAGAGATAACGCCGGTCAGTCGCCAGGGTGGCAATAGGGTGGCAAGGGGGGAAAGGTCGACCACAAGGTCATCTCATCACGCTCATTCAAGGATCAGCGCCTGCAAAATTGAACAAAAACCTACAATACACGTTTGTACTGCCTTCAACATCAACGGAAATGGAAGGCGCTGTCAAGCTAACGCGAGCCTCTGAACAAATGAAGCGATTTCTCAGTAACCGATTGACGAAGGGCAATAATTGAAAGTATGGAATTGTTTGTATTTTATGCTGAATTCAATGGTGCAAACTAAAATTTGGGTTTAACAAGAATTATATGTCAAAAGTTCAAAGAACCCATTTTTGGGGTAGGAAACCCCTTCAAAACCTTTCTGAGGATGGGTCGATCTCTCTAGGTTTCGAACATAAACGACATAAACGTTGCTTTACATTAGTATACAAAGTTTCATAAAGATCGGACATTTTTTGTGAGAGTTATAACACATTTTTGAATAAACCTTTTTGCTTAGATTTTGGTTTGAGTTATTTTACTAAAACTGTTACAATCCTAGATGAGGACGTTTTTATTAAAAACGTCAAAGTTAAATCTAAACTCCACGTAAAAAAATTATAAAATGCAGTATTTGCTGACCAGGGCTGCCATCCTATGTAGAAAAAAGTCTATTCCAAAAAGTTAATCAATTCGTGCCAAATCTCTTTGTATAGTGTCAGCTCAGACTTTCAAAAATACATATCGGAATGGAACTACGCTTTTATTGATCAAGGTTAACCTCAAAACCTATTCTATAATCAAATGAGAAAACCAAATAATAAGTCAATGATCCTGTATAAAACATAGGTCTATCAAATAATCCAACATTTATCACATACTATTTTCCTGGGCTTAAAAAAATTAACAATGTAATGAGAGCAGCTTTAAATGTTTTAAAATCTTCTCCTACCACAGAAATTTGATCTCCAGACTACTACGTGTCGTATTTAAAACGGCCACAGAATTTGAAGAATATGTTGGTGGGATCCTAAATTCAAAATTCTCTACCTGAAAATAATTATTCGAAAACCAATCACGGCTGCAAACCTTGCACAAACCTCGGTGTGGTATTTGCAAAATTATGTGCAATTCAACTTAATTTAAAAGCAGTGCCACAAACAAAATTTACCCAATAGTTGGTAAATCAACTTGCGACACCCACCGTGAGATTTACTAAATTACAAAGATTGGCCACCCTTTTGATGTGGTACATAAAGACGAACGACAACAAATTTACAATCATGCAGCTCACCTCACCCAAAGGTTTGAAGGTTGCTATGAACTCAAAGCCCTTTCCAAAATTGAACCACATCAAAATCCCAAATGTAACCAACTGATATTTGGTATTTTAAAGACCAAGGACTTCCGGGTTAAATCTTAGGTAAATTTTCTTAACGCCGGCTGGTTCGGCCATTTTGTAATCCGACTTCAAAAAAGGAGGAGGTTACAGATTCGACCCGTCAGTATGTTTGTTCACGTGTTCGCGTATAACTTTGTCGTTTGCCAACGGAGTTCGATGGTTTTTTTGTTTTGGTCTTATTTTATGGGTCTTGAAACCAGGGTGGTCCCACATTTCAAGCTAATAAAATATCAGGGCTCCACCCTATAGACTTAAAGTTGCAATGTAAATCTTATGGAGGAATGATGTTCAATTGGATTGTGCATATTAATCAGCTGTTGTCATAAAATTATATACTACCCCAGATATATTACTCATTATGTAAATTAAAGGACAATACTAATGAAATGGCAACACAACTTTTAAATAGGGTATGAGAGTAAATTTAGAACATAAACTCAGAATGCAGAATACGACATTGTTTTGCCAATATCCTATCCATTTCCGTGAGTAGGATCACAGACAAAGGAATCTATAGATTCGTTTCTCTGTTGTATGATTATAAAAGAGGAATTAGGTAAACAATTTTTAAAGAAGCACTCTATACTAATGTAAGTATACTCTATGGAAATTCCAAACTAAAACATCAGTGTTTTTTCTGCCTTAAGAATTTCTGAGATCAAAAGGCTGAGGTTAGTCACCGTGATGCTTAGGCCCCTATCACTAAATATAATAACGAATAATTATAGATAATGTAATTATAATGCAATTACATAATTAACTTATATCAACGGTAATTCAAAGGAATTAATTAAATAAACTCGTATTTAAAATTGAGTATTTTGTCGTGGAATAGAACTTAGCCTAGTAATTCCTATGGGTCTGACCTATTGTCAAGCGACTTTCTGAAAAGTTTGCTTGACTTCAGGTCACACAGTTAACTTCCAATTACCCTGCGTCCAAATTATGGCAATCCTTCGAATGCGTGAATCGTTTTAGATAACTGGACCAATTCTATGATTGAGTTTTGTGGTATAGTCTTTGGAAAAGTGTCATTCTTTTATAGGTTAATCCAGCGAAAGTGGTGGCAACTGAAAACCCGCGTCGCTTTCGTCAAACTAGTTTTCCTCAACTGCTCTCTCTATTCCGTGCAAGTTGTACAACCGAGTTTACCAACTTACCACTCACAAAATCAGAAGAAACAATTTTCAAGAAGTTATCCACGTCGCCATGTTCCCGCGCCTCGCGTCGTGTCGTAGGAACAGTCAAGCCCGCGGTGGCGGCGTGGATTGGGTGGCGCGTCCGTTCCCGCCATCGAACTATATAAACACTGGAACGCGCGCTGCGTGCTCCGGTCGCCATCTTGGTGCGGGGCAAAAGCCGGGCTGCCTGTCGCCATCTTGGTGCGGGGCAAAAGCCGGGCGGCTTGTCGCCATCTTGGTGCGGGGCAAAAGCCGGGCGGCCTGTCGCCATCTTGGTGCGGGGCAAAAGCCAGGCGGCGTGCATTACGTTAGTATAGCGACTCGCCTCTCACGGTTGTTATTTGATGTTTGAAACCTTAATTTAATTACTCGAGTTGCCTTTTGTATTTATTTTTTGCATAAAATGTGCTACTACTAATAATTTCATTTCATAAATCATCTGTTATAAAGATAATAATAAAGGACGAAACAATGCATTAAAGTCAGTTTACCATAAATCTTGGAATATTTATCGTGCAACAGGAGACGAAACATCTTAAACAACATATAATAATATTATTTTGCTACTATATATCCTCTTTAAATCCTAAAAGTTTAAAAATATAGTTTAATAATAATGTTTTATAGTTTCATAATAAAGAATATGCAAACTATATTTTTTTGCGAAAAGCAAAAGAATATTGTTTCAACTACACTCAAAACTAGTTCTAATGAATTATTAGTGAATTTCCTTTGGAAAGTGAACTATTAGCATGACCCGCACGAGTAGGGATAAATGGAGTGTTCTGGACCAGGAGGAGCCAGGAGGAGCGCCCCCCCCCCGAGGAGCCCCCCCCCCCTAATTAGTATGCAAATTTTTTTTTAATTACCCTAATTAATATGCAAATTTTTAATTACCCTAATTAATATGCAATTTTTTTTAATTACCCTAATTAATATGCAAATTTTTTTTCCCATTTCAGGAGGAGCCCCCCCCCCCCCCCCCCGACGACCCCCCCCCACCCGAGGTCTCGTCTGTGACACTTTACCCCCCCCCCGAGGTCTCGTCTGTGACACTTTAAGGGGGGGGATATCGGTTACCATAGGTCGGATCTGAATTCTGATTGCAGATTCTTGTTCGTCTAGTCAAGCCGAGTCATTTGAGTACCCACATCGTACACTTTGGATGATGTTTACAAAAAAAGGGCCCGCACCGCACTTTTGACCTTTTTTTCTTTGCATTTTTGGAATCTCCTTGTCAAGACGAGTCATTTGAGTACCCACATCGACCACTTTGGGCTAACCTGATGATGACCTTGAACCTGACCCTCTTTTTTTTAATGCATTTTCGGAATCCCCTCTTCAAGCCGAGTATTTTGAGTACCCACATGACGTACTTTTGATAATTAATACAAGAGTTGAGCAGGGTAACGCTACAACCAACAGAGCTAGCCCATCAACGCCTGCGGACAATAAAACTACCAGTGAATGCGAATTTTGATGAGAATATAATTGCAATTCTTTGGGTTAGAGCACTTGAAGGGGGGTGTATCGATACACCCCCCTTCAAGTACTCTACACCAAGGCAGCTGTTCACACAACCGACCGACGCGGTCGGTCCTGTCTGGGATGCAGCTGCTGTAACTGGGTCCCCAGCAGGAGGAGCGCGCGACCCCAGCAGGAGCTGCGCCCGACCCCAGCAGGAGCTGCGCCCGACCCCAGCAGGAGGAGCAGGAGCTGCACCCTACCCCAGCAGGAGCTGCGTCCGACCCCAGCAGGAGGAGCAGGAGCTGCACCCAACCCAAGCAGGAGGAGCAGGAGCTGCGCCCGACCCCAGCAGGAGGAGCAGGAGCTGTGCCCGACCCCAGCAGGAGGAGCGCGCGACCCCAGCAGGAGGAGCAGGAGCTGCGCCCGACCCCAGCAGGAGGAGCAGGAGCTGCACCCTACCCCAGCAGGAGCTGCGTCCGACCCCAGCAGGAGGAGCAGGAGCTGCGCCCGACCCCAGCAGGAGGAGCAGGAGCTGCACCCTACCCCAGCAGGAGCTGCGTCCGACCCCAGCAGGAGGAGCAGGAGCTGCGCCCGACCCCAGCAGGAGGAGCAGGAGCTGCGCCCGACCCCAGCAGGAGGAGCAGGAGCTGCGCCCGACCCCAGCAGGAGGAGCAGGAGCTGCACCCGACCCCAGCAGGAGCTGCGCCCTACCCCAGCAGGAGGAGCAGGAGCTGCACCCGACCCCAGCAGGAGGAGCAGGAGCTGCGCCCTACCCCAGCGGGTAATGCAGCAGCGGGCAATGGATCCACATGCCGTTGATTCCCCGTTGTTTGGAGTACAGAACGTCGTCAAGATCTTGGGTAGTTGAAAACATTTTTGGTTCATGAACGTACTTGAACCTTTTGACAATACGCCATAGCCTCTTCTTATGGAAATGCTTCAAGGTGCAATCAT
This sequence comes from Allygus modestus, assembly GCA_963675035.1. Classification (NCBI taxonomy): domain Eukaryota; kingdom Metazoa; phylum Arthropoda; class Insecta; order Hemiptera; family Cicadellidae; genus Allygus; species Allygus modestus. The sequence goes on along the minus strand of OY776115.1, from coordinate 27,927,274 downwards.
CGTCGTCTTTTCGGTTGTAGAATTCACCACCTTCAAAGTAATCATCTTCATCGTCAAACGGTCTCTTCTTATTATTGCTATTCATTGTCGTTTCCGCTGCAACACATACATCCTCCAACTCGACGACTGTGATGTCACAATCCCACCTGGGAATGCGGATGCTCTAATTGACTGATGGCGCCAGACCCTTGCAGGAACCCATAATTATAGACCACCCGCGTCGAATTCCGAGCAATAGAACAATAGAACAAAACATCAGCAAAGGGGGTTGTATCGATACACCCCCCTTCAAGTACTCTAATCTAAGGCAGGTGTTCACACAAAAAAACCAACGCGTTGAGACCTGTCTGGGAATGCGGATGCTGTAATTGGATACCCGACAGGAGGGCGACCGACCCTTGCAGGAACCCATAATTATAGACCACCCGCGTCGAATTCCGAGCAATAAATCACCAGTTTTCAAACACCCACGGTCTCATTCTTGTTCTAGTCTCCAACAATTCCTGACGCATGGGGGAGCGAAAATCTCCCCCTAGTAATTAAATCAACAGAACACCAGTTGTCAAACACCCACGGTCTCATTCTTGTTCGGGAGTTTGAAGTGTGTAGTTGTGTAATAGTGTTGCTGTGTGACGTTCTGTCAGAGTGATCACCCGACGTTTTGACCTAACCTATAAAATGAACCACTTAACCGCCTATGTGTTTAATGATCAGCCTTTGTCTGTACTGTTTGACAGCAGCGATAATCCATGGTTCAAAGCTAAGGATGTAGCTACAATATTGGGCTACGCTAACCCTAAAGAAGCAATCAGAGTACATGTTAGAGAAAAATATCGCAAAACAATTCCTGAAGTATGGGGGAGCGAAAATCTCCCCCTAACCTATAACGAGAAACATTCAATCTTTCTTAACGAGCCGGGATTATATTCGTTACTTATGAAATCTAAAATGCCCATTGCCGAGAAGTTTCAAGATTGGATCTTTGAAGAAGTTTTGCCATCCATTAGAAAAAATGGACAGCACAGACTTATAAACGAGAACCAACGGCTGCTACAATCACTTACAAAGTCGCTAACAAATAACCGAAAGCTAGATCAAACAAATTCCGAGTTTAAAACTACAAATGATATATTGTGTATGAAAAACCAATCCATGAATCAAACGCTGATCGAACAGACACCTAAAGTGGCAGTGTTGCCTGAAGATGCAAATCTGAAGCATATATTTTGTGTGATGATTAGGGAAACCCTTCTAAAGCAGTACGGAGTTTGTGAATACAAGTGCATTCGAACACAGAAGAGGAATTTCAAACAAGCCTTGAAAAAAGCAAAGGAAGAAGGATTTACAATGTGCTATTGTAGAGAAAATGTCCCCAACGGCATAAACATAGTGAATAAGGCTAAGGAAGTGATGAAGAGTTACGGCATGCACATTGACTGCAGATACAACAACATCCTAACCTCGCACAATTTCATTAATATAGTTGAACATATCTTTGACAATGCATAGGTCTGCGCTTGTGGACTCGTTCCAGAACCTTCAACGCTAGTCAGGTAGTAACAGTCGATACGTGTTCCAAAGATGACCAGTGCGGATGACGCAAGAAAAGTAATCACCATATCAATGGCCAAAATACGTTATAAACGTAACAACATCCGAGAAAGGCTCGCAATCAAGTTAGTGTTGGATAGAGCGAGAGATGTGTTTGAGAGAAAATATCATATGAAACAGCATACTTATGAAGAAAACAAAAATATTGAATATCATGTGAAAGAATATAACTATGAAGAAAACAAAACAGACTGTTAAATTTAACGAGGAGCTAAATACACAGTACACTTATGAGCCCTGTGAGGATGTACAACAATTAACGTGGACTCAAATCGCAATAGATGAAATGAGATTCCGCAGACCGTTGGAACTAATGTTGGGTGAAAAAATCAAACATCTAACCTATTGCAACAAGATGTGTCACAGCGAGTGCATACAGTTTACTTCAAGGGTGAGCAGACGCACCACCAGTCCGTAGTACGGTTGAAGTCACACGGTAAGGACGTGAACATGGACGCTTACGCTTCTGCGGACGACTATATCAAATCGTTTATTCAGGAGATTGAGGTTATGAACAATAATGCTAGTGATCAGACATTGACATCACCTCAGGCGTCATCTGTAAAACCGATCACTGCCTGCAAGAGACGAAGGAGGCCAACTCCCATCGAAGTGGAAACGAAGAAACCAGGATGGGTACCAAAACCAACAGATGATTGTCCCATAGCGTCATGGATGGAGGATGGGAATACTTTTGCTGTTCAAAACCCGGGAAACAAAGGACAAATTTTATTGAAAATGGAAATGTACGATGGTACAGATATGGTGTTCATGTGCGGTTTATTTTTGGACAAAGATGGTGAAATGCACCAAAGTGTTAAACAAGTAGTTGATAAAGTGGAAAACATGTAGATCGATAAATCAACAGGAGTATCGAAAATTACAGGCTTAACTCAAACTGTTACACAACGCAGTGCAGTTTCGCAACCAACGTCGAAGAAGCGAGCTGTGAGGAAGAAACAACGAGTGTCGCCAGCAGTCAATTAGAGCATCCGCATTCCCAGACAGGAGGGCGACGCGTCGGGTTTTTGTGTGTGTGTGTGTGTGTGAACACCTGCGCCCGGCCAACTACTACTAGAGATGTCGAGCAGAAGCACTTTCATGTCAGAGTTTCCGAGCGTGAACGGCACTGCAGCAACCGTGGACCTGAGAGCTATCCTCAACAACTGCAAGTCTGACTCCCGCTCCTGGTGTAGACCAGGATAGCCGATCTCCGAGAGGAATGCGGCTATCTCATCACTGCGATGGGGCGAGCCACCACACCCTTTGGCGAGACGATCATCGTGATCCTGGAGGGGCAGGTCGGGGACAACTTCTTTCTACGAGTCTACCTGCCTAGGCGCTTCAACGAGGTCCTGAGCAACACCGACATCGAGCGCTACAACGGCGGGTTTGGAGAACGCCATCGCTTGGTGAAGCGCAGCCCGAGGGGTGCCAATAGCAGATTCACACCTTTGGAGTTTATGTAAAGCAAAACTTGAAGATTATGTAAACACATTTGTAAATTAGTGTTCGTAGTCAATACTTATAGCCACGTTCAGAACATAACCACTGTGTTATTTATTTCACTTAACCCCAAAAATGTCCTTTAGTAGTAAGTTTAAGAGCGTGAGTATGGTAACTGTGAGGTGTTTAGCTCATCAGCGTCATCATCAGAATCATCGATATTTGTACATAGATGTAACCAACCGCGTAATGCTATACAATTGGTTAGAGCGCATCGTGTGTGAGCTGTCTTGTGATGGTGACATCGCACTGCGTTTGTTGGTAGTAGACTGTTGATTGACGATAGTGATCCGCAACCAATATTGCTGATATCAATGACATTAGTAGTACAGTGATCCGTGATGAAATTGCATCGTACAAACTCTATTTTCTCAGTACCTTTGACATAGACAATCGGTCGTTTGACGATACATGCACGTAACTTTTCCTCTAGCTCATGATACCAGATATCACCTTGAGCCCAACCCAATCCGTGACAGTGTTTTGTGAGCCAATAGCGTTCACGTAGTTTCTCTTGTGATAGGAAATCTCGACTGAATGGTGATTTGGCGATATGATGCATTAGCAGTGTTCCACTGGCCAATTCCAAGTCACACACTTCCTTCAGAATATAATCGCTATTGCTGTCCTTGAAACATTGAAAATCCAAAATAATGGGAGATGCTACATTTTTACGAGGTACTCTGCGTAAACAATCCATCTTGTATGAGTGTTGGTTGCCGACTGATTATGATTTAACCGACAAAGTCCACATTTAGATCGCGATGTTGATTAATTTAGATGACGTTGGTAAATCCGCATATACCAAACAGTTGCCAATCTCTGTGAGTGCAGGCATGCATTATACCACATCGATATCGATAGTAGCAACAGTAGTACTAGTAGTAGTAGTGGTCATCGACACATCGATCACTCTTCTTTATTCTTCCGCAATGTGCATTATCTTGTACGTGACAACTGGTACTAACAGCGATCTTCATCGCCTATGTATTTAATAACCAGATAGGAGCTGCTCTGTATGACAGTAGTAACAACCCTAGGTTCATAGTTACAGAGGTTGCTCAAATCTTGAGCTGCGTTAATCATAAAAAAAGCACTTCTAGCACAAGTTAGTGAACAATACAAGTCAACAAACTTAGAAACGAGAAACTTCAGTCTTTGCAATCCTTTACAAAGCCACTAACAAATAACAGAAACTAGATCAAATTACCTCGGAGCTTAAAACTAGAAAATTATATGTATATATATATATATTGTGTAAGGAGATCCAGACCATGATTCAAATTTTGTCTGAACAGACCTCTAAAGAAGCAGTGTTGCCTGAATAACTTGACTTCGAGCCTTTATCGTATGTTAGTTCGTTAACAAAATAACTTGTACATTAACACGACGATCACTTTTCTTGCTTAAGTCACGATGTGCATTATGGCGTACGGGACGATTGGTAATAACAGCGTTTAAAGTAAACTGTGCACATTCGTTGTGATACGTCTTGTCACAGCAGGTTAGATTTCACATTCTCACATTCAACATCAATTACAATTGTAGACGTAATCTCATTTCATCTGTTGTGATTTAAGTCCACGCTAACCGTTGTACATCCTCACGCGGCTCGTAAGTGTAATGAGTATTTAGTATGACAATAAACTTCTCGAATGTTAGTACGTTAAATCGTAGCTTGTTCATTGACGCATCGATCCCTATTCTTGTTTCAGTCTCAATATGCATTATGGCGTACGTGCCAGATGGTACTAACAACGCTTGAAATAAACTGCACACATGTGTTGCGATACATCCAAACACAACAAGTTAGATGCATCATTCTAACATTCAGCATCAATTGAAATGTTATGCGTGGTATCATTTCATCTGGTGTAATTTGAGGGAATAACTCGACTACGAACCTTTATCGTATGTTAGTTCATTAACAACGTAACTTGTACATTGACGCATCGATCACTTTTCATGCTTAAGTCACAATGTGCATTATGTTGTATGTGACGACTGGTAATAGCAATGCTTGAAGTAAACTGAACACATGTGTTGCGATACGTCTTGTCACAGCAGGTTATATTGCTCATTTCCCCATTCAACATCAATTACAATTGTATGCGTAATCTCATTTCATCGGTTGTAATTCAAGTCCGCGTTAACTGTTGTACATCCTCACGCGGTTCGTAAGTGTAACGAGTATTTAGTTTTACATTAAACTTCTCGTATGTCAATCCCAAGTATTCGGTGTTTCAAGAAGTTTGCCTTTCCCTCAAGAATTGTCACTAGCATTATAACATACGCGTTTAATAACCAGATCGCACTTGTAATATTTTTGTATATCGATAAAAATTCCAAGTAATCGAGGTTTGAAGAAGTTTGCACATTGATAAAAAAAAATCCAAGTAAACGATGTTTGAAGACGTTTGAGTTTTCACCATCACACAAGTTCCAATCTTGAGTAATGTCAACCCAAGAAAATGAAAGCTAACAGCATCACGTAGTTGTGTTAAGTTGCGATAGGTATAGTTAGGTTTATTAAGACTGTGTCCAGTTAGAAAGGGGAAACATGGAGAGACTTATTTCATCGTTAGGTTACGATATCCAGTGTAAAGTTAGGTCCCTGCATAGAAATAGGAAACGTAGGCAGTTGTATCTCATCCTTAGGTTATGTTATGCTCTGTTAAGTTAAGTTTGTGCTTATAGATAGGAAATATTGTCAGGAGTATCTCGTCGTTAGGTTAAGTCATGCTCTGTTAAGTTAGGTTTGTTGTTGATTATAAAAAAAATCTGTGCCTTAATGTCGGCGCGCGCATTATGATTATACCCATTTAAATTGCGCGCGCCGACATTGAGGCACAGATTTTTTTTTTATAATCAACAACAAACCTAACTTAACAGAGCATGACTTAACCTAACGACGAGATACTCCTGACAATATTTCCTATCTATAAGCACAAACTTAACTTAACAGAGCATAACATAACCTAAGGATGAGATACAACTGCCTACGTTTCCTATTTCTATGCAGGGACCTAACTTTACACTGGATATCGTAACCTAACGATGAGATAAGTCTCTCCATGTTTCCCCTTTCTAACTGGACACAGTCTTAATAAACCTAACTATACCTATCGCAACTTAACACAACTACGTGATGCTGTTAGCTTTCATTTTCTTGGGTTGACATTACTCAAGATTGGAACTTGTGTGATGGTGAAAACTCAAACGTCTTCAAACATCGTTTACTTGGATTTTTTTTTTTATCAATGTGCGAACTTCTTCAAACCTCGATTACTTGGAATTTTTATCGATATACAAAAATATTACAAGTGCGATCTGGTTATTAAACGCGTATGTTATAATGCTAGTGACAATTCTTGAGGGAAAGGCAAACTTCTTGAAACACCGAATACTTGGGATTGACATACGAGAAGTTTAATGTAAAACTAAATACTCGTTACACTTACGAACCGCGTGAGGATGTACAACAGTTAACGCGGACTTGAATTACAACCGATGAAATGAGATTACGCATACAATTGTAATTGATGTTGAATGGGGAAATGAGCAATATAACCTGCTGTGACAAGACGTATCGCAACACATGTGCTCAGTTTACTTCAAGCATTGCTATTACCAGTCGTCACATACAACATAATGCACATTGTGACTTAAGCATGAAAAGTGATCGATGCGTCAATGTACAAGTTACGTTGTTAATGAACTAACATACGATAAAGGTTCGTAGTCGAGTTATTCCCTCAAATTACACCAGATGAAATGATACCACGCATAACATTTCAATTGATGCTGAATGTTAGAATGATGCATCTAACTTGTTGTGTTTGGATGTTTGCGATACATGTGTGCAGTTTATTTCAAGCGTTGTTAGTACCATCTGGCACGTACGCCATAATGCATATTGAGACTGAAACAAGAATAGGGATCGATGCGTCAATGAACAAGCTACGATTTAACGTACTAACATTCGAGAAGTTTATTGTCATACTAAATACTCATTACACTTACGAGCCGCGTGAGGATGTACAACGGTTAGCGTGGACTTAAATCACAACAGATGAAATGAGATTACGTCTACAATTGTAATTGATGTTGAATGTGAGAATGTGAAATCTAACCTGCTGTGACAAGACGTATCACAACGAATGTGCACAGTTTACTTTAAACGCTGTTATTACCAATCGTCCCGTACGCCATAATGCACATCGTGACTTAAGCAAGAAAAGTGATCGTCGTGTTAATGTACAAGTTATTTTGTTAACGAACTAACATACGATAAAGGCTCGAAGTCAAGTTATTCAGGCAACACTGCTTCTTTAGAGGTCTGTTCAGACAAAATTTGAATCATGGTCTGGATCTCCTTACACAATATATATATATATATATATATATATATATATATATATATATATACATATAATTTTCTAGTTTTAAGCTCCGAGGTAATTTGATCTAGTTTCTGTTATTTGTTAGTGGCTTTGTAAAGGATTGCAAAGACTGAAGTTTCTCGTTTCTAAGTTTGTTGACTTGTATTGTTCACTAACTTGTGCTAGAAGTGCTTTTTTTATGATTAACGCAGCTCAAGATTTGAGCAACCTCTGTAACTATGAACCTAGGGTTGTTACTACTGTCATACAGAGCAGCTCCTATCTGGTTATTAAATACATAGGCGATGAAGATCGCTGTTAGTACCAGTTGTCACGTACAAGATAATGCACATTGCGGAAGAATAAAGAAGAGTGATCGATGTGTCGATGACCACTACTACTACTAGTACTACTGTTGCTACTATCGATATCGATGTGGTATAATGCATGCCTGCACTCACAGAGATTGGCAACTGTTTGGTATATGCGGATTTACCAACGTCATCTAAATTAATCAACATCGCGATCTAAATGTGGACTTTGTCGGTTAAATCATAATCAGTCGGCAACCAACACTCATACAAGATGGATTGTTTACGCAGAGTACCTCGTAAAAATGTAGCATCTCCCATTATTTTGGATTTTCAATGTTTCAAGGACAGCAATAGCGATTATATTCTGAAGGAAGTGTGTGACTTGGAATTGGCCAGTGGAACACTGCTAATGCATCATATCGCCAAATCACCATTCAGTCGAGATTTCCTATCACAAGAGAAACTACGTGAACGCTATTGGCTCACAAAACACTGTCACGGATTGGAATGGGCTCAAGGTGATATCTGGTATCATGAGCTAGAGGAAAAGTTACGTGCATGTATCGTCAAACGACCGATTGTCTATGTCAAAGGTACTGAGAAAATAGAGTTTGTACGATGCAATTTCATCACGGATCACTGTACTACTAATGTCATTGATATCAGCAATATTGGTTGCGGATCACTATCGTCAATCAACAGTCTACTACCAACAAACGCAGTGCGATGTCACCATCACAAGACAGCTCACACACGATGCGCTCTAACCAATTGTATAGCATTACGCGGTTGGTTACATCTATGTACAAATATCGATGATTCTGATGATGACGCTGATGAGCTAAACACCTCACAGTTACCATACTCACGCTCTTAAACTTACTACTAAAGGACATTTTTGGGGTTAAGTGAAATAAATAACACAGTGGTTATGTTCTGAACGTGGCTATAAGTATTGACTACGAACACTAATTTACAAATGTGTTTACATAATCTTCAAGTTTTGCTTTACATAAACTCCAAAGGTGTGAATCTGCTATTGGCACCCCTCGGGCTGCGCTTCACCAAGCGATGGCGTTCTCCAAACCCGCCGTTGTAGCGCTCGATGTCGGTGTTGCTCAGGACCTCGTTGAAGCGCCTAGGCAGGTAGACTCGTAGAAAGAAGTTGTCCCCGACCTGCCCCTCCAGGATCACGATGATCGTCTCGCCAAAGGGTGTGGTGGCTCGCTCCATCGCAGTGATGAGATAGCCGCATTCCTCTCGGAGATCGGCTATCCTGGTCTACACCAGGAGCGGGAGTCAGACTTGCAGTTGTTGAGGATAGCTCTCAGGTCCACGGTTGCTGCAGTGCCGTTCACGCTCGGAAACTCTGACATGAAAGTGCTTCTGCTCGACATCTCTAGTAGTAGTTGGCCGGGCGCAGGTGTTCACACACACACACACACACACAAAAACCCGACGCGTCGCCCTCCTGTCTGGGAATGCGGATGCTCTAATTGACTGCTGGCGACACTCGTTGTTTCTTCCTCACAGCTCGCTTCTTTGACGTTGGTTGCGAAACTGCACTGCGTTGTGTAACAGTTTGAGTTAAGCCTGTAATTTTCGATACTCCTGTTGATTTATCGATCTACATGTTTTCCACTTTATCAACTACTTGTTTAACACTTTGGTGCATTTCACCATCTTTGTCCAAAAATAAACCGCACATGAACACCATATCTGTACCATCGTACATTTCCATTTTCAATAAAATTTGTCCTTTGTTTCCCGGGTTTTGAACAGCAAAAGTATTCCCATCCTCCATCCATGACGCTATGGGACAATCATCTGTTGGTTTTGGTACCCATCCTGGTTTCTTCGTTTCCACTTCGATGGGAGTTGGCCTCCTTCGTCTCTTGCAGGCAGTGATCGGTTTTACAGATGACGCCTGAGGTGATGTCAATGTCTGATCACTAGCATTATTGTTCATAACCTCAATCTCCTGAATAAACGATTTGATATAGTCGTCCGCAGAAGCGTAAGCGTCCATGTTCACGTCCTTACCGTGTGACTTCAACCGTACTACGGACTGGTGGTGCGTCTGCTCACCCTTGAAGTAAACTGTATGCACTCGCTGTGACACATCTTGTTGCAATAGGTTAGATGTTTGATTTTTTCACCCAACATTAGTTCCAACGGTCTGCGGAATCTCATTTCATCTATTGCGATTTGAGTCCACGTTAATTGTTGTACATCCTCACAGGGCTCATAAGTGTACTGTGTATTTAGCTCCTCGTTAAATTTAACAGTCTGTTTTGTTTTCTTCATAGTTATATTCTTTCACATGATATTCAATATTTTTGTTTTCTTCATAAGTATGCTGTTTCATATGATATTTTCTCTCAAACACATCTCTCGCTCTATCCAACACTAACTTGATTGCGAGCCTTTCTCGGATGTTGTTACGTTTATAACGTATTTTGGCCATTGATATGGTGATTACTTTTCTTGCGTCATCCGCACTGGTCATCTTTGGAACACGTATCGACTGTTACTACCTGACTAGCGTCGAAGGTTCTGGAACGAGTCCACAAGCGCAGACCTATGCATTGTCAAAGATATGTTCAACTATATTAATGAAATTGTGCGAGGTTAGGATGTTGTTGTATCTGCAGTCAATGTGCATGCCGTAACTCTTCATCACTTCCTTAGCCTTATTCACTATGTTTATGCCGTTGGGGACATTTTCTCTACAATAGCACATTGTAAATCCTTCTTCCTTTGCTTTTTTCAAGGCTTGTTTGAAATTCCTCTTCTGTGTTCGAATGCACTTGTATTCACAAACTCCGTACTGCTTTAGAAGGGTTTCCCTAATCATCACACAAAATATATGCTTCATATTTGCATCTTCAGGCAACACTGCCACTTTAGGTGTCTGTTCGATCAGCGTTTGATTCATGGATTGGTTTTTCATACACAATATATCATTTGTAGTTTTAAACTCGGAATTTGTTTGATCTAGCTTTCGGTTATTTGTTAGCGACTTTGTAAGTGATTGTAGCAGCCGTTGGTTCTCGTTTATAAGTCTGTGCTGTCCATTTTTTCTAATGGATGGCAAAACTTCTTCAAAGATCCAATCTTGAAACTTCTCGGCAATGGGCATTTTAGATTTCATAAGTAACGAATATAATCCCGGCTCGTTAAGAAAGATTGAATGTTTCTCGTTATAGGTTAGGGGGAGATTTTCGCTCCCCCATACTTCAGGAATTGTTTTGCGATATTTTTCTCTAACATGTACTCTGATTGCTTCTTTAGGGTTAGCGTAGCCCAATATTGTAGCTACATCCTTAGCTTTGAACCATGGATTATCGCTGCTGTCAAACAGTACAGACAAAGGCTGATCATTAAACACATAGGCGGTTAAGTGGTTCATTTTATAGGTTAGGTCAAAACGTCGGGTGATCACTCTGACAGAACGTCACACAGCAACACTATTACACAACTACACACTTCAAACTCCCGAACAAGAATGAGACCGTGGGTGTTTGACAACTGGTGTTCTGTTGATTTAATTACTAGGGGGAGATTTTCGCTCCCCCATGCGTCAGGAATTGTTGGAGACTAGAACAAGAATGAGACCGTGGGTGTTTGACAACTGGTGATTTATTGCTCGGAATTCGACGCGGGTGGTCTATAATTATGGGTTCCTGCAAGGGTCGGTCGCCCTCCTGTCGGGTATCCAATTACAGCATCCGCATTCCCAGACAGGTCTCAACGCGTTGGTTTTTTTGTGTGAACACCTGCCTTAGATTAGAGTACTTGAAGGGGGGTGTATCGATACAACCCCCTTTGCTGATGTTTTGTTCTATTGTTCTATTGCTCGGAATTCGACGCGGGTGGTCTATAATTATGGGTTCCTGCAAGGGTCTGGCGCCATCAGTCAATTAGAGCATCCGCATTCCCAGGTGGGATTGTGACATCACAGTCGTCGAGTTGGAGGATGTATGTGTTGCAGCGGAAACGACAATGAATAGCAATAATAAGAAGAGACCGTTTGACGATGAAGATGATTACTTTGAAGGTGGTGAATTCTACAACCGAAAAGACGACGATGATTGCACCTTGAAGCATTTCCATAAGAAGAGGCTATGGCGTATTGTCAAAAGGTTCAAGTACGTTCATGAACCAAAAATGTTTTCAACTACCCAAGATCTTGACGACGTTCTGTACTCCAAACAACGGGGAATCAACGGCATGTGGATCCATTGCCCGCTGCTGCATTACCCGCTGGGGTAGGGCGCAGCTCCTGCTCCTCCTGCTGGGGTCGGGTGCAGCTCCTGCTCCTCCTGCTGGGGTAGGGCGCAGCTCCTGCTGGGGTCGGGTGCAGCTCCTGCTCCTCCTGCTGGGGTCGGGCGCAGCTCCTGCTCCTCCTGCTGGGGTCGGGCGCAGCTCCTGCTCCTCCTGCTGGGGTCGGGCGCAGCTCCTGCTCCTCCTGCTGGGGTCGGACGCAGCTCCTGCTGGGGTAGGGTGCAGCTCCTGCTCCTCCTGCTGGGGTCGGGCGCAGCTCCTGCTCCTCCTGCTGGGGTCGGACGCAGCTCCTGCTGGGGTAGGGTGCAGCTCCTGCTCCTCCTGCTGGGGTCGGGCGCAGCTCCTGCTCCTCCTGCTGGGGTCGCGCGCTCCTCCTGCTGGGGTCGGGCACAGCTCCTGCTCCTCCTGCTGGGGTCGGGCGCAGCTCCTGCTCCTCCTGCTTGGGTTGGGTGCAGCTCCTGCTCCTCCTGCTGGGGTCGGACGCAGCTCCTGCTGGGGTAGGGTGCAGCTCCTGCTCCTCCTGCTGGGGTCGGGCGCAGCTCCTGCTGGGGTCGGGCGCAGCTCCTGCTGGGGTCGCGCGCTCCTCCTGCTGGGGACCCAGTTACAGCAGCTGCATCCCAGACAGGACCGACCGCGTCGGTCGGTTGTGTGAACAGCTGCCTTGGTGTAGAGTACTTGAAGGGGGGTGTATCGATACACCCCCCTTCAAGTGCTCTAACCCAAAGAATTGCAATTATATTCTCATCAAAATTCGCATTCACTGGTAGTTTTATTGTCCGCAGGCGTTGATGGGCTAGCTCTGTTGGTTGTAGCGTTACCCTGCTCAACTCTTGTATTAATTATCAAAAGTACGTCATGTGGGTACTCAAAATACTCGGCTTGAAGAGGGGATTCCGAAAATGCATTAAAAAAAAGAGGGTCAGGTTCAAGGTCATCATCAGGTTAGCCCAAAGTGGTCGATGTGGGTACTCAAATGACTCGTCTTGACAAGGAGATTCCAAAAATGCAAAGAAAAAAAAGGTCAAAAGTGCGGTGCGGGCCCTTTTTTTGTAAACATCATCCAAAGTGTACGATGTGGGTACTCAAATGACTCGGCTTGACTAGACGAACAAGAATCTGCAATCAGAATTCAGATCCGACCTATGGTAACCGATATCCCCCCCCCTTAAAGTGTCACAGACGAGACCTCGGGGGGGGGGTAAAGTGTCACAGACGAGACCTCGGGGGGGGGGGGGGTCGTCGGGGGGGGGGGCTCCTCCTGAAATGGGAAAAAAAATTTGCATATTAATTAGGGTAATTAAAAAAAATTGCATATTAATTAGGGTAATTAAAAATTTGCATATTAATTAGGGTAATTAAAAAAAAATTTGCATACTAATTAGGGGGGGGGGGCTCCTCGGGGGGGGGCGCTCCTCCTGGCTCCTCCTGGTCCAGAACACTCCATTTATCCCTACTCGCACGGTGAAACTTAAGCCCGGGACCACCATAGAAGTTCCTAACGTGACCCCCTGAACACGTTTTGGGGGGTCGTCCAAAATTTTATATATATATATATATATGTGTTTGCACTCTAGCGGTCGTAATTTTTGTCCGATTTACTTCAAATTTGGTAGGGACGTTCCTTTCTATAATTAGTTGGACAAGTTCGTTGGGCAAAACAATCGGAAAACTCTAAACCCCTTTTTTGGGGATTAATCCTTCAAATTTCGAGTTTTTGGGCCCAAAAATGGTCATAAAAGCCCCAGATGTAAAATAAATGCATGTAAAAAGATGGGAATTAGAGAGGCGAAAGTTTTAAGCCCTCTCTCGCCATTCTAGCATAAATATTTACCGAGTTATTAAAGAAAATATGTGTCGACCAAACACAGTAAGTTGTCTTATGGGGGTTTTACACGAGAAAAGCCTGTTATTCCTTTGTTAGAGTAAGTAGTAATGCCGCGCGCCTTGGCCGTAACATAGGGTCTTATGGAGAATAGAATAACATGGGCTCTTATGAGGAATGGAATTAGGGTTAATTGCCTCCCTCTGAGGCTCTTTTGCTACCCTCTGTGGTTGATTATCTGACCCCCTGTGTTTAATTATCTACCATTTTTGGTAATTATTTAACCCTCGCGTCCTTCTGTCTCCTTCTGTGTATCTAACTACAGCTCCTGTTCTCTCAGCGTACTGTAGCTGGCAGGTGTAACGTTAACACTTTAAGTAACCCTATTGACTGGTACGTTAATTCACGTTCTGCTCAAGGGTTGACACACCCACTACAGTTTCGCACTACTATCGTCTGTTCCCCAGCCAACGTTCACTACCTGTCCCAACCACTGCCACTACCCTGTCGCTACCTCCTGTAACAAATAAACATATTGCATCAGCCACCTCCCCACCACTTTCTATTATCTCCCGCGCTTTCTCTCTCTTTGCTCCCTGCTCCCGTTGCGATCGGACGTGTTTTTGCGCTGCTCCGTTCGTTGCGTTTTGCAAAGATTAAACTTGAGCGTTTGCTTACCATAACATAACCTCACTTGTGTGTAACATAACCTCACTTTGTATTATAGTAATTTTGCGTGTCGTGTGATTTTTAGCTTTATCTGACTTGCGAATGTAGTTTCTTGCCTGATTTGACTATAGTAGTATTGTGTTGACTAACATAACCTCAATCCCAGTAACCTTTGTTTCTTGTTTTAATTGGCAAGAGTAGTGTTGTGTTGACAAACATAACCTCACCTCCAGTAACCTTTGAGAGCTACCATAACCTCACTTCCTTGTTTCAAGAGTAGTGTCGTGTGATTTTTAGCGTTATCTGAAATGCTAGTGTAAAGTAATCTCACTTTCTGTCCTTGTTCTTTATTAAATAACCTCACCATTTTGTTTTTCTTGGTAGTGCTGTGTTTGTATGTGTTGGCTAACATAACAGTAACCTTAGTTTCTTGTTTTAATTGGCAAGAGTAGTGTTTTGCGTTGTATTTCATTGTTTGATTTGGTTAGAGTAATGTTGCCTTGACTAACATAACCTCACACCCAGTAACCTCAGTTTCTTGTTTAATTTGACTATAGTAGTGTTTGTATACAGTAATCTCACGTTATCATGTACTTGTCTTGTTCATGTCTGACTTCTCTATGTTAAGAGCGTTGTATGACTTGCTAGTGTACAGTAACATCAGTTTTGAGAGTTAACTGCATGTTTCAAGAGCCTTCCTTGAAGAGTCTTCCTTGTTGTTGGGTGGTTTTTAACGTTATTTGAATTGCTAAAGTAACCTCACTTTTAACCGTCAACCTTTCCCGCCATAACCTCACTCATTACCCTCCAAAATTTATAACCTTACTGTATTGCATTAATTTTCCATGCAAGGTGTACTTCATTTTATTTTAGTGTTGTATGCGTGTTTATTGTCTTGGCTAGAGTAATGTTGTGTATCCATTTAATCTGACTTGGTAGTTTACAGTAAAGAAAGTAAACAAACCCTCACTTCCTTGTGGCTAGGTCAGTGTTGTGTTGACTAACATAACCTCCAGTAACCTGATTTTTTTGTCCTGTTTCTTTTGTACAGTAAGTTCACCTCAGCAACCTCACTTTCTATTCTTGTTCTTTTATGCAGTTTTAGTTAGAGCAGTTTTTGTATGTGTTGATTAACATAACCTCACTTTTCCTAACCTCACTTCCTTGTGTCAAGAGTAGTGTTGTGTTTCTATGTGCTGAGTAACAGTAATCTCACTTTTCTTTAATGCAGTTTTGGTTAGAGTGGTGTTTGCTACCTTCATTAGAGTTAACTTTCGGTAACCTGTAGTTCTGGGTTGACTTACGTAGTTTGTGTGTTAGTGGTTTTCTGACTTGCGTAGTAATGCAGAGGTACCGTGCTCTTTTGTAGATCCTATGTACCTTTTCTTTTTAGAGAACCTGATCGGTGACTTTAAAGTATCAGTTCCAAGAGTTTCAGTTACATCACCTATCTTGTTCGTTTAATATCAATGAAGACTGCTGCAAAGTAACAGTTCTAAAAGTAACCGTTCCAAAAAATTAACAGGTCCAGCACCATCCATTCCCATTCCCACAGATTTCAAGGTAACAGTTCCAAAAGTATCAGTTTCAGTAGATCAAACAGTGAAAAAGTAACAGGCCCACTCTCTATATATATCTCTTCCAACAAACTCTAGTTCTTCAGTCTGATTCCAGTCGTGACGCTGATCAGACGTGGTTTTTGCTGCTCCTGCGTAAGTGTTCTCTTGCACAGATTATTATTGATTCTGCGTAATTCAGTTATATCCGTATGAGTTTGACTCTGTTCGGGGTACTTGCTCTTTTAAGCGTTAGCACAGTTTAGCTTGTTTTCAGTATTTAATTCTCTGTTGAATGATGGACGTTTCTAAAAAGGACCCTCAAAACCCGGTAAATTTAATTAGTAAAGACGAAACCTATGTTAGACACTTTAGACTTTACGGGACTAACACTGTTTTAAAATTCACTAAACCTCCCAAGGGTATCTCTGAGTTTGACTGGATTCGTAAAGGTTTTAATCAAATTGTAGAGACATCCAAAGCCAACGTTGCATCTACCGACTATCTCGGGTTTAAATTACAGTCTATAAATTTAAAGAGTGCTGAACCGGGCTACGTATCTTTGAGGCCGGTCTCTGAAGTTAGCGGTGATGTTCTCTGGGATATTTTCGGGGGCATAATTCAAAGTAACTCTGAATCAATTACTAGCAGTGACACGTTTAGAGTTGATGTTACGAGGATTAATGTCCCCGTAGGTAAAGGGAGAGTACGTCCAGAGATGTACAACACCTTTGATGAAGAATCTAAAGCTAGGAAGGGTATTATAGTAATTAATAATAAAGACAATTTATGTTTGGCTAGAGCGTTGGTAGTAGGCAAAGCACTTGCAAAAAATGATCCTCAGTACAAAGCTATTCACCAGGACATGGGCAAAAGACAAACTTTCAGAGCTAATAAACTCATAGCAAAAGCCAGTGTAGAAATGCCGGAGGAGGGCGCAGGAATCCCTGAGCTTGGAAAATTCCAGTCCCATCTTAAAAAATACAAAATTACCGTCTACAACTACGACAAAAAAGGCCGTGATGTTTACTTTGAGGGAGGTAATGAGGACGCTAAGTTAAAAAATAACTTGCTCTTTCACAACGGTCATTACAATTTAATTAGAAACTTAACTGCCGCATTTGTTTGTAATTTCTTTTGTGAAGCCTGTCATATTCCCTATAGCAACAGACATGAGCATCGATGCTCTAACAGATGCACCTCATGCCATACCATCTCCCCGCCCTGTAAACTAGAACACGGTGGCATCACATGCCGTTTTGGCAACCGTTTCTTCAAAAATGAGCGGTGTTTAGTAGCCCATCAAGGGCAAATTTGTAAAACTGTAAAACTCTGCCGTGACTGTAAGAAAATGATTAATCCAAAAAGACGTAAGACAGCTCATGTATGCGGAGAAGTTTACTGTAAACCCTGCAAAGCGTTCAAAGACCCCGCACATCAGTGTTTCATGAGGATAGATAGGAGAACACCGAAAGACCGTGATTTTTTGTTTATTTTCTTTGACTTGGAAACAAGGCAGGATGAGTCACTTCCCTCAGACCCACAACAGAAAGTTCATAAAGTAAACTTGTGTGTATCACAACAGTACTGCTTTAAATGTATTAATGGGGGTGAGTGTGAAACTTGCTCGGAACGGCAAAGGGTATTTGAAAAAGAACCGGTAAAACACTTCATGGACTATATCATGGGAATTCGAAAAAAATTTAAAGATGTCTGTGTAATTGCCCACAACGGGCAAGGTTTTGACTTTCAATTCATACTACAGTATATTATGGAAGAAACTAAATTTACACCAAAAATAACTCCTCGGGGAACCAAAGCTATATTGATTGAAGTAGCCAACGTAAGGTTTGTGGACTCACTTAGCTATTTTCCCATGGCCCTCGCTGCACTCCCTAAAGCTTTTGATCTGCCTCCCGAGAAAAAGAAGGGCTACTTTCCCCACCTCTTCAACACTCTGGCGAACCAAAATTATGTAGGCCCTATTCCTGACAAAAAGTATTATTGTCCCGAATCCATGTTTGAGAAACCTCACGAAGCTTTTGAAGAATGGTACAATGAACGAGTCGCTGAGGACTACGTGTTTGATTTTAAAAAGGAAATCTTGGAGTATTGTATCTCTGACATGGAGATTTTAGCTCAGGCTTGTATTAAATTTAGAGCCTTACTTCTTCAAGAGTGTAACGTAGATCCTTTTCTCGAGGCTATAACAATCGCCAGTGCATATAACTTGGCCTTCCGCCGTAACTTCTTAAAAGAAAATACTATTGGACTAATACCAAAATCAGGGTACCGACTTGCAGACAATCAGTCAGCCGGTTCTATACAGTGGTTAACATGGGAGGAGGAGAAACGTGGAGTAAAGATTCAACATGCGGGCCGGGGCAGAGAAGTTAAAATTGACGGGCTAAAATTTGACGGGTTTGACGGGGAACGAATTTACGAGTTCCACGGGTGTTACTGGCACGGCTGCCCGAAATGTTTTCCTTACAGCAGAGAAGAACCTCTGCCGCATGATCCCTCAGACAGTTTGCATCTCCGTTACGAGAGAACCAAGTCCAAAATGGCAAAATTTAATAGCTATGAAGTTGTAGTAATGTGGGAGTGTGAGTTTAGAGCTTTGAAAAAGGACAAAAAACTAAATCACTTGAACCAACTGTCCATTCTAAACACACTTCCGCTTAATCCTAGGGATTCCTTCTTTGGAGGCAGAACGGGTAATACTAAAACGTATTGTAAATGTAAAGAGGGAGAAACAATCCAATACGTTGATGCTGTTCCCTTTATCCGTTTGTGAATAAATATTGTAAGTATCCCGTTGGTCATCCTACTGTTTACGTTGGAAATGAGTGCCGAGAGAGAGGCCTTGAAGTAGAGGGCTTGTTTAAATGCAAAATTCTACCTCCTTACAACTTGTATCATCCCGTACTCCCCGCTAAAATGAATAATAAATTGATGTTTGTTTTGTGTAGAATTTGCGGTGAGAATTTAAACCAAGGGGAATGTTTTCATGATAGTGAGGAAAGGGCAATGGTAGGAACATGGACTATGGATGAAATTAGAAAAGCTGTAGAAAAAGGCTATGTGATCTTGGACATGTACGAGTTGTGGGAGTATGAAGTCGCCACATACGAGAAAGATGGACTTTTTACCGATTTTATTAATAAATTCTTGAAAGTAAAGCAGGAAGCCTCAGGGTATCCCGCATGGTGTAAAACAGAGGAAGATAAAGACAAGTATGTTTCTTATTTCTTTGAGCGTGAAGGTATTCAAATTGAGAAAGACAAAATTGCTAAAAATGGAGGACTCAGGTCAGTAGCTAAATTAATGTTAAATTCATTCTGGGGCAAGTTTGGTCAACGAGAAAACATGACAAAAACTGAAATCGTGAGAGACTCTAAAGAATTATTCAATTCGTTAACTCAACCAGGAAAGGAAGTAAAGTTTGTTGAAGTAATTAACCAAGAAGTTTTATTAGTTAATTGGCAGAATGTTGATGATGCCAGTGAGGCTCTAAAAACTGTAAATGTTGTTATTGCGGCCTACACCACTGCTCATGCCAGGCTTAAACTGTATGAACACTTAGATCCCCTTGGAGGGCAGGTCTTGTATTATGATATAGACTCGTGTATTTATTTATACAGGGGAGGATTGTACAGGGTCCATACGGGAGATTACCTCGGGGAAATGACGGACGAACTAGCGAGTGAGTACGGGCCCGGCTCTCATATTATAGAGTTTGTTTCTGGGGGGGGCCTAAAACGTACGCATACCTTGTCTGACCAACCAAAAAGCAAAAACTACAAACTGTGTGTAAAATCAAGGGCCTCACCCTCAATATGAAGACTTCCGAAACATTAAATTTTGAACAGTTAAAAAATATGGTGCTTAGTGAAGCTGCTGAAATTTTAGAAATTGAAGAAAACAGAATCAGGAGAACAAAGAGACGAGAAGTCGTTACAGTAAGTGAAATTAAAAAGTTTAAAATTACAGGGCCCAAGAGAAGATTTAATGATGATCACGACACCCTGCCTTTTGGCTTTAAAAAACAAAGAGTTGTTTAATAGAGCTGTCACTCACATGGGTACTGAGCGTATATACCTCTAAACATCAGCTCTATTAACTCATTCTGTTCTAAGACGCGGTACTGGACGGACGTGTCTGTGTCTGTTACTGTTTTATCTTGTTTGTCTCTTCTTGTAGAATGTCTGCTGAAAATAATACACTCCCTATTCAAGGGGTGTTTTTGAAGTTTATATCTAAAAAAAGTTAAATGAAAATTCAAAATTTCGCATTAAATCCTCAGAGTATGAGTTCTTTCTTACTGGGCCAATAAACGTATCGGAATGGCCTTTGGTGTTTTCGGAGTATATAGTAGATAAAATAACGGAGAACTCCTCATCAAACACCTACATCGGAGTATCAATAAAGCATGGTTATATCTCAGGAAATATACCATTCTTTCCTTTAGGGAATTTAACACCGTCAGTTTTTGATGATCACTTTGAAAACATATTTTGTAACGTTGAGAAACTATCTGGTGTTTTAGTCTTGAAGTAACACTTGTCTCAATTCCATGTTGCTACCTTCGATAAAGGTAGCACCTTTCCTTACGGAGCAATGTCACTCCTGTATATACCACGTGCCACTAGTACAGTTCATCATTCTGCTTCAAGTCGTGGTACTGATCAGACGTTCTTCTGCACTCCTTTTGCCTGTACTATTGAGTAAATTGTGACATGGCTGCCAAGTTCTATACATTCAATAACAAACCAGTATTGGTTCTGTTTGATAGTGAAGGAAAGCCATGGTTTAAAGCTAAAGACGTAGCTACTGCTCTAAAGCATGTTAATGGCTGGAGTGCAGTTCGGAAACATGTAGATAGCAGTGATAAATTAACTGTTGGAAGTTTTTCCGACGCTCAAAAACAGGGCGTTGGGCCGATTGAGAAAACAACGGTTTTCATAAATGAAGCCGGATTATGTTCTTTGATGTTAAAGTCAACTACTCCTGAAGCAAGACTGTTAGTAAGAAGTCTGTTGCCGGAGAAGTTTTACCTTACTTACACAAATATGAAAGATGAAAGTTCACTTTAAATGTAGTTTTTCTTTAAAATCACAAGTTACACTGTATGTGTGTGTGTGTGTGTGTGTGTGTAAATGTAGTTTTTCTTTAAAATCACAAGTTCCCACTGTATGTGTGTGTGTGTGAATGAAGGTCACTGGCGTGGGTGACTAAAAGCCCCGTAAACCTGAATGAAGGTCACTGGCGTGGGTGACGAAAAGCCCCGTAAACCTGAATGTGTGATGAAGGGTTTAGTAGATTTAGGCGCCGGGCTAACACCCCGGCTACTCCTTCGAACAACCCGGTGTGAATGAAGGACTTTGTACATTGAGGAGCCAGGCCAACACCCTGGCTACTTCTTGGAACGGTCCGGTGGGTAAAAAAAGTATAAAAGTACAATACAAAAAAGAATAAACTGAGGAGACAACTAGTTTGTTTTGGAAGGTCTCCATGAGTCATGGCGGTGGAGGGGCCATGACTTTACTAAAAATTCTCTGTTTATCTTAGTAAATGTAGAGTTTAAAGGTGTTAAAATGAACGGACTTTGTCTTAGTAAATGACCGCCTTCCTCATACACAATGAACGGATTGACAGAGAATACAAAAAAATAAATAAAGGAGGTAGCATTTTGTTATGGAGTGGCTACCACAGTGAGGGGCGATGGTTGGGGCCTCTCACCCCAGAGCTTAGGCCTCCAGGGGAAGCTCTGGGTAACCAAAAAGAACGCGCCGACGCTCCTACGGCCTAGCCTAAAGGCTTACCGTGGTGTGGAAACGTGAGCGTTCAAAATTATTTCATTGGGGTTAGAAATGATTTGCCGAGAAATTTAAAACGTTCCAGGCCAAGTACATCATGGCCCCCGGGGCACTTTTCACCGGACTTGGATACAATTGGTCAAGTTATTACACCGTCAAAGTACCCCTGCGGTCCCCGGCAAACAGCTTCATGGACCCATTTAGTGGGGGTTAGCTTTCTTGCCTGTCCATTTCTGCTAGTGTTCTCTCCTTTAAGTTAATAGAGGTTTTCCAAAATAATCCTGCTATCATAAGTATAAAGTTCCAAATATTCCTCAACGTAGAGTTTTTAAAGCAACTAATTACACCAAAAAGTCACATCTGAACTCTAAAATGTGTAATATCTGTACCTTTTAACTTTACAAAATACCCTACTGTCTCTTTTTACACAGTAGTTTTAATTCATAATCAGCGGGCCATGCGTGTAGATAGGTCTAACCCATAGACCATCTACAAGTGTAATTTTTATTAAAGGGGTGCAGGCAATGTAGTGATACTGACCAAATTAATAGGAAAAATCTAACTCCACCATTACGGTGGGTTTGAAAGTAATACCCTTACCACACCATACCATACCCTACTATACCTCAGCAAAACCATAACATCCTATACCAAAGTCACAATACCAATACCCCCACCAAAGTCACCATATCCTTACACCCCACCCAAATACCATACAATAACATGACATACCAAACCAATACCCCATCATACCATACCATACCCTACCATACCATACCTCCCAATACCATATTCTACCCTACCATACCTCCCAATACCCTATCATGCCATACAATACAATATCAACACCATACCATACAATACAATACTACACCATACCGTACCATACAATACCCTGCCATACCATAGTAATGTTATAAAAAGGGTGCGGGAATTGCTCACCCTTGCTGTTTTTTATACTTTCCTTAACAGTTGGGGTACAAAATGTAACCAAAATACCTTCAGTTTATTTTATTATAGGAGAGTTCCAATTCCAGACCCACGGAGTGAGGGTATAGTTTTCTTGCCTGTCCATTTCTGCTAGCGTTTACAAGCCTCTTCTCTAATTTAATAGAGGTTTCTAAACAATTAAATGCATAGAAAGTTTCCCAAAGTAATTCTTTAGTAACACTTAATTTACAGGCATCCACAACAGCTACAATTATTCCCTCATGAAGCTAAAATCCAGTTAATCCCCCAATGCCTCAGGGCAATGTCCCTAAATAAGAGCTAAAATGTCAACATACTTTATTAACAATTACTTTTCTTCATAGCAGCTAAGAATAGCCAGAGAGATATTTTAGCGGAGAGGGATGTATTGACCCCCTTTCTCTTCAGTACATTCACGTTAAACAGTCAGTCAATGTATAATTTATTTTGTGTTGGTTTTTAACCGGTTTTCTTGTATGTGAGCTTGTTCCAATTACATATCTTTTACAGTAGTATTATTTAAGAGTAGCTGAGATCTTGGATGATGTAGAGAAAACAATGCTAGAAGGTCGAGGGTAAGGCACTGACCCTCTTTGAACTATCAATC
This sequence comes from Allygus modestus, assembly GCA_963675035.1. Taxonomy (NCBI): domain Eukaryota; kingdom Metazoa; phylum Arthropoda; class Insecta; order Hemiptera; family Cicadellidae; genus Allygus; species Allygus modestus. Next base: position 27,903,732 of record OY776115.1, on the reverse strand, counting down.
AAACACAATTTACACCAATAAACCAGGCCTTTACTATATTTAACATAAAAACAGAAGCTAAAACTTTCTAACACCCTGAAAAACTAGTACGACAGAGCTTGAGATATGGTCCTGTCCAGTTTTTGTAATGTTTCTTCTTTACAGAGTTTAAATTGTAGCGTGGGTTAATAAGTACCAACAAATCTCAAGATATTACATTTTAAAGTATAGCAACTGTCTTGATACTTACCCATAGTGTAGAGTTTAGGTTTTGGTAAGATGTAGTGGAGGTTAACAGGTACGTACATTCCAAGTTTCATATAAATCGGCCCTGCCGTTCTCAATAAATTACATTTCAAAGTAAAGCTCCTGCAATTGTTTTGATGCTTACCTGCAGTACAAGGTTTAGGTTTTGGTAAGATGTAGTGGGGGTTAACAAGTACATACATACCAAGTTTAATGAGAATAAACTTTCTGCTTAGCAAAACTGTGACACATTATGCTGTAAAACATTTCCCTATTAATTTTAGCACTGTTAGTTCATGAGTATCTTCACCGAAACCATTTTAGCTAATTTACTCTATGGAAGAAGCTATTACCGTAGTCCGACGTAAGTAGGGGGCAATAGCCGATTCAAAACCAGCAAAGGCGCGGTGAGGATGCGAGGAATCAAGGCCACCCCCCCCGTGACGTCAGCCCCCCGTGACGTCAGCCCCCCGACCTTCAGCATAGCCAAGCACGACCCCCCCCCCCCCGGTTACGTGACCTGGCGTAAACCTAACATAAGCTTCTTCCATCTGTTTTTATTATATATTTGTTTTGTTGGTTTTGTTTTTGTTTTTTTTTAGTTTATTAATTTAATATTATAAAAATATGAATATAATAGCTTAGCTTATTGAAGCTGAACCCTCCGGTAGCTTACCGCTGCCGAGAAACCATTAGCGAGGAAGCCAGTGACCCTATCCTTCACTAGGTTTAGCTCCACAGGCACATTGGCGGTAAACCACCTGGGGAAGAAGTGTACCCTTCCGTCCTCCTCTACGCAGCCAAGGCGGAGGATTATTAAACCATTGTTCATTTCATCCTCTATCTTTTGAAAGGCAACGGCCACAGTGTAGGGGCAGCACAAGACATGTGTGATGTCCGACATGATGCTCCGTTGGTTGTCGACAAGAGAATGAGGGTTTGGCTAATACACAAGCTATTACTGCGTTGTAAACAAGTGGAACGTTCCAGAAGCCTTTCACCGCTCAGTGGAAAGCCCTCTTCAAATCAGTCAACAACGTAAACAAGCTATTATCGTATTGACTGCTTTCTCACCCTTGTGGAATAACCCCATGCGTCATTGCTACGTGGTCACTCAACAGTTGTTTGTGACCTCAGTCTAGTGTTGGCTTTTGCGATAGAGAAACATAACCCACCATCTCTCGCTCAACTGTCGGCGATAGCTATTAGACACAATAGATGTTCATTATATAAGGGGTTAGGTGCTTTACCGGTATCCATTCAGCGATACATCACTTCTTTCTTGAAGGGCAGTGTACGACGCTATGTGCCGGTGCTTCCTAGAGGTGTAGAGGACGAGCGTGTTAGAGAGCTGTATAGGAAGTATGACCGACATATAGTGTATCAGTGTAGGAGTTGTGACGATAGAAACCATTACTGTGGTAACCTGTTATACGAGGTACCAAATATGACCATGACAGTGTTTCGTTGTATAGACAGTGAAGAACATTACTAGTGCTTCTGCTGTGGGCGGAGTGCATGGGAGTGTAATTGGTGGAGTAATGACAATTACCTGACCTTCCTACGAATGACAATGGATACTTTGACGGTGAGGGAGGGGTCTCAGCACTCCGGATACTTATATTTTTAAAACAAAGTTTTATATCCTTACCCCTTTTCCATAAAAAAGAAAAACTACTAATTATCTAAGTCTTAACTTTAACAGCAAAGGCACAGTGAGGATGCGAGGGATGACGTCAGCCCCCCCGTGACGTCAGCCCCACCCCCGTGACGTCAGCCCCCCCCCAGTGACGTCAGCCCCCCCCGATATAATTATTATTTTATTCAGGATAATATCCTTTATTTTATTTAGAAAAAGTGATACCCTAACCTACCCTCTGTTTACTATATCCCTCGCATATACTAAGGGATTAGCTTCTCGAAGGAGCCAAACTATGGCGTTGCGGCATGAGATGTGTGTCGGCCAAACTCAAGTCTCCCAGGTCAGCCCTAAGTTGTCGACACTTGTGTGGGGCCGACGGTCTTTCTAACAAAAAGTCAACATGTAATTTACCGAGGAAGCATCTCGTATAATAATATACCGTTTGTAGAAATACCTCTGCGTCTATTGAATCCACTTCTGCTATTGTGGAATTGATATGGAATGGCTTTGTTACTGGGTAGGATCCTACCGGCTCTGAAATCATCGTGAATAAATGAAACATGGTGTACCGCTTGCCAGTAATGCTAGAAGGAGACTGGTGAGTAGGACTGAAGGTGTAAACAACTCGAAGGGCTACTCGGAGGGAACCTCCATGACGCCATCCTCATGCCTACATGACCGCCACAGTCAGTTTACTCGTAAACAACTCGGAGGAAACCACCATGACGACATCCTCATGCCTACGTGACCACCACAGTCAGTTTACTCATTAGCGGTTCCAGTGGAAAGTCCCTCGGCGTCAACAACTAGTGTACTTATGCGCGCTATCTACCCGTACTACTTCAGTGTCTAGTGGCAGTTCGTACTGTGAGGACGTAGGTGCCTTCCGTGGTGACTATTTGTGCGACTGTGTGGAGCGTTCTCTTTGGATATCTTAAAATGTAAGTAACATGTAATTCACTTTTTTGTTGTTTCATTAGCCGATTTACCAATGCTCTAAATCCTAATTAACTAAAATTAATATTTAATGTTTTGCATATCTCAGTACACTGAGTCTTGTCTTTGTTTCTTTTCAGATGGAGATGAGTGAAACTGTAATGACCTTGGAACAGTTGTGTTTTATAACGATTAAAATTAATGAACCAAATTGAAAAAGCAAAATAGACTCACTTCCACTCCTTTTTAAAAACTGTTTGAGTGAAATAAAAATTTGGTTTTGCTTTTAAATCGAAATTCCGAGTGCCTAGTGGAATTACAGACGAGGGTGAAATCGCTATGTGTGAGCGTAACAAAGACAAAGACGTGTACCAGTGTTGGGAATGTCATAGCAGCGATTCTTGCCATTTATTTCTATCCAATATTATTAAAAGGGTTAGACTCGCCTCGTTCCCAGTGGTACCGCTACCAAAGTGTTTTTGCTGTGACAACTGTGCCTTTGTGGCGGACGGGGAATACAGATACCCGATGTTTTAGTGAGCCCCGGTCCCGACGTTCGCATTTTTATTTCAAAATCTCCATTATTTATTGTTCCGTACCTTACAAATGTACAAGTTTGACTTTATTTATTCATTAATAAAGCCGCTTCCCGTTGGTTTTCCGCGTAAATTCTCCAATCGATGCTCCTCCCACATAGGTCTAATCACTTTTTTCCACTTGTACCCTTGACTGGATTTGGGACGTCCCGATGAAGGATCATTGCTTTGAAATATCGCACCAGTGTCGATTAAAATCTTTTTATAAGCATCTCTATCACTTTTCGTATATTGTTCACTCCCAACATCTCCAGACTGTGTTAAAAGTCTCCATAGGCCTGGAGTACCGCTATATTTTTGGTTTGTCTTGTCGATAATTATATCATAATTTGAAATAGTGACACTGGAATTTCCTACTTTGAGTTTTCGCTCTCCGATATCATAGTTAAGGCCAAATGTTCCATCGTTAGCTCTAGATAAATATTGTTTCGCCAAGGAGCCCATCTCAGTACCGCTTCTTTCAACGATAGCTTGAATCGATTTATCAAAACGCATATCGTCATCCTTGTCGGGCAACGGTGTGCTAGCGGCCTCTACTATCGTTTCCTCTTCAAAAATACCCTTTTGTTGTGGTAAATTCTGTTCCGGAAACATTGTTTCTTTTCCAAAAACGTCTTGTTCTGGCAAATTTTCATCATTTCCCGGTATTATTGTTCCCTTTTCAAAGACTTTACGACTGGGTGTACTCATTGCACGCGGTCTAAATAAAATGGGTCTGTTTTGTTTACTTCGCAGTTCTTTTATCTCTTCTTCCTTCTTTTTTAATTCATTTGTCAGTTTTTCCAACGCATTGACAACTGGTTCGTGTTGCCTTTCGATCGCTCGTTTCTCATTGAATTCTCGGGTGCGATATTCTTCCGCTTCACCTATTAGCTTGTCTTGTAATTTATCTATTCATTTTGCTTCTTCAACTGTTAAAGGTGTGTTATCGTGTTTTGGTAAAAGTATCATTTGATTTTTAAATTTTTTAGGTAATACAACTGGGTGTTTTCTGCGAAAATCTGCTTGCTCCTCCGCTTGCTCCCTTTGAATTCTCTTACTATCCTCACGCCACCGCTCTTGCATTTTTCCAATTCTTTTAGCCGCTTCGGGTGTCATTACGTCAGGCCAAATTTCATCAGCAAACTTATGTTTTTTAACTAAAGTGCTGACTAAATCGCTACCACTAATACTTCTTTTCACCATGTCTAAGTATAGATTTTGAAAGTTTTTATTTGTATATTTTTAACGAAATTATATTTCAAATTTAATAAATAAATTGGAAATTACAAGTTTAATAAATAATAATAATTAGCGTCTAGACGTGCGTCAAACGATTCGTTATAAAGTGCGTCCGTACGAAACTCACGCAAGTCACGCGCGTCACGGTAAAACGACCAATATCAACGTGCGTCAGACGAACGTCACGTTATAACGATCATCGTCAACGCGCGTCCCAAATTAGTCTGACGGGCTCAAAATTAAAATGTTAACCCCGTCGGTTTGACGGGTCCTATTTATAGACAATTTTGAAGAATAGGTGTATGTTTTATTTTTTTACGACGTGAATAAGAATTATATTAAAATGCATTAAAACTATGAAAAAAAATTAAAATTTTAACCCCGCCAATTTGGCGGGGTTATATATATAGACAAGTTTGAAAAATAAGTGTATATTTTATTTTTTTCTAAATGTCAAATGCTCGGTTTAATATATGTATCCAAGCGAACTTGATGTTTCAAAGGGGAGGAGCGGTTCGTTCTTCCTACTTACAGATGTGTTTTTGCGTTGTTTTATGTGTTTTTTTGAGTGTCGATGGATACTAGTGAAAAGCTCTGTTACTACGTCAAAGTTTCCATCTTCAACAGAGAACTTCTTTTTTAATGGAAAAGAAGTCCCCCTACAGATAGACACTGATCGCTGTAAGGGGCGAAGAAACCAAGTCCAATTTTGAAAAATATTAAAATGTACTAGATCTTTATCAAATTGAGTTGGGACCCAATTCGGGGCCCAACCTAAAAAGCACATATCCACATCGATTTGTATCATATTTTGGTCTAACCAAATTTCATAAAAAATAAATAAAAAAATTTTGATTGATATTGAAAGTTAAAGGGGGTTCTATTGAATGTTAACCCCGTCGTTTGAAAGTTAAAGGGGGGTTATAAACCGGATTCATTAATGTAAACAGTGATTTTTTCGCGATATTTCAACCCCGCCAAATCGGCGGGGTTGATAATATTACTAAGTTGTTCTTTATCTTCTATTTCAACATGATTTCTAATAGCCTTATCATATAGGTACGAAAATCACATCACTATGCTTTCAACTACCAAATTTCAACTACCTGGATTAAATTGGAAATTGCCTTGTATCGTATGTAATTTGCACTTTTCTTGCGTTATGTAAAAAAATAAAATGAAAACACTAAACACAAAACACCATTCGTAGGTTGGGTTTTTCATACGATACAAGGCAATTTCCAATTTAATCCAGGTAGTTGAAATTTGGTAGTTGAAAGCATAGTGATGTGATTTTCGTACCTATATGAAAATTCAGAGACTAAAGACAATCTTGCAGATGAATGGACTAATGAGGGAGATCTTATTACTTGTGAAAAGTAAATTTGAAGATATTTATTTTAAAAAGAATGAGAAATATAATTTATTTAATCAGTTTTGTAAATATTGATCTTAAAAAAATGAAAAATATAATTTATTTAATCGGTTTTGTAAATATCGATCTTAAAAGAATGAAAAATATAATTTATTTGATCAGTTTTTTAAATATCGATCTTAAAAGAATGAAAAATATAATTTATTTAATCAGTTTTGTAAATATCGATCTTAAAAGAATGAAAAATATAATTTATTTTTTTCATACATCAGTCCTGGAATGGGACTAGTTTATGTGAGGTTAAAAATGTCCGGTAAAGGACGCTAAGTCGGGTTGAAAATGCCTTATGAAAAAGGCTGTTTGGTGAAAAAAGTAAATAAAGATTTGTTTTCTGAATATTTATTATTTTTTAAGAATAATAGGTATTAATGAATAAATAAAGTCAAACTTGTACATTTGTAAGGTACGGAACAATAAATAATGGAGATTTAGAAATAAAAATGCGAACGTCGGGACCGGGGCTCGAACCCGGGCCGCTGGGATGGGAAGCCGAGACGCTAGCCGCTGTGCCGCCACGGCAGTTGACAGCCATCGCACTACGCTCCTATTTGAACAGCGACCTTGACCATTGGCCTCGTACATCTCATACCTCTCATCGATGACCTTGGACTCTGACCTCGTACATCCTCGTACATCTCGTACATCCTCGTACATCCTCATAGCGTTAGAACCCGCCTTTCTCTACTACTGTCCTATTTGTTGGCTTAAATTAAGCGTTTGTGAACACATAACGCAAATAATTCTTGGAAAGTATTCTTAAGCATAAAGTATTCTCGTTATAATCATTCACAAAATTATTATTTTTCCTAAGGGGCCATACACAAATTTCGTACCGCACTTAACACGGGAGGTGCATGGCTCGGGTTTATGTGGGGGAGGGGGGGTTGGATCAACGTTACGAAACACACATATTAACCATAACATCCGGGACACTCCCTTATCTGTTTTAAATCTTTAAAAATAAAAATAAAATAAAATTGATTTCATAATCAAGGATACAATTAGTTATAATTATATAACAAATACTTCCGTCATACTATTTTGATGACAGTAGAACTAAAAACAAATACATAACGTACCTATTTTGAGTAAAATCTGTATTGCTTTCCACAGCTTTGTAAGAGTGTAAAATCATGACATGAAACATTATTGCTCAGTGCCACACACATCGTGTTGTGCGTACACAACGAAAGTCCATGCTCCAAATTGCTAATAAACGATGTCTCAAAGGTTTAAGCTGTTTTAAAGTCTACTGCAGTCTAAAAATGGATCGAATTGTGAGCCTCCGAGTTGTCATTAGGTTGACGTTAAATGGACGACTGAAGGGTTGAGGGCGAGGGCCTAAACAATAACCCCCTCCAACACCCCCGCAATTGGCGTCAACAGCTACAATAAATTTAGAAGAAATCGCGATTTATCTGTTTTCTGTAATTGTTACGTCTATTTGTCTAATAACCTTTTTTATAGACCATAATTTTCTTAGAAAAATTACATCTAATGCGTCCTGATATCGTAAACAGTTTTTGAGTTAGAGGCAATTTTTTAAATATCACCCCCGCACTTATTCCCCCTCGGCCATGTTGTGAATCGAAAAGTTTTGATTATGTTTGCGAAGAAAGCAGTTATACTCAACCAATAGGAGCACCCATCCCAGAAACAATCATAAATCAAAATTCTTCACCATTTTAGCACTTATTCAACCCCATTGGGGTGTTGGACTACATTGAAAAATTTGCTCCAACGACATAATTCATAGTTTACGCACAGGAGCGCGCTGGCGTCACTAATTGTCCAATTCAATTATTAATAAACTCATAAAATACCCCCGTAGCAGCAAACCTGCATACTCAGCGAATTTCCAGTGCATATTAATTTATCTTAATACCACATAAAGCCACATACCAAGTTTCATCAATATAAACTATTTATGACATTTTAATTATTCTCCATAAGAATAACATGGCGGCTGAGTATGCAGGTTTGCTGAAATAAGGAACACTAAAAATGGGCTTTTATACAAATATCATTATAACTCAACTAGGTAAAGCCACATACCAAGTTCTATTAATTTATGTTCATAATTAAAGGAGATAACACGTTAATTATTCTCCATAAGAATAACATGGGGCTGAGTATGCAGGTTTGCTGCTACGGGAACTATCGGGCAAAAAATGGATTTTTGTGCAAATATCAATAGACCACAACCAAATAAAGCCATATACCAAATTTTGCCAGTTTACGTTCATAAATAAGCGAGATATACAATTTTTCTTTTTCTCCATAAGAATAACATTAGACAACGTACTGTGTTTAGCACTTTCAATATCTCGGTAACCAATTGACGTAGAGCAATGATCAAAATACCAAATTGTTTGTTTTTTTAAGCTGAATTTAATGGTATAAATTAAAATTTGATTAAAATTAAAATTACATGTAAAAACCCCAAAAAACACATTTTTGGGGTACAAAACCCCCCAAAAACCCCCCTTCGGATGGTGCGATTCATCTGGTTTTCGAACTCGTTCAAATAAATGGTACTTTACACATTTGTACCAAATTTCATTAAGATCGGACCTTTTTTACGAGAGTTATCGTGCTTACGGACACATATATATATATAAATATATATATATATATATATACATATATAAAAATTTGAACGAATGGTGTTTTTGGCATCTGGGGACCTCAAAATGAAAAGTTATCATGGTCTCGGGCTTAAGTCTTACCATGAGACCTACGGTAATAGCTTCTTCCCTATAGGGGAAATTCGCTAAAACTTATTTCGGATACATTATTACCTTAATATCAAATTATGTATAAGATTAATAATACTATATTAAGTAGAATATTTAAAGTGATATGTTGTATTTTTGTTTTTAGCTTTAAATACTGACTTTTGATACTTTGATTCTCAGTGTGAATAGTGTAAATTTTTAAACTGCCTTCTATTCTTTGCTGGATTACTGTGTAATACAGTACTGCTTTAAACTCGTATTGTACGGTAATCCAGTCGAAAAAGATCAAAAACTTAAAATAAGAATACCACTACATCATCTGTTGTAGTGTTATTCTCGTATACTCTGTAAGGTTTTGCGTTACTGATATCTATCTCATATGATGTATACTGTTTGCCTCGTAATGTTATGTGGTTTGCTATATACTCTATTCTATGTTCACCGTGTAGTGCAGGTCCTATGGGAGATAGCCATGCTGTTCAATTGGCTGTTCTAGCAGTGTATTATCATAGATTAAGCATACTCCTATGGTATCTTTTGGTAATACTTGGATATTCTAAATTAATAAGTACAATAATCCTGACTGTTTAATTTTCTGGGGGGTTGTATTCCTCGATTACTGCACTGATACACTGTAAAGCCTCAAGACCGCGATACGCAGTAATATGCGACGCACCCCAATCAGCCAAGTTATACTTCTTTAACTAATACTGCGTCCAGGTAATCAAAATTATTATTTTAACTCATAATTTTAATTAAATTCAAAAACTTACCTGTCACTACTCATTTTTGTCACCACATTGGCTGCATTAAAGGTGTCCCTTCTTAACACCTAAAACAATTTCACAGTATAAGTAAACAGTTTCAAAACTATCTAAAACGACAAAAAACTATCTAAAGTGAAAACTAAAATGATATATCTGTTTTCGATATATTTAGTGTTGTTAAACTAGTTTTGTAAATTTACATTTTATTTTCATTTAAACAAATCTTTAACGAAGGTGTGAATCAATTAACTAAAACAAAACAGATCGGTCCACAAAAACATTACCTAGTTAGGTTTACTGCGTATTATGTTATCTGAAATTTACACGTTGATATTATTCAAACGGATCAAATTTTTTTGAGAAAATAGTTTTATTAACATTATATATTTCCACCATGGTTTATTGATTCTTGGCTGTTTGTCTATATTGGTTCTAAGTTTTAATCAATATAATATCAATGTATTTCAGTGTCAGCGTAGTGTACCAGTGTAAATCAGGCCGTATTATTGTTATATTTTTGATGCAATCCTCATTCATTGGTTCTCGTTGCTGTTCTCATATTTTTTATACAAAAGCTGTTATGATTCTTTTATTTTGATTTAAAATTGTATAAGCCCAAATTTTTAAATTTACGCTGTTTTTTTATACGAAATTAAATTTTTCCTGAGAACTGGACTTGACAAAAACACATTTTTAATCCAAAATTTCTAAAACTAAAAATTATTTTCAGAATTCATTAGAGCCGCTTCATAGACAAAGTTTTCAAGCTAGAGAGCGAACAGACAAAAATATACAAACCTTAAACATACAGGGTAGTTAAATTGTATCATATTATTATAATAATAATAATAACAAATAAAATTTATATTTACAGTATGTATATTTAGTTTATTTACAGGACCATAATAGTCCATAAAGGTTTATAGATCAAGCAAGATAAAAGGTGCCACAAAGGTCCCTGTTATCCCTTGCAAACTTGTCCGGAGACACAGGCAATGGAGGCAAGGGCGATCGGGTTCCAAAGGCAATATCTCTTGTCAAAGGAAACTTGCTCTGACGTCACCCCGTCTGGCGTCATCTGATAGTTACATTGTTACACTTTATCACTGTATTTCTGGATAAAAATTGGTTTTTAAACGCAAACAGCTAAATACGCGTATAACTGAGAAAGCGTTCAGTTTTTACAACTTTCTGACATTTTAATCAATATGTTTTTCTGTACAATAAACAAATTATTCAAATATTCTGGTTTATATATGATAAAGCTGGTACGTTTGTAAATAAAATGAACCAAATCCATTCTGTTTAAACGTTATTAATTGCTTCTTTAATTCAGGTAAAAACTGTTGTTTGTTAGTTTTGCAAACTAAGACTGGTAAAGAAAACCTTTTGAATATGATGTATACTACTGATGTTTAAAAAAAGCTAGATCTTATACCAGTAGACTTATTTTCACGACAGTTCTTTATCATTTCACACTACTATATCGTACTTGATAGCTACTGTGTAGATACTTAATATTTTTCTTAGTGACTAACCACAATTTGTACAAGGTTTATGTAAATATTAAGTTAATTTATAGTTGATAACAGTTATGTTATAACTTATACAATGTAACTAATAAATAATACAAAACTACCGAGTACCGAGTATGAAAAATGTTTAAGCTCAAACAATTTAAGGAGCCCAAAGATAATAAATATAGTAAATTATTAAAGCAATGTAAACGAGCTAACCACTTTCTTGTAAATACATTATCTATTATTATGTATACATTATCTATGTAAGACCAAAGTTAGGATATATTGTAATATAAAACTCGTCAGATACTCTATCCCCCCTTTACTGTCAAAAACTTATTAAAATACGTATTCCTTATACATTAGGTTTATGATTCATGCTATAAGAAACAAGAAATATAACTTTCCTTAACATGTAAAGACAGATTGTTTCTATAAATTCTGTGTAAAGTTAATGGGAAAATCCCGTTTTACTGTAGGTAGATAACTTCTCGGCCAACTAATGAACAGAGGGACGAGAGGGGTATTACCAGTAGGGTAAGATGGGGGTTCCGACCCCAGGAGGAGCCATGTTAAGCCACTCCGACTCCAGGAGGAGCCCCCCCCCCCCCCCGAGGTCTCGTCTGTGACACTTTGCGAATTTTTTTTTTGCGAACTTTTTTGCGAACTTTTTTGCAAACTTTTTTTGCGAATTTTTTTTTTTGCGAATTTTTTTTTTTGCGAATTTTTTTTTTGCCAAATTTTTTTTTTTGCGAAATTTTTTTTTGCGAATTTTTTTTTTGCGATTTTTTTTTTTGCCAATTTTTTTTTTGCGATTTTTTTTTTTGCGAATTTTTTTTTTGCGAATTTTTGTTGTTGCGAATACTAACCTAACCTAACATAACCTAACCTAACCTAACCTAACCCATCCTAACCTAACCTAACCTCGGATCAGATTTCTGATTGCAGATTCTTGTTCGTCTAGTCGAGCCGAGTCATTTGAGTACCCACATCGTACACTTTGGATGATGTTTACAAAAAAGGGGCCCGCACCACACTTTCGACCTTTTTTTTTTGCATTTTTGGAATCTCCTCGTCAAGCCGAGTATTCTCAGTACCCACATGACATACTTTGGATAATTAATACAAGAGTTGATCAGGGTAACGCTACAACCAACAGAGCTAGCCCATCAGCGCTTGCGGTCAATTGAACTACCAGTGAATGCAAATTTTGAGGAGAATATAATTGCAATGCTTTGAACATATACTGCAAAGGGGGGTGTATCGATACACGCCCCTTCAAGTACTCTGCACCGAGGCAGACGTTCACACAAATAAGCGTCGCGTCCAATCTACTGTCTGGGAATGCGGATGTTGTAATTTGATACCTCGACTGGAGGGTGCAGGTGTTCACACAAAAAACCGACAAGTCGAGACCTGTCTGGGAATGCGGATGCTGTAATTTGATACCTCGACGGGAAGACGGCTGACCCTTCTAGGAACCCATAATTATAGACCACCTGCGTCGAATTCCGAGCAATAAATCACCAGCTGTCAAACACCCACGGTATCATTCTTGTTTTAGGCTTCAACAATTCCTGACGTATGGGGGAGCGAAAATCTCCCCCTAACCCATTATGTGTTAGGGGGAGCGAAAATCTCCCCCTAGTAATTAAATCAACAGAACACCAGTTGTCACGGTCTCATTCTTGTTCTAGTCTTCAACAATTCCTGACGTATGGGGGAGCAAAAATCTCCCCCTAACCCATTATGTGTTAGGGGGAGCGAAAATCTCCCCCTAGTAATTAAATCAACAGAGCTAGCCCATCAGCGCCTGCGGACAATTGAACTACCAGTGAATGCAAATGCGGATGTTGTAATTTGATACCTCGACTGGAGGGTGCAGGTGTTCACACAAAAACCGACAAGTCGAGACCTGTCTGGGGTGCAGCTGCGCCCGACCTCAGGAGGGCCAGGAGGAGCAGAGGAGCAGGAGGGGCAGGAGGGGCAGGAGGGGCAGGAGGGGCAGGTGGAGCAGGAGGAGCAGGAGGAGCAGGAGGGACAGGAGGAGCAGGAGGGGCAGGAGGAGCAGGAGGAGCAGGAGGGGCAGGAGGAGCAGGAGGAGCAGGAGGGGCAGGAGGAGCAGGAGGAGCAGGAGGGGCAGGAGGAGCAGGAGGAGCAGGAGGGGCAGGAGGAGCAGGAGGAGCAGGAGGAGCAGGAGGGGCAGGAGGGGCAGGAGGAGCAGGAGGAGCAGGAGGGGCAGGAGGAGCAGGAGGAGCAGGAGGGGCAAGAGGAGCCCCCCCCCCTCCAACCGGGCAAGGTTTCGTCTGTGACACTTTTGCCAGCCAAGACGCCTGCGGACAATTGAACTACCAGTGAATGCAAATGCGGATGTTGTAATTTGATACCTCGACTGGAGGGTGCAGGTGTTCACACAAAAAACCGACAAGTCGAGACCTGTCTGGGGTGCAGCTGCGCCCGACCTCAGGAGGGCCAGGAGGGACTGGAGGAGCCCCCCCCCAGACGCCTGCACCAACACTTGGAAGAAAATCCTCCTACATTAGAAGGATTTCCTTCTGCTCCCTAACATGAAAAGCTTTTGTGGCCTTGAAAAAGGCCGATTATGATGGTGGGATCAGGTGGAGGCTAAGGTGTTGGAAAACGTTTATTTTTTACTGTTGAAAAACTTTGTTACATCATCAGGGTGCAGTTCATCGGTCCGCCGATTCCACCACATTTCAACAAGCATCATGTACTTCTGCTCATGTTCAATGGCGTAGAAGTGCTCCTCTTCAATGGGGTAGAAATTCATCTTGTAGTCCATGTCACGCTGCCAATATTCCCACTCCAAGCCGTCCAGCGGGCAATGGTTCCACATGCTGTTGATTCCCCGTCGTCTGGAGTACAGAGCGTCGTCAAGATCTTGAGTAGTTGAATACATTTTTGGTTCATGAACGTACTTGAACTTTTTGTCAATGCGCCATAGCCTCTTCTTATGGAAATGCTTCAAGGTGCATTCATCGTCGTCTTTTCGGTTGTAGAATTCATCACCTTCGAAGTAATCATCTTCATCGTCAAACGGTCTCTTCTTATTATTGCTATTCATTGTCGTTTCCGCTGCAACACATACATCCACCAACTCAACGTCTGTGATGTCACAATCCCACTCGATGTTGGCCATGATCTCTTCGTAGCTGTTGTCGCTTCGAAACTCAAGACTAAACTAAACTTTACTGCTAGGGGCGGGCTGTGCGTCGTGGGATGATGGGCGCAGGTGTACAGACAAAAAACCGTCGCGTCACCCTACTGTCTGGGAATGCGGATGCTGTAATTTGATACCTCTACGGGAGGGCGCGGGTGTTCACACAAAAAACCGACGAGTCGAGACCTGTCTGGGAATGCGGATGCTGTAATTTGATACCCCAACAGGAGGGCGACCGACCCTTGCAGGAACCCATAATTATAGACCACCCGCGTCGAATTCCGAGCAATAGTACACCAGCTGTCAAACACCCACGGTCTCATTCTTGTTCTAGTCTTCAACAATTCCTGACGTATGGGGGAGCGAAAATCTCCCCCTAGTAATTAAATCAACAGAACACCAGTTGTCAAACACCCACGGTCTCTTTCTTGTTCAGGAGTTTGAAGTGTGTGGCTGTGTAATAGTGTTGCTGTGTGACGTTCTGTCAGAGCGATCGCCCGACGTTTTGACCTAACCTACAAAATGAACCACTTAACCGCCTATGTGTTTAATGATCGGCCTTTGTCTGTACTGTTTGACAGCAGCGATAATCCATGGTTCAAAGCTAAGGATGTAGCTACAATATTGGGATACGCCAACCCTAAAGAAGCAATCAGAGTACATGTTAGAGAAAAATATCGCAAAACAATTCCTGAAGTATGGGGGAGCGAAAATCTCCCCCTAACCTATAACGAGAAACATTCAATCTTTCTTAACGAGCCGGGATTATATTCGTTACTTATGAAATCTAAAATGCCCATCGCCGAGAAGTTTCAAGATTGGATCTTTGAAGAAGTTTTGCCATCCATTAGAAAAAATGGTCAGTACAGACTTATAAACGAGAACCAACGGCTGCTACAATCACTTACAAAGTCGCTAACAAATAACCGAAAGCTAGATCAAACAAATTCCGAGTTTAAAACTACAAATGATATATTGTGTATGGAAAACCAATCCATGAATCAAACGCTGATCGAACAGACATCTAAAGTGGCAGTGTTGCCTGAAGATGTAAATCTGAAGCATATATTTTGTGTGATGATTAGGGAAACCCTTCTAGAGCAGTACGGAGTTTGTGAATACAAGTGCATTCGAACACAGAAGAGGAATTTCAAACAAGCCTTGAAAAAAGCAAAGGAAGAAGGATTTACAATGTGCTACTGTAGAGAAAATGTCCCCAACGGCATAAACATAGTGAATAAGGCTAAAGAAGTGATGAAGAGTTACGGCATGCACATTGACTGCAGATACAACAACATCCTAACCTCGCACAATTTCATTAATGTAGTTGAACATATCTTTGACAATGCATAGGTCTGCGCTTGTGGACTCGTTCCAGAACCTTCGACGCTAGTCAGGTAGCAACAGTCGATACGTGCTCCAAAGATGACCAGTGTGGATGACGCAAGAAAAGTAATCACCATATCAATGAACAAAATACGTTATAAACGTAACAACATCCGAGAAAGGCTCGCAATCAAGTTAGTGTTGGATAGAGCGAGAGATGTGTTTGAGAGAAAATATCATATGAAACAGCATACTTATGAAAAAAAAAAAAAAAAAAAAAAAATATTGAATATCATGTGAAAGAATATAACTATGAAGAAAACAAAACAGACTGTTAAATTTAACGAGGAGCTAAATACACAGTACACTTACGAGCCCTGTGAGGATGTACAACAATTAACGTGGACTCAAATCGCAATAGATGAAATGAGATTCCGCAGACCGTTGGAACTGATGTTGGGTGAAAAAATCAAACATCTAACCTATTGCAACAAGATGTGTCACAGCGAGTGCATACAGTTTACTTCAAGGGTGAGCAGACGCACCACCAGTCCGTAGTACGGTAGAAGTCACACGGTAAGGACGTCAACATGGACGCTTACGTTTCTGCGGACGACTATATCAAATCGTTTATTCAGGAGATTGAGGTTATGAACAATAATGCTAGTGATCAGACATTGGCATCACCTCAGACGTCATCTGTAAAACCGATCACTGCCTGCAAGAGACGAAGGAGGCCAACTCCCATCGAAGTGGAAACCAAGAAACCAGGATGGGTGCCAAAACCAACAGATGATTCTCCCATAGTGTCATGGATGGACGATGGGAATACTTTTGCTGTTCAAAACCCGGGAAACAAAGGACAAATTTTATTGAAAATGGAAATGTACGATGGTACAGATATGGTGTTCATGTGCAGTTTATTTTTGGACAAAGATGGTGAAATGCTCCAAAGTGTTAGACAAGTAGTTGATAAAGTGGAAAACATGTGGATCGATAAATCAACAGGAGTACCGAAAATTACAGGCTTAACTCAAACTGTTACACAACGCAGTGCAGTTTCGCAACCAACGTCGAAGAAGCGAGCTGTGAGGAAGAAACAACGAGTGTCGCCAGCAGTCAATTAAAGCATCAGCATTCCCAGACAGGAGGGCGACGCGTCGGTTTTTTGTGTGTGAACACCTGCGCCCGGCCAACTACTAGAGATGTCGAGCAGCAGCACTTTCAAGCTAGAGTTTCCGAGCGTGAACGGCACTGCAGCAACCGAGGACCTGAGAGCTACCCTCAACAACTGCAAGTCCGACTCTCCGCTCTACACCAGGATAGACGATCTCAGAGAGGAATGCGGCTATCTCATCACTGCGATGGAGCGAGCCACAACACCCTTTGGCGAGACGATCATCGTGATCCTGGAGGGACAGGTCGGGGACGACTTCTTTCTGCGAGTCTACCCGCCTAGGCGCTTCAACGAGGTCCTGAGCAACACCGACATCGAGCGCTACAACAGCGGGTTTGGAGAACGCCTTCGCTTGGTGAAGCGCAGCCCGAGGGGTTCCAATAGCAGATTCACACCTTTGGAGTTTATGTAAAGCAAGACTTGAAGATTATGTAAATACCTTTGTAAATTAGTTTTCGTAGTCAATACTTATAGTCACGTTCAGAACATAACCACTGTGTTATTTATTTCACTTAACCCCAAAAATGTCCTTTGGTAGTAAGTTTAAGAGCGTGAGTATGGTAACTGTGAGGTGTTTAGCTCATCAGCGTCATCATCAGAATCATCGATATTTGTACATAGATGTAACCCACCGCGTAATGCGATACAATTGATTGGAGCGCATCGTGTGTGAGCTGTCTTGTGATGGCGACATCGCACTGCGTTTGTAACAAAATAACGTGTACATTAACACGACGATCACTTTTCTTGCTTAAGTCACGAGGGGCATTATGGCGTACGGGACGATTGGTAATAACAGCGTTTAAAGTAAACTGTGCACATTCGTTGTGATACGTCTTGTCACAGCACGTTAGATTTCACATTCTCACATTCTACATCAATTACAATTGTAGACGTAATCTCATTTCATCTGTTGTGATTTAAGTCCACGTTAACCGTTGGACATCCTTACGCGGCTCATAAGTGTAATGAGTATTTAGTATGACAATAAACTTCTCGAATGTTAGTACGTTAAATCGTAGCTTGTTCATTGACGCATCGATCCCTATTCTTGTTTCAGTCTCAATAGACATTATGGCGTACGTGCCAGATGGTACTAACAACGCTTGAAATAAACTGCCCACGTGTGTTGCGATACATCCAAACACAGCAAGTTAGATGCATCATTCTAACATTCAGCATCAATTGAAATGTTATGCGTGGTATCATTTCATCTGGTGTAATTTGAGGGAATAACTCGACTACGAACCTTTATCGTATGTTAGTTCGTTAACAAAGTAAATTGTACATTAACACGACGATCGCTTTTCTTGCTTAAGTCACGAGGGGCATTATGGCGTACGGGACGATTGGTAATAACAGCGTTTAAAGTAAACTGTGCACATTCGTTGTGATACGTCTTGTCACAGCACGTTAGATTTCACATTCTCACATTCAACATCAATTACAATTGTAGACGTAATCTCATTTCATCTGTTGTGATTTAAGTCCACGTTAACCGTTGTACATCCTCACGCGGCTCGTAAGTGTAATGAGTATTTAGTATGACAATAAACTTCTCGAATGTTAGTACGTTAAATCGTAGCTTGTTCATTGACGCATCGATCCCTATTCTTGTTTCAGTCTCAATAGACATTATGGCGTACGTGCCAGATGGTACTAACAACGCTTGAAATAAACTGCCCACGTGTGTTGCGATACATCCAAACACAGCAAGTTAGATGCATCATTCTAACATTCAGCATCAATTGAAATGTTATGCGTGGTATCATTTCATCTGGTGTAATTTGAGGGAATAACTCGACTACGAACCTTTATCGTATGTTAGTTCGTTAACAACGTAACTTGTACATTGACGCATCGATCACTTTTCATGCTTAAGTCACAATGTGCATTATGTTGTATGTGACGACTGGTAATAGCAATGCTTGAAGTAAACTGAGCACATGTGTTGCTATACGTCTTGTCACAGCAGGTTATATTGCTCATTTCCCCTTTCAACATCAGTTACAATTGTATGCGTAATCTCATTTCATCGGTTTTAATTCAAGTCCGCGTTAACTGTTGTACATCCTCACGAGGTTCGTAAGTGTAACGAGTATTTAGTTTTACATTAAACTTCTCGTATGTCAATCCCAAGTAATCGGTGTTTGAAGAAGTTTGCCTTTCCCTCAAGAATTGTCACTAGCATTATAACATACGCGTTTAATAACCAGATCGCACTTGTAATATTTTTGTATACCAATAACAATTCCAAGTAATCGAGGTTTGAAGAAGTTCGCACATTGATAAAAAAAAAAATCCAAGTAAACGATGTTTGAAGACGTTTGAGTTTTCGCCATCACACAAGTTCCAATCTTGAGTAATGTCAACCCAAGAAAATGAAAGCTAACAGCATCACGTAGTTGTGTTAAGTTACGATAGGTATAGTTAGGTTTATTAAGACTGTTTCCAGTTAGAAAGGGGAAACATGGAGAGACTTATCTCATCGTTAGGTTACGATATCCAGTGTAAAGTTAGGTCCCTGCATAGAAATAGGAAACGTAGACAGTTGTATCTCATCCTTAGGTTATGTTATGCTCTGTTAAGTTAGGTTTGTGCTTATAGATAGGAAATATTGTCAGTAGTATCTCGTCGTTAGGTTAAGTCATGCTCTGTTAAGTTAGGTTTGTTGTTGAATATACAAAAAAAAAAAAAAAATCTGTACCTTAATGTCGGCGTGCGCAATTTAAAAATGGTATAATCATAATGCGCACGCCGACATTAAGGTACAGATTTTTTTTTTTTTTTTTGTATATTCAACAACAAACCTAACTTAACAGAGCATGACTTAACCTAACGACGAGATACTACTGACAATATTTCCTATCTATAAGCACAAACCTAACTTAACAGAGCATAACATAACCTAAGGATGAGATACAACTGTCTACGTTTCCTATTTCTATGCAGGGACCTAACTTTACACTGGATATCGTAACCTAACGATGAGATAAGTCTCTCCATGTTTCCCCTTTCTAACTGGAAACAGTCTTAATAAACCTAACTATACCTATCGTAACTTAACACAACTACGTGATGCTGTTAGCTTTCATTTTCTTGGGTTGACATTACTCAAGATTGGAACTTGTGTGATGGCGAAAACTCAAACGTCTTCAAACATCGTTTACTTGGATTTTTTTTTTTATCAATGTGCGAACTTCTTCAAACCTCGATTACTTGGAATTGTTATTGGTATACAAAAATATTACAAGTGCGATCTGGTTATTAAACGCGTATGTTATAATGCTAGTGACAATTCTTGAGGGAAAGGCAAACTTCTTCAAACACCGATTACTTGGGATTGACATACGAGAAGTTTAATGTAAAACTAAATACTCGTTACACTTACGAACCTCGTGAGGATGTACAACAGTTAACGCGGACTTGAATTAAAACCGATGAAATGAGATTACGCATACAATTGTAACTGATGTTGAAAGGGGAAATGAGCAATATAACCTGCTGTGACAAGACGTATAGCAACACATGTGCTC
Source organism: Allygus modestus (assembly GCA_963675035.1). Lineage (NCBI taxonomy): Eukaryota > Metazoa > Arthropoda > Insecta > Hemiptera > Cicadellidae > Allygus > Allygus modestus. Next base: position 27,883,432 of record OY776115.1, on the reverse strand, counting down.
AGTTTACTTCAAGCATTGCTATTACCAGTCGTCACATACAACATAATGCACATTGTGACTTAAGCATGAAAAGTGATCGATGCGTCAATGTACAAGTTACGTTGTTAACGAACTAACATACGATAAAGGTTCGTAGTCGAGTTATTCCCTCAAATTACACCAGATGAAATGATACCACGCATAACATTTCAATTGATGCTGAATGTTAGAATGATGCATCTAACTTGCTGTGTTTGGATGTATCGCAACACACGTGGGCAGTTTATTTCAAGCGTTGTTAGTACCATCTGGCACGTACGCCATAATGTCTATTGAGACTGAAACAAGAATAGGGATCGATGCGTCAATGAACAAGCTACGATTTAACGTACTAACATTCGAGAAGTTTATTGTCATACTAAATACTCATTACACTTACGAGCCGCGTGAGGATGTACAACGGTTAACGTGGACTTAAATCACAACAGATGAAATGAGATTACGTCTACAATTGTAATTGATGTTGAATGTGAGAATGTGAAATCTAACGTGCTGTGACAAGACGTATCACAACGAATGTGCACAGTTTACTTTAAACGCTGTTATTACCAATCGTCCCGTACGCCATAATGCCCCTCGTGACTTAAGCAAGAAAAGCGATCGTCGTGTTAATGTACAATTTACTTTGTTAACGAACTAACATACGATAAAGGTTCGTAGTCGAGTTATTCCCTCAAATTACACCAGATGAAATGATACCACGCATAACATTTCAATTGATGCTGAATGTTAGAATGATGCATCTAACTTGCTGTGTTTGGATGTATCGCAACACACGTGGGCAGTTTATTTCAAGCGTTGTTAGTACCATCTGGCACGTACGCCATAATGTCTATTGAGACTGAAACAAGAATAGGGATCGATGCGTCAATGAACAAGCTACGATTTAACGTACTAACATTCGAGAAGTTTATTGTCATACTAAATACTCATTACACTTACGAGCCGCGTGAGGATGTACAACGGTTAACGTGGACTTAAATCACAACAGATGAAATGAGATTACGTCTACAATTGTAATTGATGTTGAATGTGAGAATGTGAAATCTAACGTGCTGTGACAAGACGTATCACAACGAATGTGCACAGTTTACTTTAAACGCTGTTATTACCAATCGTCCCGTACGCCATAATGCACATCGTGACTTAAGCAAGAAAAGCGATCGTCGTGTTAATGTACAATTTACTTTGTTAACGAACTAACATACGATAAAGGTTCGTAGTCGAGTTATTCCCTCAAATTACACCAGATGAAATGATGCCACGCATAACATTTCAATTGATGCTGAATGATTGAATGATGCATCTAACTTGTTGTGTTTGGATGTATCGCAACACATGTGTGCAGTTTATTTCAAGCGTTGTTAGTACCATCTGGCACGTACGCCATAATGCATATTGAGACTGAAACAAGAATAGGGATCGATGCGTCAATGAACAAGCTACGATTTAACGTACTAACATTCGAGAAGTTTATTGTCATACTAAATACTCATTACACTTATGAGCCGCGTAAGGATGTCCAACGGTTAACGTGGACTTAAATCACAACAGATGAAATGAGATTACGTCTACAATTGTAATTGATGTAGAATGTGAGAATGTGAAATCTAACGTGCTGTGACAAGACGTATCACAACGAATGTGCACAGTTTACTTTAAACGCTGTTATTACCAATCGTCCCGTACGCCATAATGCCCCTCGTGACTTAAGCAAGAAAAGTGATCGTCGTGTTAATGTACACGTTATTTTGTTACAAACGCAGTGCGATGTCGCCATCACAAGACAGCTCACACACGATGCGCTCCAATCAATTGTATCGCATTACGCGGTGGGTTACATCTATGTACAAATATCGATGATTCTGATGATGACGCTGATGAGCTAAACACCTCACAGTTACCATACTCACGCTCTTAAACTTACTACCAAAGGACATTTTTGGGGTTAAGTGAAATAAATAACACAGTGGTTATGTTCTGAACGTGACTATAAGTATTGACTACGAAAACTAATTTACAAAGGTATTTACATAATCTTCAAGTCTTGCTTTACATAAACTCCAAAGGTGTGAATCTGCTATTGGAACCCCTCGGGCTGCGCTTCACCAAGCGAAGGCGTTCTCCAAACCCGCTGTTGTAGCGCTCGATGTCGGTGTTGCTCAGGACCTCGTTGAAGCGCCTAGGCGGGTAGACTCGCAGAAAGAAGTCGTCCCCGACCTGTCCCTCCAGGATCACGATGATCGTCTCGCCAAAGGGTGTTGTGGCTCGCTCCATCGCAGTGATGAGATAGCCGCATTCCTCTCTGAGATCGTCTATCCTGGTGTAGAGCGGAGAGTCGGACTTGCAGTTGTTGAGGGTAGCTCTCAGGTCCTCGGTTGCTGCAGTGCCGTTCACGCTCGGAAACTCTAGCTTGAAAGTGCTGCTGCTCGACATCTCTAGTAGTTGGCCGGGCGCAGGTGTTCACACACAAAAAACCGACGCGTCGCCCTCCTGTCTGGGAATGCTGATGCTTTAATTGACTGCTGGCGACACTCGTTGTTTCTTCCTCACAGCTCGCTTCTTCGACGTTGGTTGCGAAACTGCACTGCGTTGTGTAACAGTTTGAGTTAAGCCTGTAATTTTCGGTACTCCTGTTGATTTATCGATCCACATGTTTTCCACTTTATCAACTACTTGTCTAACACTTTGGAGCATTTCACCATCTTTGTCCAAAAATAAACTGCACATGAACACCATATCTGTACCATCGTACATTTCCATTTTCAATAAAATTTGTCCTTTGTTTCCCGGGTTTTGAACAGCAAAAGTATTCCCATCGTCCATCCATGACACTATGGGAGAATCATCTGTTGGTTTTGGCACCCATCCTGGTTTCTTGGTTTCCACTTCGATGGGAGTTGGCCTCCTTCGTCTCTTGCAGGCAGTGATCGGTTTTACAGATGACGTCTGAGGTGATGCCAATGTCTGATCACTAGCATTATTGTTCATAACCTCAATCTCCTGAATAAACGATTTGATATAGTCGTCCGCAGAAACGTAAGCGTCCATGTTGACGTCCTTACCGTGTGACTTCTACCGTACTACGGACTGGTGGTGCGTCTGCTCACCCTTGAAGTAAACTGTATGCACTCGCTGTGACACATCTTGTTGCAATAGGTTAGATGTTTGATTTATTCACCCAACATCAGTTCCAACGGTCTGCGGAATCTCATTTCATCTATTGCGATTTGAGTCCACGTTAATTGTTGTACATCCTCACAGGGCTCGTAAGTGTACTGTGTATTTAGCTCCTCGTTAAATTTAACAGTCTGTTTTGTTTTCTTCATAGTTATATTCTTTCACATGATATTCAATATTTTTTTTTTTTTTTTTTTTTTTTTCATAAGTATGCTGTTTCATATGATATTTTCTCTCAAACACATCTCTCGCTCTATCCAACACTAACTTGATTGCGAGCCTTTCTCGGATGTTGTTACGTTTATAACGTATTTTGTTCATTGATATGGTGATTACTTTTCTTGCGTCATCCACACTGGTCATCTTTGGAGCACGTATCGACTGTTGCTACCTGACTAGCGTCGAAGGTTCTGGAACGAGTCCACAAGCGCAGACCTATGCATTGTCAAAGATATGTTCAACTACATTAATGAAATTGTGCGAGGTTAGGATGTTGTTGTATCTGCAGTCAATGTGCATGCCGTAACTCTTCATCACTTCTTTAGCCTTATTCACTATGTTTATGCCGTTGGGGACATTTTCTCTACAGTAGCACATTGTAAATCCTTCTTCCTTTGCTTTTTTCAAGGCTTGTTTGAAATTCCTCTTCTGTGTTCGAATGCACTTGTATTCACAAACTCCGTACTGCTCTAGAAGGGTTTCCCTAATCATCACACAAAATATATGCTTCAGATTTACATCTTCAGGCAACACTGCCACTTTAGATGTCTGTTCGATCAGCGTTTGATTCATGGATTGGTTTTCCATACACAATATATCATTTGTAGTTTTAAACTCGGAATTTGTTTGATCTAGCTTTCGGTTATTTGTTAGCGACTTTGTAAGTGATTGTAGCAGCCGTTGGTTCTCGTTTATAAGTCTGTACTGACCATTTTTTCTAATGGATGGCAAAACTTCTTCAAAGATCCAATCTTGAAACTTCTCGGCGATGGGCATTTTAGATTTCATAAGTAACGAATATAATCCCGGCTCGTTAAGAAAGATTGAATGTTTCTCGTTATAGGTTAGGGGGAGATTTTCGCTCCCCCATACTTCAGGAATTGTTTTGCGATATTTTTCTCTAACATGTACTCTGATTGCTTCTTTAGGGTTGGCGTATCCCAATATTGTAGCTACATCCTTAGCTTTGAACCATGGATTATCGCTGCTGTCAAACAGTACAGACAAAGGCCGATCATTAAACACATAGGCGGTTAAGTGGTTCATTTTGTAGGTTAGGTCAAAACGTCGGGCGATCGCTCTGACAGAACGTCACACAGCAACACTATTACACAGCCACACACTTCAAACTCCTGAACAAGAATGAGACCGTGGGTGTTTGACAACTGGTGTTCTGTTGATTTAATTACTAGGGGGAGATTTTCGCTCCCCCATACGTCAGGAATTGTTGAAGACTAGAACAAGAATGAGACCGTGGGTGTTTGACAGCTGGTGTACTATTGCTCGGAATTCGACGCGGGTGGTCTATAATTATGGGTTCCTGCAAGGGTCGGTCGCCCTCCTGTCGGGGTATCAAATTACAGCATCCGCATTCCCAGACAGGTCTCGACTCGTCGGTTTTTTGTGTGAACACCCGCGCCCTCCCGTAGAGGTATCAAATTACAGCATCCGCATTCCCAGACAGTAGGGTGACGCGACGGTTTTTTGTCTGTACACCTGCGCCCATCATCCCACGACGCACAGCCCGCCCCTAGCAGTAAAGTTTAGTTTAGTCTTGAGTTTCGAAGCGACAACAGCTACGAAGAGATCATGGCCAACATCGAGTGGGATTGTGACATCACAGACGTTGAGTTGGTGGATGTATGTGTTGCAGCGGAAACGACAATGAATAGCAATAATAAGAAGAGACCGTTTGACGATGAAGATGATTACTTCGAAGGTGATGAATTCTACAACCGAAAAGACGACGATGAATGCACCTTGAAGCATTTCCATAAGAAGAGGCTATGGCGCATTGACAAAAAGTTCAAGTACGTTCATGAACCAAAAATGTATTCAACTACTCAAGATCTTGACGACGCTCTGTACTCCAGACGACGGGGAATCAACAGCATGTGGAACCATTGCCCGCTGGACGGCTTGGAGTGGGAATATTGGCAGCGTGACATGGACTACAAGATGAATTTCTACCCCATTGAAGAGGAGCACTTCTACGCCATTGAACATGAGCAGAAGTACATGATGCTTGTTGAAATGTGGTGGAATCGGCGGACCGATGAACTGCACCCTGATGATGTAACAAAGTTTTTCAACAGTAAAAAATAAACGTTTTCCAACACCTTAGCCTCCACCTGATCCCACCATCATAATCGGCCTTTTTCAAGGCCACAAAAGCTTTTCATGTTAGGGAGCAGAAGGAAATCCTTCTAATGTAGGAGGATTTTCTTCCAAGTGTTGGTGCAGGCGTCTGGGGGGGGGGGGCTCCTCCAGTCCCTCCTGGCCCTCCTGAGGTCGGGCGCAGCTGCACCCCAGACAGGTCTCGACTTGTCGGTTTTTTGTGTGAACACCTGCACCCTCCAGTCGAGGTATCAAATTACAACATCCGCATTTGCATTCACTGGTAGTTCAATTGTCCGCAGGCGTCTTGGCTGGCAAAAGTGTCACAGACGAAACCTTGCCCGGTTGGAGGGGGGGGGGGCTCCTCCTGCCCCTCCTGCTCCTCCTGCTCCTCCTGCCCCTCCTGCTCCTCCTGCTCCTCCTGCCCCTCCTGCCCCTCCTGCTCCTCCTGCTCCTCCTGCTCCTCCTGCCCCTCCTGCTCCTCCTGCTCCTCCTGCCCCTCCTGCTCCTCCTGCTCCTCCTGCCCCTCCTGCTCCTCCTGCTCCTCCTGCCCCTCCTGCTCCTCCTGCTCCTCCTGCCCCTCCTGCTCCTCCTGTCCCTCCTGCTCCTCCTGCTCCTCCTGCTCCACCTGCCCCTCCTGCCCCTCCTGCCCCTCCTGCTCCTCTGCTCCTCCTGGCCCTCCTGAGGTCGGGCGCAGCTGCACCCCAGACAGGTCTCGACTTGTCGGTTTTTGTGTGAACACCTGCACCCTCCAGTCGAGGTATCAAATTACAACATCCGCATTTGCATTCACTGGTAGTTCAATTGTCCGCAGGCGCTGATGGGCTAGCTCTGTTGATTTAATTACTAGGGGGAGATTTTCGCTCCCCCTAACACATAATGGGTTAGGGGGAGATTTTTGCTCCCCCATACGTCAGGAATTGTTGAAGACTAGAACAAGAATGAGACCGTGACAACTGGTGTTCTGTTGATTTAATTACTAGGGGGAGATTTTCGCTCCCCCTAACACATAATGGGTTAGGGGGAGATTTTCGCTCCCCCATACGTCAGGAATTGTTGAAGCCTAAAACAAGAATGATACCGTGGGTGTTTGACAGCTGGTGATTTATTGCTCGGAATTCGACGCAGGTGGTCTATAATTATGGGTTCCTAGAAGGGTCAGCCGTCTTCCCGTCGAGGTATCAAATTACAGCATCCGCATTCCCAGACAGGTCTCGACTTGTCGGTTTTTTGTGTGAACACCTGCACCCTCCAGTCGAGGTATCAAATTACAACATCCGCATTCCCAGACAGTAGATTGGACGCGACGCTTATTTGTGTGAACGTCTGCCTCGGTGCAGAGTACTTGAAGGGGCGTGTATCGATACATCCCCCTTTGCAGTATATGTTCAAAGCATTGCAATTATATTCTCCTCAAAATTTGCATTCACTGGTAGTTCAATTGACCGCAAGCGCTGATGGGCTAGCTCTGTTGGTTGTAGCGTTACCCTGATCAACTCTTGTATTAATTATCCAAAGTATGTCATGTGGGTACTGAGAATACTCGGCTTGACGAGGAGATTCCAAAAATGCAAAAAAAAAGGTCGAAAGTGTGGTGCGGGCCCCTTTTTTGTAAACATCATCCAAAGTGTACGATGTGGGTACTCAAATGACTCGGCTCGACTAGACGAACAAGAATCTGCAATCAGAAATCTGATCCGAGGTTAGGTTAGGTTAGGATGGGTTAGGTTAGGTTAGGTTAGGTTATGTTAGGTTAGGTTAGTATTCGCAACAACAAAAATTCGCAAAAAAAAAAATCGCAAAAAAAATTGGCAAAAAAAAATCGCAAAAAAAAAATTCGCAAAAAAAATTTCGCAAAAAAAAAAATTGGCAAAAAAAAAAATTCGCAAAAAAAGTGCAAAAAAGTTCGCAAAAAAGTTCGCAAAAAAAAAATTCGCAAAGTGTCACAGACGAGACCTCGGGGGGGGGGGGGCTCCTCCTGGAGTCGGAGTGGCTTAACATGGCTCCTCCTGGGGTCGGAACCCCCATCTTACCCTACTATTACCCCCACCACTGGTCATACAGTGTTTATTTACAAATCCAACCAATAAACTATCAAATTAAATTTTGTGTAACGATCAGTTGTGAAAAATCATTGAAAATAACAAACAAATTAAATAATTTCATCCACTTGAAAAAGTAAGCAAAGATTGTGGTGGGAATATCTTTCCTCTCGCCCCTTCTTTATTAATTGGCCATCAAGTTGTCTCCGAACATTGTATATAGTCTTTGGAAAACCTAGTAAATTTTCTCGGAGGATAAACATTTGGTTTAGTACTCAACTAATCAGGTTAACCATGTTTTCTTTGAGTGATTAATATGAGGATTTCAAAGGCGAATGGGTCTAAATAAAAGCACATAGTAAATTATAGGGCCTCTAATGACATAATATATTGTCTAAACCATTAATAGAAGCAACAGCAAACTGACTGAAGAGAACGGCTAGATAACTGACTATCAGGTTTCATTTTTTCATATAGAGTACGAATTTCATAGAATGCTGTTAGTAATGATATTCGTAAGTTTCGGTGATATTTAATCGCAAACGACGTAATTATATTATCCCATGGAAAACGTTATTCAAACACGGATTTATCGCCGGATTGTTTATTGACTGTTGTGATCGGAGCTAGTGAAGTGGCAATCATAAAACCAGGTGAAATAAATATGAAAATGTAATGTTTGTTCAGGCTTTTATCAAAAGTGGAAATGCGCCCATACATGAAACCCACATTTATTAGTACCTTCATGTAAAACTGTTTAAATTTCATAGGAAAGTCGTAATCCGGTTGTACTATTTTTCAATTTATTGAGTAACTCGTCTCCAAAAGCACAGGTTCTTACTTTCATTCACCGGTTGAATTTTAATCCGGCAAGCAATCTTCACTTGACGAATAGTAGATCCTAAGTTTCTCCTCGACACAAACCACGCCTCTCCTCCATTAGCTGACATGTTTTATGAATAATTATTGATACAAGGTACTGTATCATTAAGCTACGTAACTTTGCTTTAAACGAGCGAAAGTAACTTAGTTATCCTTAATAAATAATTGTAAGTAATTTTACTGTATAGTAAATAACTTAGTAATTAGTCTATGTCATTTATTGTAAATTATACTATTTACTACGTCGCCCATGGACACGTTAGGGAGTTAAACTAAAGTATATAATACATTAGTCTCACAAAACAACAAGTTTGTTCAATTTAAAAGTAAATCGGTAAAACTTGTTCGTCGGAAACTAATGTTTCAAAACCGTCTTTTATCTCATATTTATAACAATAGATTAATGAAACGGTAATAAATTACACGGAACAGGTAATCTCTCCAAGTGTTTCTTGACACTGGGGCGTCTCTCAGCTGGCGACGCGCGGAGGTGGATCTGTCTCGCTCAGCCAAATTCTTTTAGCTCAAAACAATCTTGTCTCAGGTATGAAAACTTCTTTAATTTGTCTTTAAAAAATTGCTTGAACTGATTCTTAAAATGAATTATTTCTAGTCCCAAACCAACTTGTACCAGACAACTCACGTTGACAATCCAAATCTAAAATTTACAATTTTACAAAACTTCGTATTTCTATGTTTATTATCATAAAAGACCCTCTGATTTGAATACCAATTTACTAGCCATCTTTATTAGCCTTATTTTATTCATTAGAGCTTGTGAGCGTTTTTATTAGGAGTTACATTATTGTGAATTACATGTTGTGCAATTATTTTGTATACTGTAATACTAAATCACTTACTGTGAGACCGTCAGTCAGCTCAATCTTTGCAGGTTGAAACCTAGTACATGTTTCGACGCAACGGCGTCATCATCAGCTCCTTACAGAATGAAGTTGTAGGCCAGATGGCTTCGTCAAAAAATTAAAAAACACAACACTTTACATTCATACGGACACAACGATTACATGAAACGAATATTACATTTAAACAGTTAGACAGGCCTGTCGACGAAAACATGATCACGGCGCGGGCAGGGGACAGACCCCCCTTCATTCTGTAAGGAGCTGATGATGACGCCGTTGCGTCGAAACATGTACTAGGTTTCAACCATGAGCTGACTGACGGTCTCACAGTAAGTGATATAGTCTTACAATTTAACCGTAGCTCAGGGGCTACAAATATGGATTTTAATATTTTGTACACATTTTGATAACGTGTATATAATTGAGAATAACTTGTAATTTGGCTTATCAGTATCGAAAACAACTGAACTTTTAAAAATCTTCATTACTTCTAAAAACCAAAACGAATTTATTACAACTACTTCAAAACATACTTTAATTTAAATAAACTGTTCAAACAGAATCAATTTAATTGTAATATTAAGTTTATAAATATGTAAATATATAAATAAAATAATAAATATAAATGTAATAAATAAATAAAATAAGTTGTGGGAGTTTTTTGCGAATTTCCCCTATAGGGAAGAAGCTATTACCGTAGGAAGCATGGTAAGACTTAAGCCCGAAAAGTATTTGACTTAAGTCAAATGGAAGTATCGACAGCTGTTCGCATTACAGTTTCTGAATGTTTACTTTCTTATGAAATGTAAACATTGAAACTTAGGACGTTCACGGAGCGAAGCCCGAAGGAATTTTAAGGAAGTGAATAGGTCTATGTGTTGCACGGGTTCAAGATCTACCTTTGTGTAAAGTTTCAGCCCAGTCGGTTCAATAGTTGTTGCGTTTACCCGGAACATCAGACACACAGACAGACAGAAACCACCTCTTCTTTATAATATTATAGATTTTAAGATTTCAATGTTCTTAAAATAATGGAATTTGTTTCAATTTTTCTGTGATATTCAAAAACTTATACGTTTGGCTAAACTAGTATCAAAAATATTCCAATCCAAACCAATCCAAATCTACAACCTATTCGCTAGATTAATTCATTTAATTTCACTACTTGAAATAGATTGTCAAATATAATTATGTTTATTTGATAACAGAATAATATCACTTCAAACTCAAAATAATCCCTGTTCTAATATGATAGGTGCACGAGTTTATACAATATCCTCTTAGCAGTAATCCGTACGTTAGCAGTTCAAACACCAACTGATAGCTTTAGAGAACAATAATATAATCCGTCTAATTGCTCTTTACTGTACCTTGTAGTGTCTAAAGAGATTTGTTATACATTTTTAGAAAATCTTCATTGTTAGCAAGATTGTTGAAGTTAGTTATTGGGTGAATCGAAATAGTGTTGACAGTTGGAAATTATTTAGCCACACTCAACTGAACTAGGTGTATAGGCTCATGTTTAACATTCTCTGAATGTTCTGAAAATATCAAGAGATCCCGAATTGGAAAAGATACAAATAATATTCGTCCACTACCATTCTTAAATGTCTGTTACTATAAACACACACTAAATATTACCATTGTTACTTCCGCAACAGTCGGGTTGCTTCTGTATTATTACTTTCTCCCTCTATATATAGTATATGGAGAAAGTATTGTTTTCGTCAAAATTTTCGAATTTGAGTTGTTAGTGGAAATATTCGTTTTGGTGCTCCCTGAACCCAAAAAAGTGGTATTTACGTGATGTCTGTCTGTGTGTGTGTGTGTGTGTGTGTGTGTGTGTGTGTGTGTGTGTGTGTGTGTGTGTGTGTGTGTGTGTGTGTGTGTGTGTGTCTGTGTGGATGTGTACAGAGCTAGAGCCCTAACCAATGGGCCGATTTTTATTAAATTTGGTATGTAGGTACTAATCCACGATATCTCCAGGCGTTTTTTTTTTATTTTTTGGAATTTTTGATTTTTAAGGGTAATTATCCCCCAAAAACCACCAAAAAACATGTAAAATCCAAATTTCTCCAAAACGGCTCTAACGATTTTGATTAAACTTTAGTGGTTTGTAGAGCTTTAGGTTTCCAACAAAATGACACCACCCGCATTTCTGTAAAAATTTGGGTTCAGATATTACGGAACTTAAAACGTCCAAAATTCAGTTTTTTTGGATTTTTCATAAAAATACATAAATATAAAACATATTACTATTCACCATTAAAAAGAGCTCAAAAACTAAATAATTTAGTATTGTGAATTACTATTCTACGATTGCTGGTTTCGGAGAAAAATTAAATTTTCATTTAGCGGTAAACGCAGTACGTTGTCCAATGTTATTCTTATGGGGAATACAAAAATTACTATTTCTCTCTTATTTACTGATAAATTTCATTCAAACTTGATATGCTTGTCAATTTAACATTGACCAACAGAGGTAATTCGAAATATGTTGCCCTTTAATAACCCTGGGGGGGATAGGGGGCATTTCCCCTCTTAAAACCACGAGTTCAGCAATGGATTCTGTAGTGCCTCCAAAGCAGGTATTTGTGTGGATGTTTTTTAAAACAACTTGTTTACAAGATTTTCTGTACATTCGACCGTGCTTTGTGTTCTATATTAATTTAGTAAATAAAAATTAATTTATTCATTAAAGTTGGGCTAAAAGGGAGACAGTATGTGTCAGTTTCCTGATACCGTTTATTTTTGTATTGTTGTTGTTTTTTGCGGATTAGGAAACCCTAGCATAGCTGCTACTCACATCTCCCACAAGCGGGAATATTGCGCAGGTTACCGGAAAGGTAGGATATAGCAGGAAAGGAAAGGGTGGGAAGGGACGGCAGCCAAATCGACCCTTCAGAGGGCCAACTCCCGTGCCCCTGTGACAGCTGGGATGAGGCTCTCAAACAGGGGACCCTCATTTTGCCCTCCAACTGGTCAACTCAACTGACAGGGTATCCATCTACAACATCCAGGGACCATTCATTCTCAGGTTGGCAGGTGGGGACCAAACCCGGAGATTCTGTCCCTAGCCGCTGCAAATGGAGGGACTAAAGGTGAAAGGGAAGTTTGTCATAATGGACAGCCAAAATACTTACCATATCTAATGACAACTTCATTTGCTGTACCCAATGTCAGCCTCAAAACTGGTAAAGACCAGTCTTAAGGTAGTCCTGGGACATTATTTTTGTATTCCAAAACTTGTGTTACAGTTAATTTATTCTTTCATCAGCAATTTTATTTTAATTTGTTTACTGTCTCTAGCCATTTATAACAATTCATGCACACAAACGTTTATCGAATAATTAATCTGTGCTGAATTGGATATAACAAACCCACAAGCTTTTCTAGGTTTTGGTTATGTTTACTTAGATTTTAAAAATGTTTATCCAATGAAATAAATGTGATTAAACCCTTTTAAGCCCTCTCTTGTCATTATAGCATATATATTTACCGAGTTATTAAAGGAAATGTGTAATGACCAAACACAGTACGTTGTCTTATGGGGGTTTTACATTAGAAAAGCCTGTTAATCATTTTTTGGTGTGCTTTTATCATCCCCAACAACCTCACGCCTACTTTAAAGCCTGACTGGACCTTCTCCTAATAATGCGCAAGATTGTGTTCCCAGCATTGCAGGTAACCAGGAGTATCAGAACAGCCAAAAATCAATATTTTCAGATTTGAATAAAAATTGGAATAATTGTATGTTTTTAACTGGTTTTGAGTTGTTATAGTTTTTTATGTGGAAATTCACTTCCCTCACGTCAGCGTGCTGCGTGCGAACTCGTTTTTATTCAAGATTGTTCAGTTAGATTTGTATTCAATATTTTTTAGTTAGATAAGATTAATGTACTCTAGAGTTGGTGTATATTGCAAGGCGGCAAAAACAAGTAATTCATGTTTAAAAGTGCATCTTTGTATCTTTGTGCATCTTTGATTTGTGTTTTGATTTTAATATTTAATTTTTGTGAAGAATTTTTTATAACGGAAGAATTACATTTTTTACTTTTGATTTTATGATCGAACGAGTGTTCTGAAACAAATGCAGGAATAATCTACTTGTAATTACGTATAACTGATGACTGAAGGGTCGTACACCTATATTTTAATTGTAATATAACAAGTTCTGAAGACATTTAACAATGAACTCCTACTGATAAAGGAGTTCTATTATAGAAAAATTCGACTTTTTTTGCAAAACAACTTTGATATACGTTTTCCATTTTTCAATTACAGTATTATATTTCAATTTTCTAACGGTAATCCCTTTTTATAATACAGTGCATTCAATCATCTAAGGTGACTTATGTATCTACTTGCGATATTCAGTACTAAATAAACGGTATCAGGAAACTGACACATACTTTCTCCCTTTTAGCCCAACTTTAATGAATATTTTACTTTTTATTTACTAAATATAGAATACAAAGCACGGTCGTACGTACAGAAAATATTGTAAACAAGTTGTTTAAAAAAAAAAAACATCCACCCAAATCCCTGCTTTGGAGGCCCTACAGAATCCATTGCTACACTCGTGGTTTTAAGAGGGGAAATGCCCCCTATTCCCCCCCCAGGGTTATTAAGAGGCAACATATTTTGAATTTCCTCTGTTGGTCAATGCTAACTTGACAAGCATATCAAGTTTGAATTAAATTTATCAGTAAATAAGAGAGAAATAGTAATTTTTATATTCCCCATAAGAATAACATTGGACAACGTACTGCGTTTACCGCAAAATTAAAATTTCAATTTTCTCCGAAACCAGCAATCGTAGAATAGTAATTCAAAATACTAAATTATTTAGTTTTTTGAGCCTTTTTTTAATGGTGAATATTAATATTTTTTTATATTAAAAATCCCAAAAAACTGAATTTTTGATGTTTTAAGTTTTGTAATTTCTGAACCCGAATTTTTACAGAAATGCGGGTGGTGTCATTTTGTTGGAGAACTAAATTTCTACAAACGACTAAAGTTTAATCAAAATCGTTAGAGCCGTTTTTAAGAAATTTTGATTTTTCATGTTTTTTGGCGGTTTTTGGGGGATAATTACCCTTAAAAATCCAAAATTCAAAAAAATGAAAAAATGCCTGGAGATTTCGTGGATTAGTACCTACATACCAAATTTCATCAAAATCAGTCCATTGGTTAGGGCTCTAGCTCTGTACACACACACACACACACACACACACACACACACACACACACACACACACACACACACACACACACACACACACACACACACACACACACACACACACACACACACACACACACACACACACACACACACACACACACACACACACACACACACACACACACACACACACACACACACACACACACACACACACACACACACACACACACACACACACACACACACACACACACACACACACACACACACACACACACACACACACACACACACACACACACACACACACACACACACACACACACACACACACACACACACACACACACACACACACACACACACACACACACACACACACACACACACACACACACACACACACACACACACACACACACACACACACACACACACACACACACACACACACACACACACACACACACACACACACACACACACACACACACACACACACACACACACACACACACACACACACACACACACACACACACACACACACACACACACACACACACACACACACACACACACGACAGACATCACGTAAAAACCAATTTTTTGGGTTCAGGGAGCATCAAAACGAATATTTCCACTAACAACTCAAATTCGAAAATTTTGACGAAAACAATACTTTCTCCATATACTATGTATAGGGGGAGAAAGTAAAAATAATGAGTGCTATGATGGATTTCAGAGAAATAATTAAACGTACGGTAAGGTAAGGTTCGTTGTTGTAGAGTATATTGTGCTTCCGTGTTTAAACGAACAACCTTTTCTGATTTGATCATTGTGAGTTTTATTGGTATAGGCTATTAACTCATCAATACATGTATAAATATTATTTGTACTCATAAATACATATTTTCCTCTCTCAGTTTATAAAAATCTGAACTAGACTTAAGAGCTAACAGAACTCTTATTCATAACTGATTTATTACTGTTACACTGTTGTTGTAACTGTTCAAATTTATTTGCTCCGTTTCCTGTACAATTTTATTGCATCAAACCTAATGCGGATTTACACTGCGGCAAATAAATAAATCAAGACGTGCCATCAGCATAACATATCTGATAAGACTTGCTGGTTTTATATATATATACGATATGTTGTATTTTAATTCGGTTTATTTAACTTATAATTGGTAAAGCATGAGAAGGATAGTTTTTCAAATCTAATACGTGTTTGCGAAAATTTTTGCGTTCACGAGGATTAAACCGTAACGTTTAAACCCCAGCTGAGGTCTTAAGCATTCAGTAATTCACCTTAATAGCTCTTTGTTGTGGTTTATTATTTCCAAAATGGACTCACTATTAAATAACCCTTTAAAGGTAAGCTAATCAATATAACGCCGTGCATTACTGAAGTCAATCCGTTGTATTTATTATATACACAGTGCCACTAGTTACTAACAGTCCAAGATATCCTATCTAGTAATTATATGTAACTCGTAACATCTTTCGTATACTTGTATCTTGCAAACGAGTCAATACCTTATTTTGCATTGACGAGATGTGGATTAATTCTTTTGCATTTCTACAAAAATGTCCTTTCTCAGAAAAAGTATTTAAATGTTTAATAAAATTTGCTTGTCAACTCATCTAAATGAATTTCACCAATACATTATTTTCATTTATCTGAGATTTATATGGGTTACTTGACGATATGTTTTGGTATTGCTTATATCGAATAAAAACAGGCTACTGTTTTATATTACCCTCCTGAGGGGAACCATACAACTAATTAAGTATTCATCACGACCAGATATGTAGTAATTATTTTAATATTCCTACAACCACGTAGGCTTCATTCCCATAGTATTTGAAAATGTTGTACGCGTGTTACGCGTTTCGGGTAATCCAAACTCATAACAATTCATGGTTTTTTGGGAGAGGGAGGGTACGAGATATGTTGCATTCAACTGCACTGGCATTAAAACTCAGAACATTATTACATGTATATAAAATCAGTTGTAATGATTGTGATAATTTTTACGTTGGTCAAACTGTTAATTTTGTAAAAATATACAAGAATCATGTTTTATCAAGAAAGAACCAAAAACCGGAAAGATCGAATATCGCAAAACACCTCCTGGAAAATGGACACTCTTAGGGAACAATCGATGAAAATTTGAATATACATTTGTAAGAAATGAAACGTAATGAATGCATGGGAAGAATTGTTTATTTTTAAGGAAAACTTTAAGGATAGGGATAAATTGATCAATGAACAGGTCAACTTTTACTCTGGTAGTACTTATCGCAACTTGTTTCTGGAACTTCCGGTGGCTAATAGTATGTAAGCTTTTCGCCATCTTGTTTCTGTCAGTCTCTGATTGGGCCTGATGATGACCGGTGTAACTGGTTGAAATCGATCGCCGTGTACCATCTTTTGTGTATATTTTACCGTCTTGTATGTATGTACAGTATAAGTTTAAATATACTTTGTAGTGTTGTAAGAGGTAATTTATCCTGTTTAGTTGTAACATTACGTATCATACTACTAAATAAATTATTTAAAATATTCTTTCGCCATATACTTGGGCTGAGGTTTGCTACGGGCTTTAGTGGGATTCATGCTAGGTTTCCCAGTAACAAATTTCTCTGGACGTGACAAAATACCTAATACAGTAACAGGGAACGCCAATGGGGGAGCCAGCTGTTGAAGGTTATTTACTGACGGCAATTCAGGCTCAACAATGGCCAATGCTTTACGTGAAGTGCGCCTCGCTGTCACAAACGTCTTCAAACATTTCGCACGGTTAAGGAGATAGTTTTATTTTTGTATCGGCTTGGATCTGTTGAATGTGTGTTGAATTTTTAAGTAGATTTATTTTTTGAGCTAATGGGATTATAATTTGTCAAATAGACTTAGAAGTATGTCCTCCCCCCTCACTATAGGTTGTGTCCTCCCTACCATAGGTTCTGATATTGCATGCAATAATGTATATACAATTTAACTTCTGTATTTGTTATTTTGGTTTATAATGATTTTTTAAACCCTACAGTATGTTTACAGTCTTCCACGATACATCTCTTACCGATATTTTTAAAATATATTAAATTTATTAGGAGATAATTTGTTTGTATTCCTGCAAAACAATCAACTTTATATTCACTGGTAGCATTACCATTTTACACCAAAATGAACTTCCAACATAAACTTATTATAATTTTTTTTTACATTTTATCTTTTATTCAAAATAAATAAATAGTTCTATGAGAGAAATAAGACACAGCTGTTAGTTATAATGAACAAAGAAAAATCAATTTACTCTTTTATGAAAAACTATACATCAGTTACAAAAAAAACATATCAATAGTATTCACAGAAAATGTTCAAAATGTCTCTATAACTCAGGGTATTATATATTCATGGGTTCAAATGCTTCTGGCTTGTTAACAAAAGTTATCATAAAGATCAAATTAGAATATTCAATGCAAAATATTATGTAGAGATATTAAATTTTGAAAAAGAATAATGTTCAAAGGCTTTTCGAAAAACTTGCTGAGATTGTATTACACTTTTCCTTTCTTGTAGTTAAAATAGTTGACAAAATAATTAATTAGTAGTTTAGATGAGTCCAAAAGTTCCTATTAAAATCAATAAAGTTCTTCCAAATGGAGCTGAAAAAGGTTAGTTCTGAAAAATGGAGTGATCTCACCAAAGTCCTGTTAATGGCCTATGATAAACGATAAAAGATAAAAAAGGATTCAGGTGGGCTAATACAGCTGGGGGAAACTTTATTAAATTTGTTAAACCGCACTAAATAATAAAAACTGGACAAATTCTCTTCTTCTAAATTTCTGGATTAGAGCAACATGCTCCTTGCCCTAAGACTTCCCAAAGGCAACTCCTCTCACTTCTTGTTCAAATTGTAGAAGAAGGTCTATTATCCAATAGCGTCGCTTGCCAATAATCCAGGATCTGTCTAATTTCTCTATTGGCTAACAGCTGAAAATTACACTTTTAATTGGTTGTACACTTCACTGAATTTATAAAATCATTCTCTACATAATTGAATTTGGAAAAACATGAATTTAGGTCTTCAAAACTAGAAAATATGATTAAGAATCGAAATAGTTACTAAAATATATTAAATTCAACTTAAAATACTCATAATTGCATTTCTACAATGACCATGTCAAAAAACAGCTGTTTAGGGAAATCATACAAGTTTCACAATATTTGCAATGTTTGGTTAAATATTTAATTTCTGCACATAATTAGGTTATTTCTCCTATACCCTAAGTTTACAATTAATTTTAGTTCAATTGTTAAAATATTTACTTTTCATTATAATGTACACTTGAATTTAAAAAATGTAAAATAATGTCTTAAAAATAGCGGTAGGATACAATGTGCTGTGTGGACAATTATACGGTAGTAGTTCAGAGTTTATCCACTAGGTGTCGGCACTGAATGGACCGGCTGGGTGGTAAGTAACGGACGGCACTCGTTCAACAAAATGGCTTCCGTGGATCAGGGAATGGTGTTGTATGTTTACATATTTACATTTATTTCGTTTTTAATTACATTTGTGTGTGAATCTTATAGTTAAAATGGATGGGAGAAGTGTCCTACTTAATCTTAAATTCCAATCATTACGGTTATCTAGTTCGAAATAGTGCTAATCTTCTCAGAAAAGTGCAGTGTTAGAAAGGTTGTTTCCGTTGTGAAAATATAGTCGTACATAATGAATTAAAATCTTTCTATGATATTATTTACAAATGACATGGGTTACTTAAATCCTAATACAAAATTCTTTTGTTCTGGTATAAAATAAATAAACGTACCGGAACCAATTTGTCACATTTAACCTTGTCATGGTTATTAAATTTGGTATCCTGAGATAGGCCAGTGGATGATTTGGATTAACATTATTCTGTGAGTACATAGATTAATACAATGCTTATTATCTAAAGGTTATTACTTCTTTGTACATATACTTGTTGGGAATTATCCTTGATATCTAAATAAATTGATTACTTAATACTAAAACAGGATTTACAAAATTGACTTGTAGGCTATGGTCATACTTGTCTAGGTATTCTGTGAACTTAGGCATTGTCTATGGGATTTATTTATGGGAAAAAGTCTTTGTATACAGCTGATTATTGTTATAACTAGAAAATACTGTAATAAAGCCCCTTTTTGTTTGGCGAATGGTTCAGTTCAAAATGAGTCCAAACAAAAATTACAGTTAACATTTCAATACATATACTGTACATGATTTACCTTAACATTAAATACAATGGTAACAAAACATTAAAATGGAATATATGGGAATAAGGGATGAACATTTAAAACGTAACCTAACTAAATTGTTTAACTAAATATAACATGAAATTAATAAAAGATCAGGTCGCTTATCTAATATTTACAGGGTCATTATATTTGCGTAGCAGTTGGGTGTGGAAGGGTCCTTCATACAATTCTAGTTGATTTAAGAAAATGGGTTGCGAATTTATTTATTAACTGTTTTAATTGCCCCTTTTGTACTGGGTTTAATGTATCGGTGTAGTGAGTGATCTTGTTGATTTCCTTCTGGATCAGGTGTGGTCTTATGTTTAGTTTGAACTGGTTCTCATTGACTTTGTTCGACAACTTCGACAGTCTGTCATTCCTGTCTGACATTTGCTCTCCTATTTTAAAGGTAGTGGGCTCCTGCTCGTTTTTTCGCTTTAGGGTAGTCTTCTGTAGCTTTGTCTGACTGTGTGGCCTAGCTAGGGTGAAGTTTTCTAGATGAGCTGTGTGGTTAGGTTTGGTTTCTGGTTGAAATTTGGTCCAGTTTTGTTGGTGGTTAGGAAGCAATATTTTCATGGTTCTTTTGATGTTTTGGATGTAGAGTTCTGACATGGTCCTTGGTGGTTGACTGTTAGGTTGGGTTTGGTTGGTTTGTCGTTCGATTTGTTTTTGAATTTGATTAGGTAGCTGATCTTCAAGTGCTTGAATACGAGTTTCCTGTTTGATGTTTTTATCTTCAAAATTAATATTAACTTGTTTTAAGATTTCGTTTTTCATTTGTAGGTTTTGTGTGTGAGTTTTAAGTTCCAATTTAGAGATTTTATCATTCATCCTATCTTCAAGCATGTTTAGATTTTCAGTCATTTTTTGAGTTAGGCTACTTTCTAGGTTTATATTTTGTTGAGTTAGGTCAGTTTGGACGGAGTTGATTTGGGATTTCAACTCGGTATTGGAATTTTCGATTTTAGAATTGACTGTACCAATTTGAGTTTCGATTTTAGAATTGACTGTACCAATTTGAGTGTTTACTAGGTTTGTCAGTTGGGTAGTCATTTGTAAGATTAAGTGCTTGAGCTCTGTTTGTTCGGTTTCTATAGGGTTTATGTTGGAAGGGTCTAGATTTTCTGTGGTTTTGTATTTGTCTAGGCTAGGTATTAATGGTTCTCCTCCTACAGCTATGTCGTGTCTATTCTCTTCTGTTTGAGTGTTTGTGGTGTCTATAGTGTTTGTGTTCATGTTGGGAGTTGTGTAGTCTTCTAATAACTGTAAGTGTTGCAGTTCTTCTATAGGATATGTAAGGTCTTCGTCTTCGCCGCCTTCCGCTAACTTGGCACTTTTACGGGGATTTTTTCTAAGGTTATAAGGAGATGTCATTTTCTTGGGGAATACACAAAAAATAGGGATAGGTCCTAGATAAATAATGGGGGTAAAAAAAAATGGGGGGAATTCCTACTGGGGTTTCCTACTGGGGTTTCCTACTGGGGATATTCTTATCTTAGGTACAAGTAATCTAATATTCTTATTCTAATTAAATATCTTAACTAAGATGCAATTATGAGTTTTGAGTTTGTTTTTCGTATGATAACTTTTGTTTCATAAAGCCACCACGTTGTTGCGCCATTTTATTATAAATTTTTTTTTTACATTTTATCTTTTATTCAAAATAAATAAATAGTTCTATGAGAGAAATAAGACACAGCTGTTAGTTATAATGAACAAAGAAAAATCAATTTACTCTTTTATGAAAAACTATACATCAGTTACAAAAAAAACATATCAATAGTATTCACAGAAAATGTTCAAAATGTCTCTATAACTCAGGGTATTATATATTCATGGGTTCAAATGCTTCTGGCTTGTTAACAAAAGTTATCATAAAGATCAAATTAGAATATTCAATGCAAAATATTATGTAGAGATATTAAATTTTGAAAAAGAATAATGTTCAAAGGCTTTTCGAAAAACTTGCTGAGATTGTATTACACTTTTCCTTTCTTGTAGTTAAAATAGTTGACAAAATAATTAATTAGTAGTTTAGATGAGTCCAAAAGTTCCTATTAAAATCAATAAAGTTCTTCCAAATGGAGCTGAAAAAGGTTAGTTCTGAAAAATGGAGTGATCTCACCAAAGTCCTGTTAATGGCCTATGATAAACGATAAAAGATAAAAAAGGATTCAGGTGGGCTAATACAGCTGGGGGAAACTTTATTAAATTTGTTAAACCGCACTAAATAATAAAAACTGGACAAATTCTCTTCTTCTAAATTTCTGGATTAGAGCAACATGCTCCTTGCCCTAAGACTTCCCAAAGGCAACTCCTCTCACTTCTTGTTCAAATTGTAGAAGAAGGTCTATTATCCAATAGCGTCGCTTGCCAATAATCCAGGATCTGTCTAATTTCTCTATTGGCTAACAGCTGAAAATTACACTTTTAATTGGTTGTACACTTCACTGAATTTATAAAATCATTCTCTACATAATTGAATTTGGAAAAACATGAATTTAGGTCTTCAAAACTAGAAAATATGATTAAGAATCGAAATAGTTACTAAAATATATTAAATTCAACTTAAAATACTCATAATTGCATTTCTACAATGACCATGTCAAAAAACAGCTGTTTAGGGAAATCATACAAGTTTCACAATATTTGCAATGTTTGGTTAAATATTTAATTTCTGCACATAATTAGGTTATTTCTCCTATACCCTAAGTTTACAATTAATTTTAGTTCAATTGTTAAAATATTTACTTTTCATTATAATGTACACTTGAATTTAAAAAATGTAAAATAATGTCTTAAAAATAGCGGTAGGATACAATGTGCTGTGTGGACAATTATACGGTAGTAGTTCAGAGTTTATCCACTAGGTGTCGGCACTGAATGGACCGGCTGGGTGGTAAGTAACGGACGGCACTCGTTCAACAAAATGGCTTCCGTGGATCAGGGAATGGTGTTGTATGTTTACATATTTACATTTATTTCGTTTTTAATTACATTTGTGTGTGAATCTTATAGTTAAAATGGATGGGAGAAGTGTCCTACTTAATCTTAAATTCCAATCATTACGGTTATCTAGTTCGAAATAGTGCTAATCTTCTCAGAAAAGTGCAGTGTTAGAAAGGTTGTTTCCGTTGTGAAAATATAGTCGTACATAATGAATTAAAATCTTTCTATGATATTATTTACAAATGACATGGGTTACTTAAATCCTAATACAAAATTCTTTTGTTCTGGTATAAAATAAATAAACGTACCGGAACCAATTTGTCACATTTAACCTTGTCATGGTTATTAAATTTGGTATCCTGAGATAGGCCAGTGGATGATTTGGATTAACATTATTCTGTGAGTACATAGATTAATACAATGCTTATTATCTAAAGGTTATTACTTCTTTGTACATATACTTGTTGGGAATTATCCTTGATATCTAAATAAATTGATTACTTAATACTAAAACAGGATTTACAAAATTGACTTGTAGGCTATGGTCATACTTGTCTAGGTATTCTGTGAACTTAGGCATTGTCTATGGGATTTATTTATGGGAAAAAGTCTTTGTATACAGCTGATTATTGTTATAACTAGAAAATACTGTAATAAAGCCCCTTTTTGTTTGGCGAATGGTTCAGTTCAAAATGAGTCCAAACAAAAATTACAGTTAACATTTCAATACATATACTGTACATGATTTACCTTAACATTAAATACAATGGTAACAAAACATTAAAATGGAATATATGGGAATAAGGGATGAACATTTAAAACGTAACCTAACTAAATTGTTTAACTAAATATAACATGAAATTAATAAAAGATCAGGTCGCTTATCTAATATTTACAGGGTCATTATATTTGCGTAGCAGTTGGGTGTGGAAGGGTCCTTCATACAATTCTAGTTGATTTAAGAAAATGGGTTGCGAATTTATTTATTAACTGTTTTAATTGCCCCTTTTGTACTGGGTTTAATGTATCGGTGTAGTGAGTGATCTTGTTGATTTCCTTCTGGATCAGGTGTGGTCTTATGTTTAGTTTGAACTGGTTCTCATTGACTTTGTTCGACAACTTCGACAGTCTGTCATTCCTGTCTGACATTTGCTCTCCTATTTTAAAGGTAGTGGGCTCCTGCTCGTTTTTTCGCTTTAGGGTAGTCTTCTGTAGCTTTGTCTGACTGTGTGGCCTAGCTAGGGTGAAGTTTTCTAGATGAGCTGTGTGGTTAGGTTTGGTTTCTGGTTGAAATTTGGTCCAGTTTTGTTGGTGGTTAGGAAGCAATATTTTCATGGTTCTTTTGATGTTTTGGATGTAGAGTTCTGACATGGTCCTTGGTGGTTGACTGTTAGGTTGGGTTTGGTTGGTTTGTCGTTCGATTTGTTTTTGAATTTGATTAGGTAGCTGATCTTCAAGTGCTTGAATACGAGTTTCCTGTTTGATGTTTTTATCTTCAAAATTAATATTAACTTGTTTTAAGATTTCGTTTTTCATTTGTAGGTTTTGTGTGTGAGTTTTAAGTTCCAATTTAGAGATTTTATCATTCATCCTATCTTCAAGCATGTTTAGATTTTCAGTCATTTTTTGAGTTAGGCTACTTTCTAGGTTTATATTTTGTTGAGTTAGGTCAGTTTGGACGGAGTTGATTTGGGATTTCAACTCGGTATTGGAATTTTCGATTTTAGAATTGACTGTACCAATTTGAGTTTCGATTTTAGAATTGACTGTACCAATTTGAGTGTTTACTAGGTTTGTCAGTTGGGTAGTCATTTGTAAGATTAAGTGCTTGAGCTCTGTTTGTTCGGTTTCTATAGGGTTTATGTTGGAAGGGTCTAGATTTTCTGTGGTTTTGTATTTGTCTAGGCTAGGTATTAATGGTTCTCCTCCTACAGCTATGTCGTGTCTATTCTCTTCTGTTTGAGTGTTTGTGGTGTCTATAGTGTTTGTGTTCATGTTGGGAGTTGTGTAGTCTTCTAATAACTGTAAGTGTTGCAGTTCTTCTATAGGATATGTAAGGTCTTCGTCTTCGCCGCCTTCCGCTAACTTGGCACTTTTACGGGGATTTTTTCTAAGGTTATAAGGAGATGTCATTTTCTTGGGGAATACACAAAAAATAGGGATAGGTCCTAGATAAATAATGGGGGTAAAAAAAAAATGGGGGGAATTCCTACTGGGGTTTCCTACTGGGGTTTCCTACTGGGGATATTCTTATCTTAGGTACAAGTAATCTAATATTCTTATTCTAATTAAATATCTTAACTAAGATGCAATTATGAGTTTTGAGTTTGTTTTTCGTATGATAACTTTTGTTTCATAAAGCCACCACGTTGTTGCGCCATTTTATTATAAATTTTTTTTTACATTTTATCTTTTATTCAAAATAAATAAATAGTTCTATGAGAGAAATAAGACACAGCTGTTAGTTATAATGAACAAAGAAAAATCAATTTACTCTTTTATGAAAAACTATACATCAGTTACAAAAAAAACATATCAATAGTATTCACAGAAAATGTTCAAAATGTCTCTATAACTCAGGGTATTATATATTCATGGGTTCAAATGCTTCTGGCTTGTTAACAAAAGTTATCATAAAGATCAAATTAGAATATTCAATGCAAAATATTATGTAGAGATATTAAATTTTGAAAAAGAATAATGTTCAAAGGCTTTTCGAAAAACTTGCTGAGATTGTATTACACTTTTCCTTTCTTGTAGTTAAAATAGTTGACAAAATAATTAATTAGTAGTTTAGATGAGTCCAAAAGTTCCTATTAAAATCAATAAAGTTCTTCCAAATGGAGCTGAAAAAGGTTAGTTCTGAAAAATGGAGTGATCTCACCAAAGTCCTGTTAATGGCCTATGATAAACGATAAAAGATAAAAAAGGATTCAGGTGGGCTAATACAGCTGGGGGAAACTTTATTAAATTTGTTAAACCGCACTAAATAATAAAAACTGGACAAATTCTCTTCTTCTAAATTTCTGGATTAGAGCAACATGCTCCTTGCCCTAAGACTTCCCAAAGGCAACTCCTCTCACTTCTTGTTCAAATTGTAGAAGAAGGTCTATTATCCAATAGCGTCGCTTGCCAATAATCCAGGATCTGTCTAATTTCTCTATTGGCTAACAGCTGAAAATTACACTTTTAATTGGTTGTACACTTCACTGAATTTATAAAATCATTCTCTACATAATTGAATTTGGAAAAACATGAATTTAGGTCTTCAAAACTAGAAAATATGATTAAGAATCGAAATAGTTACTAAAATATATTAAATTCAACTTAAAATACTCATAATTGCATTTCTACAATGACCATGTCAAAAAACAGCTGTTTAGGGAAATCATACAAGTTTCACAATATTTGCAATGTTTGGTTAAATATTTAATTTCTGCACATAATTAGGTTATTTCTCCTATACCCTAAGTTTACAATTAATTTTAGTTCAATTGTTAAAATATTTACTTTTCATTATAATGTACACTTGAATTTAAAAAATGTAAAATAATGTCTTAAAAATAGCGGTAGGATACAATGTGCTGTGTGGACAATTATACGGTAGTAGTTCAGAGTTTATCCACTAGGTGTCGGCACTGAATGGACCGGCTGGGTGGTAAGTAACGGACGGCACTCGTTCAACAAAATGGCTTCCGTGGATCAGGGAATGGTGTTGTATGTTTACATATTTACATTTATTTCGTTTTTAATTACATTTGTGTGTGAATCTTATAGTTAAAATGGATGGGAGAAGTGTCCTACTTAATCTTAAATTCCAATCATTACGGTTATCTAGTTCGAAATAGTGCTAATCTTCTCAGAAAAGTGCAGTGTTAGAAAGGTTGTTTCCGTTGTGAAAATATAGTCGTACATAATGAATTAAAATCTTTCTATGATATTATTTACAAATGACATGGGTTACTTAAATCCTAATACAAAATTCTTTTGTTCTGGTATAAAATAAATAAACGTACCGGAACCAATTTGTCACATTTAACCTTGTCATGGTTATTAAATTTGGTATCCTGAGATAGGCCAGTGGATGATTTGGATTAACATTATTCTGTGAGTACATAGATTAATACAATGCTTATTATCTAAAGGTTATTACTTCTTTGTACATATACTTGTTGGGAATTATCCTTGATATCTAAATAAATTGATTACTTAATACTAAAACAGGATTTACAAAATTGACTTGTAGGCTATGGTCATACTTGTCTAGGTATTCTGTGAACTTAGGCATTGTCTATGGGATTTATTTATGGGAAAAAGTCTTTGTATACAGCTGATTATTGTTATAACTAGAAAATACTGTAATAAACTAAAATCCAAAAATAGGATTTAGAACAGTTTTCCAAATATTTTTTTAATAATTAAAGTCACAATTCACAATTTCATCCAGCTTACAAAAACAAACAATATAATAAATTAATATTGGCATTTTTATTCTTCGAAGATTGTCTAAGTTTTCTGATTCGTGTTCTTTTAACTGCCTACTTCGGGTGCGTGTATCCACATCTTAGTTATGGCATCCCATCATGGGGAGCAGAGTCCACAAAATCAATAACGATTTTTCGCTTGCAAAAGAAAGCAATTAGAATTGTTTTTTAATGAAGAAGACTGATTCATGTCGAGGCGTGTTTTCCGGAAATAACCTAATGACACTTTTTTGCATTTACATTTATGAAAGTCTTTCTTTTTACATAAAAAACAAACACCTGTTTCATTTTCGTAAGACCCGTCATTACAATCTCAGGCACGCATCAACAACATTATCCACACCTTACCACAACACCACTTTTTTTTAGAAACAGTCATGCTTCGCCATAGTAAAACTTTTAACGTGTTGGTTGCCCTTAGTTATTAAATTGGAGTCAGATGTGAGAAGGTTCATATGCAAATTAAGATCATTTTTAATATCTAAAGAGTGTCCAGGAGTTTTTAACTGACAAAAGTAATGTTTAGTTGTTAATTGTTTTGTTTTTCTTTTTATGTATTATTTTATCCTGTATTTTCACCTTGTTTATTTGTAACAACAGACCATTGTCAATGCTACTTTTATAGTTACATGACCAATAAAAAATTCTTGATTCTTGATAGTAGTGTGAAATATTGCCTTATGTCAATCGGTTACTGAAATACTGATAATGATATATACAGTACGTTTTCTTATGTAATTCTTATAAAAAATTTATCTGAGGGTTTTTTATCTGATTTTGGCCTATCAATATTTTCATTAAAATCCCATTTTCTTAGTAAACCCGTTGCTATGAAATTGAGTAGACCTACATTAGTTAGTAATACATATTTTCTTTTTTAATGTTATTGATTGATATTTTCAGCATAAACGTATTTTGGAATTGTTTGTTTCCATAGAAACGAAAAATTTAAGAAATTATTGAGTAAAATGTAGTTTTAGCATTAACTGTTTCTGTAATTATCATACCAGCATGGATCATCTCTATGATTATACAAAATAACAACTTAGAAAATAAGGTTACAATACTTGCCGTCGTCAATCCACTAGTTTTTTGAGATTACTGAATCGAACTAGTACTGTCCTATTATCAAATCTTCCTAGTCTAAAATATATGATAAAACTATGTCGTCTTTAAATTGTTTTTAAACTTCAAGACAATGACATAGTGTTCTAATATCTTTTGCCGAGGAAGATTTGATATTAGGACACAACTAGTTCCGAAATTAGCAGCCTAATCTCATAAACTAGTAGATTTTTGACGGCAAGGTATATAACCTTATTTCCTAAGTCATGTCTCACTCCAGGAGGAAAATAACCTGAACAAAAGATCAAATCATTATGAAAACTAGGAGCTCCAGGAGGACCAACGCTATTAGATGTGGAAGAGATTCAGTCGACCACATTTACATAGAATATATTGGTAAGTAGACATTTAAACTTTGACTTAATAGTGACAAATTTATATTTAGGCCTATTTAAGATTAAATTGTATTTTTTTCTGAACAGATTATAAGACATCTACTTGCCAAATTTCAATGACCCGTTTTTAGAAAGAACATTTATGTAAAAGGGAACGTCAAAGCCGGCATTTCTATTTATGTTTCTATTTTATTTATTTTTGTTTGAAGATTCTAGCAGCCGATGATTTAGTTTTATTTTATTTTTAAGAAGCAATTTTAAGTGAATATTACGTTAACGCCCCCGTCTTTACATCGATTATAGTTCTAAGTGCGTTCGTTTTTACTTTCTCCCCCTATACATAGTATATGGAGAAAGTATTGTTTTCGTCAAAATTTTCGAATTTGAGTTGTTAGTGGAAATATTCGTTTTGGTATAAACGAATAAGTTTAAATCTCCCAATTCCAAAACATAAAACTACATTTTTTAAAACAATGTTTATTATTGCTCTGTCAAACTTTTTAATGCGTTGCCTGATTGCCTCAAGGTGGAGATGCCACATGATGAATTTAGGAAGAATCTTAAGACCTATTTGTTGAGAGGAGCGTTTTACAGTGTCCATGACTACATAAGGAATTTATAATTTAGAAATGTTGACTATTTTGTTGTTGTAAGAGGTACATTTTGTAAATGACTCATGCCAATGCTTGTACAAGTTTTAAGGCAATAAAGGAATTATTGATTGATTGATTGATTGGTGCTCCCTGAACCCAAAAAAGTGGTTTTTACGTTATGTCGTGTGTGTGTGTGTGTGTGTGTGTGTGTGTGTGTGTGTGTGTGTGTGTGTGTGTGTGTGTGTGTGTGTGTGTGTGTGTGTGTGTGTGTGTGTGTGTGTGTGTGTGTGTGTGTGTGTGTGTGTGTGTGTGTGTGTGTGTGTGAGTGTGTGTATGTGTGTGTGTGTGTGTGTGTGTGTGTGTGTGTGTGTGTGTGTGTGTGTGTGTGTGTGTGTGTGTGTGTCTGTGTGGATGTGTACAGAGCTAGAGCCCTAACCAATGGGCCGATTTTTATGAAATTTGGTATGTAGATACTAATCCATGATATCTCCAGGGGCTTTTTCATTTTTTTGAATTTTTGATTTTTAAGGGTAATTATCCCCCAAAAACCGCCAAAAAACATGAAAAATCAAAATTTCTCAAAAACCGCTCTAACAATTTTGATTAAACTTTAGTCGTTTGTAGAACTTTAGTTTTCCAACAAAATGACACCACCCGCATTCCTGTAAAAATTCGGTTTCAGAAATTACAGGACTTAAAACATCAAAAATTCAGTTTTTTGGATTTTTCGTAAAAAGAAATAAATATAAAAAATATTACTATTCACCATTAAAAAGAGCTCAAAAAACTAAATAATTTAGTATTTTGAATTGCTATTCTACAATTGCTGGTTTCGGATAAAATTGAAATTTTCTTTTTGCGGTAAACGCAGTACGTTGTCCAATGTTATTCTTATGGGGAATACAACAATTACGATTTCTCTCTTATTTACTGATAAATTTAATTCAAACTTGATATGCTTGTCAAGTTAGCATTGACCAACAGAGGAAATTCGAAATATGATGCCCCTTAATAACCCTGGGGGGGTATAGGGGGCATTTCCCCTCTTAAAAACACGAGTGTAGCAATGGATTCTGTAGTGCCTCCAAAGCAGGAATTTTGGTGGATGTTTTTTAAAACAACTTGTTTACAAGATGTTCTGTACATTCGACCGTGCTTTGTATTCTATATTTAGGAAATAAAAAGTAATTTATTCGTTAAAGTTGGGCTAAAAGGGAGAAAGTATGTGACAGTTTCCTGATACCGTTTATTTTATTATATTAAGAGGAGTTAAATGATATTTTGTCTGAAAATGTATGCTGTGATATATATTAGCAATATTTTCATTTGGTTCATTGTCTTTTCGTGATGTGTAAGTTTTATATATTATAGTAGTTTTTATCTACTACTTCATCATACTACTTATTTATTATACATAGATTTTTACAGTAGCTTTGTATCTTCATATTATACTTATCCACGATCATAGTATTACCAATCTCTTTAGGTCCCGTCTACTAAGATTATAGCAGATACGTTTTCCATCGACTTCAATCCATGTAATTTGTTTAATGTTATTACAACAGATACAAGACGTTAGGGAGCCAAAATCGCTACTTGCAAATAGTTCTTTGAATCAAAGGCTCTGTAGCTCTGGCAATACTAGTGCTAGATATGTAAATGCTAAGATTGTTTTCTCACATAAATAAACCAGAATATTCTGATTCTATACTGAAATAATACTGAATTGTATAACAATCCCTACATTGTGCCTTGTTCAAGTGCTATCCAATTACGACTGCAGTGCTCTCTGGCAGTGACTCAATTATCTACTTCAAGGGGCTGATTCTGTTTAGCAACACGTTTCCAAATATATCCTAATGTTCTATTTTTTAGCTTTTACAATTTTTGCGATGGTTAGAGGATGACGTTGAAGGTGTCGGCAGTAAATAACAGCGAGCAATTAATTTCCTTAAGTGTTTCTTGACAGCAGGTGTTTCTCTTCACTGCTAAAACCAAAAGTAATTTGTCTTCCTCAGATTAAATCAAATTATCTTGAAATGGCTGAATTGGAAACGTTCATATCTGGATCCCAAAGAACTTGTCAAATATATTGTGTTTTTGTTTTATGTGATTAAGGTTTAAAATCATAATGAATATGTTTAAAAATAATGGGTACAAAATGAATGTTTTCCGGTTTACTATTACAAGAATCCGTATTATTATATTATCGTATTTAGGTTTTAAATAGTTATTAAGTCTGAGATGTGGATGTTTTTACTCACATCCTACAAATTAATTAAGACTAACAACCAACCGAGTTAGTATTCACTTGAAAGAATGGAGTTTAATAATGCAATAGCTTCAAATTAAAACCCCTTCCATTCTCACAGTAACCACAGCATATTTTCACCACATTACTTGGAATGAGGTTTACTATGATTTTATGGGGTTTCATTATGGGTTGCCAAGTGACAAATGCCTCTAGTGGTGACAAACAACATTACACATCGAAGAGTGAGGCGAGCCATTGGCCATCGACTGGCCGTTGAGTAGGTTGTTTAGTGTCGGCCATTTCGGCTCGATTGTCCTCAACAAAGGCCGCTGCGTTCCGTGAATTTCACCGTACTAACACTATTTTTAGCGAATTTCCCCTATAGGGAAGAAGCTATTACCGTAGGTCTCATGGTAAGACTTAAGCCCGAGACCATGATAACTTTTTGTTTTGAGGTCCCCAGATGACAAACACATTATTCGTTCAAATTTATATATATGTATGTATATATATATATATATATATATACATATATATATATATATATGTGTGTGTGTGTGTGTCCGTTAACACGATAACTTGAGTAAAAAACGTCCGATTTTGATGAAATTTGGCTCAAATGTGTAAAATGACATTCATAACTTTAAGTTCGAAAACCAGAAAAATCGGTCCATGGGAAGGGGGGTTTATGGGGGTTTTAAATTTTCCAAAAATCAGTTTTTTGCATTTTTCACCCTACAGTTTTTAAAAAACTTAATTTTGGTTTTGATCATATTATAGAGCTTAAAAAAACAAATAATTTAGTATTTTGAATTATTAACCTAGGTTAAGTAGTTGCGGAGAAAATCCAAAAAAAACCTGCTCATAAAATCTCCCATGTTAATCTTATGGGAAAAAGGTTTTTGGCTTTTCCTCAGTTTATTTTAATGTTAACTTCACATTTGCTTTTACCAATCTGTTCAGTTCCACAAAACAATCATTTTGGTGTTTAAATTGTGATTCTACACCCAACCGTTGCAGAGATATTCGAAGTGCTAAACACAGTACGTTGTCCAATGTTATCCTTATGGAGAATAAATACAATTTGATATCTCGATTATTTATGAATGTATGTTGATGAAACTTGGTATGTGGCTTCAAGTAGTACTGGTATATAAATATTTGCACAAAAAATTGATTTTTTGTTGATTATTCCCGTAGCAGCAAACCTGCGTTCCCCATGCATTTCCGATGTTATTCTTATGGAGAATAAGTCAAATGTACTGACTCCCTTAATTATGAACATAAATTAATAAAACTTGGTATGTAGCTTCACTTGGTTAATTTATATTGATAATTATATAAAAACCCATTTTTCTGTTCCTTGTTGCAGCAAACCTGCTTTCTCAGCCCCCATGTTATTCTTATGGAGAATAACTAGAATGTCATATATCGCTTATTTATGATTGAATATCGATGAAACTTAGTATGTGGCTTTGCCTAGTTAAATTCTATTTATATTTGCATAAAACCTATTGTTTCTTTTCCTTGTTTCAGCAAACCTACATACTCATTACCAATTTTATTCTTATGGAGAATAATTAAAATCGCTTATATGTGAATATAATTTTATGAAACTTGGTTTGCGGCTTTATGTGGAATTCAGACAAATATTATGCATTGGAAATTCGCTGAGTCCGCAGGTTTGCTGCGACGGGGGTATTTTCTTATTTACCTTGTTATTTACCTTCTTATTTGTTCTTATTTTACCTTATTATTTCAAGTTCATTTTTTTTACCAAACGGTTGATCTACTTTCTAATGTGATCGATTCTTTTTTTTATTCAGATTAAACTAAATAATTTATTTCTATTTATTAAAATATATTTTTTAGCTTATGAGATTTGGTTGTAGTTGGGCCGCTGAATAAGCGACTTTCTTACAGAACTTGTTATAACACATAAATATTCTACAAACGTAGTGTATTTATGAACTCATTCGAATGCGTCATGAATAATTAAAACCAAAAATTGAAATAAGTAGATGGTTATTGACTTAATTTATCAAAATAGTCTTTACTAGTATTTGGTATTTCTTCTGGTTTATCTTCTAGCAAAACTGTTTTGTAAATTGTGTCAATTGAGGGTGTAGATGTTTTCAATTAACTTCCATTGCCTCAACAAACCGCCAATAACCAAATTGTATATTCATGCTGAAAATCTCTATACAGAATGGCTACGCCTTGGCCGACATACATTTTACATCTTTGTTCGTGGTATAAATTATATTAAAAACAATAATACAAAAGCAAATATTAGAAACAATTTAATCGCATATTAATTTTCTTATGTCTCTTCCTTGTCTGTCGCGTTTCATTAAAAGATATGTTTAGTAAAATCCGAATTTTTAGTTCAAGGAAAAGAATTCAGGTAACCAAGATGAGTTTAGAGGAATACACAAAATCCGGTTTGTGCCTCAGGCTCCCATGGCCCAAGGCTGGAATGTTCTAAACAGGAAGTCTTTCTCTAGTCTTATAATTTACTAATTTAAAACTATTTCACATTTATCGTTTTTCATAAGATTGTTTTGAACAATATATTTCTAACAATCCATTAAGATTGTCCTTTTTATGATTATTTATGGTAATTATAATAATATGATGAAGAGAGTATTTTACGATAAACGATTTTAAATTAAAAGCACTAACTTTTTTATTGTTTTCAGGTTCATAACATTACTGTCTTACTAGAAACATCGCTTAATTATTTAGTTACACCATGGAGTACATTCATGGAGTACGTAATATAAATTAAACCCTATTCCACTATGTAAGATTATTTTCTTTCTTTTTCTCTTAAGTTTGAATCATAACTCGCTTAGCTTAGTGAGATGGAAACCAGGAAATTGATTGAAATGACACCAGCGTCTGTAATAACATATACCTTTTAATATTCATAAATCAGATGATTATTTTCTCCTTATTATGTAATGATAAATATTCGTGACAACCCTTTAAATAGAGGCCTCTGTGCCCTAACTCCTATTTATAAAATACAACTGAAATGACAAACACAATATAAATCAATACTCTCTTAAGCTAACAAATCATTAATAATGATCACTCTGTTCTGGCTTGGCCAAAGTTCTTTAAGGCAATTTATACGTCACAGTCCACACCTTCCATATGAATACACACCCTTAACTCGATATTTAACATTTAATTTACATTGTTGGGCATGTAGCCGTTAATCTACCATTAAAGGTTTACTCAATTCACTTTATTAATAGTTTAGTCCTTTATATTTCATCCATCAATTACACATCAAAATAATTACCCTTAAACCTTTCCAAATTAAACATTGTCACATTATATTACATTAAAATGTTAAGCCATGTGGGCCTTTATATTCCAATAATCAATTCATTCATGTAACAGTTATTCATTAACACTCATTAAATTAATTGAACGATGGTTAATGACATCGAGCTACTGTTATCTTTATTTACAACTATTTTACACCTCAACTTGGCCTATAGGCCATTCCGGTTATGCCTACCGTCTTTAATTTATTTTAACAATTTACCCTGTCATTTATTCTGAGGCTTCGTAATTATATATATATATATATATATATATATATATATATATATATTTCCCCTTTCTGTTTGGATTATTTATTGCTTGTCTTAGTAATCTTTAACTTTTAATATCTTCATCATTGCTTAATCATTATTATTATCAAATCATTTCCCTTAACCTTCAACTGTTCTCTCAAATTTTTCCCTTTTAACTAGAGGTGCAATTTAGTGAAGATCACATACCACGCAGTCCGGAATTTTGGCTGTCAGGCGGTCTCCCTGCGTTGTCGGTCCTTGGCCTCTCCGTGGTCCCGTCCAGTGTTCAAGGTGTCCAGGAGTGGTCCAGCGTCCAGAAGTGGTCCTGGGTCCCTTTGTCGGTGGCTGTCTTGAAGAATTCTCCCAAGGCTCCTCCGGTCGCAGACACGGTCCGTCCTCTTCTCCCTCTGGGTTGTGGTCGCTGTAGTGCTTCTCTTGGCCCTGCGTTGGTGGACTTGGTTGGAAGGTCGACAACACCCGGTATTTTACTATAACCTAAGTGTTGCGGGACTTACTCGATCCAGCCCCCCTTACTTCCCAACACTTCACTTCTTGCCTCTCTTTTCCTGACTGTCCATCCTCTCTCCTCGATATGTTTCCCCGATATCGTGTTTCCCCCAAATTCGGTCGACCACGCCCACGTCAACCAATCACGTCGATTCTGGACTCCTACACCCGCCGTGATTCGTGTCCGTAGCTGGTCAGCATTCCGCCGCCATCATTGGAATTTTTGGTGAGTTACTTTGATTTTGTCGCTTGAACCCTAGGTCATTTACCTGTGTAATTTGACCGTTTATTTCCTGTTTTGTTACCCTGTCATTTCCTGTTGTTCCCAATTCCAAGTCTTTGACCTCAGCTTTACTTCGTAGTTAATTGTACTCATATTTTTATGATTTTATTTTAGGGATTTTATTAACCAATAATGTTCATAATGTTTACACTCCCCTGCTTGGGAAAATTTTTCGTCCCCGAAAAATAACTTAAGTAGTGAAATGAAGGTGACATCAGTGAAGTATGTTGTTTGTTAGTATAATGTTCTATGGATTTATCCATCACTAATGTAACATATATTCTTGATGTGAAATTTGTAAACATGTATGTTTCACTGGAGTTAAATGTAATTTGGAAGTTTGAGTTCTCCATTAAATGTCATGAAGTATCTAGTCTGCCGGCAAATTAACTAGCCTGTCTCCACGAGAATTAATAGGTGTACAAATTTTTGAAGTTATCATAAGTTTTGTTTATCGATCAATAATTTTGGTTCAGTAATTTGCTATTAAATGTCATGAAGCCTTAGCTTTAGCGCTTTTCACTAACTCTCCGTAAGATTTAATAGCTATGATATTATTTAATTGTCTTATTTCCATCTCCTTAGAGAATATAAATTACGTTGTTGTAACGCAGTAATGTAATTTCCTCAGCTAGTAGCAGCTCTATTCAGCTGAATAATCTGTAGCCTGTCTGTAAGTGCAACGTGGCTTGTTTCTCACGCGTGTAATCTTATCCGCAACATCCTGTCTGTCGCTTCGTGTTGTTGTGTCTGTGTGTTCATAGTATGTCCCCAGTCGAGAGTGAGTATGGCTTTGGTCCAGTGTCGATCCGCGTCGGATATGTGTCGAAAACGTGTTAAGGTTTTTTTTTTTTTTGAGTGATAAGTGGTCTTCCTTCCTCTTTTAGATGCTTTAATCTTCTGTGTTTGAGTGAGTGTGGATTATTTATCGGATACCCTCCAAACTTTAAGGTATCGCAGCTTATTTAAGTCATTAAGACATATTTCTTGGTCGGTCAACTTTAATTTCCTTTTACAAGCGTAATACATTCATAATTTGTATAAATATTTTCCTTATTTAATTTTATCAAGGTGATCCCAATTTTGTTATTTAACTTCGTATTTCAATTTCCGCAATATAAATGTCAGGACTCGTTATATTGTTTAGAGCTCATTTCATGTGTGGGAAACCCTTTATAATTTTTTTTTTGTAATATTTGTTAATTATTTGAAGTCTGTCAAATGCTTAGGTTCATAATTTGTATCGCATGAACCTAAATTTTGTAAATTCATTTGTAAATTGCAATTTATTGAGTTACCAATGGAATCTCAACTATCTAGTAATATATGGGCCATTAGATGATACTAGTAGTAGTAGTTATTAGGCTTAAAGAGTCGAGCCTTCTTGGGTTCCTCTGTAGATTAGAAGTTAGTCTTTATTTTTAAGGAAATAACGTATTCCTAATACGTTGTAGGCCCAAGTTAATTAATTTATTTATTTGATGGGATTTTATTGGTAATTGTTTTGTAGATGTTTCACAGTAGTTGACCTCTTAGTACTTTAAATTAATTTGCAACAGTGTAACATTGACGCAATTTTGACTGTTTCCCAAGCAGCATGTTGTGTATTAAGTCACAAATTGAATCTCAGTTGCGCACTCTGGTCGTAGGTGATGCAGGTGTAAATAGGGTGCTTTGTAGAGAAATTTCCTAATAGGGGAAGATTCTAACAGTAGGAAAGCTCCTTGACACGTACGTATTTCTAATACGTTCATTACGTTGTCGTCAATAGAGGTTCTGTTTGTGACTTATAATTTTAATTGTTTTTATTTAATTTCTTCTGTGAAACGGTTTAATATTCTCGACATGAACTGGTTCCTCCACTAGTTTTCCTCGTTTTTCTAAAGCCACTAAGTAAGTCAATTCATTTAATTTATCGGTGACATGGTAAGGTCCTGTATAGCAATTTTGAAACTTGCTATATTTTTTTGTGTGATCCGTTGGATATTTAATTAATATTTCATCCCCTGGTTGTAGTTCTAAATCCCTTCGTGTCTTGTCAAAATATTGTTTTTGACTATGTTGGGCCTTTTCGAAGATTTTTGGAATTTCCGTTCTAATTCTATGTATTAATTTAATCTCTTTTAATACGTCCTTGTCCTGATTTTCGTGAACATAAATGTAATCAGACGGGTGGTTTGCTTCTCTTGCAAAATTTAAATAAAATGGAGTGTAACCCGTGCTTTTATTTATCGTAGTGTTATATGCAAATGTTATAAATTTTAACACGTCAGACCAATTGTGTGGGTCTTCCTGTATGTAGTGTGAAATTGCTTTCTTTATTACCAAGTTGCATCTCTCCGTTAAACCTTGAATATGTTGCATGTATGGAGGACTTGGCCGCTGTTCTATGCCTAAGCTTTGTAATAATTG
The DNA here is from genome assembly GCA_963675035.1 of Allygus modestus. Taxonomy (NCBI): domain Eukaryota; kingdom Metazoa; phylum Arthropoda; class Insecta; order Hemiptera; family Cicadellidae; genus Allygus; species Allygus modestus. The sequence continues at coordinate 27,845,067 of OY776115.1, read as the reverse complement.
TTTTAGTACTTGTCCCATGAAATGTGTACCCTGGTCGTGAGTAATAATTTTTGGACAACCGTATAAACAGAATATTTCCAATAATACCTTAGCTACGGTTTTTGCGTCTGCAGAACGAGTTGCACGTGTATATGCCATTCTCGTTGTGGGGTCTGTCATTACTAAAATGTATTTAAATCCATGGCTTTGTGTTATAGGGCCTAAGAAATCTATAATTAATCTTTCAAACGGTTTTGTTGAGGGGATTTGCGGTTGTAACGTTCCGTATTGCTTATAAGTAGCAGATCTCCTAAGTTGACAGTCTTCACATGTTTTAGTATAGTTTACAATGTCCTGATTTATACTGGGCCAATAGTATCGTGATTTTATTTTCTTTCCAGTTTTAAAGCTTGAGAAATGCCCTCCTGAAAATATATTATCATGGAAGGTTTTTAATATTTCGTTAATCCTTTCCTGGGGTATTGCTAATAAATATTCCGTGTCCCTACCATTGAAATGTTTGTAATATAATATGTTATCCCTCTCTACATATTTCCTGGATTCATGTCTGATTTTTTTCGGAACGGAATCTGGTGATATCTTAGCTAATTTTATTTGCTTTAAATAAGGGTCTTTCGCTTGTAACTCTTCAAAATTTTCTGTTTTTATCTCCTGAATGTTTAATGTAGCTTGAATTAGGTCCTGGTCTAACTCCTCTTCTGGTGGATTCCTAGAAAGGCTGTCCGCTAGTAGATTGTTAGTTCCTTTCTTATATTTTACGATTATATCGTAGTCAACTAGTGCGAGAGCAAGGCGATTTAGGCGTGATGAAGTGTTTTTAAAATTCTTATAATGTATGAGTGACTGACAATCGGTATAAACTATTGTTTGCCTGCCTAGCGTAAATTCCCTCCAGTAATTAACTGCATATACTAAGGCTAGCATTTCCCTTTCTGCATTAGAATATCGCTTTTCCGTTTCTGTGTATTTTCTTGATAAATATGCTATGGGATGCATAGTATTATTTTCAGGATTGATTTGCAAGTAACAGGCCCCAAGTGCAAATAATGAACTGTCAACATAAATAACTGATTCCCAATCGTCTTTCCAATGAGCAAGTAATGGTGGATTAGTTAAAATTTGCTTTATTTTATTAAAAGCTTGTTCACAATCTTCATTCCATTTAAAAGGTAAATTTTTGTTTGCTTGTTTAATTAACTCTGTTAGGGGTAATGTAATTTGGGCATAATTTTTAATATGCTTCCTGAAAAATGATGACGCGCCTAGGAACTGACGCACACGTCTTATACTGTCTGGCCTTTTAAATTCTTGTATAGCATTAACTGTAGATTGTTGAGGTAAAATTCCTTGCTTTGAGACTGTGTATCCAAGTATATCAACTGTTTCATATAAAAACTTGCATTTTTTTGTGTTTAGCTTTAAATTAGCTTTGTGTAATATTTCTAAAATTATTTCCAAATTTTCTTAATCCTGTTGAAAGGATGATCCGTAAACTATAACGTCATCAATATACGATATAACTTTATTGTACAGGTGCTTATTTAATAAAGCTAATATCGCTTTGCTGAATACAGCGGTTGAAATCTTTAATCCCATGGTTAACCTTTTGTATCTTAACAGACGATCTTGCGTCTTAATCGCAAGTATGTTTCTGTCTTCTTCTCTTACAAGTAATTGGTGAAACGCTCCCTTGAGATCTAATTTTGTGAACGTGTTTGCTTTATTTAAGCAATTTAAAACTAAGTTAACTGATGGGGTAGGATGTACACAGTTCTTTAAAATGTTGTTAATACGACGCATGTCCGCAACAACGCGAGCCGAATTATCGCGATTTTTTGTTACGAATACTGGTGAAGCATATTCGCAAAATTCTGGGCATTCCTCTAAAATGTCTGCTTCTAGTAATTGGTTTAAAAGTTTATCTAGTTCCTGTCTCTCCTGCATACTCTGTCTATAAGGTGGGCTGTTTACGGGTTTAGCATTTGGAACTAATTCTAATTGTATTGGTGGCAAATTAGCTGGTTCAAGGTCCTCTACCTTCGTGGTGAACATAGATTTGTATTTATGTAGCAGTTTACTGACCATGTTATGCTGCTGTACCGTTAGGTGTGGTGATATGTTAAGTTCTATGCCATCCTTATCTGTGACTGTTTGTTTACGTCGGTCCCGTGTGCGTGGCTGTTGTCGCGGCCTTGTTGTGTCAGCACAAGTGTCGTCTTTGTTTACTTCCTCCGTGAGGTAGCCTAATAAGGTGTTGGCATTTAAGTGTTTTGGGAAGCTAGATGCATTATAAATAGTTATATAGCTGCTCTCATCTGCTTCTGCATCTATTAAATATGCATGGCATTTTTTTTGTCTTTTAAGGACTTTTCCGACTCAAAATATGTTTTATGATTTATTTTATGTTTAAGCTTTATTCTCCTATGCTGATGAGGTGCTATTACCATATCCTCTTCGGTTCTTATGTCAATGATCTTATCTCTGGAAACCATCTCAGTACTGTTAATGCTTTCGATTTGTATCAACCATTTTTTCCCCATTTTTATTTTATGTTTAAATTGGCCTAAGTTTATCACAATTTATTTTGTGTCGAAATTTAATTCAACCCTGTTCTTATTTAGGAATCTATTCCCTAAGATTATTTCGCTTGTGATATTCGGAGTGACAAAAAATTTTTCCCTGATAATTATATTATCTATTTCTAATGCAATTTCCGCAATCCCTAAAATGTTTATGGGAGTATTATTTGCCGATACAACTCTTGGCAATTTTCCTGTCTCAATATTTGTCCCTTGTACGAACTTTGAATTTATAAGGTTTATATTTGATCCGGTGTCAACTGTACACTGAATTATTTTGTTTGGATTTTGAGTTAACTTTGCATTAAGTGTTAACACTGGTACTCTCTTGTCTTCCGTTTGTTTTATTTTAAATAGAGTATCATGTAACTCCTGGTTTCTTAACTGTTCCTTTCTCCTTGGCTTATGTATCTTTCCTTCTGATACTAGTGTAATGTCACAGCTGTGGATCATGTGTTGCGTTCCTTGCTCTTCCAGCTGCTTGCATATTTCTTCCTTCTCCTGTTCCATCAATGTGTCTCCTTCTTCCCTGTTCTCCTGCACTTCTGTTGTTCCTTTGACTTCCTTTGTTCCTTCCCTTTGTTCCATCCTTACTGTCTCCTCTTCCTTCTTTATAGCTCGTTGCTCTTCTCTGGCTCCTTCCCTTAGTCTCATTCCACCTGATAATGGCTGTAGCTGTTTTCTCCATTGCACTCTGCGCTCCTTAGTCTTGCAAGTGTGGTATATATTGTGGTATTTTCTCCGAGGGTTAATTATGTTCTCTTCATGTCTTCTTTCTCCTCTTCTGTGCATGTATTCCCTCTTCTTCTTTATGTTCTTAGCTTCATCTAGCTTAGGAAATTCCTTCTCGTAGTTATATATTCTGAACTGGGGTTGTATTTGTTTGTAGGGTGAATTTATACTCTGTTTTAAGCAGGGAACCTTCTCTTTGTTGTTAGTATAGAGAGGGTCCCTTCCTATGCGTTTTTTGTATCCGGTTTTCCCCTTTGTAGTTTGTAGCATTCTTCTTTGTTGTGGTTGCTCATCCTACAATAATCACAATACTTGGACCTTGTCTTCATCATTTCCCCTGTTTGCTGCCTCTTAAACCTGCAATCTTGCGTATTATGGTTGTTTCTTCTGCAGTAACTACAATATGTAGTAAAATTCCTGCTTCCGTTATATGGAACTTCTGCTCTTGGGGTTGCATGTCGTGGGCCCCATGATGTTGCATGGTAGTTGGTCTGGTAGCCTCCTCTGCTCATGGTGGGCCGTGGTGTCCATTGCACTGGGTGTCGTTGTGTCGTCCTATATGCAGTTGGTCCCCTGTAGTTGGTCCCTCTTCCCCTGTAATTGTTGCAGTATTCCCTGTGTTGGTTTGGCTTGTCGTGTTGTTGATATATTTGTCCCTGTGGCGTTTGTTGCATAGTCATGTTTGAAATGACCTGAGTTAGGGTCCTTATTTCTGCGTGTAAATTGTTTATTTCCTGTCTATTGGTGGTGGTTTCCCTAGTGTATCCCTCTCTTTCTGCTCTGCTGTATTTTTCTTGATTTACCGATTTAATTTGTAGCTGTAACTCTATTTTCTTTAAACTCTTTTCTAGCTGTTCTAAAGTGTCACAAGTTTCTGATAACACCCCATCACAAAATTCAGGTCTTAGGCCTTGTATAACGTACTGCCCTATTTGTTTTTCTGACATATTGGGGTCATGGCGCCTACACAAGGTTAGTACCTCCAAGTAATATGTTAGCACAGGTTGGTTCCTACCTTGCACTTTCTTATCTAAGATGTTCTGCAAAGTTTGTGCCTGTGCAACCGGGGTGAAAGTGTTAATAAAGGTTTCCTTTAACTCATCCCAATCGTGTATCACCTTCCCTTTTGTGAAATGTTGATGCCATGTAAGTGCCGTCCCTGCTAGGTGTGCCGGAAATAATTTTATTTTTGAAGCATCCTGCTAATTATTTGACTGTGCCGCGATTTGATACTTGTCTATAAAATCGTTGGGGTTTTCAGTTGGTAGACCGTAGTACGTACCAGCAGATATTAACGGTAAATTTTCTTTTGGTGTCGTCATGTTATCCTCGCGGTCTCCTATTTAATTATCCGTGAGTGCTCTATGATTTGCCCTATTCGTCCCTTGGGGTGTAATTTGACCTGGAGGGTCGTCTGTGTCCACTGAAGCTAAGTCAATGTCCTCGTAGTCGTCACCGTCACTGTCCTCGCTGGCTGGCGTGTCGTAAAGGTTTTCCCTATCCCTAATGAATTGTTCAATTCTCCTAAGCAATGGGTGTTTTTCTAACTCAACCTCGGTTAAGAATCTTTTCCCTAATAACTTTCTTAAAATGAATTTTTTTTCTTCAGACCAATTATTTTTTAAATAAGCTTTAAGATCGGCTACAATGGGTCTTAAATCGGCAACCGTGTCCTCGTCTTTGTATTTAATGTTAAACTTCACTAAAATTTCTTGTAGCTGTTCTTTCTTTACCCTATAAATATCCGAAGGCAAGGAAACTTGGTTTATTGGCATTTCATTTTATTTTAAATTAACAAAACCCTAGACAGTTTTATTTGTATTTATTTATTACTGTTATACAACCTGTCTTTTATGTTTTATTAAACCCTGACGACTTTTATTATTTTATGCGATATATCTGTTGATTAAATATATTGTAGGCTATTTTTATTTGTAAGTGCCCTACAGTATTAACCGTTTAGTCGATTACTTCCCTTCGATTCATTATTTCTGTCCCTATGCAGTTTTATTCTATCTCAGAAATACCTTCTTATCTCTATAATCATCTTATGCTAATAAAACATCACTCACTCTGTGTCAATTCAATCAATTTTATGGTAATTAAACCAATTCAGCGATCTCCACCATGTAAGATTATTTTCTTTCTTTTTCTCTTAAGTTTTAATCATAACTCGCTTAGCTTAGTGAGATGGAAACCAGGAAATTGATTGAAATGACACCAGCGTCTGTAATAACATATACCTTTTAATATTCATAAATCAGATGATTATTTCCTCCTTATTATGTAATGATAAATATTCGTGACAACCCTTTAAATAGAGGCCTCTGTGCCCTAACTCCTATTTATAAAATACAACTGAAATGACAAACACAATATAAATCAATACTCTCTTAAGCTAACAAATCATTAATAATGATCACTCTGTTCTGGCTTGGCCAAAGTTCTTTAAGGCAATTTATACGTCACAGTCCACACCTTCCATATGAATACACACCCTTAACTCGATATTTAACATTTAATTTACATTGTTGGGCATGTAGCCGTTAATCTACCATTAAAGGTTTACTCAATTCACTTTATTAATAGTTTAGTCCTTTATATTTCATCCATCAATTAGACATCCTCATTATTATTATCAAATCATTTCCCTTAACCTTCAACTGTTCTCTCAAATTTTTCCCTTTTAACTAGAGGTGCAATTTAGTGAAGATCACATACCACGCAGTCCGGAATTTTGGCTGTCAGGCGGTCTCCCTGCGTTGTCGGTCCTTGGCCTCTCCGTGGTCCCGTCCAGTGTTCAAGGTGTCCAGGAGTGGTCCAGCGTCCAGAAGTGGTCCTGGGTCCCTTTGTCGGTGGTTGTCTTGAAAATTCTCCCAAGGCTCCTCTGGTCGCAGACACGGTCCGTCCTCTTCTCCCTCTGGGTTGTGGTCGCTGTAGTGCTTCTCTTGGCCCTGCGTTGGTGGACTTGGTTGGAAGGTCGACAACACCCGGTATTTTACTATAACCTAAGTGTTGCGGGACTTACTCGATCCAGCCCCCCTTACTTCCCAACACTTCACTTCTTGCCTCTCTTTTCCTGACTGTCCATCCTCTCTCCTCGATATGTTTCCCCCGATATCGTGTTTCCCCCAAATTCGGTCGACCACGCCCACGTCAACCAATCACGTCGATTCTGGACTCCTACACCCGCCATGATTCGTGTCCGTAGCTGGTCAGCATTCCGCCGCCATCATTGGAATTTTTGGTGAGTTACTTTGATTTTGTCGCTTGAACCCTAGGTCATTTACCTGTGTAATTTGACCGTTTATTTCCTGTTTTGTTACCCTGTCATTTCCTGTTGTTCCCAATTCCAAGTCTTTGACCTCAGCTTTACTTCGTAGTTAATTGTACTCATATTTTTATGATTTTATTTTAGGGATTTTATTAACCAATAATGTTCATAATGTTTACAACTACTAAACAATATATTATAAATATGGATTATTTTTAGTAGCAGTTAAATTATTTAAATGATACTAAACTGCCTTTCACTTGAGCTAATCCTCAGTTGTTCCAAACTAACTCACAGTATCATACATATAACCACCGATATCAGCTACATCGAGCGATAATGCCATCAAACCCGGAAGTTGATCATCACGATAACGAGCCAGGTTGCGATTTTTCCTCCTCATCTGACGTTTATTTCCCCTCAATCAAGTTTCTTCTACCACGATTTCAGAACAACGCTTGTAACTTGAGTTAGACAGTGTTTCTATAACCGACTGATTTAAACCTATAACCGGCTTATGTAAACATTTTCCTCGTTTATTGCTTAATCCAATGACAGTAGGTAAATTAGATTTAGTTATCCTCCTTATTACTCTGAGAAATATATAACTCCTTATTACTCTGTTTCTCTTCATCCAAGAAACTTTTTCTTTGTATTATGATTTATCTTTATCTCAACATTGAAACAAAAAATAATTTTTAATTTTTAATAAGTTATCACAATACTCCACTTTTAAAACATTTAGGTTAATGTTTAATAATACATATACTACACAACCTACTTCACAACATGATTCACAACTTAAAAACTTAATATTTAAACTTGGTTATTTCAAAAATCAAACTAGCCAGTGTCCTCCTCTCACCAAGGGATCATGCATACATAATGCAATCCAGAACAATCTTGAAATGTAAACAGCACGGTATCAGTCTGTGATTTGCAATATGTTTCATAATAGTATATAATAATTATTAAATTAATTGAGATCGAACCCATGTGACATAATCCCAATAAAATGAACATGGGAACTTTAGGAGCCGTGAGCTGAGCCCTTAAGTTCGAGAGCCCGTGAATTCCTTTAAAATCATCTAAAGGAAATTCCCTTCAGTTTTACATCTCAATCGGTCAAATTGGCCATCATATATAAAAGTAGTTTACTGAACAAAAATTCCTTATTCTACTTAAATACAACATAACTTTCTCAACAAAACAGAATAATAATGAATTGGTTATCCAAGCTTGGCCATTTCTAGTAATTTACCTAAAATGTTCACGTTTTAAAATTTTCAATTCCTCATTAACGGGTTAGTCGTCTATCAGATTGTTTTTACTGTTGATTAATGTTTCAGATTCAACATTTTGTAATATCCATATAAGTATCCAAAAAATTTACCAATTTTAAGATACATTATTAAACAATTTTATTCGACACAAATTTGTTTTGACCCTTGAAAAAAACTTTCTGCAGTTCCTGAGAGTTCGGGACACCCTGTATGGTATTAAATGTTCATTAATAATAAATTAAAAATATCATTAAACCTAGCAGTTGATTGTGCTGATTTTTCTCGAGTCCCTTTGACCACGCGTGTAGTGTGGATTTAGAAATAATGCAATATAACAAAATTGTTAAGGGAAAAATAATGTGTCCAAAAATGTATCCATATATATTTTGGCAGGGAGTCAAAACAAATATTGTATTATATAGTTTGCGTAGGAGTTTTGTTTCTTTGTTATTACGTTATGCTAGTGAACTAGGGATGAAAAGCATCTTATCCCTTCAAGATAGAGTTTCCTTCCCACAGGGATATTCATACAGATCTGTAGAATGTTGCGTCACAAATTCTGCAGGCGTTAAAGAATTGTCATAAGCGGGGTATAAGTTAAAAGTCGGTTAGCAACCAGTTTGTTCGTGTGGCTGTGTTTTCTTACCAATTGGCATTTTTTAACATTTCGAAAGCAAACTCTTTAAACCGTAGTCTTTACTAAGGTCAGCCTGTTCTAGGAAAGCATTATAAACTAATAGCTCAAAGACAAAACTCAGCTGTGTCCAATAATGATTTTTCTTCATACTGCTTCAAAAACAACTGTTTTTGACAGATGCGTTGAGATTCAAAAGTTCTTCTTTTTAGTCTTTGGATAATAACATATGTTTTGATGATCATTATCGTACTAGTACTAAAAAGATCATTGTTGATGATACTTTTGATTCGAGGTCGTCATAAATCGATTAAAATTCTTTCGATTATAAATAATCGAAACATTCATTGTTATTATCGAAACATTCATTGTTGTATTGTTATTATTTTTGCGTTCGTTTCCCGTACACCACTGGTGAGTGACAACTGAAGTGATCGACTCAACAACCGATAGATATGAATGAACCGAAGTTATGCATGTGTAGAGCTGATTGTTTCAAGAGACAAGCTGAAAGAAACATTTGAGGTTATGAAGACACAGTACGTAAATTTTACTTTTGTTTTTATTTAAACCTTAAGTTTTTTGGCAGTATGACGAAAAACATAGTTCGTCACTCGGATCAAAAGTGTATTTTTAATACTCGCTCATTTCCCAGCCTCGGCTTCACCTCGGCAGTTAAACTGGAGCTCGTATTAAAAAGATCCACTTTTGATCCTAGTGACGAAATATACTATTTTAGATTTTTCTCTGTTGGATCTTGTTTTTTTTACAATTTTATTCTGGTTCAATGTAAACTTTACATTATTCACAGAAATTATAACAAGTACTGCATGACTGGTGAGATCAGGGTAGATACAGACATTTTTGGGGAAGGGATCTACACCAATACGGGGAGGGGGTTATATAGGAAAGGGTTGTTACTAAACATTATGGTGATGAGTATATTTGAGAAAAATTGTTCATATTTGATTATTTTAGATATCATTTGAGATGATACCGCATAAAATCTAAAGAGTGGTAATACTGACTTTCTAAAAAAAATTAACCTAGATATTGTCCTAGATTTGGTTATACATATTTATTAACAATCCAAATTTTATACGCAAACTATAATTGGAGATCATATAAAATATTTATAGAGGTTTAATACTTGAGAATTTACTGATCAGATACCTCAAATACCTCAATATACATCTTCTATCAATAATGTTTTCTCCAACTGATTAACGAACCCAACACAAACTAAATACCCCATCACAGCAAACCTGCGTACTCAGCGAATTTCCAATGCATAATATATGCCTTAATACCATATAAAGCCGTATTCCAAATATCACTTTTTGCACTTTTCACCCTACAATTTTTTAAACACTCAATTTTGGGTTTGAGCATTTTATATAGCTTAAAAAAATAGTATTTTAAATTATTAACCTAGGTTAAGTGGTTGCGGAGAAAATCCAAAAAAACCTGGTCAAAAAATCTCCCATGTTAATCTTACGGGAAAAAGGTTTTTGGCATTTCCTCAGTTCATTTTAATGTAAACTTTACATTTGCTTTTACCAATCAATTCAGCTCTACAAAACAATCATTTTGGTGTTTAAATTGTGATTCTACGTCCAACCGTTGCAGAGATATTCAAAGTGCTAAACACAGTACGTTGTCCAATGTTATCCTTATGGAGAATAAATCAAATTTGATGTATCGATTATTTATGAATGTAGATTGATAAACTTGGTATGTGGCTCCACGTAGTACTGGTATATTGATATTTGCACAAACAATTGATTTTTTGTTGAATATCCCAGTAGCAGCAAACCTGCATACTCAGCCCTAATGTTATTCTTATGGAGAATAAGTAAAGTTTTATATCCCCCTTAATTATGAACATAAATTAATAAAACTTAGTATGTAGCTTCACCTGGTTGAGTTATATTGATAATTTCATAACAAACTCATTTCTTACATTTCTTGTTGTAGCAAACCTGCGTACTCAGCCCCATGTTATTCTTAAGGAGAATAAATAAAATGCTAAAGATCACTTATTTATTTATGTATTTTTACAAAACTTGGTAAGTGGATTTATGTGGTAGTGCGAAACACATGCATGCATTGGAAATTCGCTGAGTACGCAGGTTTGCTGCGACGGGGTATTTACTTCTGCATGATCGAATCATGTTCAAACGTGTGTTAGCAATAAAACTCTTTTAAAATAAAGTATAATCTGTCCTTTAAAATGCGTATAGCGATCCCAGAATATGTATCACCCTTGTAACACCCGTTTGTTGAATATATTATTCCAGATCACGTTTTCCGCTTCAAGCCCTGAATAAAAACCGTTCTTATGTTTGATATGTTTACCAAACTGGCTCGCTGAAAAAGTGAATAACCTGAATTATTTCGAAGGTTCATTTTGAGTAAAACATAAATAACTAAAACTTGTAATAATGTGCTGCTCAACTCGACTTGAGTTGTGCCATTGAATACACAGAATATACAGTTAGTTATATTCAATGGTTATACGATATAGTACAGTAAGAGCTGTAGTTTTACACGTTTGAGGGTTGTATCAGTTTCGGTTAGGATGAAGATTTAGTTACCTAGATCAATATTCGTTAAAATTTGTATTAATTTATATTTAATATTTTATTCATATAACATTTTTTTTAAACACCTACAACCTCATAGACCAGAAATTTAACCGAGATATGAGACAATTTGCACGATTTGCTTGATTTAACCTGGATTTGCTTGACGTAACCTAGGTGGAGACGAAGCTGGACAGCCTGACTATGGGAGTTTGTTTTTGGGGTTTAAAGTGCGTTAATAATAAGAAAAATTCAAAGTTAATTTAGTTTAGTTAAAGCGGTTCATCGATGAAAAGTGAGTATAATATTTTACTTATAAATCAGCAAAATTACAATGTAAAATAATACTAGGTAAAGACAGTAATTTGGTAAGTTGATTATAGCTATAATATATATTTTTTTAACAAAGTTAACCGTTGTTCTGAAATCACAGTCGAGACAATTTGATTGCGGTGAAATGAACGTCAAATGAGGAGGAAAAATCGTAACCTGGTTCGTTATCGTGATGATCAACTTCCGGGTTTGATGACATTATATAGTTATTATATAGCTTGTTGCAGCTGAGTATCGGTAATTATAATATTGTGAGTTCGTCTGAGTTTGAATTTACTGTTGAGTGTTGGCTCAAGTGAAAGGCAAATTAATGATAAATGCTTAAATTCTGCTAAAGAGTCCATGATTATTTACATTGTTTTGTTTATAAAGACATTTTAATATTTAAAAGCATAATTTGTGGAGTATGTGATTTGTTCGATTTTTATTGGGTACTCAGTGCATATTTACTTTATAATTAGGTTATAAAAGTAATAAGTAATAATTAAAGCAAGGTGAAGATGGTTATTTTTTACAACGTTGTATAAACTTAAATACGTTTTAAGAGGAAATTTAGAATTGGTTATAGTAAATATGCTCTTAATCATATTTTTAGGAAATTATATATATATATATGTATGTATGTATGTATATCTATATAATGAGGAAAAAAAATTATGTATTATTAGAAACACATTTTACATCGGCGATACAGTGTGGGCGCTAATAATACAATTCACTTGTTGTCAAAACACTCTTTTCAAAAGACTATAACAGTGGTGGAAGTTTAAATCAGCCAATTTTAAGACTGAAGGAACGCGTCCTCCTTGAACTATCGCAGCCTGCGGCACAACGAGAATGTTCTACCTTCCTTTAAACTGCCTTAGCTATCTGGAACCCTCTTGTATTAAAATGTTATCCTTTACAGATATACAAGTAAATCCAGTTGCACGGATTCGATCACAAATTTTATTTTTTTAATTCCAAGCTCATATAACGTATAAGTTTATTGATAAATGAGAGAGTTTACTGAGAAATTGTAATTTTCATAAGTTAAAACGTGATGTTTTAGTCCAGAAATGGCAAAAAAAGCATACCTGTAAAGATTTAAATTTCTCAGTTACTTTATTTCATATAGTTACAATCAATCAATCAATCAATCAATAATTCCTTTATTGCCTTAAAACTTGTACAAGCATTGGAATGAGTCATTTACAAAATGTACCTATTTCAACAACAAAATAGTCAACACTTCTAAATTATAAATTCCTTATGTAGTCATGGACACTGTAAAACGCTCCTCTCACCAAATAGGTCTTAAGATTCCTCCTAAATTCATCATGTGGCATCTTCACCTTGAGGCAATCAGGCAACGCATTCAAAAGTTTGACAGAGCAATAATTAACATTGTTTTTAAAAAATGTAGTTTTATGTTTTGGAATTGGGAGATTTAAACTTTGGCGAAGAGAATATACCGTAGAGATTCTGGACTCAAAAAGCTCACGGTTTTTCCTAAAAAATATTAGCGTTTCAAAAATATATATGGAAGGAAATGTCAACAGGCCACACTGACGAAAAGTCTCCTTACAAGATTGAAGCCGCTTGAGTCCAAAAACAATTCTGATTATCTTCTTTTGGAGAGTAAAGATGTATTTCATACTAGTCTTTTCCGATCCCCAAATGGGTACAGCGTAAACGAGATGAGGATAAAAGCAACCATAGTAAGCTGTGAGCAGTACATCAGAATTAGTGTAAAATAATAATTTACGTATTCCATAAATTATCGAACTGAGTTTACCAGCCAATTTACTGATGTGGTCAGAAAAACTTAATCTCGAATCAATCAAAAGACCAAGAAAATTTACTGTATCAGTAGATGAAACAGCATTTTCGGAAATTAGCAGATTCGAAACGCTGTCTGTCCGATTACGAATTTGAAAATCAATCATCCCTGTCTTGTCAGTATTTACAAAAAGAGCATTCTCATTTAACCATTGAAGAAGGGAATTTGACTGAACAAATGCAGCCACCTCTAAATCCTTCGTTTTATGACCAGTAACAACTAGAGATGTGTCGTCAGCGAAGATACATAATTTACCATTATTTAAACTACTGTAAATATTGTTAATAAATAGAAGAAAAAGAACAGGACCTAATACCGACCCTTGAGAAACTCGCATAGCTACTGCCAATTTATTTGAATAGAGCTTCCTAATGCATTTCCTTTGGTCACAGTATGGCATCTCCACACTTTGTTTCCGATTCTCAAGGTATGATCTAAACCAGTCCAGGGCCACACCTCTAACCCCAAGGTTAAACATTTTCCGAATGAGAAGATTGTGGTTTACAACATCAAATGCCTTGCTAAGATCCAGAAATATACCTAAAGCGTGTCTTCCTTCATCCAGGGTCTTAACAATTGCACCAACCAGAAAAAAACATAGCGTTCAATGTGCCTTTCCCTTTCCTAAACCCGAATTGGTTGTGAAATAAAATATTATTTGCCTCCAGGAAACATAACAACCTCTGGAGAAAGATTTTCTCAATAACTTTAGAAAAGGTGGATATAATTGAAATGGGTCTATAGTTTCCACATTGCTTGGAGTCTCCCTTTTTAGAATGGGCTTGACAAGAGCGAGTTTGAGGGCATCTGGGAAAACGCCTGGCTCAAGTGAAAGATTAATCATGTGCGTCAATGGAACAACCAAAAGGTCAGAACATTCTTTCAACAGGCAAGATGAAAACCCATCAAATCCTGATGACCTTCAGAGATTTTATTGTAGCTCAAACTTCATTCTCAACAGTTGGTCTCATAAAAAATAAAGGACATACAGAATGTGGACAGTGAACAAATTGGTTTTTGGTTTCAACTTTAGCAGAAAGACGTTGACCAACCTCAGTGAAAAACGAGTTAAAAACGTTCGCTTTCATTAGTGGGTCGTCGACCAACCCACCACTTCCATCAACGATAGATCCCACCAACCGAGAGCTACTAGATCTTTTACATTCATTCATGATATCCCACATAGCTTTTGATTTGAATTTGGAATTCTCAATTAGGGTTTTTACATTTAATGACTTGGCAACTTTAATTGATGACCTATAATCTACTTTAAACTTATTGTATGATATCCGCAGTGGATGGGATGAAGGTAGATCTTAAGTTGCAATATATTGTTGGAATAGCTCCTCTTTCATCTTCAACAAATTACCATCTAACTTAATTTTTGTACTTGATTGATTCCTTAGGATTTTAATTTTCGTATATGGGAATGCCAAATCGATTTAATGTTCCATAATACAAAAAATGAGTCAAACATTTCATTAACACTACCCGCAGACATAACAACATCCCATGATTCATCATATAAAAGACGTTTAAAGACAGACAAAGAACTTAAGTTTATAGCTCGAGTAAACATGAAAACCCCAGTTGAATCATATTTAGGAACTGTGAGATTAACGTCAACAACTTGGGCATAATGATCCGATATTGCTGCCTTTAAGACCGTAGCATTGATTGATGAGGTATCCAGATTAGTATAAACATGACCGATAATGGACCTACCCTCCTTGAACTCCCTTGTAAACGAACCAATCATATTTCTCATACCAAACGAGCTCACATGTCAATTATCTTTATGAAATCTGGATACGATTTTCCTCAGTCAGTATTGAAGTCACTAACTACAACTACCCTAGAGCTATACTTCACCAAATGATCAACACAATAATAAATCTGTTCAAAAAACTCATCGCAAGATGAATCAGGAGGTCTATATACAACCATGATGACAATAACTGCTTGGGGTAGTTCAATCTTAACAGCAGACAGCTCACAAACACATTCCAAGCAGTATTGCAATTCTTCATATTATTATTTTTATGACAAATGACACAACCTTTTTGATTACAACAGTTTTTTCATAAATATTATGGTTTTTAAGATATTAAGCTTTGAAAACAAAACATGGCCGCATTTTGAAATAGTAAAAGTAGAAATTTTATACTCCAAACCAAAATAGGTATTATTAGTCATCATGCATGTACCAAGTTTGAACTTGATACTTTAAGAATATCAAATGATATGTTAAATTATGAAAAAACACATACACAGATAGACGGAAAACGAGGCACTTTAGGACCTATGTTTAAGGTACTGTTTTGCTTATTTTGGCCCAATTAACCATGTTATAAAGTTTGGTGACGGACTTTACAGACACTCTGTATAGTAGACTTCTCATTCACCCAATAGTAGTACTGTACTACCTGTACGAAGCCCACAGTCGCTCCCTCCCTTCACATCTGTGAGGTGAGGGCACCCATGCTCCCACACGTGGGGGAAACTAGATAACACGCGACTGATACAACTACGAGTACATCACTGTTACACTTCACAATGAACTTGTCACAAGCTAATTAAACACAACCTTCCCAGATCCATGAGTACATTTCCTATAAAATAATACCATTACGAATAACTTTTTAAACTGAGTAAAAATTAAATTATGGCAACTTTTTTATTAAAAAGCGCATTCATTTTTTGTTTGTTTACATAAACGTATGGTTTTTGTTTGAAAACACGCTCTTTAAGATCTAAATGTATTAGGTTTCCCCCGATAAAGGCTAACCGTTTAGAAGAGGAATTCAGCGTGAATTTACAACTTAATCAAGAGCAGTCTATTGAGGCGTCGGCAGCTTTATTGGAGCCGTTAACCACCACAGATTCGGGTTTAAAGGTGCGATATTTCTTGTTAATGGCTCTTTATTGTCACACTGTATTTTTGTAAAAGCTTTGTTGAAGTAATGATCGCTTTTACAATTACTTTGATTGTTACTGAATAACGGCATTGAGTTGGTAATGCAGTTATAAATGTGTATTAATTGTGATTTTTATTTTGTTTTTATTTTTGGCATGATAAATCTTTTGCCAGTTAGTCATTTAAATCCTTGTAAAATACAGTTTGTATATGCGAAAGTCTCTTCTACTAGTGAAAGGTAAATTTGTTTAATAGGTGAACCAATGGTAAAAGTTTATTTAATTTTATAGTAACTTACCAATTATTCCTGACATTTTAAATATCCTACCTTGCATCAAATGGGTTGATATGAAATTTGTATGTATACTAGGCGATATCATGAAAGCCTTAGACAAATCTAAGCTTTTTACCTCGGATAGCTTCCGAATCAATGTCAAAACTTTAAAAACGACGACATTCTCAAAACTTGATAACTTTTTCTCAGTTTTATTATGAGAAACTAATTCAAGCAATGCAGTTTTAAATAGGATTGCATTTTCTACAATTTGGCACCAACGTGGTTTGCGTAGGCCCAGTAACATCCAAGATACAACTGTACGATAAACATTTTATTTTAAAAATGTGATAAACCTTTTGAAGCATTGCCACGTAATACCAAAGGTTACACCAAGATTAATTTACAATATAAGCCCTAAAAATCCAATTTAGTATAAAATAACGTTCTTGTGACTAAAAGGGGATGTTGTCGGAAGTATCAGCAATAAATAACTTGGAACTTGTAATTTCCTCAGTGTTTCTTGACACCGGGTGCGATCTTTTCACTGCTGGATACATTTTCCTTTCTCAGTTGTAGAGAGTAAGATTACTTTTGGAACATTTTAAATTAAATTCCCCCCCCCCCAATTGAATGCTTTTGCCCACAATATTCTGTTGTTGTTGGTTTGTTGGTCGATCCACTATATTGTGTAAACAAAATACAAGGCCATTTTTCAAACTATTTTCATTGAATTTATCTGAGATTAGGACGCCCATTCAAGATTACCACAAGGGGTTTCTTTACATTTCATCTAGGAGGAGGCACTACACAAGAGCAAAACTGATTTAATTTCCGCGGTTGCTATCCGTTAGTATTCAATACGAGATGAATTATTACTTCCTAACTAAAATTAAGTAATCCAATTTACTTAATGGCTTAATCCACTAGGCGTTGTGTTTGCCGCAAAGTGTTATATTTTTAAACTTTTGAAACCATTACATAGCAATAATAAATGTAAATATTTATAAAGAATAAAAAACTTAGCTACCCTATTTACTGCAAGGTGACCTCTTTTTAGGTAACACAATCACTGGAATAAATATGGTCTTATTCTTATTCATATTTTGTTGCATTGTTTTCTTGGTGTTTTTTAAAATTGTCTCCGTTGGAGTTTATTTTCAGATCTTATTCCAGTCAATTGCCCTAGACCAACCCGACTGTTACCACTAATAGGAAACCTCAAAGCTTGTTCTTGTTGTTGTTTTTGTTGTTGTTGTTGTTGGGCTGTTGTTGTGTTGTTGTTGTGTTGTTGTTGTGTTGTTGTTGTGCTGTTATCGTGTTGTTGTTGTTGTGATGTTGTGTTGTTGTTGTTGTTGTTGTGCTGTTGTTGTTGTGTTGTTGTTGTTGTGCTGTTGTTGTGTTGTTGTTGTGTTGTTGTTGTTGTTGTGCTGTTGTGTTGTTGTTGTGTTGTTTTTGTGTTGTTGTTGTGTCGGTGTCGGTGTCGGTGTTGGTGTCGGTGTCGGTGTTGGTGGTGTTGGTGTTGTTGGTGTTGTTGCTGTTGTTGTTGTTGTTGCTGTTGTTGCTGTTGTTGCTGTTGTTGCTGTTGTTGCTGGTTTTTCTGTTGTTTCTGTTGCTGTTGTTGTTGTTGTTGTCGTTGTCGTTGTCGTTGTTGTCGTTGTCGTTGTTGTCGTTGTCGTCGTTGTTGTTGTTGTTGTTGTTGTTTTGTTGTTGTTGTTGTTGTTGGTGAGGAAACCGAAACTTTACTGCTATATACCTTTTAACCTTCTTTGATGGCTACGTAGATTCTAGATAGTTCCATTCACAGGTTGTACTACTTTACATGGAATTTCGGGAACCAAAACACGAACTCGACTTCGGGTGGGGGCCTTATTGTCGACATGTTTACAAATACTTCTTATTTAAATCACCAAACAATAATGTTAAAAATAAATTTTTACAAACTGAAGCAATAATCACTAACTTGTTTTGAATATCGGTTTACACACGTTAACAAAATTGGATTACTTAATTTTAGATAGGAAGTAATAATTCATCTCGTATTGAATACTAACGGATAGCAACCGCGGAAATTAAATCAGTTTTGCTCTTGTGTAGTGCCTCCTCCTAGATGAAATGTAAAGAAACCCCTTGTGGTAATCTTGAATGGGCGTCCTAATCTCAGATAAATTCAATGAAAATAGTTTGAAAAATGGCCTTGTATTTTGTTTACACAATATAGTGGATCGACCAACAAACCAACAACAACAGAATATTGTGGGCAAAAGCATTCAATTGGGGGGGGGAATTTAATTTAAAATGTTCCAAAAGTAATCTTACTCTCTACAACTGAGAAAGGAAAATGTATCCAGCAGTGAAAAGATCGCACCCGGTGTCAAGAATCACTTAAGGAAATTACAAGTTCCAAGTTATTTATTGCTGATACTTCCAACAACATCCCCTTTCAGTCACAAGAACGTTATTTTATACTGAATTGGATAATTAGGGCTTATATTGTAAATTAATCTTGGTATAACCTTTGGTATTACATGACAATGCTTCAAAAGGTTTATCACATTTTTTGAAATAAAATTTTGATCGTACATAATTTTAATGGATTTTAAACTTCAGCGTGCATAAATTCGAGGAGGTTGAAGCATCTAACGTGAAACTTCAGCAAAAATATCGAATGCTGTATTTCTAAAATGATGTTAGTTAGATAAAAAAAATTCATATCACAATAATGGTTCATCAATGTTCTATTCAACTTCAGACGCACTATCCTTTAACTCCATGTGTAAAAGGTATATTCAATAAAAGGAAAAATAACACTAACAATAAGCTTAATCAGTGTTAAGACAGACTAATTGCACAATTGTTATTGATTTTTTTTACTTTTTTCTAGTGTTTAAAATTATACTCATTTCGGGAGTTAATGAAACTCGGAAACGGGAAAGAGAAGGCGGGTCCCAGGACTACCTTAAAACTGGTCTCTACCAGTTTTGAGCCTGAAATTGGGTAGAGCAAATGAAGTTGTCATTGCATATTGTATGTCTTTTGGCTGTCCATTATGACAAACTTCCCTTTCACCTTTGCTCCATTTGCAGCGGGTAGGGACAGAATTCCGGGTTTGGTCCCCACCTGCCAACCTGAGAATGGATGGTTCCTGGCTGTTGTACATGTGTACCCTGTCAGTTGAGTTGACCAGTTGGAGGGCAGAATGCGGGTCCCCTGTTTGAGAGCCTGATCCCAGCTGTCACAGGGGCACGGGAGTTGGCCCTCTCAAGGGTCAATTTGGCTGCCGTCCCATCCCACCCTTTCCTTTCCTGGTATCCTTCCAGTAACCTGTGCAATATTCCCGCTTGTGGAAGATATGCCTGGCAGTTAGGCTGGGGTTTCCTAATCCGCAACAATTATGATGAAGGGAAGGCGGGAGTTTATTTACCTCCTGAAACGAAGTGCAATTAGAACTAAGCGATATGTAAAGTCCAAATAAATCAATACATAATAATATTCCAATACTGTTAAAATTCAAACCGCTACCTAAAATGATGAACTTGCATCAGATTTTTGAGTAATATGAATAATAAATAAATAATTTTAGAGGAGATAAATGTCTTGGTTTGTGGTAAAAGTATAAATTAAACTGGAAAACTTCATCCAGATACCGATTGTTTGAAAGGGCATTAAAACATTGAAGTACTTAAACAATTGCAGCCTTTTACATTGGCAACAATATTAAGAAACTGGCTCGAGAATATATCCGTTTTAAACCAGTTTATGGGTAATAAAGGTTTTCTAGTTTCAAACCATTCGAAATCACATGTGTCTTAAAAAGTGTAAATGAACATTATCCAAAAGTACGTCTCAATTTCCATGGAAACCAATTAACCCATCTTATCTATTTCCGAAAAAAAATCAAAATTGAAAAACATCAATCAGTAATACAGTTTTAGTTCATTTTAAAGTAATACTAATTGATAGTTTTCAATTTCAAATAATATTGTTAATCGTGAGAAAAAAATCTGGAAGCAAAACTTTGCCAAAGCCCGTCCCTTGCCAAAGCCCGTCCCTTCTAAAACAGGTAAATGATCTGTCACTAGGTAGGATAACTTGTACTTTTATTAACGCCGTTTTAATAATAAATGCAACTGACTATAATAAAAATTGTGGCCCACGGAGACACTTTGGCTGACTTACACTCTAAAAGATTAGTTTGAATCGGATAAAGTGGATTCTTTATCAATAATTATAATAATATTTTAAACACCACATACAACCAGTGAATACATATCCTCCGCGAAGTTTGACCGGTTATAAGTTAAAATACAAATAAATTCCATTATGTTGCAATCTTTATTAAAACATACTACTCTCCTGAATGAAAACTAGATCTAATTCAGAGCGATTGCGTGAAATAACTATTTTAATAAGGTAAGTTATAATTAATATGAATGAATAGAACTTAATCATGGCCTGACTGTTCTCTCTACCGGAAATTTAATTCCAAGTTGTCTTTGATGCGGGCGAGCGACCTCTGAACTTAATAATTTGCTAATAGTTATGTTTGCCGGTTATACAAAGGTGGCCAGATACTATCTCTAGCATTTAACAGAGGTACAGTATTTTCAATTCTCCTTAAAAACCAGCATTAAGGTTTATAACTAATTGCTAACAGTATTTATGTAATGACGAAAAAACAAATTACAAAACCATTCAAGATAACATAACGAATTACTTTTAAGTTTTAATAAGCGAGTTACTTTGTAATTTAAGTAACAAATAACGCTGTTTGGAGCATAATTTATAATAATATAAAACACTATAATCTTGTATACTTCTCTGGAATCAAAAGACTAAATTTCACCAAAGAATCATTGAAGAATGCTTTAGCATAAAGATGCGGATGCTCGAAATTTGAATACGCTATTAAATATCGTTGGTTTTAGTCGTGTTTTCACTAAATTTATATTTCAGTCCGTAGTCAAATTGGTTTCGTGAATAAAATGTTCGTGATATTAAATTCGTTTTATAATTTCCAAATAAATTTTAATTACTTTTAAAGGATGTTAAAATGTACGCCTTTGACTTGTGGAAATTACGACCATAACATGAACGTTAACTTTACATTTGTTTTGTATTTTTTATTATCATTAGGTTTTTTAATTTCATGGGACCCTGTAATAAAATAGGAGTTTAAATATTTGTAACCATTCGTTTACGTACGTTTATCTTTAGCGCACAGTATATTTTAATTTATATTCTAAACGAATATTTAACCAATCATCCTACCAACCATAGAGGCGACTGAGATTTTAATTCATAAACTTAGTTTTTCGCCTGCTACCAGTATTGGTCCTCAACACATTCATTTCAAAAATTAATCCAAGCACTCATTAAAAAAACAATCGACGAAAATAGTTCAAATTCAAAGGATTATTTCAAACAATTTAATCTGAGCAAGACCGATTCATCTCCGCTCGTCACCAGCTGAGAGACGCGCCAGTGTCAAGGAACACTTGGGGAGATTACTTGTTCCGTGTAATTTATTGTCGTTTCATTCATCGATTGTTCGCCAGAAGCCCAAAATGAATATTGTAATAAATACAGATTCTTCACATATTTATAGGTGAACAAAAGGTTGTATCGGTGTTTTTAGCGAATTTTCCCTATGGGGAATAAGCTATTACCGTAGTCGGCATGGGAAGACCTAGGCCCGGGACCATGATAACTTTTCGTTTTGAGGTCCCCAGACCCCAAAAACACCATTTTTTAGAAACTGTATATATATATATATATATTTATATATGTGTGTGTGTGTGTGTGTGTGTGTGTGTGTGTGTGTGTGTGTGTGTGTGTGTGTGTGTGTGTGTGTGTGTGTGTGTGTGTGTGTGTGTGTGTGTTTGTGTGTGTCCGTGGGTGCGATAACTCTCGTAAAAATGATAACTCTCCGATTTGGATGACATTTAGTAAAAACGTGTAAAGCAGCATTTATGACTTTAAGTTCGAAAACCGGACAGATCGCCCCATCCAAAGTGATATTTTGGGGGGTTTTGTACCCCAAAATGGGTTTTTTTAAGTTTTTACATGTAATATTTTAAAAAGTCTAGTTTTAGTTTTCACCATTAGATTCAGCTTGAAAAAATACACAATTTGGTGTTTTTATCATTTTTCTACGTCAAATGGTTACAGAGATATTGAAAGTGCTAAACACAGTACGTTGTCCAATGTTATTCTTATGGAGGATAAGAAAAAATTTATATCTTGCTTATTTATGAACGGATACTAAAGAAACGTGGTATACGGGTTCTTCTGGTTGAAGTCTATTGTTAATTACACAATAACAGACATTTTTACCGATTATTCCCGTAGCAGCAAACCTGCGTCTTCAGCCCCTTGTTATTCTTATGGAGAATAAGTCAAATGTAATGTCTCCCTTAATTATGAACATAATTTAATAAAACTTGGTATGTGGATTCACCTTGATGAGTTATATTAATATTTGTATAAAGAACCATTTTTGGTGTTCCTTGTTGCAGCAAACCTGCGTACTCAGCCCCAATGTTATTCTTATGGAGAAAAATAAAAATGGTATATATCGCTTATTTATGAATGTATATTGATGAAACTTGGTATGTGGCTTCACCTAGGTGATTTATATTGATATTTGCATGACAACCCATATTTTTTGTTCCTTGTTGCAGCAAACCTAAGTATTCATCCCCAATGTTATTCTTATGGAGAATAATTAAAATTGTATATATCGCGTATTTGTGGATATATGTTTATGAAACTTGCTATGCGGCTTTATGTGGTATTAAGACATTATTATGCATTGTAAATTCGCTGACTACGCAGGTATGCTGCGACGGGCGTACTATGTTGATTTTTTCTTATTTATTATATGTATTTCTATTTCACATTGTATTTCCTGGGGACCGAGCTATGCTTGGAGAAAAATCACAAATTGACACCGACCACGTGTGTGTTACTTCGACAGCGGTTCGATTTTTGAATTGTTTTGAACTCCATAAGCCATAATTGTCAAAGTTCCAAAATTCCATAATTCTATCCATAATGTTGTTGACATTCTCAATTTACAAATGTGGTTTCCATCACATTTGTCCTTTCCTGGGGTTCTTTGCAAACCGATTTCTGATGTCCAAACCCATATTTTCAAAGCTTTAGAGAATTTCTTCTGTGGGATTCGGAAATTCGTTTTACGAATATACATAAAAAAATAATAAACCTTTAAGTAAAAATGCAATTCAAATAATCAAAGGAAATAACATTACTTTTAGTATATTTATTACATTTGAGTATCTATACAATATTATTGAAACCAAAATCTGTAAAACTATTATATTCATCGAACAGCATGTAAAACCAGTGTTGAACAAAATAAAGATCGAACTCTGTACAAATGCATTCGTTTATTTTAAAATTGTCCATTTCTAACTATACTATGGTTGACCTATATCGTTCAAGGTCAAATATATGTAAGTACCTGTCACTTACTACATCTATTTTGCCGTATATTTGACTATGTAAAAACCGAAATACTTCCTCGGTAATTTGGAGAGAAACGATCATCAAATTAAAGTTTTTCACAAAAACTCAATTTTACAGTTCAGAGTGGAACATTTAAAAAAATCTTTCTATGAAGTTAAGCAAATTGAATACGGGCAGCGTTTTATGTTCTATAAACATCATTCGGTAACTCCTCACACTCCGAAATCTTGATGTTTTACGTTCTACAAGCATCAAAGCAGTAACATGTCATAGTCTGAAATCTCGTAGTGTGATGTTCTAAAAGCACCAAAGCGGTAACTCGTCACGTTCCTAAATCTCGTTGTTAAGTTAATCCTTATGAAGCTCTAGGTAAGGGGGTAAAGTACATTTAAAATGCCCTAGTAACTGGGATTCAAGGCACTTAGAGAAGGCATGCAAATAATACAATTGAAACGTGCCGAAAATAAACATAGGACGAAGGTTTTTCACATGCATCACACAATTATTTACATGATTTGTAACGATTATTATGAAACGATGTAACGAATGTAATAGTTATTTGTAATGATTATATTAAAACCACAAACACGTTAGAAAACCTTTACATTTACACTCGATAACTCAATAAACTGATTCGAAAGAATAAATTATCGTATATCGACTTCCCATTTATTTCCAAATTCATAATTACGATATTTAAAATCATATTTAATCCCTCTAAAATATTGAGGTTGAATAAATGTAGAAGTCCCAAAAAAGCCTGAACAGCGTTCGCGTTAATTTCCATCCCCTGGTGGTATAATCGCCGCTTAATTAGCTCCAAATACTGCACTCAATACATTCGCGCGTGTGAGAGAGCTAGCTTCCAAACCAGGGTTGTGAGCGTATGTGTATTTCACGGGTTAGGCGATTGGAAAGTCGCTCCCCAAATATGGTGTTTTCAATGCTACACTTATAATTTTGCATAAATCATAAGTCACTTATTACCATGTTAACAAATTACAGTTTGCATTAGCTTGGTACCGACTAATTTACATTCTTGTGATTCCATATGATAAACGTTAAAATAACGAGTGAAAACCCCGTTTATTTATCAGAGTGAATTGGGCGTTCCGTCCAAAAGGATACTCCCACTCTCAGTAAATGAACAAATATAATTTGTTTAACGCGAGTGAATATTTTGTTGGTTATAAACGTTTTTTGAAAGAGTGACATCCACTGGAGTGTCTTTGGGAGCGGGAATAACGAGTTCATCCACGTTGGTTTTGTGATGTTTGGCCTAGATGAAGAACATAGTGAGTTAATGCGAGTTAATGAAAATCAATTGCTTTGAAGTTATTTTCAGGATAAATAAAATCGTTTATTTGTCCTGTTTAATTGTAACATACTCAAGGAATTAGGCATACTCAAGGAATATTATGCTACTCAAGGAATTAGGCATTTTCACTAGCTATTTTATTATCTGATATAATTAACGTTGCCATATTCTAATTCATCAATTGTTATAGTAATTAACGATAGTACTGGACGATTACTTTTCAGATCCACAGTAAGGCCTGGTTTCAGTTAGGTTAGTACCAATATGTAGTCATTGTTAGTACTTTAGGTTAGGAAGTAACATTTTAATTGATCTAATCACCACTTATAACAAGGCCTGGTTTCAGTTAGGTTAGTACCAATATGTAGTCATTGTTAGTACTTTAGGTTAGGAAGTAACATTTTAATTGATCTAATCACCACTTATAACAAATCGGAGTTATGCCTACGTTATGGTAAGCCTGCTATTGATTCTTAAGCCTTGCAAGCAGTTTTTGGTTGCTCTAATTTACCAGTAGTCTAGTTAAAGTTTATCAGCATCAACCACTATACAATAACTAATTCTTAATTACTATCCGGCACCGCAAAAAATATCACAGTTAAAGTAACAGCTAGTGAAACTGTAACAATTAATTGGTTTTAATTAACCTTCCTTCGATTCCTAACCAAAAGACAATCTAAATTTTCAGTTTGTCCAACAATTCACTTGTCCAAATGAGTCGGTTCTAAGTCACAATACCTTTAATACTTTACCGTCTGTCACAATTATGTGATTACCATTCTACGTGCTATCAGTCCAAATGAGTCGGTTCTAAGTCCCAATACCTCTGATAGTATACCGTCTGTTGCAATTATGTGATTGCCATTCTACGTACTAACAGTCCAAATGAGTCGGTTCTAAATCACAATATCTCTGATAGTTTACCGTCTGTTACAATTATGCGATTACCATTCTACGTGCCAACAGTCCAAATGAGTCGGTTCTAAGTCACAATATCTCTGATAATTTACCGTCTGTTACAATTATACGATTGCCATTCTACGTGCTAACAGTCCAAATGAGTCGGTTCTAAGTCACAATATCTCTGATAGTTTACCGTCTGTTACAATTATGTGATTGCCATTCTACGTGTTAACAGTCCAAATGAGTCGGTTCTAAGTCACAATACCTCTGATAGTTTACCGTCTGTTACAATTATGCGATTACCATTCTACGTGTTAACAGTCCAAATGAGTCGGTTCTAAGTCACAATATCTCTGATAGTTTACCGTCTGTTACAATTATGTGATTGCTATTCTACGTACTAACAGTCCAAATTAGTCGGTTCTAAGTCACAATATCTCTGATAGTTTACCGTCTGTTACAATTATGTGATTGCTATTCTACGTACTAACAGTCCAAATGAGTCGGTTCTAAGTCACAATACCTCTGATAGTTTACCGTCTGTTACAATTATGTGATTACCATTCTATGTGCTAACAGTCCAAATGAGTCGGTTCTAAGTCACAATACCTTTGATAGTTTACCGTCTGTTACAATTATGTGATTGCTATTCTACGTACTAACAGTCCAAATGAGTCGGTTCTAAGTCACAATACCTCTGATAGTTTACCGTCTGTTACAATTATGCGATTGCCATTCTACGTGCTAACAGTCCAAATGAGTCGGTTCTAAGTCACAATACCTCTGATAGTTTACCGTCTGTTACAATTATGCGATTGCTATTCTACGTACTAACAGTCCAAATGAGTCGGTTCTAAGTCACAATACCTCTGATAGTTTACCGTCTGTTACAATTATGTGATTACCATTCTACGTACTAACAGTCCAAATGAGTCGGTTCTAAGTCACAATACCTTTGATTTTTTACCGTCTGTTACAATTATGGGATTACCATTCTACGTACTAACAGTCCAAATGAGTCGGTTCTAAGTCACAATACCTCTGATAGTTTACCGTCTGTTACAATTATGTGATTACCATTCTACGTACTAACAGTCCAAATGAGTCGGTTCTAAGTCACAATACCTCTGATAGTTTACCGTCTGTTACAATTATGTGATTACCATTCTACGTACTAACAGTCCAAATGAGTCGGTTCTAAGTCACAATACCTCTGATAGTTTACCGTCTGTTACAATTATGTGATTACCATTCTATGTACTAACAGTCCAAATGAGTCGGTTCTAAGTCACAATACCTCTGATAGTTTACCGTCTGTTACAATTATGTGATTACCATTCTATGTACTAACAGTCCAAATGAGTCGGTTCTAAGTCACAATACCTTTGATAGTTTACCGTCTGTTACAATTATGCGATTACCATTCTACGTACTAACAGTCCAAATGAGTCGGTTCTAAGACACAATACCTCTGATAGTTTACCGTCTGTTACAATTATGTGATTGCTATTCTACGTACTAACAGTCCAAATGAGTCGGTTCTAAGTCACAATATCTCTGATAGTTTACCGTCTGTTACAATTATGCGATTACCATTCTACGCACTAACAGTCCAAATGAGTCGGTTCTAAGTCACAATATCTCTGATAGTTTACCGTCTGTTACAATTATGTGATTACCATTCTACGTGCTAACAGTCCAAATAAGTCGGTTCTAGGTCACAATACCTTTGATAGTTTACCGTCTGTTACAATTATGTGATCACCATTCTACGTACTAACAGTCCAAATGAGTCGGTTCTAAGACACAATACCTTTGATAGTTTACCGTCTGTTACAATATACAGAGGTGTGTTTTCGGCAAACAACTTGCTAACATTTCCATCGATTTACATTTTAGAGTGCCTTTCATTTCTGGTTAAAAACAAACACGTTTTTCCTCAACGCATTGCCAATAGATATAATTTCCGCAACACTAACCTAATCCATATTCCCCGACACAACACAACTTCCTTTCAAAACCAAACTTACTATTCTGCCATTAAGCTTTTTAATGTTCTCCCCCAAATTCTGAAAACTCAGGTGGATGTTGTAAAATTTAGATATAGACTAAAAAAATACTTGATTGAAAAAGAGTACTACAGTGTTAAAGATTATATATCTGAAAGAAGGGATGTTTAGTTGGAAATGAATGATGTATTTTAGCAGTCTGTTATTTTAGCTATTTAAGTTTGTATTTGTGACGATTGTCAATGCTGTATTTATATAGTCGTGTGACAATAAAGTATTCTTGATTCTTGATTCTTGATTCTTTACCGTCTGTTACAATTATGTGATTACCATTCTACGTACTAACAGTCCAAATGAGTCGGTTCTAAGTTACAATATATTTAATAGTTTACCGTCTGGTCCAATTATCTGATCACCGTTCTACGTACCAACATACCTCATAGCTAATCGTCTATCAGAACTCAATTTCTCAATTCCTACTCTCTATGACATTAAACACTTCTCTGAGATACTACGGGGCGAGGTGTCAATGAAACACGTTGTGTAGCAGTTGATTAAGTGTTTATCACCCGGATCAGCCTCGTGTCAGGGATTGTAGCTGTATCATCAATCAAAGTGGCATAATGACCCTATTGTAGCGCCACACACACGCACGCACAGGGCTGAGCTAGGCGGGCGATGGCGACATGATCGTTATCATAGACTGATTTGATCTAAACTCCCCAGGGAATTCTCATTCTTGTCTTATTGGCCAAGTAGACAAGAGTAGGCCGATAGACAACAAATACCCCCGTCGCAGAAAACCTGCATACTCAGCGAATTTCAAAGTCATGTATATGTTTCTCACCATCACATAAAGCCACTTACCAAGTTTCATAAAAATACATTAAACAGATTTAATGGTTGGCACATCAAAAAAGTTAATTCAGTCGTTGTTTATTCCAAATTGGTTATTTGCTCTTAATTGTTTCCAGTGATACTTCAAAAATAATTACCCCGTTGCATCAAACCTGCGTACTCAGTGAATTTTTAATGCACATACATATACATTTATACATACATATACATTTACCTCACTATTACATCGAAACTTGCCGAGATTCATAAAAATATATTCATAAATAAGCGAGATATACAATTATTCTTATTCTCCGTAAGAATAGCAATAGAGCTGGTAAGCATATTAGCTGTCTCGGGTACTAAAAAATGAGAATTAAATTTAAATACTAAATACTCTATCAACAGCCCAGAACCAGATGAAGCCACACAATCAATTTCATCGAACTATGTTCGTGAATAAACGAGTTATCATATTATTATTCTCCATAAGATTTACATCGGGCAGGGTTCTGTGTTCAGCACTTTCAATATCTCACTTACCGCTTTAAATTCACTGAGTATACAGGTTCGCTGCAACGGGTATTATTTTTGCACAATTACGATTTTGTGAACCAAATGTTTGCTTTTTCCACTGAGAGAACGCTTTTGCTACGCTTTACTCACATGTCCCTCACCTTTGCCACCCGATGGATAATGACACTAAAGGGTTCGGTCGGTCCCAATTAAAGCTCGGTTGATTATTATTCATAGCGGCGCCGGCAGTCTTGGACCGCAATGACCCTTCACAGCTACACCGGTGTCGGGTTGCAGCCCCGAATATGTTATGGCCATTACGGCATCGGCTGGTACTAATGTAACGAGAACAATCGTGGTGTGTTGCAAAGATTCATCTCCTTGCTTGTCTCCTAGATTGGGGGAAAATCCAAGATCAAGGGCGCGTTTATAACAGAGTTGGCAACGTAAGTAGTCAGCGTTTTTGTCATTTAATCGACTTTGTTGTTCCGATATGTTTGTCAGACGACTGGTAAAAACACTTTTTTTGCTAGATTGTTAAGACTCTCGGAGTTTAAACATGAGTTTTGTTCCCCATGAGATAGGTGGTCCAAAGTGTGTTGCCGACATTTGTTTGCAGCAAAATCACAGTTTAGACCATACAACGACAGCGAAAGTCTATTTCAAATCAGAATAAGCTAAATGTCGACAGCAAAGAATTAATGCTTTCGATGCTAACTCTAAGTAGTGCACACACCAAGCGCATTACAAACACCCCCGTTGCAGCAAACCTGCATACTCAGCAAATTTAAAAATGGTACTTCACTAAGTCCTGAAGCCACTTCAAAGCATATTCACAAATAAGCGAGATATGACATTTTATTTATTCTCCATAAGAAAAACATTAGGACTGAGTATGCAGGTTTGCTGCATCAAGGCCCACAAAAATCTCGGTTTTGTGCATATACCAATGGATACCAATTGATGTTGAACTAGATGAAGCAAGTACCAAGTTTTACTAATTTATGTTCATAAACAAGCTAAATATCACATGTTTCTATTCTCCATAAGAATAACGTTATAGCTGATGAGTACGCAGGTTTGCTGCCATGGGGACCACAAAAATGGGTTTTGTATGCAAATATCAGTAAACCCCAACCGTATGAAGCCACTTACCAAGTTTCATTATTATAAGTTCATTAATAAGCTAGATTTACTTATTCTCCATAAGATTAACATTGGACAACGTAATGTGTTTAGCACTTTCAATAGCTCGGTAACCAATTGATGTACAGCAATGATCAAAATACCAAATCTTTTTTAAGCTGAATCCAAAGGTGTAAACTCAAGTTTGGCTTTACTAATAAATATATGTAAAAAGTTCAGAAAACTATTTTTTTGGGTACTAATTCCCCCCAAAACCCCCCTTATAGTGGTGCGATCTGTCTGGTTTTCGAACTCATGGAAATAGATGCTACGTTACACGTTTATACCAAATTTCATCAATATCGGACCATTTTTACGAAAGTTATCGTACCTACGGACACACACACACACACATATATATATATATATATATATATATATATATATATATATATATATATGTATAAGAAATTAACACCACGTTGTTACAATATTTCGAGATATTCTCTTTATCAAGCACAAAAAGGAATTAAATACCACAACAATCGATCAGATGTTATTTACACATTTGGTTAAGATCAGATGATGTGGATGGAATAAAACTATTTTGATACTGTAGAAAGAATAAGGAACCAAAAATTATCAAATTAACGAATGTTGAGTCCATGAGATTGCTTCGTTCTTAAAACTAACTGGTGAGCCAATTCAACTGTTCTCAAACTCATGTAATTTTATTCTTTGTTTTCAACACTTTGGAATTTGTGTATAGCTTTGCGATGGAAACAATCTTCAAACTCAGCATTATTTTGAACAGCGTGTAAGGCCACCGGCTTGTGTTTGTCTTTATGGTTGATAGAAAACCGATGTTCTGTCATCCGAATACGTAAGGAGACACGTAGGACAAAGTTTACACGTTAGCTGGTAAATCGCATACAGAGTGGTAAATGATGGCCACTATGTAGGCTTCACTTTTTTTTAGATTACTGTGTGTGTGATAGCTATAGATATATTAAGCTCTTTGGAAAAAGTGGAAATGCAGTGCATGCATTCGATATCGGTTGTTCTTATTCTTTCATCACCAGTACCGAAAGTGGTATTTTTCGGGATCGTCTTTTCCGTGCAAAGCGGCAGCAAAGCGTAGTAAACTTGCAAAGTGAAACGCACATAATTTGTGATTTATCTGGATATAAAGACTTTTCCGAACTAAGCTCGGCCCCCAGTTATCCTTCCATAAAGTCGTTGTCAGCCTACGAATAAACCGGAGATCACAACATTCCTGTAAACTCTGATCCCCCCGATGAACCCCTCATCTGTCCACTCTGTCATCCGCAAGGTCGTTCCTCATGCGGTGATCATTGTCTCACGTCCTGCCATGAATATGTTAATGTCCCACCCCGCTAGTAGATATCCACTTACATAAGTTATGGGCTTTGTTGACCATACGGTTTATTATAGTGAGGTAGTTTGCTACTGGTTTTTATAATTACCCAAATATTAACTACTTTACAGGCAGTTTCCTAGATATTAGTTCGTCTAAATCTATATTATATAGGTTATATAAATTTCTATGCAGTTTCAAAGAGATTTAGATAATGATTAGTTCGAGTCGATTTTGGTGTAAGTTATTTAATTTTCTACACAATAGCAAAGGATCTTTTTGAATGCAATATTACTTGATATGACATTTTTAGTTAAGGAGCGTTAATGATGTTTTATAATTATTACAAAAAATGTATGTAAAATATTTATAACAAAAAAACCTTATTCTCAACGCAGTATTGTAGTTTTCCACAATGTTAATTTTTATATGATTCCAAAGGTAGTGTTAAAATTAGATTTTTCAAACAGTGTTTGAATTAAACATTTTCAGTTTTAACCCTATGATTCGCTTAAATAGACCATCCAATGTTCGCCTTAGGCAGTTCTACCCGTTGATATTAGGACATGTGATCGTCAAGTCACAGAAAACTGACCGACACGAATGCAACACGGTGACACAGCTGCCAGTCATAGTCATCAATCTCTGAGCTGAGTTGCGGATTTGTCAGCGAGAAGCAAGGAAGATTGTACAAGTACAACCACAGATAGGCTTTTCCTCGCCTCGTCCTCGCTCCACTCTCAACTCGCACCAATGAGCGGCGGGCCTTATACCTGGAAATAATGAACCGATTTCACCTTAGCGACCGCTTTAGTTGGTGTTAGATATGGATCAGGAAACAGAAGTGCCTACAAAAGAACTATGAGAATATTCCGCAGCTGAAATGAAAGGGACTTGTAGGAATAAACGGAGCAGCTGATGCGCTAGAGGATTCTTTCTTTAGTGTTTATTTATTTCCCAAACCATGGCAATAACTCTTTAAACATTAATTTTAATTTAAAAAATACAAATTCCTAAATTAAACTAAAGATTGTAACAAATTAAATAAGACGAGGAAACTATATCTGAAATGTTATGGGACGCTGAAACCGGTCTCTGATATTTGTTGGCACTTTATCACCAGTTTACCTCGTGCTTCCACCTTCGTTTGTTTAGGGCCTGATACTGTTGACAGGCCTCTCGCTTCAATATCTGAGCAGGATAAGGGAACTTCAGGAAATGAGGTGAAAAGAAATATAATCTAATAGTTCAAATTATAGACTGACGTTTTTATAGTGCAATCAAAAGCTTGACAAGGTTTAACCCAAAATAAATTTATAAGACTTCTTTCCGATGCATTCATTTCGACTTCAGCATTGCCAATAGTTATAATCTAAGAAAACCGTTCTGACGCCCAAAACATCCCTCGAGTGGAACATTCGATTCTGTGATACAACATTACCAAATACCCCCCGTCGCAGCAAACCTGCGTACTCAGCGAATTTCCAATGCATTGATATGTTTCTCACTAGTACATAAAGCCACTCACCAAGTTTGACAAAAATACATTCATAAATAAGTGATTTATTACATTTTATTTATTCCCCATAAGAATAAAATTAGGACTGAGTACGCAGGTTTGCTGCAACGAGGAAGATAAGAAATGAGTTTTTATGCAATTATCAATATAACTGAACCAGGTGAAGCTACTTACCATGTTTTATTAATTCATGTTCATAATTACGGGAGATATAAAACTTTACTTATTCTCCATAAGAATAACATTAGGGCTGAGTATGCAGGTTAGCTGCTACGGGGACAACCAACAAAACATTTATTGTTTGTGCAATTATCAATATACCAGTACAACATGAAGCCACATACCAAATGTCATCAATATAGATTCATAAATAATCAAGGTATCAAATTTTATTTATTCTCCATAAGGATATCATTGGACAACGTACTGTGTTTAGCACTTTGAATATCTCTGCAACGGTTTGACGTAGAATCACAATTTAAACACCAAAATGATTGTTTTGTGGAGCTGAAGTGATTTGTAAAAGAAAATGTGAAGTTTAAAGTAAAATTAACTGAGGAAAAGCCAAAAACCTTTATCCCATAAGATTAACATGGGAGATTTTATGAGCATGTTTTTTGGATTTTTTCTGCAACCACTTAACCTAGGTTAATAATTCAAAATACTATATTATTTGTTTTTTTAAGCTCTATAACATGGTCAAAACCAAAATTATGTGTTTTAAAAATGTTAGGGTAAAAAATGCAAAAAACTTATTTTTGTAAAATTTAAAACCCCCATAAACCCCCCTTCCCATGGTCCGATTTTTCTGGTTTTCGAACTTAAAGTCATAAATGTCAGTTTACACATTTGAGCCAAATTTCATCGAAATCGGACGTTTTTTACTCAAGTTATCGCATTCACGGACACATATATATATATATATATATATACATATGTATATAAATTTGAACGAATAGTGTTTTGGACATCTGGGGACCTCAAAACAAAAAGTTATCATGGTCTCGGGCTTAAGTCTTACCATTGAATAGTCAATGGTCTTACCATGAGACCTACGGTAATAGCTTCTTCCCTATAGGGGAAATTCGCTAAAAAACACCTGCAGTTACTATTTTTAAACATGGTCATTTTAGGAGATTGTTTGAAATTTACATTTTAAATCAGGTGTACAATTTGTATAACATGTTTTCGATGTATTCGCAATATGGAATAGCATTGTTCTAACTAATAGCGTTAAAACAACCTATTTGGAGGAATTATGTGCAGTCTTTAATTGTACAGATCCAGTGTTATCTTTATGCTCTTGATTGATTAGGAGTGTAGATTAATAATGAGCTAATAACTTTTGTCGATACCTATCACCAAATCCATCCTTATTCGTGTTGTAAAATTGTTGCGAGTCTTAAACAGATTTAGAGGGTTATTTCCTGAAGATTTTACCCTGCAAATTGTCATATCCCTGCATTCCCACTTAATAGTATTGAATATGCATTGCTATTTTTTTCTAAATATAGTCTAACTAATAAATACTGCACGACTCTCACACAACTTTAAAACAGCCCATTACGATTTGTGTGCAACCTTAAAAAGTTTTACTACATCTCGGATTATCGCAAGAGTGCTAAGGTTCTATTTATAAGGTGCCTTTGCAAACTGCATACTATAACACTTGAACACTGAGTCGTCCCCTTTGGCCTTCCAGTATACTTAAAATAGAGATTAAAGAACACAGTAGATGTGCGACAAAACACACTCGGCAGGATTATTTACTGGAAATGTCACGCATCAAACTATAAACAGGAATAAGGGGATTTGGATATTTTGGGGCTAAAGAGTATTGCTCTTTCGAAAGGAATCAAATCTTTCAGCACATTGCAATTTGTGGAACATTTTTGTTATTTTAGACTTTTCCGAAACATCATTTCACCTAAATTTTAACAATTTTTAAGGCTTATATTTTACTTTCTCCCATAAATGTCAAACCATTTTGTAAAACACGCATTATTATTGAAAATCGCTGATTAATGAGCTTATTTGTTTATTGGCTAATTTAAAGTTTGAATAATATAATTCTTGAATGATTAAGTATAATATATTGAGTAGTGTGAATTCAATATTTCCTATATCGCCTATTGCATGACATGGCATCGACTTGTCCGAATCCTACGATCAGGTTATTCGGTTCATCAGCTGTAAAACACCCGTCGATCCAATATCTGAGGAAGGCCGTCCAGGAAACGATATTGCACGACACACGGCGCTGTACTGGAAATGTTCTGAGAGCCCGTAACAATTATGTGCAAGTGTTTAGTTTGTAAGCTTCGACAAAAACAGTGACAGGTTTAAGGAAAGCGAAATAAAAAAATACTTCATCGACGTGGTTGTTTATTTTATCCTAAATAATAATAGCGTATAGTTGTGACGTGGAACAACCTACTTAGAGTAAAAGAGTAAACTTCTACACGTAGGGCGTCCAGGATGATGTCATTAGATTTCCCTTAGTCCAAGGGGAAAATAGGATAACCTAAATTTACTCAGTTTCAATTGTGCAACTGGCGAAAAACACAGTTGTTTGGCCTTTTTGTCACCCTCTATAGTAAAGTATCGAGTAACCACCTATTCATAATAAACTACTGATCGTAGAGCGGCCAGGTTGGTGTCATTAGACTTCCGGCTGAGTGTCAGTGTGTCTGGCTGTGCTCTATGATAGTGTAGAGTGATTTTTGATATTCCTGAATCTCCCCGATATAACTGGGATCGTC
This sequence comes from Allygus modestus, assembly GCA_963675035.1. NCBI lineage: Eukaryota > Metazoa > Arthropoda > Insecta > Hemiptera > Cicadellidae > Allygus > Allygus modestus. The sequence goes on along the minus strand of OY776115.1, from coordinate 27,808,776 downwards.
AGGATTAGAATATAAAATTAGGTTACAAGGTTACAGATTTCAATAGCAGTGTATCGTCTTGTATATATATATATATATATATATATATATATATATATTTACCTTAGTATGTAAGTACAGTATTCGTGTAAATATATTAAAGAGTTGCCAGACACGTCTTTAACATTCTGTCTGAAATATTGTGCTGTTCAATATTCCTACTTAATAAGTAATTATAACCTCAAGAACTAAATCAACTTATTATTAAAAACTACGGATGATATTTTTAAGATGGTAATAACCTAAAATAGTTGACACCGCCCCAAATCACTCACTTTGACTGTAATGAACGCCCAACTTACAGGCTATAAATTATGCAAATCAGATATCGGATTTAGCTAATAAATTCTAAGAGGGGTCTTCATTATCATACATATTTATTCATCGGCTATAAAAATGAGCTGTGTCTTTTAAAGGAAGCCCGATTTGGCCAACAATAGTAAACGGAGTGTCAGCCATATTTTCCACCTGAAGTGGTAAATCTCTTGTATAGGGACTCAGTAATAAACTAAGTAAATTAAATAACTTTACATAGCATTACATGAGGAAGTTGAAAGCCTATCAAGTAAACTATAAGAATTATTATTTTTCATCCCCTAAAAGGCACATTTATAGAAGCTAGAGAACACTATACCGATACCGATTTCTTGAGGGTGAAACACTAAATTAATATTTTTGGTCCCATACTCGCCAAAAAGACTGCACGAACATTACACAATTATTTTAATACTGCTTCGAATCACACTCAATTTTCTCCAAATCGACCCAATAAATTAATGTAGTATTAAATTACCAACGAAAGAGAAGCCGGCCGGCCGTAATGAGGATAGGTCGTAATCAACCCGTGGTAATTATTTATTCATGAGCGCCTGATGCTCGGCCCGCCCCAGCCGAGGGCTAACTTGTAGCTCCCAGCTTCTCCGATTGGCCTAGAGCCTTCCCACTCTCTAAAACGAGCATTCGATCCAACGATTTTGAGTTCAGATTTGTGAAATACTTTCGGGTTTATTTTTTCAATAATTCGTTGGGTTCTTCTTCAAAACAGTACTTAGATTCCATGTTCGAACTTCAAAAGAGATACATTTTCAGGTTAAAGTCCAGAGATGATTGGGGAGAGACATTTAGGCAACTAACAGTGCTAACTGTTTCAGCTCTTTTCATCTTGGAAGTCAATAAACGAGTTAATATATGAAACCAGGCTAATTTTTCAGTAACTTAAAATTATATTAGTAGATTTAGAAGCAATAGAGCCTCAGTGCATGACAATCTCAGAATCTTTGAACAAAAATCCAACTACCAGGGCTTTAGACTCTACTCAAAACCACCCCAGTCCTTGAAGGCGGAAAAAACATTAATGATGTTGTAAACAACTAAAGGATCACCTCGTACAAAATTCTTTATTCTTTTGATGAATTCCGAGAATTATATTGGACGGACCACTGATTTTAATATTTGTCAATGCCTGTTTGTAACATTTTACTGACCTTTCTCCTCAATTGGGGATGAATTTTTGCCTTTTGACTGATCCCGTGCTGACTTCTACGGTCAAAGGAACTACGGTGTCTAATTAATTAAGGGTAAAAACACGATTCGAACGGATCGGAGATAAAATCATAATGTTTTTTTTATTATAATTGATTATGTAGTTGGCCGTCTCCGATCTGAGTTCTACATCGAGTTTGCTTATTCTGAGATTACGTCGTCGACTAAAACACCTTCCAGAACTGTGAAATCCTACAGACTTAAACGAGAGATGTATATATAAAAAAATCTCGGAATCTTGCAGAAGGATTTTGTTGGGTGTTGGGACTCAGAAATCGTTTGGCTAAATAATTAACTCTAGGAACACTCAAATATTGCACTGAATTTTCGGTTTATGTAGTTTCAAATCGTAAAAAAATCATCATAACACGATCGAAGCAACCAGTGAGCTCTCAAAGTAACGCTAAAGTGTAAAGAATCAACATGTGATTTTTCTTCTGAGCAAAGCTCAGCCCCATTGGTATTGGTTAACTAATCGAGAGCTTCGGGCTTCGCACGATACATGTCTCATAACTTAAAATTATAATACAAAAGTGTATATATACATATATATATATATATATATATATATATATATATATTTCAAATCTCACGAAGTAAATGAGCAAATAGCAAAGTTTAATATGTAAATGGAAACGCCACTTTCTGGAATTTTAAATCGTAGCTACTGATATTTGCCTTCCATTCATTACCATTTACAAAATATTGAGTCAAATATTACGGAAGGTCTAGTGCAACTCGGAGGCGATATCTACAATCTCATATGCTTTGAGTATTGTTGAATTTGTTTCTTATTGCACATCACGAGTTGCATACCATCTATCCCTCTGCGAAGTTTCCCAGAGTGGTCGCACTAGTAGATGTACTGACGGCAGTAAATCTAAATCTAGACGACGCACGACGCAGCTGCTAGTATAGTATCTATAACTTTCGCTGGTGTTCTTCCATTTTATTCGTTCAGTTTGTGTATTCAGTCATTCATTCATTGTCTGGTGATGAGCGAGTGAATTATGGGTTAAATAAAAAACATAGTAAACACCCTGAATAAACTAACGTAAGCCTAATTTTAACAAAACTATCTTGATTTAAATTTTCTCAGGAAAATACATAGTAAACTAATAAACAACCATAGTAAAATGTTAGGAAAAATCAGTACACATACTATGTAATGTCTAGAGTTATTTTAAAATAAGCCTATAACAAAACTACTTCGTATAGCAAAACATAAATTCAATCTAATAATGAATACGGTAAGATAACAGTTTTTCGAGCTATCATAGCTTCTTGCACTGCGTGCAACATTAAAAAACATCATCTTAATTTGTATCATATTTTAAAGAGTAACGTATTGGTTAACTCGTGCAAAACTCAACCTGCAAATTGAATACATTACTAGAATGAAGAAGAATCTAGATCGTTTATTGTCCTAAAACAATGCATTTAGCGTGGACAATCGTCAACGATGTTATTCATTCAATAACATAAGAGTTAAATTGAAATACACTACTATGAAACCTAACATTAATGATGCCAATAAGACTGTGAACTGTACCTTATAATCATCCCGTATGTTATTGTATCCCTGACACTTGCACCAACACGACACAAACACCACCGCACCACCGCACCACCTATAGCCACTAGCATTAGACGCCTGCTAGACGTAGGAAGATGATCCTTCTCCGCTCTCACTCGCACCGACTCCACTATCAGCTGATCGCAACAATGAGACTATCAAACTCACAGCTGATTATTACAGATCAGTTCGACATCAATTCCCATTCCCCACGTTTTTACGTTACTTCCGATCCTTTTTATTGGGTAAAATATTTAGCCGTGTAATACTGTTTATATTTATTTATTAACGTACATTCTATTTTACAATTGTTGGTACAATGATTACATTCAAGATAGATGATGGGTGTTTTTTCAAAAAAACCTCAAAGAACACATCTAGGGGATAAGAGCTTTTGATTTATACCGAACATTTACACAAAATAATAGTTTTGGTTTTAGAGGTCGAAAATTGCAGAACAAAAATCAATAAAGGATTAAGATTACATGTAGATATAAACTATCATTAGTGAATTTCCTATGGAAAAGTGAACTATTAGCATGACCCGCACGGTGAATCAAAACTTAAGCCCGGGACCACCATAGAAGTTCCTAACGTGACTCCCTAAACACGTTTTGGGGGGGTCGTTCAAAATTGTATATATATATATATATATATGTGTGTGTGTGTGTGTGTGTGTGTGTGTGTGTGTGTGTGTGTGTGTGTGTGTGTGTGTGTAAATATATGTGTGTATGCACTCTAGCGGTCGCATTTTTTGTCCGATTTACTTACAATTTGGTAGGGACGTTCCTTTCTATAATCAGTTGGACAAGTTCGTTGGGCAAAACAATCGGAAAACTCTAAACCCCTTTTTTGGGAATTATTCTTTCAAATTTCGAGTTTTTGGGCCCAAAAAGGATCAGACAAGCCCCGGGCGTTAAATTAATGCATGCATTAAGATGGGAATTAGTGAAGCGAAAGTGTTAAGCCCTCTCTCGTCATTCTAGCATAAATATTTACCGAGTTATTGAAGAAAATGTAAATCGGCTAAACTCAGTACACGTTGTCTTATGGGTTTTTACATTACAAAGCATGTTATTCATTTGTTGGTGTATTAGTATCATCTCCAGCAACCTGGCGCCTACTTTAAAGCCTGACTGGACCTTCTCCTAACCTTACAATGCGCAAAATTGTATTCCTAGCATTGCAGGTAAATGTAACCAGGAGCATCAGAACAGCAAAAAAATCAATGTTTTCAGATTTCAATAAAATTGGAATAACTGTATGTTTTACACTGGTTTTGAGTTTTAAAAGTTTTGTATGTGGAAATTCACTTCCCTCACGTCAGCGTGCTGCGTGCGAGCTCGTTTTTATACTGATGAAGTTTTTGCAACTGTAGATACCAAGTCCTACAGTAGTTTCGCAGGAAGCATTAGACTTAGCAGGGGATGGGAAGATAAAGCCAGCGGAAGTACAAGTCCCGTCTCTGTGCGAGTTCCAGTTCCGGTGTTAACTTCGTAGACATCCGTAGCTAGTTTTACCATAGTGGAATTAACCTGCAAATAACATTTTGAACTATCCGCAAATAGGCTACGTTAATGTTCTAATGAAAACAAGTCAATTTCACGTTCTCCCCACGGAGATCTTTCGGGTATAAGATGCAATCGAGTAGGTACAACTTAAAATGTAAACAAAACCATGACAATTTGTAGTAAGAAATAGTTTGTTTTTTAATGATGGTTAAACAAAATTAATTAACATAAACACTTATGGCATAAACCCAGTAAAATATTCCTTCCGTAAGAGTAACATGGGGACTTTTGGGCAATTAGGGTGAAGCCCTAAAGTTTGAGGGAAAAAATATTGTTTTCGAAGTAGCTAGAGGAAAGTTCCTTTTTATTGGCATTTCAATCGGAAAATTTATCACGAAATAAAAACCGAGTTGACCGGACAACTTCCTTAGGGAATTAATAAATAATATGCAATCTCATTTTTTCTAAATGTCTATGAAAGGAGTTGCTACTAGTTTGCTCCAATCCGTAGTTGACGAGTTAAGATACACAACAAGCAATCTAAATATCTGAGTAACTGTCATCTCATTCATATTAAGACTATTAAGAGTTTACATAAAACGTTTCATGATTAGGCCATACTTTTCTAATTTGTTTCAAAAGATGTTGAAATATATGCAAAACATCTGTTTTACCAAAAAGGTCCAGAATATATGTCTATCAAAATGTATAATAAACTGCCAGAAAAATTCAAGAAAATTAACGATTTAAACAAATTTAAGAAAGTGTTTAAAGAAGAACTTGTTTCAAAGTGTTTCTACAAAATTGAGGACTTCTTTGCACCTCCTGATTAAATTAAAATAAATGATTAACGTAAATAACGATGATTAAACTCGTAATTTTAATATTTACGTAATATTAAAAAAAACACATATTCAGAGCAACTGGTATATCATCCAAATAAACAAATACTTTATGTCTTGAGAAAAGAGAGCAAATCCTATTTGTTTCTACCTACTACCTATTATATCCACCTACATATTATATTCCACTTTCCGTTATTTTTACTTATATATTATGTTCCACGTTCAAATTAATCCAACTATCAATTATATTCCATCAACCTATCGTATTTCATCTACCTATTTTATTTCACCTACATATTACACTTCTCCTACCTATTATGTCGAATGACGAACTCCGTTTTATTTTTTACAGAATCGTATCAGGATAAAATGCGTCAAGCAAAACTACAAAATCTATTTACACTGATACTGCACTTACATACAAGACGGTAAATATACAAAAATATTGTATAAGGCGATCTATTTCAACCAGTCACACCGGGCATCATCTGGTGTCTCTGATTGGGCGGTGTGACTGGTTGAAATCTATAGATTTATACCATCTTTTTTGTATATTTACCGCCTTGTATGCAAGTACAGTATAAGTGTAAATATGTTTTGTAGCGTTGTGATTTGTAGTTTATTTTATCCCGTTGATTGTAACACCACGTATTATGCTACTCAAGAAATTAGTTATTGATTCGTATCATCGTAACAGTTTAAATCAAGGATGGAAACCCGCCCGACAGAGTTTGAACAGTAAAGACCCTGCGTTCCACAAACAAGATACTCTTAAGAAAATTACTCAAACAATGTGATTGATTGTCTTCCCTTACATCAACCACTTAATAATGTGGTTTTGATGACATAGCTCTCTAGCAACTTTTAATAAATTAGTTTTTTTAGTTCCTGTAACAATCTTAACATTACACTATTTTTATGCAGACGTAAGTCATCGATTTTTGTGGTTTGGAAATTAAAATAAACAATGAAAGAAACCTGTCATGTCACAAAACAGTTATCACCATGTCGCCTTCCTTTCTGATGAAGCTGGGTTTCAAACATAGAATATTATAGGAGTGAAAATAAAAATGAAAGAAAATTTTATAGTAGGTAATGCAGAGTAATGGCCAAGTCACAGTTTTATCTAAACAGCTGGCGACGTTTATGGCTGTAAACAACAGTGGCCGACTTCCATGATGTCTGTCCTGCCTATAGTTTGTCGTTCAAGCCACGTCAGGAAGAAATACACTTGTGAGTAAATGCTGCGTTGTTTCCTGGGCGATAAAATATACTTCTAGAGGTTGGTGCGGCTACTCGCACATTGTTATTGTTATAAAGCACAGTAAACAATAACTCAGGTAACAGTCACGAAAAAATGACGAACAATTGAACGATGACGAATATTATGAAATAAAAGGGAGGCTAAGACCTCAGTCAAACCTTTTATATGGTTAGGACTGTTGACAAAAATGGTCTCGTTTTTTACTGCAAGAAATCACATTATTGAAAGGCTACAAAGCCCCCTCGTGCCCTTACACAAACACGTTTTATGTGTTTATGAAAGTTCTTTATGAAAATGAATAACTCGGTTCGAACAAGAAATGGTACGGAATAATCCGGGTATAACGGTGAGAGGTGGGGGTGGGGGGTTGTTAAAGTGTTTTAACTTATCGATTATAATATTCTTAAAAGCAAGGAAAGATTTAACACATTATTATTAGTGTTTTCAATATACAAATAATTAACTTATGGTAACATTTTTATGACTATAACTCAAAGAGCCGGTGCAGCGCCCGGGAACAAACCTCCCAGTTGTCAGCTGCGTTCTAACTGTCAACTACTGTTAACTTATGAACTGGTTAAATAAATGTAACTTTTTTGAATTCTCGTTTTAGTTGTTACCTATGTTATGGAAAAGATTACAAACCAATCTCCGCGTTTTTAGGAGTAAAGGTTTGGCCTTGGGGTTGATTGGTTTTCATCTTTACAGCAGATTAAAAACACTTAAAAATTAATTAAAAATCATTAGTCTTAAAAAATATTAATATTTAAAGTAAACCAATATTCTCCCCTCGTTTAGCCTAACAAACTTGAGACCTACTAGAGTGATATATTTATTTTACAGATCCCAGAGAACGTTGAACACTCTACAAACAGATGAGCTTTTCTCCGCCGAATGTGTTCTCGAGATTTCGCAACATAAACTGGAAGCTGTTTTTATTCCGGGCGCGTGTGAAGAACGTGATCCAGAATAGCATCTGCATATCACAGGGTGTAAGGCGAGGAATATATTCCGGCAAATACTACAGGGTTGTACGACCCCTAGGCTACTCTGTCCAAATTTACATACCGTATTGAAGACTTGTAATTTTTTAATCGTGTACTTAAAAAGTATTGTGGTGTAAATGTGTAACACATTTATTACGTCTTCTAAATAGCCCCTAAGTATGATTTGAACATTAAATATTTCGATCACGGACCTCGCCTTAAGGGTTGTACTTTGTCAGCGAATTTCATTTGACGTGTGTGCGTCCGTTACGATAATTCTCGTAAGAAAGGCCTTAACGAAACTTAGTACAGATGTTTAATGTAGGCCTGTAATTTGTTTATAGAGTTTAAAAACCAAACAGATTACTCTCAATTTAAATAAGGATTCAGGGGGTTTTGTACCCCAAAAATGGGAGTACATAGAATTTTTAGCATTCAAAATAAAATTTGCATTAGTCAAAAAATCAATGGGCATCTCGCTAGCCTAACGGTTAGCGTCTTGGACTTCGGTTAAAGGGGTCACAGGTTCAAATCTCGGGGTGTCCACGAAAATGTGAGGGGTTGGACAGCTTTCCCTAAAAGAAAGCGTTTGTGTACTCCATTAACAAAAATGCCGTTATGGCGTTGAAATACAACAAAAATTATGTGGTCCTCGTTGCAACAAACCTACGTACTCAGCCCCAATGTTATTCTTACGGGGGTATAGATATAACTTTATTTCGTGGTTATTTAAGGATAAATGTTAATCAAACTTTATAAATGGCTTAATATGGTAGAGAGGTACATATTAAATATATTGTGTAACCACTGAGTACGCAGGTTTGCTGTGAGGGGTATTTTATTTTCTCATTCATGTTTTAGCAAAGGTTTTTCATAGTAGATTTTTTTAAAGCTAAGAATTGGCATTAAAGTTGGCACATATAAGGTATTAACATTACATTTTCTTGTATCCGCGTTTAACTGTTGTAAAACAGTTTGGGAAATTAAAGGTTACTAGTGGAGCTGTTGTTATTATTGTTCTCTTGAAATGTATTTGAACAAATAAAGTGCATACGTATTTTGCCTATGTAGCTTTAAATATTTTTAAACTTGACAGCTTAGTGTTGATTTTTCAGGCATAAACCCGTGCGTAAAAAAGTACTCTGTAAAAACCCCTAAGCTTAATTACAACGACTAGTACAGATGTTGAAGCTACAACAACGCGTTTAAAGGGGAAATGGGTAGTAAACCGACTCGTGTTACTTTTAATATGAAAGTTTTGTAAAATATATTTCGTCAGGATTTCAGTGATAAAACGAAAACTGAAAGAGCGTAACTCGTCTGCCTCACACCGTATCTGAAGTTCTAACACCGCACCGTTCGCATCACTAATTGCCCAACCGGAACCTCCTGGTTTTCAACACATTCCAAATCGCCAGTGGCACGAACTGGTGTCGGGGATGCCAACGCCACATGGAACAAACGATCCGCACTCAGGCACGAGCGGCGTTACTCTCGGCTATCTACATCTACCATCTTCATCTGTAATCTACACGTACCTCAGTGGGAATTCGACCCGACCGTTTAATCTCAGTTTTTGTGGGTGGTATCGGATGGATTGGATTTAAATGTTAATGAAGGATATCTCAGTTGTGGGACTGTAGCACATTAACAATGCTACTCTGGACAGTAAATCCTACAAATGTATCTGAACGTGTTGTGCTAGTTTGTTGCTCCGTCACGCTCAGACTAATGGACCGATTGAGCCGAGATTCTGTCGTAAGATAAGTCCATCCTAAGCGGTTGTGAGCCTATGGTCGTTACCAGAAACATGGCTAGTTGACGAAATATTGAAATTCCAATGTCATTTTATTCTGCTTTTCGGGTTGGACAATTAATTACCGGTACTTTAACATAGTTTTACAAATCGATACAAACACTACAAGAGGTGCACCACACAGAGCAGCAAACACAACTGTTGTATACATTACAGGGAGGCGAATAGAACTCGCTATCCCAGGAACACCTGAACCTGAGCGTAGTGAATTCGCTCAAGAATACATTCAACTCCCTTTATCGTAATTTACATCAACATCTTCGAGTATAGTTGGTTACTAGTTAGCTATTCATATTGGGCGAATACTTAATTAAAAGGACAAATAAAATAATAAAATAACAATGTAGATCTGAAGGCACTTCCTTGTGGTACTCCTTAGTCTATCCTCAGCACCTAGTGTCGTCCATCAGGCCGTCCCTCACACGGCGATCATTGTCTCACGTCCTGCCATGAATATGTTAATGTCCCACCCCGCTGGTAGGTATCCACTTTACATAAGTTATAGGCTTGGTGACCCGTGCGGGTATCGCGGTGGGAACACGCAGCTTCTGGTGATGATTATATCGCTGTCGATCACTCTGAATGGTGCTATCCATCAGTATTAGTTAATATGCATTTTTTTACTCGATATGCATTACTAGAACCTACTGTGCTGCTTATTAGTTTAAAATTCATTGTACAATAACAGGAGAAAATTATTTTGTAATTATGAAAAACGGTAAGACTTTATTATTTTAAAATTCCGTTAAGAGTATAGTTACCAGTACTTTGGGGCCGAGCTTTGCTCGGGGGAAGGCCAGTCAGTTTGTTTAGACTTGGAGTAATATTTCACCACTTCCCCCTACTTATAATCAGATTTATACAACTCATTTGCCTCTTTTCTACATTTTTAAGGTCACTCCAGTTGTTATTTATAGCTCAATGTCCCTTTGATTTATTTTAATACTCTATATATGCAATCTTCACTCAAATCTTTTAATCTCTGCTCCCAGGAAATCACATGTTAATAATCATAAACAACATGAGTATTACTTTGACAGTTCTCTGGTTGATTATGAACAGCTGTTAAAATTCTTTTGTTTTGATTTGTACTCCATAAGCCCAATGTTAATTTTTTTAACTTTTCATTTTAGTTTTTTTTACATTATTTGAATTTTCCTGGGGATGAGGCCTGTCTAGAACTTATTTTTATCCCAGAAATTATTTATTTGTAACATTTGAAGGAAATCGTTGGACCCGTTTTTGAGATCAGTGTCGCAAGCGAGCAAACCTTACTCATATTAGAGTATAGGATTATAATTGGGCCATGAACAGTAGGCCTCACCCTGCGGACCTCTGCAAAGCGCTCCTCCCTATCTTCACCCGCCGTGAATTTTTCTTAATAGGGGGCTCCAGTCACCTGCTTCTCCCAAAAGACCAATGTTAACTTTCAAAGCCCGTCCCTCCTCAACGGATTATCCGATATTGTTAATGTATGGCTCATTTTAAAGAGCAACAAAAATCAATCAATTTCAGTGAGCAAAATATCGATATTATATCAAATAATAATCGTTCAATCAAATTCCAAAATACCTATTCAATTTTTACGATTTTTGATGGCTTTATGTATTTAATATATTTGGCTAAATATTTTCTCAAAACCATTCGGTTTAGTAGGCCCTAAACATTCCAAGTTGCAGGAGGGTACTAGCTGCAGGCTAGGCATGATAACGTTCGTATCACCAGCGTGTTGGTCTTCCTGTCTGTCTGTCCGCCTAGCGGTATTGAGAGTAGGCTCTGCCCTTCGTCGTTGTCAGATAAGCAGGGGGGAGTGATGTCATCCGACAATCACTCTACGACGCCACTCTAAAGGGACACCACCAGAACGGTTTTTTGAACTGAAATATAGCATGGCTTACTTTAACAAAAATTAGATCAGGAATGCTATTTCAACCCACAAGAAAATGGAAAATAGTTTTTCATCAGAAATATTATGATCATTTGAAATTTTAAATAATTGTTTTGAATTATTACTCTAATGTAATAACAGTTTATTTGTGTAATTTGTTAAGGAGTTTGCACACTTTATCGTGCAGTATGCCAAAGGAACTTTTAATAAATGGCGCCAACTGTTAAAAAATTTAACTATTTTATATTTTGGTTCTAGTCATCATGGAACTAATTACGGTTACATGTCAAATGTGCCTATTGTTAAATAGTTGTTTCCGGAAGAAAAAAAATAACAATCTTAAAACTGCCACTTCACTGACCTTACAATGTCGATCTATGTAGGCCTACCATTTAATCGTTGTTTGTATTTTTGTTTTACAAATTAATACATCTTATAACAAAATTGTGTTAGCCAAATTTTCTAGAAGTGATCTAAAAATAAGAATATGCACAAACCTGTTCTATACATTTTACCTTTTAAGCCTTAAGAGTTATAGTATGGCCTAAAAATGTGATTATACTTTCCTTAAATATTTCTTGTAAAATGTTGTGCTTTTAAGAGAAAAGTAGTAATTTTCATCAGGTTACAAAGAGAGATACATAACACAAAAACACAATGTTACATTGTGTTTCGTTACATTGTAAAATTAGTCCACAGCCTGAAAACCATTAGATGTGCAAGAAAGCTTAAGTGGACATGAACAAAAAAATCATCCCTATCAAATTAATTAATAAAAAACTAATGATAAAGATTTAAAGATATTATGTTTCTCTGTGTATTTTCCTCTAGCACTTTTGTTATTTTGCCCCCTAAAACCCACTTTAATTAAGTAAATAATCATTATTGTGAATATTCAGATACTGGCTCTCTTCTAGGAGAAACATAAATACCCCCGTCGCAGCAAACCTGCATACTCAGCGAATTTCGAATGGAGATATAAATGTCTTAATACTACATAAAGCCACTTACCAATTTTCATAAAAATATATTCACAAATAAGCGATATATACAATTTTAATTATTCTCCATAAGAATAACATTGGGGCTGATTACGCAGGTTTGCTGCTACGGGAGAATTATGCAAAAACAATTTTTTGGAGCAAATATCAATAGACCTCAACGAGATGAAGCTGTATACCAAGTTTCGTCAGTATACGTTCATAAATAAGCGAGATAAAAAAATGTTCTTTTCCTCCATAAGAATAACATTAGACAACGTACTGTGTTTAGCACTTTCAATATCTCGGTAACCAATTGACGTAGAGGAATGATCAAAATACCAAATTGTATGTTTTTTTAAGCTGAATCGAATGGTTAAAACTAAAATTTGACTTTTTAAAAAAGTATATGTAAAAAATTCAAAAAACCTATTTTTGGGGTACAAAACCTCCCCAAAATACCCCTTCGGATATGTCGATCTGTCTGGTTTTCGAACTTAAAGTCAAAAATGCTGCTTTACATATTTTTACCAAATTTCGTCAAAATCGGATCATTTTTACGAGAGTTATCGTGCTCACGGACACACACACACATATATATATATATATATATATATATATATATATATATATATATATATACAGTATCGAACGAATGGTGTTTTTGGGGTCTGGGGACCTCAAAACGAAAAGTTATCATGGTCCCGGGCCTAGGTCTTACCATGCCGACTACGGTAATAGCTTCTTCCCTATAGGGGAAATTCGCTAAAAAGACTCACAAATAGCAATGTATCTTCACAGCCATAACAAATAGAACCCTAGCTAATACTAAAATGATGCTAACAAGAAATCACAGTTCAAAAGAAACAATCGGATAGTCCATAACCAAACTAATAATTTATGTTAATCACCACAGAATAGTTAATGGATTCAGGCCAGACTATATTTATGACTTATGAATATTGTAATACGGGTCGAAAGCTATGAAAAGACCAGCCAACCGTGTTATGCAAGTTATGACCAACTGTAAAAACTAAATGGATTGAACATATGTCTCAATTGTCAGTTGGTATCGATGTGAATGGCTGCCTATTAAATGAGCTGGTTTTGATAACAGAAAATGTGCTTGAAAAAAGTGATTTTATGGCTAGAGATATCTGCAGGGGTAGGTAAACAAATCTTACTTTTAAAATTACATTACAGTATTGCTTTATGACCAAAATGTTTCTGTACTTTACCAAGATAATAACGAGTTCGCACGCAGCACGCTGACGTGAGGGAAGTGAATTTCCACATAAAAACTTTGAAAACTCCAAACCAGTGTAATAACATACATTTATTCCAATTTTTATTGAAATCTGAAAACAGTGATTTTTTGGCTGTTCTGATGCTCCTGGTTTCATTTACCTGCAAAGCTGGGAATACAATTTTGTGCATTATAATGTTAGGAGAAGGTCCAGGCAGGCTTTAAAGTAGGCGTGAGGTTGCTGGGGATGATAAAAGCACTCTAACAAAGGAATAACAGGCTTTTCTAGTGTAAAATCCCCATAAGACAACGTACTGTGTTTAGTCGAAACACATTTTCTTTAATAACTCAGTAAATATGTATGCTAGAATGACGAGAGAGGGCTTAAAACTTTTGCCTCATTAATTCCCATCTTTTTACATGCATTAATCATACGAGGCATTTCTGACCCTTTTTGGGCCCAAATACTAGAAATTTGAAAGATTAATCCCCAAAAAAGGGGTTTACAGTTTTCCGATTGTTTTGCCCAACGAACTTGTCCAACTGATTACAGAAAGGAACGTCCCTACCAGATTTGAAGTAAATCGGACAAAAAATGTGACCGCTAGAGTGCAAACACACACACACACACACACATATATATATATATAACATTTTGAACGACCCCCCAAAACGTGTTCAGGGGGTCACGTTAGGAACTTCTATGGTGGTCCCGGGCTTAAGTTTCACCGTGCGGGTCATGCTAATAGTTCACTTTCCCAAGGAAATTCACTAATAAAAGGATTCTTTTTTACTCAATCATCATTCAAACCTTCTGTTCCAAACATTATTAAAAGAAGGCCACAGAATACATGGAAGTTTTAGTGTTTTAATCACATCAACAAATGTTTTAATTTGTACATGTTTACAGTTTGGGCCTCATTTCCTGTTTTTATCAAAACATTGCCAACTACATGAGTCCAGTGAGCTACAACGTGACGTGATTATGTTTGCATGACCCGAGATATTCACTGGTGATCCTCAGTTTTGGACCACTCTAAAAAGGTTTAACATTCTTTTACTTTATTCTTTGGAGTCAATTTAATGGGAAATAATTTTGTTTTATTCTTATAGGTTAAGCGTTTTGTTTGTAACCTGCTTTAGACACCTTACATATTTTAGTGTATTTTAGTGCTGACCTCAGTGATCACAATACTGATTATATTACAAAACATAAAGATATACACAATTAATTAAACCGTGTAAAAATTCAAAATTACATAAAAAAAGCATATACACAAATAAAGAAATAGCTCAAATTGTTCCTGGAAGATAGACGTTTTTATTAGACAAAAGACTTTGTGGAAGAAGATTAATAATACTTTTACATCATAAAATTATCTACATCCATCAATTAATTTTCCGAATCAAAGTGTTAACTATATAATACCAATATTTAGATTACAAGCCAAAGTATTTGTAATATTAATCGTATGTAAGACTCCTATGTCACCTTGACTGAAGGAGCAGCTGACCTGTTTCAGAGATAGGTTTCGTCAACACAGACGCTGCTATCACATCAGGTGATTATTGACCTGTCCTGGCTCCAGCTATTGACAAACAAACACTCCCTTCCCCAGAGAATCTTTTGGAATGTCTAGCATACAAGCTTGAATGAAGTTAGACTGAATTTTTTATATTATTTAAGAAATATACCTTGAAATGACGTGTCGCAGGTTTAAAAACATATTCCACTTGTTTAGCTGTCATTAACATTCACAACTCCTCAGACAACATTTTGTGCAAAGTAGTTTGCTATTTTATTTTGACTTGTTTGGCTTTAACACGTTAGCTGCCACGGCTATTTTCGGAATGTTTTGCTCAGTTGCCATTCAAATACTCATTTAATATTTTAGTTATATAATGTTATTTATACTTATTTACGTTAGTTGTAATGTTATCTGTCCAAATCAGTGTAAAAAATGGCGGAAAGTGAGTCACTTAGATTGGGATGACAGTAACACCTTTTAGCAAAATTTTTCTGAAAAAATCGCTGTCACCCTGGTTTGAGTGACACCAAAAATTGACTTACGGGTATATTCAATTTTCTTTGGGCAGTAGCGGCATTTTCGCGCGTGTAGACGACATCACGTTCAGTCCTTTGTTTACCCTTTGTTTACTTGTTGTTGTGAAGTACTTTTTCACTATTTTTAGCCTAGTTTTTCGTTGTTTTATTTATTTTTTCATTTTTCCCCTTCAGGGCTCCGCCCCACGGACTTCTTCTATCACTTCCCGACGCCCAATTTGGACGTGTGATGGTTCTTTCAATTTATTTTACAAAGCCACATCTCTTGAATGATTTCCCAACGTCTGATACGAACCCCAACCAACCTTAGGGCTCCGTCCCGGGCAAATCTGCTACAAAAAAATTCTTTCCATTTTTTTGTGTGTGATTTTAGCCAATTGTAATTGATCCGTAATATTTGGATAGGTTTTTAATGACACCGATTTTAGGGCTCCGCTCCGCTGGCTAAATCATTGTTACTTTTATTTTCATACTTGTTTTTTTGTTATTAAAATTATATAATTGCCTTTATAATTTATAAATAATTTCAGTCATATATTACAAAAATAAAATACCCCCGTCGTCGCAGCAAACCTGCGTGCTCGGCGAATTTCCAATGTCTTAAGACCTCATAAAGCCACATACCAAGTTTCATAAAAATATATTCACAAATAAAATATTGATAAATACAATTTTAATTATTCTCCGTAAGAATAACATTAGGGATGAGTTTGCAGGTTTGCTGCAACAAAATAATGGGTTTTTATGCAAATATCAATAGAACTCATATAAGTAAAGTTACATACCAAGTTTCATTCATATACATTTATAAATAAGCGATATATAACATTTTAATTATCCTCCATAAGAATAACATGGGGACCGAGTACTTAGGTTTGCTGCTTCGGGAACCATAAGTGAAAATTTAGTTTTTTGTGCAAACAACAACAAACCACAACCAGATGAAGCCATATACCAAGTTTCGTCAGTTTATATTCATAAATAAGCAAGATATAAAATTTATTTTTCTCCATAAGAATGGCATTAGACAACGTACTGTGTTTAGCACTTGCAATATCTCAGTAACCAATTGACGTAGAGTAATGATCAAAACACCTATTTGTTAGTTGTTTTTTTACTTTCTCCCCCTATACATAGTATATGGAGAAAGTATTGTTTTCGTAAAAATTTTCGAATTTGAGTTGTTAGTGGAAATATTTGTTTTGGTGCTCCCTGAACCCAAAAAAGTGGTTTTTACGTGATGTCTGTGTGTGTGTATGTGTGTGTGTCCGTGTGTGTGTGTGTGTGTGTGTGTGTACAGAGCTAGAGCCCTAACCAATGGGCCGATTTTTATTAAATTTGGTATGTAGGTACTAATCCACGATATCTCCAGGCGTTTTTTTCATTTTTTCGAATTTTTGATTTTTAAGGGTAATTATCCCCCAAAAACCACCAAAAAACCTGAAAAATCCAAATTTATCAAAAACGGCTCTAACGATTTTGATTAAATTTTAGTCGTTTGTAGAACTTTAGTTTTCCAACAAAACGACACCACCCGCATTCCTGTAAAAATTCGGGTTCAGAAATTACAGGACTTAAAACATCAAAAATTCAGTTTTTTGGATTTTTCATAAAAATACATAAATATAAAAAAATATTACTATTCACCATTAAAAAGAACTCAAAAAACTAAATAATTTAGTATTTTGAATTACTATTCTACGATTGCTGGTTTCGGAGAAAATTGAAGTTTTCATTTTGCGGTAAACGCAGTACGTTGTCCAATGTTATTCTTATGGAGAATAAAAAAATTACTATTTCTCTCTTATTTACTGATCAATTTCAATCAAACTTGATATGCTTGTCAAGTTAGCATTGACCAACAGAGGAAATTTGAAATATGTTGCCCCTTAATAACCCTGGGGGTAATAGGGGGCATTTCCCCTCTTAAAACCACGAGTGTAGCAATGGATTCTGTAGTGCCTCCAAAGCAGGGATTTGGGTGGATGTTTTTTAAAACAACTTGTTTACGAGATTTTCTGTACATTCGACCGTGCTTTTTATTCTATATTTAGTAAATAAAAAGTAATTTATCCATTAAAGTTGGGCTAAAAGGGAGAAAGTATGTGTCAGTTTCCTGATACCGTTTATTTTTAGTTGAATTCAATGGTATAGCTAAATATTCGATTTAAATAAAAATTACATGTGAAAACCCCAAAAAACCCATTTTGGGGGTACAAAACCCCCCAAAAACCCCCCTTCGGATGGTGCGATTCTTCTGGTTTTCAAACTCGTTCAAATAAATGCTACTTTACACATCTGTACCAAATTTCATCAAGATCAGACCTTTTTTACGAGAGTTATCATGCTTACGGACACATAAATAAATATATATATATATATATAAATATATATATATATATATATAAATATATATATATATATATAGAAAATTTGTACGAATGGTGTTTTTGGCATCCGGGGGCCTCAAAATGAAAAGTTATCATGGTCTCGGGCTTGTGTTACCATACCACGTACGGTAATAGCTTCTTCCCTATAGGGGAAATTCGTTAAAATAAAATGAAAATGCTAAATAAGGTAAAATGTATTAATTTTACATTTTATGATGGCATTACAAAATATATTACGTAAAGTTGGTGAAAAGAATTAGCAACACCTCGTTCGGGGTGAAAAAATTTCAGTACTTTGTGATGTAAATTTGGACTTGTTATAAACATCACAATGTCTTCAAACATCGATATCTTATTAGATTGGAATATGCATTTCTGAAGTACAATATATGATTGCCGCTGAATGTCAAAGACAGTCAAATAGCAGCAAAAAACAATAACCTTACAAATTGTGATTGTCACCCCGATCGGGGTGACATGGTAGCTAACGTGTTAACCAATTACTGTCGGATTCAAAATTATGGATACTCGAGTTTGACTTGCCACCAAAAATTAACCGATTGAGCTACAACAACGGTGGTTACATCAAAGTTGTCCTTGTCTTATTCTCCGTGTTTTGGTGTAGACAAAAATTTTAAATTTAGATTGTAACTAATTTTTATTGTGGGTAGAATCTAAAAAGTCCACGATTTTTGCCGTTTTTCTGGCAACTACGGACTTAAAAAATTCAAATTTCCAAAACGGATCAACTTATCGATTTAAAATTTTGATACGTCATAGATAGACATGTTTTTAGTTTATTTGTACAATTTTAGATTTTTAAACTTAATTTTATGAAAGCTGTTATCCATTTCGTAAAGTGATGTTTTCTCAGCACTCAAGAGAGCTAAAAACCTGTTTAATGGCTTGTTATGAAGCTCGTGATTTTTAATGCCTAATTTTTAAAGTACTTAAACCAAATCTACTTCAAAACGGTTTATTCAGAGTGATTATTAAGTAATAAATCAGTACGCGCACGAGGCTGGCTACCGCTGCGGCGTGTTGAAAAGAACGGAGTGCGACGTTGCCACGATAAGGGAGTTGGCGAGCGCTCCGCAATCTGCAACCAGTTTGTAAAGTGTTTGTCAAAAAAGTGTTATCTTTTTTTATTTACATTTCACCATTTCCTATCACCATTGTCACCTCTTGTCACCCAGCTTCTCCCCTTCACTCTTGAAAAAACAAATAGCACTTAAAATCATTCGCACTTCCTGCTCACTAAAATGTTCTCTGGGAGGCATCTCGTGGCTCTATGTGAACACAAGCTAAAGCGCTCACCAAATGACACAGGAGAAAGCGAACATTGCCACTCACCGCTTTGTAGCACTATAAATCATCTGTTTTTAATTAAACTATTTTTTTCTATTTTTCTAGCCTCTATTGCAATGGGGGTCAATTCTCCCCCCCCCCTGGTTTGGTAGTGTGTACATTTGCAAACGATTCATCCGCAACCTATTTAGAAAATTTTGCTTAAAATAATTAATAAACAGGACACAAATACTCATTTATTAAATTTCCTTGTAAGTTAATTGTACTGACCAAAGTACTTGTTTATTTCGTATTTTTCCCAGTTTTAACGGTGTTTTATGTTTTAAAAACTTTCTACAAAACTGTTAGATCTTTGGACTCCAACCCCCATATTTTCCCAGACATAGGTTACATCATCTTTTTTAAATGGTTTATCTGTCAGTTGGCAGAACTGTAACTGAATTAATTGACGGGTGTTCTTCTTTTTTGAAATATTGTGAGAAAGAGGAGGCAGTAACAAGGGGGGCGGCTTCCCCCACTTCAACTTTACTCGGAGGGGAAATCAACCAATCACAGTCCTTTGATAAGCTAGATCAATTTTGTTTTTAATATCTTCATTCTACCTGCTTTTACTGCTTTGTCATTAAAATCCAAAACATATCCAGGTAACAATTTACTTCCATCAATCCGATTAAGATCAACGATTCAGACACTAAAATTACCTAAAAATAAACGTATGTACCAACATATATTTATAATGAGTTTAGAGTTAAAGAAATGTGTACAAAACTGACTTTTACTTTTGTATATTATACACTAAATATAAATTTTACATATAGAACATATATACTTTATAATGAGAATAATTTCAAAATAAGTTAGCAGGCTTATAATTAAACCAAATTTGTTACAAAATATTTTTCAACTCCATGAATCACAGTAGAACCCCTCAAATCCGACCTCGGAACAACCGACTTTGTGTCATAATCCACTGAGCCTGCCATGACGGGTCACTAACCATCAGAGTAACCTGCAAGCCTCTGATGATATTACGAGTGTGTTTCGGCATTGTAGATGTGTGTATTTGTTCCACTGCAAAGTGTTATTTTTTTGTTTCTCTTAGGCCCGGTGCACACTCGCGATTTGTGGCGGCGGCGTGGCAGCGGCACGTTCTAGATACATTGGAGCAAATGAAGAATTGTCGAGCAGTGCACATCAACGGTTTGCGGTGCCGGCGCGGCGGCGGCAAAATCTTCGCCGCAGTTTTGTCCAGCCGCAGCCCCACTGCGCTGTCTGTCGGGGCTTAGAATCAAATGGAGCAGTGCACACTCGCGGCGGCGACGAGTTCGCCGCAGGCTTCGGACCACTCCAGTAGTGATGGAAAACTAATTCAACTCAGATGTTTTTATCAGTAAAATTCGGGAGCCCGTTATTTTTACATAACAACTGGTTTACTAAACTATAATAATCTTTTTAAACTAACTTTAACTATGTACTATCGTACAAAACTAAATTATATTATGGAATTTATAAGATGCATATAATAATAATAATTCAAATTATTTATTTTCTCGCATGCCCATTCTGTTCTTACACCTTTGCATAATTATCTCTGTACCTAAAGCTTTTTGAGAGAAAATACAATCGTAGTTTGCATGCATATTACATATTGTTTGTTTTACATTATTATTATTTTTGTAGAATTAAAACAATATTCTTGATCTTACTATTTAAATTATTTTATTCTGTCGGGCATAAACTAGAATTTTACATCCAGAGTAGTCTATCTATTGTACTGAGAGGAAGTGTGACGCTACCCTGAAATCCCTAAGGGAACTTGCGCTTGCTACCTGTTGAAATCCTGTGACGCTACCATGTTATCCTTAAGGGAACTTGCGTTCTGCTTTTTTTTGTTTTTCATTTAATAATCAGCTGCGCTATTTAAATAAATATGTAGCACAACAGCAAGAACTGATGATTCATAGATAAATAAATATTACTGACTACTGGAATGGTTACACCCTTCTCTTAACTTCTTCTCCGTTTTAACTCAACATAAAAAATCTGTTTGTGAGGGGGGGAAGAGGGGCGGGGAGATGATAAGGTGGAGAATTTTCAGGCATAAATAAAAAGGCCTTCTGCCCTCCGTTTTAACTCCACGTTAAAAAAATACCTGGAGGTGAGGATGGGGGAAGGGGAGCAAGAGGGAGGGAGAGATGGACCCACTAGATGTTAAACTTGTTTTCATATATATTCGTCGACTTTATATTCAAAATATATTTGATCGAAATTCGACCATTGGGCGGTCTCTAGTTTGTATTAAACATGCCAGCAATAAATAAATACCTTATCATAACAACAAAAACAAAGTTTACAATAAATAAATAAATATTGTAATCTAATAATAACACTGATTGAATATTCAATTAAGTACAGTATTTACTTTAGATTCATATGATTATATTTTGAGAAACAAATTAAATATCGAGTTGGAAAACGTATCAATTTTTTAAAATTTGTATTATTTATCTTCAAGAATCAAGAATACTTTATTGTAACACGACTATATAAATACAGAATTGACAATCGTCACAAATACAAACTTAATTAGCTAAAATAACAGACTACTAAAAATTCATAATACATTTCCAACTAAACATCCCTTCTTTCAGATATATAATCTTTAACACTGTAGTACTCTTTTTCAATCAAGTATTTTTTTAGTCTATATCTCAATTTTGCAACATCCACCTGAGTTTTCAGGATTTGGGGGAGAACATTAAAAAGCTTAATGGCAGAATAGTAAGTTTGGTTTTGAAAGAAAGTTGTGTTGTGTCGGGGAATATGGATTAGGTTAGTGTTGCGGAAATTATATCTATTGGCAATGCGTTGAGGAAAAACGTGTTTGTTTTTAACCAGAAATGAAAGGCACTCTAAAATGTAAATCGATGGAAATGTTAGCAAGTTGTGTGCCGAAAACACACCTCTGCATGATGCGTATCGGTCCATACCATAAATCAGTCTTATGGCTTTTTTCTGCAGTGAAAATATTTTCTTAGTTCTAGAAGACTCAAATCCCCATACTGCGACCCCGTATGAAATATGAGGAAATGTTACCAAAGTTGTTGTTATAGAGTAACAGATTTATTATTACCATTGATTATTCACATTATGTAATCAATGCTAATACTACATAGTCGCCGCTGCCGCGCCGCCGCCGCTGATGTGCAATACCTTTCTTGTCGCCGCACGCCGCAGCGGCGCCGCCGCAAACCGCTGATGTGCACCGGGCCTTACCCTCATATTGTTCCTCTGATTATCAGATCTTTTTCATGTTTCGTCCATGGTTTGGACCCAAAGGCTACAGATGTGAGGGTATTATTTAAAATGTTGAAAGTGATTAATCCGAATAATAAGAATTAGGGATGAGTCGACACAGAAATTTATCGATTCTCGATACCGATACCATCAATATCTACGATTATTCAGTACCTATAGTTATTAAAACTATTGTTAAAAACACTTACAAATTTATAATACCATTTAAAATTATTTAGGAGTATTTTGTAGTTAATAATCAAACAAATTTTTCAATGCAATTTTTTACACAATTTAATGTTAATTTCACTAGTATGCTATAGTAATGTAGAAAAACAAACACTATTAATTATAAATTCATAACAGGGAAAAACTTGATGTAAGATAATGACTCAAAGAAATAATGGTGGTCAGCAGACTGGTTTATTGAATTCAACCAGACACCTCCCCTCCCATCACTCTTCCTTCCTTCAAGGTAAAATTTTTGCCGCCGACCCAAACACTCCTCGTGCGTTCTGTAGAGCGGGTAAACGGCGGGAGTATCTCTTCCCGTGCACTTCGTAGCGCAGGTAAACGGGGTATTGATGGTATCGGTATCGACATTGAACGAATGAATCTCGATACCGATACCAATGTCCAAGAATCGGTGGTATCGAGAATCGGTATCGAGAATCGACTCATCCTTAATAAGAATCATACAAGTATAATGAAGTGAAGGCTTTTTAGGGAACATATCATTTTTACTCCCTAGGTCAATCAGACAGCGGCTCGCAGAATTCACAAGGTCTCTCATGGGGGTCCACATGAAATTTTCAACACGAAAAAACAATAGGACCCACATTCAAAAGAAAGTATGTTTTGAACAAAGGATATTACATTTTGAAAAGGTTATTTTACAATAAACGAGTCATAGCAAAAATGCAATGCAGGTAACAAGTGCAATACCCCCGTAGCAGCAAACCTGCGTACTCAGCGAATTTCCAATGCATATATATGTATCTTAATACCACATAAAGCCACATAACAAGTTTCATGAATATACATTCATAAATAAACGATTTATGACATTTTAATTATTCTCCATAAGAATAAAATGGCGGCTGAGTATGCAGGATTGCTGAAGGAAGGAAAACAAAATACCCCCGTAGCAGCAAACCTGCGTACTTAGCGAATTTCCAATGCATATATATTAATCTTAATGCCACATAAAGCTACATACCAATTTTCATCAATATACATTCATAAATAAACAATTTATGTCATTTTAATTATTCTCCATAAGAATAACATGGCGGCTGAGTATGCAGGTTTGCTGAAGCAAGGAACACGAAAAAATGGGGTTTTATGCTAATATCAATATAACTCAACTAGGTGAAGTTACTTACCAAATTTCATTAATTTATTTCATAATTAAGGGAGATAACACGTTACTTATTCTCCATAAGAATAACACTCCGGGGCTGAGTACGCAGGTTTGCTGCTACGGGAGCCTTTGTCAAAAAATTGTTTTTTTGAGGAAATATCAATGGTCCACAACCAGATAAAGCCGTATACCAAGTTTCGTCAGTATATGTTCATAAATAAGCGAGATATAAAATTTTTATTTTCCTCCATAAGAATAACATTAGACAACGTACTGTGTTTAGCATTTTCAATATCTCGGTAACCAATTGACGTAGAGAAATGATCAAAATACCAAATTGTGTGTTTTTTTAAGCTGAATCCAATGGGAAAAAATAAAATTTGACTATTTCCAAAATTATATGTAAAAAATTCAAAAAACCCATTTTTGGGGTACAAAACCCCCCCAAAATACCCCTTCGGATAGAGCGATCTAGCTGGTTTTCGAACTTAAAGTCATAAATGTTGCTTTACACGTTTATACCAAATTTCATCAAAATCGGATAATTTTTACGAGAGTTATCGTGCTCACGGACACATATTTAACATATATATGTATATATATATATATATATATATATATATATATATATATATATATATAGATATATATATATATATATATACAGTTTCGAACGAATGGTGTTTTTGGGGTCTGGGGACCTCAAAACGAAAAGTTATCATGGTCCCGGGCCTAGGTCTTACCATGCCGACTACGGTAATAGCTTCTTCCCTATAGGGGAAATTCGCTAAAATGGGGTTTTATAAAATATCAATATAACTCATTTAGGTAAAGCCACATACCAAATGTCATTAATTTATTTTCATAATTAAGGGAGATAACACGTTACTTATTCTCCATAAGAATAACATGGGGCTGAGTACGCAGGTTTGCTGCTACGGGAGCCTTTGGCAAAAATTGTTTTTTTGAGCAAATATCAATGGTCCACAACCAGATGAAGCCGTATACCAAGTTTTGTCAGTATACGTTCATAAATAAGCGAGATATAAAATTTTTCTTTTCCTCCATAAGAATAACATTAGCCAACATACTGTGTTTAGCACTTTCAATATCTCGGTAACCAATTGACGTAGAGAAATGATCAAAATACTAAATTGTGTGTTTTTTTAAGCTGAATCCAATGGTAAAAACTAAAATTTGACTATTTCCAAAATTATATGTAACAAATTCAAAAAACCCATTTTTGGGGTACAAAACCCCCCCAAAATACCCCTTCGGATAAAGCGATCTGGCTGGTTTTCGAACTTAAAGTCATAAATGTTGCTTTACACGTTTATACCAAATTTCATCAAAATCGGATAATTTTTACGAGAGTTATCGTGCTCACGGACACACATATATATATATATATATATATATATATATCATCAGTTATATATATATATATATATATATATATATATACACTTTCGAATGAATGGTGTTTTTGGGGTCTGGGGACCTCAAAACGAAAAGTTATCATGGTCCCGGGCCTAGGTCTTACCATGCCGACTATGGTAATAGCTTCTTCCCTATAGGGAAAATTCGCTAAAATTAAACTTTTAAATGCTAACATAAAATATTTGGACACAGGTAAATTATACAATGACAAAAATACTTCAGACCTATATAAAACTATAATTAATTAACAACACTTGCTGAGCATAAAATATAAATTCAGTTGTGAAGGTGTTAGGACAAAAATATCACAGGGAAATCATATTTAAATTCACACATTCGTACAAACTCATGCATGAGAGTTTTGAAGTTTAAAAAACTGCATTCAAGAAATATTGAACATCATTGCATTCCTAAACCATCATGATATTACCTAAATGGATATCAACAATTTCTGAATACAGATAAATGCTCAAGAATTTAATGTTTGTAAGAATCCTGAACAATCTGAAATATCAATCTGGAACCCAATAAAAATCCAATGGTAGATTTTATTGTTGATTATTGCGCTACCGCTAGGACTGATAACACAATAGTAAAACAAAAAAATATTTCAAGGAAACATCTAACACACCTATGAAATGTGCACTGCAAAAGTTAATATCTCAAAAATAAATATATAAGTAATCTTCAAATGCACCTCATTAAGAATAAAAAAGTACCATATATAAAAACTACTTCTAACCCTAATCCTGAACATTACTGCCAGTCTTATAAATTCTCCCCTCCACAAAATCCCCTCTAGCTGCTGGGGTCAAAGTGGGGGAACAAGTTGAAGATGGTCTCTGGAATGTGCTCGGTGATGGCCGACAACGGGAGCCCCGCGATGTCCGCGAAGATCACCAGGAAGTGGAGGCTGGTGACCACCTCCGGGGGGAACTCGGACTTGCTCGGACCTCTGCACACAACATCAAATAAAATATAAAAAAATTTATTTACAAAACTTCCAAAATTTATAATGGTGTCAATACTGATTCACAACAGTAGTTTGACTCCATTGTAAGAACTCGTCCAGAGAGTAGAAGGGGTTCTTCACCAACCAGTTGCTGAGGGCTGTCTTCAGTTTCTTCCCCGTTTGGCTTTTAATGTCTTCAGAAAGCAGATTACAGTTTCCTACTGATGTATGTTGGCTTCTTCTCGTACAATGTGCTGTGGTGAAGTGGTACCTGGATGCATGTCTGTTACTATGACGGTAGATGTCTGTTCCTTTTTGTAGGGCTTCCTATCCACATATAGAATCACCTCCCTGATGTAAAGTGCAAGAACTGTCATAAAATTTAGTTGTGTAAATGCTTCCCTCCAGTCGAGGCCTTTCATAAGTTGGATAGCTCTCTTTTGAAGACGTAAGATATGATTGAGGTTTCCTACTGAAGTTCCTCCGCAGTCTCCAGGCTGAATGTTAAGTGCAACTCAAGCAGAGCATGGTAGGCAATCTTTGTTGCACCTTCATCATGTGAGAGCTTTCCTCTCTTCAGAGCATTTAAGCTGGGGTTGAGTTTGCTGGACAGAGTGTCTATGTGATAGCTTTATGAAATTTTTCCTTCAATTGTAATGCCAAGGAATTTGATATGGACTTCAACCTTCATGCCAGGTACTCCGGGCTGGATTAGGGGGTTTGCTGCCCCTGTGCAAAAGAAACTCTACTGCCACAACCAGCTCCATATAGTTTTATTTTTGGTGTGAACTATAATGTATAATAACTTATTTAATTAGCTAAACTAAAAAATAGTTGTTTTTTATTGTCAAGGAGTCACTTACGTCACAGTGGCTTCGATGTGTGACTTTATATATTGCGCCATGTAGACCAGGAATTGGCCACGGATCTCTGGATGGAACTGCCGGAACAATGTCTGCAGTCCGATGACAAAAGGCATTCCGTCCAACGGATCACCAGTCTTCTTCCATATCAGGGTGCCTGGAAACGGAATTGTCAGTTTGTTAAAATTACTTTGAGAACAAAAAAAACTGTTGATAGGTCGCATTGAGAGAACATGGACAGTAAGACACTGGGTTCATCAGTTTCACATAATTTGTATTTATTGGCTTTTAGTGGAGGGAGATGTTTATTACAGAGTTCTCTTCGCCTCAGTCCTACCAATTTTTGTTTTCAGATAGGTGGACCTACAGTTGAAGATTGGTTCCGAACCAGTGGGATAATTAAATAAATAAAATAGTCTTTTATTTGGAGCATTTTTCATGAACATGTACATGGTCTTCTAAACAACTCCAGTCACATATAACCGGTTTTACAAAGTGATTTACAACAAAAATAATCTAATAGTATTAATAATATTCTACCATATTGGCATATTACATAATTACATGACTTAAAACAGTTAAAAGTAACAAAATTTATCTGGCCAAAAACCAAGTCTTTTAAATCTGTCCACTTAATAACACATTGTGCAATATTTTTTTAAAAGTCTTTTGACTGACCAACTCATGGGCGATACTGGATGTCAGAGAGTTAAGGAGCTTTGAGGCAAAGTAAGAAAACCCCTACAAGCGGAATCACAGCGCACAAGAGGCATCTCAAGCATGTTGTCCTGCCTGGTACACTGGGAACGCATTTCAGAAAGGGTTCTGAGCCTTTCTCTCAAATATTGCGGTCTCTCCTCAGTCAGGACTTTACGAATGAGAAAAGAAGTGCGGAGAAAGCATAAGTCAGCCATCGGCACTAAGCCAAGGGTTTTCCGCTCAAGTGAAATGTGGACAAATTTCCTCATCGACAAACGTACCTGACACACGTTTTGCACTCTCTGAAACCAGTCCATGTCACCTAGAGATACAACATTGCCATTTACCGGAGGACAATACTCAAGTACAGAGAGCACCAAAGCCTGCACAAGCCGAAGCTTAGCAGGTGCGGGGAACAAGTGCCGATGCCTGTACAACATTCTCAAACGGGTCCACAGCTCTCTGACATACAATGCTTAGATGTTCAGAGAAGTAAAGTTAGGCATCAAACTGAAGTCCAAGAGGTTTGGGAAGATTACACTCGTTCAGTAGAATACCACCATAGTACACACCAAGGTGTGGGGACTGCAGAACCTGGATGCGGCATTATCACATTGCTCATATCCAAAAAATTAAAATTAAAATATATGTTTAGTTCATTTGGGTATTGTATGGAGTTAATTAACTTCAGTATCCCCTTCAAAATCTATGTATGTTCCATTATCCGGCACGGCCGTGGTCCGGAAAGTGCCAGTTACAAGAGCGTCCACCATAAACTACCAAGTACAAACTTACCGAGTGTCTTGGAATACTGAAGTCGGCCCAACTGAGCGATGACGAACAGGAACGTGAACAGTGAGAAAAACTGGAGGTTCTTAGTTGTGATGTAAATCTTGGCGAACGGATTCCCAATCCCGGCCCAGTCCAGGTAAGTGGAGATCTGCAAAATGGAGCAGAGACACTGCAGGGTCTAAACAATTACTGACTGCGTTGCTGCAGATGCATTATGGAGTAATAATATCGATGGGAGATTCCTGATTGAGGAAAGGTCTGTTTCACTGGAGAAATGTTGTACAGATATCTCTTTTGCATAACCACAGAAGACCGACAGCAACATAAATTCCCAACCGTAGAGAATAATGTCATTCAGTGCACACAAATTGGTTTGATTAATTTTGGATGTTATGTTTAAATAATTTGGTTGTTATGTCTTAACATTCCCTGAAAAAATCAACAACCTCACAAAACAGCTCCCAAACAGATATAAGCAGATTAGAAAATAAAATTTCAGGTGTTTTAGGACGAAAATTTTAGGGTAAGTAAGGAAAGCAGGGTATCAGGGTAGCAGGGACGTACAGGCTGTATGGGGACACGGAAAACTATAGTCAATCAACAAGCAAACATAAAAAAAAACCTTACTTAACTGCCATGGTGAGCTGCATGTTACAGTTCTCTGCTTATTACACGAGTCTTGTTTAGTTTTTCTGTGTGACTGGCATTTAAACATTGTCAATGTTTTTACAGTTCTTGCGGAGATTTTTTTGAGATTTCCATCCAGTATTGGCTAAATTGGCTAAGTATTATTATTTTATAAGTAATAACTATCAGTCTCCCCAGCCGAAAACAAAGTAAGTTTTCAAATTCCCCAGACACCATGAAACTTGTTTTAGCGAATTTCTCCTATAGGGAAGAAACTATTACCGTAGGTCTCATGGTAGGACTTATGCCCGAGACCATGATAACTTTTTGTTTTGAGGTCTCCAGATGCCGAAAATACTATTCGTTCAAATTTATATATATGTATAGATATATATATATATATATTTATATAAATATCTGTATATGTGTCCGTTGATGCAATAACTTGAGTAAAAACCGTCCGATTTCAATGAAATTTGGCTCAAATGTGTAAAGTGACATTCATGACTTAAAGTTCGAAAACCAGAAAAATTGGACCATGGGAAAGGGGGTTTATGGGGTTTCAAAATTTTTCAAAAATCAGTTGTTTGCCCTTTTTACTATGACATTTTTAAAACCCACAATTTTTGTTTTGAACATTTTTTAGAGCTTAAAAAACAAATAATATGGTATTTTGAATCATTAACCTAGGTCAGTGATTCCCAAACTTTTTTAGCCTGCGGCACTATTAAAAAAAGACAAATAGCCGCGGCACACCTAATCTAACCTAATTTCTAGGAAAAGTAAACAAAACATTACATTGAAAAAGTAACTCAATTTATTCGAACTTATTGAACAAGCCTGTCCTAGTCAAATACAGTAAATGTAGAGCTCATAATATCAAACAAAATACTTCTTGCTTTCTATTACAAAAGTTCTTTAGTAATGTGACACATGGGCTTGATTTTTTTTCAGTAACTCCATTTTTTGAGGCTGTACAACTGACAAGGCCAATCTCATGTCGTGCTCTACTGATTGAAGCTGTGACCTGTTCTTCGTTTTTATTTGGTTCATAGCCGAAAAAGCTGCCTCACAAATGTAGGACGTTGAAAACGGCAACAATGCTGTCATTGCCTTTTTACTTACTGCAGGATGCTCGTTCATCAAAGGCAGCCAAAAAGCTGCTATGTCAGGGTTTATCTTCTTTTTTAGTTTTTTTTACTTTTCCTCTGCATCTTTTATACTCCATCTTTTTGGAGTTTTTTATACTCCATCATTAGGCCACGGTAATTTTTTATATCGCTCAATTCCTCCTCTTCGGTTGTACTTAGGCCTACATTGTCATCCATATCAATAAAGGGGTTCCTCACCCAATCAAATGCAGATGTGTCAAGCGATGGAAAATATTTTTTAATGTTTTCACTTAAGAGTTCCAAACATTTCACAATCATGTCACGAATAGTTTGGTCCATGTTGCACTTTTCTGTCAGTTCGAACATTTCATAGGAATTCTCTTTCAAAATTTGTTTCTTCCAAATTAAGAGCTTATCTTTGAACGATGTTATTTTGTCACTAGAAGTGAGTAAATTTTCACATTTTCCCTGCATACCTTTGTTAAGTACATACAACTTTTGGAATATGTCTGCAAGAAAAGCTAACTTGGTGCACCAAGTGTCGTCACTAAGTAAATCCGCATAGTCTGATCCTTCACAAGTAAAAAACGTTAGCAACTCTTCTCTCAATTCATAAAATCTGTTCAGAACTCGTCCGCGAGACAGCCATCTTACCTCAGTATGAAGAAGGAGCTGTGTGTGATCAGAATCCATAGCAGTACACATATTTTTGAACACCCTGCACTTCAGTGGTCTACTTTTAATGTAGTTTACCATTTTTACAACTTGGTTGAATACTTCTTTCATTCCAAGATTCAAAGATTTGGCAACCAGCGCCTCTCTATGTAGGAAACAATGTGTAAAAACTATATCTGGGTTTTTCCGTTTTGCCAAAGCAAGAAATCCCGTCAAGTGGCCAGCCACGGATGGACACCCATCAATGCAGACACTTAAACAGGACTGCCATGATATTTTTGAATCTTCAAAGTACTTATCAACTAAATTAATAATGTCTTGTCCTTTTGTTGTCTCAAGGAGATCTTTACAAAAAAGCATTTGTTCAATAATATAGTTGTCATCAATAAATCGCACAAAAGTGACCACTTGTGGTTTTCCTGATATTTCAGTTGACTCATCTAACTGCAATGCAAACATATCAACTGATTTAAGTTTATCAACAACTTGGACTTCTATGTCTTCACTCATTTCTTTGATTCTACGAGAAATTGTGTTATTGGACATTGGTATTTTTTTAATTTGTGCCTCAAAATCATCGCCAAACATAATTTTGGCAACTTCATAGCAAGCTGGCATAACTAACGTCTCTGCGGAAGTATGAGACTTCATATTTTTAGCCACAAGCTCAGCAACTGCATAGCTAGCTTCTTGTGCTTTTCCGGCTATTGTCTTTTGTCTAGTAAAAACTTTAGCCTGGTTTGTCTCCCCAGATACTATTCTTTTAAAATATTCCAGAGGCTTGCCAACTGCAAATTTATGTTTAGTAGTAAGATGACGTTTAAGCTTACTTGGGACCATAGCTTCATTTGATAGCCGTTCTCCGCAGATAACACACTGAAGTATACAAATCCCTTCATTCGCTGTTGAAACAAAACCAAAAGACAAATAATTTTCATGATACTTCCTTGCACTCAACTTTGAATCGCTTTTTGAGGTTGAGGTTGCCGGTAGTTCACACTTTTGTGTAGGTTGTTTGGTAACACTAACATTTTTACTGTGTTTCTCTGAATGAACTAAAACTGAGTCTACTTCACTAACTGTTTCACTTAGTTTAACATTTTTACTGTGTTTCTCCGAATGAACTAAAACTGAGTCTACTTCCCTAACTGTTTCACTTAGTTTAGGTTTTTTTACCACAAACTTGTCCATTTAAAAAAAGTAAAATGTCGTCAATAAAAGCACACGCTACCACCGATCGAGTAATCCAGACCGATGAAGGAGCGGAAACTAAC
Source organism: Allygus modestus (assembly GCA_963675035.1). NCBI lineage: Eukaryota > Metazoa > Arthropoda > Insecta > Hemiptera > Cicadellidae > Allygus > Allygus modestus. The sequence goes on along the minus strand of OY776115.1, from coordinate 27,776,226 downwards.
TGGTTGCAACGTGTACCCATGAGTCATCAACCCAACTGAGCGCTAGTCGGTCTGACGAATCGCAAAACAGCGCCGGTGATGGTGCTGCGATAACCTGAGAGTGGACGTAGTTCACTGAAACGCCCGCAGGTAGCAGCACTGCCTTAGTCATCTATTCTGCTAGGGGCGCTAGGCCGTTAGGCATTTTTTTGTATGCAACTATTTTGGTTTAAAGTTGACTTATTTTCCCTTGTCCCACGGCACATCTAGCCGGCCTCGCGGGTCACTGGTGTGCCACGGCACACAGTTTGGGACTCTCTGACCTAGGTTAAGTGGTTGCGGAGAAAATCCAAAAAACCTGTTCAAAAAATCTTCCATGTTAATCTTACGGGAAAATAGTGTTTAGCTTTTTCTCAATTAATTTTACTGTAAACTTCACATTTGCTTTTACCAATCAATCAGTTTACCTCTACAAAACAATCATTTTGGTGTTTAAATTGTAATTCTACATCCAACTGTTGCCGAGATATTCAAAGTGCTAAACACTGTACGTTGTCCAATGTTATCCTTATGGACAATATTTAAATTTTGATATTTTGATTATTTATGAACGTATATTGACAAAACTTGATATGTGGCTTCACTTAGTACTGGTATACTGATATTTGCACAGCAAATTGATTTTTTGTTCATTATCCCCTTTTAAAATAACCCATCTGTCATTGCCTCCTTTCATATGAGTTAAAAATAGATTTTAGGCTTATTTTTCTTTATTTCACTCACTTATTTTAATTTTGTTAAACATTGGTTAGCGGCTTAAATGGCGGGAGTAGTGATGGCATGTTCAAATATTTGGGGTAAACGGCGGGTCAACTGCTCGACTCAAATTTTCGAGTAGTCTCTAATACTCGCTCGGCCTTCGAGTATTAGAAAATACTCGACAGGTACTCGAAAACTCAAATACTTACCCACCCCTAGATATGTTTAAGATCTGAGACGCGAGGAGCATATAACGCCTTACTACGTTGAGTCATGAATATTGAAACTAAATGACCAGAGATCAATTAAAATTCTGTCGTTGACTTTTTCAATCTTAAAGACTGGTTTTCCAAAATGTTTTGAAAATGACTTCAAATGTGTGTCTCAAGGTAGTTTAAGAAGCTCTCGTTCTGCTTTGTCCACATTACGAATGCCTCAACATAGGACCGCAGTCTACGATAGGGCTTTTGTTGTCACTGTTCGTCATCTGTGGAATGACTTGCCCAGTTCCATCAAATCCCTAGATAGCCATCCCCGGTTTGTCGCGGCACTGAAAAAGTCATAATATGAGCGGATGTCCTTGGCCGGTGTGTTCTAGGGGATTTTCGTGGGTGGAATCACTGATGGGTGTGTGTTAGAGAGAATGAGTAAAATGATTTACTTTTTCCTGTTAAAAACGTAGTTTTAAGCTTTATTATTACTGATTATGCTGTAGATATGAGCATCTCCATTTCCATCTCCATTTGTATGAAGGTTAAGTGTAAGAAAAGACAATGTGGCCCTAACTTTGCCTGTTAAAATAAAGAATTTTTAATTTTCATTTCATCCTTAACAACAAAAGCTACAAATGGAATGGTCACTCACATGCATAGATCTTTGTCGTTAGCTATACTCACCGCTTATTTCAATGCTAACATTTCCACAAATGTTGATATTTTAACCATAGAAACAATAGTAATTTTGAAAAGGGTGGTAGTTGTCAAATCATAAGAAAATTTTCAAATTAGTTTTATAGTTTCTTTTAAACAAACATGAACACTTGGTGTGCTGCACAATCAGTATAACTTTGGCTAACGCTAACGCTACTATCATACAGCTTACATCTACTGCTGCATGACTCGTGTTACCTCTAGCAACAGCTGACTGTCCTCCCGAGGGTAGGGCTTGGCGGCCGGGTCCTTGTAATGCTCTCGTATCTCGTTCAACAGCACCCTAAACATCCGATGAATTAAAAGAGTCTAAATAATTCAAATGGCACACTACGGTATGCAGGCCTGGAAAACTGATAAAACTTCAAATAAAATATTTTTGCCAATTGAGAGAAAATACATTGAGGTATGGGATGGAAAAGCAGTCCTATATAGTTAGTTACTGAGTTGAATAAAAACCACAATCCTTGCTGTTGGTTGCCAAAACTAATTGATTTCACAACTTTTTTATCATCCTATAGATAAGTTTGCCTACCATGACAAGCTCCTGATATTTAGCATATTAATGTTTGTCATGGCTCCGACATGTATCAAAATTCAAACAATTACTATTCAATTAATTAACGAAGATTTTCCACAAGGATATTCCATCTTCTCCACTCACTACGCAAACCACTGCTGATGTGCACCACTGACAAGATGTGAAAATTCATAGAACATTCTATATACTTACAGTGAAATCAATATACAGTACCCATTAACCACACTAACTTTTGAAATAAGAATTTGTAAAAGTTATCAGTTGTTTTTGTTGCTGTAAATTATATTGACGAAATAGTCTATCCTTTCATCTTTTCTCCAATAGTAAGTTTTATCCCCAACTATATTAGGAATATTGAAGTTGTTCCAATCCTAAATCAATTCCAGTAGCTGGATTCTATAGTAAACTAAAAAACTCAAAAATCAAGTTAATAAGTAAGAGTATTGCCATCAACCTACTGATTCATATTTTCTAGCGTAGACGAGAGGTTTTTGGATTCAAACTTGCAGCTGGTCCGGAGCTCGAAGAATATGTGTCTCCTGATGAGCTGCAGTTGTCCCACCTTGAGTACCGTGTCCAACACCTGAGGCCACACCTTGGCTGCCCGGCCGGTCCACTGGGGGTATGCCCGGCCTGGGTTGGCTGCGGAATGGACAATGTGTAGTGTTTGAACAATGAAGATGTGTCTCCTGATGAACTGCAGTTGCCCCACCTTGAGTACCGTGTCCAACACCTGAGGCCACACCTTGGCTGCCCGGCCGGTCCACTGGGGGTATGCCCGGCCTGGGTTGGCTGCGGAATGGACAGTGTGTAGTGTTAGAACAATGAAGATGTGTCTCCTGATGAGCTGCAGTTGCCCCACCTTGAGTACTGAGGCCACACCTTGGCTGCCCGGCCGGTCCACTGGGGGTATGCCCGGCCTGGGTTGGCTGCGGAATGGGCAATGTGTAGTGTTAGAACAATGAAGATGTGTCTCCTGATGAGCTGCAGTTGCTCCACCTTGAGTACTGTGTCCAACACCTCAGGCCACACCTTGGCTGCGCGGCCCGTCCACTGGGGGTATGCCCGGCCTGGGTTGGCTGCGGAAAGGGCAATGTGTAGTGTTAGAACAATGAAGATGTGTCTCCTGATGAGCTGCAGTTGCTCCACCTTGAGTACTGTGTCCAACACCTCAGGCCACACCTTGGCTGCGCGGCCCGTCCACTGGGGGTATGCCCGGCCTGGGTTGGCTGCGGAATGGGCAATGTGTAGTGTTAGAACAATGAAGATGTGCCTCCTGATGAGCTGCAGTTGCCCCCACCTTGAGTACTGAGGCCACACCTAGGCTGCCCGGCCGGTCCACTGGGGGTATGCCCGGCCTGGGTTGGCTGCGGAATGGGCAATGTGTAGTGTTAGAACAATGAAGATGTGTCTCCTGATGAGCTGCAGTTGCTCCACCTTGAGTACTGTGTCCAACACCTCAGGCCACACCTTGGCTGCGCGGCCCGTCCACTGGGGGTATGCCCGGCCTGGGTTGGCTGCGGAATGGGCAATGTGTAGTGTTAGAACAATGAAGATGTGCCTCCTGATGAGCTGCAGTTGCCCCCACCTTGAGTACTGAGGCCACACCTTGGCTGCCCAGCCGGTCCACTGGGGGTATGCCCGGCCTGGGTTGGCTGCGGAGTGGACAATGTGCAGTGTTAGAACAATGAAGATGTGTATCCTGATGAGCTGCAGTTGCCCCCACCTTGAGTACTGAGGCCACACCTTGGCTGCCCGGCCGGTCCACTGGGGGTATGCCCGGCCTGGGTTGGCTGCGGAATGGACAATGTGCAGCAGTGTTAGAACAATAAAGATGTGTCTCCTGATGAGCTGCAGTTGCCCCACCTTGAGTACTGAGGCCACACCTTGGCTGCCCGGCCGGTCCACTGGGGGTATGCCCAGCCTGGGTTGGCTGCGGAATGGACAATGTGCAGTGTTAGAACAATGAAGATGTGTCTCCTGATGAGCTGCAGTTGCCCCACCTTGAGTACTGCGTCTAACACCTGAGGCCACACCTTGGCTGCCCTGCCTGTCCACTGGGGGTATGCCCGGCCTGGGTTGGCTGAAGAATGGGCAATGTGTAGTGTTAGAACAATGAAGATGTGCCTCCTGATGAGCTGCAGTTGCCCCCACCTTGAGTACCGTGTCCAACACCTGAGGCCACACCTTGGCTGCCCTGCCTGTCCACTGGGGGTATGCCCAGCCTGGGTTGGCTGAAGAATGGACAATGTGCAGTGTTAGAACAATGAAGATGTGTCTCCTGATGAGCTGCAGTTGCCCCACCTTGAGTACTGCGTCCAACACCTGAGGCCACACCTTGGCTGCCCTGCCTGTCCACTGGGGGAATGCCCGGCCTGGGTTGGCTGAAGAATGGACAATGTGCAGTGTTAGAACAATGAAGATGTGTCTCCTGATGAGCTGCAGTTGCCCCACCTTGAGTACCGTGTCCAACACCTGAGGCCACACCTTGGCTGCCCGGCCCGTCCACTGGGGGTATGCCCGGCCTGGGTTGGCTGCGGAATGGACAATGTGCAGTGTTAGAACAATGAAGATGTGCCTCCTGATGAGCTGCAGTTGCCCCCACCTTGAGTACCGTGTCCAACACCTGAGGCCACACCTTGGCTGCCCTGCCTGTCCACTGGGGGTATGCCCGGCCTTGGTTGGCTGAAGAATGGACAATGTGCAGTGTTAGAACAATGAAGATGTGTCTCCTGATGAGCTGCAGCTGCCCCACCTTGAGTACTGTGTCCAACATCTGAGGCCACACCTTGGCTGCCCTGCCTGTCCACTGGGGGTATGCCCGGCCTGGGTTGGCTGAAGAATGGACAATGTGCAGTGTTAGAACAATGAAGATGTGTCGCCTGATGAGCTGCAGTTGCCCCACCTTGAGTACCGTGTCCAACACCTGAGGCCACACCTTGGCTGCCCTGCCTGTCCACTGGGGGTATGCCCGGCCTGGGTTGGCTGAAGAGTGGGCAATGTGTAGTGTTAGAACAATGAAGATGTGCCTCCTGATGAACTGCAGTTGCCCCCACCTTGAGTACTGTGTCCAACACCTGAAGCCACACCTTGGCTGCCCGGCCCGTCCACTGGGGGTATGCCCGGCCTGGGTTGGCTGCGGAATGGACAATGTGCAGTGTTAGAACAATGAAGATGTGTCTTCTGATGAGCTGCAGTTGCCCCATCTTGAGTACTGTGTCCAACACCTCAGGACACACCTTGGCTGCGCGGCCCGTCCACTGGGGGTATGCCCGGCCTGGGTTGGCTGCGGAATGGGCAATGTGTAGTGTTAGAACAATGAAGGATGTGTCTCCTAATAAGCTGCAGTTGCCCCACCTTGAGTACTGAGGCCACACCTTGGCTGCCCGGCCGGTCCACTGGGGGTATGCCCAGCCTGGGTTGGCTGCGGAATGGGCAATGTGCAGTGTTAGAACAATGAAGATGTGTCTCCTGATGAGCTGCAGTTGCCCCACCTTGAGTACTGTGTCCAACACCTCAGGCCACACCTTGGCTGCGCGGCCCGTCCACTGGGGGTATGCCCGGCCTGGGTTGGCTGCGGAATGGGCAATGCGTAGTGTTAGAACAATGAAGATGTGTCTCCTGATGAGCTGCAGTTGCTCCACCTTGAGTACTGTGTCCAACACCTCAGGCCACACCTTGGCTGCGCGGCCCGGCCACTGGGGGTATGCCCGGCCTGGGTTGGCTGCGGAATGGACAATGTGCAGTGTTAGAACAATGAAGATGTGTCTCCTGATGAGCTGCAGTTGCCCCACCTTGAGTACTGTGTCCAACACCTTAGGCCACACCTTAGGCCACACCTTGGCTGCGCGGCCCGTCCACTGGGGGTATGCCCGGCCTGGATTGGCTGAAGAATGGGCAATGTGTAGTGTTAGAACAATGAAGATGTGTCTCGTGATGAGCTGCAGTTGCTCCACCTTGAGTACTGTGTCCAACACCTCAGGCCACACCTTGGCTGCGCGGCCCGTCCACTGGGGGTATGCCCGGCCTGGGTTGGCTGCGGAATGGACAATGTGCAGTGTTAGAACAATGAAGATGTGTCTCCTGATGAGCTGCAGTTGCCCCACCTTGAGTACTGTGTCCAACACCTTAGGCCACACCTTGGCTGCGCGGCCCGTCCACTGGGGGTATGCCCGGCCTGGATTGGCTGAAGAATGGGCAATGTGTAGTGTTAGAACAATGAAGATGTGTCTCCTGATGAGCTGCAGTTGCCCCACCTTGAGTACTGTGTCCAACACCTTAGGCCACACCTTGGCTGCGCGGCCCGTCCACTGGGGGTATGCCCGGCCTGGGTTGGCTGAAGAATGGGCAATGTGCAGTGTTAGAACAATGAAGATGTGTCTCCTGATGAGCTGCAGTTGCCCCACCTTGAGTACTGTGTCCAACACTTTAGGCCACACCTTGGCTGCGCGGCCCGTCCACTGGGGGTATGCCCGGCCTGGGTTGGCTGAAGAATGGGCAATGTGCAGTGTTAGAACAATGAAGATGTGTCTCCTGATGAGCTGCAGTTGCCCCACCTTGAGTACTGTGTCCAACACCTCAGGCCACACCTTGGCTGCGCGGCCCGTCCACTGGGGGTATGCCCGGCCTGGGTTGGCTGCGGAATGGACAATGTGCAGTGTTAGAACAATGAAGATGTGTCTCCTGATGAGCTGCAGTTGCCCCACCTTGAGTACTGTGTCCAACACCTTAGGCCACACCTTGGCTGCGCGGCCCGTCCACTGGGGGTATGCCCGGCCTAGGTTGGCTGAAGAATGGGCAATGTGCAGTGTTAGAACAATGAAGATGTGTCTCCTGATGAGCTGCAGTTGCTCCACCTTGAGTACCATGTCCAACACCTGAGGCCACACCTTGGCTGCCCTGCCTGTCCACTGGGGGTATGCCCGGCCTGGGTTGGCTGCGGAATGGGCAATGCGTAGTGTTAGAACAATGAAGATGTGTCTCCTGATGAGCTGCAGTTGCCTTACCTTGAGTACTGAGGCCACACCTTGGCTGCCCGGCCCGTCCACTGGTGGTAGAAGATGTGTCTCCTGATGAGCTGCAGTTGCCTCACCTTGACTACATGCCCCCCCTCCATTAATGTGCAGTGCCAGGAAATTTGATTATATTCTGTCAAACTGTTAGTTAAAATAAACAAATGGATTTAGATTATCACTTAATTTTGCTACAAGGCTTCATTTTCCCCCAATTCCTTTTATTTAGCTCTAAATTATCCGTTTTGGTCAGCTGCGTTAGGAAGCAAACAATTTTCTGAATTAAGATTATATTTCTTAACCATAACAAAAAAACGGTAAATAATTATAAATACAGTAGTCATTGAATAATTCAAACTTCTATAATTCAAAATCTTCTAATTCAAATATGTTGCTTGGTCCCTAGAACTATATAAACAATATGAAAAAAACTTAGTTCAAATTTTTGGATGGTTCCAATTTTTTTTCCAGTTCCTTGAAATTCAAATTATCCAAGTTCTACTATACAAACTAAGTAACACCTGGGATGAAATGAGTAATAATTAGCTGTATAGCACAGTGGTTGAAGTGGAAGATCCAGAGCGAAACTGAAAAATTTTGAGAAGGTTAGAAACTGGATCCAGCTGCCTTTTTTGTTGGATATTTAATGATTCTGGTTAAAGAATCAGCCGGACTTGGACATTAACAAGATTTCAAGAGGCATCTCACTCCATCATAATGATTCATATTCACCTTAATATATGCCGTTGTCACATCAGTGTCTTAAGCAGTGAATTGTGTAAGCGATGTAGTAACTAAACATTTTCCCATCTGTCGTGAGAAGGTTTTAACTTATTACGATCCACCGTTCATCATTAGGGATCCTTCTCACAGTCAATCAAAGCTAAAATGTTAATCTTACTTTTACTGTTGATATGTGTCTGATGAAACTCACCAACATGTTGATCATTAGGGCTGAGTCCTTTGGCGACAGAGCCAAACAGCTCCAACCAATTTTTGTCTTTTAAGACACCCCTTTGTAGCACTGACAAAAAATTCTGAAACAATATCAAAAATCTGCTGTGATCTTTGGCATTAATTATGTCATTTTATCATTTTTATACAGGTGAATAGTATTTCTTTCTTATTCTAGTTATTAATGTTAATCTCTAAAAATTATGAAATCATTCTGGATCATCTTGCAAACACGAAATACCTGAAATTATTATTAATGAACTTGAAAAATGTGTTCCTTAACACACAAACAATGCTATGCTATTTGATTAAAAATACTTGCTGAATAACTCATTATGTTATGAGGAGTGTCAGCAATTTATAATTTGAAAATCTCTGAGTTTTTTCAATTTACTCAACGGAATCAACATTATACATCTTTATTTGCTGAGAAAGTAAATTGATATAGATCCTAATGATTATTAAGGATAAAATTCCACCCAAATGATCAAGTGTTCAGAAAGAGTAAATAAATATATTATGATATATCAAAAGTTTTCCAAGAAACCTTGAAATGAATAGATTTGTCCTTGTCTACATTAGTCTGTATGACTGTTGACAAATAAAACTCCATTCCACCTGGTGGATCCTACCCAGTGGATAGTACCTGGTAATTTAATCAGGTAAAAGTAATGACTGAACCAAGTGATAATTGCCAAATGGAAGCTGGACCATGTTTTATCGACTGACCAAACTATGTTATGCTTGTCGTTACATGATCCAGTTTGGTTGTACTTAGTGCTGCCAACCGTCCAGTTTTCGACCGGACAATTCAGTTTTACCGTACTCGTATATGTCCGGTGCCCGGTTGGAATGTCCAACCGGACGGCAAATGTCCAGTTTTGTTTATATGAAATAGGTTACAGTTAATAATTAATAGATTCCAGTCGATTCAGGCGGAGTTTAGATTAATATTTAGGATAATTTTGTGTAAACATAAAACCTCTAATAATGTTTATTATTTTTCTTTACCTTTTTATGTTAGTTTATCAAGTTTAAAATTAAAACTTATGTTAACGTTTGAATTTAAGGGCAATGTTTTTAACATAGTAGTTTACAACTGTTATTACTAGTTTACAACTGTTATTACAAATCACAAATTTAATTTAATACACATTTTAATCTATTACACATTACCAATTTAAACAACAGCAGCTCGTCAGAATATCTACTTTATTTTCTGGGTAGAAAGGCGTTGTTGGCAGCCAAAAAGGCAAAGAGACTTTTAGGATAATAATTCTATGAATAACATTTTCCGGGGGGGCCCTGTCCCCCTGCAAATTTTAAATAATTCTTCTTCATTTGATTGGAATAATTCATCACAAGAAAATGCCTTATCAGCTTTGATTTGCTCTATTTTATCTTCGTAAGCTACAATTCATTTAGTACCAATTCTTATTAAATAGAAAAAATATTATCTTGGGTTCAATGAAATTTCTGTAAAATTTTCAGATCGTCCAGGATGTATTCCCCCACGGTGGGGCTTGTGTTCGGTTTTGTCCAAACAAAAATGTGGCAACACTAGCTGTACTGGCCAGAAATGTATAATGCTAATGATAAATTGGTTAAGAAGTTGAGTCTGTCCAGACAGTACCTGCAGTTCTGTGACGATCATGAAGGAGATGAGTCTGTCCAGCCCGGTGATCCCAGAGATGCCGACAGCTGAGGTGATCTTAGTGAACAGGTTGAGGCCTGCGACTTGCTTCTGGCTCTTGTTGTCGAACCACGCCGTGGCTGACATTACGTACGTCGTCGTCCTGCAAATGTTAAATGTGATTACTGAGGAAGGATAACATTTTATTTTACTCCTACACAAAATGTAGGGAATAAAACAAATAAGTGTCTGAACAAAGTTTGCAATACATTAACTCCTATGTTATATTTGATTGAATTGAATTGAATTGAATTGAAAATATCTTTATTCATAAAGTATACAATGGTATACATTGAAAGGCGTCATTATACTAACTATCACTAACACCAGTTTACAATGCCAATAATCGTAAAATAGACATCTAGCTACAATTCAGCAAAATCATATAAAGGAATATCTGTCAAATAAATTTTTAACCTCTTTTTAAACACCTCAAGATTACCTATGTCCTTCAATTCCACAGGTAACCTAGATAAAAATTTTGCACCAGCACAAGATTTTTTTTTTTAAAGAATGCGAGCTTATGGGGGTTAATGACAATTTTATTTCTATTTCTTGTGAAATATGAGTGACTGTCGCCTAGCCTGGGAACCAAATTGTTTTTGCACAGTTGTTTTAAGTGGAGAGTTGTATGAGAAACATAAAGACTATAAACAGTCATTACGCCCAAAGTAGAAAAATACTGACGAACAGAAACACTAAAATTCAGATTCAACATGGTACGTATTGCTCGTTTTTGAAGAAGGAGAATTCTATCCAGGTTCTGTTTTGATGTACCGCCATAAATAGCAATACCAAAAGTGATTGACGATTCTATAAGTGCAAAGTAAAGAGTTTTTAAATTGTTTATTGACAAAATTTAGACATTCTATACAAAGCATATTTACCTGAGGTGACTTTATTTACTACATGATCAACGAGGAGATTAAATGACAAATTTTCATCTACAATCAGACCTAAAAATGTTGTAGAACTTTTTTCAAAACTTGTTCATTAATTTTTATTACAGGATCCACAGCGGGTTTACTTTTTCCAGCTTTGAACATAATATAGTTAGTTTTACTTGTATTTAATAATAATTTATGATTAATTAAAAAATACTACTGATCTCTTGAGGTTCAACATAAGTCTCACCACCTACCACAATTTCAATATTGTTACAGGGTTTCTTTTTATTTCCAATTTCTGAATTAAGAATACAACAAGTTGTTTTGCTTACATTACTGGTTCAATTTTATTGCGATAATAAACTTTCTTTGTATTAATTAAACTTTGTTTGTAATTCTTGCTAAAGATTTTAACTCTATTAAATAATTCGTTATCTTTAGTAGCTCTAGCTGAATGGCTTAACTCTATAATTCTTAACCTATCTTGTTTTATATGTTGTGTTATCCAAATTTTTTTACAATTTCTTGAACGTTTCTTTACTTTTGGAAAACATATACCAAAGTAGTACATAAGTCTCGTGAAATACATCAAACTTGATATCAACACTGGCATTATATACATTAAACCAATTTTCTTTATCTAAAAATTTAACAAATAAAGCCAAATTAGCATCATTAAATACTCTAGTTTCTTTTATCACAGACTTATTTTCGTGTTTGACAGTATCACCATTGACTTTATTACAGTAGTTAGGCCTATACAAATCATCTACAACCACCATCAAACCATCATGGTCCGATATTTGAGAATTTATTCCCTCTACATCAATAGAAAAATCATCAATGTTTGTCAGAACATTATCTAATGCGGATTCTGTACTACACGTAATTCGAGTTGGAAAATTTACTAAAAACCTCATGTTGTACAGTTTTAAAACATCATTTAATTTTTGGCGGTCAGAACCGTCTAAAACATTAATATTTATATCTCCTATGACCATTACATTTTTAAATTTCTTAACTAAGACTCACAAGGAAAAGCTCAATTTTTCTAAAGATATTGACATGTTAGTACTTGGAGAACGATAAATTGCAATTAAAACAAAATGAAAACCAACTAATTTATAATGTACAACACAACATTCAAATTCTTTTTAGAAATAATGTCTTGAATACATTGTAATTTAACTTTTTTGCACCTCATGTTTTCCCTACCAAAAACCATAACACCTCCTCCCGTTGTAAGAACCCTTGAAAAAGAAGCATTTACACGGTAATCTTTTAAATTAAACCTGTCTATTTCAGTAACCATCATTTTATGCTCATTTAAAACTATAGTATCAGGATTTAACTCATTAACTCATTAACGCACCAAGATATCAGGATTGATCTTCATTTGTAGAATTTTTAACCTTCCAATTAAGCTTAATAGATAATTCCCTCCGAATTATTTTTAAACTCAATTAAATTCAGTTATTAGCATAATTATGTTAAAAATTAAAATCTTGGACAGCAAAACAACATAGATTAAACAAACTTAATTTTCTTAAAAAACATAGGCCCCAAAATTTAGATTGATCAATGTCCTAGATATTATAGATCCTTACTAGGAAATAATCAGTCTCAGAAATAAGGCTACACGGGGCAAAACAGCTATCTTTTCTTCACATAACCATTAAATTACACCCGAGATATACGGCAGCACTGTCCTCCATATAAAACTAAACTAAATTTGGCCAAGGTAATGTCTTGCAAGTTCCGCAATCACACCTGGGATCGGTGATGCGGATGAGTTCCCGCGCCAGCCGGCCAACGAAGGTGACTGACTGGGCGTCGGTGGGGGAGAAGAGTGGCACGGGGATGGCCTTGTTCTGGTGCACGCTCTGCCACGATAACACCTTCACCCGCAGGAAGCTGTTGCACTCCATGTCCACGTTGAAGCCGATCACGCGGCACAGCTCCTCCTGCCATGGCAGATAGAAACGTGAGACATATAAACACCACAACATGACCACATAAAGAACACATTTCATTTAACCCATAAAGGTAGTAATTTGATTCTATTCGCTACAGCCTACAACGGTATCCGATTAGTGCTGCACTCTCTGTAACTGATGACTGCAGGCAACTACGGCTCTCGTATCCTAGGAGCGCGGACTGACTATGAACCTATTTAATGCCACTAGACTAGAGGGTGTGTGGGCTAAATCGTGGAAACACCTTGGCCAGGTGTTCTTACAAAGTCGATTCCCGCTCATGACCAAAACTGAACAATCGTGCAACTTTCAATAAGTTAACTGATCTGTGGCAACCTTGGTGGGAGGGCCCAAGTAAAACGAGTTTGCACGCAGCACGCTGACGTGAGGGAAGTGAATTTCCACATAAAAACTTTTAAAACTCAAAATCAGTGTAAAAACATACATTTGTCCAATTTTTATTGAGATCTGAAAACATTGATTTTTTGGCTGTTCTGATGCTCCTGGTTTCATTTACCTGCAATGCTGGGAATACAATTTTGTGCATTATAAGGTTAGGAGAAGGTTTAGAGAGGCTTGAAAGTAGACGTGAGGTTGCTGGAGATGTTAAAAGTACACCAACAAATGAAAAACAGGCTTTTCTAATGTAAAACCCCCATAAGACAACGTAATGTGTTTGGTCAATACACATTTTCTTTAATAACTCGGTAAATATGTATGATAGAATGACGAGAGAGGGCTTAAAATTTTTGCTTCTCTAATTCCCATCTTTTTACATGCATTAATTTTACATCTGGGGCTTTTCTGACCCTTTTTGGGCCCAAAAACTCGAAATTTGAAAGATTAATCCCCAAAAAATGGGTTTAGAGTTTTCCGATTGTTTTGCCCAAAGAACTTGTCCAACAGATTATAGAAAGGAACGTCCCTACCAAATTTAAAGTAAATCGGACAAAAAATGTGACCATTAGAGTGCATACACATATATATATATATATATATATATATATATATATATATATATATATATATATATATATATATATATATATATATATACACATATATATAACATTTTGAACGAACCCCCAAAACGTGTTCAGGGGGTCACGTTAGAAACTTTATGGTGGTCCCGGGCTTAAGTTTCACCGTGCGAGTCATGCTAATAGTTCATTTTCCAAAGGAAATTCACTAATAAATGGTGGCAGGCTTGCTTGGAAGTTGACGGGATTGGTTAATTCTTTGCGAGTTGCACAGGGTCAACACTGATTTTGCAACTTTTTACTTATGTTTTCTATGTGTGTGCCACTGTGACTCTTTAAACTGAAAGAAAACAATATTTTAATTCAAATTCAATTCATAGGTTTAAAAAATTAGAATAAGGACCAGCTAACCACGTTAAGGTAAGTCTAACCAACTCGTTAGTCTATGCCAATTGGTTAAGAAGGTGGTATAGACTTGCCATCGCGGATTAGAGAAAAACAGTTTTACAACGTTTCGGCATCTGAAGTTGGACCCATCTTTAGGTGAGAAGTGTATCTAATACAAAACAAGTTTATGGCAACCGTCCAGGTAAGCTGAATAAAAATGGAATAGTTAAAACATAAAAAGCTTAGAAATAAAATAATGCACAACAGTTCAGCACCACTGCACAAAAATAACTCAAGCGTAACAATACTAACAACTGGCCACTGGAAAGTTCTTAAATTATACAAACTCACCAACACCGATAACAAATTCGAGCATAAAACAATTTACCTGTGTGGTTTTGTTAAGTAGGTGTTCTTCAAAAACTAATGTATACATTTTATTAATTACTTTTCCCTCATCAGACTGTGCAAAAGTCTCAGCAATTACAGGACGAGTTGTACGGGACTGAGCAAATTTACATGCCAGGATTCGGATTCGAACCCACGACATGCCTGCTGCCATGATTTTAAACTCCATCACCTTGAAGACTGTTTTACTTAAAATATTGCACTTACCATTTATTTATTTCTGACAATAATTAATCATGGAAAACTAACCTGCCAGATCTTTAGACCATAAATGCCAACGTAGTCTTGGATGTATTCAAAAGATCGACGATGTCCGTCCATGATCGCTCCCAGTGCAGTCAACTTGTCCCCCAGCTCACTTACCTAACAAAATATTCATAAAGGTTTTCTGCCATTTCATGCTGAATATGGAGGTCAACTTCACTGCACTAGAATTAACATAAAACATTACATGCAGCCTGAACCAATAGAACTAAAAAATATGCTCTGTACTCCAATTATAATTTGCAATTAAGGGTTATTTCATGTATTAGCCACACTTGGTCCTTGCACATAAGCATTGTTAGCAGTGACCAATTTCACATTTATTATATGCATGTAGATAATCTTAGAATTTTTTATGAATAAAAGAATTTGAATTTGTTCTGGTATCATCTAGTGTTAACAGGATTACCAAAACAAAAATATGAATACGCCTACTTAATTACACGTATGATAATGATAAAACTACTTACAGTAGAATCGATAACTTGAATAATTTTGATAAGGGCTGGTTTGGATGTCTAAACACAAAGCCTAATGACCTTATCAAATCCTAAAGTAACTCTGACATACAAAAACCTTTCATCCAAGCAGTTTCCAATCACGCAAATGCTCATTACAAAATAAAACTCTATCGTTAATGTGGTTTATCATAATGTAATTGACGGTTTTACAGGGTTTTTAAGCTGCGCAGGGCTTCTAAGTCTCCGGGGTAGTTTTAAATTCTTTACAGATGCTGAGGTGATTTTACATATCAGGTAATCGACGCTCAACTGCACTTACTAACTAGATTATGCACTAATATATTATGAACTTAAAAGGCAAACTACAGCCTGGTTCCCGAAAACCTCAAACTTTGAACAAGCAATCTCTGCAACCCAGTATAAAAAACTAGAGACAGTAAAATATTTTAAAATCAATAACTTAAACATAAGCGTCATTTACCTTAGCCTTGGGGTTGAAGGTGAGGCCAGTGTGCAGGGCGAGGGCGATATGGTGGACCAACTCCTTGCGAACACCATCCTCCAGCAGTTGCTTGGGGTCTATTCTGACGATGCCCACCAGAGTGCTCTTCATGCGGAGAACCCCCTCCGTGAACACCGACACTCGATGGGTCAGCCGGGCCACCTGGGTGACAGGGGTACTCGGTAATTCTTGATTAAGATAATCCTTAACTGACACCACCATTTTGAAGAACCAAGTGAGATACCAACCCAAAATTAGTTAGATACAATCAACCGATGAGTCATTTCATTAAACTGTTTAGATTAAAAATTTGTGAAAGTAACTCAACTTTCCCACTTCACTCTCAGACAATTGCTTTGGTTCTTCTTTCAACTGGCTTACACCGGCTCAAATATCGCATCGAGTAAAAAAACTTTACAATTGGTCACGTAATCAGAAAATCTGTTGGTTATATTTTCAAGTCCAAAGGTAAAAGATTGGAGATAAGATTCCAAAGATTAAATTTATATGGAGGAAGGGAATCCAATTTAGGTTGAAGGGTTGACAAAAGTTAGATGGGTTAAAATACCAATTCTAACTTAGGATTAAGTTCTATCTCCGCCCATTTGTCAATCCCGCAAGATACTTTCCTTTCATTGGCTGAACAAGACAAATAATGAGTACCTATCCGGCAAGCACCAAACTCTAACCCATTTAATCCAACACTTAACATCTTACCACACAATATATTACATCCCACAAGAGTCTAGTTTCATAAAAATTTGTTATTTTCATTTTGGTGTGTTTGATGGGTTAGGAAACCCCAACAGATACTGGCTAGGCACATTTTTTCTTAAATAATGTGTAGTCTCCATAAAAGACAATCTTGCAGGGATAAAAAAATAGAAAGTCGCCCTTAGAGAATTGATCCATTACTGTTCCTCATACCAAAAGGTAAATATAAGGAGTTTTTCCTCAAAGGCCCTACAGGGAAATTTATTCTAATTTATTTATTTATTATAACATCGCTTAACATCTCTTATAGGGAATTTACCTTAGGCAGGCGAATTTTCATAGTTTACATTATCCTAGTAAAAATACAAAGTACACACAATTTTATATGGTTCATGATAATATCTTACAATAAGTTGAATTATACTTAGAAGAATAAAATAAGAGTCTTGGATAGAAACAAATTAAGAAAGATTACAAATCCATGTACAGCTTCTTTCTGCAAATTCAGGCTGACAAATATTCATCAGTGCTATACAAATATTTAGTTTTCAAATAGTTTGTCACCTCTATTTTGAACTCTGATATTTATACAATGGCTTTAATGTTTTGTGGGAGTTTGTAGTAAAATTTACTTCCTGTGTATAAAACAGACTTTTCAAAAGATTACGTCTTGTGTGCTGGTACTTGTAGTAGTTGTTTGTGTCTAGTATTATAACTGTGGCTATCTTTTTTTAGATTTAAAGTGCATAGCATTAAATCTTACAAAAACAACGATGTTTAGGATGAAGACACAAGGTAAAGGCAGAATTTCAAAATTTCTAAAGATATTACGACACGAACATCTGATCTTAGCACCAGTCATTGCCTTTAAAACTCTTTTCTGAAGACGGAATATTTTCAGACTCTCAGAGGAACTACTCCTGAAAACAATTCCATATGACAAATGTGAGTATACATAGGCATAATACACAGCTTTAAGAGAAGACTAATCAACAGAACTGGAGAGTGTTAAAACATAGAAAGCTTTGTTGAGTTTAGATTGAAGATTGGTTATGTGTTCGGACCAGATGAGTGACTTGTCAACTGTGATACCAAGAAAATTAACAGAAGTGGAAAGACTCATAGATGACTTGACATATTCTGCTCGAGCCCTGGTACTATTGCTATAATTTGGATGAAAATTTACGATTAAAGTTTTTTCTTTATTTAGTACCAATCCATTTGAACCAAACCACGTATCCATATCCTCCATGGCTTCATCCAACATATGTCCCAGATTGATTCCATTACTACTCCTCAGAAGTGCAGTGGTGTCATCAGCAAACCGAATTATAATGGAGTTTCTCACATTAATAGCCAGATCATTAATATACAAGAAGAACAACAAAGGCCCAAGAATGGGACCTTGAGGAACACCAGCCATGACAAGCAGAAATGCTTGTGCACTGAAACCTATCAAAAATATAAGAATTAAGTAATTGGAGGGTCTTTCCTTGTAATCCATAATATTCTAATTTTTTAAGCAAGAGATTATGATTAACAGAATCAAATGCCTTTATGAGATCACAGAATACACCGGCTGAAAATAATTTCTCATCAAATCTTCAACAATTTGCTTAGTTAGCTGAAATATTGTGTCTGTTGTAGATTTATTTTTTTGAAAGCCAAATTGATTGTAGTGTATTATTTTTTTAGTATAGTAGATAATGTTGAAGTCTATTATATATAGCCCGCTCAAAGAGCTTAGAAAAGGCAGGAAGAATTGCAATAGGTCTATAGTTGTCTGTAGACCATGAATCACCTTTCTTGTTATACAAGGGGGTTATATGAGAGAACTTTAAGAGTTGAGGAAAAACACCTGATTGGAAGGAAGCATTAATAATACGTACCAAAGGCAAACTTAAGTGTTTAACACAGATTTTAACTATGAAAGGAGGAATGTCATCCCTACCAGAAGACTTTTTTGACTTCATCTCCTTTACCAGGGCTTCAATTTCACCAACTGTAACTGGGGGGAAATATTGGCAGTGTTGTGACAGGTTTATCAGGCTTTTCAAGCAGAGACTGTGAACTAAAAATATTTGGAATGAGATTGTAATGCCTTGTAGGTTAATAAAATGTTTGTTTAGAGTTGTAGCAATATCTAAAGGATCTGTGGGATGATTCTTGTTGATAATTAATAATTCAATTTGAGAATGTTTTTGTTATAAAGTCGTTTCTATTTTACAACATTCCATGCCATTTTTGTTTTGTTGGAGGCATTTCTAATTAAAACTGAATTGTATTGCATTTTAGCCCTTTTCACACATTGCTTGAATACTTTTTTACTTTCTCCCCCTTATACGTAGTATATGGAGAAAGTATTGTTTTCGTCAGAATTTTCGAATTTGAGTTGTTAGTGGAAATATTCGTTTTGGTGCTCCCTGAACCCAAAAAAGTGGTTTTTACGTGATGTCTGTCTGTGTGTGTGTGTGTGTGTGTGTGTCCGTGTGTGTGTGTGTGTGTGTGTGTGTCTGTGTGGATGTGTACAGAGCTAGAGCCCTAACCTATGGACCGATTTTGATGAAATTTGGTATGTAGGTACTAATCCACGATATCTCCAGGCGTTTTTTTCATTTTTTTGAATTTTTTATTTTTAAGGGTAATTATCCCCCAAAAACCGCCAAAAAACATGAAAAATCCAAATTTCTCAAAAACGGCTCTAACGATTTTGATTAAACTTTAGTCGTTTGTAGAACTTTAGTTCTCCAACAAAATGACACCACCTGCATTTCTGTAAAAAATCGGGTTCAGAAATTACAGGACTTAAAACATCCAAAATTCAGTTTTTTGGATTTTTCATAAAAAACATAAATATTAAAAAATATTACTATTCACCATTAAAAAGAGCTCTAAAAACTAAATAATTTAGTATTTTGAATTACTATTCTACGATTGCTGGTTTCGGAGAAAATTGAAATTTTCATTTAGCGGTAAACGCAGTACGTTGTCCAATGTTATTCTTATGGGGAATACAAAAATTACTATTTCTGTCTTATTTACTGATCAATTTCATTAAAATTTGATGTGCAGGTCAAGTTAGCATTGACCAACAGAGTTAATTCGAAATATGTTGCCCCTTAATAACCCGGGGGGGGAATAGGGGGCATTTCCCCTCTTAAAACCACGAGTGTAGCAATGGATTCTGTAGTGCCTCCAAAGCAGGGATTTGGGTGGATGTTTTTTAAAACAACTTGTTTACAAGATTTTCTGTACATTCGACCATGTTTTGTATTCTATATTTAGTAAATAAAAAGTAATTTATTCATTAAAGTTGGGCTAAAAGGGAGAAAGTATGTGTCAGTTTCCTGATACCGTTTATTGTATTTATTGACATAATCTATAAACATTTTGTTATTACTCTTTTTACTTAATATATGTAATTCTCTTTTTCTTCGACTAGAGATAATGATTCCAGGAGTTTGCTTAAGATTAGATTCAACTTTAACTGTTTTAACTGGGAAGCTAGAATTAAAATGGAATTTAATAGTTTTCAAAAACAAGTTATATAGCAAATTAACATCAGTGCCATTCTCGGACCAAAATAAATCCCAATTTTCATTTCCCAATAATTTAACAAAGTTAACCAATCAGTCTTCCTGCATCCACCGAATAAAGCCATTCCTCACAACCTCCAATGGATCTGCATAATACCCATCCAGCATCAAGAACCGGACAGGCTGAACGTGTCATCCTCCAAGACAGTTAGACTTGAAAATTAACTCTCAAAAAATCCACTAAGGATTGAGGAACTAGGAAAGAATCCAGTAAAAGGTTCACCAATACCGTGGCAAATTCTTTCTGACATACCCACATCAACCTCCCCACTGTCTCACATATACAGACAGCCATCCCGCGTTCCTAGTGCATTACTCACCTCCATCCTGTGATCCAGCTGAGAAAACTCCCTGAGCTTGTCCTTGTCCAGCCGCGTAGGCAGCTCCTTTATCACCGAGGTCTGCAGGTACACTATCCGAGCCATCAGACTGAACATGGACTCTGGGATGATGTGCAACACCTGCCAGTCAAAATGAAACATGTTCAACACGTTTGACTTATTTTTATTACATGTTAAATTGTTTCTTCAAAGGAAAAAGGTAAATCAGAAGTTTTACTTGGTCATAGTCACCATTAACTTTTAAACTTAAAAAAACAAAGTTTACCTTTTTGCAGATCAAGTTATAGGCACATGTTTAACCACTGCAACAATACCTGGCCGACAATATGTGAAAATCCCATTTTTACTTAACTGCAAAGTAAACTTAGGACAATGAAAGATGCATTTTAAAACTATCAGCAGAATCAGGAACTGCATGCAGAGCTGTACAATGAATACAGAGTCCAGGTGAAAATTATTTCACTAGAATTAGTACAGAAACCACCATCATCCACAAAGGATCAAATACAAGTTCAATGATTCCGCACAGTTCTATTTGGGAGTGGTCTTAACTTAAACTTACAATAACTTTGCTGCAAATCACTTGGGGTCTTGCGAGTGTGGATTTGGTATCGTACAAATATTTGCATCCAAATTTGTATAATTTACTATAGCTGAATTTCAAAAGGTGTTCCAATACTCGACTACGCTATGTTGACCCACCTTCCTGACGTAGCTGACCAGCTCGTGGCTGTAGTATTGAGACACAGACACCAGATCTGGCGATCCTGCCTGGTTGATACGCAGCAGGGGGATCTCCATAGCTGACGACAACTGAAACATCGAATGACTGATTAACACAAGATTAATGGACAAATTAAACGCATATTGAACATAGTGCTTGAGAGAGCTAGGTAATAAAGTCCAAAATAAACTTGGCTATAAAATATTTGCCAAATTACTATATGAACTCGTAATATATAAACTGATTTTTTACCTCTTTTGAGGTCTTGTGAAAAAAAAAATGGAGACAGAGTTGGGAGGGACGGCTTCCCCCATTGCTTTATTTCTGGCAATACATTAGTAAGTTTCTTTTATCTGAAAACTGTAAAATGTTCATATCTGATATTTTGTACCTTTATTTCTAGGGAAATTAAATAATTTAACTGCAGAAACAGTTATTACTGGTTTTGAACATTAATGTGTTGGCCCCTATCACTATGTATTCCTCTCCAACAGTCGTAAATTAACAGTGGAGGAAATATCATTTGTCCTCACTCCTCTCTTCATCTCACGGCTTGAAGGAGTCATGGAGGATGCCTGTCTCTGCAACTTCTGCACAGAGAAAATTTCCTCCTCCTCTTCTTTCCATCAAGAAATTTACTTTTAATCTTTCTTATAATGACAAACGTTGCAAAAAAACTATTTTGTCTCTTGCCAACTCAATTGGTCTGTTTTCTCTGTGAGGTGGGAGTCAAGAAGGGGAGGCATTGTGACATCTATTCTCCTTAGCTCACCATATCAAAAAATATAAGTTATTTAATTTATTTTCACAGTAGATGACAATGAGAGGTGTGAATAGCAAAGCAAAGTAGCATGATAAAATTGTCATGGTTGGTTAGTGAGTGCTCGAACAAAACAAAAAAATTGAGCTAAAAATATGCTTTAAAAACTGGAAAACGATCAGTGCAGCTGCTTTTCACGCTCTTACAATGACTCGCCACTCCGAATACCTATCATCTAGAGTAACTGATATCCAAACCTGATCTCTTGGTTCGTCAAATTAACAATAAAATGCAAATACAAACACTGAAGCATGCAGTGGATTTGCTATGCCTATATCTCATGGCTAGTACTTTGCCGAAATTGTTCATAAAAAACGCAATAAATTATTCTATAACATATACATTACCTTGAGAAAGGTAGCCCTCAGTTTGGTGACCATGCCAGGATCAGTCTTGACACCGTCCTGCATGAGAGGTGTGTAGGAGTCTATAAGCTCCCAGGCGTAGCTGATGTCACCCACTATCTGCAGATTGATCAACACCGCCTCCTTGACATTGACCCCTCGCACCATCTGGTGGAGATAGTTGCGACTGTCCACCAGGAACTGGCGCACTTGCAGGTTGTGGTTCAACTGGTGGAACTCTACAATCACAACAACAACCTCAAGATCATGAGAGGAGTGTAGGAGTCTATGAGCACCCAGGCGTAGCTGATGTCACCCACTATCTGCAGATTGATCAACACCGCCTCCTTGACATTGACCCCTCGCACCATCTGGTGGAGATAGTTGTGACTGTCCACCAGGAACTGGCGCACTTGCAGGTTGTGGTTCAACTGGTGGAACTCTACAATCACAAGAACAACCTCATCATCATAAGAGGAGTGTAGGAGTCTATGAGCTCCAAGGCGTAGCTGATGTCGCCCACTATCTGCAGATTGATCAACACCGCCTCCTTGACATTGACCCCTCGCACCACCTGGTGGAGATAGTTGCGACTGTCCACCAGGAACTGATGCACTTGCAGGTTGTGGTTTAACTGGTGGAACTCTACAATCACAACAACAACCTCATCATTATGAGAGGAGTGTAGGAGTCTTTGAGCTCCCAGGCGTAGCTGATGTCACCCACTATCTGCAGATTGATCAACACCGCCTCCTTGACATTGACCCCTCGCACCACCTGGTGGAGATAGTTGCGACTGTCCACCAGGAACTGGCGCACTTGCAGGTTGTGGTTCAACTGGTGGAACTCTACGATTAAAATATACAAGGCACTGAAAGACTCATTCATATCCAGCCAAAAACATCAACATTAAACACCTAGACATGCCAGATTTCTGTGGTATTGCAATTTTTAACAAGTTTGTTACTCATTACTCATTGTCATTAGTAACCATAATAATTTTGAATTACATCTTAGCATACAGAAAATCCAACCAATTCTTATCTGAAAACAAATTATTCATGTGCACCTACAACTGAAGGTAACACTTTTCATGAATGTGTTTGTCCATGTAGTCTCTAATAAAAGATTAGCCTATCTGTTTTGCACAATTATTGTAATATACTGTTACTTTTATCGGTTTTTTTTTATTCCTATGATTTAAAAATGAATATTAAGACTTATAGGCTACTGCCTATCATTAATGGAATATTTTCACTTAAAGAGTCCCCATTTTAATGGCAATAGAAAACCATGGGCAAAAATGAATGCAATTGGCGTATACATTGCCAACTTTTTGAGCTGAACTGAAGAGTTATGAGCCACCAAACCAGGCAATTTGTTACTTCACAAATATACAAATTGTCTAACTTACCTTGTACTTCGTCAAGAGCTTGAATAAGTTGAACAATTTTGCGGCCTGAGATTGTTGGTTCTTCAATAGTCAGAGAATTTATCTGCTTGTTAATGTCCAAGAACCATTTCTGGAGGTTGTCTAAAAACATAGAACATTATTAGATCGATAGAATTGAATCTATTTTCTACAATTAGTTTGCAACATTCAAAAACTAGTTCCATCATATTATAAAAATTATTCTGACCCATACTTACTCAAAAGCAGTAAAAACAACAGCAAACTTTTGCAAGAATGTTATACTACTCTTAATAACTATAAAAAGTTAATAATTGTTTGCATAAATTTATGAAACTAAGCCTATAGTATTAGTATTTTGCCTATATTATGTTTGCAATTGCCTAACCATGCAAATTGGTTAGGTTTGCCTTCAGAGACAGCAGAATCAGAAACTTTTAATTCCTATCTGATACTCTATCTACAAAATTCACAATGCACAACCTTGGCCTCCCACTGTAGCAAAGTAAACATATTGCTTCTGTATTCTGCTTTACTTTCAGTCTTCCTGAATCTGAATCAAACCGCAAACTACCTGCACTTTTTACGTTTGGTATTCTTCCAGGCATTAGAAAAATTCTGGAGATTATAATATATTGTTTCATTCCATACCTAATTTCTTAAGTAGCATGATACGTGTTGTTACAACTAAACAGGATAAATAAACTACGTCTCACAACACTAAAAAGTATATTTACACTTATACTGTACTTACATACAAGCCGGTAAAATATACACAAAAGATGGTACAAGGCGATTGATTTCAACCAGTTACACCGGTCATCATCAGGGCCAATCAGAGAATGACAGAAACAAAATGGCGAACAGCTTATATACTATTGGCTACCGGAAGTTCCGGAAACAAGTTGCGATAAGTACCACCAGAGTCAAATTGACATGTTCAATAATCAATTTATCCCTATCTTTACATTTTTCCTTGAAAATAAAAAACTCTTCCCATGCATTCATTACATTTCCTTTCCTACAATTATGGAGAATATTTAAATTTTCTTCAATTGTTCCCAAGGTGTGGTCATTTTCCAGGAGGCTGGAAAACCAAAAATCTGAAAGATTGAATGTCGCAAAACTATATTACTGCCTTGTATGTAAGTACAGTATAAGTGTAAATATACTTTTTAGTGTTGTGGGACGTAGTTTATTTATCCTATTCCATACCTGTTACATTGAAAAAATCAAATATTTCATTTACATTGTGCTTGTGATGGATTGTGCCTCACTTTTAAGTATGTAACCATCAAGACACAATCCTTGCGAGTTTGAATTGCAAATGATCAATTAAATTAGAGTACTCAACCTAAATCAAATGGACAAAACACTAACTTTGAAGATGATGCAACAAAATATCAGAAGTTGAAAACCCTTTTGACCTACTGATATGTAAAATTTCAAGCACAAATCACCAAAACCGGATCAGAGGTAAGAAGGGTTTTCAGTAAAAAAAATTGCATAGCCCCAAGGATTACTGGTACAACAATCAGACATGATTTTCGAAACAACTTATTTCTTGAAACAAGCAATGTGGATTTGTGCTCAGCTTTTTATCTCTTTTAACAGTTTTATCATTACAGGTTCCCTGTATCTAGATGCAGGTAACAAATCCATAGAATTTAACCACCATTCAGAGAAGGGAGCAAAGTTTCAAAGTTTTTCTGTTGCCAATTTACTCTGAACCTTCCCAACACAACGACCACTGCCGTACCGTTCTTGTCGACTCTGGTGAGTGGCTTAGTCCCAGAGAACACCTCGGCCAGCTCGGCCATCCTCTCCCCAGCCTCCTGCTGGCACTTCACCCACTTCTCTTCCCTTTCAGTCAACAGCTGCAAAAGCGAAACTGAATTCAAATGATATTCTAATCAGCACTTAACTTAGTGCAGTTATGATACTTGTTTCAACCTCGATATGCTTGAACCAGGTTTTATTTTAGAATTACCATAAGGAAGATTAAGATTAGTACAATATAAACTCATTGAACAAATTCCCGCTAAACTGAAACCTGAGTAAACCGAATCTGTGAAAAAAAAGAATTATGAACTAGAATGACAACTGTAGTTGCAAAGTAGTTGTAATAATTTAATAAATTCTTCTTCACTAATGTTTGTAAAGCTAACAAACTAAATGTATTAGTTGAACCAGATTTGTTCAACCTGTTGGGAGAAATTTAACCTAAACACTTCGGAAAGAAATACATAATTTGTAAATCAAATAAATTATTCTTATCAATATATACATAATAATACAATAACACATATCCAGACTAATAGTTAGCACTATCTAGGACTTTGGTTCAAGGAATAACTTCTAGAGTAACGGAGTAACTTCATCCCAGGATCTATTCCCGGGATGTCAGGGTTTGGGCCGCTGGCCTTTAAAAGCATTTATTAACTCTTAACAAAATACCTCTGCTGTTGAGAAAAAGAATCATTAATATAGTTAAAAGCCCATGTATATTTTAATTAGTGCCTGTGCATGGGGGACAAATTCTCAAGTCTCCCAAGATTTTACTTGTATAAACTCAATACTGTTTTCAGGCAAGATTAATGATTTTTCATTTCACTGTAATGAGAAAAAATACTAGTCTTACAGAGAAAACAACAATTATGTGCAGAAAATAATAAATTACCAAAACATTTTAATAAATATTTGAAATATTAAAATTAATGAGTACATCCTAGGAAACAAACTAGTGCCCCTGGAAGAGAAATCCAAGATGCTCAGAAAATGTGCATATTGAATTGGCCTGTGCAAATATTTGTACTTACTGATCTACCAACACCAGCAAAAACACAACCCTTCACCACAAACTTACACTATTCCCGCGAGCAACAGAGTTGACAGTTGAGGGTGTGGCTTACAGGGCTATCAACCAAGCCCAGCCAATAATAGACAGGCTGCATGCCAAACTGCACTTTAGCTGGACGGCATAACATTTGAGAGTTATTTTTCTAAGGCAACAGTGACAGTGTGGAGCCTTATTATTGGCTGGAGCCCTGCTGTCATCTTTTGTGCTCCTTATAATACGAGGTACATCCAGAAAGAAAGTTCTGTTTAGTAATACAAATAAATCAAAGACAAATATAGGACAACAATTTATTGTATCAAATTCTGAAGCTGTTGCTCTATCTTTTGACATACCCTCCGTGATTTTCGAGGCATTTTTTGTACCGTGGCACAAGTTGTTGTATGCACTCCTCATAGAGCTTTGCCGCCTGTTTCTTCAACCATATGGTAACATGATCTTTAACACTTATAACGAAACATGTCTTTTACAACATAAACCAAAAGAGTCCGGTCTATCAGTCCTTTTATTATGTCTTCACTGTATTTAACTCTATTTTTGAAAATCAAATCTTTCCAATGATGCTCTTTAAGTATTAAAAGTATAACAGTGCCATATTCTTGAACTATATACATTGATGAATAAAAAGTAGTAAAGTCTGGAGTTATGAACCGAAACGTCGGTTTCTTTCAATTACTCTATGTATAAGGCTTGCGAAACGTCGGTCTGTCAAGCCGACATAAAAAAAGGAAAATTCTTGCAAAAAACCTATAAAGAAATTTAAACTTAAATTGAGTATGTTTCTTACATGAGGGTTTTAAAAAGGTACTGTGGAGATGATAGTTTTAACTGATTCAGGATCAACAAAATTTAAAAAAAAATCTCTACCTCCCAGACCAATGTTTTGTTATAAGTGTTAAGCTCATCATCGTTGTTGAAATTTTGATCACCGAGGAAATATTTCAGACCATCCTCCGTACAGCCCTAACCTAATGACTGTCATTTCTTGTTGTATCCTAAATGTTTCCATCCTGTATGAAAAATTATTCGAAAATAACGAGGGTTAGGAACAAATATAAAGTAAGTGCTTTAGAATTTGGTAAAATAAATTATTTTCCTGTATCTGTCTTTGATTCATTTTTATTACCAAACAGAACTTACTTTCTGGACGTACCTCGTAGAACCTCGCATACACTTACAGTTTTGAACAGATCCTTGACTTTGAGCTCGAGCTCCGCCGTGTTGAGCAGCAGCTTGAACACTGCCAGCGGCAAGTGCCTCACATCGGCCAGGACCTGGTCCCGCACCTGCCGGCTCTTCTTGCCCACCTCAGCCACTGCAACAGTAACATTCAGCCCATCGAGGAGGCACTAAAAACAGGTAAACTGATCATATTGTCCAGCAACGAGGAGAAAGGAATCGGTAGGGTGGCTACTAGCCAACTAACATGGGCTAAACTGTGCGCCATGTAGTAGTTTCACAAGAACAAAATCACACTCGTACTAATATTGTACACTTAAGCTGAGAAGCAAGGGAACAAAACTGAACGAATAATAACAAATTTGCACTGGAAGACACGTTTAGCCATTAGTCTCCGGCTACTTAAGTAGTCGACGAGTCATGTCAGAGGCACTAGTGCGACCTGAAAACTCTGACAACAGAGCTCGACCAAAAGATTACACAAACTTTACTTTACTTTTACCGAAATAAATACTCTGACGGAATCAATGTTTTTCAGACATCGCGATATCAGCAGCAATATGGGCGGGGTGAAGAAGAGGGAGGATTCCTTTCTCCTCGGTGTGTCATACAGTAGCAATGAACTGACAAGCCGGGCGGACCACGTGTACCACGTGGGCGGACGAGAGCAACCACACAGGGGCAGCTACGGAGTTAACAGTCTGGAGCAATTCGGGGATGGAGTCGTTATATTTGTAAACTATACAGTAGACGCTCTCTTAACCGACCCCTTCAGGACCGGTGTGTCAGACAGTAGCAATGAACTGACAAGCCGGGTGTACCACGGGGGCGGACGAGAGCAACCACACAGGGGCAGCTACGGAGTTAACAGTCTGGAGCAATTCGGGGTTGGAGTCGTTATATTTGTAAACTATACAGTAGACGCTCTCTTAACCGCCCCCTCAGGACCGGTGTGTCATACAGTAGCAATGAACTGACAAGCCGGGTGTACCACGTGGGCGGACGAGAGCAACCACACAGGGGCAGCTACGGAGTTAACAGTCTGGAACAATTCGGGGTTGGAGTCGTTATATTTGTAAACTATACAGTAGACGCTCTCTTAACCGACCCCTTCAGGACCGGTGTGTCAGACAGTAGCAATGAACTGACAAGCCGGGTGTACCACGGGGGCGGATGAGAGCAACCACACAGGGGCAGCTACGGAGTTAACAGTCTGGAGCAATTCGGGGATGGAGTCGTTATATTTGTAAACTATACAGTAGACGCTCTCTTAACCGACCCCTTCAGGACCGGGTAACGAAAAAGATCGATTAAACCGAATAAAACCGGAAACAGTCACAATAAGTGTTGAAAACAATCAAACTTGTGAAGTATGGTAAACATATTGAGAGCAACTGACTGAATTTGACTTTCTATGGAAAAATGTAACTGACCAGTTGTAAGCTGAAAATTATTGGCGGAACAATATTGCGACATCGGTTGCCGCGGAGGAAGTTTGTCTATTCTTGGAAGACAGTCGGTTATTCCGACGGGCGGTTGACCCGAGGTCGGTTAAGAGAACTTCCACAGTATCATAATAAGTAATTTTGTAAGGAAAAAATGGTACATTTGAGTCTTTGTGCAGGATTTTGAAGTTATCTTTTTTGAATCAGGTTTTTGTAGCAAATTAGATGTGAAAGAAAAAAAAAGAGCCCGATTTTTTATTTTGCTCAGGATTGATCAGGCAAACCTCGGATAACTGAGTGCTTAAAAATTAACTTATTCTGTTGGTCTTAATCTAAAATTTATGTTTCCTAGATTTGTTTATGTGTTGAAATATTAAACACCTTATGAATAAGATCCCATTCATAGTAGATATATCGTGTGGCTAGAAGAGAGCACGTTGAGTGTTACCTGAGTGGTAGAGAGAGCAAGTCGAGGGTTAACTGAGTGGTTAAGACAGCCGGTCGAGCATTACCTGAGTGGCTGGACGCAGTGTGCAGCATCAGCCAGCGCAGGGTGACATTGCACTCTCGTATCAGGTTGATCACTTTGTTGGCATGGTCCAGAATGTTGTCCCTCACCAGCGAACCTTCAGTCAACAACTGCTGCGTGTCCTTTACCAACTTCTGTGAAAAGTAGACATCTTTAGTTATTGAAAGTAAGGGTCATGTTTTGCACACATTATTTGCTGAATTATCACAGGTGCCGGTGATGATATGGTGCCGGTATGGTGTAATGGCCATGCCCCCCTGAACCAACGAAGCAGCATCAAATTTATTAAATTGTATGTAGTAGGGATATTAAATTAGTTTTTGCCAGTTGTTGAAATTGGACAAATGAATTAAGAACCGTTCTTTAACGTTTGTCAAGATTGCAATTAAATATTCTCGCAATTAAAATACTATAAAAATCAACAAGAAACCCCAAATCAAACTACTCTATCCAAAATCCTGGCAGTCAAAAGGTTAAACAAATGTTTGTTCACCTACATTCAAAGCATATTACTCCTGGTACCATAAATTTCAAATGAACGCTTGAAACTAAAGATGGACAAGGGGCTACTTTATTCATCGTATAAAATGTATTGGAAAAAAGTAATTGCGTTTTTCCAGCGGGATTTGATTTACATGCAGAATTATACTGGGATGGGATTATTTTCCAAAACGTTGATGATGTGTGTTTTGGTCGTCTGTTGCAGCTGAATATACAGACGAATACGATCGTGATTTACAGTCCAGATTAAGAGAACTCTAAAATATTTAAGGAGTTTTAGATCATCATTTACAGCCGATATCCAGTGATGCAATCATCATTTACAGCCGATACAGTCTTCAGTTATGATGGAACTGAATCCGAGAATTATTAATTTAACCCTTTTACTGCCGAAGTGCGCAAATGTGAACGTCGAGAATCGAGCGAAAAACGCCAACGTGCGCAATAAAGCACGTCTAATATTTCTAACTGATTGGCCTTAAATGTTTACCAAATGCCACGAAACTTGAGATACTCGTTGTCAAGACTATGAGAAACATAGAAAAGTACAATTTATACTCTGTGACTTGTATAACCTATACAGTTATACTCATTGATTTTTGATTTCCCCTAACATCTGTGCATGGTCAACAGTTGCTCAGTGTAGTGAGTGTTGTCTGCCGTCAGTCTTTCGATAGTTGTTTATGTTTACTGGTGTTGATTTGTTGGTTTTGTTTGTGGATTTATCCGTGGTTTGGTGAGTAAAGTTTAGATGTTATTATGAAAATGGACAAGCGGAGTATATAGCCAGTAAGTGAAAATACCATCGTAAATAGGTGTTCAACCTACCTGTTTCGGTGAGCACAGGTGTTGAAAGGGTTTTTTTGTGAAATTTTCTCCTTTGTAAATATTTTAGTCATTGTTAGTTTCATTATTTTAGTCTGTCTTTAGTGTTATTTGATGTGCCTTACAACATTTTGCAATTTAGAATCCAAATGAACATGTTTTTATGAAAAAACTGATAGTGTCAGTTGTATATGCAACTATGTTCAATTTTGAAAATATGAATAAATTTTGAAAAAAACATCAGAATTCCTACATTTATATCGGCCAAGGCGGTCTTGGCTGCTTTGTAAGACTCACAAGAGACCACCAGTTTAACTGTCATACCCATGTACACACTGACCACCTAGCTACTAGATACTAACCAGCAGTTTGTTGGCGTGGTACGTAGATTGTTCCTTGATGTTGCTGGGTTCCAAGGTATTGGCTAGGGCGGTCTTGGCTGCTTTGTAAGGCTCCCAAGAGTCCACCAGGTTAACTGTCATACCCATGTACACACTGACCACCTAAAAAATCCAAAGTAACTCAAAAAGGTTTGTGTAATATTAGAACAAATCAACTGTGTAATAACTAAGTAATACGGGTAATATGCTGATGATACTGGTTATATTCGTTTTTCAATGTCGGTTGGGGTTGTCTTTAGCACTAACTAGTTTTGCTTAACAGCTTCACTTTTTCATCTGATTTCAGACACAGCTGATTAACCTCTAATATTTAAAAATATGTTTTTCATCACACTGTATTGCAAGTATGGTAGCTATTTTCGGTATCACCTGTGAATATGGAATGTGATACGTTCTAACTCAAAATCTGGAAAAACAGCTGGACATTTCCCCACACTGTTATTAGTTAGGCCTATGCATTCTGACACCAGTAGGGCTAGTAGCCTGTTGGTTTCAACAAGGTAAATATATCTTAAAGTCTCATCTGCGGTAAAAAACTGCAGCCTACATGCTGACCACCTGTTAACTCTGCTCCCATGGTTACAACATGGTAACCAATCAAATCTACTCTTCACAAGTTATATTAGTCTAAGCCTTTTATTTAATTTATGGTTTTAGGAGAGTTTGTATCAAAATACTAAAATTTAACCTCCAGTTTTCTCAGAGACCCACATTCAAGTATGTGATTGTTGCTATCAAATCCGAAGAATTATTTATCCTAAGATGCTATAAGTTAATAGAAATCTTTTTATATTTAAGGTCTGTCAACTTCTATATTTTAAACTAGGTATACGCTCATTCCTCGCGTATAAGGATAATTGAAACACATGATCAAACTTAAATCGAGTCTCATAAAAAATTCAATATCTGATTTGAGTAACATCATCAGAATACATTCCGTTATCATTTAACTGCCGCCAGAATCCGGTTTTTATGTCTATATAGCTATAGTTTTGGTCACTTCTCCCCTAAGAATCAATTATCGCGGTAGCTGAGAGGGTATTGCACTGGCTCTTGGAGCGTAAGGTCGCAGGGTCGGATCCCGCCGCCGACCTAACATTTTATCTGTAGAAAAACATACATACATTTATCACTTGTTTTTATCAAAGTAAATGTTGTATAAATACGTAAATTTATTTATTTTTTAAAATAAATTGAAGATTTCAGGCATGGTTTGTTGTTAGGATTGGCATGGGTGCGTTATCTTAGAACAAACAGAGTATTTTGGGCTAAGCAGTGACTTTTTAGCAGTGTGGTTAATTTAACTTTTAAGAGAACAGCGAGTTTCCTATATGAACTAATGTTAACAATTTCTATAGGCCAAGTCAAAATATCTTTAAGGATTAACAATAAGTCGTCAGGTCCAGTTATTTAGATGAAAAAATGAGATTTCAATATATTGTTTCAATAGCCTAGGCTATCATGAAATTAAATGCTATAAACATGGGTTAGCCCAAGTCCGTACATGAAACTTCTAAAATGACAAATAGCCTAAGTGTACATGCCTACATTTTATAGTCATAGATCCAAGTTTATGATGAAAACAGCTCACTATAATCCAAACCTAAGATATGTCAAATCATTTCAGATAACCTGCACAAAAGGCTTAGTTTGGTTAGAATAGTTTAAAGCTTTTGTTTTGGTTCGCTACAACATTCCTGGTAATGTGTTTAAAGTATTTGACAACAGTTGTATTTTACAAAATGATATTTCAATATATTGTTTCAATAGCCTAGGCAGGCTATCATGAAATTAAATTCTATAAACATGGGTTTATGTGTTTAAAGTATTTTACAACAGCTGTATTACCAGTTTAATGTTGGCTTACTCTTACTGTAATCCAACCCTAGGCTATGTCAAATCATTCAAGATAACCTTCCAAAAAAGGCTGTTTGGTTAGAATAATCTATACCTTTTATTGTGGTTACCTACTACATTACTGGTAATGTATTTTAGGTAATGTAGACAATTTTTATTATTAATTTAGTGAAAATATAACCTAGCAAATAATTGTCCTACAAAATAAATTTTAAGGTTGTTCGCTTACTGTGACTAACTTCATCAACGCTTTCTAGACAAATTGAGGCTTTGTACACTTTTTACACATGACAATCACAATATTACCAATTGTCTAAGAAAATGTAATAAAACAAACTATTTTATAAGTTAAGTTAATATCTTAGTAACTAAAGTCATCAAAAAGTTATTTTGAGTTTTTCGATCTGCCACACGCGTCGTCTGTCGTCTGCCACTGTTACAATCGTCGCCTCTGACGACTGACGATATTTACACAGAGTAGGCGTACTAAGGGAATATTAACTGTATGGATATTTTTTTTTTAAACGTACACTTAATAATTTATAAAATAATAAATATGCTCACAACTTTAAAATATACTTTGATTTATCTCTTTAGTGTGTTTTTTGTTAGTAAAAAAACTTTTGTTATCCAGTATAACAAAGTATACTCTAGTAAACTAACTATTGTTACTCTGTTGTTGAAACATAGACGTCGGCTAAATTTTAACGATTCAAGTACCATTAAAACGGCTTCCAATGTTATAGAGAAAAAAATAAATTTGGTTTTAAGATAATTTGATTAATACTGAACGAAATTATCTGAATAACGAACTCGACCGAGATTTTGACCTGTTGTTTTTCTGGAAAATTTTAAGTTTAACTGTGGAGGCGTTCTCGAGTTATTGTGGTCACAGACACGCCAGTTGAGTTGATTCTCTTACCAGTCTAAGCAGTAAAGTTGTGTATAAGGATAACTTCACTTCCTTCAATTATCCAATTAATATTAAATATCTGTTTATCAAATACTATAAAACAAATTATAAAATGTATTTATACTAAGAAAGCAGAACTTTTTCAAAGTTCTAGGACTTTTCAAGGATCTTTTCACATACAAAAGTAATTTTGAAGGCCTTCAAGTCCTCACGGAAAAGGATTTTGAGGTAAAAAATAATGTAATAAAACGAGAACTGACCCAGTTGTCGGGGAAGTACTTGTCGACTATGTTCCTCATCTTGGCAGTCTGGCCGTGCAGCGTCTGCGGCTGGAAGAACAGACACACGTACAACATGGCCGCCTGGGCCGCCAGCGCGGTGCTGCGGTGCTCCGGGAACGGGTACGCAGCGATCTGGTTGTACACGTCGTCGGACCGCAGTCGCCCGATCACGATGTCCACCAGGCCCTCCTTGAGCGGGGTGCGTCTGCAGAATGAGACCACAGCAAACATGAAACAAGTGGCTCGGTTGGTTTTCTATTGATAACGTATCTTTGTAGAACTGGAGAATGTTTTATATCTTGGGGAGCTACCAGTCTTTAGCGTCTTCTTCTTATTCTTTATTCGCTAATAAACTTACACTGTTTAACTGTGTAGAAATAAACACGTTTTAAGGCATCGTGACACTAAAGTGTCATCCCATCAAAGTTGAAATTCAATAGTTATAAAAAACAATCCCAAAGACGAAAGCAGTTTAGCCATGTTTCATTTGGGTTGGTCTACATTTATTTTTAATTTTTGCAAATTATTCAGAAATTGCAGGGTTTATTAAATCACAATTATAAGAAAAACAGTGAAGACATGACTATTTCAATCGATGACATTTTTATAGTGAACTAAAAAAAGTAAACAAAGTAGTTTTTTCCCTTTAAAAATAAGTTGAAACCTTTTTCCTTCAGTAATTGTTTAGTAAAATAAACTACCGTATTGCTCATGTAATCAAATTATTTCCCATTGAATACATTAAGTACGAGACTTCAGTATCAAATAACACAAGTAGTAAAGTAACAGGCGACGAGTTTTCACCATGTCCAATAACTTTGCTCCTTTTCTGTACACCGATACTCCCAGAAGAATTTAATCTGCTTGGTAAAACTGACACATTAACATCATCAATCACTTTTTCAGCACTGGAAGGAGCGTGAAATTAACTGGTTTAAAAAGTAGCAAACTCACTTGAAATAGTCTTCTGGATAGCCTGGTGGCCTTTTCCCGCTGATGAGCCCAGTCGATCGCAGCAGCTTGCAGACATCGTCCACATTGCTACCAGCTCCGGATCTCTGGGCACTATGGAAAAAGTCAGTGAATTTAACGTTTGTTATTCACTAAATGGCTGCGAGAAAAACACATTAATCACCCACCAAATGTTTAATGTCCCATCTTGAGAGGTAAGTAATAAGCATTATTGCAGACCAGGGAGGTAATGACACATAGCGTTACAATTACAATCCTGGCAGAGCTCATAACACAGGTTCCAATAGCATCAGCTGTAGCGTTAACAACAATCAAAGTTTTCACAACATACAATTAGCATCAACTGTTTTTAGCGAATTTTCCCTATTGGGAAGAAGCTATTACCGTAGGTGGCATGGTAAGACTTATGCTCGAGACCATGAGGGCCCCTTTTCAAGACCTTTTTTTCGTTTTGAGGTCCCCAGATGCAAAAAAAACCATTCGTTCAAATTTTAGCGAATTTCCCCTATAGGGAAGAAGCTATTACCGTAGTCGGCATGGTAAGACCTAGGCCCGGGACCATGATAACTTTTCGTTTTGAGGTCCCCAGACTCCAAAAACACCATTCGTTCGAAACTGTATATGTATATATATATATATATATGTATATATATATGTGTATATATATATATATATATGTGTGTGTGTCCGTGAGCACGATAACTCTCATAAAAATTATCCGATTTTGATGAAATTTTGTACAAACGTGTAAAGCAACATTTATGACTTTAAGTTCGAAAACTAGCTAGATCGCTCTATCCGAAGGGGCATTTTGGGGGGGTTTTGTACCCCAAAAATGGGTTTTTCGAATTTTTTACATATAATTTTGGAAATAGTCAAATTTTATTTTTTCCCATTAGATTCAGCTTAAAAAAACACACAATTTGGTATTTTGATCATTTCTCTACGTCAATTGGTTACCGAAATATTGAAAGTGCTAAACACAGTACGTTGTCTAATGTTATTCTTATGGAGAAAAATAAAAATTTTATATCTCGCTTATTTATGAACCTATCCTGACGAAACTTGGTATACGGCTTCATCTGGTTGTGGACCATTGATATTTGCTCAAAAAGACACTTTTTTACCCAAGGCTCCCGTAGCAGCAAACCTGCGTACTCAGCCCCATGTTATTCTTATGGAGAATAAGTAACGTGTTATCTGCCTTCATTATGAAAATAAATTAATGAAATTTGGTATGTGGCTTTACCTACATGAGTTATATTGATATTTGTATAAAACCCAATTTTTTGTGTTCCTTGCTTCAGCAAACCTGCATACTCAGCTGCCATGTTATTCTTATGGAGAATAATTAAAATGTCATAAATCGTTTATTTATGAACGTATATTGATGAAACTTGGTATGTGGCTTTATGTGGTATTAAGATACATATATATGCTTTGGAAATTCGCTGAGTACGCAGGTTTGCTGCTACGGGGGTTCAATTTTTTATATATTTGCTTAACACTATGAACATAGGTCAAAGAAATCCAATTTTCGACAAAATTTGTAATATAAAAAAAGGGTAGCTAAAATAATTTCATATCATCTGCCTGAAGACGTAATCCAGAATATCTCCCATTTACTAAGTTTAATTTGAA
Source organism: Allygus modestus (assembly GCA_963675035.1). Taxonomy (NCBI): domain Eukaryota; kingdom Metazoa; phylum Arthropoda; class Insecta; order Hemiptera; family Cicadellidae; genus Allygus; species Allygus modestus. The sequence continues at coordinate 27,739,143 of OY776115.1, read as the reverse complement.
CATATGATTCTTAATTTGTTTACTATTTAATGAATTTGCATTATGTGAGGTTACAAAAATAATGTAACACATGACAATGACCTAAATGTTTGAAACTAGTCTTCTAATTAAACATATTATGATAAAACCAAAAATGGTACTCTGTTAATAAAATTATGCTTAAAACTAATATATATTTATTTATTTATTAATATATTTGTATGTGTCCATTAGCACGATAACTCTCATAAAAAAGGTCTGATATTAATGAAATTTGGTACAAATGTGTAAAGTGCCATTTATTTGAACGAGTTCGAGAACCAGACGAATCGCACCATCGGAAGGGGGGTTTTTGGGGGGTTGTACCCCAAAAATGGGTTTTTGAGTTTCCATATGTAATTTTTATTAAACTCAAATTTTAATTACACCATTAAATTCAGCTTAAAAAACAAACAATGTGGTGTTTTGATCATTGTTCTAAGTCAATGGGTTCCCAAGATATTGAAAGTGCTAACACAGTACGTCGTCTAATGTTATTCTTATGGAGAAAAAAAATGTTATATCTCGCTTATTTATGAACATAAACTGACAAAACTTGGTATATGGCTTCATCTGGTTGTGGTTTGTTGTTGTTTGCACAAAAAACCAATTTTTCGCCAATGGTTCCCGTAGCAGCAAACCTAGGTACTTGGTCCCCCCCATATTATTCTAATGTAGAATAATTCAAATGTTATATATATCGGTTATTTATGAATGTATATGGATGAAACCTGGGATGGGTTCTATTGATTTGTTCATAAAAACCCATTATTTGTGTGTCTTGTTGCAGCAAACCTGCTTACTCATCCCCAATGTTATTCTTATGGATTTTTTTATTCTTATGGAATATATTTCTTATGAATCCTGGTAAGTGGCTTAATGTGCTATTCTGAACTAATTGGGACTGAACCCTGTTCGGTTTAGCGGGAATTCGGAATAGGCGGATTTTGTGAATAGGTGGCATTAGCATGTATTCACTTGCTATGGCTAGATGGTTAGCGGCGTAAATCTGGGTAAACGGCGGGAGTGGTTGGTTTTTAGCGTAAATCTGGGCAAACGGCGGGAGTAGCTAATTTTCAACTAATCTACTGGAATTTTCGAGTAGTCCCTAATACTCGCTTGGCCTTCGAGTATTAAAAAATACTCGACAGGTACTCAAAACTCGAGAACTCGCCCACCCCTACAGGCTTTAAACAGCTTTTGATTTTTTTCATAAAAAACTAACGTCTTCTCAATTTTCCCTATTTTTAAGTAATTTCCGAACTTGAGTTCGGAATAGGCGGATTTTTGGAATAACGGGGTTCGGAATAGCGGGACTCTACTGTATTCAATGGAAATTCGCTGAGTACGCAGGTTTGCTGTGACGGGTGTATTTTTTGGCATTAGCATGTATTCACTTGCTATGGCTAGATGGTTAGCGGCGTAAATCTGGGTAAACGGCGGGAGTGGTTGGTTTTTAGCGTAAATCTGGGCAAACGGCGGGAGTAGCTAATTTTCAACTAATATACTGGAATTTTCGAGTAGTCCCTAATACTCGCTTGGCCTTCGAGTATTAAAAAATACTCGACAGGTACTCAAAACTCGAGAACTCGCCCACCCCTACAGGCTTTAAACAGCTTTTGATTTTTTTCATAAAAAACTAACGTCTTCTCAATTTTCCCTATTTTTAAGTAATTTCCGAACTTGAGTTCGGAATAGGCGGATTTTTGGAATAACGGGGTTCGGAATAGCGGGACTCTACTGTATTCAATGGAAATTCGCTGAGTACGCAGGTTTGCTGTGACGGGTGTATTTTTTATATCTACGTTCAATCGTACTCATTATGGACTCTCTTCACTCAGAACTCAAAACTCTTTATTTGCTCGCAAATCTTTTATAACAAACTCATTGGATCGTTAAAATATATTTTATTTTGTTCAAACCACAAGGAAAAATCACAGGCAGTCCCAAGTGGTATTCTTGAACTCATTTATGTGATAAAAGTAGTTGTATGTAACATCAAAATTGAAACTTTCTTTCTATATACATTAACTTTAAGGTCACACAATAAGGCAGCTTATTATTCAATTAAATTCAATTCAAAATATTCTTTATTCATTGGTATAACAAGTATATATTGAATGGTGTCAGTTGACTGCTTATATTTTTAAAGTCTACCTCATAAAATTAAAATAATAATAAATATCTATGTTATTATTACAAAAATAATTACAATGTGTTTCTAATGGCTATTACAAAGGTAAATAGAATAACAATTAACTTATAAATTTCACTCATAAAACTATTTACTATAGCTCGTTAAATGAATAAAGAGTTTTATTTATTAAATACTTTTTCAGTTTATCCTTAAATTTAAAAAAAGACAATTTTTTAAAAATCAAATTCATAATTAGCACAGAAGGGTTTCTAATTTCATGTGTACAGTTAATTAACTATAAAACGTTATTCCTGCATATTGAGGCTTTTTGCAAAAGAGTGCCAATCGATGAGAAGGAATAGGTAATTCGTCCTGTTGACTAGTATTGTATTGGTGATTATTCCCGTTGAGTCTTTGATCACCGATTCTTGATCTAACAGATATTACTTCATAGATGTATAATCCATAGACAGTAAGAATCTGTAATTCAGAAAATTTGTCCTTAACTGAAGATTGAGGTTTTAAATTCAGTATTATTCTTATTACTTTTTTTTGTATTTTCAATATTGAATCGAGATTTTTTGATGTTGTCGCACCATATAAGGATATCCCAAAATTAATTATGGGATGTATATAGCAGAAATAGACCATTTTTAAAGTATTAATGTCACAAAGTTATCTTAATTTACTTTAAGCAAATATTCCAGATGATATTTTTTAGAACACCTTATCAACATGATGGTCCCAGTTCAGATTTTGGTAAACTGTTAGTCCTAGAAAGTTTATCTCTTCAACCTAGGAAATTTCAAACTCACCAAGATAAATAAATTGTTTATTTTTTTAATTCTTTGTGTAAAAAGCCATACAATTAGTTTTATAACAGAGAGTCAGTTTTAAGCAATCTATTTATTAGTACATTTATCATGCTTCTTGAGTAAATCAAGATTTTAGTCTTTATAATTTCTGGACCTAGACCTTTGTAAGAAATGAAGGCGCTGTTAGTTTAATTGTATATGAGCTAAATACAATAGATTATTAGACTTCACCACAACTAGTTAAAAGTCAATCAAAAACTATTTTTAATGTACCCAGGGGTACACAAAAAACAAAAACTATTTTGTTTTAGAACTAATTGTAAATACCACATTTTATCTAAATTGTTTTTGAATTGTATATTATTTTATTTTAAAACGCTTTCTCAATACTGTATTAGGAAGGTGAAAATCCACTTGAACACCACAACAAATCTGTGGACAAAGTTATCTTAGAAACACTGGCAATCACCTGTATCTGTAGTAGGAGACCAGTATACGCTCTCTCACGTCCCCGGGAATGTGAAGGTCCACGACAAGCAACATCACTCCGAACAGGTAAACCGCTTCACACTGTAAAGCAAGGTTTTACTTTAAAACTACCAATCTAATTCACGTATACTCCCTGTCTTAGGCAGTAAAATTGTAAGTTATAGTTTGAGCACCCAACTAAGCCTTATGCATTTGTATAATCATATGGTTTATATCATATGTACTATACTTGCATTATTTTGATAGTAATGTTTTTTGTTGTGATTTGTGTAAAATATTTTGTTAAGTAAACCAGTTCTGTTAAAATGTAAAAAAAAAAAATTTCATGGTCGAGTACATAATCATCATTTTTGGTTTCACGTCTGATAGGAACATCTACAAAGTCTTCTTCTTTTTCATCACATTTTGTCATCACATCATCGTTTTTGTCATCTTTTGGGATCTTTGTCTGTTCATGAAGGAGTTCATAATCATTTTCACTTTTTTCATAAAACATTTTTGACAAAATTTTTACATCTCGAGCAATTATAATTTTCCTTTGCTGAGGTATCCAAATTCTGTATGCTTTTGAAGTGCTCGCATAACCAACAAAAACTCCTTGATCAGCTCTGGGGTAAAACTTCCCCCTCCTTGGTGCTTTGTCCAGTGCAAACACCTTTGAGCCAAATATTTTTAAATGACGAACAGATGGTTTCTTCCCAACAAACTTTTCGAATGGAGTCGAGTTTCCAGTTGATTTTGAAGGACATCAATTTCTAATGTAGTTTGCTGTGTTAACAGCCTCAGCCCACATATTTTCTGGTTGATTTGATTCTATTAATAGACATCTAGCCATATCTAATAAAGTTCTGTTCTTTCTCTCTGCCAGACCATTTTGTTGAGGTTTGTGTGGAACTGTTAGTCTTCTTCTTATCCCATTTTCCTTCAGGAATTTGTCGAATTCCCTATTGCAATATTCTGTTCCATTATCCGTTTGTAAGTATTTTATTTTCTTACCTGTTTGATTTTCCATTTCATTTTTGAATTCTTTAAAACATTTGAAAATGTCATCCTTGTTCTTTAAAAAATACACAGAACAGTACCTAGGGTTTTCATCTATGAATGTACCAAAATACCTATTACCACCCGGTGAAGAAACTCTCATTGGACCTACAATATCCGAATGAATAACCTCTAATAGGTCAACATTCTTTGGAGTTGTTCTAGTGGGAAATGGAGTTTGAGTTAACTTTCCCTTAATACAAGTTTCACAGTCTTCAATATGGTCTTTAAGATTAAAACTTAAACCATTTACAACTTCATTTCTCAAAGCTATTTTTAAGTCCACTTCATTTAAATGTCCTAACTTTTTGTGCCAATCTAAGATTTCATTCTGTTTTGAAAAATTAGATTTTTCACCTTCCAAGATCGGTTTTGCATTTTTGACATAGTATAGGCCACCTTGTCTTTCTGCTACTAGAATTTTATTCCCTTCATGATTTTGAACAATAGCTTTTTCTTTATCAAAAGTTACTTTGAATCCCTTATCAGTTATTTTACCTACACTCATTAAATTAGTTGCCAAGTTTGGTACAAATAGTGTATTATTCAAATGAACAATATCATCATTTCTACTTAATTCAAGTGAAACTTGTCCGACACCAGAAACTTCTGCTGTCTGCCCTTTAGATGCAAGTTTTAATGTTCCATCTGAACTTTGAATGTTTTTGATTTTGTAAACAAATGTGGGACTTTTAATAAAACATATTTTTCAATCTTTTAAATGGCCCATAACCTTTGTTGGACAAAAGATTATCAGATGTCAGCAAAATGCAAAGAAGAGGCAAGTTTAGAACAGTCGGGAGAGTGGAATGATGCGATAAAAGATGAAATAAGAGCTCATTTAAAAAATGAAACTTGGATCTTAGAAGATACACATAAAGCAACTAATATAATAGGATGTAAAATGGTATTAAAGAAAAAACTTAAACCTAATGGAAAACTGGAAAGAAGAAAGGCGCGTCTGGTTGCCAAAGGATTTGCCCAGAAACCAGGGATAAATTTTGATGAAACATTTGCTCCAGTAGCGAAACTTAGTTCAATTAGATTGTTACTTGGACTAGCAATAGAAGAAGACCTAGAAATTGGCCAAATGGATGTCTCAACTGCATTTCTAAATGGTGAAATTGAAGAAAAAGTCTACATGGAATTACCAAAGAATCTTGAGAAATATCTCCAAGAAATTATGTATGATGAAAGTTGCAGTCAAGATAAACTACTATACACTAAAGCTAAAATGATGTTTGATGATTTAAGAAAGTCTAAAAATAATAAGGTATGTCTTCTCAAAAAGGCAATATACGGTTTAAAGCAATCAGGAAGACAATGGTACATGAAACTAGACACTAAACTGAAATAACTAAAATTCACACCTTCTCATGCTGATCCATGTATATACATCTCAAGTTCAGGGGTAAGCAAAACGATAGTTGCTGTCTACGTGGATGACATTTTAATCACTTCAAAAAACAGGATGAATTTAAATCATGTCAAATCCCAACTTATGAAAACGTTTGAGATGAGAGACTTGGGCGAATTAAACTACTGCCTAGGAATAGAGTTTACCAAAAGAAATGATAAAATTACCATGTCACAATCCAAATACATTAATGAAGTTTTAGAAAACTTTAACATGAAAGATTCAAGCCAGCATCTACTCCACTTGCTCCAGGATTGAAATTGATTAAGAGAGATGATTATGATGGAAACTATCCGTACCAAAATCTGATTGGATCATTAATGTATCTGTCAATAGCAACAAGGCCTGATATAACACATGCAGTCAGTTACTTGAGTCAATTCAACACATGTTACGGGAAGGAACACTGGATTGCTGCAAAACGAGTTCTGCGATATTTACAAGGCTCAAAACAATTGGCTCTTGTTTTCAGAAAAACTGGAAAACCGCTGATGGGAGCAGCCGATGCAGACTGGGCTTGTAGTGAAGACCGAAGATCTTACACTGGATATTGTTTTAAATTTGGAGGTGCTCTTGTTAGTTGGGAATCAAGAAAGCAAAGGACTGTAGCGCTATCAACAAGCGAAGCAGAATATATGTCCTTGACTGAAGCGGCAAAAGAAGCGGTCCACTTAAAGCAGCTAATAAACGACATGGGAAAATCCCACAACCTAATTCAAATATTTAGTGATAATCAATCTGCTATAGCCATAGCGACAAACTCAGTTGTCAGCAACAAATCGAAGCACATTAGTATAAAAGAACATTTTATACGTGAAAAAGTGCAAAGTGGTGTAATTAAGCTAACCTATCAACCAACTGAGGATATGGTAGCGGACATTTTTACAAAAGGGCTAAGTGAACCCAAAAATACCAAATTTCAAAGAAGTCTTGGACTTTCACCAGCCTCTGTTGGGTGAGGGGGAGTGTAAGTTATAGTTTGAGCACCCAACTAAGCCTTATGCATTTGTATAATCATATGGTTTATATCATATGTACTACACTTGCATTATTTTGATAGTAATGTTTTTTGTTGTGATTTGTGTAAAATATTTTGTTAAGTAAACCAGTTCTGTTAAAATGTTTTATTTGATATTAGTCAAGTATGTTTAATTTCTGGTAAGTATATATTTGTCCCTCACTGTACAGTCCAACAAAAATCAATAGACAATTTTTCCCAGCTAAACGATGGCAGTTTAGGTAAATATTACCTAATGTCAGTGACTTGTAACGTGGTAGGATGACGGTGCTACGCCTGGGGGAGCAGGGAGTCAGGGCTTCAACCTTATGGTGTTTAAACTTGGATCTATTGTAGAAGATTAATTTGTCTGAAGGTGATATTTTAAACATATGCCTATACCTTTCTGGTTTAACTATGATTATCATACCAAGGAATGTTTAAACTACTTGGCTAATACTAAAGTTTGAAATAACTAGTACCATACCAATTTTTAACTTCAGGGCTGGTCAGCATTGTTCAACATCAGTCTATACATTCCTCTCTATCACTGATAGTTTAAAAATAATTACCTTATCCAAAAAAAATAGTAAAAACAAAATACAGAGATAATAGTGTTGTTCATGTTCAGTGTCGCTGGGGAAATATGAGGGTCACTGAACCGCAGTAAGCGCTCATTTGGACACCCATAAAACCAGTGTTTGGCAATAAGAAAACATCAGTACTGTTGTAACGAGTCGTTTAGTTGGGGGGGGTGGAAGAATGTTTGATTTCGTCGTCGTGGCGGGCAGCCAAGCGACAGGTAGCAGGTGGCGGCGGCAAGCGGCCGGTCGCACTTTGACCCGGCCTTATCAGCGGCCCGGCCTGGGTATCCAGCCGCTTCGGCGAAGCAGTATGTCCTGAGCTCCGACTGCGTTCGTGTCGGGAGAGTTTCGTTCGTACTGTTTCGAGTTCGTGGGTGACGTGAGTTCCTGTGCAGTGAGATCTGCGTGAAGTTGGGTTGTGACCCGCTATTTGGTGAGTCTCGACTAAATAGTATTATTAGTATTATTGTCGTCATTAATATACTGTTCGAGTCTAAAACTTGTGAGGAATATTTCTGCCACGTGATCCGTCAAGACACGCTTGGGTCAGAGTGGCGTTTACTGTCTAGGCAGGGCTGAAATAAATAGTATATTTATTCAGACATATTTCGCTAAGCCTCAAACTCACTGACTATTTTAATTTGGAAGTAGGATATATATATATATATATATCGAGGCGAGACGGTTTGAGAAACCTGTTGAGGCCTGACAGGGCAGAACAAGTACTGACACGCTCTGTCACCACGTGTGGTATTCCTAGAAATAAGCCCGGCCAAAGTAGCTAGTTTGGATTAATCTACGGTTGTCATCGTGTTGTGATTTAATTTTAATTTAATTGTAATAAGTTTTTTTGAGATGGCGTATTTAATTTGCAAGTGCCTGTGCTTGGTAGTCTGAGATCAGCTACTTGGTATTTCAGTTTGAGCGTGAGATTGCCCAATTTTATTGGCAACATAGTGATTGGCCTGGGCGCTGCCCGAATACTTTAATTAAATTTAGACAACTGTGTCAAGTATTCTGTGCAGGTAGCCAGTAGTGTACGCGTTAGATCCTGTCGGTATCAGCCGAGCCGGCCCCGATTACTCGACTAGGAGTCGTGGGCGTTGTTACCGATAAGGTTGAGTGACACACGGTGTTGCAGGGACTCTGGGCTTTTTTCTGTCGGTGCGAGTGGTCGCTGTGGAGGACGTGGCCCGAGCTGCAGGGTGTGTCAACTCCTCGTAGTCAAGTCCCCCCCCCAACCGGGTCTGGCTGTGATTAGAAGCTACTTCTGTGGTGAACTTGTTTCACGTCTGATTGTATGAGCCAGGCCCAAGCCAGCGTTTAGGTGCGGTCCACATACCCCTGAGTGCCAGTGGAACCCTGGAGTAACCCAGCCATTACAGGCTGAGCCGTCCGCGGCGAAATTAAATAACCTCTCTTGCGGATATTTTCTTACAGGGGGAAAATACGTCGCACTGTATAATATCACAGCGACTTGGATTGTAGATTTTACCTATCAGTTGCACAAGAGCTTCTGCAATATTTTACACAATATTTGAAATATGGTAATGGGTGGAAGAAATACATCAGTTGCAGCAATCTTAAATTTCAGAAAGTGGCATTGCCACTCGCTATGCAACTTTGGGGAGGTACTCAAGTTCACATGGCGAATTGATAGTCTCGCCTGAGCATTCACAATGTGCATTTGTGTACTACTGTTGTCTCGTTTATGCGTTTGATTTTTTGGTTGTTAACTTGTGTGTTCATTGTGGTTTTATTTTGTTTTAACTGCTTTTACAGTTCTCTGTTTTATCTTTTCAGTGTTTTTTCTAGCTTCCCTGGATTGTGCCACTAATTGGTTATGTCCTAGGTATTCTTTCCACCTGAAGACAGGATCAGATTCCAGATCTTGAAACGTCGTGAAACTTTGTTTTTACTAATAAGTGTTGGAAAATGTCCACAGAAATTTCTTGAATAACATGAAAATCTCATATGTTTTAATTTTGAGCAATGTTTGATTTCCGGGACACCCGCAGCGAAAGTGTTAATCTCCTGCTCTTTACTAGTGCTACAATGAGGAACCTTGTACAATTCTCTGAGCTCACGATTTTTCCTTATACGTCATTCTCCATTTTCATTAATTGGTCCAAACACTCTACATAACATTTTTTGTTTCAAAAACCTTTACTGTATACTAACCAATACCAATACCAATACATTACCGTGCGAAACTAAAACAAAGTATACAAAGTCAATGTTGGTACTGCACTGACCAGAAGCTGCCGGCCATCTTCGCTGATGAACACGGACTCCAGCGTCTGCTGAATGTAGATGCCTTCCTCCAGGTCCTCCACGTAGCTGTTGATGTCCGTGGCAAACTTGTGGACGCTCTCGAACGCCACGTAGAACCGCGTCAACAGGTCGATGTGGTTCTCCCTCAACTCCTCGTCTAGGTCTTGCAACACCTGCAACAAACTGCGGTTAGCACAAACACATCAAAGAAGAATGTCTGCCTCCATATTTTTGTTCATCTGTGTGACGACCTACCCCCGACATTTTACATCAACGGCTATAATCTGAGCATTCATCAACAATTTTTGTACTTTATATCAAATACTAGTTATATCATATTTGAGAAAGGAAGGATAATTTATCCAAAATATACTGATTAATAAATCAGTACAATAATTAGGAAGGCCGCCAATTATTTCCCTCCAAACAGCCCAGAAACCGAATTCAAATATTAACATTATAAATGAGTCAAAGTTTTCTAACTAGAAAGCGACATCGTAGCCTCGCACTATTGCCAAAACACTGACTATCAGCACTAGCCTCGAGCAGGCCGTGAGCTGTGATTGGCTGAGGCTCATCACCTCAGCGTGATGCATGTGCGTCAGCATCAGTTTGGTGCTAAAATCCGGAAATTTAAGGTACGCGTCTCGCTCCTCATTAAAATAACTCTAAATTGTTTTATTTCCCAAATTTTATGTAAACTCATTTGTAACTGCAGTTGTACCTATTGTAAAACGATGTTGTTGTAGTTGACAGTTGAATTGGGTCCGCTTCACAACGTCAAGGTACATAACGTAATGGTCAAAATTAAAATAATGCGTGGTTTCAGATTGTAAAGGTAAATAACATCAAGTCTCAGTTATTTAAGTCTAAAATAAGATTGTTTTCAAAACCTCCAGTTTCAAAACATAAAGGTATTATTATAAAACAATTCAAAACGTAACGGTACAAAACGTCAAGGTAGTAGTTGTTATAACCGTAAACGCTGAATGTAAACGCGGCACTACACACTAAATCTGGAACCACTCCTTTCAAACTGCTTGTAAAAACATCTGTTTCATAACGTAAAGTACAGGCAACCTCAAAATTGCTTGATCGAAATGACATGACTATTTCTTTGGCAGGGTACGTTTGTAACGTGACAATTTTACACACTAAATATTTTTTGTTAAATAGCGGTACAAATGGTTTTTGATTTACATTCTGGGCGAACATAACCTCAAACTACTGTTTGAATTTCCCGCGGCGGCTATAGACCCGAAACTCGATTCTCGTGCGCATGCCCGGCTGAACCAGCGCAATAGCGGCTCCCCCGCGGCGACCGGCGTCGACAGTCAGTTCATCGCCCAACACAGTGCCGTATGGAGCTCGCTTCACGTCTTAAGGTAGGGATCGTTCGTTCTTTGATTTGTATAAGATTTCATCTTGACTATTTTCGATCTTTAACGAAGTGCAGTGCTCTCGATAACTGTTTACGATTATTAATGCTTATTAAATTTATTTTATTTGACTTTTATTAATGTTCTCTGATTGATTATTTTTCGAATAATTTAACGAATCATTGTAGAATTTCTTTTGATCTTTTACTTCAGGAAATAACTTATTCAATTATCTTTTTATTTAAAACTTGCTAATCTCAAGTTTATTTTACGAATGTACTGTTGACGTCGCATAATGTACTCAGACTAGGTTGGGCCACAGTAATAAGGATTTTAAGTATTGTATATCAGTTGAATGATGTTTTGATTGAATTAATCTCTGATTATTTCACGAATTACTTCGATTTATTACAGTTTGTTTATTTGTTTTAACAATGCTGTAGACCATTCGAACATTGTTTTCAGCACCTTATACGATGTTTTAAGCTACAAATAAATACTGTATGGGTATGCCAACTTAATAGTAAGCCATCTTTGGCACGTTTTAACCATATTTTGTCTCGTTGCTGTATGCTCTTGTATTCGGATTGTTCTTGTTTTGCTTTAAACACATTTTCAGCTACACTTAGACTTAGCTAAAACTTTGAATTAGCACTTTGATTACTATTATATTACTTTTTAGCACTGCATAAATTAATTCAGGCCGAGTTAGTTTTATTCATTTAATGAATAGCTTCCTTCATTTACGACAGTAGTGATCACTCCTTACTGTGGTACACCCACAGCAATGATCACTCCTTACTGTGGTACGCCCATAGCACGACTCCTTACTGTGGTATGCCCACAGCCTCGTTACTGTGGTCCTCCCATAGCACCTCTCCTTACTGTGGTACGCCCACAGAAACGATCACTCCTTACTGTTGTACACCCATAGCACGACTCCTTACTGTGGTACACCCATAGCACGACTCCTTACTGTGGTATGCCCACAGCCTCGTTACTGTGGTACGCCCATAGCACAACTCCTTACTGTGGTATGCCCACAGCCTCGTTACTGTGGTATGCCCATAGCACCTCTTCTTACTGTGGTACCACCCTCTCCTTACTTGATCTCCTATCAAAACCAGGTTTGAGTCATATGAAAGGGAAAAGTGACGGATACAGTGGCTATTTGGGAACTTATAAATGACTTCACCATAAGTAAATCATTATCATCCTTCATCATCTATCATCATTTTGACATTACAACACAAACAATTTTACTAGTTGCTCTTTTTACAAGTTATTTCAATGAGGCACCGTTATGGTTACCTCGGTGGTCTGCCCTGTAGAACAAGTTGCATGGTCCAATTTCCTACTCTCGAGTGTGCAGTCGCTGAGCCAACACTGTCCAATTTGTGATGGTACCGTTTTGGATGACAAAAAGAAAAACCTATCTAAGGAAGATGACATGAAAAAAATCAAGACAATTTTGGCAGATCATAGTACAGCCCGCCAACAGTAAACTGACACTTGGACTTGGCGAGCTTGAGGCAACAGACTAAAGGCGAGGGGAGGGTGGAGGTGCAGTATGAAATACTTTAGGAAAACATTGACCCTCGCACGTCCGGTGACTCAAGGGATGATGGCCATATGACTAATAGTTCACACCCCAATAGTTGACGTTTTCAGAGCGACGAATATAGATTTTCTACCTAGCAGCCAAGTACCAACTTACGTTTGAGCTTTTTTTCAATTTAGCCAATGTGTATCATTAATTTTAATTCCTTTAACTGTTGATGGTAATTGGTAAAAATATTTTAGTTGTGTAAAACGTGGTTTTGTTTCAAAAAGCTTTAAATTGTGTTTAATAGATGGATTTACATTTTGCATTCTGATAGTAACCTTCGGTAAGGGTGTTGATGACCCTCGACGGCTCTCTGACTGGTCTATACTAGTACAGAGGTCGACATTGGGTACAGCAAAATGAAGCTGTCACAGTATTGGTAAGTCTTTTGGCTATCCAGTGTGACAACTTCCCTTCCTTGGTTCCTCCTTGTCTCTTCTGGGGGCTTGACTCCCAGTTGAGCCTGGATACCCAGTCTAGTCCAAGTCCTTGGAGGAAGTAGTGGATCTTCCTTGCAGCCTGGGACGGGTGCCTGGGAGGAAGGGCCCTTACCCGACGGTCTTCGGTCTGCCGGGCTGGGGGACGAACTGTCCTGGGGCCACCCGACCCCTGAGAGGTTGGAGGTTCTGTGCGATGGCGGTCCCTGTCTGGTGGACTTAGGGGGACGTCGGGTTAGAGGGCGAATCGTCCTGGGGTGTTGTCACCCACAGAGCCCGGGAGCTAGGTAAGGATCTCTCTCCCTTTCTGGAGCAAGGCAGATTGACCCCATCCTACCACCTTTCCCATCCATCTTTTCCCTCTTTCCGGTGGCTGTACAATATCCCAAGGGAGACGTGCCTAGCCGGCTATGCCGGGGCCTCCTAATCCCCCAATAAACAAACAAACAAACAAACAAGGGTGTTGATGAGCTTGTATCAAATTAGCCTATATTCTTTGTTACTCTTAAAAAATACTTAAGATCTAGGCTACTTACCATGTTACTTTCAATTTTTTTATCATACTCCTCAGGTGATTTGAAGTATGTAAAATCAAGTATTAATCCTGCATACTTCTGTTGATCTTGTTTAGTGTCAAATCTGAAATTGTAGAACAGTTTAAAAATAGGTAAAGACCTAATATAAATTACTCTAAAAATTATTTCAGATTACATCACTAGCCCTAATCTTTATTAAAATGTATAAGTTAAACTTGCTTCATAACTAAAAACTAAGTAATACCTCTCCTAATCTTGAATATAAAAATTCCAACTCACTTTACAATCAACACAACCAATTTTGGATGGGCAAGACAATATTAAAATATTGAATTAGGTCCATGTAAATTGGTGTTTGCCGTAAATAAATAAATAAAAAGATGTAATTCTAAGTCATAACCTATTAGCCTTATTCCACCCATATATAGGCTATGTTCACTACATTAGCAGATTCACTTCGGGTGCGAGTGAGCGAAGCGAACAAGCTCATATTGATCAAATGAACGAGTATTTGAAATAAAACAAATTCATTGCATCTTTTAAGAATCAAACACCGAGCATGGCTCGATCCCCCGGTACAAAATATACTTAACAAGTTTAATCGTAAAAAAAATTCTTGTGGAAAATGTCCCAAAAAGGTTGGGTCACGGTAATATAGCTTCTTTTCCATAGAGGAAATTCACTAAAAAGTTTAATGTCATTTCAAAAAGGCATATTGATTTCAATTACGGTAGCTAATTGTTAGGCCTATCGGAAAACTTAAAACCCACGGGAGTCCAATGTTTTATCACTAAAAGGCCTTTCAAGATGTCCTTGAAAGTTTATTTAGTCAAATCCAAGGAGCTGGTCATTTTTCAGATCATCCGAGACCTAGTAAGATTATCTCACAGATGATGAAACTAATATTGGCTAACAAAATGCCAAAATCTTTGTCCAATAAAAATAAATAAATAAGTGCAACATAAATGTAGACGAGTCGAAAGAATGTCAATAGCTTAGTGTTTATTTGACAGCAGAGTTGATAAACAGCGCATTTACCACAGGCAAGGTTGAAAAACTCATTGCAGTAGGTAAACCAGAAATGGTAGCCTATAGGACCCTAATTATTTAATACCCCCATAACAGCAAACCTACGTCCTCAGCGAATTTCCAATGCATATATATGTGTCTTAATACCACATAAAGCCACACTCCAATACTCATCAATATGCATTCATAAATAAACGATTTATGACATTTTAATTATTCTCTATAAGAATAACATGGCGGCTGAGTATGCAGGTTTGCTGAAGCAAGGAACATAAAAAAATGGGGGTTTATCCAAATATCAATATAACTCAACTAGGTAAAGCCACATACCAAATGTTATTAATTTATGTTCATAATTAAGGGAGATAACACGTTACTTATTCTCCATAAGAATAACATTGGACAACGTACTGTGTTTAGCACTTTCAATATCTCTGTAACCATTTGACATAGAGCAATGATCAAAACACCAAATTGTGCGTATTTTTAAGCTGATTCCAATGAAAAAAAATAAAATTTGACTTTTTCAAAAATTATATGTAAAAAACTCAAAAAACCCATTTTTGAGGTACAAAACCACCCCAAAATACCCCTTTGGGTAGGTCAATCTGTATGGTTTTCAAACTTAAAGTCATAAATGTTGCTTTACACGTTTATACCAAATTTCATCAAAATCGCATTATTTTTATGAAAGTTATCGTGCTCACGGACACACACAGTATATATACAAACAGTTTTGAACGAATGGTGTTTTTGGCATCTGGGGACCTCAAAACGAAAAGTTATCATGGTCCCGGGCCTAAGTCTTACCATGCCGACTACGGTAATAGCTTCTTCCCTATAGGGGAAATTCGCTAAAACAAGTCAAAATTTAAACCCTGATCATCCTACTCTCCATACCAACTTGGCAGTAGAGTAGTTGATATAGAAAACTTTGCTGGGCTTACTAATAGTTCTAAAAATTGTACAGCTTCCAATCCTTTTAGCGAATTTCCGCTATAGGGAAGAAGCTATTACCGTAGTCTGCATGGTAAGACCTAGGCCCAGGACCATGATAACTTTTCGTTTTGAAGTCCCCAGACCCCAAAAACACCATTCGTTCGAAACTGTATATATATGTGTGTGTCCGTGAACACGATAACTCTCGTAAAAATGATCCGATTTTGATGAAACTTGGTATAAACGTGCAAAGCAACATTTATGACTTTAAGTTCGAAAACCAGCCAGATCGCTTTATCCAAAGGGGTATTTTTGGGGGGTTTTGTACCCCTAAAATGGGTTTTTTGAATTTTGTACACATAATTTTGGAAATAGTCAAATTTTAGTTTTTGCCATTGGATTCAGGTTAAAAAAAAACACGCAATTTGGTATTTTGATCATTCCTCTACGTCAATTGGTTACCCAGATATTGAAAGTGCTAAACACAGTACGTTAACTAATGCTATTCTTATGGAGGAAAAGACAAATTTTATATCTCGCTTATTTATGAACGTATACTGATGAAACTTGGTATACGGCTTCATCTCGTTGTGGTCTATTGATATTTGTTCAAAAAAACAATTTTTAGCCATAGGCTCCCGTAGCAGCAAACCTGTGAACTCAGCTCCCATGTTATTCTTATGAAGAATAATTAAACACTCTGACTCCTTTAATTATGATCATAAATGAATAAAAACTGGTATACGACTTCACCTAGTTGAGTTATATTATAATAGCATAAAAACCCACTTTTTGTGTTCCTTGTTGCAGCAAACCTGCGTACTCAGCCCCAATGTTTTTCTTATGGAGGATAATTAAAACTGTATATATCGCTTATTTGTGAATATATTTTTATGAAACTTGGTTAAGTGGTTTTTTGTAGTATTAAGACATTATATCTCCATTGTAAATTCACTGAGTATGCAGGTTTGCTGCAACGGGGGTATTGAAAATTATATCGCAAGAAAGCCTGATTCATCTAAAAAATAACGATGAAGTTGTATAATCACGATATCTAATAGAACTCAAGTTTCAGCCGTGGAAGTTGCAGGGACTGGTAGCGTGGCCCCACTAGGGGGTTTACCGTGACCAGAGGGATTCCGCTGACAGATGAATGTTACGGCCCTTGTTTTCTGGCTCTGCTTGTATGTACGTACTGAAGTGTATATATAATTTATTTTATTGTTTTATTATATATTTTATTTTTTATTTATTTTATACTGGATTTTATTTATTTTATATATTATTTACTGGAAAGCTGAAGCTCTCTGCCACACAGGCTCAATGTTACTTTTTAAGGAGAATAAACACAATTTTATATACATATATATATATATATATATATATATATATATATATACCGGTACTCAGCAAATTTACAATGCATATACCTCACTTCCACATGAAGTCACTTGCCAGTTTTCGTCAAAATGTATATAAAATTGTGTTTATTCTCCTTAAAAAGTAACATTGAGCCTGTGTGACAGAGAGAGCTTCAGCTTTCCAGTTGTCTTGGGATTTACTGCCAGGTTGTTCTTTTTCACAGTAATCAATTTTATTTATGGCTGATTTTACATTGAGGGATTTTAAAGCAGTACAATAATCGTCCACCAACTCATCAGATGCGATATATCGATCTTAAACATTCGATATATCGAATCAAAACGCACAATATTTTGAATCACATTTTAACAGAATAACTTATAGAAAATTAGTCACTCGATAGTTATATTATGTTAGGCCTATATCTAAAATTAACGATTTGTATATCGCCAATAATAATAGGTATCGTTAATAATATCGCCAATAATAATAATAATAATAACAACACGTAATATGCTAATAAAAAAGTTGTTTAATAATAATATTTGACGTCAGTTACAAATATATTTTAAGAAACATTTAACAAATAATAAACAAACGAAAACAAACATTTTAAAATACAAAAACAAATAGGCCTAACCAAAAAACGTACTTAAGCTAAAACTGTTCTCTTTGCCAGGGTAAACTTTACGGGCTGCTTTCATGAAATTAATGAACAGATCTTTACCTGAAATGTTCACTTCACGACGATATAGTTTTAACTAAATCAGCTAAATTATTTGCTGAGTCATCGCTCTTAATCCTATGTTTTAAGAGACCATTTCAACACACACCATAAGGACTCAGTTGTTTGAGTATTGTGTTATTTAGGTTAAAGATCGATTTAAAATTTGATTCAATATAGTGGTATCGAATGTTAAAGATCGATATATCACGTCCAATAAGTTGGTGAACGCTTACCGTACTGTATCCTTTTCAGCTATCGTTATGCTACTGATAAAAAGTTTAGTGTCATATGTGTCACTCCTGTTTTGGTTCAGCATTCGTTTAGGAAAATTCTCTTGTAACTAGAAAAAAAACTACCGCAGTGTTATCAGAAGCTGGGGCTGACCCCAAATGGCTCTAAGTTAGCTTAAATTAGGGGTAATCAGCTTCTTTAATAACCTTTTACCTGTATAATCCTATTTTCACTGTAACTAGTTATATTTGGCAACAATAAGACCCTACAACACTGTTTATCAGTAAATGTGTTAAAAGCTGTTTCAAACGCCTTGATGGAAGAATTACTAAATGTGCTTTAAAAGATACTTACTTAAATACAGGAGGAATGTAGTCTTTCAAGCGTAAAAGCTCTGCAATGATTGCATTTCCTCGAGAAACTAAATGCAACAATACTTGCCCACAAGTATTGTTTTCTGCTAAAAAATCATCAGCCATTGTTTATATATACCCCATGCAGTTTCCGGACACGAATTAAAATTTTCCTAAGGCCTATGCCATGTTGTACAAATCTAGGCAAACTTTAAACTGCAAAAGATCATTAAACTATTTATACTAAATACTAATTTAATTTTAGGGTTAGGCTTTAAAACTGATTAAACCTTAAAAACATGACAAGTAACTAATAAATTAAAAGTTTCTTTAAAATTCGTCTAGTAACATAAAGCACTTAACTTTATATACAAATAAAACTTATATGATTATTACATTTGACATAACAACCTATGAATTATTAATTTGTAAATGTTTACAAAATAGTACAAGAAATCATCCGTAAACAGCCGGTTATTAAATATCAACCCAATCAGCTGATAGCCAGACAATGCTGACAACTTGTTGTAATTGCTCACAATAATCCTTATCGTATTATGGCAAAGATTATAATTATGTAAATACTAGATTTGACATGTCATCAGTTTTCATAAACAACAATAATTATTTAGTTTCTGTCCTCATTTTTGCGGACATTTTCCATCAATTATTAATAAAAACAAAGTTTCATGACGTTTCGGGATCTTCGGGGTTTCGGGTTTTTACTAATAAGTGATGGAAAATGTCCGAAAAAATTCTTGAATAACATAACTTAAATCACCATCACCAACAATGAATTCTACCAGAATTAATAAATTTCACTTTTACTTTCAGTTAGGTTATTCTAGTAACAGTAACAGCAATAAAATTGAAAAATATATCTTGTGGCTATAACCATGAATGTTTGGGTGATTATGTATTTTGTCCATTGTTTAGTATGATCCAGGAAACCAAAAATAAAATTACTACTACCATAGACTAACTACAGTACTACTGTCGTTAGTCTAAGCTAATAACTTACTCAGGGCCGGATTTACGAGCTGTAGTCCTAGGCACAACCAGAAGTGGTGTGTAGGGAGGTCTACTACTCTTTTTTTGCTTGTATGAGGCTGTTGCATGTGGTATCAGGGTCGTATTTAAGCATGGGCTACATAGGCGTGTGCCTAGAGCCCAGCAACACACAGAATCACATGCAAAAGCTTGATAGAATCAAAATAAAAGGTCACCAACTTGGGTCAGGGCGGCAACAAGGGCCCTCACCACTGGTCGAGCTTAGGGGCCAACAGTTTCTAAATCCAGCCCTTTGTGGTATGTAGTACAGACCCCCTTGTGGTGTGGGCTCCTAGGCGCGGGCCTATGTAGCCCCTGACTATGTATGCCCCTGACTATGTAGCCCCTAAGCTATGTATGCCCCTGACTACTCCCAAATTCGCGACTTCCAAATACTTCTTGAAATCTTATCAGGAATGGAATGAGTAAAACAAATTATGAATATCGAAGCTTCATGTAAAATGTCCAAGCCGCCAGGTTCTGACAGCTAGAAAATAAAAAAAACCAGTGGCAGCTCACACTAGTCACACTGGTCAGTGGTCACTGGTGGAAGATTTACCGGTTACCGCCATCCTGTCAAATCAAATCGTCAAACCTCCTAACCACCTAAGCTAACCTGTTGTTGCCTGTGGTTTTTTAGAGTTTAGTACTTAGTACTACATTTTTATGGTATGTAGTGTTGTCCCATTTGTTGTTTGTTTCTATTATCGATCCATACAATTACTGTACTTAGTACTACATTTTTATGGTATGTAGTGTTGTCCCATTTGTTGTTTGTTTCTATTATCAATCCATACAATTATTGAATTGTTTCTTATAGTTGTGATCTCAGAAAGGCAAGGAGAAATTACTATGCTATAACACCAGTTTTGCTCTTATTTTACACATCCTAATCCAAACTCAGGATCAGGATACCTATGAAATGATCTGGGCCTATAATGTTATTGTAAATAAGGGAGACTATAAAACATCAGAAGAAAGTTTGCTGACCTATCTTTAAAGCCATTGATTATTGTTATGGCCCCAATCAACTTTTCAGTTTTGGACTAACCATACCATGCGGCAACACTGCAAACCAATTTCCAATTATTCAGGCTTTGACAATTGGAGAGCGAAATGTAGGCAGGCACAGTAATAGTGGTTGGCAGAATAGATAGGCCTATGCCAATCAGTGCCCTCACTCAAATTATTATTTTTTTAATAGAACTACTATTTCAGATGATAAACTATTCATCAAAGAGCGAATCAGGTACTGATAAAGCAGAAAAGGGACAAATGGGCGTCTCGAGAGGGTTGGTCAGGACAGTAGGACAAGTCCCAAAAAATCAGGGGTGTTCATTGATAATGGCACATCTTGTCAACTTATTAGGCCTATAGGTCCTAGGTACCTTACTATTTATTAAAAGAAAATATTCAACTTAATACCATGGATATACTGATGGTATTCATGTTGTGATATTTCGTTATAACTTAGGCTAACTTAGGTGTAGGGATATATATATATATATATGTGTGTGTGTGTGTATATATATATATATATCGGTTTACAGATTTTATGTTTCTCTATTTATACCAGGGTTGCCACCCGTCCCGATTTTTACGAGCAGGCATAATGCGATTTGTATATCTATATATAACTTAACAAAATGTACGGATGTCCCAATTTTTCGAGGTTGAAAGGTGGGAACCCTGATTTATACAGAGTCTAATATTTATAGGCAAAATCGCCATCTTACAGTGCTTCGCATAGTTAGGTTGGGTTAGTTTATGATTAATAAATATAAATTTATGATTGACATGATAAACTTCCTAACCTATCTCTGCAGAGTGCTAAACTTATATATCTAAGATGACCAGTTCTGTTGAAGTCTAAAGCGGGACAAGTTTAATTAACTGGAAATTCCGTGGGGTGTGGGGGGTACAGGATACCTCCCTGGAAGGTTTTAGAAAATTGGACAGGAACGAAATTGTGAGTTTTGTGCAGTTTTTGCCCAAATATTACTTAGATTAAAAAATTGTAACAACAGGTTTTGTAATCATATTCTTAAAATCATACAATATAGAACCAGAACCATCACTATGATGATATGAAAAAACTTAACTTGGCTTAAATATCATCCTAGTTAAGTTTTATCCTAGAATAATGCATATTGATCATGCATACACTGATCTTCCTAAGGATAATGTTGCTGCTTGTGTTCTTGTGACTGTCTTAGCAGATCACCATGCTCAAATGACTACAGTCAAGCTGCTTCCACAGAGAGAGGCTTCCCCAAAATTTTGTTTGTGCCGATCATTCAGAGATGAAAACATGTTGATATTCAACAATTGTCTTGCTCGTGAGAAGTGGACAGAGGTTTTTAGTGCAGATTCTGTTGAATCAAAAATGAAGAACTTCACCTCTACCATTTCTTTTAATATAGACCAGGCCTTCCCAGAGAAGAAAGTAAGGTGCAAGAAAAAAAGGTTTCATAGCAATATTTCTTTAAGCAAAGAACAGGCTAATCTTAGGGATCTAGTCAGATCGTGGTACTCCATTACCAAGGATTTAGAGAGATCCAATCCACTGAGGCAACACTTCTTAAGAAGTGTAACACAGTGTATCACAGTGTAACACGTTGAATAGCAAGAATGTAAGTTTCTCTTCAAATAAAAGCTCCACATCAAAGTCCTTCTTTTTAAAACCTGTTACAGTCATAATTAGAAACAAACATTTAAGTTTGCCGCCAACAGATTGGACAGGAAATAGATCTTGATAAGCCCAGAATGTTCTCGAAGTAAGGAAGTGAGGACCCACGTGGTCACGTGACAGGGGAAGCGATATAAAAACCGCTGCGTGTCTCCACTCGTTGTCTTTTTAAACTTCCCAATTCGGCCTAACAACATCGCTACTTTTCCTAAATTAACATCGTCTCTTTTCGGTTTTTCTTAAATTCTACGACTTGTCTACGGGGTGTGCACCCAACATATTTCTATTTCGTTAATTTTAACCGAGAAAGCCTTAAATACGCGATACAAATTTTTCAATTTAAGTAAAGCGACTTTTCTCAATTCCGCTAGTCTAAATTACGCAAGACCACGTTGCCAGTAAAATCTTTTGGGGAATTTTAAATGGGGATTAAATTTTAATGTAAAGGGAAAGCGCTATTTTGATCTGTGTCAAGTATTTATATATTGTAATTAATTAAGTTTTGAGTGATTCAGAGGTATTCTATAATGTTCCTGTAAGTAGTCATAATTATTTGTACTATTATTTAGATTATTGGTCATATTTCTAAAGAATATTCAAATATTAAATTTATTATAACTGAGAAAGGTACATGATTATTAAGTTTGCAGATATTTATTATTGTTGACATTTGAAACTATTATTATATATTGAGCTATTGTTATATATATTATTTCTGTCATTGCAATTGTAAGAGCTTAACATTAGGAAAGGAAAGCCAAATTCTAGGTATTTAAAATCAGAGATTTAGAGTGTCATTGGTTTGGTTGTTTTCAACAACAAAAAATATCACTCACAGTTTATGGCAGTGTAATATTGAATTGTTAATATTTAAATTGTTTGTGGTGAGAATTAGGAGGTAAGAATGGTTGGAGGTCAGGAGGTGTGTGACCAGGAGGTTCTTGCTTTAAAATATTATAATTCCCAACCATTCGCTTGATGTTATACCAAACAGACTGCTGAGTCAATCCTGTTTTAAACTTGATTGAATAAACTGCCATCGCTAGTTGAACATAACTGTGTAATAAATGAGTTTTTAAAAAAGATACAAAAAATATAAAATATAAAGGCCTAGAATTTAACCAAACCTAATGTCAGTCAAGAGTTCCAACAATTGATATACTCATTTCCTACTTTTAAGCTCTGTGTCTGAATTAAATTAAATTGTAAGCTGAAGTAACCAGCTCAATAAATTAATGTGCAACATCTTGATTTTCATTTGATACAACCCACATTTATTAGAGATCAACAAAGTGTTTTGGGCCCAGCGCACATCCACAGATCTCTGTAAATCTTAATTAGTTCATTGATGTAAGTTTCAGAAATTCATTTTTAAATGCAACTCAGTGTAAATTAAATAGGAGTCAACCTGCAAAAGTGTTACCAGTGGTGACAGAGATTTTATTGTAACCAGTAGTTGCAAAGTGTTACAGGGAGAGTGTAACAAACCCGTAAGCGCAGCAGAAGTTATCGATTTGATATATTCATTATAGCCCAAAACTGCATCTGGAATTGAAATGTGTCATCCAAGCTCCTAAAATACTGCTCTAATTCCCTAGCAAATCCTCTCGTACATCTAATCAATAGCTTTTTTGAAACTGGAGTATTCCCTGATTTTCTTAAACTTTCAGTTGTAAGCCCAATTTTTAAAAAAGGAAAAAATAAATGCTCGACAATGCACGATAACATCTTTATTCTCCAAGATTTTTGAGAAAGCAGTTTTAAATAGGTTGATTTCTTTTATTGACAAACATGTATTTTATTTTCTGGTCAATTTGGCTTTTTATAGGGCAAGTCTACTGTTGATGCCATGTTTTCCCTCATTAACTTCATTGTAAAAGAGCTAGATCTAAATAAATCCGTAGCGGGTGTCTTCTTTGATCTCCGAAAGGCATTTGACATGGTAAATCATGGTCTGCTTCTTGAGAAACATGAGAGCATTGGAATACGGGGCACTGATCTAAAATGGTTTTGCTCCTTCCTTCCTTACTGGACATAGAAAAATAGTAAAGATACCTTCTATAGATAAAGATTGCATGACATACTCATTCTCGGATGAGAAGCTTGTCATCTCCGGAGTTCCTCAGGGTTCAATCCTGGCCCGTTGTTGTTCATTTTATATATAAATGACTTAAAATCATGTGTTATTAATGGTAATCTGTGTCTTTTCGCAGATGACACCTCACTTGCCATATCGCAGCAGGCACAAACAGATTTGGAAATTGACTCTTATGTTAAATCAAATAGTATTGTGCAATGGTTCCATGAAAATATGTTGTGTGTCAATTCTGATAAGACCAAACTGCTTGATTTCTCCATTGGCCATAAAGAAACATCTCTTCTAAAATTGTCCATAGGTGAAAGTGTTGTTACTGCGGCAGATGACGTAACATTTTTGGGACTTTACGTATACTCAAATTTTAAATTTTTTCTCACATAGAGCATGTCGCTAGCCGTTTGTCTTCAGGTGTTTTGTGTTAAGACGTCTATCTACCTTCTCCAGTACTGAAGTTCTTCTCTCAGCATATTATGCCCTCATTTATCCATTTCTTTCATACGCAGTTGTGATTTGGGGGTCTGAGAGCTCATATACGAAGACTCTTTTCATTCTTAAAAAAAGAGCTGTGAGAATAATTGCAGGAATCGACAAAACAGAATCATGTGTTTCCTACTTCAAGACTTGATCTGCTCACCTTTCCATCTATTTATATCTTGGAGTCACTTTTTTTTAAAAAAAGAACCAGCACATTTTTCACGAATTTTTATCATTGTCAAGTAGTAAAACCAGAAACAAGCACAATTATAACATACCACCACACAAATAAACATTTTTCAAAAACCAAACAATCTATAATTGTATAAAAATGTTCAATAGCCTTCTGACCACTCTTAAACAAGAATGTAATCTAGTTACCTTCAAAATAAATGTAAAAAGGTTCTTACTTAAAAGTAGTTTTTATAATGTTAAGGATTATTCTGACAAGAAATATGTTTAGTTTTAGAAAAATGTTTGTAATGACGTATGCTAATGCAATTTATTTTGTTTTGTGGCAATAAAGGTATTTGATTTGATTTGAATAAAAGAAAATACTGACCAAATTACTGATAATTGTCAGAGGAGTGAACAGCTTTCATTAACTTTAATCTAAATTAAAACTGAACTCAGCTTAAATTCACGTTACTTTTTAACAACAATATGTGTTTCTTTGTTTCTAGTTTTACTTGTTCTCGATCCATAAATTGTTCATGGCATTGAAAACACTCTCCACTGGTGCATAGGTCCCAGGCATAGAGAGTGCACTAGCTCAGTTAAAAGTTGAGAACAAATGTTAGGACCCGGTACTTTTGTTTTGCTTTAAAGTATTTGAACAATTCGTCACAATGCTTGTCGACGGGAGTCTTGTATTCGACATATTAAAAACATTATATTGGTTTTTATGAATCGATGATTATGTCCATGTTAAACTCCTAAAGCGGCACATTAGGCTGTCCCCACAGGAAACTTGGGGACGCCATGTCCCTCGCTAAACCGGGACTGTCCCGCCGAAATCGGGACGTCTGGTCACCTTATATATATCAGCAAATATAAAGATTGAAGCATGATCATTGTGTTTATCAATATAACATTAATAAAAAGTAGGTATTTCAACATTTATATAAAAATATTAACAAACCTATCTAGCTTATATCTATTACAGTATCAATATGATGAAGTTCAGTAGCATGGGATGACTCATACGAAACTGCAGCCTACAATTCTACATTATCTAGCTTAGTGGTGATAACACGGTCACTGCGAGCCGCTCCATATGGAGTAAGCTTAGAACTGCTGTCATCACCACGTGGGCTAAACTCCACTAGGAGTATCTGCTCCTTCCAATTTCAATACAGCCAGTATGTGGCAGCACTGTGGGAAGGACGGATATATTTGTGTCAGCCACGCTAAGAATACAAGCTTTACTGTGGTAGTTGTTACAAATTTGCCCGCAAAGTCCTAGGTATCGCGGGACCTTCCCACACTCACTTTTGTCGCAACTTAATCCCTCTAGATTGCAACCCTGGTTGACTACTGCTATCTGAATTGTGCTGCTAACTATTGGCATTTTGTAGAACTACTTCCAGTTGTATCGTAACGCAGTACAATACTGTTACCATATAGTGTAACTCATTTGTTAGCCAGTGATTAAAATTGTGACTGCGCTTTTCAAATTGGTTTCCACATGGGAAGAACCACTGGCCCCGCCACCACCAAAGTGAACGTGTTAACTTAATGACCAACAAATAAGTCTTGTTTGTCGTTAGCCTAATAAAATTCTAGTAGTCTACCAAAATGTCAGATTTGGAAGATTTCTTTAAATTTGGTGAACACTATAAAGTTATCCCACTCTACTAACCTTTAACACAATTTACAATATTAATCCATGTAGATTAGGTTTATTTCACCCTAGTTTTAAAAAAATACTTCCTCCGTTATAAAATAGTTCAGATCAAATAGATTTGAAACGGCTTTTTAAAGACCAAATCAATCTATCTGAGTGATTGTTAATTTTTCATTTGAAATAAACGCTTAAAAACAGATTTAAACGGGGCCGGACCATGGTCGGATAACGAAAAAGGTTGGTTAAACCGAATAATACCGGAAACAGTCACAATAAGTGTTAAAAACAATCAAACTTGTGAAGTATGGTAAACATATTGAGAGCAACTGACTGAATTTGAATTTCTACGGACAAATTTAATCGACCTATTGTAACCTGAAAGTTATTTGTGGAACAATATCGTGACATCGGCTGCCGCGGCAGTAGTTTGTCTATTCTTGGAAGACGGTTGGTTAAGCCTATGGGCGGTTGATCTGAGGTCGGTTAAGAGAGCTTTCACTGTAGTAAAGTGCGTGAGGGACTGAGCTTTGCTTAAATAAAGCCAATCAGTTTGTTAAATTGCTTTGAATTATTTTTTATAATGGCTTCCTTCTCTCAAAGCAAACAGATTTGATTCCTCGTTCACCTATTTTTTAATGGTTCGACCACTCCAGTTATAACTTCAGGTCCCGGTAATTTTATTATTTTTTATTCATAATCTAAACTTTAAACATTGCGTGTTAAAATTATCTTTTTTGGTGAAATATAGACTAGGCTATATATTTATATTTTACCACATTGAAAAGTGGCTGTTCAGAAAAACTGCAATAATTGTTTGTTTCATGCTTAATAGCTAGGCTGATTATTATTATCTCTTTTTACTGTAATTATTATGAGGTTTATATTCACACAAAATTGTGGTTTGGATTGCTTTCATTCCTTAAAATGATTATATTGTGCTCTGTCTAAAAATGCTGCAGTGTCAAAATACCTCATTCTTCCCACAAATGATTATTTAGGGTATGTTTGATCTATATTTATGTAAACTTCACAAAACTATTCTCACGGAAATCACATGTTGATACTGTAGAGTGTGAGTGTTACATGGTTTTACCTACTATGAAAGTTGGCTGGTGGTTTTTGAACAGTCGTTATAGTTATTTTGTTTTATTTGTAATTCCATGCCCAGTTAATTTTTTTCAATTTTACAATTTTTTTCAGGTGGTCAAAAGAGTTCCTGATACAAATTTTGATATGATTTGAATTGAAAGTTAGTTGCATATAACTACCGTAAATCAAAAGATCAAAATTATGGAAAAGTCTGATTCTGATCATATGGCGACATCTGATTCGGAGATGTCTGATTCTTCTCAATCAAGTAGTGATTCATCTTCATCAGTTACTTCCCAAAACAAAAAGAAAAAAGGTAATAAAATGTTAATTAACAGTGGTGTATAATTTGTGTAATAGCTCTCAAATTCAAGTTTTCAATTAATACAAGAGAGGTAGACAATAATTTTCGAACATCGAGCTCTGTTAACTCCTGGAGCGCTCAGGCTATGTTCAAGAAAACAGCCTTTACCTGGGGCCCACCCCTATCTTTTCACTCACAGTAGATTTCAGCATTGTGCGCCCTATCGTTAACATACTTTTGCGCCTCACCAGATTATTCTAACTAGAATAAACCTTATATATTATTTATATGCATGAACTACGGAATCTAACAGTAGAAACATCTTGTAGTTTGGTAATTTATTTGTTGTTAATGAAAAATATTTAGGGTTTTAGAAGTGTTACACTAGAAAATCACCAAAAGTAAACATTTTTGTTTTTGGGTTAGAAAAAAACTTTCAGTGGGAAAGTTGGAGATAGTTGATCAACAATTAGCTATCCCAAACATTTATTTATAAAATGTTTTATTTGTTCTGTAAGGTGGTAATAACGTTTCCCGCACTCAAGCCAATTTGCGCCGCACTACTCAGCTCAGCTAACTGAAGCAACACTTAGTCATATAACACAAACTTGATTATATTAAAGTATTGAATGTATGATAATCAGTTTAAAAGTGTTATCAGTTATAAATAAACATCTTTTAAACTATTTTGAAATTCAATTTTTGTAATTTAAATTTTAGTTGTCATATTCATGAAAGGTACCCCGGTACAGGGATTTATCGCAGGAACAGATAAAGGTAAATTATCTGTTTCATATGCGATTATTTCTATCCTTGAATACCTAGGCTGTATCACTATTGAGGTTATTTTCAAACTGTGCAGTTCACCTGTATAGGCTACAGAATATTTTAAAACCAACTTTAAAAAATTACCACAGTTTTTACTAAAAATTTAGTAGTTTCATGATGCTATTTTTCTTATTAACCGACATTTCTCATCAATTATATATATTTTTTTAAGTTTTAAATTTTTATAAAATTGTTAACTCCACTGAAAAATAACTCGTCCTCCATTTTTTCATCATTAGGAGCCTTCATTTTTTTCAATGACAATAAACTAGCCTAATACAAATCAGTAAGCATAAATTAATTTTGTCCCCTTAGATCCTAGCAATAACACACTGTGCGGCGGCTGTGGTCGCAGTGCCATTATCAGAAACGCACGTTTAACCTTTAAATGTGAGATAGCCAAACACTGTATAAAAACTGTTTTAAATCAAAGTTTTATTCAACGCATTTTCAACATTTTTTTCGCTTAGTGTTTGCTTCTCTCAAAAATTTAAAAAATACGCTTATTAACTTTTCATGTCCTAAGTTTTTTGGCGAATTATATTTTGTATGATTATATTAATAGGCAAGCACAAAACTGTCCCTCGTTTTTTCTTAGCACGTGTTTGTTGTGCAAATATCAATAGACCTCAACCAGATGAAGCCATATATGTACCAAGTTTTGTCAGTATTCGTTCATAAATAAGCGAGATTTTTTTCCTCCATAAGAATAACATTAGACAATGTACTGTGTTTAGCACTTTCAATATCTCGGTAACCAATTGACTTAGAGGAATGATAAAAATACCAAATTGTGTGTTTTTTTAAGGTGAGTCCAATGGGAAAAACTAACATTTGTCTTTAAAAAAATTATAGGTAAAAACTTTTTTTTAAAAACATTTTTTGGGGGGCAAAAAACCCCAAAATACCCCTTCAGATGGAGCGATCTGGCTGGTTTTTGAACTTAAAAGTCATAAATGTTGCTTTACACGTTTATACTAAATTTCATCAAAATCGGATCATTTTTACGAGAGTCATAGTGTCAATTCAAATTTTCTCTAAGTATTTTTAAATACAAGTAAACTGTTGAAATCATTAGTATTTGTACTCGTACATTCACACATTTGTAATCTTTCTCTGTCAGATTACAATATAAAGACATAATTATTTATTATATGTTGCATATAGCCTAGATATTTGTTGACCTATTGTAACAGTTTTTGGCTAAACAAAGTATAAGTTAACAAAAGCTAAATAACAACATATCTATTTAAATATATCTTTAAAAATTCAGTCTTCGTTCATCCTCTTACGGGAAGAATGAGCGTACACCGAGTTTACATCGGCCCTCACGCTACACTCCACAGGCTTTCAAAGTTTCAGTGTTAATTTTATGGAAGAACAGTAATTGATTGAATTGTATAATGCTCATACAACACCAAGAACAGGACAGGATGTTTCAGGACTAATGAAAAATAAAAAATACTACTGACTACTGGAATGGTAATGCCCTTCTGTTATCCGTATTAACTCCACATTAAAAACAAATTAACCTGGGGTGTGAGGGAGGGAGTGGTAGAGTGAGGGGGAGAGGAGAATTGATTTGATGTGATTTATTGGTTTTAAGTTACATTAATAGGGCTATAAAGCCCACTTTTACCCTATGTAACTATTGTATATACAATAACTGCAACTAAATCAAATACAAAATTACAATAAACTTAATTAATACAACAATTTTGAAAAATTATAATTAATAAATTATATGTTAAATGTTATTTCTTAACAAATTTCAAATAATGTTTCACTTTATCATGTTTTTTACTAATTTACAAAAATGCATTCATAAAAACAATTAATTTATTCTTGCTCCAAAATGATTCGATTGGCAATAGTGAAATTCTTCATCAATTTACCTTAAATTTTACACTTACGGCTGTGCATTTAATAGAAATTCGGCTGTGCCTTTTCCATTCCCACCAAGACGTATGCTCACTCTTAAGTCCACCATACCCTTAAACTATTTAAAATAGTTCCAACTAACATAACTTTTATTATTTTCAGGTTCATCGGCCAAAAAACCCATAGCAGTTGTTGGACGAGTTTTGAAGAAACTGGTTGATGATGATGTACCTATTATGGTATACAAGTCTTCAAAAGGAACTAACACTAAAGGTAGAGCCTTTTTCTGCATTGAGGATACATTTTTAACTAAAGACATAAAAGTTCATGTCGAAGGTATGGGCCAGATTCCATTCCCTCTCGAAAAAGAGTCCATTGAGCAGATGATTAAGTTTTCTTCAAAAGCAAAATTTGGTAAAGGGAGGGAAACTCTACTGGACACTAAAGTCCGCAATACACAAACAATCCCTGCAAGTAAATTAAAAATTGAGATAAATAATTTTTCACTGAATGATATCCTAAAAAGGATGGGCACTGGTTTGAATATCGACAAAAATTGCAAACTCATTCCACACCTGCACAACCTGCTCATTTACGGGCCCGGACAGTTCTTCAAGAAGCATACAGACTCTGAGAAGGTACAGAATATGATTGCAACTCTTGTTATTGTCTTACCATATCCACATGAGGGAGGAGAACTGATCATTGAGCATAACAATATGAAGCATATGTTCTTTGGCTCCAAAAATCCTGACATCGCCAAGTGTGTGGCTTTTTACTCTGATTGTGCCCATGAGATCAAGAAAGTTACCGATGGTTATCGCGTGGCTGTCACTTACAACATTGTGCTTCAACCTCCGGATATCCCAGAGATGACTGAGGGTGAAATCAGTGGACCTCTTGACAAAGCAGTGGATAATTACTTCAAAGGTGGGAAAAGAAAACTAGCCTTTGGACTAAACCATAGTTACTCTAAAAAAAATCTGAGGTGGGACCTCTTAAAAGGGGCCGATCGAACTAGAGTAAATGCTTTGGTAGCAGTGGCCAAAAAACAGGGAAGAATTCCATGCCTGGCTCTAACCACTTATCATGAAATCTATGATAAAGAAAATACTTATTACTGCCCCGAGGAAAGTCCAACTTTAGTTGATGAAGAAACAACAATAGATTACATGATTGATGAGAAATATACTGATTTGAAACTTTATACTTCTGAAGATAATTATATACACAATGACAAAGAATACTGCTGCACTCGAAAGGCAAAAGAGTTGTTTAAACCATATGAAACAGAAGCATCAGGACCTACAGGTAATGAAGGAGATACGGAAGAATATTGGTATCGAAGAGCTTGTGTTGTGTTATGGTCGAGCAAATGGGTGTACCTCCAAGGATTCAAGGAATCTTTAGGCGAATTGCATCAGCTGACAAAACAGGATGGGATGCAAAAAGTCTTAACTAAGAAAATAAATAAGTCCAGGAAGGATATAACTCAACCTACGAAATGGGCAGAGCCAAGTATCGCGGAAATGCTGGTAGATATTGTTATTTACCTTAATGATGAAAAAGAGGCAAAATTTATTTTAGGCGACCTCTGTAATTATTTAATGAATGGGGATAACATCAATCGACTTATCCAGTTAGAGAAAATGTTTAATGATGAAAGTTGGTGCGATATTGTCAAAATTTGGAAGGAAAAAGGTTATTCCGGAGGCTGGAATGGTGTCATTAATAATGCTCTAAAGTTTGTTGACAGATACATGGAACTAGCCGGTACACAGTTTAAGTCTGTAATAGTCGATGCGGTACTTGAAGAAGGGGTGAAAAAGTGCATTGCATCAGAAGAGTGTAAAAACAAAAGCAACTATATTTATGACAGAAAAAGCAAAGAATCCATTGAAACTTTGGTAAAGTTTATGAAAATTTGCTCTTTATTGGGGAAAAAATCTTTAGAAGAATCTCTCATTCACCATGTTATTGGTTCCTCATACCCTGCCGTAAGCCTGGGAGAGGTTTACACTAAACTTATGGATGATTTGAAATATGAACATTTAACATCATATGATACGTTAAAAGATTTGGCAGAGCAAAGCATTTTTGCGCGGTTAACTGAGTTGAACAATGAAACTGGATGGGCACTCCCTGTCAAAGTCCCTTGCAAATGTAAAATATGCTCTCCAGTGTTGTCGTTTTTCAGTTCTGAAACACTACAAAAATCTCCTGTTATAGAAGGCCCCAAAAAAACCTATGATCACTTATTAGAAATGTTTTATTGTGGTTTGGACATATGTTCACTGCCATGTGTGTGGTTTCATGACAGAGAGGGTAGAAAGCACAAGATGAGATTTGAAAAGCTGCCAAAACTATTGGAGGATCGCAAGAAGTTGAATGATGACCTGGTGAAGTTCAGAGACAAAATTGTAGGTGTCAAAACTATGTTATTTGTTAATGTTGAAGATGTTGTAAAAGTTGAAAACAAGGATGAAGACTTAGAAACAAATCCATCAGACTTTTCCAGCATTGAAATTACTGATAATCTGAAGGTTGAGCTACAAGATGGCATTGGTGGACCATCTCCTTCAGTTGGAAAAGTTGAAGTCAAATCTGAAGTTACAGAATATGCTGTTGAAAGTCGAGAAGAAATTCCTAAAAAACGACAAAGAAAACCAAAGAAAGTTCCTACGATATAGATTTTCTTGGAAGAAAAATTCTACAATGTGATAAGTTTGTGATCCAAAGCCTTAGAATTAAAACCCTTATCTGAGTTTTGTCACTTTAAACTAGTAAATTAAATCTGTGGTTGGAACTTTGTCACTCGTGAAATAGTTTTCAAACTGTTGTTAACAGCAAATGGTTTAAATTTTTGTTATGTGTGGCTTTTTAGACTGTGTTGCCATTTCTTTCATTTGCTTGTAAAAATAAAAAACTGGATTTTAGATCAAGATAAACACAATTTGTGTGTGCTGCAATCTTGTTCATTATAATTCAATGCCAATACTTGTGCTCTACAAAGACTAAATGATCCAGTATGAAGCAAATAGTACAAGTCAGTGTATATTTACTATCTAAATGCCTCCATAAACATTTTTTGTAAGGTAAATATTTATTATATGTTATTATTATTAAGATGTATTAAAAACTCTAACATTACATATTCCGTATGCTAAGTAGTCTGATGAATTTTGATCCTTTAGTGGCAAAATCCAGTTAAGCAGACTTAACAAGGTATAAGCGAAAGTGCCAATGACTACTCTAGTAAGGTGAACTTGCGGGATTCTTAAAACCGCAAAACTTAGACGGTTCTTTAGAAAACTGTGGAGTCGAAAATGTACGAAATTCCTAGCGCTAAAAGAGGGTTGAATTGAAATAGGCAATGTACTATGTACTTGGTTAAACAAAGTAGAGCCACTAATAAATCTAATTGTTTTGTTATGCTTCCTTAGGTTTAAGTTGTTTTGTTTACCAGTAAAAATATCATATTTGTTAAGTTCATTGTTTATTTTTAATATAGGCTTATGTGTTAGATTTAGGTACTTTAAGTTCCAAAAATTGTAACCATATAAACACTCACACTTTATCATGGAAAAATGCTTCGTCATGCAAGCTGAGTTCAGTTTTTGATTTAGTAAATTGGTTTTGAAACAATTTTTGTATATTTTTTACCATTTTCTTATATGATTAACTGTAGACAAAGTTTCCGGGCTGCAGTGATGCGGAAGATGTATCAGAGACCCGAAACTGTGCAACCTTTAGGTGTAGATAGTAGACAGTCCATATATAGTAATGATTGTTGATAAAAAATAATAGTTAAGCTACATTTATTTTTTATTAGCACTATAAATATGAAATTTCAGATGTCATTTGATTCCTTAAAAAATTATACATAGTTAATTTCTTCACATGCAGTTGTAAAACAATGTTTATTGTACTACAATTGTTTCAATAAAAAACAATCATTACAAAAAAGTAAACTTTACAAATACACAAGGAAGGAAAGAACACTTAAAAGTAGAATAAACAATATATCAAATCCATAGTCAGATCATAAAATCAACTCAAATTTTGATCCCTAAATTAATAAGAGTATGAAGAGAGCAAGTATGAAGAAAGGATGGAATAATACAGAAGAAAAAATACAAGTTTATTAAAAGATGGTGAAGATAAATTATAAAGAAGCAAAAATAAAATAAAAGAACAAAAAATAACAGGTTTGAAAATTATAAGTCAACAGTTAAAAATATTTGGGAAGAAGATTAAAAAGAAGAAATTGTTTTCTTCAAATTCATTAAATAGGATTTTTTTTTAAATATGTAAAGTGTTTAGTGCAATTTAACAAAATCGTTGAATAAAACTGTCTTAGTGAATATTAGTGTATTAAAATCATTTTTGAATAAAAACTGTTAATTTATATTTAAGACTTTTCAAGAAAAACATTTTGTGAGAAGAAGTCAAACAAAACTAATGTAGTAAAATTATGTAACCAATTTTTTTTTTTATTTCAACCGAGTGAGGTAGCGATTATTGTACCTCACATTCGGGAGGTCTCGGGTTTTATCCCAGGCCGGCCATTCTGAGAAGAGTTTATACGGTTTCTCATCTCACTTAGGCAAATGCCGGAATGGTTCCCAAAAATGGGCCGTACCCCACCAGGAAGGGAAAGATAGGACTCAGGCCTACCTTACCTGGTTACAAGATTTCCCTATAAATTATCTATTTCATTGTAAATTCCAATACTTTGTAAAACATTGTCACAGAATAAATATTATTATTATTAAATATTATTATAGCTTTTCAAACCACACTGATTTTGAACATTTTCAAGGTGAAACAAATCCTTTGTTAAAGAAGATTCTATTATTTCTACTAAACTTAATGTCTCATCGCTTATATCTTGTTGACAGTTCTTTAACACATTCACTGCGTTAATCACGTTCAGAATAATTCCATTTGTTTCCTTGTTAGGCAACCACCGGAAATCCGACCCGCTGCACTGAACGTGTTGATGCATGTTTTAGAGTGTAATTACACTAAAATTATTCTCGTACTAACCACGGTACGGTACCTTTGGGAATGTGCATTTCATTATTTAGGTAACCTATTCAACTGTCTCGTATAATCTATATTTAAAACGCTAATTCTTAAATATGAAAAATTTGATGGTGTTATTGTGACAAAATCCTATCCTATCGCAAATGAAGGGGATTTCGTAAGTCCCTATCTCGCCCATGTTAAATTAGCCTATTTCATGACCCATTTTTCAGAAACTGCTAAAGGTATTAAGCTGAAATTTTTGCTATATGTTGAGGACTTCCAACTAGTCAAATTGATGAGAGGGTTGTCTTTGTAACAATTTTAAAAAATGTAAATAATATGTATAAAAATATACCCCCGTAGCAGCAAACCTGTGTACTCAGCGAATTTCCAATGCATATATATGTATCTTAATATCACATAAATCCACATACCAAGTTTCATCAATATACATTCATAAATAAACGATTTATGACATTTTAATTATTCTCCATAAGAATAACATCGCGGCTGAGTATGCAGGTTTGCTGAAGCAAGGAGTACAAAAAATGGGGTTTTATACAAATATCAATACAACTCATGTAGGTAAAGCCACATACCAAATTTCGTTAATTTATTTTCATAATGAAGGGAGATAACACATTACTTATTCTCCATAAGAATAACATGGGGCTGAGTACGCAGGTTTGCTACAACGGGAGCCATTGGTAAAAAATTGTTTTTTTGAGCAAATATCAATGGTCCACAACCAGATGAAGTCGTATACCAAGTTTCGTCAGTATACGTTCATAAATAAGCGAGATATAAAATTTTTATTTTCCTCCATAAGAATAACATTAGACAACGTACTGTGTTTAGCACTTTCAATATCTCGGTAACCAATTGACGTAGAGAAATGATCAAAATACCAAATTGTGTGTTTTTTTAAGCTGAATCCAATAAGAAAAACTAAAATTTGAATATTTCCAAAATTATCTGTAAAAAATTCGAAAAACCCATTTTTAGAGCACAAAACCCCCCCAAAATACCCCTTCGGATAGAGCGATCTGGCTGGTTTTCGAACTTAAAGTCATAAATGTTGCTTTACACGTTTATATCAAATTTCATCAAAATCGGATAATTTTTACGAGAGTTATCGTGCTCACTGGACACATATATATATATACAGTTTCGAACGAATGGTGTTTTTGGGGTCTGGGGACCTCAAAACGAAAAGTTATCATGGTCCCGGGCCTAGGTCTTACCATGCCGACTACGGTAATAGCTTCTTCCCTATAGGGGAAATTCGCTAAAAACAAAAAAGTGTTATATTTAAATGTATAACTTTTAGAAAAATTATTATTTTGATAAATCCCTGTGTTAAAAGATGCATATTTGTCATCTAAACATGCACAAAAAATTTCAACCAAATATCTTTTGTAGTTCCTGAGAAAACGGGTCAAATGTGCGACAAATATACAATTTAAAAAAAAAATGCAAATATATTTAATAATGACATAAAAGTTTAAATTAATACATATGGTACCTAATAATGTCCTGGGGCATATGAAGGGTTGTCTGGGTCTTCAGTTGCAAGGAGCTCCTCTTCCAACTTCCTTTTGGCCAAAGATTTCTTCTGACGAGCTTCCTTTTGCATATCTTCCGTAACCTTTTCCGCTTTCCGCACTCACATTTTATCAATTTTCATGAACACGTCGGCACAATTCCTCCCAACTTAAAATCCCAGCTTCTTCAACACTTCACACCTTGTAATGCAACCCCTATTGAAGCAGGAAACTGCATCATAAACCCCTAAAGTCATAGTTTTCAGACCAACAAAGACGGTTTTGGGCAGCCGATTCCAAATAACATTATTCAGCGATTCGTTAACATTTTATCTCTTCCCATGTAAACATTTACTGAGAAGAGCAGGGCTTGCTAGGTCTGTAAAGATGGGTTTGATATGGTTCATGATGACTTCAGGGAGACGGGTGTGAATAGCATGGTCATAATAAGTTTGATTTTGTGACATGGCCTTATTGAACTTACACCAAGTTTCGGAGTCCCTGGGGCAAAGACCGTGGTATGGGCGTTCATTAGTCCAGCGTAGGTGGAAGTATATAGCCCACACAGCTAATTTTATTTGGTGAAGGTTTCCAGGATTCCTCTTTATGGCTAGTCCATAATACTTTTGGATGGAAAGAATCTTTGTCGTCAGTCAGTCGTTTTCTGCCTCCAAGACCTTTCCCGTCGCTTAGTTTAATTTTTGTTTAGTCTTAGAAGTCTTGAGCCCAATCCTTTTCTATACATGGCCCACACATTTGATTTTTTCAATGACTAAATCAGGGCCATAAGGTTTCTCATTAGCAACACTTGCGAAGGCTTTTGAGTCGCCATCACCAAGGTAAGTTTTATACCGTACTCCGTGGTCAAGTGATTGGGAAAACACGGCTTTGGCACCAGCCAATTCCATTCCACCACTAGTTCCATAGTAATTGGCTTTACAGTTTTCTTCATGTTCCTTTGTCAATCTGTTCTTGCATAAGCAATGCTTAGACATGATTTCTATATCTAATACTCTCCCTGTATCAATACTAGTAACTGATACAATACCGTTAAGAGAAACATGGCCACGCCGCTGCCAAGAGCCATCTACGCCTATTGCTAAATCTGTTGACCCATCATTCTCTTCCACAGCTTCAGAAATAGCTTCTTTCATTGTTTCTTCACTAACATATTTTACAGCTGGACATAACAAATCTACATATCTTTCAAAACCTGTTGGAGGACAGGGCAAATTCAAAAGGGCACATAGGACCGGGGCCGCGGTTAATCCCTTTCCAATACACCGTAAGGCATACACTAACCTAACATTCACTTCAAAGGCTAGAGATTGTTTGTTTACACGGGTGTCATTACTGTTATAAACACCAGAGTTTAGGAAAGTTTCAAGCTGGTGAAATATTACAGTGACTTTGTGTTTGTTTTTTCTCTGTGAATTTTCCTAAGTTAAAACGTTATTGTTTTAAGTTACTCGCTACATTACTTACGAACTTTATTTTTTTAGTTGCTTCTTTTCCTGTTATTTAATTTTTATAGTAATTGTCAAATTTAACAAAACGTCTTTGTTCAAAAAGAAAACTAACCTACAAGTATCTTCAGTTCATGGAATGACAACATCTGTTGTAAACAAAGTAAAGTTTAAATGTGATATCAAACAAGGTAAAATGTCAGAATTGCTTGGTAAGTCTAACGAGAATCTCAATGAACGCAATGACAATTTTGTTTTTCCTAATAAACGGAAGTTTATTGCAAGTTCGGTTTCTCAACCTAAACGATATGTTTTAGATTCCAGTCAATTATGCAAGGACAATAAATATCAGGTTCTTTCGGAACATTCATATGCTTCCCCCAGTAGTAATGAAAACCATACCGAAGATATGGATGATTCTGCCCCCAATGACCAAACAAACAATCCTTAGTTAAAAATCCCTCCTATCTTTCTACACAATGTAAACAACCATCAGGAAATTATTAAAGATGTGCAAAATGTAGCAAAAGCCTCTTTTTCAATTGAAGTACGTGGCCAGTCTCTTAAAGTTAATCTCTCCAATATCGACGATTTTAGAAAATTAACTGCGTTTTATGACACGTCTGGCATCAAGTACCACACTTTTCAACCACTCCATGACAAAAAGCTAGAGGTAATCGTTAGAAACGTTCCCACTTCTTTGTCGGAAAATGAAATAAAAACTGAACTAATTGATCAGAACTATCCCGTTCTCAGAGTAACTAGATGACTAAATAAAAATAAACTTCCACTTCCATTGTGTGCAGTAGACTTGGAAAACAATGATGACGGCAAAGCTATTTTTAAACTTAACACACTTTTTTATGCAGTTGTAAGCGTCGAAGTGAAGAGAAAACCCAGGCAAATCCCTCAATGCATCCGCTGTCAAAGATACGGACATACAAAAAACTTTTGTAAATTAGATCCTAGATGTGTTCGGTGCACTGGACAGCACCATTATTCTGAGTGCCCAAAAAGTAAAACTGAAACTCCTCAGTGTATTAACTGTGGAGAAAATCACACTGCTAATTACAGAGGATGCCAAGTGTATCAGGAAATCCTTAAAACAAAAGAGCATAACAAAAGTCCTTTAAATCGATCACAAAACTCAAATGATCGGAATGAAACTCCTAATCTACGCCCACCTGATAGATTCGTCTGCTCATTTCCCTTCAATCTGTGACAATGACTCAGTTAAGGCTCCTCCTAAGTTTAGAGTTCCGTTTGCTAAAGCTGCCGCTTCTAAGCAACGTGACACTGGTTCTATTTCCCCAGAATCAACTGGTTATAATAATACTGATGTATCTCTATCACAAAGTTTAGAACAAATAATTTTAGACATAGTTAAATCTTGTATTCCTGCTCTTAGAAAAATAATAAGTAATGTTATTAGCTCTATTCTCTCTAATGGATCAGTTCAATAATTTCCAAGTGCACGGTTTAACCCTCCTTAACTGGAATGCTAATGGACTTCGAGACAAAAGAGCTACTTTTGTTTCGTTTATGGCCAGACATAGCATTGACATTGCATGTATCAGTGAAACGCATTTAACTGCTGTTGAAAGTTTTAAAGTAAGTGGGTATTCTGTATACAGGGAAGACAGACCGGATCCAGTAGCATCAGGTGGTGTTGCAATTTTCGTACGAAGAACTTTAGACCATCACCATATATTTTTACCTACTCTCGCTTCTTTAGAATCGGTTGGTGTTAAAATTAATTTGAACAATGGTACAAACTTTCGTGTTATATCAGTGTACAAATCCCCTAACAAACGGCTCCACTTCAACGACTTGCAGATTATTTTTCAAGATGACTGTTCGACCGTTGTTGTAGGTGACTTAAACTGTAAACATCAGGTATGGGGCTGCCGTAAAACTAATCCAAATGGGAATCGTCTACTTCAATACACTAATGATTCAAATATAATGATTTCAGCCCCAGACGAACCTACCCATTATCCATGGCAACCAATTTACCAACCCGACATACTTGATTTGGTATTACACAAAAATTTCACAGCACCCATCATTCAGGAAGTTTTACCTGAGCTAGATTCTGACCATTCGCCTGTAATAATATCCTTTTTCACGCGACCTCAAATGAGTTTACATCCTCAACGACTGATTAATGGGAAAGTTAATTGGGAAGTATTTAGATCCGAATTAGATAAATGTTTAGAAAATAATCAAACCTTAACATCTTGTCGTGAAATTGAAAATTCAATCCAAACCTTTACGGAGACTATAAAACTTTGTATCAATAAGGCTGTTGTAAAACCGGCAAATTCAAAGTCTAATGACTTTTATCATCCACCAATGAGAATCATGCACCTCATTAAAGAAAAACACAAAATTAGACGATGTTGGCAGCGGCACAGGCTACCCCATCTAAAGAGGCAATTAAATGAATTGAGCAGGCGAGTTAAATCAGAACTTGAAGAATACAGGATAGATTCATACAAGAAATATGTTTCTGATATTCACCCGAGTGATACAAACATGTGGAAAGCAACAAAACGCCTTTTAAATACCCGTACTGTTATTCCTACCTTGAAACACGATGACCTAGTATATGAAAGTGATTTACAAAAGTGTGAACTGTTTGCAGATTATTTTGAAACTGCTTTTCAATCTAATGGCGTGGTTGATCATGAAAGCGAGGAGATGGTAAAAGAGACAGTGAGTGTAAATATTTTGTCAGCTGAGCTGCCTATTAAGTTTGCTTCTCAATCTGAATTGAAGACGGTAATTAAAAAACTTCCTTTTCGAAAATCACCAGGCCACGATCTTATCCCGAATGTTGTCTTAAAAAATCTTACTAATAAAGGACTTTCAAGATTTACCTCTATAATTAACGCATGCTTGTCCAAAACTTACTTTCCAGTCATTTGGAAACATGCAGAAATAACTGTCATTCATAAACCCAACAAGCCTAATTCATCCCCATCAAGTTACAGACCCATCAGCTTACTCTCAACATTATCTAAAGTCTTTGAAAAAATCATTTTAAAACGAGTGTTGTGGCATATTAAGGCTGCAAATATAATCCCTCCACATCAATTCGGTTTTCGACCAAAACATTCAACAGTTCATCAAATTCTACGAATATATGAAACAATAGTGATCGGGTTCGAAAGAAAAGAGCATACAGTGGCGGCTTTCCTTGACATTGCACAAGCATTCGACACAGTATGGCATGATGGTCTTGTGTTCAAACTAATAAATTTTGGTTTCCCAATGTACATAGTAAATATCATCAAATCATTTATTCATCAAAGAACATTCTCTGTGAAGATAAATTCCTCTCTATCAGCATCTCGACCGATTGGGGCAGGTGTCCCACAAGGATCCATACTCGGCCCTGTACTATTCAATCTATATATGGCTGACATTCCTCTTCCTGAAAATGCTTCACTAGCTCTTTATGCAGATGACACTGCTATATTATGTCAAAACTCTGACATCTATGAGGCTGCTTACTCTTCAGTCGTCCATAGATATTCTAATTGATTGGTTTTTCCAGTGGAAATTTAAACTTAACTCTACAAAATGTGAGGCAAAAATATGTTCTCTAATAACACATGTGTTACCTCAACAAATACAAATTTATGGACAATTTTTACCATGGAATCCTGACGACCAGGCTGTAAAATATCTAGGAGTCTGGCTTGACAAGAAAATTAATTGGAACTTTCATGTTAACAAAAAGTTAACTCAGGGCTACACTCGCCTAGCTAAACTTTTTCCCTTAATAAATAGAAAATCAACTTTAAAACCAGAGTGTGCAAAATTAATCTACAAAACAATAATTCGGCCTTTAGTTATGTATGCCTGTCCTGTCTGGGGTTTGGCTGTATCTCATAATAAACTTAACAAAATTCAAGTTCTACAAAACAAAATTCTCAGAATCGCAGTGAATGCTCCCTGGTTCGTTAGAAATAACCACATTCATGAAGAGCTCGGAGTCGAACCAGTATTAAAATTTATAGAAAAATCTTCTCAAAAACTCCTCGAAACTTTGGACTTTGTTCCTGGTGCTGTGGTATTCAACATTGGACAAATTGCAATAAACAGGAGGCTACGAGCGAGACTTCCTCAAGATATTCTGTTCAGAATGGATTGAGAGTATTTTATGTTTCTTTTGTATTTGTTTAGTTCATGCCTGATGTTTTGTTTCAAGTATTTATTATTTTTCCATGTTCCAGTGCGATCCTAACTAGGACGAACCCGATAATGTAAATATGTGTTCGTAAAATCATTGTATGTTAAAAATTCTGTGAATAATGACATGTAACATTGAACCAGAAATAAATAATTGTAAAAAAAAAAAAAGGAAAGTTTCATTTAGTCTGCATCCAGAGCAAATAAACAAACAAGTAGTTGCTAGGCCTACAAGTTTGTCGATGGAAAATTCCAATTCTAACCCACAACTTTTACAACAAGCAATATTAAATATTAGGCTTGTAAACTTAGTGAAATCAACTATATCATTATAAGAGTCTTCTTCTTCCAGGAAAGGCTTGTATGATGATTCCAAAGCAAAAAGTTTTCTTTTAGAAGAATTGGAAGGCCGAGGGCTAGATTGTGTGTCAGATGGCAATCGTTTTGAAGGACTGACAACAACTGTTATTTTTCTCACACCTACATTCTTATGTTTTTAAAAAAAACCTTTTGGTTTAGTCATCTTAAAATAGGTACACTAGATTTAAATAAAACACAAATATAATATAATAACTTGGTTTGAAATACAGTGACACTAAAATAACCTGAAACAAACTCAAATCACTTTTGTTTACAAACAAACACTTTTCAACCGTCTCTGGATTTGCAGGTTAGCCAGCATGAAAAACTAAAATAGAGAACGAAATAATAGTTGCAAAGAGAACGAAGGAAACATAGTATGTATGATAATGACAAACCAAGTTCGAGTATGTGGCGATGCTTCAAAATGACTGGCCGATTTGAGCAATTTTTCCTCTGACATCGCTCGACAAATAAATTAATAAAAAGTTTTCTAGGCAACCAATTTTTGTAATTAAAAAACAAATTAAACTAGACAAATGTAGGTAAATTATACAATTAAAAACAAAAAATTGGCCTACGTACGCCCCTGAACATGTTTATTATGATTCCAACATGTGTTCAAATTGGACAATTTCCACATAAGTCTTACCAGTGAAGCTGGGATTGTCAGGGCATCTCCATAAGATTAACATTGCAACTTAGGATCATTACCTAAACCTGAAGTCATGTTAGTCCGCTGGTAATCAAGGATCCCGCAGATTGAATGCAGTTGTACATTAACATGTTCACTGCATTCAATCAACTTGCTTTATTTGAGTTATTCCTTTACGAAATTGTTTCATCAGGTTCTACTCCCGGTATGTCCAATAATGTGTGGGTTTGGACCACTTTTTCCAGAAGCATTTGTTAATCTGACATTGGTTTCAAAAAATAAAAAGATTACCTTTCATTCAATTATATGGTCAATTGGCATCTTATTTTAATCAAAGTTCCTGATTCGGTTTAATTTTATGTTAATTATAATGATTAGCCACTACACTGAAACCAACTAACTGGTTGTATTTAAATCACTGTGTAGTGACATCTGTTTTTATTTGGGCTTTTTTGTATACATAAATAATGTAGATGTTTAATAAGATCAGAATCCAAGACAATCAACTGTTATTATTATTAGCACAAGGTGACGTTGGCTATAGTATTGTATAAGAGGCTACACAATACTGAACACACACAGTGAACATGCACATGCTCAATACTGTGAAGCTCACAGGATCACTCGGTTACAGCTTTGGTGCAGGTCCTTTCTTGGTAGTTTTGAGCTTGGTATATGCAGTAATTACTTTCCCCCTCCATGCACCTTTGTACAGT
Organism: Allygus modestus; assembly: GCA_963675035.1. Classification (NCBI taxonomy): domain Eukaryota; kingdom Metazoa; phylum Arthropoda; class Insecta; order Hemiptera; family Cicadellidae; genus Allygus; species Allygus modestus. Next base: position 27,694,541 of record OY776115.1, on the reverse strand, counting down.
CAGCTTACCAATCTACATTCATTTATGATTATTTTGGTTTTTATTCCGTTGGAGGAGAATTGGGGTGGGAGTCTTTGTCATCTCTCGCACTTCCTTCCCTACATGTTGAGTACTGCGAAAGAGGCTGTATGAAATTAGAAAATAGAATGCTCTTAGATGATCCGGTTTGTTTCATATCTATCTTACCACACTGTCTAATATATAAGCAATAAAATCTTCAAATTACCAAATCCTCAAATGTCCAAATTATGAATTTTCTGCCTTACACCGCAAAGGAGTTCTGTGACTCGTATCTTTGGGGAATCATTGGCACATTGAAGACTTGGGGTTCCTCCCTGTGGAACTGATATTTTAATATTGCTCTTTCTCAAACGAAGGGGTATGTACCCTCCATACCTTCACAACAGCGCCTATAGTTACATGTAGCACATATATAAAGGCATTACAGCTTTTAACACGTTCAGCGCAGCGCCGGATTTCCGGCAGTTCATCATCATCATCATCAGAAGGGGCGGACATAGGTCCCAAGGCACATCAGCCACACTGGGCTTATTGCGCACCCCCGAAAAAGAAATGAGAAGGTTTCAGTACTCCTCCAGGTTCAAGAGCCTGATGAACTGCATCATCCTGTCGACGAGCTCCTCAGGAGGCAGGTATCCACCCCTGACCATAGATCCCAGAGTTGAAGCCCTTACCTCCCTAAGCTCATCGCAATCGAAGAGCAGATGGTCTGCAGTCTCCTCGTACTGCCCACATTTCCTGCATGCAGTGTCACCATTGAAGACACCCATCCGAGAGAGGTGTTTCCTTAGGTGACCATGGCCTGTAATCATACCTGTGATCCGCCTAATGTCCAGCCTACTGAGATCCAGGAGATTCCTTGTGACCTGCTGAGAAGGTCCCTGGAGGTTGAGCTTGCTGACCCTGTGTAGAGGAAGCCTTGCCCATCTCCTTCTGTGACAATCCCGAGCCCAAGCGCCGATCACCTGCGAAACACAGGAACGAGATATCCCGCAAAAAGGGGGAGGGCCCATGGGAGCCAGGGAGGCAGCCGCGTTAGCCAGCCTGTCCGCCACCTCATTACCCACGATCCCTGAGTGACCAGGCACCCAACAAAGAGTGACCATGTTGCGTCTTCCAGCACAAGACACTGTTTCCGGCAGTTGCTTAACAAGGAAACAAATGCAAATATCCTGAGTATACACGATTAACGCAGTGAATGGGTCAAAGAAGTAATATCTGTACGGACTAATAAGCCTCTCGAGGTCCTAGTAGACATCTGTACTTTCTCTACCAAATTTGGGCAATAACAAAAAGTGTAGACAATTTTAATCAATAATTTATTGCGCAAGTAATACAATACTAGTTATAGGCATAACAATGATTAAAACACAATATTCTTAAACAATAATATAAGTATATAAAAATGCTCTTTATACAAAAAGTAATATTTCAAATCTGAATTCCAAGTAAGTTTTTTTTTTTACTAAACCGTTATTTCTAATTATCATTTTTCCATTTAAAATAATATCTTAGAGGAAGTTAAGTTTTTCTCCAATAAACTATGGCAAATATCCACATTAACTCACCATCAGCAATATTTGAATTAAAAAGTCAGAGTGGTTAGTAGCCTATTTTAAAGTTTATGCATTTAAATGGAATAATGTGTGTCAACTATTGTATAATTTAATGGTGTTCCCTCGGGCCAAATAAACTAATAATTACCCAGTATATAAATAAAAAATGTGCCACTGATGCTAACAAATAAATCCATGACAAAATGGAATTTTTAGTTATATAAGTAAAAAAGATATTGACTGAAAATTAGTCAATTAGTACAATTATCATCTCTTTTTTCTTCGTATCTACATTGCATAGTGGGGAGAGATTTTAATACTAAAATAAAATCACAATTATTTAATTTTTAGCATCTGAATCTAGCATCTGACTTGTAATCTTATCTTGGTATCTTAAATTCAATCTGATATTTATAAAAGGTTATAATTAAGGAATTTATCACGGGACATAAAAGATTCAATTGGAATTCACAATTGAAACATTATTAAACTTAAGTTTAAATTACTCTTAGGCGATTTTCAGTCCTTGCATGCCACCTTCCACAGACTGAAACAAACGAGAAAAAGGTTAAATGATTGTTACAAGGAGCATTTTTTATAATTAGTCATAGGCTCTTCCAGCGAAATATTGTAAACATCATGCAAGGGTGGTAGTATAAATGGATAATGAACTTCAGTATAATAGGAACTAAATTGGGTCGCTGAAAAAGATACCTTACATTACTTTTGGGCGATATATGCAGCAAACGATGTAAGTAACAGATGACGGGGCCAGTAAACATCTGTTTGAACTCACACCGATTTTTGCATCTCTCACACAAGTTTTTTCAAGAAAGTCCCTTATTCATCGAGCCAACTTTTAATCCGGAGGTTTAGTGGGTGATTCATCTCTGACTACATATTAACTGGCCTCTATGCCTCACCCCCAGCTGGTCTATATTTAGCCACTGCCTGTTATAAGAGTTCCAATATTGGAAGTAATGTCTTCTATATCAGAATCAGAACATCCTTTAGTCATTCTGCACATTTCATACATGAATAGTGGCACTTAGTTTCTATAATATAAAATTTTACAGATAGACTAGCTGAAAAAATCATCTACCCTATAGCATCATTTACTGCACAGTAAATACATACAAACTTAAATAAACCTTCAATAGCTTCAGGGTATTCACACATTTTATATAGTCAGACAGGCAATTATATAATATAATTCCAGGACAATATAGGGAGATTGAATATGGACCTATAATTGTGGTAGTCTGAATTAGGTAATGGAAACATTTGGAATTTTTTTATAGATATAATTAAACTATAACTGGGAAAGTTGAGGATAATACTACTTTGTAAAGTATTTACACAAATCCCTTGTTTTGAGAAATATATTATTGTGATGAATTGTTTTTGCAATTTCTAAATGTTTCTTTTATCAGAAATAGGTAAGGGAATAAGTGTATTAATTTATTTACAATTAGGTGTTTTAAGTTCTAAAAATTAGTGGTCATAAACTACCTCTATTTTGAATAGAGTGTTCAGTCTTGAAAATGTGGGAAGCTAATTTTTCATGTCAACAATAAGGTGAATCCCTCCTTTCTTCCAAGACCTGATTCGTTAATTACCTGAAGATCCCAGATGACCAGTTGGCCATCGTTGCCGCTAGTGGACACCTTTGAGGCGTTCCCCTTCACGCCCTGGTAAATGCACACACACGTGATGGCGTTCTGGTGAATTGTGTCCAAGAACGTGTCCACATTCTCCAATCTCGCATTCCTGTCAAAGCTCTGGAACTTTTTCATTGCACTGGAAAAAGTATACATTTTGTTAGTGAGTCTTACTAAATGTTCTATCTATCAGTTCTATTCTGTACTAAATATCAATTTTTAAACACTGAAACAAACTAAAGGTTTTACATCTCTGGGGATTTAGGGAAGCATATATATATATATATAATTGAAATCCAATTTGGTACTGTTTTTAATGAAATCCTTGTAGCTGCTTCGAGGAAGATTATTGTTTAAGGTTGTGTTAAATTAAGTCTAAGAATATGACACATTTAGTTACAATACTTAAATGTTGTTCAGATTTTATAGGATGGTTAGTACAAAAAAATACATAGCTAAAAAATAAAATACCCCCGTCGCAGCAAACTCAGCGAATTTCCAATGCATAATATATGGTTTAATACCACATAAAGCCGCAAACCAAGTTTCATAAAAATATATTCACATTTAAGCGATTTTAATTATTCTCTATAAGAATAACATTGGTAATGAGTACGTAGGTTTGCTGAAACAAGGAACAGAAACAATTGGTTTTTATACAAATATAAATCAAATTTAACTAGGCGAAGCCACATACTAAGTTTCATCAATATTCAATCATAAATAAGAGCATCATATAACATTCTAGTTATTCTCCATAAGAATAATATGGGGGCTGAGAAAGCAGGTTTGCTGCAACAAGGAACAGAAAAATGGGTTTTTATATAATTATCAAATATAACTCAACCAAGTGAAGCTACATACTAAGTTTTATTAATTTATGTTCATAATTAAGGGAGTCATTACATTTTACTTATTCTCCATAAGAATAACATGGGGGCTGAGTACGAAGGTTTGCTGCTACGGGAATAATCAACAAAAAATCAATTTTTTGTGCAAATATCAATATACCAGTACTACGTGAAGCCACATACCAAGTTTCATCAACATACATTCATAAATAATCGAGATATCAAATTTGATTTATTCTCCATAAGGATAACATTGGACAACGTACTGTGTTTAGCACTTTGAATATCTCTGCAACGGTTGGGCGTAGAATCACAATTTAAACACCAAAATGATTGTTTTGTGGAACTGAACAGATTGGTAAAAACAAATGTGAAGTTTACATTAAAATAAACTGAGGAAAAGCCAAAAACCTTTTTCCCATAAGATTAACATGGGAGATTTTATGAGCAGGTTTTTTTTGGATTTTCTCCGCAACCACTTAACCTAGGTTAATAATTCAAGATACTAAATTATTTGTTTTTTTAAGCTCTATAACATGGTCAAAACCAAAATTAAGTTTTTTAAAAATTGTAGGGTGAAAAATGCAAAAAACTGATATTTGGAAAATTTAAAACCCCCATAAACCCCCCTTCCCATGGTCCGATTTTTCTGGTTTTCGAACTTAAAGTGATAAATGTCATTTTACACATTTGAGCCAAATTTAATCAAAATTGGACGTTTTTTACTCAAGTTATCGTGTTAACGGACACATATATAGATATATATGTATATATATATATATATATATATATATATACATATATATAAATTTGAATGAATAGTGATTTTGGCATCTGGGGACCTCAAAACAAAAAGTTATCATGGTCTCGGGCTTAAGTCTTACCATGAGACCTACGGTAATAGCTTCTTCCCTATAGGGGAAATTCGCTAAAATATAAACTACACATGGAAAATAAATGTTTTAGACCACCTCCAGTCACAAGAATCAGAATCATCTTCATTTACAATCTTACAAGAGTGTAAATAGTATCACATGAACTTAAAATCTAAATGCAATTGGTTGAATAGCATGGCTCCTAAGTGCATTCTATATATATACAGATAATTTATTTCAAAATTAACAATTTTCACCAATGTGAATTGCCTCAAGACAAAGAATACTTGTACAAAAATTGTGATATTTAAATTTAGTTGTATAAATTAGGGATGGGTCGGTTGCATTTTTTATCGGTTCGTTTTTTTTTCAAAAGACGGTTGTCGGTTTTGGTTATTTTCAAAATTGTAAAAATAATAAGTGTAAGACCTAATAACTGTCTCAACCATGAGTTTTAATTTAAATTTAAGTTTCTACCTAGATTATGTAATTCGGCCTATCTTATATCACAAGGTCATTATCAACTCACAAAAAACGTATTTACCAAACTTTAATTGATTATAAATCTATAAATACCTAGTTTAGACTTTTAAAATACTTTTATTACACTATACAGGAGAATTGGTTAAAATGTTACAAGTAATCAAAGACAAATCAAATTAATTTAAATTAAATATTATGGGCCATTACAAAATGAATTAATCATATAGGCTTAAAACCTTTTTGAGCCAAATTATAGCAAAGATAGCCTAGAGCAGTACCGTAGTCTAAGAATCTTTAACTTAAACTTTGTTAAGACGTTAAGGTTAAATTTAGGCTACCTTACTGTAGGCCTAATCTTTAAAACAAAATAATTCTACTTGGTTTTGCTGATAAATTATTTGAACAGACTTTGCAAACCCTAGAATCTTTTCCTAAAGGAAGGATATAATCATAGATACAGTAGGATTTAGATTGAGATTTACACTACGGAAACAGTAGGACTAGAACTACCTCCGGGGTCGGGGTTATGAGCAATGTCAATCGTCGACTAATTCTTTTTCTGTCATTATCGACGATATTAACAAACTTTCTTAATAACAATGCTCGACTTTATTAAATACACAGTAAAATTTACAGTAATCCCATAGATCCTCTTGGACGTCGCGTCGTCGTCTGCTCTGCTAGTGAGTGATGTGATATGCACAATCTGATATTAACGAATACACTCATTAAGGTTGTACCTGAGTTGTCGCCCGAAGACACTAACGATCCTAGTGTCTGGAGTCGAAAACACTAGTGATCTTGGCGGTTGGAGGTCGAATCTCGTGCTTCTTGTCATTCTTGTATTGGTTATAATTTGTATTCTCACCACAAGAGCTAACGAGGCGTTATTGTTCCGGGCGGTAAATTCGTAAATGTAACTTATAGTTGTGGTGCGCGTGTTCGAGTCTGAGACATAACGTATTGAAATATCGCGACAGAGATGATACGATACATATGATGCGTCACTGTCACTATCAGACTAAGTCCGAACTGTAGTCGATTAGTATTTAATTTCTCAAATCTGGCGCTATTTTTAATTTGTGTTAAGGTTAACTCTTCACATATGTTCTTCTTTTTAGGTTTTAACCGTTTGTTAACTTACAAAATCAATAATTTGGAATACGATATTCCAAAGGCAAAACATTTTTAACAAGACGGGTGTCGCAATTCAGTGCCTCGATATGATAGGGTATTATATGATACATGTTTATATTGAATACATGTGATCGATCGATAAGCAGTAAACTCTGCCTTGTCCGTGGAAGTGTTTCTACGCACTGATTGTTATACCAAAGCGAGATGACATTTAAGTATTGGGCTTATGTATGCATTTTTCTCTTTCACTGATATATCTCACTGACTGGGTTAGGAGTTTAAGCGATATTTGTACAAAATAATAATGCTTACTTCCAATACGAGCACTTATAGTCGATGCCAGCCGTAAAGGCACAGTTCCCCAGGTAGACCATCCCGTCCTAATCTTTATTTACAAAACAGTGCTTTTGTCACGAGCAGTGCAGAGCGACCACCTGGCGCGGCCGGCATCCCCCTTTTCTTCAAAGAAATTCTATATATTACTAGAATTTGTAATAAATTGATCCATTAGGCCTACAGTAAAAAATTATGGCTCAATTTTTCCGTCTATAGCAGACGATTAAGTCAAAATTTCAATCACAGTTCTACAATGTCCCGTTATAACAGGTTACTGAGTTATATTGCAGGGCATATCAGGAAAATCTAAATCCTAGAAATTTAGATAACGGGGCATCGTAGAACTGTGATTCAAATTTTGACTTATTCGTCTACTATAGACGGAAAAAATGAGCCATATTTTTTGCTGTAGGCCTAATGGATCAATTGATTACAAACTCTAGTAGGATATGGAATTTCTTGGAAGAGAAGGGAGATGCCGGCCGCACCAGGTGGCTGCTCAACGCCGCTCGCGCCAAAGCGCTGTTTTGTAAGCAAAGATTAGGACGGGACGGTCTACCTGGGAACTGTGCCTTTACGGCTGGCATCGACTGTACTGCCAGTGAAAAACCAAAACAGAATTTTGACCATCGGTTTCATTTTTTTTTTTACCCTAGGAGTGGCCAATGGCCGAGATTCGGCCCTAATTTATGCAGCCTACTGTGGCAGGGGCCGAGAATCGCCCATTCGGGACCGAACATTTTGTAACATAAAAAAACCACTAATAATCAACTCAAAAGTGAACAATATATATATCATTCGGAAGATAATATTCTGAACTTTCATTTTATTACATAAACAAACCCTGTAGCAGTTATACAACAATGTCACGACAATTAAAAATCAAATGAATTTTTGGCGCGATGCGATTCTAGCAGCCAATGCTAAGAAAATGTCAAAACACTACTTTTTTAAATTACCCAGCTCGGGTAATTTTTGTCGTGGGAAGTTGCGGTTGGTACCAATGCACTGCTAAAGAAATGCACTTTATTTTGGTATTGATGTTTTGAACGAAATATTGATTAGACAGATCATATGATTTTTTGAAAACATGTGTTTTCTGTTTTTTTTGTACAATGGCAGATGGCCGAAAAAGGGCCATCAGGAAAATCGCATTTATATCTAGTGTAAGTTATAGTTACTAGTCAAATAATATGTTATTTTGAAGAGGAAGAAATGTAGAGTAATTTAGTTTTGCCGTTGGCAGCACTGTTTTATTCTGAAAATCATCACCAAGGAATTGTTTCATTACGTCACATTTTTGCCTAATCAGCAACTGCGCAGCTGTTTGCTGTTTACGAAGTCTCAGTCAGTTTGTTTGGCTCGCTCCAAACTGTATTGTATTTGGTATCACTGTAAACAGCAGATTTCAGGCTTTCTTCTTATATCTGTCTCGATGTGTTGTGTTTTTGTTGACAATATGACATGACATTTGAAATATGCAATATCGAAGTCCCAGTCCAAAATGGCACGCTATGTTTGACCGCTGTCAGTTGTGTAAGATTGTTTTAGTTATTTATTTAGCCGAATTTACGCAAAAATGGATTGTAGAGACATTCGGGGTGCTCTTGAATAAAGTATTAGTGACGTTGATGACGATTTAGAGGGTAATATAGGCAGTGATATTGAGATGAACGACTTTCCTGATGTTGCGTCGTAGGCCTAGACTAATTGGATTATTTATCTGGTAGTGGTGAGTTATATATTTATATGTATACTCCTATGTATTCTATGTATAACATGTTATATATCTCTATATAGGAAAATGAATGTACTACAACATGATTATATTGCTTTGGGGGCAAAACATTAGACAAAAAAGTTATATACTAAATACTGTGAAATCTTTTTTTTCCAAATACATAAAAATAGTAAAACATTCTTTTATTTACATTTATTTATAAGTGATAACAATTTTTTACCATCAACTTTATGACTTTTTTGGATTCCTTACATCATTAGCTTTACAAATATGTATATATCATTATTAGTATATACATATATTATATGACTTATTTACAACACAACCTAACACCGTACAGTTTACTTATATTTCGGGTTTCCGTTTATTATTATATTACACCCCTAAAACTTACAAAACAAATTATTTCCATACCATGCTATATATTTCTAAGTAGGGAATTAGATTGTTTACAAAATGTATATAATGAATTTTCCATAAAAAATCTGTAGAAAAAATTTCACTGAGGCTACTTTTGAAATTTCAAAAATAAAATGCTAATTGTTTTCCTTCTTTTCACTTTACCGAAAAAATTACCTTTCTAGATCTTTATTATTTTAGTATTTCTAGGTTCCCCTGTTCTTCCTGATCAAAATGAATACAAGGTTGGCTAGGTTTACTTCTACGGTTGAATTTATACGAATTTTCAAAAAAAAGTCTGCAAAATCGACAAATTTAGCCTGCCATTCCAGACTTTAGCATTGGGCCACTCCTAGGGTTAAACCGGTAAAGCTGACAACCTACTTCCAAGAACCGACATATCCCTAGTATAAATGATTTCCCCCACTTGTAGATGGTTTTAAACCAAAATTAAAAACATTCACTACAATAACCTTGAATTAACTCTAATAATATGCAAATAATTTAACCTAATTACAATAATTACTAAACTTATTCTAAGCCTACCTGAGTCCTGTAGATTCTTTCTTGGTAGATGTATCCAGTTTCCCTCCAAATTGTACGTGTCCTGTCTCGTCCACTACGTAAATCATGGGACAGCATCCATGGCCCTTAAACAATAAAAAAATTGTATTTTTGTCGGTTCTCATTCCAAAGTTACATTTTACACTTATACCTAATTGAGTTTTTCCAAATATATAATAAAAAGCAGTCTTCCAGTAGGTTGCGAACAGTAGGGCTTTTGACTTACGGTAACATCTTTAGGCCTATAATCAAACTAAAAACTTACTTCGACCTTCGCAACGAGGTAAAACCGGAAGCATATGAATAAAATGTGAGCATAAAATATAATCCCACATCCAAGTCTTTCTCTTAAAGAAAACAATAAATAGACTTGATGAATCATAATAGTACCACATATTTGTTAAGATATTGTAAGAGACATTTCTGTGCAATATAAAAAATAAAGTATAGAAGCCTATACATCATATTTATATCCAAAAGGGTTTAGCTCACTAATCAAATTTAAACTATTCAGCAAACATAAGTGAAAAAGATAGGTTTACTTTTCAACATAGTCAATGTTAAAACATAACACAGTCTTAGTGTTACCCTCACACTAAGAGGCTCACAAAACACACCCAAATTCTAGGGATTCAACTGCCGAAAGCACAACAGACTCACCGCTGCCACGACGGTGTTTGATCCAATCCACACGCAGGAGAGAAACGGCAGGTGCTCCGTCCGGAGCTTTGACACGGCGTTGTTGCGTGTGGCATCTGCTACACACACAGAGGCATCGTGGGACACCCAGCACACCCGCGTACCACACCCGGAGAAGCTCACACTGTGGATCCACCCACCTGCCAGGCAATACAACAGTTAATGGCAGCTTGGACACAGCACTGTTGCGTGTGGCATCTGCTACACACACAGAGGCATTGTGGGACACCCAGCATACCCGCGTACCACACCCGGAGAAGCTCACACTGTGGATCCACCCACCTGCCAGGCAATACAACAGTTAATGGCAGCTTGGACACAGCACTGTTGCGTGTGGCATCTGCTACACACACAGAGGCATCGTGGGACACCCAGCATACCCGCGTACCACACCCGGAGAAGCTCACACTGTGGATCCACCCACCTGCCAGGCAATACAACAGTTAATGGCAGCTTGGACACAGCACTGTTGCGTGTGGCATCTGCTACACACACAGAGGCATCGTGGGACACCCAGCATACCCGCGTACCACACCCGGAGAAGCTCACACTGTGGATCCACCCACCTGCCAGGCAATACAACAGTTAATGGCAGCTTGGACACAGCACTGTTGCGTGTGGCATCTGCTACACACACAGAGGCATCGTGGGACACCCAGCACACCCGCGTACCACACCCGGAGAAGCTCACACTGTGGATCCACCCACCTGCCAGGCAAGACAACAGTTAATGGCAGCTTGGACACAGCACTGTTGCGTGTGGCATCTGCTACACACACAGAGGCATCGTGGGACACCCAGCACCCCCGCATACCACACCCGGAGAAGCTCACACTGTGGATCCACCCACCTGCCAGGCAATACAACAGTTAATGGCAGCTTGGACACAGCACTGTTGCGTGTGGCATCTGCTACACACACAGAGGCATCGTGGGACACCCAGCACACCCGCGTACCACACCCGGAGAAGCTCACACTGTGGATCCACCCACCTGTCAGACATACAAGTGTTGATGAGATTTCCAGGCCATTCATTATTTTTCTCCAAACCCCAATCAACTCTTTTTTTTCTCGCTTGTTTAAGCCAGTGGCATTTTTACACAAACTTTGTAAGAGAACAATGATTCAAACCTCTCAAAAGTCGTTGGAACCTGTGATGGTTACAACAAAATCCAAGACACTAACCGGTAGACTAACGTGGTGCTCTTCTTCAATTTGTTTTACGAGGAGCAAAGTAAGGCTACAAAATATACTTTATCAAATAATATAAATATTTTGAGCATGTCTAATTGATCCAGAATATAAAATTACCATGTTTTGCCTTCAAAAAGTTTTTTTCAAATTCTAATGCTCCCAAGATAGGCTAATAAACCAAATCCAAGAAAATGTTGGCTTGCAAACAATTAGATTACAAAATGTGTGTGTGTTTAGCAATACAGACCATGTTTATCCTATAAGCTAGCTGAAGTCGATCCCAAATATCCTGATCAAATTTATGAAAATACCCCAAGCAGCAGTAGGATTGATCTGGATTATTATTCAGTCTGGATTCTGGGGTTATGTTTTTGCTTGTCATATGCACATTATGAAAATTCCTTGTTTGGGAATTCACCTTCAATAGGAGTAAGCTTGAAACTTTTTTTACATTTTAAGATGGCACATTAAAATTAAGATAGTACCTTGAAATTTTATCATAGCCTGCCGACTAATATTTTAGACCGGCTTACCCCCAAAGTTGGAATTCTGAAACTCCGCCAACAGCTGTCCGATGGCTGCAGTCTTTCCCCACGGCGTTGCCGGCGGTGACTCATCGATGTCCTTTACATAGGCCGAGTACACCCTCACCTGCAACATCACAGGCCTACTATCAGGTGTCACTTGAGGTAAAGCCCTCCGAGCACTAGTCATCAGGGATGGTGTGAGACCAAGCTCGAGTCTTTGATAAGAGAGTATTGACATTTCCCCTCTAACTTTTGTAAAGCCCGGTATACACAGTTTATCAACTTGTCAGAAGCCAGCGGCAATTGTTGGTATATGCAACATGCTATTTACTGGTGTGCTGGTTCCATGACATTAGCTGACTCCCTTTACGAAGTAGCTAGCTACTGACATTCCCTCACCTTAACTGCCTCCTATGGCACTCTTCAAATTTCTTGTCAACTAGCAATAGTAAAGAGACCTTGGCACACAGAAATTAGTAAAGTGGAAAGCTTATGTTATAAGAATTGTAGTTACGGTAGCTAAAAATGCAATATAGACCTACTTTTTTTTAAACTTGTTATGTTATGGTGATGTGAGAAACCTTTTGCTCCTCAAACATTTGATCAACACAATACTGGCAATTCTTCAAAATAGTAAGCTACTGACTAACAGCAGGATAGAAAATAACAAAAAAAATAACTTGGATTGTGAATAAACAATCCGATGACAGTCGAGGTGTAGCTGAACTGTTCGATTCCAGCAAATGCCAATTACACTGTGAGGGCCTGACGTGCCAGCAAACATGGGAACATTATCGTGCTAGTAGACAACTACTTGCTAGACAAGCTACTAGACATCTACTGTCGGATTCAAAATTATGGATACTCGAGTTTGACTTGCCACCAAAAATTAACCAATTAAGCGACAACAACGGCGGTTACATCAAAATTGTCCTTGTCTTATTCTTAGTTTTTCGATGTAAATAAAAATTGTAAATTTTGATTGTAACTAATTTTTATTGCGGGTAGAATCTAACAAGTACACGATTTTTGCCGTTTTTCTAGCAACTACGGACTTTAAAAAATCATATTTCCAAAATGGATCAACTTATCGATTTCAAATTTTGATACGTCATAGATAGACATGTTTTTAGTTTATTTGTACAATTTTAGATTTTTAAACTTAATTTTATGAAAGCTCTTATCCATTCCGTAAAGTGATGTTTTCTCAGCACTCAAAAGAGCTAAAAACTTGTTTAATGGCTTGTTATGAAGCTCGTGATTTTTATAGTCTAATTTTGAAAGTACTTAAAACAAATCTACTTTGAAACGGTTTATTCAGAGTGATTATTAATTAATAAATCAGTACGCGCACGAGGCTGGCTACCGCTGCGGCGTGTTGAAAAGAACGGAGTGCGACGTTGCCACAATAAGCGAGTTGGCGGGCGCTCCGCACTCTGAGGCTTTTGACCTCAGGTTGGACGGGAAGGATTATAAAATTAAAATTTTTGTATGAATTTATAATGGAATGTGTCGGAAGATCAATGTTCGCTTTCTCCTGAGTCATTTGGTGAGCGGTTTAGCTTGTGTCCACATCGAGCCACGAAATGCCTCCCAGAGAACATTTAAGTGAGCAGGAAGTGCGAATGATTTTAAGTGCTATTTGTTTTTTCAAGAGTGAAGGGGAGAAGCTGGGTGACAAGAGGTGACAACGGTGATAGGAAATGGTGAAATGTAAATCAAAAAAGATAACACGTTTTTGACGGACACTTTACAAACTGGTTGCAGATTGTGGGGCGCTCGCGAACTCGCTTATCGCGGCAACGTTCTTTTCAACACGCCGCAGCGGTAGCCAGCCTCGTGCGCGTACTGATTTATTACTTAATAATCACTCTGAATAAACCGTTTCAAAGTAGATTTGGTTTAAGTACTTTCAAAATTAGACTATAAAAATCACGAGCTTCATAACAAGCCATTAAACAAGTTTTTAGCTCTTTTGAGTGCTGAGAAAACATCACTTTACGGAATGGATAACAGCTTTCATAAAATTAAGTTTAAAAATCTAAAATTATACAAATAAACTAAAAACATGTCTATCTATGACGTATCAAAATTTGAAATCGATAAGTTGATCCGTTTCGGAAATATGAATTTTTCAAGTCCGTAGTTGCTAGAAAAACGGCAAAAATCGTGTACTTTTTAGATTCTACCCGCAATAATCATTAGTTACAATCAAAATTTTAAATTGTTGTTCACACCTAAACACGAAGAATAAGACAAGGACAATTTTGATGTAACCGCCGTTGTTGTAGCTCAATCGGTTAATTTTTGGTAGCAAGTCAAACTCGAGTATCCATAATTTTGAATCCGACAGTAGTTACAGAGCCACGACAGCTACTAGACATCCATTGTCCAAGTTACTGAGCCACGACAGCTACTAGACATCTCTTGTGTCAGCTACTGAGGTACAATAGCTAATTGACATCTCTTGTCCAAGTTACTAAGTCACAATAGCTACTAGACATCTCTTGTCTCGGTTACTGAGCCACAACAGCTACTAGACACCTCTTGTCCAAGTTACTGTGAGCCACAACAGCTACTAGACATGTCTTGTCTCAGTTACTGAGCCACAACAGCTACTAGACACCTCTTGTCCAAGTTACTGAGCCACAACAGCTACTAGACATCTCTTGTCCAAGTTACTAATTCACAATAGCTACTAGACATCTCTTGTCTCAGTTACTGAGCCACAACAGCTACTAGACACTTCTTGTCCAAGTTACTGAGCCACAACAGCTACTAGACATCTATTGCCCGAGTTACTGAGCCACAACAGCTACTAGAAAAATCTTGTTCAAGTTACTGAGGTACAATAGCTAATTGACGTCTCTCGTTTAAGTTACTAAGCTGAGTTGCTTCATGCTCAAACCCAAAGGTAATGCTGTCGTCCTGGAGCCATTGAATTACCTTACAGTCCAACGGACAAATTCAAATTATTAGTAGAAACAGTATAATAGATTTAACAAATACATTGAAGGAAATTGAGAACATTTTCACATTAGTTGAGACAGGAATCTAGAGACTCCAACTGTAAGATAACAGAGTACACTGTGTTAATAATTTCATTTATGATAATTGCATTTGTTTCCTTTAGGGGTGTGCGAGTAGTGATTTTTTTAATCGAGTCGATTTGAGTAGTGCCAAATATTTTCGAGTTTCGAGTATTTTCGAGCGAGTATTTGCCATCAGTTGGTAGTTTAAAATAGTGTAATAGAATTTGGATACCACCCAAGATTTGATCATCTAAACATGGTTTCTAACTAATACATGAGTAGCAATAGGCCTACAAAGTTTTGGTCAGTACAATCAAACTGGATTACGTATTGACAAACAAAACACGGGTTGACATTCGTTTCCGGCCGACGAAACAGGGCCCGGTTGTCATTTGGCCAAAATCACCTGATCCAGATATCGCTTATAATCAATATTAAATAACGAAATCGTTAGTCACGGCCGAAATTACGCAGTCCGATTGTCATTTTCGGCCAACTTTACATGATGCGATCGCCTTTTGTGGCCGTTACTACGCATTTTGGCCGGTCGCCATTGTTCGCAGTCGTCATTTTCGGCCGATTTTACATTATGCGATTGCCTTTTGCGGCCGTTACTACGCGTTTTGGCCGGGTGCAATCGTTAGCGATCATCCGGAAATCAGCGGGAAATACTCACTCGAACTTTCGAGTAGTTTTCAAAACTTCTAGTCGAGTTTCGAGTATTAAAATACTCGGCCGAAAACTCGAAGTTTAGAGTACTCGCACACCCCTAGTTTTCTTATTGGGGAACCTCAATATATCTCATTTAATAATGATTTTATGTAATAAATATAATACATTTTTCCACAGTTTAAATGTTGATTCACTTGATGTACTTGTATAATATTTAGCCGTACCATAAAACCAGCTAAACCCAGACACTTTTTTTACGTTTTTTAGGTTAAAGTGCCTTTCAAACAACGATGTCACCAATAAAAACCATACCAATGTAAAGTGTGTGTATCATTTACTATATTCCTCTACCTTTCTGTGTGTCATATTTTATTATAAAATAATTAAAAAATAAATAAAAGTGTCCGGATTAACCTTCACAAACGGTCTAATCCCGGTTACTGACCTAAATATCATTTTAACGCCTAAACTAATCTCTGCTTTCCGTAGTAGGATGGTAGTTGAGGTCTGCAGATGCCTTTGTACCAGTCAAAGGCTTAATAATAAAATACATAAACATTGTTAATGGGTTGGGGATAAATAAAAAGTATTCTTACGTCACGTTTTCAGCTGTTTATTCTTTGCAAATAAGATGAAAATAAACAAAGAACCATAAGGGGAAAAGGCGTTTCAATGAAACAAATAATAATAGACTTATATGTATATATATATATATATAAATTTGTTCAACAAAATCAGCGATGACATTTTCTTCCTTTGGTCTGAAAACTGTCTGCTTTCCATGGGGCCCATTATATTTTCCACAGACATGATCACTGATCACGATCATGACATTAACTTTCCTCCTTTACTGTCTGCTCTAACATCTTGGCTCTTGATTTATTTTCCGTTCATCATTAAAAGCCCAAATTTTAATAACAAACACAGATAGGTACCGTATCAGGGCTAAACACCGCAAAGTTGTTAAGGCGGTAAACACCGCAATGTTGTTAAGGTGGTAAACACTGCAATGTTGTTAAGGCGGGAAATCTGCTTTTTACGTCAGTAAGGGCAGGCGCTAGTAGCAGCAGTCGGCCCAACAGTCACATCCACGGAGTATTAGTAAAATGTCCGGGTTTGTACTGGAATACTTAAATGTGATACATTTTTAAATATAGCTTTAAATAGCATGGCATTATGCGCTCTTTAATTTCAAATAAAAATATGCCTTCGCGACAAAAACCTGACAAACTTGACGAAAATTACATGTCTTAGTTAGGCATACTTTTTTTTTGAAAAGTGGTAAGTTGGTATACCTGCATAATAAAACAAAAATCGATCCTACGCAGTTCTAACTTATACAGCTGTGTAGAGCGTCTTCTGCTGTATACGAATGCATAACGATCGACTTAATAACTATGCAGGTTAGTTTAGAAATATTTATGTTCAAAAACATGTACACTAGGGATGTGTCGGTTGTTAAAGTCGGTTGTCGGCATTACCGGTTTTTTACAAAAAAAACAAAACCGAGAACCGATGGTCTAATGTCAGTTTCGGTTTTTCACTGTCAGTAAGTGCTCGGATTGGAAATAAGCATTATAATGTTATACAAAAATATCGAAGACAAGCTAAACAACTTTAACAAAATAAGTGGTTGAAATAAGACTCCTCTCGACAACTAATCACGTCCTTTCCAGTCCCAAAATAACTCTCAACTAACACGAAAGTAGAATTGACAGGAATTCTATTTATGGATGTACGAGAATGAGGAAAACAGATAAGTAAACAAAGTTAGTGGCCCGAGTCACCGAGCGACCCTACATTTTTGTCCCATTCTTAATGGCTGGAAAATTGTTCAGTTTCTGGCCGAGGGTCCCGGTAATTTATTCTAGACATAACAGTTCCTAGTCCAAAATACTAAAACCGAAACTAATTGTCGTACAAAGACAAATGACGGCTCATTTTTTTCGTCTTGATTACCAAAAATAAAATAAAAAGTCAATCTAAGTTGTGTGACTTCCAGTTCAAGAGATATGGCTAATACAATTGCTGTTTATCAGTTTTATTACTGTCCCGACTATTCAAACGTTTCTATGTCGATTTCCTTCTTTCCCGACTTTTTCCTTCTTTCTTCTTTCTATTCAAATTCTTCACTTTCCTAACTTTTTCGACTGCTAGACATCTTAAAATGTATTGTTATTCAATTTATTTAAAGTAAGAATTTAAAATTACAGTATATTTAAAAACGTTGATCTACAATCATTAAAAAATATTCTTTTTTAAAAATTTTGCTTTCTAATTTGTATATAAAATTTAAAATCCTAAATTTAACATTAAAAATTAATTTTGATCGGTCAAGAATAGTAAATATCCAAAGTGATTGTTTTATAACACAACAAACCAATTTCAAATAATATCATGAGAGATTTATGTAACTTAAAGCATAACAATTATATGAAAAATAAACATGCAATTCAACTTATTTTTTTGTTATTATTTACTTTTATAAGTTTATTTTATTTTATTAATGAAAAATAATCACCAACCGATTGTGTCTAATTTATTAAATGAAAACCAATTACTGACTAACTTATTGTCTTTAAATAACTTATTACTTTGCTATTTAAACTGTTATTAGGAATCGGAATTGAGAATCGATTTGTAAGAAACAGAACCAGAATCAGAATTATAAAAATTGGAATCGACTCATCCCAAAATTAAACCTTTAACATCTTAACAAAATTTAAGTTAAAGATTATTTAGACTACGTTATTACCCTAGGCTAACTTATTATTATTAGGCTAAACAAGGTTTTAAGCCTACGTGATTAATTAATTTT
Organism: Allygus modestus; assembly: GCA_963675035.1. Classification (NCBI taxonomy): domain Eukaryota; kingdom Metazoa; phylum Arthropoda; class Insecta; order Hemiptera; family Cicadellidae; genus Allygus; species Allygus modestus. The sequence continues at coordinate 27,675,975 of OY776115.1, read as the reverse complement.
GTAATGGCCCATAATATTTAATATAAATTCATTTGATTTGTCTTTGATTGATTACTTGTGACTTTTTAACCAACTCTCCTGCATAGTGTCTCTGCAGCAGTATTTATGTAAACCAGTGAAACAAAGTATGAAATAGGGATTTATAGGTGGTATATAATCAATTAAAGTTTTTTTTTTTAGCAGAATTTCGGAATCTAGGAATAAACTTAAATTTAAAGAATGGACGAGACAGTTATTATTAGGTAAGTTCTTTGAAAAATAACCGAAACCGACAACCGTTTTTTGTAAAAAAACCGAACCGATAACAAATGCAACCGACCCATCCCTAATGTACACCGTGTCCGAGAATACTCCCCCTGTCCGGGATTAGCCGGTTTTACGGTACTTATTTATTTGCATTAGTTTTAATAACTTTAATCATTTCTTTTCACAAAAATCATTAACTTTATTCCATATATTATGCCTATACTATTGTTTAATGGTTCCTTATTTTTACCTTAAAGTCAGTGGAGCCGACGACCAGGAGGTAGTTGTTAGGGTGCCAGTCGAGGGCCGTCACCGTCGACTTGATGGGCTTCTTGATGTGCTTTGACACCCACCAGTCATTCTCACTCTCGAAATAACAAACTGAGATCAACTTGGCTCCTGACCCCACTGCAAACTTATTTTCTGTAAGCAAAAATTAGCAATCGTTATATCTGTACTATGCCAAGTTATTTTTATGGAGAAAATATACTGTCCACATGCCTCAAAAACAGCTCCTCAAAATAGTTCCTATAACTACCACGTTGTTAGGGTTCAAAGTTGGATCACTTTTTCCTGACCTCAGGGCTACCCCACTGACTTTTCTTATTACTTCCCAATGTCCAATTTTGACACATATGATGGTTTGTTGGTGAAGATCTGTAAGGACCTGGACACCTGCGCCGCGAAGGTTGTCTGTGCGAGACCAACTCCAAAGGGGGATTTTCTCCTCCAGCTGGGGAAGGGCTCGGATAGAAAAACCTTCGCTGCGATTGGCCGCTGTTGGACCAATGGGAAGCATCATCGCCCCCGCCCCCAAATAGTCGTGGAGACTTTGGATAAGGTTTTCGGTAGGCCAAGTGGCACACGAAAGGTCACTGTAAGCCCACCAAACAAGCGGAAATTGAAAATGGCGGACCTTGACCTTTCTGAGAGAGAGTTTCTAAAGCTCGGCCATCTTCGGGTGGGTTTTGTCAGCTGTGCGGTACCGTAGTTCTACGGTGCTTCGAGTGGCTGGGCTACGGGCACTGACGCAGTGAGTGCACTGGGGCAAATCAGTCCACTCTCTGCTTCAAATGCGGAGAGTTGGACCATCAGCACAAGTCTTGCAGTAAAGTGCCTTACTGCTTCCTCTGCAGTGGGCTCCAGCAAAGTGGAACAGGCCGACCATATAGCTGGGTCTGAGGCATGCCGTGTTTTTAGGCTTGCCCTGGAAAATGCTAAAAATGAAGAAATGTGACTGCCAAAAGCAGCGCCACTGAAGAAAAGGAAGTAGTTCCTTTCTCCCAGCCCTGCAGACCTCAGCACGCTGGATCAGCAGCACTGGGCTCTCTCCCTGACTCCCCGAAGTAATATGACAAACAATCCAGGGAGAAATGACTGGTTTGGGGGGTGGGTTTAGTGGGTAGGGCTTCGGCGAGTCCCACAATTTGTCCGTAAACGGAATTCTACCTCCTTAGGAGGAAAAAATATATGAAAACTCTAATTCTTAATATTTTAAGTCATAAAATAAAATATTTACTGAAATTAGGCACTGTTGGTGAGACTCATAAATGATTAAACATTGGCATTTCCACACCAAAATGAAACAGTAACTTACAATCATGCAATTATAATTAATTTTATTTAACGCATATTTTGTACTAATTTATATTTCAACAAACTGAAAAATTTAAAGGAAGGCAGTGTTGAATCGAAAGCTAATCAGACATTCACACAACAGAGAGAATCTTTGGAGGGAATGTAAACGGAGAGGTAAGAGTAAAACTTCCTATATCCTATATCCTATATTTTTTGCAAACCTTAATAGAGAAAAATGTTAGGTTACAAAATTCAGCAAATTAAATGTTCTCTGTAAAAATGTTAAATAAACGGTATCAGGAAACTGACACATACTTTCTCCCTTTCAGCCCAACTTTAATGAATAAATTACTTTTTATTTACTAAATATAGAATACAAAGCACGGTCGAATGTAGAGAAAATATTGTAAACAAGTTTTTTTTCAAAAATATCCACCCAAATCCCTGTTTGGGAGGCACTACAGAATCCATTGCTACACACGTGGTTTTAAGAGGGGAAATGCCCCCTATTCCCCCCCTCATGGTTATTAAGGGGCAACTTATTTTGAATTTCCTCTGTTGGTCAATGCTAACTTGATAAGCATATCAAGTTTGAACGAAATTCATCAATAAATAAGAGGGAAATAGTAATTTTTGTATTCCCCATAAGAATAACATTGGACAACATACTGCGTTTACCGCAAAATGAAAATGTAAATTTTCTCCGCAACCAGTAATTGTAGAATAGTAATTAAATATACTAAATTATTTAATTTTTTGAGCTCTTTTTAATGGTGAATAGTAATATTTTTTATATTTATGATTTTTCTTATGAAAAATCCAAAAAACTGAATTTTTGATATTTTAAGTCTTGTAATTTTTGAACCCGAATTTTTACAGAAATGCGGGTGGTGTCATTTTGTTGGAAAACTAAATTTCTACAAACGACTAAAGTTTAATCAAAATCGTTAAAGCCGTTTTTGAGAAATCTTAATTTTTCATGTTTTTTGGCGGTTTTTGGGGCATATTACCTTTAAAAATCAGATTTCAAAAAATGAAAAAAAGCCTGGAGATATTGTGGATTAGTACCTACATACCAAATTTCATAAAAATCGGACCATTGGTTAGGGCTCTACCTCTGTACACATCCATACAGTCAGACAGACACACAGACATCACGTAAAAATCACTTTTTTGGGTTCAGGGAGCGCCAAAACAAATATTTCCACCAATAACGCAAATTCAAAAATTTTGACAAAAACAATACTTTCTCCATATACTATGTATATGGGGAAAAACTAAAAAATGCCACTGACGATGAAAAGCTGGAAAAATTCTGGTGCAACCCTTTTACTCACCCTTGGGGGACCACTTGACGCAGGTGGCAGCTCTTATGATTCTCAACAACACTAAGGTCGGTTTCCATTTACCATCTTCGCTCAGCTTCCAAACATAGGCATTACGATCCTACAAAATAATGTATAAGGTCTTCTAAATAATATAGGTACATCATCAAAGTTGCATCACAAGTTCAAGATTGAGTTGCCTCGTTTGACACCTAGAACAACTATGGGCTTTAAATACCAGAATATTAAGTTTAAATGTACGTTACCAATTATTTATAATTTACATTCGTTAACGTTTTTGTAATTATTTGTAATGTAGCAATGTTGCTGTTGCAATTGTTGAGTTATAGCTATATAATTTCTTGTCATATGGGTGTTGATATTGTTTTGTACTACACACTGATAATTGTGCTAGACCTGCATTAATGCAGAAGTTGTATGCTACATTAAGACTTGTTGTAAATGGCTTTTGTCTTTTGATGGTTAAATAATTGTTTTTACCAGCTCCCTTATTAATCAACCCGATTCGCTTGACTTCACCCGATTTCTCTTACCGCTTTGTTCTCTCGAATGTTGTTGCTGTACCGCAAGAATCATTCTATAGGTAGCAGTCAAGCTAACGTAGAATTCATTGTAGTCTCATCCTACCTGATGCAGTCAATCGTACGACAGGGGAGTGAGTAAATGAATTTTGTTGTATTAGTAGGCCTATTTGTAGTTGTACCACAATAATAGTCTGTTAAAGCCTTAATTTAAATTTTGTTATAGATCCAAGCAAGAGACATCATTAACCAACGCATTGAGGAGAAGGGACCTAAACCCATTCACTGAACACTCTTCCCGGGTGTCACTCAATAATGGTTGTAGTTCATTACTTTCTTAAATAAACCTTTTAAAAGGCACGTTAACCCTTTGAGTGCCACAGCGTCGCTCACAGCGACGCGATGTGTTTACGCATAAATTGCCGAGCGTCGCTGACAGCGACTCTCGGTATTTTACGTAGTACTTCATATCAAAACAAGGTACTGGCTTTCAAAGTATTTTGTTTTGATCCAGAAGCTTCCAGCTATCAGATCTACAGCAATTTCGTTGCCTTTGGTCTGTTAGCAGACCCTAATTTAGTCATCTCTGTTGCAGATGTCGTCTGTATTTGTTGTTGTGTAATGTTATATGTTTGTTGTTGACGTAAATATCACTTATATTATTGTTATTGAAGTTATACTTTAGTGTTTTTTATTTCCTATTTACGTATGAAATAAAAATAAGTAGCAGAATGGATAGAAACTACTTGAGTAACCTTCGGGAATTAGTTTACAATGATCTTGGAAACAGTGTCATTGTCGTAGATTCGAAGTTTTTGTGAAAGTAAAAGATACACATACATCTTTTGTTTTCTAGTTTATTGTGCATTTCATTTACTTTGGTAGGCCTAATGCTTATATACTAGTAATAATAAACATGTTTACTGACAACAAACTAAAAAATAATATTTGTTTATATTACAAAATTGTACTTCAACGTTGCTTAGTAACCACATAGCCTAGGCCTAGGGCCTTTTTTGAATTGTAACATATTTTCATTTATTTTTGTTGCAAACATTAATTGATATTGATTATTTATACATCAGTTTTGATCAGCATTTTCTGCTCTTTCTGCCTACTGGGTTGAAAAATATCAAATTAAATTTTTTAGCATAATTTATGTAAGTCAAAGTTGAAAAAAAAACAAATTTTTAATTTGTTTTATATAAAAACATATTTTTTAAGCCCCAATTTATTTTCTGATTATAGTTACTTTATACTATTTCATAGAGAATTTATTCATAAACAAAATAAATAAAAAATTACATGGATACCTCTAAAATTGTATTTTATATGATATTTTATGTAAACTACTACATTTTCCATTGAAATTAGCCCGGCAATTTATGCATAAGAAATGGCCATGATGCCGCGGCACTCAAAGGGTTAATTGATAGTCCCTATGATCAAATAATATGTTAACCGTTTTATGCAGATATATTTCTCATCAAGATTGACACATTTATCAATCAGATCTTCTTACAAAAGATTACCTATTTCTATTTCTACTGTTATACCCATGATCTACTTGATTATGAAAATTATATTGAAATTTAACTCAATGATTAATAAAACTTTGAAAAACATAAATATTAGAGACTTGAGCTCCCTGAAGATTTGCTTACCAGTTGGACCCAAAGTCATAGTCATTACTCTTAAAAATGTCTTTTGGATCTTACAAGTTGTTTCTGTACCAGAGGCTGCACCCCAAAATTCAAAGGGGTTGACAAGCCAATACAGAGCTTTTAAGGTTTGGCCTAGCCTATATAAACTTACCGCAGAGCAGGTGACAATTCTGTTTGAGTTAGGAGCCCAGTCGATGCCAGTAACTCTGAGATCGTGTTGGTTGAGAATGTCAAGAAGGATCCAATCGTTTCCATTCCGCTGGTAAATATGTACCTCGTGGTTGTTTGGAGACAGGGCAATTTCTGGCAAATAAATAATTTGATTGGAATTTTACATTAGGCTTATTTTTTAAATATTTGATTAACACATCATAATTAATTACATAATACCGGTACAAGATAAGATAGCATTTGGCATCATACCAAGACCTCAGACAATTAATTAAGCTAGGCCTTTCTTTAGGCAATTTTTGTAAATTAACCATGGACGGACCTCCAAGGGTTCTTCAAAGGCAGAGGCTACATACACGTCCGACGTGAGCCGCTACTGTTCACGTCCGTTCCAAATGATGTATGTTACTTTTCCTGTGATTTTTAAAACAGACTGTGAGAGCCAGTGACACACAATGATAACCTCCTAACCTAACCTAATCTAACCTATCCTAAACTAACCTAACCTAACATAAGCGGTAGCGGCTTACATCGGACGTGTACGTAGTCACTTCGTTCTCCAAACAGTGGAAATTGGCCATGGATATATAGTTTTTTGAGATGCTGAAATTTGCATTTTACCACTGCCAATACCTGGTCCAATACACAGTCACTGAGTTAATCATAATAATTGTATTTGTTTTCTTGCTTAACAACAGCCGGAAATCTTGGGCGCCACATTGAACACATTAAAACTACCGTAGCTAATGTTTTCAGCAAAGAGAAAAACAAAAACTTATGATGGTGGTACACATTAAATTTAGATGAAATTCTGTAGGTAATCGCCAGACACTTTGTCAAATGAGTATATAGGGACTCATTGTTAAGTTTCTTTTGGAGCACACTTGCAAACTTCCTAGGCTCTAGTGCATGGGTTTTGTTGAAGTAGCAGAGCCGGAATCAACTGTGCCACCATGGTTCTGCTTAGCCTACACCAGGGGATGTTGATGTGTGGTATGCTTCTGATGGAGAGGTACCAATAGTGAAGGTCACCCCGCTGCTGACAGTTATCTTTTTATCTCTAATGTCAGTTAGGGCACAGTATATATTGGTTTGGACCAAAGATGGTCATCTATAAGACCAAAGATGGTTTTTATAACCAGCAGATAACATTACGCTGACTAATTTCTTCTGCAGAAGTATTTTCTTTCATCCAGCTGAATGTCCCTAGGGAATCAACCCATAACTTAGATGGATATGAAAGAGTGCATGGTAAGACATTTACCAGATAAGGTAAATGACAGCACCCCTTAATTTCCTAAGAGTAAGTCAGGCTGGAGAGCTTTGTAAGCAAACTACTCACATGCCTTTCCTACGTAAGTTTGGGGTCTATACTGAAATTTAATATGCCTAGCTGCAGGTTGGTTTCGATAGACTTCGTAATGTGCAGGTCATTGCATCCGTCTTACTCAACATGCACAGTTTAGGGTAAACGGGGTGTACAGTGAATCACCCAGAACAGAACTCTGCGGAAGTCTGGGACAGCATTTACTATTTTTCAAGAGGAAATTTGTGGCATCATAGTTTGTGCCAATCTAGGCCTTGTCAGACCCTATTGTGACAAGCATATATATTGTTTTATATATTGTGTCTGGATCTTGTCAGATTGTCAGGCTGTCCTCAAAGCTCTCGACTCCAACGTAATCTAGTCAAAATTAGTGTGAAAGTGTTACAACGCACACAGCGAACTCGTATCACGCAACTCTGTGCATCTTGGTTGGATACCTGGCCATTTAGGCATAGGTGGTAATGAGTGTGCAGATAAGCTTGCTAAAAGAGGTTTAGGTATATCATTCTTTAGTCCAGAGCCAAGCTGGGGCATAAGCAAAACGAATGCTTTCACATTATCAACAAATGGTCTAGGGACTTACATCGCCATCAATGGCAGGGTTACTCTGGTCAAGCACTTCACAAAAAGCTGCTAGTAGACACTAGCTCTCACTTCACTAACTGGTTGGTGAGGTTGGGCAGAGATCGGGTTAAGCAGGTAATCAATCGCCTTGATAACTGAACAAGGCCCCTACCGGAAACATCTCCGGACTTAGAAAGTCAGGAGTGTAGGCTTTGCAATCAGTCTAAAAAGACTGCCAAGCACATCATACTGGATTGCGAGACTCGGGGCAAGGAGAAAGGCACTGTTTGGTTGCAAGCAACCAGGTGATGAATGGGACGTTAGTATTGGGAAAACACTCCTGGATCTCGTAAAAGGTACAGGCATTGGTTTGCCCAACTAACATACTAGGGACACACAATAAGCTTCGGTTGACATGTGAGGATCAATGAATCTTTGGATCTCTGAATCCGTCTCATCAACAACACATAAACATTCACAGTTTATGTCAAACCAGATCTTAAAGGCTTTACAGGTATGATGCATAATACTAAATTTTATATAGCCTTAGATAAACTGTTTGAAGTATAACTTAGGATATACTAGCCTACTTGTAATCAATCATTCATGAATGATACTGCTAAAAACTTACGTGTCCTGTCTTTGTTCCAAGCATGACAGGTGATGGGATATAAAAAGAAACTATGCTTCTCAGACATTCAGGTATTTATTGACACAATTTACGGTTTATCAAGATATTACTCTGAAGATAACCACACCTACTTCACTCGTTAGGGGTTCTGGTTCTGTCACTGGTTGGTGTGTGCCTGTGTGTGCGAGTCTGCGAGTGCAGTTAGTCAGTCGGTCGGTGAGCCATCGACAAACACATAGAGTATTAAAGGTACAATAAGAACAATAGACAGCATTGAGTATTCAAACAAACTTGTTTATTATATTATATTATAATAAACAAATTTGTTTGAATACTCAGTGCTGTCTTATGTCTTATTGTACCTTTAATACTCTATGTTTGTCGATGTCAGACCGACTGACTAATTGCACTCTCACACTCACAACCAGAACCCCTATCAAGTGAAGTAGGTGTGGTTATCTTCAATATAATGTCTTGATAAACCGTAAATTGTGTCAATAAATGCCTGAATGTCTGAATATTATTCATTTATAGCACAGAGACAAAGGTTTATTGTATGGAAGTAACACTGCTTCAATATTTTGGTCGAAGTCAAAGAATCGAGCAGATGGATTTGTCAGGATAGTACACTGGTGAGGCAAATTTCCCGTTCTTTTATCTATCCTTATCTTTCTTTTATCTTTTATCTAATTAGTTGTTTTATTTCTATAAGTGAATCTACGAATGCAAATCACTGGAATAAAAGTAATAAAAGTCGGAACAAATTAATTTTTTCGTTTGATTTATGAATCTAATCTTGTCGTGATATATCATAAATTATGATCAAATAAACAATTACAAGTTGTTTAATGTTCATGAGTAGGTATTTGTTTGAGTCACTTTGTCGATTCGCTCCATTTCAGTGAGTAGTTCTTTGGCTCATCAAGAATTGGCAAAGAAAGGCTTGCAATTTTTTTCATCAGTGTTGTCTCCAGTATTACCAGTAGAACTCCTTGCATAGAGACGATCAAAGAAAGCCTCCATAGCCTCATATAGAGCTCATTGGAGATTATGAAATTATACAACTATTATTTTAACGGGAGACGCAGGGATTAAAGCATATAGGCTACATTGGTACATGCCTATAGATGCCCACGCCAAACAAAAGCATCATACAAAAAAAGTGTCTGTGGATGGTAAGAAGGCACACAGGATGAGCCTAGGAGCTTATAGAACCTTCAACCGGCACTGCCGGGCCCAATTTACTACGTACTTTAATGCATTTTCAAGTGTTTAATAGAAACTGTACAAATCCTACTATTTTAACTTTTAAAGTACGCGGTAATTGGGCTATCAAATGGCAGTGGCATTGGTGGAAATTAATTTTCAAGATAAAGCCGGTCCAACACTATCGGAAGGTTTGAAGGGAAAAGTCCAAGAGTAAGGGTCTCCATGCAAACACCAAAAACGACATAATTGGATTCAAGGACGAACAGTGTTGCAAGCGCACGCGTGTTTTTAGCGAATTTCCTATTCAGGGAAGAAGCTATTACCGTAGTCGGCATGGTAAGACCTAGGCCCGGGACCATGATAACTTTTCGTTTTGAGGTCCCCAGACCCCAAAAACACCATTATTTTGAAACTGTAGATATATATATGTGTGAGTGTGTGTGTGTGTGTGTGTGTGTGTGTGTGTGTGTGTGTGTGTCCGTGAGCACGATAACTCTCGTAAAAATAATCCGATTTTGACGAAATTTGGTAAAAGCGTGTAAAGCAGCATTTATGACTTTAAATTCGAAAACCAAACAGATCGACCTATCCGAAGGGGTATTTTGGGGGGGTTTTGTACCCCAAAAATGGGTTTTTTGAGTTTTATACGTATAATTTTTAAAAAAGACAAATTTTAGTTTATTCCATTGGAATCAGCTTAAAAAGACGCACAATTCGGTGTTTTGATCATTTCTCTACGTCATATGGTTACAGAGATATTTAAAGTGCTAAACACAGTCAGTATGTTGTCCAATGTTATTCTTATGGAGAATAAGAAAAATTGTATATCTCGCTTATTTATCAACTTATCCTGATGAAACTTGGTATATTGCTTCATATCGTTGTGGTCTATTGATATTTGCACTAAAATACATTTTTTGCCAATATTTCCTGTAGCTGTGAACCTGCGTACTCAGCCCTCATGTTATTCTTATGGGGAATAAGTAACGTGTTATCTCCCTTAAGTATGAACATAAATTAATACAATTTGGCATGTTGGTTTACCTACTTGAGTTATATTGATATTTGTGTAAACCCCCATTTTTTGTGATCCTGCTTCAGCAAACCTGCATTCTCAGCCACAATGTTATTCTTATGGAGAATAATTAAAATGTCATAAATCGTTTATTTATGAATGTATATATTGATGAAACTTGGTATTTGGTTTTATGTGGTATTAAGATACATATATATGCATTGAAAATTCGCTGAGTACGCAGGTTTGCTGCTACGGGGGTATTTTTGTTTAGTTTTTGCGAAAGATTGAAAGATCAAAGAAAATGTCGATAAGATATATGATGTAAGATCATCATGGATAAGATATATTACTCGGGATCCGATAGTGTGTGTACCTTTACGCTGCTCTTTCACCCCACTCAGTGGTTTTAAATCTGCAAGATCTGATGCTTTTTTATCATTCTGATTGCTTTTTTGATCGGGTAAATGTTCGAAGCGAAATGTAAAATTATCAAAAATCCCTTTGCTAATTTCGATCCATTTCCCTTTGCCCCATCCTTTATCTAATGTCTTGGTTAGGCCAAAGTCCAACAGTATTTGACATGGGCGTAAATGGCTTTCCCATCTAAGATAAAACCATTTAAGCTTATATATAGAGCCGATTTTAAGCATAGGTTATATCATAGACTAACTACAGTATACTACTACTAACTACTGTAGTTAGTCTATGGTTGTATAAACACTTTCCAAAGGGTCCGCGCCACACAACAACATTATAAAACCAGCACTCCATCTGATCATGTATTTTCATTGTTATCCTGTTCATGAAGGATACTGGATGTTATTTCAAGCGTCTCTTTGTGATCAGATACTATGTATGTTAAATGTCACTTTCAAAGACAAAATAAATAATTATGTTCTTTTCATTTTTGAATTATTATAAATTAATTTACAGTTCGACATATATACGGTTTGTTTATAACTTATAACATTCTTCCAAAGGTCGAAATAAATGTGCATTTGATCTTTGATCACTCAATTTTGTAATATCTTGTTTTATGAATTAGTGAATTGAAGCCAAACCAAGCGAATCTGATTGACTTGAGAGCGCAACCAAACGTGGACCAATAAACGTAAGAGTCTCAGCACAAGGCAAATTTACGGGAGACTAAATCAAGTAATCACCACTCCAGAACTAAAATTAGTAAAATCTTGACAAGTAGACCAATTTTGGTTTGTTTTTGTTTCTGCCTAAAAAAACTGAGACTACCCTCAAAAATCTCGTTCGGAACATTAATCCCGAGTTGTCAAACTGAAAAATAAAAACTAGTCCAAGACTGTATTAAAATAATTATTTAATTTTAGTTTACATTCACATTCATAATGAGCCGGAACGACCAAGGAATGGATAGGTAAGTTGGTCTACATTTACAAGATTTCTTGGATTTGATCGCTGGGTATAACTTCATTTCTTTGTAGTAATTTACTGTTCAAGCCTAGTTGGTTGATTTGTGGCCTAATGGAGCAGTGCTTATATTAAAATATTATTTTAGAGTATTTTTTGTAGGCAGGCAAAACTAGGCTAAATCTTTGTTCAGTTTTTCCAAAAAGGGAATGTCACAAATGTTAGGCTCTATGATGACTAAAAGTTACAAGTGCACTATATTTGTCAGTTGAAAAGGTTCTACTTTATTGACCTAACCTTAACATGTTTGGTGCTACATGTGAACTCATGTCATGCGAATCGGCCTGCGCAGCCTGATGATGTGTCCTCACAACTTCTGACAGGGCTAAATACACTAGTTCTGTGTGACCTCGTCTTTCGTCGCCGGACGACCTTTACGCAGTCAGGCCCCTGTGTACGTCACATGGCTTTTTGTGTGTGTAGCAGTCCGCGCTTCCGCCGCCCTTCATCTTAAGTATTGTGTGTTTTATGTGTAGGGGTGTTTAGTGGTGGTAGTGGTGATGAAGGCTAGGAGTTCTGGATTTGTTTAGGCCCATAATAAGTCTGAAATCTCAGGGATTGTCAAGTATATGATAATTTGTTACAATAATCACGTTCTCAGGGCTGCACTTCTGCAGACGCCCGGTAGAACAATCGAATTAAAGAAATGTATATAAAATATGGATAAGTTATACGGTAGGCCTTAATGTTTTTATATTTTGATATAAATACATCGGATCAAATCGATACAACTGACTTATTATAATCGTACCTAATATGTTTTTATTACACATGTTTACAATTTTATTTACATTGTATTTTGTTTGAAAAATGGCATGTAATGTAAATGAAATAATGAACTATAGCTTTTTTTGTAAAAATGTTTTAACCCTAGCAGTCATCTAATGTTGAAGTGGTAAATGGCCAAACAGATTTGACGATTTTGCAGACATTTTTTTGAAAATTCGTATAAATTCAACCGTAGAAGTAAACCTAGCCAACCTCATATTCATTTTGATCGGAAAGAATAGAAGAATCTATAAATACTAAAATAAAAAGGATCTAGAAAAATGTTTTTTCAATTAAGTGAAAAAAAAAAAAATTTAGAAATTTTAAAACCAGCCTCGGTAAAATTTTGTCTACAGATTTTTTATGGAAAATTCATTATATACATTTTGTAAACAATCTAATTCCCTACATAGAAATATATAACATGTTGTAGAAAGAATTTTTTTGTAAGTTTTAGGGGCTTAATATAATAATAAACGGAAACCCAAAATATGTGTAACTTAAACTGTTAGTTAGTGTTGTAAATAAGTCAAGTAATATATGTATTACTAATAATGATATATACATATTTGTAGAGCTATTGAAGTAAGGAATCCAAAAAAAGTCATAAAGTTTATGGTAAAAAAAATTGTATCACTTATAAATAAATGTAAATAAAAGAATGTTTTGCTATTTTTGTGAATTTGAAAAAACAAATTTTACAGTGTTTATAACTTTTTTGCCAAATGTTTTACCCCCAAATCAATATAAACATGTTGTAGTACATTAAATTCCGTAAGTACAAATATATAACATGTTATACATAGAAGGCATAGAAATATATACATACATATAAATATATAACTCACCACTAGGCCTACCCGATAAATAATCCAAATAGCCTATGACACGTCATCAGGAAAGTCGTTCACCTCAATATAACTGCCTACCGGTACGGTATTTCACCCTCTAACCATCATCAATTTCACTAATACTTTCTTCAAGAGCACCCCGAATGTCACTACAATCCATTTTTGCATAAATTCGGCTAAATAAATAACTAAAACACTTTTACATAACTGACAGTGGTCAAACAATAGCATAGCGTGCCATTTTGGACTGGGACTGGACATTGCATATTTCAGATGTCATGTCATATTGTCAACAAAAACAACATATCGAGACAGATATAGGAAGAAAGCCTGAAATCTGCTGTTTACAGTGATACCAAATACAATACAGTTTGGAGCGAGCCAAACAAACTGAGTGAGACTTCGTAAACAGCTGCGCAGTTGCCGATTAGGCAAAAATGTGACGTAATGAAACAATTCCTTGGTGATGAAGCCAAGGGTAAACAGTGCTGCCAACGGCAAAACTAAATTACTCTACATTTCTTCCTCTTCAAAATAACATATTATTTGACTAGTAACTATAACATACACTGCATATAAACACGATTTTCTGATCCGACCAATTTGGTCGGATAGGCCATTACAAAAAAACCAAAAACACCTGTTTTCAGAAAATAATATAACCTGTCCAGTCAATATTTCATTCTAAAAATCAATACCACATAAAGTGCTACTCTTAGGTACCAACCGCATCTTCCTGCGAGAAACATTAACCCATCTGGGTAATTTAAAAAATATCGTGTTTTGCCATTGTCAGAGCGTCGGCTGCAGCAATTGCATTTCGCCAAACTTCATTCGATTTCTAATCGTCGTAACATTGTTATACACCTGCTACACTGTTCATTTATGTAATAAAATTAAAGTTAAGAATGTGATCTTTCAATGATATATATAAATTGATCACCTTTGAATTTTTTATTATTGTTTGATTAACGTTACAAAATTTCCAGTAAAATCCAACCAATTTGGTCGGTGGCCACAATAGGCGACATAAAAATCCGACCAAATTGGTCGGAGGGCCACTGCTAGGGTTAAAACAATAAAGAAAATACTGTTGAGTTTTTGAAAAATAATTTTTTAATTACAAAATCAATAAATGCAGAGTTTGTAACGACGATATGAAGATGAAAATCAAGTGTTGTTTCGGTGCTGAAAAACGGTAAATAAACATGACGTTTCAGTTAGTGCTTTGAAAAACACCTTTTTCGAAGGAGCAAATTTTGGATTAAGAAACATATTAACAATCATGTATTTCTTTAGTGTAAACGTTATTAATTACGACTTTTTATTGAGAAAAACAAGTCATGGAGTCATTAAAAGCAGCAGTGAGACAATTTGTGATTGGCTTTCTTACTGCAGGGAAGTTTGTTTTTGTTGGGTGGATAGGGTTTTGAGAAACAGGAATTGTTAGATGGTGATGGAGTGGTTGTAGGAATTGACGAGTGTAAGATTGGTAAAAGAAAATATAATAGGGGTAGGTTGGTAGAAGGTGTGTGGGTTTTGGGAATGATCAAGATTAATCTAAATATAGATACAAATAAGAGAGAAAGACGTGGTGGACGATATAGATTAGAAATTTGCCTTAACAATTATAAAAGAGATGCAAAAACACCCATACCGTTAATCATCAAACATGTTAAACCTGGAACAACCATTGTCACGGACACATCCACATCCATACACATCCATTTCACTGTCAATCATAGCCAAAATTTCATCAATCCAATAACATCCACTAACACCCAAACCATAGAATCATATTGGAGGGCAGTTAAAAAATCATAAAAAACTGGGTTAAAATCATCCAACATCGCAGATCATTTAGCAGAATACCTCTATAAAATATAATTGAAAATGTCAGGGGAAGACCCTTTTCTACATTTTTTAGAAGCAGCCAAAAGCGTATATCCGGGAAATCGAAATTGTAAATGTTTCCTGTTATTTATATTAGTTGAATTTTTGTTTGGTTTCAATTTAATAAATTATGATAAATTTACTTGTATTAATTGTGAAATGTTAATAATCGAATGAAAATAATTAGTTGTTAATATCGATATAGGGGCCTGTATTGATATTTTATATAAATTATTTTCATTTGATTGTGCCACCGAGCGTCTGCGGAAGTGCAGCCATTCTCAGTACGTTTCGGAAGGTATGGATGTAGGCCCTAAAAGTATTATAACTTTATTATTTTTCATAATTGAATATTGTGAAATCTGATAGCAACAAAAATTAACAGCTTCCTTTCAATGTGGTTTTGTTTTATTTACGAGAACAGTTAATTTACATGGTCTAAGTTATTTATTCACAGAAGGATACAACCCCCCAAACGACACGAATATACAACGAATTGGCGATTAGTCTATTCTGTATCCGATTGGTGGCGTGGGAGAGAGGGTTGTAAAAGCAGGGGATGGGCCATAGGGCCCAGCTCGGGTAATTTTTGTCGCGGGAAGTTGCAGTTGGTAAACAGTTGTGCTTCATGGTATTATTTTGGAAATATTGATTGGACAGATCATATGATTTTATGAAAATAGGTTTATTTGTTTCTTTATCAAATGACTAACCGACACATTTGGACAGTTTTGAAAATCGGATTTACCAATATATGCAGTGTAAGTTTATAGTTACTAGTCAATTCATGTGTAATTTTGAAGAGGAAGAAATGTAGAGGAATTTAGTTTTGCCGTTGGCAGCACTGGTTGCAGGGTTATCAGTCTGCACCGATGAAAACTGAAGTATTACGTCACCACTGAACCTTCAGTTGCCTGCGTATCCATTGTGTGTAGCTGGGTACGTGCACGCCATATCTTTATCCGTGAATTATTATTAAATCCTTTATTATTTCTGAGTTTTATTGTTGGTGAAGTGTTTGTGTGTATATAACAGCAATCTTTATTCATTATATTATACATACATATTGAGAAATAGTATTTATAAATAGCTCTCAATGAAAAAAATTTCCAAAAATTACCAAGTAAGTGACTATATATTTTTGCATATCACATACAAATATAATAATTTACCCTAGGTGTTGTACATTTCTATGCATAGAATTGAATGTACTACAACATGTTTATATTGTTTTGGGGACAAACATTTTGGTGAAAAAGTTATACGGTATAATAATTACTGTGAAATTGTTTTTTCAAATACGCAAAAATTTCACAACATTCTTCTATTTATAAGTGATAATAATTTGTTATCATCTACTTTATGACTTTTTTTTAGATTCCTTACTGCAAAGCTTTACAAATATGTATATATCATTATTAGTATATACATATATTTCATAACAGATTTTGTTTAAAGTAATCCCCTATCACTTCTATGACCATAGGTACCCAAGATGGTACTTGGCCTCCACTGACTTCTCTCATCTTATTAAAGTTTTTCTTAACCTGGTCTTTCCACCATATTTTTGGCATGCCCTGTGCTCGTTTTCCTATTTGGATTCTATTTCAAATCTGGTGTTGGGTGCTTGATTCTTCTCTTCTGATGTATGACCTGTCCATCTGTGTTCTTTTTGCTTCTGCCAGTATGTCTACATACTGCTTATGTAGCTTATGTAGACACTATTCATGTAGCTGGTGTAGACACCACTGTACTGTTTTTATGAATAAAGATTATTTTGATTTGATGTGATTTGATTTGTCTGGCTTTTCAAAAAGTTCTCTAATTTCCCTATTGTGCTTTATTCTCCATGTGTCCCGTTCTTTGGTCAGGCCAACAATTTCTTCACGTTGGACAGTAAAATGTCTTGCAAGTGATTAGTTGTTCCTCTAATTACTAGGTAGTAGTACTAAATTTAAAAACACCCTTCAAGACCTAAAACTAAGTAATCTATTAAATCTAAAAGTAAATAAATTTAATCCAGAAGTCTACAGGAGAATTTATGCCTTCTCTCTGCATGCTTATTGATTTTGATCTTACTATAGCCTACTAAATTTAATCAAGAGGCCTAATATTTTAATTTATTTTGAAATGGATGTTCGCTAAATTCTGGGATTAAGAGAGAGTGATTTTCTTGTTCCAAAAGCTCAGGAATTGTGTGCTTTAAAAACAAATAAGGTATTCATTTTAAAAAATGGTTAAGAATAAATTAACAAAAGATTCCTCCATCCTAAAAAAATCCGTAGTAATGTTCTATACAACCTACAGAAAAACAATCAGAAAAAGTAATGATTAGTTACCAACCCTATATTCTCCAGAATGAGCTAATCAACTACGATCTATAATCCGACAATGACTTGTGTGACACATAGCGGCACACCTTTTTTATAGTGCAGAAAACTAAATTACGCTGTTTCGCCGGGCCTCGTTGATCTTTCGATCTGCCTGCCTTCTGGCGACAGAATTGTCGTTTTGATCTGTCAAGCCGCGGCTACCCTCTCCTACAGCCCCCTTCATCTTCTTGGCGTCAAGTGGACAAGTTCTTCTTGGGTGTCGTCGTTGAACATTTGACCCTAATCATGGATAAGTCGTAGTTTTTAAATAGTTTAATTCATAATTATGGCCGCCTAAGTCAAACATTAAGGGGAAAGCCGTCAAACACTAAGGGGAAAGCCGTCAGGCTTTCACCCCAATGTCAGGAAATGTAGGAATCAGGAAAATATGACTAGCGTCGCTTAACGACGCCGTCACTTCTCAACAGGATTAGAAAGCACGTTTTCACTAACTAATAAATTCTCCCAGAAAATGTTTTAAGAGTCGTTTGCATTTATAAATCACAGTTATTAGTACCTTGGAAATCAAATTTAGTAGCATCAGGTCCTTTTGGATTAAGCACAATTACAGTAAATCAGTTTGGAAGGTTTAATTTAGTAAAGGTTTCAGTTAATTAAGTAAAATCAAAGCTGGCTGGGCAAGCTTTCTGGTCTGGGTAAAAGATCCCCGTCTCTGGTCCCTAGCAATGTTTCCAACTTAGTAATTCAGTTAGTACCGGTAGCATGAAACACAGGTTAGATCTCAGACAGGCTAGGGGACTGGAACCCAGTCCCTAGCACAACAGCAGCAATTCCCAGATAACCACTTCAAATCATATCAGTCATCAATCCCCCACTAACACCCCATCTCTTTAAATTGTTACACTTGTCATGTTTACAGAATGCACGCTATGAATGGCAAGAGGGGCCCCCCGCCACAACGGTCCAGAGACATCCCCAACTCCCAGCATGAAGACCTCATCAGATATATTTGTGACTGTAAGTTTATGATTTGTTTTAACATAAACTTATCTTTGAACATAGATTTATCTGTAAGCATACAAAGTGACTGTGTAGGGGTAATCATGATTTTGTGTAGTTAAGATACATAAAATCTAGCTTACAAGTTGTGTACATTTTTCCAAGTTGTATTAAAAGCTCATTGTTAATTACAATTTCATAAAAATCAGGCTGTTATATCAGAGGTACACTAGCTTTTAACAAAAATATTGGGAAATTCTTTTCCAGTCCAACTCTGATAATTTATAGATATATGCTCTACTAGCTGACTAATATTGTGATTAATGATACATGCCTGTTATTGTTATAGGTTAAGGCATACATATAGTATAAAATATACTATATGTATAGTGATTATTGTTGCACATCAATTTCTTTTCTTTTGGACTGTGCAGAGGGAATTATTTGGAGAGCTTTAAACTAAGTTTTTTGTTAATTGTTAGTTAATTTGCTTTGTTTCTCTTTTTTAAAATTGACTTTATTTTACTCCAAAATTGTATTGGTTCCAATATGTGTCGTAGGCATGTTAACTAGTGTTAGACTGCAGAAAGTTTTTGGATTTTAAACATCCTGTTATAGAAAGAATGTAAACATTCTGCCTTGGCCGGTCAGGTAAAACACGTACAGTACTACCTATGGCGTTGGTAATGGTAATGGTAATATCCTCCCAGTGAAACTGGGATTGTCGGGCTACAGTAACTTTTAAAGCACTTGCAAAACAAACATAATTATACCCATTTCTGATTTTACATTTTTAAAGTACGGTACTTAAAAGTGTTATTTTCAAACTTGACCGTTTACTTTTATTTTTCAGCTTGGAATAAAGTCTACAGAGAAGTTCAGCAACAAAGTAAGTACACTTTTCAAAATCGTTGTGCTTTATACCTTATCAATCTAATTTGTGTTTTTTACATATTTTTGTTACCAGTAGTAATTATCAAAGTATTTATAAATCACAAAATTAAATGTCAATATAAAAAAATTAGCGTTGATTTATTAATCTATAAAATTACAAAGAAAAGGTGGTTTCTGTCTGTGTGCCTGATGTTCCAGATAAACGCAAAAACCACTGAACCGACTGGGCTGAAACTTTACACAAAGGTAGATCTTGAACCCATGCAACACATAGGCAACACTTCCTTCAAATACGTCCCGAGAGTGACCTAAGTTTCAATTTTTACATTTCAGAAGAAAGTAAACATTCAGAAACTGTAATGCAAACAGCTGTGGATACGTCCATTTGACCGCTTAACCCTCCGCCTGGCATTCGTCTAGAATAGACGAATGCAAAGTGTTTTCTGTACCGGCAATCGCCTATTCTAGACGATTTGGGTAATTTTCTTCCAACTGCTCAAAAAGCATTGAAAAAGCGTCTGGAATCGGATATTTGTCATACCAATTGAGAGATAACATTCTGAACTTTCATTTTATTACATAAATGAACCTTATAGCAGCAGTAGATCAATGTAATCGTGAGTTACATTTGAATGAAAACTACGCACGAAATCGATTCCGCCTTGTATGTGTTGAGAAATTTCCAAACATGGAAAGTTTCCAAAAATCATAGCAAGGTCAATTTTGGTTCTAGCCAGAAACGAGTGGTACCACTGGAATCAGGGTGGAATTCCTGTTGTGGTGGTATTCAGTATAATGCCGAGTTATATTCAGACAGACTTGTGTCAAAATTGTAAAATCGTCATATTTTACGTCTTTGTCGACTGGCAAAATCGTCTATTCTAGACGATTAGAAAAACACGTGTACAACATATACAATTCATATTACATGTATGTTATTCTATATCACTGTGAAGAGGAAAGAACACAGAATTTCGTTCTATAAGTTGGCAGCCTGTATCGCCCAAACAAAAGCGTGTATAGCTCATATGAAACAGATGTTTTGTTCCATCACCTGTTCTATTTCTGTGTGGTCTTGTTTGTTTATCTCGTCATTGTAAGTCAATTATTATCCGATTTTATCCATGTTTTTTGCTCAGAATCAAGTTGTTTGTTATGAAATATGTTTAGTGTATGTATGAGTGTGAATAGTAATATTTATCGTATTATCAGTCGGACTGGACTTTTACCTGAAAAACAAAATGTTTCTTTCTCATAAAGTACGCGATATCAATTTTATTTCTATTAAATAAAACTATATAGAATTTTGATACAAAACTATATATTTTCTTGTAGAGAAATAACTACTGAATCATTTTATAAAGGGTAGCTCTTTTAAAAGCATTGGGTGTCTGAATGGTAGTATTTATGTGTAAAAGTTATAAATCGTGCAGTGTGAATCATAGGCCTAGGCCTGTAACTGCTCTCACAAATACAACTTGTCTCAAAAATGTGATAACAATTTCATTTTTATACCATTTATTCATAACTATATATTTTCTTGTAGATAAATAACTAATGAATCATATTATATAACTCATTTGAAAGCATTAGCTGTTATACAAATATTATCTCACTTTGAATAACAACACTTTTGTTTTCAAAAAAATAATTTTCCAATTTCATATATAATAAATTTTTGAAAAACAATTTTTAGACTATTCATTCTTATATTATTGTCTTTATAGTTTTATAACCTTCAAATAAAATAAGGTTTTATTATATTTATATATTGTCAGAGGTTTTCTTTTGGCATACAAAACTGGTCGCGTACAAATAGCCGTTTTGCACTTTTCCCACACTATATATATAACTCATATATATATATATATTTCTATGGCTTTTATATATTTCTACGTAGGGAATTAGGTAACCAACATTTGGTACATTTATGATTTTTACCTGTAAAAATTAGTGCTTACAGTAAGATTTTATTTTGAAATTTATAACCAGAAATTCCAGTTTTTTCAATTTATTCATTTTATTTTGAAAACCACCCCTCTGAATTTCACTTATTTTACCATTTTTCGATTCTCCTGCCTTTTGTGAACAAAACTAATACAGATATTGATATGTTTACTTCAAAGTTGAATTTTATACGATTTCCTGAAAAATAGTCTGCAAAATCGCCAAAATGATCCTGCCACTACAGAAAACACTGCAAAACGTTTGGCTGCCAGGCGGAGGGTTAAAGAGCAGAAGCAAGAACACCTGTTTCAAGCTAACTTACCTTACTAACCCATGCGAAGAACGGGTACATTCTACTAGTGATTTATAATAGGCTACTATATAGTACAGCTTGTTTAACTTGGGCAGAGTGAGGGGAAGTGAGAGGAGGGAGCTTGCGGTGGGTGCAGATGGTTGACACTGGCATTGAGCATTGTGAGAGGGGAGAGTTCACGATGGGTGCAGATGGTTGACAGTGGCATTGAGCACTGTGAGAGGGGAGAGCTCGCGATGGGTGCAGATGGTTGACAGTGGCATTGAGCACTGTGAGAGGGGAGAGCTCGCGATGGGTGCAGATGGTTGACAGTGGCATTGAGCACTGTGAGAGGAGAGAGCTCGCGATGAGTGCAGATGGTTGACAGTGGCATTGAGCACTGTGAGAGGGGAGAGCTCGCGATGGGTGCAGATGGTTGACAGTGGCATTGAGTACTGTGAGAGGAGAGAGCTTGCGGTGGGTGCAGATGGTTGACAGTGGCGTTGAGCACTGTGAGAGGAGGGAGCTCGCGATGGGTGCAGATGGTTGACAGTGGCATTGAGCACTGTGAGAGGGGAGAGCTCGCGATGGGTGCAGATGGTTGACAGTGGCATTGAGCACTGTGAGAGGAGAGAGCTCGCGATGAGTGCAGATGGTTGACAGTGGCATTGAGCACTGTGAGAGGGGAGAGCTCGCGATGGGTGCAGATGGTTGACAGTGGCATTGAGCACTGTGAGAGGGGAGAGCTCGCGATGGGTGCAGATGGTTGACAGTGGCATTGAGCACTGTGAGAGGAGAGAGCTCGCGATGGGTGCAGATGGTTGACAGTGGCATTGAACACTGTGAGAGGAGGGAGCTCGCGATGGGTGCAGATGGTTGACAGTGGCATTGAGCACTGTGAGAGGGGAGAGCTCGCGATGGGTGCAGATGGTTGACAGTGGCATTGAGCACTGTGAGAGGAGAGAGCTTGCGGTGGGTGCAGATGGTTGACAGTGGCATTGAGCACTGTGAGAGGGGAGAGCTCGCGATGGGTGCAGATGGTTGACAGTGGCATTGAACACTGTGAGAGGAGGGATCTCGAGATGGGTGCAGATGGTTGACAGTGGCATTGAGCACTGTTAGAGGGGAGAGCTCGCGATGGGTGCAGATGGTTGACAGTCTCATTGAACACAGTGAGAGGAGTGAGCTCGCGATGGGTGCAGATGGTTGACAGTGGCATTGAGCACTGTGAGAGGGGAGAGCTCGCGATGGGTGCAGATGGTTGATAGTCACATTGAACACTGTGAGAGGAGGGAGCTCGCGATGGGTGCAGATGGTTGACAGTGGCATTGAGCACTCTGAGAGGGGAGAGCTCGCGATGGGTGCATATGGTTGATAGTCACATTGAACACTGTGAGAGGAGTGAGCTCGCGATGGGTGGCAGATGGTGGACAGTGGCATTGAGCACTGTGAGAGGGGAGAGCTCGCGATGGGTGCAGATGGTTGATAGTCTCATTGAACACTGTGAGAGGAGGGAGCTCGCGATGGGTGGAGATGGTTGACAGTGGCATTGAGCACTGTGAGAGGGGAGAGCTCGCAATGGGTGCAGATGGTTGATAGTCACATTGAACACTGTGAGAGGAGGGAGCTCGCGATGGGTGCAGATGGTTGACAGTCACATTGAACACTGTGAGAGGCGGGAGCTCACGATGGGTGCAGATGGTGTATAGTTGCACTGAACACTGTGAGAGGCGGGAGCTCGCGATGGGTGCAGATGGTGTATAGTTACACTGAACACTGTGAGAGGTGGGAGCTCGCGATGGGTGCAGATGGTGTATAATTGCACTGAACACTGTGAGAGGCGGGAGCTCGCGATGGGTGCAGATGGTGTATAGTTGCACTGAACACTGTGAGAGGCGGCAGCTCGCGATGGGTGCAGATGGTGTATAGTTGCACTGAACACTGTGAGAGGAGGGAGCTCACGGTGGGAGCAGATGGTTGACAGTCACATTGAACACTGTGAGAGGTTGCACTGCGCACGTTGTTGCCTCTCCTCCATTTTCCCCTCCTTATGCTACCCAAGAAAACCATTCCATATTGAGTGTATTAATATCCAATGCCAGTTCACATTTCTCTTCTTAAGGCTATATTTAATACATTGTATATAACATTCTACGTTTAGGTTTATTTTGTAAGGTAGTGGTTTATTTGTACACCCCATAACAACTGTAGTTAGCCGTGCGATTCATTTGTCTTCCACATCATCGCCTGAGAATGTTGAAGAGATAATAAATAATACATTTTATTCAGCAAAATAAAATTTTCCCAATAATTTAAATGGCTTAGTTCAAATACAGTACAATAATTCAAAATAACAATACAGTAAGTAATACTATTAATTACATGGACTTTTGAGGCCAAATAAGTAATTTCTTGAAATTTATATAGATTGTTTTAAAGGAATTACAATTATGTCCTGAATAAATTGGTTTTGAAAATGTCAGTTGAAAATTTAAATAAATTCAATGTCTATTAGATTGTATTTTTCTTTCTAGTCGGGTATATATTTGATTATTTTCTTCATGTACCTCATTTTACTCATTCGCATGTGGTTTTTAAACTATTAACTGAATTTCAAATTATGTTTTAACAGTGATGTTAAGGTCGATAATATTTTATTTTCAAAGATAAATTGTGAAAGTTTGGTAAATTGCAGAACTGAGGTATATGGCTTGGATTAGAGCTATTGGCCTGAGGGACTAAGGGTAAATAGTAGTTTTATCAACCAGAAAAGAAGATAAATAGTCCCCATAAAATATTGATTTATTATTGCCCTTGGCATGTAAACAGTAATCAAATCAGATGAGGCAGAGCAGAGCAAGGTTAGTGGCAATAGCCCATACAACCCTTTAGTTTGAACTGAAATTGAAAATTCATGGTTTCAATTTTTTAAGCTAAACTATTTTTATCTTAGGAAAAGTTTTAAAAGGCAACAAGTTTTAATAAGCAACAAGTTGAGGAGACTTGTAATTTTGTCAAGTTATCTTTAATCGTGATGAAACTGAATGGTAAAAACAGGCTAATTTGTGATTGTGTTTTTAATTTTATATTTCAGTGAATTTTCCTTAACTCTGTGTTTTCTGTAGATTGTAATGTTATGTTCTAATGCCGTACTTATATTTTACAGCAAACTCAAACATTGGATACTATCAAGAACCCAACATGCCCCTCAAAGGTTTGTACAGGTCTTGTTATCAAAGTAATTGAACCCAACCATTTCTAGGGTTGTTATTTCAACTGTTATTATTGTTTGTAATATACCTTACTGGGTTACCTTCAATAATAAATGAGCCCAATAATAGTTGTTTATTTGCTGATGACATAAATGTAAAAATAGCGGTGGGCTTCCAGGGCCTGAGATAAAAATTTAGACTGTCATAAATCTTCCAAATACTCTCCAATATTTACATAACATAAACTTGCCAGACCCAGATAAAAATAAACATTGAATTTTCCACTTCAAAACATGTCAATGAAATAAACAGGAATATTTTCGTGGACAAGTATCCGCTAAGTGATGTAGAGACTTTATCAGTTTTTTGATTAAATATAGATTAACATTTAAGTTGGGACAGTCGTGTAAATTTAGTTTTTTCAAGATCTCTTCGGGTCTCTATGCATAAGATAGATGTCTAAATTCACTAGTTTTGATACTAAATAATATATCATGCCTTATTTGAACCACATTATGCTTTTGGTTTATGTCTTCATGGATGTACTTTAGCACGTTCAGTGTGGCGCGCCAGATTTAACACAGTGAATGATGTACTTAAGCACGTTCAGTGTGGCGCGCCAGATTTAACGCAGTGAATGATGTACTTTAGCACGTTCAGTGCAGCACGCCAGATTTAACGCAGTGAATGCTGTACTTTAGCACGTTCAGTGCAGCACGCCAGATTTAACGCAGTGAATGCTGTACTTTAGCACGTTCAGTGCGGCGCGCCAGATTTAACGCAGTGAATGATTTAAGCAAAAATTAGTACTGCACGAAAAAGCTCTTCGAATCATGTTCAAATTTAAATCAAGGAAATATATTAAAAAATAATTCAAAAAGTCAAAAATCATGACAATTTATAGTTGATTTATTTTTCAGTTAACCTACTATATTAAATCAAACTTGGATAAACTGTCAAAATGAAATACTTATCATCAGCATTAAATTAAAGAAAAGTAATCTGACATTCAAAAGGCGTAACTCATCTATTTATACAAACCCCTCACAGAAACCCAAAGAAACAATGGAATACTATTTTATAATCATTTTCTACAAAAATAAAGGAATAACAGATCTTAAAAAGTTAAAAAACCAAGTAAAATTGCATCTCATAAATAATCCAACATATAAAACAGACGATTTTTTTAAATGTTTAAAATAAGTTTAACCTACAACCGTATTTAAAGAGACCTATAACATTTACTTATTTAATTTTGAATTGTTTGTAAGATTAAGGTGTAATGAATTACTTATCTTAATATCTAAAATCCAAATACCACTCACTCATCAGGAAGTCTCAAAAACCACAGAACGGATTGCAATGAAATTTGGAAGATGCCTTCCTCTTGGGTCTTAGGTGCTCACTAAGAAAGGGTTTTTAGAAATTCCCTTAGGGCTCCACCCACGGAGAGTCTAAGTTCAAATCCTGTGTTATTCTTATGGACATTCACTTTAAGTTTGAGCTGGTAAAAATATAAACAGCTGATCTTGATTCGTAGATAACCACGGGATAACCACAAAATGCAGCATACACAACTGTTATTTTATTTTTGTAGATTATAATCAATAGTAGAAACTCTACGTCTTTCAAATAAGTGTATTTTTATTTACAGTATTTACAAATACACAAAGGATAAGTTTTATTTGAATTATTCTGTTTTCTATACCATGAAAGTAAAGATAGCTAAATTTAAGTTTATGTGATTTATTACTACATTTAGTGTTAGTGCCTGCCACCGCTAATGAATTCTTCTTTATCTAAATGATCAATCTGTTGTGATGGAATCCCTAATCAGGCTTTGCCTTTGGGACCCTATTTTCCCCTTAGAGTGTTTATTTTTCTTTATCGTAACAGGGATGTTATTTTGGATTAGTACAGATCTGTAGTACTAATATGATTTACTGTTTCGGTTTACGGTACCTGTACTTGTATTTTGAGAAAATAAATCATTTATTCATAATTCATTTATTCATTCTGTCATATTTTTTACTTTCTCCCCTTATACATAGTATATGGAGAAAGTATTGTTTTCGTCAAAATTTTCGAATTTGAGTTGTTAGTGGAAATATTCGTTTTGGTGCTCCCTGAACCCAAAAAAGTGGTTTTTACGTGATGTCTGTCTGTGTGTGTGTGTGTGTGTCCGTGTGTGTGTGTGTGTGTGTGTGTGTGTGTGTCTGTGTGGATGTGTACAGAGCTACAGCCTTAACCAATGGACCGTTTTTTATGAAATTTGGCATGTAGGTTACAATCCACGATATCTCCAGGCGTTTTTTTAATTTTTTTGAATTTTTGATTTTTAAGGGTAATTATCCCCCCAAAACCGCCAAAAAACATGAAAAATCCAAATTTCTCAAAAACGGCTCTAACGATTTTTATTAAACTTTAGTCGTTTGTAGACCTTTAGTTTTCCAACAAAATGGCACCACCCGCATTTCTGTAAAAATTCGGGTTCAGAAATTACAGGACTTAAAACATCAAAAATTCAGTTTTTTGTTTTTTTCATAAAAAGATATAAATGTAAACAAATATTACTATTCACCATTAAAAAGAGCTCAAAAAACTAAATAATTTAGTATTTTGAATTACTATTCTACGATAGCTGGTTTCGGAGAAAATTGAAATTTTCATTTTGCGGTAAACGCAGTACGTTGTCCAATGTTATTCTTATGGGGAATAAAAAAAACACTATTTCTCTCTTATTTACTGGTCAATTTCATTCAAACTTGATATGCTTGTCAAGTTAGCATTGACCAACAGAGCAAATTCGAAATATGTTGCCCTTAATAACCCTGGGGGGGAATAGGGGGCATTTCCCCTCTTAAAACCACGAGTGTAGCAATGGATTCTGTAGTGCCTCCAAAGCAGGGATTTGGGTGGATGTTTTTTTAAACAACTTGTTTATAAGATTTTCTGTACATTCGACCGTGCTTTGTATTCTATATTTAGTAAATAAAAAGTAATTTATTCATTAAAGTTGGGCTAAAAGGGAGAAAGTATGTGTCAGTTTCCTGATACCGTTTATTATAAATTATTATTTGTGGGGCGAAGCCTGCGGGAACAGCTCGTGATGTATGTAAATGACACTAGTCTGTACATCTTATGTGCTTCATGAATAAAGTTATTTTGATTGATTGATTGAACTATCAGTCATTTTTAAATTTGGACAACAAGCTTTAGTATGAAGCTGAGAGTGCATTCACAATATGGAAAAATATTTAATATGTTATCAATTTAAATTTTCAAATTCAAATACCTTGGCAGCTGGTAGCTAATAATTGTAGCTGTCATATCTTTCTTCTATTAAAAAGTAGTTTGTTGTAATTCATTTTATCTTTATTTTTATTTTTGAAATCTTTAACTCATGGTTTTCTGTATAATAGTTCTTAAGTCTTTTTTAGCGAATTTCCTCGAAAGGGAAGAAGTTATTTCTTGTTACTTTCTTAAATTTCTCAAAAGATTTTATTTAATTTAGATCGTTTCAAAATTAGAACTACTTTTTTTATCAAAATAACGTATGTGGAGCTAAACAAGTTTGACACTTTGACACCTTTGACAGTGTCCAGATTTCGAGCCGTTTGACCTAGAGTCGCTGTGGGGACGACGGCGTCACTAGAACATCACTCAACCCTCCTAGCTGCCTCTCCTCCCCTCCCAGCTACCACTCGAGGGTCAAATGATGCTGTAACTTGTCTGTGTCCAGATTTCGTGCCGTTTGACGTAGAAGCGCTGTGGGGACGACGGCGTCACTAGAACATCACTCAACCCTCCTAGCTGCCTCTCCTCCCCTCCCAGCTGCCTCTCCTCCCCTCCCAGCTGCCACTCAAGGGTCTAATTATGCTGTAACTTGTCTGTGTCCAGATTTCGAGCCGTTTGACCTAGAAGCGCTGTGGGGACGACGGCGTCACCAGAACATCACTCAACACTCCTAGCTGCCTCTCCTCCTCTCCCAGCTGCCACTCGAGGATCAAATGATGCTGTAACTTGTCTGTGTCCAGATTTCGAGCCGTTTGACCTAGAAGCGCTGTGGGGACGACGGCGTCACTAGAACATCACTCAACACTCCTAGCTGCCTCTCCTCCCCTCCCAGCTGCCACTCGAGGGTCAAATGTTGCTGTAACTTGTCTGTGTCCAGATTTCGAGCCGTTTGACCTAGAAGCACTGTGGGGACGACGGCGTCACTAGAACATCACTCAACACTCCTAGCTGCCTCTCCTCCCCTCCCAGCTGCCACTCGAGGGTCAAATGTTGCTGTAACTTGTCTGTGTCCAGATTTTGAGCCGTTTGACCTAGAAGCACTGTGGGGACGACGGCTTCACCAGAACATCACTCAACACTCCTAGCTGCCTCTCCTCCCCTCCCAGCTACCACTCGAGGGTCAAATGATTTCAACGTGTTCAATAGCTTTTGTACCAGTATTGTTACCCAGGACTACATTCCATGTTAACGTTTTAATTTATGTGTAGCATCTTCATGCTAATTCATTCTTAAATCACCCATGTCATTATTTAAATTAATTGTTTTGTATTTTATCTTTTGAATACTGTGTTTGTACTTTTAACTTGTAAGGATTTGAAATATATTCTTTGTTCTATTAAATTTTGTTTTATTTCCATTGCGTTCTTGCACTCAGAAAACTTGAAGGTACAGTAGACTCTCAGAAATTCGGATTAATATGGTAGAGGGCCAGTCTGGATTTCGAAAAATCTGCATCTCCCGGAGTTGGGCAGGAGCCAAACAAGACAAAAACAAGGCAAAACGACATCTGCACTTAACCAAGCTGGCGCAGTGAACTGAGACTCTCCTGACCCTCCTTGCACCACGCGACAACTTCCACTGCCTTGTAATTCATAAAAGACATCGATTTTACTGAAACACATAGCGCCCAACAATGCAAACTACATGACGTTTGTGTAATGCAGGCTAATCATGAGAAAATTAAAGGCGCTTACAAGTTTTTTGTTTTTTTGCAACAACAGATTTAAACAAATGCAATATTATCGGTCCGGATTAGGCTGGTCTAGATTTCTGAGAATCTATACACAGATTAAGTACATCAGTCAAAAATCACAATTTGGTAGGACTTTTGTGTTTGATGTAGGTACTTATTTATTTGTATTATTAAAGTTAAAATCATTTTTAGTAAGAAAAAAACCACTTCACCATCTTCTACTGAAGTTCAAAATGGATGTACTGTTTATATGTTACTGTGTAAAATAGCCGAAATAGAGTCTGGGTATTGCCTATTGGCTTTAACAGCTTCAATAGTTATCTATGGCAGATGATAATTTTATTTAGTAAGGTGATTATGTTGGGGAGACTGGGGTAATACCGTGCACTTAAGCTTCATTATTTGTTTATCTTTAATTTGGAAACTCAAAGCTGGAAATTAATTTATTTTGTAAAAAATTTAATTCCCTACAGAAGCTAGGCTCCATTTTAGCGAATTTCCCCTATAGGGAAGAAGCTATTACCGTAGGTCTCATGGTAATACTTAAGCCCGAGACCATGATAACTTTTCATTTTTAGGTCCCCAGATGCCAAAAACACCATTCCTTCAAATTTATATATTTATATATATTTATTTATATTTTTTTTGTGTGTGTGTGTATGTCCGTAAGCACGATATAGCTACTTACATATAAGCTCGCACTTAAAGCATAATTTAAATTATGACAAATTTGACATTGGAAAATTAATTTGTAAGAAATATTAGCGAATTTCCCCTATAGGGAAGAAGCTATTACCGTAGGTCTCATGGTAAGACTTAAGCCCGAGACCATGACAAATTTTTTTTTTAAGGTCCCAAGATGACTAAAACACTATTTGTTCAAATTTATATATATGTATATATATATCTATATATATATATATATATATATATATATATATATCTATATATATATATCTATATATGTGTCCGTGAATGCGATAACTTGAGTAAAAAACGTCCGATTTTAATGAAATTTGGCTCAAATGTGTAAAGTGACATTTATGACTTTAAGTTCGAAAACCAGAAAAATCGGACTATGGGAAGGGGGGTTTATGGGGGTTTTAAATTTTCCAAAAATCAGTTTTTTGCATTTTTCACCCTAAAATTTTTGAAACAGTTAATTTTGGTTTTGACCATGTTATAGAGCTTAAAAAAACAAATAATATGGTATTTTGAATTATTAACCTAGGTTAAGTGGTTGCGGAAAAAATCCAAAAAAACATGCTCATAAAATCTCCCATGTTAATCTTATGGGAAAAAGGTTTTTGGCTTTTCCTCAGTTAGTTTTACTTTAAACTTCACATTTGCTTTTACCAATCACTTCAGCTCCACAAAACAATCATTTTGGTGTTTAAATTGTGATTCTACGTCCAACCGTTGCAGAGATATTCAAAGTACTAAACACAGTACGTTGTCCAATGTTATCCTTATGGAGAATAAATAAAATTTGATATCTCGATTATTTATGAATGTATATTGATGAAACTTGGTATGTGGCTTCATGTTGTACTGGTATATTGATATTTGAACAAAAAACAAATATTTTGTTGGTTGTCCCTGTAGCAGCTAACCTGCATACTCAGCCCTAATGTTATTCTTATGGAGAATAAGTAAAGTTTTATATCTCCCTTAATTATTAACATAAATTAATAAAACTTAGTATGTAGCTTCACCTGGTTGAGTTAAATTGATAATTGCATAAAAACACATATTTTGTGCTCCTTGTTGCAGCAAACCTGCATACTCAGTCCTATGTTATTCTTATGGAGAATAAATAAAATGCTATAGATCATTTAGTTATTAATTTATTTTTATAAAACTTGGTAAGTGCCTTTATGTGGTAGTGAGAAACATATATATTCATTGGAAATTCGCTGAGTACGCAGGTTTGCTGCGACGGGGGTATTTATAGTATTAGTTTAGGCATTTGTTTATCAGTGAAAAAATTTAAGAAAATGTGTTCATCTAAATTTTGTATTTTGGTTCTTGGCTTAAAAGTAAGAAGAGCGCCAAGTGCCAGCACAGCTTTAACCAGCTATAACTCTCGTAAAAAAGCTCCGATCTTAATGAAATTTGGTACAAATGTGTAAAGTACCATTTATTTGAATGAGTTCGAAAACCAGACGAATCACATCATCCGAAGGTGGGTTTTTGGGGGGTTTTGTAAAATGGGTTTTTTGAGGTTTTCAAATTTAATTTTTATTTTAATAAAATTGTAATTTTTACCATTGAAATCAGCTTAAAAAACAAACAATTTGGTATTTTGATCATTGCTCTACGTCAATTTGTTACTGAGATATTGAAAGTGCTAAACACAGTACGTTGTCTAATGTTATTCTTATGGAGAAAAAGAAAAGTTGTATATCTCGCTTATTTATGAACATAAACTGACAAAATTTAGTATATGACTTCATCTGGTTGTGGTTTATTGTTGTTTGCAACAAAATTATTTTTCGCCTATGGTTCCCATAGCAGCAAACCTAGGTACTCGGTCCCCATGTTATTCTTATGGAAAATAATTAAAATTTTATAAATCGCTTGTTTATTAATGTATATGGATGAAACTTGGTATGTGACTTCACTTAGATGAGTTCTGTTGATATTTGTATAAAAACCCATTATCTTTTATTCCTTGTTGCAGCAAACCTGCGTACCCATCCCCAATGTTGTTCTTATGGAGAATAATTAATATTTGAAATATCGCTTGTTTGTGAATATACTTCTTATGAATTCTGTTAAGTGGCTTAATGTGTTATGTTATATATTCATTGGAAATTCGCTGAGTATGCAGGTTTGCTGCGACGGGGGTATTTTAAATATTGAACCTCTTTCAGTTGTTAAACCCATTTTATGAAATTGTAACTTTGCACGGTATTGCCCCAAGGGCTGGGGCAATACCGTGCAACATTGTTAATGACAAAGATTGTGTACAAATAAAATAAATAGGTATCCAGAATTCACTCCTTCATTTTATTTTAACATTGAAATTAGTAAGATGTAGTGAATTAGCTTATACAAAACTACGGAAAAAAATTCCTTTTCTTGGCTTTTATCTGATCGAGTCTATTGTTATTGACAATAGTCACAAATACAATTTTCGGTTGTGTCACGCACACTACACTCCGAATGTTAAAACATATAACAGTTATTTTTCATGTTACCCTGCTGTTTTATAAAGGTATTAATAAGTTATAACACAACATGGGGCAATACTGTGCACATTGTGCGGTATTGCCATGTGACGACATGACGCCACATTTTCAAACATAACCTAAAGACCACTACGAAATAGGGGGTCCACTACGGTGGAATGGGGTGGTTGAATCTGTGTTGTTTTCTTGATTGTTTAAACATATTAATAATCTGAACACTTACACTTATACAAAAAACACAGTCTTTTGGTATACACACACACACAGTAAGGTTAAAAGTAGCAAAACACCTGGTCAGTTGTGCAACTGAAAGTGTTCACCCATCCCGTCAGCTTGGGCCTGTGCCGTCCACCGTTTGCTCAAGCTCCGCCCTCCCCTTCAACCCTGCCACAGACTGATGAATTCTCCATGAGTTGCACATAAAAACCACCAACTTGATGGGATTTGAGCCCTATTGTACACTCCCAATTGTATTGATTGGAGCCCTATTGTATTATATCCAAGTGCTACTCCCTGGCCTTAGACCGCTCAGCTCAGCCAGTGATCAGACTAGCAGCTGTAATACAACAGCTGATCGTGCTAGCAGCTGATCGGACCGGGTAGTACAACAGCTACACGCTGGACGAGATTGTTCCATTTATGTCTACCAGGTTACACCAAATGTCGGACGCAGAACGCAGATAGAGTTCGCAACGGTTAAGTGCTTATAGTAATTAACAGTGTTTTTAGTTGGTAGATTCAAAAGCCAATTATATCGGCCATTGGCACTCTAATGGTTCAAACATCAACCATTGGTTCAATCTTGTTTGTATGGTTAATTGAATGCATCGATCCATAATAGTGTAGTGATGCAAATTTTACTTTTTTTGGATATTTATCCTCACACTACACTCTACAGACCCAACTGCCCAAGTAGGAAAATGTATTTTAAATGCTTAGAACTGAATAATGTGATCAGTTTAAGCGTTGTATCGTAAAGCTTTCGTTAACTTCTGAATTTGTTTTTATTTATGTTTGTATATCTGTCAATTTAACGTAAAGATGGGTTAAAAGATGGAAAAGTTAAATTAATTGTCAAAAAATATGTTGGAGGAATCAATTGTTATTTCGGTTTGGCAAGACAGTCTACAAGGTTAGTCCAAGACATTGCATGTTTTGTTGAATAGACGAGAATTGTCGAAACAACGCTAAACACCTGTCAGACACAATCAAACTGGCAACAGCCAGTGAGTGACAAGTAAAACATGCAACCATGTAGCATGGCCTGAATCTATCACAGGTATCCTTTTCAAAGGAAAACTCTAGTCAATTTTGACTTTTTGTTAAGATATAAGGTTTAAATCACTATACAGTAATACATGAAAGTCACTGGCACACGCCTGCGTATTTTAAGTAATATAGATGAACCATGAGTATAGAGAAAGTGAGATGCCTGTTCCTGACCAAGACCAACTGGTTCTCTAGCCAGGATCATTATTTGATTAGCTCAATTAATAAATGGCTAATTTGAGATAGACCATTTAGAGGAAAAATAAAAGTTAATAATGTTGCCCCTCTTTTACCTCAGGGCTCCTCTACTGTCCCTAAAAGGGCCTAAGCTTACAGGCATTTTGTTTTATGGATCAGATGGTTACTTTCGTGTTCAATCAGTTCACCACAGAATGTCGTCACAAAATTGTTATTTAATTATTTGAGACGTTACTGCGTATATTTGCCATCACTGAATGAGAAAAAAATTGTTCATTCATTTATGCCAGCTTTCCGCAATAACTTCTTAACATAAACTCACCATTGCCAACAAATATTTTTTAACAACTAAAATTGTTATACACTCTAAACAACTAAACCGTGCCGTTACATTTTATCTTCAATTTGTTTGAAACATTACCAAAATAAATATTAAACGCAGTATAGTTCCTCGTTTGGAGGTGGAATATTCTCAAAATTTAAATATAGCGACCACTTTTTCCCCACTCCCCACCGTGAGAATTGTTTCCACTAACCAGGTCGTTTAAAGTTTTTAAACATCATTATGTTTATTTTCTTGGATGGCGGTGTTAAACCGTAGTAGTAAATAAATAGTGGAGGGGGTAAAAAAATGGATATTAACCTAAAAACGTCAACGGATACCTAACAGTTATTTAATTAAAAACACATGATGGTGTCTAGAAAGGAAACAGGGCATAGCAGCAACAGGTAAGTAACATAAGACAATTCAAAAATATTAAAAAAAAGTACCTCATTGAGAAATGTCTGTAAATTTAATTTTTTTTGTGATAATTATTAATACACATCATAAATTCTAAAATCAAAATCTCATAATTTCATATCATACTCTTAACCATACATTAACACTGGAAATTTTGACATGTTATACAAAGTAAAGAGCCTTTGAAAGCGCCACTCAAGCCTTTTAAAGTTGTTTTTTGTTTCGGCAAACTGCATCAATTCTGTTACGACCGCTCTCTAGCAGGGAACCTATAATAAACACAAAAATACATTATGGTAACAATTTTGTTCAAACTTACCAAAAGATCAATTTATATGTTTTAACGAATACCAAAATATGGTTATGGCGGCGCGATCCCTCCCGCTCCTGAGAATCGAGCCTTGTGTGAAGATTGACTGCAACCCATCTTGTCGATATCTACTGAAATGATCTTGATGACGATTTCGTCGATGAGTTTAGTAATTGTTAATCTTACTGTGAAGCTACAGTTGAGAAATTCAAAGACTGTTCGTTGATAGGCATTTTAAAAATTACCTGTGTATCTTTATAGCTTCAGGATGTAGGGGCCTATATCCAAATATAATAGCACCGAAAATTTTCTTATCAATTCCAGCTGCTAATTGCTCTGGTGAGATGAGCTTTCCTGCCTGAAGAGGGTGAAAAATTACTTAAAATCTACGCTAAGATAATATATAAATAGCTCTTATTGTGGGCCTAGAACACTCTCTCGGCCACCGCCGACGCGGTCCATTTGTGACGATTGTAGTTCGAGTTCCTTATCCCCTTAGAGGGGGCGGCAAGCTTCATACGACCTAGGGGCGGCACATTGCTAAAATGGGCCCTGGTGGTAGATCCTACAGACAGAATCCGGTAGAATATAAATAAACAAAAACCTGAAATAGTAATACAACTGTCAGATTCTGAGAGCAAAGCCCAAGGTGGTACACAAGTAAGGATAAGATTTAATTTTATTCTAAAAGCCCCTCTAATAGTTACAGTTTTTCTCGGTTTAAAATAGGTTCCCTCATATTATTTCTCAACTATGACTAGATAATTAATAATTAACTATACACCTAGGTCTGTTGTTAAAATAATTTATTGATATTTGTTCAGATTTTCGACCTCTAAAGCTATAATATGTTGGAGGCCCTACGAATCTAACATATATCTAAAGCTATTTATGTTTAGGTGTGCCTATTGGGGTTTTAAAAACCATCCACCTTCAGGGCTCCGACCCATGGCCGGCTTTCAACGTTCCAGTGTTAATCTCAAGGAAACTAGAAGAAAAACTAATATTATTGCTTTTTAGTTTTAGATTCTTTAGTTAATCTTATAGAATAATAGCATAATTAAAATTTATAATAACAAGAATATCATATTTGAAAGTTGTTGATACATAGTAACAAAACTCATTAAAGCAAGAATAAATGTACCTGGGCACTAGCATCAAACTTGTTGGCTTTTGAAAGACAAAAATGGACTCGGATCTTGAGATCAGGATCCAGTCTATCCGCACAGTGCTGAGGTTTGCAGGATTACGCTTTTCAACAGCCGCATACACCCCTGAAATAAAGATAAAATAAATATGAAAGAGAGAAAAGTAACCCCGTCACAGCAAACCTCTAGAGGTAATCAGCGAATTTCCAATGCATATATATATTTATTTATATATATATATACTAGCTATTACCCACAGGCTTCGCTCCGCAAATTATTTATAATACCCCCGTCGCAGCAAACCTGCATACTCAGCGAATTTCCAATCAATTATAACATAACACATTAAGCCACTTAACAAGTTTCATAAGAAATATATTCACAAACAAGCGATATTTAAAATAATAATTATTCTCCATAAGAATAACATTGTGGATGAGTACGCAGGTTTGCTGCAACAAGGAACACAAAATAATAGGTTTTTATGCAAATATCAATAGAACTCAGCCAAGTGAAGTCACATACCAAGTTTCATCCATATACATTCATAAATAAGCGATATATAACATTTTAATTATTTTCCATAAGAATAACATGGGGACCGAGTACCTAGGTTTGCTGCTACGGGAACCATAGGCGAAATTTTTTTTGTGCAAACAACAATAAACCACAACCAGATGAAGCCATATACCAAATTTCGTCAGTTTATGTTCATAAATAAGCGAGATATACAATTTTTCTTTTTCTCCATAAGAATAACATTAGACAACGTACTGTGTTTAGCACTTTCAATATCTTAGTAACCAATTGACGTAGAGCAATGATCAAGATACCAAATTGTTTGTTTTTTATGCTGAATTCAATGGTGAAAATTAACATTTGATTTTAATAAAAGTTACATGTGGAAATCCCAAAAAACCCATTTTTGGGGTACAAAACCCCCCAAAACCCCCCTTTGGATGGTGCGATTCGTCTGGTTTTCGAACTCGTTCAAAAAAATGGTACTTTACACGTTTGTACCAAATTTCATTAAGATCGGACTTTTTTTACGAGAGTTATTGTGCTTACGGACATATATATATATATATATATATATATATATATATATATATTTCCCTATAGGGGAAATTCGCTAAAAACTATGATAGTTTTGTGTGCTGCATTCTGTGGTTAGTCTGTGGAACTACTACGAATCAAGATCAGCTGTTTGTATTTTCATCAGCTCAAACAAAAATGAATGTCCATAAGGAATATATGGGAACTTTGAACCCCCGTGGGACATAGCCCTAGTGGAGTTTCAAAATAAAAATTGGCCCATGTCCATCTCTGGTATATTGGCTCTATTCCTGCAAAATTTTAGCTCAATCGGTCCAGTAGTTTTCACGTGATGGAACTTCAGAGTTACGCACAAACATCCATACTTTCACATCTATAATATTAGTATGATGTTGTAAGTAAAGTATGAACCTAAATTACTTAACATAATTGTTTCAAATTTAATTTCCTTCACCGTGCTATTCCGCCGTCACTAGTCCGTTTATCTCACGGTCTCGGGTATCATGTTGACTTTCAGATGAACTTTCCCAGCTGACGAGGCGATGACCAGTAGGGTGCGCTTCCAAGAAACGTATCAACAACTTTTAAGCCACACACCCTACCGGACAACGGCCAATGAGAAGGTAAAGATCTGGATAGGGGGGAAGAAGAGGACCGAGGAAGGGAGTCTGGGATCATCGAGGAAGCAGGGAGAAGAGTCCCTCTCACACTTCGCCAAGTGCCCTGTAAACACATCAGAGGCACGAGACTCGCAATATATAAGTGTGTCTCACTACAACGTAAGACAATCATCAAGTTTAATTTTTAAAAACATTCATACATAAGTGGTATATAATAACGGATTATTTATTCTCCATTAGAATAACATTAGGGCTGGGTACGCAGGTTTGCTGCAACAAGGAAGACAGTAAATGGGTTTGTATGCGGGCATTGACTATACACACTACTAGACGAGTCATCGAATGCATTGGTTTGAAGACGGCAGTTCCCGCGACCTTGGACAGAGTTCTGCTTCGTCTTCGTGCCGCTAGAGCGCTAGAGCTGCGCCACATCTCGTTCTCGCGCTCTCTCGCACATATCTCTATCTCTGTTCCACTCCCCCCTCACTCCTCTCCACACTCTCTGCGCAATTGCGCATCGCTCCTTCATACCATTTCATTTCTCCTGCTCGCTCGCGTCACACACCACGCTTCCTCCCACCGTGACGCCGCCACCACAAACCGCTGATTCATGTGCACCGGGCCTTTATAGAGTAGCTCTGCTGCGGCCGTCCGTGTTGTCCTGGTATTTTTGCTGACTCTGTCTTATCGCTAGACGTTTAGTTATCATTATAATTTCTTAAAGTTGTAAATAGACTAGACTTTTAGCTAAAAAGCATCAGTATTAATTCTTAAATTTGTAAATAAAGTCTACAACATTTGTTTTTATGTACAGGGCTAGTTAAAAGGATTTAATAACTACGAATTAGACTTAAATAATTGTATTTACTGATGTAGTAAAATGATATCAAATACAATTGTATTTTAACTAATAACAACATTAATCACTCAGGAAAGCAAGTATAGCTTTAATTTAGCTTTTTAATAGCTTTTTTTTCCCCTGTAAGATTTTTACTTTCTGGTAAAATCCCCCATATTTTCCACCCGGGTTCCTTAAATTTTTCGACAGTTCCTGGAGTTTACAATGCAGTTTCGCTGTTATTAGTTTACTGATTAAAAACACCCGATGGATGTAGCATGCAGTACCGCATTTCATCCAGTTTCTATGACTCTTGAAAATTGTCTGTCTGCATTTTTTCACAATCTTCTTCCTGAGCCCCACAACGTGAATGTTACTTTGCAGCATTCTGTCTAATATCTTTAGAGTGGTGTTTGCTGCATTAACTGTAGTTTCCGTCGGTGAAATGAGTGCCTGGCACGATTTACCAGAAGCGTTCATATATTGGCGATTCTCAATAAGTGCATCACCAGGTGCAGTTGCTGTTGTTGTCTTTACAAGCTCATCGGAGCACGTTGAACACTTGTATTTCTTCAGGCAGGCTCGGACAGCATAACCAGCAAAATATCTAAAAGCAATAGTAATAACAAAGTAGTTAAGGTGACATTAGCTAAAATGTATATATATTTGATTGAAAACATGCATCTACAAATTGTTAATTGTAATCTGGACTTGTAAATAATAATTTTTACGCTTTCTATCAAAAGTAATAAGTGAAGAAATTTTTATCGATGACTGTAAAATAAAATTTAGCTTACATTTATTTCAAGAAATATTTTGCTGTTCTCTAAAATAATCCCCTAATAAACACTCAAAAATCAACGAGGACGTGTTCAACTATTTTTGTGTGTTATTAGGCCTATAAGATAAAAACATTGTTAGAAATGCATTATGGATCAACTTTACTGTATATAGTGCAGTTTATAGACTTTGTAAACTTTATATAAACTTTATAGAGCAGATTTAATTCTCAGAGCCTATGATAATTGTCACGCGTTGTACAAACGTCACTACAGAGAAATAGTCTTCACTACAATACGCATTTAAACAGTCAAAAAGAAACGAGGACGAAAAGTAACAGGTGATGTAAACATTTTTATTTTGAAACACTAAGATGATTTTTGTTGTTGTTGTAATTTTTTTTTGTCTTTCATTGTTTATTTGCAACTGTAAAATTATATACAACGAGCAAATGTGCTGATAATTATTCTAACAAAAACATGAACAAATAATATTAAAAAGTAGGCCCAGTAGTCTTCCTTTTTTGAACTGATTTTCAATAGTTTCTTCTGACACGTATTGTTTTGCTCTTCTGTGCCTACAGTCATCTTAGAAGATCTCGGCTCCAGTTTCTTTTTAATCTTCTCTGAAGGATGCCAGGAAGTGTCGGTGTGTGAAGTTCTTGAATCAAAGGATTTGAGTGACCATCAAGTTTGTTGAAGAATAGTTGATAGCATTCTTTTGCTGTTTCGTGAACAAATTTCAATTTAAAGTCTGTATGAAGTGTCTTGTTACTTACATAGTAGGGAACGCCAGAAATTAAGCGAAGCATTTTAGATTGAAAGGTTTGAATTTTCTTTAAGTGACAAAATTTTGCTGAACCAAAAATTTGAATACCATAAGCCCATATTGGTTTTAGAAGAGTTTTGTACAATAGTAATTTTGATTTAGTAGGTAATTTTGAATTGAAATTGAGTAGTCGATAAAGTTGCTTAGCTCTTGATTTGAGAGCAGTTATCTTTTTTGTTACGTGTGTCTTCCATGTTAATCGCTTGTCTAGATGGAGACCAAGATAACGTGTTTCGTTACTTTGAGGGATTCTGTTGTTGTCAATGTGTACAGGAGGGCATACACCTTTCCTTAGTGTGAATGTGACATGTGACGACTTTGTTGCATTAACTTTTATTCTCCAATTTTTTAACCAATTACTTAGGACGTTAATGTGATTTTGGAGATTGTTACTAGCTTCAATGGGGTCTTCTGATGAACTTAGAATGGCAGTGTCATCAGCAAATGTGACGATCTTTGTATTTCCAGTTTCAGGGAGATCAGCTGTGTAGATACTGTAAAGAAGAGGAGATAATAAGGAGCCCTGAGGAACACCGGCTAATATTGGCTTGTAATCTGAGAAATCTGACCCTTGTTTCACCATAAAAAATCTATCTTCTAAATAAGAACGGGGAATCAAATAGTAAGTGGGTGGAAGAATTCTTAATTTTGATAGTAGACCAGGATACCACACCTTATCGAAGGCGGCACTTATGTCTAGAAAAACAGCACTCGTATATTTTTTGCTTTCAAGTCCAGACGCAATTGTATCGACCACTCTATGAAGTTGCTGCACTGTAGAATGCAGAGATCTAAACCCGAATTGGTGATTTGGCAATCCATTACAATCCTCAATTGCAGATTGTAAACGTGTTAATAGGATTCTTTCGAACAATTTTGAAACAACAGGGAGTAAGCTAATAGGTCTGTATGATGAGACTTGGTCTGCTGGTTTCTCCGGTTTTTGGATTAGAATTATTTGGGATAGTTTCCATTGAATGGGGTAATGAGTTGTCCGTAATATTGCATTAAATATTTGTGTCAGTAAGGTGATACAAGGACCGGGTATTTCACGTAAAATTTCACTTGTGATTAGATCATATCAAGGTGATTTTCTTGGGGGTAGTTTAAAAATGGCCCGTTTGACATCATTTGCTGTAATTCGAGAAGTTGGTAAGGACATGGGCAAGGGAATTTCAATAGATGTTTCTACTTCGGTGGAAAATCTTCGATTGTGTTCTTCGTGGGGACTAAAAACACCAGAAAGGTGATCAGCAAAGAGATCTGCTTTTTCTTTGTCTGAATTTGCCCATGAATTGTCCGGCCGCCTGATTGGGGAAGATGTAGAAGTGGAATGTAGAATTTTCTTCGTTGTCTTCCATAAGGAGCCATCTGAAGGGGAAAGATTACCTAGTTTATTTTCGAATGTAGACGTTTTTAATTCCCTAATTGCTTGTTTCAATTGATTTGTGCAGCGGTTGAGGGTGGTTTTATCAGATGGAAGTGTACTTTGGTGCCATTTCCTTCTAGCTGTTCGTTTTAGTCTTATCCAGTTCACATATATATTGGGGGTAGCAAGGACCAGATCGTTTCTTAGGAGGTTTCGGAGTTGACGAACTCCAGGCGGCTTGTTG
This sequence comes from Allygus modestus, assembly GCA_963675035.1. Taxonomy (NCBI): domain Eukaryota; kingdom Metazoa; phylum Arthropoda; class Insecta; order Hemiptera; family Cicadellidae; genus Allygus; species Allygus modestus. Next base: position 27,633,482 of record OY776115.1, on the reverse strand, counting down.
GATGGACTTGGTTAAGTGGTCTACTGCTGCTTCCACATCCCCGCCAGTTTTCAGTGGGAGGTTTATGTTTACTGTGGACATAAGTGTGTTTCGAAATAGCTCCCAGTTCATTATCCCATTTGTTAGAGATAGTTTTTCAATTTTTTCTAGGAAAATGACTTTAATTTGATTTTGTATATAAACAAATGTACCATTACTTAGATTTTAACAAAATTCAATTAGAAATATAGCTTTATAGCAGATTTATTACATTAAACTATTACAAGTTTAGTTATTATTTTTATACCTGACAGAACAAGATTCTAAGGTCGTGGTTTCTGCATCAACATCGTAAACGTTAACGTCGTCAACATCATCTTCGGTCTCGCTAGCTTCTTCGAGGTCGTGTTCACCACCATCAGCTGTGGTTGAGGTTGAGGGTTGAATATTACTCGTGGAGGGATGGCAGTTCCCTGGCGCAACCAACAATAGGTCATCCTCATCTGGTTCACAGTTGGTTCCTGAGGGTGGTATTAGGAGAGCCGATTGCACACGGTGCCTAAGGTTAAGCCTAAACATCCGGGCTGACGGGTTTCTGTGATACCTGCACTTTTGTCGAGCTATTGAGAATTCGTTCTCCAATGGATCTTGGTTCAACCTGCTGGTCAATAAAAAAGAAACGCCATCATCTTTTTTAACTGTATCCCAAATTTTAAGTGTCAGATTCAAGGTGTGTACCAAGCCATCAAATGAAGGTGGCCGCTTTGACGTTTTAGCCATCTTCCAAGTTCGTCCCCATTCGATTCCATCGGTTATAGTTTTAATGGATGTCTTTAGGTGGGGATCTCCTGACTCACTTACAGCACACTTATGGGGGTTTGTATTAAACCTCGATGTGCTGTTCATTGAATCAATTAGATTATTTATTTTACCAAGAAAGAGGGCAGTATCTACCGCTGTCATCATCGCGGTACTTACTGTGTGGCTAAAGATATGTGTAGCCAGCTTTACGCTCATTTTTTGAAAAGAATTTGGGTAAATGTGATTTTCTGTCAGCTTCGTGGCACGAGCTGTTGAGGAACTTTTGTCTAGTTCGTAAAGAGCAACAACATGCCGCCAATCCGCCGTACTATCGCTGGTCACTATTTGACCTATTAAGTTACCTTGTTTGTCCCGTTTCATCATGTTGTTGCGAATACACTTTATTGTATAGGGGAAGTCGTAAACAAGGTAAATATTAATACCATTACTATTGAAGCTGAGGTTTGCCTGGGATACTCCTAACAGCTTTACAGCTTTTCTGTTGGTGGAGCCTTGGTCACAAGTCAGAGCCTTAACGTCAAGCCCCGCGTTTTGCAGCGCAGAAACACAAATACTGATTAACTTCTTAATTGCAGAAGCTGTTAATGAACTGTCCGTGACATAATATGCCACAGGCATTTTCCACCTATGGACTAGGCCTCGTACCATAAACAGCAGGACATGATCTCCGGGCACTGGAGTTCTTCCTAACTCTCCCAGGTCCCGTACACCTGAAATAGTGTATTTAAGTTACTTTTACAAGTATTATCAATATACAGGGTGCCTCACATAAGGTGTCTCAAACAGATTGCAGACGAACCAATTGACCTAGAATGATGAAATTAAATTATTTACAATATTTATGTTTACAAGACATCCTACCACCTTAAAGGGTTGTTTGTATCAGTGACTGACATAATATTAATACTATAGTATTTAAATCTATATAAATAAATCACAATCCCTTTTTTTGACGTGACTCCATAACTCGAGAACGAGTGAACCAAATTGGACGATCTTTTTTGTTGTGTTCTTTAATGCCAGGGAAAGGTTTGTATGAAAGAAAATTTTTAATCCACCCAACCATTATTTAGTAATTTGACTTTAAAAATTGTAAAAAAATGCCTTTAAATTAACATTGGTGGAAAATGCTTTTATTAAACTGTGAGATACAAAAGAGATAATTTCCAATTACAAAGAAACTATCATGATTAAATATCAATCAAATACATTTCATGAACCATAACGTACTTAGTATATAGTGAAAGGTTTTCCCCAAATGAGAAAAAGGGTTTATATTTATAATTCGTGAACAAATAAATCATTAATATAAGAATTTGAGGGACAACGTTCTCCTGTAGACTTATCCCAAACCATTAAAAATTTATCCCCTAGATGGCAGCACCTGATATTTGAAAATTTCCAATGCCATTTGGTTTGATCATATGTAATCAATACTAAGATTTGAATGAGTTAAAAAACATGTGTTTATTTGTTTACATTTTGGTTTTTATTTTGTCAAGGATTTAGAAATTGTACTTAGTTCAAAGCTTTTTTAATAACCAAGGTAAAAAGTGTTATAATTTGAGCTGGAATCTTTTCATTTAACTGTGCTATAATGTGAACCAGAAGACTAATAATGTTGTATACCAAAAAGCATTACAATAAACGAGTTTGTTTTTTTATATATTTATTGTTATTTATTCCATTTCACATTTAATATTCACATTAAAGACAGGACAAAGTCTGTCGGGTCATCTAGTTATTACTAGTAATTAATACTGTACTATTATTTTATTTAACCCATTGGCGTAGACATACGAGCAGGTCTCGTTCCTTACTTGTAATTTTATTAACCAGTGAATTGGAGTATAAAATTGGTGTTTTTAAATGGATTAATGGCATATTTTAATCAAAATATTGTTTTATTTCAGTTTAGAGAGTCGCATTGGCACACACACAGTAGACATAAGTAAAAAATAGCAAAATCAGTGTTGACCATGTGCAAGTCTCAAAGAATTAACCGATCCCGTCAACTTCCAAGCAAGCCTGCCACCGTTTATTTCACTTGGGCCCTCCCACCAACGTTGCCACAGACCGATTAACTCATTGAGAGTTGCACAACTGGTCAGTTTTGGTCGTGTGCGGGAATCGAACTCACGAACATCGTATCGCCACCGGCCAAGGTGTTTCCACGACGTAGCCAACTCGACCAAAGGCCTGGCGGCAATATTAAGGGTTTTCAGTCAGTCCGCGCCCCTAGCGGATAGAACCGTAGACGCCCGCGGTCATTAGTTACATATTTTGCTACTAGAGTGCAGCACCAATCAATTCCACCAAATTGATCCAAATTGGACGATTCTTTTTTTGTTGTGTTCTTTAATGCCAGGGGAAGGTTTGTATGAAAGAAAATTTTTAATCCACCCAACCATTATTTAGTAATTTGACTTTAAAAATTGTAAAAAATGCCTTTAAATTAACATTAGTGGAAAATGCTTTTATTAAACTGTGAGATACAAAAGAGATAATTTCCAATTACAAAGAAACTATCATGATTAAATATCAATCAAATACATTTCATGAAACATAACGTACTTAGTTTTATGTCTATAAAGTGAAAGGTTTTCCCCAAATGAGAAAAATGGTTTATATTTATAATTCGTGAACAAATAAATCATTAATATAAGAATTTGAGGGACAACGTTCTCCTGTAGACTTATCCCAAACTATTAACAATTTATCCCCTAGATGGCAGCACCTGATATTTGAAAATTTCCAATGCCATTTGGTTTGATCATATGTAATCAATACTAAGATTTGAATGAGTTAAAAAACATGTGTTTATTTGTTTACATTTTGGTTTTTATTTTGGCAAGGATTTATAAATTGTACTTGGTTCAAAGCTTTTTTAATAACCAAGGTAAAAAGTGTTATAATTTGAGCTGGAATCTTTTCATTTAACTGTGCTATAATGTGAACCAGAAGACTAATAATGTTGTATACCAAAAAGCATTGCAATAAAAGAGTTTGTTTTTTTATATATTTATTGTTATTTATTCCATTTCACATTTAATATTCACATTAAAGACAGGACAAAGTCTGTCGGGTCATCTAGTTATTACTAGTAATTAATACTGTACTATTATTTTATTTAACCCATTGGCGTAGACATACGAGCAGGTCTCGTTCCTTACTTGTAATTTTATTAACGTGTGAATTGGAGTATAAAATTGGTGTTTTTAAATGGATTAATGGCATATTTTAATTAAAATATTGTTTTATTTCAGTTTAGAGTGTCGCATTGGCACACACACAGTAGACATAAGTACAAATTAGCAAAATCAGTGTTGACCATGTGCAAGTCTCAAAGAATTAACCGATCCCGTCAACTTCCAAGAAAGCCTACCACCGTTTATTTTACTTGGGCCCTCCCACCAACGTTGCCACAGACCGCTTAACTCATTGAGAGTTGCACAACTGGTCAGTTTTAGTCGTGTGCGGGAATCGAACCCACGAAAATCGTATCGCCACCTGGCCAAGGTGTTTCCACGACGTAGCCAACTCGACCAAAGGCCTGGCGGCGATATTAAGGGTTTTCAGTCAGTCCGCGCCCCTAGCGGATAGAATCGTAGACGCCCGCGGTCATTAGTTACATATTTTGCTACTAGAGTGCAGCACCAATCAATGCCACCAAATTGATCCAAATTGGACGATTCTTTTTTTGTTGTGTTCTTTAATGCCAGGGGAAGGTTTGTATGAAAGAAAATTTTTAATCCACCCAACCATTATTTAGTCATTTGACTTTAAAAATTGTAAAAAAATGCCTTTAAATTAACATTGGTGGAAAATGCTTTTATTAAACTGTGAGATACAAAAGAGATAATTTCCAATTACAAAGAAACTATCATGATTAAATATCAATCAAATACATTTCATGAAACATAACGTACTTAGTATATAGTAAAAGGTTTTCCCCAAATGAGAAAAATGGTTTATATTTATAATTCGTGAACAAATAAATCATTAATATAAGAATTTGAGGGACAACGTTCTCCTGTAGACTTATCCCAAACTATTAACAATTTATCCCCTAGATGGCAGCACCTGATATTTGAAAATTTCCAATGCCATTTGGTTTGATCATATGTAATCAATACTAAGATTTGAATGAGTTAAAAAACATGTGTTTATTTGTTTACATTTTGGTTTTTATTTTGTCAAGGATTTAGAAATTGTACTTGGTTCAAAGCTTTTTTAATAACCAAGGTAAAAAGTGTTATAATTTGAGCTGGAATCTTTTCATTTAACTGTGCTATAATGTGAACCAGAAGACTAATAATGTTGTATACCAAAAAGCATTGCAATAAAAGAGTTTGTTTTTTTATATATTTATTGTTATTTATTCCATTTCACATTTAATATTCACATTAAAGACAGGACAAAGTCTGTCGGGTCATCTAGTTATTACTAGTAATTAATACTGTACTATTATTTTATTTAACCCATTGGCGTAGACATACGAGCAGGTCTCGTTCCTTACTTGTAATTTTATTAACGTGTGAATTGGAGTATAAAATTGGTGTTTTTAAATGGATTAATGGCATATTTTAATTAAAATATTGTTTTATTTCAGTTTAGAGTGTCGCATTGGCACACACACAGTAGACATAAGTACAAATTAGCAAAATCAGTGTTGACCATGTGCAAGTCTCAAAGAATTAACCGATCCCGTCAACTTCCAAGAAAGCCTACCACCGTTTATTTTACTTGGGCCCTCCCACCAACGTTGCCACAGACCGCTTAACTCATTGAGAGTTGCACAACTGGTCAGTTTTGGTCGTGTGCGGGAATCGAACCCACGAAAATCGTATCGCCACCTGGCCAAGGTGTTTCCACGACGTAGCCAACTCGACCAAAGGCCTGGCGGCGATATTAAGGGTTTTCAGTCAGTCCGCGCCCCTAGCGGATAGAACCGTAGACGCCCGCGGTCATTAGTTACATATTTTGCTACTAGAGTGCAGCACCAATCAATTCCACCAAATTGATCCAAATTGGACGATTCTTTTTTTGTTGTGTTCTTTAATGCCAGGGGAAGGTTTGTATGAAAGAAAATTTTTAATCCACCCAACCATTATTTAGTAATTTGACTTTAAAAATTGTAAAAAATGCCTTTAAATTAACATTGGTGGAAAATGCTTTTATTAAACTGTGAGATACAAAAGAGATAATTTCCAATTACAAAGAAACTATCATGATTAAATATCAATCAAATACATTTCATGAAACATAACGTACTTAGTATATAGTAAAAGGTTTTCCCCAAATGAGAAAAATGGTTTATATTTATAATTCGTTAACAAATAAATCATTAATATAAGAATTTGAGGGACAACGTTCTCCTGTAGACTTATCCCAAACCATTAACAATTTATCCCCTAGATGGCAGCACCTGATATTTGAAAATTTCCAATACCATTTGGTTTGATCATATGTAATCAAAACTAAGATATGAATGAGTTAAAAAACATGTGTTTATTTGTTTACATTTTGGTTTTTATTTTGTCAAGGATTTAGAAATTGTACTTAGTTCAAAGCTATTTTAATAACCAAGGTAAAAAGTGTTATAATTTGAGCTGGAATCTTTTCATTTAACTGTGCTATAATGTGAACCAGAAGACTAATAATGTTGTATACCAAAAAGCATTACAATAAACGAGTTTTTTTTTATATATTTATTGTTATTTATTCCATTTCACATTTAATATTCACATTAAAGACAGGACAAAGTCTGTCGGGTCATCTAGTTATTACTAGTAATTAATACTGTACTATTATTTTATTTAACCCATTGGCGTAGACATACGAGCAGGTCTCGTTCCTTACTTGTAATTTTATTAACGAGTGAATTGGAGTATAAAATTGGTGTTTTTAAATGAATTAATGGCATATTTTAATTAAAATATTGTTTTATTTCAGTTTAGAGAGTCGCATTGGCACACACACAGTAGACATAAGTAAAAATTAGCTAAATCAATGTTGACCATGTGCAAGTCTCAAAGAATTAACCGATCCCGTCAACTTCCAAGCAAGCCTGCCACCGTTTATTTCACTTAGGCCCTCCCACCAACGTTGCCACAGACCGGTTAACTCATTGAGAGTTGCACAACTGGTCAGTTTTGGTCGTGTGCGGGAATCGAACTCACGAACATCGTATCGCCACCTGGCCAAGGTGTTTCCACGACGTAGCCAACTCGACCAAAGGCCTGGCGGCGATATTAAGGGTTTTCAGTCAGTCCGCGCCCCTAGCGGATAGAACCGTAGACGCCTGCGGTCATTAGTTACATATTTTGCTACTAGAGTGCAGCACAAATTTATTCCACCAAATTGATCCAAATTGGACGATTCTTTTTTTGTTGTGTTCTTTAATGCCAGGGGAAGGTTTGTATGAAAGAAAATTTTTAATCCACCCAACCATTATTTAGTAATTTGACTTTAAAAATTGTAAAAAATGCCTTTAAATTAACATTGGTGGAAAATGCTTTTATTAAACTGTGAGATACAAAAGAGATAATTTCCAATTACAAAGAAACTATCATGATTAAATATCAATCAAATACATTTCATGAAACATAACGTACTTAGTTTTATGTCTATAAAGTGAAAGGTTTTCCCCAAATGAGAAAAATGGTTTATATTTATAATTCGTGAACAAATAAATCATTAATATAAGAATTTGAGGGACAACGTTCTCCTGTAGACTTATCCCAAACTATTAACAATTTATCCCCTAGATGGCAGCACCTGATATTTGAAAATTTCCAATGCCATTTGGTTTGATCATATGTAATCAATACTAAGATTTGAATGAGTTAAAAAACATGTGTTTATTTGTTTACATTTTGGTTTTTATTTTGTCAAGGATTTAGAAATTGTACTTGGTTCAAAGCTTTTTTAATAACCAAGGTAAAAAGTGTTATAATTTGAGCTGGAATCTTTTCATTTAACTGTGCTATAATGTGAACCAGAAGACTAATAATGTTGTATACCAAAAAGCATTGCAATAAAAGAGTTTGTTTTTTTATATATTTATTGTTATTTATTCCATTTCAAATTTAATATTCACATTAAAGACAGGACAAAGTCTGTCGGGTCATCTAGTTATTACTAGTAATTAATACTGTACTATTATTTTATTTAACCCATTGGCGTAGACATACGAGCAGGTCTCGTTCCTTACTTGTAATTTTATTAACGTGTGAATTGGAGTATAAAATTGGTGTTTTTAAATGGATTAATGGCATATTTTAATTAAAATATTGTTTTATTTCAGTTTAGAGTGTCGCATTGGCACACACACAGTAGACATAAGTACAAATTAGCAAAATCAGTGTTGACCATGTGCAAGTCTCAAAGAATTAACCGATCCCGTCAACTTCCAAGAAAGCCTACCACCGTTTATTTTACTTGGGCCCTCCCACCAACGTTGCCACAGAACGCTTAACTCATTGAGAGTTGCACAACTGGTCAGTTTTGGTCGTGTGCGGGAATCGAACCCACGAAAATCGTATCGCCACCTGGCCAAGGTGTTTCCACGACGTAGCCAACTCGACCAAAGGCCTGGCGGCGATATTAAGGGTTTTCAGTCAGTCCGCGCCCCTAGCGGATAGAACCGTAGACGCCCGCGGTCATTAGTTACATATTTTGCTACTAGAGTGCAGCACCAATCAATTCCACCAAATTGATCCAAATTGGACGATTCTTTTTTTGTTGTGTTCTTTAATGCCAGGGGAAGGTTTGTATGAAAGAAAATTTTTAATCCACCCAACCATTATTTAGTAATTTGACTTTAAAAATTGTAAAAAATGCCTTTAAATTAACATTGGTGGAAAATGCTTTTATTAAACTGTGAGATACAAAAGAGATAATTTCCAATTACAAAGAAACTATCATGATTAAATATCAATCAAATACATTTCATGAAACATAACGTACTTAGTATATAGTAAAAGGTTTTCCCCAAATGAGAAAAATGGTTTATATTTATAATTCGTTAACAAATAAATCATTAATATAAGAATTTGAGGGACAACGTTCTCCTGTAGACTTATCCCAAACCATTAACAATTTATCCCCTAGATGGCAGCACCTGATATTTGAAAATTTCCAATACCATTTGGTTTGATCATATGTAATCAAAACTAAGATATGAATGAGTTAAAAAACATGTGTTTATTTGTTTACATTTTGGTTTTTATTTTGTCAAGGATTTAGAAATTGTACTTAGTTCAAAGCTATTTTAATAACCAAGGTAAAAAGTGTTATAATTTGAGCTGGAATCTTTTCATTTAACTGTGCTATAATGTGAACCAGAAGACTAATAATGTTGTATACCAAAAAGCATTACAATAAACGAGTTTTTTTTTATATATTTATTGTTATTTATTCCATTTCACATTTAATATTCACATTAAAGACAGGACAAAGTCTGTCGGGTCATCTAGTTATTACTAGTAATTAATACTGTACTATTATTTTATTTAACCCATTGGCGTAGACATACGAGCAGGTCTCGTTCCTTACTTGTAATTTTATTAACGAGTGAATTGGAGTATAAAATTGGTGTTTTTAAATGAATTAATGGCATATTTTAATTAAAATATTGTTTTATTTCAGTTTAGAGAGTCGCATTGGCACACACACAGTAGACATAAGTAAAAATTAGCTAAATCAATGTTGACCATGTGCAAGTCTCAAAGAATTAACCGATCCCGTCAACTTCCAAGCAAGCCTGCCACCGTTTATTTCACTTAGGCCCTCCCACCAACGTTGCCACAGACCGGTTAACTCATTGAGAGTTGCACAACTGGTCAGTTTTGGTCGTGTGCGGGAATCGAACTCACGAACATCGTATCGCCACCTGGCCAAGGTGTTTCCACGACGTAGCCAACTCGACCAAAGGCCTGGCGGCGATATTAAGGGTTTTCAGTCAGTCCGCGCCCCTAGCGGATAGAACCGTAGACGCCTGCGGTCATTAGTTACATATTTTGCTACTAGAGTGCAGCACAAATTTATTCCACCAAATTGATCCAAATTGGACGATTCTTTTTTTGTTGTGTTCTTTAATGCCAGGGGAAGGTTTGTATGAAAGAAAATTTTTAATCCACCCAACCATTATTTAGTAATTTGACTTTAAAAATTGTAAAAAATGCCTTTAAATTAACATTGGTGGAAAATGCTTTTATTAAACTGTGAGATACAAAAGAGATAATTTCCAATTACAAAGAAACTATCATGATTAAATATCAATCAAATACATTTCATGAAACATAACGTACTTAGTTTTATGTCTATAAAGTGAAAGGTTTTCCCCAAATGAGAAAAATGGTTTATATTTATAATTCGTGAACAAATAAATCATTAATATAAGAATTTGAGGGACAACGTTCTCCTGTAGACTTATCCCAAACTATTAACAATTTATCCCCTAGATGGCAGCACCTGATATTTGAAAATTTCCAATGCCATTTGGTTTGATCATATGTAATCAATACTAAGATTTGAATGAGTTAAAAAACATGTGTTTATTTGTTTACATTTTGGTTTTTATTTTGTCAAGGATTTAGAAATTGTACTTGGTTCAAAGCTTTTTTAATAACCAAGGTAAAAAGTGTTATAATTTGAGCTGGAATCTTTTCATTTAACTGTGCTATAATGTGAACCAGAAGACTAATAATGTTGTATACCAAAAAGCATTGCAATAAAAGAGTTTGTTTTTTTATATATTTATTGTTATTTATTCCATTTCAAATTTAATATTCACATTAAAGACAGGACAAAGTCTGTCGGGTCATCTAGTTATTACTAGTAATTAATACTGTACTATTATTTTATTTAACCCATTGGCGTAGACATACGAGCAGGTCTCGTTCCTTACTTGTAATTTTATTAACGTGTGAATTGGAGTATAAAATTGGTGTTTTTAAATGGATTAATGGCATATTTTAATTAAAATATTGTTTTATTTCAGTTTAGAGTGTCGCATTGGCACACACACAGTAGACATAAGTACAAATTAGCAAAATCAGTGTTGACCATGTGCAAGTCTCAAAGAATTAACCGATCCCGTCAACTTCCAAGAAAGCCTACCACCGTTTATTTTACTTGGGCCCTCCCACCAACGTTGCCACAGACCGGTTAACTCATTGAGAGTTGCACAACTGGTCAGTTTTGGTCGTGTGCGGGAATCGAACCCACGAAAATCGTATCGCCACCTGGCCAAGGTGTTTCCACGACGTAGCCAACTCGACCAAAGGCCTGGCGGCGATATTAAGGGTTTTCAGTCAGTCCGCGCCCCTAGCGGATAGAATCGTAGACGCCCGCGGTCATTAGTTACATATTTTGCTACTAGAGTGCAGCACCAATCAATTCCACCAAATTGATCCAAATTGGACGATTCTTTTTTTGTTGTGTTCTTTAATGCCAGGGGAAGGTTTGTATGAAAGAAAATTTTTAATCCACCCAACCATTATTTAGTCATTTGACTTTAAAAATTGTAAAAAAATGCCTTTAAATTAACATTGGTGGAAAATGCTTTTATTAAACTGTGAGATACAAAAGAGATAATTTCCAATAACAAAGAAACTATCATGATTAAATATCAATCAAATACATTTCATGAAACATAACGTACTTAGTATATAGTAAAAGGTTTTCCCCAAATGAGAAAAATGGTTTATATTTATAATTCGTTAACAAATAAATCATTAATATAAGAATTTGAGGGACAACGTTCTCCTGTAGACTTATCCCAAACCATTAACAATTTATCCCCTAGATGGCAGCACCTGATATTTGAAAATTTCCAATACCATTTGGTTTGATCATATGTAATCAAAACTAAGATTTGAATGAGTTAAAAAACATGTGTTTATTTGTTTACATTTTGGTTTTTATTTTGTCAAGGATTTAGAAATTGTACTTAGTTCAAAGCTATTTTAATAACCAAGGTAAAAAGTGTTATAATTTGAGCTGGAATCTTTTCATTTAACTGTGCTATAATGTGAACCAGAAGACTAATAATGTTGTATACCAAAAAGCATTACAATAAACGAGTTTGTTTTTTTATATATTTATTGTTATTTATTCCATTTCACATTTAATATTCACATTAAAGACAGGACAAAGTCTGTCGGGTCATCTAGTTATTACTAGTAATTAATACTGTACTATTATTTTATTTAACCCATTGGCGTAGACATACGAGCAGGTCTCGTTCCTTACTTGTAATTTTATTAACGTGTGAATTGGAGTATAAAATTGGTGTTTTTAAATGGATTAATGGCATATTTTAATTAAAATATTGTTTTATTTCAGTTTAGATAGTCGCATTGGCACACACACAGTAGACATAAGTACAAATTAGCAAAATCAGTGTTGACCATGTGCAAGTCTCAAAGAATTAACCGATCCCGTCAACTTCCAAGAAAGCCTACCACCGTTTATTTTACTTGGGCCCTCCCACCAACGTTGCCACAGACCGGTTAACTCATTGAGAGTTGCACAACTGGTCAGTTTTGGTCGTGTGCGGGAATCGAACCCACGAAAATCGTATCGCCACCTGGCCAAGGTGTTTCCACGACGTAGCCAACTCGACCAAAGGCCTGGCGGCGATATTAAGGGTTTTCAGTCAGTCCGCGCCCCTAGCGGATAGAATCGTAGACGCCCGCGGTCATTAGTTACATATTTTGCTACTAGAGTGCAGCACCAATCAATTCCACCAAATTGATCCAAATTGGACGATTCTTTTTTTGTTGTGTTCTTTAATGCCAGGGGAAGGTTTGTATGAAAGAAAATTTTTAATCCACCCAACCATTATTTAGTCATTTGACTTTAAAAATTGTAAAAAAATGCCTTTAAATTAACATTGGTGGAAAATGCTTTTATTAAACTGTGAGATACAAAAGAGATAATTTCCAATAACAAAGAAACTATCATGATTAAATATCAATCAAATACATTTCATGAAACATAACGTACTTAGTATATAGTAAAAGGTTTTCCCCAAATGAGAAAAATGGTTTATATTTATAATTCGTTAACAAATAAATCATTAATATAAGAATTTGAGGGACAACGTTCTCCTGTAGACTTATCCCAAACCATTAACAATTTATCCCCTAGATGGCAGCACCTGATATTTGAAAATTTCCAATACCATTTGGTTTGATCATATGTAATCAAAACTAAGATTTGAATGAGTTAAAAAACATGTGTTTATTTGTTTACATTTTGGTTTTTATTTTGTCAAGGATTTAGAAATTGTACTTAGTTCAAAGCTATTTTAATAACCAAGGTAAAAAGTGTTATAATTTGAGCTGGAATCTTTTCATTTAACTGTGCTATAATGTGAACCAGAAGACTAATAATGTTGTATACCAAAAAGCATTACAATAAACGAGTTTGTTTTTTTATATATTTATTGTTATTTATTCCATTTCACATTTAATATTCACATTAAAGACAGGACAAAGTCTGTCGGGTCATCTAGTTATTACTAGTAATTAATACTGTACTATTATTTTATTTAACCCATTGGCGTAGACATACGAGCAGGTCTCGTTCCTTACTTGTAATTTTATTAACGTGTGAATTGGAGTATAAAATTGGTGTTTTTAAATGGATTAATGGCATATTTTAATTAAAATATTGTTTTATTTCAGTTTAGATAGTCGCATTGGCACACACACAGTAGACATAAGTAAAAATTAGCTAAATCAGTGTTGACCATGTGCAAGTCTCAAAGAATTAACCGATCCCGTCAACTTCCAAGCAAGCCTGCCACCGTTTATTTCACTTGGGCCCTCCCACCAACGTTGCCACAGATCGGTTAACTCATTGAGAGTTGCACAACTGGTCAGTTTTGGTCGTGTGCGGGAATCGAACTCACGAACATCGTATCGCCACCTGGCCAAGGTGTTTCCACGACGTAGCCAACTCGACCAAAGGCCTGGCGGCGATATTAAGGGTTTTCAGTCAGTCCGCGCCCCTAGCGGATAGAACCGTAGACGCCTGCGGTCATTAGTTACATATTTTGCTACTAGAGTGCAGCACAAATTTATTCCACCAAATTGATCCAAATTGGACGATTCTTTTTTTGTTGTGTTCTTTAATGCCAGGGGAAGGTTTGTATGAAAGAAAATTTTTAATCCACCCAACCATTATTTAGTAATTTGACTTTAAAAATTGTAAAAAATGCCTTTAAATTAACATTGGTGGAAAATGCTTTTATTAAACTGTGAGATACAAAAGAGATAATTTCCAATTACAAAGAAACTATCATGATTAAATATCAATCAAATACATTTCATGAAACATAACGTACTTAGTTTTATGTCTATAAAGTGAAAGGTTTTCCCCAAATGAGTAAAATGGTTTATATTTATAATTCGTGAACAAATAAATCATTAATATAAGAATTTGAGGGACAACGTTCTCCTGTAGACTTATCCCAAACTATTAACAATTTATCCCCTAGATGGCAGCACCTGATATTTGAAAATTTCCAATGCCATTTGGTTTGATCATATGTAATCAATACTAAGATTTGAATGAGTTAAAAAACATGTGTTTATTTGTTTACATTTTGGTTTTTATTTTGTCAAGGATTTAGAAATTGTACTTGGTTCAAAGCTTTTTTAATAACCAAGGTAAAAAGTGTTATAATTTGAGCTGGAATCTTTTCATTTAACTGTGCTATAATGTGAACCAGAAGACTAATAATGTTGTATACCAAAAAGCATTGCAATAAAAGAGTTTGTTTTTTTATATATTTATTGTTATTTATTCCATTTCAAATTTAATATTCACATTAAAGACAGGACAAAGTCTGTCGGGTCATCTAGTTATTACTAGTAATTAATACTGTACTATTATTTTATTTAACCCATTGGCGTAGACATACGAGCAGGTCTCGTTCCTTACTTGTAATTTTATTAACGTGTGAATTGGAGTATAAAATTGGTGTTTTTAAATGGATTAATGGCATATTTTAATTAAAATATTGTTTTATTTCAGTTTAGAGTGTCGCATTGGCACACACACAGTAGACATAAGTACAAATTAGCAAAATCAGTGTTGACCATGTGCAAGTCTCAAAGAATTAACCGATCCCGTCAACTTCCAAGTAAGACTACCACCGTTTATTTTACTTGGGCCCTCCCACCAACGTTGCCACAGACCGCTTAACTCATTGAGAGTTGCACAACTGGTCAGTTTTGGTCGTGTGCGGGAATCGAACCCACGAAAATCGTATCGCCACCTGGCCAAGGTGTTTCCACGACGTAGCCAACTCGACCAAAGGCCTGGCGGCGATATTAAGGGTTTTCAGTCAGTCCGCGCCCCTAGCGGATAGAATCGTAGACGCCCGCGGTCATTAGTTACATATTTTGCTACTAGAGTGCAGCACCAATCAATTCTACGAAATTGATCCAAATTGGACGATTCTTTTTTGTTGTGTTCTTTAATGCCAGGGGAAGGTTTGTATGAAAGAAAATTTTTAATCCACCCAACCATTATTTAGTCATTTGACTTTAAAAATTGTAAAAAAATGCCTTTAAATTAACATTGGTGGAAAATGCTTTTATTAAACTGTGAGATACAAAAGAGATAATTTCCAATTACAAAGAAACTATCATGATTAAATATCAATCAAATACATTTCATGAAACATAACGTACTTAGTATATAGTAAAAGGTTTTCCCCAAATGAGAAAAATGGTTTATATTTATAATTCGTTAACAAATAAATCATTAATATAAGAATTTGAGGGACAACGTTCTCCTGTAGACTTATCCCAAACCATTAACAATTTATCCCCTAGATGGCAGCACCTGATATTTGAAAATTTCCAATACCATTTGGTTTGATCATATGTAATCAAAACTAAGATTTGAATGAGTTAAAAAACATGTGTTTATTTGTTTACATTTTGGTTTTTATTTTGTCAAGGATTTAGAAATTGTACTTAGTTCAAAGCTATTTTAATAACCAAGGTAAAAAGTGTTATAATTTGAGCTGGAATCTTTTCATTTAACTGTGCTATAATGTGAACCAGAAGACTAATAATGTTGTATACCAAAAAGCATTACAATAAACGAGTTTGTTTTTTTATATATTTATTGTTATTTATTCCATTTCACATTTAATATTCACATTAAAGACAGGACAAAGTCTGTCGGGTCATCTAGTTATTACTAGTAATTAATACTGTACTATTATTTTATTTAACCCATTGGCGTAGACATACGAGCAGGTCTCGTTCCTTACTTGTAATTTTATTAACCAGTGAATTGGAGTATAAAATTGGTGTTTTTAAATGGATTAATGGCATATTTTAATTAAAATATTGTTTTATTTCAGTTTAGATAGTCGCATTGGCACACACACAGTAGACATAAGTAAAAATTAGCTAAATCAGTGTTGACCATGTGCAAGTCTCAAAGAATTAACCGATCCCGTCAACTTCCAAGCAAGCCTGCCACCGTTTATTTCACTTGGGCCCTCCCACCAACGTTGCCACAGACCGGTTAACTCATTGAGAGTTGCACAACTGGTCAGTTTTGGTCGTGTGCGGGAATCGAACTCACGGACATCGTATCGCCACCTGGCCAAGGTGTTTCCACGACGTAGCCAACTCGACCAAAGGCCTGGCGGCGATATTAAGGGTTTTCAGTCAGTCCGCGCCCCTAGCGGATAGAACCGTAGACGCCTGTGGTCATTAGTTACATATTTTGCTACTAGAGTGCAGCACAAATTTATTCCACCAAATTGATCCAAATTGGACGATTCTTTTTTTGTTGTGTTCTTTAATGCCAGGGGAAGGTTTGTATGAAAGAAAATTTTTAATCCACCCAACCATTATTTAGTAATTTGACTTTAAAAATTGTAAAAAATGCCTTTAAATTAACATTGGTGGAAAATGCTTTTATTAAACTGTGAGATACAAAAGAGATAATTTCCAATTACAAAGAAACTATCATGATTAAATATCAATCAAATACATTTCATGAAACATAACGTACTTAGTATATAGTAAAAGGTTTTCCCCAAATGAGAAAAATGGTTTATATTTATAATTCGTGAACAAATAAATCATTAATATAAGAATTTGAGGGACAACGTTCTCCTGTAGACTTATCCCAAACTATTAACAATTTATCCCCTAGATGGCAGCACCTGATATTTGAAAATTTCCAATGCCATTTGGTTTGATCATATGTAATCAATACTAAGATTTGAATGAGTTAAAAAACATGTGTTTATTTGTTTACATTTTGGTTTTTATTTTGTCAAGGATTTAGAAATTGTACTTGGTTCAAAGCTTTTTTAATAACCAAGGTAAAAAGTGTTATAATTTGAGCTGGAATCTTTTCATTTAACTGTGCTATAATGTGAACCAGAAGACTAATAATGTTGTATACCAAAAAGCATTGCAATAAAAGAGTTTGTTTTTTTATATATTTATTGTTATTTATTCCATTTCAAATTTAATATTCACATTAAAGACAGGACAAAGTCTGTCGGGTCATCTAGTTATTAATAGTAATTAATACTGTACTATTATTTCATTTAACCCATTGGCGTAGACATACGAGCAGGTCTCGTTCCTTACTTGTAATTTTATTAACGTGTGAATTGGAGTATAAAATTGGTGTTTTTAAATGGATTAATGGCATATTTTAATTAAAATATTGTTTTATTTCAGTTTAGAGTGTCGCATTGGCACACACACAGTAGACATAAGTACAAATTAGCAAAATCAGTGTTGACCATGTGCAAGTCTCAAAGAATTAACCGATCCCGTCAACTTCCAAGAAAGCCTACCACCGTTTATTTTACTTGGGCCCTCCCACCAACGTTGCCACAGACCGCTTAACTCATTGAGAGTTGCACAACTGGTCAGTTTTGGTCGTGTGCGGGAATCGAACCCACGAAAATCGTATCGCCACCTGGCCAAGGTGTTTCCACGACGTAGCCAACTCGACCAAAGGCCTGGCGGCGATATTAAGGGTTTTCAGTCAGTCCGCGCCCCTAGCGGATAGAACCGTAGACGCCCGCGGTCATTAGTTACATATTTTGCTACTAGAGTGCAGCACAAATCAATTCCACCAAATTGATCCAAATTTGACGATTCTTTTTTTGTTGTGTTCTTTAATGCCAGGGGAAGGTTTGTATGAAAGAAAATTTTTAATCCACCCAACCATTATTTAGTCATTTGACTTCAAAAATTGTAAAAAAATGCCTTTAAATTAACATTGGTGGAAAATGCTTTTATTAAACTGTGAGATACAAAAGAGATAATTTCCAATTACAAAGAAACTATCATGATTAAATATCAATCAAATACATTTCATGAAACATAACTACTTAGTATATAGTAAAAGGTTTTCCCCAAATGAGAAAAATGGTTTATATTTATAATTCGTTAACAAATAAATCATTAATATAAGAATTTGAGGGACAACGTTCTCCTGTAGACTTATCCCAAACCATTAACAATTTATCCCCTAGATGGCAGCACCTGATATTTGAAAATTTCCAATACCATTTGGTTTGATCATATGTAATCAAAACTAAGATATGAATGAGTTAAAAAACATGTGTTTATTTGTTTACATTTTGGTTTTTATTTTGTCAAGGATTTAGAAATTGTACTTAGTTCAAAGCTATTTTAATAACCAAGGTAAAAAGTGTTATAATTTGAGCTGGAATCTTTTCATTTAACTGTGCTATAATGTTAACCAGAAGACTAATAATGTTGTATACCAAAAAGCATTACAATAAACGAGTTTTTTTTTATATATTTATTGTTATTTATTCCATTTCACATTTAATATTCACATTAAAGACAGGACAAAGTCTGTCGGGTCATCTAGTTATTACTAGTAATTAATACCGTACTATTATTTTATTTAACCCATTGGCGTAGACATACGAGCAGGTCTCGTTCCTTACTTGTAATTTTATTAACCAGTGAATTGGAGTATAAAATTGGTGTTTTTAAATGGATTAATGGCATATTTTAATTAAAATATTGTTTTATTTCAGTTTAGAGAGTCGCATTGGCACACACACAGTAGACATAAGTAAAAATTAGCTAAATCAGTGTTGACCATGTGCAAGTCTCAAAGAATTAACCGATCCCGTCAACTTCCAAGCAAGCCTGCCACCGTTTATTTCACTTAGGCCCTCCCACCAACGTTGCCACAGACCGCTTAACTCATTGAGAGTTGCACAACTGGTCAGTTTTGGTCGTGTGCGGGAATCGAACCCACGAAAATCGTATCGCCACCTGGCCAAGGTGTTTCCACGACGTAGCCAACTCGACCAAAGGCCTGGCGGCGATATTAGGGTTTTCAGTCAGTCCGCGCCCCTAGCGGATAGAACCGTAGACGCCCGCGGTCATTAGTTACATATTTTGCTACTAGAGTGCAGCACAAATCAATTCCACCAAATTGATCCAAATTTGACGATTCTTTTTTTGTTGTGTTCTTTAATGCCAGGGGAAGGTTTGTATGAAAGAAAATTTTTAATCCACCCAACCATTATTTAGTCATTTGACTTTAAAAATTGTAAAAAATGCCTTTAAATTAACATTGGTGGAAAATGCTTTTATTAAACTGTGAGATACAAAAGAGATAATTTCCAATTACAAAGAAACTATCATGATTAAATATCAATCAAATACATTTCATGAAACATAACGTACTTAGTATATAGTAAAAGGTTTTCCCCAAATGAGAAAAATGGTTTATATTTATAATTCGTTAACAAATAAATCATTAATATAAGAATTTGAGGGACAACGTTCTCCTGTAGACTTATCCCAAACCATTAACAATTTATCCCCTAGATGGCAGCACCTGATATTTGAAAATTTCCAATACCATTTGGTTTGATCATATGTAATCAAAACTAAGATATGAATGAGTTAAAAAACATGTGTTTATTTGTTTACATTTTGGTTTTTATTTTGTCAAGGATTTAGAAATTGTACTTAGTTCAAAGCTATTTTAATAACCAAGGTAAAAAGTGTTATAATTTGAGCTGGAATCTTTTCATTTAACTGTGCTATAATGTGAACCAGAAGACTAATAATGTTGTATACCAAAAAGCATTACAATAAACGAGTTTTTTTTATATATTTATTGTTATTTATTCCATTTCACATTTAATATTCACATTAAAGACAGGACAAAGTCTGTCGGGTCATCTAGTTATTACTAGTAATTAATACTGTACTATTATTTTATTTAACCCATTGGCGTAGACATACGAGCAGGTCTCGTTCCTTACTTGTAATTTTATTAACCAGTGAATTGGAGTATAAAATTGGTGTTTTTAAATGGATTAATGGCATATTTTAATTAAAATATTGTTTTATTTCAGTTTAGAGAGTCGCATTGGCACACACACAGTAGACATAAGTAAAAATTAGCTAAATCAGTGTTGACCATGTGCAAGTCTCAAAGAATTAACCGATCCCGTCAACTTCCAAGCAAGCCTGCCACCGTTTATTTCACTTAGGCCCTCCCACCAACGTTGCCACAGACCGGTTAACTCATTGAGAGTTGCACAACTGGTCAGTTTTGGTCGTGTGCGGGAATCGAACTCACGAACATCGTATCGCCACCTGGCCAAGGTGTTTCCACGACGTAGCCAACTCGACCAAAGGCCTGGCGGCGATATTAAGGGTTTTCAGTCAGTCCGCGCCCCTAGCGGATAGAACCGTAGACGCCTGCGGTCATTAGTTACATATTTTGCTACTAGAGTGCAGCACAAATTTATTCCACCAAATTGATCCAAATTGGACGATTCTTTTTTTGTTGTGTTCTTTAATGCCAGGGGAAGGTTTGTACGAAAGAAAATTTTTAATCCACCCAACCATTATTTAGTAATTTGACTTTAAAAATTGTAAAAAATGCCTTTAAATTAACATTGGTGGAAAATGCTTTTATTAAACTGTGAGATACAAAAGAGATAATTTCCAATTACAAAGAAACTATCATGATTAAATATCAATCAAATACATTTCATGAAACATAACGTACTTAGTTTTATGTCTATAAAGTGAAAGGTTTTCCCCAAATGAGAAAAATGGTTTATATTTATAATTCGTGAACAAATAAATCATTAATATAAGAATTTGAGGGACAACGTTCTCCTGTAGACTTATCCCAAACTATTAACAATTTATCCCCTAGATGGCAGCACCTGATATTTGAAAATTTCCAATGCCATTTGGTTTGATCATATGTAATCAATACTAAGATTTGAATGAGTTAAAAAACATGTGTTTATTTGTTTACATTTTGGTTTTTATTTTGTCAAGGATTTAGAAATTGTACTTGGTTCAAAGCTTTTTTAATAACCAAGGTAAAAAGTGTTATAATTTGAGCTGGAATCTTTTCATTTAACTGTGCTATAATGTGAACCAGAAGACTAATAATGTTGTATACCGAAAAGCATTACAATAAAAGAGTTTGTTTTTTTATATATTTATTGTTATTTATTCCATTTCACATTAAAGACAGGACAAAGTCTGTCGGGTCATCTAGTTATTACTAGTAATTAATACTGTACTATTATTTTATTTAACCCATTGGCGTAGACATACGAGCAGGTCTCGTTCCTTAATTGTAATTTTATTAACGTGTGAATTGGAGTATAAAATTGGTGTTTTTAAATGGATTAATTGCATATTTTAATTAAAATATTGTTTTATTTCAGTTTAGAGTGTCGCATTGGCACACACACAGTAGGCATAAGTAAAAATTAGCAAAATCAGTGTTGACCATGTGCAAGTCTCAAAGAATTAACCGATCCCGTCAACTTCCAAAAAAGCCTACCACCGTTTATTTTACTTGGGCCCTCCCACCAACGTTGCCACAGACCGCTTAACTCATTGACAGTTGCACAACTGGTCAGTTTTGGTCGTGTGCAGGAATCGAACCCACGAAAATCGTATCGCCACCTGGCCAAGGTGTTTCCACGACGTAGCCAACTCGACCAAAGGCCTGGCGGCGATATTAAGGGTTTTCAGTCAGTCCGCGCCCCTAGCGGATAGAACCGTAGACGCCCGCGGTCATTAGTTACATATTTTGCAACTAGAGTGCAGCACCAATCAATTCCACCAAATTGATCCAAATTGGACGATTCTTTTTTTGTTGTGTTCTTTAATGCCAGGGGAAGGTTTGTATGAAAGAAAATTTTTAATCCACCCAACAATTATTTAGTCATTTGACTTTAAAAATTGTAAAAAAATGCCTTTAAATTAACATTGGTGGAAAATGCTTTTATTAAACTGTGAGATACAAAAGAGATAATTTCCAATTACAAAGAAACTATCATGATTAAATATCAATCAAATACATTTCATGAAACATAACGTACTTAGTATATAGTAAAAAGGTTTTCCCCAAATGAGAAAAAGGGTTTATATTTATAATTCGTGAACAAATAAATCATTAATATAAGAATTTGAGGGACAACGTTCTCCTGTAGACTTATCCCAAAGTATTAACAATTTATCCCCTAGATGG
The DNA here is from genome assembly GCA_963675035.1 of Allygus modestus. NCBI lineage: Eukaryota > Metazoa > Arthropoda > Insecta > Hemiptera > Cicadellidae > Allygus > Allygus modestus. The sequence goes on along the minus strand of OY776115.1, from coordinate 27,611,102 downwards.
CAGCACCTGATATTTGAAAATTTCCAATGCCATTTGGTTTGATCATATGTAATCAATACTAAGATTTGAATGAGTTAAAAAACATGTGTTTATTTGTTTACATTTTGGTTTTTATTTTGTCAAGGATTTAGAAATTGTACTTAGTTCAAAGCTTTTTTAATAACCAAGGTAAAAAGTGTTATAATTTGAGCTGGAATCTTTTCATTTAACTGTGCTATAATGTAAACCAGAAGACTAATAATGTTGTATACCAAAAAGCATTACAATAAACGAGTTTGTTTTTTTATATATTTATTGTTATTTATTCCATTTCACATTTAATATTCACATTAAAGACAGGACAAAGTCTGTCGGGTCATCTAGTTATTACTAGTAATTAATACTGTACTATTATTTTATTTAACCCATTGGCGTAGACATACGAGCAGGTCTCGTTCCTTACTTGTAATTTTATTAACCAGTGAATTGGAGTATGAAATTGGTGTTTTTAAATGGATTAATGGCATATTTTAATTAAAATATTGTTTTATTTCAGTTTAGAGAGTCGCATTGGCACACACACAGTAGACATAAGTACAAATTAGCAAAATCAGTGTTGACCATGTGCAAGTCTCAAAGAATTAACCGATCCCGTCAACTTCCAAGCAAGCCTGCCACCGTTTATTTCACTTGGGCCCTCCCACCAACGTTGCCACAGACCGGTTAACTCATTGAGAGTTGCACAACTGGTCAGTTTTGGTCGTGTGCGGGAATCGAACTCACGAACATCGTATCGCCACCTGGCCAAGGTGTTTCCACGACGTAGCCAACTCGACCAAAGGCCTGGCGGCGATATTAAGGGTTTTCAGTCAGTCCGCGCCCCTAGCGGATAGAACCGTAGACGCCCGCGGTCATTAGTTACACATTTTGCTACTAGAGTGCAGCACCAATCAATTCCACCAAATTGATCCAAATTGGACGATACTTTTTTTGTTGTGTTCTTTAATGCCAGGGGAAGGTTTGTATGAAAGAAAATTTTTAATCCACCCAACAATTATTTAGTCATTTGACTTTAAAAATTGTAAAAAAATGCCTTTAAATTAACATTGGTGGAAAATGCTTTTATTAAACTGTGAGATACAAAAGAGATAATTTCCAATTACAAAGAAACTATCATGATTAAATATCAATCAAATACATTTCATGAAACATAACGTACTTAGTATATAGTAAAAGGTTTTCCCCAAATGAGAAAAAGGGTTTATATTTATAATTCGTGAACAAATAAATCATTAATATAAGAATTTGAGGGACAACGTTCTCCTGTAGACTTATCCCAAACCATTAACAATTTATCCCCTAGATGGCAGCACCTGATATTTGAAAATTTCCAATACCATTTGGTTTGATCATATGTAATCAATACTAAGATTTGAATGAGTTAAAAAACATGTGTTTATTTGTTTACATTTTGGTTTTTATTTTGTCAAGGATTTAGAAATTGTACTTAGTTCAAAGCTTTTTTAATAACCAAGGTAAAAAGTGTTATAATTTGAGCTGGAATCTTTTCATTTAACTGTGCTATAATGTGAACCAGAAGACTAATAATGTTGTATACCAAAAAGCATTACAATAAACGAGTTTGTTTTTTTATATATTTATTGTTATTTATTCCATTTCACATTAAAGACAGGACAAAGTCTGTCGGGTCATCTAGTTATTACTAGTAATTAATACTGTACTATTATTTTATTTAACCCATTGGCGTAGACATACGAGCAGGTCTCGTTCCTTACTTGTAATTTTATTAACCAGTGAATTGGAGTATGAAATTGGTGTTTTTAAATGGATTAATGGCATATTTTAATTAAAATATTGTTTTATTTCAGTTTAGAGAGTCGCATTGGCACACACACAGTAGACATAAGTACAAATTAGCAAAATCAGTGTTGACCATGTGCAAGTCTCAAAGAATTAACCGATCCCGTCAACTTCCAAGCAAGCCTGCCACCGTTTATTTCACTTGGGCCCTCCCACCAACGTTGCCACAGACCGGTTAACTCATTGAGAGTTGCACAACTGGTCAGTTTTGGTCGTGTGCGGGAATCGAACTCACGAACATCGTATCGCCACCTGGCCAAGGTGTTTCCACGACGTAGCCAACTCGACCAAAGGCCTGGCGGCGATATTAAGGGTTTTCAGTCAGTCCGCGCCCCTAGCGGATAGAACCGCAGACGCCCGCGGTCATTAGTTACATATTTTGCTACTAGAGTGCAGCACAAATCAATTTCACCAAATTGATCCAAATTGGACGATTCTTTTTTTGTTGTGTTCTTTAATGCCAGGGGAAGGTTTGTATGAAAGAAAATTTTTAATCCACCCAACAATTATTTAGTCATTTGACTTTAAAAATTGTAAAAAAATGCCTTTAAATTAACATTGGTGGAAAATGCTTTTATTAAACTGTGAGATACAAAAGAGATAATTTCCAATTACAAAGAAACTATCATGATTAAATATCAATCAAATACATTTCATGAAACATAACGTACTTAGTATATAGTAAAAGGTTTTCCCCAAATGAGAAAAATGGTTTATATTTATAATTCGTGAACAAATAAATCATTAATATAAGAATTTGAGGGACAACGTTCTCCTGTAGACTTATCCCAAACTATTAACAATTTATCCCCTAGATGGCAGCACCTGATATTTGAAAATTTCCAATGCCATTTGGTTTGATCATATGTAATCAATACTAAGATTTGAATGAGTTAAAAAACATGTGTTTATTTGTTTACATTTTGGTTTTTATTTTGTCAAGGATTTAGAAATTGTACTTAGTTCAAAGCTTTTTTAATAACCAAGGTAAAAAGTGTTATAATTTGAGCTGGAATCTTTTCATTTAACTGTGCTATAATGTGAACCAGAAGACTAATAATGTTGTATAACAAAAAGCATTACAATAAACGAGTTTGTTTTTTTATATATTTATTGTTATTTATTCCATTTCACATTTAATATTCACATTAAAGACAGGACAAAGTCTGTCGGGTCATCTAGTTATTACTAGTAATTAATACTGTACTATTATTTTATTTAACCCATTGGCGTAGACATACGAGCAGGTCTCGTTCCTTACTTGTAATTTTATTAACGTGTGAATTGGAGTATAAAATTGGTGTTTTTAAATGGATTAATGGCATATTTTAATTAAAATATTGTTTTATTTCAGTTTAGAGTGTCGCATTGGCACACACACAGTAGACATAAGTACAAATTAGCAAAATCAGTGTTGACCATGTGCAAGTCTCAAAGAATTAACCGATCCCGTCAACTTCCAAGAAAGCCTGCCACCGTTTATTTTACTTGAGCCCTCCCACCAACGTTGCCACAGACCGCTTAACTCATTGAGAGTTGCACAACTGGTCAGTTTTGGTCGTGTGCGGGAATCGAACCCACGAAAATCGTATCGCCACCTGGCCAAGGTGTTTCCACGACGTAGCCAACTCGACCAAAGGCCTGGCGGCGAAATTAAGGGGTTTCAGTCAGTCCGCGCCCCTAGCGGATAGAACCGTAGACGCCCGCGGTCATTAGTTACATATTTTGCTACTAGAGTGCAGCACCAATCAATTCCACCAAATTGATCCAAATTGGACGATTCTTTTTTTGTTGTGTTCTTTAATGCCAGGGGAAGGTTTGTATGAAAGAAAATTTTTAATCCACCCAACCATTATTTAGTAATTTGACTTTAAAAATTGTAAAAAATGCGTTTAAATTAACATTGGTGGAAAATGCTTTTATTAAACTGTGAGATACAAAAGAGATAATTTCCAATTACAAAGAAACTATCATGATTAAATATCAATCAAATACATTTCATGAAACATAACGTACTTAGTATATGGTAAAAGGTTTTCCCCAAATGAGAAAAAGGGTTTATATTTATAATTCGTGAACAAATAAATCATTAATATAAGAATTTGAGGGACAACGTTCTCCTGTAGACTTATCCCAAACCATTAACAATTTATCCCCTAGATGGCAGCACCTGATATTTGAAAATTTCCAATACCATTTGGTTTGATCATATGTAATCAATACTAAGATTTGAATGAGTTAAAAAACATGTGTTTATTTGTTTACATTTTGGTTTTTATTTTGTCAAGGATTTAGAAATTGTACTTAGTTCAAAGCTTTTTTAATAACCAAGGTAAAAAGTGTTATAATTTGAGCTGGAATCTTTTCATTTAACTGTGCTATAATGTGAACCAGAAGACTAATAATGTTGTATACCAAAAAGCATTACAATAAACGAGTTTGTTTTTTATATATTTATTGTTATTTATTCCATTTCACATTTAATATTCACATTAAAGACAGGACAAAGTCTGTCGGGTCATCTAGTTATTACTAGTAATTAATACTGTACTATTATTTTATTTAACCCATTGGCGTAGACATACGAGCAGGTCTCGTTCCTTACTTGTAATTTTATTAACGTGTGAATTGGAGTATAAAATTGGTGTTTTTAAATGGATTAATGGCATATTTTAATTAAAATATTGTTTTATTTCAGTTTAGAGTGTCGCATTGGCACACACACAGTAGACATAAGTACAAATTAGCAAAATCAGTGTTGACCATGTGCAAGTCTCAAAGAATTAACCGATCCCGTCAACTTCCAAGAAAGCCTGCAACCGTTTATTTTATTTGGGCCCTCCCACCAACGTTGCCACAGACCGCTTAACTCATTGAGAGTTGCACAACTGGTCAGTTTTGGTCGTGTGCGGGAATCGAACCCACGAAAATCGTATCGCCACCTGGCCAAGGTGTTTCCACGACGTAGCCAACTCGACCAAAGGCCTGGCGGCGAAATTAAGGGGTTTCAGTCAGTCCGTGCCCCTAGCGGATAGAACCGTAGACGCCCGCGGTCATTAGTTACATATTTTGCTACTAGAGTGCAGCACCAATCAATTCCACCAAATTGATCCAAATTGGACGATTCTTTTTTTGTTGTGTTCTTTAATGCCAGGGGAAGGTTTGTATGAAAGAAAATTTTTAATCCACCCAACCATTATTTAGTAATTTGACTTTAAAAATTGTAAAAAATGCGTTTAAATTAACATTGGTGGAAAATGCTTTTATTAAACTGTGAGATACAAAAGAGATAATTTCCAATTACAAAGAAACTATCATGATTAAATATCAATCAAATACATTTCATGAAACATAACGTACTTAGTATATAGTAAAAGGTTTTCCCCAAATGAGAAAAAGGGTTTATATTTATAATTCGTGAACAAATAAATCATTAATATAAGAATTTGAGGGACAACGTTCTCCTGTAGACTTATCCCAAACCATTAACAATTTATCCCCTAGATGGCAGCACCTGATATTTGAAAATTTCCAATACCATTTGGTTTGATCATATGTAATCAATACTAAGATTTGAATGAGTTAAAAAACATGTGTTTATTTGTTTACATTTTGGTTTTTATTTTGTCAAGGATTTAGAAATTGTACTTAGTTCAAAGCTTTTTTAATAACCAAGGTAAAAAGTGTTATAATTTGAGCTGGAATCTTTTCATTTAACTGTGCTATAATGTGAACCAGAAGACTAATAATGTTGTATACCAAAAAGCATTACAATAAACGAGTTTGTTTTTTTATATATTTATTGTTATTTATTCCATTTCACATTTAATATTCACATTAAAGACAGGACAAAGTCTGTCGGGTCATCTAGTTATTACTAGTAATTAATACTGTACTATTATTTTATTTAACCCATTGGCGTAGACATACGAGCAGGTCTCGTTCCTTACTTGTAATTTTATTAACGTGTGAATTGGAGTATAAAATTGGTGTTTTTAAATGGATTAATGGCATATTTTAATTAAAATATTGTTTTATTTCAGTTTAGAGTGTCGCATTGGCACACACACAGTAGACATAAGTACAAATTAGCAAAATCAGTGTTGACCATGTGCAAGTCTCAAAGAATTAACCGATCCCGTCAACTTCCAAGAAAGCCTGCCACCGTTTATTTTACTTGGGCCCTCCCACCAACGTTGCCACAGACCGCTTAACTCATTGAGAGTTGCACAACTGGTCAGTTTTGGTCGTGTGCGGGAATCGAACCCACGAAAATCGTATCGCCACCTGGCCAAGGTGTTTCCACGACGTAGCCAACTCGACCAAAGGCCTGGCGGCGAAATTAAGGGGTTTCAGTCAGTCCGCGCCCCTAGCGGATAGAACCGTAGACGCCCGCGGTCATTAGTTACATATTTTGCTACTAGAGTGCAGCACCAATCAATTCCACCAAATTGATCCAAATTGGACGATTCTTTTTTTGTTGTGTTCTTTAATGCCAGGGGAAGGTTTGTATGAAAGAAAATTTTTAATCCACCCAACCATTATTTAGTAATTTGACTTTTAAAATTGTAAAAAATGCGTTTAAATTAACATTGGTGGAAAATGCTTTTATTAAACTGTGAGATACAAAAGAGATAATTTCCAATTACAAAGAAACTATCATGTCTAAATATCAATCAAATACATTTCATGAAACATAACGTACTTAGTTTTATGTCTATAAAGTGAAAGGTTTTCCCCAAATGAGAAAAATGGTTTATATTTATAATTCGTGAACAAATAAATCATTAATATAAGAATTTGAGGGACAACGTTCTCCTGTAGACTTATCCCAAACTATTAACAATTTATCCCCTAGATGGCAGCACCTGATATTTGAAAATTTCCAATGCCATTTGATTTGATCATATGTAATCAATACTAAGATTTGAATGAGTTAAAAAACATGTGTTTATTTGTTTACATTTTGGTTTTTATTTTGTCAAGGATTTAGAAATTGTACTTAGTTCAAAGCTTTTTTAATAACCAAGGTAAAAAGTGTTATAATTTGAGCTGGAATCTTTTCATTTAACTGTGCTATAATGTGAACCAGAAGACTAATAATGTTGTATACCAAAAAGCATTACAATAAACGAGTTTGTTTTTTTATATATTTATTGTTATTTATTCCATTTCACATTTAATATTCACATTAAAGACAGGACAAAGTCTGTCGGGTCATCTAGTTATTACTAGTAATTAATACTGTACTATTATTTTATTTAACCCATTGGCGTAGACATACGAGCAGGTCTCGTTCCTTACTTGTAATTTTATTAACGTGTGAATTGGAGTATAAAATTGGTGTTTTTAAATGGATTAATGGCATATTTTAATTAAAATATTGTTTTATTTCAGTTTAGAGTGTCGCATTGGCACACACACAGTAGACATAAGTAAAAATTAGCAAAATCAGTGTTGACCATGTGCAAGTCTCAAAGAATTAACCGATCCCGTTAACTTCCAAGAAAGCCTGCCACCGTTTATTTTACTTGGGCCCTCCCACCAACGTTGCCACAGACCGCTTAACTCATTGAGAGTTGCACAACTGGTCAGTTTTGGTCGTGTGCGGGAATCGAACCCACGAAAATCGTATCGCCACCTGGCCAAGGTGTTTCCACGACGTAGCCAACTCGACCAAAGGCCTGGCGGCGATATTAAGGGTTTTCAGTCAGTCCGCGCCCCTAGCGGATAGAACCGTAGACGCCCGCGGTCATTAGTTACATATTTTGCTACTAGAGTGCAGCACCAATCAATTCCACCAAATTGATCCAAATTGGACGATTCTTTTTTTGTTGTGTTCTTTAATGCCAGGGGAAGGTTTGTATGAAAGAAAATTTTTAATCCACCCAACCATTATTTAGTCATTTGACTTTAAAAAGTGTAAAAAATGCCTTTAAATTAACATTGGTGGAAAATGTTTTTATTAAACTGTGAGATACAAAAGAGATAATTTCCAATTACAAATAAACTATCATGATTAAATATCAATCAAATACATTTCATGAAACATAACGTACTTAGTATATAGTAAAAGGTTTTCCCCAAATGAGAAAAAGGGTTTATATTTATAATTCGTGAACAAATAAATCATTAATATAAGAATTTGAGGGACAACGTTCTCCTGTAGACTTATCCCAAACCATTAACAATTTATCCCCTAGATGGCAGCACCTGATATTTGAAAATTTCCAATGCCATTTGATTTGATCATATGTAATCAATACTAAGATTTGAATGAGTTAAAAAACATGTGTTTATTTGTTTACATTTTGGTTTTTATTTTGTCAAGGATTTAGAAATTGTACTTAGTTCAAAGCTTTTTTAATAACCAAGGTAAAAAGTGTTATAATTTGAGCTGGAATCTTTTCATTTAACTGTGCTATAATGTGAACCAGAAGACTAATAATGGTGTATACCAAAAAGCATTACAATAAACGAGTTTGTTTTTTTATATATTTATTGTTATTTATTCCATTTCACATTTAATATTCACATTAAAGACAGGACAAAGTCTGTCGGGTCATCTAGTTATTACTAGTAATTAATACTGTACTATTATTTTATTTAACCCATTGGCGTAGACATACGAGCAGGTCTCGTTCCTTACTTGTAATTTTATTAACGTGTGAATTGGAGTATAAAATTGGTGTTTTTAAATGGATTAATTGCATATTTTAATTAAAATATTGTTTTATTTCAGTTTAGAGTGTCGCATTGGCACACACACAGTAGACATAAGTACAAATTAGCAAAATCAGTGTTGACCATGTGCAAGTCTCAAAGAATTAACCGATCCCGTCAACTTCCAAGAAAGCCTGCCACCGTTTATTTTACTTGGGCCCTCCCACCAACGTTGCCACAGACCGCTTAACTCATTGAGAGTTGCACAACTGGTCAGTTTTGGTCGTGTGCGGGAATCGAACCCACGAAAATCGTATCGCCACCTGGCCAAGGTGTTTCCACGACGTAGCCAACTCGACCAAAGGCCTGGCGGCGATATTAAGGGTTTTCAGTCAGTCCGCGCCCCTAGCGGATAGAACCGTAGACGCCCGCGGTCATTAGTTACATATTTTGCTACTAGAGTGCAGCACCAATCAATTCCACCAAATTGATCCAAATTGGACGATTCTTTTTTTGTTGTGTTCATGAATGCCAGGGGAAGGTTTGTATGAAAGATAATTTTTAATCCACCCAACCATTATTTAGTAATTGGACTTTAAAAATTGTAAAAAAATGCCTTTAAATTAACATTGGTGGAAAATGCTTTTATTAAACTGTGAGATACAAAAGAGATAATTTCCAATTACAAAGAAACTATCATGATTAAATATCAATCAAATACATTTCATGAAACATAACGTACTTAGTATATAGTAAAAGGTTTTCCCCAAATGAGAAAAAGGGTTTATATTTATAATTCGTGAACAAATAAATCATTAATATAATAATTTGAGGGACAACGTTCTCCTGTAGACTTATCCCAAACCATTAACAATTTATCCCCTAGATGGCAGCACCTGATATTTGAAAATTTCCAATACCATTTGGTTTGATCATATGTAATCAATACTAAGATTTGAATGAGTTAAAAAACATGTGTTTATTTGTTTACATTTTGGTTTTAGCGAATTTCTCCTATAGGGAAGAAGCTATTACCGTAGTCGGCATGGTAAGACCTAGGCCCGGGACCATGATAACTTTTCGTTTTGAGGTCCCCAGACCCCAAAAACACCATTCGTTCGAAACTGTGTATATATATATATATATATATATATATATATATATATATATATATATATATATTAATAATAAATAAAGGAATAAACCTTGAGTACCCTTTTTTCATTTTTATTTTACACTTTTATTTTATTCCTTTATTTCTTATTAATATTATACTAGTAGCCCTAATTTGTGAATCAAACATATGTATATATATATATATATATATATATATATATATATATATATATATATGTGTCCGTGATCACGATAACTCTCGTAAAAATTATCCGATTTTGATGAAATTTGGTATAAACGTGTAAAGCAACATTTATGACTTTAAGTTCGAAAACCAGCCAGATCGCTCCATCCAAAGGGGTATTTTGGGGGGTTTTGTACCCCAAAAATGGGTTTTTCGAATTTTTTACATATAATTTTGGAAATAGTCAAATTTTAGTTTTTTCCATTGGATTCAGCTTAAAAAAACACACAATTTGGTATTTTGATCATTTCTCTGCGTCAATTTGTTACCGAGATATTAAAAGTGCTAAACACAGTACGTTGTCTAATGTTATTCTTATGGAGGAAAAGAAAAATTTTATATCTCGCTTATTTATGAACGTATACTGACGAAACTTGGTATACGGCTTCATTTGGTTGTGGACCATTGATATTTGCTCAAAAAAAACTTTTTTTCCAAAGGCTCCTGTAGCAGCAAACCTGCGTACTCAGCCCCATGTTATTCTTATGGAGAATAAGTAACGTGTTATCTCCCTTAATAATGAAAATAAATTAATGAAATTTGGTATGTGGCTTTACCTACATGAGTTATATTTATATTTGTATAAAACCCCATTTTTTGTGTTCCTTGCTTCAGCAAACCTGCATACTCAGCCGTCATGTTATTCTTATGTAGAATAATTAAAATGTCATAAATCGTTTGTTTATGAATGTATATTGATGAATCTTGGTATGTGGCTTTATGTGGTATTAAGATACATATATATGCATTGGAAATTCGCTGAGTATGCAGGTTTGCTGCGACGGGGGTATTTATTTTGTCAAGTATTTAGAAATTGTACTTAGTTCAAAGCTTTTTTAATAACCAAGGTAAAAAGTGTTATAATTTGAGCTGGAATCTTTTCATTTAACTGTGCTATAATGTGAACCAGAAGACTAATAATGTTGTATACAAAAAGCATTACAATAAACGAGTTTGTTTTTTATATATTTATTGTTATTTATTCCATTTCACATTTAATATTCACATTAAAGACAGGACAACGTCTGTCGGGTCATCTAGTTATTACTAGTAATTAATACTGTACTATTATTTTATTTAATACTACTTAATTATCACTCTGAATAAACCATTTCGAAATATATTTGGTTTAAGTACTTTTAAAATTAGACTATTAAATCCTGAATTCGACTATAAATATTTTGAGTGCTGAGAAAACATCACTTTACGAAATGGATACCAGCTGTCATAAAATGTTGTTTAAAAATCTAAAATTATACAAATAAACTAAAAACATGTCTATCTATGACGTATACAAACTTGGAATCGATAAGTTGACCCGTTTCAGAGATATGATTTTTTTAAGTCCGTACTTGCTAGAAAAACGGCAAAAATCTTTTACTTTTTATATTCTACCCGCAATTAAAATTAGTTACACTCAAAATTTAAAATATATTTTATACCAAAACACGAAGAATAAGACAAGGAACATTTGTATGTAACCGCCGTTATTGTAGCTCAATCGGTTAATCTTTGGTGGCAAATCAAACTCGAGTATCCATTATTTTGAATCCGACAGTATTCGGGGGAGAAAACTGGAAAACTCAGACCAGAAGCTCGCGGACGTCGCTTGCGGTGTGAATTGGCCTATTGGCCACGTGTTACGTAACGTTACCGGACGTTTTGTGACAGATCTCGGTGTGAAAAGGCCTTTTAGTCTAGCGTAGAGCTTTAAAATGGTGTATAACTTGACATACCTATGTTTATATTTTGAAATTCCGAGATTCGAACTAGAGACCCTCTGTTTTTGGAAAACCCTGCATTTGTAACACATAAAAACTATTGTTACGTTATTCCTTGCCGTCAATTTAGTGGGAAATAATTCTATTTCACCCTTGTAAGTCAACTGGTTCGTCTGCCTGTTTGAGATACCTTACGTGAGACACTCTGTATATGTTTATAAATAAGCAAGATATTAAATATTACTTACTCTCCATAAGAATAACATTGAAAAAATTACTGTGTTTAGCACTTTTAATATTTCGGTAACCAATTGATGGGTGATTTTTTCCTTTTGCAATTGCTTAGCTCATCGTCAAATGATATTTGTGGATGAACTAGTAAGCTATTAGTATTACAGACCTCTATTTTACATTTACAATTAACCTGTTCGGCCATAGTGTAATCTGGCCGAGGGTCCGGTCCCGAGAAGGCGGGACTAGTGAGAGTCTACTCAATGGAGCACTAGATATAAAGACCGTGCTGCTCCCCCACCACTTCAGGCGTCGCGTCACAACTTTGGGCGGGCTCGAAGCGCGGGGAACTGCTTCCGCGGCATTGGGATGCGACTGTTTTGTTTACTGCTACTACACCTTTTTGTTGTGCTCATCACGTTATACGCCATTAAAAACAAATATAAGCTCTTCATTTACCAAGCAAGGAGATATTTTGTATTAGATAACTAAAAACCACAAATAACATATAGACCCACTGAAGTTATGATTAAATTCATCCTTAAATTTAAGTTCATAATGTAAGTTTAAAAAATTGGCTAATATGCTTTAAAAAATCCCCTAATGTTGGTGGGCTTCTACTACCAAATTTAATTACATTTAATAACTTTATATAATCGTTAAAATCACATCGGGAACGAACTGCAGTTGTATAAAACACCTGCAAAATATTTGAAATAAGGATGAGTTTCTGATGTCTTTAGTATAGTAATAAAATGTTCTTACCTACAACTAGATCTCTTGTTGAGTCGTATTCGAGGCATTGTTTAATACTCATTTCATCTACTAAGACAACACACTTTTTCTATGTCTGTCATGCATTCCACTTTCAATTTTAGAAAATGCATAATGCCACTGCAGGCCCCTGGCCTCAAATCAACACGTCGAAGCCAACGGGCTAGTGAGGTAGGGCTCGGTAACGCAAACCCGTCATTCCTCATTTGATCATACATTGCAGGGGATTTATACCTTATCTTTAAGGCTTGTTGCCTTTCTTTTTCTGACCACTGGAGTTTAACTTTTCCAGCATGTTTAATTTGCATTTCAAACAAATCAGTTACTGTTTGTGGCAGATAAGCTTTCATTCCATCGATCAACTGGTCTTTTCTTAAGGGTTTTGGGGCTTTTCGGGACTTTCGCTTAACTAATTGAAGATATTTTCTCTTTAATTTAATTGTTGACTGAAGTTGCTGTAAAAGCTTCTTTTTTTGCGGTGTCAGCACTTTATATGGCGTACTTTTACGCCCTTGTACACTTTTTAACTTCTTATACAATGGCGTGCAGATTGATTTGGGACTTTGACTGTCGTTTAACGGAGTACAAGTTTTAAATAATGACCTCCGAGCAATAGGTGTTTCATCAGCTATTTGTTGACCAAAGTTTTCTCTTATAACCATCATCTGAGGTGGGGTTGACAGTTCTGAGGATGAAACAGTTGGTGTTGGCTGCGTTTGTGGAACTACCATAGGCGTGTTCATTTGCTGCGGTATTTCCTCATGAGATTCAACAACAGCAACGGGCACATGGGTATCAAGTTCTTCTTGGGCTAACAACTTAGGCACTGCTTGTTTATTTAGTTTTGTTTTCATATCACTTGTGAAGCAATCACGAGTAAAATGTTGTTCACACACACAGTGGCGGATTTAGGGGGGGGCTATAGGGGCTGTAGCCCAGGGCGGCAAGTTTTTAGGGGCGGCAAATTTACAGAAAATTAATAAGTTGTTTAGAAAAGAAATGTTGAAACGGGGAACATTTTGACAAAAACTGATTACAATGACGGTGTGCCGCCCTTTTAAAGGTAAAGGTACTTAATTAGACTAAAACTACTGAGACTAATGTATGTAATGGAATGTAACCCTTACACTGCAGTTCCTCAAAGCAGTCATAATTCATTTGTCATTCATCCGTACTAGCGACAACACGATTACGCTACAGAGAAAGGGCGGCAAGCCACGAACTACATCAGGCATTGCGCCACTATGACTACGTCCAACCATAGATTAAACATACTCCTTGTGGTATTCTTAATCTATGGTCCAACTCACGGACTTCCAAGTTTACCTATACATTCGCATAGCATTACAATTATTTGTAACACAATATCAATAATGACCAAGGCACACGGATGAGAAATATTGCAACAATCGAATTTGAGATGACAATAACAAAATTTAGACTACAATGATATTGTCGTTTCATTTTCAAACTCAAGGTGACAAAGAAAGTTATTTCAGCCGTCTTCAGTGTTGCCACCAGGTAGATGAAATTTTACCCTAAACGTGTGGTGAAATTACCCTAAATTACCCTAAACCTTTTGTAAATTACCCTAAGAGTTGATTTTCTTCTATAAACGCTTAAAATACACTCGAGATTGGTTTTAAAACATGATTAAGGCATACAAAGTAAGGTAGCATAGCATTTATTACTCGTCTTTGGTACTATATTACACATAAAACGAAATATGTATTAAAAAATTCAAATAAATAATCTGTTGTAATATTTTTATTCAGTGCTTTTTATACTTAATGTGCTGGTATCACTGATAATAGAAACTTGCTGATAAATGTCATTAACAGTTGTCGGGACTGGGAGTACTTAGTACTTTGTTGTTTTATAAACTTATTTCAATTGTACAAATGTGTTAATGTTATTTTTTTATAGTAAGGTTTGTCATCTTATTACTATTTGATTAGATCGATAGGTTGCATTGCAATACAACACCACATCACACAAATTTAAACATGTTATGCCTTGTTGTAATGTTTGTATGTGCGCTAACCTGATTCACCCATGGGCTCACTATGGGGATTTCACAGGCATAAAAATGCCTTCTTGAATGTTGTTATTTAGCTCCTTCATACAAATGTGTGTCAAAATAGAGACAATCTTCAGTCAAAATAATTCCTACAACAGCGCTGTAAATCTAACAACCTATATTTAACCTAATCAACCCGATATATTTTTACTGTTTAGGGTATTCTATATTATTATATTATGTCCAATTTTGGACACATAACATAATGTGCCTCAATTTTATCTGTTCGAAAATTAAACTTTGTGTCCTTTGTGATTACAAGCATCTCTAGTCTAATACTCAATAGGATATACGATGTACATGCAAGTTATATATCTTTTATAGTACTTTTAATTTACCCAGCACTTTATGTAAATGTTTTAATTCCTGAAAAAACATTTTACATTGCCAAAACATCTAAATTTAAATTATAAGGGTCTCTAGATTTTACCCTAAAATTACCCTAAAAACTCCATTACCCTAAAATTACCCTAAGACCAGTAAAATTACCCTAAAAAGAGTAATTACTCTAAAAGTGGCAACACTGGCCGTCTTATACTTACCATCAAAGGCTACCACACATAATCGTTCATTCTGGAGGATATTTTTTTAAACAAAACATCTGACCAAAGACAAATAAAGAATAACATAATTTGTAAGGAAAGAATTTGATTGGTTGTTGCCATGGGAGCATAGTTGACAGAGGGTCAAAATGGTGGTCAGCATGTAGGCTGCAGTGTTTTACTCCAGGCGAGACCTCTATACATATATATTTTTTGGGTGGGACGGTGTCAAAATCTCCCATTTCATTAATTGAAAAACCGTGATAATTGAAGTCTTTAAATTAATATCATGCCGCATTTTGGGCAAATCATGATGGTAAACTTAACTTTATAATCTTAAGACATATTTTATACGTAATTTTATTGTTTATCTCAAAGCAAAGTTATGATTTGAGTTAAATTAAAACACCCTTTTATTATAGCTTTGGAAATAGTGTTGAAAACAAGCCGCCTTGTGCGTCGAATGACACCGTCCCACCAACAAGTTGACACCTCAACAGGACAAAATATGTACCAAATATGACGGCACGCTTTATGAAGGTTATTTGTCAGAGAGTAGTGACTCCTGTAGTATTATATTTTAATTCATTAGATCTATAACATCATGGAGGTGAAACTAGAAGGAGTGTTTGAAAATGTGTAGAGTTTTATGAAGATTTTATCAATTAATTTTATATTTTGATCGTCTAAAACATATAAACAATTCTTTGTATAAAAGTATAAATTAAAAAATGACTGAAAAACTGTATTGAAAAGCGCTAATTCAGGATTAAAATACTGTAGTCCGAATTTTGAGGCTAATGGTCCGAACGCTACAGTGTCATCATATTTTATTTATAGGTTATTTATTATAATTGTCAGTAGTCAATGCGTTGGTGTAAAAATTAATGTTTTTATTAAGTATAAGAAGGGATTTTTAGGCCTTTGTTGAAGGATTTGTTGTTATTAAAAGTAGCACTAGCACTGCTTTACTGCTTTTAACACCAACATTTGTCTCTAGGGCTGATTGTCATTGGAGTATGTTATATTGAATATTAAACTGTGTTAATGTGAATAATGTCAATTATACATTATTTTACTGGATTTTTCAACTAGGAAATAAAAGAAATTTTTTAAACTTATTCATTCAGATAATTCGTAACTTCTTTAGATACTATCACAAAATAACCAAACAAGATATATATATAATATGTGGGTAAACCTGGGCGGCGAAAAGGACAAAGATTATATAGCGGGGGGGGAGGGCGGCAAATTTCCTAATAGCCCTTAGGCGGCAATTGCTTAAATCCGCCACTGCACACACAACCCTTCCTTTCAACGTTCCAGGTGGCTTCCTTTCAACGTTGCAGGTGGCAATGAATTAATGGCTTCGTTAGCACAATTTAACACCCACTGGTTACAAGTATCCGGTCGACTTACAGGAAACTGGAAGAAATGAAAATTCGGATACTGCCTTTTAGTTCTGGAACAACCAGCAAAGCAACATTTGTTAGGCCTACTTCTCTTGGTTTCTCTATTTTCGTTTGTAGGTTCCATAGCGCAAACACGACCTATAAAAGAATTGTCTAGTTCATTGGGATTGATATGGGGAAAACCAAAAATAATTTTATCAATTGCTATCTAAAGAATGTTGGTATCCCTTTTCGAAGATTCTTTATAGATGATGACCATCTTATTAAAAAAGGCATTTTTTAACGGGCTACCAGCAAAACTATTAGGTTTAAAATCATATTTGATGTGTTTTAAAAGCCCTTGGCGTCTAGATGTGCCTTTTGGGTGGTTGGAAGACGTCCACCTTCAGGGCTCTGCCCCCTGGGCGTACAAAGTTACAATTTTAATCTTATGGAAGAATAGCAGTAAATGTAATTTAAAATTTAACATTTAACAGCAGCTGATAATCCTAATAAACAGTGCAGAATCAATATCAACTGTTTTAAGCCAACTTATGGAAAAATTGCATCTGTAAACTTTTAAAAAGGTATAGGAGCTGGATATTCCCAAAAAGGAAAAAATATTTTCTCTGGAGCTTCTTGATTTGCTGGTAATAATAATAATCTTTGTTTGCCTCATAATAATAAATATTGCATTTGCAATACAAATTAATTTTAAAATAATCTAGAGTTCAAAGATACTATATTTATATGTTAGGTTGCATACTTCTTTGCTATAAAACACTTAAAAATCAGCATACAAAAAGTCTCTAACACTGTTTTTAACTCCATGTAGTAATAATAATTTAATTGTTTTCCAAAAAAGTTAAAAGTTTCTTTCTCTAAATAGTTTGGTGATTATACAATATTAAATTTGTGCAAGGCAGTTGTTGTTGCGGTTGGTGTATTTTAAAATACACAAAACCTGCCTAACAAAATATAACAATGTTCAACTAACTTTTTTAGTCATTGTTAGTAACCAAATAAACTGAATATGCCCTAATTTTATTGTACTGGTTTAAAAAATAGTACTTAAAATATTTCGATCCTTAACCTTTTTAATAGAAAGTAAACTTACCGTAAATACCTGCAGAGATGAAGACACAGTACAATTAGTGTATTACACTACAACCAAAAGAACAAAAAACGAGCGTTTCAGTTAGCTTATGTCACTGAGAAAGGAGCAGAAGCCAGGCGGGGTCTATGAAGGATCCGTCTGCTCCGGCACGGCAGTAGCAAGGCAGGGTTGGTAGTGCAGGGGAGGAGCGGTGGTGATTCGCGGGCCAGCCACACGCGGCGCTACCGGACTGAAGGACGCAGCGCTATGAATGAGTTGTACACCGCTTCGCGCCGCTAGAGCCGCGCCACTTGTGCCGTCTTCAAATACACGAATCCGATAACTCGTCTCCTCACGTAGTGTGTATAGTCAATGATGCGGGGTTATGTTATCAGTATAACATAACAGAAAAACGAACGGACAACGAAATTAAAGAGAACAGATAAATTAGTAAATTCTGGGGAAAAGAATGAATGGAGCGATAAAATGGAGATAAATAGAGATATCGCCAGTCCAGGCGCCGGGCCAGGGTGGCAGGGGGAAGGTCGGTCACAAGCCACTCATTTAGGGCTTTAAAACAGTGCCTTCAATCTCGTATAAAAACTAGCAATACGGCGCGTACTGCCGTTAACATAAACTGAAATGGAAGGCGCTGTCCGTCGTAACGTGAGCCGTTGAACGAATCGCACGTTCAACCCCTAATTGTGACTAAAGGAGCTGTCGTTTAGATTTATATACTGCTCTTTTGGATTCTTAAATTGTATGAATAAGTGATTTATATATATATATATATGTTTTATCTTTATTTTACATCATACATCCGTCATTTTCAGACAACAATAACAATTTAAGAACAATACCTAAGAAAATTCAAATAAATTCTGATAAATGACGCATTTTATTAAATTGAAGACAATATCAATGTCAAATGTTATAATGTTATAATGTTAATGTTATGTTATAATTAACTTCGAGATTTTATAATTTAAATATATTTCTACATTTGTCTAATATTAGCACTATTTTAGATAAGTGCTTATTGTACGGAGATGCTGTTTTGTATAGTGATTTGAATTTGTATTATTATAACAAACTGCTAGAGTGGCATTGACTGCCTTCTCTTAAATTCCATTTAGAGTGTGTTGTTTACTATTTATTGGTTATACCGTGAAAAGTAATCCTAGATCCTAGAACCTTCTATTCCATATGTTTAACATTTATTTTTCCTACAACCGCGTCCAAAGTGCTTCTTTACGATATAAAAACACATAGTAAAACAGCTGTTTTCTGTTTCCGGTCGCTGAAGTAGTAAAAACAGCTGATTGATTGTTCTTTTGGACCAAAGTTCATACATAGCTCGTAAAGGTTTGCACAGTCGATTTATTTAAGGTTTTCTAGTTAACCGGAAGAGACTTCGTTAAACAGCTGTAAGGTCACGTGATAACCAATCCAATCTGCAGTGTTGCTGGAAACACGATATTTATCGTGCGAGTACCATATTTTCCTCCTCATTGTAATTAAAATACACATTGTTTAACTAATTACATAATTGTATCAGCTGTTATTTTATGAAACTAATTATTGTTTTGATTTATTTGTTTTATTAAATTAATCTATCATGGGTTTAAACTTTTTTCTGCATGCCCAGTGCGGGAAATTTAAAAATAATAATTTAAAAATAGCTGTGCCATTATTACTACCTGTAAGGTTGGCAACACTTACACTATGTTGTCCATTTATGCATCAGCTGGACGCCCTCGTAAGACACCTTTACTGCAAACTTTACTCTTATGCAAATGATCATACCCGTGCTGAAAGCTCTACGAACCTTGGTTTTGGACTAAGTTGACTGACTCGGTGTTTATAACCTCAATCTCTTTAATTCAGCCAAAATGGATGGAGGTGAATTTGAGTATGTTCGTGGTACCGGTATCCAAAATTATAGTTTTAGGAAAAGTTGTGTATGTAAATCGAGTGTTAAGCAGGGCCCTATAACGTTGTAGGGGTAAAGCACTGGTAGCGCGGTACTTCGAGCCGGCTGTCAGCGTGGTGACGTAGCGGGTCACGAGACAGGGGGGTCCGCTCACAGGCGAAATGAGTAGGGGGCAAAGACCGATTCAAAACCAGCAAAGGCGTGCGAGGAGGAATGAGGAATCACCCCCCCCCCCGGTGACGTCAGCCCCCCCCCCGGTGACGTCAGCCCCCCCCCGTGACGTCAGCCCCCCCTACCTTCCCCATAGCCAACCTCGGCCCCCGACCTTCCCCATAGCCAAGCTCGGCCCCCTACCTTCCCCTTAGCCAAGCTCGGCCCCCTCGGTCACGTCACCGAGGCTTTGCCTATTAGTTTTATTATAAGTTTTGTTTTGTTTTGTTTTTTTTTTTTTTTGGTTTTTCTTTTTTTGTTTTTTTTATTTTATTTTTGATTCTATTTAATATTTTATAAAAAGTGTAAAAATGAATAGGGATAAGGATAGGGTTAGTCGTTTATTATTACATCCAACCGTCGTCGTCATCGTCGTCGATTAGCTCGACGTCGGAGCTGGAGTCGTTGGCGGCAGCGGCCTCCTCAGCTTCTTGACGCCGCCGCTGCGCGTCCTCATCCAGCTCCCGCAGGAGGCGTTCGCGGGCCTCTTCCATTTCCCGCCTTCTAGCCTCCCGCTGCTGGCGGTCCCATAGCAGCTGCCACTCCTCTTCCTGAAGCCAATTTTGGTTTTCGTGGACGTGAGGGAGGACAGCGCCTGTAAGGGAGAAGCCAGTGATTAGTAATACTGCTTAGTGCGTGAACTATCAAGACCCTAACCCGTCCCCAACCCGTACCTACGATACTTACATACGGGACGCTCGACGACCCGCTCTGACGTCTGGGTGGATGTGTTGACGGTTTCTTTTATGTCGGTCTGGGTCGAGGTGGAGGTGGAGTCGGAGGTGGACGGAGGCGGAGGCAAGATTATGGCTGGTTGTGGAGCGGACGAGGAACATGGTTTTGAGAGGGTGTCGAGGGTGGAGGATGTGGTAGACGTATGAGTAAAAAGATGAACCCTTAATTTATCCCGTCTGCGGAAAGCCCTTCCGCAGACGGGACATTGGATGAGTTCACCTCCCTCCTCATGCGTGGACCGGAGGTGGCGGGTGAGGTGGTCTTTGCGGACGAAGGTGGCGGAGCAGCGAGGGCATGGGAACATGGTGTTGGTGGTTTGGCGGTCAGGGAAGGAATGATGGTCCGACCCAGAGGTATAAACAACAGTAGGTGAAAGCGGTAGACTCCAGAGTAGTCAACAACGTAGAACGTTCCTCAGAGGTGTAAACAACAGGTGAAAGCGGCGATATTTAGACTCCAGAGTAGTCAACAACCCCCGGGGTGAAAGCGGTAATCCGTGGAATCGTAGAACGTTCTCCGTCTCGGAAAGTTCCAACGAGTGGGTCCCTAAAGCGAAGTGATTGGTACAGCCAAGTACGGCCCCCGACCTTCCTCACGACCAAGCTCGACCCCCTACCTTCCTCATGTCCAAGCCCCCCCCCCGACGTCAGCCCCCCCCCCAACGTCAGGCCCCCCCCCTGACGTCAGCCCCCCCCCCGGCTCCGCGGAGTCACGTGTCGAGGCGCGTGCTAAGGGCTACGTGACTGCCCGGGGCTGTTTTCTCATCAGCGGTTCCGGGAACAGTTTACTGCTTACATTCCACTGCGAAGCTCCTATGGGTGAAAGCGGTGTTCGAGTCAGTCTTGATCAGAGCCGCTTTCATAATGGACGTTCTTACTGTAGAAATTTTTATCAACGTTCCCAACATCAGCCGCTACCTCTTGCTCGGACCGGAGTACCTCACCCCTACAAGGACTCGGGTTGAGGAGGTGATGAGGAGAGGCGGTCACGTCTTCCTCAGGCCGGGGCGGTGGAGTCCGGCCAGTCCCGTGATGTCCTCTCGTCGTTACGACCCGGGAGACCCAGCGCAGTGGAACGAGGTTCTGCAAGTGTTGCAGTTAACCTTGAACCAAGGCAGCATGGCGGTGTTGGACGTCCAGGAAAATTATAGAAGGCCTGGACAGTAATCGGTTAAACCCTAAACTGGTTACTTTTACCCCAACCTAAGACCCTCTGTCCTACCCCAACCCAAGACCCTCTGTCCTATCCCAACCCATAATCCTATTCCCATCCCACCCTAATAAAATTAGCAACGGTGGAGTGAGGACCCACCGGAACATCATACAGGTGAGGAGCGTCACGTTTCTGGAAGCTTCTAGAAGGTTCGCTGGAGCGCACGACTCGGCTATAAAGAAGCTTCTAGAAGGTTCGCTGGAGCCGGGAGCGATTGGCGGCGCGTGTCGGGGACGGCCCTGAAGGAGTTGCCCAGGAAGGAGTTGCTAAGTTGTTTGCTGACGCTCAAGGTTGCACCCTCGAATTACTCAGCGGTTTGCTGATGTCCGAGGGGTCTCGTGACGCGCCCTCTTTGGCGACCTTCACTGCCGCTTGGCGGGGGCTCAGCCAGTGACACGCGCCGCTGGTATATAAACCTGAGGTACAGCCCCGCTGCCTCAGTTTTGCTAATTTTTTTTAAATTTAGTAAGGAGAAAGGAGAAATGAAAACACAAGCTTTATCATTATGAGGCATGTATTGTACAGTAATAAGGTTACATACACATACTACGAAAACCTTACAAATTAGTTTTAAGCGAATATGGAGTGGAAGAGTCTGCGGACCAGAGCGTCGTTGGCGGCGGGAGCGGCAGGGTCGAAGAGCTGGACGTACTCGCTGAGTGACGTGCGGAGAACAGCCCGGCAGTACAGGTAAGTGAGGCAGTAGTAGCCGCAAACAGAAGTATCGTAGCCCTGGAGCCGATACCTGTTGTAGACATAGTGGCGGTGATGAGGATTGCGCCTCAGGAACATTTGAAAGTCGGCCTGGTATGGCGGCCTTCCGTAGCTGTCCAGGTACTCGAGTCTGTCCTCTTCCGAGCAGTAAAACGCCACCCAGTGTTCGCCTCCCTCGGTGTGTGCTACCGTGTTGGACACGATGGCGGTGAGAGGCTTGACCGGCACGTCCGGTAGTTGGTCAGAGGCGTAGACCGCAACGTTCCTCAGTCCGGGGATCTTCGCCAGGCATTCTCTGATCTGGACGGTATTCATCGTGGGCGGAAGCAGCACAGGCAGCTCGAGGTGGACGAGTCCAGTGTGTCGTTAGCCACGAGCCAGTCCCGCAATACTATGCAGTTATGAAGGGCGCAACGGTTGTGGGAGCTCTTATGGTGGCGACAGCGCAGGGTCCGGTAGGTGGGCGGACCGTTGAGCGACCCACAGCCCAGATCCTCCATGTCCTGAGCGGTGGTGGCGGCGGGCTCGGTTATGAGGTGGCGTTGTACAAAGTCCCTCTTCTGCGATCCTTTGACGTAGACCAGGGGACGGTGGATGAGGCAGGAGCGCAGCTTGTCCAGCAGGGCGACGTACGCGATGTCCCCCTGGTCCCACTCCAAGCCGTGGCAGTGGCGAGTGACCCAGACGCTCTCGCGCTGTTTCTCGGAAGTCAGGAGGTCCTTACTGAAGGGCGGGTGGGCGATGTGATGTAGGAGCAGCGTGCCGGTAGTCACGTCCACCACGCAAACCTCTTTCAGTAGAAAGTCATTATCACTGTCTTTAAAACACTGCATATCCATCACCACGCTTCCGTGATGACAGCGCGCTGGCGGCGGCTCGTTGTAGATCGGTGGCGGCACGTCCATCCCATACGGCTGACTGAACTCGACTGAGCGCTGGCGGGAGCGCGCCTAGCGGGTTAACCTTGGGTGCGCGCGCCGCCATCACCTAACGGTCCGCGCACGGTGACCTTGAGCGCGCGGCAACTCGTTTACCCGCCAAAACCTAACGGTCCGCGCGCGGTGACCTTGAGCGCGCGACAACTCGTTTACCCGCCAAAGTCGACTGTGACGTTGCGATGACGGTCCACCTCCACGACGTTGTCCAACTCGGCGTACACTATGCAGTTGAACGCCTCCGCCAAGGCTTCGGAGAACCCAATCTCTATGCGCAGGTTACCGTTGCGCACCAGGTTCCAGTGGCTGGATTGAGAGGCCGCCATATCGGGTGTCAGATCAAACGTCATCAGGCAGTATCCGTAGGGGTATTCGTTGCGACTGACTTCGTTACCACAGTCTGAGAAATTGATGCCGGTGCCAGTGTACAGCGTGTGGTAGGCGAGCACGCACAACTCCTGACCGAACGTGTAATCCGGTTGAAGCGGCTTACATGGCACTTGCTCACCATCTATGTACAGCGCGAAGAAGTTCACGTGGCTGTGGGTGAAGTTGAACGGGTTCTTCTTGTAGTCCCCGTTGAACGCCTGATTGCTGACCAGGCCAACTATAACGCGTTTCGGCAGTTGTCCCAGAAACACACTGTCCAGAGTCTTGCTGCTGATACCGGAGGGTAGCGTGAAGGATTTGACTTCCACGCGCGTAATGGGATATTTGGCTGTACCCGACTCCAGCGTCCTGCTGTGAGCCAACAGCACGCTCGGGTTGATCTTACAGCGGCGCATGAACAGGTTGACTTCGGCGATGTCCACTTTGTAGTCTGTCACGGTTTTGGACATGATGGAGAATGAGTTCTTTGACCTGATCAGGCGAAAGCGCATCTCCACGCCGTTTAACATGAACTTCTCCTGGTTGCACAGGTCGACGTGCAGATGTCCGACCATGTCCGCGTACCGGCTGCCCTTGACAAACTCCCTCCGGTTCTTGAGCCCGGCATTATCCTCCTCAGTATTGTGCATGTACCCAGCATAGTCCTCGTAGAACAACTCCGCGGTGAGGTGCGATGTCTTGGCATCACCGCCATAGGACAACAGGTTCTCCAGGTAGGCGCGATAGGCGTACGTGTTGTTCTGAGGAGACACCAGTTTGTTGTTCAGGTACAGGTCCACTTGACTGAACAGCGAGTGCAGCCAGTTGTTAATCGGACCCACCTCTTTTATCGCTTGATCACCCGTTACAGCGCCTCCGTTAGCCGTTCTAATGGTAGCCTTCACATGCAGTAGCGTCTGTGACAGATCCGTGTACTCGTCCCCGTGACCCGGAACTATGAACTCCACGGGCGAGTCGTCTGTCAGGGAGGAGATGGGCTTGTACTGCACCCATTTACCGCTCTCTATACTGGTCTGCGTGGGCGGTAGCGAGAACAGGTCCAACTCGGTCTTGACACACTCGCACGACTTCTGATGTAGAAACGCCATTATCCAAAAATGTCCTTCACGGTACTCTCACTCTTCTTGCTTCTCCTCTTCTTAGCGACACGTTTTGCGGGCTTCCTCTTGGGCGCAGCGCTCTTCTTCCTCGCTCCGAGGAGTTTCGCCAGAGACTGAGGAGTAACCTGCTGTACACGCCTCCTCTTATAGGCGCCACCACCGCTCAGCACGCGATCCAGTTTTTCATCGGCCTTACGTTTCAGCGACCCGGTAAACTCTCTGAGCCGGGTGTTGGCCGCGACTCGGGGGTCGGCTGTGCCCGCTGCCACGTCGCCCAAGAAGCCCACACCGGACCTCAGCGCCTCCTTGCCCAGCGTCGATGCGCCGGATCTGATCAAAGGGACCACTGTACGCATCAGCCCGCCTAGGAAACTGCCGATGCCGTGTCCGCGTTGGAAAGCGGCTCCTCTGAATACGGAGGATACGCCATGGCCCGCCTGCTGGTGGCGGTAATACGCCAGATAGGGATCGCTCGGATTCATTGCCGCTGCCTCTCTTTCCTGAAATGAAGCTTCATGCACGTAGTCCCGAAGTGGAATGGCAAGTGTCGCCCTTGGTTGTCCCTTAAATCGATTTCCACGCTCTCGAATGAGGTTTTAATCACCGGCACGTAGTGCGGGTCTATTATATACACTGTCGTGTTGGCACCGTACGTGTAATTCCTGATGTCGATGTTGAGGATCTTCAGTAGTGGCGCCACAGCGTCGCCCACCAGTTGGGGTTCCACCAGGTCGCAATACACGTACATGTGTGATGGCAGACCGGCGAAGAGGTTAGCCGGCCTCACGGACCTGTGACGCTTGACGATATCCGTATCCACCTCGTAGCCAAACTGTAGCGCCAAACTGGGGCTCAGTTTGAGGCTCTGAACGGCTGAAGACGTCGACATCAATTCCACCCTGGAGGACCTCTCGTCATACGAGAAGGTGCACAGGTTACTCTTCATTTGAGGGTGGTTGTTGATTGCGTGCACGAGTTCCTCGGTACTACTGTAATTGCCTGGCTCCACTTTGATTAACAACTTGTCCACCACGGCCAACCCGCCTTTCGAGTCCCTCATTCCCAGCACTAGTTTGATGTAGGTTCCCTCACCGACGGTCAGAAAAGAGAAGGGGTAGTGCGCCTCCGCCAGAGCGACCTCCCACTCGCCGTCTGACAGATCAACGGTCGAGGGTAGATGGGTCGTGTAGTTTGTCACCATGTTGTTGGGATAGTACTTCATTGAACTGTTACTGGGCAACGTCAGGTAAAACTGGTCGTGCCTCGTCATCGCAGCTGTTGCACGTCCGCTGCGGGTACCCACGAGTTGAAATCCTCTCCGTAACCGGCCCACTTGACTAGGTAGCGCTTACTGGAGCCTCGCCCCTCGGTGTCCAGTATTTTATTTATTTGATACAGGTGGTCCGGAGCGATCGTCACCTTTTGCATCTCGTGCTCGTAGAAGCGCCCTTCCAGCGGCGTCCCGTTCAGGTCGCGCAACACGTACAATGGCAGAGGATGCGACCCGTATACGTGGTCCACCACGAACAGCTCCTTACTCCAATTGGTCTCGTAACCTTTGGCGAACGTACCCTTCTCCTTGGCTATGCGCACCGTGTCGCCCGGCTCGAACTTGGGCTTGTGTCGCCGGATCGCCTTTCCATACATGTGACGCCACACCTTGTACACCGTTTGACCATCGCCGCTGTCCGCGTCCACGGGTCGTAGGCCACCACCCAGGCTCCTGTGCGGACTGCGGTTGTAGGCGTCCACAAGCCTGTCCAACACGTCCACGTAGCGATACGTGTTTTTGTATGTCAGGTAGCGCCACATGCGGGTCTTGAGCGTGCGGTTGACTCGCTCCACCACCGCCGCCTTCACGTCGGGGTTCTGCGTGGTGAAGTAGTTGACACCGTGACTCTTGAACACTCTCTTGGTCGCGGCCCCGGTGAACTCCGTCCCCTTGTCGGTCTGTAGGCAGCGAGGAGTCGCCTCAGCGAATATCCTCTCGAACGCTGCAGCCACCTCAGGCCCGCTTTTCCTCTTCAGTGGTACCGCGAACAGCCGCTTACTGAATACGTCTATCACAGTCAGCAGGTAGTTGACTCCGTCGTTGTACCGGCTCAGGCCGCGCATGTCGTTCAGGTCCGCCTGCCACAGCTCCCGGGGCCCGAACACGGCGTAGCGGTTGCGGGGAAACCGCTTGCGCGCAGGCTTGTGCAGCGTGTAGGTGTCCTGGGCGCGCAGCCAGTCGGCTACCCGACGTTTCGGTAGGCGCGCGGCTCTGGCCAGGGCGGCCACCCCGCCGAGGGAACCGGGCTGGCTCGGGTCGTAGTACAACTTCTCCATTACGGTGTGAACAGCTCCCAGTTGTCCAATGACGATTCCCGGTCGGGTTCCTCGGTTATTATCCTTCTCCTGGCCGCTGGGGGCCGCGGTCTCAAGCGGTCCAGTATCGGCGTCAACCTCGGTGAGAGGGGTGTCGACGAGGCTGTCGTCGTGTCTCCCCAGGGGCTCGATGCCGAGTCCAGTCCCACGCCTAAGTAACGCAACGCCGTGGGATTGCTCACGTATTCTTTGGGCACGTTCATGTCCTTCAAGGCGGCCATCACTTGATGCCAGCCGGTAGGCAATCGGTCCGCCCTTCGCGCTCTCACTATGCTGTGCGCGATGTCCACTATATTGGAATCGGGGATCTTCACCTTGTCCACGTACACCGCCCCACTGGCGTCCCAGGCGATGGGGCTGCCTTGCCGGGTCATGAATCGCAACAAGTTGCGCGCCACCGACCTGTAGATTTTTGAGAACGATTCCACAATGTCCTCCTCCGCCGAGGCGCTAGACTCGTGCTTCATCTGACTCGGACCTCCCGCCGCTTCCTCCTCCTCCCTCTGCTCACCCTCGATGATTGACAGACCTATGGGTTGACGTTTAGCCGCGGAAAAGTGCAGGAACCGCTGTAACACCTGCTGATATTGTTTCCATTTCTCCGTATCGTCCAGCCGCTTGTCGCTCAATATGCGATGCATCTCAGCGTCCAGGCTGGCTGGCTTATTGGCGCTACCTGCTCCTCCTCTTGGTCCTGGTCCCGGCCCTGGTCCCGGTCCTTCTCGCAATCTCTCGATGAGCTCCTGCGGTACAACCACCATTTTCCTAGCGTACTCCATGTCCGATTAGCTTCTGCGCTAGAACGGGCAAAACAGCGTTCAACAGTAGAGGTAGAAGGATCCCTCCGCCCCGTTGAACGAGGTAGTGTCGCTTCTTGGCCCAGCCCTCGCCGCGTTTCACCAGCCGTCTGAGCGCCTGTTTGTGTTTGCTCAATTTGCGTTTGAGACAGGGGGAAAGCGGTACGTTTCCGCGTAGCACGTTATACGCGCACTCGCACAATGACTTGATGCGACTCTTGTCGCACACTTTTAACAGGGCCTTGCGTTCTTTGGGCGTAGCGTGTATTAGGGCCCTCAGCAGCGCCGCGTCCTTCTTCACACGGTGTGACATGATGACTGACGCTGGCGCGCGCTCGGCCTATTTATCACTTCTTCTTGGGCAGGTACACGTAGTTCACCGGATCGTCTGGGAAAATGGTTGAACGTACGCGCATCTCTTCAGGCGTGGACTGTTTCAAGTCTATGAGCAGGTAGGCGTGCGGATCACGCGTGGCGTCCGCGTAAGCCTCCTCCACGAATTTGGGGTTTTCCGGGTATACTTGGCGAGCCAAGTGTTTGATCTGAGCGCGATCCCTGGGATTCTTGAAGCACACTATGTAGTGAGCGTTCAGCGATATGTCGCGCTGGCCCCTGCCCTGGTGAAACAGGTTTTGCGTGATGAAGAACACGCTCATGTTGCGGTGGTGCGAGCCCTTGGTGAACAGGTCCGCCACGCCGGAGCCAGCCTCACGCATCATGTCATCGACGATAACCAAGGCGGGCTCGCTACCGTCATAGTCGTCCAGGTCTGGCAAGCCGGCTACGTAGCGCACGGCAGAGTCCGCACGGCTCTTGCCACCGCCACCACCGCTGCCATAGTGCCAAGTGATGCGGGCGAACCGCGTATCGCACATGCGGTCGGCGTGCTCTATGAAGCGAGCCACGAAGTGCGACTTGCCGCTGCCTGAGGGCCCGGCCACGATGGCGGTGAACGGGTGTTTCCACCTCAAGTCCATGGCGTCTACTGACTGCCATGCACCGCCACCTCGGCTCTTGTAACTAAAGGTTCTGTTTCTTGCTTCTTTTTATTTATTTTTATTTTTTATATTGAAGGAAATAAGGGAATAGGAAATACCATTTATTTATACAAATTCCAGGAAAGGAAGTTTGCTGCCAGGAGGGCCGCTCCTCTTTACAAGGCTCGTCCTCGGCCCCACGCCAACGTTGTACTGGGAGATGGCGTTGTCGTCCAGGACCGTGAGGTACCGCCGGGGCATGTAAATCCGGATCGGGTCATCGCCGACGAGACCCTCCAAGGTGGCCATCACTGCCTCGCCGTACGGTGTGTCCACCCGCTCGAATGAGCGGATCGGGTACACCGCGTTGTCCCGCAGATCTGCGATGCGAGTGTAACCCGCGGCCTTGCAGCTGTTGAGGGCTGTCCTGAGGTCCATCTTCTGGTCCGTGTTGAGCATGGCGCAGCGGCTGGATGCAGAATGACTGGCTCTCGCCACCGAGTCACCTTTTATTGGCGGTGTCTACGTGCCGACTCGCGCGTATCAACAACATGATGACATAGTTAATCGCTCAATTTCAGGAAGGGTGATGTAATGGAAAGCTTTACTGCGTAAACAAGTGGATTGTTCTAGAAGCATCTCGGTTATTAACTGCTTAGTGGAAGTTTCCACGCTCAATTCCAGGAAGGATGACGTAATGGAAAGCTTTACTGCGTAAACAAGTGGATTGTTCTAGAAGCATCTCGGTTATTAACTGCTTAGTGGAATTTTCCACGCTCTCTCGTTTACTGGGTAGCGCGCTTGGAGTGTGCGCTCCTCTTGGTTTTCCCTGAGATGACGCAATCGGTCTTTCGCCAGGTGGGTAGAGGAGTAGCGGTCCTAGTGATCCCGTCGTATCTTGTCTCTCCCGTCTCGCTATTTGCCAACCATAGGTTTTGTAATCTGGATAGCAGGTCCTCTAGACATATGCAGATTTCATCGTTTCGCTCCTCGTCCAAGTACAAGCCGCAACTGAACGTGGGGCGACCTCCTTTGAACACATTCATCTTCAACAGTACATTACCGCTGTTGGTAGGATTCTTCACAGTGTACTGATATCCGCCAGCGGACCAGCACAGTGTCGGGGAATCGATAGGCACTTCCTTCCTCTTTACAGTCCACCCATCGAGCTTTTTCTTCTTTGACGCACATCCCTGCTGAACTGGCGGTTCGTTGGCGTTCTCATCGTTCATTGCGTTCAGCTCCTCTAGGAAGGAGCGGATCGTTTGGTCCACTTCGGCTGCACTGACTCCGTTTCCGTTCATGGTGACGTCTCGAACAACACTGAGGTCGCGCGCGCGGCTCTGCCTCGGTTTTATACCCAGGTTGCACGCTTCAGCGAACCTTCTAGAAGCTTCCAGAAACGTGAGAGGTGGTCCTTCGCTAACGGGGAGCACTCCAGTCAGGAGGCCTCATGCAACACACTTGTCGGAACCTTCTAGAACGGAGGAGTGTGGGAGTGATGAGGGGTCTGGAAGGCCGCTGATGAGTAAACAACCCCGGGCAGTCACGTAGGCCCTAGCACGCGCCTCGACACGTGACTCCACGGAGCCGCTCGCAGTTTGGCTTAGTCAAGCCGGCATACAACGTGTAACGAAGTCACATCAAATTCAGTCGGCAAACAGCCGAGATCCCATGAGGAAAACGCGTTTGAAAATTAATAGCGAGCCCGTTTAACGGTGGATTTTCAATATTCTTTAAGCGATGGTTTAATTAGGCCGCTGCTCAACATGTGGTGAAGTTTCATCAAAACCGGTCGGCAAACAGCCGAGATCCTATAAGGAAAACACGTTTAAAAATTAATAGCGGGCCCGTTTAACAGTGGATTTTCAATTTTCTTTAAGCGATGGTTTTCTTAGGTCACGGCCCGACATGTGGTGAGGTTTCGTCGAAATCGGTTGGTAAACAGCTGAGATCCCATAAGGAAAACGCGGTTTTAAATTAATAGCGGCCTTGTTTAATGGTGGATCTATGGGGTTCTTACGTCATTCGCTTCCTTGGGGATAGGCCTACACTCTGGAAAAAGTCCCGTGGGAATCGGTGGATAAATAGGCTAGTTATTAATTTTCGAAAGTTTTTTCCTCATGTTCAAGGTCATCACGAAAAGTGCCATTGGCGGCCGGGGGGGGGGCTGACGTCACGGGGGGGGGCTGACGTCACGGAGGGGGGGGGCTGACGTCACGGGGGGGGGCTGACGTCACGGGGGGGGCTGACGTCACGGGGGGGGCTGACGTCACCGGGGGGGCTGACGTCACCGGGGGGGGGGCTGACGTCACCGGGGGGGGGGGGGGGGTGATTCCTCATTCCTCCTCGCACGCCTTTGCTGGTTTTGAATCGGTCTTTGCCCCCTACCGAAATGTTACAGCCCTTCTTACCTGCCTACCTGGCCCTGGTGTTAAGTGTCTCCGCTAGGGACGTGGGTTTTTTCATTATTTTACGCCCAACAATATTCTAAGCAAATTATATTACTTTTTATGTAGATAGCTTAATTTGTAATATTTCAATATATACAAAAAACTGCCACTGCGAAAAACAAAAAGAAACTTCAACTAATTGTACATGTTTATCCTTGCGTCATGGGATGAAATGTTTTCAATAAATCATTTAATCAGCTTTAAAATTATGGTTCTAGTAACGATTTTAGCGAATTTCCCCTATAGGGAAGAAGCTATTACCGTAGGTCTCATGGTAAGACTTAAGCCCGAGACCATGATAACTTTTCATGTTGAGGTCCCCAGATGCCAAAAACACCATTCGTTCAAATTTTTATATATGTATATATATATATATATGTGTCCGTACGGACGATAACTCTCGTAAAAAAGGTACGATCTTAATGAAATTTGGTACAAATGTGTAAAGTACCATTTATTTGAACGAGTTCGAAAATCAGATGAATCGCACCATCCGAAGGGGGGTTTTGGGGGGTTTTGTACCCCAAAAATGTGTTTTTTGGGGTTTTTACATGTAATTTTAATTTAAATCAAATTTTAATTTATACCATTGAATTCAGCTTAATAAAACAAACAATTTGGTATTTTGATCATTGCTCTACGTCAATTGGTTACCGAGATATTGAAAGTGCTAAACACAGTACGTTGTCTAATGTTATTCTTATGGAAAAAAGAAAAATTGTATATCTCGCTTATTTATGAACATAAACTGGCGAAATTTGGTATATGGCTTGATCTGGTTGTGGTTTATTGTTGTTTGCACAAAAAAACAATTTTTCGCCTATGTTTCCTGTAGCAGCAAACCTAGGTACTTGGTCCCCATGTTATTCTTATGGAAAATACTTAAAATGTTATATATCGCTTATTTATGAATGTATATGGATGAAACTTGGTATGTGACTTCACTAAGTTGAGTTCTATTGATATTTGCATAAAAATCCATTATTTTGTATGCCTTGTTGCAGAAAACCTGCGTACTCATCCCCAATGTTATTCTTATGGAGAATAATTAATATTTTAAATATCGCTTGTTTGTGAATACATTTCTTATGAATCCTGTTAAGTGTTTTAATGTGTTGTGTTATATATTCATTGGAAATTCGCTGAGTATGCAGGTTTGCTGCGACGGGGGTATTTGTTATTATGATGGCTTCATAAAGAGTGATGAAACAGTAGTGGGCACTGCGCCGGCGCCGCCGCGCTGGCCGTTATCACTCGCTGCTGAGGGGCACCGCTTCAAGTTTTCATTGCCAACATTTTTAGTACACTTTTATCACTGATAAAAAATAAAGTTTCATTCTATAGGCATTGTTTGGTTAGCAATCGTGCAGTTAAATAAATAAGGAATAGTATAGTATTTTCGATAACTTACTAACTCCTGCACAACATATACTATAATCATGAATAGTTGTTTTTTGTTTAGTTGTTTATAAAGGGTAATTTCAAAATATTTTATCGGTTTGGACTGAAGAATTGTTACAATACATTCTACTGCAGTGCCCACATATAGATGTGCATTCTAATCCAGCTTTACGACAGCTACAGTTTGTAAAACACAATTGTTTACAATTGCAAGATATTAGTAGAATAAGTTCACTTGAAGCAGAAGGATTTGTCATGGGCTTAGGTATCAGTCTGTTATTTTATGCCTGCTGACAACTCCACTCTTCTGCTGGAATTTTACACCCTAGCCAAGTTTTAATCTGGTAGTAAACCCTCAAAAGATGTTGATGATCAGCATCTGAAGTTGGTAAAAGTTTTGCTAAATCAAAATTTGACTGAACTGTTGATTGTTAATTTTGCGGTTAATCGTTTGAACTTAAAGTAATGAGGGTCTCATTGAGGGATTAGAACTTTGATAAGTTGTACATGCTCAGAATAAACTGTTGAGTGTTACATCCACTGACCCATAGCAGATTAGGTGGATGAATAAAATATACTGTGTTTGCATTTGTTTTCCTTAATTATTTTGTACGAGCTGTGTACGCGTCCTTCGTACGGGTTGTATATAAGTAGTAGATTAACTAAAAGAAATAACAATCCATATAATTTTACAATATTAAAATTACACAAAACTGTACACGTTTAATGTAGAACCCGGCGCGTTGCTGCCTCAGAAGAGGCATTTAATTTGTTTTATTTAAAATACTAGTTCATTTTCGAGAGTTGCCATTCAAGTAGGTTTTTTTGATTTCCATAATGAACATATATTTATGCCTTTCAAGTATTTTTAGATAAAAGCAGTTATGGTAGAATGTTGATGGAGTGGTGGTGGGAGAATGTGGTGGGGGAAGGTGGTGGAGGGAGTGACACGTGCGCTCAGGTCGGCGAGAATTCCTAGAACTGTAATGCTGACACGTGGTGTCCCAAATTGAAAAAATATACATATATCGGGGAGGGAGGGGTAGGGGGGAGGAGGTCATCAAAATATAAAAACGGGGGGGGGGAGCAAACATATAAAATGTGGGTGGGGGGTGCTAAAAATATAAAATCGGGGGGGGGGCAAAAATATAAAATGGGGGGGACATAAAATAAAAATATAAAATCGAAGGGGTCAAAAATATAATATCCGGGGGCGGTCATTAAGACCGGGGGGGGGAGCGCGCAGAGTTCTCCAAAACCCTTCTACTCTCGCCTATCGAAAAAAGAGTTTGAGTTTCCATTCAAGTAGTTTTTATTCCCATAATGATGAACAGCTGTTTACAATATTTTAAGTTATAGTATAACTACAACTATTGTTCATCATCTGGTTCAATGTAAATACATATTTTGTCCATAAGAATAACATAGATCTTTAAAACTCCGTAGGACAGAGTCCTAAGGTGATTTCCAGAAATCCAATTAACCTAAAAACTTCTAACGCACATATAGAACGGAAAACAAGTTTCATCGAAATCAGTGCACCCCATTTCCCTGTGAAAAGCGAACAAAACGTGTCCAAAATCGCTCGAAAACACGTTTTTGAGCGGCCGCCATTATTTTTTAAAAGGCGTATGCCGGTTTAAAGTGGCCTAAAACCTTCTCATGCATATATAGAACAAAGAAACAAAGTTTCATCAATGTCAGTGCACCCGTTTTCCCGTGAAAAGCGAACAAAAACCCATTCTTAATTAAGCGTCACCGACAGACAAACAGACAGACAGACAGAAATTGAGATAAGGCGCGTTTCTGGTTTCTTATGGTATGAAACGTAAAAATATGCAAAAATGTCATAATTCCAAGCAATGTACAGACTTAACTCTAATTTTATTTATATAGATGACTGGGGGCCCAGCGTAATTAAAGATCTTGTGTATCTGTCACTTTCATAGTATGAAGAAGATACTCCCAGTGCACAAAGTACCTCAATCAGATATTTTGACCCATACATTTTATTCAAATATAGAGAAAAAGAAGTTTGTATTGACGACAAGGACCTTGGTCTTTCAGCTGAGATTATAGTATAGTTAATTACAGCATGTTTTCTCCTTATGTCAGGGGATGAATTTCCAGCTCTTTTTTCGTCACTGCACTCGTAAATACGTACTGCCAATGTTTCAGGGATCAAATTATTTGATACAGTACTCACTTCCTTTTCACTTGAGTATTTTCCACAGTCGTAATTCATCTTTTGAATGTCTTTCCTAACGATTTATGCTGCTGTTCTAACAATTATTTTACGTTATTTTACAGTACTTGTTTATTTGTTTTTGTACCATGAATCTAATACCTTGTGACTAGTATGTGACACACATAAAATACTTTCCTTTCCAGATAAATTGTGCACAACAATCCGGTCTTTGACAAAATCGACAAGTTTTTACTTGAGATAATAACTACTATAATATAAATCAGAACCACTTAATTAATTCAACTACAATCTCTCTTACATCTTTTAATGAATACTGGCACTCATTGTTGTTCTCAAGGTAATTAGAAAGCAGATTAAATTTATCTACAGAATCGGCTGATAATGGCCGTCCTACCTTTTGTTCAATATGTTTAGGTTTACAAAAGTTCTTTTAACATTGCCCATGGTAACGGACTTGGCCGCAACTAAATCAATTACACCTAAAAGCTTAACTTTACAGGCCGAATCATCATTCCTATCATCAAGGGCATTAAGGAACGATCGCTTTATTTAAATTGTTGAAACCTCATGAATTTTGGTTTGGTATTTAGAAGGAAGTTTTGGGTAAATTACCGCTTTTTATCCACATAACAAACAGTCATGCTAGAAATAAAATGTGGTTTCTAATTCTCTGAGAAAGTGCTGCGATGTAGAAGATTCCGAATTTTCCGCTTTTAATGCTGCTTTAATTTTGCTAGGTCTGGTATAATTTTGCCGGCATACAAAATGTACTTTTACTACATCGGCGTTACTATTATCGACGTTATTATGGATTACGTCGTTTCTATCAAAACTAGATTTTATTAAAGAGTTTATAGCTTTAGTGACAGTTACCCCGGCATCTTTTACTTCCTTATTACATATTACATATCTATATAAATAAATCACAATCCCTTTTTTGACGTGACTCCATAACTCGAGAACGAGTGCACCAAATTGGACGATTATTTTTTTGTTGTGTTCCTTAATGCCAGGGGAAGGTTTGTATGAAAGAAAGTTTTTAATCCACCCAACCATTATTTAATAATTTGACTTTAAAAATTGTAAAAAATGCCTTTAAATTAACATTGGTGGAAAATGCTTTTATTAAACTGTGAGATACAAAAGAGATAATTTCCAATTACAAAGAAACTATCATGATTAAATATCAATCAAATACATTTCATGAAACATAACGTACTTAGTATATAGTGAAAGGTTTTCCCCAAATGAGAAAAAGGGTTTATATTTATAATTCGTGAACAAATAAATCATTAATATAAGAATTTGAGGGACAACGTTCTCCTGTAGACTTATCCCAAACCATTAACAATTTATCCCCTAGATGGCAGCACCTGATATTTGAAAATTTCCAATGCCATTTGGTGTGATCATATGTAATCAATACTAAGATTTGAATGAGTTAAAAAACATGTGTTTATTTGTTTAAATTTTGGTTTTTATTTTGTCAAGGATTTAGAAATTGTACTTAGTTCAAAGCTTTTTTAATAACCAAGGTAAAAAGTGTTATAATTTGAGCTGGAATCTTTTCACTTAACTGTGCTATAATGTGAACCAGAAGACTAATAATGTTGTATACCAAAAAGCATTACAATAAACGAGTTTGTTTTTTTATATATTTATTGTTATTTATTCCATTTCACATTTAATATTCACATTAAAGACAGGACAACATCTGTCGGGTCATCTAGTTGATAATAAAGAGTGCCTAACTGTCAATTTTGTAGATAGCAGTTCAAATTATAAAACGTTTCTACCATTTCAAAGGGTTTCCTTCCATCATACTTCCCTCGGTCAACAATCCATGACAATAGCACAACTGTCAGCAGTTCACTGCACTTGGCACAAAACAACCGAATTTCTGTACAACAAAATAAATCGGTATAACGAAACACAAAATGACAACGAACCGCTCAATGCAATGGTTAACTGAACACTTAACTGACAAGGCCCACTATTAACATGCTATTAATGAATATAGACAGTATTCAACAAGCAACGAAGAGAGGGCAGTAAAAAAACGAGTTCGCACGCAGCACGCTGACGTGAGGGAAGTGAATTTCCACATACAAACTTTTAAAACTTAAAATTAGTCTAAAAACATACTTGTATTCCAATTTTTATTGAAATCTGAAAACATTGATTTTTAGCGAATTTCCCCTATAGGGAAGAAGCTATTACCGTAGTCGGCATGGTAAGACCTAGGCCCGGGACCATGATAACTTTTCGTTTTGAGGTCCCCAGACCCCAAAAACACCATTCGTTCAAAACTGTATATATATATATATATATCTATCTATATATATATATATATATATATATATATATATATATATATATATATATATATATATGTGTGTCCGTGAGCACGATAACTCTCGTAAAAATTATCCGATTTTGATGAAATTTGGTATAAACGTGTAAAGCAACATTTATGACTTTAAGTTCGAAAACCAGCCAGATCGCTCTATCCGAAGGGGTATTTTGGGGGGGTTTTGTACCCCAAAAATGGGTTTTTCGAATTTTTTACGTATAATTTTGGAAATAGTCAAATTTTAGTTTTTACCATTGGATTCAGCTTAAAAAAACACACAATTTTGTATTTTGATCATTTCTCTACGTCAATTGGTTACCGAGATATTGAAAGTGCTAACCACAGTACGTTGTCTAATGTTATTCTTATGGAGGAAAAGAACAATTTTATATCTCGCTTGTTTATGAACGTATACTAACGAAACTTGGTATACGGCTTCATCTGGTTGTGAACCATTGATATTTGCTCAAACAAATTTTTTACCAAAGGCTCTCGTAGCAGCAAACCTGCGTACTCAGCCCCATGTTATTCTTATGGACAATAAGTAACGTGTTATCTCCCTTAATTATGAAAATAAATTAATGAAATTTGGTAAGTGACTTCACCTAGTTGAGTTATATTGATATCAGCATAAAACCCCATTTTTTGTGTTCCTTGCTTCAGCAAAACTGCATACTCAGCCGCCATGTTATTCTTATGGAGAATAATTAAAATGTCATAAATTGTTTATTTATGAATGTATAATGATGAAACTTGGTATGTGGCTTTATGTGGCATTAAGATAAATATATATGCATTGGAAATTCGCTAAGTACGCAGGTTTGCTGCTACGGGGGTATTTGGCTGTTCTGATGCTCCTAGTTTCATTTACCTGCAAAGCTGGGAATACAATTTTGCGCATTATAATGTTAGAAGAAGGTCCAGTCAGGCTTGAAAGTAGGCGTGAGGTTGCTGGGGATGATAAAAGTACTCTATCAAAGGAGTGGCAGGCTTTTCTAGTCTAAAACCCCCATAAGACAACGTACTGTGTTTATTCTAAACACATTTTCTTTAATAACTCGGTAAATATTTATGCTAGAATGACGAAAGAGGGCTTAAAACTTTCGTCTCACTAATTCCCATCTTTTTACATGCATTAATTTTACATTTGGGGCTTTTTAGACCCTTTTTGGGCCCAAAAACTCGAAATTTGGAAAATTAATCCCCAAAAAAGGGGTTTGGAGTTTTACGATTCTTTTGCCCAACGAATTTGTCCAACTGATTTCAGAAAGGAACGTCCCTACCAAATTTGAAGTTAATCGGACAAAAAATGCGACCGCTAGAGTGCAAACACACATATATATATATATATATATATATATATATATATATATATATATATATATATATATATATATATATATATAACATTTTGAACGACCCCCCAAAACGTGTTCAGGGGGTCACGTTAGGAACTTCTATGGTGGTCCCGGGCTTAAGTTTCACCGTGCGGGTCATGCTAATAGTTCACTTTCCAAAGGAAATTCACTAACAAGTAGCAATGTGTAGTCCGACTCATGCAGACAGCGTCACCACGCAATACGCGGCGGTGCGGTGTCCGCTACTGTTCATTGCTCTCTATGATGCCGTCATAATAACAAATATCTTTACTATACCCATAATTTTAAAGCTGATTAAATTATCTATAAGTTTTGCAGAAAACATTTCATCCCATGACGCAAGGATCTAAATGTACAATTAGTTGAAGTTACTTTTTGTTTTTTTGCAGTGGCAGTTTTTTGTATATATATTGAAATATTACGATGAAATAAAGCTATCTACATAAAAAGTGTATGCAACATAATTTGCTTAGAATATTGTTAGGCGTAACATAATGGAAAAAAAATCAAGTCCGTAACTTCATTAGTTAATGAGCTGTAAGCATTTAACTAGAGTACTGCTCTTGTAAAGTTGGGGTGGGGGTGGGGGGAAAAGCAAGAGGGGTGGGGTCGGGACTTTGTGTTTTTTTAGTTTATACTTTCTATACTATCATCCTGCAAAAAATCAGCTTCCCCCTAATTAGTTACGACAAAGCGTATTTTTTTACCTTTATTGACTGGGCTATGAATTGATACATAAACACCTAATTACGCGGTCTCGTAGATTTTTCGCAAAGGCGGTCTCACACGTCAAAAGCCGGCTCCAGACTTGCGTCATTCGCCGAGCGCCGATTATTGGCCGAGTGGCGAGCTACTTGTATTAGTAGTCGCCGAATAACGAGCAGACATCTACAGGCATGCGTGATTTTCTTTGCGCATCCACCCGTAAAGCCGGCTCCAGATTTGCGTCATTCGCCGAGCGCCGATTATTGGCCGAGTGGCGAGCTACTTGTATTGGTAGTCGCCGAATAACGAGCAGACATCTACAGGCATGCGTGATTTTCCGAGCACCCTGTTCGTTGCGGGAATAGCGAATAATCGGAAATAGGGATGCCGAAGACGTACCCGTGCTTATGCCACTTTTATTATTTTAGCTGGTGGATATATTTATTGTAGCGTAATTTAATGTATTATTATTGTATGCATTATTGTATGTAGCGTATTTTATTTAGCGCACGGACATTAATTAAACAATAGTTATTACCTTTAAATAATGAGCAGACAGCCGAATGTGCGGATGGACCAAAAGTTAGCCTTTTAACGAATATTCGTGTGCTTTGATGTGTACAAAAGACTGACACCGGGAAAAGACGAACACTATAATGTTCGCTGCTTGCCAAGTAGGCGAATACCCATCCACGCACTGTTCGTGATTCGTTGAGTCGCTGCTCGGCGCTCGGCGAATGACTCATGTCTGGAGCCGGCTTATGCTCGTTTAAAACGAATGTTCGGAAAATAGCTGCACGGTTACCGAATCCCGCACATTTATTGAAGCAGGGATAAATGTTCGGCCGAAACATTCGGGTGTATTCGCAAACAGTGTGGGACCTTTAATAGTATACCGCAGCCTTTACTGGCCTTTACAGCCTTAACTGTTTTACCCTGACCAGACTGTACTGTCTGAGTGTACTGTAGTCACTGTGACAAGCCACGCCAATCTCCAGTCCAAGCTCACAGCTGCATCTCGAGGTGAACAGCTGGCCGCTCATCTGTTGTCATGGAGATATCAACATTCTCATAACCTCAAACCTCTCGGCTTCATCGATTTTCCGGATTTTCTCCTTTTTTAATCCGAGGTAAGGCTTTACGTTAGTATTACTTAAATTTATAATTAAAATAGTACAGATGATAGTTTAATTACATATCGTACCTTTGGTACGTATTATAACAACACGATAAAAATATGTGGTTCAGTTCTGTACACTATTTGTTTATTTTTCTTCCGTGTATTTTCAACTAATATTGCCTTAGTAGGCCTAGAACATTTGTTAAGCCCTCAATTTAATTATGTGCTGTTTTCATTAAAAATAACGCAATTGTACTATCTGCAGTTAAGTAATTTATATTTTGGACAGGATTTCTTATATTCGAGTAGAACAAATTCATTAAATGAATGTTATGTCCGATCCTCCATTGATTACAATATTTATTAGTTTTAAACCTTCCGATTTCTCCCTCAAATTAATATGATAAACTATTTCACAAGACTTTGAACGAGAACTGAAATTTGAAATGCATTTAGGGAAGTTACATTATGCAGACATTTATATGTGACTGGCTTTGAGTTACAATTATAGTATTGTAATTTTAACCAATTTAAGCTTATGTACGATATTGCATATTATCTTAAACACCATTGTAGTTTATTTGTAAATGTTGCAATCGCGGCTTCGGTCTACCATGTAAAAAAATCGACGTCACCGCGTGAAAATACATTTGGATGATGGTAGAAATATGTTATTAGGTTTATGTTACATGTGTTTTGTTTTAATTAATTTCGTTTAAATGGACATCCTACCTCTGTGTTGTTTACATTTAAAGTTTTTACTGGACGGAGGCATTTATGTCCCCCGCCTGAACAGGTCACCGCTTACAGCCTAGTTCTACTGAATTCCTTTTAATTTAAATTGGTCTTAGGAGCCCCACGGGCCTTAAAAAAGTGCATAAAACAGCAAGTATCAAAAACAGATGATAAAATTATACAATAAACATGACTACTGGAACGTCAACGAAGTATATGCATAGTATGTTATGAGGGGTGTAGTAAATTCAGAAGATTTAATGTACCATATTAGTTTATCTGCCTGTATTAGATTTAAATAATATAATCTAATTTAAAACTAGGGCAAATAAATTAAGATTTATATAAGAAGTTTAAAGTTTTATCGCTCAGAAACCCTCAAACAAAGCCAACTATTGTCATAAGCATTATTTGTAAATTAATTATAACTAAAACTTCTACACCTAATTGCTTTGTTTTCACACTTAAATGTACTGGTGGCGATTGATGCTCGGGGCGTATAGGTAGTTTCACTTCAGAACTTGTTTCCTACGTGTTTTTCTTACATATGTATTCAGTCAATTCCCAAGGTATACAGCTGAAGAGGGCCCAAGCGCCCTAAAACAGCCACAGTGGGCCAGGGACTTTCACGCCCGCTTGAATTTCACGAACACTACCACCACACCCAAGGTATGGGGCTAAGTCCCGGAAGTGAAGGATACACTTGTTTCACACACTAATATAAATTTGGTGGATTTCTTAATGCTGTACTGACTTTTTTGAAACACAATTGTTATTTTACCTGCTATATGTATATATATATATATAAATACGAAAAACCGATCATCCCCTAGGCCAATCCTCTACACTTACAACCACGAAATTTGGCACGTAGGCCTATACTTTTTCCATAACGCAGACAACCACTAAGAAAATATTTTAATAAATTCCCATAGGGCTCCCCGAGGATTCAAATTGTCAGTCCAATGTTATTCTTATGGGCGTCTTCTTTATATTAAGTACCTGGGGGCCGAGCTTTGCTCGGGGGAAGGCTAGTCAGTTTGTTTAGATGACTTGGAGTAATATTTCACCACTTCCCCCTACTAATAATCAGATTTGTATAACTCATTTGCCTCTTTTCTACATTTTTAAGGTCACTCCAGTTGTTATTTATAGCTCAATGTCCCTTTAATTGATTTTACTACTTTTTTTATGTAATCTTCACTCAAATCTTTTAATCTCTGCTCTCAGAAAACCACATGTTTTAATCATATACAACATGAGTATTACTTTGACAGTTCCCTGGTTGATTATGAACAGCTGTTACAATTCTTTTGTTTTGATTTGAAACTCCATAAGCCCAATGTTAATTTTTTAACTTTTCATTTGAGTTTTTTTACATTATTTGATTTTTCCTGGGGATGAGGCCTGTCTAGAACTTATTTTTATCCCAGAAATTAGTTATTTCGAACATTTGAAGGAAATCGTTGGAGCCGTTTTTGAGATCCGTGTCGCAAGCAAGCAAGCAAGCAAATCTTACTCATATTAGAGTATAGGATAGGCAAGCACAAAATTTGTCCTCCTTTTTTCCCAACTTGTTTGCATCGTAGGAGAAATTCACGCATACATTAGAAAGTTAGTATCCTGTAGAAGAGCAGAAACCTATTATAATTTGCATCGGCCCTAAGGGCTACGCCTCGCAGGCTTTCAAAGTTTCAATGTTAATCTTATGGAAGAATAGTAATTGATTAAATAATTCTATGTTTAACAGCTGTTAATATAACAAATGCTAGAAAAACAGGGAGAACAGATGTTTCAGGCATAATGTAAATACAAA
This sequence comes from Allygus modestus, assembly GCA_963675035.1. Lineage (NCBI taxonomy): Eukaryota > Metazoa > Arthropoda > Insecta > Hemiptera > Cicadellidae > Allygus > Allygus modestus. The sequence continues at coordinate 27,567,843 of OY776115.1, read as the reverse complement.
TACTACTAGCTACTGGAATGGTAACACCCTTCTATTATCCTTTTTACCTCCACGTTAAAAAAATTAAACCTGTTTGTGAGGGGGAAGGATGAGGTGGAGAGGTTTCAGGCATAAATAAAAAGGCTACTTTTTCCTGGAATGGTAACGCCCTTCTGCTATTCTTTTTAACTCCACATTAAAAAAATTACCTGGGGGTGAGGTTTCGCGAGGGGGAGGGGGAGAGAGAGAGGGAAGAGAGAAAGAGAGAGAGATATGAGCGCAACAAAACCCATTAAATATTAAACTTTTTCAAATATTTGTCAAATAATATTTAGCCGAATTTCAACCATTGGGCGGTTTCTAGTTCACATAAATACGAAAACCCGATCATCCTCCAGGCCAAACCTATACACCTACAACCACGAAATTTGGCACAAACACTTATTCCATCACGCAGATAACCACTAAGAAAGCATTTTAAGAATTTCCCATATGGCTCCGCCTCACGAGGATTCAAATTTTCAGACCAATGTTATTCTTATGGGCACTCACATAAATACGAAAACCCGATGATCCCCCAGGCCAAATCTATGCAACCACGAAATTTGATACGTAAACTCTTTCCATATTGTAGGTAACCACTAAGAAAGGAATTTAATAAATTTAATAAATTCCCATAGAGCTCACGAGGAGTCAAAGTTCCAATCCAGTGTTATTCTTATGAACATTCACTTTGGTTTGAGCTGATGAAAATTCAATCAGCTGATCACGATTCTTAGTAGTTCCACAGAATGAGCACCCGGGTGAAACCGGATACGATTGGGGACTACGATAACTAACGGGTCTGCATACTTCCCCCTTCCACTAAAGGTCACGTGACTCTGTGGGCCGTGTCCAAATTCACCAATGGTTTGAGGGTCGGTCGAGACATCCAAATTCACCAACTCCGAATCAGGTAGAAAATCCAGGCCGGCAAAAAATCCAAACGCACCAATTTCGGGAATCCGCTTGCTGCCGAATACATAACTAAACTCATTGGTGTGAAATAGGTTAAGGGATGCATATTTCGTTTATGTCTCATTCCTTGTAGTTATTTTAATGAATTTCGTAACTTGACTAGAGTGAGAGGAACTTGTCTGTTTAAAGTGCATTACTACAAAAAGGTGTCATCAAAAATATGATAGAAATAAATTTAACCGAATGTTTTCTACACTATTTATAGGTATAATAATATCACGTTGGCATTAGTTTACTCTTTTAAATGAACCATAAAGCCAAAATTTCCGGCTAAATTGACATAAACGAGGATTCATGACAATTCTCTTATCTTAAAACCACAAAATTAAATTAAACAGGAAGCGGAAAAGTGTTGAATTGGTGCTAATTCATGCGGGAAATAAACAAACACAAAGCCCAGGTTTCAGAAACCCGACCAGGAAAATGTTGGTGAATTTGGATGTCTTGACGGCCTGGTTTTTTCTTTCTGTTTTGGGGTTGGTGAACTTTGATGTTTTGCCTGACCCTTCAACCGCTGGTGAATTTGGATACAGCACACTGTGCGGCTGTGCGGCCGGTCAGCAGTCGAATATCACATTGAACAACATTAAATAACCGGACCCTCCTCACTTATTTTTGATCTTCTCGGGATCAAATTTGAAACTAATCAACGAGACACAACAAATATTAATCTGGATAAAAAAGCCAACAAAATTAATCCGTTACCATTCATTTTCAAATTATATTTTTAATACTAATTACGAGTTAAAGTAGAATATTTTACGCTTTTCGAATCTTGTCATTTGTTTACACTTTTCAGAACGTTATAAAACTAAAATCAGCTGTTTTTATGTCTTCAGTTTTTTATGTCAACGGTTGATGGTTGAAAAAACAAACTTTGAGCCCATCCTGTACCAAAATACCCCCGTAGCAGCAAACCTGCGTACTCAACGAATTTCCAATGCATATATATGTATCTTAATACCACATAAAGCCACATACCAAGTTTCATCAATATATATTCATAAATAAACGATTTATGATATTTTAATTATTCTCCATAAGAATAACATGGCGGCTGAGTATGCAGGTTTGCTGAAGGAAGGAAAACAAAAAATGGGGTTTTATACAAATATCAATATAACTCATTTAGGTAAAGCCACATACCAAATTTCATTAATTTATTTTCATAATTAAGGGAGATAACACGTTACTTATTCTCCATAAGAATAACATGGGGCTGAGTACGCAGGTTTGCTGCTACGGGAGCCTTTGGCAAAAAGTTTTTTTGAGCAAATATCAATGGTCCACAACCAGATGAAGCCGTATACCAAGTTTTGTCAGTATACGTTCATAAATAAGGGAGATATAAAATTTTTCTTTTCCTCCACAAGAATAACATTAGACAACGTACTGTGTTTAGCACTTTCAATATCTCGGTAACCAATTGACGTAGAGAAATGATCAAAATACCAAATTGTGTGTTTTTTTAAGCTGAATCCAATGGTAAAAACTAAAAATTGACTATTTCCAAAATTATATGTAAAAAATTCAAAAAACCCATTTTTGGGGTACAAACCACCCCCCCCCCAAAATACCCCTTCAGATAAAGCGATCTGGCTGGTTTTCGAACTTAAAGTCATAAATGTTGCTTTACACGTTTATACCAAATTTCATCAAAATCGGATAATTTTTACGAGAGTTATCGTGCTCACGGACACACGAGACCGTGACCGTGACCGTGACCGTGTATATATATATATAGATGAAAAATAAGTAACATGAGTACCCTGGAGAAAACATTTTAATTAATTAACACAACATGTTTCGACTTATAAAAGCCATGATCACGTGCTGATTTGCTAAATACATAACCTTATTTAGCAAATCAGCACGTGATCATGGATTTTATAAGTCGAAACATGTTGTGTTAATTAATTAAAATGTTTTCTCCAGGGTACTCATGCTACTTATTTTTCATCTATATATATATATATATATATATATATATATATATATATATATACAGTTTTGAACGAATGGTGTTTTTGGGGTCTGGGGACCTCAAAACGAAAAGTTATCATGGTCCCGGGCCTAGGTCTTACCATGCTGACTACGGTAATAGCTTCTTCCCTATAGGGGAAATTCGCTAAAATGTAAAACAATTCTGCACTACTGCGGATTTAGAGGATTCTGTTGATATCCCAATCGTCAAAATCGGTTCAGAAATGTTGGAGGAGTACTCCTCACAAAAACAACCTGAGCGTGTCTCGTAGATGATGAAGGATATGTTTTTGTAAACCCAAAAGGTCTATTTTATATTTTGAAAAAGAGTTTGATTTTGGTATCAATGTATTCGTATTTTAATGCAGTTTAGAATGACGTACAAAATATATAGTTTGTGATTTTCGTGTCGAAGAGGGCGGAAATACTGGCGGTAGGTGAGGTTTTCGCAATGCTTTTAAATGGTCACCACCGAGATCGTCATGTCCGAGTTCGTCACATCTATGAAAATCAATGAGCCATACTAAACAGAGTCGGCTGTCTACCTGCCCGGCCGGGTATGTCATGCCTCCTCCGCCCGAACAGGAACAACTTATCCTAGTCACAGATCACAAGAGAACGGTCAAATACAGTTCTGAATCTTTACGCTCAAAGTTTACTGATGTTGGTTCTTCATGTAGCTAAAAATTATACAAACTAACTCGTGAAAAAATTTATGAAAAAATTGAAGTCATACGACTAAAGCGGAATGTTAAAATTTTTAAAGAATATTGCTGTTTACATTTCAAATAGAGTTTAAAAAAATGCAAATGTGCATGTTTGTTCATTAGCAAGGGCTTGGTATTCGTGCGGATAAAATAAATACAATAGTACAGCTGTCAGTATAAATTTACCAAAGTTGTAGTAGTTTTGATATGATATTTTCGCAATTACTTGCTTAAAAATATGTTAAGTACATTCTTACAATTTAAGAATTTAATAAATATAACAACCAAACCCTATCATGGAAAAAAGTTTAATTGAACTTATATTTAACACTTTTAATATTGCTCGGCGAAATGTACAGGCTAGTTGTAATTTTCAGCTACATGAAGAACCAACATCAGTAAACTCTGAGCGTAAATATTCAGAACGGTATTTGACCGTTCTCTTGTGATCTGTGACTAGGATAAGTTGTTCCCGTTCGGGCGGAGGAGGCATGAAATACCCGGCGGGGCAGGTAGACGGCCGACCCTAATTAGTACGGCTCATTGATTTTCGTAGATGTGAAGAACTCGGACATGACGATCTCGGTGGACACGTTTTAGATGGGATTAGCAGCTGCAAGTCGGCCGCAGAATCACGTGACCAAAACTGTATGCAGGCCCGTTAGTTATCGTAGGTCCCGGTGCGATGGCAGTTAGTATTTTTATAATACAATAACATTGTTATTGTAAGTAAAAGTGTGTCTTGATCATATTTTGCCCTTGCAATTTTGAGCTACAACCAATAGTTTCCGAGATATAAGCTATTGGAAGAAACCTCCCCATATATTGACGCATACCCACGCTAAAAACTCTCCTTAGACACGTAGGAAACATTTGCAAAAGAAAAAGTCCCTATACGCCCCCTTGCATCAGTCGTCACCAGTGAGGTTCCTAGACGATTACCTCAACTTATCACTCGAACCAGATAGTTACAGAATCAAAACGATTACTACTTTTGGCTTTCTCCCCTCATACATAGTAGGCCTATATGGAAAAAGTAGTGTTATTGTCAAAATGTTCGAATTTGAGTTATCGGTGGAAAGATTTGTTTTTGGCGATCCCTGAACCAAAAAAGTGGTTTTGGAGTGTCTGGTTGTCTGTATGGATGTCTACATACCTACAGTTCACGCCAATGCAATGGTCCGATTAAAACAAAATGTAAGTTATGATCCAATGGATCGCTAGGAGTATTTTTCACTTTCTATTATTTTTTTTTAAAGGGTAAATTGGTAAAGGTCCTATAAACACCTAAACATCCTATAAACTCCTATAAACACTGCTAACACACATGAAAAGTCCAAATGCCTCAACAAATTATCTAACGATTTTAACTATAATTTATTGGTTTATAATGCTTCAGGGCTCTTATAAAGCGACAGCACCGGCATTTATGGGAAAATTCGATTTAAACTATTGATGAACATAAAAAGGCTCCGATCTTCTGTTTTTTAACAATTTTTCATAAAACAATTGATTTTAAATCAAACTTAGTTATCGCCATTAAATAAAGCCAAACAAAATATGAAAATATATTCTTTGAGATAATATTCTACGACTGGTGATTGCGGAGAAAATTTTAATTTAAATCTGTCTGTAAACACATTAGGTTGTCCACTTATGGGGGGAAAATATAACTTCCGACTTAATTACTTATACATTTTATTAAAACTCGATATGTAGATGTAGGAGGGTTATGTAGGGTAACATTGGCCATTAGAGAATATTTGGAATACTATCCTGTACCACGTAATCCTGTGGTGAGAGGATTTTCTTCCACCGTGAGTAAAAAAATACTTTTGTGCTTACAATAAAGGGACTTGGGTTGGCATTTCTTAAACAACTTTTTTATTAGCATATTACGTGTTGTTATTACTTACGGGATGTAATAAAAGACGTCTTACAACACTTAAGATATATTTACACTTATACTGATTCACATACAGACGGTAAACATATATAAAAGATGGTACTAGCATTGACTATAAATACTGAAGGAGACATCCCATCCATATGGTCCAGCTGTCCCACTTTTAGAGTATGTTAGAATTTAAAATTGAAGTAGTTTGACTGGGACACCGACAGATTGTGCTGCTGTCAACTTTCTATTTTAGTTATTTACGTTAATGTATTTCAGTATTTATAGTCAATGGTACTAGGCTATCGATTTCGACCAGTCACACCAGTCATCATCAGGACAATATCCAGCAGATGGTAGCTGCTAGTACCATCTTTTATATATGTTTACCGTCTGTATGTGAATCAGTATAAGTGTAAATATATCTTAAGTGTTGTAAGACGTCTTTTATGACATTTCTTACAATATAGTTTACTAGAAATTCTTTTACAATGATACCGTACGTTGTATTGTATATTTTGTAAATATAAAGGAATTATTGATTTGGGCTGAAAAAGAGAACGTGTAAGTTTGTTGTAGGCCTACAGTTTGTTTTATTTCATAACACAATTTCAACGAGTAACGTAGCCGACCGAGCGCGCTGAGTTAAAGTGTACAAATCGAGCCGATACAGCGTTAGAAACACGTCGGGCTGATACAGTTCCATATTTGTTTCACGGAAAGAATGGCGTGAAGACACGATTCCGTGCGGCCGTCAGCCAGGCAGGCGAGATTGGCAGCCGTTCAGCGACATGCCGCACTCCTGCACTCCTCTCACAGCCGCGGCAGGGGTCACACGCCCCTCGTCGTGGGTGCCGACATCAGCTTATATCCTGGTCGTGTGTGCCGACATCAGCTTATATCCTGGTCGTGGGTGCCGACATCAGCTTATATCCTGGTCGTGGGTGCCGACATCAGCTTATATCCTGGTCGTGTGTGCCAACATCAGCTTATATCCTGGTCGTGGGTGCCGACATCAGCTTATATCCTGGTCGTGGGTGCCGACATCAGCTTATATCCTGGTCGTGTGTGCCGACATCAGCTTATATCCTGGTCGTGGGTGCCGACATCAGCTTATATCCTGGTCGTGGGTGCCGACATCAGCTTATATCCTGGTCGTTTTAATTTCGAATAATCACTCCTGAGTGTTTCCCATAAGAATAAGTTACGTTTCGGATCAAATGAGTACCTAGACAACTCCGTTGAAAAAATAACAACTTCCTCCAATTCCGAGTGAGATGTCGTTCTCGGGGGTGTCCGGCGGCACCCCGGGGGAGGGGGGGCAGCTGAAGTGCTCCAAGTGTAACCGGTCAGTGGCGGACGACCCGCGGGAGTACGTGCAATGCATTATCTGCACCGCGATACTACACAACATCTGCGCCGCGCTCAAGGGGTCCGGACCCTCGATGAGCGCCAAGAAGAAGAACTTCAACTGCGAGACGTGCAAACAGGTATGGTGGAAGCGTAACTACGCTGATGTTGGGAGAGCGTAGACAAGTCTGGTATGGTGGACCTAAGACCGGCGAGAGAAGCTAGAGTAGCTACTAGCTATTCTCGCCGGTCCGGTAGTGGACCTGTCACAACGGAGCTCCGCCGTATGATAGGAGAGCGTAGAGAAGTCGGTGCAACTCCGCAGTCCTGATGCGTGTGAATAAATTGTAGGCAGTGGCTACGTACACGTCCGACGTGAGCCGCTACAGTTCACGTCCGTTCCAAATTATGCACCGTACGTTACTTTTCCTGTTATTTTTAAAACAAATTGAGAACCAGAAAACCTCCTAAGCTAACCTAACGTAACCTAACCTATGCTAACCTAACCTATCCTAACCTAACGTAACATAACGTAACGTAACCTAACCCAACCTAACCTAAGCGGTAGCGAAGTGAATTTGCCCTTACATTGGACGTGTACGCAGCCACTTCGTAAATTGTATACTCACCACGGACAAAACCAGTTGCTCAAATTCGAGCATTTTCCCCTTTTCGGGGTTATCCAGCTTGGTATCCAGCTTGGTATCCAGCGACGGTCCAATTGGTTTAAATTGTGATGTCATTCCAGAAGTTGGCTTGAAATACCTGTTCCTGCTTCTGTACTGTTCTTTTTAGTATCAAAATATCGGCTAATGTTCGATTAAATTGTTTAAATTAAAGATTAACATAAGACTAGCTGCTTATCGTGGCCTTGCCCGCAAAAGCATGCTATAATTAATCAAATTTGTAACAAATTAAAACCATAAATTTAAAATCGGACTTCGACATTCCTTTTCTTAAAAAAAAGTAATCATAAAAATCCGTCGAGTGGTTAACTCAGAATTTTTGGATAAAAAGTTGTTTATTTTAGTACACAGAATTAACGTTTGAACTTTGAAAACGCAGAGGGCGAAGCCCTGGAGGTGGGTGTGTTCCAAACCCCTTAAAGGTGTATCTAGACATTAAGGGCTATCAAATAACATAGAAACAATCGATAATACACAGTAGTTTTGCCGGTAGCCGCGCTCTCAAAAATCGGCGTAAAATCTTTTAATAAATATATAATGTTATGAGCTCACAGAACAATTAGTGGTCTAAATAGCTATGATGGTTTGGTTTCGATATGTAAACGACGGCGCCGGTGGTATTTTTAACGTAAAAAAATGGTCCGAATGTTTTTCTTTCTAACTATTGTAGATGTTTTCTCAAAACGCGTCATATTTCACAGTTATTTAGTGGTTTAAGCAAAATAACGTACAACTGTAAAATGTCGTAAAGTGCATTCCTTTAAGTGTGATATTAATGAAGTAAATATCACAGCACTATTAAGTGGTTAGCTGAGATTTTCGAGAATACCCACGCCTATAATGAGTGTATAACAAAAACTCATATGTACACGAGTTTTAGGTCAAGACAGTCTTACACGGCACCGCAGAACGGTGCGGCGTCTCTCATACACACCTTGGAAGAGTTCAAAACGTTTGCCATTAAACAAATATTTGTCCTAAATACGCATAAACTTTGAACAGTATAAAAACATCTATTGGTAATATCTTATATTTGTGTCTAATTTTGTGATACATCGTGTTAATTTATAAAACCCAAATACCACTGACTGTTTGACCTATCACGAAATTCCATAACTATAAGGCCTACAGAGTTGAAATTTTTACATATAGGTTCCTCTTTGTCCCTAGGTACTTGCTAAGAAACGGTATTACACGAAATGCCCCTTGTGTTCCGCCCCGCCGGGCCTCAAAGTTACCATGTATTCCTTATGAACATTCACTTTGGTTTGAGCTGATGAAAATTCTAAGCTGTTTCGTATCTTGATTCGTATTAGTTCCACGGGCTAACCACAGATTGAAGCACACACAACTATCATAGTTTACGCAGGCCAAGCCACAACGGGTCGGTTAGTTACAATATTAATGTAATTTACTAATAACTGTACTACTATAGTACGGTATAGTATTTGTTTACTATTTTATTTAACTAATTTAATTTACTATTTTTTTTTATTTTATGTTTTTTTAAGTATTTTTTGATGTTTTACTAGCTGTTACCCGCAGGCTTCGCCCCAAGAACTATATGGTAGTTGTGTGTGCTGCATTCTGTGATTAGACCTTGGAACTACTACGAATCAATATCAGATGCTTGTATTTTCATCAGCTCAAATAAAAATGAATGTTCATAAGATTACATGGGAACTCTGTCGGGGTCTCTGGCGGAGCCCTAAGGTCAGATCAGGATGAAAACCATATAATTTTTCTATTTTATGCCTAAAGAGTCAGTGTACAAAATATCAACTGGCAGGATAAAATAAAACTGCGTCTCAAAACACTACACAATATATTTACACTTATGCTGTACTTACATACAAGACGGTAAATATACAAAAATATGGTACAAGGCATTTGTTTTTATATTTACCGTATTGTATGTAAGTACAGTATTACTTTAAATATATTGTGTAGTGTTGTGAGGCATAGTTTTATTTTATCCTGTTAATTGTACCAACACGTATTATGCTACTCAAGAAACTGTTTAAAATATCAACTCTCTAGTTAAATGGGAAGTAGGAGAATTCGTGATGAGTGAGTGAGTGAGTCAGTCAGTCAGTGAGTGAGGGTTTTGCCTTTTATAGGTATAGAAGATTAACCATTGTAATATGGAGAAAATAAATTCAATTATTATAATTATTATTTGTTTTTACTTTGAACCTTATCGAATATATTAAGAATTTGGGAGCTAATAATTTAAAAGACAATACAATATAATCCTAAACTGAACAAACTCTTAGAAGGCTTGTTTAGTTTCAAAACAATTTACCTTATCACTGCGACGCACATACTATTTGTAATACAATACTGATGTGATTATAAATGTTAGTAACTAGTATTAATTTGCCGAGTTGTCCCCCCGGCAGCACGGCTTTCGGAAGGGCCACTCAACCTTGAATGCCGTGGCTGAAGTCCTGGGCGCCGTCCAGCGGGCTGACACGGCCTGCCATCAGGCCAGGCCGATCGTGCTGCTGGTCACCCTGGACGTTAAAAACGCTTTTAACTCGGCCCGTTGGGTGGACATGCTCGAGGCGTTGCAGCGGGACTTCAGGGTACCCGACTATCTCTTGGTCGTGGTACAGGACTACCTGAAGGAGCGCAGGCTGCTATATAGCACAGAAGCAGGGGTCCGTTCCAAAGTGGTCACCGCCGGCGCGGCGCAAGGGTCGATCCTTGGCCCTGACCTTTGGAACGTGGCATATGACGGAGTGCTTCGCCTCGAGATGCCACCACAAGCCTATCTCGTGGGCTACGCAGATGATGTAGCCGCAGTCATCACGGCTCGGAATCCGGAGTTAGCCCAGCTTCGCCTCAACCAGGTGATGTTTCGGGTCAACAGATGGATGAGCGGTCATGGACTTGAGCTGGCGGTCGCCAAGACCGAGATCGTCATGCTCACGCGACGGAGGATCCAAACAGTAATCCCTATGACTGTTGGTGACGTGGAGGTCCAGACGAAGACTGCGGCGAAGTATCTGGGAGTGGTGCTTGACCGCCGCCTCACATGGTGGGAGCACATCCAGGCGGTTTGCAACAAGGCGACGAGGGTTGTTCTGTCGCTCAGCAGATTGATGGGGAATGTCGGAGGCCCGAGGTCCAGCAAGAGGCGACTTCTCATGTCCACCGTCAACGCGACTCTCCTGTACGGCGCAGAAGTGTGGGCGGGTGCCATGAGAGTCAAAAAACACAGTAAGAGAATTCTCTCCGTTCAGCGCAGGGCGGCTCTTAGGGTTGCCTGTGCGTATCGCACTGTGTCTGGACTGGCTGTAATGGTTGTGGCTGGAGTGTTTCCCCTTGATCTGCTCGCCGCTGAGAGGCAGAACATCTTTCGCCGTGCTCCAGATCTTGGAAGAGACCAAGCTGCTGTGGAAGCCAGACTCGAAACTCTGCGAGTTTGGCAAGAGCGTTGGAACGGTGGACTGGAAGGGCGATGGACGTTTCGTCTCATCAGAGACATAAGCCCGTGGTTGAGCCGTGCATTTGGGGAAATTGACTTTTTCTTGTGTCAATTCCTGACGGGCCACGGGTACTTCAGGGAATACCTTTTCCGCATGGGGAAGGTGAGGTCACCTCAGTGTAGGTACTGCCCGGAGAAGGTGGATGATGCTCATCATACTTTCTTCCGGTGCAGTCGTTTCGCTGAAGACAGGAGGAGGCTCGTCTCTGCTGTCGGCGATCTGTCCCCGGACGTCGTGGTGGGGGCGATGCTTCGAGATGAAGACTCCTGGAGAGCGGTTGCGCTCTTCGTGCAATCCGTTCTTCGGGGAAAGCGAGACGAGGGATGCTTAGGTGACCTCTAAGTTTCCCGAAACGGTGACGTGACCCGTCTGGGCGCAAGACACGCGGGCCAGCGCCGAAGTTGTCCGATAAGGGTTCCGGCCTGGTTTTTCCCCCGCGGCTCCGTAGGAGGTTTAGTGGGTATACCTCGTAAGAGGGAGTCCCACACTGTTCCTTTGGGTTCGCGCATTAAGCGTTCCTCCTACGTAAAAAAAAAAAAAAAAAAAAAAAAACTAGTATTAATTTAACTAAGAATTTAACGTTTAAGTTTGAAGTTTAATTAGGACGTTTAATTGAGATTGTGCGTGTAAGAATTTGAATTTAAGTAGGAAATTTAATTGAGATTATGCGTGTAAGAATTTTCTACAACTTTAAACCCTGCATATGTATATATTTACTACAGTAACTTGTAGGAGCTTATATTGCATTATAAATAATCACAGCAGATCTTTAATTCACTTTACATTTTTGAATTTGTTTATCCTTTATCGTAATGTTTAAGGATAAATAAGAGGGAAAATAAAAAACGGGCTCTATGGAGATCTTTCCCATCCAATTTTCTGTGAAAGTTTCGAGTTTCAGCCTTCTAGGATGTACGATAACTTCAGAAACGTGCGAACAGACATTAATTTACCATTTTGTTCTTATTTTCCCCTACGCATTTATATATTAAGAAGATGAAGTGGATTTTAACTCGCGGTATATTTCCCAGTAATGTCGTAAGCACAGCGCAGTTATAACCCAGACGAGTTATAACGCGGGACAGTGGCGTGTGTGAAGCAAGTGCCGTATCGTAACTGCCGCTCGTATCTTGACGGGAGGGTATGGTCTAACATCTAATATCAGACGCCGACATGTGAAGGCTTTATCTATTTAATGCCCTTTGTCGTTTGGTAAAAATATAAATGAAAGTTTAAAATTGATATTAAAAGATACTCGCATCCCAGACCACGGAAGGATATTTGGAAATTTTCCTGATTACAAAGTCTAGTTTAATCGGATTCAAAACAATTATTATTGAATATTTAATGGTCTTGACAGTTAGGAGGTGTACACAGTTCAAAACAGTATGTTTATAAATTATTAATTTAGTATTCTTCCTGTTGACATAGTTTGTAGTTTCCATTAATATACGGGTGAAAAAAAATGTACAAATGTGAGGTTTTGCTTTGTTTTACGACAATGTAATTTATCAGAGACGAAACACCGCCTGGACAATATTTTAGCGAATTTCCCCTATAGGGAAGAAGCTATTACCATAGTCGGCATGGTAAGACCTAGGCCCGGGACCATGATAACTTTTCGTTTTGAGGTCCCCAGACCCCAAAAACACCATTCGTTCGAAACTGTATATATATATGTGTGTGTGTGTGTGTGTCCGTGAGCACAATAACTCTCGTAAAAATTATCCGATTTTGATGAAATTTGGTATAAACGTGGGAAGCCTTTTATGACTTTAAGTTCGAAAACCAGCCAGATCGCTTTACCCGAAGGGGTATTTTGGGGGGTTTTAATTGTACCCCAAAAATGGGTTTTTCGAATTTTTTACATATAATTTTGGAAATAGTCAAACTTTAGTTTTTCCCATTGGATTCAGCTTAAAAAAACACACAATTTGGTATTTTGATAATTTCTCTACGTCAATTGGTTACCAAGATATTGAAAGTACTAAACACAGTACGTTGTCTAATGTTATTCTTATGGAGGTAAATACAAATTTTATATCTCGCTTATTTATGAACGTATACTGACGAAACTTGGTATACGGCTTCATCTGGTTGTGGACCATTGATATTTGATCAAAAAACAATTTTTTACCAAAGGCTCCCGTAGCAGCAAACCTGCGTACTCAGCCCCATGTTATTCTTATGGAGAATAAGTAACGTGTTATCTCCCTTCATTATGAAAATAAATTAATGAAATTTGGTATGTGGCTTTACCTACATGAGTTATATTGATATTTGTGTGAAACCCCATTTTTTGTGTTCCTTGCTTCAGCAAACCTGCATACTCAGCCGCCATGTTATTCTTATGGAGAATAATTAAAATGTCATAAATCGTTTATTTATGAATGTATATTGATGAAACTTGGTATGTGGCTTTATGTAGTATTAAGATACATATATATGCATTGGAAACTCGCTGAGTACGCAGGTTTGCTGCTTCGGGGGTATTTTATAGTTGTCCGGGTAAGGTACTATTATACCTTATGGTCTACTGTTTCGTATTGTTCTCACTCCGGGACATCGTGACTGCGCCTCGTGGGTGTGAGATACATGGCACAATTCCTGAACTGCGCTTCCACTCCAAACCAACTCCCGAAAGAAATACCCTGAGCGGTTTCCTTACTTTTTGGACAGCACGCAATATTTTCCCGGAAAGGGCGAGTGAGTGATTTTAAAAGATTTATTATGACTTGGGCAAATTATAAACCATCTTAAGCAGGAAACATTTCAAATGTTCCGTAAGAAGTAAAAGTTGTGGCAGCTTTCTGAATGAGGGTTCCAAGAAATTTGGTTGTCCAAATGACAACTATAGTTATTTTCCTACAGTTACCTAACAATGTACATGTTCTCTCACTGATTTGAGAAAGCAAAGTGGCCAATTCGCTCATCAGTGAGACAATGTTAACATTGTCTCACTCTAATTACTTTGTCTCACTCCAGATTTGCAACGTGAAGGCACGAAATAGTGAGCGCGTAACATGCAGACAAGGTCGTATGCGCGCGAAATACGTTGGCAGCACTGGCTGTAAATCAGCTGGTCAGCTGTTGTACTGTTGTATTTGTCACAACACTTCCGGTCACGGCAGAAGCCACCATTTCATTGATTTGCCATTTGTAAACATTGAACGTGGTTTTGCTGTCGCAAAATGGACGTTATTAGTTATTAGGGTGTTTGTGTTCATTTTTAAGGAGATTATTTTTTGTTTTATAATTTTGTTTCTGATTTATTAATGTTACACATTAAATGTCATATTAAAAGTTCACTTCTGTGTAAAAATATGTTACGTTTCTTTACCAATTTATTTGTTTTATGGTAACTGTAGGAAAAATATAATGTGCAACTCGAGTGCAAAGTGCAATCGCCTCACTCGAGAAACCATTCCTCACTCGCCTACGGCTCGTGAGTAAGGATTTCTCTCGAGTGAGGCCAGGGGCGGCCCGTCAGTTTTTCAGCGCCCGTGCAAAGACCAAACTTGCCGCCCCCCGCCCTCCATCCCATCGTCCGAACCCTCCCCCCTCCCCATCATCGAAACCCTCCCTCCCTCATAGCTCTACGATAAGACTGGCACGTGCGCGCCTCACTTTGTTACGTTTGCGTTGTTACTGGTTCCGTGCGATACTGATCACCTGAAATGACAAGCGATGGAACATATTCAGTTCAGAGACTTGTGTAAATTAAAATATTGATTTCATATTATCGCCCAGGAAATGCTGAGTTTCGATAATATATAAATTGTTACAACAGTCATATCTGAATTGCTGTTCTGAAAAACCTGGAATTAAAACAGTGGGAAACAATTTAAGCAAATTTAACAAGAACGGCCGGGTCTGCACTAACTTATGTGTGACTGTTTATTTATGTCGGGTCACACACTATAAACAAATGACGGGTCGTGCATTTATTTATGTGTTGCTACGACTACAATATACCCTGTACAGGACGATCTCATGTCATGGAGCGGCGCGCGACGCGGCAGTAGGCTACCTGCTACGATCGCTCGGTTCCCTCACACTGACACAAGGGTAGACTGGGAATTAGCTCCCGGCCGCCCTCATGCAATGTGACTCGCCTACTAGATTCGCTAGTAGGGAGGTAGCCTATCGCCATGAGCATGATATTCTGTGCAAGGTATACAAACACATAGGAAATCAATAGTACTAAATAATTTTTTCTGATCAAAAGAAAGTTTGATTTGATTTGGATTTATTTAATTTCTTTGGAAGTTGTAAATACTCTGCCAAATTAAAATTAAAATTATTAGTCATAATAGATATTGAATAAAGAACTATTGTCCATTGCTTTTAAAAATGTAGAAGAGGAAATCATTGATAACATTTTGTCCGTATAAACAAAAATGTATTTATTACAGGCTAAATATCGGAAAGTGCTTACATGTTACAATACATTTTTGATTTGTTTCTACTCCTGTGAAAAATGAATTCTCCTTGCTTTTTCTCTGCAAACTCTGAAATAATAAAATTTATATCTAAATTATTGAGTTCTTCAAACTCAATCGACATGATTGCCAGACCAACTAAGCGTTCTTGCGACATTGTTGACCTCAAATAGTTCTTTATGATTTTAAGTTTAGAGAACGATCTTTCTCCAGATGCCACAGTAACTGGCAGAGTCAGCATGACTCTCAGCGCTATAGTTAAATTGGGAAAGTTTTCAATAAATTTGTTCAAACTTATAAACTTTAGAATGTCTATGGGGGTTTTCATATTCTTCCTTTCTTCATCATTATAACGATTCAAGATTACACAATTAAAAGCATTTGGGTTAAAACACATATGGAAACAGGGATACAAAACCAAACCGAACGATATAGACCATATATTTATGGGACATTTTTGTTTATTTTAAGCCCAGGAAAACTTCCTACAGTTTCCGGAGAGAAATAATAAATATCCAGTACACTATATACAAACAAATCCAAAGAGTTCAATTAAATAAACTAACATCTTCAATGCCAATGCTCTGGCGGTCTAAATTGAGATATGTTTAAATTGTAAGTATTGGGACAATTCTTAAAAATCCCTGTCCCAAAAACAAGCAATACTTGAAGTATTTTTATGCGATACTAATTCATTTAATAAATTCTTTGATAAGTTGTAATTAATCTGAGCTCGTTAAAACTCTATTAATTTTTATGTTAGGATTTAATAAGAAATTTTACGTCAGAATGGCTGTATTTGTATATTTTAGGAGAAAATTACCCAAAAAATAATAAAGATCCAGGAACCAATTTTAGATAATTTACTTTAGTCGGTATTTTAGAACATTAAAATAATATTTTTGTATATGCAAGTACAAATCTAACAGAGAATAGGAACAGACCTTCGGAAGTCTGGTCATAGTTAATAAGCGAAGTGCCTAAAATGAAACCAAAACTCTTTAGTTCCTTTTTATGGTAATTACTAAACTAAAAATTACCTTTTCATTGGAGGTAATCGTAATTTCAGTTAATGACTTTGATGGTCCTGCATCTTTTCTTGCTTCCTTAGGATCCGTTGTAAACGATGAACAGCTTGGAGTAGATGTAAAATATTCGGAAACCTTTTTGACACTTTTTAACAGTTTTTGTTCCGTTTCTTCTTTTACCTTCTTCCGTTTCCGATATTCCGCGCCACTAAACTTTTTTGACATTTAAAAATAACAAATAACTCAAAATCTTAAATAATTAAAATAATCTAAAA
The DNA here is from genome assembly GCA_963675035.1 of Allygus modestus. Lineage (NCBI taxonomy): Eukaryota > Metazoa > Arthropoda > Insecta > Hemiptera > Cicadellidae > Allygus > Allygus modestus. Next base: position 27,550,988 of record OY776115.1, on the reverse strand, counting down.
GTTTAAAAACGATAGACTCACACACTTGAAGTCAACGTATCACAATACACTGATTATCAACAGAGAACGATGAGCTTCTTTAAGAAAATTACAATGAAAACAAACCTCAAAACTGAGTAGGAAGGGGGAAGTGTATACTGATAACAGAACACCTGTTCTAAGCGTGGGAAAGATTTCGTGCAGGGGAAACAAAACAATCATCAATACCGACCAAGATTTTGACGGTTCTGGGAATTTAGACTGAGTTTACAATGACAACAGCAATGTTTGTTGTTAAGATATTACACTTTTTTGAGTTATACAGACTATTTTCGCGTATTTAATCTTAAAGGTTTTGTGTAGCTATAAAGCTTAATTTGTTTGATTCTCTAATATATTTAGTATTATCTTATAAAAGTGTTTGTATCACTTAAATTTAATACCAGTGACTCTAAAAACTCAAGTTGGGTGAAAACATATTTTTTTCGTTAGTACATAACTGTGATATGCTGCCACAACTAATTTTAAGTACTGCAACTTTGGAAGAAATACAGATGATTAGTCGATTAATTACGACCAGAGCGCAAGTACAGTAATCTGTAATGACGAGAAGTATTTTAATAGTTAACATTTCCTACTTCTTCTCCAATGCTCCAAAATGACTCAGCTAAAAAATAAGAACTTGATTGAAATAGTGCTAAACAGACAGAACGATAAACGATATTTTCAAAGTAAACTAAAGGAGGAAACCTTACAAGTAACGATCGAAGGGGGCGCATCATATTTTCCGCCTTATTACATAACAATATTAAACTCGATTCGTTGTAGCTTCAATTAAATATGAAATAATTGAAATCCATATTATTTAATCCTCTCTTATCCTCAAACCATATCTAGGAAGTACTGTAGTTTAAAATAATTGAAGAGGGCGGATTGAAACAATAAGTTGCATCGTGTAACTTTATATTTTAACTTCGCAATATTCTTGCATCATATTGCGAATTTTATTCACACTCTTAATACCAATAAGAAAGCCCTGAAGTTATCACAAAACGATAGTGGTGAAAACAAGTTTTCAATTTGGAATAGAGGGGAAAATATCTTATCTGTAAATTTAATGTTTAAGTATAATGAAGGTGCAATATGGTGAATACACAACTTTCTAATTATGTCTTTCAACAACTTACTAATATACACCAAATTTACAAAATCAGTCAGGTGTTTATATATTTACAAATACTTTATTTTAGCGCTGCAGATTACGCCCCCCCCGCCCCCCGTCCCGCTACCCGTCATAAGCGCCGAGCGCCGCCCCCCCAAAAGCGGCGCGCCCCGCGCGCCCCGTGCTGGAGCACGGCTCGCACTGCCCTAGAGCCGCTACTGAGTGAGGCAATTGCTCACTTTGCTCACTAGTTGCACAAATAACTATAATCTCCGCTACTTGTTCAATTATTTTACAAATACAGGTAATTGAATCAGTTCAGCGGTAATCATTATTCTTAAAGTGATTGTGAAAACAAATGCCGGATGGATCAAAGTTGATCAAATTTAGTTTTTAAAACATTTACAACCATTGCATTTGAACGCACCGATTTCTTACCAACCCCAAATCAAAGATAATTGAATCCCAGATTATTTACAAATTTTACTGCAGAATAGACAAAAACTAAGTACACGAATGCTATTATTTCGCCAAGAAATGGTTCACTAATGAACTAAGGGGTGTTGAGAGAACCGAACCTTGGCACCTTGGAACCTTGGAACTTCAAGGCACTTCAACACGATTAACAAGGTGTTAAACAAGTTCGCAAGGATAAATGGTGATAAAAATAATCACATTAAAACTGTCAAACCCAGGCGACGTTTTGTTTTGCATCCAGAACCACTACAATTTGTACAATGTGTTTTTTATAAAATAAATACTGTATAGTAATAATTACAAATTGTATTTAACCTCTTTTATTTGCTAATTGATAAGAACTAATAAAAGTATTAAAACAACTAACTATTCAAAAATACTATTCAAAAATACTTAGTTTCGCTAGATCGTTTTCCCATATTTAAAAATCATAATTTTTAAATTAATAACGAATAAACGGCACGTAAACTTATAATAGTTCATAAACAGAACGGCCAGGTTATTTTTTACTGTTTTTTTGAGCCGTTTAAATTACTTCTTGTCTCAAAAAACGTTATTTCATTGTTGCGTATTTCTTCAAACTTTCTTCACTCGGAATTTAAGTTCTGCATAAGTAAACTAATTGATCACATTACAGTATGACATCGGTCGCTTCGTACAGAATACATCTTATCCCAAGTTGTATAAAAGAAAGGTGTGTGCATGATCAGCTGGTGTGACGTAGACGGACTCGCTACGCTAGCGCAGCCAATGACATGGCCGCAAACCTTACCTTATTCGTCTGCTGAAATGTCAGTTTTGTGCTAAAGACATTGTTTTAGCGAATTTCCCCTATAGGGAAGAAGCTATTACCGTAGTCGGCATGGTAAGACCTAGGCCCGGGACCATGATAACTTTTCGTTTTGAGGTCCCCAGACCCCAAAAACACCATTCGTTCGATACTGTATATATATATATATATATATATATATATATATATATATATATATATATATATATATATATATATATATATGTGTCCGTGAGCACGATAACTCTCGTAAAAATGATCCGATTTTGACGAAATTTGGTATAAACATGTAAAGCAGCATTTATGACTTTAAGTTCGAAAACCAGACAGATCGACCTATCCGAAGGGGTTTTTTGGGGGGGTTTTGTACCCCAAAAATGGGTTTTTTGAATTTTTTACATATAATTTTTGAAATAGTCAAATTTTAGTTTTGACCATTCGATTCAGCTTAAAAAAACACACAATTTGGTATTTCGATCATTCCTCTACGTCAATTGGTTACCGAGATATTGAAAGTGCTAAACACAGTACGTTGTCTAATGTTATTCTTATGGAGGAAAAGAAAATTTTTTTATCTCGCTTATTTATGAACGTATACTGACGGAACTTGGTATACAGCTTCATCTCATTGAGGTCTATTGATATTTGCTCCAAAAAATTGTTTTTGCATAATTCTCCCGTAGCAGCAAACCTGCGTACTCAGCCCCCATGTTATTCTTATGGATATTAATTAAATGCTCTGTCTCCCTTAATTATGAACATAAATGAATAAAACTGGTATACGACTTCACCTAGTTGAGTTATATTGATATTAGCATAGAAACCCATTTTTTGTGTTCCTTTTTGCAGCAAACCTGCGTACTCAGCCCCAATGTTATTCTTATGGAGAATAATTAAAATTGTATATATATCGCTTATTTGTGAATATATTTTTATGAAACTTGGTAAGTGGCTTTATGTAGTATTAAGACATTTATATCTCCATTGGAAATTCGCTGAGTATGCAGGTTTGCTGCGACGGGGGTATTTTACTATTATTGCGAGCCTATCTACGACACAATAGCTGATCATGCAGACACCTCTATTTATCCATCTTAATCTACATCTTTATCTTTACCTTTATCTACATATTTAAAAAATCCTGCTTTTTGTTCACTCACTTCTTGAAGTTAATACTTATCCGATTTTGATGATTTTTTATTTAAAAGATAATTTCAAGTTCTAAGTCGCTGTGAAGCCAGAATTCTGATTTAGGTCCCAGGGCTCTGTTCCAAGGGACTTCCAAGTCCCCATGTTATTCATATTAGTAGAATGTGTACCCGTTCTTCGTACGGGTAACAGCTGTAATAAAACCAAATGTATCAGCTGTTGGAAATTAAATACTTTTAAGTGTGTTTAAACTCATCCAATTTCTTTAAATTTGTGTAGGGAAAATTTTATCAAAAAACTAATATTTTTCCTCTAATATGTTCACCGAGACCTTTCATTCAAGTATAGGGTTGATGGGTGTCAGACTTATGATTTTCTCAAAAGTTCCTGGGTAAATGAGGCTTTATGTATAGATGGAGGGGAGTTTTATTTGGTTTATGTCACATGTGTTTTTTTCTTAATTCAATAACCAGCTGTTGTAAGGATTATATCAGCAAATTTTTGCGAGGGAGCTAAAATTGGGGAGATCGTCTAACATAAGATTCATCAGAATTCACCAAATTTATTGATTTATTTAACAGTTGCCTTTCCATATCACAGAATGTCGTGAGCAGATCGTGGGGGTTGGAGCAGTCAGAGAGTGATTGCACGGTGTCTAATGTCATGCGATTGTCTGGAAACATCACCTGAGACTGAGATGTATTGTAGTGGCAAGCGATAGCCCTTCATACTGCAACCAGTTTAGAAGTAGCCTGTTGCGATCCAATTTAACAGGACTTCTAGTATTTTAATTCTTTTAACTTTCGATGTAGAGCAGAGGATTATAAACATTGTAATCATTTTTTTTTGCTATTCAAAGATAATATGTCATCCTTAATATTATAAATGTGAAAGTATGGATGTTTGTGCGTAACTCTGAAGTTCCATCACGTAAAAACTACTGGATTGATTGAGCTGAAATTTTGCAGAGAGGTACTTGTAAGTCCTGAGTAACATATAGGCAAGTTGTAAAAATCTTATAGGGCTATGTCCCACATGGGTTCAAAGTTCCCATGTATTCCTTATAAACATTCATTTTTGTTTGAGCTGATGAAAATACAAACAGCTGATCTTGATTCGTATTAGTTCCACAGGCTAACCACAGAATGCAGCACACAAAACTATCATAGTTTTAGCGAATTTCCCCTATAGGGAAGAAGCTATTACCGTAGTCGGCATGGTAAGACCTAGGCCCGGGACCATGATAACTTTTCGTTTTGAGGCCCCCAGACCCCAAAAATACCATTCGTTCGAAACTGTATATATATATATATATATATATATATATATATATATATATATATATATATATATATATGTGTGTGTCCGTGAGCACGATAACTCTCGTAAAAATTATCCGATTTTGATGAAATTTGGTATAAACGTGTAAAGCAACATTTATGACTTTAAGTTCGAAAACCAGCCAGATCGCTCTATCCGAAGGGGTATTTTGGGGGGGTTTTGTACCCCAAAAATGGGTTTTTTGAATTTTTTACATATAATTTTGGAAATAGTCAGATTTTATTTTTTCCCATTGGATTCAGCTTAAAAAAACACACAATTTGGTATTTTGATCATTTCTCTACGTCAATTGGTTACCGAGATATTGAAAGTGCTAAACACAGTACGTTGTCTAATGTTATTCTTATGGAGGAAAATAAAAATTTTATATCTCGCTTATTTATGAACATATACTGACGAAACTTGGTATACGGCTTTATCTGGTTGTGGACCATTGATATTTCCTCAAAAAAACAATTTTTTGACAAAGGCTCCCATAGCAGCAAACCTGCGTACTCAGCCCCATGTTATCCTTATGGAGAATAAGTAACGTGTTATCTCCCTTAGTTATGAAAATAAATTAATGAAATTTGGTAAGTGACTTCACCTAGTTGAGTTATATTGATATAAGCATAAAACCCCATTTTTTTGTGTTCCTTGCTTCAGCAAACCTGCATACTCAGCCGCCATGTTATTCTTATGGAGAATAATTAAAATGTCATAAATTGTTTATTTATGAATGTATATTGATGAAACTTGGTATGTAGCTTTATGTGGCATTAAGATAAATATATATGCATTGGAAATTCGCTAAGTATGCAGGTTTGCTGCTACGGGGGTATTTATAAATGGTTCGCGGGGGGCGAAGCCTGCGGGTAACAGCTAGTAAGATAATAATAATAATAATAATAATAAACGTATTTATTTAACCAGCGTGTTCCAAAGTTACAAGCTTTGTTTTATACGGCAACTGTCGCCAAAACTAATACTACAAGTTGTGTATTAATTTATACAAATTTAAATTAAACATAGCTTTTACCTTTTTTAAAACAAAATATAACTATTTGACTTCAGGTCAAATCAACATTTGGGGTCAAAAAAATAAAAAGTCTTTTTCCCCAGCTCAGCTCTGACTCGCGGAAGTAACATAATACCCTCGTCGCAGCAAACCTTTCATACTCAGCGAATTTCCAATAGAGATATAATGTCTTAATACTACAAAAAAACACTTACCAAGTTTCATATATACCAAGTTTAATATTCACAAATAAGCGATATTTTAATTATTCTCCATAAGAATAACATGGGAGCTGAGTACGCAGGTTTGCTGCAACAAGGAACACAAAAAATGGGTTTCTATGCTAATATCAATATAACTCAACTAAGTGAAGTCGTATACCAGTTGTTATTCATTTATGTTCATAATTAAGGGAGACAGGCCATTTAATTATTATCAATAAGAATAACATGGGAGCTGAGTACGCAGGTTTGCTGCTACGGGAACCTTTGGAAAAAATTTTTTTGAGCAAATATCAATAGACCTCAACGAGATGAAGCCGTATACCAAGTTTCATCAGTATACGTTCATAAATAAGCGAGATATAAAATTTTTATTTTCCTACATAAGAATAGCTTTAGACAACATACTGTGTTTAGCACTTTCAGCATCTCGGTAACAAATTGACGTAGAGAAATTATCAAAATACCAAATTGTGTGTTTTTAAGCTGAATCCAATAGTAAAAACTAAAATTTGACTATTTCAAAAATTATATGTAAAAAATTCAAAAAAGTTTTTGGGGTACAAACCCCCCCCCCCAAAATACCCCTTCGGATAGAGCGATCTGGTTTGTTTTCAAACTTAAAGTCATAAATGTTGTTTTACACGTTTATACCAAGTTTCATGAAAATCGGATCATTTTTACGAGAGTTATCGTGCTCACGGACACACACACACACAAATATATATATATATATATACACATACATTCAGTTTCCAACAAATGGTGTTTTTGGGGTCTGGGGACCTCAAAACGAAAAGTTATCATGGTCCCGGGCCTAGGTCTTACCATGCCGACTACGGTAATAGCTTCTTCCCTACAGGGGAAATTCACTAATAAGATACAAATTCAGTTTTCTCTGTTGTTCTTTATGTTTAAGTAGTTAAGGCGATTTCCGCTAGATTGAGCGGTAATCCCTTTCTGGTCGATACATGAAAATCTGCCTTATCCACTCCATTTGGGTTCAACGTTTCTCCACTAGGTGGCACTGTATTCAACTTCTTGATAAATCTATCTATCTACTAGCAGTACGCTCTAATATTCGCGTAATGGGATGACCGAACTCATAAATGGTAGCTGAAAGTTACTGATGTTAACGTAAAATCTAACTGAAATTTCATCATAAAATATTAAAAAATAAATAGTCTTGATCCTGGGGACTCTGTAGAAAAATGTCTATTGGTTAATTTTAGGGTTAAATCGTTCTTAACCCATGCGAGGGCCGACAACAAACGATTGGGCCAACGTTGGCAAATTGTGGAGTCCCACTGTTGGCCAACGGTTGAAATGTCACCTCTTTAAACCGTAAACATAGAACTCTATTATGACTAAACCAACCAACCATTATTAAACATTGACCCAACGGTAACAAAATAACTTTAACTAATGTTTTGGTGTTAAAAATAATGATTTTTCCCACTGAATTGCTTAATAAACCAATAATATATGTTTTAAAAAAGGATTTTGTTGAAAAAAATATTGTGAACCTACAATCTTCAACTCACGCCTTACCCCTTAACCCTCTTAGCCATTCTGATTCATATGAATTGGAAGAGGACTGGGATCTGTAAGTGACCAATAGCATTGACTATATGCATGAGTGTAGTCAATGTATATAGTCAATGCCACTCATGTTGCATGCTTAGGACCTATCCCTGGTTTCAGATATTTAGTAAATAATGGTATTGAGACGTTAGTTATTTTAATTATATATTATTCCTTAAATTTCCTTTAATTCTTTAAACTTATTCATTGAGTTTCTGGTGGTATCTAGGGATCTTCTTTCCTTATTTTTAGAGGTACAATTTATTAAATGTTTTGATTAAAATGTATATATATATATATATATATATATATATATATATTTAACATATTAAATTACATGTTATTATATGATACGATCCCAAGTAGTATTATTAATGGTAAGTAAACTTCTTGTTTCTTGAGTCACAGAACGTAATATGTATTTGAAAAACAAAGCACCAACGATGGAAATTTCAACTAGCCAAACCGCACGAACAGTTGGGCAGCGGTTGGCTCAATGTGGAAACTCAAACCTACCACTGGCAAACGTCAATCCAAAAATATTAATTTCGGTTGGGTAACGGTAAATCTTAAACGCACAACTCGAACAATTGAATTTTGTCTGTTCAGTGTGATTTTGTATTTTTTTTGGATTTCCTATGGGTCAGGTAAGAGTTTGTTGGTCGGACTGGGGCTGGGTGGGCCGGCTTTGGCTCTCTTCTGGAGTTTGGTCCGCCGGGCGGGAGTTCTGTTGGGTCCTCTGAGTCCAGTAGACCTTCTGCATGGCTTGGCTGACGAACAGTTCGTCCGGTGGGCATGGTCCCACCGCCAGGGACGTATTTCCCACTAGGCACAGTCTGGGGGGAAAATTGAGAATCTTTGACAATGGAAAACCGATGATAAAACCATAAATACCCCCGTCGCAGCAAACCTGCATACTCAGCGAATTTCCAATGAATATATAACATAGCACATTAAAACACTTAACAGGATTCATAAGAAATGTATTCACAAACAAGCGATATTTAAAATATGAATTATTCTCCATTAGAATAACATTGGGGATGAGTATGCTGGTTTGCTGCAACAAGGCACACAAAATAATGGGTTTTTATGCAATTATCAATAGAACTCATCTTAGTGAAGTCACATTCCAAGTTTCATCCATATACATTCATAAATAAGCGATATATAACATTTTAAGTATTTTCCATAAGAATAACATGGGGACCAAGTACCTTGGTTTGCTGCTACAGGAACCATAGGCGAAAAATAGTTTTTTTGTGCAAACAACAATAAACCACAACCAGATGAAGCCATATACAAGATTTCGCCAGTTTATGTTCATAAATAAGCGAGATATGCAATTTTCTTTTTCTCCCTAAGAATAACATTAGACAACGTACTGTGTTTAGCACTTTCAATATCTCGGTAACCAATTGACGTAGAGCAATGATCAAAATACCAAATTGTTTGTTTTTTTAAGCTGAACCTAATGGTGTAAATTAAAATTTGATTTAAATTTAAATTACCTGTGAAAACCCAAAAAACACATTTTTGGGGTACAAAACCCCCCAAAAACCCCCCTTCGGATGGAGCGATTCGTCTGGTTTTCGAACTCGTTCAAATAAATGGTACTTTACATATTTGTACCAAATCTCATTAAAATCGGACCTTTTTTACGAGAGTTATCGTGCTTACGGACATATATATATAAATTTGAACGAATGGTGTTTTTGGCATCTGGGGACCTCAAAATGAAAAGTTATCATGGTCTCGGGCTTAAGTCTTACCATGAGACCTACGGTAATAGCTTCTTCCCTATAGGGGAAATTCGCTAAAAGGCCCGGAGGGCAGAGGGCGGTGGAGGAAGACTTCCTACTATGTGAGATGGAAAATACCAATAAAGGATCGGGATGGAGGTGTAAAAGACGTCCAAACAGCCACTGACCGAAAACATCCCAGCGATCCCTTGACGTCACACATCTAGATGATGTGGCCTGTACTTGACAAGACATTGCCTACGTCAGACATCTTAAGACGCTGCCCAGCACGGACGTTTGCAGGACTACCAGATCAACCTTCATGGAAAGATGATAATGAAGAGACGAGGACTGCATTAAAGGAAACTTGAACAACGCTTCCTGTCAATGAGAAATGACAATATGTGATACAATGACTTCATCTGTGCCTGGTAAATAAATTGGATGAATTTTGAAAACAGTAAATATTGTTCTATTCCTGCCTGTAGCCAAATATATAAACAGATGTTAGTATATTTTATGTTTTTAGACAAATTTGGGTGAGAAATGTTTTTAACTTACATAATAAACGTAAAATTTATACAAGAACAAACATTTCTCAAACATATTAAATCAAAGGAAAATTGGTTAAAGTATATATAAAGTCACAAAAGTGATTTCAAACAGCTAATACTGGAGTAGTTATTTTGGACCACAGTTTTACATTTTAGTGGATATAAAACTCTTTGAAGACAGACTCTTGATTTATTTTGCAGTAATTTAACTTAACAAAAACAGTGCTGAGTTTTTCTTTTTTTTCATATTTTTCATAGAGATAAATTGATTGAAAAAATCAGGCCATAATAACGATTAATAAAATAGTATGATGAAGTATTTAAAATATAAATAGTTTTATATTTAAATATATAGAACCATACGTTATTTAAATTATTTTTAATATAGAAAATAACATTTTATTTTCATAATTGTAGGTAAAAATAACATCACGAAAATAAACTAAACTATCGAAAAATTTGTTAAGCCTTTTATTTTATTCCGTGAATAATCCTCGTTATACAGTGTTCATTTCGAAAACACGTTTAAAATTATTTTAGTCGAACAAATCATACTGCTCAGTGACGTATTTGTCGTTTGTTGCCTAATCAGTCTATTTTTTGATTTATTTGGACTTTACCTATCGCTTCTAGTGTTTAAAACTACACTACGTTTCGGGAGGTAAGGAAACTCCTCCCGTTATCAAGTGAACCCTACTTACATCTAAATATCAAACTCTTACACCTAACTAACCTACATTTTTTTTTTGATTATTTTTCTTTTACATTTTAATTTATACTAACACAAAGATAACAAATATATATACAAAAAATCAAATACAATACACTAACACAACATTTATATATACACCTAAATAACCTACATTTTTTTAATATTTTCCTTTACAATTTAATTTACACTAATATAAAGATAACAAATATATATACAAAAAATCGAATACAATACACTAACACAACATTTATATATACGAACAAATGGAAAACTGACAATATTGTATATGTGTGTGTGTGTGTGTGTGTGTGTGTGTGTGTGTGTGTGTGTGTGTGTGTGTGTGTGTGTCCGTAACCACGATAACTCTCGTAAAAAAGGTCTGATGTGAATGAAATTTGGTACAAATGTGTAAAGTACCATTTATTTGAACGAGTTCGAAATCCAGACGAATTGTCCCATCCGAAGGCGGGTTTGGGGGGGTGTTGTATCCCAAAAATGTTTTTTTGGGGTTTCCATATGTAATTTTTATTTAAATTAAAATTGTTATTTTTACCATTGAATTCAGCATAGAAACAAACAATTTGATATTTTAATCATTGCTCTGCGTCAATTAGTTACTGAGATATTGAAAGTGCTAAACACAGTACGTTGTCCAATGTTATTTTTATGGAGAAAAATAAAAACTGTATATCTTGCTTATTTATGAACATAAACTGACGAAATTTGGTATATGGCTTCATCTGGTTGTGGTTTATTGTTGTTTGCAACAAAAATTTTTCACCTATGGTTCCCGTAGCTGCAAACCTAGGTACTTGGTCCCCATGTTATTCTTATGGAAAATAATTAAAATGTTATATATCGCTTATTTATGAATGTATATGGATGAAACTTGGTATGTGACTTCACTAAGATGAGTTCTACTGATATTTGCATAAAAACCCATTATTTTGTGTTCCTTGTTGCAGAAAACCCGCGTACTCTTATGGAGAATAATTAATATTTCAAATATCACTTGTTTGTGCATGTTTGTCTTATGAATCATGTTAAGTGTTTTAATGTGCTATGTTATATATTCATTGGAAATTCGCTGAGTATGCAGGTTTGCTGCGACGGGGGTATTTATATATTAAGATCATAACAAACTATTGGATTGTATTACTGTACATGGACACAAATTACTTCTGTAATACAGTATGATAGGTCAATAGATCCTTTTATCATTTCTTAATTATTTATTATTGTGTAATATAAAAAAGGGTGTTTTACAATCATGTTTTTGTTATGAGAACACTTTGCTCCTATTTATGACTTGTTTGTCAAATAATATGACTAATAACACTATTACTAATACTAATAATGCCTCACGTGCTTGTATGCATTTAATTTACTATTTAAAAATCTTCAAAGATGGCGGCTATTTTCCAAAATGGCCGCCCTCACAGACTATCACCCAACCTTTTTCAACCACTACACTATTACCAACAATATCCAACTGAATGGCTCTCTAGTAAATGAATGGCCTACAGAAGTATTCTGAGCAATTGTATTATATGGAGGGATAGATTGTGTCTATACGGTGGTAGTAAATAGTATGACCGAAACAGTTTAACATTCAGTTAATCAGTTCTCATTAATTTTTCACACATATTGTCACATAGACTCCTGCCGCCTCTTAAATCTTTGAAATGTAATATACAAATAATTGAATATATATATAATACGCTGAGGATGTTTTGTTAATATAACGGATTTTGGCGATTTAAGAACCAGCAAAATTATTCCGATCTGTATTTGTATAAAATGGTTTTCAATTGTCGGTATCTTTTCTGAAGGACCGGCTCTCAAAGTACGTTTTCCATCATAAGGATAACATGGAAATCAATTTGATTTCAAATGTGAATTCTATTTTTTCACATAAACCTATTTAACAAGCTCAAGTTGTACTGATATTCAATACAATCTGTTAATAGGTTACAATAGTTCTTTTAATAAGTCACAAGATGAAACGACTTTGTTCTGTCTTGATAAACAGGTCCAATAGTTATTTAGACAATTATTTTAAATACCAGCTTCTCTCACCTATCAGTTACTATGAGTTTAAGTTTTGTACACGAATGTACTGTATACTATGTTGGTTTCATTTTATCCTAAATCCTATACTCCAATATGAGTAAGGTTTGCGTGCGTGCGTCCGTGCTTGCTTGCAACTCTGATTTCAAAAACGGCTCCAACGATTTCCTTAAAATATTGGAAATAACTAATTTCTGGGATAAAAATAAGTGCTAGACAGGTTTGATCCCCAGGAAAAATCAATTAATTAAAAAAAAAATAAAATAAAAGTTACAAAATTAACTTATGGAGTAACTTATGGCTTATGGAGTTCAAAATCAAACAAAATAATTGTAACAGCTGTTCATAATCACCAGGGAACTGTCAAAGTTTACAATTGTTAACATGTGGTTTCCTGAGAGCAGTGATTAAAACTGTTGAGGGAAGATTGTATATATAGAGTGGTCATATCCGAAATAGTTCAAAGGGACATTGAGCTATAAATAACAACTGGAGTGACCTTAAATGCAGAACAGAGGCAAATAAGCTACAAAAAATATGACAATCAGTTGGGGGAAGTGATGAATTATTACTCCCAGTCATCTAAACCAACTGACTGTCCTTCCCCGAGCAAAGTTCGGCCCCCAGGTACTTTTCTTAAATAATTCAAACTATAAGTACAGTTTTTATAACAGTACTCTTGTGAATAAACGTAAAGATCATCTATTTCTTACAGGGAGAGCCATAGGTATTATTTCAGCATTTTATAAAAATTATGAGATTTATTTGTTTGTTGAATTTTAGGGATACGTATAAATAATTAATATATATATCGTATATAGTCTTCAGGTTTAATACCAAATAAAGTTTATATTACTTGTTATAACACTGTATAATTGATATAACTCAGACATATCGTATGAAAAAACAGTAGTCTCCAGTGTACCGCCTACGCCGGCGCCGCGCCGTTAGCAAGGCTCTGCCGTAATGTATACAAGCCAATCGATGTAATGTCTATCCTCAGCTGTTAACTACGTAATTTACGATTCCTGAGGAAAGTGGAACTGGGTCAGATCGTTACTTATCTATGAATCTATTTAAACGTTAATTTATTTTTGTATAGGCCCTACCGCTATTATTAAAAATCTTTTATATTTTATGAGAGCATGTATTTTTTCAGAACATAAACATGTTTATTTGTCTGGTGCCAACAAATGATTTGTAATATACTTGATGGTTCCCGCGATATATTTTCTTCTAATTTGTCTTAATATACGGTGATTGTCATTTATTTTTCCTGTGGTAATATGAAGTTGACATAATTGATAAAACGAAGTCAAAGATAGTCTGTAAAAACACTAACTTGTTTATAAATTCCTTATGTATTCCTTGTAATTTTATATTTAAAGGGTTTGTCAATAATTGATTAAATATGTCAGGCTTTCATCACTATTTGACGATCTACATAAGGGTGTCTATGTGACGGGGTAAATATTAAAATCTGACCGGCGCCGGCGAAAACTCCAGATTTGCCTGTTCAGAGGTAACCCTTACACTTATTATATTTCTCAAAAGATATACTGTGACTAAAAATTCCGAGGTAGTTTAAATTTGTACCTGTAACAAAAAATTGGTTGAAGTGGACCAAAGTAGATGGTGTTATTCTGAAAGTGTAGAAAATGTACCAAAACTGTTACTTACTCTGTTATCAAACATTCCTTGAAAAAAGAGATAAAAGCCACTAAAAGGTTGAACGAAATAAACTGTAAAATCTTGTAACAATTTTGTAAACACGATTTTCCCCCTTTTCGCGTACTGTATATCATAAGTAAGTCTCCAACTTTTATACTATTTTGCAAATCCACATAATCAGAGGTTTGCAATGACATGTCAAACGTTATAATCGGTAGAATTCGACATTTAGTTGTTAAATATTTTGCCTGCTTCCTCAAAGATGGAAAAAAATCACTAAACAAAATCATGCATTTCTAACGGATTCCCATGTATTTCTTTCGAGAAACATTTTTTGTTTTTAATCCCATTATTAACGGAAATTGTACAACTTTCTTGATAATTTGAGTATCTTTATCGGTGCGGAGGTTTCCAGTGACGCCTCAGTTATTGAAATCGACCCGCTGTAACTCTAGCCTTTAGTTGTGGAAAGAAATTACTTACACAATTTACATAAAGGGAGTTCAAAAAGAGTGTCGGGTCATCGAGATTTGATTAGTTATATAGAAATTAAGAAAGAAGGTTCTATGAAGGCATGTCCTAAAACCCTTAGCTTTCCGTCGGTTTGTCTGTATGTACATAATTAATCATCTCTTATCTTATCATATCTCTTAAGGGATTAATTTAAAACGTAGTACATGTATATGACGACTTATAAGACTTATTTCTGTAGGGAGTATCAAGTTTATATTTTGTACGATTACACAATTTTTGTAAATTTATAAGTTACATACAAGTGATGAAATGTGATTCCCTAAATAATGGTTTATGAGTTATTAAGTTTGGTGCATTAATAGCTAATTAATCGAACGTTTTCAAAACATGCAAATTTGCTATGATTACCACAAATTGTGCAAGCAATTTTTTCAGAAAATTTAAATTTACCCGTTATTAATGATTTGATATTAATAAATTATGAACCATATTTTAAAGGATGACATTTCACAAAATTTTCTTAACTGATGTAAAAAATACAACACACATACAGACGGAAAACCAAGCGTTTTAGAAAAAAAATCTTTACAGAGCGTTTTTCTTCATTTTTACTTTCTCTCCTTATACATAGTATATGGATAAAGTATTGTGTTCGTCCAAATTTTCAAATTTGAGTTGATAGTGGAAATATTCGTTTTGGTGCTCCCTGAATCCAAAAAAAATATTTTTACGTGATGTCTGTGTGACTGTCTGTCTGCCTCTCTGTGTGGATGTGTACAGAGCTAGAGCCCTAACCAATAATCCGATTTTTATGACATTTGGTATGTAGGTACTAATCCACGATATCTCAAGGAATTTTTTTAATTTTTTGGAATTTTTTATTTTTCAGGGTAATTATCCCCCAAAAACCGCCAAAAACATAAAAACTAAATATTTCTCAAAAACGGCTCTAACGATTTTGATTAAACTTTGGCCTTTCGTAGAACTTTAGTTTTCAAACAAAATGACACCATCCGCATTTCTTTAAAAATTTGGGTTCAGAAATTACAAGACTTAAAATATCAAAAATTCAGTTTTTTATTTTTCATTAAAAAAACATAAATATAAAAAATATTACTATTAACCATTAAAAGAGCTCAAAAACTAAATAATTCAGTATTTTTAATTACCATGCTACAATTGCTGGTTGCGGAGAAAATTGAAATTTTCATTTTGCGGTAAACGCAGTACGTTGTCCAATATTATTCTTATGGGGAATACAAAAATGACTATTTCTCTCTTATTTACTGATCAATTTCATTCAAACTTGATATGCTTGTCAAGTTAGCATTGACCAACAGAGGAAATATGTTGAGGAAATATGTTCGAAATATGTTGCCCCTTAATAATCCTGGGGGGGGGGGAATAGAGGGCATTTCCCCTCTAAAAACCACAAGTGTAGAAATAGATTTTATAGTGCCTCCAAAGCAGGGATTTGGGTGGATGTTTTTGAAAACAACTCGTTTACAAGATTTTCTGTACATTCGACCGTGCTTTGTATTCTATATTTAGTAAATAAAAAGTAATTTACTCATTAAAGTTGGGCTAAAAGGGAGAAAGTATGTGTCAGTTTCCTGATACCGTTTATTGTATAAGTAATCATATCCCAAAGTCCTTGAACTTTTTTAACACCCTGTATAAGAAGCTGACTAACATTGCAAAAATGGTCCCGGATTTTTAATATATAACATGCATAAATCTATTATGTAATCATTCTTTAAGGAAGTGCAAAATTATAATTTACAAATCATCAAATACTCAACCAAACATTCTGTCTTAGATTTTCTCATAAAAAACACTGATCGTAAAAACTCCCAGCGGAAAATAAGAACGCCTCTCTTATTCAGACATAAATACAACATATTTATATAGTAGTGAATCAATGTAAGCGGAGCGGTATATTCCGGTAGTGGGGCAGTTCCGCTCATGCTACCCGCTGCCGGTTGATTTATACACGAGGGGTTGGAATTCTTCTAAGGGTAGTTGTTTCTTCATTTCCTGTCATCGTAACATCTTCGACTCCGCCCCGAGCCAGTCGGCCACGACCTCCTGAGGAGACCGCTCGCCATGCCGGTAGGTTCACGTCATTAGAGGTGTTCGTCATCATTTGTATCCGTTTCCGGAAGGGTGAGGGTGTAATTCAATTGTGTTTAAAAAATCATTTATAGGAACTGTTGAAATGCACTTGGAGTAAAAATATTCGATCCGTGACAAAATATTGTTGTTTCTGCTTATTTTGTTTAGGAAGATTGCGATAGGTTTTATACTACTTAATACAATGTTTAAGCAGTATGATAAGTTAGTAGTAAAAGTGATGTATACTACGTATGTAGTAGGGGTTATACAGATAAATCTGGTGTTTCATCGGACGGATTTTAATATTTAATACCTCTTTGGGAAACTTTTAATTGGGTAGATTGTCAAATATTTATGGAGTCTGACATATTTTGCAATTTGTTGGGGAAAATAATAATTTATTAATTAAGAAAAATTATAGATTTGTAAAAATGTTTCCAGTCAACCCCTTGCCTTTGTTTTATCAGTTATGTTAACTAATGATTCATATCGATGTGTAGTCAATTTCATCACCTTCAAGAATACTGCATTAATTGTTATCAATTTTCCCACAGTTTTTATTATATACAACAAATCAAAGCTACATTCGCATGTACTATCTGTAAGGTACACAACCAAATCTGGAGATCCACCAGGCGGACATTAATATTCAACACCTCTTTGAATCCCCTTAATCAAGTAAATGTCAAATAGTTATGAAAGTCTCAAATATTTCATGAATTATAAGAGGAAAACGTAAAGTAGTACCCAATAAAAATACGTTAGAAATTGTTAAAACGATTTCGTTCTTCAAAACTTAGGTCTTGTTTTAATCGTTTTATTAACGATTGCTTCTTATCGATTACTAGAACATTTAAAATTTTCAAACATTTTATTCTACTGTGGTCGATTTTCCAACCGTTTTTTATTTAAAAACTCAAAATAACCTCTAAATTTACAATATTTGGCAATATAGAATATTGTTACAATATTGGTTATACTCTATGGGGTATATCTGTACAAGTAAATCCGAAGTTCTACTGGACGAATTTTAATACTAAACCCCTTATTGGAAACCGTTAAATTTTGCAAATTGCAAACTAACTATGAAAGTCTGACATAATAATTTATTAATTTCTTCTCTTTTTTTTTTGGGGGGGGGGGGGGCAGGCCCCAACCAGGACAAGTTTTGTTTTGTTTTTGTTGTTGTTTATTTTTTCAGTGAGCTTGTGTTTTTGTTTCATCAGTTTTCTTTAATAAATGTACAATATAATCGTGCATAAAATTTCATCGGTGGTGTCAAATATTACGTTTATTACAGTCAACTTTTCTACCATTTATTGAGTTATAGATAAAACCGTCATATAACCTAAAAATTTGCAGTCTATCTTTGGCAGTGTATAATAAGGGCATCTAAGGGGACAATGTGAGGGGCATCTTTAGCCACTGAATCTAGAGTTCAAGGGGGCAATATTAATGTATTTAATACCTCGTTGGAAACTCTTAGCTGTACATATATGGCCCAATAATTATGAAATTCTGACATTTTTATGATTAATGGAGTACGAAATAAAAATATTCCCTCCTAAGAAATGCTGTGCCAAATAATTTAAAATTATTAAAAACTGTATATTTCCAGCCAACTTTTGGCAATAACTATTAGGAAATTTTCTTAACTTTCAGAATGATACATTTTTTTGATATTTTTGAATTAAAAAGTTATAATTATAATATTATGAAAGTTCGTAATATGTTTTTAATAGATGACGCTGTTTCTTTTTCTCGTTTCAACGCTGGTGAATATTTATATCTTGATATATATTTTATTTAATAATACAGAATCGTCGCTGCTCTGCAGCATTAGTCGAGTTTGGATCTTGATAGAATTAATTTAAAAATTAATAAAATCACACTTACACACCCAACTTGTACAAACCAACCAAACTTACCAATAAGAAAACAGAACGAGAAACACCAACGGTTTATATGTCGTTTTTGAGTTTTTACAGCCAAAAAAGAAATACATTAAAATGTCATAGAGAATTTGGAAACACATTGTGTACAACAGAAAAGGAGTTGTACTATTTATTTAGGAGCTGATGCGATCAAAGAATTCAATGTAGATGCTTTCACCAACCACAAAGCTGTCAACCGGTCGATGTAGGGACCATGCGGCTGCGGGTTCGATCCATTGATTAGCGTCGGACGTAGCGCTGCGTGCCAGGGGACGGGTATTATTGTATTATTTATCCCGGTTGCCTTTTGCGTCGCGGCCGCTCCGCGTTGTCGACCCGCTCACAATTACAATCTATACTTTTGATTTGTAATGTTAAGTTGTATCTCCCCGTTCATGAGCCGGTCGCATGAAAGGGCCTCGTGTTCGGAGGCGAATCTGAAACGATTGTACCATACTAGATAGAGGTGTGTAACTCCGGAGTGAACGACTCCGAAAGAACTACTCCGGGTTCCGGAACGATAACTCCAACTCCCACACTTTGGCCGGAGTTAGTTCCAAAGGAACTAACATGGCAAAGAAGTAGTTTATATAAAATAAACGCTTTAGTTAGTTAATGAACATTTAATCACCGTATGACGTTTATTAACTGTTTAAGACAAGTCGCTAAAACAGAAGTACAAGTTAAAATGTGACCAAATGAGTGTGGAACGAGACCTGAGACAAAGATTGGAAGATTTTTCGGCCATACTGTCATACCACGATACCCCCACTGGCCCCACTCAACTCTGTCAACTCCGACTCCGACTCGGAACGACCGGAACGGCTAGTTCCCACTTCCTCCTAGTATCTGTAGGAACTAAATAACTCAGTTTGGAGGTGTTGATACACCTATATATGTAGTTGCCATGTTGAGTTTTACTGAATTAGTATAGTTTCTTAGGTAAAATTATTTACAAAACATTATTATTGGAGGTATCGGGAAACAAGGTGGAAATAAATAATACATTATTATAAAATATGTATTACAATTTAAAAAGTACACACTAAATTCATTTAAAAATATGAAATAAAATGGAAATTTGTTTGAATATTCAAAAATAAACGCTACAGTAAAACTAACCCCATTTACTACGCTACAGGCTGTAATTGCAAGAAACGTAAATTAACTGCGGATGGATATTTCAATATTTGGCCTCTTATAACATGAAAAGCGAGGGAAACTAATGATACCAGGAACGAAGGAACGGAGATGTGGTTGGATGGCGGGACTGTTAAGAGTCTTCATCACCGGAAGTTTCTGGACGCCATCTTAGAGTTTTGTTCCATAAGGCCAATGTTAACTTTGTGCCTCCATTACTCCTCACCTGATCGTCACATACAATTAATTTTGGTGTCAATTTAATGGTTTCGTCGTCCTCTAGGGATATACAATGTCGAATTTCTTAATTTGGGTATCATAGTTCCATAATAAATAGTTCAATTTTGAACTGAAACACTGTACATGTTCTCATTAATTTGTAAGAAAATCCAAATTCGACTATTGTATTTCCCTAGAGGACGACGAAACCTTTAATTTGACACCAAAATGAATCGTTTGTGACGATCAGGTGAGGAGTAACGGAGGCACAAAATTAACATTAGCCTTATGGAACAAAACACCTAGATGGCGTCCGGCAACTTCCGGTGATGAAGACTCTTAAGTTCACAACGCCGCCGGTCCAATGCAACTCAGTTCGTTTATCGCTCGGAGTTGGAACTACTCCAAGGAACTAGTTCCGATAGGTCGGTAACTCCGGAGTGAACGACTCCGCCAGGTGAACGAAAATTCCAATCCCTAATACTAGAGATGGTTTAACCTGGTGCGCGGCGAGGGGAGTGTTGGTTGTTGTAGGAGGTGGGGAGGGGGTAACAACAATGCGACCAGCTGCCTCCTCCTCCTACTTCCGACAACGTACACAACGAATACACCTGGTTCCACCCAATTACTTCCCCTTGTCATGATCGTGGTTAAATTATCTCTAGTTCTAAAATGGACTTGATTTTAATTGTTTGGTCGCTTAGCTCGAATTCTTTACAATATTGTGTTCGAGTTTTCCAAACCCCCGCCCGCGGTTGGAATACGAGATGCTTGGTATAAAACCTTCCCTGAGTTTTACGTAATCTGCAGTCTTAAAACCAGTATATACGCGATTAAATCCAGTTGATTGAAT